>CANTUS010000008.1:2500000-5000000 GCA_947683365.1 Euphorbia pulcherrima
TCTTTATGGATGCAGGGAAATTTATTTTTAGTTTGTTGCATAACTTACAACAAATGTGTAGGTTCTCTTGCAATTCCCCCATTTTCCCCTGGTTGCAATTTTTATTCCTCCATTTATTGCTTGGGCTTTATTGTAATATGTAAACGCATGTAACGAGTGTGAAAGAGTGTAGAAATAGGATTTCTCTGATAATTCCCTAAATGATGAAAATAAAATGGTTTTTTCGCGATGAATGTAATTTGAATTAAGTAAATGAGAAATAAATGACTCATCAGATACCCGAATCTCTGATCCAATACATATGAGTCTCCCGCCTATAGGGAAACATACCAAAACTCTTACCTGGGTAGACAACTTGGGCGGCGACTCTATCATTTGTATCGAGATTTGGGTCTCGATTCTTTTATTCATTAAAATTGGCTTATTGTGCAAACTTTAACTAAAAATGTTTTGTCATTCCTAAATCCAACCAACCTCTAGTGAGCCCCGCCTCTCATACAGGCACTAAGGACAACCCACACGTCCTCGGCACCTCATATTAGCGACTCTGCTAGGGATATAATTTTTTAACTTGCAAAATTTTTGTTTGTTTTAAAAGCTTAAAAGATTGAGATGAGCACCGAAAATCATTTACTTGATTCAACCCGTTTTCTTTTTCATCATTTGGGAAAATTATCAGAGTTTCTCTTCTCACCTCCTCCTCTATTTAGTTAGATGCGATCTTCTTCTAGCATTAGGTTAAGGTGCCCTATTATTTCCCCGACACTTGCAAAGGTGTTACCCATGCCCGTCAGGAATTGGGGATACTCTAGTGGGTGGAGCACTCATTGCTATCTCCCTTCAAAAGAGGCTTGATGCGATGGGAACCTTCTACATCAGACTTCTGATATGTCCCTATGCTATTCTTATCAAAAGCCTTAGAATTTTACCTTTTAGGTAACCATTTCTTTATGAGATTAGACTGAGGAAGAATACCCTCAGAACTGGCGGGAGAAATAAGGACAAAATCGATCGCTTGGCATATGTTGTGTTACATTCCCCGATAATCAACCTCAACCATCTAAGCCAGTTGGCCCATAATGCCTCAACCTCAACCCTCGCATGAGTAGTCTTTGCTCTAGCCCTCTCTAACTCCTCCTCTAGTGGCCTAACCTAGTCGGCCTCAACAGTGGCTACTCGCAACTGCTCCTCCAGGAACCTAGCTTGCTCCTAAGAGACATCCAAATCCTAAGTGGACTTATCATGTTCCATAGCCAATAGAGTCTACAACAAAAAGTAGGGGATTAGTCCATATATGTAAATGTTCATACATCATGCATCATGCATAGTTTAGTTTTGCGTTTTGCAGGTTTGAACTTACCATGAGGGTATCCTGCACCAACTTCTGATCCAACACCAAGCGGAAACATAAGTCTCATCTAGGCATACACTGCCCATCTGTACTTATGCGAGTTCACGAAAGGCATATGAGTCCTCTCTTCAGATTCAAGACAAAGTTCTCATGAGGGAGAAGCATAATAAAGTCACAAATGCCTTTATAGGGGCACGCTAGTCAAACTTGAGTTCCACTTAAACTCGTCCTCACCTACACAAGTCCCCAGCAGGTGAAGGCGTTCCACCCAACAACTTCTTCAGCTATACAGGTCAGTAACAGGTGTATGGCTCCTACCTAGCCATATGGGTCCTCCCTCTTATTTTAGAACAGTTTTCCAAGAAAAACCAGAACTCCTCAGCAGCAAGAGCGCATGAGATCCAAATTAGGGCAAACCCCACTTCTCAAACCCCCATTCTTTTAGCTAATTAAGGGTTAAACACCTAGCTCACCTTGACCCTTGATTGAAGGGACAAAAATTTTATTTACACAAAGTCAATAAAGAATCAAAGTATGCCATGTCAAAGCAATTGCTAACGTGAATACCTTTTCATGTGCAGGTTCATTAAAGGGGAAGATCCCCAAGTTGTAAAAACATCAAGGAGCAATAATCCCCACAAGATAAGAGGTTCTTGCCCGAACCAAGAAAGTGTTAACCTAGAAGAAATCCTCAATAGAAAAATCATCTAGGAAGACACCTCCCCAACAAAGAAGTTAATTAGGGGGCGTCCCTCCATTCCCTTCCAGTGGATACCATCGAGGGGCATCCCCCCACCATCTAACACCCTAGGGGTACCCACCCTAGAGGCACTCCCTAAGGTGACATTGTCGAGGGGTATCCCCTCGTCATTAAATACCACAGGGGCACTCACCAGCAGTGCCAGCTAGTAGAATGGACATACTAGGGGCACCCCGATTTAAGTTAGGACCAACCCAACATCACTAAGCACAGTCTTTTCTCTCAATCAGGGCAAGTCCCAACCTATGTATATTAAAGTTTTACTGACCAGTTCCATTATTATGTGTAAGAACCTAAGGAGGGGTATCTATAGGAAAAGAGGGAATTCCCCCAACCACACTGCCACCCGAGAGGCATCACTTAAAAGACATACCCAACAAAGGTGCCATCCGAGGGGCATCTTGCTAAGAAGCATTCTCAGCAACCAGATCATTGGAGGGATAGGTTCCCCTCATAAGAGAACCATCTGAGGGGCATCCCCCTAACTAGTCAAGCCACCCAAGGCAATTTCCAGGGGCACCCCTTGGCTGTTAAGTTCCTCTTTCTAGTGGGTCCCCTCTAGCAATCGAAGCCATCTAGAAGACTTGCTCCCAGCCAGATAAGCCACTTATAGGCCATTTTCCCCTAGTAGTCAGGTGACTCTAGGGGTATACCAAAATAGGATTGGGACTAACCCAACATCTCTTCAGTCACTCTTTACATTTAATTAGGAGCAGAACCCCTGTACGTCTTAATACTTGATTGATGGGATAAAAAATTTTATTCGTCACAAAATCAATCAAGAATTAAGATGTACCATTCCAAGTCATATTCTGATAGAACTTGTTTTTCGCCTGCAGTTCAAACAAGATGGGACTTGAATGCCAACCAAAGGGGCACCTCTTCTCCTGTAGAGCATCCACGTCAGGATAGTTCATTCCCCAGCAGACGAAACATTCAAGGGTAATCTCCCCTATCCCTATAAAGAGTCAATCCTTGTCTCCGATGGCTAGGCAGTTAGAGAAACCATTCCCTTAGATAGAAGAATACCCGAGGGGCATCAACCCTAAAGCCTCCTAAGGGCAAAGTTCTAGGGGAACCTCCCCAACTAGTCAAGCTTTCCTGAGATGGTTTCTGAAGACACACCACAGCACCTATGATGTCCTAGGAAAACCTTCCTCTAAATAAGTGAAATTACCCCCAAGTAATTTTCCCCAGCAATCCAAATGGACTAGCCATCCAACGGCTATATCCTCAGTAGTTAGCTCCCCCAGGGGCACCCCCCGAGGAGCATTCTAGCTCAAAACAGTTAGGCCAAACCTAACATATCTAAACTAAGTTTACAATTTATTCAGGGGCTAACTGCCATCCATACATCTTCATTCTTGATTGAAGGGGAAAAACTTTTTGTTTACCATAAAGTCAATCAAGAATTAAGATGCATCATTTCAGACAGTAACTAACGCAAGATTTTTCTATTATCTTTTTAGCAGGTAGCTTGAAACCACTAGCAGGAGAGTCATCCACCACAAGAAAGGGATACACCATCAGTAGGAGAGTCATCTGCATTAGGAAAGGATACACCAACATCAGGATAGTCATCCGCCTTAGGAAAGGGATACACCATCAACAGGAGAATCATTCACCTTAGGAAAGGGATGTAATAGCAGCATGAGAGTCATCTGCCTTAAGAAAGGGATACACCATCAGTGGGAGAATCATCCACCTTAAGAAAGGGATGCAATATCAACCAGGAAAGTCAATCCACCTTAATAAAAGGATACGAGGAGAAGTCATCTGCCTTAGGAAAGGGATACACCATCAGCTAGAGAACCATTTGCGTTAGGAAAGGGATGCAATATCAACCAAGAAAGTTGATCCATCTTAAGAAAGGGATACGGGGAGAAGTCATCCACCTTAGAAAAGGGATACAATAGTAGCAGGAGAGTTATCGGCCTTAAGAAAGGGATACACCAATAGAAGGAGAGTCATCTGCCTTAGGAAAGGGATACACCATCATTAGGAGAATCATCTGCCTTAGGAAAGGGAACCAATATCAACTAGGAAAGTAGATCTGCCATAAGAAAGGGATACGAGGAGAAGTCATCTGCCTTAGGAAAGGGATGCGCCAGCATCAGTTAAAGGAAAGTCATCCGCCTTAAGAAAGGGATATGCCTAGCAAAGAAGAGTTATTTGCCTTAAGAAAAGAATGCCAAGGAAAGGATTTTGCCTTAAAAAACAAATCCACCCATATCACAATATCATAAAGACCTTTACAGGGGAAAACTAGTCAAACTCCTGCTCAACTCAAGCTCATCCCCATTAAGCATACGGGCATTCACTTCCATTTTCAAAGCAAGATTTCTAACTAAGAGGGAGTGCCAACTAGTAAAAGGGGCATGCTAAAGGCATACTAAGTCAAGTTGGGACCAACCTGACATCTGTTCGCTCAATCATTATAATTATATTTAGGTCAAGGCCCCTAGCTCACCTTGAACCTTGATTAAAGGGGCAAAAATATTTTTATTTTCACAAAAGTCAATTAAGAATCAAGGTAAGCATGTTTGAATTGATCACTAACAAGGATGATTTTTATGTACAGGGCCATCCTGAGCACATAAAATTCTCCCTAGCAATCAAATCTTACAAGAAGTGATTTCCCCAATAGAAAAGAATTCACAAAAAGAGGATTACTATACTCCCTAACCGTGGAGTCAATCTAGGGGCATCATCCCATTCCCTAGTAGCAGAATCATTCAATCAAGGGGCATCTGCCTATTTCCCAGTATTAGAATCAGATCTCAGGGGCATCCCTCCATTTCCTAGTAGTGGAATCATTCCATCAAGGTGAACCCCCTATTTTCCAGCAGCAAAATCAGATCCTAGTGGAACTAGTCAATCTAAGGGTATGCCCCCCATCATTGAGCCCTCCAAGGGGCATTCTTTGAGAAGGGCCCTTCCAAGGGGCATTTCATTCTAAAGTAATTGGGCCAAAGCGATGTGTGATTGGGCCATTCTCACATATTTATTCTTAATTAAAGGGGCAAAATTATTTTTGTTTTCACTAAAGTCAATCAAGAATAAAGATGTGTCTCCTTGGATAATGACTAACTCGGTGTTTAATTGTTGTCTCTTCTCAAGTTATTCAAATTCACCAGCAGGAGAGTCATCCGCCTTAGGAAAGGGATACACCATCAGTCAAGAAAGTCTATCCACCTTAGGAAAGAGATACACTATCAGCCAGGAAAGTTGATCCTCCTTAAGAAAGGGATACACACACCTTCCCCAGTAGAGTCACTAGGGATACACAGTAATAAAGGAAAGTCATCCACCTTAGGAAAGGGATATGCATCGACAAGGAAAGTCATCCGCCTCAAGAAAGGGATTCACATCAGCAAAGGAAAGCCATTCACTTTAGGAAAGGGATACGCATTAGCAAGGAAAGTCATCCGCCTCAAGAAAGGGATACACATTGGCAAAGGAAAGTCATCCGCCTCATGAAAGGGATACGCATCAATAAAGGAAAGTCGTCTGCCTAAAAAAAGGGACCGTCGGGAAAGGAGTTCAACTCAAGAAAGGAACTCTCCCATGTCATCACCTCAAGTATAATTTCTAAACCCTCACTCACATCATGAGATTATATAGATCTGTATCTGTAGTGATCCCACGAGGGGCAGTCTATGAGCACTAGATTTTAATGATCCTTCTCACAAAATGATGATGAGAGCTATATTATGCATCCTTCTACAGGTGTTATCTACTTGGAGTGGTTTCAATGCATTTTGGTCAAGCTTTGTCAAACCTAAACCCCATAAAACTAGCGCCTAAGCCCTAAAAGGTCTAATATGGTCAACACCAGTCAGTTTTGGGCTTTTCGGGCCGTTTTGGGAAGTTTTGAGCAAAACCAATTAGACCGATCCTTATAGATCCATATGGGTTGACCCGAATCCATACCGGTGCATGCGGATCTATACAGGTGGACCGATTGGACCCGTGAAGGTCCACGATATCCGTACCAGTCTAAAAACTTCTCAAATTGCCCAATTAGGAACCAACGGAACCCGTACGGGGTCAAAGCCACCCGTATCGGTCCCCCAGATGCCCAAATAGTTGATTTTAATGCCTAAATCTGCCATAAACAAATATATTTTGCCATGAAAGAATATAATTCGATATAGTAAATATAATTTGCCATATAGCAGATATAATTTGTCATAAGCGAATATATTCTGCCATAAAAGAATATAATACGATATAGTAAATATAATTTGGCATGTAGTAAATATAATTTGCCATAAACGAATATATTCTTCCATAAAAGAATATAGTTCAATACAGTAAATATAATTTGCCATATAGTAAATATAATTTGGGCGAATATATTCTAGCATAAAAGAATAGAATTCGATACTTTAAGTATAATTTGCCACATAGCAAATATAATTTGCCATAAACAAATATATTCTGCCATAAAGAATATAATTCGATATATAAATATAATTCGCCATATAGCAAATATGATTTTTCATAGATGAATATATTCTGCCATAAAAGAATGTAATTCGATATGGAAGAATATAGTTTTTCATAGAGTAAATATAATTTGCCATAAGTGAATATAATTTGATATAAAAGAATATAATTTTCCATAAACGTAAAAAAATCAGCCATTTAATGAGTTCAAATCTATTTTCCCCTATAATTAGAGGTCATTTTTCTCATTCAAAAGAAGACAACATACACAACTGAGAAATCATAATAGAAAGTAAAAATACTACTATAGGGAAATTATTCTAGCGAAGTTCTTGAGATTATAGCAAGGGCATTGAACAGGTATAGAAGTTATAAAATAGGGGGAAAACCATTCCACATTGGTTTTGCCCACATCTTATTTCTTTCTAGCTTCATATTTAGAATTGGGGGAGATTCTGTCAATACAAATACTTGCCTAAACAATTCTAAATCCATCATTTCATCATATACTTTGACAAAGTTTCCATTTGGCATTAGAATCGCTTTAAAGTGGATTCACTGCGTAAAGGTACGCTCCTGAGTTTCAAACAGACTCACATCTCAGTTATTTTATTATTATTCTCTATCTCTTCTTTTATTCCTCTTTTGGGTCTGGTCCTAACCCATACGAGCCTTGTTGGCATCCTATGTCCTTAAGGATATTAAACTAGTGCGCCATACTCATTCGGAAGGAAATACCATTTTTATTTCATTTCTGCTCCATTAATTTTCCTATTAAATTGAACTGAGTTTCTGCCCGGGACCTAACAGGACCCGTACGGGGTCCCCCATACCCGTACCTGTCCTCCCCGATAGCCGTATGAGTCCCACCTACCCGTATAGTACCAGCCCCAAGACAGAACCCGTAATTCCATTTCAACTAGTTAAAATAAATCCAACACACCATTTTCCATGCGATCATTTTCACTAATAATCTGGTAAATTAACCCATAAAAGTTAAAATGTGTTTTTATAACAAAATACGTTGAAGACCAGTTAATTTCTCTTCAATCCTAGAAGCCGCCCGGGCACTATCGATATAATCACATTTTTCCTAACACAATACTGACTATCATGTGCTATTTTATTTTATTTTATAACTTAGAACAAATGTGTAGGTTCTCTTGCAATTCCCCCATTTTCCCCTGGTTGTAATTTTTATTCCCCCATTTATTGCTTGTGCTTTATTGTAATATGTAAATGCATGTAACAAGTGTGAAAGAGTGTAGAAATAGGATTTCTGTGATAATTCCCCAAATGATGAAAACAAAACGGTTTTTTTGTGTTGAATGTAATTTGAATTAACTAAATGAGAAATAAGCGACTCATTCGATACTCAAATCTCTTATCTAATAGGTATGAGTCTCTCACCAAAGGTAACCATACCAAAACTCTTTCCCAAGTAGACAAGTAATCTTACTTATGGCATTTGTCATTTAGGCCATATAAACGAAACATGCTTAACTAAGTTACACAAAGGTGATGACTTGGGCACAATAGACCGGTAGTCTTATGGGGCTTGCGAACCTTGTTTAAAAGGCAAAATGACAGAGAAGCCCTTCACGAGTACATTGGAAATAATACACTCAAAGGTATGTGGTCCAATGAATGTCTAAACAGATAGATGATTTGTTTACTTCTTCACTTTTATCGATGATTACACACGATATAGGTATTTGTACCTTATGAGGGACGAATCTGATAGTTTTAAAAAGTTCAAAGACTATAGGAATGAAGTTGAGAAACAACTTGGAATGAATATTAAGGCACAACGGTTTGATTGAGGTAGAGAATAATTATACCAGGAGTTTCAAGATTATCTAAGGGATAGTGGAAAATTATCCCAGTGGACCCCTTCATATACTCCTCAGTGTAATACTATGTCAGAGAGGAGGAATTAAACATTGTTAAACTTGGTTCGGTCCATGATGAGCTAAGAAAGTCTTAGTCAATCCTTTTGAAGATATGCAATTGAGAGAACAGTTTATATCGTAAATCGTGTACCCTCAAAATTAGTTGATACTACACCATACAAAAGGTGGTATGGTAAGAAACCCACTCTTTCTCACCTGAGAGTATGGGCTTGTCCTGCCTATTTTAGAAGGATAATGTCAGATAAGCTTGAGGCTAGATCTGACAAGTTCTTGTTCATTGGTTATCCTAAAGAGACAATAGGATATACCTTTTATGATCTAGAGGAACAAAAGGTAGTTGTTTCTAGGACCGCTCAATTCCTTGAGAAGGAACACATGCTTGCAAAAGCTACTGGGAGCGACCTTGAAATTGAAGCTTAAGTAGGGGAACAAGATAATCAACTAATGATTCCTATGCCCGGTACACAAGAAAGTGTGATCGAGGAACAACCTGTTGTACAATAGCCATTGTGTAGATCACAAGGTTCCCAACGCTACTGAAAGATATGGATTTTTCACCATGGATGATAAAAAAATCTTTCTAATGAAGGATGATGAACCTAAGACCTATAAGGGAACAATGGAGAGCTCAAACTTTGATAAATGGTTAAAAACCATGAAATTAGAAATGGATTCCATGTGTGAAAACTAAGTTTGGAATTTGGTCGATGCACCTGATGAGGTTATTCCCATGGGCTTCAAATAGGTTTTCAAGAAAGAAAACTGACATGGATGGTAATGTAATTACCTATAAGGCAAGGTTACTTGCGAAAGGTTACATTCAGTGAGAAGGCATAGACTATGATAAAACCTTTTCACCAATAGCCATGCTTAAATCCATTAAGATACTCTTGGCCATTAATGTTCATTAGGACTATGAGATCTGGCAGATGGATGTGAAAACTGCTTTCCTCTATGGAAAATTAGATCGGGATGTATATATAGTACAACCTGAGGGTTTACATCTCAAAATGGCTCGAAGTTATGCAAACTGCAGAGATCTATTTATGGACTTAAGCAGGCATCCAGGAGTTAGAATATAAGGTTTGATGATACGATCAAGGAGTTAGATTTTATATCAAACAATTATGAGCCTTATGTATACAAAAAGGTTAGTGGTAATGCAATGATTTTCTCTGTACTATATGTTGATGACATACTACTGATAGAAAATGACATTTCTCTTCTTCAAATAGTTAAAACATGATTTTCCAGAAAGTTTGCCATTAAGGAACTTTAAATAAGTAGCATTTATACTAGGTATAAAGATCTATAAAGAGAGATCCAAGAGGCAGTTAGGTCTTTCACAAGATACATACATAGCCAAGGTATTGACTAGGTTCAACCTTGAGCAATCGAGAAATTATCTTCCAATGTCTCATGGAATTAACCTTTCTAAACTTGACTGTCTGGGAACACAAGAGGAGAGATTACGCATGAGTAGAACTTCCTATCCATCCGCGGTAGGATCTATCATGTATGCTATAGTATGTACCCAACTAGATGTCTCACACGCATTGAGTATCACGAGCAGATTCCAATCCGACCCAAGAGAGAAGCACTGGATAGCGTTAAGAAAATCCTTAAGTACTTCAAAAGGACTAAGGAAATGTTCTCGGTATATGGAGAAGGTGATCTCTCAGTAAAGGGATACACTGATGCCAATTACCAATCTGACAAAGATGATTATAAATCACACTCAGGTTACTAGTTTATGTTAAATGAAGTGGCAGTTGTTTGGAAGAGTTCCAAACAGGATACAACTACTGATTCAACCATTGAATCTGAGTACATTATTGCTTTAGAAGTAACAAAACAAGCTATCTGGATAATAAGATTTATTGGTGATCTCGTTGTGGTGTCTAATAGTGAAGATCCAATAGTATTATATTATAATAACACTGGGGTTGTTGCTCAGGCATAAGAACCATGGTTTTATCACAGAAATGGACATGTACATTAAAAATATCATATAAGATATGATAAGGGATAAGAATGCAATAATAGAATACATTCCCTCAGATCAGAACTTGGACGATGGTCTGATAAAGCCATTAACATAGATTAATCATGACCAGCATGTTAATAGTTATGGCATAAATGCACATGGCTAAATAGAACTAGTGCAAGTGGGAGATTATTAGATATGGTGTAAGTCCTTGAGTAAGTAGGGCGATATATATTAGTTAGTCAAATTTGTACCAATAAATATGAAGCAATTTCTTTTGAAAATATACTATCACTATTTAAGAATATATTCATTAATGTGTTTGTAAAAGTCCATGACATTATCATAGCACGTATTGCAAGGGCATAGTGGGACTATGTTGGTGACAATCGGTTGGTGTGCAATTATGATTTGTCTAAATATCCCTAGTCATAGTATCATCAAGACTAGAGATTGATGAATATGGAAAGACTAGCATGTGTTGTCATACCTCTTGAATTTGATTTAGAGTAGCATATCTCTAGTGCTAGAGGGTGGTTCCTTGGGTTAACACATTAATGTATTCAGGGAAATACATTGGAGACCGCTATGAGACAATACTCGGTAATCTATATTATGTGTTAGTGTTTAATCATCTCATGGGAATTGCTATACTAATATCCTTAGACCTGAGATACTAGTTACCTTGTTCAGATGTTGCTATACTTTAGGTCATACTCAAGCATTCTATAGATTGGGTGATGCAGATGATTCAGGGTATAGTTGATGTCTTTCTATTGGTAAGCTGGGTAGTCAAGATAGAATCTATCACTCTATTACAGCAATATAAGGGAGTTGTACCTTGGCCACTTGTTAGAAGTTACACTCATAAACCTTTGCAGTGTACAACGACTCTGAACCTCATGAGGTTTTCCTTGGACAAGCCAGGGGGAAGGATACCATCGTTCAAGTCATCGCACCAAAAGATGTTTCAGTTGTTAAGGAAAGTCCTTACCAAGAAGCCAACCGAAATCCCTTCGTTTCCCCTTGGAAGTTACCATTGAGGGTGATATTTGCCAAGCGGCATGAAGTCGACAAGCTTAATCATCTCCAAGAGTATAGTCCCTTGACCCCCAAAGAAAAAGTGAACTTCTACAAGTACCAAATACAAAAAGGGCATTAAACCAACCAATGTAGAGCTTTATCTGCTGCTATCTCCTGTCTGATAAGGGAAGGGAAGATGGAAGAGACTGCTAGAAAGCCTAGCACAATGGAGAATCCTCTGCCAAAATTTATGGTGAGGTCGATATGATTGACTATGGCCTATCTGAGGAGTTCGTTCTAAGGGATATTTCTGAAAATCCTTTCAAGAAATCTTCCTTATCATTGAGCCTGCTGAGAAAGAAGTTGAAGGTATTATGGTCGCTATATCTAAAGCCATGTTTAAGAATGATAAAACCAATCTGATCCCCAAAGCTAACAAGAATATCGCAAGGTCTCTAGTGACTGAAGGAGATAAGTCATTAGCCGAACAAGTGAAAGTTCTAGATCTGGTCCTGGATGACGCACCAATGATAGCTACCGAGGATGCTTAATCTACCAGCACTGCAACTTAAGACCCTCTGCCTGTGGAGGATGACTATCTATGATGTAATTTTCTTTTCTAGTATTTAGATGTGAACAATTCTACCTTCAAGGCAATTTAATTCAATCAAAGACTCTTATTTTGCTTACTCGCTTGATGTTTCACCTGATGGGTCCATGCATACATTTTATCACAAGCATAATGTGTTCAGTATTCATGAGGTTTCTTTAACTAAAATAAATTTGACTATAAGAGATAACCTAAAATTATAACCATTTCAAATGACCTAACCTCTGAAAGAAAAAAGAGATATAATAAAAGTGCTTAAAGATCGTAATAACGCTTTTTCCTGGGCATACTTAGTCACACCTAGGGTTCTTTGCCAGAAAATCAAGCAGCGCATTCCCACAACCAGAATAGAAAATAAAGCTCAGTCCTTCCTTGGATGGATCCAATATGTCATTCAGTTCATCATCGGCCTCACAACTGTGTGCAAGCCCATCTTCAAGCTACTGAAGAAGTGTCAGCCAATCACGGATTAGGAGCATCTCCAGACCACCTTCGATAGAACTAAGGCTTACCTTTTCTTCGTCCACCCATTCTCAAAATTCCCACCCTTGATACACCATTGATCCTTATCAATATCCATTCCCTTGCAATTACAAAGCTTCCCCATTTCTCTCCTCATTGACCATTCTCGGTGTGGGGGAAAATATGATAGGTGAAATCAGCCTTCATCAACCAATGGACACCGCTTTATCATCTTAGGGGCAGCTTACTTCACAAAATAGAGGGAAAATATGATGGGTGAGATCAGTCTTCATAAACTAATGGACACCGCTTCCGCATCATAGGGGTAGCTTCTTAAAATGGGGGAAAGCCGAGCCTTGCACCATTATTATCGCCAAAATGATGGCCAAGTTCATCGAGAAATACATCTTCACTCGATATAGCCTACCTTGCCACATCATATAAGATAATAGGGTTTCTATTTCGAGGGAAAACCATTGATTTGAGCAAGAATTATAGAACCGAGCGCCATAGGGCTTTGACTCACAGACCACAAGATAGTGGGGCAACTAGAGCCACATACCAGCTTATCAAGAAGCTTCTTTCCAAGACTATTGCTAGGTACAACAATTGAGCCAATAAGCCACCATTCATCCTTCAAAGATGTCAAACAAGTGTCAGAATATCCATAAATCTAATGCCTTTCTCCTAGATGTATAAAATGAAAGTAGTACTCCTAGTCAAAATCGAGATGAAATCCTCAAGTGTCACTAGAATCCAAGTCAAAGGGACCCCCATGGACTCAAGTGTAGTTCAAACATCTTAAAAATTCTTAGATGTACCAGCATCATGTAACAAGGCCGAACAACAACCATGTCAAGCGTCAGAGGTATCCATTGAAAACCAATGGCTTAGTTCTAACGTACGTGAAGTCTAGTACTCCCTCCATTCCTTTATGTAAATTGTTTTAGATTAATTACACTAATAAAATGACTAGTTTATCCTTTACTAAAATTCTCTTTCTTCTTAATTACTAACATATAATTCCATCAATTCATAATCTCTCTCATAATAAATGAAAGGGTAAATTAGGGAAAAAAGGATGAAAAATGCATTGATATTCTAAAGTGACAAACAAAAAGGAGCAAAATAAAAAGGCTAAAAAGACTTACAAAAAGGAATGGAAGGGGTAATTCCCATCCTGAGGGGGAAAGTTCTGACTAAATTGAGAAGGACCTTTGAAACCAAAGAGGCACTCAACACACGCGGCATGAAGATTTTGGATGGTAAAGAGTTTAAGAGCCCTATCAATCAGGATCGGTTGAACCATTATCGTATCTAGAAAAATAGCACATAAAAAATGTATAAGATAAATCCCCCGGCGAGTGGTCTTCTACTACTCGGGCAAAAATTAGGGTGTAGCCCGCAAATTGGTATTTAACAAACCATTCAGGCAAAAGTTAGGGTAAAAAATAACCCGCTAGGCTAAAAATCTGAAAAGGATAGTCTAGGAAAAAGTTAGGGTCAAGTGAGCAACGAGAGTGCGTTGGCTAGAAAACCTTTATAGGCTAGCTAACACCAGAGTTTGGATCAATAGAGATGGTTATCATCATTTTGTACTCAAACTTAATTCATTTAATGGAAATGTCATTTTACTAAAATCTTTATGTTTATGCTCGAATGAATATATTGGGCCCTGAAGGCGAAATGTTGCAAGTAAGTCAAACGAAGGGTTCCGTGCAGTCAACTCTATTCCTCGAAAGAAAAAGATAAAATGATAAAAAAGAAAGTAAAAGATCCTGATAGACTGAAAATAGTGAGGTCTATGCAAAAGTCAAGAAAAGTCTGCTGGATTGAAAACCCAAAGAGGGCAGTCTAGGAAAAAATTAGGACATAAAAGAAAAAATATATGTAAGTCTGATAGGCCCATCACAACATTCGGGTCTATGTAAAAATTAAGATAACAAAAAATGAAGGTAAATGACTACCATTGATCACATCAAGGTATGCGTATTAACATCATCATAGTGCTTGGATATCCTCTATAATTTGATGAACTCGAAGAGCTCAATTCCTTCTTTTATCATGTTAACTCCAATCTTGACCGTGAATGAGCATCTCAAGTTCGCAATGTCCTAATCTTCTAGAGTCATCCTCGGTAGAATTCATCGGTAGTGATTGCGTCTAACAGTTCGTTATCCAAACACTCAAACTTTGCTTTGAGGTCCCCTTTGTATTTGATACGCTCAATTCAGCAATTGTTCCAGAGCTGATTCGTTTCCTTTGTCAACGAGTGATAGGGTGCGACCATACTCAACCTCAATATCCGACCACATGATCCCGTGTGTACCCCACAATTCCCCTGATTCTCCACCATGGGCATTCCCACCTGATCTATGTAATTTCCTTAATTCTCCACCATGGGGTATACCCACCTCATCTGTATAGTTCTGTATATTCTCTCTTCAAGAAAGTCAATTTAGCAAGCAATCAAGTCACTCAGATATAGAAGACGATCAACCCAAACAACTCATGCATTCAAGCATACATGCATAATATCCTGTCTATTCTTCTATATTAGTTTCTACAGGAAATAAATTGAAGACCATTTTCCTTATGTCGGAATCTTGCAACATTGCCGTATCAAAGCGCAAAAAATGTCCTCAACCTATATGTTCAACCTATGTCATTTCTCCGGACTCCCGGAAATCTTAACTTAATCTATATTTTATACTTCCATTTTTATTGCTTAATTGAAGTGTAAAAAATATTTTTGTTTCCTCAAAATCAATTAAACAATAAAAATGCAACTCATGTCACTTACTAATATCTCAAAATTTCCTTGACAGGTATGCCTTACGGTAATCCCGATCTACAACCGACATGAGGATCCAAAATTCAGAACTCAAAAGCTTTTCCCAAGAAAACCTTAAGGCACACAGTATTGCAATCCCAATGGTCATCCAATAAGAGAATTCAGAGTTTAGGTCTCGACCCTTCAGAGGAACCTCCATGCAGCTCTTAACTCTTTAGGGGCACCTTGATGTAACACTCCAATCCCCTAGGGATACCTCAATGCACCCATCTCGATCTTCCAAGGGCACCTTGATGTAGCCTATCAGTCTAAGAATCCAAAGTTCAAAATCTAAAAATCAAAATCCAAGATCAAGAACACAAACTCAAAATCCCAAATCTTTAAACCCAAGCCCGCTCTTGGTGAACCTCAAAACCTAAGTCAGGGATCAATACGCTAAGCCATCTATCCTACAGCAAATTGCAAGCCGTGATCCACCACACAAAATAATCAACCCGTACAAATTCTGTACACCTTATTACTGTCAACTAGTACAAATTGCCAGCCTTCTATCAGTTGAATGGGCAAAATCAACTAAGCATCTAATTTTTTTAGACTCCCGGATATTTCTAAACTCAATTTATCATCACCTTGTTTTTATTATTAATTCAACGGGCAAAAGTTTTTGTCTCAACGAAATCAATTAAGTAATAAAAATGAAAAAAATTCACAACGCTTCCTAATATCTCAAAATTTTCTTGGAAGGTGCACCATACGGCAACCCCGATGGATAACCAATGGAAGAATTCAAAATGTGACAAAAAAATCTCAAATTTTATTCTTGATAGGTATGATGATGGCAATCCCATTAGACAACATATTCAAGAATCCGGAACCTAAGTTTCTACAAACCAGCAGTCTATATCATAGTTTCTATAATGGAGTGGCGAAATGATCGACTGGGCTTTTAATCCTCAGTTATGTTATAGTGATGTAAGGTAACTAGTAGTCTACATTAGAGTTTCTATAATGGAGCGGCGGAATGCCATTTCACTGGGCATTTAATCCTCAGTTATATTATAGTGACGTAAGGCAACCCGCAGTCTATATCTAAGTTTTTGTAATGGAGAGGCTTAATGCCATTCGATTGGACGTTTAATCCGCAGTTATGTTATGGTGATGTAAGGCAATCAACAGTCTATCTTAAATTCGAGGGGAAGTTGAAGGTGATACCAATTCAAAATCTCTACGCCAACAACCTCGTTCTTGATAGGTCTGTTGATGGCAGCCCCTGTAGACAACAATTTCAAGAATCCATGACTCAGGTGTAACCTTCTATCCCTTGCTCTTTCGTGAGATTACATTTGACTAAGTCAAGTGGTAATCTCCTAAGGGGCATCCTGTGAGCATGGGCTTTTCGATGTCCAACGGAATGATGATGACTTTTTGCTCTAACCTCTTTTATGGGCCAGTTGTTCTATTCTTTTAGAGTCGAGTCGCATTTAGCAAGTACTCTCTTGATGATTTAGGATTTTAATCATGTCATGTTCCATCACCGGTTAATTAATAAAAATGAATAAAATTAAATAAAAAAATGCTAGGTTTCCCTCTCTTCGGTAGAGCCGCCGCCAGAGCCGCCTCTAGCGACAGCGCCTCAGTCGGAGTAGTTTGTCGTACCCCTTGCAAGAATCATCATGCGTGGCCACAATGTGGCCACATCGTTGAACCACATTACTGGCGCGGTTCACTGTGCCCGTGACAGCGGTTGAAGTTCAACTGCTGCACGGGTCTCCGGGTTCATCCTTATAGTTCATGTTTCTCTCTTTAAAACAATTAATCTCAATTTTTTCGAGAAATTCAACATTTCTAAGGACTAATTGGGTTATTTAAAGTGAGAATGGTCTATATAAACCCATTAAATAACCTGATTTAGGACTTTCTGCCAATTTAGAGATTGAAATTCATATTTTACGATTCTTATCATTTTAGAGAGAGAAAGCTTCATAAAGCAATGGAAATCTGATTAACTTGGATTCCTAAGCATTATTAGGCTTGATCTTTTAGTCTAAACACTAAAATCAAGTAGAAATAGTAGGTTAAAATGGACATAAATAGGACTTGGGGACTTTTTCTTACAAAATCACTAAAATATGTCACTGAGTTTGTCAGTACTTCTGTCATTGTTTCATCAGATTTTCATCATAAATTCATCTAAAAGCTTGCCAAATGTCCGGTTAGAGTCTCAAAACATAGATTCATGGCCTAGAGGTCATAAAACCGAGTTCCAATCTCTTTTACTTAATTTATTTAATCATTTTACAACTATCTTTATTGTTTTCAGGGTGGTTATCCCCTTTTCTTTTGGTATTTTTGCAAACATATTTCACAATGTTTTTGGGTTCTTTTTATCCCAAAGTCAAAAAATC
Organism: Euphorbia pulcherrima; assembly: GCA_947683365.1. NCBI lineage: Eukaryota > Viridiplantae > Streptophyta > Magnoliopsida > Malpighiales > Euphorbiaceae > Euphorbia > Euphorbia pulcherrima. The sequence goes on from CANTUS010000008.1 coordinate 2,517,758, forward strand.
AAAGTTATTTTGTCATTTTAAGTCCAACTCTAATGCAATATCGTGGGAATCGGCTTAAAATTTCAGTAATCTTGAGTTTTTGGGTGTAAAAATATTGAGTTTTGTCCGTTTGGCATTTTTTCAGCATGACCGGTCCGGTAGTACTCTGACTGCTGCCACGGCAATGTTCAGATGCCACCACAGCAGTCAAACTAGAAAAAATGCCATGAGGTCCTCGTTTTATGTTTTTGGCCTTGTTTTGTCATTTTCTTGCATTTTTTACCCCAATTTTCACCTAAAAGGTTTCCAAAAAATCATAAATATTCTGGAATTAATTAAAATAACTTTAACTTGCTAGAATTATTTTATTAATTATTTAATTGGTTAAATGTCTATTAATAGCTTAAAAGTGGCTTTTTCACCAATTAAATTCTTAATAAATCTTTTTATCCTAAATAAAAATCTAAAAAATACTATGTAAATATCTTAATTAATTTTAGGGTTGTTTAGTTTATTTAATTAACTATTAATTTTCTTAGCTAATTATTAAATACCCATAAGGATGCGTTTTTTGCCCCAAAAAATCTTTAAAAATGCTTTTCTCTCTTGTTTTAATTTAATTTTCTGCCTTGAATTATTTGTGTGTTATTTGAGCATATTCATGTGTGGTTAATTATTTATAGAGCCGTTTTAATATTGGTAAGTTCGGTTGAGTCCCAGTTTCGGTCTTTTATTATTTATTCGCTTTACTTTCCTGCACTAGAAAAATGTATAGGTATTCGTAAAGCCATGTAATAATTAATTTCTTTACTTTATTTATCGCTTTATCGCATGATTCACCTCGTGATGTATGGATCATTTAAAAAAACTCTAATTATGAGGATTTGAATCGCATAAAAACTAAAGTTACCTTTATTAAAATGTAAATGGTTTGATTTAATAAATGAAAAGTAAGCAACATCAACCCTACTCGGAATCCCTTTTTTAAGGTATGGTCTAACCACCTGATGGGAATATCATACCCAAATTCCCGGTACAGCTAAACCGGGTGGTGGCTCTATCTAAAAATACAAGATTTTAGGTCTCGTATCTCTTAACATTTAAATTAGACTAAAATTCAACTTCAACATCGCTTTTGCTAGTCTTTTTTTCATCATGCCTCTAAATCGAGGATCAATCCCTTTAGCACGCTTCACTGCGCTTGTTATCCTGCGTACCCGTATCTCATACGGGTCCGCGAGGGACAGGTCACCAGTTCACAACAAGTCTAAAAGTTTTGAGAAGTACAAAACATTCAAAAATGACGTAGACAAACAGCTTGAGGAAAGAATTAAAGCACATTAATCTAATTGAGGTCGAGAATACTTAGGAGTTTTTGGATTATATAAAATAAAATGGGATAGTGCCCCAACGGACCCCTCCCTATACACCCCAACATAATAGAGCGTCTGAAAGGAGGAATCAGACCTTATTAGATATGGTTCGGTCCATGATGAGCTAAGCAGATCTCAGTAAATCCTTTTGGGGATATGCACTAAAAAGCACAATTTATGTATTAAATAGAGTGCCCTCTAAATCAGTTGACTTTACACCTTATAAAAGATTGTGTAAGAAAAGACCATCTCTGAGTTGTCTAAGAGTATGGGGCTATCTTGCTATGGTAAAGAGTATAACATCAGATAATCTGGATGTTAAGTCTGACAAGTGTCTATTCATTGGATATCCAAAGGAAACTATGGGATATTTATTTTACTAACCTAAAGCATAGAAGGCATTTGTGTCTCAGAGTGCTGACTTTTTAGAAAAGGAAACCTTACTCGCACAAGTCAGTGGGAGTAGTATTGAACTGGAGGTTTAAGAGGAAGAAATAGACAATCAGCTGATTGACCTGTTCTAGATGCATAAGAAGGTATTATCCAAGAACAACCTATCGAAATATAATCATTGTGAAGATCAAGTCATGTTCATAAAGGTCTAGAAGGATATTGTTTTTTTATCATGAATGATAGGGAACCATATCTCATAGAGGATGATAAACCAAGAACTTTGATGAAGTAATGAAAAGCTCAGATTTTGATAAATTACTTGAAGCCATGAAATCGGAAATGGATTCAATGTATGAAAACCAAGTTTGGAAACTAGTCGATGCACTAGAAGAGATTAGACCTATGGGGTGCAAATGGGTCTTCAAGAAGAAGACTGACATGGATGGTAATGTAATTACCTACAAGACAAGGTTGGTTGTAAAAGGTTATAGTGACTGTGAAGGTATTGACTATGATGAAACTTTCTCATAGGTAGCCATGCTTACATCGATCAGAATACTCCTCGCCATTACTACTCATCATGATTATGAGATCTGGCAGATGGGTGTTAAAACAACATTCCTTAATGAGGATTTGGACCGGGATGTGTTTATAGCATAGCCTGAGGGTTTTACATCTCAAAATGGATTGAAGGTATGCAAATTGCAAAGGTCTATTTATGGACTTAAGCAAGCATCTAGGAGTTAGAATAATAGGTTTGATCAGACAATTCGTGAAGTGGATTTCTTTCCAAACTTAAATGAACCTTGTGTTTACAAGAAGGTTAGTGGGTGTGTAGTTGTTCTCTTAATATTTTATGTTGATGACATTTTGTTAGTAGGAAACGATATATCTCTTCTACAAAGTATTAAAATATGGTTGTCAAGGAAGTTCACCATGAAAGACCTTAGCGAAGTATCATTTATACTAGGTAAAAAAATCTATAGAGATATATCCAAGAGGTTGTTAGGTCTTTCTCAAAGTACATATATAGACAAGGTACTGAATAGGTTCATCCTTGAGCATTTGAAGAAAGGTTATCTCCCGATGATAAAGGGAATAAACCAATCTAAGATTGAGTGTCCGAAGATAGCTCAGGAAAGAATGCGGTGAAGGATATACCTTATATATCTGCGATAGGATCCATCATGTATGCTATGATATGTACTAGGCTAGATGTCTCCCAAGCCTTGAGCTTTATGAGTAGATATCAATCAAATCCAGGTGAAAAGCACTGAATGGCCGTTAAGGCAATTCTTAAGTACTTGAAAAGGCTAAAGATGAGTTCTTGATATATGGAGATGGTGACCTCTCAATTAGAGGTTACACTGATGCGAGTTTTCAGTTGGACAAGGATGACTTTAAGTCTAAGTCAGGTTTTATGCATGTGTTTAATGGAGGGGCAGTATGTATGAAAAGTTCAAAGCAGGAAACTACTATGGATTCAACCGTGGAGTTTGAGTACATTGCTGCTTGTGAAGTAGTAAAAGAAGTTGTCTAGTTAAAGGGATTTATTGGTGATCTTGGTGTGGTGGCTGAGATTGTTGATCCAATTACTTTGTATTGTGATAACAATGGTGCTATAGCTCAGGTAAAGGAACCACAGTCTCACCAAAAAAATCAACATGTACTTAGAAAGTATCATATAATTGGGGAGATTGTTAATGCAAAGATAATAAGATTAGAATATGTCCCCACTGATCAGAACCTCGCAGATGGTCTGACAAAGCTATTAATGTAAGTCATACATGACTAGTATGTGAAAGCATATGGAGTAAGACATATGGCTAATTAGCCTTAGTGCAAGTGGGAGTTTGTTAGATATGATGTATGCCCTTAAGGAAATTAGGGCGATATATCTTAATTATGTATTGGTGCGAACAATTTGCTTAATTAATAAAGGCATTTAATCTTTTATTTATATTCGATGTGTTCATATATATTGTGACTAGTTAAATTATATTCATTGATATCTTTGTACAAAGGTCCTTGACATAATACATAGCATGAAGTGAGAGATATTATAGTGGGACTATGTGTAGTAGGACCTGCTTAATGTGTAATTATGATTATGTCTAAACTATTCCTAATCATAGTTTCAGTAAGAAAGGATATTGATAGAGCAATAAGACTAGCATGTGGTCAACTCTCTTGGAAAGGGTCCAAGAAGTTAACCTCTTAAGGCTGAAGGTTGTGCCTTGAGTTTGACACATAGATATATCTGGAAGATATATTGGAGATCGCAGTAAGATAAACACTTGGTATATATATCAATGTGTTAGTATTTATCTTCATGCAGTAGCTTTACGAATATCCTCATACTTTAGATATTAGTTTCCTTGTGCGGTACTGTTGCTATACTTTGGGTCATACTTATTCACTTATTAATTTAGGGTGCCAGGGGTGATTAATGCTATAGTGATGATAGCATATTGGTAAGCTATGTAGTCAGAAAGAATTCATCGCTCCAGATATATTAAGGAGTTTTTACCTGGTGGCTTGTTGAAGTAATGATTACTGTAAACCTCTTATTAGAGTATGTGATTGATAGAAATAGTTTCTGGTCAAACACATTATGGTAAAAAGTAATATACTTCGATAGTAAGTAAATAACTAGGATAGCTTGGAGCAACCTCATTATTGGTGGGTTAACACTTTAATCAAACCCAACAAACCAGATGGTACTGATATTAAAGAATGGAAGGATTGGGCAACTATTGCATTAACCAGGATTAAGTCATAAGCACAAATGATGTTCCAAGAGACGGGGGATGATGGACCCTTGCTAGAGGCGTACTACCGTCGTTTAAGGTAATTGAGTTCTATTCACGGTTTAGAACCTCGGGCCAATAGTTCCTATAGAACAAAGATTGGTCAAATCTTAATAGCTCAATACTACAGGATCCTATAAGGTCACACACATTGAACTTTCATCGGACTACGTAAAGAATTAAGAGACTTGATCTATTACGAAAATATTAAAGGGACGGTTGAACTATTACCTGGTTAGACCAGCGATTTTATTTATTGACCAGTAACTAATTTTATTAGGGTCGTAAATAAATTAAAGTGTTGATTAAAATGATTAGATCATTTTATGGTTAAGCCAATAATTTATTTTGACCAGTAACTAATTTTATTAGGGTCATAAATAAATTAAAGTGTTGATTAAAATAATTAAATCATTTTATGTTTAAGCCAAGAATTTATTTTGACTAGTAACTAATTTTATTAGGGTCATAAATAAATTAAAGTGATGCTTAAAATGATTAAATCATTTTATCGTTAAGCCAAGAATTTATTTGACTGGTAACTAATTTTATTAGGGTCATAAAATAAATTAAAAGAAATGAGGATTAAATTTAATCCCATATGAAATTCGAATATAATCTCGCATTAAATCCGCATTAAATCTGCATTAAATTCAGGGAGCCTTTGCTTCCCCCATATAAATGTAGCCCCTCTTCTTTATTTCTTGCACCATATCTTTCTATGAGCTCTCACTTGAGATTCTAACACATTTTTATCAATGTCAACTTAAAAGATAAAATTAAGGAGTCCATTTTGGTTAATATTTTGGGTGGTTTTGGAGTGGTCTAGAACCTACTCAAAACTGTGCGGTTCTTCCTCATTGGGAGGTTTTGGTTGGTGGGGTTCATATGGATACTCATAGTGGCTATCCTATCCTAGGAGGCTTTTGTAAGAAGGTTCGGCTAAATCATGCTTCAACTGGTAAGTCTTCTAATTCTCTTTTAATTATTAAGTCCTTTTATTAAACATTTTAAGACTTAATAATTATTCTACTTGGGTTATTATATAATTTATTTTATATTTAAATTATAACTTAGAGTCTTAACATGTTTAATATAAAATATTTATCCTATGATTTAATTTAGAATTATGGTACGCCTAGTCTATGAATGCTAATCTAAGCAGAGAATTTATTTAGTTAAGTCTTTAATTAATTTATATGCAACTAATAGGAGTTCATGGGACAAGGGATAAAATTTTGAATTTCAGCCATGCTTGTTATACATGTTCAAAGTGATTGTCAGTTCCCAATAGTTTTATGCCCCCGGACTGCAAAAGGAATTTTTTCGGTCCAATCATGGTATTTGACAACCATTATAGATAAAATTTTCTTGATTGCTTTGTTAGCTGCTTCAACCGCCCATTAGCTTGTGGTCGATAAGGAGATCTTTGATGCTAAGTCCCATATTTCTCAATCAAATCTGTCATTTCTTCTTGAAACTGAACCCCATTATCAGAAACTATATGGTGAGGGATCCCATACCGAGCAAAAATTTGGCATTCAATGAACTTGGCCATCTTTTTAGCGGTAATAATAGTGTAGGATTCAGCCTCAGCGCATTTCAAAAAGTAGTCAATCGCCACTACTATGTATTGGTGGCCATTTGTTGAGGATAGTCAAATCATGCCAATGATATCTATCCCCCACGCCGAGAATAACCAAGGAGTAGACAAGTTTTGAAGTTCAGTAGGTGGTAGGTGCGAGATTTCCCTGTGAATCTAACATTCATGACACATTTTTACTTTAGATACGCAATCAGCCATCATCGTACTCCAATAATAACTCTATCATTATATATTCTTTGCTAAGGCTATCCCATTCATATGTGGTCCACAATCACCCGAATGCACATTCCTCATGACGCGAGTAGCTTCTTTATCCGTCAAGCACTTAAGAAGTAACCAGTCATTAGTTCTTTTAAATAGAACACCATCAATCATACTGAAGTGAACTACCAACTTTCTTAGTGTTGTACGATCCAACTGAGATGCACCGTCAAGGTATCGGCCATCTCTTAAGAACTAAATTATATCAGAATACCAAGGGTATTCTGTTATTTGCTCTATCACCATTATTTATCAGTTGAAGAACGGTGCCTTGGAGGACTGCATAACCAATGGTTTCATCGGTCTTTCTTGAGGATTCTCCCACATGGAAGCTAATATAGCTAATGACTCTGGCATCTTATTTTCTTCTCACAGCACATGTTGATACAAATATTGCCTGAACTTTGTTGTTAGGCCCAGACCACTTCGAGATAAGGACGAAGTGACTCTTCTGTGATTTCCCAATCTCCTACGACTTGGCGAATTACTAGAGTTAAATCGCCTACTAGTGATACATCGGATGCCCTAGTGATTAGGAGCACTTCTAATACAAAAAGATAGGCTTTGTATTCTGCCCCATTATTGGTGACTAAGAATTCTAGGCATTTAGCCAACGGAATTAGCTCGTTATGAGGAGTGACATTGATAACACCAAGTTTAGAACCTTGGTTTTTGATTGCACCATCAAAATACATGGTCCACGAGGGTTCTACTTCTTCTACCACTGCTAACTATTCATTAAAAAAACTCCATGTTTTCTACATAATCAGATTCTGTAGGCTGACCAGCTAGGAATTCAGCCACAACTTGTCCTTTAATGACCTTCTTTGTAACATACTTGATGTGAATCCGGCTATGAGAAATGCAATCTGAACTCAAGAATTTCCCTGACCATGAATTGAGATTTAAAGACACAAAGAAGATTAAATTTTATGGATTAGAAAGCGAATAATGATAAAATTAATGTCAATAGCACAACCAATCCTAGCAAATAAGATGAACAATCACGCTAGCATCTAGTTAATGCAACCAATCGAATTGGGTGAAAGAACCTGTTATTGGGTTAACTCTCAATTGCCTAGCCATAACAATTGATCACAATCAAAATAATACTTTAAGAATAAGATCCCGATCACTCGCCCTCAAAGAAAAGACGAATTTTTACAAAGGAAAAATCTGGTTGTTTTATTCATATCAAATTTGTGTAAAACATAGTAGAAAACTTTCTATTTATAATACTCATAACCATACACCATGAAAATTGTATTATTATCGTGAAAGGCAAATAATAAAGTCCTATTTAGCTCTAGGAAAGATGTCCAAAAGCACAAGGAATGAAATTTCTACTTAATTGGAATGAACCTAATTAAATAAAGGCTAAAAACATATGGGGCCCCCTAAAGTTGGCTCAAACCGTCCTTGGCCACCCCTAACTTATATGTGTGACACTTTACCCCCTAAAGTTGGCAAAATTGAACAATTTGCCCCCCTCAATGCCACGTGTTAGCTTTTGATTGGAGAAAAAAATTAAAAAAATGACATCTTTGAAAAGTCAAACCAACCATAATCTTACACATGGCATTAAGGGGTAAATTTTATCAATTTTGCCAACTTTAGGGAACAAAGTGGCAAACTTGAAAGTTGGGGGTGGCCAAGGGCGGTTTGAGCCAACTTTAGGGGACTCCATATAGGTTAGGCCTTAAATAAAAGATTCTACTTAAGTAAGAAACAAAATATCCTAAATATGAGAAATATAAATGAAACTAATTAGATAACATAAAATTCTGATATGATGGTGGCCATATTTGTCTTCCATCAAGTAATTGATCCAATAAGAGTTACTCAAGATCCCAATGGGTTAACACGTGTCAAACACATACGTGTCTAAAGCTCACTTTAGTTAAATCTAACTAGACCAAATACTTCAACCAAAATTATGTATTCTTCATCTTTGCTCAAGCTTGCATTATTTAAAACTGTTAAAAGTTGACTTGAACGTCGAATCATTGAAATTTTCTCATTTAGAATAATTAAAGTAGATTGAATACCCTTTGAATTAAAATATGGAAATGGAATATGGAAAGGATATTTCCTCTTAAGTTCAATTCCTTTATCATTACTATACTCTCTATATATAGAGCTCCTTTATTTGCATCATTCTTTCCCTCTTTTAAAAAGATTAGTCCTCGAATCGGTGTCATTGTAAAGCAAGTTCTTCGCATCAAACTTCCATGTATCAAACTCTTTAACATCAGTTTCACATCTTCCTTTTGGGTTTCCTTCGTCTCCTCGGAAGATGCTCCAAGTACATAAGAAAACTCATGGTCTATCCTTCGAATAGGAGCTAGCCCAATCATCAATAGATAATCAAATTTCTGCAAAAAAGAATGAACCAAACTAGGAAGAGTAATATACTTAGATATCGTTTGAGACAAGCTAAAATCTTTGCAATTGAACAAAAGAACTTTCAAATAGATATTTTCAGGTTGCTTTAAATCTCTCATTTTGGCATATAATGTATGGTCATTGGCTTTTACAATGCCCTTTCTTTCTTCTCTCCTCACATCTCTTCCACTCAACTCACTAGTCTTTTCTCTCACACTTCTCTCTTCTCACCCTTACTGATTTTATCACACTTGTTTTCTCTCTCTTGAACCGAAACCGCTTCCTTACATATTGAATTTTTTAAATTCAGTTGATCTTGGTAAATTTGTTCTGCTCTCAAAGGTAAAAAGGTGTAACATTTTCCTTAATTAGGGTGCTTTTATTCGATTTGGCATTATAAATGGTCGGATGATCAAACTGCCATGAAAGACCCAAAAGTAAATGGCACAATTGTATAGGTACGACATCGCATAAAACTTGGTCATGAAATTTCCCAATTGCAAAATTGACCAAGACTTATTGAGTCACTTATACCTCATTACTATAACTGAGTTGAAGTCGATAAGGAATTTGATGCTTAGTTATGGGCAGACTCAATTTCTCAACCATTGTAGTACTAGCAATATTACAATAACTACCACTATCCACAATCATATTACACACATTATCTTTTATACAACAATGAGCATGAAAGAATTTGTTTACATCGGGTTCACTTTTACCTTGGAATGAAGGAATTTTTACTTTAATGGTATTAAGATTACCTTCTTGATATGGATGTCCCCTAGAGATCTTACACAAGTATGGATCAAATTGCTTTTTATTAGAATAATCCTAGAGGCCTTTATGTCCTGTCAGATCGATGATAATGCTTTTTGTGTATGCTTTCAAGCTCCAATCTTTTCAGCTCATCTTTAACTTTAAAAAATTATTGCTTCAAATGTTTCATTCCTACAATAGCTTTTTTAAATCTTTTTTTATCAACCTCAAAAGAGTCATTATCCTTGTGGCACATGGTTAGATAGACATAAATAGAAAAAAACTTAATGGAAAAGCAAGAAAAGGACAAAATCAAAATACTCACAGGCGATCCACGCTCTTTGGTATTATGTTTATTGATCTCAATAAATCAAGCCAAATAATATTGAAAAAGCAGAGGCAAAAAGGCAAAAGAAAATAAAGGATAGCAGAAACTAAGAATTCTACGAGACAAAATAATAAGACAAAACACAAACAGTGAGTAGGACAAAAGAATGGGTAGACACTATTTAATAAAAAGGACAAGGGTATCAAGAAAATTAGCTAAGTTTGTATGAATTATAAATGCAAGATTATTGCCAATAAATATTTCAGATCTCGAATTCTTTTTTTAATGCTTTCTTTTCTCTTTCTTTTATTTTGTTGGGTTTATTCTCCTTGATGATTAATAGAACAAACTTGCTTTTCTTTTTTTCCTTTTTTGTTTATGAATTCAAATAAACGAACACTACAAATTCAGAATTAAAATGGCAAGTCACCAATCATACAAACAAGGAATGAATTTAAGGCTTTTTTAAGATAAGAGAAAAAAATGCAACTTCAATGAACCTATTTAATCTAGAGGCAAATAGATGTGGAACTCGATGAACAAAACAAAAATAAAGAAATTATAAGGAGAAACTTGAGAAATTTAAATCATTCTCTTAACAATCCAATGGATTTGGAATAGCAAGAATCCGATTTAAATAGAGAAAGTTATGACAAAAAGGGGAAATCTAGAAAGAATCAAACCTTAATTCAAGTTGTGCTCTGAGAACTAATTGCTGTGAATCTAGCTATGAGAAATGCAATCCGAACTCAAGAATCTCCCTGACCGTGAATTGAGATTTAAAGACATAAAGAAGATTAAATTTAATGAATTAGAAATCGAATAATGATAAAATAAATGTCAATAGCACAACTAATCCTATCAAATAAAAAGAACAATCACACTAGCATCTAGTTAACACAGCCTTTCAAATTGGATGAAAGAACCTATCATAGGGTTGATTCTCAATTGCCTATCAACAACAATTGATCATAATCAAATTAATACTTTAAGCATAAGATCCCGATTTGGTCCAGGTGCTTACTTATTTAGGGTTAGCGGGGGGTGAATGACCCTTTTCGCGAAATTTTCAGACTTGAAAAGTCTTATGTAGCGTGTTTGATTTTTGATCTGGATATATAGGTTCCGGTTAATGTAAATATATATTGAATTGCACAAAAATAAAGACTAGGGTAGAGAAAATCAAACACAAGAGATATTATACTGGTTCGGCCCTACCTACATCTAGTCCCCAAAGGTTCCTTCCTTTGAGCTTATCAATTAGTGTAATTCCTTTCCAACTGGCAGGAATTAAGCCTTACAATATGTCTCCGGATGGTAACCCCTCTTCCGAAAGTAGGATATACTACTAGAAGCACCAACTTCTAGCTAAGTCCTTTTCCTTTAGTAGGATATACCACTTAGATTTTACCCAAACCTAAGATGAGACCTATAGGGAGATTCTACTTAAAGCACCAACTCTAAGCTAGCTCCTAATCTCAATACTCACCCAAGTATGAGATCTTACAACTTGATTTTTAAAGGATTTGGTTTTTGAATTCTTCAAGTTTATAACAGACTTGAGAATTCTTACAAAAATAGATTTGCAATCTTTTTAGTTTTTGGAGGGATTTTTGTTCACTGATTGAATTATCTTGAATTCTCTTACAATAGCTTCTTGTAAAATCAACCAGCACCTTCTCAACTTGTGAACCTTTCCTTTTATAGGCTTTGATAATAAATGCAGCCGTTGTGAACCGTTGAGGTTGATCTTGAATCTTCACCATTAATTAGGTATGATGTGGCGCATCTAGAGCCATTCATCAATCCGTTAGACTGAATAAATGTTCCATTTAAATTCTTGGGATTAGAAAAGTTGTCAATGATCTTTTGTTTGTATTTTAATGATTTGCCAACTTTTATACTGTTTGCTTTTGGTGTTTGCTCCACGCGTCATTCCCATTGGTCTATATTAAAAAGGTTGCTACCTTTTTCTCTTTCCTATGTTAGTCCTTTGGTCCTTTTCTAGAGTGCGTATTATCTGTTACTTTCACAATCTTCAAGGTAAAAGGATTTTTGACTTCAGACCAAAAGTGGAGGGAAAAGGTAAATTTGAACTTTTCCCTTAGTCTTGATATTTGATTCTTCCGAATATCTTCAGACTTAATATATCCGGATGCTTCTTCAATCAGTCTTTCTTCGGATTATAAGTTTGAGGGGTCAGAAGTTTGTTTCCTTTACAAACTCTTAATGGGTGCTTTTAATATGGACTTAGGTGTTTTAAAGTCCTTAGTGTGTGTTCGGACGACTTATCTTGAACTTGTGCTTTTGTTTTCTGCAAACTTGATTCGGATCAGTTCTTGGATTTGTTCTTCCGGATCATTATTTCCCAATAGTCTCCCCCATTTGAGGGAAACAAAAACCTAAGACGTATGAGCTTAAGCATAAGGGTTGTATGAGCTAAGTATGATTCTTGATACTTAGTCATTTACAAATTTTCTCCCTCATAATTTTAGCATCCTAACTCCCCAATATTTTTGCATTCTAGCTTTTAAGTTTTTTAAGTACAATTATATATTGTACTTAAAAGCAATTTTGAGTCAAAATTTTTCACTTTATGTACTTCCATTGTTAACAATAGTTTACCTCGTGAAGTCTAGATTACAAGTACAAAAATACATAAGTGAAAAATTACAGAACTAGGTATTATCAAGAATTGCAATAAAAAATAGCTATTCTATGAATTGTACCATTCTACTTATCTACATCTGTAGCCTCATTCTCTTTGCTTGTGTGGCTCTTCTCTCCCTTTTGTTGGCATCAGATTGGGGGTCAATAACCATGTAAATCCTTTGGTCCCAACTCTTCTGCCAAGCCTCAGAATAGATGGAGTAATCAACGTTTCCTTCTAAGAGCTTTTCAATGATTGTCTCCACAGTGGCTGGAAGGAGATGAACTATTTTAGCTAGTTTCAGAGGTGCTTCTAGGACTTAACCATATCCAAAATTATCTTGAGAGCTTGATTTATGTCCTCTTCTTCAATAAAAGAAAGATTGTCTTGAGCATCAAGTTGCACTTATATCCAAAGAATCTTGTGTCTCTAATGGATTGGACAAGGTTCTGGACAACCGAAAGGACAAGGCTTTCTGGAATGGCTGGTGAGGATCCAGATGTAGAATTAGAAGGAGTGTTGAGTGAGATATTAGCCATACCTGACTTTAATTGTTCAACCTCCTGAACAATATCTCTTCGGGCGTTTTAAAGACTAGAGTTGAGCGTGTTAAGGTCTTTATTGAATGCCTCCTTTGGTTTATTAATTATCCTTTCAATTCCAAAGAGATGACTCCCAAAATCATCATTGATGTCATTCATATACTTATCCAGAAGCTTGGGTAGTCCTTCATCTACGAAATTACATAACATTTCCTAGGCAGATTGATGTTCCTCATTCAAATATGTCAGCCCGAATGTGATGCCCTTTCTAGATTCAATTATGGCTCTAGGGATGAATTTTTCCAAGATTTCAAACTTGCTATCAATATACTCTTTAAGTTCAGTCTTAAAATTAGTAGATGAAGAAGTAATTTGGTCCGTGATAGTCGCGCAGTTGTTATCAGCTCCATTGATTGCTTGAATTGCAGAGCGATTTGCTTCTGCAATATTAGTGGTCAGTTTGTTCAATACTAGAGTGATTTTAGAAAGGGAACTATCTGCAACTATTTCAGTGGAAGGGAAGGCATCTACGTTTTACTCTATGTTTTGTATAGAGCCCTTAATTTCTCCTAATTCAGCCATTAGATCTGGAGATACAATTTTTTTTATTTAGCTGATTGTCTATGAACTTGAGCTCTTCACAGATGTTTTGAAGACTTTGCTTGATGTCCCCCTCTCTATATCCTTCAATTGTAGCTTCCTCAATCATCTTTATAGCTAACCTCAACTTCTTAGCTCAGGTTGGTTTTGGATTAACTGTTGGCCTTTTTAGGATGCTATCTGAGGATAAGGTTTATTCAGACCTAGAGCTGCTTCCGGATTCTTCTGATCCAAAAAGTTCAACCATATTATTCTCTTCACCCTTCTTCAGTTCTTCCAACCTTTCTTCTGGAGTAGCCTCGCTCTTAGAGTCCGCTTTAGAAGTGTGTATAATGAGTCCTACACCTACTCCTTCCTCCAGAGCATTTAGCTCTGAGATAGTCCGGATTTTCTTAGATGCAGTTTGAATTTTTACAACTAATTTGTCTTAAGCCATATCAGGAACAACAACATTCTATTTGATTTTAGTATGCTCTACGTCAGTCATTTTTTCAACCCCAGATTTTGGAAGACTGGCAATATCCTCAGCCTCCCCTTTACGTGCCTTTTTAGGACTTATAGTTTGTACTTCTATCTTATCTAGAATGATGGCATTTTCCTCATCATTCCCCCCTGATGCCTGTGCAGGGCTTTCTACTTCAATTACTTATGTTGCTGGGTTCAAAAGATTATCCGGCAGAGGTTCAGTTCTGGCCTTGAATATAAACGGGTCTTCATCATGATATTCACTTTCTTTTAGGAGTGCAAGGTCTATTGAAGCAATGAGAACTGGTGGACTGTTAGTTGTTGTTTTGGAAGAGCCTTCGGGTCCCTTAATGGTTAGCCTATTCTGTTTATGATTTTCCTTGACTGGTTTCATCATTTATTCATATTGAGGATCTTTTAAAATGATATTTTCCGGGAGAATAGACTTTCCAGCAACAACAATCTCTTTTTCCTTACCCATATCTACTACTTCTGGAACCATGGGAATTGGCTCTTGGATGGTGATTCCAGCAACTAGCTTTTTGACTGCCAATTTTTCCCTCTTTGCCTTAAGAGCTTCACTAAAGGTGGATCCCTTCCAGATAAATTACTTCTTTGGTGCAGGCTCACCATCTCTTATCTCCTCGCTATTGGAGCCATTATCTTCTTCCAGGATGCCTTCAATTATAGTTTTCTCTCCTTTCTCACACCCCTTTCTGAATGCACCAGTAGCTACTACTATTTGCTTAATTACTTCCAGTTTATAAACTAGCTTCTTTGCTACAGCTTTTATCAACCTACCTCTCTTCTTAGACTTATTAGGTGTTGTTTTCATCAGTTGAGTGATGGTCATTGTATCCTCATTCTTTTTCTCAACCACTAGCCTTAGGTTGACTTTGCGTTGAGCTCTAGGCTTAGTAGTTCTAGCTTCCTTAGCCTCCAGAGCATCTTCAACTTTACTTTTGGCCTTCCGGACTTTGCTTTTCTATTTCTTCTCCTCTCTCTACCTAATGGCTTTTTCTTCATCCCAGTCTTCACCAAAGGAGAGTTTTCTGAAGTTCTCCTCTAATATTTCCTTGACTTGAATGGATGCAACTCTAAACAGATTAACTCTATGTTCAAAGAGTATCTTATTAATGAGCTCGCCATGGATGTTCCATTGTTGTTTGATGAAGTGAATGATTAGTACAGGCATATTGATGACTCAGCTCTCCACCCAGTGTAGAAGAACACAGTGTTGAAACGCAGATACAGTAGTGAGTGAGCCTTTTTGGATTAGAACAAATTTTGCTAGCACGTGTTGAAGTAATTGGGGAGTCTCTAGCCAATAGGTGGAAAATTTATCTCCAAAGTACCTTTTTGGAAGCCAGTTCTTGGGATCATGCAGGACTTTGAGTTCATCCCCATCATTTCCTAGTTGTACTCCATCATTCTTCATTTTGAAGTGAGTGACAAAGAACTCAAGGGTGATTGTTATGATTTTTCCTTGCACCTTAGTTCGGAGCGCATCAAAGTAGTTGTGGACAGTAAGATTATCATAGAATTCCTATATATGATCTGGATAGGTTGAGAGGTTCGTCAACAAGGAATCCCAAGATGTTGGTCTTTTAAAAGCTTATTATAGGGCTCGGTGTCGAATAAGAAGTTGTCCCCCAAGTAATCTGATGGTACCACTGCATCCTAACTTTAGAGTTTAAGAAAAAAAAGTCCTCACTTTTAAGATCAGCAACTATGAAGATATTTCTGGGAAGAGGAGTAGTTTGATTTTGGGTAGTTGCCATTTGAATATTTGAAGAAAGTAATTTTGGAATTCAGGGTTTCTGGAATTAAATTTGCAAAGTAACAGTAGAAGTTATTGCTTGCGTAAGGATGAAGCGGAAATTTTGAGGGCTTTTTATAAAGTTTTCAAGAGTGAGGGTAGTTTGGTAATCCAGATGCAATTAAAGTTAACTGGATTAGTGAGGTGGCAGTTAAATTCAAGGAGAGAGAGGTGAATGGCATTTAAATTGGAGAATTGGAAAGGTTTAATTTTTAAGACAATTGTAAATTTTACTCCGCGTGGACTGCCCAGTAGACGATTGAAATTCAAAATGGGTACAATTAAATTTTTGTACTTTTACTGCCATTTGTTAATTTTATCTGCTGAGCTTTCAATATTCCTTCCCGATCCAGAATTAACTTGACTTCTTCTTTCATCCTTTACTCCTTAAGTTATAGGTGATTAAAATAACTTTGGATTGTCTTCTGAATACCCCTTTAAATTGGATTTGACATCCTAATTGACTCCCTTATCTTGTTGTACTGATCTTTACTTAATGGCTTAGTAATGATATCTTCCCTTTGTTCATTTGTTGGAATGTAGACCAATGCAACATCCTTCTTCATTACATGATCTCAGATGAAATGGGTCTGATGTTGACATGTTTCATCCTCCTATGGAGTACTGGATTCTTTGACACACCAATTGCACTTTTGTTGTCTCATATAACATTTACACATCCAGATTGAACTTCATAGTCTTCCAATTATTGCTTGATCCATAAGAGTTGAGCAACACAACTTCTAGCTGCCATATATTATGCTTCTGTAGTTAATAAGGCAACTGAAGTTTGCTTCTTACTATACCATGACACCAAGCAATCTCCAAGAACGTGGCAGCCTTTGGATGTATTCTTTCTTTCTAGAGTGTCTCTATCGTAGTCCGCATTAGTAAAGCCTTATAGTGTAAAATTGCCATTACTTGGATACCGTAGCCAACTTTAATTGTTCCTAGTAAGATATAACACCCTTTTTACAGCCTTAAGATGGGAATCTTTTGGATTTGCTTAATACCTTGCACAATAGCAAACTGTATAATGTATGTGAGGTCTACTAGCTATTAGGTATAACATGATCCAATCATCCCTTTGTATAGCTTATGATCTACATCTTCACCTTCATAATCCTTTGAAAGGACTGTATCTGATCCCATAGGAGTATACATAGGCTTGTTCCTATCCATTTCAAACTTCTTCAAAATCTCCTTGGTGTATTTAGCTTGATTGATGAAGATTCCATCTAGACTCTACTTGATTTACAATCCAAGGATGAAATTGAGTTCTCCCATCATTGACGTCTTAAATTCCTTCTGCATTTGAGTGTTGCATTAGTCACACATCTTTTCAACTATTGCTCTAAAAATGATGTCATCTATATAAACTTGAACAAGAATAATATCACCCTTGTTCTTTTTGATGAAAAGTGTTGTATTTGTCTTGCCCCGGATGGATCCCTTGGATATAAAGAATGAAGTGAGTTACTCATACCAAGCTCTTGGTGCTTACTTCAACCCATAAAGAGCCTTCTTTAGCTTGTATACATGGTTCAAATGCTTGGAGTCTTCAAATCTAGGTGGTTGCTTGACATAGACTTCTTCCTGAATTACTCCATTTAGGAATGCACTTTTGACATCCATTTAGAACAATGTAAATCCCATGAATGATGCAAAAGTACATAGAATCCGGATTGCCTCTAATCTTGCTACGGGAGCAAAAGTTTCTTCAAAGTCAATGCCTTCTTGTTGGTTGTAGCTTTGTGTAACCAATCTTGCTTGGTTTCTCACCACAACACCAGATTCATGTAGCTTGTTCCAGAATACCTATTTAGTGTCAATGATTGACTTTCCTTCAGGTGGTGGCACTATATATTAGACATCATTTATGGTGAATTGATCTAGTTCTTCTTGCATTACAATCATCCAGCTTTCACCCCCTTCTGCATCTTAAAGCTTCTTGGTTCAATGAGAAAGACAATAATAGCATGGCTCATTATCCTGTTGAGTTCTCCTCTATTTCTGACTGGATTTTGAACATTGTCTAAAATGGCTTCAACCAGATGATCCCTATGAGACTAGATGTCTCTTTGAAGATCTGCATTCTGCACTAGATTTTGTTCCCTTGCTTCAACTCCTTCTTATTGATCATCAATGACATTTATCTCAGAATGATTGAGATATCCTTATGGTGCTTTTTATTTGAAGTTGATTCCTTCATCTTCTTCTCTTTACTTCTTGATTTGAAAGGAATACGAAATCTATAATTCTTCTTTTTCTTTAGCATTCTCAGCTTCTGGAGTTACGTCTTCCAAATTGGAACTTCTTTTCCTTACATGGTTAGTCTCATCAAAATCTACATGTATAGACTCTACCATAGTTTGGGTTCATTTGTTATAGACTCTGTAAGCTTTGCTGTGTGTAGAGTAGTCAAGGAAAATTTCTTCATCATATTTTGAATCAATTTTTCCTAATTGCTCTCTATCATTTTGGATGTAGCATTTACATCCAAAGGCTTTTAAGTACCTAATTTTGGGTTTCCTTCCCTTCTAGATTTCATAGGGGGTCATGTCTATAGTATTTCTGATGAGAGCTCTATTTAAGATGTAGCATGATGTGTTTACAGCCTCACCCCAAAAGCACTTAGGCAATCTATTCTCATTTAGCATTGTTTGAGCCATTTCAACTATTGTTTTATTTTTCCTTTCAACAACCCCATTCTGTTGAGGTGTATGAAGAGCAGAAAAGTTGTGCTCAATGCCTCTAGATTCACAGAATTCAACAAAATGCTTATTTTTGAATTCTCCTCCATTATCACTTTGAATGCATGCAATGCTTATACCATGTTCTACTTCTATACGGATGAATATTTTTGAGAAGTGGTCAAAGCCTTCATCTTTGCTAACTAGCAAAGCAACCTAGGTATAGCGAGAATAATCATCCACTATAACCATACTGTATTCTCTTTCACCTAAACTAATTGGTTTGATTGGACCAAAGAAATCAATGTGCAAGAGATCTAGAACAATCTTAGAGGGTATATAGGAGATGAAATGGAAACCTTTTTTATGTTGTTTACCTAATTGACATGCAGTGCATATGTGATTCTTATCAATAGCTACCTTAGGCAAACCCACAACCAATGCCTTTTTTACCAATTTAGATAGGAGGTTCATGCTTACATGTCCCAACCGCTAGTGGTAAAGCCATGATTTTTCTTCTTTAGACACCAAGCATATATTCTTTTTCTCATTTTTAATGTTAACAAAATAGACATTGTTTACTCTATATACATAAAGAATGAGATGATTTGACTTACTGTCAAAGATTGAGTAGCCTCCGGAATTAATGGTGACTTTTCTTCCTTTATCATAGAGTTATACTACACTTAGCAAGTTGAACTTCAGTCCATCAACTAGTGAGACATATTCTATTTTTAGTTTAGATCCAATTGTTCCATGTCCAATGATCTATCCCTTTTGATTATCTCTAAAGCTTACTTTTCCACCTTTAATCCGGATTAGAGTGATGAAGGCTTTCTCATCACCAGTCATGTGCCTTAAGCATCCACTAACAATGTACCATTTATGTTGATCTTCTATGGATCTAAGGCATACCTATAAAATAGATCAAGTGGGTTTGGGTATCCAATCGAATTTGGGTCCTCTCGGGTTATCAACCATTTCAGGCCAAGGATAAAAATCATAATAACCAGTTTTAAATCTACACATTTTAGTTATATAGTTATTTGCTCCACAAAACCTGCACCCTACAACTGGTCTGTTCTGCTTAAGCTTCTCTTTAATATTTTGGAGATCCTTCTTCCCATAATCTCCAGAATATCCTACTTTGGATAGATCTAGATTGGACTATTTGGTTTAGCTCCAGTAGTTGGCTTGAGGAGCAACTTCTTCTCTGTAGTTTTTCTTTTGCTTAATGGGTTGATCACCATAGACTGCTTTAGCCTTTCCCTTTTGAGCAGCTGTGAATCTTGGGTCTTTTTTCCCAGTGGATAACTATACTTTTGTGCATGAGGTTGCATCCAAACTTTTTTTTGTTCAGAATGTTCCTGATTCTTCTTTTAGTTTGGGAACCCTTGTTTTCTTTCGGTGGTTGCCCTCGTATTTCTTCCAGAAGCTTCCTTAATTAGAGCTAGTTCCCTATCTAGCTCGGTTAGATTTGCACTCAATATTTCCACTTTACTTCTTAGGAAGTTTTCTTCAACAACATCGATGTGCTTCGTTGCCCTTATAGAATTGATATCTTATGACATTGCCTCAGCAATTTCAGCAAGCTCCATTACTTGTCTTTAGAGGGATTTAATGGCTTTTATATTCTTCCTCACATTATTGATTATAATCCCCAAAGCCCTGGCAAGTTCAAAGTTAGGTACATGAGTAGAATTAGAGTTTACCTTAGTACCTGCTGATTCTGATTCTGATTAATCATTGATTTGCTCAGTGGTCTACTTTGATGGGTTTCTTTTGGATTGCTCAGCATTCGGATTAGATAGTTCTATAAATACACAATTTGCAAATTCCTCTTCTTCTATTAAAGATGAGCTACTGCGTTCTTCACTATTGCTCCTAGTGGCCACCATTGGCAACTTCTTGTATCTCTTTTCCTTTTTTAGCTTAGGACATTTGGACCTGAAGTGTCCTTTGTCACGACATTTAAAGTAGGCTGATTCTTTTCTGGATCTTTCTTATCTTTTAGAGCTTTTCTAGCTTTGTCTCTTCTTGAGGATCCTTCTTCAATTCTTCTGGAATCATATCTTCTAGAGCTTCTTCTTTCTTTCTTTTTCAGGAATTTCCCATACTATTGAGATAGCATAGCAATTTGTTCTTTATTGCACTGGGATTCCTTTGACTTCTTTTCTGATCCGGAAGAAGCTAATTTGGATAATTCTGCCTTGTGTAATGGCTTTCTTCTTTTCTTCCAGCTTCTTCTCTTGTTGGCTGTATCTCTCCAAGGATAATTCTTATGTCAAGAGATTGCCAATGAGCTCATCATAACTATAAAAATTCAAGTCATAAGCCTCTTTAACGACGGTCTTTTTGTTATATAATTCCTTGGTGACAATTCAGAGAACCTTCTTCACCATATATACTTCAGAGATTTCATTTCTAAGCCTCTTCGTTTCATCAACCAGATTGGTGTATCTGGCATTCATGCTGTCGATGGATTCTTTGGGCTCCATCTTGAAGGTTTCTAGCTTTTGTTGAAGAAGATATATTTTTGCCTCTTTGACTTTGTTGCTGCCTTCGTAAGTCACCTCAAGTTTTTACCATCTCTCTCTTATGCAATCTCACATCTAGAAATCCTATTAAATTTAGTTACACTAAGAGCACAGTGAAGCATGTTAATAGCATTTGCATTTTCACATAGCTTCTTATAATCATTTTCATCCTAAAAATTCTAGGGCTTCTGTGTGGTTAAACTTATACTTAAAAAGTAGGAATATATGGGCCATCTTTAATAGCTATCCATGCCAACATGCTTTGAGCCTAAATGAAAGACTTTGCCCGGTTTTTCCAGAACGTGTAGTGTTCACCGGTGAAGAGTGGAGGATGGGTAATGGACATACCCTATAGAAGAAGTTATGAGTTGTTAAAACTCATTTTGATTCTTGGATCAAAATATGGACCTTTAGCTCGATATTGTTGGATCTCTAGTTTTGAGCACTAGCTCTGATACCACTTGTTGGTCCCTATGCTTAGTTATTTAGGGTCAGAGGGGGTGAACTACCCTTTTTGTGAAATTTTTAGACTTTAAAAAGTCTTGTGTAGCGTGTTTGTTTTTTGATCCGGATCTATAGGTTCCAGATAATGCAGATATACAATGAATTGCATAAAAATGAAGACAAGGGTAGAGAAAATCAAACACAAGAGATTTATACTGGTTCGGCCCTGCCTACTTCCAGTCCCTAGAGGTTCCTTTCTTTGAGCTTATCTAGTAGTGTAATTCCTTTCCAACTGGCAGGAATTAAGCCTTACAATTTGTCTCTAAATGGTAACCCCTCTTTCGAAAGTACGATACACTACTAGAATCAACAACTTCTAATTGAGTCCTTTTTCTTTAGTAGGATATACCACTTAGATTCTACCCAAACCTACGTTGAGTCCTACATGGACATTCCACTTAAAGCACTAACTCGAAGCTAGTTCCCAATCTCAACACTCACCCAAGCAAGAGATCTTACAACTTGATTTTTCAAGGATTTGATTTTTAAATTTTTCAAGTTTATAACACACTTGAGAATTCTTACAAAAACAGATTTGGAATCTTTTTAGCTCTTGGAAGGATTTTTGTTCCTAGATTGAATTAGCTTGAATACTTTTGTAATAGCTTCTTGTAAGCATCCCTTTTATAGGCTTTGATCATAAATGTAGCCATTATAAACCATTGAGGTTGATCTTGAATCTTCACCATTGATTAGGTATGATGTGGCACATTCGAAGACATTCATCAATCCGTTCGACTGAATAAATGTCCTGTTTGAATTTTCGGGATTAAGGCTGAAAAGTTATTGGTGATCATCGCGCTATTCCCATTGGTCTATGTTAAAAAGGTTGTTACCTTTTCCTCTTTCCTATGTCAGTCCTTTTTTCCTTTTCTAGAGTGTGTGTTAGCTGTTAGTTTCAAAATCTTCAAGGCAAAAGGATTTTTGACTTCAGAACAAAAGTGGAGGGAAAAGGTGAATTTGAACTTTTCCCTTTGTCTTGATATTTGATTCTTATAGATATCTTCATACTTAATATATCCGGATGCTTCTTCAATCAGTCTTTCTCCAAATTCTGAATTCCATAGGTTATAAATTTGTTTCCTTTCCAAACTCTAAATAGATGCTTTTAATATGGACTTAGGTATTTTGAAGTCTTCATTGTATGTTCGGATGACTTGTCTTGAACTTATGTTTTTGTCTTCTTCAAAGTTGATCCGGATCAATTATTGGATTTGTTCTTTCAGATCATTGTTTCCCAACATCCTGATCACTCACACTCAAAGAAAAGATGAATTTTTGGAAAGGAAAATTCTGGTTATTTTATTCATATCAAATCTGTGTAATACATAGAAGAAAACTTTCTGTTTATAGTACTCCTAACCATAGACCATGAAAATGGTATTATTATCCTAAAAGGAAAATAATAAAGTCCTATTTATCTTTAGGAAAGAAGTCTAAAAGCACAAGGAAAGAGATTTCTACTTAATTGGAATGAACCCAATTAAATAAAAGATTCTACTTAAATAAGAAACAAAATATCCTAAATATGAGAAATATAAATGAAACTAATTAAATAAAATAAAATTCAAATATAATGGTAGACATATTTGTCTCTCATCAAGTAATTGATCCAATAAATATTAGCCAAGATTCCAACATGTGTCAAACACATGCGTGTCCAAAGCTCACTTAAGTTAAATCTAACCAGACCAAATGCTTCAACCAAAGTTATGTATTCTTCATCTTTGCTCAAGCTTGCATAATTTGAAATAGTTGAAAGTTGACTTGAACGTCAAATATTGAAATATTATCATTTAGCACAATTAAAGCAGATTGAACACCCTTTGAATTAAAATACGAAAATGGAATATGAGAAGGATATTCCCTCTTAAGTTCAATTCCTTTATCATTTCTATTATCAATATATAGGGCTCCTTTATTTCCATCAATACACAATATCAAATTCTGACAAAAGTAGCAGCCATCTTGATAATTTTTCGGCCAAAGTAGGTGACTCGCTGTGGGCACGGGATTTTACAGTCCCTCTCGCGAGACAATGATGACGTATATTTGAATTCTAATCCTCATTAAAAATTCATTTTGAATTTCATTTTCATTAACGTTTGAATTCAGTTTAGCGTGTTCGATGGAAGCTTGTACCGATGATTCTCAACCAAAATATCCCTAATATCTTCAAATATCTAAAAATACCTTAAAATATCAGTAAAAAAATCAAAATCTAACTTTTTGACCCACTTTTCCCTCTTTTTCAGCTTTTTAGGCTGCTAGGTCCTAGTTGGCAGACTTCTAGTAGGGGCTTGAAGCCACCAGCGGCATCACCATACTGCCGGTGACTTCAGTCAGGTCGCCAGCGGCCTAAGCCATGCTGCTAGCGACAAGACCCCATGCGGTAGTCTACCAGGTTTTGCTTTTTCTTCGTTGTCTGCTGGTTAATTGGAAAAGTGGTTTTTAGCTCGTTGCTTGCCCTTAAAACCTTGAAAACAAGGGGACAAGAAGAGGAGAACATTTGGAGAAAAATTTAAGAGCTTTAAGAGTGAGAAAGAGTGTTTTTAGAGAGAGAAAGTGGAGAAAACGTAAGGAAAGGGTGGCAATCCATCTTTTCTTAGTTTTTCTTTAGCAAATTTTTAGATTAAACTTAAATTAGTAGAAATACTAGGTTAAAATCAATCTAATTGGGTTTTTAGAGATAATTATTTAATCTCCAAATTACTACCAGAATCGTTATTTCAAGCTTCCCGAAGGTGTCATTAGATCATGAAGAGGGGGATTCATGGCCTCGAGGTAAATTCCTGAGTCTCAAGAGCTCTTTAGCATTTTTTTTTTGCTATTTGTTGTGTTATTTAGTGTTTTAATTTCGTTTTTTGAGTTTTTTTTGCATTTTTGCCCTATTTGCTGATGTTTCTGCAGATTCTAAAACTACCGGCAATTTCACCAAATTGTCGACGGCTTCACTAAGACCGCCGAGTAGTAAAGCCACCGGTGGCCTCACTCATGCCACCGCCGGCAGCATGAGCCTCTGTTTGTGTTTTCATTGTACATTACCACGACGGGAATTCAAGATTCCCTGAAAACGGTACAAACCCTATAGTATGTGGCATTTTCACTAATACTTTGGTTAAAATAATATACGAGTTCAAAATGGATTTTTCCCTAAAATTGGTTTGGAAAATGAATTTTTCAAAGGGAACCCTTATTCCAAAATAAAAAATAATAGCTCGACCCCAGCCTGAGGTTCTACCACCGGACCCCATCGAGGTCATTGTCCCCAAACCCTAGAGGGGCTACCACCATTGTCCCTGCAAGGGGCTGCCGTCCCTCAGACCCCGCTACCAAGGGCGCTGCTATGTATCATATATCTTGTATACGTGTCGTATCTATGCTAACTTTTGCCAATGCAGGTAGATTTAGGTTACATGTACGTTTAGGCCTTCGGGTATTTTATTTTTCATTTTTAGACAAATGTATAGGATTTGAAAACCTTGAAATAATTTTAGTTTCCTCATTTACTTTGGATGACTGTAATAATTTATTTATTTACCGCTTTTGAATGCTTGCTAAATAATATGTGAACACAATAAATAAATCGAAAACACTAAATAGGGTGGATAAAAACTGAATAGTAAAGATTGATAATTTTAACTTGGCCAATGTAGAATAAATAGCATCATTCGAGCTCGGAATCTCTACTTAAGGTATGGTCTACCACCAGGAGGGAAAATCAAACCTTAATATCTCGATTGAGTTGAACCAGGTGGCGACTCTGTCTTAAATATGGGATTTCGGTCTTGTATCTTTTGAGCATTAAAAATATGCAAAACCATTTTTTACCATCACATCACACTTATCATTTTTCTAGGTTGGTCCTCCAGCCCGATTTGCAGCCGTCCGAAATGTCATCCACTCACACACACACAGATACTTCATAGGGTTAATTTTTGCGATAGCTTGGATTTTGTAAGACTGAAAGTAATGTCTCAGCTTCTTGGCTAACCACACTATAGTAGCACAGGTTTTCTCCACTATAGTGTAGCAACTTTCGTATTCTAACAACTTCTTGCTGAGGTAATAAATAGCATGCTTTTTCTTATACTCGTGCTCTTGGACCAGCATAGCCCCTACTGATGTTTCCTCAATGGCCAAGTATAAAGTTAAAGGCTTCCCTTGTATCAGAGGTTGAAGGACTCATGGATTCACAAGGTAAGCCTTTACTCTATCGAAGGCTGTTTGACACTGATCATTCCATACTACTAGTTGTTGCTTTCTTAACAATTTGAATACGGGTTCACAAACTGTAGTAAGTTGAGATATGAACCTACTAACATATTGTAAAGAACCCAAGAACGATCGAACTTCTTTCTCTATTTTTTATGTAGGCATTTCACGGATAGCCTTGATTTTGTCGAGATCCATTTTGATACCTTGTTGAATGGCAATATGGCCCAACAATTTCCTGGATGTAACCCCAAGCACACACTTCTTAGGATTCAGCCGGAGATTCTATTTCTCAATTCTAGTGAGGAATTTATCCAATATAGCTGGATGCTCTTCTCTAGTGGATAACTTTACTAACATGTTATTGACATAGACTTCAACTTCTTTATGGATCATATCATGCAATAAGGTAGTAGCAGCTCTCTGATATGTCGCCCATGCATTCTTTAACCATAATTGCATAACTCAGAAATAATAAACTCCCCATTCAGTGATGAAGGTTGTCTTGACTTTGTCATAAATGTCCATTCAAATCTGATTGTAACCTAAATACCTATCCATGTAAGAATACATCGCTACTCTCGCTATGCTATCAATCAAAACATCAGTGTGTGGTAATGGGAAATCATCTTTAGGCATGGCTTTATCGAGATCACATTAACTCTTCCATCTTTCTTTGCTACTAGAACCACATTTGCTACCCAAGTTAGATATTCAACTACATCTAAGAACTTGGCTTGAATTTATTTTGGTATGTCGGCTTTAACCTTTTGGGTCCATTCAGGTATCAAGCGAAGAATTTTCTACTTAATCGGTCTGAACTTAGGATCAGTCGGAATTTTGTGTTCGGCTATTTCATGATAAATGCATGGCATATCTTCGTAGGACCAAGTGAACGCTATCATATACTTTTTTAAGACTTTTGTTATTTTATTTTTCTCTATGGGAGACAAATCATTTACAATATATGCCAATTTAGGATTATCATTCGTACCTAAGTTAAGTTCATGTATAGAAGTATCATGTATGCTAAACACATTATATGAATGTTCAAATAAATGCACAGTGTCATTAGGCGAGACATCAAACAAGTAAGCAAAATGATTATATTTCATTGATAAATTAGCCTTTTAGGCTTTATTGTTCACATAAAAAAATAAAAGAAATAGAAACAAGAAAATCATCCTCTAACTAGACGGTTAGCTCTTCCTCTTCTCCGGCCTCTACTCCTTCAAGTGTGACAAAGATAAACTCATATGGATCTTCTAGACCTTCTAAAATCCCAGAGTGAGCAGTAGTGAATGAATAGATTAATTCACCCTCATTCACTTCCTCATTGTTAGGGTCATCCCCCGCATTGTCGAAAGTAAGTGCTTCAACGGCTTGATTCATAATTATAGGCACGTCTTGAGGTGGCAACTCCTCATTCTATAGGGCATCATCTTGTAGTTCATCTAGTGGTAGAGGAGCAAAAAAGTAGGATAGGAAGCTTTACTGAGATCTTCATAGAAAAGGCTTTGAGGCTGGGGAAGGTTCGCATGCCATTCTAACGCTCTGCCTCCAATTGTCATAGCGAATTGGCCAAGCCAACGAGTAACATGTACATTAAAAATCTTCATAAACCTCATGTATTCCTCAAGGTGTGCCCCTGGAGAAGAAGACCCATCAAAATAAAAACCCTTAGGAATATGAATGATCTTGGATGGAGGGCTGATCAATTCATACTTCTGAGCCTCTTCATTTGCTAATCGAACATGTTCCCATATCTCATCTTCAGGTGACTTTGAGAATTGTTAGAATTTTAATTTTTCTTTATAAGCTATGCAAGCTTGGAGGACTCGATCCCCTTTAGGGCAGGATACATGATCTTCCCTTCCCTTGTTATCCATTTTAAAATAGTTAGAAGTGTCTTACAGTTCTTGGTATTGTGCCCTGCAGCAACATGATAAGCATAAAAATTTCCAGCTTTAGCTGCCCTCGAAGTAACATATGATGAAGACCTGTATAAGATCCTAACCTTTCTCAGCTTCTAGAGAAGAATGGAAAGATCATCCTTCCATGGGGAAATACCATGGCCATCCCCCTACTTTATACTGTACTTTTCAAGAGTTAGTGCTTCTTTATAAATTTTGCTAAATTCACTAAAGGTTCCAGCCATAAGTTCCTTTCTAATTTTAGGCAAGGTTCTATTGATCAAGATGTCGATCAGGATGTTCTTGGAGTGTAATGTATTCACTAGGAGTCTTAAATCAAACCACCTCTTATAGTACTTGCAGAATTCCTCATCCTCCCTCTACTTCCATGAGACTAGATCACCAATGCTAATTTAAGGCTTAAGGTTATAGAAAAAATGGTCCCAAAAAGCCCTCACGAGTTGCTACCAATTACCCCTTACTTCTTTAGGTTGAACTAAGAACCATTCAGCAGCTAGCCCTTCTAAGGTGAATGGAAACATAACTGCTAGCTGTTTTTCAGTCAAGCCTTTCAACTTCATAAAATTCTTATTAAATGTCGAATAGACATCTGGTGATCAACTCCCAAAGTATGGTGATTGAACAGATATGACAAAACCCACCGAAAGAGGCTTGCCTTCAGCCTTTCATTGCTCACAGGAAACCTCAATGCTAATAATAGCCTCTTTCACCATCTTTTGCACCATGTATTCAAGAGTGTCCTTGAATTGATCAGACTTAAAAAAACTCGATAAAGGCTGAGCTAATTTCTTCCATAAGAGTATCTGTTTTGGTAAGGGAGGCCATTTGGGTTGAACTAGGATGTGATTCTTAGGTAATTCGAACTAGGCGATTGTCAATCCTCTTCTAAATTGAGAGAGAACAGGGTCAGATTAGCCATGCATGGGTTTATGCATGGATAAATGAATGAGATGAAGAACCTGTTTTAAGTGAATGTATGCAAATATGGTAATCAAAAGAAAGTTAATGCCATGTAATGTGACTCGGATAAGACTCGTATGTGCAGTGTGCTCATAAGAAAAACTCATCAATCACATAAAGAAAAAAGAGTTCTCCCAAGAATTCCGTGAGAGACAAAAGGTGAAACAACCTTAGACTCTAGGGTAGACATGGTTATATGGACCTATACAAAATGATGATGATGAAACAATGTTATGCGACCGTGGTTAGGATAAATGCGGTGGGTATGGTATCGTTAAGACATCGCAGTGCAGGAACGAGTTTGCAAAGGTCCAAGGGCCTAAGATTGACATGAGGTTGACTGGGGTGATGCATGATGTAGCATAATACGAGGACATATAGATGAACGGCAAGATGTCGATGGGATATCTCTATGCATGAATAAAAAAGAGCTTCAGGTGAGACATCAGTGAGATATCTCTAGAGATAAAAAAAACATAATGGTTTGGGCAAGTGCATGAAAACATTAGGGTTAGTGAGATGTCAACATAACATCTCTAGGGATGATAACGGCTTAATCGAGACATTGACATAATGTCTCCAAGTCAATGATATGGAGATGCATATAACTAGTCTAAAAGTAATGATCGAGCGAGGCATCAATGAGACACGTCTAAGGAAGTGTTAGATATAGTATATGCCCTACAAAAATTAGGACGATATATCTTAGTTAAATTTGTATGAACAAATATAAAGGCATTTCTTTTGTTACATCGATGACTGCAAAACTTTATTATGACTGTTTTAGAATATATTCATTGATATGTTTGCAAAAGTCCATGATATAATCATAGCATGTATTGCAAGGGCATAGTAGGACTATGTTGGTAAGAACTAGCTCGTGTGCAGTTATGATTTGTCTAAATATCCCGAGTCATTGTATCATCAAGACTGGACATTGATGAATACAGAAAGACTAGCATGTGTCGTCATACCTCTTGAATTTGATTCAGAGTAGCATATCTCCAAGGTTAGAGGGTGGTACCTTAGGTTAACACTTGAATGTATTCACGTAAATACATTGGAGACCTCTATAAGACAACACTTGGTAATCTATATTATGTGTTGGTGTTTAATCATCACATTACAATAGCAATACAAATATCCTTAGATCTGAGATAATAGTTACCTTGTTCAGATGTTGTTATACTTTAGGTCATACCTAAGCATTCTATGGACTCGATGATGCAGATGATTACATTTATAGTTGATGTCTGTCCATTGGTAAGCTGAGTAGTCAAGATGGAATCTATCACTCCACTATAGCAATATAAGGGAGTTATACCTTGGCCACTTGTTAGAAGTGACACACTTGTAAACCTCTGTAGAGTATGGGTTGATAGGATGGAATCCTAATCAACACATTATTGAGTAGTGTACTTATGTAGCAAGCATAAATTATTGGGGTAGCCTCTAAGGCTACTAGTGGACTGACGCTTATACCGAGTCTTAGAAACCAGATGGTACTTAACAGTTGATAGGAGTGAATTATATCAATACTATTGTAGTACCAGGATTAAGTCATATGCACGTGACGTTCCGAATATTAAGGGGCCATATGTCCTTTGCTAGAGAGCCAATATGCCCAATTAAAGTCATCGGCGTCCACAACAGTCTAGAGCTCCGAGCTAGTCAAATTTTTGAAAAGGAATTTGAGCTTGTTCAAACTTTGATGGCTCGATATTATGGGATCCTATAAGGTCACACACTTTGAGTTATGACCAAGCTATGTAAAGAACTGTTAGACTAGGTCTAATCTAGAAGAGAAAGAAATGGTTAGACCATTTTAATTAGTTGGACCAATTTGTACTAGTTAGACCAGTATACTGAAAATAAATGGTTAGACCACTTTATTGGTTTGATCAATTTTATTGGCTGGACTAGTGTACCAAAAATAATGAGAAGCCATAAAAGGAAACAAAAACCATATAGTAGGGTCCACAGTAAGGTACTATGTGGACTCACATGAGTGGGCCCGCATAAATGCTGTAGGACAGCTCTTGCGGTGGGCCTATGCGTGGGCCTTGGCAGTTCTGCGCAAGCATCACTTCATAAGACCCAATGGGCTTGCGGAAGCGGGGCTGCTAAAGAAACCTACTATTTGCCGCAACACGTAGGCAAAGGTTTACGCTCATATATGGTGCGTACAACCCACAAGTATAGGCTGTGCCCTAGCAGGCTGGGCCTGCTTGTTGGCTCAGGCCCGTGGGGCACACAGCTGGCTTTGGCCAGCAGTGTTCTAGTTGGACTGGAATTCCATTTTGGTTCTGTTTCTATTATTTACTATTTGTTAAATGAGTTTTAATCATTCTTTAATTAATTAATCAGTTATAAAATTAATTGATTGTTTATTAATTAACTGAATATTTATTTAATAAGAGTTGTAATTCAAGTCTAACTTTATTTCCTATTAAATAGGAATTGTTTATTCCATTAATTAATTAATTGAATTAATTAATTGAATAGAATAATAATAGTAATAATAATAAAAGAAGATGAATTTGATTCTAACTCTTTTTTATTTAGTAAATGACTAAAAGGTTATGTTTAATTAATTTCTGATTAGACAAGCCTTGGATTAAATCGTCTTTTTAATCCACCCCTTATGCCTATAAATAGAGAGCTCCTCTCTGATTATTTTCATCCCATTTTTCGTGCTCCCCCTCTCTCTCTTTATTCTTTTAGTTGTTCTAGTTCATAAAAGTAATCTGCCGAAAGATGTATTTACTTAGAATAGTAAACTAAGGGAATTTCTGCTAGAATAAATTAGTAGGGAAGATTTAGCCATCTTCCCCTTATTTATCGGTACTCCCTTTCTAAAAGGTTTTGGTCGATAGTGCTTGTGTGGACTATTTATAGAGGGCTTCTACTTTCGAGTCTGTGCGCGCGGCTGATGGGGTCATTATGCCGACATTGGGTGTGAGCAGACGACCCCCGATCCCCTCGCCCACGCGGTAAGCTTTAATGCTCTTCGGCATGGGGCGGAGAAACAACGAGTGCTGTAAAGCGTGCTAAGGGATATTCTTTATTTTAGCGTGATGAAAATGGTAATGACAAATGATGTTAATGTTGAATTTTAGTCCGATTTATGTGTTAAGGGATACGAGACTTAGAATCCCATATTTTAAGAAAGAGTCGCCACCCGGTTAAGCTCCACCGGGAATTTGGGTACGATATTTCCATCGAGTGGTTGTACTGTACCTTAAAACAAAGATTCTAGGTTCGGAAGATGTTGATTACTTTTCAATTTTTAAATCAAGCCGAATATATTTTAATAAACGTGACCATAGTTCTTATGCGATTTAATCAGATTATTGTTAGGTGTATTCGGTTTATTATACCATACATCACACGAAAAGCGATAAATAAACAAAGTAAGGAAATAAAATTATTACAAGGCTTTACGAATACCTATACATATTTCTAATGCGAGAAAGTAAATAAAAGTGATAAATAAATAAATGGGCAAAATCGGGTTTTAACCGAGCTTACCGACTCGAACCCGGCTCCAGATGAGGCAATAGTTATGCGGAAATAATCATAAATAAATCACAGATAAATAAAATGAGGAAAATAAACACCTAGCATGAAAAACCCATATTTTTGGAATTTTCGGGACAAAAACGTATTTTTCGGGTATTAATTAATTATCTAACAACCTAAAAATGGTGAAATAAATTATCTAAATATCCTAAAATAATATTTAATATATTCAGAATATTTTTGGAATTTTTAGTTGATAGAAAACAATTTATTTAGATTTATTTAGCAAAAACACTATTTTTAAACCATAAAAATGCATATTAAATCAAATAAAAATTAAATAAAAATCTAAAAATAGAATAAAATAAATAAAAAAAAGTTTCAGATTACTCATAATTTTTTGGAAATTTTTTGGGTTGAAATCGGGGCTGAAAACGCATTAAAATGATCAAAATCAGGTCAAAAACGACAGAAATGGGCCAAAAACCATATCATAAGGCAAACATGGGCCATTTGGACAATTTTGCCAGTAGGCCGACTCGGTGAGGTGGTAGGCTAACTCAGCGACATGGTAGGCCGACTCAACAAGGTGGCCTAGAGATGCTCAGTCGGCCTTCATCCCACTGAAGTGGCTTGCCGGGAAAAGAGTCTAAACAAGCCGGAATCAACCTTTTTATGCCTGAAAACCCAATATTACTAAAATTTCAAGTCATTTCCTACCTGTTACAGTACATTCGGACTTAAAATGCTTAAATAACTTTGGTTTTTCAGCTTGGGGGGAAAATAACCCTAAAAGTATGACAAAACAACGGTTGGCAGCTTGAGCGACTCGTAGGTCGACTGAACGAAGTGGTAGGCCGACTCAGCTAGGCGGCCTACCACTTCGTTCAGTCGGCCTGACGTTCGCCGAAACAGTCAGCTAGATTTTTAATAGAAAATCACAAAAAGGATGAATAAAGAGGCCAAACGCCCGGAAAAACAACCAAAAAACACGGCAGCACAAATAAATAACAGAAGAAATAGATTGGAACTCAAAAAGTTACCTAAAGGCCGTGAATCCACTCTCAAGACTCGAACCGGACGCTTGGCAAGCTTTGTGATGGATTTGAGATGAAAACCCAATGAAACAACCGATTTAGCAAGGGATTTAGTGATTTGTGAGGAAAGAGTCCCTAAATCCTATTTAAACCAATTTTTACCTAAGATTTCTAACAGATTTTAATGATTTAACCTAAGAGATTAAGTATCATAAGATTTAGAAATCAACAACCAAGTATATTGGCTTAGATTTTCCCAATATTATTAAACTTTTTTTCTCCCTAAAGCCTTAGAATTTTAAGAATTTGATTTGCTTTTTTTTCAGCCAAAAGAAAAAAGTCCTCTTCAAATCTAATTTTTGAGGGATATTTATAGATTTTTCAAGTGTAAAATACCCAAATTAATACTCCAAATGCTAATATTCGACGGAAAAATCCCAAAACCCGACTTACTGGCCAAGGAAAACCCAGAAAAACTCCAGACAAAGAAACCTTGCATGAAGGTCACGTCACTAACGCGGCTGGCTGGAGGCCACATCATGTGACGCGGTAGGCCGCGTCATATGATGCTGCTAGGCCGATGTAGCCTGCCGCGTGGTCCATAAGTCCTAGCCTCCCAGTGGCGGTGTGTCGCCGCCGCCTGATCGAGGACACCCTAGGGAAAAAGGCAGAGGGGCCCGGCAAGCCGGGCCTGAAATGCGAACAAACTATACTACGAGCATCCGAACGGGGTGATACTTGACATTCCAAAAATATCGAGGAACCAAGAATCGAACGATGCAAATGAGACTCACTGAAAACGTCCGAATTTTTAAGGAAAAAGTCCCGAAACAATTTACTATGAGTGAGGGGAAAGGAAGCGGTTAACAAATTAAAAGCGGTCCAATTATTTAATTAATCGAGGTCAAAGATCTTAAAATTGTTAACAAATAACTTGGCAAATAAGATTCAATTCCAAAATAATGGAACAACTAGACCGTAAAAGGTTAGATCAAAAAGTCATCAACGTTCCAAGGGTCACCGAAAAGACCGTGCTCGCAGGCTACCCCTCGAGGGATTGTCACTTAGCTGGCCAAGTGTGATCTCTCGAAAGACCAAGGGATAGGAGGCTACACCTGACTTGCAAATTCCTGAGCCAATTGTCTACTGGGGTTGCCATCGATAGATCTTTTAGGAGGAATAAGACAGTCCTAAAAGTGAAACTCTGAAACGGTTCTTTACGAAAGGTACAGGGACGCATTATCAATGGACCTTTTAGAGCTAAAAATCCCGAACCGGTTGTTTACTGGAGATTATGGGAATGCACCATTGACAGTCCAGTCGAGACAAAAAAATTTCTGAGTGTAGCAATTCTAAATCGGTTATTTTCTGGGTACGCCATTGACAGACCTATCAAGAATATAATTTAAGAAATTAGCATGTGATAAATATGCACCTTTTTTATTGCTTAATTAATTTTGTGAAACAAATTTTTTTGCCCCTTCAATTAACAATAGAAAGGGTAAGAATAAAATAGAGATTAGAGACGCCCAAAAGGCAGAAAGAAATAATCGATCGGAGGATTTTGCCCCTTGTTGAAAGGAATATTCCCTTCTACTACAAGACAAAAAAGGAATATATTCCTTTTACTTTTCTTATATATACTTCCTTTCTTTTCATTTCATTTCATTTCTCTCCTTTCATTCATTTTTTTCTTTCTTTCCATATTCTTTCCTTTCATTTCTTCCCTCTCTACCCGAGATACTCCCCAATTTTTTCGAACTCGGGGAAGGATGTACTGCAAGAAAGGGCTCAAGAGGCCTCACAATCTTGACCATGACACCCTACCATGAGGGAATGATGGCCGGCGGATTTGCCCAGTTGAGTGGGCATACGGACTACGGGCCTCTGACACATATATGGGATATACATCGACTTCTCAGGTTGCGATATTTACTAATTTGGCTGGGCATGCTTTTGATCTTCAGGTAAACCGATAAAACCTAATTTTTGCCAAAGTTTCCATAAAATGCCATGAACTTGATTTAGATTTTTAGGGTGCTTTAGGCTTCAAATTAGGCTAAATAGGCTGAGGAAAGATGTTTAGGATGCATTTAGGTGTGTTTCGGGGCTGATTTAAATGAATTTGTACTAAAATTGGGCCTGAAAAGGCAGAAAATAGGCTCTTTTGAGGGCAAGGAGCCGCCGGTAGTGAGGCCACCTCGACGACGTGGCCTACCACCTCGACGAGGTGACTGCCCGCCTCAGTGAGGCAGTCTCTAGCCACCGGTCATCGGAAATGACCTCCAGCGGCAAAAAAAGGCATCTTCCAGGGAAATCGAGGGGCCTATCCGAACTAATTTTTTCGCGCTGAGTCCGATTTTGTAGTTAAAATTCAGATCTAAAGTAGGCTAGATGCTAAAAAATTGATTTGTTGCTAATTTTGCATACTTTAACTACTAGTTCTAATGCTTGACATTAATTTTTCACAGCCACACTATCTCAAGGCAATGGGTGTGCTAAGTGGTGGAATCAGATTAAAGGTCGGGTCGACAACTCGTTAGTCATGGCCATTCGGGGTATGAGGCTCAAGCGGATGCTAGATTCTCTAACCATGTCACGCCATTTGAAGAGCCCGGATATACTAGGATGTTTAGTGGAGCGATGGTGTGAGGTTACGCACACCTTCCATCTTCTGGTTGGTGAGATGACGATCACCCCTTCTGATATCTGTGCCATAACCGAGATACGATGGGAGGGCTTCCCAGTGGTATTCAACATCTATCCCGATCACTTTTTCCATGAGCCGGAGGCCCGTGCCTGGGTTACGGCACTTCTGGGGGTTTCAATGCCAGCTGACGGTAAGCTAAGACACGCAAATCTGCATGAGCATTAGGTTGTGGTGACCGCCCTTAGCGGGGAGCACTTTGACCAGTACCTCCGGTCGTTCCTCCTGACCATACTGACATGCCTATTCTTTCCTTGCTCCTCGAGTAGGGCCTCACTCGGGTTACCTTGAGCCCTCGAGGATTTGGGTAGCTTTAGTACGTGGAACTGGCTGAGGGCCATTCTTGGCCAGATTTGTTATGCTCTTGACTGCACGATACAAGGAAAGGTCACCAAGTACAAGGCCAGGCAATTATAGGTCTTGGTAATGAATCCCCTTTGACTAAAATCTTTAACATACACTCCTGCTTTTAGATGCTTTCTGAGCTTTTTTACTTATTGCACTTACAGATGTGGGCCTTCGAGTATCAGATTATCGGTCCCCCAGACTTAGAGGGTCAGCCACCACCCACGTCACATGCTATTGCCCGGTGGATGGTTACCTGGTCAAATGCTGACCGAGCGGGCAGGCCGTGCTGGTACCGAGAGTATTTGAGGCAGTTGAGATGTCACCGGGCAACCTCACTTTTTGCATATTTAGTTTAAATATTAGTTCGAAATCGTATTTATAAAAGAGTAAGAATACTTACATTGATAACTGCTGTGGTTTTCTTTGTTCTTATTTGGCAGGTCGTTCCCAACCCTTGGAAGAAGTTGGTTAATTATCAGCACATGAAGGAAGTTTGGGGGACAGCAGATGGGTGCTGATTTGTATTGGAGTGCCCATTTAGCATGAAGTGGTACTTTGGTTAGCGGGTTCACTGATGGAGGACCAGCACCACTGTTTAGAGGAGAGTCCCCCCTGATGTACCTGTCGGTACCTTTTAGCCTCACCTTATGTCACCGAACGACCAGACTCAATTTAGGGGAGGAGATTAGGTCTAGGTGGCCTCAGTTGGTAGAGATAATAATGGTCATCTAAGGAGACTGAATCCTTCTTACCCTAGGAGGGCCCGAGATGATGTGGTGTGAAACTTTGAGTTTGGCGATGATTGCATTCAGATAGATGGCAACACCGGGCTCGACATGATGGATAATGATGTCGATGACATGCCTTCTGAGGCTGATGATAAGATGGCTTATATGGACCTAGCTGAGATGCTTTCTGGCGATGCTGGGTCAGGCTTCGAGCCACCTGCCCCTAAGTAGGGGCATGTAGGGGTACGACGCTCAAACTTCTGACAAATGTCCTTCATATATGCTTAAATTATTGTATTACTCTGATTCTGCCCTGATTGATCAATCTATTTTTCTTTTGATTTCAGGGGACCTAGAGAGATAGGAGAGGAGCCCCCATGTTCAATATAGGAGCACACATAGGGCCTTCGCACAAGAATACTACGGATCCAGAGATTGCTTCTGCTGGGCTAGCTCCTCCTACTTAGAGACCATTCCTACCAGGATTCATCAAGGGAGTGTTGGTAAACCAGTTGGATACCCCTTTTATGCCGGATGACCCATCCGGGAGTTTAAGAGCATAGACACATTAAGGAGTATATTGTGCCTTTGACCTTTGCTCCGCTGGAGACCACACATGTAAGAATCTAACTCATGCTTTAGTTTATCGGTTCTTACAGTCTAGTGTCGCCTAACCATAGTGATTGGTTAGTTCTGCTTTTGATCACGCAGGTACCTGTCTCAGAGGCTGAGCACTTGGCCCGAGGTTGCTTTAGTATGAGGGTCTTGGTCATTGTTTAGGATTTCGGAGGCTGGGTGAGATTCTATCTTGCAACCTGTTAAGATTTAAAATGAGAAAATTATATAGGATATTTATTCGTTTATGAATGAATGTTATGAATGCATAAATTATCGGGCTGATCACTAATATTTACAGCTCTTGGTTGGGATGGAGCAAGATAAGTATCGGAGTGAGTGAGAGGAGCGGATACGGATCGAGTGTGAGTGTATAGATTACCAGAGTCGGCTGGATCGAGATAGGATGGATCACGAGGGTCAGCTAGCTCGAGAGAGGATAGATTATGAGTGTCGTCTAGCAGACTGTGAGAGGCGACTGGCTAAGCAGAGGGAGCAGCACACCTGAGAGATAGAGATGCTGTGGAGTTATATTAAGAAGGTGGAGGAGTGGCAAGATTAATTAGAGAGGGAGGTTGAGGTTGATAGGGGTGGCCATAGCGACGGAGGATACGAAACTGAGGTCACTATGATCGATACCAGCCAGTCCACGCACTTTTAGGCTACCCTGGAGAAGATCAGCTTTCTGGGGATGCAGCCTATGGGTTCGGCTTTTCCTCCTGGATTTAGCATGGGTAGAGCTTTATGGCCTGGTGCCTTAGAGAGGAGGTCCGGGGGTTGCCTCAGATGAGCTCTTACTCATATGCATCTTTATTTTTTTAATGTATTGGTGACTTTGATGGATGATTTGATTGTGCGATGCTTGACTTGCTTGTCTGATTGATTGCATTGCTTGTTAGCTAGATGAATGCTAGGCGCGATAGATGCTTAACTAGGAACAAACTAATTAACTCTTACAATCATTCGAATTAATGAATGCAACCTTATTTGATAGGCGACTAGCAGATAGAGATCACTAATAAAGATACAAAATGCTAGGGGGAGGCAGTTCTTGCACACTTTAGCAAGCTCTGACTGGGAGAGACTAGAGGTTTTTGGATTAGCGGGCTTTGATACATTGCTAGCAGGCCGGTGAACGTGGCTTTCCTCCATGGGGGATTCTTCCATTGGGACCCGATGGACCATGTATCCCACTTCTTAGGCTTTAAGCTTTGCCCGTTGGTGGTGTATCATGCTATTCTCGGTATGATCTGTACTCGCGGGATGCACTTTGCTACGCTAGAGGTGCATTTTTGGGCTGAGGATCAGCTAACCAGGTTATGGAACATGGATGCCCCTACTACTTTCCTTTCCTGGATTCCTAGATCACCGGGATTTGATCTCAGCTAGGTACTCGACTGGTGCATAGCCACTCCCAGGTTGCATATTTCTTATCCTTTTATGGTGGCTCTATTGCTTATGGCTGAGTTTGTTTGAGAGGTTGACACTGTTGCCCCATTCTAGTTAGTTTCAATCATTGGGCAGGCCTCAGTGGGCATATCTCTATTATTTCTAGGGTTAGCTGAGACCCTATTCCGCTTGGATAGAGCTATCGGTGATCATAATCGCATCAAGGACCACTTCTCCGTACTATAGGTATTCCCTTTAACTGACTTTAAACCCGAAACTGATACTGAATCTGAATCTGAATCTGAGATTGAAACTAAAACCAAACCTGAATCTACAATTGAAACTAAATCTGAATCTAAATCTAAATCTGAATCTACAGGTTTGGCTCTTAGAGAAGCTAGCTTTGCTCCAGGATCCTCGAGGTAATCTGAGATGATATGGGCCTAGGAATTATCATGGCAGGGCCTATGTCACTGCTGGCCATCATGCCCTGTTGACCAACAATTAGACAGCGATCATGGAGGGTCTATCCGATGCAGACATTCACCGGGTCTGCCACTGGTGGGAGATTTTTGATGTTTTGGGAGACACCGGTGGAGGGAAGGTTTAGCTTGTAGGGCTACTACACTTTGAGCACTACTCGCCTTATTGCTTGTGTCGACAGTGGGCACGACGATAGAGGGTCCCACTATAATTAGGAGATTTTAAGGCTGGACCATTCTCAACCTATCTTCTTGTCTATGCCAGAGAGGTATGGGCCCGCCGAGTGAGTTATGAGACCTTAGCTATGATCGACTAGATACCACTACTACTGATGGATTCTACCAAGGGTGGCTTCGACAGGTTAGAAGATTATGGTGTCGGAAGAAGCACCTGCGTTCGTGGCTTGAGTGAAGGCGAGACTCGATCCTTTATCAGCGGAGGAGAAGCTGGTTTGAGCCTTCAACTCTGATTATGATGATGATGATGATGATGATAAGGGCGCGGGGCCTTCTGGGTGATTGATGATTGCGCTATCCTTACTTTTGTTTGTCTTTAGTTTTGCATAGGCCTGAACATTGTGTTAGGCCCGTCAGACTTTTATTTGCTGCTTTTGTGTCCTAACTTTTGCCTGGACCTCCCGTTTTGGGTTTTCAATCTGGCGGACTTTCTGGCTTTTGCATAGGCCTAGATGCTTTTAGCCTATCGAAATTTATGCCTCTTTCTATTTCTTATGATTTCCATTTTATTTGGCGCGCAAGAATTCGAGTTAAGTGACATCCCAAACTCGACTTATCTACAACATTTTGCCTTTAGGGCCCAGTATATTCATTTGCACACAAACATAAGAGCTTAGTAAGAATGAAATCTTCATTAATTCAAGTAAGCTTGAGTACATAATGATGATAACCATTTCTATTGACCCAAATCCTGGCGTTAACTAGCCTAAGAAGGTTCTCTAGTCGGCAAACGCTCATTCCTCACTATACCCTAACTTTTGCCTAGGCCGCCCTTTTCGGGTTTTTAGCCTAGAGGGTCGATGTTGCACCCTAACTTTTCCCTGACTGGTTTGCGGAATGCCAATCAGCAGGATATACCTTAATTTTTCCCCGAACAGTAAAGGACCACTCACCAGGTGATTTGATTTGATTTGCTTTTTATGAGTGCCACTTTTCTAGATTTAATTTTTTTGATTTAGATACGATAACGCTTTAACCGATCCTGATTGATAGGGTTCATGAACTCATTACCATCCATATCCATAATCTTCATTCTGCCCTTACTGAGAACCTTCTCAATCACGTAAGGTCCTTCCTAATATTGCCAAAACTTCCCCCTCGGATTAGTGGTGGAAGGTTTTACTTGCTTTAGGACCAAGTCACTAGCTTTTAATGGGTAATTATGGTGCTTGACCCGGCTATTGTAGGCTCTTGCCATACGCTGCTGATACATTTAAAGGCTATCCAAGGCTTTCAGGCGTTGGTCCTTCAGATTATTCAGCTGTTCAAACCTTCCTTTTTTCCCATTCAATCTCTTCGAGCTTAGATTCGAGCGCCACTCGCAAAGAATGCATCTCAATTTCCACAGGTAAAATGGCTTTAATACTGCAAACTAAGGAAAATAGGGTTTGACTTGTGGAAGTCCTGATGCTTATTTGGTACCCTTAAAGAGCGAACGGTAACTTATTAGCCCAATCTTAATAACCGGCTATAGTCTTAGAAAGGATTTTCTTAACGGCCTTGTTGGCTGCCTCCACCACACCGTTACCTTGAGGATGGTAGGGAGAAGATCTATGATGCTTAATCAACTCCGCGGTTGCCCCCTAGAATTGAACCCCATTATATGAGACAATATGATGAGGTAAACCATACCGAGCGAAAATATGCTTCTTGATGAACTTGGCCATCTTCTTGGCGGTAATACTAGTGTACGATTCGGCTTCCACCCATTTAGAGAAATAATCCACTATAACGATGATAAAATGGTGACCATTAGTTAATTATGGTTGAATCTTGCTAATTATATCTATCCCCCACGTCGAGAATGGCCAAGGAGTAGATAAATTGTGAAGTTCAGTGGGTGGAAGATGCTGAATATCTCCATAAATCTGACATTGGTGACATTGCTTAACTTCAGAGACACAGTCGGTAATCAGAGTTAACTAGACATACCCCATCAGTTGAATTTTCTTGGCTAAGGCCAGGTCATTCATATGAGGTCCACAACCACCCACATGAACCTCTCCCATAACCCGACGAGCTTCTGATTCAGTCAAAAACTAGAGTAATAACCCATCGGAAGTGCGCCTGAAGAGATCATTTTCCACAATCCTGAACCGAAAGGCCAACTTTTGAAGCGTAGCACGATCAGAGTCGGTAGCGCCATTGGGATACTGACCGCTCAAGAGAAATTGTATAATGTCTGAGTACCAGTAGGGCTCATCACTAATGGTGAGAATGTAGGCAAAGTTGCGCGAATGGTAGGGAACCTTTGCAAAATCTAAGATTAGAGGGCAAATGGGTTGGCACTGGGGACCTTTCCACATTGAAGCCAGTGTAGCTAATGAATTAACCATCTGATTTTCATCTGGGGGGACATGTTGATAAAGATACATCGCAAATTGAGCTGACAAATCCCAAACGGCATGGACATAAGGATGGAGAGACTCTTCTTTGATTTCCCAATCTCCCACGACTTGACGGATAACCAGGCTGAATCTCCAATCACAGAAACATGCTTTGCCCGTACATCTACTCGCCCCTATTATTAGCAGTGGGAAACTCCAACCACTTAGATAGAGGTATAACTTTATTGTCGGGTGTGAATAAGATAACTCCCAGGCCTGCCCCGTATCTATTCATAGCACCATTGAAATACATGGTCCACATAGGGTTGGTGACTTCGGTCATAGCTTATTGCTCATCGGGAAAGTCCAAGTTCTCGACATAATCGGAGTTGAGAGCTTGGTTTGCCAAAAATTCTGCAATTGCTCTTCCTTTGATAACTTTTGTTATGACATACTCAATATCAAATCAGAAAGCAACAGTAACCATCTGGATAACTTGCTGAATAAGGTGGGTGACTGACAAAGATGTTTTATTAGGTCGACCTTAGCAATGGCCTAAACATTGTAGGACTGGAAGTAGTGGTGTAACTTCTTAGTTAACCAAACCATGGTAGCACACATCTTTTCAAGAATTGAGTAACGAGTTTCATAATCTAACAACTTCTTACTTAAGTAGTACATGGCATGCTCCTTCCTACTGTCATCTTCTTAAACCAACATTGTCCCTATGGCGGAGTCATCGATTGCTAAGTACAAGATCAGTGGTGTGCCTAGGGTGGGCGGATGAAGGACGGGTGGGCAAAGAAGGTAGGCCTTGATTTTGTCGAAGGCGATCTGGCAATGCTCATCCTACACAATCAACTGATACCTCCTTATTAGCTTAAAGATTGGCTCACAAATGGTGGTGAGGTGAGAAATGAACCTACTGACATATTAGATGGAACCAAGGAAGGACTGAACTTCTTTTTTTGTCTTCAGAGCGGGCATATCCCTGATCGGCTTAATCTTATCTAGATCTATTTCAATCCCCCTTTGACTGACCACATGGGCTAAAAGCTTTCCCGATGTAACCCCAAATATGCACTTCTTTGGATTAAGGCGTAAGTTATATTTCTCAATGGGAGTCATAAACTTATCCAAAACTGCGGGGTGCTCTTCTTTAGTAGCAAACTGAACTAACATGTCATCCACGTAGACCTCTACTTCCTTGTGGATCATGTCATGCAAGAGAATGGTGACAGCGCATTGATAGGTTGCTCCTGCATTCTTCAGACCAAATGGCATAACCCGATAGCGGAATACTCCCCATTTTGTGATGAAAACTGTCTTAACGTTATCAATTATATCCAATATAATCTGATTATACCCTAAAAACTCATACATGAATGAGTACATTATGGGCTTGGCAGCGCTGTTGATTAGTACATCGATGTGAGGTAGAGGAAAGTCATCCTTTGGCAAAGCTTTCTTCAGATCTCGGTAATCCACATAAACCCTTACCCTTCCATCCTTCTTCAGAATGGGGACAATATTGGATAACCAGGTCGAATATTCGACAACTTCGACATGCTTAGCCTCAATCATGTTAGCAACCTCTACTCTAACCTTGTCGGCCCATTCCGGTCTCATCCTTTAGAACTT
The DNA here is from genome assembly GCA_947683365.1 of Euphorbia pulcherrima. Lineage (NCBI taxonomy): Eukaryota > Viridiplantae > Streptophyta > Magnoliopsida > Malpighiales > Euphorbiaceae > Euphorbia > Euphorbia pulcherrima. The sequence goes on from CANTUS010000008.1 coordinate 2,561,604, forward strand.
CTGCTTGACAGGATAGGATCTAGGATCAGTTGGAATGCGATGTTTGGCGATATGGTGATCGACACCAGACATGTCCATATGTGACCAAGCGAAAGCGTTAACATGATCTTTCAGCACTTTAATTATCTCACTATTTAACTCAGGTGTTAAGTCATTAGAAACGATTATCATTTTAGGGTCATCATCTGTACTTAAGTTTATTTCAATTAGAGAAACGTCATAAATACTAAACACATTATGCTTACAATTAAATGAATGGATGGGCCCATCGGGCGAAACATCGAGCAAATAAGCGAAATTAGAATCTTTCATTGAATTAAAGGCCTTATAGGCTACATTGTTCCCATAAAAAACAGTAGAGATATTAAAAGTTACATCATCATAGATAAAGTCATCCTCCAAAGGTGGAGGTTCTTGAGCAGCGGCATTAGCAGAGGTGGCACCCTTAGTAGGTTCCATAAGTAGGTCATCCAAATCATTATCTAGGGCTTTCACTTAATTAGCAGATAGCATACCTTCTTCAGTAGCAAGAGATCGGGCAACCTTCTTCACGGCTTTGGCCAGAGGATTAGCTTCATCATTCTTCCTCCACTTCTTCCTAAGCAGAATAGACATGGTCTTAGACATAGCAGGAACTGCAACTTTAATTTCTGGGTCCATTAGTTTTTCATCATCTGAATCAGAAACCAGCTTTTCCTTGTCCTTCTTGGATGCATCAGCAGACATTGGCTCAATCAGGCCCTCCCCCTTTTCAATACTGCAATTCTTCTTAAAATCGTACACATCCTTGAAAATCTCAAAACCTGGCCAGACTTGACCATCATGCTCAACAGGCTCAGATTCTCCTTTGTAGACACCCTTCCCTTGAACCTCACAAACAGTCACCATGTTGCAGTAGAATGGATGAACATGCCTGTAAACCTTCTTTGGAGTATACCCAAAACTAGCTCGCTTGGGATACTTTTTGATTGAAAGAGGATTAATACTTCCCCCAAGGTGCTTCTCTAAATAGTGACCCGGCTCATGGCAATGCTTCTTTATCAATTTCCTCTCTATAGGTGAGTAGCGCTTATAGCAAGGGGTCTTAAGCTTCCCATTACTAATAACGACCATTTGAAATTCGGACTCCTCCTCGGCTTTTATAATGGTCGTGATCGAGGCATGATCAACTTTAATTACCTTAATCTTTCTATCTTTCCCTATGCTTTGATCTTTTGATAGAGTGTTGACGAGATTACTCCCACAGAGTGAAGCCAGGGTCAGCCTAAGAGCAAGGAATAGGTGACAGGAATATTAATGACGGTAAACTAAACCTTAGTAAAAATTTCCCCTGTAGTTACTTCAGCTTCAAAAACCCCAATCACATCTCTCTTCGAATCATCATAAGCACGGATGACAGTGTTGGATTTCTTGAGCATTTCCCCGGATAAACCTAGATGCAGAAGAACTTTCAAAGGAAACAAATTTATAGAAGAACCATCATAAACCATGATGCATGGGATAATTATATCGAGGACCTGGGCACAGATGAACAAGGCTCGATTATGAGAGCACCCCTCAGGTGGAAAGTCCTGATTAGAGAACATTATCAGATCATCCCCTCTTGAGAGCGGTATTCCTTTCCCTACCATGTTGCATATCTCAACAACAGAAGTAGTAGGCTTCACTTCAAGCTCTAGAAGCCTCTTAATCATAGCCTGATGGTAATCATCAGAACCAAGAACTAATTGCCCAATGCTAAAACGGGCTTGGGTCAACTTTAATTGAGTAATGAGAGGATCAATATCAGGACTTGCTTCAACCTGAGGAGGCAATGCCAATGGCTTAGCTATATTTTTGACGGGGTTCGGGATTAGATCATTCTTAATGTGGAGAAGGTTGTCCTGAGGTTGGTACACTAGACCACTGTGGGTGACATGCAGAATCCCATCAATCGATACGATTTTATGGCGGGGGTTTATAACAGATACGATGGTTCCTCATACACCAATGATGATTCCTAAAGCTCATACTCATCCACATTGAAGGTCTAAAACTCTTCATCAGAATAGTCCCCATTTAGAACATAATCATCAACACTGAACAGCGCCAGTTTGACCATTTCCACATGTTCGGCTTTGGTCCCTCTCCTCGCCCCATTTCTTTAATTTTTAGGGAGTTTAGCACAGGATTAGATTGGGAGATCATATCAAATACAAAGCCTGAAGGGAGTTCAGAGCCGATAACCATTACAAATTCCTCAGATATCGCTCCCAGAATATACTCTTCCTTAATGCCCGAACTGATCATTGAGACCTTGCCTCCAAAGTTAGGCAAAGGGTTTTCCATAGAGCTCAGCTTTCTGGCCAGCTCAGCCATTTTTCCTTCTTTAACCATATGAGCAATAGTGAAAGCTAGAGCCTTACATTGATCAATTTGGTGCCCCTTTTGCACATGAAACTTGTAGAAGATCCCCTTTTCATTTGATTGAGGAGCCCGGACATCGCAAAGGGGCTTTAATTGCCCCGCTCCATACATCTTAGCAAAAATTACACCGAGGGATAACTTCCACGGGGACACAAAATGTTGCTGAGTAGGGGGAGAAACTTAAGCTGCCGATACTTCTTCTTAAGCAACAGTTTGCACTGTAGGCGACTTACCCTTAGAAGGAGCTGGTGCAATTTCACTTGATTCGTTCTGTTTGAACCATGGCCGATACCCACTTGACTTATTAGCCCTGTCTTTCTCCTATCGGTGGTCAATTTCTTTAGCTTTTTTAAAAACTTTCTGATAGGACTCAAAAGAGTCAGTCTCCATTTCCCTTTGGAGCATCGGGAGAGCCCCGTCAAGCAACTTTGGGATCATTTCTTTCAAGCTAAGCTTTTGCTTTAAGAGAACCTGAGTGGCCATCCATCTGTTGAAATACTACTATAAGGATTCACCTGGCCTTTGCTTGACTGCCTCATGATGCTAGATTGTAGTCTCCATTACGCAATTATATCTATAGTGGCAACCAAAGCTTCAGATAGGAGTTTGCAATCTAGGATTGTGGACTCCGAAAGAGTGTTGTACCACTCGAGAGTAGGGCCTGAAAGGGTGTTCAAGAATAACTTAGCCAACACCTTATCCCCAATCTTTTGGATGCGCATGATTAGCTCATCCATGACTATATGGGACTTGGGGGGTCCTTCACCTGAATAAGCCTCCATTCGGGGCATCGAGAAGTTTTTAGGCACCCAGTCATCATCTCTTACCTCTTCCTTATCCTTGCCCCTATTTAAAAACTGCCTAAAGAAGGCTGCCATTTCGGGCGTCACGTCCATAGGCTGTATGACCTGTTCGTATAAAGATGACCTAAACTAAAAAGGCGGGGGAAGGGGGGGTTTGTCCTAAGGGCAAGAGAAAGGATTTTGAGGGTGAGAGTGGCCTAACAGGGAGTGACCATAAAGCTTGGGGGTGTTAAAATAGTCAGCTGCACCGGAGTAATAATAAAGCCACTTAAGGGGACTATCATCTGAGGAGTAAATCTCCTCGAGGAAGCAGGGAGGATAGGAGATTGGGGAACAAGCCTCAAGTGTGTCGGGGGATAAAAACCAAAGATTGGTGGAGCAGATGATAAGGGTAGCTGAGAAGAGCTCTATCTAAATTGAAATTGGCTTTGTTGGATACGACAAACAGGGGGGAGTGGTAGTACTAGAAACTGATTCTGGACTGCAAAGACTCAATTATCTCTCCTGGTGCTTGAAAAATAGGCCTTGCTGGCCTCTGAGACTCCCTTTCCTCCCTGTGAGTGGATCTAACTTGGTCTTGAATAGTGGCCCTAAACATATCTGACCGGAGGAATATAGCCATAGCATTAGCTAGCTCTGAACCTAACTAAGATTGCCCCTGGTCAACCGGCCGAGAAAAGACAGGCGGAGGAGTACCCTCGATCGAAAACCCGCTAGATAGAGGAATATCAGACATGGTAGGAATAACCGATTCTGACACCGAACGGTGAACTAAACGGCGACCGAGCCACAACCAAAGAGGACTTCGGCGGTGAGGACGCCTTAGCCTAACTAATTAAATCGAAAGATGATCAACCCGAATCAAACCATAAATGAGATGGATGATAACATAAATATTCAAGTGATGAATGTTATACATATGGGTGGTTTAGAGAGGTAGGGAGTAGAAGAGCTTAGGATGTATGAATCCCTCGCTATGCCTACCAAGCTAGGTATACGTCGTCGGGACTTAAACGATCTCAGGCATTTTGTGAAATTCTCCCTTTTAAACGAGGGGAGAGTAGAGGTAAGCGAAAACCAAAAATAAAGGTCGGCTATATGCGGGCTATGCATGAGCTTTGCATGAATGAGCACAACACAAGTAGCACATAAAAGTAAATAAACCTCTTCTAACCTTAAGACTCCCGTGTATCGCCAATTTATAGTCTGGGGGTAACTTTAGTGCCAGGAAAAGACAAGATAGTGTGCGACCTAAACCTAGATTTGTTTTGGTGAACCTACGGGGAAGTTCCTATAGCTAGTTTTATCGTGGTTCATAGTCTCAAACTGCTGATGTCATGGGATGACACTGTAGAAGGGTCTCGTTTACCTTGATTCCGTATAGCTCAACAACTCCTCAAATGAGTGCGACCGCGGGAATTACATGTTGGTTGAAATGAGTGCTCCACCCACAAATATCCCCAATTCCTGGTGGGCATGAGGTATACAAGTGAACTTCACGAGGGTGATAAAAATGGCACCTTAAAACTTAGAATCCAAGTAAGCGGTGGAGAAAAAGACATAAGAAATAAAGCATTGATTTAAAAACGATTTGGGCACACCATCAACATCCTTTAACCAATGGTAGAAAATGAAAGCAACTTTCAAGTTTTAAGTTAAAGGAAGATCCCCAGCAGAGTCGCCACTATGAGCTGATGACCCTCGATTCACCCGCCCGTACGATAAGGTTTAATGCTCTTCGGCGTGTGGCAAAGAAACAATAAGTGTTGTGAAGCATGCCAAGGGATATTCCTTATTTTAGCGTGATGAAAACGGTAATGAAAAATGATGTTAATGTTGAAATATAGTCCGATTTATGTGTTAAGGGACACGAGACTTAGAATCCCATATTTTAAGATAGAGTCACCACCCGGTTATGCTCCACCGGGAATTTGGGTACGATATTCCCACCAGGTGGTTGGACCGCACCTTAAAACAGAGATTCTAGGTTCGGATGATGTTGCTTACTTTTCAATTTTTAAATCAAGCCAATTATATTTTAATAAGCATGACCTTAGTTCTTATGCGATTTAATCCGATTATTGTTTGGTGTTTTTGATTTATTATGCCATACATCACACGGAAAGCAATAAATAAACAAAGCAAGGAAATAAAATTATTACATGGCTTTACGAATACCTATACATTTTTCTAATGCGAGAAAGTAAATAAAAGCGATAAATAAATAAACGGGCGAAACCAGGTTTTAACTGAGCTTACCGACTCGGACCCGGCTCCAAACGAGGCAATAGATATGTGGGAATAATCATAAATAAATCGCGTATAAATAAATGCAAAAAATAAACACCTAGCATGAAGAAAACGTATTTTTGGATTTTTTCGGTATTAATTAATTATCTAACAAACTAAAAAGGGTGAAATAAATTATCTAAACATCCTAAAATAATATTTGACATATTCAGAATATTTTTGGAATTTTTAGTTCATAGAAAATAATTTATTTAGATTTATTTAGTAAAAATACTATTTTAAAACCATAAAAATGCATATTAAATCAAATAAAAATTAAATAAAATCTAAAAATAGAATAAAATAAATGAAAAAAAAGTTTTAGATTATTCATCATTTTTTGGAAATTTTTTTGGGTTGAAATCGGGGCTGAAAACGCATTAAAATGATCAAAACCGGGTAAAAAATGACAGAAACGGGCCAAAAACCACAGAATAAGGCAAACAGGGGCCATTTGGACATTTTTGCCAGTAGGCCGACTCAGTGAGGTGGTAGGCCGACTCAGCGACATGGTAGGCCGACTCAACGAGGTGGCCTAGATGACGCTCAGTTGGGCTTCGTCCCACTGAAGTGGCCTGCCGGCAAAAGAGTCTAAATAAGCCGGAATCGACCTTTTTGTGCCTGAAAACCCAAGATTACTAAAATTTCAAGTCATTTCCTACCTGTTACAGTAGATTCAGACTTAAAATGCTTAAATAACTTTGGTTTTTTAGCTTGGGAGGGAAAATAACCCAAAAAATCTGACAAAACACCGGTTGGCCGCTTGAGCGACCCCATAGGCCGACTGAACGAAGTGGTAGGCCAACTCAATGAGGCAGCCTAGGTGACGTTCATTTGGCCTAATGTTCACCAGAACAATCAGTCGAATTTTTGATAGAAAATCACAAAAAGGACGAATAAAGGGGCCAAAAGCCAGGAAAAATAACCAAAAAACACAACAGCAGAAATAAATAATAGAAGAAATAGATTGGAACTCAGAAAGTTACCTAAAGGCCGTGAATCCACTCTCAAGACTCGAACCGGATGCTTGGCAAGCTTTGTGATGGATTTGAGATGAAAACCTGACGAAACAACCGATTTAGCAAGGTATTTAGTGATTTGTGAGGAAAAAGTCCCTAAATCCTATTTAAACCAATTTTTACTCAAACTTTCTAATAGATTTTAATGATTTAACCTAAGAGATTAAGTATCATAAGATTTAGAAATCAAGAACTAAGTATATTGGCTTAGATTTTCCCAATATTATTAAACTTTTTTTCTCCCTAAAGTCTTAGAATTCTAAGAATTTGATTTGCTTTTTTTTCAGCAAAAAGAAAAAAGTCCTCTTCAAATCTGATTTTTGAGGGGTATTTATAGACTTTTTAAGTGTAAAATACCCAAATTAGTCCTCTAAATTTCAATATTCGACGGAAAAATCCCAAAACCCGACTTGTTGGCCAAGGAAAACCCAAAAAAACTCCAGACAAAGAAACCCCGCACGAAGGTCGCGTCACTAACGCCGCTGGGCCTAGGCCGTGTCACGTGATGTGGTAGGCCGCATCACATGACGTAGCTGGGTCGAGGCTGCATCACATGATGCGGTAGGCTGCATCATCTAGGCCGCATCATGGGATGCCATCGCCGGATCTGGGGCACCCTAGGTAAAAAGGCATAGAACGCAGACAAACTATACTACGGGCATCCAAACGGGGCAATACTTGACATTCCGGAAGGCTCGAGGAACCCATAATCCAACGAGACTCGCTGAAAATATCCAAATTTTTAAGGAAAAAATCGTTAAACAATGTACTACGAGCGCAGGGAAAGGAATCGGTTAACAAATTAAAAGTGGCCCAATTATTTAATTAATCATTGTCAAAGATCTTAAAATCGTTAACAAAGAACTTGCCAAATGCCTTTCGATTCCAAAATAATGGAATAACTAGACCGTAAAAGGTTAGAGCAAAAAGTCATCATCATTCCGAGTGTCACCGAAAAGCACGTGCTCACATTGGGATTCATGCTTCAACTGGTAAGTGGTTAAATTATTATTAGGTCCTTTTATATGTATTTCTAGAACAATAATAGACCAGTTTATGTTATCAATCATGCCATGCTTTGGAGATCCTTGGACTCTAGAATAAATTTTTAATTTCCACTGCAGCTGTTTTACATGTTTAAAACCCTTAATCTAAACCAACAGTGGTATCAAAGCATGCCTAATGCGATTGTATGATTGACTAGAAACATGCTAGGTCTAATTTTCTATGAAACATTTTCGAGTATGCTATGCCATGCCTAGGAATTTTTTTCTTGCAATAGAAAATGATGTGGTAACTAGATAAAATGTTGCTCAAACTTAGTTAGGGTAGTTATCTAAGAATTAATAATGTTTTACTTGAGATTGTAAATGCTTTAATTTTGAATTAAATAGAGTAATTCTTAAATTAGAAAAGAATGAAATCTTTAATTTTTAATAGTCTATGGTTAAGTGAGTCAAAAGGGCATGTGTTTGTCCTAGCAAGCATTGAACTTGGCTGCTCATTTACTTTAAGGGGGCCTCTCCTACCTGGGAATTTGTATCGGTTCTAAATTCTAAGTACCAAAGGGATTGTTACGAAATAGTGGATTTTCTAGTATAATGAATTGGATTCAGTATATGGTTTTACAATGAAAGTTTAAATTGTTAAATTAAAACTTATAGACATAGGAGCAAGAACTTGAACAACGAACACCCTTGTTTGTTTTGCATGCTATGTGGAGTCTTGGCATGATAGAATTATTATGAATTATGAGTTGAACATGACCTCTAGGTTGGACCTACTAATTTTTTATAGTCGGAATTAGCTATAATTTCATAATCATCTCCATGTATACGTCCTAGATTAGGCGAGACCTGTTGCACTAATAAATCCCAATTAAAATATTAAGACAAAACTAGCTTTCCTAAAAATCAAAGTGTGATTCTTGGCCTTTTTACTAAATGAATTGCTCACGCATAGCGTGCTTTCTTCTTTTAACATCATGTTCACATAATTCAAATTAGGGTTAAGTCTTAATTGGACTAGGTTAGTTGTCCATAATATCGGAGCTAATGTCGGGCTGGAGGCATCATTTGAGGAGTCATATCATTGGAGTGGTTTCAATGTGGGTCAAGTTTTGTTAAACCACAACCTCGTAAAATTAGCGCCTAAGCCCTAAAAGGTCTAAAATGGTCAAAACTGGTCAAAACAAGCCAAAACCGATAAGTTTTGGGCAATTTTGAGTAGTTCTAGAAAGTTTCAGGCAAAACCGATTAGACCGGTCCGTACGGGTCCGTATGGGTTGACCCAAATCCATATCGATCCATACAGGTTAACCTAGATCTATACGAGACAACTAGTTGGACACGTACGGGTCCCCTAGACCTGTATGGGTCCACCCCATCCGTACCTATATGAAAACTTCCTGAATTGCCCAATTAGATAGCAATAGGACCCGTACTGGTCTAGGCCACCCATACTAGTCCCCCATACGCCCAAACAGTCAGTTTTAATGCCCAAATCTGCCATAAATGAATATATTCTGCCATAAAAGAATATAATTCTATATAGTAAATATAATTTGCCATATAGCAAATATAATTTGCCATAAGCGAATATATTCTGCCACAAAAGAATATAATTCGTTATAGTAAATATAATTTGCCATATAGCAAATATAATTTGCCATAAGCGAATACATTCTGCCATAAAAGAATATAATTCAAAATAGTAAATATAATTTGCCATATAGCAAATACAATTTGCTATAAGCTAATATATTCTGCAATAAAAGAATATAATTCGATATGGCATGTATAATTTGCCATATAGTAAATATAATTTGCCATAAGCAAATGTATTCTATCATAAAAGAATATAATTCGATATAGTAAATATAATTTGTCATATATCAAATATAATTTTCCATAAACGAATATATTCTCCCATAAAAGAATATAATTTGCCATATATTAAATATAATTTGCCATAAGCAAATATAATTTGACATAAAAGAATATAATTTACCATAAACGCATAAAATCAGCCATTTAATGCATTCAGACCTATTTTCCCCTATAAATAGAGGCCATTTTCCTCATTTCAGAAGAGGACAACATACACAACTGAGAAATCATAATAGAAAGGAAATACTACTATAGGGAAATTATTCTAGCGAAGTTCTTAAGATTATAGCAAGGGCATAGAAGAGGTATAGAAATTATGAAATAGGGGGAAAACCATTCCACATTGGTTTTGCCCACATTTTATTTCTTTCTAGATTCATATTTAGGATTGGGAGGAGATTCTATCCTCACAAATACTCGCCTATACAATTCTAAATTCATCATTTCATCATCTACTTTGACAAAGTTTACATTTGGCATTGGAATCGCTCTAAAGTGGATTCACCGCGTAAAGGTATGCTCCTGAGTTTCAAAGAGACTCACATCTCAGTGATTTTATTATTGTTCTCTATCTCTTCTTTTCTTCCTGTTCTTTTATTCCCGTTTTAGGTCTAGTCCTAACTCATATGAGCCTTGTTGGCACCCAATGTCCTTAAGGATATTAAACTGGTGCGCGACACTCATACGGAAGGAAATCCCATTTTTATTTCATTTCTCCTCCACTAATTTTCTTATTAAATCAAACTGAGTTTATGCCTGGGACCTAACAGGACCCGTACGGGTCCCCCATACTCATACCGGTCCTCCTCGATAGTTGTACGGGTCCCACCTACCCGTACAGGTACCGACCCCCAGGCAGAACCCAAAATTCCATTTGAACTGGTTAAAATCCATCCAACACACCATTTGTCATGCCATCATCTTTACTAATAATCTGGTAAATCAACCCACAAAAGTTAAAATGTGTTTTAATAATAAAATACATTGAAGACCAGCTATTTCCCTCCGATCCTAGAAGCCCCCTGGGCACTATCAATTGCGAAACCGCCACGCTAACATAATCTCATTTTTCCTAATAAAATGCTGACTTATGATGTGCTATAAACTGTGCTAATCTTTATGGATGCAGGGAAATTTATTTTTAGTTTGTTGTATAACTTACAACAAATGTGTAGGTTCTCTTGCAATTCCCTCATTTTCCCCTGGTTGCAATTTTTATTCCTCCATTTATTGCTTGGGCTTTATTGTAATATGTAAATGCATGTAACGAGTGTGAAAGAGTGTAGAAATAGGATTTCTCTGATAATTCCCCAAATGATGAAAATAAAATGGTTTTTTTGCGATGAATGTAATTTGAATTAAGTAAATGAGAAATAAATGACTCATCCGATACCTGAATCTCTGATCCAATATGTACGAGTCTCCCGCCCATAGGGAACCATACCAAAACTCTTTCCTAAGTAGACAACTTGGGTGGCGACGCTATCTTTTGTATCGAGATTTGGGTCTCGATTCTTTTATTCATTAAAATTGGATTATTATGCAAACTTTAACTAAAAATGTTTTGTCATTCCTAAATCTAACCAACCCCCAGTGAGCCCCGCCTCTCACACAGGCACCAAGGGCAACCCACACGTCATCGGCACCTCATATTAGCGACTCTGCTAGGGATATAATCTTTTAACTTGCAAAATTTTTGTTTGTTTTAAAAGCTTAAAAGATTGAGATGAGCACCGAAAATCATTTACTTGATTCAACCCGTTTTCTTTTTCATCATTTGGGAAAATTATCACAGTTTATCTTCTCACCTCCTACTCTGTTTAGTTAGATGCAATCTTCTTCTAGCATTAGGTTAAGGTGCCCTATTATTTCCCCGACACTCGCAAAGGTGTTACCCATGCCCGTCAGGAATTAGGGATACTCTAGTGGGTGGAGCACTCATTGCTATCTCCCTTCAAAAGAGGCTTGATGCGATGGGAACCTTCTACATCAGACTTCTGATATGTCCCTATTCCATTCTTATCAAAAGCCTTAGAATTTTACCTTTTAGGTAACCATTTCTTAGTGAGACTAGACTGAGGAAGAGAACTGGTAGGAGAAATAAGGACGAAATCGATCGCTTGGCATATGTTGTGTTACATTCCCCGATAATCAACCTCAACCATCTGAGCCAGTTAGCCCATAATGCCTCAACCTCAACACTCGCATGAGCAGTCTCTGCTCTAGCCCTCTCTAACTCCTCTAGTGGCCTAACCTAGTCGGCCTCAACAGTGGCTACTTGCAACTGCTCCTCCAGGAACCTAGCTTGCTCCTAAGAGACATCCAAATCCTGAGTCGACTTATCATGTTCCATAGCCAATGGAGTCTACAACAAAAAGTAGGGGATTAGTCCACATATGTAAATGTTCATACATCATGCATCATGCATAGTTTAGTTTTGCGTTTCACAGGTTTGAACTTACCATGAGGGTATCCTGCACCAACTTCAGATCCAACACCAAGCGGAAACATAAGTCTCGTCTGGGCATACACTGGCCATCTGTACTTATACGAGTTTATGAAAGGCGTACGAGTCCTCTCTTCATATTCAAGACAAAGTTCTCATGAGGGAGAAGCATAACAAAGTCACGAATGCCTTTATAGGGGCACGCTAGTCAAACTTGAGTTCCACTTAAACTCGTCCTCACCTATACGAGTCCCCAGCAGGCGAAGGCATTCCACCCAACAACTTCTTCAGCCATACAGGTCAGTAACAGGTGCATGGCTCCTACCTAGCCATATGGGTCCTCCCTCCTATTTTAGAACAGTTTTCCAAGAAAAACCAGAACTCCTCAGCAGCAAGAGCACATGAGATCCAAATTGGGGCAAACCCCACTTCTCAAACCCCCATTCTTTTAGCTAATTAAGGGTTAAACACCTAGCTCACCTTGATCCTTGATTGAAGGGACAAAAATTTTGTTTACACAAAGTCAATAAAGAATCAAAGTATGCCACGCCAAAGCAATTGCTAACGTGAATACCTTTTCATGTGCAGGTTCATTGAAGGGGAAGATCCCCAAGCTGTAAAAACATCAAGGAGCAATAATCCCCACAAGACAAGAGGTTCTTGCCCGAACCAAGAAAGTGTTAACCTAGAAGAAATCCTCAGTATAAAAATCAACTAGGAAGACACCTTCCCAGCAAAGATGTTAATTGGGGGGCATCCCTCCACTCCCCTGCAGTGGATACCATCGAGGGGCATCCCCCCACCATCAAACACCCTAGGGGTACCCACCCTAGAGGCACTCCCTAAGGTGACATTATCGAGGGGTATCCCCTCGTCATTAAACACCCCAGGGGCACTCACCAGCAGTGACAGCCAGTAGAATGGACATACTAGGGGCACCCCGATTTAAGTTGGGACCAATCCAACATCACTAAGCACAGTCTTTTCTCTCAATCAGGGCAAGTCCTAACCTATGTATATTAAAGTTTTACTGACCAGTTCCATTATTATGTGTAAGAACCTAAGGAGAGGTATCTAAGGAAAAGAAGGAATTCCCCCAACCACACTGCCACCCGAGAGGCATCACTCAAAAGGTATACCTAACAAAGGTGCCATCCGAGGGGCATCTTGCTAAGAAGCATTCCCAACAACTAGATCATTGGAGGGATAGGTTCCTCTAATAAGAGAACCATCTGAGGGGCATCCCCCTAACCAGTCAAGCCACCCTAGGTAATTTCCATGGGCACCCCCTGGCAGTTAAGTTCTTCTTTCTAGTAGGTCCCCTCTAGCAATCTAAGCCATCAAGAAGACTTGTTCCCAGCCAGATAAGCCACTTATAGGCCATTTTCCCCCAGTAGTCAGGCGACTCTAGGGGTATACCAAAATAGGATTGGGACTAACCCAACATCTCTTCGGTCACTCTTTACATTTAATTAGGACCAGAACCTATGTACATCTTAACACTTGATTGATGGGACAAAAAATTTTATTCGTAACAAAATAAATCAAGAATTAAGATGTACCATTCCAAGTCATATTCTGATAGAACTTATTTTTCGCCTACAGTTCAAACAAGATGGAACTTGAATGCCAACTAAAGGGGCACCTCTTCTCCTGTAGAGCATCCACGTCAGGATAGTTCATTCCCCAGCAGACGAAACATTCAAGGGTCATCTCCCATATCCCCATAAAGAGTCAATCCTTGTCTCCGATGGCTAGGCAGTTAGAGAAACCATTCCCTTAGATAGAAGAATACCTGAGGGGCATCGACCCTAAAGCCTCCTAAGGGAAAAGTTCTAGGGGAACCTCCCCAACTAGTCAAGCTTTCCTAAGATGGTTTCCAAAGACACACCACAACCCCTATGATGTCCTAGGAAAACCTTCCTCTGAACAAGTGAAATTGCCCCCAAGCAATATTTCCCCAGCAATCCAAATGGACTAGCCATCCAACGGCTATATCCTCAGTAGTTAGCTCCCCTAGGGGCACCCCCCGAGGAGCATTCTAGCTCAAAACAGTTGGGCCAAACCTAACATATCTAAACTAAGTTTACAATTTATTCAGGGGCTAACCGCTATCCACACATCTTCATTCCTGATTAAAGGGGAAAAACTTTTTGGTTACCATAAAGTCAATCAAGAATTAAGATGCATCATTTCAGACAGTAACTAACGTAACATTTTTCTATTGTCTTTTTAGCAGGTAGCTTGAAACCACTAGTAGGAGAGTCATCCGCCTTAAGAAAGGGATACACCATCAGCAGGAGAGTCATCTGCATTAGGAAAGGATACACCAACATCAGGATAGTCATCCGCCTTAGGAAAGGGATACACCATCAATAGGAGAATCATTCGCCTTAGGAAAGGGATGTAATAGCAGCATGCGAGTCATCCGCCTTAAGAAAGGGATACACCATCAGTGGTAGAATCATCCACCTTAATAAAAGGATACGAGGAGAAGTAATCTGCCTTAGGAAAGGGATACACCATCAATAGGATAACTATCTGCATTAGGAAAGGGATGCAATATCAACCAAGAAAGTTGATCCACCTTAAGAAAGGGATACGGGGAGAAGTCATTTGCCTTAGAAAAGGGATACAATAGTAGCAGGAGAGTCATCGGCCTTAAGAAAGGGATACACCAATATTAGAAGAGTCATCTGCCTTATGAAAGGGATACACCATCATTAGGAGAATCGTCTGCCTTAGGAAAGGGATGCAATATCAACCAGGAAAGTAGATCTGCCATAAGAAAGGGATACGAGGAGAAGTCATCTGCCTTAGGAAAGGGATGCGCCAGCATCAGTTAAAGGAAAGTCATCCGCCTTAAGAAAGGGATATGCCCAGGAAAGGAGAGTTATTTGCCTTAAGAAAAGAATGCCAAGAAAAGGATTTTGCCTTAAAAAAAACCCATCCATATCACAATAACATAAAGACCTTTACAGGGGAAAACTAGTCAAACTCCTGCTCAACTCAAGCTCATCCCCATTAAGCATACGGGCACTCACTTCCATTTTCAAAGCAAGATTTCTTACCAAAAGGGAGTGCCAACCAGTAAAAGGGGCATGCTAAGGGCACACTAAGTCAAGTTGGGACCCACCTGACATCTGTTCATTCAATCATTATAATTATATTCAGGGCAAGGCCCCTAGCTCACCTTGAACCTTGATTAAAGGGGCAAAAATATTTTTTTTTCACAAAAGTCAATCAAGAATCAAGGTAAGAATGTTTTAATTGATCACTAACAAGGATGATTTTTGTGTACAGGGCCATCCTGAGCACATGAAATTCTCCCTAGCAATTAAATCTTACAAGAAGTGATTTCCCCAGCAGAAAAGAATTCACAAAAAGAGGATTACTATACTCCCTAACCGTGGAGTCAATCTAGGGGCATCATCCTATTCTCTAGTAGCAGAATCATTTAATCAAGGGGCATCCGCCCATTTCCCAGTAGTGGAATCAGATCTCAGGGGCATCCCTTCATTTCCCAGTAGTAGAATCATTCTATCAAGGTGAACCCCCTATTTTCCAGCAACAAAATCAGATCCTAGGGGAATTCTCCCAATTCCCCAGCAGTGGAACTAGTCAATCTAAGGGTATCCCCCCCTTCATCGAGCCCTCCAACTCCAAGGGGCATTCTTTGAGAGGGGCCCTTCCAAGGGGCATTTCATTCCAAAGTAATTAGGCCAAAGCGATGTGTGATTGGGCCATTCTCATAACTTTATTCTTAATTAAAGGGGCAAAAATATTTTTGTTTTCACTAAAGTTAATCAAGAATAAAGATGTGTCTCCTTGGATAATGACTAACTCGGTGTTTGATTGTTGTCTCTTCTCAGGTTATTCAAATTCACCAGCATGAGAGTCATCCACCTTAGGAAAGGGATACACCATCAGTCAGGAAAGTCTATCCACCTTAGTAAAGAGATACACCATCAGCCAGGAAAGTTGTTCTGCTTTTAGAAAGGGATACATCACCAGTCAGGAAAATCGATCTGCCTCAAGAAAGGGATACATTAACCAGGAAAGTCGATCCTCCTTAAGAAAGGGATACACACACCTTCCCCAGTAGAGTCACTAGGGATACACAGTAACAAAGGAAAGTCATCCACCTTAGGAAAGGGATATGCATCGACAAGGAAAGTTATCCACCTCAAGAAAGGGATATGCATTAGCAAAGGAAAGCCATTCGCCTTAGGAAAGGGATATGCATTAGCAAGGAAAGTCATCCACCTTAAGAAAGGGATACACATTGGCAAAGGAAAGTTAGCCGCCTTATGAAAGGGATACGCATCAATAAAGGAAAGTCGTCCGCCCAAAAAAAGGGACCGTCGGGAAAGGAGTTCAACTCAAGAAAGGAACTCTCCCATGTCATCACCTAAAGTATAATTTCTAAACCCTCACTCACATCGTGAGATTATATAGATCTGTATCTGTAGTGATCCCATGAGGGGCAGTCCATGAGCACTGGATTTTAACGATCCTTCTCACAAAATGATGATGAGAGCTATATTATGCATCCTTCTATAGGTGTTATCTACTTGGAGTGGTTTCAATGCATTTTGGTCAAGCTTTGTCAAACTTAAACCTAATAAAACTAGCGCCTAAGCCCTAAAAGGTCTAATATGGTCAACACCAGTCAGTTTTGGGCTTTTCGGGCCGTTTTGGGAAGTTTTGAGCAAAACCACTTAGACCGATCCTTACGGATCCATATGGGTTGACCCAAATCCATACCGGTCCATACGGATCTGTATAGGTGGACCCATTAGACCCGTGCAGGTCCACCATATTCGTACCAGTCTGAAAACTTCTCAAATTGCCCAATTAGGAACCAACAGGACCCGTACGGGTCCAGGCCACCCGTATCGATCCCCCAGATGCCCAAATAGTCGGTTTTAATACCCAAATCTATCATAAACAAATATATTCTGCCATGAAAGAATATAATTTGATATAGTAAATATAATTTGCCATATAGCAAATATAATTTGCCATAAGCGAATATATTCTGCCATAAAAGCATATAATACGATATAATAAACATAATTTGGCATGTAGTAAGTATAATTTGCCATAAACAAATATATTCTTCCATAAAAGAATATATTTCAATACAGTAAATATAATTTACCATATAGCAATTTGGCGATCTACCCTAAGTATGTCCTCGTAGGACCAAGCGAAAGTGTTAACACGTTTTCTAAGCACTTTTATCATCTCTCTTTTTTCAATAAGAGTTAAGTCATTGGATATAGTTAACTTTTTTGATTTTCCTTCATGCCCAAATTAATTTCATGCAATGAAGTGTCATGAATGCTAAAAATGTTATGTGTATGCTCAGATGAATGCATGGTGCAGTCAGACAAACCATCAAACAAGTAAGCAAAATCACTAACATTATCATTAAGATGCCCAAAGGATACATCATTTTTATTACATATGATTGCATTGTCATCCTCCATATGTGAAGGGTGTTCTTGGTAACTAATTAGGATATGAGTTAGGTCATAATCAAGATCTTGCAATTATTTCTCGGTTAACACGTCGTCTATAGTTTCTCTTGTGACTTAGGCCAGATTCTTCAAGGCTTCCTGAATAGGTGTCTTCTTCTTATCCCCCAAGCATAATATGGTGTATATTAAAGTAGTGAGGGTATCTATAGCTTTTTCCACTTCAATCTTTGATGGGTCACTGTCTTCCATTTTCTTGAAGCATTTTTCTACTTCTACGGTGACTTTATAGCTCTCACAAATGGTCTTGTAGGCTTTCACAAATGCTATCTTGTGAAGGTGATGAGATAACCTGCAGATGAATCGATCAACTAACTCCTTTTCATGAGGTTTCTTTTTAAGAGCTACCAATACTGTTAACCATCTTTGGAAGTAATCATGGACAGGTTACCCAATCCATTGCCTGATAGCTATAAGGTCAAATATGGATGGTTATTCCCTTGCTTTCTTGGCTTCTATGATGCTCTTCCATACATTGCCTTCTTCTAATCCTAAGTTGATCATGTCTACTTCCTCCTTTCTTCTTCAGGGTTCACAAACTTTCCCTATGTCAATCAGTACCATGATCGCTTTGAGGAGATCCTGACAAACTTTAATCGGGTGATCAGAGCTGACATGATATATGCAGAAATTGCCCCTTTCTTCAGGCTCTAGCTGAACATATGGCTGGAGATACTCAATCAACTTATACTTCTTCAGCTTCTTGAAGAGGCTCAAAAAAGGAGTACCCCAAGGTAAGATGTCATCGTGGGTCATAGGATGAACCTTTTGGTCGTGAGTCACGCTATAGGGTAAACCCATGAAATAAGGGAGGATTGTCCCCTTTGGCATAACCACAAAGTTAGGCAACTGACTTAGATCCTTTCTATGGTTAACTTGCAATATGGCCTCCTGACGAAGTAGGTGGGATGCACTACTAGCTGTGAGGAGCATTAGGTTTGCTGGCTGAATAGACCAACAGAATTGAGCCATAGGATGAACAAGGAGTGAGGAAATTTGTCGAATCTTGAACTGAGGTGGTAACCAAAAGATCAGTACATGCGTGGGATGTGTTATGCATGCATAAATTACAATCGATGCATGATGGAGTTAATTACAAGGGAACATAACACACACATGTAAAGCGATCGATTCCATCCTTATTTCTCCCACCAAATCTAGGGACATATCAGAAGTTTGATGTAAAAGTTTCCCATCGCATCAAGCCTCTTTTGGAGGGAGATTGCAATGAGTGTTCCACCCACTAGAGTGTCAACAATTCTTGTCGGGCATAGGTGACACTTTCGTAAGCTTTAAAGAAAAATAGGGCACCATAACCTAGCACTGGAAGAAGAGCGCATCCAACTAAAGAGAGAAGGAGATGAGAAGCTAGAGTGTAATAATTTTCCCAAAAGATGAAAAAGAAAATGGGTTGAATTAAGTAAATGATTTTTAGTGCTCATCTTAATCTTTTAAGCTTTTAAAACAAACCAAAATTTTGCAAGTTAAAAGATTATATCCCCAGCAGAGTCGCAACTATGAGGTGCCGATGACGTGTGGGTCTCCCTTGGCAATTTGTTGAGAGGCGAGGCCCATTGGGGGTTGGTTGAATTTAGGCATGATGAAACTTTTTAGTTTAAGTTTGCACAATTAGCCAATTTTAATGAATAAAAGAATCGAGACCCAAATCTCTATACAAATGATAGAGTCGCCACCTAAGTTGTCTACATGGGAAAGAGTTTTGGTATGGTTCCCATTAGGTAGGAGACTCATACCTTTTAGGATCAGAGATTCAGGTATCGGATGAGTCACTTATTTCTCATTCAGTTCATTCAAATTTACATTCACCGCGCAAAACCGTTTTATTTTCATCATTTGGGGAATTATCACAGAAGTCCTATTTTTCTACACTCTTTCACACTCGTTATATGAATTTATAGATTACAATAAAGCAAAACCAATAAATGAGGGAATAAAAATAACAATCGGGGGAAAATGGGGGAGCTGCAAGAGAACCTATACATTTGTTCTAAGTTATAAAATAAAATCAAAAAAAATTCGCCTGCATTCACAAAGATTAGAACAGTTTATAGCATCTTGTGTGTCAGCATTTTATTAGGAAAAATGTGATTATATTAGCGTGGCAATATTGTGATCGATAGTGCCCGGACGGCTACTAGGATCAGAGAGAAATAGCGAGTCTTCAACTTATTTTGTTATAAAAACACATTTTAACTTTTGTGGGTTGATTTACCAGATTATTAGTGAAAATGATTGCATGGCAAATGGTGAGTTGGCTTGATTTTAACCAATTAAAAATGAATTCTGGGTTTTGATTAGGGGCCTGTACCTGTACTAGTAGGTGGGACCCATATGACTACCAGAGAGGACCGGTATGGGTATAGAGGGCCCGTATGAATCCTATCTGGTCCCGGGCAGAAACTTAGTTTAGTTTATTAGGTAGATTTATAGAGAAGAAACGAAATGAAAATGGGATTTCTGTCCGTATGAGTGCGGTGCACTAGTTTAATATCCTTAAGGACATAGGGTGCCAACAAGGCTCATATGGGTTAGGATCAGACTCAAAACAGGAATAAAAGAATAGATATAATAGAGGAGGTTGAGAATAATCATAAAGTAACTGAGATGTGAGTCTCTTTAAAACTCAGGAGCATTACCTTTATGATGTGAATCCACTTTGAGGCGATCCCTTAGCTGTGAGAGAGTCTAGCCAAAACAGATGATGAAATAGAGATTTTAGGACTATTTGGACGAGTATTTGTGTGGATAAAACCTCCCCCAAATCCTAATAAACAAAGCTAGGAAAGAATAAAATATGGATAAAACTCAAAGGATCGGTTTTCTCCCTATTTTATACCTCATATACCTCAAATTTACCCTTTTTATACCTATAGAAACTGCTAGAATTCTGATATACTTTATCTATAGTATATGTTGCATATATGTTGTGTCTTGAAAAGGTGAGGAAAGGCCCCTATTTATAGGGGGAATGAGGTCTGAATGCAATAACTCGCATTCATGACCTGCCTTCTCCCAAAATAGGTAAGGATCTCCTTCCATAAAGCCTAATCAGGCAATAAGAGGTCCCGTACAGGTCCCCTCCAGGCGTATAGAAGGAAAGACCCATTCAGCTCTGCTAGTGGATCCGTTCCACCATACAGGACCTGTACGGGTCCCTAAGGATAGACTAGGTCTCTAAATTTGGCTAAAACTCAACTCTACAGCAGTAGGAACACTTCTGATGGATAACACCTGTAATAGATTGCATTATCTATCTTTCATCATCATTTCATGGGAATGATCATTAAATAGTGCTCATAATAGCCCACTGCGCACAAGAGCGCGACCTGCAGGGCTTCGCTAGTGTGCGGCCTAGTAGACGCGCTGTGCCATGCACAGCGTATTAGGCGACGCAGGTGCATGGCCCAACAGGCTAGCGCATGGCACTGTGCAGCACATCCCGCAAGGGTTGTGCTTCTGCTATCTTTGGGCCTGCAAACTGCCGGCCATTCGGCCAACACTAATAGAAAATGATGGGGAGCTTGCTCCCCAAGTAAACTCTCCATTAGAGTTTGGTTCTAACTCTATTAGGTAAATTAAAATACCTAATTGCCCTTTTTATTTTATTTTTGACTGGTTGATGTTAGGGACTTTATTGTCCTTTGAACAATTTTGAACCACTATAAATAGAGGCATCCCCCTACATTATTTTTTGTCCTTAATTTCATACTCCTTCTCTTGCTCTCTATTATTATCTTAGTTGTTCTAATTTTTAAAAGTTATCCGACGAAAGACGTATTTACTTGGAATATAAAACAAAGGGAATTTCTTCTAGAATAAATTAGTAGGGACGAACTAGCTATCTTCCACTTATTTATCGGTACTCCCTTTCTAGAAGATTTTTGTCGATGGTGCTCGTGTGGACTGTTTATAAAGGGATTCTACGTTGGAGACTGTGCACGTAGCTGAGGGGTCTTTCTACTGACTACGGGATTCACACTTCAACTGGTAAGTGGTTAAATTATTATTATTAGGTCCTTTTAATAAGTGTTTATGACATAGGATAATTTAAGACTAGCACTGTTATCAATCATGCCATGCTTAGGAGATCTTGGACACTAGATTAAATTTTTATTCGGTTGAGCCTGTTTTACTTGCTAAAACCCCTAATCTAGACCAACAGCTAATGGGGTCATTCTACCGATATTGGGATTCACACTTCAATTAGTAAGTGATTAAATTATTATTAGGTCCTTTTATAAGTGTTTATGACCTAGAATAATAATAAACTAGTTTATGTTATCAATCATGCCATGCTTCAGAGATCCTTGGACTCTAGATTAAATTTTTTATTTTCGCTGCATCTGTTTTACATGTTGAAAACCCTTAATCTAGATCAACAGAAAGGTGATGGCATGAATGATCGAGATATCAAGGTGACACCTCTAAGAGTAGACAACATAACGGCGTATCATAGATACAGGGCTAGGAGGCGATATTAGTAGGATATGATCAAAAAGGATTTGCATGAACCTAGTGACTACTATATGACACATCTCATAGAAAGACCTGGAGGAAATAAATAAAGCAATTTAGCATATAAGATAGACTCAACGGATACCGCAGGTGACATGGCAACATTTAGCATGACAACATTTATAGCACAACAATTGGGGTTAGTTAACACATAAGAGGCAATCATTCCTCCAACCTTGTACCTCTCAACTCCTTATTACTCCCTGCGAAGGGTAAAGCTTCTAAATCTAGTTTTGGCTCTAACAACTTTGCAATCCATATGAGACAACAAAGTGCGACCTAAACTATTAAATGTGATAGGGTAGTCCTAAGGGAAAGTTTCTAGGCTACTACATGCAAGTTTATAGTCAGGTTGTTGATGAAGAAGGCTCCCATGATGCTATGGCACCCCAATTCCCATGAAGAATATTGGCGATACTGTCATGAGTGGTTACTCGCTAGGCGATCCTATATCCCGTGAAGAATCATAGGCGAAGTTTCGCTAAAGTAGCAGGGTAAATAACAAGGGTGATCATGCCGAAAAATGAAAAAGAATCTAAGAATTGCAATGAATATGATGCATCAAATAAACAATGTTGGGTTAATTTGGCTAAACAAATTTTTCGGTATTCATCAAATCTGTTAAACAATTTTTAGGAAAAGATTCCCAACAGAGTCGCCACTGTGAGATGATAATGTTTTCGGAAA
The DNA here is from genome assembly GCA_947683365.1 of Euphorbia pulcherrima. Taxonomy (NCBI): domain Eukaryota; kingdom Viridiplantae; phylum Streptophyta; class Magnoliopsida; order Malpighiales; family Euphorbiaceae; genus Euphorbia; species Euphorbia pulcherrima. Next base: position 2,584,221 of record CANTUS010000008.1, read on the forward strand.
CTAGGGTCAACCAGGTCAATTAGGGTCAATTAGGGTCAACCAAGGCAACTTTTTATTTCAGGACAATTGAGGCATTAATTATGGGCAAGCGAGGAAACTTGGTAACTCGGCCGTGGGTTTTAACAAATAGAATTTGTAGAAGAGAAAATAAAATAATTTATAAAACAAATTTATAAAGTAATGTCAAAAGATTCATGGATCTAAATCCATAATTTAAAATATAGAGTCGCCACCTGGATCAGGTTTCCAAGAAGTTCTAGTAGAGCATTGTCCCAAGAACAAAACTATACCTCAATTTAGAGATTCGGGTCCTGATGAATTACTTATTCAATTTGTTTAGCCAATTTAAATTTAGGGTAAACTTCAAAAAAAGTACTTTATGATTTCACTCATTTGTAAAATGGGGTCTCAGGATTTTTTTTTGGTAAAATGGGGTCCATGGTTTTAAAAAACTGCAAAATGGGGCCTATGAATTCATAATAGTGGTGTTACATTGAATTTTTTAATAATTCAACATTCTAGTGATTTAAACTTATACGTCTTGATTTGAGTAATTTTGGAAAATTTTTATTTTTTATGATTTTTTAAAGTTTGTTATCATAATTTAATTAAAAAAGTATTTGCACTATTCAAAAATTTCAACGATGTGTATTGTATTTTAATTACCATCCCGCAAAAATACAAATTAAAAAAAACAAGTTTACCCATTTTCGTGACATTATTTATTATTGAGGATCCTTGATTTGTAAATTTTTTGAATTTTTTTTTAAAAACCCATGGAGGAACACTGTGTTCCACCACAGGAAAAAATATTGGGGTGCATGAAAATTTGGGGGCGGATCACCCAACTAGGTTGGCACATCCGCTTGCCTACAAAACAGCTACCCCTCTTTTCATTAAAACATGATGGTTCTCAAAATAAGAACCAAAAGTTTGTGTTACAAGAGAAGTAAGCTCGGGTTTGTAAATAAGTCGGGGACCGAAATGCAAAAATTACATTTGTAAGAATTGAAAAGAAACCAATAAAAATTAATACTGGCAAACAGCAGATCTCCCCCACCGGTCTCGCCTTTGAAGACTTTATTGTTACATCATTTCCAAAGATTGCAGCATATAATGAACCATAACGAGGTCCCAAAGTCGCGATGGATACACGGTTTGAAGAAGGAGCGCCATAGAAGAAGAAAGTCATATCCCGAGTGAGGCAATACCAAAGAGATTCCCAGCCATCAAAATGCGTTCCTCCATATCCTGTAACTCTCCTAATAGAGGAAAAGACAATGGTCTAAAGATTCTGAGGATGACCAGAAAGGGCAACTATCATTCTCAATGAGGTTGCATCCCCGATGGAGTAAAAATTTGCGAGTAGGTAGTTGATTATGAAACACAATCCATCCGAAGAATTTAATTTTTGGGAGCATACGAGTATTCCAAATTAGCTTGAAGTTTCTCGAGGGAGATGTCCATTGAGGTTCTTGGTAATACCCGTGACAAAAAGATGCTGCTGAATGTACATTATGAACTCCAATATCCCAAGTAAAACAATCGGTGTTAGGCAGGAAGGTTAGGTGGTTGATGGCGTTAGGATACTAAAACAGAAGTGGACAAGAAGTCATAATCAAGGCTCTTAATTCCATGCATTTCTACATCCTTGAGAGTCGAAGACTCCTTTTCCAAAATTGTCGAGTTTGTAGGTTGTCAGAAAATAGGAAAGAACATCCTTCTTTAATCATCGCAAATTTCCTATTGCAAATACCGAATAAATCCTGAAAGAGGGACTAGATAGGGGCAGTTGCTGCCCAATTATCATGCTAAAAAGCACCTATTTGACCCTTGCCAACTCAAACGCACATATAGGAAGAGAAAAAATCCCAATTTGCAACATTATTAACACAACATTTCAGAATACCACGCCAAGTAGGTGAAATAGCATTAGAATCCAAGGAAACCATCTCATGCCAGGTTCGAAGTCTATAACATTGAACCTAATAGATGTACCAAAGAGAATGGTTGTTGTGTTCGTAAAGTCTCCAAATCCATTTAAGGAGCAAACTAGAGTTGACCACTTTAAGATAACGAATGAAAAGGCCACCGAGATGCTTTAGTAGATTAATTGTGCTCCGGCTCACTTTGCACATTCATTAACATTTGAGTCACCTCGGTATAAAAAGTTACGTATTAATCGATTAAGGATTGTAACCACAGAGTTTGGCATGCGAAGAATAGATAGTAAGTAAATAGGAAGGGAAGATAATACTGATTTGATAAGAATGGTTCGCCATGTATAGGAAAGGTAGTTTCCCTTCCAATTAGCTAATTGATTCTTGAACTTTGCAACTAAAGGGTCCCAAGAAGCAATGGGGGCTGATTTATGCAAAGAGATGATCCCAGATACTTTATTGGAAATTTTTCCACCCGACAACCAAATTACGTCGCATATGATGCTAGAGAGATATCGTTAATATAGATCCCCATCAGAGCACTCTTGTGGTAATTGATACGTAGTCCTAAAATTAATTCGAAGCACCTTAATATATGCATAAAGGTAGGAATAACTTCCGCATCAGCCGGTAGGAAGCATATAGTGTCATCCGTAAATTGATGTAACGAAATATCCGGTAAAGATTGTTCGAGTTTGAAACCTGGTACCACACTTTTCCTGATACTACAGTCGAATAACTGCTTCAAGCCCTCAATGGCAAGCATAAATATGAATGGTGATAAAGGGTCCCCTTGTTTCACGCCTCTCTTAATACGGAACGGGGCACAGGGCTTTCCATTGATGAGGATAGAACTGGTTGAGTTTTTCGTACAATTAGCAAGCCAAGATATCCATTTCCGATCAAAACCTATTTTATGAAGAACCGAGTCAATGTAAGTCCATCAGATACTATCGAAGGCTTCATCAAAATCTAATTTAAGTACCGAGCTAGATTTCCGCCTAGCATGCAAACTGTGAATAACCTCAGACGCCAAGAAAGAACACGTATGTATACTCCTTCCCTTTACGAATGCAAACTGATTACTCAAAATCAGGGAAGGTAGAAAGGCTTGAAGTCAAAAGGAAAGCAACTTTGCAATAATTTTGTAGACACCATGGACGAGGAAAATTGGTCTGAAATTATTCAAAGAACAAGAACCTAGAACTTTAGGGATTAGAACGGTGAAGGACGTTTTCAAAGTATTCGGTAGCCGTGAGGTAGAGTGGAATCGGTCAAAAATCCCCAACAATTCAGGCTTTAAATCTTCCCAAAAGCGCTTGTAAAAGAAGAAGTCGAAACCATCAGGACCTGGAGCTTTGTTCTCACCACAAGCATAGATAGACTACTAAATATCATCCGAAGTGAAGGGGGCAGTCAAGGCAAAATTCTAGTCGACAGTATGTTTGAAAAATTGAAGTTACACAGCGAAAAAGGAACCTCAGGGTGGGCTATGAATAGACGCTCAGAATAGTTTCGGATTGCATTGGTAATTACCAAAATGTCTGATACGATATGCCCCTCAATTTTAAGTTGCGTTATTCCATTGTTTTGGTACCTGGTAGAAGCAGTATGGTGGAAAAACGATGTATTATTATCCCCTAATAAAATCAAGTTAATGCAGGATTGTTGATGGTGGAGTTTTTCCAAGACTGCACGGCGTTCTTGAAGAGAATGGCCAAGGTTATCAAGATTAATGTTCTGCGCCGAGGTGAGAGGGCAAGGGATGTTGCTAGAGGTGAGTGCTAAAATTTCCCCTTACAAGTCAACAATCGATTTATCTAAATTTTCAAAATTTTCAGAGTGCCAAGGATGAATAGCCTTACTCAACATCGATAGTTTGAAGGATATGTCTCTATGTGGATAAGAAGAACTAATTGATTGCCATTTACAGCGGATGAAAGGCACAAACTCGGATTTATCCCACTAAAGGTTTAAAGATCTGAACAATTTTGGACCAGCAGCTGTGGCTAAGGAGGACCGAAATAAAATAGGGAAATGATTGGATAAGGTTGTATCTATGGTCGAAATAGATAGATTTGGCCAATGATTAATGATATCACTTAAAACAAAAATCCTATCAATGCGCGAGAAGGAAAGCCTATTATGCTATGTGAAATCGCGTCCATGTAGAGGTAGATCATGAATCTTGGCTTCTAGCACAAAATTCTGAAATGCGACCATGGAGGGTTTGGAATGACCCCCAGCTCTTTCTGATTCATGTAGCACTTTATTTAAATCCCCATATATCAAGACCATTTGTAAGTTCCTAATTATCTGAAGAATTTCAGACCATAATGCATTTCTGTCGATAAGATTCATCAGAGCGTAGAGACTAAGCACATGAAAATCCAACTGTTGTATAGTAAATTTCATCACCACCCATCTTGGGAATGAGTGGATAACCATACCAACAAGTAAAGATGAATTCCAAGAGAGTAATATTCCCCCCAAAAGACCAATGGATGGGACATAGTGATATGCAAAATCATTATGACCCTAGAAGCGACGTATCAGAATATCAGAGACAGCTTCCATCTTCGTCTCCAATAGAACGAAAAATTTCAAGTTATGTTTTCGAATGCAAGACAGCATGAATTGTTGCTTCAAACTGTTGTTAACCCCTCCTTGATAATTCCAACATAAGAATTCCAAAACCATAAGAAAGAAAATAATACCCGAATGAGGAAGATCTAATCAGTTAAACAGATTATCCATAATTGCCATAATAACTGAGCCATGACGTTCTTTGAATAAGCCTAATTTGTTGCCTATATCAATAGTCTGCTCCTTTTCATGATTTGGGGATATTCGTGATTGTGAAAGGATGATAACTCGATTCATATTTGGAATGTCAGGCCCGAACGATTCCTAATTCACAGGCTGTGGTATTGGGCTTGCTTGAAAAACTGTCAATTGCTCGTTCTGTTCGGTCACAATATTCATCATAAGTGCAGCCAAATTAGTCTCGAGGATAGTGCCTAGATTAGTACCAGAATGTTCTGGACTAGGATGGAGTTGCGGGGAATCGGGAATTAGGTGGTGATGTTGCTGAAAATCTGTTTGAAACGAATCAGATAAGTTACTATAAGCAATTGAGACATCACTGGAGTCATACAAAATGTCGGATTCATTGTCGATGCAGTGCTCATAACCAACTCCCTGTCTAAGATTAGTGTAAATAACTACTTCTCTACTGCCATTTAGAAGTTTGAAAGAATGACACGTAGTTCCCAAGGGAACCGAGACAAGGCATGATACCACATCTAAGCGATCGGGTCTATTAAAATCAAAATCTAGAGAGACAATAGTCCCAAACGCGGCTGCTAAGTGTCTGATTAGGTTTTCTTTGATTACCAGGGGAGGAATTCCCATGAAGTCGACATACATGATGCATTCGGTTGGTGAAAAATCTGCGAGTAGGGGTGACACCCGACTAAAAATTTGTTATATAACCTTCCAATCACCACCTACAAAGTCATTCATAGCATTCACTGAATTAAAAGAGAATGTAACATTATCATTACCCACAGGAGCCAAAAAAGAAATATCAAAGCCTTGATCATGTAATAAATCATAAGTGCTGTGAATATTTGAAATATTGATCAGAGAGATTAGGCATGACTTATCTTTCCAAGGGGCCACCTCTAAAAGAAGATCATGGCCCTGAGAGGATGCTGCATTGTTAGAAGACATTCCCTGATGTTCCAAGATCGGTTTGGCAGAGGAGATGACATTCGGATCTTTCGGCTCCTCGACAACTTTTGCATAGGATTTGTCACCTCGGAAGGAATTATGAAATTCTGGTTTTTGCCTCAGAAACTGGGGTGGGATTGGGTTACACTTGTAAGCCTAGGAGGATGGGGGATCGACCTTCCTTGAGTATACCATGTTTAGCAAAAACAAATTCCTCTAACCCCGTTTTGCAAATGAGTGAAAGCACATGGTACTTTTTTGAAGTATCATACTACCAAAATTCTTTATTAAATGTCAAACATGTTACATAGATTCATTTTAAGAAATAAGGCGAGAAAAAATAAGCTATTCAAATCAAAACACACCACCTCAATGTGTTCATGGCATCATGTTATATCAATTATTGCATGCTTATGACAAATAATATGAAACAAATTGATTCCAGACAATTATCTTGCAAAAAAAGGGATTAAAACAGAAATATTGCATTCTGCCCGAAATAAATAACAATGTCGGTGCCAAATATCATGGTGTCGTTCTTCCAGCATAACGGCATCATGACAAATTTAGCAATTCACAAAATTAAGCAAATGATGGAATCACAAATAAGGGAGGCAATTTCACAAATCAAAAAGAAATGGAAAGAGGGATGTAGAAAAGTGTACCAGGGATTGCAAGCTAATCTCTTGAACAAAATTACCACAAGGAGCTCTTACCCGCTCAAATATAATTAATGAAATTGACAAATAGTGGAAATAACGGGAGAAGGAAAATGACATATAATAAAGAAATAGAATAAAGAAAAGAAATGGAAATAGAATATAAATCAAATTCGATACAAATGAGAAATAAAGCATGAATTAATTCTATATTTGAAAATGGAAATGGAATAAAAATGGCATAATTACAAATGGAAATGAAATATGAAATATTTACATTTTTAGGATGTGGATCAGTTATGTTATGGAAAAACAAATATAAACCGTTTATATTATGGTAGAAATATAAATTATTTATATTATGAAATATAAACGATTTATACTATGGAATATAAATAATTTATATAATGAAACATAAACAACTTATATTACGGGGGTGAAATATAAGTAATTTATGTTATGAATTAATTGAATTATTATTGGTGATGGAATGTGAAATGAAGATGAGACATAAATAAAATGGATTAATTTATAGTCAAGTTCAATTGTAGCAAGTTTAATTCAATTAATGTAACATATATTGAAACTTAGTAAATTAAATCCAGAAAAAAATTAAAATGATTATTTTAGTCTCAGATTGTATACCTTTTCGTTGTGAATCCGTCGTTAGATTTGAAATGAAATGGGAGTAGCCAAGTGGAGAGTGATTTGGATTGGAAAAGATGAGTTAAAATTAGTAAAGAATTACTAGGGGAAAATAAATTCCTCTCTTTATTCTAAACTTGCTAAAAACTCGGAAATGATCTGGACAGAACTTTGATAAGAACTTTCCTAGAGCTAATTTTGCAGAATAGATTTGATAGATGAAAATTGTATATGAAAAACTTATTTTAGGCCTCTATTTATAGTGAAAAATGAGGCTTCAGATTGGGTAGAATAATTAATTCTCCAATTGAATGAGAAAATTGAATTAATTCAGAATTATATTCTGCCAAAGACTCGACACTGGTACCATTTTTAGGGACAACAATACTGTTATTGGCTGATTTTAAACTGGAAATTTGAACTAAGTCGGTCAAAATTAATCGGGAAATAATAGATACCGGTACCATTTAGGGGATAACTGTACCATTGCCTACCAATGACAGTACCCCTATTGATGACATGGGTACCCCTCTTGACTATTTTTGAAGTTTTTCGTAGGGGTATGAGGGATTGGATGCAATTCTTCGAGGCCAATTCCTATAAATCAATTTCAAATCTAACATATTAGGATATAGTAAGGTATAGAGCCAATCTTTCATCAATGACTACTAGCATAGGAAAGTTTCGTGCTCACATTGGGTTAATAACTATTTCTAGCCATGGATAAACATCATAATAACCATTTTTAAATCTACAAATTTTAGTAATATGGTTATTTCTACCACAAAACCTACACTCGGAGACTGGTTTGTTTTGTTCAAGCTTCTTCTTAATCGTTTGGAGATCTTTCTTTCCATAATCTCCGGAATATCTAGCTTTAGAAAAGTCAAAGTCTCCTCTAGTAGTTAGCTGGAGGAGCTAACTCTACTCCGTGATTCTTTCTTTGCTTGATAGGTTATTGGTCATAGATCATCACAACTTTTTCCTTTCGATCAGTTGTTTACCTTTGCGCTTGTGGTTGCCTACTAATCTTCTTTCCTTTTTGATTTGAAGGTTTCGGTTTCCTTTTTTGATTTAAAGATTCTGGCTTCGTTCCGGCTGTTTGCTTTGAATTCCTTCTGGCATCTTCCTTCATCAAGGCTATTTCCCTCTCAAGCCCAAACATATTGGCACTGAGTATTTGAACTTGGGACCTTATGAAGTTTTCTTCAACATCCTCACATTTCTTTGTAGCTCTTACGAGATTGATGTCTTGTCCCATAACCTCAGCATCTTCTATTAGCTCCATCACTTATCTTTAAAGAAGTTTGATGGCTTTGGTGTTCTTTAAATTGTTGAACGCAATCCCTAATGCTCTAGCAAGATCATTGTTAGAAATGAAGTTAGAGTGAGAGTTTACCTCTGTAAAGGCTAACTCAGACTTTGATTCCTCATCTTGCTCAGTGATTTGCTGAGTTGTTCCTCTTCTAGATTGTTCTACTTCTAGCTCAGTTAGTGTCATGAATGCACAGTTGGCAGTTTCCTCTTCTTTTGATGTTGAAGAGCTATTGCTTCCAAGTGGCCACCATTGCCTTTTTCTAGTGCCTCTTCTCCTTCTCGAGCTTAGGGCATTATGCTTTGATATGTCCTTTTTCACCACATTCAAAGTAAGCCATTTCCTTTTCTTGCTCTTTCTTTTCTTCTAGAGCTTTTCCTTCTTCTGGAATGAAACCTTTTGGAGCTTCTCCTTGATTTCTTTTCTTCCTTTTTTAGGAATTTGTTAAATTTTCAAGCTAGCATAGCCATGTTTTCATTTTTGCAAGGAGATTGTCTTGATTTTTTTTAGTTCTGGAGGAATCTGTTCCGAAGGAATCTGCCTTAAGAGCAATTCCTTTCTTCTCTTCAGGCTTTTTTTCTTGCTAGCTATATCTTTCCAGAGATAGCTCTTGAGACAGGAGGTTTCCAATGAGTTTAATTTTAGGTGATTAGCGTCCTCAATAGTTGTTTTCTTGTTATCCCATTCCTTGGTGAGACTCCAAAGAATCTTTTTTACTATCTCTTCCTTGATGATCTCCTTTCCCAGCCTCTTCATTTCATTTACCAGATTAGTATATCTGGTGTTCATGCTGCTGATGGATTCCTTTGGTCCTATCTTGAAATTTTCTAGTTTTTATTGCATGAGATCAATCTTGGCTTCTTAGACCTTGTTGGTTCCTTCATAGGCCACTTCAAGTTTTTGCCAGATTTCTTGAGCTGTTTTGCAGCCTAAGATCCCGTTAACTTCAGCTGCACTTAAACCACAATGAAGCATGTTAATAACATTTATGTTTTCATGCAACTTTTTATAATCATTAACATCTCATTGATTAGAGGGCTTCTTGGTGGTGATACCCTTAACCTCATAGGTAGGGACACATAGGCCATCTTTAATGGCCATCCATGCTAGCATGCTTTAGGCCTGAATGAAATTCTTCATTTGGTTTTTCCAGAATGTGTAGTGTTCGCCGATGAAGAGTGGAGGACGGGTAATAGATATACCCTCTCGGAGAAGCTGTGAGTTATTTTGATAACTCATTTTGATTTTTAAATCAAATTGGACTTTTAGCTCGAGATTGTTATATCTCTAGTTATAAGCACTGGCTCAGATACCACTTGTTGGTCCATTAGAAGTGTTTACTAGGGTTAGAAGGGGGTGAATGACCCTTTTTGCGAAATATTAGACTTTTCAAAAAGTCTTTATGTAGCTTTAAATTTATGATCCAGCGTTATAGGATCTGGATGAGGCGAATATTAAATAAAATGAACTAATTATAAAAGCTTAAAGCAAAGAGAATCAAAAACAGTATTTTTATACTAGTTTGGCCTGCGTACATCTAGTCCCCAGAGTTTCCTCCTCCGAGCTTAAATCCACTAGTGAGATTGCTTTCACAGACAAAAATCAAGCCTTTACAATTATCTTCAAAGATTTCTTCTCCTCCGAATGTAGGATATACCACCAATGCTAACCCCTAGCTTGGCTGAGTCCTTTACAGGTTATCTTCGTAGAATCTCTCTTCTTCCGGAAGTATGATATACCACCAAACTAACTCCAAGCTTGGCATAGTCCTTTTCTCTTAGGGATATACCACTCAAACCTTTCCTAGTTCAAGCTAAGTCCCTTATCTCAATACTCACCCAAGTACGAGATATTACAACTTTAATCTTAATAAAGATTGGGTTTTGAACTCTTCAAGTTTATGACTTTACTTGAAAGCTCTTACAAATAGATTTTTAGGTGTCTAGTTCTTGGAGGGATTTTGGTCACTGATTGAATAGCAAATTTCTCAAGGTTATAGCTTTCACAAATCAAATAGCATCTTCTTAACTTGTGAAGCTTCCCTTTTATAGGCTTGGATCATAGATGTAGCCGTTGCTTGATCTTAAATCTTCACACCGTTGATCAGATAAGTGTTGGCGCATATGGAGCCGTTGATCTTTCTATTAGACCAAATAAATGTCCTATTTGAATTTGTTGGGATTAGAGCAACAAAGTTGTCAGACGTCGTTTCTTTGGCTTTTTGTGCTCTACAAAATTCCATGTGAGAATTGTCTTCATTTAGACTCCATGCGCCTTACTATTGGTTTATGTTAAAAAGGTTGTTACCTTTTTCTCTTTCTGTCAATCCTTTTTGTCCTTTCTTGAAATTGTGCAAGCTAATGGTTTTTCATTCTCCAAGGCAAAATGGCATGTTTGACTTCATACCAATTAGAGGGAAATTAATATTTAAATATTTCCCTTTCTTGAGAGTTGTCTTTCGAATGTCTTCAGACTAAACTTTACTGGATGCTCGTATGCAGTGATCTTTTCTAGATGCTATCTTCTTGGGTATGGATTTGTTTTCTTCCAAACTTTAACCGAATGCTTCTCCTTAGACTTAGGGATTTGTTTTCATCAAGACTTAATCTGGATGCATTCTTCAAAGACTTAGATTTTTTTCTTCAAAACCTTATCCAGATGCTTTCGTAGAAATTGTCTTCCGGATCATTGCTTTCCAACAGCTATAGATCATCCAACATACGAGTCTTTCATTTCATTCATTCCTATGATTAAAACAGACTTAGGACATTAATGATTATCAATCAATGGATACTCTACTTATGTTATAGTAAAAGATATACATGCAGTAGATTATTGCCTTTATAATATGACACCATTAGTATGTACATAATGTAAGAACCAAAGCGTATGAACTAAGGCACACCACATTTCCAATAATCTCCCACTTGAACTAGTTTACAGTAGGCATTTCCCTAATCTTTATAAATCTAACCTAATCCATTAAGCTCCATCCATGATGCGCTTTTGGTTAGACGATCAACAACATTGTTCTTGTGTCAACCCCATGTAATGACATGTCTTAAACATACTAAACATGTGTTCAAACTTATGATCGGTCCCCATAGCTTATGTAGTAGCCCTTGTTTTTGCCACAAAAAAATCAAGTAGGTCTAGGATCTATCCATCCTAACTTACTTATGTACTTCCTAACCCTAACTTACTCATGAGTCATGATAAGAGTCATCAGTGGTTGAGAGAAACTACATTTCTCTAGTTTGTGATTGAATCGACATGCCTTTTAGTGCAATTGTATCTTTACATCTAGAGAAAGACACATTAGGCTTCAGCCTATCCATATTTCATATGGGGCTCTTTTAGTAGTCTCAGTCAGAGTGTGATATTGCTAACCAATTGTCAAACAAGATATGTCCTCAATCTAGGTCTTGGGAGACAATTTAAAGTAGGTTTTAATATGCTTGCCTTCTTGGTTAGACCAAAAGCCTTGATATTATAACTTATGTATTTCTCAAATTTATTCTCAGAGTCCTTGATATAATGAAGGTCCATAGATCTAATCTCATTAGCTATGCTAATAAAATTCATCCCCAAGAATAACCGAGAAGTGTGTCTATTTCTAGCTATCACACTTTTGGGCTTATATACATTCCACTGCATTTTAGGTCCATCGTGTTAGCCACTCATTCAATAACTTTGTTGACTAGCATATACGCCTAAGGCCCTACACATGCTTCCATTGCACTTCAGGCTCACCGGGCTATTTGCTACATTTGCAAGTCTAGTGAATAGCTTTTACTTTATTTCACCAAGTGTTCGAAGAACCCATATGATCAAATGATTCAATCAAATGATCCTAACCTTTCCTTGTAGAAAACTCAGCCATATGCTTCTTATTAACTTGGTCTAAATAACTATTGGATATAGACTGGATCAAGCATCTCATGCTTATTCCATTTGCATTTATGTTATAGATCAAATTCATTTTGATCAACTCAAGGAAATGACTATTCCTAACATTTAAGTTTAGTAATAACAATTCTTAGATGTACCAATTATATCCATTATCAACGAAAAATTGAATATCTAGAATCATCCTTGACTGAAATAAAAATAAAGTTTAAACTCTATGTGAGTATAAAATTTCTTCATTTCAGGATCAAAATAGTTAATCAGCTATCTTTAAGTGACATTCTTTAATCTTAATGCCCACTACTTGAACTCCATTTATGATTTGAGTATTCACTTGTCAAGATCCCAGTTTTCTCTCATCTAAAGTTTTTGCACATTATCAATGTTAGAACCACATCTAGTATCAAAAACTTGTGATGTTGAAGAGAAATAATCATAACTATAACATAGATACCTCTATGAAAAATGTTTAATGCTTTTCATAGACTCTCCCATGTGGTTAAGGACATGTTCTCATTCTGTTTTCAAGCTGCTTGTATTTGATAAGAGTATCCTTTGGACATAGTGCAAACTTAACTTCTTGTTTAGTCATGAGCCCCTTGAACATCAAGACCTCATTTATGCCCTAACATTGAATCAGTTATCCACCATTAACTCTAGTTGAGTCCTATTTACCAAACTCCTAGTTAGCTCAAGTAACTCTTGTAGCTCAACTATAGTCATACTCATCTATGGCTTGTAGCTCATAATGAAATGGTCATAGGATTCAAATAGGAAGGCCAAGATAGTCATAACTATTAACTCTCATACTAGTATACTAAGATGAACAAAACCTTTAATGTGCTTCTCTATCTTATACACATAAGTACTTATAGAGATCATAATATCCATCTTGAAGGATTGAAACACCTTAGTGATCAAGAACCTTTTTGAAAAGTTGCTCATGAAACGTCTTATTAAGAGACCTTATTATAGCATAGGCGTGTATCTCTTCTAATTGTTTGCACAATTCATGAGACTTTCTAGCCAACACAAGGTGTTTCACATCATCTTATCCCTCTTGAATTTACATTCCACCCAAACTAGGCTGATATAGTATCCCTGCCAATAGGCTTAGGCCTATCCACCACACATTCATTCAATCTGTGTCTCAAAACTATCCACTAGTTCTTGAGCCTAATCATGGAAGTGTTGCCTAAATATTCAGTCCTTTTCAAGGATGTATTGTAGTTTGAATGATTGGTTGTTTTATTACTGAAATATATTTGTTAGTTTACACAGAATAATCATTACAAAGTTAAAATTAAAGGTCTTTAAAGCCGTTGAACAAATTAATTAATCCATATTAATTTATGTTGATGATTTTTATTGGTTTTAATCCAAGATCCACAACCCTCTAAAATGGGCCAGACTTAGCCCGAACAAAAACCCATTATTGAATGTCTGGTAGGATAAATATCCAATCCTTTTCTCAAAAGGACTCTTGGTTGATGAGCATAGTGGTACTTTACCCATCCGTGTTCTAGGCCTAACTAAGTTAGAATAAAAACATGTTGAAACAAATCAACATTTCACATGTTAGCCATACCAAAGTATCCTAACCCTATATGGCCCGCTGATAACATAATGCACCCTGCTAAACATAAGGTAAAATAGCTTCAATGGGTGGCACAGGTGATAATCCGGGAAACACTTTTAAGCGACTTAATATTTTATGGGATATTTAAGTATTGTCGACTTATATAATGAATCAGGTCCACGTAATTATTTTAGATACAATGTATCCATATTCTATATATAAAATGAGGTTCAATGTACAAAAACATAATTTAGAACTTCTATGGGTATTAACAAATATTGAATAATTAAACCAAATCTCATTTGGACCCATAGAATTCTCAATTACGAATTTAACAAACCAACCGCCACACTTATATATACCAATATGATTCAGGATCACGGCAATTATAATTACATCTACTATATTTAGCCGAGATACTTGGTGAAATCGCCAAGTTTTGACAATGGTGACTTAAAGCCTGTTAAGGCGCAATGGTTTAGCACCCATTTTTTAAAATATACAATTTTTCTCCCACTCGAATTAGGGCGTCACTATTTCAAAATTTAGCACCCCAACTATAACCGGTACCGTGGTCTATTGGGCTAATTTCAAATATAACATATTTAACTTTTATTGAATATAAATGCCACAAGTTATTACTTATTAAATTCCAATTAATCAAAATTTACAATATTAAAATATTAGAATTTATGACCCCCAAATGATACAACCTGGTTTAGCCGCTTTAAAATCTTTAAAACGGACTTTAGATAATTTTAAACATTAAAATTCTATGACCCCGAATTAATAAAATAACCAAAAATTTATTTTAAAATAAATCGGATCAACCATTTGAAACCTTAAAACGGACTTGAAATAATTTTACCACCATTGCAATTTAACCTTGGATTACAAAATATGCTCCCTCATTTAATATGCAATCCGACTTAAGTTACTGGCTTCAGATAAATTTAAATACCCGACAATTTTAAAATACGATCCGGCTCAACTATTTTATCAAAACAAAAAATGGTCTAAAATTATTTAGGTACTCCCTAGACACGTGGGCCTGTAGAACAAGCCTGCTGCCCGCAAGTTAGGGCTATTCATGATAGCCCCACTGTCTACTGGACAGCAGGTTGTCCAACAGGACAGTAGTTTCCACTTTGACACAGCGTCCAAATGGATGTTGTGAGCATGGTCCATCCCAGGCCTAATGATGTCCAAGACCTTTTCAAGAAATGGTTAACCGGTATTGACGAAGATCGCATTTCACCTAAACAACAAACCCCTCCGAGGAAAAAAGATTCTGACATCCTAATGACAAGTGTCGATCGAAACTTATTGAACCCCGACATGCAATGATTAACAGTTCCTTATTGTGTCAATCAATGAGGGCACGTGTCAGTTTCTACTCTGACTCATAAGCCTACAACCATGACTCAGCGAAGCTACCACCTCCCAAGTTGCATTGATTAAACTTCCCCTATGTGTCAATCAACGCTTATAGGGAATCTAGGCCTGATGATAGTGCAAGCCTACTCTGATTCATTTGCGTCGATCAATACTCCCAGATGTGTCGATCGACGTTCCTAAAAATTCTATAAAACGAAAGCATCCCCAGACATTTCCGAACAACAAAAATTAGCATTCGATGAAAATAGAAAATATTCCAGCAGTTCTTTCCTTTACAAATCCCTCTTAGCATCGAGCCTATACAGAAAATATCCCAAAACTATACCTAAGTATAGATATACCTTCATAAACTAGCTTTTAGCCAAAAAGCTACGCACAAACTCCCAAACACTCAAAAAAGCCGACTATAAAATCTCCCGAGGTTATCTCCATAGGAATCATAAGGCATTCCTAAAAGCAAATGCGGTTCTAGTCAGTGCCGGGTCTTCCAGTCATCCTAAAGCAAAACAAAAGGTTACTGAGGGTCAAATATTATTAGCAACCATACATCTTTAATCTTTGTCAACATGAAGTAATCAAATGGCACTTGGCCCACGCTCTAAGGGCTAGGCATGTAAAGGTCGCATTTCCTAACTCATCTCTTTTATTTATTATAAACCCAATATGATAACAGAAGATTCTTCTTAATGAAACTACGCTTTATCCAAACTCAAATAGTAAGTAATTATTTCATCCGAACCAGAATCTCTCTTTTATTGGTATAGGAATCCTACCCGGATTAGCTATACCACCAATTTCCCAGAAGAGCTGATCCGGATGGTGACTCTTATATTATGTAAAACAAGGACTTTGCTGCCGCAATAAAAAGGCTAATCCCCAAAGGAGTCCTCGACCCTTTGTCCAGTTGCAAATGCCAAGTATGTTCACACATACAACGAGCCTCATGCTCTAGTGGCGGTTCCCCTCATTAAAACCCGAGAGCCCTACATTGATTGTGTCATTCTAATCGTTAAACCTTCAAAAACTCATTAGAGCAAAAAGGTTCGCCCGCTCACAGACGATGTCAATTAATGCACCCACCGTCCAAATGGACGCTGGTCTCTAAATGTGTAGAATCCCGTAAATGGAATTCTCATCTATACATATTTTTTTTTAAATTATGTATTATTATTTTAATTAATTAAATTTTTTAATCAAATAAACATTAATTAACTAAAACCCTAATAAACATAAAAATAACCCAAAACATAGCCACCAAGCTCAAATACTACAATTTGGGAAAAACATGAAAAACCTGAAACAAAATTCTGAAACCTTTCCTACGGAATAGAAAATTTTCACTAATCAAGGACTTTTGATCTTTTGATTATATTCAACACCGATTAATTACAACCATTAATTTAATAAATTAATCTTGTCCTTTAATCAACTTGAGGAAAAATTACAAAAACCTCAAAAACAATTCCTTAAACCTTTTCATAAAAATAGAAAAACCTTTTGAATCTTGAAATCTAATATAACTTTCTTTAAATAAAATTAAACCATTCATTAGGAATCTTTAAAAATTGATTTAAGAACTATATCAAAATTTCAAGAAACCCGTTCAAAACATTTCCTATTAAGATTGAAAACCTTTAAGGAATCAAGAAACTCATCAATCTTCTTCAAACAAACTCACTCATGATACCAATTGATGGGGAATCAGTAACGAAAATATAACCGCGAAGATGGTATAACCGGTTAAAATTTTCTTAAATTCGGAATAGGATCTTTTCAAAACTCATTGATAGGGTTTCAAAACTCTTCTATTTTAACAAATAAAAACTTACTTATAAATTCTCCTTGAGAGATGGATGCTTTGAAGCTCGGAAGTAGAAGCTCTCCAATCTCACGTGCAGGAACTATTCTTGAACCGGGACCGGTGCTAGTCGTTGGAATAAAGAACAAAGTGAAGAACACCAAGAACCATAAGACTATCAAGCACCAAACCTGCTCCCAATTAGAATAGGCTGCTCACATTTTTGTTGGCTAGAATTAGGTTTTAATTAGTTTTATTTTTCTATGTATAGTCTAATTAGTCAATTAGGTATGGGTTTAATTTAATATCTGATCCAATAAATTTTAAGTTTAATAGTTAAAACTCATAGTTTAATTCCTTAAATAAATTTAATGGTCAATTTCATAATTCACAAATTAACTCATAAACAAAATAAATGCCACAATTTAATTAATTAAATTGCTATACTACAAATCAATCTAACTAAACTTTAGTCAATTAATTATTTTAATATGTAATACTTTATGATTAAATTACATTCAATTAAATTATTGGACATATGAATTTATTTAATTGCCAATTAAATAAGTACCACATACAAATACATTTAATTAACTTCATTTAATTTTAATGGCTAATATAAACTACATTATATTATATTATTGACTAAATTAATTTCTTAGAGTTACATATATGTATTATTCAATTACATTGAATTGACATGTCAACTAATTAGTAATCAATTCTTCATCCAGTCTTGTAACATTGCATGTACAAGAAGTCCCAGATCAGTAGTTCTAAGTGCACGATCCTTTAGGTTTGTCCATATGTTGGCAATGGGTAATTTACCCAGAGATTGTAAGTGGATTTTAGCAAACCATTACAACCCCCAATTAGGACAGAGTATAGTCGTCTCTAAAAGATATTGAACCCAGTAGTTATCACACAAATTCCTTTGCCAGCTGACATTAATATGATGAACAAGAGGCATGGTGCTTGTCACCCTCTTATACAGTTCATCGTATTTATCGATCTAGAATAAAATGATAAAATAAGTCAATGACTTATTGGACGTCCTTATCCCTTTTATTCATTAAGTGGTCGATGATTCATTTCGGTTTATTAAATCGAATGGCAATCCAATCACTTTAACACTACTATTAACATGGTTATGAAATATACCGAGCATACCTGTGAGCATGGGCTTTTTAGTGTCTCTCGAAACGATAATGAGTTTTTGCTCTGACCTTTTTGCAGGTTAGTTGTTCTATTCTTTCAGAGCCGAATCGCGTTTGGCAAGTATTTTGTGGACGATTTAGGACTTTAATCGCGTCATTTTCCATCACCGATTATATATAAAATTAATAAAAATTCAAAAAAATAAAAAAAATAAAAAGGATAAGTTAAAAATAATAAAAGAATAAAAATAATTCTAGTTCCCCCCTCGCCTGTACACGCCAAGTTGCCCCGGTGGTGCGGCAAACTGCCCCAGTGGCACTATAAGCCATGCCCTTGGCACAGTTCAGAGCGCGATGGGGAGGTTCACCGCCCCGTTGGTGCGGTTGACTGAGCCCCTAATAGCAGATCAACCCCTGCACCGGTCTTTAGGTTCGTCGCCAATTCATCTTTTCGCTCTCTAAAGCGGATAATCTCGATTTTTCCAGGAAATTAAAGATTTCTAGGGACTAATTGAGTTATTTGGAGTGAGGAAAATCTATATGAATCCATTAAATCACCTAATTTATGACATTTTTCCAAATTAAAGATTGAAATTCACATTTAGGGTTCTTAAGCATTTTAGAGAGAGAAAGCTTCCTAAAGCCATGAAAATCTGATTAATTTGGTTCCTAAGCGTTATTAGGCTTGATCTTGTAGTCTAAACACTAAAATCAAGTAGAAACCATTAGTTACAATGGGCTTAAATAGGATTTAGGGACTTTTTACCACTAAAATCTATTATTGAGTTCGTCGCTAATTTCATCACTATATCATTGGATTTTTGTCACAAATTCGTCACAAAGCTCGCCAAATGTCCGATTCGAGTCTCAAAACGTGGATTCATAGCCTAGAGGTAATAAAACTGAGTTCCAATCTCTTTTAATTATTTATATAATTATTTCGCTGCTCTTGTTTGTTTATGGGGTCTTCTACCGATTTTCTTTCGGTATTTTTGCAAGTATCATTCCTAGTGTTTTTGGGTTCCTTTTGGTCCTAAAGATGAAAAATCAAAGTTTATTTCATCATTTTAAGTCTAGATTTACTGCAATATCATAGTAATCAGCTTAAAATTTCGGTAATCTTGAGCTTTCTAGTCTAAAAATAGTGATATTTGTGCGTTTGGCATTTTTTCGGTCCAACCGCTCAGGCAACACGATCACTGCTGCAACGGCAGTGGTTCGATGCCCACTCCAGTAATTGGACTAGAAAAAATGCCAAAAGGTCCTTGTTTTGTGTTTAAGGCCTTGTTTTATCGTTTTCTTGCATCTTCTACCTCAATTTTCACCAGAAAAATTTCCAAAAATTCACAAATAATCTGAAATTTAATGATCTAATTTTTAATGTATTTTTTATCATTTTATTAATTATTTAATTGGTTAAATCTTCATTTACCAACCAACCAAGCCTTAAATCCCACGCTAGGTGGGGTCGGCCATGAAGCTCTATCAAAAGCCAAATTTTCGTCCATACCAAATAAACACATATCCTTAGAAATAGTTTCCCTCCAAGTAATCTTAGGTCTACCTCTCCCTCTACCCTTACTCTCTGTCCATAAGTTCTCACGTTTTCTAACTGGAGCATCTATTGGTCTACGTAGCACATGTCCATACCACCTTAGTCGTCCTTCTCTCAGTTTATCCTCAATATGTGCCACACCGGTCTTTTGGCGGATGCACTCATTTCTAATTCGATCCATCCTTGTATGCCCACTTATCCACCTAAGCATCCTCGTTTCTGCCACATTCATCCTTTGAATATGTTGCGTCTTAATAGCCCAACATTCACTCCCATATCTTTTCACCAAAAAAAATCCCTAAAAAATCTTTTTATCCTAAATAAAAATCCAAAAAATATTGTGTAAATATGTTAATTGATTTTAAGGTGTTTAGTTTATTTAATTAATTATTGGGTTACTTACATTTTTATTTAATGCCTTAATAATGCGTTTTTAATCCTAAAAATTCCGAAAAATGGTTTTCTCATATTTTTTATTTAATTTTCTGCCTTATTTTGTTTAAGCATTATTTGTGATTGTTCGTCTATGATTTGCTATCTTTGGAGCTGTTTCAGGGTTTGTAAGCTCGGTTGAGACCCGATATTGGTCTCTCTTTATTCGCTTTATTTATCCGCTTTTACTTTTCCCCCATTAGAAAAATGTATAGGTATTTGAAAAGCCATGTAATAATTAATTTATCTGCTTTATTTACTGCTTTTTGCATGCCACGCTATGTGATGTATGGATATTATAACCGAAAACTAAAATTAGGAGGATTTAAATCGCACGATAAATTAAAATCGCCTTTATTAAAATGTAAATTGTTTGATTTAATAAATTAAAAGTAAGCAACATCATCCGAACTCGGAATCTCGATTTTAAGGTACGGTCTAAGCACCCGGTGAGAATATCGTACCCAAATTCCAGGTAGAGATAAACTGGGTGGCGACTCTCTCTTAAAATACAGGATTTCGGGTCTCGTATCTTTTAACATTTAAATTGGACCTAAATATCAATGTGAACATCATTTTCATCATTATATTTATCACGCCCTCTAAAATGGGGATCAATCCTCTGGCTCGCTTCGCCCCCTTATTTCTTTGCGCCCCTAAGGGTCTGGAAAAGGTCGCCCGCACACGGTGGCGACTCTACTGGGGATTTCCTCTTAACTTAAAATTTGAAAAAATTGCTCTTATTTTCAAAAATCGGTTAAAGGATTTTGATGATGTTCTGAACTCATTTTTAAATCAAAGCTTTATTTCGTATGCCTTTTGAATTCATTGCATAGTTAGATACTGGGTTAAGGTGCCATTATCTCACTCCTGTGAAGCTCACTTATATACCTCATGCCCGCAAGGAATTGAGGATATTCGTGGGTGGATCACTCATTTCAACCAACGTGTAATTCCCATGATAGCACCTATTTAAGGAGTGGTTGAGTTACGTGGAATCAAAGTAAACAAGACCCTTCTATAGTATTGTACTACAATACCAGCAGTTTGAGACCATATACCGCGTTAGATAAAGCCATAGCAACTTCCCCTTAGGAAATCACCAAAACATGCATTTTCAGATTTAGGTTGTACACTCAATTACCTTTCATTGGCGTTTGAGTTGAGCACCAGATCTTTTGAATGACATTGCGCGGGAGTCATAAGGTTGGAAGAAGTTCACTTTTCACATGCTATTTGTGTTATGCTCATGCATACGCACCTCATGCATAGGCCGTATGTGGCCGACATTTCTTTTATTCTTTCACTTACCTCTACTCTCCCCTCGCTTGAAGGGGGAATTTAACAAAATACCTGAGATTATTTGAGTCCCGAGGAATTGTATCTAGTTCGCTAGGCATAGCAACGGGTTCGCACGTCTCACGTATTTTGGGGTTAAGCTTCACATCATAAGCTTTTCTGCTCTCCACCTCTCTAAACCACCCTTACATGTACGGCATTCATCAATCGATAATTACGTAATCATTCAATTCATCCATGGTTCAATTTGGGCTAATCATCTTCTAGTTTCTCAGTTAGGTTGAGACGCCCTCATCGTCATAGTCCTCTTTGGCTCTAACTTGATCATCATCCGGTTTGCCAGTCAGTGATTTTAGTTTTAATTCCAGAATCTGCTTTACCTACCATGTGTGATTCCCCTCTAGTCAATGGCATTCCGTCTGAGGGTAGTCCTCCTCATAGTTAGGAGTCAAGATAGCTGTCACTATGCCCATATTTTTATAGTCTATCCTATTTCATATTTTAATCCAAGAGCAAGTCCTATCAGCTCTGAGAGAAGAGAGGGATGCTCAAAGGCCATCAGGGCCCATATTTTAAGCTCAAGGATAGCTAGAAGCCGCTCAGAATGGGTCTAGTTAGGCTTCGCCCATTTAGCACTAGTTTTTGGTTCTGATGCTCCCGCTTGTCTGACTTAGTGAGTTTCAGTTTGGTCAGACCACAGTTCAGCCTCCCCTATCCTTTACTCCACCGACATTTGCATTTCCTCCTCCTCCACTCTTGAGACCATCCCCTCAGGCTCCTATATTTCCCTCTTTCTTAGGGGGTTTTACTCCGCAAATTACAGTTCCCTCTAGAGGGTGCGTCCTCCCCCCAGCATCATTGATATCCTTTGCACCATCTCCTTCCAATTTTATGATTACTCTACATGGAACTACTTACCCTCAAAAACCTTTTGCTCGCCCTTAAGTTGAGATCCCAACTCCTTCTCCCATTTTTCAGTTTAGGGCTACCTCCGTGCACAGCGACCAGGTCACACATCCTTCAAGTGTGACACCAATCAACCAGGTCACGTAGTCTCCAGGCATGACACCCGTTGTGGTAGCACTTTTGAAGCAGCTTCTAGCCAAGAATGAAGAGAAAGAGGAAGAAAGGGACGAAGATTGGGTTCCGGAGAACTTTTTAATGCCTAGAATGGAAGTCTACTCAGTGAGGGACCTCTAAAATCCAACATCGTGATGTACGAGTATATTATGTGTGTTCATAAGATTGTATATAAAGTTCTTGGTAAGTTGTTTTCATGTATGGTGTCAGGGTCGGCGCTTGAATTGTATAACACCCTCCCTGAGTTGACCATCCTATATTAAAAGCTCATTTTTGAAGCCTTGATCGGTCACTATGGTTTCAACTCGACCATGGAAACCACTATCCAACATCTCGAGTGTTGAGAACTGACACTCAATTTAAACATGCATAAAAGGCATGGCGGAAATTCAAAATTTTGTCCCTGTCCCAAGGAACTCCTATTGGATGTATATAAATTAAACTTAACTAAATAATTTTCTATCTAGGTTAGCATGGATAGGCTAGGCATACCATAATTCTAAATTATATCCTAGCATATATATTTTATACTAAGCATGTTATAACTCTAAGCTATAACCTAAGCATAAAATAAACTAAGCATGCAAAACAACCTAAGCATAATTATTTAGTCTAAAAATGCATAAAGAAAAAGACCTAATAATTAAAAAAGAAAGAAAGAAAACTTACCAGTTGAAGTGTGCTTTAGAAGAACCTCCTTGCACAAGCCTCCAAGTGTAGGATAACCTCTATGAATATCCACACAAACCCCACCAACCAAAACCTCCCTGAGAGGAAGAACTAAGGAGCCTCGAGTAGTTGTTAGACCACTCTAGAAGCCCTACCCGAAAATATAGACTAGAGGTGCTCGATTAAAATCAAGCTCCTAAAAAAGAACTTACTTAAATACTCGAGAGATTTATCATTGCAAATATCAAATTGGGATTTATGCTTGAGCTTGGTGCAAGTTGAAAGGGGGGAGGGTAAAGCCTATTTATAGGCTTGGGGGAGCAAAAGTGCTCCCCATTTTCCAATGTGGGATTTGGCAAAAATGCCCAATCCCTATATGGGTCAACACGCGAACCCCTATGGGTCCGCAGGCTGACCCGCGTGCAGCGTGCGCCCGACAAGATAGGCCATATTTGGCCTGCCTTGCATCGTAAGTGGGCTTGCGGGCCTTCCTGCAAGCCCAGCTGGTGAGCCTTCTTGCAAGGCCAGCTTGAGGGCTGGGCTGTCTTGGGCACACCCAGCGCTGCCTAGCAGTGCTGGTGTGACCCAGCACGTGGGCTCACAATGGCGAGCCCATAGCCCATTAGCTAGCCTATACGGGCCCTAAAAAGTGGGGCCCATTTTTTTATGGTCTGACCCCTTTACCCTAATTAGAAAATTTCCTTTTAATCCTTCTTTCACAATTAATTTATTTTATGACCCTAATGAATTAGTTATTGGTCAAAAATAAGTTCCTTAGTTTATCCAAAATGATTTAATCATTTTTAACCAATTAAATAATAATCTAATTATTAACATGTTATATTTTCGTAATAGAATAAATCTATTAGTTCTTCACTTAGTCCGATGAAGGTCCAATGCGTGTGACCTTATAGGATCCTGAAGTATTGAGCTCTTAAAGCTTAACCAACCCTTGTTCTAATCGAACCATTGGCTTGATGTTCTAGACCGTGAATAGAACTTGATTACCTTAAATGACTGCAGTACGCCTCCAGCAAGGGTCTACCATCCCTCATTACTCAGAATGTCATTTGTGCTTATTACTTAATCCTGGTTAATGAAATAGTTGTCCAATGTGATGAACTCCTTCCATTCATTAATATTAGTACCATTTGGTTTATAGGGTTCGATTAA
Source organism: Euphorbia pulcherrima (assembly GCA_947683365.1). Taxonomy (NCBI): domain Eukaryota; kingdom Viridiplantae; phylum Streptophyta; class Magnoliopsida; order Malpighiales; family Euphorbiaceae; genus Euphorbia; species Euphorbia pulcherrima. Next base: position 2,608,564 of record CANTUS010000008.1, read on the forward strand.
AGTGTTAACCCACTAATAGTAAAGTTGCTCATAGATATCCCAGTTATTAACTTGTTACTAAAGTATATTGATGTTTACCATAGTGTGTTTGACTAGAAACTATTCTTATCAAACATATACTCTAATCAAAGGTTTATAGCTATCATCACTTCACAAGCGGTCAGATATAACTCCTTAATATATCCGGAGGGATGGATCCTTTTTGATTACTTAGCTTACCAACGTGTTGTCAACAGTATACCCATAATCACCCGTGACACCTGAAATTAATGTGTGTGTGGGAGTGACCCAAAGTACAATAATAGTACCATACAAGGTAACCAGTATCTCAAGTATGAGGATATTCGTAAAGCTTATTGCATAAAGATAAACACTAACACATTGATAAATATACCAAGTGTTTATTTTACTATAGTCTCCAATATATCTTCCAAATATATCCATGTGTCAAACTTAAGGCACCACCTTCAGTCCTTAGGAGATTGACTGCTTGGACCCTTTCCAAGAAAGTTGACCACATGCTAGTCTTTCTGCTTCATCAATATCCTTTCTTGATGAAACTGTTACTAGGGATATTTTAGACATAATCATAATTGCACATGAAGCAGGTCTTACTAAATTTTAGTCCAACTATAATTCATCTGACTTCATGCTATGATATGTCAAGGACTTTTGTATACATACATCAATGAATATGATTTAACCAGCTATAATATATTTATTAGCACATCAACATAAACAAAAGATTAAATGCCTTTATTAATTAAACAAAATATTTGTACTATTATAGAATTAAGATATATCGCCCTAATTACCTTAAGGGCATACATCATATCCAACAAACTCCTACTTGCACTAAGGCCAATTAGCCATATGTCTTAATCTATATGCTTTAACTTACTAGTCATGTTTGACTTGAGTCAATGGCTTTTTCAGACCATCTCTAAGGTTCTAATCAGTGGGTACATATTCTAGTCTTATTATCTTAGCATCAACAATCTCCCTGATTATATGATACTTTCTGGATATATGTATGTTTTTCTGATGAGAACATGGTTCCTTTGCTGGAGCTATGCACCATTGTTATTATAATACAAAGTAATTAGATCAACAGCCTCAAGCACCACACCGAGATCACCAATAATCCTTTTAACCAGATAGCTTCCTTTGCCATTTCGCATGTAGCAATGTATTCAGATTCCGTGGTTGAATCAGCAGCAGTTTCTTGCTTGGAACTCTTCTAGCATACCGCACTTCCATTTAACACATACACAAAACCCAACTAAGACTTGTAGTCATCCTTATCAGATTGAAAACTAGAGTCAGTGTAACCTCTAATTATGAGGTCACCTTCTCCATAAATCAAGAACTCATCTTTAGGCCTTCTCAAGTACTTAATAATTGCCTTCATAGCCATCCAGTGATTTTCACCTAGATCTGACTGATCTCTTCTCGTAAAGCTGAAATCCTGAGAGACATCTGGCCTAGTACATATCATAGCTTACATGATGGATCCTATTATGGATGCATAGGGTATATCCTTTATGTGCATTCTCTCCTGAACTGTCTTCAGACACTCAGACTTAGATAGGTTGAATCTATTCAATGACTTGTCTATATATGTACTTTAAGAAAGACCTAACAGACTCTTGGATCTATCCCTATAGATCTTTATACCTAATATAAATGCTGCTTCACCATGGTCTTTCATGGAGATTTTTTTTGACAACCATACTTTAACATTTTGAAGAAAAGAAATATGGTTTCCTACTAGTAGAATGTCATTGACATGCAATACTAAGAAAATGACTGCACTCCCACTAACCTTCTTGTAAGCACAAGGCTCATTAATGTTTGGACAGAAATCCAGTTCATGGATTGTCTAATCAAACCTTATATTCTAACTCCTAGATGCTTGCTTAAGTCCATAAGTAGATCTTTGTAGCTTGCATACCTTCGAGCCATTCTACGATGTGAAACCCTCAGGTTGTGTCATATACACATCTCGGTCTAAATCCCCATTTAGGAATGCTATTTTAACATCCATCTCATAATCATAATGAGTAGTAATGGCAAGGAGTATCCTTATGGATTTAAGCATTGCTAACGGTGAGAAAGTTTCATCATAGTCGATACCCTCACGTTGACTATAACCTTTCACAACCAACCTTCCTTTATAGGTAAATACATTACCATCCATGTTAGTCGTCTTATTAAAGACCCATTTGCACTCAATCGGTCTAACCTCTTATGATGCATCAACCAAATTCCAAACTTGGTTCTCATACATGGAATCCATTTCTGATTTCATGGCTTTTAGCCATTTATCATAATCTAAGATTTTCATTGCCTTATTTTATATCCTTGGTTCATCATCCTCCAAAAGATATAGTTCCTTATCATCAGTGATGACAAAACCATATCTATCGGGACCTTTATGAACATGACCTAATCTTCGCAATGCTTATTTTTTGATAGGTTGTTCTTGGATCACACTTTCTTGTATATCTAGAATAGGGTCAATCAGCTGATTGTCTGTTTCTTCCTCTTGAACTTCCAATTCAATATTGCTCCCACTGAATTTTGCAAGTAAGTGTTCCTTTTCCAAAAAGTGAGCATTCTGTGACACTAATACCTTATGTGCTTCTGGTTGGTAAAATAGATATCTAATAGTTTCCTTTAGATATCCAATGAACAGACACTTGTCAGATTTGGCATTCAGCTTATCTGACGCTATCCTCTTCACCATAGCAAGACAACCCCATACTCTTAAGTGACTTAGAGATGGCTTTTTATTACACCATCTTTTGTAAGGTGTAGAATCAACTGATTTAGAGGGCACTCTGTTTAGTATATAAACCGCGCTCTCTAGTGTATATAAGGATTTACAGAGATCTACATGGCTTATCATAGACTGAACCATATCTAATAAAGTCTGATTCCTCCTTTCTAACACTCTATTATATTGGGGCATATAAGGAGGGGTCCACTAGAGAACTATCCCATTTTCCTTTAGATAATCCTGAAACTCGTGACTTAAGTATTCTCCACCTCTATCCGATCAAAGTGTTTTAATACTTTTCTCAAGTTATTTCTCTACTTCAGTTCTCAATAGTTTGAACATTTTAAAGCTTTTAGAATTGTGCTTCATTAAGTACAAATAACTATAGCGTGAATAATCATTAATAAAGGTTATGAAGTAGGAGTATCCTCCTAGTGCCTGAACACTCATTGGACCACATACATCAATATGTATAAGTTCCAATGTACTCGTGGCCCGTTCACTCTTTCCTTGAAAGGGTAACTTTATCATTTTTCCTCTTGAACAAGGTTCGCAATCACCGTAAGACTTCAAGGCTATTGGGTCCAAGTCTCTACGCTTATGCAGCTTGGTTAAGCGATCTTTGTTTATGTGGCCTAGATGATAATGCCATAAGTAGAAGGAATACCCATTATCTAATTTTACTTTCTTTACATTTTTCATATTAAAAATTCTATTTTAGTATCAAATGCCACAATTCAACATCCTATAACCATAAAGAAAATTATTCAAGCAAATCTGACAATTATTATTCAAAAATAAAATTTCAAATCCTTCTACCGCTAAATATGCAACAAACACAATATTCTTAGTAACACTCGGAATGTAGTAAAAATTATTCAAAACTAAAACAAGTCCACTTGGCAAAATAAGATTAAATCGAGCTCTATTTCTCACACTCATGTCCATCTCCCCTTTTGCAAGTCTTCTACTGTTCCTTAGTCCCTGCACAAAAGTACATATATGAGAACCATAACCAGTATCTAATACCCAAGTGGATTCACGAGGAAACGTAGCATAGTTTTCAATCACAAACATACCTGAAGTAGATGCCTCTACAGGCTTCTTCTTTAAATGTTCAGAAGTAGGAGCTTTACAATCCCTCTTCCAATGTCCCGGTTTGCCACACTGGAAGCATAAATACTTAGGTGTCTTCTTTTCTTTCTTCCTTTGAAACCTTTTAACTACTCCTTTGGTGACAATATTCTTCGAGCCATTTTCTGGAGAACATTCGTTTGTAGACTTACCTGAAAATTCTTTACTTTTAGCATCGAATTATCTCAATGCATCAATCAATTTTGGGAATGTACAGTCATATACTTTGGAGCAATGTTTCTTTACAAAATCAGCATAGCTGATGGGTAAAGAATCCAACAGGATATCCATTCCTAAGGATTGACTGACTGTAGATCTTAGTGATTCCAATTTCACCATGAAATCTCTAATCTTGTTGATGTGTGCTACAACACTTGTCCCTTCCTTCATCTTAGAGTTGGAAAGTTCATTCGTTAACTTGAACCTTTCATACCTTGCCTTTTCAGGCAAACCCTTCAAATGGATCAACAGGGATTCTAGACTCACGTAATTGCACTATGAACGTATCACAGGATTTATAGTACCTAACAACAAGTGTGACACATAAACTGAATCCTTTAAATACTTCAACCATGCCTACTTAATTACAGTTGGTGCATTAGTGTTAGGAATTTCTATGAATGGATTTTCAAGAACATATGCCAATTCATAATCCTTAAGGGTGTCCCTTACATCATTGATCCATTCTTGGTAGTTAATTGCTATTGAAACTGGGATGTGTTTAAGATGAATTTTTAAATTTGAGTTCATATTCAACCTAAGATATAAGATAAGAAAAAGAGTTCAGATATTAGTTTTTAGTACATCCATTTAATATAAGGTCTTTTAATTAAATACATTTGTCCTACCATTTTCATCGAAATTTATAATAGTCCATTCTATTGAATTCGGGAATTTTAGCCCAGCTAAATTTCCTAGTAGGTGGCATCTATAACTAGTCTAGTATGCCCCCAATTTTATGAGTCAAGTCACAATAGTAAGTTATAATTGCAATCCCATTCCATTGGCATCGAATGTAATTGCTAATATATTCAAGTTCCATAATCCAAAGGGACATGTGCTCTTATATTAACAGCTCCTTGAATATGTCTTAGATCTGGGCCTAGCCCCCAAATTTATGGTGGACTACCCTAGTTCCGTTAAGGTAGACCATATCCCAAACTTTACAACCAATCAATGTGGACTATAAGGAATGCTTTGCGCAACACTTTGATAGCCCAAAGAGACTGTATTATAAATTTAAGTAAGGAAGACTACAACTTGCCTTAATATATTTACTTTGGGATTTTATTGGTGTTAAACGTGTCACCCAATCTAGGATTTTATCAGATAGATATATTTGTAATAACTTATATTAATTTAAGGATTTTAGAATTAATTTATAAGGTCCAACCTTAGGTGAGTTCGAGCTCTTTATTATAATTATTTCATCAACCTAGATTATCTGCATAATAATTAACACTTTTATTTGTTATATTTATATTGCATTTCCTTTAAGCTTTTATTCAATAAATTTAATTTTTACTTTGTTATTGAAACATATGTAAGCACCATCTTATATACTAGAAATAAATTATTCCATATTTAATCCCCTCATTGGTCAATTCAAGCTGCACCGATATAGGTTCCCAAGTAGGAGAGGTGTCCTTGAAGTGAGAAGACACCAAGTCCTATCCTTAGCCAGAACAAATACGGGCACAAACTCGAAGACCAATGGATTCTCTTGAACTACTAAATTTCATTCTTTTCGGTTCATGTAAATTGGAAGCATCTATAATCAATTTAATTTATATAAATTATTAAAACTTGTGTAATTTGAATAAGTTGAGCAGGCCTATTCAAAATTATTCACAACCATTTTCTAACCTTGAAATAAAAACACAAGTTCATATATATTGTTCCAAACAATTAAATAAACAAATCTTTTCATATAGAAAATAAAATTCAGTTCGTTTCTAACTTAATTATGCACTAAATAGGCAGGCTCTAATACTATTGTTGGGAACTAATAGTCAATTTGAACATGCATAACAGACATGGCAGAAATTCAAAATTTTGTCCCTATCCCAAGGAACTCCTATTAGATGCATAAAATTAAATAAAGCCTTAACTAAATTATTCTCTACCTAGGTTAGCATTCATAGGCTAGGCATACCATAATTCTAAATTATATCCTAGCATATATATTTTATACTAAGCATGTTATAACTCTAAGCTATAACCTAAGCATAAAATAAACTAAGCGTGCAAAACAACCTAATCATAATTATTGAGTCTAAAAATACTTAAAGAAAAAGACCTAGTAATTAAAAGAGAAAGAAAGAAAACTTTCCAGTTGAAGTGTGCTTTAGCAGAACCTCCTTGCACAAGCCTCCAAGCGTAGGATAGCCTCTATGAGTATCCATACGAACCCCACCAACCAAAACCTACCCGAGAGGAAGAACTAAGGAGCCTCGAGTAGTTGCTATACCACTCTAGAAGCCCCACCCGAAAATATAGACTAGAGGTGCTCGATTAAAATCAAGCTCCTCAAAAAGAACTTACTTAAATGCCCGAGAGATTTATTTTTGCGAATCTCAACTTGGGATTCATGCTTGAGCTTGGTGCAAGTTGAAAGGGGGGAGGGTAAAGCCTATTTATAGGCTTAGGGGGAGCAAAAGTGCTCCCCATTTTCCAATGTAGGATTGGGCAAAAATGCCCAATCCCCATATGGGTCAACACGCGGACCCTCATGGGTCTGCGGGTTGACATGTATGCAGCGTACTTTACACGCTGCACGCCAGCCCCGCAAGGCAGGGCACATTTGGCCTACCTTACACTAGAAGTGGGCTTGCGGGCTGGGCTGTGCTAGGCACACCCGGTGCTGCCCAGCAGCATTGGTGTGACCCAGCACGTAGGCTTGCAATACCGAGCCCACAGCCCTTTAGCCAGCCTATATGGAGCCCCAAAAAGTTGGCCCCATTTCCGTAGGGTCTGACCCCTTTACCTAGATTGGAAAATTCCCTTTTAATCCTTCTTTCAAAATTAATTTATTTTATGACCCTAATAAATTAGTTACTATTCAAAAATAAATTCCTTCATTTATCCAAAATGATCTAATCATTTTTAACCAATTAAATAATAATCCAATTACTAACATGTCATATTTTCATAATAGAATAAATCTATTAATTCTTTACTTAGCCCTTTGAAGGTCCAATGTGTGTGACCTTATAGGATGCCGAAGTATTGAGTTGTTAAGGCTTAACCAACCATTGTTCTAATTGAACCATTGGCTCTATGTTCTAGACCATGAATAGAACTCGATTACCTTAAATGATTGTACTACGCCTCTCGCAAGGGTCTACCATCCCCCATTACTCGGAATATCATTTATGCTTATGACTTAATCCCTGTTAATGCAATAGTTGTCCAATGTGATGAACTCCTTCCATTCTTTAATATTAGTACCGTATGGTTTATAGGGTTCGGTTAAAGTGTTAACCCTCTAATAGCAAGGTTGCTGTAAGCTATCCAGTTATTAACTTATTGCCAAAGTATTTTGCCTTTTACTATAGTGTGTTTGACTAGAAACTATTCTTATCAAACACATACTCTGATCAGAGGTTTATAGAAATCATCACTTCAACAAGCGGCCAGGTATAACACCTTAATATATCGAGAGTGATGGATCCTTTCCGACTACTTAGCTTACCAATGTATTGTCATCACTATATGAGTCATCACCCATGACACCCTAAATTAATGAGTGTGAGGGAATGACCCAAAGTATAGTAATAGTACCACACAAGGTAATCAGTATCTCAAGTATAAGGATATTCGCAAAGCTTATTGCATGAAGATAAACACTAACACATTGATATATATACCAAGTGCTTCTCTTACTCTAGTCTCCTATATATCTTCCAGATATATCCATGTGTCAAACTTAAGGCACCACCGTCAGTCCTTGGGAGATTGACTTCTTGGACCCTTTAAAAGAAAGTTGACCACATGCTAGTCTTTCCACTTTATCAATATCCTTTCTTGATGAAACTATGACTAGGGATAGATTAGATATAATCATAACTGTAAATGAAGCAGGTCTCACTAAATTTTAATCCAACTATAATTTCTCTAAATTCATGCTATGATATATCAAGGACTTTTGTATACATACATCAATGAATATGATTTAACCAACTATAATATATTTATTAGCACATCGACATAAACAAAAGATTTAATGCCTTTATTTATTAAACAAAATATTCATACTATTACATAATTAAGATATATCTCCCTAATTGCCTTAAGGGCATACATCATATCCAACATTAAGGCCATTAAGCAAAATCCAAGTGAGACTTTTAAGTCTTACTTCAATCGATAGATGGCCACCTAAGTTCTATTGAATCAAAAGCTCAGTTTGAAGGAGATGATCCCGACGCTACTCGATGGGGCTCTCCCAATTCTCTGTAAGGAAAGGGAAATCGACTCTTTCAAATCATACACAAAGGTTTTTAAGAAAGCTAAGAAAATTGAGCATCATAAAGAGAAAGAGAAGGCAAATAAGCTGAGTGGGAACCGACCATGGTATCAGAAGAATGAGTTATATGAAACTTCACCCACTCAAGCTAAGGGTAAGTCGCCTACAGTGCAAACTGTGGCTCAAGAAGAAGTGTCTGCAGTTCAAGTCACCCCTCCTTAGCCAGCATTTGTGTCCCCGTGCAAGCTGCCTCTTAGTATCATCTTTGCTAGAATGTATAAAGCGGGCAAGTTAAAGCCTGTACATGATTACAGGGCCCCTCGACCCAATAAAAAAAGGGAACTTCTATAAGTTCCATGCATAGAAAGGGCATCAAATTAATTAGTGTATAACTTTAGCCTCTACCATCACTTGTATGGTTAAGTAAGGGAAAATTGAGGAGCCAGTTAGGAAGCCAAGCACTATGGAAAACCCTCTACCTAACTTTAAGGGCAAGTTCACTATGATCAACTATGGTTTTAGTGAAGAATCTATTCTGAAAGCGATCTCTGAAGATTCTATGATGGTTATTGGTTCTGGTCTCCCTTCAAGCTTTATGTTTGACATGATCTCACAGTCCAATCCTGTGGTAAGCTCCATGGAAATTGAAGAAATGGGCCAAGAAGATGTGACCAAGGTCATAGATGTGGAAGTGGTTAAAGAAGTGTCATTAAACGTGGATTGTTATGTGCTAAAAGGGGAGTATTCTGACGAGAAACTCAAGGCTTTCAATGTAAATGAGTATGAGTTACAGGATATTGCATCACCTTATGAGGAGCCCGCTTACTTGTTTGAAACCCCAGCCACTAAGAGGGTTAAGATTGATGGAGTTTTAAATATTACTCAGAGCGGTCGAGTATACTAGCCTTAGGATAATTGACTCCATATTGAGAATTATCCCTTCAGAAAGTCCGTCAAAGCCATTCCTAAGCCGATGTCTCCTCCTCAGGTTGAGAAGAGCCCCAACATAGACCCTCTTATTACTCAACTGAAGACTATGCAAGGCCGTTTTAGCATTTAGCAACTTATCCTCGGTTTTGATGCCTACTGTAGAGCCCTTAATAAAAGGCTTTTGGAAATCAAAGCAACCCCTACCACTTCAGCAGTCGAGGTATGTAGTCTGATCAGTATAGTACTTCCAATTCTAAAGGATGAGAATAGAGTTATGTTTTCTTTCCGAGACCTCTTGCCTGAGGGGATTGACCCAAATCATGCTCTATTTATCTGTGTCCAGATCCTCGGTCAAACTATTCCCTGTATTATAGTTGATAATGGGTCTGCTCTAAACCTCTGTCCGTTGAAAATTCTTCCTCAATTAGGTTTATCCGAAGCCATGCTTGAAAAATCTAACACCATCATTCGCTCATATGACGATTCGAAGAGGGGTGTGATTGGTGTGTTTGAAGCCGAGGTGACTGTGGAGGATGTCACTAGCAAAGTGCAATTCACTGTCTTGGATATTCATGTTTCTCATTTATTGCTCTTGGGTCACCCTTGGATCTATGCGTTGGGGGCAGTTTCTTTGACACTCCATCAAAAGATCAAGTTCAGGGAGAAGGATGGGGCGGTCCATGTCTTTGAGGTCGATCAAGCACCTGTGATGGCCATTATGGAGGCCGAAGAGAAATTTGGATTTCAAGTGGCTATCGTCTGTAATGGAAAGCCTAAAGTCCCTTGCTATAAGCACTACTCTTTAGTAGCTAGGAAAATGATGAAGAAGAATGACCATGTTTTAGGTCAGGCCTTAGGCAAATGCTATGGAGGAATGGTTGATCATATCCCGATCAAGAGGTACCCGAAGCAAGTTAGTTTTAGATACACCCTAAGGAAGATTTATAGGCGTGTTCACCCTATGTACTGTGGCATGATTTATGTTTGTAAGGTCTAAGGAAAGAGGGCCTATAAGGGGGAGCTCAAGCTGTCGAGCATGGTGGTCAGATTTGGCTAGGTTTTGAGATTTTTAAAGATATGTATGATTTTGATAAAGGCTGCCTTATTAGGGAGGTGGAGAACCCGGTCCAGCCTGTGTCTGCTATTGTATCGGATGAGAAAGCCAAAGGGAAGCTGTATCTTGATTCAGATGAAGAGAAGCATGCTAATAAAGAGATCAAAGATGTCATGGCCGCTATGTCAAGGGCCATATCTATGCTGCTTAAAAAGAAGTGGAAGAAGAATGATAAAGCCAATCCTCTGGTTGAAGCTATGAAGAAGGTTGTGAGGTCTCTAGCAACTGAAGGAGATAAGTTAAATGTTGAATAAGAGAAAGCTCCAGGTCTCGACCTGGACAACCTGCTCATGGAACCTACCCAAGGTGTCAACTCTACTGATGCCACTACTCAAGGCCCTCTGCTTGTGCAGGATGACTCTATCCATGATGATGTAACTTTTAATATTTCTAGTGTTTTTGTGAGAACAATGTAGCCTATAAGGCCTTTAATTCAATGAAAGATTCTGATTTCGCTTATTAGCCTGATGTTTTGCCCGACGGGCCCATGCATTCATTTAATCATATGCATAATATGTTCAGTATTCATGACATTTCTTTAACTAAAATAAACTTGAGTACTGATGATAACCCTAAAATGGTAACCATTTCTAATGACTTAACCCCTGATATAAAAGAGAGGTAATTAAAGTGCTAAAAGATCATGTTAATGCTTTTGCTTGGTCGTATATGGACATGCCTAGTGTTGATCATCATATCACTTAGCATCATATTCTAACTGATCCAAAATTTCATCCTGTCAAAAAGAAGTTCCACCTGTTAAGACTAGAATGGGCTGACAAGGTTAGGGCCAAAGTTGTTAATATGATTGAAGCTAAGCAAGTTGAAGTCATTGAGTATCTAACCTGGTTATCAAACATCGTCTCGATTTCAAAGAAAGACAGAAGGGTAAGGGTTTGTGTAGATTATCGGGATCTGAACAAGGCTTTGCTAAAAAATGACTTTCCTTGGGGCCGCAATATACTCGTTTATGGACGGGTTCTTGAGGTACAATCAGATTCTATTGAATATAATCGATAAGGTCAAGATACCTTTCATCATGGAATGGGGAGTTTTCTGCTATTGAGTTATGCCGTTCGGTCTGAAGAACGCCATGGCAACCTATCAGCACGCTGCTACCACTCTCTTACATGAATTGATCCATAAAGAAGTAGAAGTCTATATGGATGACATATTTGTTAAGTCCGCTACCAGGGAAGAGCACCCCTAGGTGTTGGATAGGTTTATGACTCGCATCGAGAAATATGACTTACGCATTAACCGAAAGAAGTGTATATTCATGGTTACATCACGAAAGCTTTTGGGTTACGTGGTCAGTCAGAGAGGAATCGAACGGATCCAGACAAAATTAAAGTGATCAGGAATATACCCACTCTGAAGATGAAAAAAGAAGTTCGTTCCTTCCTTGGATCGATTCAGTATGTCAATCGGTTCATTGCTCATCTCACTACCATTTCGGAGCCAATTTTTAAGCTACTAAGGAAGCATCAGCCAATTGTATGGGATGATCATTGTCAGATTGCCTTCAACAGGATTGTGGCCTATCTTCTTCACCCACCCGTCCTTCGACCTCCCACCCCTAGCAAGCCGTTGATCCTGTACCCAGTGATTGATCATTCTGCCATAGGGGCAATGTTGGTTCAAGAAGAAGATAGCAAGAGTGAGCATGCAGTCTACTACTTAAGCAAGAAATTTTTGGATTACGAAACCCATTATTTAATTATCGAGAAGACGTGTGCTGCCATGGTATGGTTAACTAAGTTGTGCCACTAGTTCCAGTCATATAGAATTTAGGTTGCCACTAAAGTTGACCACATGAAATATCTCTATCAGTCGCCAACTTTAGCCAGTAAGCTTTCAAGATGGTTATTGTTGCTTCTCGAGTTTGATATTGAGTACATCACCAAGAAAGTTATCAAAGGCCGCGCAGTTGCAGAATTTTTGGCCAACCAAGCTCTGGAATCTGACTATGTCAAAAACTTGGACTTTCCAGATGAACAACTGGCCATGATTGATGTCACAAAGCTAGTATAGACTATGTACTTTGATAGCACCATTAATAAATTTAGGGCAGGCCTCGGCGTTATTATCTTCGCACCTGACAATGTAGTCATCCCTTTATCTTAGCGGTTGGAATTTTTTACTACCAACAACACACTGGCTTTGAATGGAGAAGGACCTCGGTGCCAACCCATTTGCCCTCTAATCCTTGTTTCTGCAAAGGTTCTTTACCATTCCGCAACATTGCCCAAGTCTTCACCATCAATGAGGACCCATGTTCATATACAAACATTGTGCATTTTCTCTATGATAGTCAGTACCTTGAGAATGCTACAGATTCCAATCGAACTACCCTAAGCAAGCTAGTTTTTTAGTTCAGAATCATCGACCATGATCTCTTCAAATGAACTTCAGATGGTTTATAACTCTGTTGCTTGACCAAATCTGAGGCCCATCTGGTGGTGAGTCAGGTCCATGCGGGTGATTGTGGACTGCACATGAATGGATTGGCATTAGCCAAGAAGATTCTATGAATGGGATACTTTTGGTTAACTTTTATCTTCGATTGTGTTTTCGAGGTCAAGAGGTGTCATCAATGCCAGATTTATGGTAATATCTAGCCCCTTCCGCCTACTGAGCTTCACCATTTATCTACTCCTTGGCCATTCTCGGCGTAGGGGATACATATAATTGGTGAGATTCAAACTTCTTCAACTAATGGTCACAGCTTCATCATTGTGGCGTGGATTATTTCTCAAAATTGGTGGAAGCTAAATTGTTCATGAGTATTACTGCCAAGAAAATGGCCAAATTCATAGAAAAGCACATCTTCGCTCGATACGGTCCGCCTCATCACATCGTTTCAAACAACGAGGTTCAGTTTCAAAGGGCAACCCTGATTTGATCGAGAAGTATGGTATTGAGCATTATAGATCTTTGCCTTACCATCCTCAAGCCAATGGTATGGTCGAAGCGGCTAACAAGTCTATTACGTAAATCCTTTTTAAGACCATCACAGGTTACCGAGATTAGGTCGATAAATTACCATTTGCTCTTTAGAGGTACCGAATAAGCATTAGGACTCCTACAAGTCAGACTCCTTTCTCCTTGGTTTACAGCATGGAAGTGGTCCTATCGGTCGAAATCGAGATGAAGTCTTTGCGAGTGGTGCTTGAATCCAAACTAGAGGAGATCGAATGGATAAGGGCGAGGTTTGAATAACTCAACACTATGGAGGAGTAGCGCCTATAAGACTTGGACAGTCTCTAAATGTATCAGCAGTGCATGGCAAGAGCTTACAATAGCCAGGTCAAGCATCATAGACGTCCACTAAAGGCCGGCGACTTGGTTCGAAAGTAAGTGAAGCCTACTAACGCAGATCTAAGGGGGAAGTTCTAACCGAATTAGGAAGAACCTTACGTGATTAAGAAAGTTCACAGTAAAGGTGGAATGAAAAGTATGGATATGGATGGCAATGAATTCATGAACCGTATCAATCAGGATTGGTTGAAGCATTATCATATCTAATCGAAAAGAATCAAATACAGAAAAGCGGCACATAAAAAATATATAAAAATAAATCACCAGGCAAGTGGTCCTCTACTACTCGGGCAAAAATTAGGATGTATCCCACTGTTTGGTATTCTATAAACCATTCAGGGAAAAGTTAGGGTGCAAGAATATCCCACTAGACTGAAAATCCAAAAAGGGCGGTATAGGATAAAGTTAGGGTAAAAGTGAGCCACGAGAGTGTGTTGGCTAGAAAACCTTTCCAGGCTAGTTAACACCAAAGTTTGAGTCAATATAAATGGTTATCATATTATATGCTAAGGCTTAATTCAATTAATTGAAATGTCACTTTTACCTAGCTCTTATGTTTGTGTGCAAATGAATATACTAGGCCCTAAAGGCAAAATGTTGAAGAAAAGTTGAATTCGGTGCCATTCCATTCAAATATTTATACGACAATAATGATAATTATAAAAAAGGCATAAATTCTGATAGACTGAAAACATCAAGGTCTATGCAAAAGGCGGAAAAGCCCACTGGATTGAAAACCCAAAAAGGGCGGTCCAGGAAAAAAATTAGGACATAAAAGGAAAATATAGATAAGTCTGATGGGTCCAACATAATGTTTGGGTCTATGAAAAAGTAAAGACAAACAAATGCAAAGATAGTATGATCATCATCAATAACCCGAGGGGCCTACGCCGTCATCATCATCAGCATCATAGTCGAAATCATAATATCGTGCCATCCTCTCCCCCACCGTGGAAGGATAAGGCTCAATTCCCTCCTGCTTGTGTCTCGATATATGCCAAGCATGCTGACGCTCTTCTCAACTCCACAACCTATGGACATCGTGAAGCATTCCTTGGTAGGTACCATCAGTAGTGATAGCCCAATCGATTGTATTCCAGAGTATCATATCTCACTCAACATCCCCATAACTCTCTAGAATGGTCAAGGAAGTTGGCTAGGAATGGCCAAGACATGAAGTCATCTAGATGGAGTGGGACTCTCTATCGACGTCCCCACTACTAGCATAAGTGATAAGGGGCATAATGCGTAAACTGCTAGAACCCTATAAGCTGAACGCAACCACCGCTAGTATCTACCACCACGTTAGTGATCCTTCACTAATGATAGACCCAGCAAATGTCTGTATTAGCTCGCCCCTCAATGAGGCCTCATATGTCAGGGTGTCATGATTAGTAATGACACAGGTCCTCTCATGATAATTCTTGGGTTGATATCTTCCCGAATCCCCCCGAGGCTCCTAAATCAAAGCAAGTTCTCCAAGAGCCAGAATTGCATATCAGATTCAGATTTAAATTCTGTTTCAAATTCAGATTCAATTTTAGATTTAGATTCAGTTTTAGATTTGAATAATTTAAGGTTCAGATTTAGTGTCAAATTCTGATTCAGATTCGGTCAGCTTCAACTTCAACTTCAAATTCAAAATTTAGTTAGAAGAATACCTGTAGTATGGAGAAATGATCCCTGATGATATTAGGGTCACCAGAAACCCTATCTAGATGATTTAGGGTCTCATCTAGCCCTATAAACAATAGAGAGATGCCTTTTGAGACACGTCTAATGATCGAAATCAACCGAACTGGAGCAACAGCGTCGACTCCGTAAATAAACTCAACCATCAGCAGCAATGCCACCAAGATAAGAAATGTGTGATCTAGGGGTAGTTATGCACCAATTGAGCACCCCACTAAGATTGAATATCAAGGATCTAGGAATTTGAGAAAGGAATGTCACAGGAGAATCTAGGTTCCACAACCCGGTCAATTGATCCTCCGCCTCAAAAATCACCTCAAGCATAATAAATGATACCTCGCAAGGGCAAGTCACCCTGAGGATGGCATGGAACTCCTCCATCATTAGACATAGCTCAAAATCCAAAAAGCAAAACATGTGCTCCATCGTGTCTCAGTAGGAAAACTCCGTGTGAAGGAAGGTCACATCCACTGGCCTGCTAGCAAAGTATCGAAGCCCTGCAAGTCCAAAATCCTCAACCTTTGCCCAGTCAGAGCTCTCTAAAGTCCTCAAGAAATGCCTTAGTCGAGCATTGTGTGTTGGTCCCTGTGAGGGTCTAATAAAGGTCAGAGGGGGGTTAATGACCCTTTTTTTCAGAATAAATAGTCTTTGGAAAGTCTTAGTGTAACATCTTTGATTATGTTCAAGATTGATGGATCCGGATGATGCAAATATGTAATATAGTGCAAAAAGTAAAGAGTTAGAAAATCAAACACAAGGATTTTATCCTAGTTTAGCCCTGCCTACACCATTCCTTAGAGTTTCCTTCCTTCGAGCTTTTCCACTAGTGGATTCCTTTCCAACTGGCAGGAATCAAGCCTTACAATTTATCTCCGGATGGTTACCCCTTCCAGATGTAGGATATACCTCTAGATATCCTAATTCCTAACTAAGTCCTTTTGTCTTTAGTAGGATATACCACTTAGATTTCTACCCAAACCTAAGTAGCATCCTACAGGGAGATCCCACTCAAAGCACCTACTTCAAGCTATATCCCAATCTCACTACTCACCAGAGTAGGAGATCATTTACACTTTGGTTTTCTCAAAGGTTTTGGTTTTGGACTTCCTCAAGTTTATAACTTTACTTGGTAATCCTTACAAACTGATTTTAAAAGGTTTTGTTCTTGGAGGTATTAAGTAACTGATTTCTTTTTAGCAAATTCTTCTTGTGTATGCTTTTTCGAAATAAACAAGCACCTTCTCAACTTGTGAAGCTTCCCTTTTATAGGCTTTCAGCATAAATGTAGATGTTATGGGTTGATGAGCTATAATCAAATCTTTACCATTGATCAGTTGATATGTGGCACTTCCAGAACCATTGAACAACCCATTAGATAGAGATTTTAACTATTTAAATCCTTGGGATTGAGGCTGAAAAGTTGTCAGTGATTGTTTTCCTTGTATTTTAGTGACTCACCAACGTTTACGCCAGTACCTTCTTGTTGTGAGTTCCATGCGCCTTTATCATTGGTCTAGGTGAAAAAGGTTGTTACCTCTTTCTCTTACATGTGTCAGTCCTTTGTCCTTTCTCTGAAAAGTGATAGCTGTTATTTTGTCTTGCTTTAGGGGAGAGGATCTTTGACTTGTAAACCAAATGAATGAAGGGAATTTAATATTTTGAATTATTCCCTTTATTTTAATATATAAGTCATCCGGATGTCTTCAGACTTAATATCTCTGGATCTATCTTGTTCTGGATGCTAGTGCAGTCAGTTCTTCTGGATGCTGTTTTAGGCGGTTCAAAGTTTATTTCCTTTCCAAACTTTAACCGGATGCTTCCATTTATGCTTAGGTAATTGTCTTTACTTCTCTTGGACTTTGGATGTCTTGGTTATATGTCCAGGTGCAATGACTTAGGTCTTTTGTACTTACGTGTTTTGTTCACTTCAAACTTGATCCGGATTATATGTTGTTTCGGATCATTGTTTCCAATAATCTCCCCCATTTGATGGAAACCAAAACCTAAGACATGTAAGCATAAGGAAAGGGGGTTTTTATGATCTAAGTATGATTCTTGATACTTTGTCATTTACAATTTTTACTCCCCCATAATTTTAGCATCCCAAAGCTCCTCCAACATTTTTCAATTCTAGCTTCTAAGGTTTTTCTAGTACAATATCAGATTGTACTTTAGAAATAATTTTTTGTAATAATTTTTCACTATATATACTTCTATTATTAACAATAGTTAACATCAATGAAGTTCAGGATCACAATTCAGAAATATATAAGTGAAAAAAATGAAACTGGCTATTACAGATTTTACATTGGAAAATAGCTAATCTAAGGATCTTTATTTGCTTCTTCTGGATGGCTCTCCCGCTTTCTCTTTTCCCTTGCTCTTTTCTCCCTTTTCAGTAGCTTTATCCCCTTCATTATTCTCCCCCTTTTTATTTGCATCAGCCTGGGGGTCTATCACCATGTAGGTTTTACCATCCCAGCTTTATTGCCAAGACTTTGAGTAGATAGAGTAATCCACATTTCCTTTTCTTCTGCGATCGATAATTGTATCCATAGTGGCTGGAGCTAGATACAGGGGCCGGAAGACTTTCCGAAGCTGGGTATAAGACTTACTAATGTACGGATACATTTAGAGGAAAAAGTTGCAATCCTTTGCACTAAAATAGGGGAAGAGAGCCTTAAGAAGAGTAGCAATCCCCTGATGTTCAAAGAAGCCAGTATCACCAATATGTTGTAGAAGATCCTGAAAGACTGGAAGGAGTTGGCTCTCCGAAATAGAAGTTGAGGAGGATCTGGAAATTGATAGGTTGGACAGATTAGATAGCACTTTCTCAATATCTATTCCCATTCCTCTTTGGCAGTTATGAACACTATCATTGACAGTCACGATGTCTCTATGAAGTTCTTCCTTAGCGTTATTGCTAACTGTATCCTACCCATTCATTTGGCCTCCTACCTCTTGTGCAATGTTTTCCATCTATTTTGCAAATGGCTTCGGCATGTCTTCCTTAATGAACTTTGTGAGCTTATTCAATATTGCCTGTTGGGTTTCATTGAGGCTGGCGAGAGAAGATTTCTCTTCTTTTTTAGCAATGAATTTTGACAAGTTTTCAAACTTGGAGTCCAGATACTCTTTTATTTTTGTGGATAGCTCAGAGGAGGAGGAAATGATCTTATCCATGATTGTTGCACAATTATTGGTAGCCCCTATATTGGCTTGATCTGTAGTGCGATTTACTGCTGCAAGGCTTGTTTTTAGCTAATTTAGTATCGGGGTGACCATGGCAAGTGATACCTCAACCACCAAATCGGTAGTAGGGAAGTCCTCCACTTTCTTTTCTATGTTCTTAACACCCCCTTTTAGTTCCCCAATTTCAGTCTTCAAATTTGGAGGTGAGAATTATTGAGTCAATACTTTTTCAAATGCATACAGATGTTCCAGAGACTCTATTTGATGTAGCTTTCCTCGTGCTCCTCATGGGTAGCCTCTTGCAGTATTTTTAGTGCTGTCATTATCTTTTTAGCTCTGGATTGATTTATGCTAGTAATTGGTATTTTGATTGGACTAGCATAGGGGGTTTTAGATGTCGAGCTACTTTCGGTCTCATCTGATATGGATGATTCTTCTTCAGTGGATTCTTCTTCTTCTCCTCCTTTTTCTTCTTCCAACCATTCCCCTCGACTGGCCTCACCCTTAGAGTCCACTCTAGGAGTATGCCCTTGGGAACCCAGACCATGTCCCTCCTCCAAAATGGTGTATTCTGGGTTGCAATCTTGTTCCCTAGATACATTTTAAGTATGTGTATCTAAGTTGTCCTTATCTTTATCTGCTGTCTCAACAGCAGCAGCAGCATCAGTGTTTATATCAAAGGAAATTGTGTCAAGAATTACCTTATTAATTGGTGTTTGATCCTAAGCAGCTGGTTCTTATCTTCTTTCCTCCACTTCCACAACCCCCGGATGACTAGAAATGTCCTCAGTCATCCCTTCAGATGCCTTTTCAGGACTTTTAGCTACTCCCCCTGGTGTGTTAGTAATGTCCTCAACACCCTCCCTATGTGCCTTTTTAGGCCTTTCTTCATTTATGGTTTCATCTTTCAGATTGAGTAAATTTTCTAGAAGTGATCCGATTCTTAGTATGAATGGAAAATTATCAGATTTCGGATCCTGGGCTAAGGTTGCCTTATCTGTTGGATCAATAAGAATAGCCGGGGCTCCAAAAGAATCTCTGGGTATTTATGTTCTGAGTTTGTTGATCTTGTTGATGTCCTTAATGACTTTCCTTATATTCTTCATATTAAGGGTCATCCGGAGTGACCTCCTCATTGAATACGAACATATTCTTACACTTAGTTCTCCTGGCCTTAGCCAATTTTTCATCTTCAGCCCGATTTGTAGCCCCTTCATCAATTGTGATTTTGGCTGGTTTCTTTACTTTGTTCTTTTGTGCTGCTACTACCTCATCAAATATGCAGCCTTTTCTAGTGAATTGCCTTCTTTTAGGTACCGGATCGTTTCTTTTGTTTCCTCATCATCCACTACTACTTTCGGGATTTTTGCACATTTTCTTTTTATATATACCGCTTTTATCAATCTTCCCCTCCGCTTAGGCTTCTCCGGGCTCTTCTTCAGTAGTTGTGTGAGGGTTTAAGTATCCTCATCAACTTCTTCCACTGGAACCAAAGCAAGATCTGGTTTTGCTTTGGATTTGATGGTTCTAGCCTTCTTAGGAATTTGAGCCTCTTAAACCAAATCCACTGCCTTTCTTGCCTTGCTCTTCTTCTCATCTCACTGCTTCTTAGCCTTCTTCTCATTCCATTTTCACCAAAGGACAGCTCCTTAAAATTCTTTTCTAGAATGTCCTTTCCATTTATAGCTTGGAATCCAGACATATTGACTTTATTTGCTGCAAGGATTCTAGTTATCAAGGCACTATGGGAGTTTCTGTGCTGCCTAAGATAACGAATGATTAGCACTAACATGTTTGTCACCCTGCTCTCCACCCATTGTTGAAGTACACAATGTTGAAAAGAGGATACTGTGGTTAGAGAGCCCTTCCTAATTAGAATTACCTTGGCAAGTGCGTGCTGGAGAAATCTTGGCAAGTAAGTTAAGAACTTGTCAATAAAATAGTTCAGATGCAGCCACATCTTGGATTCATACTTCACTTGCAATTCATCCCCATCATTTCTAAGCTCAACAGCATCATTCTTCATATTTAGGAACTTCTCGAAGAATTATGGAGTGATGGCGATTTCCTTCCCTTACACCTTTGTTCTAAGAGTGTTGTGATAGGCGTGTACTCTCAAATTGTTGTAAAATTCACGCACTAAGTCCGAATAGGTTGGGTAGTTGTTCTTGAGAAAATCGCCCAAATGTTGATCCTCAATGAGCTTAGAGTAAGGGTCTATTTCAAATAAGAAATTATCTCCCAAGTAGTTAGTGGGGACTACTGAGTCTGTGGCCTTTAGGTTGATGGGTGTGAAGTCTTCATCTTAGAGAGCAGATTCTTCAAAGATGTGCTTTTGAGGAAGCATGTGAATTTTTGTGTTCAACATAATGGCCGTTATTTGAGATGTTGAAAGAAGTAAGGAAATTTAAGGTTCTAAGTTTGGATTTTCGCAGAGTAACAGTAGTAAGTTGCTCGCATGAGGAAGAAGGGGAAATTTAGGGGTTTATATTAAATTTCCAAAGTGCGGGTATAATGGGAATTTGGACGCAGTTAAAGTTAACTAGATTAATGACATGGCAGATGGAATTTAAGAGAGAAGTAAATGGTGTTAAAACCGGAGAATAGGAAGAGTTGATCTTCAAAATGGCCATTTAATTTTACCGCGCGTGTAAAACCCAATAGACGTTTGAAATTCAAAA
Organism: Euphorbia pulcherrima; assembly: GCA_947683365.1. Classification (NCBI taxonomy): domain Eukaryota; kingdom Viridiplantae; phylum Streptophyta; class Magnoliopsida; order Malpighiales; family Euphorbiaceae; genus Euphorbia; species Euphorbia pulcherrima. The sequence goes on from CANTUS010000008.1 coordinate 2,629,878, forward strand.
CATGTACATTTACTTTTCAGCGCCTTTATTGCTATGTGTCCTTTCTGTTTGCTGAGCTAGCAGTCTTTGATCCGGATCCAGAGTCAACATAATTTCTTCTTCTTTTTCTGATTCCTTGACTCAAATGACTTGAGAACTAATTTCCAAAATATCTTCCAAATTGCCCTCAAATTGGATTTGACATTCCAATTGACTTCTTTAGAATGTTGAATTGATCTTTGCTCAGTGTCTTGGTGAAGATATTTGTTGTTTGTTCATTTGTTGGAATGTATACCAATGCAACATCCTTCTTCATCACATGGTCCCAGATGAAATGATGTCTGATGTTAACATGCATCATCCTACTATAAAGTACTGGATTCTTTGACACATCAATGGCACTTCTGTTCTCACACCTCACTTTAACACATCCGGATTGAACTCCATAGTCTTCCAACTGTTGCTTGCTCTATAGGAGTTGGGTTATACAACTTTCTGCTACCATATATTTTGCTTATATGGTTGATAAGGCAACAAAGATTTTGCTTCTTGCTATACAATGACACCAAGCAATCTCCAAGAAAGTGACAGCCCCTGGATGTACTTTTTCTCTCAAGAGTATCTCTACCATAATCTGCATCAATGAAGTCTTGGAGTATGAATTCTCCATTATTAGGATACCATAACCCAACTTCAGTAGTTCCTAGGAGGTATCTAAGGATCCTCTTTACTGCCTTTAGATGGCAATCCCTAGGATAGGCTTGATATCTTTCACAGTAGCAAACTGCATAGTGTATATCAAGTCTACTAGCTGTCAAGTATAGAAGTGATCCAATCATTCCTCTATATAGTTTTTTATCAACCTCTTCTCCTTCACAATCCTTGGATAGGACTGTATATGACCCCATTCGAGTGGACATAGGCTTGCTTTTGTCCATTTTAAACTTCTTCAAAATCTCCTTGGTGTACTTGGATTGGTTTATAGAAATCCCATCTAGACTCTGCTTGATTTGCAAACCAAGGAAGAAGTAAAGTTCTCCCATCATGGACATCTCAAACTCCTTCTAAATTTGAGTGTTGAATTCTTCACACATCTTCTCATCTATTGCTCTAAAGATGATGTCATCAACATAAATTTAGACTAGACTGATATCATCCTTCTTTTTTATGAAAATAGTTGTGTCTACCTTTCCCCGGATATACCCCTTGGATATGAGAAATGTAGTGAGTCTCTCATACCATGCTCTTGGTGCTTGCTTTAATCTATAGAGAGCCTTCTTCAGTTTGTACATATGATCCAGATACTTTAGGTCTTCAAATCCAGGTGGCTGCTTTACATAGACTTCTTCCTAGATAACTCCAATTAGGAAGGCACTTTTGACATCCATTTGGAAAAAGGTGAATCCCATGAATGATGCAAAAGCACATAGAATCTGGATTGCCTCCAATCTTGCTACAGGGGCAAATGTTTCTTCAAAGTCAATCCCTTCCTATTGATTATAGCCTTGGCAACCAATCTTGCTTTGCTTCTCACCACTACTCCAAATTCATCCATCTTGTTCTGGAATACCCATTTGGTCTGAATGATTGAATTTCCTTTTAGAGGTGCCACTAGATCCCACACATCATTCCTGGTAAATTGATCTAGTTCTTCTTGCATAGCCATCATCTGACTTTCATCTCCTTTAGCATCTTGGAATTTCTTTGGCTCAATGAGAGAGAAAAAGGCAGCATGAGTCATCATACTGTTGAGTTGTCCTCTGGTTCTGACTGGATTTTAGACATTATCTAAAATGGCTACAACTGGATGATCCCTGTGAGTCCAGGCTTCTCTTGGTAGGTCTTCATGCTGGATTGGAGCTAGTTCCACTTCTGCCTCAACTTCCTCTCGTTGGTCATCATTGAAATTTATCTCATGTGGGTTGAGATCAGCCTGTGGGAATTCTGGATTAAAAGATATTCCCTCATCTTCTTCTTTGTATTTCTTAATTTGGAAGGAATCTAGAATCTAGACTTCCTTCTTTTTTCTAGAGTTTTTAGCTTAGATCTTCTGGAATGGAACTTCTTTTGTCTGTATGGTTAGTCTCATCAAAATCTACATGTATAGACTCTACCACTGTTTGGGTTTGTTTATTATAGACTTTGTAAGCTATCCTATGTGTTGAGTAGCCAAGGAAAATTGCTTCATCAGACTTAGAATCAAATTTTCGTAGTTGCTCTCTATCATTAAAGATGTAGCATTTACACCCAAAGGCTTTGAAATACCCAATTTTAGGTTTCCTTCCCTTCCAGATTTCGTAGAGGGTCTTTTCTATGGTATTTCTAATGAGAGCTCTATTCAAAATGTAGCATGTTGTGTTTACAAACTCACCCCAGAAATATTTTAGCAAACAATTCTCACTTAGCATTGTTCTAGCCATCTCAACTAAGGTTCTATTATTCCTTTCAAAACCCCCATTTTATTGAGGAGCATGAGGGGTGGAGATGTTATGCTCAATTCCCTTGGAGTCTCAAAATTCAGCAAAATACTTATTTTTGAACTCACCACCATTATCACTCTTGATGCGTGCAATGCTTATGCCCTTTTCTACTTCTATCCGAATGAATATTTTTGAGAATTGGTCAGAAGGCTTCATCTTTGCTAGCTAGCAAAGTAACCTAGGTACAGCGAGAATAATTATCCACAATGACCACGGTGTATTCTCTTCTACCTAAACTCAATGGTTTGATTGGACCAAAGAGATCAATATGTAGGAGTTCAAGAACTCTCTTGGAAGGTATATATAAGATGGAAGGGAAGCTTTTCTTATGCTGTTTACCTAATTGACATGAAGTGCACAAGTGATCCTTATCAAAAGCTACCTAAGGCAAACCCACAACAAATTCCTTTTTTGTTAATTTGGACATGAGGTTAATGCTAACATGTCCCAACCTCCGATGTCATAGCCATGATTCGTCTTCTTTAGACACCAAGCATATATTCCTTTTATCATTTTTAATGTTAACACAATAAACATTATTTACTCTAGGTGCATAAAGAATGAGTTGATTGGACTTACTGTCACAGATTGAGCAGCCTCCGGAGTCAAACGTGACTTTTCTTCCTTTATCACAGAGTTCTGCTACACTAAGTAAGTTGAACATCAGTCCATCAACTAGAGAGACATCTTTTATTTGTATTTCAGATCCAATGGTTCCATGCCTAATGATCTGTCCCTTTTAATTATCTCCAAAGCTTACTTTGCCTCCTCTCTTCCTAATTAAAGCATGAAGGCCTTCTCATCACTTGTCGTGTGCCTTGAGCATCCACTATCAATGTACAATATGTGTTGATCTTCTGTGGATCTAAGGCATACCTATAAAATAGATCCAGTGGGTTTGGGTACCCAATCAGATTTGGGTCCTCTTGGGTTATCAACCATTTCAGGCCAAGGATAAACATCATAATAACCATTCTTCAATCTACATAATTCAGTAATATGGTTGTTTTTCCTACAAAACCTGCACCCTAAGATGGGTCTGCTTTGCTCCTGCTTCTTCTAGATCTTCTTTAGATCCTCCTTTCTATAGTTTCCAATATATCTAGCTTCTTGTATATTGGTTTGTCTGAAATGTATTCAAAAACCAGCTGGAGGTGCAACTTCTGCTTTATAATTCTTTCTTTGTTTGGCAAGTTGCTCATTTGATATAGCTTTAGCTTTTCCTTTTTGAGCAGCTGTGAATCTTTTTGCCTAAGGTTGCTTGCTCACTTTTCTTTCCTTAAGATTTGGGTGCACCGAATTCTTTTGATCAGGAATTCTTGGTCCTAGCCTTCCTTGATTTCTCCTTCTTTATGGAGGATCTGGTTTCCTTTTGAATGCCCACTTCATCAGGGTTAGCTCCCTATCTAGCCCTGTCAAGTTAGGACTTAAGATCTGAACTTGACTTCTTAGGAAATTTTCTTCCACCATATCCATATGCTTTGTGGCTCTCATCAGATTCATGTCTTCTGACATATCTTCTGACATTGCTTTAGCATCGTCAGATAGCTCCAGGATTTGTCATTGCATTGATTTTATGGCTTTGGTGTTCTTTCTCACATTGTGGATTACCACCTTTAAGGCTCTAGCAAGATCAAGGTTAAAAACAGAATTAGAATGAGAATTTACCTCAGCATTTGCTGCTTCTTATTCTAAATCCCCAATCTACTCAATATCTTATTTGGATGAATTTCTTCCGGATTTCTTTGGTTCCAGATCACTCAATGCCATGAACGCATAATGAGCAACTTCTTCTTCTGTTGAAGATGAACTACTACTTTCTTCAATGTTATTCCATGTGGCCTTAATAGCTTTCTTCTTATATCTCTTTTCTCTTTTCAGCTTAGGGCATTTGGTCCTAAAGTGCCCTTTTCCCCACATTCAAAGTAGGCAGCATCTTTTTCTGGATCTTTCTTTTCTTCAGGAGCCTTTCTTGACTTGTCCCTTCTTAAGGTGCCTTCCTTAGGCCTTCTTGATTCAAATCTTCTGGATCTCCTTCTATCCTTTTTCTTTAGGAATTTGTCAAAGTACTTGGCTAGCATAGCCATATCTTCTTCATTGTACTTTGATTCTTTTAGCTACTTTTCTGATCCAAAAGAGGCTGATCCAACAGAGTCTTCCTTAAGTGCAATGGGCTTCTTCTTTTCTTTCGACTTCTTCTCTTGTTGACTATATCTATCCAAGGATAACTCTTTAGTTAAGAGATTAACAAATAGCTTATCATAACTATAGAAGTTTAAGTCATGAGCTTCTTCAATTGCAGTCTTCCTATTGTCCCATTCCTTGGTGAGACTCGAAGTACTTTCTTGACCATGTCAGCTTCTAAGATTTCCTTCCCTAGCCTCTTTAATTCATTTACTAGATTATTGTATCTAGTATTTATGTTGTTGATGGATTCTTTGGGCTCCATCTTGAAGGATTCAAGCTTTTGTTGTAGTAGGTCGATCTTGGCTTCTTTGACCTTGTTTTTTGCTTTGTAGGTCACTTCCAGCTTCTGCTGTATTTCTTGTGTATTTTGCATCCTAATATCATGTTAAATTCTATTGCACTAAGAGTACAATGAAGTATATTAATAGCATTTGTATTTTCACACAACTTTTTAAAATCATTATCATCCCATAAACTTGATGGCTTTCTGGTAATCATCCACTCTACTTCGTGAGTAAGCTAATATGGGCCATCTTTAATGACCAACCATGCTTGCATGCTTGGTGCTTGAATAAAGTTCTTCATCCATTTTTTCTAGAATATATAGTGTTCACCGGTGAAGAGTAGAGGACGGGTAATGTACATACCCTTAGGAAGGAGTTGTGAGTTTTGGAAACTCATTTTGATACTTGGATCAATATTTGGACCTTTAGCTCGAGATTGTTATATCTCTAGTTTTGAGCACTTGCTTTGATGCCACTTATTGGTCCTTCTGAGGGCCTAACCAAGGTCAGAGGGGGGGTGAATGACTCTTCTTTATGGAATACATAGACTTTGGAAAGTCTTAGTGTAACGTATTTGATTATGTTCCGGATTGATGGATCCGGATGATCCAAATATGTAATATAGTGAAAAAAAGTAAAGAGTTAGAAAATCAAACAAAAGGATTTTATCCTGGTTCAGCACCGCCTACTCCAGTCCCCAGAGTTTGCTTCCTCCGAGCTAATCCACCGGTGGATTCCTTTCCAACTGGTAGGAATCAAGCCTTACAATTTATATCCAGATGGTAACCCCTTCAGGATGCAGGATATACCACTAAAAATCCTAATTCCTAGCTGAGTCCTTTTGTCTTTAGTAGGATATACCACTTAGATTTCTATCCAAACCTAAGCTAAGTCCTACAGGGAGATCCCACTCAAAGCACCTACTTCAAGCTATATCCTAATACTACTACTCACCCAAGTAGGAGATCTTTTACACTTTGGTTTTCTCAAAGGTTTTGGTTTTGGACTTCCTCAAGTTTATAACTTCACTTGGGAATCCTTACAAACTGATTTTGAAAGGTTTAGTTCTTAGAGGGATTAAGTAACTGATTGCTTTTTAGCGAATTCTTCGTGTGTATGCTTTTTCAAAATCAAGCAGAACCTTCTCAACTTGTGAAGCTTCCCTTTTGTAGGCTTCCATCATAAATGTAGTCGTTGTGGATTGTTGAGCTATAATTAAATCTTCACCATTGATCAGTAGTATGTGGTGCTTTCAGAATGATTGATCAATCTATTAGACATAGATTTTGACCCATTTGAATCCTTGGGATTGAGGCTAAAAATTTGCCAGTGATCATTTTCCTAGTATTTTAGTGACTCACCAACTTTTATGCCAATACCTTTTTAGTGTGAGTTCCATGCGCCTTTCTCAGTAGTCTAGGTGAACAAGGTTGTTACCTTTTCTCTTTCCTATATCAGTCCTTTGTCATTTCTCTGAAAAGTGCTAGCTGTTATTTTTGTCTTACTTTAGGGGAAAGGATCTTTGACTTGTAGACCAAATGAATGGAGGGAATTTAATATTTTAAATTATTCCCTTTGTTTTGATATATACGTCTTCTAGATGTCTTCAGAACTAATATCTTCGGATCTCTCTTATTCTGGATGCTAGTGCAGTCAGTTCTCCGAATGTTGTTTTAGGCAGTTCAAAGTTTGTTTCCTTTCCAAACTTTAAGAGGATGCTTCTGTTCATACTTAGGTAATTGCCTTCACTTTTCTTGGACTTTGGATGTCTTGGTTATATGTTCGAATGCAATGACTTAGGTCTTTTTGTACTTAGATGTTTTGTTTACTTCAAACCTGATCCGAATTATTTGTTATTCTAGATCATTGTTTCCAACATTGTGTGCTGCCACCAGTAATCTCTATCTTTTAATTGCCTATCAAATAAGATCGCACTATTATTAATTCTTGCAAATTCAGATGGGTGTAGAGATCAGTCAGATTATCCCTAGTCAAGCATCTAATGCACCTAGCATTCATCTAGTGAGCAAGCAAAGCGAACAACCAGCAATCACATCAATCACACCAGAGTAAAACAACCAAGTTATCCAGTCACCAATGTATCAGGTGAACACTAAATTCGGTAAATGAACAAGATAAAGTGAGATAATGGAGTGGTCATTAAGTCTACTCTCCGCACTCGGTATTGAGATAAGCACTGATGTCATCGTCCTCTACTTCCTGGTGTTAGGGTGTAGGCATCCTCCTGATATTTGGCATAAGTGGCGGAGCTACCCCCGCAAACTGTGTCATCGAGACATTCTGTATGTCAAATGAAGGCCTATAAGACCAGGAGACTCTCACATCAAAAAGGATATCCTCGAACCCGTGTGTGTTGCCACTCCTTGTATAGTTGTACTCTCGGACCTAAGTCTGGAGTCGATCTTTCTAGCTCTCCACCCCTCGGAGGTAATCTCATAGACCCTCCATATCTCGGGATAAGTCCTTATATCGTGCCCCATCCTGTGCTATCTAGCTTTGATAGCCTGCTATCTCTCCTGCCGCCTGGCTCTGGTAATCCGCTAGCTCGTGCTCAACCCTCATCCATTCTTCTTATTTAGTGCAGTATCTATCTTGCTCCATCGCAACGAAAGCCTACAAGTGTGAGTAACCAGGGAAGAATCAGCCCGATAAATCATGCATTCATTCATGCATACATGTATAGTTTTAACAATATATTGTATATCCTATTTCTATTTATTGCAGGCAAAAAGATAAAGTTATTCCCTAGCTCATGGAATCCTGGGCAATCAACAGGTCTCTCACGCCGTAATATCCCCGAGCCATGAACTCGATCTCTAAAATAGGTACCTATGTGATCAAAAACAAAGATTGAACCAATCGATCAACAAAATCGGACAACAACAAATAAACATTAATGAAGTGAATAAGATTGGCACTCTTATGTAAGTGGTCTCCGGCGGATTGTAATACAGGGGCACTATGAGCGAACGACCTCTTTCCCGCAAGGACCGTGTGAGAGGCATAGCACGAGGGGAAATAACGAGCACTATGAAGCGAGCTGAGGGATTGATCCTCATTTTAATGTTATAAAAAGATGGATTGATAAAATTGATGTTGACATTGAATTTAAGTCCAATTTACAAGTTAAGGGATAAGAGACTTGAAATCCCGCATTTTGAAATTGAGTCGCCACACGGTTAAGCTCCACCGACAATTTTAGGTATGATATTCCCACCAGGTGGTTAGACCGTACCTTAAAATAGAGATTCCAAGTTTGGATGATGTTATCTATTTTATATTAGGCTAAGTTAAAAGATTTCATTCTTTTTTAATTGGTTTTAATCCACTCTTTTTATTGTGTTTTCAGTTTATATGTTGTTTTTACGTTTATCAAGCATTTAAAGCGGTAAATAAATAATTATTATAGTTATCCAAAAATTAAATGCAGAAATAAAATAATAATTACATGACTTTCCAAATTCTATACATTTTTTCTATACACGAAGGCCTAGCATTCATCTAGCCTAAATCTACCAGCACAAAATAGTTAGCACAAATATGGCACATTATACGAGGTATATCACGTAACATGCATAGTTAGTGAACAAAACAATACCTGTGTTAGCGTGAACGTGATATATTTTATTTATAATTTAGAGTCCGGTTGGATGGCTAAAATTGGGATTTAATTGGCGTTTGTGGGAAGATTTCGTTGTATCCATATTTTAGACTCGATTATTGTTTTAACTGGATTATTAGTGAAAATGCCACATGGTATGGGGTGGGGTCTATTTTCAGAAGGTTCTGGACCTTCGTCAATGCATTGTACATCCTAGCTTCAAAAATTTAAACTAGGTCAGAAAATAAATGAAAATGAAACTGATGTCCAAAAGGCCATGCCGCCGATGGCATGACTTAGGCCGCTGGTGGCATGGATGATGCTACTGGCAATCTCAGCTATACAGGCAGGCTACATGACTTTTTGGATATCATAATGAAAGGGTCCTAGAAGAAAATGGGGCCACTAAGGGCAAATGAGGCCACTAGTGGAATCAACGATGCCGCTGGCGGCATGGTTGATATCGCCTGCAACTTTAAATGCCTCCGGCGGCTTCAGTTTCTTACAATAGTTGTTTTTGGCCGAAAAGTGACCAAAAACCCAAAACTAAGCACAAATAGTAACCAAGCACAACAAATAAGTAAAATGGAAGCCAAAGATCTATGAGACTCAGAATTTTTACCTTGGGGCCGTGAATCCACCTCTTCATGACCCGTCTGACACCTCCGGGGAGCTCAAATGATGATTTTGGAAAGTAAGGGGTGATTTAGTCTCTAAATCCTAATTTGAGTGATTTTTAAACTTAAAATGCACCTAGATATCAGAGAGTTTAGTATAGAAAAAACCAAGAAAAGATGAATGGAATCCTCTTTTCTTACCTTTTCTAAACTTTATCCCACTAAAGAAAACTAGAATGCTCAAAATTTACTTGAAATCTTGAGTTAAGGGAGAGTGGAACCCTTCAAATGGCTGGAAAATGCTGTTTATATAGGCTAAAATTCATTGGAAATTGCCTTTGATCAAATATTCGTCGAATATTGAGCAAAAAAGGCAGACAGCTATTCTGTAGAGGAAATGATGCCGATGGCGGCATGGATGATACTGTCGGTGGTATCGATGAGGCCGCCGGCGGCCTCACCTTCCTGACAGGTCTGAAAAGCGAGCACGATTCGTGCCCGAAATTGGGAAAAAGGAGAGGAAATCCGGTAAAAGGTGATTTTGACGGAAAAAATTAGATATTAGGCTTTATTTTTTATTTTTAATGGGTATTTTAGACTAAATTATTTTTTGGGTGAAAATCATCGATCTGAGCTACCACCGAACGCTTTACTGGACACGCCAAGCTGAATTTTTCTGAAAATAAAATTCATAGAGAATTTTATATCGGTGATAAAAATTCCAAAAAAGAATTTTATCATAAGGAATAAAATTGGGCATACGTTATCATCATCTCGCGAGAGGGACTGTAAAATCCCATGCTCACAGGCTGCACCTTAGGGGATCACTGCTACCATAGGTTAGTATGATCGTACGAAAGAGCTAGGGTTAGGAACTGTACCTGATGGATGACAAGGATTTGATTCTGCCAGTGCCTCCATCTGGTGACCGGTGTGCCCCTTGGTCGGGCTTTAGCTTTGAGGAGTGGTTTACCCCTTGGTCGGGCTTGAGCTTTGAAATTTTGAGATTATGGAGCGTCATCCCTACAACAAGTGATAAGTAGATAATATTATACTGATTTTTAGATGACTTTTTATACTGCTTGATCAATTTTGTAAAACAAAATATTTTTGCACCTTTAATCAATAGTAAAAATGCAATAATAAAGAAGTACAAGGGTTTTAGAAGTCGTGGAGGATGATAGGATGGCGGTTGAAACCGAAGGCGGCATGTATAGGGTCATGCCGGGACCTTCTGTTAGCATTCCGGGCAAGAACCCAAAGGATGATACGTAAGGGGACTGTATCAAGACCTTCAGTTAGCATTTCAGGGGTGAACCCAAAGGATGACACATACAGAGACTGTATCAGGACCTTCAGTTGGCATTTCGGGGGTGAACCTAAAGGATGACATGTATGGGGGCTGTATTAGGACCTTCAGTTAGCGTTCCAGGGGTGAACCCAAAGGATAACATATACAGAGACTATATCAGAACCTTCAATTGGAGTTCCAGGGATGAACCCAAAGAATGACATGCATGGAGATTGTATCAAGACCTTCAGTTGGCATTCTAGGGGTGAACCCAAAGGATGACATGTACGGAGACTATATCAAGACCTTCAATTGGCATTCTAGGGGTGAACCCAGAGGATGACATGTACGGAGACTATATCAGAACCTTCAATTGGCATTCTAAGGGTGAACCTAAAGGATGACATGTATGGAGACTGTATTAGGACCTTCAGTTGGTGTTCCAAGGGTAAACCCAATGGATGACATGTACAAAGACTATATCAGGACCTTCAATTTGTGTTCCAAGGGTTAAGCCAAAGGATGACATGTACTAAGACTATATCAGGACCTTTAGTTAGCGTTCTAGGGGTGAAACCAAAGGATGACTCATACGGAGATTGTATCAGGACCTTCAGTTGGTATTCTAGGGGTGAACCTAGAGGATGACATATACATAGACTATATCAGGACCTTTAAATGGTGTTCCCGGCGTGAACCCAAAGGATGACACGTACAGGGACTGTATCAGGACCTTTAGTTGGCATTCTAGGGTGGGTGAACCTAAAGGATGACACGTACAGGAAACGTATTAGGACCTTCAGTTGGCGTTCCAGGGGTGAACCCAAAGGATGACATGTACAAAGACTATATCAGGACCTTCAGTTGGCGTTCTAAGGGTGAACCCAAAGAATGACATGCACGGAGACTATATCAAGACCTTCAGTTGCCGTTCAATGCCGACGATGGCCTAAATGATGATATTTAGCTTGCCCCTTGCTGTGGTACCTGCAACGAGTTATATAGGTTGGTTTTTAGATAACATTTTTACTGCTTGATCAATTTTGTGAAACAAAAATATTTTTGCCCCTTCCATCAATAGTAAAAACATAATAATAAAATGTACAAGGGTTTTAGAAATCTAGGGATGTCAGGGCTGGAGCCGGGATTCCATCAAATTACTAAAAAAAGCCTGGAGCGCCAGCGGCTTGGCTGATGCCATTGGAAATTTAGAGCAATACCACTGGCGGTATGGGTGCCATGTGGCATTTTTGACTTGTCAAACAAATTTAAAATTCAAATTGGCAAAGTTGAGGCTACCAGCCGCGTGACTGATACCGCTGCCAATTGGAATGATGCCACTGGTGGCATGGACGAAAAGTTTTAGATTAAATTAAACTCCTCTAATTCCGCGCAGGTGTATAATACGAGATTAAACTCCTATTACTCCTATTTCAGCATTACAGAAGTCGAAAACTTCTCTTTTCTCTCTACTTTCCTTCAAGCAAACTCAAATCTTTTGCTTTCATTCCATTTTTGAATCATGAAGAAGATTTTAAACCACAAACCTAGTAGTTCTAAGTCTTGTAGGCTGCCTGATTCTCCCATTAAAGGGCTAAAACTTTACTCGGTTCACGTTGTGTATGTTTTAAAGGCAACTGGTACGATGTACAGCTACAAAATTACTTCTCCCATAACCGACTTGACTCCAGAGAAGGAGAAACACCTTTACTACGTCCAAGTAATCCATAAAACACTAAGCTCAAAATTTTGCCATGATAGGTATAAACATGAAATCGATTACGTAGAAACTAATATTGCATACTATAGGTTTGATTTTTACTGTTTTTATGCTTCAGGTTCAATTAATTATGTTTTTGCAATTTTGGCGCAATTTGGCTCAATTTTTGGGGTAAAACTGAGTTTGGCCTGTAGAGTTTAATGTCATCGATGATATAAGTGATACCGGAAGCAGCATCAGGCCTTGTAGAAAGGCCCAAGAAAATGTGATATCGCGGCTTGTTTACAGTGATGTCTCTAGCAGCATTGTCCATACCGCCGGTGGTATGGCTGATGTGGTCGGTGGTATCACTGCTTATAGAAGCGGTATCAGTAGCTTCCTAGTGGGTAAGAGAGATGGGTAAATGAACTAGAGATTTATCTATTTTGTTTCTGATTATGCAGGTATATGGACTGACCTGTATCGGGGGTATGGGAACGATTGGCGAATGGTGGCAACATATCATGGAAAAAGACCTCGAGCTTGTGATAGCTATTGATGATGCAGGCTTCAGGGTTTTGGCCTATATCATGCCCTTACTAATACCAAAACTCTCCCACTCAGCCTTGACTGCTTTGACAGAGAAGTGGTCCGAAACCACACACACTTTCCATTTCTTATTTGGGGAGGTGACCATTACTCCTTCCGATGTTATGGCCATGATCGGGCTTCCCTAGGCAGATCAGGTGATCCACTTTGATGTGCATATAGAAAGGAATTACCTTAAGAAGCCAGTGGTAAGGCGAGTAACTGAGTTGTTTGGTTTGAAGCCCGTCTCAAGGCGGTTATCATATGGAGAATTACACAAACATTGGGTAGGAGTTGGGGTGGTTCCTAAGAGATTGGGATGCTTGTGTCTGCTCTTTTACGATTTCCTTGCTTACTGTGATGTTCTTTCCAGTTTCAGGGAGCAAGATTAACTATGGACTGATATTCCCTCTTGAGGACGTAGCAAGCACAAGGCAAAGAATTGGACTAGGGCCATCTTGGCATAGATTTACCATGGGCTGGATGCGGGGATGAGGAAGAAAGGCAAGGCCCTTCAGCTTAGCCATTTACTTATGTAGGTATACTTTTTCCAAAACCATTTAATTGATTGTTTTTATGTATTACTTGATTAGCCTATTTTCCTTATTATGGATGTTTTGGACTAATTAATTGCTTATTTATGTAGGCTTAGGCTTTCGAGAATCAGATTCTCCCATTGGTCTAGTTCAAAGTCACTGTACTAGCTGGTTCTCACTTCCTTGCTAGGTGGTGTTGTGGCATTAGAGGAAAGAGCAAGTACCCTACCAGTTATAGGGAGTCCTTAAGGAGTGTGCGGTTGAGCTTGATATGCAATTTGTTTTATCCCTATTCCACACTCAAACAAAACATTAGTAGACAAAATCCATTTATGAATTCACATTATGCTTACATTGACCGCTAGCTTGGTTGTTTGGCTAGGTTATTCGCGAGCCCTTTGATGAGGTGTCAAACCTTATGGAGGTGGCTAGGGTTCGGAAGGAGGTGGACGATCGATGATTTGTGATGGAGTGCCCCTTATCCTTAGAGTGGTACTTAGGGGATCGTGTTTGAAGCAGGAAGTTTGTTTCCACTTCCGCCAGGCTAGTGCGTGCAGACCCCCCTATAGGCCTATGGTGGCCACACCTGATGATTACTTCTGAGGCTGATAAAGCCATCTATCTTGAGGGGAATGGTCGGGTTATGGAGAGCATCTTGGGTTCACACGAGCAGCACCAGTAGTGCCTACTTACTATATGCCCTCATATCTACAAGATCGACACGATCGAGTACCGTATAGAGAAGAGGAGGGAAGAGGAGAAGAGGCAATGTAAAGGCATAGTGAGTGATGATGAGGAGGAAGAGGCTGTCGAGGGCGAACTTGAGGGAGAGGGTGAGGTAGGTGCGGATGTGGTTGGTGAGGGTAAGCCCATACTTCATGATGAGCATCACTCTTTTGAGGTATGATTGTTTTATTTACATGTATGTCAATTGCCTGGGTTTGAAAATTGTTGCTTATGTTCGCCTTTTGTGTTGTCTTTCTTTCAGAACCCTTCAAAAAAGAGGAGTAGGCCTAAGAGTAGTGAAGTATGAGGTCGGGGAAGACCCAAAGGGGCCTAAATTCGTAGAGGGGAGACTCATGACTGCCTTAGAGACCTCTTTCCCGCTTATGAACTCAAGAGGTGAATTCCATACTAGAAACATAAATCCGATTACCCATTCCTTGGAGTTCTTTCCGAGCGACGCCACACATGTAAGTCTTGGCTGAAATCACATGTATGTGATAACTCCTGTGTGGATCCTTTTCTAATTGATTTTTGGATTTTATAGGTTGCCTGTAGTGAGGTGAAGTGATTGGCCAAAAATGCCTTCGCTCTCAGGGATACTATTATCAATAAGTCCTTGCTTGTTAAGGTATATTCCCTGTTCTGACATGGCAAAATAAAACAAAATGAAATGTATATATAGATGTTATGAATGATATGGGTTTCTGTTGCTCCTTTTGTTTGTAGGATTTCTTGACCCTTTCATTGTCGAACGCCAATGCAGCTCAGCAGCGGTACTAGGAGGAGATGGGAGCACTTCGATGTCCCGTGAGCAAGCTGAAGCAGTAGTTAGATACTATCATGTACGAAAGAAGAAGCAAACATAACCTACATCGTGCAAACCCCGATGAGCCAAGTCATAGAGGAGTAAAGGTGGCAGCCGGCCGCCATCCTTTTACCATGGCTGCTAAATCTAGCAGCATCCTAATGAGAGAGGACAGAGAAGAAGATGAGGATGAGGTCGACGATTGGCTTCTTAGTGAGGAGGATGTCTCATCACACCCGACCTCTGGTGGCGGGCATTCTTAGATTTACCTGTTTATCCCCATTCTCTATTTCTTTTTATTTTATGGATTTTGGTTTGTACATCCCTGATACATTGGGGTTTGAATCCTGGTTTTGGATTCGGATATTTGAATGAGTTGTGCACCTTTGGGCTTTGGTTTGAATAAAATTTGGGTCTTGTGCTTGAAATATGTCTAGAAATAGAATGCAGGGTTCTTTTATAGGTTTTAGACGGGCTTGAAATGGCCGAAATAGATCTAAAATTCATAGGGGAAGTGTCATGCCGCCGGCAGCTTGGCTCATGTAACCGGCGGTTTGATTCATGCCGCCGGTGGCATCGCTAGATTATCGGCGGTTTCAGATCCAGATTTATAGATTCAGACTTCTCTTTCGCTTTCTTTTATTTTATTATATATTTTTCTTGTTTTTTACTCTAACTTTTATATAGACTGCCCCTAGGGGTTTTCAATCTATCAAGTCTTTGCCTGGACTGCCCTTTTCTAGTTTTTAATCCAGCAGACTTATTCTGACTTTTGCATAGACCTGGATGTTTTTAGTCTATCCGGATTTATTATCTTTTTTAATTGAATCATTGATGAGCTCTGAGCATCTTCAATTAAGCTTACTTGCAATGTTTTCTCCCTTTAGTTGCCAAGCATTCATACAATCACAAGCACAGAGGTTTCAGTACGAAAAAAATACTTCTATTGAATGAATTTAATTTGAGTACAAGATGTTGGCATTCATTTCCATTAAACAAACTCATGGTGTTAACCAGTCTTTACAGATTTTCAAGTTAACATTTCACTATTTTTCTCTCGTGCCCTAATTTTTGCCTGAACCACCCTTTTTAGGTTTTCAGTTCAGTGGGCAATTTTGTAAGGAGATACCCTAATTTATGCACGGCCAATTTGTAGAATACCAACCGTTGGGTGTCACCCTAATTTTTGCCCAACCATTAGAAGATCGAAAGGTGGGTGATTTATTATATATATATATATTGTGTTGTGCTACTTTTCAGATTTATTTCTATTATTTAGATATGATAATGCTTAAGCTCATCTCAGCCAATCAAGTTGATGAACTCTCTCTCATCCATGCTCATGATCTTGATCGCCCCGTTCATTTGGTATTGTTTTTGGCTACACGACGGTTTTCCCAACTTGTCTCAACTTCTCCTCATCGTCAATGTTGGAAATTCCAGATGCCTCAATGCCAGGTCTACAACTTTTGGCGAGGGTATTAGGTATTTGACTTATTATTTTACGCTCATCCATGCCTTTGCAGATTCTCTAAGGCTCTTAGTGCCTGTTCCACTATCACACTAGATTACTCAATTCATTCTGACCTTCAAAGTTACATTGGGTAACCTTACTTGGATTTCGATTGGCCACATTGTAAGGAGTTTGGTTTGTGGGAGTTTTGGTGCTTGAAAAGTGCCTTCTCAATTTGCGCGGTCTTTCATGGTTAGGACTGAATTTGCCCCTTGCACCGGTGATGGAGGGTTTCAACTGTATCTTATGTCCATAAACCAAGTGATGTTTGGTTCAGGGGGCTTTTACTCGGTGCCTTCGAAAGGGCGAATGGTAGCTCATTTAGCTAGTTTGCTTAACAAGCTATTTTGCTAATTTAGTTGTGTGATTAGCATGTGGCTTGTGGGGTAAAGATACTTTCTCTCATACTTTATGTTCTTGGCGGTGGTTGCCCCCCTTGGAACTGATCTTTGTTGCTCGCGGGGTTTGATGCGGGTTGAGTCATGTTAGGTGGAGGTGTGTGTCTCTACAAGTTTGGTCATTTCCTTGGCGGTGAAATTGGTGTAAGATTCGGCTTCTTTTTTTGGGTGGTAACATTGGTGTGGGCTTGTGCATAGTTATGAGGTTGTTGAGTTAATTCCAGAAGAGACAGTTCTCCTTTTTCGGAGATGTTTGGCAATCTAACCATCGATCTTGGGCATATCTTGTGAGCATAACTAGGCAAAAGCGTTATCATGGTGTTTAAGCACTTTGTTATCTCACATGTGTTTTGGCAGGAGTTAAATTATTGGAAATGATTACCACTCGGGAGATTCCATTTGTACTCAAATTTATTTCATGTAGTAAAGTATTTTGAATGTCAAAAGTATTATACGTATGTTCAGATGAATGCGTGGGTCAACTGGGCAAAACATGAAACAAGTGATAAAATAAAAATTTGCTCGTGGAGCTGAGAGTTATAACCATGAAATTATTCAAACTGAAAGCATAAGGAAATCTACAGATTATAAATCAAGGCTTTTCATCCTCCACAGGCGAAGGGTCTTCATTGTTGATGTCGGCGGTGAGCTAAGTCTCATTCTGTTTGGTACTTAGCGAGATGTCGCTTACTTGACTCAACTACCCCGTGAGGGCCTCAGTGAACTACCTCAAGGCCTTGATCATCGGGTTCCTCACTTCATTTTGACCGTGCTTCTTTGCTAAAACCATCATGGCTTTAATCATGGTGGCTATAACCTCCTTGGCCTCTTCATCGTTTGTCTCCTCATCCTCACTGTCAGAGTACAGATTCCCCTTACCTTTAGAGCAGATGACCTTGATGAGTTCTTATGGCCCATTCCCTTGTTTAGGTAAGCAGGAATTGGTCATTCTTGTCTACTTGTTAGACTCCAGTAGGGGGCAATTCACATTGCTATGTGCCCTTTCTAGTTCCACAAACTTCTTATCCCTTATCAAACATTGTATGGCGTTGAGTAGAGCCTTACATTCATTTATACAGTGACCTAGCAAGATATGATATCCACAAAAGTTCTTCCTCTTATCACTTATAGGGGGTTTGTACTCGTAGAGAGATTTGAGAAGACGGTCCCTTCTTAACTCGGTAAATATTGCATTGAGAGGTAAAATCCATGGGCTCACAGTACCTACAGGACTGCTACTTGGCTGGGTAGTAGCAGTTGGGGTTAGCTTTTGAAATGCCTTTTTGCCCATCTGAGATGGGGATGCGCTTGTTTTGCCACTGCCAGTCAATGAGTTCATTCCAGAGTTCTTGGAAACCTGCTCTTTCTAATCATAATTAGCTGCTATCAACTAGTGCAAGAGGGTCTCAACCACGGGTGTCATGCCCGGAGATTGCATGACCTAGTCCTACTAAGGAGGTTTTAAGGTTGCGGGTAGCATAAATTGCCATAAAGTTTCCAACATTGGGGTAATTGGACTTTGGCCTCCTTCCCTTTACCGCAGGTAAGCGAAGACCAATGATTGCAAGAGTATTTCATCATCAGGTGTCATGCCCGGAGATTGCATGACTTGGTCGTTGGCTCGGGGGGATAGATGACTGTTGTAGGGTAGCCACAGCAATGGGAGTCAAGCCCGAAAATTTTATGACCTCGTCAGAGTTTTGGTTTTCTAGGGCTTGCTTGACAAATGTCTGTACATCTGTCTAAATTAGTTCTCGAATGATGTTTCGGAATTGATCTAAGCTCAGAAACTAGATGATGGCGGCGGCGATTTCAAAGCCAATAGATGGTAGAGGAGCTATTCCTGAGGCAAGGGTAGGACTACTACGTTCTTTAGGCAGGGCAGTGTTGTCATCGTTGCAAGTAAGAGACATGGCCAGTTGCGAAGGTTCAGATCAGGAGGAAGACTGTTTGGAGCATGAATTGAAGGTCAGGCCATGAGTGGGTTGTAAATGGTATGGATAGTATGAATGATTTTAGTTTAATAATCAGTGTGGTATGTATGGTTGTACGTAGATGTGGTTAGTGATGATACGACGGTATATCCCTCCAACATACGTGGGACGTTCATACCCATTGTCATGCATAGTGATATGTTGTGACTCAAAGGGGGTACAAAAGAAGTCCTACGGATGTTGTTAAACGTCTTCCACGAATGAAGATTGGTAAGGGTAAGTTGATTGAGTTTTTGGCCTTTGAAGCCAATGCAGGGGTGATGCATGAGTGTGTAGGACATAGCACTCAAATTGTCCCCCTTCCAACCTTATGACTCCCATGTAACGCCTCTTTGGAAAGGATGGAGGTTTAGCTTCTTCACCGTTAATGGCGAAAGAAGTGTGTCCCAATTGTTTTCTTTATTTTGGTAGTCCTAAAGGAATGAAATGCTAAGATATTTCTAACGCGGCTTTGGTATATGGTTGTTGATGTAGAAGGTTCTCGCTTACCTTGATTCCATGTTACTCAACCACTCCCCAAATAGGTACGATCGCAGGGGTTTAAATGTTGGTTCAAATGAGTGATCCACCCATTAGGTATCCTCAATTCCAAACAAGGCATGAGTGATACTTTTGCGAGCTTCTCGGGTAAAAATGGGGCACCTAAAAATAACCTAACTATCTACACGCTTAAGGATAAAACGTCATAAAAAAAGAACGAAGATTTAATTTGGCAATGATTTTAATGCATCATCAAAATCCTTTAAACTTATTGAAAATTTTTAAGTTCAAGTTTAAACAGATAAGTCCCCAGCAGAGTCACCACTGTGAGCGGATGACCTTTTTCCCGCAAGGACCATGTAAGATACGTAGCATGAGGGGAAATAACCAGCACTGTGAAGCGAGCCGAGGGATTGATCCTCATTTTAGCGTGATAAAAAATGGATTGATAGAATTAATTTTGACGTTGAATTTAAGTCCAATTTGCATTTTAAGGGATACGAGACTTAAAATCCCACATTTTAAAATAGAGTCCCCACCCAGTTAAGCTCCATCGAGAATTTTAGGTACAATTTTTCCACTGGGTGGTTAGACCGTACCTTAAAACAGAGAATCCAAGTTTGGATGATGTTATCTATTTTAAATTAGGCCAAGTTAAAAGATTTCATTCTTTCTTAATCGGTTTAATCCACCCTTTTTATTGTGTTTTCGGTTTATATCAAGCATTCAAAGCGGTAATTAAATAATTATTATAACTATCCAAAAAATAAATGCATAAAATAAAATAATAACTACATGGCTTTCCGAATCCTATACATTTTTTCTATACGATGAATAAAATACCCGAAGGCTTAGCATTCATCTAGCCTAAATCTACCTCCACAAAACAATTAGCACAAATACGACACATTGTATGAGGTATATCACGTAACATGCATAGTTAATGAACAAAACAAGACCCAAGTTAGCATGAACATGGCATATTTTATTTCTAATTTATGGAGCCCGGTTGGATGGCTAAAATTGGGATTTAATCGGCGTTTGCGGGAAGATTTCATTGTATCCATATTTTAGACTTGATTGTTGTTTTAACTGGATTATTAGTTAAAATGCCATATGTATGGAGTGGGGTCTATTTTTAGAAGGTTCTGGACCTTCATCATTGCACTGTACATCCTAGCTTCAAAAATTTAAACAAGGTTAGAAAATAAATGAAAATGAAATTGCTGTCCAGAAGGCTATGCCGCCGGTGGCATGACTGAGGCCGCTAGCGACATGGATGATGCCGTTGGTGATCTTAGCTATGCAGGTAGGCTACACGAATTTCTAGATACCCTAAAGAAAGGGTTCTGTAAGAAAATGGGGGCACTAGGGGCAAATAAGGCCACTGGCGGCATGAACGATGCCACTGGCGGCATGGTTGATATCGCCGGCGGCTTCAGTTTCTTGCAGCAGCTGGTTTTTGGTCGAAAAGCGACAAAGAAACCTAAAACTAAGCACAAACAGCAACCAAACACAACAAACAAGTAAAATGGAAGCCAAAGAGCTATGAACTCAAAATTTTTACCCCAGGCTGTGAATCCACCTCTTCATGACCCGTATGACACCTCCGGGGTGCTGAAATGATGATTTTGGAAAGTAAGGGGTGATTTAGTCTCTAAATCCTAATTTGAGTGATTTCTAAACTTAAAATGCACCTAGATATTAGAGAGTTTAGTATAGAAAAAACCAAGAAAAGATGAATTGAATCCTTTTTCTTACATTTTCTAAACTTTATCCCAATAAAGCTAACTAGAATGCTCAAAATTTACTTGAAATCTTGAGTTGAGGGAGAGTGGAACCCTTCAAATGGCTGGAAAATGTTGTTCATATAGGCTAAAATCTGTTAGAAATTGCCATTCATCAAATATCTGTCGGATATCGAGCAAAAAAGGCAGACAGCTATTCTACAGAGGAAATCATGCCGCTAGCGGCATGGATGATATCGCCGACGGTATCGAAGAGGCTGCTGGTGGCCTCACCTTCCTGATAGGTCTTAAAAGCTAGCACGATTCATTCCCGAAATCGGGGAGAAGGAGAGGAAATCTGGCAAAAGGTGATTTTGACCGAAAAACTCAGATATTAGGCTTACTTTTTTATTTTTATTGGGTGTTTTGGATTAAATTATTTTTAGGTGAAAATCATTGGTCTAAGCTACCACCAGACGCATTACCGAATACGCCGAACTGAATTTTTCCAAAAATAAAATTCGTAGAGAATTTTATATCGGTAATAAAAATTCTAAAAAGAATTTTATCATGAGGAATACAATCAGGCATACATCATCATCATCTCGCGAGAGGGACTGTTATGCTCACAGGCACTCTGGACTCTCCGATGGGTCTCTCCTCTTGAACTCTCGATCGACACATCAGTGAGAATGAGGTCTTTAGCAAATTCATCATAATCCCATCGACTCTACCCTATGAAGAGGCTACCCGGATAGGCAGAGTCGGCCCTATAGAAATAGTCTCAGGATCAGTAGTGCATCAATAAGAGGACTCTCCATGTACCTCAGTGCTGGTAGCAGGCCCTCCTCTCCTCTTCTTGCGAGTCCCCTGAAATCATAAAAAGAAAAGTGGCGTCAGGTATGCAAAGTGAGCCAGAAATGACAAGAGTGGTGGAAAGCATTAATTAAATTCGCAAAAGGTTTGGGGAATATACCCTCCTACGCCAACCATAATGAAGGACAGTCGAAAGAAGCTTGAGTCGGCATCACCAGTGTCACCATACTCCATAGTGACTCCTCCACCGTCATCCTCTGAAGAGGCCTCATCGTGATCATCATTGCCACTCTCAACTCCATCACTACTCTCAGTCACGACATCATTATAACCGAACTTGAAATCCTAAGGTACATCAGCCCTCATCTTCCTCGGGCAATCCGGGATGAAGCGCCTCATATGAGCGGTGTAGTCATGGGGCAACCGAAGGCATCCTAAAGCGGTCACCCTACATAAGCTGGGCTCATGCGCTGGCAGGAATGAGATGAGGCCAAAAAACACCAACCAGCACGTTAGAAGGAACCCTCCTCCGAGTCGTAATGCTCGTCCTCCACCAAAGAACCCGCTCTCCAAAATACCACTCTTGGGAAAAAGGGCACTCCATAATATACCGACACCCGTCCATCGTTCATCGGATATGCTTGATCTGGTGGTAATGGGGCAACAAGCTAAAAAAACACCACAATAAATCATTGTAAGTATCCTCCCATTTGTGCAAACAATTTTAAACTAATGGTTTAAAAATACGTAGAAAATAATGTTACCCGATGGCATTTAAGCTACCTCAAATACTCCCAGTACCGGATGCGTCCTTCCTCTATCTCTAGCTCAGACCACCTGCACATCCAATGAGGGATAGCATGTGAATCAAGCCTCGGTCGTGTGTCGAGCATAGGCCGAGGGACTATCAAGTGCTCAAATGCCCACATATACAAAGACAGAAAAATGATAAGATCAGTAAGCCGAACAGGAATCAGGGTCAATATTAAGGAAATAAGATTGCTCACCAAAACCCACAGCTATCCAAACTTGAACTCAGTGACTCTCCCTCAAGCCGAGCAGTCAAGTGCATAATAAATTTGTCCTAGGATGGCCCTTGACCAATTCCATTTCTTAAACTCGGTCAGATTCTCCAAGACATATAGCAACCCTAGAGTGACTCTACTCGAAGAGGAAGGAAAGAAAAGGCACATGTCAGTAGCGTCAAAATAAGTGACCACAGATGCTGGTAAAGGCGGTCCCCGCCAATATTGCTCTCCTGAGTCCAATAATCATGTAGATGCCCATATCTCACTATGTCATCGGCCGGTACTGGGACTCCTAATAAACTCTTGATCTTAGCAAGAGTGGCTGGCTCAGTACGGAACCGCTCCAAGTAGACGTCAAAATGGATAACTCTCCCTTCTCAAGGCAGCTCAGTCATGGATACTATGTTCGAGGGAGTAATGGTCATCTCTTCGCTCAGAAAATGAAATGTATGTATGGTCTTGCTCCACCGCTAAACCAACCAAGCCATAATGGTTGGACTCATCGGTCGAGGTGCTCAGTAGCATCGCCTCCAATATTTGGTCCACCCCCAAATCCTGGATAGCCAAAACTAATGAGTCATCTTGTGTTGACTCGAATCGGGTTTTAATGTCACTCCACCAATCCGCACACCGTTGAAATAACCCTAGTGGTTTAATTTCCGTCGGCTGCAAAATAAAATTCAAAAAATAAGATATTGTTAGTTAAAGTTTGCAAAACCAGAAAAAGCTCAAATTTCATCATCAAGACCATCTTAGATGAAAATTTCAACCCCAAAATCGGACTCTGCGCAAAAAACAAAGTAGTAATGTGTCCTTCAAAAAATATTCTGGGCTTCCCCAGCGGCCGGCCACCGTAGCACCCGCCGTCAGCGGCTCAACCGCCCCGATGACCGATTTCTCCCCCGAAAATCCAAAAAAAATCCTTTTTTCCCCTTTTCGGCTCACATTTGACCCAAAATCCAACTGAATCAGTTCTTAAACACCCCTAAATCTATCCTACATGTATTTAAACATCCTATTTAATCCAAATTTGAGCCTAAAGCTCTGCGAGAAATCAAGTTCGGGGTTCATGGCATAATGAACGGATTTTCCAAGTAAAGCAAAGCAAAATTAGGGTTTTATTGGTTTACCTAGCGCATGTAAGCATGATCCTCTCATTGTGTGAACATATGGACTTGTGAGGTTAGTGTGTAACCCATGCAGTTGTTGGAATCCCGAAGACCGTATGCCCAAGGGACTGCGTATATCCGTAATCCATGTAGCCCCTTCAGTAGTGAATCGTAAGGAATCACATAAGGCTTTCTCTCTCCGCTCTTAGCATACATTTTTCTTTAGATGTAAAAGAATGGAAGGGAAAGAGATAAGAAGTGAATATATAGAGGTATAAAAAGAAAAAAAATGGTGGATAATTTTTATTATCCTTGGCACGCATTTCCAAATTTCTCCAAGGGGTAAAACCTATTGATCAACAATTCTTCCCGGCCTTCGGATATTACTAAACTCAGTTTATTTAATCTTCTGCTGTTTTTATTATTAATTGAAGGGGCAAAAATTTTTGTCTCAACAAAATCAATTAAGCAATAAAAAAAGGCGGACATGTTTGACATATGCTAACTGATTAAAATTTCATTCTTGACAGGCTTGTTGATGGCGATCCCAAAAAACAACCAGTCCAGAATTTCCTGATTTAAAACTCGACCCTAATCGATCCGTTGATGGTGAGTCCCTGAACTGCCCGTAGGCAACCAACCCAGGTCTTTGACTTTGATAGGTTCGTTGATGATGCGTCCTAGGAGCGTCTGTAGACAACCGACTCAAAGGATTTTCTACCCCCGATAGGTCCGTTGATGATGCGTCCCATGATCGTCCATAGATAAACTACTTAAGGTTCTATTATTTCAGGTACGGCCACCTATCCCTCGCTCTTTTATAAGAACACATTTGACCAGTCAAATTATAATCCCATTAGGGGCAGCCTGTGAGCATGGGCTTTTCGGTGTCCCACGGAACTATGATGACTTTTTGCTCTGACCTTTTTGCCGGCCAGTTGTTCTATTCTTTCAGAGTCGAATCGCATTCGGCAAGTATTCTGTGGACAATTTAGGACTTTAATCGCTTCGTTTTCCATCCCCGGTTATATATAAAATTAATAAAAAAATCAAAAATAATAAAAAGGATAAGTTAAAAATAATAAATAATAAATAATAAAAAAATGCTAGTTCCCCCCTCGTCGGAGGCGTCGGCGGCGGCGGCGGCGCGGCAAATCGCCCTTTTGGTGGGTGAACAGCACACCCAGGGCAGCGGTTGAGATTCAACCATTGCACAGGTCCCTGAGTTCTTCGCCAGTTCGTCTTTTCTCTCTCTAAAACGGATAATCTCAATTTTTCTAGGAAATCTAAGATTTCTAGGGATTAATTGGTTTATTTGGAGTGAGGAAAGTCTATATAAACCCATTAAATCATCTAATTCAGGACTTTTTGCTAAATTCAGGATTGAAATTCAATTTTAGGGCTCTTAACCATTTTGGAGAGAGAAAGCTTCATAAAGCCATGGAAATCTGATTAGTTCAGATTCCTAAGCATTTTTAGGCTTGATCTTTTAGTCTAAACACTAAAATCAAGTAGAAATCATAGGTTAAACGGGCTTAAATAGGATTTAGGGACTTTTTATGACAAAATCACTAAAATCTGTCACTGAGTCCGTCGCTAATTTCGTCATTGTTTCGTTGGATTTTCGTCACAAATTTGTCACAAAGCTTGCCAAACGTCCGATTCGAGTCTCAAAACATGGATTCACGGCCTAGAGGTAACAAAATTGAGTTTCAATCTCTTTTAATTATTTATTTAATTATTTCGCTGCTCTTGTTTGTTCTTGGGGTCTTCTACCCGTGTTCTTTCGGTATTTTTGCAAGCATCCTTCCCGGTGTTTTGGGTTTCTTTTTGTCTCAAAGCCAAAAAATTAAGGTTATTTCGTCATTTTAAGTCTAGATCTACTGCAATATCGTAGGAATTGGCTTAAAATTTTGGTAATCTTTAATTTTCATGTGTAAAAATACCGATTTTTGTATGTTTGACATTTTTCCGATCCAACCGCTTCGGTGGGCATCCAACCGCTCAGGCGACGCAATCACTGCTGCAACAGCAGCAGTTTGATGCCCACTCCAACGGTTGGACTGGCAAAAATGCCAAAAGGTCCCTGTTTTGTATGTTAGGCCCCGTTTTATCGTTTTCTTGCATTTTTTACCCCGATTTTCACCCAAAAAATTTTCAAATAATCACAAATAATCTGGAATTTAACAATCTAATTTTTAATCTATTTTTTATCATTTTATTAATTATTTAATTGATTAAAGCTTCATTTAATGGCTTAAAAATGTCTTTTTCACCAAATAAATCCTTAAAAAATCTTTTTATCCTAAATAAAATCCCAAATGTTAATTGATTTTAGGGTGTTTAGTTTATTTAATTAATTATTAGGTTGATTAGATATTTATTTAATACCTTAATACCGCGTTTTAAATCCCGAAAATTCTCAAAAATGGTTTTCTCCTATTTTTGATTTAATTTTCTACCTTATTTTGTTTATGTATTATTTGTGATTGTTCGTCTATGATTTGCTATCTGTAGAACTGTTTCAGGGTTGGTAAGCTCGGTGTTGAGACCTGATTTTAGTCTCTCTTTATTCGCTTTATTTATCCGCTTTCACTTTTCCCACATTAGAAAATTGTATAGGTATTTGAAAAGCCATATAATAATTAATTTATCTGCTTTATTTACTGCTTTCTGCATGTCGAGCTGTGCGATGTATGGATATTATAACTGAAAACTCTAAACCAGGTGGCAACTCTGTCTTGAAATACGGGATTTCAGGTGTCGTATCTTTTAACATTTAAATTGGGCCTAAATATCAACTTGAACATCATTTTCATCAATATTTTTATCACGCCTTCTAAAATGGGGATCAATCCTCCGACTCGCTTCACCACCCTTATTTTTTCGTGCCCTTAAGGGTCGGGAAAAGGTTGCCTGCTCACAATACCCCATACTTGTAATCCAACATTTAAGGACCCATTAGTAATATTCCACAGTATACCCACTTCCACATTAATAATAAGTTGAAATCAAGTCTGAGGACTATTGAGACCTATTCAGCAAACTGTCTATGACATACAACCATGTGACCTTGCTATATGGATCGGTCCAGCCCTAAGTTCTCAATATGTTCCTATGTTCATGATCTACTTGCCAAGTGACATAGCAACTACATTGCTATAGATCATCCAACATACAAGTCTTTCATTTCATTCATACCCATGATTAAAACAGACTTGGGATATTTGTGATTATCAATCAATGGATACTCTACTTATGTTATAGCACAAGATATACATGCAATAGATTATTGCCTTTATAATGTGACACTATTAGCAGGTACATAATGTAAGAACCAATGCCTAGGAACAAGGACACACCGACATTTCCAGCAATCAGGTCAACAAGTTAATTTTCATAGATCCTCCATTTCTTTCAGTGCTAATTTAGACTATTTACAAACAACTATTTTATGAATTTTTCAATGTTCCTAAAACTTCTTGTGAATCTAAATGTTTAGGGATGCCTTTATGTATTCGTCGTAGTAGGATCAGTTCTTTTGATTTTCTAAGAGATCACATCTGGAAGAAAATTAATTCATGTAGAAATAAGTGTCCAAGTTAGATAATATTAATCCATAATTTTTTTAATAATACGAACAAAGGTAGGATGGCTAGGGTTCTCTCCTGAACCCTAGCCGCCCAGATGCCTTCTCTCATCGGTTTTTACCGGCAGTATGCCTTCTCTCACCGATTTTTACTGGCAGTTTATCATGGGGATTGCTGCTCCTCTATTTGCAATTCGTTTCTAACATAATGGATGGCTCGTTTTGCATCTCCTCCTTCAAATTGTTAAGGAGCATACGGCTAAGCCGCTCAGGTTTTTCTCTTTTATCAGCATTGCTTCAAGTAGTCCTTCATGGGGATAGGCGTCCCTCATCTATTGCTTGCTTTTACTAGTGTTTTGGCCAACTGTTCATCAAGGGGATAGCCATTGTAACTCCTCCTTAGGAGCATTTATGAGTAGGCATCTAGGGCTCTCATCTTTTCCCTAGTTGCTCAGATTTTTTCTTACCAGCGGCGATCTCTCGGGCTGTAGTGATTTCAAACCTTATGGTCACAATTTCTTTAGCTACAACCCCTCGCTTGAGTTGAGCAGTTTCGGTCTTATTGGAGCTTTGGTTCCTCATCTGATGGTACTACATCAAGATCTTTCCCTTGAAGTGGTTTTGATTATCGGCTTAGGTCTAGAGAGTGGACAAATTTCAAATGATGTTTCTTCTTTGGAAGGTGAATTTGCCTATTGGCATAGATCTCAGTTTTAATTTGAGTCGATAGTTTAATGTTTCAATGTAGTGCCTATACAACCTCGAAATTGCTTTGAATCTTACGATGATGTTGTCGTCATCACTGTCGTTTATATTGCATCACAGGGGATTTCCTTCTGTTCCTTATCTTGCCGGCTATAATTTAATTGCTACTATAGATCTCTAGATCATTATGATCACACTCTATTATGATTTGGTTCTTTAGTTCATTATTATTGCACTAGATTGCAAATGGCTTTGCAAACATGCTAGAGATGTTTTTATTTTTCTTTTCTTTTTTTATTACTTTTTTCTTCTCATTTTAATAAATTGAGCCGGTATTTTCCGAGCTGAGATTTTACTTAAAAAAGTGTCTAAGTTAGGGGGGAGAGAGGTTTTCATTAAATCTGTCCTTCAGTCCATTCCATCTTATACCATGTCTCTGTTTCGTATCCCGGTGAGCCTGTGTGAAGTTATACATAAGTTATTGAATTCATTTTAGTGGGTTTCAAACAATGGGGATAGACGTGGAATTAGGTGGCAACGATGGGATTTTTTATGTAGGCCTAAAATCAATAGTGGTATGGGATTTAGGAATCTTGTGGACTTTAATACTGCTTTATTAAGAACACAAGTATAGAGATTTCTTATTCACCCTGATTCTCTTATTTGTAGAATTTTTAGAGCTTGATACTTTCAAAACCAATCTTTTTTTTTGCTCATTTATCTGATTCTCGAAGCTGTGTGGCGAAGTATTTTTTTTCAAATATAGAGTTAATTAAATCTCAAGTTAGATGGGGAGTTCGTAATGGTAAATATATTTATATCCTTAATGATGTGTGGGTAAATCATGTTGACTGGATTGTCTTGACTAGTAAAGATAGGCAAACTTTGGAAGGGAAAATAGTAGATTGGTTAATTAGAAATAGTTCTTGGAATTTTTCTAGAACCATGAGTTCTTTGATGAAAGGGAGGAAGGTGTTATTATTTGCACCCCAATCCCCACTTAGGCTCGAGTTGGTACTCCATTTTGCCGTCAAAAATCAGGATTTTTATATGGCGTTTGATGCATGGATTTTTACCTACGAGGATGAACTTAGTTTCTCAGTCTATTTTGGAAGAAGGTTATTGTCGGCTTTGTTTCCTCTCGATGGAGAATGAGTCACACCTTTTTATTCATTGCAAGTTAGTTAAAAAAGTTTGGTCGTTGTTTGATCATCATATGCTATTACATTCTAATTTGAACATTGTGCATTTGCTATGTGATTGGTTGAGATTTGGTTCTAATGTCTTCCTACAACAGGTTTTGCGTTGGTAACTGACAGTCAGATTAAACATACATAACATGCATGGCGGAAATTCAAAATTTTGTCCCTGTCCCCAAGAACTCCTATTAGTTGCATATAAATTAAATAAAGCCTTAACTAAATAATTCTCTACCTACGTTAGCACGCAAAAGAGCCAGACATACCATAATTCTAAATTATATTCTAGCATAAATATTTTATACTAAGTATATTATAACTCTAAGCTATAACCTAAGCATAAAATATACTAAGCATGCAAAACAACCTAAGCATAATTATTAAGTCTAAAATGCTTAAAGAAAATGACTTAATAATTAAACGAGAAAATAAGGGCATACCAGTTGAAGCGTGCTTTAGCAAAACTTTGTTATACAAGCCTCTAAAGTAGGATAGCCTCCATGAGTTTCCACACGAACCCCACAAACCAAAACCTCCCAATGAGGAAGAATTAAAGAACCTTGAGTAGCTGCTAGGCCACTCCAAAATCCCACCCGAAAATATAAATGAAATTATTCAAGTTCCACTTGAATTGGTACGAATTGGAATGGGGAAAGGAGACCCTATTTATAGGTGGAGCAAAGGCTCCACGTAATTAATGCGGGATGGGTAAATACCCATCCCGCCCATTCAAAACACGCGGATCCTAGTGGATCCGCATGTTGCCCAAGGCAACCCTGCTTGGCTTATCGCACAAGCCAGACTTATATGATCCTGCCTTGTTTTGCTAGCTGGGACTCGGGGGCTTTCCCACGAGCCCAACTCGTAGAGGCCCTTCTTGGGCTGGGGAAGCGCTGCACATGCAGCGCCTGCTCAGCCCAAGCCGAGTGCCCACACAAGCGGGGCTTGCGTGGCACGCGGCCCACGGGTGCACTATGCACTCATGTGGCCTTTTTTTCTTTATAGTCCCCACGACTCCTTTCGCGCTCGTGGGGCCTACGTGTGCAGGGTCCAACCCTCGCCTTGGCAATCCAATTTTTTGGCTCCCTTTTTTTAATGACCCTAATAAAATTAGCTACCGGCCAATAAATAAAAACTCTTTATTCCAATCAAATATTTATTTTATGACCCTAATAAATTAGTCGCCAGTCAAAATAAATTGCTTGGTCTATCCAAAATTGATCCAATCTATTTTAACCAATTAAATAATAATCCAATTATTATTTATATCATATTTTTGTAATAGAATAAATCTATTAGTTCTTTACTTAGTCCGATGAAGATCCAATGTGTGTGACTTTATAGGATCCTGAAGTATTGAGCTGTTAAGGCCTAACTAACCCTTGTTCTAATGGAACCATTAGCTCGAGGTTCTAGACCGTGAATAGAACTCGATTACATTAAATGACTATAGTACGCCTCTAGCAAGGGTATACTATCCCCCATTACTTGGAATGTCATTTGTGCTTATGACTTAATCCCGGTTAATGCAGTAGTTATCCAATGCGATAAAATCCTTCCATTCTTTAATATTAGTACCATCTGGTTTATAGGGTTCGGTTAAAGTGTTACCCCACTAATAGCAAGGTTGCTCCAAGCTACCCCGGTTATTTACTTGTTACCGAAGTATATTGCCTTTTACCATAGTGTGTTTGACTAGAAACCATTTCTATCAAACACATACTCTGATTAGAGGTTTATGGCAATCATCACTTCAACAAGTGGCCAGGTACAACTCCTTAATATATCCGGAGTGATGGATTCTTTCTGACTACTCAGCTTACCAACATGTTGTCATCACTATACCCGTAATCACCCGTAGCACCCTAAATTAATAAGTGTATAGAAATGACCCAAAGTATAGCAATAGTACCATACAAGGTAACTAGTATCTCAAGTATGAGGATATTCGCAAAGCTTATTGCATGAAGATAAACACTAACACATTGATATATAAACCAAGTGTTTATCTTACTGAGGTCTCCAATATATCTTCCAGATATATCCATGCGTCAAACTTAAGGCAACACCTTCAATCCTTAGGAGATTGACGGCTTGGACCCTTTCCAAGAAAGTTAACCACATGCTAGTCTTTCCGCTTTCATCAATATCCTTTCTTGATGAAACTATGACTAGGGATAGTTTAGACATAATCATAATTGCACATGAAGCAGGTTCCACCAGATATAGTCCAACTATAATTTCTCTGACTTCATACTATGATATCTCAAGGACTTTTGTATACATACATCAATGAATATATTTAACCAACTACAATAAATATACACTGAAACACATTGATATAAACAAAAGAACAAATGCCTTTATTGATTAAACAAATTATTTGTACTATTACATAATTAAGATATATCGCCCTAATTGCCTTAAGGGCATACATCATATCCAACATTTTGTGCATCTTATGGGAAATATGGAATGCCCAAAATAAAGCAATATGGCATAATGTCTCACCCCAACCAGAATCAGTCTCAATGCTTGAAATGGGTACGAAAGTTCAATAGGATTCAGCTGGGTTTCAAGCTACAAATGATGTCACAAGTTCAAGTGTTGAAAATGGCAAGTCTATGGACGTTTTATTTGACTCTCATGGTAGGCAATGGCGTGTATAGCAGGTCTTGGATTCATTAAAGGTGCAACAGTAATCTGATTAGGATTTATAGGGTGCACAGTTATAGCAGTAACTCGATAGGTGGTTTCCCCTATTGATTCCGTTCCTTAAGTGCAATACTGATGCAACTATTTTTAAAAATGGAGAATCTACTTGTTACGGAATGGTTGTTCGCAATTTAGATGTGTTAATTTTTGACTCAGTCGAACTATGTCGATCATAATATGTTTCTCTTCAAAAAAGAAATATATAAGAAATGGAGAGAATAAAAGATGAATGCAAGTTCTTATTATTATTTTTTTTAGACTCACTCTTTGTTCTGATGATACAAGTTGTGAAATCAAACTCTTTATATAGAGTTTCTAAACTAATAACCTATAAAAAACAATTAATACAAAACTTATATTTTATGTTGTGAATTTGCTCTATAACTCTCATTTGCATGCAACATGTTAAAATATTACTAATATCTTCAGTTAACTTATTAAATATCACTTTATTTTGTACGTTCATCTTCTCCTCTTTTATTCTTTCTTTTATTTATCATTTAATAATTTATTAAATGGTTCCATGCAAACTCAATATTCAACACTCCTCCTTGAGTTTTGCATTGAACAAGCCAAGTTTAGCCTTTAGATATTCAAATTTTTTCTGAGGTAGAGCCTTAGTCATTATATCAGTAACTTGGAGATTTAAACTGTAGTGAACCAGATGAACTTCACCATTCTTCTCAATTTCACAAAGAAAGTGATAATTAACTTTGATATGTTTGGTTCGTCCATGTTGAACTAGATTAACGGCAATTGCAATGGCAGATTTGTTGTCCACATGAATCATGGTTGGTTCTTTCTGCTCTATACTGAGATCATTCAAGATTATTCTAAGCCATGTTGGTTGATTAGCTGCTATTGCAGGAGAAATATATTCAGCCTCTGCAGTTGACTGGGCTACAACTTTCTACTTCTTTGAATTCTATGCAAAAACACCCAAAATAATTGAGAAAACAAATCCAGAAGTGCTTTTGCTATGATCAAATCTCCCAGCCCAATCACTATCACAATAGCCTTGCAGTTCACCACTTTCATCCTTCGAATACCAAATATCATAACTTGTAGTCCCTTTTAAATAGCTAAACACCCTTTTTGCAGCACCAAGATGCTTCTAACTTAGAGCATTCATGAACCCCGAAAGCAAACTTGCTGAGACCATTAAATCGGGCCTAGTTGCTATCATGTAAAGAAGATTACCAACCAGACTTTGATAACAACTTGCATCAATTTTCTCAGCTTCATCAAATATTGACATCTTTTTGTTGACACATAGAGGAATGGAAATAGATTTGCAACTTTCCATTTTAAACTTCTTTAGAACATCACAGGCATATTTTCTTTGTGAAAGAAAAATGCCATTATCAAGTTGATCAACCTCCAGGACAAGAAAATATTTCATTTCTCCAAGATCAGACATATCAAACTCTGCCTTCATAAGATGCCTGAACTACAGTACCTGCTCGAAATCTCCTCCTATCACCAATAAGTCATAAACATATATCGATATAATAAGTTAAACACCATCATTCAAGCCTTTCACAGAGTGCGTCGCTTTAGTTTCACTCCTCCTAAAGCCAATACTGAGCAGATATGCATCAAACTCCTCCTACATAGCTACTTTCCATTGATGGAACTTTGAGGCTTCATCAGATTTTGATTGTTCAATAACAGTCATGTTGCATCTTTCATAACTTTCGGCAAGCAACCTTGTCTTCCTATATGGACTATCAGCAGTAGAGTCAACATCTACTTTATCCTCAAGTTGCTTATCTTGAATGACATTGCTTGCTTTAGCTTGAAAAGTTGCAACAGGTGGATTTTCCTCCAACTTATTTGCCTTAACCTGCCTTTTCTCCCAATCCCTATAAGCTTGCACACCGAACCTCATATCCCATGTCTCATCTCTCTTGGTAGATGAAGCTACATAATTTACATGTTTCAACAATAAAATATAGCTATTATCAACCTTCTTCACCTTGACAATCTCAGCATTCGCAGCATCATAAATATGGCAATAATCATTTTTAAACAAAATGGAATAGCCATTATTTTGCAGCTGTGCCACACTTAATAGATTTTCATCTAAACTAGGTATGAGTAACACATTTGTAATCAGCTTTGTACCTTGTTTGGTTTGAATCAGCATAGAACCTTTACCTTGCACTTTAACAATCACTCCGTTTCTAAGCTTGACCTTTGTTCTGTAGTTGTGATCCAAGCAAGAAACACATCTTCTGATTCTTTGCCATGTTACTAGTACAACCACTATCAATGTACCACATATTGGTACAGGAACATGAAGATCTTGAGAAACCATAAACAAATGGCTTTCTTGTTGTTCATGATTCTCAATGAAGTTTGCTTGTTGTTGTTGAGCTAGTCAATTATGTCCGTCTTACTGAGTTGGATGGTTCTTCTTCTTTGCAATACTTTGCAATGTGGTCGTTCTTCTTGCAAATTCTACACTGCAAATTTTTCCAACATTTACTTTCAAGATGATTAGTTTTTCCACAAGTGGAAAAAGGTGGAAATTTTCCCTTCCTAGAGAAATCTTTATGCCCTTGTTGCTCTTTTCCTTTAAATTCTGTAAAAGGACCTTCTTTTGAGCTTATGGCTATCTGCTTCCCTCTTTGTTTCACTTAAAAAGCATTCTCAAAAATTCCCTCACTTCTCATGGAAGTCCTCTGCTCCTGAGCTTGTAATTTGCTAACTAACTCATCCACTGAAAGTGTTTCCAAGTCACAAGTCTTCTCTATCACCGAGAGTTTTGACTCAAATCTCTCAGGTAGACTTACCATCATCTTATCTACTACTCTCTGATCCTTGAAGTCCCCTCCAAGTAATTTGATTTGATTAACCAGATTCATAACTCTAGAAGAGTAGTCTTTAACACTTTCACCATCTTGCATTTTCATCAGTTCAAACTCCCGTTTGAGAGTCAACAACTTTACTCCTCTCACCTTAGCAATTCCAGCATATTCTTCTTTCAAGTGATCAAACCTTTTTAGCTATTCTGAATCCTACCAGCCTGGGAAAGATGTCTACAGATATGGGTGAATGAATGATCGAAAGTGCCTTGAAATTCTTCATTGAGGCCTCTCAGTCTTGCTTAATCTGCTGTGCGAAAGGATTCTCCGGTAAATTTTGCACATAATCCTCCACAGCACTCCAAAGATTATAAGCAAGAAGATACGGTTCCATTCTTACAGCCCAATAATCATAATTTTCTCCTGTGAACACCGGTGGTGGGGGCAAGTTCACATTCGTTGCCATCTTTTGAAACACAGCCCTTAAGAAACACTCTCTGATACCACTGCTAATTTTTAACTCAGTCGAACTATGTCTATCACAATATGTTTCTCTTGAAAAAAGAAATATATAAGGAAATGGAGAGAATAAAAGATGAATGCAAGTTCTTATTATTTTTGTTTTCGAACTCTCTTTGTTCTGATGATACAAGTTGTGAAATCAAACTCTTTATATAAAGTTTCTAAACTAATAACATACAAAAAAAACAATTAATACAAAACTTATATTTAATTCACAAACTGATGGTGTGAATTCACTCTGTAACTTTCATTTGCATGCAACCTGTTGAAATATTACTAATATCTTCAGTTAACTTATTAAATATCACTTTATTTTGTACGTTCATCTTCTCCTATTTTATTTTTTCTTTTATTTATCATTTAATAAATTATTAAATGGTTCCATGCAAACTCAATATTCAACAAGATGGCGTTTTCGTGGCTACAAAGTCAGGTCCATTAGTGCCTAATATAACAATTGCTAAAGGTGGAGCACTATCGGCTCGCAAGGCTCTTTCTTGGTTGCGTTCTCTTCATTTTACACATATTATCATTAAGGTTGATTGTGTGAATTTATATGAGGCTCTTACATCTTCTGATTCAGGACTATCTTATTTTTCGTGTATTATTCATGATTATAAAACTATTTCATTTTCATTCGTGCCGTGTTTGTTCAGTAGTGTAACTAAAACTAATAACTTCATTGCACATTCGTTAGCAAGGGCTGTTCATCTAGAGTCTATAGAGGGGGAATGATGTATAAATCCTCCAACATGTATTGCCTCTTTGCTTGATTAATATAATATTCCTATTTCTTAAAAAAATGATATAAGGGTGGTAAGGGTGATATATATCCCATATTTCTAACATTTTGATTTTTTTCATTAAAATAATTTGAATAATTATAGATTTTATTATAAAGATATAGTACACAGTGCATATGCTTAGCACGATGGGACACGATAATATATTTGATGAAGTCAGTTGACTCTAGTTAACTTGTTTATATATATATTGATGTTCAAATATATCTTCTTTAATTTTTAATTTATGTCTCTACATAAATTTTAAAGGTAACCCGTACCAAATGTGAACTCTTGCGCGCTCAAGGGAGAGCCTCTTTGCCAATACAAGTTTTGCCTATGAAAACGCTCACCCTTCTAAGCCGGTGATACAAACATGATGAGCTTTAATCTATTTTTAGTTTTCACCAAATTCGCTAACTCCAAACACGATCGTTTTGAATTTCAGTTTTCATTCATGTTTATTCTATTTGACAGTATGATTATCACTAAAAAAGATTTCGATGAAGCACAATTCACTCAAAGTTAAGAAAAATTCACTTTGTCACAAGCCAATTTTGCTACAATTTTTTTGAAACCAAAATTTGAGGTCTAATGTCTCAGAGAATTTTTTTACACTTATTTTGTGGTTTCACAAAGTAATTCTAGAAACCAAACTACTTCATTTACTAGTTTCATTCGAATGGAGGTAAAACAAAAATTAATATACTTAGTTAAGGGAATAGGTGTGCGGATTTCCTTGCGGCAGCATTTGGAGAGTCTCTCCCTCTTGGATGTCATCATATAGAACAACCTATTCCGGGAGTCTTTTCTATCTTAACCGAGGACATTTCGGGTGTTTCTTTTCCTAGGCTTGGACTGATCTAGCCTTTGTCTTCTTTTTACCATAAAAAAAATACATTACGCAAAAACTTTATTTAAAAGATTGATAACTATCTTATAAAATGTCTAAGCAACTTAAACCAATTAATTTGGCACCTAACAGGAAATAGCTCAGTTGGTAAAACTATTATACATCAATGGGCTCCTATTGATAAGGTCTCAGGTTTCGAGCCTCAAACTGCTCATAAAGTGCTTGGAAATGACATGATATATATCTAAAACAAACCAAATTACTTATAAAAAAAAAAAAGATTCACTCATTGGCTATTAATACATGGAAATTACATGCTTATGATAACAGAAACCAATTAAGAAGGCCATAAAATATACATTAGTAAATCACAAGAACACAACAGTCAATTAAAAATATTATCAGTAATGAACAACATAAACATTATACTCCACAATAGCATTATTTGTAGTTGGATCAAAGGTGTGAGTCTTAGCCTGAGCATAGCCACGAGCAAACCTAAAAACCTTACTTCCACCAACAATAGCCATTTCCCTTACCCCTGAAAATATAGCATTATGCCCTAAAAGACTCAGTGTACTTCCATTATACTTACCTTCTGTAAAAACAAAGTTAAAAACCATTACAAAACCAACTTCAGTTTGAGATGCACCTCCAAAAAATCCTTGTGCTTTTCCAACAAGTTTGGAGTTCATGTCTGGTTCCACAGTTAGAGGATCATCCGCCATGAAAACAGTTCCAAAAAACGTGGAAGAGTTGATGGGTGGTGTTGTAATGGGGATTGAAGTTGGTTTTTTGCTTGTGATTATGTCGTGGAAATAGAAGTGAAGATGAGTTCGTTTCTCTTGTTTTAGTCCTAGAGTTTTGGGAGATATTGTTTTCGAGAAACTCTCTGATTTCGCCATTGAAGAGAAAAGGAGAATTGTGAGAACGGGAAAATAGAATGTTTTTTCCATTGTAGGAAAGAAGTTGATGTATGCTTTTGCCTGTGAATGGGTTTTATATAATACAGAGGAGATAAAAGAGAT
Organism: Euphorbia pulcherrima; assembly: GCA_947683365.1. NCBI lineage: Eukaryota > Viridiplantae > Streptophyta > Magnoliopsida > Malpighiales > Euphorbiaceae > Euphorbia > Euphorbia pulcherrima. The sequence continues at coordinate 2,667,960 of CANTUS010000008.1, forward strand.
TGAGATTGGTGAAATGCATTATGAGTTGACTTGTCAACTTGGATCACTTTCACCTTTTATTTGTTTCACTTACTTAAAGTTAAAGTTGGCAATATTGAATCGAATATTATATAAAATTTAGATGTTTTCTTAAAGGATTATAGTGAAAGATATAATTTAACCTTACTTATTTGTGAAAAGTAATTTATGAATCTAATGGTTTAAGAAAGGGGTAGGCATTTTATGTAAGTGAATAAACTAATCTAATTAAGTAGGTTACTTAAAAATTTTCAGTTATCTCAACCTTTTTTTTATTGAACACACTGTCCAGATTTTTTTAAAAAAAGTTTAATGATTTAATCATGCTTAATAATAATAATAATAATAATAATAATAATAATAATAATAATAATAATAATAATAAAAGTTATTGTCAGACTTTTCTCATCTTGTACTTTACAGGTTTAAAAGTCAAAATGATCGAGGGACTTTATATTTGTTTTTCAATATAAAATACTAACGATGATCAAAATGTGTTTTGTTTTTGTCACTAGTTATTATATTTGTCTCTATCAACACGATTTTTATGCAGGCAACAATGTCAAAGTACATATGATACCGTTGAGATATGCTAATCAAGGTTTGTTTGAATGAGAATTTAAAATAGATGATATATTCATATTATTATATATATGTTTGCTTATTCCAGAATATATGTTTAGTTATGCTATCCATTTCAGCAAGTCAATGGAGCCAAAAAATTATTTGGTAAGATGACAACGGCCGCATTTGGAAATTATACCAGATCAAATGTTACTTGTGAAAAATATATATTTTATAATCGATTTGTTACGTAAATTATAGAAGCTGTTTAACGATATAAGATAATAATTTTGTCATATACAAAAAAATATACGTTTGTTTTAATCAATTGCTCTTATATTAAATACTAGAAAATACTTTGTTATTCCCACTAGGCTCGAATTTGTGACTTCCCCAACCACAAAGTCAATTTCCAAATTGTAATTCTAATATTAGTTCAGTAATTGACTTTGTTTTAATCAAAATCATACCTTAAGAAAACAAACTCGATCTATATAATAGCCCTAAGCTGTAAATCCTAACTTGTCGATCAGTTATAAAATTTATGAACAATTATTCAAACAAAGATTCTACCGTAACGAACTAACGTCGTACTAGTATTTAATTTAACCTTAAACTTTATTTCAATTTCCTAAATTTACTATATGGATATAATAATCAGTAAACGTAATTTCATAAAGTAACTGTTGTTAGGGAAAACTAACTTAATAATATGAAGAGAAACTGATAAAGCTCAGCTGATGGAATGAGCAGGGACAAAAAGTTGAGGATGCAATGGTAGAAGGCTTGAAAGGTAAAAATGAAATTGAAGGTACAAAAAGTTGGTTAGAAAAAGAAGAGGATTATAGGAACGGAAAATTATAATAAATGTGGGGTTGGCTAAAATATTTATTTTTTTATTTTTTATTTTTATAAATAAATGTTTGGTCAGCTTTTAAATTTTTTTTTTTCATGTCATACGTTCCTCTTTTTCCTTCTTGTCTATGAGATTTTTCCCTTTTTTATTTTTTTTTACTTTGTTTTCCATTTATCTCGCAAACCGTTGATTTTTTCGATATGCCGCTTTAGAATTTTTTGTTCGTCTCGTTTTTATCTTCGAAACATCATACATTGTGATATATTTTTTACCAAACTTTTCGTCACCTGGTAAAATACTGGTATTTTGCTGGTAAAATGCTGGTATGAGGTGGTTTTTGTTTGATTTCTTTCATAAAATATATGTTTATTAGTTTATTTCTTTACACCTAATATTTTACTAGTATTTTGCTGGTATCTTACTAGTAAAATGCATGTTTTAACTAGTTTATACCAGCAAAATACTAGGTTTGATAAAATAAACTAATAAACCTGCATTTTAGGAAAGAAATCAAATAAAAACCAGCAAAATACCAATTGTAGAAAATTGAAACTAAACATAAACATGTTTTTATGAAATAAATCATAAAATAATCAGTTTATACCAGCATTGTACCAGCATGTTTTTATGAAAGAAATCATACAATAACCAGTTTATACCAGCAAAATACCAGCATTTTACCAGCAAAATACCAGGAGACGAAAAGTTTGGAAAAAAATATATCACAATGAATGGCGTTTCGAAGATAAAAATGAGACGAAGAAAAAAGTCTAAAGCGGCATGTCAAAAAAATAAACAGTTTGAGAGATAAATGCAGAATAAGAAAAGAAAATACAAAAAAACATGTCTTGTGCATGAGTTATTGGAGAGGAAGGTATTTATGCTGTTTAGGCTTATGAAATATATTTATATTGTTGAAGCTTGTGAAATTAAATACTTATGTTATTGACCAAAATTTTAATAAAAATTATTATTAAACTTTGACACAATTATATATTTTTTTTTTAATAAAAAGTAGGTCTGAAGGTGTGAGTTGTCGAATAAAAAAAAAGAGAAGACGGTGGCTTAATATACGATGTCGTTGTGCTCTAGGACGCAATAAATAACAAATCCTATATGGATAGAAGTCATGTCAACACTTTTTATAGTTATAATATAAAATGTGATCATGTGTTAATTAGTTAATGATAGTATTTTGTATAATTTTCCGTATATGAAGACATCATTTTGCTAATAATAAATACGAGACTGCGTCATCTTTCTCTTAACAATTATTCTCCAATTAAATTAAAGTGATGGAAGGAACTTTGCATTATACTGCACAGGACATAACATATTTTTATAATGATATATTATTATCTATTTTAAAATTAATTTATTGATTTACTTTTGAGTTTTATTCTAAAAGCATCCTACCGATGGCCTTCTTTATAACCAATATTAACATTTGTTCCCACCATTACTCTTTTTTATTTAACTAGAAGACATGTTTATAAATTCATCAGCCTCAAATTCGATTTTTAATAACAATAATAATAATAATAATAATAATCATACGTAAATTGAACCATGATTCACAAAAGAAAAATTATTTACATCGTAACTTTATTAAATCATTGATTCATCTCCGTTGTTTGAGTTCAAATAAACTTCTTAGAAAAAAATGCTTCCTAATCCTAAAAAAAAAAAAATTCTTTTGTAAATTTAATTGTATTTTAAAAGTGCATGACGTGGGTAAGTAAGTAGGTCAATATACAGGGAATTATGGGGTTTTTACGTAAATAAAAAAAATAATTTAGATCAAATATTATAATAAGGATAAAATAATTTTAAATATACTCACACCTCTCTCACCCAATACACTCCACTCTTGCATTTTTTTTAATTTTTTAATTTATTTTGCTTATATCTTTTAAACCGTTCATTTTTTCGACATATCATTTTAAAGTTTTTTGTTTGTCTCTTTTTGGTCTTCGAAAATAGATCCATGATGATATACTTTTATCGAGTTTTTTTTAACCGTCAGATATCCAATAGATATCTAATAGAAGTCTAATAGAAATCGGTAAAACTAGAAAACCTTTAAATAACACATGAATGTCCAATTTTAAAAGGTGGAGGACTCCTAAAATATACCTGTAAAATATTAGCAATGTCTCAATGGTATCAGTTTATAAAGTAATCGCATAACGATAGATACAACGAAATTTTCAGTGATCTATTGGATATTTATAGATGATCTATAGGAAATCTATTTGATAAAAAAATGACGAAAAATCACAGTGGATGTCATTTCAAAGATAAAAAAAGACGAACAAAAAACTCTAAAGCGGCATATCGAAAAAATAAACGGTTTGAAAGATAAATGAAAAATGAGGAAAAAAATCAAAAAAAATAAGTAACATGGCAATTGTGTAAATAGAATTGAAAAAAGGAAGAAATTAAGATATATTCAACAAGTATGATAATCTTATAGATATTTTAACAAATCTGTATTTAATTTAAAAAAATTGACCAATTATAACAAATTCCCATGAATAAATGAAATAAAGTTTGCAAATGGATGGCCTCAAAATGTCAAACAATTTCAGCGACTTAGATGATTTATTTGTGGTTAGTTAAGACTAAACTTATGATTTACAGGTGAAGTTCGAATCATAATTTAAACGTGTGAAGATTTTTTTTTTATTTAATGTATGTGTAATTACAAAAAAAAAATTATAAAAAACTTAGCTGATTTAATTAGAAAAAGTAACAACTTCCTATAGCTTCTTCAAAGTTGAACATCCAAATTAAAAGCACACCGAGATAGATGATTTAAGAAATAAATAAGGGAAAAGCACTTAATTGGGTAAAGATCTGCAAAGTATTTATCTTTATGTTTCAAAAAACGCATCCAACAAATCGGGAATTTTTTAATTACTTTCTAACCAAAATACGCTCTAATGTAATCTAGCTGATTATTCAGAGAATTTGCAGCTCTTTTCTTCTCAGTTCTTTATCTTTTTCTCTTGAAATAAATCTTTATTCTTGAATCTTGATTCTTTCTTACATTTTTTTTAATCTAAAATCTATTATTCATTACCGATTTCGTTCTGTGATCTGTGATCTGTGTTCTCTATAAAGAATTTTAAAACGATCCATAATCTGCGATTTTTTTTATCTCTATTGTGATTTTGAATTGATTTTTCAAATTTGAACATGAAAAACACTCTTGTTTTGCTTTACGTGAACAAATTGTAGACGGATGATAACAACTTTATTGGATTCAATGTAGACGGAATGTCCATTCTTTAGTTCTTTTCTATTTAGAAACTAATTGTATGCTCTTTTGTATCTATTACAAATATAGTATAAACCTACTGCAAACCTGTTATATATATGCTACAAGTCTGATAAATGTGTAACACAATCGTTTGATGAAAGATATAACAAATTTATAATAGTATTGTATTAGATATGACTATTATAAAAGTGTTTGGAATAGTCTCTATGTCTTTATATGTTATAAATCCATTATAAATCTGTTATAAATACAATATAAATGTTGTTCATGAATGTTTAGAAGGCAATTCTATAGTTATTTTCTATTTTCAAAACTGTTTGATATATTCTTTTGTATTTGTTACAAATCTAGTGCAAACCTACTACAAATCTGTTATATATCTGCTACAAGTATGATAAATATCTAATACAAGTGTTTGATGAAATATATAACAGATTTATAATAGTATTGTATTAGATACGACTATTATAAAAGTATTTGACATGACCTATATATCTTTATCTATTAAAAATCTATTATATTTCTGTTATAAATCTAATACAAATGTGTTATATTTATGTTATATGAAATCAAAACAAAACGCAAAAGTAAAATACTAGGTTTCTAATATGTTTACCTTGGATTCTGATATACAAGAGCTCCAAAACATCTAAGAAAAAATAAAGAACAAGCTTGAACGAAAGCACTTGAAAATGAAGGAATTGAAAAAATCAGAAACAAACACAACTAAGTTGATATGTGAGAGAAAAACGAGTTCGAATGAGACTTTTATGAACAGATGATGCACCGATAATGGAAGAAAACCGACGATCGTGGAGAACGATAACAGATTGATCGTGGAGAGCAAACACGACCTGCTCGAATGTGGAAGTTTTAAAGAGAAAACTCAAATTTGACAGAAGGCATGGAAGTCAGGAAGAACGTATTAAGGAAGTTTAGAACACAACATGTAGGCTTTAGGTAATTGGGCTAAAGTTTTACCCAAATTATTTTGAGCAAATGGGTCATATTAGACAATTTCTTAATAAATAAAGGGAAATACTCATGGTCTTAGTCCAGTCCACTTAGTATTTAGTACCATATCCTATAGGGAAATTGTTTATTGGACTTCTTACACAAATGCTCGTAAAAATCAAAATAATTTGGGCACGCTATAAACTATTTACAAGTTAATAAAAACAGTAGAAAATAATTACAAGAATACCATATAGTAGTTATCTGATAAATATCTAGAAATCGTCTAGTAGTTATCTAATAAATATCTAGTAGATCGTTATTAGATATGTAATAAATATCTAGTAAACATCTAGTAGATATTTAGTAGATTGGTATTAGATATGTAGTAGATATCTAGTAAATTTTAATTTTGATAGTTTTTTATGGAATCTAATGACACCTAGCATATATATATATATATATATATATATATATATATATATATATATATATATATATATATATATATATAATCGGCTAGTAGTTATTTAGTAAGTCAACACATCTATTATATATATAATAGATGTGTTGATTTACTAAATAACTACTAGCCGATTAGTAGATATTTACCACATAACTACCACATGATAATATGCAGATTAATTAGATAACCACTAGACGATTACTAGATATTTACCATGTAACCATTACATGGTATTTATGTAATTATTTTTTTCTATTTTCGTTAATTTATAAATTATTTTTTTATTATATATATAATTAATTTAACTTAACCATAAATTTTATAAATATTTTAATAAAACTTGTATATTTTTTTAACAATTTTCCTTATTAATTTTACTCAAAAGTCAAAACCAACTATCCCATTCACTAAATACTTAACAAAGAATTTAACTTTTATACTCCTTTTTAAAGTTTACTTTCATTGTATACTCCTTTTATTTTACCAAACTAACTTTCTCACACCTATTGGTTCCTTATTGATATCTCTGAAACTGAATGAGGCTATTTGAAATATTGAAATTAAGAAAAGCTATTTTAGAGAAAGAATTTTTTGTATTGATTGATGATTTAGGATGTACAATACTAGTCTATTTATAGTACACTTGTAAACTAGATATGGTAAAAAAATTTACACTTAATTTTTCTTTCTCTCCAAGTATTCTATATTCCCAAGTATACTTTATTTCCAAGCATTCTTCCTCTCCAAGTTTACTTTCTTTCCAAGCATTATTAATTCTTTTTCCTTTCTAACACTGACCCTCAAGTTGAGTCGTGGGAATGCCAATGCTCAACTTATCCAAAACTTTGCTGAAGATCTTTCCGTTCACTACTTTAGTTAGAATATCTGCTAGTTGGTCTTCAGATCGTATGTATGGTAGCTTTACGATTCCTGCTTTAATCTTCTCCTTGATGAAGTGTCTATCAACTTCCACGTATTTGGTCCAATCATGTTGTACTGGATTTTTCGAGATACGGATGGCCACCTGATTATCACACGTTATCACACAAGTTTCTGATGGTGGGAAACCAATTTCTATTAATAACTTCTGTAGCCATAATACTTTGGTTAGTCCTTGAGTAATTCCTCGAAACTCTGCCTCAGCACTTGACAATGCTACAATTTTTGCTTCTTACTCCTCCATCCAACTAAATTACCTCCTACAAGAGTAAAATAGCCTGATGTTGATCTTCGATCTATTGGATTCCCTGCCCAATCAGCATCTGTATATCCTCTGACGTTCAGATGCCCATGTGCCCTAAATAGGACTCCATGTCCAGTTGCACCCTTAAGATACCTTATGATCCTCCATACAGCCTCCAGGTGATTTGTTTGAGGTCGGTGCATGAACTGACTTACTATTCCTACCGCATAGGATATGTCAGGTTGGGTATGTGAGAGATAAATGAGTTTACCCACCAATCGTTGATATCTCTCTTTATCGACTAATTCTGCTCCTTTTAGTACTCTTAGTCCATGATTGACCACTATGGGTGTATCAACAGGTTTGCAGTCAAGCATCCCTGTTTTGGGTAGTAGGTCTAAGATGTACTTCTTTTGACATATGAAAATTTCTTGCTTTGATCTTAGCACTTCAATTCTGAGAAAGTACTTTAATCTCCCCAAGTCTTTCATTTTGAACTCGGTGAACAGATTCTCCCTTAGGTTGGCAATTTCTTCGACATCACTTCCTGTAATGATCATGTCATCAACATAAATAATCAAGTTATGAGATCACCATTTCATTTAAGGAATAAAGTATGATCAGAATTGCTCTGCTTGAACCCGTATCTTTTCATTGCTAGTGTGAACCAGCCAAACCATGCTCGAGGTGATTGTTTGAGTTCGTATAAAAATTTCTTCAACCGACAGACTTCTCCCTCTTTGAATTCTTCCTTGAATCCTGGTGGTGCTTCCATGTAAACTTCTTCCTTTAGCTCCCTATGTAGAAAAGCATTTTTCACATCGAATTGTGAAGTGGCCATCTCTTGTTTGCTGCTACTGAGGACAATACTCTAATAGTGCCATCTTTGCTACTGGTGAAAAAGTTTCAAAGTAATCAATCCCATAAGTTTGAGTATTTTGCCACTAATCGCGCCTTGTATCTTTCAATAGAACCATCTGGTTTGTGTTTCACCATGAAGACCCAACGACATCCAACTGGTTTCTTTCTTATTCGCAGATTACATTTCTCCCATGTGTTATTCTTGTTAAGAGCATTCATTTCATCATTCATTGCATCTCTCAATTTGTCCACTGTCATCGCCTGTTCAATTGTGGTTGGGATCTCTTATTCACACAAAGCTTATAGGAATGGCTTACTTCTTTAGATAGGTTTCCCCTTGTAAAGTTTGCTACCGGGTATCTTGATCTTCTTCTATTTATTGGTTTTGGGGAGTATTTATTAGGTGGGACACCCCTCTTACTCCTAGGGGGTAAAGCATATTTCTCTCCTTATTCTGACTCTTGTTCTACCACATGTTCATGTTCCACCTGTTCTTCTATAGTCTCACAATCACTAGGATTAGTTGAAGCAGTCGAGGGTACAAGAGTTTTAGAAATGCTTACCTCAGACACTAGGTTGGGAGGACTATCTTCAGAGACCCTAGAACCCGTAGACTGTATGAAAGTATCTGAAGTTTCCCTAACAATATTGTCTTTCTCTGTTTCCATTTTTTCCACTTGAGAAGTTCCTGCATCTGGAAGCCAACTTAGTGAGTCTATATATTCATTCTCCCCCTGACCACTGAGTTGGGTATTATAAAAGTACTATGTTTCAAGGAAATCACAATTCATTGTGGTAAACATGTGACGAGTTTTAGGGTTATAACATTTATACCCCTTTTGATTAACTCCATAACCTACAAAGACACATTTTTCAGCACAAGAATAAAACTTGGTTCGTTCAGTTTTTGGAATGTGAACAAAAATATATCACCCAAAAATTCTTAGTTGAAGAGTTAAGGATGGGGGTATTTTTGTAAATTTGGCTAAGGCTTGGATAGGAGTTTGTAGATTAAGGGCTTTGGTTGGAAGTCTATTTAGTAGGTAAGTAGCTGTTGCTACAACTTCTGGCCAATGCACCAGTCATTCCAAGAAGGATCCTATTTTTTCTTTCGGCAACTCCATTTTGCTCAGGGGTATGGGGACAAGTAGTTTGGTGGACTAATCCTTCCTTTTGAAAACAAAGTTTCATTGTTGAGTTAACAAATTCCCCCCCATTATCATATCGTAAAATCTGAATAGATTTGTTAAATTGGGTTTTGATCATAGTGTGGAAATGAATAAATTTATCAACAACTTCAGACTTATTTTTCAAAAAATAAACCCATGTCATACGAGTGCAATCATCAACAAATATTAGGAAATATCTGAAACCTTGTCCACCTATAATAGGTGCTGGACCACACATCAGAGTGCACTAATGAGAAGGGTACGTTGACTTTGGTATTATTGGGTTTAAAAGTTTGTCTGTGGCTTTTCGCCAAAACACAAGTCCCACAATGTAAAGGATTATTTGACTTAAAAAGTTTGGGAAATAGAAGATGTAAATAACTTGTGGATGGATGCCCCAAACGCCGATGCCAGAGCCAAGGTTCTCTATCAAATGTTCCATGCGCAACCATTACAGTACTGTGTTGGGTAACTTCATCCATGTAGTACAGTCCTTGGTGCTCAGTGCCCCTTCGAATAATCGATCATGTCCTGATGTCCTACAGTATATAAAAAGTAGGATGCATTAGTATAATACAATTTAGTTCCTTTGTCACATGACTAATAGAGAGTAATTTGTGAGATAATGATGGAACATAAAGACAATTTGATAATTTTAGTGTGGGTGATATCTCAATAGATCCAGCTCCTTCTGCAGAGATAATTCCTCCATTGACTGCCTTAACATGTGTCTTTGTTGGTTGTGTTTTGATTTTGATATCATTTTCATCAAAGGTTATAGTTTCGGTGGCCCCACAATCAAAAATCCATGAGGAATTTTTGTTAGGTCTATTGTGGCTAATAATGCACCTCCAATGCTTTCTTCTCCACCGATGCTTGCTTGATCGTTTGCATTGTTGTTGGTGGTCTGCTCCTTTTTATGTTCATTCCACCAATCGGGATACCTATGGATTTCAAAGCACGTTTCTTTTGTATGCTTTGTCATTCCACAGTGGCTGCACTTGAGTTTCAATTTATCTATCAGATATGAGATACCCTTTTTCTCGGCGGTACTTGATTTCCGTTGTTCTTGAGATTGTTTGATTGAGTTTGCAATCTGAATTGTCAGGTTTTCATTACTGACTTCAGATTGTTTGATTGAGCTACCGTCATTGGACTTGGTAGCCTGAGATTTTTGAGTTGGTGGATTGATGACCAATGACGATCTATCATCTTTGGCCATGGTGGTAAGTTTGTTAGGTGACAATCAAACTTGAAACAAAATTGGTCTTAGAACCATTCAACCCGCTCTTGATACCATGTTTGAAATATTGAAACTAAGAAAAACTATTTGAGAGAAAGAATTTTTTGTATTGATTGATGATTTAGGATGTACAATGCTAGTCTATTTATAGTACACTTATAAACTAGATATGGTAAAAAAATTTACACTTAATTTTTATTTCTCTCAAAGTATTCTTTATTCCTAAGTATGCTTTATTCTCAAGCATTCTTCCTCTCCAAGTTTACTTTCTTTCCAAGCATTATTAATTCTTTTTCCTTTCTAACATAAGCTTCCAGCAGAGAAATCAGTAAGATATTACAAGCACACGTGGAAGCAATTGTTTTCACCAATGGTGTGAATCGTGTCACAGAAGATAACCAATTGAACCTTAGACTATTTCAAACAACTCCACAAAATAAATTTCAGAAGAATGCCAATGACGAAATATCTCAACAATGGACATAGCAGAACAAATATAGATTAAATGGACATAGCAGAATAAATTTAAGAAAGATATAGTTGAACAAATATACCATACAACTATACCTTTTATAAAAAAAGCTATACCATAATTAAGTTCTAACTACAACATTTTACATAAAGGTGTGGTTGAGCAATCTTACTATTTTGTAAGGTACAACTCTGACTTTTTCTTATCCCCCTGCAACACAACTATATTATAGTTTAGGATATCTATTTTCAGCATAGATTATCTGCTGGACAAATATACCTTCTATAAAAAAAACTATACAATTATTAAGATTCAACTAAACCATTTTATATTAAGGTTTAGTTGAATAAATGTACCTTTTCAAAGGCACAATTACAACTTTTTCCACTCTTGCTGCACCAAAACTATATTCCAAATGAAACAATTGTAATTAATCAATTTGCAATTTCAGAAGAGCTAGTAAACCTGCATAAGAAAAAATTTAAATCAAAATAAGTAAAACGCATTATTCATTCTGTATTGAATCAATTTTTTAGATATATGATTGAAACTCTAACACTTGGATACAACAATAGGTTCTTACTAAAATCCCCCCAAAAAAACCACAATAGGTTGATGATACCATAAATAATTTACAAGTTTATGAAAATATGGGTAAATAATTACAAAAATACGGTCTAGTTTTTATCTGGGAAATATCTAGTAATCGTCTAGTAATCGTCTAGTATTTATCTGATAAATATCTAGTAATCGTTCAGTAGTTATCTGGTCAGACCGTATTCATGTAATTATTTTCTCTTGTTTTTGTTAATTTGTAAATTCTTTATGATAGGACAGTAGATATGTAAATAGTTTAACTTAATAGTCAATTTTATAAATATTTTAGTAGGACATATATATTATTGACAATTTCCTATAGGGGATTTAAAATCAAAGCCCATAATAAGGGTAAGCATAGGACAAATAAACATCCTCCGCCTACATCTTTCCGGATCGAAAAATCATGAAAGCCACTAGTATCGCCATTGTTATGTCCATGGACTTCGTCGAAGTTCAAAGAAGGCAGATTGCCGTTTCAAACATGAACGGAATTAGATAGTAGGGAATAGGTATAAAAGAAATTCCCAGCGCACATTGCGAATGTATAAAGAAGGAAGTATAGTATATTTTTTTATATACCTAACTTTCTTTTTCTTTAGCTGTCTTTCAATTTTAAGGTTATTATTTTTCTCTTTACTGCAACATTCTCTTTCATATTTAATTTGATTTTCACAACTTAAAACGACTATATCTCACAAACCGTTAATTTTTTCGACATGAGCCTTTAGAATATTTTGTTCGTCTTATTTTTATCTTTAAAATGAAATCCATATTAAATATTTTTGGAGCAAAAAAAAATTCACAGTCTTATATCAGTTTTTTACTACCTTTTATACCAGGTATAAGAGTTTTTTTTGCTTTTAATAGAATAATGTTACTAATATTTTATATTATCTACCTGGAAATAAATGGAAAACTGGTGCTATAAAGACATTATACCACTCTTATACCAGGTATAAGAATTTATGAAACAATGGTAAAATTGGTATAAGATGCGAAAATTTTTTTTTGCTCAAAAAATATTCAATATGGATTTTGTTTTAAAGATAAAAATAAGACGAATAAAATATTCTAAAGACTCGTGTCAAAAAAATTAAGGGTTTGTAAGATTCTCTTCACCCCTTTTCAACACACCGAGTTCCTCTTCTGAGTCTTGACTTGAGCTTTCTCGAGTTGACTTAAAGGAATTATTTTGGGGAGCCTCGAATATTTTTTTGACGCACCTCTAGTTAATATTCTCGGGTGGATTTTTGAGTGGTCTAGCAGCTACTCAAAACTCTACGGTTCTTCCTCATGGGAGGTTTCGGTTGGTGGGGTTCGTGTGGATACTCATAGAGGCTATCCTACACTTGGAGACTTGTGCAAGAAGGTTCTGCTAAAGCACGCTTCAACTGATAACTTTTCTCTTTTAATTATTCGGTCTTTTTCTTTAAGCGTTTTTAGACTTAATAATTATGCTTAGGTTGTTTTACATGCTTAGTTTATTTTATGCTTATGCTTATACTTAGGTTATAGCTGAGAGTTTTTTTTTTATGAATATAGCTTAGAGTTATATCATGCTAGGTATAGAATATTTATGCTAGGATATAACTTAGAGCTATGGTATGCCTAGCCTATGCATTCCAAGTAGACATGTTAATTGGGCGGGCGGCCCGCCTGGTCCGCCCTGGCCTGTTCTAAAAAATAAGGGTCGTGGACATTATATTTGGTAGATAGCCTAGCCCGGCCCAAGCCCTGTTAAAGCCCTACATTTAAAGGGCAGGGCCTGGTCATACATATTAAAATGCATTAAGCCTGGCCCGGCCCTGTAGTTACCACTTAAAATATATTTTGTAAATAATTCAAATATTAAAAAAACCAAATTAATTTGAGTGCAGACCCATTTATTAACATGCCAATGTCATAAGCTAAAACCTAACTTCATTGAACCCCGTTTCCATTACTTCACATTCATCCTAACCCTAAAGTCTTTTTATTGACTCATCTTCTACTCTCACCTCCATAGCCGCCCATCTCAATCTGCTTATTATTCTCCTCTCATTTTTTTTATTTTTCCACTAACTTATCTTCTTTAAGCTCCTCTTAATATCCTATATTTACTTTGGAATTGTTTGTAGTAGAAGATATGATCACTGAAAGAGTCAGAAAGTTCCAGTAATGAGGATGGGGCTACTGATGAAGAACAAGATAAAGATGACTTTTTTTTGTTAGATATTTATATTTGTTTGAAAATTATATGCATTGGACGTGTATGTTTGAAAACTACAGTTGGATATATACATTGGGTTGTATTTTGAATATGAATATTTTATTTTATTGAATTGGATGACCAATTTTATTGTTTAATTCTATTGCTTTATAAGAGTTAGCGAGCTGAATTATTCGGGCTTCGGACAAGATATTTCAACCCTGGCCCAACCCAGCCCGACCATGTATTTTTGTAGGAAGGGCCAGGCAGGGCTTAGGCCTACTTAATAATATAAAAGCCCGCCTAAGACCGGCCCTGGCCCTGAAAAGCCCGCCCAGTTAACAGGTCTAATTCTAACCTAGGTCAATAATTAATTTAGTTAAGGCTTTAATTAATTATATGCAACTAGTAAGAGTTCCTAGGGACAAGAGACAAAATTTTAAATTTCTGCCATGCCTGTTATGCTTGTTCAAAGTGACTGTCAGTTCCCAACAGTAGTATCAGAGCCTGCCTATTTAGTGTATAATTAGGTTAGAAGTGATTTAAAGTTTATTAATTGTTTAGAACAATATGTGAACTTAGGCTTTCATTTCAAGGTTAGCAAATGGATATAGATAATTTTGAATAAGTCTGCTCAACTTACTCAAAATTATCAAAGACTCAATAAATTATATAAGTTACAAGGGTTATAGATGCTTTCAATTTACATGAATCGAACGACTGAAATTTAATAGTTCAAGAGGATCCATGGTCTTCGAGTTTGTGCCCGTGTTTGTTCTGGCAAGGATTTTACTTGGTGTGTACTTCTCATAGGGCACCTCTCCTACTTGGGAACCTATATCGGTGCAGCTTGAATTGAGCACGATGGGATTAATAATGGACTGATTTTATTTCTAGTGTATAAGATGATTCTTATATATGTTTCTATAACAAAGTAAATATTAAATTATTGAATAAAAGCTTAATGGAAGTGCAAAATATAAAATATAAAGAATGTTAATAATTTTGCATATAATCTAGGTTGATAGAATAATTATAATAAAGTGCTTGAACCCATTAAAGGTTAGACCTTTCAATTAATTCTAAAATTCCCTGAATTAATATTAATTATTATAAATATGACCATCTAATAAATCCTAGATTGGGTGAGACGTTTAACACCAATACAAAATCCCAAAGTAAATATAGTAGTGCAAGTTTTAGTCTTCCTTACTCGAATCTATGATATGATCTTTTTCGGCTATAAGGTGTTACGCAAACCGTTTCTTTTGTCTACATCGATCGGTTATAGGTATTGGGATAGGGTCTACCTTAACAGGACTGGGGTAGCTCACCATAAAATTAGGGACTAGCCTAAGGACTGAGACATATTCAAGGAAATGCTAAAATAAGAGCACACATCCCTTAGGTTTAAGGGAACTTGAATAATTAGCAATTGCATGCGATGCAAATGGAATGGAATTCTAACTACAACTTACTAATATGGCTTGACTCATAAAATTAGAGGTCATATTAGAATAGTTATAGATACTACCTACTTGGAAATGCGGCTACACTAGATTTCCCGAATTCAATAGAATGGGCTATTGTAAATTTTGAAAAATGGTAGGACAAATGTATTTAATTAAAAGTCTTTGTATTAAATACATGTACTATATACTACAGTATAAACAATTTTTCTTTTCTTACATCTTAGGTTGAAAACTTTTACGTACATGAATATGTATCCCATTATAAATGAACCCATTGAAACTCTTTCTCTTGATGAAAATACATTTAATGGTCATAACTATAAAGAATGATTCGGAGCATTGAGGAAGGATTTGAAGAACTTCTATTTGGATTATGTTTTGGATAATCCAAGCCTTGAACATCCGGGTACAGGTTATTTTGCTCGAGAAATAAATCATTTTGAAAGGCATAAAAAGGACTATATTTATATGGCTAAGATAATGGTCAAAAGTATGTCTTTAGAATGGTAAGGACTGTACAAAGAGATGGACCTAAAATCTATTCTCTATCATCTTGAAAGGCTTCATCGTCTTAGAGAATTGATGTGCAAAACAAAGATGTCGAAAGATGGCTTAGCCACTGAGTATATCATGAACATTTATGTTGCCTCAAAGTAATTAAGAGAACTTGAAATACTATACAGTACTAATACTATAAAGACAACCATGTTGGAAGCTTTACCCAAAAGGTATGGGGCTTTCAAGAAAGACTTTGCCAAACTTGGTGAAAGTTATATTGTATCCTATATGATTGACATGCTAGAACAGTTTGAAATTGAGCGAAGAAATGAGCTGCAATATGTACTGTAGGTTGAGGACCTTAAACTTGAAAGGTTAAAAGGTTTAAAAATCTAGAGATCCCTCATTGCGTGTAAAGAAGAAAGAAGAAACCCTAAGGTTAATTTTGTTAAAGATGGTTGGACCGTGCAGAAAATAGACCTCACTTTAGTTTTCGAGCATTTGAAGATCAGACATAAAAGAACTTATACTTTAAGTATGTTTATAATTGAAAACTATGGTACTTTTCCTTATAAGTCAACTTAGGTATTGGATACTGGTTGTGGTTCTCACATCTGTACTTCTGTACAAGGGCTTGTTGGTCCTTTTGTGGGTGTTTATAAGGTTAGAGGGGGTGAATAACCCTTTTTGCGGAATTTACAGACTTTAAAAAGTCTGGTGTAGTGTGTTTGATATGTTCCGGATGTAATGGATCCGAATGATGCAATTATAAAAATAATGTGAAATAAAGTAAAAGGTTTAAGAGAATCAAACACTATAATTTTATCCTGGTTCGGCCCCGCCTACTCCAGTCCCAAAATTCCCTTCCTCTGAGCTTTATCCACTAGTGTAATTCCCTTCCAACTGGTAGGAATCAAGCCTTACAATTGTCTCCGGAGATTTATTCTCCTCCAGATGTAGGATATACCACTAGAAGCACCAACTCCAAGCTGAGTCTTTTTTCTTTAGTAGGATATACCACTTAGATTCTACCCCAAACCTAAGCTGAGTCCTATAGAGAGATTCCACTTAAAGCACCAACTCTAAGCTAGATCCCAATCTCAATACTTACCTAAGTATGAGATCTTACAACTGATTTTTCAAAGGATTGGTTTTTGAATTCCTCAAGTTTATAACTTACTTGAGAATTCTTACAAAAACAAATTTGGAATCTTTCTAGTTCTTGGAGGGATTTTTGTTCACTGATTGAATTATCTTGAGTTCTCATTGAAATAGCTTCTTGTGAAATCAACTAGCACCTTCTCAATGTGGGAAGTTCTCCTTTTATAGGCTTTGATCATAAATGTAGCCATGTAGTACCGTTGAGGTAGATTGTGAATCTTCACCATCGATTAGGTATGATATAGCGCATCTAGAGCCATTTATCAATCCGTTAGATTTAATAAAAGTCTCATTTGAATTTTTAGGATTGAGGCTGAAAAGGTTATCAGTGATTGTTTATTTGGATTTTAGTGATTTGCCAACTTTTATGCTGTTTGTTCTTAGTGTGAGCTCCACACTCTATTCCCAATGGTCTATGTTGAAAAGGGTTGTTACCTTTCTCTCTTTCTAGTGTTAGTTCTTTTCTGAAATGTGTGCTAGCTGTCTCTTTTTCAATATTTAAGGTAAAAGGATCTTTGACTTCAGACCAAATGTGGAGGGAAAAGGTAAATTAAACTATTCCCTTTATCTTGCAAATTGAGTCTTCCAGATGTTATTAGGCTTATTACATCCGAATGCTTCTTCAATCAGTCTTTTCTTCCGGATGCTGCTTTTGAGAGGTAGAAAGTTTGTTTCCTTTCCAAACTTTAACCGGATGCTTTCCTTGTGTACTTAGGTATTTGGAGACTTTAGTATGTGTCCGAATTACTTTACTTAGACTTTTGAGTTTTTTTTCCTTTATGGACTTAGGAAATTATGTTTTTGTTTTATTCAAACTTGATCCGGATATATTCTTGAATTGGTTCTTTCGGATCATTATTTTCCAACAATCTCCCCTATTTGATTGAAACAAAAACTTAAGTACATTTTAGCATTATCATAGGAAGTTTATGAACTAAGTATGATTCTTGATACTTAGCCATTTATAGTTGTACTCTCTCATAATTTTAGCATCCTATCTCCTCCATTATTTTTGCATTCTAGCTTCTAAGTTTTTGAAGTACAATTATTGATTGTACTTAGAAGCAATTTTTTGTATAAGTCTTTTTCTCTATTCTGCAGTTAATAATAGTTAACATCAATGAAGTTTCGGATTACAAGATACAAAAGTATATAAGTGAAGGAAAATTGACATAGCTAGCTATTACAATATTTTACAAATAAAGAGTGAATAGCTATACTAGGAACTGTACTACTCTTCCATATCCTCATCTATAGCCCCACCTTCGTTGCTTGAGCTCTTCTCTCCCTTTTTTTTTGCATCAGATTGGTGGTCTATTACCATATAAGTCCTTTGATCCTAACTCTTCTGCCATGCTCTAGAATACACAGAATAATCAACTTTTCCTTCAAGACGCTTCTCAATGATCGTGTCTACAGTGTTAGAAAGGAGATGAACTGGTTTGATGAGGTTCCAAAGCTATTTGTTGGACTTGAAAAGATCAGGAATCATCTTTAAAGCATGTTGCCTATATTCTTCTTCAAAAAAATGGGAACAATGCCTTGAGAAGTGTTAGATTGAACTTATACCTAAAGAATCTTGTATCCCCTATGTGCTGGATAAGGTCTTCAATGGTTGGGAGGAGAAGGCTTTCTGGGATCATAGAGAAGGATCTAAATGAGGAAGAAGGAGTTAGTGATAATTGAGCCATATCAGTTCAGAGTTTTTTAATGTCCTGGATGATGTCACTCTGACAGTTGTGAAGACTGGTGTTGAGATTGTTGAGTTCTTTGTTGAACTAGACCTTTGTATTATTGATAAGTGTTTCTATTTCGGAGAGATGGCATTGAATATCTTGGCTCACATCTTCCATATGTTTTTTCCAGGAGCTTTGGGAGGTCTTTATCCAGGAAGTGACAAAGCATCTCCTAGGCTGCCTGTGTTCTTCATTTAGCATTTTTAGTCCAGAGGCGACATCCTTTGAGGATTCCGTGATGGTAATAGGAATGAATTTTTCCAAGCATTCAAACTTGCGATCAATATGGTCTTGTAGTTCTACTTTGAACTCAGTTGAGGAGGAGGTTATTTGACCCATAATTACAGCATAATTATTATCAGCTCTGGTGTTGCTTGAGTTGCACAGTGATTTGCTCCTGCAATATTGGTAGTTAACTGATTCACCACCAGAGTGATTTTGGAGAGGGAAGTCTCTTCTACGAGTTCTACTAAAGGGAATAAATCCACTTTCTGTTTAATACTCATGACTGTAGACTTCATCTCTCCTACTTCTTCCTTAAGATTCGGAGTCATTGATTTTTCAATTATGAGATTCTCCACGGATTTTAGTAATGCACATATACCTCAGAGTCTTCACCTGATCTCATCTTCTCTGTGCCCTTCAACAGTGGCTCACTCCAACAAACTTAGGGCCATGCAAATTTTCTCCACCCTGGAGTGGATTATTCTCCATATCCAAAGCTACTTCCGGTTTCTTCTTCTAATCTGGAGGATTCTTCTTCCTTATCACTTTCATCATTTATCTCTTGCTCCTCTTGCCTTTCTTCCAACCTTTCCTTTGAAGTGGCCTCGCCCTTTGAGTCCACTTTAGAAGTGTGCTTAGTGGATCTCAGACCATCTCCTTCCTCCAGAGCATTTTGCTCTAGGATAGACTTATCTTCCTTAGATGCAGTTTGATTATCTACATCTAAGTTGGTCTATTTAACAGCAACATCTCCATCGATTTCATCAGTAGCATTTAAAGAGTTAAGGTTTAGAGTTACCTCATTTTCCTGGTATTATTCAATGAGCTCTATCTTAGTCTCCTCTACTTGATCTTTCCCACTATTATCTTCTAAAGGATTGGAATTGTCCTCAACCCCCCTTACAAGTGCCTTTCAGGACTTTCAATCTCAATAACTTCAACTGTCGAATTCAGTAGATTTTTAGGAAGCAGTTCATCGCATGCCTTAAACACATAAAGATCCTCCTCAGGATATTCACTCTCCTTGTGAAGTGTCAGGTCTTGGGTTATAATGATGATAGATGGAATGATGTCAGTTGTAATGCCAGAAGAGCCTCTGGGTCCCTCCTTTGTGAGCTGATTGGCTTTTAAGTTATCTTTCACTACATCCATCATCTCAGCGTACTGAGGATCTTCTAGATGAAGATTGTCCGGAATGACTAGATTTGTAAAGACAACTATCTCCTTCCCTTTACTCATGTCTTCTGAATTTGAAACCTTTAGGATTGGTTATTGGATCTTGATTCTAGCAGTAGGCTTTTTAATGGCTAATTTAGCCCTATTAGCCTTAAGAGCTTTATTGAATGTTGAGCTTTTCTGGATGAGAGATCTTTTTGGAATGAGCTCCTCTTCTTCTATTGCACTACTAGGCTCACTTGCCTCATCAATGATCTCCTTTATAGATTTCTTGGCTCCTAGTACTTTTTCAGCTTTAATGGTTGTAGCAGTAACAATAAAGACTTTATTGTCCTTAAAATTGACAGTCTTCTTCTTCTTGGCCGTAACCTTAATGATCCTACCCCTCTTAGGCTTATCTGGAGTGGTTTTCATCAATTGGGTGAGGGTGGGAGTATCTTCAATCTGCTCCTCCATCATAGACTAGAGATTAATCTTTCTTTGAGCCTTAGCTCTGGTTGTTCTTGCTTTCTTTGCCTTCAGAGCAATCTCAATTGGCCTTTCGGCCTTCCAGACTTTGCTTTTCTCCTTCTTTTCCTCTCATTGCCTTATGACTTTCTCCTCATCCCAGGTTTCATTAAAGGTTAGTTTCTTAAAGTTCTTTTCTAGAATTACTTTCCCATCCATAGATTCTTCTTTGGAAAGATCTATCCCATTTTCAATTAGGATTCTTGTAATTATACCTCCATGGGAGTGCTTGTGCTGCCAGATGTAGTGAATGAAGAGCACTGGAATGTTGATAACTCTGCTTTGGACCCAATGTTAGAGGACATAATGTTAGAATGATGATACTATATTTAGAGATACCCTCCAAATGAAGAAAAATTTTGCCAGAACGAACTGCAATAGTCTTAGGATCTCTGGCTAGTGAGTGGTGCACTTATCTCCAAAATATCTTTTTGGAAGCCATAGTGTTAGCTCATACTTCACTGTCTACTCATATTCATCCATACAAATCATCACTCCATCATTCTTCATTTTTAGATGAGTAACAAAGAAATTCAAAGTCATAGTAATCACCTTCCCATCTACCGTGGTCCGGAGAGCGTCATAATAGGTGTGGGTTTTGAGATTCTCATAAAATTATTTTATGAAGACAGGGTAGGTAAGGTTGTGCATTTTGAGGAATTCTTCCAGGTTTTGATCTTTGAGGAGTTAGCCATATGATCTCTGAGAAAATCAGATGGAATTATGGTGTCTGAAGTGCTGCGCTTGACTGGAATAAAATAATCAACATGAAGATCTTCCATCTTAAAGATGTTTGGTGAAGTGGTTTTGGTTTGAGTGTCGGTGTTTGCCTTTTGAGAAATTTGAAAGAAGAGAATTTGAGATTTAGGATTCTAAAGGAAATATTGTAGAGTAACTGTAGATGAATTACTTTGCATGAAGAAGAAGAGAGAATTTGGGGGGTTTTTTTTATAGAATTATCAGAGTAACAGAGTCGCCTCCCGATTTAGCTCTACCAGGAATTTAGGTATGATATTCCCACTGGGTGGTTAGACCGTACCTTAAAACAGAGAGTCCGAGTTCGGATGATGTTGCTTACTTTTTGTTTATTAAATCAAAACGTTTACATTTTAATAAGCGTGACTTTAGTTCTTATAGGATTTAAATCCAATTAATGTTTGGAGTTTTCGGTTTATATGGCCATACATCACACAAAAGCAGTAAATAAAGCAAGAAAATAAATTATTACATTGCTTTACAAGTATCTATACATTTTTCTAATGCGGGAAAGTAAATAAAGCGAAAAAATAAATAAAAGGGCGAAACCGGGTCCTAACCGAACTTACCAAAATGGATTCGGCTCCAAACGAGATGAAATATATACAAATAATCATAAATAAACACATGAATAAATATAGGGTAGAAAAAAACACATAACATGGAGAAAAACATTTTTTGGGAATTTTTAGAGTTAAAAAGACATTTTTAGGCATTTAATGGCTATTTAATCAATTAAATAATAAAATAAATAAAATAAATCAGACAAACAATGCTATAGTGACAGCCTTCGCCGCTATCGCTATAGTGGCCACCGCTATAGCAATAGAGGTCGCCACTATAGCTATAGAGGTCACCGCTATAGCGACGGCGGCCAAGGCTATAACTATAGCCTTGTCGTCAAAAGCCGCTTTTAAGGGGGAAACATGGTGTTTTTATGTCCATAAACTCAAAATCATTGATGTTTTAAGTCATAATCAGCTATATTTCAACAGATCTAGACTTAAAACACACAAATAATGTTGATTTTATTGATTTGGATAAGAAAATACCGAAAAATCACAAAGAACAATGTAACCTCTATATGGGTAGAGTTCACCTCTATAACTATACCCTTCATCGCTATAAGGATAGCGGCCAAGGTTATAGGGATAGAGGTGAAGGCTATCCCTATAGAGGTCAGACAATTCTCTGACGGTTTTGTAAAAACACAAACGAAAAGAACAAGAACAAACACCAAAATCCCTAAGAACAGCAGCAAAACATAATAATAATAAGTGAATAGATAATGGAAATTCAGCTTTGTTACCTCTAGGCCGTGAATCTAACTTTGGAGACTCAAATCAACCCTTGACGAGGTCTTTTTGATGATTTGTGATGAAAATCGACGTAATCAATGATGAAATCAGTGACGAAATATTTAGGTCGTATTTTGACAAAAGTCTCTAAAACCCTATTTAATCCATTTTAACCTATGATTTCTAATTGATTTTAGTGTTTATGCTACGACATTAAGCTAAAGAACAACTAAGAATCAAGATTAGAGAAGATTAAACTCAGATTCTATGCTTTTCTAGAGCTTTCTCTCTCTAGTTCTTCACTTTATCACTCTAGTTCTTCTTTTTTTCTTTCTTCGATGTGATTCTAATTCTAATTTTTCGGAAAAAAGTCCTCTAATCTCTCTCCTAAATGGGTTTAAATACTCCCACATGCAAAAATGCACCGACTTGGATGAATTTTTGGGGAATATACATGTCCCAATCAAGAGGAGAGAAGGTAAAATGAGTGATACGGCTTGAAAAAGGCCTTGCCAAAACTGCCACCGCGAGCACGGTGGTGGCCGCCATCGGCATGACAGTGGCCACTATAGCTATGGTGGCCACCGCTACCATGGTAGCAACGGGTGGCCACAACGGGGGTGGCCAACCCAGCGGCGGTCACCGCCACAACGGTGGTGATGGCCGCCGCCACGACAGTTGTGGCACTACTGTCGAAGGGCATGCCACCACCGTCGGTAGCTGCAGCAGCAAAAAGGCGGAGGGAGCTGGGGTTAGGTTAGGGTTTCTAGGGTTCCAACTAGGGTTTTAACTTCTGAAGCTCATAACTATCACCACGGTTATCCGATTAAGACGATTCTTGACATTTAAGAAAGCTCAGAGAGTCAAGAGTCTAATGATATATATGAGAGTTGCTAAAAATGTTTAGATCATATAGAAAGTTGCAAAACAAATTACTACGTGCGAGTGAAAGAAAACAATTAATCTCTAAATGCATTTAATGATTTTTAAGCATGGTCAAAGGTCCAAAATCATAGAAAATGTAATTACTAAACATGATTCAACCCTCAAAGAATAGAACAACTAGTCTATAAGAAGTCATAGCAAAACGTCATCATCATTTCGCAGGACACCGAAAAGCCCGTGCTCACAGGCTGCCCCTCTGGAGAAGGCCACTTGGCTGGCGGAGTGTGATCTTATGAACGAGCAAGGGTTAGAAAGGTTATACTTGAATTATGGATTTTTAAAATAGTTGTTTACTAGGGTTGCCATCAACAGACCTATCACGAATAAGGTTGACTTAGAGATTTGATTCGGTATTGCCTTCGTTGCCCCTAGCGGATTTGAGCTAGATTGCTGGTTTCTTTACAGGCATCCTGATGTAAACTACTAGTTGCCTTACGGTTAGATTTTCCAAGAGTGCACAAAAGAGCCCCTTGGACTTTAAGCATTATCGAAAGTATATGAAGAGATCCTTTGACTAAATTGACAGCCGAGAGCATCTGAGGAGACCCTTGGACTACTAAGATGATTGCCGAGAGAATCCGAAGAGACTCTTGGACTAAAATGATTTGCTGGGACCAAAATGCATGCTGAGGATGACTAACGAGATTCCTTGACCAGAATGCATCCTCAGAATGCCACTAAAAATATCGAGGATGCCTAACAAGATCACCGAAATGGGGAGACTTGCTTGGATTGAAACGCGTGCCAAGGATGACTAACGAGATTCCTGGACTAGAATGCATACCGAGAATGCCACTAAAAGATCCCGAGGATGCCTAACAAGATCATCGGACTGGGGAGACTTTCTTGGATTGAAACACATGCCAAGGATGACTAACAAGATCCCTGGATTGGAATACATACCAAGAATGCCACTGAAAGATGCTAAGGATGTCTAACGAGATCATCAGATTGGGAGGACTTACTTGGATCGAAACGCATACTGAGGATGACTAACGAGATCCCTGGACAAGAACGCATACCAGGAATGCCACTGAAAGATGCCGAGGATGTCTAACGAGATCATCGGACAGGGAGACCACCAGACTAGAGGATTTGCCAAAAATACCTGAGAAGACCGTTGGACTATACATATTATACCTATCGGGACTCACTGATATGCCCCGATGATTATATCGAGGTGCCCATGGCAATTTCATTAAGGTATCCTTGGGAGAAAATCTGAGTTCTAATTTTAGAATCTATCAGACTGGTTGTCCATTTGGATTGCCACATGGAGTACTTGTCAAGGAAACTTTAAAGCATTAGTAAATAATACGAATTGCATTTTTATTGCTTAATCGATTTTGTGGAACAAAAATATTTTTGCCCCTTCAATTAAGCAATAAAAACGGAAGAGTGAAATATAAATTGAGTTAAGATTTTCGAGAGTCTAGAGAAACTACTGAGGCCGAGCTCTAAGTCTGGCTGATATGCCCCTTAGATGTTCTGCTTGGAGTCGAGCGTATAGCTCAAGGATACTTTTCTTTGTTTTATTTCCTGTGGAATTCAATATAGAATAATAGATAGGACACTTATGAATATTATTTATGAATGTATGAATGCATGATAAGCTTGGACTGATCATCTTTAGGATGATAAATTGCTTGATTAACTTGATTGAAGAGAGAGAATATACGAAACTGCATCGCGACACAGATAAGGCGAGCATGCCTCTAGTGAAGGATTAGGGATGTCGCATAGATTATGTGGGAATGCCCTTGGCAGAGGATTAGGGAAGTTGCGATGTATACATAAGGCTCGTGTAACCGAATATTGAGGTTGAGGATTGTCAAGTGAATTCTGTGACACTAGTATGATAAGTGATAGAAGGCTCCTCGCGAGCTATTCAAAGCAGCGAGTCGACTCCAAATTGATTGTTGGATCGAGCATGTCAAAGGCAAGGGGGTGCATGAAGCGTAATTTAATATTCTGGATAATGAATGACTGGACACTATCACTACCAATGAATTCTACACAGGATGGTTGAGGAGATTGCACAATTTTCCTGATGCTTGGTCGCGGTCGAGACTTGAGTGGCATGTACAGAGACGAATTTAAGCCCTTCGAATCCTCTAGACCGGAGAATGTATTCAGGCACTCTAATGGTGATGACTATAATGCAAATATCTCGATATGATTGATGGCAGTCATTTATCTTTGTTTTGATTGTCTTAATTTTTGCATAGACCCGAACCTTATGTTGGGCCCATTAGACTTGTACAATTTTCTTTTATGTCTTAATTTTTTTGGACCGCCCTTTTTGAGTTTTCAATCTAGCGGACTCTTCCTGGCTTTTGCATAGACCTCGATGTTTTCAGTCTATCAGGATTTTTGCCTTTTGTTATCATTCTTTTCTTTTAAGGAATTGGGTTGACTGCGAACCCTTCATTTGACTTACTTGTAACATTTCACCTTTTGGGCCCAATATATTCATTCAAGCACAAACATAAAGGATTCAGTAAAATGACATTTCCATTAAATGAATTAAGTTTGAGTACACGACGATGATAACCATTTCTATTAACCCAAACTCTATTGTTAACTAGCCCCTAAAGGTTTTCTAGCCAACACACTCTCATTGCTCACTCTTACCCTAACTTTTACTTAGACCGCCGTTTTCGGGTTTTCAGTCTAGTTGCACCCTAACTTTTGCCTAAATGGTTTGTAGAATACCAATCAACAGGATGTTGGATATGATGTATGCCCAAAAGGCAATTAGGGCGATATATCTTAATTATGTAATAGTACCAATATTTTGTTCAATTGATAAAGGCATTCAATCTTTTGTTTATGTCGATGTGTTAATAAATATATTATAGCTTGTTAAATTATATTCACTGATGTATGTATACAAAAGTCCTTGAAAATATCATAGCATGAAGTCAGAGAAATTATAGTTGGACTAAAATTTAGTGAAACCTGCTTCATGTGCAATTATGATTGTGTCTAAACTATCCCTAGTCATAGTTTCATCAAGAAAGGATATTGATGAAGCAGAAAGACTAGCATGTGGTCAACTTTCTTGGAAAGGGTCCAAGTAGTCAATCTCCTAAGGACTGAAGGTGGTGCCTTTAGTTTGACATATGGATATATATGGAAGATATATTGGAGACCACAGTAAGATAAACACTTGGTGTATATATCAATGTGTTATCTTAATGCAATAAGCTTTACGAATATCCTCATACTTGAGATGTTGGTTACCTTGTGTGGTACTATTGCTATACTTTGTGTCATTCCCACACACTCATTAATTTAGGGTGTCACTGGTGATTACGGGTTTAGTGAAGACAACACGTTGGTAAGCTAAGTAGTCGAAAAGGATCCATCACTCCAAATATATGAAGGAGCTGTCCCTGGCCGCTCTTTGAAGTGATGATTGCTATAAACCTCTGATCAGAGTATGTGTTTGATAGAAATATTTTCTAGTCAAACACACTATAGTAAAAGGCAATATACTTTGGTAACAAGTTAATAACTGGGATAGCTTGGAGCAACCTTGCTATTAGTGGGTTAACACTTTAACCGAACCCTATAAACTAATTGGTACTAATATTAAAGAATGGAAGGAGTTCATTGCACTAGATAACTATTGCATTAACGGGGATTAAGTCATAAGCACAAATGACATTCCGAGTAATGGGGGATGGTAGACCCTTGCTAGAGGCGTACTATAGTAGTTTAAGTTAATTGAGTTCTATTCACGATCTAGAACCTCAAGCCAATGGTTCCATTAGAACAAGGGTTGGTTAAGCCTTAACAGGTCAATACTGTGGGATCCTATAACGTCACACACATTGGACCTTCATCGGACTAAGTGAAGAACTAATAGATTTATTCTATTACGAAAATATAACATATTAATAATTGGATTATTATTTAATTGTTTAAAAATGATTAGATCATTTTGGATAAACCAAGGAATTTATGTTTGACCTGTAGCTAATTTATTAGGGCCCTAAAATAAATATTTATTTGAAAAAAAGATTAAAAGGGGAATTTTGCCTTGGCGAGTTAAATTGTAGTGAGAGTACAAAAGTATTTTCTATAGGCTTGGGTGCGCGAGAGTGCACCAAAAGGTACTCGAGCAATGCTGGGCCTTACTCGCAGTAGCCCATGAAAATGGGCAGCCCAAAGGCGCAGTACAATGGCATGCCGCGAGCTGGGCTAGCGACATTGCATGGTAGGTTATTATTTGAGCAAGTTCTTTTTGAGATGCAGTGCAATGCATGGCAGGCTCATAAGAGCTTGCCTAAAGGCAACAAGTGCAGCGTGCTTTGTACGCTACACGCGGGTCAGACCCGCGAGGCTGCATGCTTTACGGGTCAAACCTATTTGTGGGACATTGGAAAATGGGGAGCAATGTTTTGCTCCCCAAGACTATATATAGGCTTCCTCCTCCTCCTTTTCAATACGCACCAATCTCAAGCATAAATCCCAAGTTGAGATTCGCAATGATAAATCTCTCAAGTATTTAAGCAAGTTCTTTTTGAGGAGCTTGATTTTAATCGAGCACCTCTAGTCTATATTTTCGTGTAGGGCTTCTGGAGTAGTCTAGCAACTACTCGAGGCTCCTTAGTTCTTCCTCTTGCGGAGGTTATGGTTGGTGGGGTTCGTGTGGATACTTATATAGGCTATCCTACGCTTAGAGGCTTGTGCAAGGAGGTTCTACTAAAGCACGCTTCAACTGGTAAGTTTTCTTTCTTCCTCTTTTGATTATCAGCTCTTTTTCTTTAAGCATTTTTAGACTTAATAATTATGCTTAGGTTGTTTTACATGCTTAGTTTATTTTATGATTAGGTTGTAGCTTAAAGTTATAACATGCTTAGGTTATGTCTTAGAGTTATAACAAGCTTAGGTTATATCTTAGAGTTATAACATGCTTAGTATAAAATATATATATACTAGGACATAATTTAGAATTATGGTATGCCTAGCCTATGCATGCTAACCGAGGTAGAAAATTATTTAATTAAGGCTTTAATTAATTTATATGCATCTAATAGGAGTTCCTGGGGAGAGGGACAAAATTTTTAATTTATGCCGTGCCTGTTATGCATGTTCAAATTGACTGTCAGTTCTCAACGGTGGTATTAGAGCCCGCTTATTTAGTGCATAATTAAGTTAGAAGCGAACTGAATTTTATTTTCTATATGGAATGATTTGTTTATTTAATTGTTTGGAACAATATATACGAACTTGTGTTTTCATTTCAAGGTTAGAAAATGGTTGTGAAGAATTTTGAATATGTCTGCTCAACTTACTCAAATCATAGAAGTTTCAATAATTTATATAAATTACATGGGTTATAGATGCTTCCAATTTACATGAACTGAAAGAACGAAATTTATTAGTTCAAGAGAATCTATTGGTCTTTAAGTTTGTGCCCGTATTTGTTCTGGCTAAGGATTGGACTTGGTGTCTACTCACTTCAAGGGCACCTCTCCTACATGGGAACCCATATCAGTGCAGCTTGAATTAACCAACAAGGGGATTAAATATGGACTAATTTATTTCTAGTATACAAGATGGTTCTTATACATGTTTCTCTAACAAAGTAAAAATTAAATTTATTGAATAAAAGCTTAAAGGAAATGCAATATAAATATAATAAATAAAAGTGATAATTATTTTCCATATAATCTAGGTTGATGGAATAGATATAATAAAGAGCTTGAACTTATAAATTAATTCTAAAATTCCTTGAATTAATATAAATTATTATAAATATGTCCATCTGATTAAATCCTAGATTGGGTTAGACGTTTAACACTAATAAAATCCCAAAGTAAATATATTAAGGCAAGTTATAGTCTTTCTTACTCAAATTTATAATACGGTCTCTTTGGGCTATCAAAGTGTTGCTAAAAGTGTTCCTTCTAGTCAACATTGATTAGTTGTAAAGTTTGGGATAGGGTCTGCCTTAACGAAACTGGGGTAGTCCACTATAAAATTGGGGGTTAGGCCTAGATCTGAGATATATTCAAGGAGCTACTAATATAAGAGCACACGTCCCTTGGGATTAGGGAACTTGAATGTATTAGCAATTGCATAAGATGCAATGGAATGGGATTCCAACTATAACTTACTATTGTGACTTGACTCATAAAATTGGGGGTCATAATAGACTAGTTATAGATGCTACCTACTAGGAAATTTAACTGGGCTAAGATTCCCAAATTCAATAGAATGGGCTGTTGTAAATTTTTAAGAAAATAGTAGGACAAATGTATGTAATTAAAAGACCTTATATTAAATGCATGTACCTTAAACTAATATCTGAACTCTTTTTCTTATCTTATATCTTAGGTTGAAAATGACTTCTAACGTTAATCTCCGTATGTTACTTGACACCAAACTGAATGGCTTGAACTTCTCTGATTTGTTCTAAGCTGTGAGAATAATTCGCAGATACGAGGGAATCGCCTATATTCTAAGTGAAATTTTCCATGTTGCACCTGATGTTGAGGATCATGTGGAACATGATGCCTGGTTAAAGCCCAGGAAAGATTGAGAGACTGCCATGTGTATCATGTTTGGGTCCATGAATCCTTAGCTTTAGAAACAACATGAGAACATGGCCTTAGAGGATATGGTTCTCCATCTTGAAGAGCTCTTTCTGCAGTGGGAAAGGACAGAGAGGTATGAGACCTCCAAGCTCCTTTTTGGAACTAAGATGTAGGCTACCACCTCTGCCTCTCAGCATGTACTGAAACTCTTGGGATACCTTGAGAAGCTAAATCGATTGGGATTTGAGATGAATCATGACTTAAGCATTGACCTTATGTTAATGTCCCTAACAGATAGTTACTCAGGCTTCCTGATTAACTATTACATGAATAAGATTAATTCTACTATCCCTGAATTAATCAACATGCTGAAGAAAGTGGAACCTCAGATCAAGAAAGATCACTACTGTTAGTCGAGTAAGGCAAGGCTTCTTAGAAAAAGAAGCAGGCACTGGGTTCCAAGAAAAGAATTAGTAAAAAGAAGAAAGAAAAGAAGACATCTAAGTACGTCTACTTCCAGTGTAGGAAATTGAGACATTGGAAGAGGGATTGCAAAGCTCCTACTTTTGAACATTTAAAGAAGAAGCCTATAGAGGCATCTACTTCAGGTATGTTTATGATTGAAAACTATGCTACATTTCTACGTGAATCCACTTAGGTATTATATAATGGTTGTGGTTCTCATATCTATACTTCTGTGTAGGGACTAAGGAATAGTAGAAGACTTGCAAAAGGGGAGATGGACTTGCATGTGGGAAATGGTGCCTGAGTTACTGCATTAGCCGTAGGAAGCTTTAATCTTATTTTGCCAAGTGGACTTTTTTTAGTTTTGAATAATTGTTACTACATTCTGAGTGTTACTAAGAATATTGTATATGTTGCATGTTCAGCGGCAGAAGGATTTAAAATTTTATTTTCGAATGATAATTGTCAGATCCGCTTGAATATTGTTCTTCATGGTTATGGGATGTTGAATGGTGGCATTTATACTCTTGATACTAAAACAAAAGTTTTTAATATGAACAATGTAAAGAAAGTTAAATTAGATAATGAGAATTCCTTCTACTTATGGCATTGTCGTCTAGCCCACAAAAATAAAGAACGCTTAACTAAGCTGCATAAGCATGGATACTTGGGCCCAATAGACTTGGAGCCTTACGATGATTGTGAACCTTGTTTAAGAGGAAAAATGACAAAGCCACCTTTTCAAGGAAAGAATGAACGGGCCACGAGTACATTGGAACTTATACCTACTGAAGTATGTGGTCCAATGAGTGTTCAGGCACTAGGAGGATACTCCTACTTCATAACCTTTATTGATGATTATTCATGATATGGTTATTTGTACTTAATGAAGCACAAGTCTGAAAGTTTTGAAAAGTTCAAACTATTCAAAACTGAAGTAGAGAAACAGCTTGAGAAAACTATTAAAACACTTCGATTGGATAGAGGTGGAGAATACTTAAGCCAGGAGTTTCAGGACTATCTAAAGGAAAATGCGATAGTTCCCCAGTGGACACCTCCTTATACGCCCTAACACAATAGAGTGTCAGAATGGAGGAATCGGACTTTATTAGATATGGTTCGATCCATGATGAGCCATGCAGATCTCAGTAAATCCTTTTAGGGATATGCACTAGAGAGCGCGATTTAGATATTAAATAGAGTGCCCTCTAAATCAGTTGATTCTACAACTTATGAAAGATGGTGTAGTAAAAAGCCATCTCTAAGTCACTTAAGAGTATGGGTTTGTCCTACTATGGTGAAGAGGATAGCATTAGATAAGTTAAACACCAAATTTGACAAGTGTCTATTCATTGGATATCCAGAGGAAACTATTGGATATATATTTTACAAATCTAAAGCACAGAAGGTATTTGTGTCACAAAATGCTCACTTTTTAGAAAAGGAACACTTACTTGCAAAAGTCAGTGGGAGTAATATTGAACTAGAAGTTCAAGAGGAAGAAACAGACAATCAGCTGATTGACCCCGTTCTAGATACACAAGAAAGTGTGATCCAAGAACAACTTGTCAAAACACAAGCATTGCAATGATCAGGTCATGTTCATAAAGGTCCCGACATATATGGTTTTATCATCATTGATGATGAGGAACTTTATCTCTTGAGGAGGATGAACCAAGGACATATGATGAGACATTGAAAAGCTCAAATTCTGATAAATGTCTAAAAGCCATGAAATCAGAAATGGATTCCATGTATGAGAACCAAGTTTGGAATTTGGTTGATGCACCGTAAGAGGTTAGACCGATTTGGTGCAAATGGGTCTTCAAGAAGAAGACTGGCATAGATGGTAATGTAATTACCTATAAAGCAAGGTTAGTTGCGAAAGGTTATAGTCAACGTAAAGGTATCGACTATGGTGAAACTTTCTCACCGGTAGCCATGCTTAAATCCATAAGGATACTCCTTGCCATTGCTGCTCATTACAATTATGAGATCTTGTAGATGGATGTTAAAATAGCATTCCTGAATGGGGACTTAGACCAGTATATGTATATGACTCAACTTGAGGGTTTTACATCTCAGAATGGGTTAAAGGTATGCAAGCCACAAAGATCCATTTATGGACTTAAGCAGGCATCCAGGAGTTGGAATATAAGGTTTGATCAGACAATCCATGAACTGGATTTCTATCCAAACATTAATGAGCCTTGTGTTTACAAGAAGGTTAGTGGGAGTGTAGTTATTTTCTTAGTATTATATGTCGATAACTTTCTACTAATAGGAAGCGATATTTCTCTTCTTCAAAATGTTAAAGTATGGTTGTCAAGAAAATTCTCCATGAAAGACCTTGGTGAAGCAGCATTTATACTAGGTATAAAGATCTATAGGGATAGATCTAAGAAGCTGTTAGGTCTTTCTCAAAGTACATATATAGACAAGGTATTGAATAGATTCAACTTTGAACAATCAAAGAAAGGTTATCTCCTGATGATAAAAGGGATTAACCTATCTAAGTTTGAGTGTCCAAAGAAAGCTCAGGAGAGAATGCGCATGACGGATATACCCTATGCATCCGCGATAGGATCCATCATGTATGCTGTGATATAGTCTAGGCCAGATGTCTCTTACGCTTTGAGATTTACGAGCAGATATCAATCAGATCCAGGTGAAAAGTGCTAGATGGCCTTCAAGGTAATTCTTAAGTAGTTAAGAAGGACTAAAGACGAGTTCTTGATTTATGGAGAAGGTGACCTCACAATTAGAGGTTACACTCACGCGAGTTTTCAATCCTACAAGGATGACTACAAGTCTCAGTCGGGTTTTGTGTATGCATTAAATGGAGGGGCGGTAGAGTTCCAAGCAAGCAACTACTGCTAATTCAACCACAAAATCTGAATACATTACTGCATACAAAGCGGCAAAGGAAGATTTCTGGTTAAAGGTATTTATTGGTGATCTCAGTGTGGTAGCTGAGGCTGTTTATCCAATTACTTTGTATTGTAATAACCATAGTGCCATAGCTCAGGCAAAGGAACCACAGTCTCATCAAAAAAATAGACATGTATCCAATAAGTGTCATATAATTAGGGAGATTATTGAAGCTAAGATAATAAGACTAGAATATGTACCCACTGATCAAAACCTCATGGATGGTCTGACGAAGCCATTGACTCAAGTTAAACATGACCAACATGTTAAAGCATATGGATTAAGACATATGGCTAATTGGCTTTAGTGCAAGTGGGAGTTTGTTGGATATGATGTATGCCCTTAAGGCAATTAGGGCGATATATCTTAATTATGTAATAGTATGAATATTTTATTTAATTAATAAAGGCATTTAATCTTTTGTTTATATCGATGTGCTAACAAATATATTATAGCTGGTTAAATTATATTCATTGATGTATGTATAAAAAAGTACTGGGCATATCATACCATGAAGTCAGAGAAATTATAGTTGGAATAAAATTTAGTGAGACATGCTTCATGTGCAATTTTGATTATGTCTAAACTATCCCTAGTCATAGTTTCATCAAGAAAGGATATTGGTGAAGCGAAAAGACTTGCATGTGGTCAACTTTCTTAGAGCGGGTCCAAGTAGTAAATCTCCTAAGGGCTGAAGGTGGCCTTTAGTTTGACACATGGATATATCTGGAAGATATATTGGAGACCGCAGTAAGATAAACACTTGGTATATATATCAATGTGTTAGTCTTTATCTTCATGCAATAAGCTTTGATAATAACCTCATACTTGAGATACTGGTTACCTTGTGTGGTACTATTACTATACTTTGGGTCACTCCCACACACTCATTAATTTAGGGTGTCACGAGTTGTACCTGGACGCTTGTTGAAGTGATGATTACTATAAACATCTGATCAGAGTATGTGTGTGATAGAAATAGTTTCTAGTCAAACACACGATGGTAAAAGGCAATATACTTCAGTAATAAGTTAATAACTAGGATAGCTTGGAGCAACCTTGCTATTAGTGGGTTAACACTTTAACCGAACGCTATAAACCAGATGGTACTAATATTAAAGAATGGAAGGAGTTCATCGCACGGGATAACTATTGTATTAACCAAGATTAAGTCACGTTCCGAGTAATGGGGGATGGTAGACCCTTGCTAGAGGCGTACTACAGTCGTTTTAGGTAATCGAGTTCTATTCACAATCTAGAACCTCGAGCCAATGGTTCCATTAGAAGAAGGGTTGGTTAAGCCTTAACAGCTCAATACTTCAGGATCCTAT
This sequence comes from Euphorbia pulcherrima, assembly GCA_947683365.1. Lineage (NCBI taxonomy): Eukaryota > Viridiplantae > Streptophyta > Magnoliopsida > Malpighiales > Euphorbiaceae > Euphorbia > Euphorbia pulcherrima. Next base: position 2,702,872 of record CANTUS010000008.1, read on the forward strand.
AAGGTCACACACATTAGACCTTCATCGGACTAAGTAAGGAACTAATAGATTTATTTTATTACGAAAATATAACATATTAATAATTAGATTATTATTTAATTGGTTAAAAATGATTAGATCATTTTGGATAAACCAAGGAATTTATTTTTGACCAGTAACTAATTTATTAGGGTCATAAAATAAATATTTACTTGAAAAATGATTAAAAGGGGATTTTTGCCTTGATGAGTTAAATTGGACCGAGAGTACAAAAGTATTTTATACAGGATCGGGTACACGAAAGTGCACCGAAAGGTGTGCAAGCAATACAGGGCATTGCTTGCTGCAGCCCATGAAAATGGGCAACCCAAAGGCGTGCCACGAGCTGGGCTCACAGCATGGGCCATGAGGCCCATCTCGCCTGTAAGGCAGGCTCGTAAGAGCCTGCCTTACGGTAGCAAGTGCACCGTGCTTTGCACGCGGCACGCGGGTCAGACCCGCGGGGCAGCATGCTCCACGGCTCAAACCCATTTATGGGATATGCATTTTGCATATACCATATTGGAAAATGGGGTGCAATGTTTTGCTCCCCGAGCCTATATATAGGCTACCTTCTCCTCCTTTTCAATTTGCACCGAGCTCAAGCATAAATCCCAAGTTGAGATTCGCAAAGATAAGTCTCTTGGGTATTTGAGCAAGTTATTTTTATGGAGCTTGATTTTAATCGAGCACCTCTAGTCTATATTATCGGGTGGGGCTTCTAGAGTGGTCCAGAAACTACTCGAGGCTCCTTAGTTCTTCCTCTCAGAGAGGTTTTGGTTGGTGGGGTTCGTGTGGATACTCATAGAGGCTATACTACGCTTGGAGGTTCTGCGAAACTACGCTTCAACTGGTAAGTTTTCTTTCTTTCTCTTTTAATTATTAGGTCTTTTTCTTTAAGCATTTTTAGACTTTGTAATTATGCTTAAGTTGTTTTGCATTCTTAGTTTATTTTATGCTTAGGTTATAGCTTAGGGTTATAACATGATTAGGTTATAGCTGAGAGTTATAACATGCTTAGGTTATAGCTTAGAGTTATAACATGCTTAGGTTATAGCTTAGAGTTATAACATGCTTAGTATAAAATATATATGCTAGGATATAATATAGAATTATGGTATGCCTAGCCTATGCATACTAACCTAGGTAGAGAATTATTTAGTTAATGCTTTAATTAATTTATATGCATCTAATAGGAGTTCCTGGGGACAAGGACAAAATTTTGAATTTCTGCCGTGCCTGTCATGCATGTTTAAATTGACTATCAGTTCCCAACACGGGATACACCCTAATTTTTGCTCGAGCAGTAGAGGACCATTTATCGGGGTGATTTTTTTTTTTTATATGCTGCTTTTCTGGATTCAATTCTTTTTGGTTAGATATGCTGACGCTTCAATCTGCTTCATTTTATAGGGTTTATGAACTCGTTACCGTCGATAATAATGCCCCTTGTATCGAGTACTTTTCTAATTACATGAGGTCTTTCCCAATCTGGTTAGAACTTCCCCCTTAGATCAGTGTTGGTAAGCTTCACTCGCTTTAGAATCAGGTCATTGGCCTTTGACGGTACCTCTAAAGCTTGACTCGGTTCTTTTTTGACCTCATTATGCGCTTTTGATACATCTAAAGATCGTTCAAGCTGTTTGAATTATTCCATGGTCCATGGGGGTCCCTTTGACTTGGATTCAATGCGGTTTTTGAGGATTTCATCTCAATTTTGGTTGGAAGCACTGTTTTCATTTCATAGGTGAAGGAAAAAGGTGTTCGATTTGGGAGAATTCTGACATTTGTTTGATATCTTCGAAGGGTGAATGGTAGCTTATCGGCTCACTCTCTACACCTTGCAGTAGGCTTGGAAAGAAATTTCTTGATAAGCTGGTTTGCAGTTTTAGTTACCCCATTAACTTGCGATTTTCATGGTAAAGATCTGCGGTGCTTGGTTCTATATTTCTTGATCAAATCAATGGTTACCCGTTGGGACTTTCGAGCTCGTTGTTTGAGATGATATGATGAAGTAGGCCGTACCGAGCAAAGGCAAGTTTCTCGATGAATTTGGATATCCTCTTAGTGGTAATGTTTGTGAAAGACTCGGCTTCCCCCTACTTTTAGGAGTAACACGCCCCTACGATGATGAAGTAGTGTTCATTTGTTAATGAGGGTTGAATCTTACTGATCATATATGTCCCCCTCACCGAGAATGGCCAATGAGGAGAGAACCAGGGAAGGGTTGTGGATTTAGAAGGCAAGGGATCTGAGTAAGGATCAATGGTGTATCAGGGGTGGGAATTTGAGAATGGGTGGGCGAAGAAAAGGTAAGCCTTAGTTCTATTAAAGGTGGTCCGACGATGTTCCTTCTCCCCAATCGGTTGACATATTGACATATTGAACCTATCCAAGGAAGAACCAAGCTTCTTTTTCCATTTTGGGCATGAAGACGCGATGCTCGGCACTCTGATAATCAACCCTAAGCATGTCTAGTTATGGCCTGGAGAAAGTGTTATCATGATCCTTAAGCACTTGTTATCTCACATTTTCTTTCAGAGGTTAGGTTATTAGAAAATGTTTACCATTTTAGGTTCTCACCTGTACTCAAATTTATTTCAGTTAAAGAAATTTCATGAATATTGAACACATTATGCTTATGATAGAATGAACGCATGGACCTATCAGGCGAAACCCCAAGCAAATAAGCAAAAGGAGAGTCTTGGATTGAATTAAAGTGCCTTAAAGGCAAAATTGTTAACATCTAGATACTAGAAAAGAAAATTACATAAATAGATAGCCATCCTCTAAAAGCGGAGGGTCTTGAGTGGTAGAGCTGATAGATTAAGCATCCTCGATAGCTTTATTAGTACGTCGTCTAGGACGAGACCCAGAACTTTCCCTTGTTCGGCTGATGGCGTGTCTCCTTCATTTGATAGAGAGCTCGTGAGATTCTTGTTAGATTTGGCAGTAGAATTGGCTTTCTTGATGGAGTCGGCTGAACTGGAGAAGACCATGGCCAATACAAATTCTTTAGGTAGACCGGAATTAATCGCACCTACCTCACTATTAGATCTTGGTGATGGTTTCTCCTTAGTATCGGTCTTCCTAGCTGGCTGATCCATTTTCCCTTCTCTCCCTAAGCGCGAAATGTCCCTTCCCAGAGGTTTGCAATAATCTGTTGTTTGCCTTACCTAAACATGATAGCAATAAAAGTTTCCTCCTTCTTCGGGCATAAGAGCACTATATTCACAAAGGGAGTTAAGCATGCCTTTCTCTAGCAACTTGGCAAATAGAATAATAAAAGGGAGCTTCCATGGGGACATAAATGCTTTTTGAGGTGGCGTCCGAGAAGGTGTGGCTTAGACTGCGGAAACATTCTCCTGAGTGATGACTTGAACTAAGCTGTCTTCTCCTCAGTCAAAACCTAAGTAACTTCAAAAGTTCCAGAATTATTGTTCTTGTTAAACCAGGGTTTGCCGCCGCTTAACTTGTTGGCTTTATCTTTCTCCTCATGACGCTTTATTTTCTCGACCTTCTCAAAGACCTTTTGATAAGATTCAAAAGAGTTGGTTTCCATTTTCTTTCGGAGAACTGAGAGAGCCCCATCGAGAAGCTTCGGGATCATTTCTTTCAAACTGAGCTTTTGCTTTAATAGAACCTGAGTGGCCATCCACCTATTAAAGTAGGACTTGAAAGATTCACCTTACTTTTGCTTAACTGCCTCAAGATGCTGAATGGTGGTTTCCTTTGTCGAATTGAAACCATAGTGGCCAACCAGGGCTTCTGAAAGGAGTTTCCAATCTAGGATTGTTGACTCTAGGAGAGTATTGTACCATTCAAGAGCTGGCCCTGATAGAGTATATGGAAATAACTTAGCAAGAACTTTGTCCCTGATTTTTTGAATATGCATGATCCGCTTGTACATCATGATATGGGATTTGGGAGGCCCCTCACCGGAGTAGGCTTCCATTCGGGGCATCGAAAATTTCTTAGGAACCAAATCTTCATCTTTCACTTCTTCCTTTTCTTCATCCTTACTGAGAAGCTGTTTAAAGAATGCCGCCAATTTAGGTGTCAAGCCTGAAGGCTGTGTGACCTGGTCGCATGGTGTCACACCCAAAGGCTGTGTGACCTAGTCATTGTGCAGTGAGGAGGCCCCAAATTAAAATGGCCAAGGATATGGGATCTCAATCTGAGCGTGAGCAAAGGGATTCTGAGGATAAGCAGTTCTGCATAGATTAACCACAAAATTAGGAGGTGATGGTGCAAAAGGTGTTGGCGGTGTTAGAGAAATGACAAAGCCACTGGAGGGAATAGCCATTTGGGAGAGTGAAACCCCCTGAGAAAGCGGGGAATATAGGAGACTGGCTGATAGGTCTCAAAGGTACAAGAGGAGGAAAGGTAAATGCCAACAGAATAAAAGACGAGGAAGGCTAAACTGGGGAACTCTGACCAAATTAAAACTGAACCAGTCAGACAGGTGGGAGCGGCGGAGCTGAAAAATGAGGTTGAATAGGTAGAGACTGACTAGACACATTCTGAGTGATCACTATCTGTCCTTGAGCCTGAAATACGGCCCCACTGGCCTCTGAATCTCTCTCTCTTCCCTAAGAGCCGATCGAACTTGCTCTTGGATGGTGATACAAAACAGATCAGACTGTAAGAACATGGCCATAGCATTGGCCAACTCATAACCCAACTGCGACCGACTCTGATCAGTAGGAGGAGAAGAAATAAGAGGAGGAGAAACCTCAGATGGAACCCCACTGACAGGCGAAATGTCTGACATGGTAGAAAGAATAGATTCTAACACTGAACTACTGGACGGTGAACCAAATGGTGATCAAGTCAGAGCCAAAGAGGACTGCGGAGATAAGGATGTCTTGACTTACTAGAGAAACTGGAAGATGATCAGCCCGAACCAAACCATTAATGAAATGGATGATTACATAATAATCTGAGTGATTAATACCGTATATACGGGCAGTTTAGAGAGGTAGAGAGCAGAAAAGCTTATGATGCAAAGCTTAACCCCAAAATATGTGAGATGTACGCACCCCTTGCCATGCATAGCGAACTAGATACGGGTTGTTGGGACTCGAACGATCTCAAGAATTTTATTAAATTACCCCTTCAAGCATGGGGAGAGTAGAGGTAAGCAAAAACTGAAAAGAAAGGTCGGCCACAGGTGGCCTATGCATGAAGTGCGTATGCATGAGCACAACGCAAGTAGCACACAAAAGGCAAATAAATATCTTCCAACCTTATGACTCCCGCATAACACCGTTTAAAATATCTAGGGGTAACTCTAGCACCAACGAACGGTAAGAGAGTATGCATCCTAAATCTAAATTGTTTTGGTGAACCTAAGGGGAAGTTGCTAAGGCGAGATTTATTGCGATTCTTAGTCTCAAACTGCTGGTATCATGGAATGATATTGTAGAAGGGTCTCATTTAACTTGATTCTGTGTAACTCAACCACTCCTCACATGAGTGCTATCATCGAAATTACACGTTGGTTGAAACAAGTGATCCATCGACAAATATCTCCAATTCCTAGCAGGCATGAGGTATAAAAGTGAACTTCACGGGGGTGAAATAATGGCACCTTAAACCTAGTATCTAACTAAAGTGATGGATTCAAAAGGGATAAGAAATAAAGCTTTGATTTAAAAATGATTTAGGCACATCATCAAAATCCTTTAACCAAATTTGAAAATGAGAGCGATGATCAAGATTTTAAGTTAAAAGGAAATCCCCAATAGAGTCGCGGGTGTGAGCGGGTGACCTTTTCCTCGGCCCCTTTTAAGGAGGGTGGGAAAAATAAGCGCGGCAAAACTAGTCAGTGGATAAGTGTTGGAAAATAGTGATCCAGATAAAAAATCTAAGTCTGGATCAAGTTTGAAAGAAACAAAAATAATGTATGTAATTTCTCCCAAATCTAAAAGGAAATAACCGAACAAAGATAAAGACACATGTCATCCATTGAACAAATTAAAATACTAAGGACTAAGAAAAATCATTCGGACAGAGCTTGGAAAGGAAACAAACTTCTAACCCTCAAGACCAGCATCCGGAGAAACTGATTGAAGCCATCTCCGGAAGATAGATCCGGAGCATATAGAACTAAAAGACATCCAGAAGACATAAATTTCAAATAAAAGGAAAGTATTCAAATATACTTTTCCCTTTACCCTTTTTGGTCTATAAAAGTCAAAGATCCTTTTCCCAAGACAAAGACAAAATGACAGCTTGTATATTTTAGAAAAAGTCAAAAGGGTCTGACACCGAATAGAGAAAAGCTAACTACTCTTTCTCCTAGACTAATAAAGGCGCGCGTGGAGCTCACATCATAAAGCAATTGGTATGAAAGTTGGTGCATAACAAAATGACAAGCAAAACGATCACTGACAACCTTCTATCCTCAATCCCAAGATTTCAAATGGATCAAAATACAATCTAACGGATTAATCAATGGATCCGAGAGCTCCACATCATAACCTGATCAAGGGTGAAGGTTGAATAAAAGCTCACCAACCACAAGCGGCTACATTTATGATCAAAAAGCCTATAAAAGGAGCTCTTCACCAAATGAGAAGGTTAACTGATTAATCTACAAAAGCAACTAACAAAGAAACACATACATAATCAGTTGATATAATACCTCCTAGAACTCTTGATTCGAAATCTATTTGTAAGGATTCCCAAGTGAAACTATATACTTGAGGAACTCCAAAACCCAACCCTTTATTAAAAGCCAAAGTGTAAGAATCTCCAACTTAGGTAAGTTAAGAGATTGGGATATAACTTGAAGTAGGTGCTTTGAGTGAGATGTCCCTATAGGACTCAGCTTAGATTCAAGGTAGAAGGCTAAGTGGTATATCCTACTAAAGATAAGAGGACTCAGCTAGGAGTTGGTGCTTCTAGTGGTATATCCTACTTCCGCAAGGGGATACCATCCAGAGATAAACTTGTAAGCCTTGATTCCTGCCAGTTCAAAAGGAATCCACTAGTGGACAAGCTCAAAGGAAGGAAAATCTGGGGACTAAACGTAGGCGGGGTTGAACCAATATAAAATACTTGTGTTTGATTTTCTTTCTCTTTTACTTAATTGCACACATTTGCATCATCCAGATCCATTTTTCGGATCATAATCAAACACGCTACACTAAAGACTTTTTCAAGTATGCTAATTCCATGAAAAAGGGCCATTCACCCCCCTCTGCCCTTATAAATACTTTCACAGGGACTAACAAGTGGTATCAGAGCAAGTGCTCAAACTAGAGATCTAATAATCTCGAGCTAAAGGTCCATATATTTTGATTCATCTATCAAAATGAGTTTCCAAAACTCACAACTTCTTTCCGAGGGTATGTCTGTTACCCGTCCTCCACTCTTCACCGACGAACACTACACATTCTGGAAAAACCAGATGAAGAACTTCATCCAGTCATAAAGTATGCAAGCATGGTTAGTTAATAAAATTCGCTAGTATGAACCTACTTGCGAAGTAGAGGGTATGACTACCCGAAAGGCATCAAGCATGTGGGATGACAATGACTTTAAAAAATTGTGTGAAAATGCAAATGCTATTGATATGCTTTATTGTGCTCTTAGTGCAGCTGAATTCAATAGGATATCTGGATGTGAGACTGCAAAATAGATATGGGAGAAGCTAGAAGTTACCTATCCAGGAACTTCTAAAGTAAGAGAGGCCAAGCTTGATCTACTTCAACAGAAGCTTGAATATTTTAAGGTTGAGCCTAAGGAATCAATTAGTAGCATGAACACTAGATACACAAATCTAGTAAATGAAATGAAGAGGTTGGGGAAGGAGATTCTAGAAGTAGAAATGGTCAAGAAAGTTCTCCGGAGTCTCACAAGGAATGGGATACTAAAAAGACTGCCATTGAGGAAACTCATGACTTAAATTTTTACAGTTATGATGAACTCATTGGCAATCTTCTAACCCAAGAATTGTCCTTAGAGAGATACAGTCAACCAGAAAAGAAACCCGAGGAGAAAAAAAAGGCCATTACTCTTAAGGCAGAATCCACCGAATCAGCTTCATCAGGAGAAAAAGAGCAAATCGATGAGTCAATGAGCACCAAAGATCAACTAGCTTTACTGACCAGAAGGCTAAATTGATTCATATAAAGAAAGATAGAAGGAAATCAAAAAGGTATGAATCTCGAAAAATAAGAGAAGGCACCTCCGGAAGAAGTAAGCCCTGAAGGAATCCTGAAGAAAAGAAGGATCCGGAGAAAGACGTTGCCTGTTTCGAATGTGGTGAAAAAGGCCACTTCAAAACAAAGTACCCCAAATTCAAAAGAACAAAGAAGTTTAAAAAGAAGGCAATGGTTACTACCTGTATCAATAGTGAAGAAAGCAGCAGCTCATCTTCAATATAAGGAGAGGAGACTGCTAACTATGCGTTCATGGCTCTAACTGAATCAGAAATAGAGCAATCCAGAAGGGATGCCTCCAAGCAAGAAACAGTGCAAATCAAAGAATCTGAATCAAATACAGTAAACACTGAGGTAAATTCTGGTTCTAATTCTACCTATAACTTTGATCTTGCAAAAACTCTTTCTATTGTTATCAAGGGAGTGAAGAAGAATGTGAAAGCCATTAAGTCTCTGAAAAGAGCAATACTAGAATTGGCTGAAGATGCTGAGGTAATCGCACAAGGGATCAATTTGGTTAGAGCAACCAAGCATATTGATGTAGTAGAAGAAAACTTTCTGAGAAATCAAATCCAGATTCTGAATGCAAATGTAACGGGACTAGATAGAGAAGTCAATCTATTAAAGGAAGCATCCAGAAAGAAACCTGAAGTGAAGAATCTAAGAAGAGATAATCCTCCTCCACCTCCTCAGAACAAGGTTCGAAGGAACCCAAATTAAAGGATAAATGGAGTAAATGACAGCCACAAGCTTAAAGATTTACTGCTGCTCAGAAGGGAAAGGCTAAAATAGCTTATAACCAACAACCTATCAAGCAAAGAAGAAATTATAGAGCTGAAGTTGCACCTTCAACCAACTTCCAAAATTGTACCGGACCATCCACTAGTGTGCAAGAAGCTGGTTATAAAGGCAACTATGAAAGGGAGGATCTCGAGAAGATTAGCAAGAAGTAAAAGAAAAACATACCTATTTCAGGGTGTAGGTTTTGTGGGATTAATAATCATATGACTAAATCATACAGATTAAAAAATTGTTATTATGATGCTCATCCTTGGGTAGAAATTGTTATTAACCTGAGAGGACCCAAATCTGATTGGTTACCCAAACTCACTTGATCTATTTTGCAGGTATGCCTTAGATCCACAGTAGATCAATAGACCTGGTACATTGATAGTGGATGCTCAAGGTACGTGACAGGTGATGAGAAGCCCTTCATCACACTAACTCGGAAGAAAGGACGCAAAGTAGGCTTTAGAGACAATCAAAAGGGTTAGATCGTTGGTCATGAAATCATTAGATCTGGATTCAAGATTGAAGAAGTCTCACTGGTTGATGGACTGAAGTTCAACTTGCTAAGAGTAGCCTAATTATGTGACAAAGGAAGAAAAGTCACATTTGACTCCGGAGGCTGCTCAATATATGACAGTAAGTCTGATCAACTTATTCTTTACGCACCTAGAGTAAATAATGTCTATTCTATAAACATTAAAAGTGATAAGAAGAATATATGCTTGGTGTCTAAAGAAGAAGAGTCATGGCTATGGCACCGGAGGTTGGGACATGTAAACATGAACCACCTATCCAAATTAGTCAAAAAGGAATTAATTGTGGTTTTGCCTAAGATTACTTTTGATAAGGATCATTTATGCACTATATGTTAACTAGGAAAATAGCATAAGAAAAGTTTCCCTTCCATCTCATACATTCCTTCCAAAAGAGTTCTTGAGCTCTTGCATATTGATCTCTTTGGTCCAATTAAGCCACTAAGTTTAGGTAGAAGAGAATACACTATGGTCATTATAGATGACTATTCTCGATATACCTGGGTTCTCCTGCTGACAAGCAAGGATAAAGCTTTTAACCAATTATCCAAAACATTCATCCGGATAGAAGTAGAACAGGGCATACGCATTACACGCATCTAGAGTGATAATAGTGGAGAGTTAAAAAATAAGCATTTTACTAAATTTTGTTAATCCAAGGGCATTAAACATAATTTTTCTGCCCCCCACACTCCTTAATAGAATGGAGTAGTTGAGAGAAAGAACAGGACCATTGTAGAAATGGCTAGAACAATGCTGAGTGAAAATTGTTTGCCAAAATATTTCTGGGTTGAGGCCGTAAATACAGCATGCTATATATTAAATAGAGCTCCCATTAGAAAAACTATAGAAAAGACCCCATATGAAATTTGGATGGGAAGAAAACCAAAAATTGGGTACTTCAAAGCATTCAGGTGTAAATGCTACATCCTTAATGATAGAGAGCAATTAGGAAAATTTGATCCTAAATCTGATGAAGCAGTTTTCCTAGGCTACTCAACACATAGTAAGGCTTATATAGTCTTCAATAAATGAACCCAAACTGTGGTAGAATCTATACATGTAGATTTCGATGAGACTAAAACTACAGGAAAGAAAAGCTACACTTTGGAAGATCAAGTTCCGAAAGCTAAAAAATCTAGAGAAAAGGAGGAATCAGGAATTCCTGATTCACTTCAAATCAAGAGGTATAAAGAGGAATATGAAGGAATGTCTTTTGATCTAGAAATATAACAAGTCAATCTAAATCAACAAGGGATTGACTTTAATGAAGGAGTAGATGAAACTGAAGTGGAGCAAGTCCAAGTTCAACATGAAGACCTAGAAAGGGAGATCCGGACCCATAGAGATCATTCCATAGAGAATATTCTAGATGATGTTTACAATCCAGTTAGAACAAGAGGTTAGCTCAACCAGATGATGAGCCATGCTGCTTTTGTCTCTCTCATAGAGCTAAAGAAATTTCAAGAAGCTGAAGGGGATGAAAGCTGGATGATGGCAATGCCAGAAGAGCTAGATCAATTCACCAGGAATGATGTATGGGATCTTGCACCCTCTCGTAAAGGAAAATCAATTATGGGTACTAAATGGGTGTTCTAGAATAAACTTGATGAATCTGGAGTAGTAGTAAGAAACAAGGCAAGACTAGTCGCTCAAGGCTACAATCAGCAAGAAGGAATTGATTTTAAAGAAACTTTTGCCCCTGTAGCAAGACTGGAAGCAATCCGAATCTTATGTGCTTTTGCATAATTCATGGGATTCACGTTATACCAAATGGATGTCAAAAGTGCATTTCTAAATGGCATCATTCAAGAAGAAGTATATGTCAAGCAACCACCTGGATTTGAAGATCCAAAGCATCTGGACCTTATCTGTAGGCTGAAGAAAGCTCTCTATAGATTAAAGCAAGCACCAAGAGCCTGGTATGAAAAATTAACCTCATTCTTTATATCCGATGAATATACCAGAGGCAGTGCAGATACCACACTCTTCATTAAAAAGAAGAAAAATGATATTATTCTAGTCCAGATCTATGTGGATGATATCATTTTTGGTGCCACTGATGAGAAGATGTCCAAAGAATTTAGCTCTCAGATGCAGAAGGAATTTGAGATGTCCATGATGGGAGAGCTCAACTTTTTCCTTGGTCTACAAATTAAGTAAAGTCTAGATGGGATCTTTATCAATCAATCAAAATACACTAAGGACATCCTGAAGAAGTTTGAAATGGACAACAGTAAACCAATGTCTACTCCAGTGGGTTCAGACATAATCTTATCCAGGGACTATGAAGGAGAAGTTATTGATCAGAAGCTATATAGAGGAATGATTGGCTCACTCCTATACTTAACAGCTAGTAGACCTGATATACACTATATAGTATGCTACTGCGCAAGGTATCAAGCCAATCCCAAGGATTCTCATCTCAAGGATGTCAAAAGGATACTTAGATATCTCCTAGGAACCACTGAAGTTAGGTTGTTGTATCCTAGTAATGGAGACTTCACACTCTAGGGGTTCACAGATGAAGACTATGGTAAAGATACTCTTAAGTGAAAAAGTACATCCGAAGGATGCCATTTCCTTAGGGACTGCTTAGTCTCATGGTATAGCAAGAAACAAACTTCAGTTGCCGTATCCACCACAGAAGCAGAAGATATAGCAGCTGGAAGTTGTGTTCCTTAACTCCTGTGGATCAAACAACAACTTGAAGATTATGGAGTACAATCAGGATGTGTGGATGTACTGTGTGATAGCAAAAGTGCTATTGATGTATCAAAGAATCCGGTGCTTCATAGCAGGATGAAGCATGTCAGCATAAGGCATCACTTTATCTGGGATCATGTAATGAAAAAGGATGTTGCATTGGTCTATATTCCAACCAATGAATAGAGAGCTGATATCTTTACTAAACCACTAAGTAAAGATCAATTTGGGAAACTAAGAGAATCAATTGGGATGTCAAATCCAATTTAGAAAAACTCTAGAACTTAGTTTTGAATCTCGTCGGATCCGGAGATAGAAACTCACTCCGAAAGACAAGAAGAGTTGGGAAGATCTATTCCAGAAGATTGGCACATCAGGCGACAACAATGATGTATGGCAGTAAAAGCTCATAAAGGTAACTGTTACATTTTGAATTTCAAAAGTCCATTGGCTGTTACACGCGCAGTAAATACAACAGTTAATTTAAAAGTAAACCATTCCCATTCTCCGGTTAAACTGAATTCACCTCTCTTCTAAAAATCTGCCAGACATTTCATCAATCCAGTCAAAACAGCCGGAGTTTAGATTACCAAAATACCCTCACCTCAAAAATTCTATATAAACTCCTCAAAATCCCTTATCTTCTTCAAGCGAGCAACTACTCTACTATTACTCGGCAAAAATTCAAACCTAAAACTCAATCTCCTTAAAACTTTCTCAATAATGGCAGCTGTAAACACCTCCAACACCCTCAAAATCCTACCTAGCAAAAATCTCTTTCAAGTATCTGACTTGAAGGATGCTAATTTTGAGCCCCTCAATCTCAAAACCTCCGACTCTATCATAACCACCGATCACTTAGGTGATGATTACCTATTCGGAAACCCTCCTTTCTTCACTCTAATTGAAGATCAAAATCTAGGTGATCTTCTAAAGATAAATTGCCCAACCTACCCTAAGCTGGTAAAAGAGCTCTTTTTTAATCTCAATGCTCACGATCATTTTGATGCCTTATGCACTGAGGTACAGGGGAAAGTCATAATTCTCACTCCAGAATTCTTTAAGAAGAATCTAAACATGAAGAACTCCAGAATCATATTGAGGAAAGATGAGGATGAGACTGGAGTTGAGTATGAGTCCAAACTATGGCTCCACCAGAACTACTTTGACGATAAATTCTCAACATACTTCCCGAGAACACCTAGATTCTTGCAGCACATTCTAGCCAAACTCATCCTGATAAGGAAGGGGACATTGACTACAGTTTCTTCCCTCCAGCACTGCATCTTACAGCACTAGGTTAGTAGTGTGGAAGTGAACTGGCCAGTCTTGATCATTCACTATCTCAAGACCCATGTAAACTCACATGGAGCCTTGATCACAAGAATTCTCTAAGCGGCAAAAGTGGATCTAACCAGTTTTGAAGGGATTTATGGAAAGCCCATCCTAGAGAAGAATTTCCTTAATCTCTGCTTTGATGAGGAATGGAATGAAGAAAAGGCAAAACTGAAGAGGGATGAGCGAAAGATTAAATCCCGGAAGATAGTGAATCTGAAAGAGAAGGCTCCTATTCCCAAGAGGCCTAGAACCACCAAAGCCAAGGCTAAAAAGCAATTTAAAAAGGTTTCAAAAGAAATTGATGAGGACACTCTGCCCCTCACTCAAATCATGAGCTCCAAAAAGGCTAGACCTAGGGGTGGACTGATTAAAGCTGCAGCTAAGAAGGGATAGCTTGCACTTGATACGAGTCTACCTCAAATTGCCACAAAAATAATTGAGGTCAGAAGGAGAAAAGCCAAAAGAATCTTAGCTAAGATGGAAGAGGAGGCAGATGATGAGGAAACAGAGGATGAAGCTACTCCTCAAAAGAAGCTCAGGAGAAGAGGACTCACTTTGGATGAAGCCCTTGCTGCCTAAGAAAAGAAAGCCAGTGAAGGCAGGAGGCTAGCTGGAATAATCCTGAATGAGGAACCAAGGTAGTATAGGGAGAGAGCAGCTTTAGAGAAAGTAAAGTCCAGCAAAGGGAAAAATGTTCCCTGCACAACAGAATTTGTAGGGCAAAATGATGAGTAATACGATGACATTTAGGCCACAATAAAAGAAAACAATGAAATAAATTAGGGGAGAACAACTAAAGGGCCTGGAGAATCATCTCAAGTTCCCCCAATTCTTGTACATCCAAAGGATATGGATGCTCTGTCAAAGATTTTGGAAGCAGATGAATTCATATTTACTGACAGAACAGGACCACTTCCGGAGAATCTACTTGGATCCAGCAATGAAGTCATTAATCTTGAAAGTCCTGAAAAGGCATTGGAGAAGGCTATTGAGGAAAATACCAACATGCCTGCAGGAGAAAAAGAAAGTCCTAAAAAGGCAACTGTAGGGGTAGTTGAGGATAATTCCAACCATTTGGAGGTAAGGCTAGAAGAGGAAAAGAAGGATGAGGATCAGACACTACTAACCACTGAGGTAACTCCCGATCTTCTTCATCTCTATTCTAATCATGAAGAGTACAACTTACCTACAATCTCTCATAATGTAGCTAAGGATATAGTGCCAAACCCGGTTGTAATAGCTCCGGAGGAGGGAGAAAGTCTGAGCTCCAAAGGGCACACTTCAAAAGTGGATCCTACGGGCGAGGCTACTCCGGAGGAAAAGGAAATGAGCAAGGGTGGAGGATAGAAAATAGCAATTAGAGGCTCTACTTTGGAAGATAAAAGCCCCTCTAGAAGCAGTTCAAGCTCCGAAGAGGAATCTAGCTCATCCAATGGTGACTCATCCGGACCCTCCAATAAAAACTTCACTCCTCGCACAAAATCAGTGACTCTCCCTGATGAAAATCCAAAGAATCCAAAGTAAGTGCTGCTCTTAAACTCCTTCAGAAGGCAACTCTTGAGCATCATGAAGAGGGATTTATCAAGAAGAGTCTCCTGATAATATGCACCCATCTAAAAGCTGTGGAGTAGGAGTTGCTCATGCAAAAGTCTAATAAATCAGTCCAAAAGGATTTGGGTGAGATCAAGGAAAGGTTGAAGTGCCTCCCCAAAATTGATCAACAAGTCATGAACTTTCCAATTCCCGGAGCTCTAGTGGCAGCTTCCCTTTCTGAGATCCAGCCTCTTTTAAATGAGCTTAAGGAAAGCGCCTCCACAGCAAATCACAATGCCGTCAAGCTAACACTTTGGCCTCTGATAACTGTGCAATTATCCTAGATAGAATGTCCTCCTCCGCCACTGATGTATCCACAGAGATCAAGGATTATATTGACTCTAAGTTTAAAAACTTGACAAAATTCATGGAGGACAGAGACCTGAAACCTACTATGCTGAACCTAGAAACTGATCAGCTAGTAACTCAAGAAATTCTTGCCAACATCATAGACAAAACCATCCCCAAGCTAAAAGAAATATTAGATGATATGGGTGATAAAAAGCAAGCTTGCAACTCCAGTATTGAGCAAACAATAAATGATTGGAAGAAGACAGTCTCCAAAGATCTCAAGGATCAAATAGAGTCTATCCACAATATCCGGAAGGGCCTATGTGAGGAAATCACCCTCCTTCAAGTCAGAATCAATAAGTTGTCTATCTCCGGATCTTCCTTATCTCCGGTCATTCCAGACAGTCAGCTTATTCCTATCCTGCACAATCTGATTCAAGCTATAGGGGACTCAGGGTTCATGAGCCAAAAAGGTTTGACTACTCTAATCAAGGCCATGTTTCCCTATTTTGATCCCAAGGACTAGGAGTATATTCTACGCATTCTTCCTCAAGTATCTCAATCCTATGATCAACTCTGGAGGTCCCTTCACCATTATTATTTGACTCCGCCTATAGTGGATCATATTATTGATGAGCGTGTAAAAGGCAACAGAGACTACTCGATCTACTCCTCTGCCTGGCAATAATCATAGGACAAGCAGACCTATATGGTTTTTGATCCCCTTGATGGAAGCAAAAAGGGGGAGGAAGATCAAGGTCATCAACGAAAAGGAAGCGAAAAAGGAAAGACGCTGTAAGTCCGAAAGAGTGGTCCATCCGAAGAGATAGTTAAGCTAGCTAGATAATGGTGTAATACTTATGTAATAGCTAGATTCACTTCATATGTATTTATGTATCTTGTAATAATGAACTTCATGATGTTAACCATTGTTAACAGCAGAAGTATATATAAAGTGAAAAATTCTTAACTATCAAAATAATCGCTTCTAAAGTACAATCTTTAATCGTACTTAAAACAAAATTTGAAGCAGGAATCATAAAATTATGCGGGAGTTAGGATGCAAAAATTATGGGGGAGCATTATAAAAGACTAAGTAACAAAATCACACTTAGTAAATACACCCATTCTTAGATGACTTAGGTTTTTGTTTCCATCAAATGGGGGAGATTGTTGTGAAATAATGATCCAGATAAAAAATCTAAGTCTGAATCAAGTTTGAAAGAAATAAAAACAATATATGTAATTTCTCCCAAATCTAAATGGAAATATCTGGACAAAGATCAAGACACAAGTCATCCATTGAACAAATTAAAATACTAAGCACTAACGGAAATCATCCAGACAAAGCTTGGAAAGGAAACAAACTTTTGACCGTCAAGACAAGCATTTGGAAAAACTAATTAAAGCCATCTCTGGAAGATAGATCCGGAGCATATAAAACTAAAAGTCATCCGGAAGACATATATTTCAAATAAAAGGAAAGTATTCAAATATACTTTTCCCTTTACCCTTTTTAGTTTTTAGTCTATGAAAGTCAAAGATCCTTTTCCTAAGAAAAAGACAAAATAACAGCTTGTATATTTCAAAAAAAGTCAAAAGGGTCTGACACCAAATAGAGAAAAGCTAACTACTCTTTCTCCTAAACCAATAGAGGCGCGCGTGGATCTCACATCATAAAGCAATTGGTATGAAAGTTGGCGAATCACAAAATGACATGCAAAACGATCATTGACAACCTTCTACCCTCAATCCTAAGATTTTAAATGGATCAAAATATAGTATAACGGATTGATCAACAGATTCAGAAGCTCCACATCACAACCTGATCAAGGGTGAAGATTGAGTAAAAGCTCACCAACCATAAACGGCTACATTTATAATCAAAAGCCTATAAAAGGAGCTCTTCACGAAATGAGAAGGTTAACTGAGTGATCTACAAAAGCAAGTAACGAAGAAACACATACACAATCAGTTGATATAATCGCTGCAAGAACCCTTGATTCAAAATCTGTTTGTAAGGATTCCCAAGTGAAACTATAAACTTGAGGAACTCCAAAACCAACCCTTTGTTAAAAACCAAAGTGTAAGAATCTCCAACTTAGGTAAGTTGATAGATTGGGATATAACTTGAAGTAGGTTCTTTGAGTGAGATCTCCCTGTAGGACTCAGCTTAGATTCAAGGTAGAAGGCTAAGTGGTATATCCTACTAAAGATGAGAGGACTCAGCTAGGAGTTGGTCCTTCTAGTGGTATATCCTACTTCCAAAAGGGGTTACCATTCGGAGATAAACTTGTAAGGCTTGATTCATGCTAGTTGAAAAGGAATCCCCTAGTGGACAAGCTCAGAGGAAGGAAACTCCGAGGACTGGACGTAGGCGGGGCCAAACAAGTACAAAATACTTGTGTTTGATTTTCTTTCTCTTTTACTTAATTGCACACATTTGCATCATCCGGATCCATCTTCCGGATCATAATCAAACATGCTATAGTAAAGACTTTTTCAAGTCTGCTAATTCTGCAAAAAAGGGCCATTCCGCCCCCCCCCCTCTGCCTTTATAAATACTCTCATAGGGACCAACAATAAGTCCTCATTTTAGCATGATGAAAAGATAGATCGATAAAGGTGATGTTGAAGTTAAATTTAAGATCCAGTTCAAGGGTTAAAAAGATATGAGACCCGATATCCCGTATTTTAAGATAGAATCGCCACCCGGTTTAGCTCTACCAGGAATTTGGGTATGATATTCCCACCGGGTGGTTAGATAATACCTTAAAATAGAGATTCTGAGTCCGGATGATGTTGCTTACTTTTCATTTATTAAATCAAAATGTTTACATTTCAATAAGCGCGACTTTAGTTCTTATGCAATTTAAATCCAATTAATGTTTGGAGTTTTCGGTTTATATGGCCATACATCACACAAAAGCAATAAATAAAGCAGGAAAATAAATTATTACATGGCTTTACAAATACCTATACATTTTTCTAATGAGGGAAAGTAAATAAAGCGAATAAATAAATAAAAGGGCGAAACCTGGTCCTAACTGACTTACCAAAACGGACCCAGCTCCATACGAGACGAAATATAAACAAATAATAATAATTAAACACCTGAATAAATAAAGGGAAGAAAATAAACACATAACATGGAGAAAAATATTTTTCGGGAATTTTTAGAGTTAAAAAGACATTTTTAGGTATTTAATGGCTATTTAATCAATTAAATAATAAAATAAATCATATTAAAAATAATTTTAATTTATTCCATAATTTTATGATTTTTAGAAAATTTTTTGAGTACAGATCACTGAGAAAAATGCGAAAAATGACTGAAAAATGAACCGAAAAGGAGCAAAAAGCAAACTCAGACAGATAATGCTATAGTGATAGCCTTCGCCGCTTTTGCTATAGTGGCCACCGCTATAGCAATAGAGGTCGCCGCTATAACTATAGAGGTCGCCGCTATAGTGATGGCGGCCAAGGCTATAACTATAGTCGTGTCGTCAAACTCCGCTTTTAAGGGGGAAACCGGGTGTTTTTACATCCATAAACTCAAAATCATTAAAGTTTTAAGTTATAATCAGCTATATTTCAACAGATTTGGACTTAAAACACACAAATAAAGTTGATTTTAAGGATTTGGATACGAAAATACCCAAAAATCGCAAAGAACGGTGTAACCTCTATAGGGGTAGAGTTCACCTCTATAACTATAGCCTTGGCCGCTACGGGTAGAGTTCACCTCTATAACTATAGCCTTCACCGCTATAAGGGTAGCGGCCAATGCTATAGTGATAGAGGTGAAGGCTATCCCTATAGAGGTCAAACGATTCTCTGACAGTTTTGCCAAAATACCAAAGAAAAGAACAAGAACAAGCACTAAAATCACCAAGAACAGCAGTAAAATGTAATAAAAATAAGTAAATAGATAATGGAACTCAGTTTTGTTACCTGTAGGCCATGAATCTAACTTTGGAGACTCGAATCAACCCTTGATGAGGTCTTTTTGATGATTTGTGACGAAAATCGATGAAATTAGTGACGAAATCAGTGACGGAAAATTTAGGTCATATTATGAGAAAAGTCTCTAAAACCCTATTTAATCTGTTTTAACCTTTGATTTCTAATTGATTTTAGTGTTTATGCTATGAGATTAAGCTAAGAATCGAGATTAGAGAAGATTAAATTTAGATACTATGCTTTTCTAGAGCTTTCTCTCTAGTTCTTCTTTTTTTTCTCTCTCCAATGTGATTCTAATTCTAATTTCTAGGGAAAAAGTCAACAAATCTCTCTCCTAAATGGGTTTGAATAGTCCCACACGCAAAAATACATAGACTTGGATGAATTTTTGAGGAAAATACGTGTCCCAATCAAGAGGAGAGAGGGTAAAATGAGTGACAAGGCTCGAAAAAGGCCACCCTAAAGCTACCGCCGCCGGTACAGCAGTGGCCGCTACAGCTGTGTCGGCCACTGCTACCATGGTAGCAAGGGGTGGCCATGATGGGGGTGGCCACATGGTGGCGATGGTTGCCACCATGTCGGCTATGGCTGCCACCAAGTATCGGGGGGCACGCCGCCTCCGGCGGTGGCGGCGGCAACAAAAAGGCATAGGGAGCTAGGGTTAGGTTAGGGTTTCTAGGGTTCCAACTAGGATTTCAACTTTCGACGCTCATAAATATCACTACGGTTATCCGATTAAGGCAATTCTTGACATTCTGAAAACCTCGGAGAGTCAAAAATCCAAAGATAAAAAAGAGACTTTCTAAAAAGGTTAGAATCTAATAGAAAATCATGAAACAAATTACTGTGCATGAGTGAAAGAAAACAGTTAATCTCTAAATGCGTTTAATGATTTTTAAGCACGGTCAAAGGTCCAAAATCATCAAAAATGCACTTCTCAAATGTGATTCAACCCTCAAAAAATAGAACAACTAGTCCATAAGAGGTTAGAGCAAAATGTCATCATCATTCCGTAAGTCACCGAAAAGCCCGTGCATAACTATACCATGATACTAAGCAATCTCCAAGAAAAGGACAGCCTCCAGATGTGCTTTTTCTCTTAAGTATGTCTCTTCTATAATCTGCATTAGGGTATCCTTGTAAAGAGAAATTGCCATTGATGGGATACCATAGCCCTACTTCAGTTTTTCCCAATAAGTATTTGAGCACCCTTTTACAACCTTGAGATGAGAATCTTTTAGATTTGCTTGATACCTTGCACAGTAGCAAACTGCACAATGTATGTCAGGTCTACTAGCTGTCAAGTATAACAGTGATCTAATCATCCCTCTATAGAGCTTCTAATCTACATCTTCACCTTCACAATCCATTGATAGGACTATATCTGATCCCATAGGAGTGGACATAGGCTTGCTTTTGTCCATTTCAAACTTCTTTAGAATCTCCTTGGTGTATTTAGATTAGTTGATGAAAATTCCAACCAAAATCTGCTTGATTTGTAAACCAAGGAAGAAATTGAGTTCTCCCATTATTGACATCTCAAATTCCTTCTGCATTTGAGTGCTAGATTCTTCATACATCTTTTCATCAATTGCCCCAAAGATGATGTCATCTACATAAATTTGAATAAGAATGACATCAACCTTCTTCTTTTTGATGAAAATTATTTTATCTTCCTTACCCCGAATGTATCCCTTGGATATAAGGAATAAATTTAGTCTCTCATACCAAGCTCTTGTTGCTTGCTTCAATCCATAGAGGCTTTCTTTAGCTTGTACACATGGTTCGGATGCTCTGAGTTTTCAAATCCAAGTGGTTGCTTGACATAGACTTCTTCCTGAAAAATTCCATTTAGGAATTTACTTTTGACATCCATTTGGAACAATATGAATCCCATGAATGATGCAAAAGCACATAGAATCTGGAATGCCTCTAATCTTATTACAGGAGCAAAGATTTCTTAAAAGTCAACGCCTTCTTGTTGATTGTAGCCTTGGAAAACCAATCTTGCCTTATTTCTCACCACAACTTCGAATTCATCTAGCTTTTTCTGGAAAACCCATTTAATGCCAATGATTGATTTTCCCTTAGGTGGTGGTACTAGATCCCAGACATCATTTCTAGTGAACTAATCTAGTTCTTCTTGCATTTCCATCATCCAATTTTCATCCCCTATTACATCTTGAAACTTCTTTAGCTCAATGAGAGAGATAAAGTAGCATGGCTCACCATCCTGTTGAGTTTTCCTCTGGTTCTAACTGGATTTTGAACATTATCCAAAATGGCTTCAACTAGATGATCCCTGTGAGTTCGGATCTCTCTTTGAATATTTGCATGTTGTATTGGAGTTTGTTCATCATCTGCTTTAACTCCTTCTTCTTGATCATCAATGAAGTTTATCTCATCATGATTGAGACATCCTTGTGGTGCTTCTGAGTTGAAGTTGATTCCTTCATCTTCTTCCTTATACTTCTTGATTTGAAAAGAATCCAAAATCTACACTTCTTTCTTTTCTTCAGCATTCTCAGCTTTCGAAGTTAAGTCTTCCAGACTGGAATTTCTTTTCCCTGCATGGTTAGTCTCATCAAAATCTACATGTATAGACTCTACTATAGTTTGGGTTCATTTTTTATAGACTCTGTAAGCTTTGCCATGTGTTGAGTAGCCAAGGAAAATTGCTTCATCAGATTTTGGAGCAAATTTTCGTAGTTGCTCACTATCATTTAGGATGTAGCATTTACACCCAAAGGCTTTGTAGTGCCCAATATTGGGTTTCCTTCCCTTGTAGATTTCATAGGGGGTCTTATCTATAGTCTTTCTAATGAGAGCTTTATTTAAGATGTAACATGTTATGTTTAAGGCCTCACCCTAAAAATATTTAGACAATCTATTCTCATTTAGCATTGTTTGAGCCATTTCTACTACTGTTCTATTTTTCCTTTCAATATCCCCATTCTGTTGAGGTATATAAGGAGCAAAAAAGTTGTGCTCAATGCCTTTAGATTCACAGAATTCAGCAAAATGCTTATTTTTGAATTCTCCTCCACTATCACTCCGGATGCATGCAATGCTTATGCCCTGTTCTACTTCTATTCAGATGAATATTTTTGAGAAATGGTTAAAGGCTTCATCTTTTCTAGCTAGCAAAGCAACCCAAGTATATTTAGAATAATCATCCACTATAACCATAGTGTATTCTCTTCTACCTAAACTCATTAGTTTAATTAGACTAAAGAGATCAATATGCAAGAGTTCTAGAACTCTCTTAGAGGGTATATAGGAGATGGAAGGGAAAATTTTTCTATGTTGTTTACCTAATTGACGTGTAGTGCATATGTGATCCTTATCAAAATCTACCTCATGCAAACCCACAACCAATTCCTTTTTTGCCAATTTGGATAGGAGGTTCATGCTTAAATGTCCCAACCTCCTGTGCCAATTCCATGATTCTTCTTCTTTAGACACCAAGCGTATATTCTTTTTCTCATTTTTAGTGATAAGAGAATAGACATTATTTACTTTAGGTGCATAAAGAATGAGTTGATTTGACTTACTATCAGTGATTGAGCAGCCTTCGGAGTCAAAGGTGACTTTCCTCCCTTTGTCATAGAGTTGTGAAATACTTAATAGGTTGAACTTTAGTCCATCAACTAGTGAGACATCTTCTATTTTTAATTCAGATCCAATGCTTCCATACCCAATGATCTGACCCTTTTGATTGTCTTTAAAGCTTATTTTTCCACCTTTCTTCCGGATTAAAGTGATGAAGGCTTTCTCATCACCAGTCATATGCCTTGAGCATCTACTATTAATGCACCATGTTTGTTGATCTTCTGTAGATCTAAGGCATACCTGCAAAATAGATCAATCGGGTTTGGGTACGCAATAGATTTGGGTCCTCTTGGGTTATCAACCATTTCAGGCCAAGGATAAATATCATAATAACTATTTTTAAATCTACACATTTTAGTTATATGGTTATTTGCTCCACAAGACCTGCACCCAACGACTTATTTATTCTGATTAAGCTTCTCCTCAATCTTTTAGAGATCCTTCTTCCCATAATCTCTAGAATATCCTACTTTGGGAAGATCCGGACTAGCATGTTTGGTTTGAATCTGGCAGTTGGCTAGAGGGGCAACTTCTACTCTATAGTTTTTCTTTTCTTAGTGGGTTTCTCATCATAGGCCACTTTAGCCTTCCCCTTTGAGCAACTATGTATATCTGAGTTTGATTCCTTTATCTTAATAGAGCATTGTGTTTTTGAGCTTGAGGCTACTTCCAAGTTTTCTTTTGTTTTATAGGTTCTGGATTCCTTCTAGATGTAAGATCCGACTTCCTCCTTAAGGATTCTGGTTTCTTCCAGATGCCTTTTTATCAAAGCTAGTTCCCTATCTAGCCCAGTTACATTTGCACTCAATATTTGCACTTGATTCTGTATGAAGTTTTCTTTGACCATGTCGATGTGCTTTATGGTTCTGATTGAGTTGATATCTTGTGCCATTACTTCAGCATCTTCAGCAAGTTCCATTACTTGTCTTTGGAGGGAGTTGATAGCCTTTGTGTTCTTCCTCACATTGTTGATTACTATCCCTAAAGCTCTATCAAGATCAGTGTTAGATATAGAATTTGATTGAGAGTTTACCTCAGTACTTATTGCCTCAGATTCTGACTCTTCAATCTGCTTAGTGACTTGCTTTGATGGATTTCTTTTGGATTGCTCTGCTTTCGGATCAGATAGTGCCATAAATGCACAATTAATAGTTTCTTCTTCTTCTGTTGAAGATGAGCTACTACTTTCTTCACTATTGCTTCATATGGCGAACATAGCCTTCTTCTTATATCTCTTATGCCCTATAAGTTTGGGACATTTGGTTCTGAAATGGCCTTTCTCTCCACATTCAAAGTAGGCTGATTCTTTTTTTTTTATCTTTCTTGCCTTTCGGAGCTTTTCTTGGCTTATCTCTTTTGGAGGAGCCTTCCTTCATTTTCTAGAATCATACTTTTTAGAGCTCCTTCTTTCTTTCCTTCTTAGGAAGCTAACAAACTGCTTGGCTAGCATAGCCATTTCTTCTTTATTTTAGTGAGATTCCTTTAACTACTTTTCTATTCCAAGGAGACCAATCGGAATGAGTCAGCTTTGAGTGCAATGGGTTTCTTTTTTCCTTCCAGCTTCTTCTCTTGTTGACTGTATCTCTCTACGGATAGTTCTTGAGTCAAGATATTGCTAATAAGTTCATCATAACTGTAAAAGTTCAAGTCATGAGCCTCCTCAATGGCAGTCTTTCTATTATCCCACTCCTTGGTAAGACTATGGAGAACTTTCTTTACCATCTCTACTTTAGAGATCTCCTTTCCAAGGCTCTTTATTTCATGCTACTAGTGTATATGGTATTCATGCTACTGATGGATTCTTTTGGTTCCATCTTGAAGGTTTCAAGCTTTTATTGAAGAAGTTCTATTTTCATTTCCTTAACTTTGTTGCGCTTTCATAAGTCACTTCAAGTTTCTGCCATATCTCTTATATAGCTTTACATCCGAAAATCCTATTAAATTCAGCTGCACTAAGAGCATATAAAGCATGTTAATAGCATTTATGTTTTCATGCAGCTTTTTATAATCATTTTAATCCCATAAATTTGAGGGCTTCCAGGTAGTTAAACCCTCTACTTCATAAGTAGTAATATATGGGCCATCATTAATGGCCATCCATCCCAACATGCTTTGTGCCTGAATGAAATTCTTCATCTGATTTTTCTAGAATGTGTAGTGATCACTGGTGAAGAGTAGAGGATGGGTAATGGACATACCCTCTCGAAGGAGTTGTGAGTTGTTAAAACTCATTTTGATTCTTGGATCAAATATGGACCTTTAGCTCGAGATTGTTTGATCTCTAGTTTTGAGTACTTGCTCTGATACCACTTGTTGGTCCCTGTGAGGGTGTTTATAAAGTCAAAGGGGAGTGAATGACCCTTTTTACAAAATTTATAGAGTTTAAAAAGTCTTGTGTAGCATGTTTGATATGTTCCGAATGTAATGGATTTGGATAATATGTAATTAGAAAATAATGTCTAATAAAGTAAAAGGTTTAAGAGAATCAAACACTATGATTTTATCCTGGTTCGGCCCCACCTACTCCAATCCCTAGAGTTTCCTTCCTCTGAGCATTGTCCACTAGTGTAATTCCTTTCCAACTAGTAAGAATCAAGCCTTACAATTGTCTCCAGATATTTATTCTCCTCCGGATGTAGGATATACCACTAGAAGCACCAACTCCTAGTTGTGTCCTTTTTCTTTAGTAGAATATACCACTTAGATTCTACCCAAATCTAAGCTGGGTCCTATAGGGAGATTCCACTTAAAGCACCAACTCTAAGCTAGATCCTAATCTCAATAATTACCTACGTATAAGATCTTACAACTTATTTTTCAAAGGAATGGTTTTTTATTTCCTCAAGTTTATAGCTCACTTGAGAATTCTTACAAAAACAAATTTGGAATCTTTCTAGTTCTTGGAGGGATTTTTGCTCACTAATTGAATTAGCTTGAGTTCTCTTTGTAATAGCTTCTTGTGAAATCAATCAGCACCTTCCCAATGTGTGAAGTTCTCCTTACATAGGCTCTGATCATAAATGTAGTCATTGAGATAGATCTTGAATTTTCACCGTTGATCAGGTATGATGTGATGTATTCGGAGCCATTGATAAATCCGTTAGATTGAATAAATTTCATGTTTGAATTTTTGAGATTGAGGCTAAAAAAGTTGTTAGTGATCATTTGTTTGGATTTTAGTGATTTACCAACTTTTATGCCGTTTGTTTTTAGTGTGAGCTCCACGCTCCATTCCCATTGGTCTATGTTGAGAAGGGTTGTTACCTTTTTCTCTTTCTAGTTTCAATCCTTTTCTGAAATGCATGCTAGTTGTCTCTTTTTCAATCTTCAAGGCAAAAGGATCTTTAACTTCAGACCAAATTTGGAGGGAAAAGGTAAATTTTGAACTTTTCCCTTTATCTTGAAAATTGAGTCTACCGAATGTTATCAGTCTTATTACATCCAGATGCTTCTTCAATCAATCTTTTCTCCCGAATGCTGCTTTTGAGAGGTAGAAAGTTTGTTTCCTTTTCAAACTTTAATTGGATGCTTTCCTTGTGCACTTACATGTTTGGAGACTTCAGTATGTGTCCGGATTACTTGACTTGGACTTATGAGTTTTTTTATGGACTTGGGAAATTATGTTTTTGTTTTTTTCAAACTTGATCCAGATATATTCTTGAATTGGTTCCTCCAGATCACTATTTTCTAACAGGGCTAAGGAATAGTAGGAGGCTTGCAAAAGGGGAGATAGACCTATGTGTGGAAAATGGAGCCCGAGTTGTTGCATTAGCAGTAGGGAGCTTTAGTCTTATTTTGTCAAGTGGCCTAGTTTTAGTTTTGAATAATTGCTACTATATTCTAAATGTTACTAAGAATATTATCTCTGTTGCGCATTTAGCAGCGGAGGGATTTGAAATTTTATTATCAAATAATAATAGTAAGATTCATTTAAATAATGTTCTTTATGGCTATGGAATGTTGAATGGTGGCATTTATGTTCTTTATACTAAAACAGAAGTTTTTTAATATTAACAATATGAAGAAAGTTAAATTAGATAATGAGAAATCATTCTACTTATGGCATTGTCATTTAGGCCATATAACAAAGATCGCTTAACCAAGTTACATAAGCATGAAGAATTAGGCCTAATAAACGTTGAGTCTTATGGTGATTGCGAACCCTTTTTAAAAGGAAAAATGACCTTTAAAGGAAATGGTGAACGAGCCACGAGTACATTAGAGCTTGTACATACTAATGTATGTGGTCCAATGAGTGTTCAGGAATTAGGAGGATACTCCTACTCCATAACCTTTATTGATTATTATTCACGATATGGTTATCTGTACTTAATGAAGCAGAAGTCTGAAAGTTTTGAAAAGTTCAAAATATTTAGAAATTAAGTAGAGAAACAACTTGGTAAAAGTATTAAAGCACTTCGATCTGATCGAGGTTGGGAATACTTAAGTCAAGAGTTTCAAGATTATCTAAAAGAAAATGGGATAGTTCCCCGGTGGACCCCTCCTTACCTGCCCTAACACAATGGAGCGTCTGAAAGGAGGAATCAGACTTCATTAGATATGGTCCGTGATGATCAAAGAAGATCTCAGTAAATCCTTTTAGGGATATGCACTAGAGAGTGCAGTTTATGTATTAAATAGAGTGCCCTTTAAATCAGTTAATTTTACGCCTTATAAAAGATGGTGTAATAAAAGGCCATCTCTGAGTCACCTAAGAGTATGGGGCTGTCCTGCTACAATAAAGAGGATAGTATCAGATAAGGTAGATGCTAAATCTGATCTATTCATTGGATATCCAAAGGAAACTATTGGATATTTATTTTACCAACCCGAGGCACAGAAAGTATTTGTATCTTGAAGTGCTCACTTTCTTGAAAAAGAACACTTGCAAAAGTTAGTGGGAGCAATCATGAATTAGAAGTTCAAGAGGAAGAAACACACAATCAACTGGTTGACCCCATTCTAGATACACAAGAAGGTGTGGTCCAAGAACAACCTGCCAAAACACAATCATTGTGAAGATCAGGTCGTATTCATAAAGGTCCCGAGAGATATGGTTTCATCATCACCGATGATAGAGAACTATATCTCATGAAGAATGATGAACCAGGAACCTATGATGAAGTAATGAAGAGCTCAAATTCTAATAAATGGCTTAAAGCCATGAAATCAGAAATGGATTCCACATAAGAAAACCAAGTTTGGAATTTGGTCGGTTTACCAAAAGAAGTTAAACCTATCGGGTGTAGGTGGGTCTTCAAAAGGAAGACTAACATGGACGGTAATGTGATTACCTATATGGCAAGGTTGGTTGTGAAAGGTTATAGTCAACACGAAGGTATTGATTATGATGAAACTTTCTCACCAGTAGCCATGCTTAAATCCCTAATAACACTCCTCACCATTACTGCTCATTATGATTATGAGATCTGGCAAATAGATGTTAAAACAGCTTTCCTGAATGGGGATTTAGACCAGGATTTATATGGCATAACCTAAGGGTTATACATCTCAGAATGGTTCGAAGGTATGCAAACTGCAAAAGTCTATTTATGGACTTAAGCAAGCATCAAAGACTTGGAATATTAGGTTTGATCGGATAATCCGTGAACTAGATTTCTGTCTAAACATTAATGACACTTGTGTTTACAAGAAGGTTAGTGGGAATGCAGTGGTTTTCTTAGTATTATATGTCGATGACATGTTACTAATAAGAAATGGCATTTCTCTTCTTCAAAATATTAAAGTATGGTTGTCAAGAAAATTCTAACATGAAAGACCTTAGAGAAGCAACATTTATATCTATAGAGATAGATCCAAGAGGCTATTAAGTCTTTCTCAAAGTACATATATAGACAAGGTACTGAATAGGTTTAGCCTTGAGCATTCTAAGAAAGGTTATCTCCCGATGACAAAGGGGGTTAACCTATCTAAGGCTGAGTGTTCGAAGACAACTCAGGAAAGAATGCACATGAAGGATATACCATATGCTTCTATAATAGAATCATCATGTATGCTATGATATGTACTAGGCTAGATGTCTCTCAAGCTTTGAGCTTTACGAGTAGATATTAATCAGATCCAGGTGTAAAGCATTGGATGGCCGTCAAGGCAATTCTTAAGTACTTGAGAAGGACTAAAGATGAGTTCTTAATATATGGAGATGGTGATCTCAGAGTTAGAGGTTACACTGATGCGAGTTTCCAATCTGATAACGATGACTTTAAGTCTCAGTCAAGTTTTGTGTATGTATTTAATGGAGGGGCAGTATGCTAGAAAATTTATAAGCAAGAAACTATTGCTGATTCAACCACGGAATCTGAGTACAATGCTGTCTGGTTAAAGGGATTTATTGGTGATCTCAGTGTGGTACCTGAGATTGTTAATCCAATTACTTTGTATTATGATAAAAAAAAGAGGTGATATAGCTTAGGCAAAGGAACCACGGCCTCACAAAAAAAACTAGACATGTACATAGAAAGTATCATATAATCGGGGAGATTGTTGATGCTAAGATTATAAGATTAGAATATGTTACCACTGATCAGAACCTCGCAGATGGTCTGACAAAGCCATTGACATAAGTCAAACATGACCAGCATGTTGAAGCATATGGAGTAAGACATATGGCTAATTAACCTTAGTGCAAGTGGGAGTTTGTTAGATATGATGTACGCCCTTAAGGAAATTAGGGCAATATATCTTAATTATGTATTAGTATGAAATAATTTATTTAATTAATATAGGCATTTAATCTTTTTTTTATATCGACGTGTTTAAATATATTAAGACCTGCTTAAAATATAGTCATTGATATCTATGTACAGAGGTCCTTGATATAAACATAGCATGAAGAGAGAGATGTCATAATGGAACTGTGTTTAGTGAGACCTTCTTCATGTGCAATTATGATTATGTCTAAACTATCCATAGTCATAGTTTCATTGAGAAAGGATATTGATGAGACAGTAAGACTAGCATATGGTCAATTTTCTGGGAAAGGGTCCAAGTAGATAAACTCCTAAGACTAAAACTGGTGCCTTAAGTTTGACACATGGATATATCTTGAAGATATATTGGAGACCGCTATAAGATTAACACTTGGTATATATATCAAAGTGTTAGTGTTTATCTTTATGCAATAGCTTTGCAAATATCCTCATACTTGATATACTAATTACCTTCTGTGGTACTATCGGTATACTTTGGGTCATACCTATTCACTCATTAATTTAGGGTGCCATTAGTGATTACTGGAATAATGATGACAACATGTTGGTAAGCTATATAGTCGGAAAGAATCCATCACTCCGGATATATTAAGGAGTTGTACCTGGTCACTTGTTGAAGTGATAATTACTATAAACCTCTGATCAGAGCATGTGTTGTTGGGAAACAATGATTCAAAAGAATAAATCCAAGAACAGATCCGGATCAAGTTTGAAGGAAACAAAAACATATAAACTAAATCATTTAGTCTCCTAAGTCCAAGAAAAGCCATCCGGGCATATATTGACAACTATAAATACCTAAGCACAAAGTGGAAGCATCCAGTTAAAGTTTGGAAAGGAAATAAACTTTAAACCTCTCAAAAGCAGCATTTGAAAGAAGAACTGATTGAAAAAGCATCCAAATATATTTGATCTGAAGACATCCAGAAGATAGAAATATAAGACAAATGGAAAAGTTCAAATTTATCTTTTCCATCTCTTTTTGGTCTAAAGTCAAAGATTCTTTTTGCCTTGAAGAAGATAGCTAGCACGCCCCCCAAAAAATGATAAAAGGACTGACACAAGAAAGAGAAAAAGCTAACAACCTTTTTCACATACACCGATAAGAAAGGCATATGGAGCTCACACCAAAGGAAATGACATAAGAGTTGGTGAGTCACTAAAATCCAAACAAAACGATCAGTGACAAATTTTTGCCTCAATCCCAAGAATTCAAACCGATCAAAATATGTGCCTAACAAATTAATCAATGGCTTTGAATGCGCCAAATCATACCTGATCAACAATGAAGATTCAATTCAACCTCAAAGGTACACAACGGCTACATTAATGATCAAAGCCTATAAATAGGAAGTTTTACAAGTTGAGAAGGTGTTGGTTGATTTACAAAGGCTATTATTAAGAGAACTCAAGCAATTTCAATCAGTAGACTTAATCCTCCAAGAACCAATACATTCAAAATTAGTTTGTAAGAACTCTTAAGTAAAAATTATAAACTTGAAGAGTTCAAAATCCTCTCAAAAGAAAAATCAGTTGTAAAGATTTCATACATGGGTGAGTATCGAGATTGGGAACTAGCTTAGAGTTGGTGCTTTAAGTGGAATCTCCCTGTAGGACTCAGCTAAGGTTTAGATAAAATCTAAGTGATATATCCTGCTAAAGCGAAAGGACTTAGCTAGGAGTTGGGTATTCTAGTGGTATATCCTACATCCAGAAGGGGTTACCATCCAGAGGCAAGCTCAAGAGGACTCAGCTAGGAGTTAGTGCTTCTAGTGGTATATCCTACATCCGGAGGAGAATAAATCTCCAGAGATAAACTGTAAGGCTTGGTTCTTGCTATTTGGAAAGGAATCCACTAGTGGAAAAAGCTCGGAGTAAGGATACTCCGGGGACTGGAGTAAGCGGAGCCAAGCCAGGATAAAATACTGTGTTTGATTTTCTAACTCATTATTTATTGCATATTATTTCATATTTGCATCATCTAGATTCATTATATCCGGAACACATCAAACACGCTACACAAGACTTTGTAAAGTCTATTAATTCCATAAAAAGGGTCATTCATCCCCCCCTCCCCCCCCAACCTTATATAGACCCTCACATGGACCAATAAGTGGTATTAGAGCAAGTGCTCACAACTAGAGATCTAACAATCTCGAGCTAAAGGTCCATATTTTGATTCATAAATCAAAATAAGTTATAATAACTCACAACTACTTCTGAAGGGTATGTCTATTACCCATCCTCCACTCTTCACTGGTGAACACTACATGTTCTAGAAAAACTAGATGAAGAATTTCATTTAGGCACAGAGCATGCTAGCATGGATGGCCATTAAGGATGACCTATATATTCCTACTTACGAAGTAGAGGGTTTGACAACCCGGAAGCCATCAAATCTGTAGGATGAGAATGATTACAATAAATTGTGTGAAAACGCAAATGCTATTAACATACTTCATTGTGCTCTTAGTGCAGCTGAATTCAATAGAATATCTAGATGTGAAACTACATAAGAGATATGGCAAAAACTTGAAGTGACCTATGAAGGCACTATAAAGTCAAGGAAGCAAAGATCAACCTCCTACAAGAATCCTTCAAGATGGAGCCCAAAGAATCCATCAGCAGCATGAACACTAGATACACAAATCTAGTAAATGAGATGAAGAGGCTTGGAAAGGAGATCTCTGAAGTAGATATGGTGAAGAAGGTTCTCTGGAGTGTCACCAAGGAATGGGATAATAAAAAGACTGCCATTGAAGAGGCCCGTGACTTGAACTTTATAGTTATGATGAACTCATTGGCAATCTCTTGACATAAGATTTATCCTTGGAGAGATAAAGCCAACAAGAAAACAAACCAGAAGAAAAGAAGAAAGACATTGAACTCAAGGCAGAATCATCCAGATCAGCCTCTTCCGAATTGGAAAAGAAGTCAAAGAAATCTCAGTGCAATAAAGAACAAATGGCTATGCTAGACAAACAATTAAGGAAATTCCTTAAAAAGAAAGAAGAAGCTCCAGAAGATATGATTCTAGAAGAATGAAGGAAGGATCTTCAAGGAGAGACAAAGATAGAAAAGCTCTAGAAGACAATAAAGATCTAGAAAAGGAATAAGCTTGCTTCGAATGTGGTGACAAAGGACATTTTAGGTCCAAATGACCCAAGATGAAAAAGAAAAAGAGATACAAGAAGAAGGAAATGGTGGCCACCTAGAGCAATAGTGAAGAAAGCAGTGGCTCATCTTAAATAGAAGAAGAGTAAACTGCAAACAGTGCATTTATGGCACTATTTAATCCGGAAGCTGAGTGATCCAAAAGACACCAATCAAAGCAAATCACTAAGCAAATCAATGATGAATTAGAATTAGCAAGTACTGAGGTAAACTCTAACTCTACTCATGTACCTAACATTGAACTTGCCAGGGCTTCAGAATTGTAATCAATAATGTGAGAAAGAATACAAAAGCCATTAAAGCGCTCCAAAGACAAGTGATAGAACTTTCTGAAGATGCTAAAGCCATGTCATATGATATCAATTCAATTAGGGCTACTAAGCACATCAATGTGGTTAAAGAAAATTTTCTAAGAAGCCAAGTGCATATTTTAAGTGCAAACTTAACCGGGCTAGATAAGGAGCTAACCCTAATGAATGAAGCATTCGGAAGGAAACCAAATCCTTCACAAAGAAGAAGGAACCCAAGGGAAGTTATACGAAGAAATCCAAATCAAGTTGGTAAGAGAAATCTAGAGACTTCAAATCAAAAGGAGAAGAAAGTGAGCAGACAACCTCAAGCATAAAGATACACTGCTACTCAAAAAGGAAAAGCAGTAGTAATCTACGATGAATAACTTATTAAGAAAGGAAAGAATCACAGAGCAGAGATTGCACCTCTAACTAGCTTCCAGATATACACTAGACAACCGGATCTACATAAATCCAGATACATTGGAAACTATGGAAAGGAGGATCTAGAGAAAATCAAAAGGAAGCTCGAGCAGAATAAACCCATCTCAGGTTATAGATTTTATGGGAAAAACAACCATATTACTAAACTATGTAAATTAAAAAATGGTTATTATGATGTTTATCCTTGGCCTAAAATGGTTGATAACTCGAGAGGACCCAAATCTGATTGTGTACCCAAACCCACTTGATATGTTTTATAGGTATGCCTTAGATCCACAGAAGATCAACATAAATTGTACATTGATAGTGGATGCTCAAGGTACATGACTGGTGATGAGAAAGCCTTCATCACTTTAATTCGAAAGAATGGTGGAAAAGTAAGCTTTGGAGATAGCTAAAAGGGACAAATCATTGGACATAGAACCATTGGATCTGAACTAAAGATAGAAGATGTCTCACTAGTTGATGGACTAAAGTTCAACTTTTTAAGTGTAGCACAACTCTGTGATAAAGGAAGAAAAGTCATCTTTGATTCCGGAGGCTGCTCAATCTTTGATAGTAAGTCAAATCAACTCATTCTTTATACACCTAGAGTAAACAATGTCTATTTTATTAACATTAAAAATGAGGGGAAAATGAATATATGCTTGGTGTCTAAAGGGGAAGAATCACGGCTTTGGCACCGGAGGTTGGGACATGTAAGCATGAACCTCCTATCCAAATTAGCCAAGAAGGAATTGGTTGTGGGTTTGCCTAAGGTAGCTCTTGATAAGGATCACATATTCACTACATGAAAACTAGGTAAACAACATAGAAAAAGTTTCCCTTCCATCTCCTATACCCTTTAAGAGAGTCTTAGAACTCTTACACATTGATCTCTTTGGTCCAATCAAATAAATGAGTTTAGGTAGAAGACAATACACTATGGTTATAGTGGATGATTGTTCTCGCTATACCTGGGTTGCTTTGCTAACTAGCAAAGATGAAGCCTTTGACCCTTTCTAAAAAATATTCATTCGGATAGAAGTAGAATAAGGCATAAGCATTGCATGCATCCGGTGTGATAATGGAGGAGAATTCAAAAATAAGCATTTTAAGTTTTCTGCTCCTCATACACCTCAACAGAATAGGGTTGTTGAAAGGGAAAACAACGCGATAGTTAAAATGGCTCGAACAATGCTAAATGAGAATAGATTGCCTAAGTGCTTTTAGAGTGAGGCCGTAAACACAGCGTGCTACATCTTAAATAGAGCTCTCATTATAAAGACCTTAGATAAGACTCCATACGAAATCTAGAATGGAAGGAAACCCAAAATTGGGTACTTCAAAGCCTTTGGATGTAAATGCCACATCTTGAATGATAGAGAGCAATTAGGAAAGTTTGATTCTAAATCTGATGAAGCAATTTTCCTTGGCTACTCAACACATAGCAAAGCTTATAGAGTCTATAACAAATGAACCCAAACTATGGTAGAATCTATACATGTAGATTTTAATGAGACTAACCATGCAGGAAAAAGAAGTTCTATTCAGAAGATTTAACTCCAAAAGATGAAAATACTAGAGAAAAAGAAGAACTGCAAATCCCGAATTCCTTTAAAATCAAGAAGTACAAAGAAGAAGATGAAGGAACCATTCTCAACTCAGAAGAACCACAAGCTTATCTCAATCATCATGAGATAAACTTCATGGATAGTCAAGAAGAAGTAGTTGAGGCAATTGAGGAACAAGCTCTAATACAACATGAAGATCTACAAAGAGAGATCCAAACTCATAGGGATCATCCAGTTGAAGCCATCTTGGATAATATCCAGAATCCAGTTAGAACAAGGGGACAACTCAATCGAATGATAAGCCATGCTACTTTTATCTCTTTCATTGAGCTAAAGAAATTTCAAGATGTAGAAGGACATGAAAGTTGGATGATGGCAATGCAAGAAGAGCTAGATCAGTTCACCAGAAATGATGTCTGGGATCGAGTGCCACTTTTGAAAGGGAAGTCAATCATTAGCACTAAATGGGTATTTCGGAATAAGCTAGATGAATCCGGAGTTATAGTGAGAAATAAAGCAAGATTGGTGGCATAAGGCCACAACCAATAAAAAGGCATTGACTTTGGAGAAACTTTTGCTCTTGTAGCAAGATTAGAGGCAATTCAAATTCTAAGTGCTTTTGCATCATTTATGGGATTTACATTGTTCCCAATGGATGTCAAAAGTGTACTTCTAAATGAAGTTATTCAAGAGGAAATTTACGTCAAGATTCAAAGCATCTGGACCATGTGTACAAGCTAAAGAAGGCCCTCTATGGATTAAAGCAAGCACCAAGAGCCTAATATGAAAGACTCACTTCATTCCTCATATCCAAGGGTTACATCCGAGGTAAAGCAGATACAACTCTCTTTATTAAGAAGAAAAAGGGTGATGTCATTCTAGTCTAAATCTATATAGATGATATCATCTTTGGAGCAATAGATGAGAAGATGTATGAAGAATTCAGTACTCAACTGTAGAAGGAATTTGAGATGTCCAAGATGGGAGAACTAAATTTCTTCCTTGGTCTACAAATCAAGCAGAGTCTGGATAGGATTTTTATCAATCAGTCCAAGTCTACCAAGGAGATCCTGAAGAAATTTGAAATGGACAAGAGCAAGCCCAGGCCCACTCTAATGGGATCAGATACAGTCCTGTCAAAGGATTGTGAAGGAGAAGACGTATATCAGAAGCTTTACAGAGGAATGATTGGTTCACTTTTATACTTGATAGCTAGTAGACCTGACATACACTATGTAGTCTACTATTGTGCAAGATATCAGGCCAATCCAAAGGATTCACATTTAAAAGCAGTGAAGAGAATTCTCATATATCTTATAGGAACCACTGAAGTTGGGCTATGGTATCCTAGTAATGGAAAGTTCACACTGTAAGGCTTCATTGATGCAAACTATGGCAGAGACACTCTTGAAAGAAAGAGTACATCCAGAGGCTACCACTTTCTTAGAGACTCCTTGGTGTCATCATACAGTAAGAAGCAAATTTCAGTTGCCATATCAATCATAGAAGTATAAAATATGGCAGCTGAAAGTTGTGTTGCTCACCTCTTATGGATCAAGCAATAATTGGAAGATTATGGAGTTCAATCCGGATGTGAAGATGTTATGTGTGACAACAAAAGCATAATTGATGTGTCAAAGAATTAAGTGCTACATAGTAGGATGAAGCATGTCAACATCAGACACCATTTCATCTGAGATCATATAATGAAGAAGGATGTTGCATTAGTCTACATTCCAACAAATGAATAAAGGGCAGATATCTTTACTAACCATTAAGTAAAGATCAGTACAACAAGCTAAGAGAAGCAATCAGAATATCAAATCCAATCTAAAGAAGAATCCGGAGAATAATCTGGAGTTATTAATCAATCAGGAGTCAAGGAAAAGAGAAGAAGCTGATTTAGTTCTAAATTCAGAACGAATATTGCTAGCTCAGCAGATAATAATGACACAAGGCAGTAAAAGCA
This sequence comes from Euphorbia pulcherrima, assembly GCA_947683365.1. Classification (NCBI taxonomy): domain Eukaryota; kingdom Viridiplantae; phylum Streptophyta; class Magnoliopsida; order Malpighiales; family Euphorbiaceae; genus Euphorbia; species Euphorbia pulcherrima. The sequence goes on from CANTUS010000008.1 coordinate 2,740,047, forward strand.
CAAAAAGGTAATTGTACACATTTTAAATTTCAAGTGTTTATTGGGCAGTTCACGCACGGAAAAAGCAACAGTTATTTTACAAAATAAACCATTCCAATTCTCTGGTTTAGATGCCATTTACCTCTCTCCTAAATTTTAATTGCCACCTCACTAATCCAGTTAACTTTAACAGAATTTGAATTACTATTTTACCCTTACCTTGGGAATTCTATAAACCCCCCCCCCCCCAAAATCCCTCTTCTTCCTCACACGAGAAACAACTTCTACTGTTACGCTCTAATTTTCATTCCAGAACCCTAAATCCTCAAAATCTCTTTCCAAATATCCCAAATGGCAATCACTCAAAATCAAACCATTCCCTCTCCTCTAAAATATATCTTTAAAGAATTCAATCTCAAAGATAAGGATTTTATTCCTCTCAAACTAAAAAGCCCTAATTCCGTAGTTCCATCTAATTATCTAGGAGATAATTTCCTATTCAGCATTGAACCTTACTCCTAACTATTAAAGGATCAATACCTTGAAGAATTCCTAAAAACTAACTACTCTACCTATCTGGATCTAGTCAAAGAATTCTATGATAACCTAATGGCCCACTCCTATTATGATGCCCTCCAGACCAAGGTGCAAGGAAAGACAATCATAGTTAACCCAGAGTTCTTTATAACTCATTTTAAGATGAAAAATGATGGGGTCCTTCTAAGAAATGATGTAGATGAGATCCTGGTCAAGTACCATCCAAAAATGTGGCTCCCAATTTAATATTTTGGAGACAAATTCTCCATCTACTAGCCACAAACCCCCAGGGTTCTACAATTTGTACTAGCTAAATTCATCTTAACCCGGAAAGGCTCTCTAACCACTGCATCTTCCTTCCAAAACTGCATCCTTCAGCATTAGGTGGAGAGGAGAGTTATCAACAAGCCAGTCCTCATCATCCATTTCGTAAAAGCAATGCAGGAATTCCCACGGGGCTCTCATCACTAAAATTCTCTTTGAATATGGGGTGAATCTCTCCACGATCCCATTTGTTTAAAGGAAAGGAAATTCTGGAAAAGAACTTTTTAAAGTTAACTTTTGGGGAAGTCTAGGATGAGCAGAAAGCCATCAGGTAGAGAGAGGAGAAAAAGGAGAAAAGCAAAATCTGAAAGGCCTAAAGCATAGATTAACTTGCTCCAGAGGCCAAGAAGGCAAGAATAACTAAGCCTAGAGCACAGCTAAAAATCAACCTTAAGCCTGTGGTTGAGGATAAGGATGAAGACACAATGACCATTACTCAATTAATGAAGACTACATCAGAAAAGCCTAAGAAAAGAGGTAGACTGATTAAAGCTGCTATAAAGAAGCCAGTTTGTCAGTTGGAAGCCAATGAGAAAATAGCAGTAGCAGCTACTGCAATCAGAGAGAGGTGGAAAAAGGGGGGAGAAAAAGATAATTGAGGACATCCTAGAGCAGAAGGATGGCTCTAATAGTGGGGAAATAAGGGATGGGGAGCCTAACCTAAAGAAGTAGTTCATCTAGAAGGGTTTCACTTTTAATGAGGCACTGAAGGGTGAAAGGGCAAAATTAGCTGTAAAAAGAACTCCTGCTGGTATCACTATCAAAGAGACAATTCCCAAACGTATAGAACCAACAGATTGGAGTAAGGGTAAAGAGATAGTGGTTCCTGGGAAGCCCATCCTTCCGAACAACATTACTGCGGACGATCCCTAATTTAATAAGATGATGGCTATTGTGGAAGACAATATGAAATTTAACCAGCTCACCAAAGAAGGTCCCGGAGGCTCTTCCAGAATAACAACTGATCTCGGTCCAGCCATCCTTGTTGACTTAATAGACCTTGCACTTCTATATGAAAGTAAGTATCTAGAGGAAGACCTATTTGTTTTCAAAGCCAGAATTGAACCCCTTTTGGATAACCTATTGAACCCAGAAGTTGAAGTGGTTGAAGTAGAAAGTCCTCAAAAGGCAATTAAAGGGGATGGTGAGGACAATACCACCATTCTGGGTCAAGAAGAAGAAGCAAGACCTGAAAGTACTATAAAGGCAAATGAAGGGGAGACTGAGGATAATACCAGTCTTTCGGATACTAGAGCAGTTGAGCAGATAGAAATAGAGCACATTGAGCCACAACCATCCGCTAAGGTAATCCCTATCTCAAATTCTAATGATAATGTTATGTTAGCTGGTGATGTTATTACAACTTAAGACAACTTAGTTACAGACATCCAAACTGCCTCTAAGGAAACTCAGTCTATCCCAGAGCTAAATGCTTTGAAGGAGGGAGCTAGTTTGGGACTCATTGAGTAAACTTCTAAAGTGGACTCAAAGAGCGGGGCTACTCCGGAGGGAAGGTTAGAAGGACAAAGTTAGAGTACAAATAGTAGTGGGGATGAATCTTTTGGATCAGAGGAATTTAGAAGCAGCTCTGGGTCTGAAGAAACCTCCTCCTCAAATAGCATCCTTAAAAGGCCAACTGTTAATCTAAAACCAACTAGAGCTGAGAAGTTAAGGGTAGCTATTAAGATGATTGAAGAAGCCACAGTTGAAGGGTATAGGACATTAAGTAGAATCTCTGGAGCATTTGCGATCAATTGAAATCCATTGAGTATCTCATTAAAGACAAATTCATAACTCTGGATCTAAAAGCTAAATTTAGGAAAATAAAAGGATCAGTGTAGAATCTAGAGTAGAAAGTGGATGCCTTCCTCTCTGTAGAACTAGTTGTAGAGACTTCCCTATCAAAAATCACTCCGGTGTTGGATCAATTAAACTCTAATATTGCAGGAGCAAATCGCTCTACCACTCAAGCAATCACCGGAGCTGATAACAACTGTGCTACCATAATGGGCCAAATAACCTCCTCATCTACTGAGCTGAAAATAGAGCTAAAGGAATACATAGATAGAAAGTTTGAAAGCTTGGAAAAATTCATCCTTCAAGCCATTGTAAATTCTGCACAAGGCATCACATCCGGGCTTACAAATCCAAATGAAGAACATTAAGCTGCCTAGGAAATGTTGTGCAATTTCCTAGATGAAGGATTACCAAAGCTTCTGAACAAGCACATAAATGACATAAGTGATAACTTTAAGAGTCATCTCGCTAGAACCGAAAGATTAATTAATAATCTAAAGGAGGCATTTCACAAAGATCTCACAACACTAAACTCCAGTGTTCATAATATCCGATGAGACATTATTTAGTAAGTTCATCTCATAAAGTCAGGTATAGCTAATCTTTCTCTCAGCACTCCTTCTACATCATCCGGATCCTCACCGACAAATCAGGACAGCCTTCTCCTCCCAAAAGTTTAAAATAAGTCCAATCAATTAGGGACACCAGATTCTTTAGGTATAAGTGCAGCTTGATACTTCTCAAGGCACTCTTCCCATTCTTTGAAGAAGAAGACTGGAAACATGCTCTCAAGATGATTCCAGATATGGTTAAACCCTACAAATACCTCCGAGAACAAATCAAGCCTCTCCATCTCCTTCCGGCTACTGTTGAAACCATCCTTAAAAAGCATCTGGAAGGGAATTTTGATTACTCAATTTATTCCGAGGCATGGCAGAAGAATTGGGACAAAAGAACATATATGGTAATTGACCCCCCAATCTAATGCAAACAATAAGGCGGAGAAGAGCACTAGCAAAGAAGGTGAAGGTGATGCTATGGAAGAGTAGAATAGTACATTTGTAGAATAGCTATTTTCCAATTGTAAAATCTTGTAATAGCTAGTTGTGTAATTTTTCACTTATATATTTCTATACCTATAATCTGCAACTTCATGAGGTTAACTATTGTTAACAACAAAAGTATATATAGTGAAAATATTCTACTCAAAAATCGATTCTAAGTACAATCTATAGTTGTACTTCAAAAAACTTAGAAGCTAGAATGCAAAAATGTTGGAGGAGTTAGGATGCTTGAATTATGGGGTAGTAAATCTATAAATGACTAAGTATCAAGAATCATACTTAGCTTATAAAACCCCTTTTTCTTATGCTTAGATGTGCTTAGGTTGTTGTTTCCATCAAATGGGGGAGATTGTTGGGAAACAATGATCCGGAAGAACAAATCCAAGAATAGATTCGGATCAAGTTTGAAGAAAACAAAAAAATACGAACTAAAACATATAGTCTCCTAAGTCCAAGAAAAGCCATCCGGATAAATATTAAAGACTATAAATACCTAAGCACACAATAGAAGCATGCAGTTAAAGTTTGAAAAGGAAACAAACTTTAAACCTCTCAAAAGCAGTATTTGGAAGAAGAACTGGTTGTAAAAGAATCTGGATATATTTGATCTGAAGACATCCGGAAGATCCAAATATCAAGACAAAGGGAAAAGTTCAAATTTACCTTTTCCCTCTCTTTTTGGTCTGAAGTCAAATATCCTTTTTTCCTTAAAGAAGACAGCCAGCACGCACCCCAGAAAAGGACAAAGGACTGACACAAGAAAGAGAAAAAGGTAACAACCTTTATCACATTGACCAATAGGAATGGTGTGTGGATCTCACACCAAAATAAATGACATAAAAGTTGGTGAGTCACTAAAATCCAAACAAAATGATCACTGATAACTTTTTGCTCATTCCCATGAATTTCAATGGGTCAAAATCTATGCCTAATGAATTAATTAATGGCTCTGGATGCAGCACATCAATCCTAATCAATAGTGAAGACTTAATTCAACCTCAACGGTACACAATGGCTACATTAATGATTGAAGCCTATAAAATGGAAGATTAACAAGTTAAGAAGGTGCCAGTTGATTTACAAAAGCTATTATTAAGAGAACTCAAGCAATTTCAATCAGTATACATAATCCCTCCAAGAACCAATACATTCAAAATCATTTTGTAAGAACTCTGTGAGCATAGGCTTTTCGATGACCATTGGAACGATGATGACTTTTTTCTCTAACCTTTTACGGTCTAGTTGTTCCATTCTTTTAGAATCGAATCACGTTTGGCAAGTTCTTTGTTGGCAAATTTGTGCCTTTGACCCCGATTAAAAATCATTAACTCACTTTTCGATTAACTGTTTCCCTTCCTCGCATGTAGTAATTTGTTTCACAATTTTCCATAAAATCCAAACATTTTTAGTGAGTCTCATTTATATCATTGGATTCTTGACTCTCCAAGCTTTTCGTAATGTGAAGAATCACCTAAATTGGATAATTGTAGTGAGATTTATGAGCATTTTGGGTCAGGCCCTCGCTAGGCCCCTTTCCCTCTCCCCGCCAATGCCCCCGCTCTGATGATGGTGGCAGGCGTTGTCACCAGAATGCAGGGGGTGAATGGCCCTTTTCCACAGATTTTACAGACTTAGAAAAGTCTTAGTGTAGCGTGTTTGATTATGATCCGGATGATGCAAATATGACAACAATATGAAATAAAGTAAAAGAGAAAGAAAATCAAACACAAATATTTTATACTAGTTCGGCCCCACCTACGTCCAGTCCCTGGAGTTTCCTTCCTTCGAGCTTATCCACTAGTGGATTCCTTTCCAACTGGCAGGAATCAATCCTTACAGGTTTGTCTCGGATGGTAACCCCTTCTAGAAGTAGGATATACCACTAGAAGCACCAACTCCTAGCTGAGTCCTCTTATCTTTAGTAGGATATACCACTTAGCCTTCTACCTCAAATCTAAGCTGAGTCCTACATGGAGATCCCACTCAAAGCACCTACTTTAAGCTATATCCCAATCTCTCAACTCACCCAAGTTGGAGATTTTTACTCTTTGGTTTTTAATAAAGGATTTGCTTTGCAGTACCTCAAGTTTATAGTTTCACTTGGGAATCCTTACAAACAGATTTTGGATGTGGTTCTGTTCTTGGAGTGATTATATTAACTGATTGAATGTGTATTGCTTTGTTGCTTGTTTTTCAAATCAACCAATCACTTTCTCAAATGGTGAAGAGCTCCTTTTATAGGCTTCAATCATAAATGTAGTCGTTGTGGGTTATTGGACTTGAAATAAATATTCACCCTTGATCAGGTTATACGTGGCGCTTCCAGAGCCGTTGATCAATCCGTTAGACTGTAATTTGACCCGTTTGAAGTCTTAGGATTGAGGCTGAAAAGTTATCAGTGATCATTTTCATTGGCATTTTATGATGCACCAACTTTTATACTAATTACTTTTTAGTGTGAGCTCCACGCGCCTGCTTATTAGTCTAGGAGAAAAAGGTATTTTGCTTTTCCTGTGCGGTGTCAGTCCTTTTGTACTTTGTCTGAAATATACAAGCTATCATTTTGTCTTTATCTTGGGGAAAGGATCTTTGACTTTCATAAACCAAAAGGTGGAGGGAAAGTTATATTTGAAACTTTTCCCTTTGTTCTGATATAGGAGTCTTCCGGATATATTCAGACTCTATATATCCGAATCTGCCTTCTTCCGGTGTAGCCTCAATCAGTTCTTCCGGATGCTAGACTTGATAGTAAATAGTTTGTTTCCTTTCCAAACTTTAACTGGATGATTCCTTTTATGCTTAGATATTTTTCTTGACATGAGTGCCTTGTTTAGGACTTGGTAATATCTTAACTTTCCGGATTATATAGCTTTAGTTCTTTGGATCATCCGGATAAGTCTTATACTTAGGTATTATTTACTTCAAACCTGATCCGGATAGTTTTTAGATTATTATCCAGATCATTGTTTCCCAACAAGAACGCGTGGACCACGAGGCAGGCCACGTCACTTGACACGGCCTTCATGCAGGAAGCCTCTGTTCCTGTGTTTTTTGGGTTTTTCTTGGCCCTCAAGTCGGGTTTTCGTGATTTTTCCATCAAATTCCAACATTTGAAGGATTAATTGCGAGATTTTGCACTTAAGGAAGTCTACAAAAACCAATTAAATTCAGGTTTGAGGGATTTTTTGGCTGAAATTAAGAAAAATTCTGATTTAGAGTTTACAGATATTTAGGAGGAATTAGCCTCATAAAATGGTGGAAATCTAGCCATCTTAATTCCCTAAACTTTATTAGGCTTCATTCTTTGGCTAAAAATTAAAATCAATAAGAAATCTTAGGTAAAAACTGATTTAAATAGGATTTAGGGACTTTCTCCTTACAAATCACTAAATCCCTTGCTGAATTGGTCACGGTTTTGTCTGATTTCATCACGAGTCCATCACAAAGCTTGCCAAACGTTCGGTTCGAGTCTCGAGGGTGGATTCACGGCATCTAGGTAACTTTCTGAGTTCCAATCTATTTCATTTAGCTATTTATCATCTTTTGTTGTGTTTTGGTTGATTTCCCGGGCATTTGGCCATTATTTTTGTCTTATTTGTGATTTTCCGGTGAAACTTCAGCTGACTGCTCCGTCGAGTCGGCCTACCACTTTCGCTCAGTCGGCCTACATGTCGTTCAAGCGGTCAATCGTTGTTTCACCGGATTTTCGGGGTTCCTTCCCCCCAAACTGAAAATTCAAAGTTATTTTAGTATTTTAAGTCCAATCTATTGCAATAATGTAGGAAATGACTTGAGATGTTAATAATCTTGGGTTTTCGGGCACAAAAATGTCGATTCTGGCTTATTTAGACACTTTTTCTAACAGACCACTTCAGTGGGGCGAAGGCCGACTGAGTGTCATCTAGGCCACCTCGCTGAGTCGGCCTACCATGTTGCTGAGTCGGCCTACCACCTCACTGATTCGACCTACTAGTAAAAAATGTCTAGATGGTCCATGTTTGTTTTATTTTGTGTTTTTGGCTCTATTTTATCGTTTTAATGCGTTTTAAGCCCCGATTTTCACCCGAAAAAATCTCCAAAAATCACAAATAATCTGAAAATTAGTTAAATTAATTTTTAATCAGCTGGAACTATTTTATTAATTATTAACTTGGTTAAATGTCTATTTAATGGCTTAAAAATGTGGTTTTTCACCTAATAAATGTAAATAAATCCTTTTCCAACAATTAAAAATCCCAAAATATTTTCTCGAGTTTTCTTTACATAATTTTAGGTTGTTTAGTTTATTTAATTAATTTTTAGGTCATTTATATGCTTATTTAAATGCCCGAAAACTTTGTTTTGATCCCGAAAAATCTAAAAATATGCTTTCCTCGTATGGTGTGTTTATTTTCCACCATTTATTTATTTGTACTTTGTCTATTATTATTCGCATATATCTTTTGCCTCATTTGGAGCCGGGTCCAAGTTGGTAAGCTCGGTTAAAACCCGATTTCGCCAATTTATTTATTTTTCACTATATTTATTTTCTCGCATTAGAAAAATGTATAGGTATTTGTAAAGCCTTATAATAATTATTTTATTTGCTTTACTTATCGCTTTTCGTGTGATGTATGGCATATAAACCAAAAAACTCCAAACAATAACTAGATTTAAATCGCATAAGAACCGAAGTCGCATTTATTAAAATAAATGGATTGATTTAAAAATCGAAAAGTAAGCAACATCATCCGGACTTGGAATCTCTATTTTAAGGTACGGTCCAACCACCCGATGGGAATATCGTACCCAAATTCCCAGTGGAGCTTAACCGGGTGGCGACTCTATCTTAAAATATGGGATTTTAAATCCCGTATCCCTTAACACCTAAATCGGACTAAAACTCAACTTCAATATTGCTTTCATTATCCGTTTTCATCACGCTAAAATAAGGATCATCTCTTAGCACGCTTCACAATGCTCATTGTTTTTTCTCCCCCCTTGCTACGCATCTCACACAAACCTCACGGGTGGGAAATAGGTCGCTAGCTCACAAACTCTCAAGTAAAGATTATAAACTTGAAGAGTTCAAAACCCTCTCAAAAGAAAAATCAGCTGTAAAGATCTCAATCTTGGGTAAGTATTGAGATTGGGAACTAGCTTAGAGTTTGTGGTTTAAGTGGAATCTCCCTGTAGGACTCAGCTTAGGTTTGGGTAGAATCTAAGTGATATATCATGCTAAAGTGAAAGGACTTAGCTAGAAGTTGGGGCTTCTAGTGGTATATCCTACATCTGGAAGGGGTTACCATCCGGAGACAAGCTCAAGAGGACTCAACTAGGAGTTGGTGCTTCTAGTGGTATATCCTACATCTAGAGGAGAATAAATCTCCGGAGGCAAATTGTAAGGCTTGATTCCTGCCAGTTAGAAAGGAATCTACTAGTGAAAAAAGCTTGAAGTAAGGACACTCCAAGGACTAGAGTGGGTGGGGTGAACTAGGATAAAATATTAAGTTTGATTTTCTAACTCATTATTTATTGCATATTATTTTATATTTGCATCATCCGGATTGATTATTCCCGGAATACATCAAACATGCTACACAAGACTTTGTAAAGTCTGTTAATTCCACAAAAAGGGTCATTCACCCCCCCCCCCCTCTGACCTTATATAGACCCTCATAGGGACCAACATGTGTTTGATAGAAATAGTTTCTAGTCAAACACATTATGGTAAAAAGCACTATACTTCGATAACAAGTAAACAAACTGGGATAGCTTAGAGCAACCTTACTATTAGTGGGTTAACACTTTAACATAACCCAATAAACTAGATGGTACTAATATTAAAGAATGGAAGGAGTTCATCGCATTGGGCAACTATTGCATTAAACCAGGATTAAGTCATTAGCACAAATGACGTTTTGAGTAATAGGGTATGATGGACCCTTGCTAGAGGCGTACTACAGTCATTTAAGGTAATCATGTTCTAATTACAATCTAGAACCTCAAGCCAATAGTTCCTATAGAATAAGGATTGGTAAAACCTTAACATCTCAATACTTCGGGATCTTACAAGGTCACACAGATTGGACTTTCATCGGACTGAGTAAAGAATTAATTGATTTGCCTATTACGAGAATATTAAATGTAGAACGGTTAGACCATTACCTTATTAGACCAGAGATTTTATTTATTAACTGGTAACTAATTTATTACGGTCATAAACTAAAATATATATATTTGAAAATGATCAAAAGGGAATTTTTTCGAATGGGTTGGACCCAAAAAATGTTGGACATTTTGAATTGCGAATGGGTTGTGGGACTCACGACACGTCGCATCACAACGTGCACGAAGGCCAGCGAGACAGGGTTCACCAGTGCTGCCATAGCAGCACTGGAAGCCCAGCATAGGATTCTTTGCAAGCCAGCGCTGCGAGAAATCTTGCAACCCCAGATTGCGAGATGCACAGCGTACCAAGCACGCTATCCGTGCCGGCCAACCTGCGGAGCTCCAAGCCCTGCAAGTCAAACCCGCTTGTGGGATGTGCATTTCGCACATCCCACATCGGAAGTAGGGAAGCTATTTAGCTTCCCGAAGCTTATAAATAGGCACCCCCTTCACCCCTCTTCAACACACTCAGTTCCTCTTCTGAGTCTTGACTTGAGTTCTTTTGAGTTGACTTAAAGGAATTATTTTGAGGAGCCTCGAATATGTTTTTGAGGCACCTCTAGTTAATATTTTCGGATGGATTTTTGAGTGGTCTAGAAGCTACTCAAAACTCTGCGGTTCTTCCTCGTGGGAGGTTTTGTTTGGTAGGGTCCATGTGGATACTCATAGAGGCTATCCTACACTTAGAGGCTTGTGCAAGAAGAATCTGCGAAAGCACGCTTTAACTAGTAAGTTCTCTCTTTAATTATTAGGTCTTTTTTAAGCATTTTTAGACTTAATAATTATGGTTAGGTTGTTTTGTATGCTTAGTTTATTCTATGCTTAAGCTTAGATTATAGCTTAGAGTTATAACATGCTAGGTATAGAATATTTATGCTAGGATATAACTTAGAGTTATGGTATGCCTAGCCTATGCATGATAATTATGAGCGGACGACATTTCGTATGGCTACGAAGCCGAGCCGGAGGACCGACCTCTAAAAATATGTAGGCGTATGAGTGATGATGGTAGAAAATGGTTTTGCATATTTTAAGGTTGAAAAGACACAATATGAAAATCTCGTACTTAAAATAGAGTCGCCACCCGATTCAGCTCAACCGAGAAATTTATGTTTGATTTTCCCATCGGGTGGGAGACCATACCATAAGTAGAGATTCCGAGTTTGGATGATGCTATCTATTTTAGATTGTCCAAGTTAAAAGTTTCATTCTTTCTCAATCGGTTATATCCACCCTATTTATTGTGTTTTTTATTACGCTGTGTTAGCGCATTATTTAACAAGCATTTAAAAGCGGTAAAGAAATTATTACAATCATCCTAAATAAATGTGGAAATCAAAAGAATAATTACATGGCTTTTAAAATCCTATACATTTGTCCAAACAATAAATAAAATACCCGAAGGCCTAACATACAAGTATCCTAAATCTACCTGCATAAAAGGGTTAGCACAAATATGGCACATTATAGGAGGTATATCACATAACATGTATAATTACTATACCAAACAAGACTCGAGTTAGCGTGAGCATGGCATATTTATTGTACAATTTATGGAGGGTGGTTGGATGGCTAAAGATGGTGTTTGAATGGCGTTTGTGAGAAAATCTCGTTCTATTTACGTTTTAGACTCCATTGTTATTTTAATCGGATTATTCGTGAAAATGCCACAAGTTATGGGGTGAGGACTGTTTTTAGGGTAATCTGGATACCTGTCATTGCACTGTACATCCTAGCTTCAGAAATTAAACTAGGTTAAAAATAAAAATAAAAATAAAGTTGTTTATCTAGAATGTCATACTCCCGATGCTATGAGTGAAGCTATCAGCGGCATCACTGATGTCGTTGGCAATTTCACTTACACAAGCTGATAGAATAATATTTTGGGTACCATAAAGAATGGGTCTCACAAGAAAATAGAGTCACTGGTGACAAAGGAAGCCGCTGGCGGTATCACTGATGTCACAGGCGATATGAGTGATACCACTGCCGGCTTTGCTTATCATCGGCAGCTTCAGTTTCTTGCAGCAGTAGTAGTTAACGGTATAAAATAACTGAAAACCCAAAAATAAGCATGAAATAGCTAATAATCACATTAACCAACTAAAATAAATGCCAAAGAGCTATGATTCTCAGAATTTTTACCTAGGGGCCATGAATCCACCTCTTCGTGATCCAAAATGACACCTCCGGGGAGCTCAAAATGATTATTTAGGTTGTGAATAAGGGATTTAAGTCTCTAAAACCTATTATATTTATTTTAAACCTAAGGTCTATTGATTTTAAGTTAAATACCAGAGAGTTCAATAAAGAAAAACCAAGAAAAGATGGAGTAATTCCTCTTTTCTTACCTTTTCTTCACCTTATCCCACTATAACTACTATATCTCACTGAAAATTCCTCTCAAATTAAAGTATGAGTTTCCAACCCCTTCTTCAGCTGAAAATGGGTCCTTATATAGGCTAAAATCTAGGTAGAGCTGACTTTTCTCGATTATCTAGCGGGTATCAAGCAAGCATGGTAAAAAGCTGTCTGCCTGCAGAAGTTAGGCCACCGGTGACATGGATGTTGTCGTCAGCGGTATCACTGAAGCCAGGGGCGGCTTTAGCCTCTACCAAGTCTAAAAAGTAAGGCATGGCCAAGCCTAAAAAGGTGAAAAGGTGGGTCAAATATGCCAAAAAGGTAATTTTAGCAGAATTTTGATATAATTAGAGTGATTTTTGAATTTTTAAGGGTATTTAGGCCTAAATTAATTTTTGGGTTCAAATCATTGGTTTGAGCTCCCACCAGACGCGTTATCGGATACGCTGAACTGAATTTTTCTGAAAATAAAATTCATAAAGAATTTTTTATTAGTAATAAAAGTATGAAAAGAATTTTTATATTGAGGATTAAAATCAAATATATGTCATCATTATCTCGTGAGAGGGACCGTAAAATCCCATACTCACCGGCTGCCCCTCGGGGGATCACAGTTGCCATAGGTTCGTATGATCGCACAAAAAGTGCAAGGGTTTAGAAATTGTACTTGACAAGTGGTGTGCTACATCCAAAGGATGATGAGGGGGTTGACTCATAGGATGACGTGTACACTAATTACATCGCGACAGTCAATCGATGTTTGGTAGGCAAGAACCCAAAGGGTGATGGGTACACTAACTCCATTACAATCTTCAGTTGATGTTTTAAATGGGAGAACCAAAAGGATGATGCTTACACTAACTACACCACGACCTTCGGTTGGTGTTCCGGGATGAACCTAAAGGATGAAACGTATGAAGACTGTATCACGACCTTTGATTGGTGTTTGGGGGTGAACCTAAAAGATGACATGTACGGAGACTATATCACGACCTTCAGTTAGCATTCCAGGGGTAAACCCAAAGGATGGCACATACGGAGATTGTATCACAACCTTCAGTTGGCATTCCAGGGGTGAACCCAAAGGATGACATGTACGGAGACTATATCACAACCATCAGTTGGTATTCCATGGGTGAACCCAAAGGATGATATATACAGAAACTATATGATGACCTTTAGTTGGCATTCCAGGGGTGAACCTAAAGGATGACACATACGGAGACTATATCAGGGCCTTCAGTTAGCATTCCAAGGGTGAACCCAAAGGATGATACGTATGGAGACTATATCATGACCTTCAGTTGGCGTTCTAGGGGTGAACCCAAAGGATGACACATATGGAGACTATATCACGACCTTCAGCTGGCGTTCCAGGGGTGAACCCAAAGCATGACATGTACGGAGACTATATCACGACCTTAAGCTAGCATTCCAAGGGTGAACCCAAAGAATGACACATACGGAGACTATATCACGACCTTTAGTTGGTGTTCTAGGGGTGAACCCAAAGGATGACATGTATGAAGATTGTATCATGACCTTCAGTCGGCGTTCTAGGGGTAAACCCAAAGGATGACATACACGAAAACTATATCATGACCTTCAGTTGGCATTCCAGGGGTGAACCTAAAGGATGACACATACGGAGACTATATCAGGGCCTTCAGTTAGCATTCCAAGGGTGAACCCAAAGGATGATATGTATGCAGACTATATCATGACCTTTAGTTGGAGTTCTAGGGGTGAACCCAAAGGATGACATGTATGGAGATTATATCACGACCTTCAGCTGGCGTTCTAGGAGTGAACCCAAAGCATGACATGTACGGAGACCATATCACGACCTTAAGCTGGCGTTCTAAGGGTGAACCTAAAGAATGACACATACGGAGACTATATCACGACCTTTAGTTGGTGTTCTAGGGGTGAACCCAAAGGATGACACGTATGGAGACTGTATCACGACCTTCAGTCGGTGTTCCAGGGGTGAACCCAAAGGATGACATATACGAAGACTATATCATGACCTTCAGCTGGCGTTCTAGGGATGAACCCAAAGGATGACATGTACGGAGACTATATCACAACCTTTAGTTGACATTTGGTACAGGCGGTGGCTCAAAGAGTGAGGATATTTAGTTTGCCCCTTGCGGTTGTACCTGTAACAAGTGATAAGTGAAACAAGATTAGACATAATTTTAAACGATGTTTTTACTGCTTGATCGACTTTGTGAAATAAAAATATTTTTTCCCCTTCGATCAACAGTAAAAAATGTGATAATTAAAAAACACAAGGGTCTTAGAAGTCCTGGAATGTTGAGGGTTTGTCCTAGGATCCCGTGTAATTTTTGAAAAGGTATCTGAAGCAGCCTTGGAGGATTTGATGCCGCCAATAGCTTGGTTGATACCGCCGGTGGTATGGGGTGCCACGTGGCATCTTTTACTGGTCAAAGAAATTCAAACTTTCCCCTAGTGAGAGTGAAGCCGCCGGCGGCTTGGATAATATCGCCAGCAACATGAAGTGATATCGCCGGTGGCATGAAGTGTCAGTTTTAGACTTAATTAAACTCCTCAATTTCCGTACGGGTGTTTAATATAAATTAAAACTCCTCTTTTCTCCTTTTGAAATGGCAGAAGCAAAAGTCACTCCCCCACTCTTCAAACTTCTCTATATCTTATTTCTTTCTTTGATTCATCATGTTGAGAAAAGTTTTTGGACACAAATCTGCTACTATGAGGCCTGAAGATGTACCCGCTTCCTCTATTGAAGGATTAAAAGTTTTCCCGATTCATGTAGCTTACGGGTTGAAAAGTTCTAACAGAATGTACGGGTACGAGATTGCTTCTCCTATAGATAATTTGGCTCTTGAGAAGAAGAAACCTATATGCTACATCCAGGTAATCTTACAAAACTCTAACCTTTCATTTTGTTTACTTTGATTTTGGTCTTGGAGTAAAAATATGCCATGATAAGGGTTAAGACTATGAAATTAAGAGTACATAAACTGAAACTGCATGCCATAGGGTTGATTTTGCCTAATTTTATACTTCGGAATTGATTAATTGCATTTTGGTGATTTTGGTTCGATTTTGGGTGAATCTATGATTTGCCGCAGAATTGATGTCGCCGCCAGCTTTGCTTATACCGCCAACGGCTTTAGGCCATTCAAAAAGCCTAAAACTCACCATGTCGTTATTACTTACAGCGATGTCACCGATGACATCATCAATACCACTGGCGATATGGCTGATGCCGCCAGCGATATCACTACTTCAGCAGCGATATCAACTAGTTCCAGCAACTCAGAATACAAATAAAAACTGACCACTTATTTTTTTTCTGCTTGATTCTTTTTTTATAGCTGCACGAGCTCATGTGCACTGGGGGCATAGGGACTATTAATGAATGGTGAACTCACATTGATGAGAAGGACCTTGCCCTTCGAGAGGCTATAGATGCTACGGGTTTTAGGGACCTGGCTAGGATTCTTACCAAGAGTATGCCGAAGCTCTCCCATTGGGCCTTGACCACATTGACCTAGAAGTGGTCTCCGACCATTCTAGGTCAATACGGTCAAGGCCTAGTAGGAGAGCTTTGACTTATTATTAGCGAGGTGACCATCACTCCTTCAGATGTGGTGGTGATGACTGGGCTTTCTTGGACCGAGCATGTCATCCATTTTGATGTTTATATGGAGAAGTACTACCTCCAAAAGCCCGTGATCAAGAGAGTGACTGAGCACTTCAGTTTGAAGCCCACCTCAGGGCGGTTATCTTATAGAGAGTTTCAAGTACACTGGATGGCGATTAGGGTGGTTCCCGAGTCCCAGTAGGATACCTGTGTCCGCCCCTTTATCATCTCACTGCTGACAGTGCTATTCTTTCCCGTCTCTAGTAGTAAGATCAACTATAGACTATTTTCTGCTATCGAGAAAGTGAAGACAATTAGGGAGAAGAACTGGCTAAGGGTTATTCTCGCACAGACATACCACAGAATGGTTGTGAGGGCTAGGAAGAAGGGCAAGGTCCTTTGATTGAGCCACTTACTCATATCGGTATGCCTTTTTCACAAGTACTTAATTATTTCCTTTAAGCCTTTTCCTATTTTTTGCCTGCTTCTTTCTTTTTGGATATGTCGGACTGATTAGCTGTTGATTATACAGGCTTAGGCATTTGAGCACCAGATTCTTCTGTCAGTGAAGTTTAAGACCAAGGTGTCGGCATGTTCACATTTTCTTGCCTAGTGGTACAGGAGTGTCGGGGGATTCAG
This sequence comes from Euphorbia pulcherrima, assembly GCA_947683365.1. Classification (NCBI taxonomy): domain Eukaryota; kingdom Viridiplantae; phylum Streptophyta; class Magnoliopsida; order Malpighiales; family Euphorbiaceae; genus Euphorbia; species Euphorbia pulcherrima. Next base: position 2,756,532 of record CANTUS010000008.1, read on the forward strand.
CAAATACCCCATTAGCTATAGGGAGACACTGAGGATCTTACAAATCAGCTCGGTATGTGACTTTGACTCTTATCTATGTCTCATACTAAACAAACCATTAGTTAACAAAATACATTTATGAATTTACATTATGCTTACATTGATTTGTTGTTTGGTTGTTTGGTCAGGTCCTCAGGGACCCATTTGATGAGGTGTCCAACTGTGCTGAGGTGCTTATGGTCCTGGAGGATGTGGATGATCGAAGATTTATGATGGAGTGCCCCCTATCTTTTGAGTGGTATTTGGGGGAGCGAGTGTGCAACTTGAGAGACGTTATGACCCCTGCTAGACATGTACCCCCAGCACCTCCTTCCGACCTCTAGCGGCCCAATTTAACTATTACTGTTAAGGCCGATAGGGCTAATTTTCTGGATGGGATGGCGGTACTATAGCATGTGTCCCTAGATCTTATGATGGCCACATGCCGTACTTGCTCCCTATGTGCCCGCGTATCCATAATGATGACACGATCCAGTACCATGCCAAGAAGAGGGAGGAGGAGCTAAAACAAAGAGCTAGTGGCTATATGAGCTGCGACGATGAGGAGAAAGAAAAGGGTGCTAGTGAGGGTGACCCCAAGGAGGGCGAGGATGTGCCGATGGCCACCGAAGAGCATTATCTCTCTAATGCGACACTGACCTTATTCTCACATTTTATCTTATTTGATCCAAAATGGTCTGCTTACATTTGCCTTCTGTGTTATGCCTTTATGTTTGTGTTTTTTAGATTCCTCCTAGGAAAAGGACAAGGCCCGAGACCAGCGGAGTGCAGGCCGGGGTAGGCTTAAGGATATTGGTATAGTGGAGGGGTGCCTCTCGACGAATTCGGAGGAGTCCTTCCTACTTTTGGGCCCGAGGGGCGATTTCAGCATAAGGAACATAACTCCTAACGCTCACTCCATGGATTTCAAGTGGCTGGCCGGGAATGCTTTTGCTCTTAAGGACACCTTGTCTCTAAGACCTTATTTGCTAAGGTACTTGTGTATGTCCAAATGATGTTATAGTTTAAAATAATGCATGTATGAATGTTATGAATGATGTGGACTACTATTGCTTCTTTTACAGGAATTCATGGCACTATCGCTTTTTTATGCCAACCAAGCTAGGGGTAGATACCAGGAGGAGGTAGATGCAAACTAAGAGCTTAGATGCCGGGTTGGTGAGCTAGAGTAGCAATTGGATGCTATTGTGCATGAGAGGAGGAGCAACCATAACCTAGACTGCATACCTCCAATCAGGACCAGTCGTAAAGGGAAGAAGGTGGCAGTTGGTAAGTGTCTTACTGCTGATCCTATCAAGTCCAGTAGTGTCCCGATGACTGAGGAAAGAGATGAGGAGGAGGACATTAGCCATTACTTTACTGGCGAGTCAGATTTTATATCCCACCCAACTGATGGTGGTGGGCTGCCTTAGATTTTATTTTCATTTTCTGCTTTCCTGCTTGATTTATACCTCTATTACATTGGGGTTTGGATAATTTTTACTTGGATTTGTTTAGATGATTTTGGATTTTGGTTTCGGTTTGATTAGGCTTAGGATTGGATGTTTGTGCCTTTAGGCTTTTGGTTTGAATAAAGATGGATTTTAGGCTTGAAATTTATTTGGAAATAGATTACAGGTTTTTTGATAGGCTATGGACAGGTCTAAACTGGACAAAATAGGCCTGAAATTTGTAGAAAATAGTCATGTTGTCAGCGGCTTCACTGATACAGCTGTCTATATCAAAAAAACTAAATCTAATAACTAATATAGATAACATCGCCTGCAATCCAAACCGTTGGTGGCTTCGCATCCAAATCGCCACTGCTTTCATCCATACTACTAGAGGATTCAGCCATATTGCCAGTGGCTTCACCTTCTAGAATTATGGATTTTAGCCATTTCTAGATTTCAGCCGTGGAGAGCCATAACCAGTAGCTAAGGAGCTTTCTGAAGGGAAGCAAACTGGAAAAAATTGCAAACATTCAGGCTTTAGGGGTTTTGCTAAAACAAATTGCAAACATTCAGGCTTTGGGGGTTTTGCTACATGGTCTCATGGTCAGTTAATCTGGAGTTTCTTCGTGTGGTGTTGAATTTTTAGGACTGGATGGATCATGTGCTTCGCTTTTCCTCATTTGAGTTATGCCCCTTTTTTGAGGAGTTTCATGCTATATTGGGGATTCCATGCCCCAAGTGCATGCCCTTAACGATTCTAGAGTTCCACTTGGTACGGATGTCATGCCAAGAGGGCTGTGGAATTTGGACTCGGTAAACCCCTTTCTATCCCAATTGCTTGATAAACCCGGATTTTAGATTACATAGTATTAGAGTGGTACCGAGGGGCTCCTAGATCATATCTTGCCTGGCCTTCTATGGTCGTGCTATTACTTATGTCTGAGTTTATGTGTGGTGTGGGCCCAGTTGCTCCATTTCGGCTAATTTCACTTGTCAGACCTATGTCAGCAGAGGCTTCCCCTATAGCCATCGGATTAGTAGAGACCCTGCTGAATATGGATGCCACTTCTATCAACCCTGACACTTATTAGTAATCGCCTTACGCTACTACAGGTATCCTTTCTCATCAACTGTAGTTATCCACTTTTTCTTGCTCTCATCTGAAACTAACTTGCAGGTGTGGCTGATAGAGAAGCTTAAGCTAAAACAAGCGCCGTGAGGGAACCCAAAGAAATACTTGCCTGTCCATCTCAAAGAAAGAGGACTCGTATGAGGGGATTTCGATTAGTTGACTGCTGACAGCTGGGTGTCGATCATGAGGGGATATGACAACTCATAAATATAGTGGGCCAGCCCTTGGTGGAAGATTTAAGATATGGTTATGGAGTCTTGGAGATCCTATGTTCAGCTATTGGGTCTGGAGAGGATTACTTTTTACACCCCATACCAGCTTTATCATGAGTACGGCCGATGCCAGCGGGTTTCGACCAAGCTACCTAAGAATCATAGCAGTGTCTACAAGGTCAAATGGGTGAGCCATATTCGGGAGAAATGGGCATGAGACGCTATCTTTGAGACTCTAGATTATGATCATGCAGAGGCCACTAAGACTGATGAGCACTATAGGGGATGGCTTGCTGAGACCAGACGCCCATCGACTCGATCCGAGCGATCATGGCCCTGCTTAGAGGGGAAGCGAGCTGAGCAGGGATTCAAGCCTTTTCATATGACTACCTTGTGCAGTATCTCAAGATATTATGATGATGTAGGGAGTTTGGCTTGAGATGCACTTTTATTAGTTCAATATTTTGCATAGGCCAATCATGGTGACAAAACTATCAAACTTTATTTTTGTTGTTTTTGTTTGGTTCTAACTTTTGCATAGACTACCCCTAGGGGTTTTCAATTATCAAACTTTGTCTTAACTTTTGCCCTGACTACCCTTTTTGGGTTTTCAATCCAGCAGACTTATTCTGACTTTTGCATAGACCTTGCTCTTTTCAGTCTACTAGAATTATTTGTCTTTTATTTATTATTATTTTTATTGCGCATTGATTTAAGACAACGTGAACTCTGCATTTTGTTTACTCAAGCTATTTTGACCGTATGGATACAACATTCACATAAGCATTTAGAATTCAATAAAAAGATACTTTTATTAAATGAAGTAAAACAAAGTACGTCATGTTTGGTAACCATTCCCATTGATTTAACTTCTGATGCCAACTAGCCTAGATCGGTTTTCTAGAAAGCACTCTTTCTTTTCTCACTTACCCTAATTTTTGCCTAGGTCACCCTTTTCAGGTTTTCGATCTAGCGAGTTGTCATATCCCCTAATTTTTGCATGGCCAGTTTGCAAAATACTGATCATCGGGTGTCACCCTAATTTTTTCCCCGATCAGTAAAGGACCAAAAGGTGAGTGATTTATTATATACTTTTTTCTTTTTGTGCTGCTTTTCTAATTTATTTCTTTTCATTAGATGTGATAATGCTTAAGCCTATCTTGATTCACAGGGCTCACAAATTCATTCTCATCCATATCCATAAGCTTGACTGCCCCTTTACTGAGCATCTTCTTAATCACGTAGGGTCCTTCCCAATTAGGCTTGATTTTGCCCCTTAAGTCGGTGGGGGAAGGTTTTAGCTGCTTAAGGACTAGGTCTCCAGCTTTTAATGGGAATTTCTGTTGTCTAACCCTGTTGTTAAAGGCTTGAGCCATGCGCTGCTAATACATTTGGAGATTATCTAAAGCCTTTAGCCTCTGTTCATTCATCATGTTTAGCTATTCAAATCTCCCTTGAGTCCATTTGAATTCTTTCAGTTTAACTTCTAATGCGAATTTCAGTGAGCTTACTTGAGTTTAAATTGGCAAAACTACCTCCATTCTATAGATCAGGGAGAATGGAGTTTGATCAATCGGGGTACGGACACGCATGCGATATCCCCAAATGGCAAAAGGTAGCTTGTCAGCCTAATCCCTATACTCGGCTATCATCTTGGACAGGATCTTCTTTCCAATTTATTGGTTGCCTTAACAGTGCCATTGGCTTATGGTCTATACGGAGGGGATCTGTGGTATTCAATCCCATACTTTATAATCAGCTTGGCAGTTGCCCTTGAAATTGTACCCCATTATCTGAGACTATACGGTGTGGAAGTCCATACCAAGCGAATATATGCTTTTCTATGAATTTGGCCATCTTCTTGGTGGGGAATATGGTGTTGGATTCGGCCTCTACCCATTTTAAGAAATAGTCCACTGCCACCATAATGAATCTGTGCCCATTTGTCGATGAAGGGCAAATTTTACCGATTATGTCTATCCCACACGCCGAGAATGGCTAAGGAGTATATAAGTGATGGAGCTCGGTGGGTGGTAGATGCTACATATCCCCGTAAATCTAGCATTGGTGGCATCATTTGACTTAGGCGATGTAATCGATAGTTAAGGTGAGCCAAAAATATCCCAATCGCTATTTTTTCTTTGCGAGAGTGAGACCATTCATATGAGGGCCACAGTCATTGGCATGGACTTGATCAATCAACGTCTGAGCCTCTGTTTTAGTTAAGCAATGAAGCAGTAAATTGTCATTGGTGTGCTTGAATAGATCATTATCGATGAACTGGAATTGGACAGCCAGCCGCCATAGAATGGTACGGTCTGAGTCAGAGGAATCCAAAGGACATTATCCATTTTAGAGAAATAGGATGATGTCAGAGTACCAACAGGGTTCGGTTGAAATGACAAGGACCTACTGAACCTATTGAGTGGGGTAGGGTATCTTTGTTGGCAACGGAACCAACGAATAGATAGGTTGCTATTAGGGTCCTTTCCATAAGGAAGCTAAGGTGGTAAGAGAGTTAGCCATTAGGTTTTATCCCGGGGTACATGGCGATACAAGCAAGAGTCAAACTTCTCGAAGAGATAGTGTCGACGTAAGGGTGAAGAGAGTCTTCCTTAATTTTCTAATCCCTAATAACCTGACGGATTAAAAGAGCTGAATCCCTAATGATAGACACCATTCAGGCCCTGACCTATAGGAGAGCTTCAAGACCGAAAAGACAGGCTTCATATTCAAAGCCATTATTAGTGATAGCGAACTCTAAGCGTTTGGACAAAATGATGATTTCATGATCCATGTGACGATGATGACCCCAAGGCCTGCTCCTCTTTTGTTCATAGCACCATCAAAGTGCATAGTCTATACACGCTCAAGGACAGTGACAGTTGCGAGCTATTCATTTAGAAATTCCAAGTTCTCAACATAATCGGAGTCAAGAGCTTGATTAGCCAAGAATTCTACCACAGCCTGCCCCTTGATAACCTTGCATATCATATACTTAATGTCGAACTCAGAGAGAAGTAATAACCAATGAGAGATTTTGCTGGCCAGAGTGGGGGATTGATAAAGATACTTCATAGGGTCAATCTTAAGCACGGCTTGGACTCAGTAGGATTAAAAGTAGTGGTGCGGCTTCTTAGTGAGCCAAACCATAGTGGTGCAAGTTTTCTCCACAATCGAGTACTAAGTTTTATAATCCAACAACTTCTTACTTAAGTAGTAGATTGCATGTTCCCACTTATCATCATGTTCCTGGACAAGCATTGCCCCTATAGAAGTATCTTTGATGGCTAAGTATAGGATCAAAGGTTTCCCCAGGGTAGGCGGTTTTAGAATGAGTGGGTCGATAAGATAAGCTTTGATTCTGTCAAACAACACTTGGCACTGATCATTCTATACCACTGGTTGTTGCATCCTTAATATCTTGAGGATGGGCTCGCACATGGTAGTGAGACGGGAAATAAACCAACTAACATACTGTAAGGAGCCCAGAAATGATCGGACCTCTTTCTCTATTTTGGTAGAGGAATTTCCCTAATAGCTTTGGTCTTATCGGATCCATTTTAGTTCCTTTTTGACTGACCACGTGTCCTAGTAACTTGCCTAAAGTAACCCCAAACACGCACTTCTTCCGTGTCAGACAGAGATTATATTTCTCAATACGAGTCATAGATCTATCAAGAATAGGGGGGTGCTCTTCTCGGGTAGCAGACTTCACAATCATATCATCCACACACACTTCTACCTCTTTATGGATCATGTCGTGTAGGAGAGCAGTCATAGCATGCTAATAAGTAGCCCCAGCATTCTTCAACCCAAATGGCATTACTTTGTAGCAGTAAACCCCTCATTTTGGTAATGAACGCGATTTTAACCTTATCAATGATGTACACCAATATCTGATTGTAACCCGAGAATCCATCTATAAATGAGTACATAGCTGCCTTGGCAGCACTGTCAATTAGGACATCAATGTGAGGAAGAGGGAAGTCATCCTTAGGCCAAGCTTTATTGAGATCCCGAATGTCAACATAAACTCGTACCCTACCATCCTTTTTCAGAATCGGAATGATGTTGGACAACCAAGTCGGGTACTCCATAACTTCGATGAAATGAGCCTCAATTAACCTCAAAACCTCTACCTTAACATGTTTTGCCCATCCTAGTCTTAACCGAAGGAGCTTCTACTTGACAGGTCTGAACTTAGGATTGGTTGGAATCAAGTGCTTGGCAATGTGACGATCAACCCCAGGCATGTCTTCATACGACCAGGCGAAAGCGTTAACATGTCTTTTAAGCACGTTTATTATCTCACTTTTTTCTCCGGGAGTTAAGTCATTAGAAATGGTTACCATTTTGGGGTCGTCTTCAGTACTTAGTTCTATTTCATTTAAAGAAGTATCAGTGATACTAAAAACATTATGTATATAGTTATGTAAATGCATGGATCCATCAGGTAAAACATCAAACAAAGCAAAACGAGAGTCATTCATTGAATCAAAAGCTTTATAGGAGACATTGTTTGCATCAAATACATCAGAGATATTGAAAATTACATCATCCAAGTCTTCCACCTCCACAGGTGGAGGGGTTTTAGTGGTGATATCAGCAACAGGCAGAGCATCCTCTATATTCTTCATCAGAATAGCATCTAGGTCATGTTCTAGAGCCTTCTTCTAGTTGGCAGTGAGTGGTGATTCCTTGGATAGATTGGCTTTCTCAGTCATGGCCCTTGCGAGCTTCTTCACAATCTCGGTTATGGAGTCCTCTTCCCCAGTTCCCTCACCCTTCCAGCCTTTCTTCATCAAAGATGCCATAGCCTTGGTCATAGCAGCCACAGCATCTTTAACTTCCTAATCCACGGGTTCTTCATCACTTCCCTTAGCCTTATCCTTAGGATACATCTTCCCCTTTCCCTTAACCTTATCAGCAATGACATTGACAGGTGCAATAGATTCAGAGGGTTTGGGTTCAGCAGAAACAACCAAGCAGCCGGCTTTAAAGTTATAGATATCCTTTAAGATCTTAAAACCGAGCCATATCTTCCCATTATGCTTGAGAGGCTTAGGTTCTCAATGCCTCTTGCCTTGAATTTCACAGACAGTCACCATGTGATAGTAGCCAGAGGGAACACAATGGTAGATCTTCTTAGGTTTATACCCTAACCCCACGAGGTGGACAAGCACCTTTGGTTCCAAGGCCTCAATAATTCCTTACTCATACATTCCATAACCCTTTATAGGCTTGAACCCAGCTCACTTCATTAGTTTCCCTGCACCAAGGTGGAGATAACTATGGCAAATGGGAGTTGATTTATTGTTTTTGCAAACCACAATAACATGGAGGCCTTTATCCAACTTAGCCTCGGATTCCATGATGGCCATAATAGAAGCGGCGTTAGCCTCAATTACTCCTACCCTATTCTCATGTAAGAACTTAACTTTTTGATGGAGAGTGGATGGCATTGCCCCTAGGGAATAGATCCAAGGTCGACCAAGCAACAAGGAGTTGGTGACTGAAATGTCAAGCATGGTGAACTACACTTTGCTTGTAATCCCTCCTGCAGTCACTCAAGCTCTACTAACAGTCACCGTAGTCCAACCCCCTCATCCTCCTTTTGTCTTAGCCAACCCATACAAGTTGCCGCTCAGGTTTATCTTCAAGCGCTTAAGGGAAGCCGATTATGTCCAATCTCTCTAAGAGTATAAACCACCCAAACCTGAGGATAAGAACAATTTATATAATTATCATATCCAAGTGAGCCATCAAACCAACAACTGTAAGAACCTACTTTCGGCCATCCAGCATCTTGTAAGTGAGAGAAAGATCACTAATCCAAATAAGGTCCCGAGCACCCTGAACAACCCTTTGTCGAATTTTGGAAACAAGGTGAGCATGATCTATTCTGGATACCCAAAGCCGCAATCTTTGAGCTACTTACCTGGGGGAACAGAATAGCGATTTAGTTCTGGTTATCGGTTCCGGCCTACCATCCAACTCAGTCTTCGATCTGATCAAACAAGCCAATCTAAGGGTTAATTCTATTTAGGGTATGAAAGTAGACCCAACCCCACCTAAGTAGGAAAATCCCAGAGCCCAGCCTTTTATAGCTAAGAGAATCAGAACAGCAAAAGAGCTGCTTTTTAGTGTCGATGCCTTTTTTCTAAAAGGTGATTACTCTAATGAAGATGATGGAGTAATCAAAGAGACCAAGGTGGTGAGCACTGAATCATTTAAGGTTGATGCGCCTTTTATCGGGAAGCCGAATGAACTGTTCAAGGTTGACCAAGATGCACTTTTTAATATAGATGGATATGAATTGCTAGACCCGAACTCAAAGCCTGATGAACCTCCCTGTCTTTTTGAGACATGAGCCACTTAGAGTGTCCTACTTAATAATGTCATCAATATCACTAGAAGTGGCCACGTATACCAGCCTGATAACCATTATCTCCACTTGAATCAGGACCCAGTCCCTAAGAGGGTAGGCACCTCTGCAAGGCCTCCTTCTCCGCCTTTGTCTATTCTAACAAGCCTCAAGGTTGATCCCCTTATCACTTAACTCAAGAAAACCTAAGCCCGCTATAGTATTTGGCAGCTGGTCATCGATTCAGATGGGCATATCAAGGGTCTGATTAAATGATTACTCAATCTTAAAGCCACTATAACCGTCTCTGTTGTTGAAATATACGGCAGGGTCGAGGAAGCTATCCTTCCAAGGAAGGCACTGCAGATTGTATTCGATGATTTTGATCTCCCAGTCTAAGGTAAGGACCATAATAGGGCTCTGTTTATCTATATCTAGATTCTCGATAAGACCATACCTTGTACCATGGTAGATGATGGCTCCGCCTTGAATCTCTACCCCTAAAAAGTCCTTCCTCACTTGGGTTTGTTAGAGGAAATGCTTGAGAAATCTAACACTGTAATCTATGCTTATGATGACTCAAATTTCAGATTGCTGCAAAGCAGGCCGGAGGACCGACCTCTAAAAATATATAGGTGTGTGGAGTGATGATGGTATAAAATGGTTTTTCATATTTTAATGTTCAAAAGACACGAGATCGAAATCTCGTACTTAAAATAGAGTCACCACCTGGTTCAGCTCAACCGAGAAATTTAGGTACGATTTTTCCACCGGGTGGTAGACCATACCTTAAGTACAGATTTTGAGTTCGGATGATGCTATCTATTTTACATTGGCCAAGTCAAAAGTTTCATTCTTTCTTAATCGGTTTAATCCATCCTATTTATTGTGTTTTCTATTATGTTGTGTTAGCGCGTTACTGAACAAGCATTCAAAAGCGGTAAATAAATTATTACAGTCATCCCAAATAAATGTAGAAATTAAAACAATAATTATATAGCTTTTCAAATCCTATATATTTGTCTAAACAATAAATAAAATACCCGAAGACCTAACATACATCTATCCTAAATCTACCTGCACAAAACGGTTAGCACAAATACGGCATGTTGTACAAGGTATATTACGTAACATGAATAATTAGTAGACCAAACAATACGCGAGTTAGCGTGAGCATGGCATATTTATTGTACAATTTATGGAGCCCGGTTAGATGGCTAAAGATGGTGTTTGAACAGCATTTGTGAGAAAATCTCGTTTTATTTTCGTTTTGGACTTGATTGTTATTTTAACTGGATTATTAGTGAAAATGCCACATGTTATGGGGTGAGGACTATTTTTGGGGTAATCTGGACACCCATCGTTGCACTATACATCCTAGCTTTGGACATTAAACTAGGTTAAAAATAAAAATGAAAATAAACTTGCTATCTAGAATGTCATACCATAGGTTGTGTAAGTGAAGCGGCCGGCGGCATCACTGATGCCGTTGGCGATTTCACTTATACAGGCTGATAGAATAACATTTTGGATACCATAAAGAAAGGTTCCCACAAGAAAATAGAGTCGTTGGTGACAAAGAAGCCTCTGGCGGAATCACTTATGCCACTAGCGACATCACTGATACCGCCGGCGGCTTCACTTGTCACCGGCGGCTTCAGTTTCTTGCAGCAGCAGTAGTTAATGGTAAAAAAATGACCGAAAACCCAAAACTAAGAACAAAATAGCAAATAATCATAACAAACAACTAAAATAACTGCCAAAGACCTATGAGACTCAGAATTTTTACCTCAGGACCGTGAATCCACCTCTTCATGATCCAAATGATACCTCTAGGGGACTCAAAATGATTATTTGGGTTGTGAATAAGGGATTTAAGTCTTTAAAACCTATTAGATTGATTTTAAACCTAAAGTCTACTAATTTTAAGTTAAATATCAGAGAGTTCAATAAAGAAAAACCAAGAAAAGATGGAGTAATTCCTCTTTTATTACCTTTTCTTTACCTTATCCCACTAGAACTACTATATCTCACTAAAAATTCCTCTCAAATTCAAGTTTGAGTTGCCAATTCCTTCTTCAGTTGAAAATGGGTCCTTATATAGGTTAAAATCTGGGTAGATCTGACTTTTCTCGATTATCTGGCGGGTATCGAGAAAGCATAGCAAAAAGCTGTCTACCTATAAAAGTCAAGCCGTCGGCAGTATCGCTGAAGCCACGGGCAGCTTCAACCTCTGCCAGGTCTGAAAAGTAAGGCATGACCTAGCCTAAAAAGGTGAAAAGGTGGGTCAAATCTTCCCAAAAGGTGATTTTAGCGGGATTTTGATATAATTAGGGTTAATTTTAAATTTTTAAGGGTATTTAGGACTAAATTAGTTTTTGGGTGCAAATCATCGTTTCGAGCTCCCACCGGACGCGTTATCGGACACGTCGAACTGAATTTGTCCGAAAATAAAATTCATAAAGAATTTTTTATCGGTAATAAAAATTCAATAAAAATTATATTGGGGATTAAAATAGAATATATGTCATCATCGTCTTGTGAGAGGGACTGCAAAATCTCGTGCTCACACTAACCATGGTAAAGAATTAATTTCGTTAAGGCTTTAATTAATTATATGCAACTAGTAGGAGTTTATAGGGACAAGGGACAAAATTTTGAATTTCTGCCATGCCTGTTATGCATGTTCAAAGTGACTGTCAGTTCCCAACAGAAATAAGGTTTCAAAAATTAGGTTTTCACTTTGTTATCGGTGTTGATTGATTTTAAAACGAGAGGAAAGTTGATATCTCTGTGCTTTTTTGAAGATTATGACGATGATGTAATATTTGGGTTCTTTCATATTCTTGAATTAACTAATTTGAACTAAACTGGATTCTGGGTCCATACTAGGAGCTTATTTTGATTCTGATTTTGGATTATGAGTTCTATGGTTTTTTTTACTTATTTTTTTCGATAAATTGCATGAATGGATTCATTTAAATGTTCAATCTTCAAACATTTCATTGCCACTGCTGGATAGGTTTCTTTAAAAGTTTGTAAAGAATTTCAAGACAATGTCATTTGTTTCTTTGCAAAGAATTTCAAGACAATGTCATTTGTTTCTAGTAGTCCGAGAGTTGCATGTTTGGAAGCACGGTGTAACTTGTCCTGAGTCTTTTGTAATTATAATTAAAGCAGTTTTTGGATAGATTTATTACATCTTCTTCATCAAAATTTCTTATTATAATACGAATATTATGTTTACAAAACAAATTGAGCGATTGCGGTATCCTCGTGCTGAGCTTTTTAGAGTACATAATTTAGCAGAAACCAATCCCATATCAGTTTGATGTCCAAGTCCATAGAAGACGGTTGGCTAGCTTTGAGCTTATACAGTAATAAAAGGGAGTATCTAGAAACCAAATTTGAGAGCCACGAGCAGTATATCGACACAATAGACAATCCATAGAAATAGTTCTGATGATCAATTATGTTTGAATTTTGGAAATCTTTTGTAGTTAGGGATCTAAGTAGTTGGAATTGATGTTTGTTTGAACATATTTGAATTTTAATACTTATGATATTGTGTTTGCCAATCAAGAATCTTTTATCTTTTATCATAATATATATCTGTTTATAATTCAATTGGAGAACTATGACACTTATAGTAGATATTAGGCATATTCTATGACACTTATAGTAGATATTAGGCATATTCAACATGACAACAATCAATAACTACAAAAGCAACAACTGATATTGTTGTATTCATCAAACTTCTAACAGTTTACCAATAGACATTTGATAGAAATCCAATAGACATCCGATATTAATCCATAAACAACTAATGAAACATCCAGAATAATAACAAAATACTATAGACAACCAATGTATATCACTTATTCCAACGAAAAAGGAAACAGTGACTAAAAAGGATCAATATTCAATATACAAAATATCATATAACAATCTATTAGAAATCTATTGAAACGCCAATTGAAAACACATGAGTCAATTACATATACTTGTACAAATGTGTAATATCAACTTCAAAACCAGTGACAATTGAAATTTAAAATATACTTGTACATATGTCTAATATCAGTTTCAAAATAGATTTTTAAATAGAATTCTAGTAGATGTTTTATAGATATCCAATAGATGCCTGATAGATATTTTTAATAGATGTCTAGTAGTTGTCTAGTGAATACTCCAGATTTTTCTTTTGAGCTAACTCGATGCTGCTAACCACTTCCTGAAAAAGTCCATCCTAGAAGACCAACAATCGATGTTGTTGCTAGTGACTCAAACATTGTTGCAAATAAAATTGGACCATGCCATATATCAGCAACAATGAATGAATTACAAATTACATTGTTGGTTTCTAAGATTCAAGCCTAATTAAAAAAGTAGTACCTAATTCATTATGGAAATAAAGAATAAAACTGATAGCAATTCTTTGCAATCAATCACCAACACTATTAGTGATATAATTAAACGTCATATCATATCTACTGAGACTCAAATAGAACTGTAGTGTTCTTCCATTTAAATCAGAATCATACCATTAATATACACCAATTACGGGATTCTCTGCTTAAAATCAAAATTAGGCTGAAGTTCAATAATATAAAAAACATGATATTCAGCAACATGATAGATATCCAATAGACATCAAATAGAAACAGTGTAGATAACTAGTATACGTCTAATAGGCACCTGCTAACAACTGCAAAGAAGCCAACCACCATCTAGTAGATACATAGTAAATGACTGATAGATATCTAATAAAAATGTAATATAAATACCACATAAAAATCAATGAATTGTAAAACACTGAAAAAAAAAAGCAAAAACAAAGCATAAAACGGATTACCTTCAACATCACCAAAAACAATAGAGAGTGTTGTCCCACACAAAATATACTCAATTTTTAGCATGTTTCGAGCAACAAATAGAGCAAAATCCCAAACCTGAAACTCAAAGCAGCAAGATCAAGTCAAAAGAAACATCAACACAAACTAACAGAACAATTCCATAAAAAAACTGCCAAAACTAAGATATATCACCAACCTATTGGATATCTACAAGATGTCTATTGGATATCTATCAAACGTCTAACATATTTTAAACCAACATGATTATAATTTAAATCGCTAACCAACACCATACAAGCACACTTTTCAACACCAAAATTGCTTGCTCCACCAACAGCCTAATTAAATTGGTCATTAATAACAAAAAACTACCTTAGCATTTTTTCAAACACATAGCGTGCACTTCAATTTCGGTAAAATGATTTCATAAAAAACTGTTCAAACTAAGATATACTATATATCTATTGGATATCTATCAAATGTTGATTAGATATCTATCAGATGTCTAACAGATTTAAAACCAACGTGATTATGATTTAGAACACTAACCAACAACGATCTCAACCTTAATTTAGAATACAAACACACTTTTCAACATCAAAATTGATTGTTCCACCATCATGCTAAATAAATTGGTCATTAATGATAAAACAACTAACTTAGCATTTTATCAAACACATACTGTGCACTTCAATATCTACTCATATAACATCAAACACTCAATTACATCACGTTTAAAGTCCTAAAAACCAGTTTAAATCACGAAATCAAAAGAATGAGCTCAAAATGAAATAAAAAAATCATAAAACAACTTCAATTTAGGATTCAAAGAAAAAAACAAAAACGAATGAACTACAAAATCTCAAAATCAAAAGAGTGGGCTCAAAATAAAATCGAAACCAGGAAACAGCTTCAATTTAAGATTCAACCAAACAAAAACAAAATACAGAAGCGCAACTTACCGAGAAGAAGGAGAAGATTGTACAAATCAGAAAAGGAACTCAGAAAGCGAAGATCAAAGAGGAACAATGCAGGAGATCGCACCTAGAGAGGAAGACGCGGATCGTAGAAGAGAAAAAGTTGTTACTTCCAGAAATAGAAAGCTTATATACAGCGTGAACATGTAAAAAATTGGTAAAATAAATTTAAACAGAAAATGTTTAACTGGCATGACAATATTGTAATTATTTTGGAAAAAGAGACCTATCTTCACAAATTACCTTTCATGATCGCATATTCGTTTATTGGATTTTTTTTGGAAATACAAGAAAATACATTATGTAATTCATGGATGGTATAATGGCCTTATAAACTTATACTTGCTAAAAGAGCTCTTATACCAGACATAACACTGGTATAAAACTAATGAAATGGAGAGCATATTATATTATGTTTCATCAACATCATTAACATTGTAGGTATACTAAATGGATGGATTGGAACTCTTATAGTGGTGTCATATCCCATATAAGAGCTCTTATACCGGCCTTATATCTAGTGTATTTATCAAGTATATAACAAAATTTAAGTAATATTGATTATTTTTACAATTTGTTAGTGAACATTGAAGACATTATAAAAAAATTTATTCATGTTCAATTGTCGATTCAAAGCTTTATATAATCATTGTACGTATTTGTTGAACTATTATTCATAATATATTATAAGATAAAATAGATCTCGTGATAATTTTTTGTGGATTCGATTTGGACCTGTTTAGATCCGTATCTATTGGACCGGATCCATATCCAGAACATTGTCATCCTCCAGTAAGGGTAATATACAGTGGCGAGTCCAGAATTTTTTTACCATGGTGTCCATATATATATATATATCAAAAAATGTTCAAATGATATTATTAAATAATGAATTAAGGAACAATAAATTGTAAATGAAACAACACTTTATGAATTTTTATTGATATATATAGGCATTTATTAAAAAATTCTATTTTTCTAGATTAAATGAGTAGTTTCAATACTAATATGAGGTCCAATTATAATTTTTAATAGAGTCCAAATATAATATATCAATAATTTTACACCACCATGAAAAAAAAATTAGGGTCCATTGACCCCACATAATTATATATGGCTTCGCCACTAGTAATATATATCCATATATTTAGGATTTATATTTTTTTCATTACAATAATCAAAGGTCTAATTCATCCTAAAAGATATTGTACAGGGAGAAGATTGTCTCATGCATATAATGACAAAGTTGTAGTCTCTAGCACTAACACATATAAGATGTTTTAAGAAAACATATTGCTTCACATATAAGGACTTGTAAGAGTTACGAGCTAAAACCTTAAGTAATGTGGAACATGTAAGAGTTACGAGCATTTGAATAAGTATAAATTTGGGTTAAAGCTAATGCTTATGCTTTAGGCGATCAGTTAACCAATATTGATAGATAAGAACAGAAAGAAAAATAAACCATAGTTGATAAAGTCAGGGTGTAGCTTAATTTTTTATATATGAAGTTGCAATTATAATTCTGATATTCGAATATACCTTCTCTAAGATATTTATTATATTCGAATTTGAGGTCGAATGTTACATATATAGAAATTTTCAATAAAATCAACAGCCTTGAAGAGAAAGAAGGGAACAATACCTTCTTCTTCTTCCTTCCCTTCTCTTAGCATATTTCTTTCTTTTTTTTTTTGTCTTTTTGTCTTTTTGTTTTGATTTGGTTTTCGGCCATACCCTGTATGGACTTTGCCAGCGGAACAATCTCTTTTGCCGATTTCTACATCAATTTGCTCAACTTTTTGCGATCTACTTCTATTTTACTTAATCTAACATGTGCAACGGTAGCGATTTACTCCCAGTGTGGTGGAGATCTCCATATCTACATTTTTGAAAATATCTTTTCAAATGATGTGCTGAGAAGAAATTTTGGAAATTTTTTGTTTAATTGATGCATATCTTCTTCTATGGATGTTTAGTTTCAGGGTCTGTAGCTTCCGGTTCAAGGTTTATGGTTAGATACAGGACCGACACTTGCCATAGGAGTGCAACGGCCTATATGGTCCACGACCAAATGGAACTGATATTTTTTATATATTATGCTTATATGTGTGTTTATATATAAGAAACTCTGTGAGTTTGTTGAATGTTATTGGATTAGATTCTTAACTTGGAATATGAAAAACTAATTATTTCTTTATTTAATATTTATAAGAATATATTTTAATTGTACATAAATTTTTGTAATCAAACTACACGATAAACACTTAAAAACTACAAATTACTTGTAGAAAAACAGATCAATTTATTAGCTCAATGTCGATACATATAGAAATCACATGTTGTGATAGTAGAAACCAACAATAACACCATAAATATTCATCATTAAATCACAACAACACAAATATGGGAACAAAATTTGTTGTCTCTAAATTAGTGTCCTTTTTTCATTTCTTTTGTTCAATTTTTGACATGTGTTACTATCTATAATATTTCTCCCTCCATTAAACTCGTCACATGTTAAAAATTGAATGTATAATATGAAAAGGGATATCAATTTGGAGCAAATAAGATTTTATTCCACAATTTTATTAGAGTAAACTAACATATGATCAATAATGAGAGACATAAAAATTAAACTCCACAACACCATTATTCCTAGTTATATCAGAGGTAGGATGAGTTTTAGCCAGAGCATAGCCACGAGCAAACCTGAAAACCTTACTTCCACCAACAATGGGCATTTCTCTTGCCTCTGAAAATATAGCATTATGCCCTAATAAACTGAGTGTGCTTCCATTATACTTACCTTCTGTAAAAACAAAGTTAAAAACCATTACAAAAGCAACTTCAGTTTGAGATGCACCTCCAAAGAATCCTTGTGCTTTTCCAACAAGTTTGGAGTTCATGTCTGGTTCCACAGTTAGAGGATCATCCGCCACGAAAACAGTTCCAAAAAACGTGGAAGAGTTGATGGGCGGAGTTGTGATGGGGATTGCTGTTGGTTTTTTGCTTGTGACTATGTCGTGCAAGTAGAAGTGGAGATGGGTTAGTTTCTGTTTTTTTAGTCCTAGGGTTTTGGGAGATATTGTTTTTGAGAAACTCTCTGATTTTTTCATTAAAGAGAAAAGGAGAATTGTGACAATCAGAAAATAGAATGTTTTTTCCATTGTGGGAAAAGTTAATGAATTATTTTGCTTTTCTTTTGCTTTTGAATGGGTTTATATAATATGGAGGAGAAGGTTGTTATAGATAATGTAATATGTTATAAGAAATGTTCTTGGAGTTTAATGTACTCTGTATATATGTTGATTATAATTTAATATGAGGCCGGTCTATCTTAACTAGCAATTAATTATACAGTATCTTTGATCAAATGCTGCTCAATTAAAGGATCATATATATGACTACTTATTTTAGTGGAAGCAACTATCACTTATCAATGTTAAACTCGTATTTTTTAACCGAATTTAATGTCAAGTAGCAGCTAACTAGAGACTGAAAATACTAACAACGAGTTGAAGAGAAGAAAAAATCAAAATGTATTCTGTTTTTGTCATTAGTTTATATATTTGTGCCTCGTTCAACAAGATTTCTACGCTGGCAACGAATTGTTAAAGAATAAAACTACTGAGATATGATAACCAATGTTTGTAATTTGAATGAGAATTTAAGAATAGAAAATACATATAACCATTATTCAGATAATTATATATGTTTGCTTATTCTAGAATATTTGTTTGTGGCAAAGGCTTGACCTAATGGTTAAGCCTGAAGCTGTGATGTCACAAATTCAAATTCACATTCAGGTAAGGTTAAGGTGAAGTGATATTTTTTTTTTATTATTATTGTAAGTAGGATAAGAGAATTCTTTTTTAAAAAAAAGAATATTTGATTAGTTATGCTATCCATTTCAGCAAGTCAATGGAGCCAATGACAACGGCCACATTTGGAAATTATGGCGGTCCAATGTTGATTAGAGTTTTAAAATTCTCCGTCTAGGCCCAGTCTAGGAGTTATTTTAGAGCTTGTCACCCGACTTTTTATTCCTCTGGCGCTATCAGGCACTTGATCGACATATTGCTCCCTAGGCACCGCCTATTCCGATTTTTTCCAACTAGGCACCGCCTAATCTGATTTTTTCCACAATTTTTAAGATACCTATACTTACAATAATTAAAGTTCATTTTTTTCAATTCAAAAAGGTAGCTCGATTGGTAAAACTAATGTACAACAATATATTCTCACCGTACAATTTTCATTTTGAATCTCAAATCGAGAAATAGTTCGCTATAAACCACAAAAAAAATATGTATTTTTATGTAAGAATTAACTAAGACTTATGATCTCATATACTAAACTATGTTTTTGTAAAATATTTATTATATTATAATTTATTTTTAAGTTGAATTTATACTTTTATCTATTAATAATTATAAAAAAATGAAAAATTTACATATCCGCCTAGGCCCCCCAGGCGCTACCTAGGAGTTTGAAGCCCTGACCGCCCGACTAGCGCCTAGCGCTTTTTAAAACATTGATGTCGATTGTGAAAATACATATTGTTCCCATTCGTTACTTATTTTGTAGGATAATTGAAATAATATGTCTTAGTTACAAGCATTAATTCGTATTCCATTTATAGCACTTGGATGTGAATCAAATGAAACATATTCCAAGGAAGGTAAGAGATTGAGGGTTCGTTATAACACGATTGTGCTTATATTAAATATAAAAAAAAATTTAGGAAATTCTTCATGTAGTGTTTTGTATGGAATAGATTGAAAGGAGTTGGCCAATAGATTGAAAGGTGTGTTAGATGGCCTGCTGTCCGAAAATCAAAGTGCATTCGTACCTGGGAGGTTGATTACTGATAATGTTATGATCGCTTATGAATTGAGCCATTTCTTACATTGTAAGAAGCAGGGTGTTGAGGGATGGGTTGCTTTTAAGCTTGACATGGCTAAGGCTTGTGACCGGATAGAGTGGCCCCATGTGAAAGCTGTTTTAATAGAATGGGTTTCTCTATGTATACTAGCGGTAGGCGTTTTGGGTCGATTTTACCGGGGCCGAGGACTTCGACAGGGTGACCCACTTTCACCTTATTTGTTCATTTTGTGTGCTCAGGGCTTCTCCGCTGAGCTTTCTCGTTTAGAAAGAGAGGGGTTGATCCACGGCTATAGAGTTACGAGAACCGCTCCTCTTTCACATTTATTTTTTGCCGACTACAGCTACTTGTTTTTTATGGCTAACTTATCTGAATGTCATCAAATAAAATCTTGTTTGCGGGCATATGAGAGAGCCTCTGGTCAAATGATAAACTTTCACAAGCCCTCTATTTCGTTTAGCTCTAATTTGGATAAGTCCTATAAGCAACTGATATGTGATTATTTTAATGTTTCTGCGACGAATGCCTCTTCTAAGTACTTAGGCATGCCAATGTCTGTGGGGAGGAGTAAGATTGCTTGCTTTGGTTTTATTCGTGATCGTGTTTGGAAGCGTATCAATTCTTGGAAGTCTAAATTTTTGAGTTGGGGGAGAAGGGAGACTCTTATTAAATCGGTGTTACAATCTATTCCCTCATACCTTATGTCGCTTTTTAGGCTTCATGTGAATTTGTGTGATGCCATTCACCAGATGCTTAAATCGTTCTGGCGGGTGTCTAATAATGGAAACAGAAAGGTAACTCATTGGCAACGATGGGAGTCGCTCTGTAGGCTGAAAAAACATGGAGGTATGGATTTTCGCAATCTCGAGGATTTTAACACGGCTCTGTTGGCCAAGCAATTATGGAGGTTCTTGATATATCCAAACTCTTTGGTATGTCAAATTTTTCGATCTTGGTACTTCAAATGTGGCTCGGTCCTCTCGGCGAAGAAACCAAACTCGCCTAGCTTTGTTTGGCGTAGTATATATTTGACAATGGATTTCTTTTGAAACCATGTTAGATCGCGGATGGGAGATGGAAACTCGGTGAAAATCTCTATTGATTCTTGGGTACATGGCGATGATTGCATAATGCTGCAGGGAACAGAAGATGCAGATTTGAATGATAAATATGTTTCATGGCTCTTACTGGGAGGTGAATGGGATCTCAGTAAAGTTCTGACAAATTTCGATGAGTATGAAGGTCGCCGTATATTACAAACTCCGTTTAATGGTGCGGTTGACCATCCGTTTTGGCAGTTTGAAGCAAATGGCATGTTCTCCGTTAAAAGTGCGTATAGATGCCTATCTTTTACCCGTAATGCTAATTTGCCTGTTACTCAACTGAGATGGGATAAATATATCCCTCTGAAGCAGCGTATATTTGTTTGGAGAATCATTATGGGGGTTTTACCGACCGAACCAATTTGGTGCAAAGGTTGAGGATGCTAAGTGTCCAGTTTGCTTTCTTCAAAATGAATCTATTATTCATATATTGCTTGAATGTCCCACGGGAAAACGTGTGTGGTCTTTGTTTGATCCTAATTTTGTTGTCCCTGTACACAATTCTTTTGGTGATATTATGGATGAATGGCTTCGGGATAAACCTTTGCTCTTTCTACAGCAGGTTATTTTTCAGCTTTGGGCAATATGGTTTGCACGAAACAAGTCTGTGTGGCAAGGTAGAAATTCACAACCACGAGCTATTTTCTAGTGTGGTTTCTCGGCCTTGAAACAGTGTCTATCAGCCACGCAATCCGAAGCAGCAGGTTTGTTTTTGAAGCATGGTGTGGCATGGACAGATGTCGTCTCTGATGAGCAGCAGTCCAGAATTTCTCAGGGACAACGATGTACTACATGGGAAGCTCCACATTTGCCTTATGTGAAATGTAACTCGAATGCAGCAATTTTCAATGATAGCGAAGTGATATTTTATGGTATCGTTGTTAGAAATGCAGGGGGCCTTTTTGTATGCGCCAAATCTGGTTTTCTATTGCCTTCCACATCGGTTCTTGAAGCAGAGGCTTTCTCGGTTCATGAAGCACTTTCTTGGCTTAAGGAGAGCGCTTTTACTCATATTATTATTGAGGTTGATAATAGCTGCCTCTTTAATGCTTTAACTCACACGAGTGATGGCTATTCTTGTTTTTCATTTATTGTTTCGGATTGTAAGACTTGGAAAGAATTCCGTGAAATGGCAATGAACTAGCCCATTCTATTGCTCGAGTTGTCTTTACGGACGAGGTAACGGGGTTTGGATGAACTCGTCACCCATTTGTATTGCCCATCTTATTCATCATTAATAAAATCCAATTTCTTTCAAAAAAAATTATAAAAAAAGTTACTTCACCTCATTTCCGTATAACTCGAATATATGACACATCTCCAACCACTCTAAACAAAAACATTTCTATTTAACAGTTCTAATAGCTAAAATAACAAGTACCTACGTAATAAAAAAACCATTTGTTTGATAATCAATTTTCCAAATTATATGTTCTTATTCAGTGATTAACTTTGTTGTAATCAAAATTATACCATAAGAAAGCAAATTCAATTCATATAATAACCCTAAGCTGTAAATCCCAACTTGTCAACTTTATGTATTTATGAACAATGATTCTACACGAATAAACTAACATCATTCTAGCTAGTATTGAATGTGAATTAGCTTAAAGTTTATTTCGATTTTCTAAATTTAATATATGGATAAAATAACTGTTGAACGTAATTTCATAAAGTAATTGTTTTACAGAAAACTAACCTAATTAAATGAGGTTTTAATGAAGGGCACCGGGTATTTTGTGTTAGAAACTTGTTAGTAGCGGTATTGAATAAAATAAATAATACTACATTTCATTAAGAATAATTACATATTACAATATGATTCTCAAAGATATAGAAATGTAACAATTATAATATAATAATACTTAACCCTTTTATTGAATAAGAAGTTTATTGTGAAGGCCTGAAACTCAGTTTCCTTAAGACAGTTATTCGTCCGCTACTGGTGAATTTGTCTCCCAGGATACAACCGCAATCGTTAGTCAGACTCTAACCGTGTGAAGAGCAATTCACAAGAACCTAAATCTAAGTAGCCTTCTTGTAAAAGGAATGAAAACTTTGAGAGACATTTTTAGTATGAAAATAGAAAATAAATCACAAAGTAAAGAAGCACAAATACCAGCTGGATTTTTTTTAAGAGTGAAAGAGTGAAGAAAAGTGTAACTAGAAGGCATACAAGAGTAGGGTATTTATAGGGTATATGGCATTAACATGGCTTGATGAGGTTTAAAAGACATTAACTTTTGTAGCCACAAATTTATGGTGAATGTTATTAAAAATATTATTGATTAAGGGATTTATCTATTAAAAATATTATTGATTAAGGGATTTATCACCCATTAATCCCCTAATAAAAATTTGGTGAAAAACAAATATGCCGAGACGATATTTTCATTACCAAAATCACCGATTTAGCGCTTCTAAATTTGACAGATGTTCAAACTTTAAACTACAATTTCTCATTCACTGTTAATCCATTTTAGGCGTATAATATATCTTTGAAAAGCTCTCGAAGCGTAGAATACAATAACATATTTCATATTATTCAAATCATAGCTTTTCCATATTATAGTTAAGCCTAAAGTTGATAATGCACATCATTATCACTTATGTCATATTTCCAACAATCCCCACATGAATTAAAATTGAAAACAACTCAGACATTTTTTCAAAATTCGAAGGGTGAAAATGCTCTTCGGCCAATATTTGCATAGGATAGGTAGGCTACAACCTTTGAACCTTCCCTTGTTAAAGTATACTTACTTTACTGGCTGGCTAATAAACGCGATGTCCTTGAACTATTCTGCCGTTTGTGTAAACGATGATATACCCCATACAAATATCAACACATCACGGTTTTTTATTCTCATGGTTATGTTTGTTATGGTCATGAACATCTCCTGGTTCTGCAAGAATTTTAGATTACTACGCCCTAATTGTATCATTTGAAGCAACCCCACTACGCTCTCACATAGGTGATCTCTTTTGCTCAACCATTGATGCACAAAGGATCATTAAAAGCATGTAGCTTAACCTTAACCCATTTTGTCACTGTTTACATCATAGGAATGGACACGGGGTTACCCCCACAATGACCACACAAGGTCTATGTAATTAGGTTGTCCCATTGAACCAAGATCTTAGGATCTCCAGTCAAACATGGTTGGGTTTTCCTTCACATAACGCCTCAAATATTGATAGGCTTTAGTCCCATTCCTTTTGATGTCTTTTCAACTTGATCTAGATTTAACCCTTTGGTTAGCGGATCCGCAATGTTATCCTTTGATCCTACAAAATCAATAGAGATAACTGATGCTGAGATCAGTTGTTTAACAATATTATGTCGACAACGCATATGTCTCGACTTACCATTATACATAAGATTTTGTGTTCTTTTAATCGCTGCTTGATTATCGCAATGTACACAAATTGTGGGCACAGGCTTAGGCCATTCTGGAATATCCTCTAAGAAGTTACGTAGCCATTCGGCTTCTTCTCCCGTTTTATCCAAGGCTACAAACTTAGCTTCCATTATGGAACAAGTTATAATCGTTTGCCTTGAGGATTTCCAAGACACTGCTCCTCCTCCTAGAGTGAACACGTACCCACTTGTACCTCTAGATTTCTTGATGTCAGCTATCCAACTAGCATTAGAATATGCTTTTAGTATAACATGTTCTCTTGTATAGTGCAGTCCATAATTACGAGTATATCGTAAATATCTTAGATTTCTCACGATCGCATCCCAATGGCTTTTACCCGGGTTACTCGTAAATCTACTTAAGCTACTTATAGTATAAGCAATATTAGGCCTTATACAACTTGTAGGGTACATTAGACTGCCTATAACCCTTGCATATTCCACTTGGTCTATGCATTCACCTTTATTCTTGGACAAATGTAGATTAATGTCTAACGGTGTTTTGGCTATACTCAATATGAGACTGTTAGGTGAACGTTGAACTTTGATGCCTAAAATTACATCAGCTAGTCCTATATTGTTAAGGAATAAATATTATACTTAATGGACAAGTATATTTGCTCAACAAGTAATTGTAAATATAGGTAGGATCATGTATTTATTAGATTACCATTTTGTATTTGTATTTATTTCATCTCTTGGTGAACAAGTATTTGTACACCTATAAATACGTGTAAATACAAGTGAGGAATACAACTTTCTATTCACCATTTATATTCTTGTCAATTTATATATTCATCACTTTGTTTATAGACAAATTTCACATGGTACCAGAGCAGTGATCTTGGTGTTTCAAAGGTCTTACACTTTAATCTATTACATATACTACCATGGCAGATAATTCCGGTAAAGGTAAATCATTTGCAAATGCATCAGGTAGGTTAGCTCCCAATGCCTACATCAATTCTGCTTTCACAAAACCTTGGATCTTGGATAGCAGAGCCACCGATCATATATCATCTGATTCACACCTATTTTATTACACATCAACATCCCCAATTTCAATTGTTAATTTACCCACAGGCTCAATTGCACCTATCACTTCCACAGGCACAATCAATTTTAATAATGATATCACCCTAAAAAATGTTCTTTGTGTTCCATCTTTCAATTTAAACCTCATTTCAGTCAGCAAATTGACTAACCAGTTAAATTGTTGTATTGTCCTTTTCCCAAATGATTGTGTTTTATAGGACTTGGCTACGGGGAGGACGACTGGCTCGGGTGAACAACGCGATGGTCTATATTACATGTCTCCATTAAAATTCTCACCAAAATCATTCAAAGCATCTCACCTCCCTGATTTTTGGCATAAGCGCCTTGGACACCCTTCTCTGGGGTATCTTAAGCTCATCTCACCATTAATACCTTTAGATAAAAATTCAATTTCCGATCATAATAATTTCCATGTTTATCCTAGATCAAAATAAACAAGATTGTCTTTTCCATTAAGCACAATAAATCTCATTCTCCTTTTGATCTTTTACATTGTGATATTTGGGGTCCACATAAAGTTCTAACACATTCGGGGGCACATTTCTTTCTTACTATAGTAGATGACTTTACTAGGTGCACATGTTATTCATCATGAATCAAAAATCTGAAACACAACACCTATTAGAGTCATTCATCACTTTTGTAAAAACTCAATTTCATGCCTTAGTCAAAACTGTTCGAGTCGACGATGGCTTAGAATTTCTCTCCATGCAAACATTCTTCCATAAAAATGGTATTGAATGTCAACACACTTGTGTCTATACACCACAACAAAATGGGGTAGTAGAATGCAAACACAGACACATTCTTAACACTACACGAGCATTGTTGTTCCAATCTCATTTGCCACTAGAATTTTGGGGTGAATGTGTCTTGACTACAACATATATAATAAATCATTTACCTTCACCTCTATTGATAAATAAATCCCTGTTTAAACTCCTACATAACCGACCTCCATCCTTCTCTCATTTGAAGGTATTCGGCTGCTTATGTTATGCAACCATTGTTTCACCCAAACAAAAAATTTTATTCTCGTGCTCAACAGTCTATCTTTCTTGGGTATCTAAATAATCTAAAAGGGTATAAATTGTTTGATTTGGAAAGTGGCAAATTTCTTGTTAGTCGAAATGCTAAATTCCATGAACATATTTTTCCTTTCCTTAATCAATCCACAACATCATCTCATTCTGGTTCACAAATTGTTTTACCAAATATGGCTATTGACATGCCAAATCAATAACCACCAAGCACACCTTTAATATCAGACAATTCAGAAACTCAAAATTCTTTTCCTCCACCCATTTCAGAAAATTCCTCCTTATTACCCCATCAGTCACATCTTCCCTCTCAGATAATTTAGAAATTCAAAATTCCATTCCTTCATCCATGCTAGAGAATTCACCCTTAAACACACGTGCACCACCAACACCTCCTTGCATCCGCCGCTCTGAACGTGTCAAACAGGCCCCTATTTGGCATCAAGACTACGTGGTGGGATCTCAAGCCAATCTTTCCAACTCTAGTCAACAACTGTCAAAATCGACCAGGTATCTCCTTCAAAATTTTCTTTCTTATTCTCGTTTTACTCGCACACATCATACATTTCTAGCTAATATCACAGGCTCTAAAGAACCCACTTCATATTCTCAAGGTATTCTTGATCCAAAATGGAAGTAAGCCATGGAAGAGGAGTTAACAGCCCTACAACTCAACATAACAAGGAGAATAACACCACTCCCAAAAGGTCACAAACCCATCGATTGCAAATGGGTGTATAAAATCAAATATCGGTCTGATGGCACCATTGAACGATATAAAGCACGCCTGGTTGCAAAAGGGTACACCTAAATTGAAGGGATTGACTATGAAGATACCTTTTCACCGACAGCTAAACTTATAACTCTGAGATGACTCCTCACTATAGCAGCAACCTAAAACTGGTTAATTTATCAATTGGATGTGTAAAATGCATTCTTACATGGCAGTTTACATGAGGTTGTCTACATGGACTTACCACCTGGACATCATCGACAGAGGGAGAATGTTGTATGTCGACTCAATAAATCATTATAGGGCCTTAAACAAGCCTCTCGAAATTAGTTCTCTACAATTTCTAATGTAATTCAAACAGCAGGTAACCAACAGTCCAAAGCGGACTACTCTTTATTTATAAGGATTCAAGAATCCTCATTCACTGCCATTCTAATCTATGTAGATGATATCCTTTTAACAGGAAATGATCCAAAAGAAATGCAGCGCCTCAAAGAATGCCTGCTTCGACATTTTTGCATTAAGGATCTTGGAGATTTAAAATACTTCTTAGGGATTGAATTTTCCCATTATAAAGCTGGAATTTACATGTCCCAAAGAAAATATGCACTTGATATTTTGCAGGATATAGGGCCCATAGCTGCTTGCCCCAAAAAATTTCCAATGGAGCAACATTCAAAGTTAACTTCAGATGACGAAGAATTGTTGAAAGATCCATCCAAGTATAGACGGCTTGTGGGAAGATTGATATACCTTAGAGTCACTAGACCTGACATAGTATTTTCAGTTCGAACATTAAGTCAATTCATGCAAAATCCATGTCAACCACATTGGGATGCAGCGATTCATATTTTAAAGTACATTAAAGGAACTCCAGGTCAAGGCTTGTTATTGCTATCCAAAAATAATCTCTCATTGAAAGCATATTGTGATTCAGATTGGGCAGGATGTCAAAACCACTCGAAGATCTATTTCAGGTTATTGCATCTTCCTCGGTTCCTCTCTCATTTCGTGGAAGTCAAAAAAATAAACCAATGTATCAATATCATCGGCAGAGGCAGAATATCGTGCAATGGCCAATGGATATATGGGACTAGTATGGCTACGTTATATATTGCAAGATCTAAAAGTCTTAAGTGATGTTCCTACACCACTATTCTGTGATAATCAAGCAGCACTACATATTGCGGCAAATCCAGTATTTCATCAGCGCACAAAGCATATTAAGATTGATTGCCAAATTATCCGAGAAAAGTTGCAGGCCGGAATAATTCGTCCTTCGTATGTACCTACGTGCTACCAGCTCGCTGACATTTTTACAAAGGCATTAGGAAAGGATCAGTTTTTAACGCTGCGACATAAGTTGGGAGTTCAGGATATTCACTCACCAACTTGAGGGGGAGTGTTAAGGAATAAATATTATACTTGATGGACAAGTATATTTGCTCAACAAGTAATTGTAACTATGGGTAGGATCATGTATTTATTAGATTACCATTTTGTATTTGTATTTATTTCTTCTCTTGGTGAACAAGTATTTGTGCACCTATAAATACGTGTAAACACAAGTAAGAAATACAACTTTCTATTCACCATTTATATCCTTGTCAATTTATATATTCATCACTTTGTTTATAGACAAATTTCACACATATCTTTCATGTCAAATTTAGAATTTAACATATTCTTGGTACTCTTTACCACTCTCATTGCTTCCAACAATGAGTATGTCATCAACATACAAACATAGAATAACATATCCTTCATTTGTAGTTTTGACATATATACATTTTTCACACTCATTTATACGATAGCTACTTTCCATCATGGCATCATCAAATTTCTTATGCCATTGTTTTGTTGCTTGCTTTAAACCATATAAAGACTTCACCAGCTTGCATACTTTTCTTTCTTAACCTGAAGTTACATAAACCTCAAGTTGTTCCATGTAAATTTCTTCTTAAAGATCTCCGTTTAGAAAGCAGTTTTCACATCCATTTGATGTGCTTCAAGATTCTGCAACGCAGCAATTGCAAGTATCATCCTAATGGATGTTATTCTCGACACTGGAAGGCCTTCTTTTTATCTATAAACTCTTATGACTAAACGAGCCTTGTACTTATCAATTATTCCATCAGCTTTTAGCTTATGTTTAAAAATCCATTTAGAACTTAGTGGCTTAGTTCCGGGAGGAAGGTCCACTAATTCCCCCGTATGATTTTGCAAGATGGAATCAATTTCACTCCTTATGGCTTCTTTCCATAAAGGACTTTCAATTGAGCTTATAGCTTCTTTATACATTTGAGGTTCGACTTCAACCATATACATTAAGAAATCCGAACCAAATGATTTTCCAATCCTTGTCCTTTTACTTCTTCTACGTTCTACATCGTGATCCGATTTATTCTCTTCTTGAGAATTTTGAACATCTTCTTCAATCATTGATTGAAGGTTATGATTTTTATCAACAACTTATTGATGAACTTGATCATCACTTTCAGTAAGTTCACGAGATCTTTCAGTTCTCGACCCTTCACTTTTTTCCTTACAAGGAAACACGTCTTCAAAAAAAGAAGCATCCTTTGACTCTATCAAAGTGTTCTTATGTACACCTGGGTTTTTAGATTTATGCACAAGAAATCGATATGAATTGCTATTAATTGCATAGCCAATGAAAATACAATCCCCTGTTTTGGGACCTATTTTCATAGGTTTAGGTAATGGAGCAATCACCTTTACAAGACACCCCCACACTTTCAAGTAATTATAAGAAAGTTTTCTACCTTTCCATAATTCATAAAGGGATTTGTCTTGTTTCTTATGTGTCATCTTATTCAAAAGATAATTTGCTGACAAAATAGCATCACCCCATAAGTTTTGTGGTAAACCGGTACTGGTTAACATTGCATTCATCATCTCTATAGAAGTACGATTTTTGCGTTCAGCTACTCCGTTTGATTGAGGAGAATATGGTGGTGTAACTTCGTGGATAATTCCATTTTGAGAACAAAACTCACCAAATGGTGCAACATATTCACCACCAAGATCACTTCTTATCTTCTTAATTTTCTTATTAAGTTGGTTTTCTACTTCTTGCTTATGGAGTATAACTTTCTCTAAAGCCTCACCTTTGCTTTTTAGCATATACACATAACAATATTTTATGATATCATCTATGAAGGTAATAAAATATTTATTTCCTCCCCTTGATTGAACGTATTTCAAGTCACAAATATCGGTATGTATTAGACCGAGTAATTCTGAATTTCTTTCAATGGATTGAAATGAAGATCTTGTTAATTTTGTCTCAACAGAGGTTTCACATTTATGTGATTTATAGATATGAAATGTGGGTATATGATTCAAGTTAATTAAACTTCTTAATGCGTCAAAATTAACGTGTCCAAGTCTACTATGCCATAAATTAGAAGACTCAATCATGTAAGTAACAATGTTATTCTCATTAATAGAATTTTGCATATAAGAGATACAATGAAATTTGAACATTCCATTACATTCATATCCCTTTCCCACATACATGTCTCCCTTAGACAAAATAAATTTCTAAGATTCAAATACCATCTTGAAGCCGTGTGCACTCAATAGACTCCCAGAAACCAGATTCTCCTTCATGCCAGGTACATATAAGACATTTTATAGTTTTACTTCTTTGTTGGAAGTCATTTTCAGAATCACCATTCCATGTTCTTTAACTTTAGAAGTAGCAGAATTGTCCATGAAGAGCTTCTCCCCATTTTCAGTAAAAGTCAGTTTAATAAAAGACTCTTTGTCACAACATATGTGATGAGTAGCACCAGTGTCAAGCCACCACTCCGTTGGGTTTGAGTCAATCATATTGACCTCAGAAATTACAACACAAACGTTGATGTCACATACATCTTTTGTAATTTCTTTCATATCATTTACCTCAATGTTATTGACCATTTTTGTCAATTTACAAACAAATTATTTTTGTCTCATCTTTTTGCAATTTAAGCATTTTCCATTTAACATTTGTCTCTTGGATATGCTTCCATTTTGTCCAATTTTGAACTTACATTCAACATGTTGTTTGCGCTTTTTGGAGACTCTAACGACCTCCACCACGTTAGCTTTCGCCAAAAGTTTGATAAGCAATTTTTTATTTAAGGAATCTCACAATTCTTTTGCAATACGTTTAATATTACACACCTTATATAGGTCAATAACTAAGTCATTCAAGATATGATTTTTGCAAAGAAAATCCATATGATTCCAACCATCCATAAATAATTGAAAAGAACCATTAACCACTCCAACATGAGAGTCATCTTTCAATATATTATGGTGTCTCATGTTTATCAAATAGAAAAATGTTTTATATTGTCAAACTTTAAAATTTGATCCACAAAATTTCTCCGATCTCTTAAGAGTTGAAATAAGATATAATCCCAAAGCAACTTCATGATCATTAGGCATAACAATCGTTAAACTTGAAAGTTTATTTTCATTAGGTCCAGGACTAATAGGACCAATTTGTCCATTTTGGCTATTCTGGCCTAGAACCGTTTTAGAACCATTACTTCCACACTGTAAAAAAATCCATAATTTTCTCAATTCACAATCTAAAATACTACAGAGTAAGTCAGAAACTTGTAACGAGAAAAACCAAGAATAAGGAAGAAAGAGATTTGTTTATGAAAAACAGTTTACGTTTTGTTCTAAAAACAGTCTTCAAGAAATCCAATATAACCTGCACTTAAATCTAAAAAAAATATAGACATAATTGTCTTAAAATTGTTAGAAACTTGTTAGTAGCGGTATTGAATAAAATAAACAATACTATATTTCATTAAGAATAATTACATATTACAATATGATTCTCAAAGATATAGAAATGTAACAATTATAATATAATAATACTTAACCCTTTTACCGAATAAGAAGCTTATTGCGGAGACCTGAAACTCAGTTTCCTTAAGACAATTATTCGTCCGCTACCGGTGAATTTGTCTCCCAGGATACAACCGCAATCGTTAGTCGAACTCTAACCGTGTGAAGAGCGATTCACAAGAACCTAAATCTAAGTAGCTTTCTTGTAAAAGAAATGAAAACTTTGAGAGATAATTTTAGTATAAAAATATAAAATAAATCACAAAGTAAACAAGCACAAATACCAATTAGAATTTTTTTTCAAGAGTGAAAGAGTGAAGAAAAGTGTAACTAGAAGGCATACAAGAGTAGGGTATTTATAGGGTATATGGCATTAACATCTCTTAATGAGGTTTAAAAGACATTAACTTTTGTAACCACAAATTTATGGTGAATATTATGAAAAATATTATTAATTAAGGGATTTATCACCCATTAATCCCTAATAAAAATCTGGTGAAAAAAAATATGCCGAGATAATTTTTTTTCGGTACCAAATCACCAATTTAGTGTATCTAAATTTGACAGATGTTCAAACTTTAAACTACAATTTCTCATTCACCGTTAATCCGTTTTAGGCGTATAATATATCGTTGGAAAGCTCTCAAAGCGTAGAATACAATGATATATTTCATACTATTCAAATCATAGTTTTTCCTTATTATAATTAAGCCTAAAGTTGATAATGCACATCATTATCACTTATGCCATATTTACACCATTTTGTACCCTTTTTTATGGAAGCATATGTGTATATTAATAGCTCAAACAAACACATTTACAAAGTGTGTTTATACTTACATGCCTGAATAGAGATCAGGCAATAAATCAAACTTACCTAAGTAAGTAAGAGTAGTAGCTATCATTTACAATTGAAAAACCCTTCTTTCTATATAGACCTAGTCTATTCTTGATAGTAAACTAGATCTGCTTTTTGCAATGCCCAACAGTAAGACAAGTAGCTGAAAAATGCAGGAATTATGATTAATTCAAATCATATAGATTGCAGCTTCAAGAGCGGCAAGGAGGACACAATCCCTAAAGGAAGTAACTTTTATATGGTGATACCAATGACCCTAGTTCAAGAATAATGAAGTGTCTATGCCAATCCAATCATAGATAGTTTCTACCAAATGCTTTGAGAATTCACACTAGAAGAAAAGGTGATTATGACTTTTAGGTTGGAGTTCACAAACATGGCAAATGGTCTCAATATCAGGAACATAGAGGTTTAATCTATCTCGAGTTAGTAATTTGTTTTGAACAGCTAACCAGAAAAAGAATCTATGCTTGGGCACAGCCAATCTGCACCAAATCTGTCTGTAACCAGGAAAAGCATTATCGCAACTAACAAGTTTGTCATAGCATTTTGAAATACTAAATCTACCAGCAGAGGTAGTAGAATCCAGTAAAGTACATGGCAGGGTGGACCTGAGATGAAGCAGTTTCTTCCAATACCAACTGGCATCATTTTTTGTACTAGCAGTCCAGATATCACAGTTTTTTAAGTACACACTATGGATCCACTTGAGCCATAGGGATTCCTATTTAAAGGCAATAGCTCATAAGAATTTACCCATGAAAGCTCTATTCCAAATACTGTCATTCTGAAATCCAAGACCACCATACTTCTTAGCCTTGCATACCTTATCCCAGGCTACATAATGAATCTTCCTCTTATCCATGGAACCCCAAAGAAAATCTCTACAGAGCTTATCAATTTCTTTAGAGACAAAGTTGGGAAGAACAATAGTACTCATCTAGTATGCCCTGATCCCAAATAAAACAGAGGAAATAAGCTGAATTTTTCTAGCAAAAGAGAGATGTCTAAACCCCCAATTAGCAATAAGCTTTCTGACCTTATCCACCACCTTAACATAGTTAGCATTATTCAATTTGGTAGGCTTTAATGGAATTTCCAAGTAAGTTAAAGGGAAGGATCCCTCACAAACACCTGAAAGAGCTAAAAGATCATTCTTGAGAGAGTCATCAACACCACAAATATAAAGGTTGGATTTGTCAAGGTTAATACTAAGGCCAGTAGAATCTAGGAAAAGGGCTAGACCATCTAACAAAGCTTTAAAGGAGTGAGTATTAGCCTTAAAGAGCAGGATAATATCATCAGTAAAGCAAAGTGAATTGAGCCTAGTAGGTTTGCAACCAAGATGGAATTGCATACCCTTATGATTAGATTGGAAATGCAAAATCCTAGTCAAGTATTCTATAACAATCACAAAAAGAAGGGGTGACATGGGATCCCCTTGTCTAAACCCTTTTTCTCCCTTTAAAACCACCTTGAATTCTCCCATTAAGGAGAAGGATATAGTTAGTGCATTTAAGACAGGTCATCACCCATTTGGTAAAGGTGCTAGGAAAGGCTAAACTATTCAAGATGCTCTCAATAAAGGACCAAGAAATAGTATCATAGGCCCTACTCAAATCTATTTTCAAGAGACCCCTCGCAGAAGCTTTCTTCCTGCCATAAAATCTCAGAATATCCTAGAGAATTAGCATATTATGAGTAATGGATCTCCCCTTAATGAAGGCACCTTGATTCTCCCCAATAATCATAGGTAAAACAACACTGAGTCTTTTGTAGAGATGTTTTGAGATACACTTATAGACTGTACTAGAGCAGGCAATAGGTCTATAGTCTTTTGTGTTAGAGGGATGGTCTTTTTTAGGGATAAGGACAAGCAATGTAGAGGCAAAGTTGTTAGGGAGTTTTTTGGAGGTAAAGAAATCCCTAATTATCGTTGTTACTTCACAACCAATCAAGCTCCAGGCCTCCTTGAAAAAACTAGAACCAAATCTATCTAGCCCAGGGCTTTTGTTTTTGCCAATACTGAACATGGAATCTCTAATTTCCTTGTCAGAAAAAGGCTTAATCAGGCTAATCTGTTGGTCAATGGTAAGAATATTGCCCTTGCCAATGAAATCCAAGTTAACAAAACCCGAAGCTTGACTAGCAGTACCCATGTAAGATTGAAACCTAGGAAACGATCCACAACTTTCCCAAAATCATCCACTCTATCTCCATTATTTAAGTAAGAGAAGATTCTGTTGCTATGGCTCCTACTTTTCATTGAAGTACGAAAGTAGCTAGTATTGTCATCTCCCAAGTTTAGCCAAGAAATTTTACTCTTGTAGTGAAGCAACTTCTCATATGCCCTTAAGGCCAGAGAATGTTGGAGAATAGAATTCTTTTCTAGAGTAATCATATCAGGATCAAGAGGTTTTTGATGAAGTAACTGTCTAGTCTTAGAAATGAGGACAGTAGCCTTCCTATAACTATCAACATATCTCTAAAGACACCTATATTAAAGTTCTTCAATAATTTGTTGAGCCTAAAGAGTTTACAATCCAGTATGTTCATAGCACTACCTTCAAATCTCATATTCCACACCCTAGTCAAGAGCACCTTGTAATCAGGATACTCAGGCCTTATATTAAAGAACTTGAAAGGTTTGATTCCTCTATCATCCTGGCTAATGCTTCTAATAAGCATGTAGTAATGGTCAGAAAAAGCATTATCATGATAGGAAGTAACACACATATTGTACCTGTCATGTCATCCTTCATTACAGAAGATCCAATGAAGCTTAGAGTAGATTCTAGCATCCCCAACCTGATTGTGAGTCTAGGAAAACTAAGGACCAATACATCTAACTTCTTCCAAGAAAGCCTGTTGAAGCCAACTAATTCCATCTAAGACATCATTAGGGTTAACAGGTTGACCCCCAATTTTAGCTTCCAAAGATGATATGGTGTTAAAATCACCCCCTACTAGCGAAGGTGAGGTAACTACACAACTATCTGATTGAGACCACAGATTTCTTCTTTGAGTAGTGGTGTGGAGACCATAAACCAAAGAGAAGTCAAAGGGGCAATTATTTCCCAATATATCCACTTTACAATGGACTAATTGCTCTGGAAAAAACCTATAGAAACCTTAAAAAGATCCTTCCTCCAAAGGACCAAATTTCTGCCCCCAGGGTGAGCATCTAGATTGCATAAATAATCCCAGCCATTGAACCATTTATTAACAAATAGATCAACATTATGACAACCCAACTTTGTTTCCAGGAGAATGCACATCTCCACACTATTTAGGGAGCAAAGCTCCCTAATATTCCTCTGCTTAAGGGCCCTGTTCAGGCCTCTTACATTCCAAATGAGAAGACCCCTCATTAATGGATTGTAGTTAAGAACTCTAAGCTTTCATGCCCGAAATGTCAGATTATTTATTCTTTCCCTTCTTATTATTTCTTGGAGTAATCCATGTGTCTTTATCGAATAGTTCACTACTTTGACTAATAGATGCCATAGAGTTAGATTGAATTGGCTTCTTTCCAAGATCAGGCATAGGAGAAGTAATAGCAACAGATTTTGTCTTAGGAACCTGATTAGCCTTAGGTTCAGGCTCAACATGTGTTTTAGGTTTCCACACAGGGTTAAGCTTCCTTTTACAGTCACTTTCCAAGTGGCCAAATCCTTTACAGGCACATCATTTAGTTGACAACCAGTCATACTCTACTTTTTGCTCTACCAACTGTCTATATTCATAACAAAATGAATCAAGTCAGCTACACCAGGACCTAGCTCAACTTCTATAAGGATTCTAGCAAAATTCAGCCACTCCTTTCCTTGGTGATCTTATCAGTCATAACATGTTTACCTAGCAAACTGCTAATAGCGCTCAGAGTTTTTTCTCCCCAATATCTAATAGGAAACTGCAGGAATTTAACCCAAATAGGTACAGAAGTAATACCTATCAGAGCATTATTTTCTCCAAACCACGCACGAACAATGAGAGGTTTCTTGTCAAAGAACCATATACCATGCTCAATTATAGAGTCCCTGGCATGTTCATTGGCAAAATGAACTACAAAATGGCCAGAGTCAAGTCGAAGAACTCTAATTACATCAAAATCAGCCCAGATTCTCCTAATAAAACCATCAAAAATCTGTAGGGGAGGTTTTGAGCCTAGGACAGCGCATATAACAGATCCATTCTAGTTACTAGTCTCTTGGACTACATCTACCGGATCAATCACATAAATATTTCTACCAACTTTAATAACTGGTGGAACAGAGTTCAGATTCTCACCTATCAAACTTGCGTGCTTATCATTGAATTTTGCCCAAATTTTCTGCGATTCCTCGGCAGATTAATTGTCGATTTCTCCGACTCCGAGACTAGTTCCGCAATCGGGGGATCTGCGCAAACATGAGATGGTTTAGGAGTAGGATCGGTTTCTGGAACAGCGGCAGGTTTATCCGATAGCTTTCGCGTAGGTCGCCCTCGCCTAGCCATGGAGGAAGAGCGGGAAGAAAACAAAAGGCAGGAAAAACAGTTATTTTCTTATTTTTAGAGAGAAGGCAGAGATTCTCTCTTTAGAGAAGAAAAAATCATATTTTACCCTTTCTGTTATTAACATATAATAATAAAAAAGTGAGTACGTGTCAATCATATAATAGAAGAGGTATAAAATATCAAGTCCTCTATATTATTTCCCACTCAAATGAAGTGAAATTGATAAAGCTCATGTGATTGGGAAATTTAATATCCTTCTCCAATTTAACGGTTAAGTACTTATAAGAGTGTATTTATATATTCTTTCATCTTGATTAAAAACTCCTTATAAATATTCAACCATTGAATTAATAAAGTGTATTAAATATCTGATACCATATATTAAAATCTTTATTGATTGCACGAGAGGCGACACTGCAGATTCAATTGTAGAATACTATAATTGAAGGTAAGAAATAAGAGTGGAGGCGCTTTTCATTGTTTAGATTTTTTTTTTTGAAGTAACTTTTCATTGTTTAGATTTGAAACATTTTGAACCTGAATTAATTTTTAAGTAGCTGTAGCGGAATACTATGTAGTTATTCTATAGGACCCATTAAAAAGCATATCCCATATGAAAATTAAAGAAAAAAAACAATGAAGAACGACATTGCTTTCACTAAGAAATTATTAAAAATATATTATTTAAATTTCATTTTTATATTTATATTTATTTATTTATTTTTTATATTCTTTATACTTATTTATTTATTTTTTATATTCTTTAATTAATTTTAAGTTTTTATTATTAAGAAATAATCTTCAATACTATTTATATTATTGTTTACCCATTATTTATTTTTTTATTTTTTTATCTTATTTTGACATTATCTTTTAAAATGTTCATTCTTTTATATGTTGTTTTAAAGTTTTTTGTTCGTCTCATTTTTATCTTCGAAACGTCATCCACTGTAATATACTTTTTCGAAAAAAAAATTCGGTTGTTCAATATCTGGTAAGTAACTGGTAGGTACCACGTTCCTACCAAATGTTGAACAATTGTAAAAAAAATTTGAATGAATCTGGTAGGAAACTGATAAGTACCTGGTAGATACCTGGTAGGATGCTAGTAAATTCATGAAATAATGTGAAAACCTGTTACAAACATAAACTTGGTGGAGTGAACAAACTTTCAATAGAATATAAGGTTCATACCATGTTTCTACGAGATTTCTACTAAATATTGAACAATTGTAAAAAAAATTTGATAAATCTGGTAGGAAACTGGTAAGTTTCCAGTAGATACCTGGTGGAATGCTAGTAAATTCATGAAATAATGTAGAAATATGTTACAAACATAAACTTGATAGATTGACAAACTTTTAATAAAATATAAGGTTCCTACCAAGTTCCTATCATGTGCCTACCAATTTCCTACCATATGTTGAACAGTTGAAAAAAAAAGTTTCAAAAAAGTATATCACAATGGATGGTGTTTCAAAGATAAAAACGAGACGAACAAAAAACTCTAGAGCGGCATGTCAAAAAAATGAGTGGTTTAAGAGATAATGACAAAATAAGATGAGAAATTAAAAAAATGTAAATAGTGCATAAATAGTACACGTGAACAGTAGCATGAATAGTGAAGATAAAGGGTGCGTGCAACTTCAATGTTGAAATTTATTTGATTAGGAAAAGTTATGACTCAAATATTGGGATGAAAGAAAACTTTATTTTTTGTCAATGTTTTAAAAAGCGCTAAGCGCTAGTCGGGCGGCAAAGGCTTCGAACGCCTGGGCAAGGCCTGGACGGGGCCTAAGCGGCGCCTAGGTGGATTACTAAATTTGTATTTTTTTATAATTATTTATTGATAAAACTATAAATTCAACTTAAAGAATAAATTATAATGTAATGATATTTTATAAAAACATAGTTTAGTATATGAAAATATAAGTCTTAGTTAATTCTTACATAAAAATAAATATTCTCACTAATTTTTTTATGCTTTATAGCGTATTATTTCTCGGTTTGAGATTCAAAATAAAAATTGTATGGTGAGAATATTTTATTATACATTAGTTTTACCAACCGAGATACTTCTTATTATAAGTATCAGTATCTTAAAAATTGCGGAAAAAATCGGATTAGGCGGTACCTAGGTGGAAAAAATTGGACTAGGCAGTGCCTAGGGGGCAATATGTCAGCACAGCGCCTGATAGTGCCCGAGGAATGAAAAGTCAAGCGGCAAGCCCCAAAATAGCGCCTAGATGGGACCTAGGTGAAGCTAGACGGGAAGTTTTAAAACACTGTTTTTAATACATATTTATAAAAAGCTCAAAAATAAAACAAGATACGAGACTTACAAAAAAAATAATTTGGGAGATGGGTCTTTTGAATACTCTATTCTCAAGAAATAACATATGTCCCACCTTATAGTTAATGTTGCAAATGTCATCCGTTAGGAGCATGATATTCCAAAAATTTGGCTTTCTATAAAAGTACCCATGATTTACAGCGTCTCAAGACATGTTTATAATAAATTTGTATGCTCCAAATACAACTTCCAATAAAATTAAGGGTTAACTTCAAAAACTCCATGTGGTTTCACTCGTTTTTAAAAAAATTATTATAAAAAAAAATTTAAAAAAACCCTTATGTTTCCAAATGTTAGCAATTAACAGATTTTTTTATTAATACCTTCAAAAATGCTGACGGGAAGGGGTATTATGGGTAGCAAAAAAAATTGGCCAAAAAATATTAGCCAACCTTCCCCTTCCCCATTTCCAAATTGATGAACCCTAATTAAACTCTAAATTTCATCTTCCCCAATCATAAAGACTCTAGCGTTTCCAAACATTAGCAATTAATAGGTTTTTTTTATTAACACAACGCTGAAGTGGCAAGGATATTATGGGTAAAAAAAATTGACCAGAAAATATTAGTCAACCTTCTCCTTCCCCAATTCCAAATTGATGAACCCTAATTAAACTCTAAATTTCATCTTCCCAATTCATCTCATCCTTCAAAGACCCATATCTCTGCAGCTATTGGGCATGCTTCAAAGACATCGACCCCTTCAAAATCGAAGCATACCAAGTAAGCAGACCAAGTGGCCGGCTTTGGCCGGAAACTGCATAATCGCTGGTGGCCGTAACATCAGACCCATATCTCTACAAATTAAGCTCTAAAGAGAGATTAGACTGAGACTGAGAATGAGAAGATAGAAATAAAGACAAAAGCTCTGGTTTAAACGGGATTACAACGTTTCAAAACCGCCATTAAAGAATGAGTCCAAAGCTTTCAAATTTTGGGTGTAAAGAAAGAAGTTACTGTTAATATCATGAATTAAGGAAATACGGTTCAAATTTGGCAAATTAGAAGGCTGCAAATCCATGTAAGGGTTGTAATTAGAAGAAGAAAAAGCCATTAAATTAGAATTAACCCTTTCTTCCTCTTTAGCAACAGAACTTGAATTTTGCTGTAAATCTAAAGAAGAAGAAGGGAAGAGAATCAGGATCGTGAAGAGGAAATAAAGATTGAAGGTCAGGAGGGTGATTTTTGCTAGGTAATAATTATAAAAATAATAAATGAACAAATAAATATTTGAGCTTGATTATTCTCCATCTAATTTAGGAGTGTTAATCTCGTTGGAATGTCTGCCTCATCGAGTTTTCTAATGCTCACCTTCAATTAAAAACGTAAATATAATAAGTAGAAATCATATAGAAATATTATGGAAATTATAAACAAAGTTCAAAGTAATGGAAACACCAATCAACTGAGTCATGTCGAACGACACTGTCCTTAAAGGATACTTGGAGTTCCTTCCAGAATTAAACAACCGTTTCAATTAAATTAATTGGATTAAGAACAGAAACTCAAAAATATATATCCAGAATATAAAAAAAATAAAATAGAATTGAGAAAGAAATTGTAACGGTCCGTATTTAAAATTTGGAGGAGAAAAGTGTTTTTGTTCTGTATGAAAACCGGTTGAGCTTCACCCAAAAAAATTAGTTGTTGAAAGGCTAACGTAAAAATAATTTGTTGCTAAGATCATGCAAAATCCAATCTGAAAAATCAAACGGTAAGCAACAAATCTTTGAACAAATCAAAACTATTTAATGGCAAATAATTGAATTGGTCAAATAAAAACGTAGCCGTTGATAAGGCTAACTAGTTTGGTAATAATAATTAAAATGAACTATAATATGGATGATAATATATACATTCATAACAAAACTGTTTTTATCGAAATCCACACAAGAGATATATTTTTGTACTTGGAATATTTGCATCAGTAATGGACTTTTAAACCATTCCTCTCATTCGTGCTTGAGTTTATTTAAGTCTCTTTCAAATAATAATAATAATAATAATAATAATAATAATAATAATAATAAAACTTTAAAACTAAACTCACTATAAAGTACAGTAAGATAAAAACTCTTTTAAAATTACTTAAAATATTTTCAATAATTTTGAAGCACGATTCTTAGCTTATCTCTTCTACTCTGTTATGGGATATGGTATGGTTCAAAAACTTCCGCCATTGAAACATCAAGGAGAGAGAAAAATGATGACTTTATTTTAGGGGAAGGGGGGAAATTGATGAGCGTCGAATTCATCAAAAATAATAATAAAACCCGTTTACACTAAACAAACAAGATTTGCAGAAGTGGTAAGTGGGATCATCTCCATATGGAACAAGTAAATCAACTTAAATTAGTGTGACAACCAAGAGAATGCAATAAAATAAATAAATGGGGGGTTGAGAGATTGATTGATAAAAAGTATAAAAACTTACAAATTTAAAGGAAGTAAAAATATGATTTGAGACTCTTCCGACTAAGGATACTTTTAGCATAGAATCAATCGATCACATGTATAAAAATAGGCTTCTTGAGTTTTCAGTCAGTTGGCTTAATCATGAAATAGCACAATTAAAGATCTTTTTTGATTTGAGAATGATATTAGATAGCCAATTCATTACTCTCAATTTCAGAATGCACTTGTAGTTAGCTAACAAGATTTAATTCCAAAAAGGCTTTAAGCGCCAGAACCAACTTTAATTCAAAACTTTATGATAGCACAACGGAATGGATTAATTCGAATCTAACCACGGAACTTTTAGAAGATTCTGTTTGTTACAATTTTCTATTATATCATGATAGCATAAACACAATAGAAGTAACAATATGCTTAAATTTTCTA
Source organism: Euphorbia pulcherrima (assembly GCA_947683365.1). Classification (NCBI taxonomy): domain Eukaryota; kingdom Viridiplantae; phylum Streptophyta; class Magnoliopsida; order Malpighiales; family Euphorbiaceae; genus Euphorbia; species Euphorbia pulcherrima. The sequence continues at coordinate 2,799,213 of CANTUS010000008.1, forward strand.
AAATCAACAAGTGGCCGGATTGATAAAATCAAAAGGGAAACAATAAAAGATATTACCGATTTGGATTCAAAAACTGAAATTCAAGACAAAGTTCAGAGCGAGCCTCACGATTAATAATAGCTTCAAGTAAACTCCTTAATCGAAAGAATGAAGAACTAGTTACTCATAATGCAAAACAAACAAGCTGATTTTTTTTTCATTCAAAATTAAGCACCAAAAATACACTGATGAACACCTTGAAACCAGCAAAAATACTCAGTTTTTTTTAGTCGTCCTCCTGCTGGAAAACAATCAGCCTATTTTAAACTAGAAACAAACCTTATCTAAACAAGGAAAGAGATCCCTAAAAGAAATCAATAACTAAAATAAAAGCTGATAAAATCTTAAACAATCCAAAGAGACAAAATAGGCCTGAGATAAATAAGGAATAAAGCCTATGTAAATCTGAAATTTTACTGAAGAGGAAATTGAGTGAGACTAATATTCCGAAACAGTCTTTGATTTGAATCAGGAGACAACCCAACAGCGGTTGTCAACTCGGTTCTGGTCAACAGAGGTCAAGTCAATGAAAACACTCCAAATCAGCGTGATTCGTTGTACATTCAAGCTCCAATCATTTTGAGTTCAGAATGCATATCCTGGACTCCAGATTAAGCTACAACTCAGCTTCAAACAGCTACCAAAATGCTTCATTAACTCCAAAACTTCTAAGTTAGCTCAAACAACGTCGAAGACCTGAATGTTTGTAATATATGCACAAAATCAGTAGCAAATCATTCTAAATAGCACATTAAATCATTAGAAAAAGTGTTAAATTTGTGAGTTATCAGAAACTCATATGGGAATAACTTTTGGAGGAAAAGAGAAGGTTGACTGGTCAATTTTTTTACTATCCAAAATGTTTCTTGCCACATCAGCATTTTTTACGGTGTTAATAAAAAAATCGTTAATTTCTAACGTTTTAAAATACAAGGGCCTTTTAAAAAAAAATTTACAAGAGCCTTTCTAAAAAACGAGTGAAATCACAAGAAGGTTTTTGAAGCTAACCCTAAATAATAATAATAATAATAATAATAATAATAATAATAATAATAATAATAATAATAATAATAATAATTGAAACACGATTCACGAAAGAAATTGTATTTACATCAATTACCAAAAACAATAGTATTTGCATCACAACTTTATTAAGTTGAAGTTTTGATTTAAATTTTCATCATTATGTTTGAGTTCAAATAATTTAATTGAATGATATTTAAGAAGTGGATGAAGTGGGTGACTAGTAGACATATTCATCGGGGCGGGGCAGGTTGGGTTCGAATATGGCTTAATCGGGCTTTTTATTAAAAACATTAATCCATGCCCAATATTTAGAACTCGGGTCCGTGCCAAATTTACTAAGTCAATTTTAAACCCGGCCCATACATAATTTTTTCTTTTAATATTTTATAAACTGAATTCAAAAAATTAAAGTTTTTATACAAAATTATCTAATTTTTGTATACTATTACATTTTATAGTAAAATTCTTATATATGTAGTTAAAAACTTAGTAGATTAAAATATGAAAGTATATAAAAATTAATATATTAGTATATTTTATTTTTATTCATCGAACTGAACTCAGGTATTTATATAAAAATCAAGTTCAATCTATAAAAGTTCGAACTTTTTTAAGCACGGGTTCAAATCGGACTTTCAGGCCCCATTTAACTGGTTCAGGCTAGGCCTGATGGATTTTTCCGTCCCGCAAACAGGTGTATTGAGTAGGTAGGTCAATATACATTTTTCCTTGGGTAATCAAAGGACAAGTTCTCCCCGGGTTTTTTTTAAAAAAAGTCGAAGTATAAGTTGTTAATAAATCAAACAAAATTGCAAGTGGACCACCTCAAAATTTCAAACAATTAACGAGACAAGGCTGATTTATTAGTAAAATGGCCTAATGAATCACTATCACTTTAACTTAGTTTTAATAGTTAGATATTACCGAAATTTATAAAAAGTTTAGTTAATCTCTTTAACTTGATAACAGTGTATCAGTTTGTTTTCTATATATAACTAACTCACTCACACTTCGGAGGAATTTTATACAATGCTCCTGATATTCTGATGTAGATTTATGCCAACCTAACACATTATGTCACATGTTTAAACTTATCTAAGTTAGGGCCCCATAAGTCATTAATTCATTCAGCTTTTTAGGTTGGGCACAAATCCAAATCAGAATGCCAGGAGCATTGTATAAATTTCCCACTTCAGAGAGAGTGTACAACACTTGGTTGAAAAGTTAAACCACTAATATTATGACACATGGCATAGATTTTAAAACATAAAAAATAACTATAAAATTATTTCTTTAAAATTCCTAAACTTTTAATTTCTTACATTTTTACCATCTTCTTCCTTCTTTCATATCTCTATTTACATTGAAAAAAGTTATGAAGATTCAAAAACGAAAGAAAAGGATAACGAATAATGAGCAATTCTTCAACTCTAACTGATTTTCATATGAACGAATTTGAAAATAAATAGAGGAAGAAATTTCAATCATATCTGATCATTAAATTTTAATTTCGAACCATGAATTTGTTGGATGGGTGAGGAAAATAATCAAGCAAAAAAATGCTCAAAACATAAAAATGAATAATTCACACACTAATTTTATTACAATACACTCATAAACTCTTATTATTTTTCACTCTCTTACACACTTTAAAATAACAAATTACATTGCCTTATATAGGCATTTGATGAATTCTGCAATGGCCCTATCATTTTCTCAATAATTCAATCTATTACAAAATTCAAACTTAGATTTAACAACTTATTTTTCTAATTTTTCACAAAATTCAACTAACAAATCCTACAAAGTCTAAGTCTCCTAATAATCCAAGTGTCCATTTTTTAAATGTTTCCAACCACCAAAAACACTCCCATTATTTTTCAAAGTCTTCTTACCAATTTTTCAAAAGTAATTAGACTAAATTCATTACCATGGCTCCATTTTTTTATTTCATTATTTTGGAAGATTAAGTTTAATATTTTAACACTCCCCCTTAAACTTCATTCTCCGTTATTCCCAACAACCCTCGTAATTTGTTTAACACATACTTCAGTGGCTTCGTAAAGATGTCCGCTATTTGATCTTGCGTTTTGACATACTTCAATGTGACTTCCTTCTTCTCAATACATTCTCGGATGAAATGAGACCTCGTATCGATGTGTTTGCTTCGATTATGGAAGACAGGATTTTTTGCCTACGCCAACGCTGATTTGTTATCAACAAAAATATTTGTTGGGTCATATTGTGTCATTTAAAGCTCCTTCAACAATCTTCTCAGCCATATTGCATGACACACACATGATGTTACAACAACATATTCAGCTTCACACGTTGACAATGTCACAATTGATTGCTTCTTTGAACTCCATGTGAACGCGGTGTCACCAAGAAAAAATACGAATCCGCTAGTGCTTTTTTCGGTCATTTTTATCTCCAGCCCAATCACTATTGTTGTAGCCAACTAATTTGAATTCGTCATATTTTGAATAATGCAATCCAAAATTAGTCGTACCTTTAACATAGAGGAGTATTCTTTTCGCTGCATTCCAATGAGACTCCTTCAGCTCTTCCATGTATCTGCTCACTAGTCCAACTCAATACAGAATATCTGGCCTTGTGCACATCAGGTATCTGAGACTCCCGATGTAACTTTGAAAAATTGTTGAGTTCACCATGACTCCATTTTCATCCTTGGTCAATTTCAAACTGCATTCAACCGGAGTGTTGACAGGGTTGCAATTTTCCATCTTAAATTTCCTCAAGATCACCTTGATGAAGCCACTTTGACAAATAAAAATTCTATCATCACTTTGCTTCACTTCAATGCCAAGATAGTACGACATCAGGCCAATATCAGTCATTTCGAATTCACGAGTCATCGTCTTCTTGAAATCATTAAACATTTTAGGATTGTTCCCGATAAATATGAGATCATCCACATACAAGCAAACAAGAAATATGTCTCCACATTTCACTTTCACGTACAAGGCATACTCGTGTGGGAACTTGACAAATCCATTCTCGCAAAAGTATTTGTCGATGCGGCTATTCCAAGCTCTCGGTGCTTGCTTAAGTCCGTACAACGCCTTCTTCAGCTTCAACATTTTCGTTCATGACCTATGACAATGTAACCAGGTGGTTGATGGACATAGATCTCTTCCTCCAAGTATCCATTCAGAAATGCTGACTTTACATCCATTTGGTGGATCTTCCATCTATTTTGGGCAGCGATTGAGATCACCAATCTGATAGTCTCCATTCTTGCTACTGGTGTAAATACTTCATCATAGTCAATACCGGGTTTTTGACTATATCCCTTTGCGACTAGCCTCGCTTTATGTTGAACGATTTCTCCATTTGCATCCTTCTTTGCCTTGAACACCAATTTGACTCCAACGGGCTTTTTGTCAGTTGAAAGTTTGGTCAACTCCCACATCTTGTTTTTCTCAATTGAATTGATCTCCTCCTCTATGGCTTTTCTCCATTTCTCATCTTTCATGGCTTCTTCAGCATCAATAGGTTCACTATCAATAAGATGGCAGTAGAGAGTCAATTCTTCATTGAGCTCTCTAGTTGCATCATAAAGATCTTCAATAAGACAAAATTTTCTAGGTCTTTCTCTTGGACTTTGACTTTCATCATCATCGTATCGTGGAGATGCAATTGGAATGGGACTATATGATGTCGATGCTTTTCCTGGCTCCTCAACATCTCAATCATTGTTTTCATCCATGGTGAAAGGATAAAAATTGTAATTCTTCTACTTGTCATTATTCGCTTCCCAAATTGCTTCCTTATCAATAGTCACATCTTAGTGATGATAGTCTTTCCAGTATCAAGATCAAACATCTTGTAACCTTTGAAAAATTCTGAGTAACCAACGAACAAGTATTTTCTGCTTTTATCATCTAACTTTCTTCTTTCTTCATCAGCAACATGAACATGTGCAACACTCCCAAAAACACAAAAATGAGAGATATTAGGCTTTCTCCCACTCCATACTTCTTGGGGTGTCATATCCGACACACTTGATGTTGGAGATCGATTTAAGATGTAGACAGCACAATCAACAGCTTCTGCCCACAACTCTTTGGGCAAATTCTTGCTCTTTAAAATGCTCCTCACTATATCCATCACGGTTCTATTCTTTCATTCAATAACACCATTTTGCTGAGGCGATCTCGGGACTGACAAGAAATGACGGATTCCTTGATGCTTGTAGAATCTTTTGAATTCATTTGATGTGAATTCTCCCCCTCTTTCGGATCTTAAAGCGTTGTGTAATAGCCACTTTCTTTTTCCACCATAGCTTTAAACTTTTTAAATGCTTCAAAAACTTCTGATTTCTCTTTCAGAAAATAAACCCACGTGTTTATACTATAATCATCAATGAATAGCAAGAAATATTTGTTGCCTCCCAATTATACTGGTGTTATTGGTCCGTACACATCGGCATGAATAAGCTCAAGGGGCGCCTTTGCTCTTGACATGGACTCTTTTGGAAAACTAGTTCTGGAATGTTTTCCAACAAGACATCCTTCACAAAGCTGATGGGGTTTATTAATCAGTGGAAGACCATGCACCATCTTCTTCTGGCTTAGCAATTTCAACCCTTCAAAATTGAGATGACCGAATCTTAAATGCCAAAGCCAATCAGATTCTTTCACGCAAGCTTTTAAGCATCTTGCTACATGTGTCTTGATGTTGAGAGTGAACATTCTATTTTTTAACATTGGTACACTAGCTAGCAGCTCCTTCTTTTCGTTTAACAGCACCAACTTTCGGTTCACCAGGTGAATTTGGTAAGTTTTCTCCAGCAGTTGTCCCAAACTTAACATGTTGCTTTTCATGTTTGGAACGTAATAAACATTGCTGATGTATTGGTGCTCTCCATTCTTTAAACAAATAAGAATAGTTCCTTTTCCTTGAATAGGAACTCTTGAGGAATCCCCAAAAACAACATTACCACTGAATGACTAGTCCAGCTCTACGAACATTTTCTTGTCTCCATACATATGGTTACTTGCACCATTATCAAAATACCATATATTGTTTTCTTGACTGTATTCACCTTTACGGGTTAGTAATACCGTGTCGGTTACGTCCTCTTCTTGAATGTTGTTCCCCATATCCTCTGTTTGCTTTGGTGGGCTTTGACATTCTACTGTATAGTGGCCATATCTAGAGCAATTGTAGCATTGAATATTGAACTTGTCACGTCCATCATTATGCCTCCAGTTTCCTCTTCCTTGTCCAAGTCCATGACCACGACCTCTGCCTCGTATGGACTGATTATCTTCATTATTATTTTTACCTCTACCGAATGGTTGATTTCTTCCAAGTCCTCTTCCTCTTCCATTTCCGCCAGACCTCTACCACGTCCTCATCCTTAATGGCTAGAATCCTGGCTACTTTCACCTTTAACTGAAACCTTTGCTACCAAGACTTGTTCTACAGACTCTTCTCTTTGTCTGTTTAGTCTCTCCTCAAGTGCTTGTAATGAGCCAACTACTTCATCGACAATCATTTTACTTATATCCCGAGATTCTTCTATTGCCACTACTACGTAGTCAAACTTTGGTAGCAGTGACCTTAGAAGTTTTTCAACAACCCTTGATTCTTCAAGCTTTTCTCCATATTGCAGCATTTGGTTAGCGACAGATTTTAATCGAGAGGAGTAATCTACAATCACTTCTGTCTCCTTCATCTTCATTATCTCGAACTCTCCGCTCAACATTTGGAGCCGAACTTTTCGTACTTTCTCCCCTCATTGAAGAGAAACTCGTAGTATATCCCAAGCTTGATTAGAGGTGGTCGCTTCTGCCACCTTCTCAAACAAAACATCATCTTATCGTTGATGGATGATACTAAGAGCCTTTTGGTCATTACGACGACTCTTATGCAAACTGTCCTTTTCGGTTTGCGACAGTTGTGCATCTGCAGTTGGGACTTCATAGCCTTTTTCAACAATATCCCAAACATCTTAGGATCCTAGAAGGGCTTTCATCTTGATACACCAATTTTTATAATTGGTTTTTGTAAGTCGAGGGGAATCAAAGGAAACACCGTTGAGATTCATTTCTATAGAGCAAAATTTGTTTCAAAGAGTACAGGGGTTGTTGCAACGTTTTTTAGTCTATTACGACAATTTGGTGCGTCGCTATAGCTTCAGACAGATTTTGCAAGGGAAAATATTTCCTTGCAATTTTAGATGAACTTGAAAATTTTTCAGAAAGGAAGTACAGAGGCTATTGCAACTTTTTTAAGTATTGGCGACACTTTATGCTAACTGCGACACTTTTTTGCAGTTTTTTGCAACACTTTTGACAGCCTATTGCAACACTTTCTGGGCTGCTTCTGACGCTCTTTAAACTCGACTTTTTTACTCGGGGATTTTTGGGAAGAGGATTGGATACGAAATGGCTCTGATACCACTTTGTTGGATGGAAGAGGAAAATAATCAAGTAAAAAAATGGTCAAAACATAAAAATGAGTAATTCACACACTAATTTTATTACAATACACTCATAAACTCTTATTATTTTTCACTCTTCTTATTATTTTTCACTCTTTTACACACTTTAAAATAGCAAATTACATTGTCTTATATAGGCATTTGATGAATTCTACAATGGCCCTATCATTTTCTCAATAATTCAATCTATTACAAAATTCAAACTTAGATTTAATAACTTATTTTTCTAATTTTCCACAAAATTCAACTAACAAATCCTACAAAGTCTAAGTCTCCTAATAATCTAAGTGCCCATTTTTTCAATGTTTTCAACCACCAAAAATACTCCCATGATTTTTCAAAGTCTTCTTACCAATTTTTCAAAAATAATTAGATTAAATTCATTATTTTAGAAGATTAAGTTTAATATTTTAATAGAATTAGAGTCTCCGATATAATTTCAAAGTGTGGCAGCCAAACCCCGACGAGTCCTCGCCGTCGATCTCTATGGGCACATATTTTCTCCGATAAAAACTCTCTCAAATACCGATAAGAAATGAGAAGATTTGTGGCCATTGAAATTGAATCCAAAACCCCATTGCTTTGACCAGTAGAAGAATTACTACTAGTGCTGTCCATTCTATTGGCGCACTCTTCTATTTCTTCAGAATTGTGGCCAATTTGATATTTAAATTGCTTCAAAAGTGCTTTGACAGCCCTATTGCTGGTATTCCTCGATCGAGGAGTTTTGATTGTCTTTTCCAGAGAAAACAACTACAATTTTGGGTACTGCGCTGTCATCTGAGGGTGACGAAGTTGAAGCAAGAAAGAGGAATTGGAAGAGAAAGAAAGAGTGGAATGGAGGGAGGAGACATTTTCACTTGCTTGAAGTCAAAACTAGACGCATCATCCGCCAACTCATCGATAAGGGGTTATGGGTCATTTCGTTAAATTAAGCGAGTTAACGGGATAGCATCTAGCTATTGAGGCTAAGTTAATGGGTACAGATTTCTATAGCCTCTTCATAGTCACACATTCAATTTGAAAGCACACCAGTTCATGTGCTTTAAAAAATAAATAAATACATAAATAAATAAACTCAAATTTATGGTCAAGTATTGTTCATGGGTCGAGGACATCCCAATTTGTACCGTTTCCTGATTCCAAGTCCAACTATCTTCTCATTTTTTATGAAATTGTAAAGTATGTAAAGGATGGATAAATTATTTATATAATTACTCTCTATTTTTATAATTAATTTTTAAATTATTATTTGAATTTATTATTTTTTTCCTCACGATCCTCCTTCATGCCAAGAAATAACGATTACTTTCTTTTTTATAATTTTTAACTTTGTTTTGTATTAATCTCACAAACCGTTGATTTTTTTAATACACCGCTTAAGAGTTTTTTTATTCGTCTCATTTTTTATTTTCGAAACTAGATCAATGATGATATACTTTTTTTGAGTTTTTATTTTTACAGATATGTAACAGATGATATATCAATTTATACTAGCATTATATCAGCATTATACCATGTATGATTTATCAGTTTATACTAGCATTATACCAGGTGTGATATATCAATTTATACTAGCATTATATCAGGTGTGACATACATATATTTTATGAAAAAAACTAAAGAAAAACCTCATTATACCGGCATTATATGTCTCATATAATAACTTAGATTAAGATGAAAATTACTCATTCAAGTATGTATAATAAATAATATGATAAACTTAAAAAAAGGTACTGTTTGGTTCCACTCATTTGTAAAGTGAGGTCTGAATTTATTTTTTTTTACAAAAAAGGGTCCGTGATCTAAAAAATTAAAAAAAGATGATTCTCAATATTAAATTAAGTCACGACAAAGGGTAATCTTATTTGTTTTTATCCGAATTTTTGTGAATCGATTAATAAAAATGCAATACACATCAGTGATAATTTTAAAAAATAATTAGTAGTGCAAATATTTTTTATATTAAAATATGATGATAAACTTTAAAAAAATCATAAAAAATGGAATTTTTGAAACCAACTCAAATCGTTGACGTATAATTTTTAAATAATAAGATTAAATTATGAGAATGTTGAATTAATTAAAGGGCAAACTTCATTTGGCCGTTTTGAAAAAAGGTCGATGTGGAATTTTTTTTTCCAATAGTGTGCCTGTGGTTTCAAAAGTTAGCAAAAACATATTTCTAAAGATTTTGAAACCACATTTGAAAAGGTAATCTCAGTTATTTCATAAATTCAACATTCCTATATTTTAACTTGTTGGCCCCTATGCGTACACTCAATGAGTCAGAGGGGGGGGGGGGTTAATGACTCACTCAAAGAACTTGTAAAACTTTTTCGCGATAATTATGGCTCCGCTGAGTGAGGTCAGTTGGCTGAGTGAAAAGACTAGAAAATGTGATTAAGTACAGGTGACAGAAATTTTTATACTGGTTCAGCAACCTGTGCTTACATCCAGTCCCGAGAGAGTGTCTCGGCTTTAATCCACTAATCTCAACTCCTTTACCCTAGGCGGAGAAAGCCTTTCATAAATTCCCCAATTACAGTATGTAACCTCCAAACAACAATCGCTCACCCGCTGACTAGAATATCCTCTTCTATCAACAACACACAATAAGTCTAAATAAGAGCTGGACTCAACTTATAGAAACGTTGATCTAGTTACAAATGATCTAATATTACAATTGATTGATCTATACTATTCTCTCTTGTTCAAAGCTGATTCTTGCTGAGTTGTGCTTTCTTGGTTGAATTCCTTTAAAGCTAGTAAATTGACAGAGTTTCTGCTTCTAGGAAATTCAGGTGAAATCACCAAGTTCTAACTCTTGCCTTCTTGCTCCTTTTTATAGTTGGATTGGAAAAGTAGCCGTTGAACTTGTCTTGGCATCTTCTGAAATTGCCAGCTCAATAATTCACCCATTGCTTCTTCAAATCGATCCGTCAAAAGATAGAATTGCACCGTTGTGAAATACATTTCAATCTGTTAGATTGAAACTCGAGCTCCAATTTGAATTTTTTATCGTTTCATGCCAGTCTTCCGTTAGAGAGAACTTACGCTGACTTGCCACGCGTCTTCATCCCATTCCTTCTGGTTTTCTGACATGTTGCAGAGTGCGCGATACAAGATTGGTAGATCTGCAGAATTACCTGAAGTGGCAATTGACTTGTTGCAATTTTGCATTGGAAGACTTTGTCATTTTCTTCATAATTCTGTGTCTTGTCAAGGCATTAATTCTTTTTATCTTTGTCTCATTAATGTTCCTGCAAAAAGCAAAACTAAAAGCAAAGATATCTTTTTAACTTAAAAGGTAAGATCAGCAGCTTTGACAGACTAAAAGTAACTCAGCTGAAAGATAAGGCGTAAAACACACAGCTGAACTAAAATCTATATATCAAGTGTTTTGAGTGAATAAAATTAAGTTAGCGACCTAAGTGACTACTCAGCCCATAAACTACTCAGAGTCAGACTAAATAGCTAGGTCAGCGGAGACTTGAAATTCTACCCTCGAATTTACTAACTCCCTTACAACCATAGACTATTTATTCTAACATCATTATTGATTTAACTGTCACATTCTTAACTTAATTGTTATGATCAAAACTTAAGCACAACTGAGTCATCCACTAAATCAGTCCAAACTCGTGCTTGGTTCAAAAATCTCCCCTATTTTGATCAATGGCAATTAACTAAGTGAGAATTAAATCAATAAGATATTTAGATTAAAGTTACCTTATACTTATGCTTGATATGTCTTTGTTAAGCATCTTCAATCTGCTCAGAGTAAATGCTAACTCCCCCATAATTCTTGAATCCTCTAAGTTCAACATTCCTCAATACTTCTCATATATTCTGCAAGAGATCAGAGCATATATGTATATAGCAGAAAATATATGAAGTTAAGAAGATCTTAACTTAGAACAGAAATTATAATCTTTCATTAAAAAAATAACTTAAGTACAGGTAATAATGAGTTAGTCTATACTAAGTTTTAAAGTTCAACACTAACGATTACAAAAATTCTACTATAATCTTTTGGCATAAGTGGGGCTCCCAAGTTGGATCTTCTTTCCTCATAAACCTGCTAATCCCATCTGGATTTCTTTTCTTTGGGCAGCGCTATCTCCTTGCCTATCCTTTTTCTTGTCTCAAGATATTCTCTCTGAATGTGCTTCAGATCCTTAGGGAGGTTGTAAGAAAATTCAGCAATCCTCTATTCTCTCTCCTTTTCTTCCTTTTCACGCTTCTCGCGATCCTTCTCCCCCATTGCCATTGCATCCAAAATGGCTTGAGTTTGATGATCAAACGAGCTCAGAGAATCTTCAAAAGTTTCTAGCTGACCATATATATTTGAAGAAAAAATCTGCACAAGTAGCTCATAGATTTCCTGCGATATAACTTCTCGTTCTCTGAGAAAGGCGAATAATCCTACCAAAGTGCGGGATTGAGATAGATTGACCTGATATTGAGCATTTAAACCTTCTTTGGATATCTGATTGAGACTAGCTAGAGCCTTGGCTTGATTGTTTTCCCTTAGAATCCGCTCTAGCATGGGAGTGCTCCTAATGTGAGTAGTGACTTCATCATGAATTTTTTCGAGTGCTTCTCCAACATTAAGGACATTTTCTTGAACCTGTATGATTTGGTCTATGATATGACCAAGTTTCTAGTGAAGAGTTGGCTCTAGTTCAGCATCTGCCATAATGATATCACTACTCAGAGCATCTGAAATATTAAGCCTCTTTAAGGCATTAAGCACAGCTCCCTCTGAATCTTTAACGCCCTTCAGCATCTCATCCTTTACATTTTTTAGCTCGATAGAAACCTATACTGCTTGGTTACTACTGTGATTAGAGCATCAAGTCCATCTACAACTGCATTCAAGAGAGTTGTGTTTTCATCATTCTACTTGCTCAGAATGCTATAACCATCTAGCACCTTCAGCATTGCCTTAAATAAGGGATTAAATTTGTCAATCATTGAGTTACAAAAATCCCTTTCATCATTAAGCACTTTGCAGTTGCTCTCATAGATCTTAGCCATCTGCTTCTTGAGCTCTACAACTTCCATCTTCAAACCAGCTGCTTGCCTACCTGTAATAGATAACAAAGGCAAAGTATGGGATACTATGGCCTTCACTAAGGAAAACTGGGTAGGTACTGATTTGAAATAGGCCTTCATCTCCTCAACAGCCTCTATAAAACCTTGCACTAGCTCCACAGCCTTTGCAATCTTCCTCAGAACTTCCTCAGGCATCAATGATTTTGCTATCTCAGCATCGATCTCAGCATTTGTCCTCAGTCTTAGAAACCTTTCTCTTCCCATCCTCCTTATGTCTCCCAATAATGCAACATTTGGATTGAATTGGGGTTGAGGTTGAGGTTGAGGTTGTTGGGGTGGTTGTTGTTATTCAGGAATCTCCTAAATAATTGGAGGTCCTCTGACTTATAGAGGCCTTTCCAAATATAAAATTTCTCGCACTAGAGATCCTGTGGGGGAAAGATATGGAATGATGGCTATTTGGTCAGAGTTTGGGTTATATTGGTCAGAAAGTTTGTTGATTTGGCTGGAATGTGGATGGTGTTTGGCTTTCTGGTAGGGATAAGGCAGAGATTGGAGTAGATGATAGTGGTGTTTGGGTGGATGAGTTTGGGAAAGTGAAGAAATCTTCAGGTTCCTTCTCCTCTTCTATAACACCTTCAACAACGGACTCGCTGAACTGAGTTAGAGAGTCCTCAATCAGCTGAGCTCTATGTTCAACTACATCTACTTCCCCTTCCTTGTCTTCGAGATCCCTTTCATCCTTATCTATCATAATCTCCATTCTCTTCAACAGCCCTCTCTTTCTCTCCTTCCTAGCCTCTTTTACTTCCTTAGCAGTCAAAGTGACCTGCTGGTCAGAGTTTAGCTAATTGAATTTAACAGCTTTTACTTCTATCACATCATCTTCCTCCTCCTACTCTTCTTGATTATCTATTCCATCCAAAGCTCCTATAATCTCATCAACAACATCTGGCACTTCTCTCTCAACCAAGCTAGCTACAACCTTTTACAAGATTTACTAAATACTAGCCTTCGCCTTAGCTGCTGCTGCTGCTTCCTCAGCCTTTCTCCTTATAGTGGCTTCTATCTCCTCCTGCTTCTTCCTAATTCTCTCTTCCTCAACAGCCCTTACTCTCTCAGCTTCTTCTACATCTTGGACAACTCATGTCCCTCTCTTTACCATTAGCTTCTTCTTGGGCTAGCCTACTTGGGGAACAGGAACTGATGTAGCTTCCTTTTCCTTTATAGTCACTTCATCTAGATGAGCTATATCTGCTTTCCTCTTCTTTTCCCTCTTTAAGGGCATTTCTTCTCTCAGCTTTTCCTCAGCTCTCTTCTCTTCCTCAATCTCTTGAGGGGTCAGCTTACTCCTCTTATCTTCTCTAACTTCCTTAGAGGATCTTGTCTTCTTTGGGGCAACAACTGGAACTAAGCTCGCTAAGCTCCCTTGCTTTTCTCTCTTGGAGTCTTTCCTGGCCTCCTTCTTATTGCCTTTCTTTTCTCCTTCTCCTTTCTCATCTCTGAGGCTGGTAATCCTCTCAAGCTCCTTTTCTACGAAGGTATCCAAGGTCAGGTCCTCCTCATAGGGCTGAATAGGCTTCATCTCTATAATGGACTTGGGATCTTTCATTCTGACTTCTCCTCTTTTCAGCTTCATGTACTTTATATTAGCAGGCCTCTCATTAGCTTTAAGTCCATAAAAGTGAGCATTGCTCAAGATCTAGACTTAATCACCTTCATATGGATTTTGCTTTTGATAGACCATCCTTCCCTATCAATCTCATAGGCCTTGCAAATCTCCATAACCAGCTGACCATACACCTTATGCTTGTTGACCTTCAAGAATCTGTGAAGAATGGCCAAGGGCTAGTTAATGCTGATGCCATGGGTTAGAGCATAAACAAACACTCTCTTAAACTTAAAACAGCTCCCTGTAGAGCCTGTCTTTGGCAGCAGTACCTTAGTCACTAACTCATGTACCTGTTTCCCTTCTTTCGTGAACAGGGCAGTTATAAGCTTTCCTTCCTTGTAATATGCTGGAACTTTATAGTCTATGGGAATATCAACATGATCTTCATCATTGACTAATCGCAGCTTTAGTCCTCTTTCTTTCATTTCTAATAGACCTGCAATAAGCTTGGGGTCACATACACTTTCCTCCCCATCATTGTGGTTATGAATAGGTCCTTCTGACCTTCCACCAAGTGGATTCCATTATAGAATCTATCCATTATCTCCTCATAGCATCCATTTGGGAGTTCAAAGAAACCTCTCAAGTGATGCTAACGCGCCTACTTCCTAAACTTCTCATCTTTATAGAAACTCAACATGTCTACAGTAGTGGGTTTATCTACCTCTATTTTCTCCATGAAACACCAAGAGGTTAGAATATACTTTATTCCGGCGGGAATTCTCAGCTCTTCTATCTTGTCCATACTAACTGCCAACTAAGCCATATGATCTCTGGTAGTAACCCAATGAGTATCTTTCTTATTTCTCATAAATATATCAGAATTTCTCCCTTATGTGCTCGTCATAGTGACTTTGCTTTGAGAAATAGAGATTTTTAGGGATTCAGGAAGAAAGTTGCAGAGAAAGGAATTTTGGTAAAGTAACATTTTGTCTTTCTGAATTTCTCCTTAAATAGCCAAAAACTCTTCGTATAAACCTGCAAATCTATGTGTACGACTCATAATCCATGGTCTTAAGATTCAACAGTTAGATTATATAACGTATACTGTAGGATTAATGAGGGCGAAAAACACAGAATAACTGCTTTGAATATGGATCGTTTCATAACTTGCTACCATTTCTATCAAGTTTAAATTTGAAAGATAACTGGTGATAGTAAATGACGTATCCCAAATTCAAGTGGCAAAAGAAATACTTAACCTAATTCGATGAAGCTTAGAGTGTGCCCTAATTTGGTCAGCTCCAGAATAGGTCAGAGTGAAATGTATTTCTTCAAATTAGATTAGACATTCTGATCAGCTGTCTTAGTGTGTTGAATTGATCCTTTCCAATAGGCTTTGTGAATATGTCAGCTCGCTATTCTTTAGTAGGAATGTATGTGAGTTTGACTTCTCCTTTTAGCACATGATCCCTGATGAAGTGATTTCTTATATTGACATACTTCATCCTACCATGTTGAACTGGATTCTTGGATAGGTCAATTGCACTCTTGTTGTCACACATGACTTCAAGTGACATTGACTTTATACCATAATCCTCTTGTTGCTGCTTAATCCATAGCAGTTTTGCTACACAACTTCCTACAGCCATGTACTCAGCCTCAGCTATACTCAGAGCCATAGAAGTTTGCTTCTTGTAATAATATGTGACTAGACAATCACCAAGGAAATGACAACCTCCTGTGGTGCTTTTCCTTTCAAGTTTATCTCTTCCATAGTCAGCATCAGTGTATCCTCTTAGAGTGATGTCTGCATTACTTGGACACCATAAAACTGCATCAATAGAGCCTAGTAAATACCTTAGAATTCTTTTAACAGCAGCTAAGTGAGATTCTCTGGAGTTAACTTGATATCTTGCACAATAACATACAGCATATTGAATGTCAGGCCTACTAGCAGTTAGGTAAAGTATAAAACCAATGATACCTCTGTAGAGCTTACTCTCTATAGGTTTACCTTCCTTATCTTTACTCAGAATTGTATCAATGGCCATGGGTGTTGACATTGGCTTGGCTTTATCTATGTCAAACTTCTTGAGTACTTCCTTAGCATACTTAGCTTGGCTGATGAAGATCCCATCATCACCTTGCTTGATATGCAAACCAAGAAAGAAATTAAGTTCTCCTATCATTGACATTTCAAATTCTTTCTTCATCTGCTAGCTAAACTCTTTGCATAACTTTCCATCAGTTGTCCAAAAATGATGTCATCCACATATATTTGGACTATCAACACATCTTGATGCCTTCTCTTGATAAACAGAGTTGTATTTGCTTTCCCTTTGACAAAACCTTTGCTGATCAAAATGTTAGTCAGTCTCTCATACCAAGCTCTGGAGCCTGTTTCAGTCTATATAGAGCTTTCTTCAGCTTGAAGACATGATTTGGATATTTAGGGTCTTCAAAGCCTGAGGGTTGTCTGACAAAGACTTCTTCTTGAATATAACCATTACAAAATGCACTCTTTACATCCATTTGAAATAGCTTGAAGTTCATATGGGTTGCAAAGGCACAAAGAATTCATATGGCTTCAAGTCTTGCTATTGGTGCAAAAGTTTCTCCATAATCAATTCTTATTGATTATAGCCTTGAGCAACCAATCTGGCTTTGTTTCTGAAAATATTGCCAACTTCATCTAGCTTGTTCTTGAAAACCCATTTGGTGCCTATGATTGACTTTCCTTTGGGTTTCTCCACCAAATCTGAAACTTTATTTCTTCTGAATTGGTCTAGCTCTTCTTGCATTCAATCATCCAGTTGTCATCAAATTCAGCATCTTCAAACTTCTTTGGTTCAATTATAGAGACGAATGCTAAATGACTCATCATTCTGTCCAGCTAACTTCTAGTCAGCACTACATTTTGCTCACTATCAAGAATCTTATCAACTGGGTGATCTCTTCTTGCTCTAACTTCTTTTGGTAGATCAGGATCAGCTCGCTGAGCTACAAACATTTATTGAGCATCCACATCATCACCAAAGTTGATTGATTGATCCAAGTCAACTTCTTCTTCTTCCTTTTCTGGTACTGGGTCAGGAATAATAATGGGCTGACTGACTGATCCACTGACTTGATTCATTTCTCTTTCATCATCACTGGCTTCTCTACCTGCTTTGTTAGTTTTATCAAAATCTATATGCATGGACTCCTCTAAGATGCCAGTCTTCTTGACATACACTCTGTATGCCCTACTCTATATTGAGTAACCCAGAAAGATTCCTTCATCAGCCTTGGGGTTAAATTTAGCCAATTGGCCTTTAGTGTTTAATATGAAGCATCTACAACCAAAGGCCTTGAGATGACCAACCTTGGGCTTGCGCCCCTTCCAAAGTTCATAAGGAGTTTTATTCAAAACTAGGTGAATTAAAACCCTGTTTAGAATGTAACAAGCTGTGTTAATAGCCTCTCCCTAGAAATACTTTGGTAGATTATTATCACTCAGCATAGAATGACCCATCTCCATAATATTGCGATTTTTTATCTCAACAACCCCATTCTGCTGAGGTGTATGAGGGGCAAAAAAATTGTGGTCAATACCATGCTTGGAACAGGATTCCTCAAACTGCCTGTTTTCGAATTCTCTTCCACGGTCACTGCGGATTCTATTAATTTCAAGGTCTTTTTCATTCATGATCCGGGTAGCCAACCTAGAGAATGATTCAAATATTTCATCTTTTCTTGCTAGCAAGACAATCTAAGTAAACCTGGTCAGATCATCTATAACTACAAGGGTGTATTTCATTCCACCTAGACTTGTTAGCACAATAAGCTTAAACAGATCCATATGTAGAAGATCAAGGGGACGAGAAGAAGATATATCAGCTAATGATTTAAAGGTCTTCCTAAATTATTTCCCACGTTGGAATGCTAAGAAGTGTGTCTATCTTTTTCAAAGGCTAGATTAGGTAATCCCTCAACAAGTTCATTTTTGGCTAATTTGGACAGATTGGTCATATTAATATGTCCTAACCTTCTGTGCCATAGCCATGAGTTTTCCTCCTTAGAAACTAAGCATATATCATTGGAGCCAGGGGATAAATCAAACATATAAACATTATTAATTCTAGAAGCATAAAGAATAGTTTGGTTAGAGTTACCATCAATGACTGAGCAGCCTGCTGAGTCAAATATTACTTTTATTCCTTTATCATACAGCTGAGCAACACTTAGCAAGTTGAACTTTAGGCCTTTCACCAGAGACACATTATCAATTGAAGGCTTGACTCCCACTGTGCCATTGCCAACAATCTTTCCTTTCTTGTTGTCTCTAAAAGAGACACTTCCATTTCTTCTTCGCTCCAATGTCATGAATTGCTTTTCATCACCTGTCATATACCTCAATCATCCACTATCCAAATACCACATTCTTCTGTCATCAGTGGATCTCAGGCTCACCTGTAAAATAGTTAAGTTTTCTTACATACCCACGCCTTTTTCTGGCTGGGTCCTCCCTTGTTAGTGGTGGTCATCCTTGACCAGTCATACTCATCATAGTAACCATTTTTGGCCTGCACATGCTGTAGCATGTCCTGGCTTACCACAAAAATTACATGCGGCCTTAGGATTGGGCCTGCTCACTTTACTCTTTTGAGAAACCTTCTCAGAGTGGTGAGTGTGGTTACTCTGAGTATTCCTGCTAGGTTGAGGAGGGACCCGCACCTTTTTCAAAGCGTTAGTTGAGCAGCTAGCTCATCCAATCTCTTAGTGAGTTTGCTGTTATATCCATTTTGGTACTTAGCTTTTTCCATTAGGTATAAGATATCAAGTGAGGTAGAGGAAGTTACATCCTCTAGATCATCACACCTCCTCTAAAGTACTTTGATGTATTTTCTTGATGTCTTAGTCACATTAATGACATCATTAAGTACTATGGCAAGCTCATCTGAAGACAAAGGGGGTTTAGAATTTACCTCAGAGTGATCTCCTTTGTCTCTGTTATGGTCAGCTGATTGTTTGGCAGTGGAAGTAGTTGGTTGGTCAGCTGACTCTAAGTGAACTAGATCATCCTTAGCCATTAGGCATATATTAGCAGAATCTTATGCCTCTTCATCTAAGGAAGATGACTCTTGTTCAGAGTCACTCCAGGTAGCAGCAAGGGCTTTCTTACTCTTCTTCTTCTTGAACTTGTCCTTCTTGGCCGTAGGATAGCTTGACTGAATATGCCCCTTCTCACCACATTCAAAGCATTTGATGTCTTTGTTATGCTCTTTGTTAAATTTCTTTCGTGGTTTTTCAACTGATCCCTTCTTATACTTGCCTGTCTTTCTGAACTTTTGAAAGTTCTTTTCTTTACCTAGTTATCTCCTGAAATTCTTGGTCATTAGAGCTATCTCTTCTTTTTTTTCCTCTGGATATTCTTCCTTAGAGGAATCTTCTTCTTCATCATCATCAGCTCTCAGAACAATAGCTCTGCTAGAGCTTTCTTTCTCTTTGGACCTATGCTTCTTCAACTCATCTTCATATTGTTTCAAAGACATCCCATGAGTCAGCAGAGTTCCAATCAGCTCATCAAACTTATAGGTCTTCAAATCATGAGCCTATTCAATAGTACTCTTCTTGGCTTCCCAATCATGAGTCAAACTTCTAAGGATCTTCTTGACAGTCTCTTCTTTTGTAAAGGTCTTGCCAAGTCTTTTCAGCTCATTGACTATATTCATGAACCTGGTGTTCATGTTGGAAATATCCTCCTTGGGCTTCATATAAAACCATTCATAATCCCTCATAAGGATATTGATCTTGGACACTTTTACCTTGTCAGTACCTTCATAAGTTACTCTTTGGCTGTCTCGCTAGAGACCCGATTAAACTCAGTAGCATCAAGAGCACAGTGAAGATAGTTGATAGCAGCTGTATTTTCCTTTAATCTGATCAAGTCCTGACTATCCCATTAGTCAAAGTATTTATCAACCTTTACTCCATTCTTTATGATGGTGGGAACATATGGGCCTTCAATAGTAGCCATCCAAGCATGCATACTCTGAGACTGGATGAAATTCTTCATCCTATTCTACCAGTAAGTATAATTCTCACCATTGAACATAGGAGGCCTGGTGACTGATATGCCTTTAGGAAAAATATAAGCTTGAGCCCTTCCACTGGATTCTCCTTTGTACGCTATGGTCTTTATCTCAAGGATTGTGAAATCTGTGAAATGAGAACTGCTCTGATACCACTTGTTGGTCCCTATGAGTATACTCAATCAGTCATAGGGGGGTTAATGACTCACTCAAAGAACTTGTAAAACTTTTTTGCTATAATTATGGGTCCGCTGAGTGAGGTTAGCTGGCTGAGTGAAAATACTAGAAAATATGATTAAGTAGAGGACACAGAGATTTTTATACTGGTTCGGCAATCTGTGCTTACATCCAGTCTTGAGAGAGTGTCTCGGCTTTAATCCACTAATATCAACTCCTTTACCCTAGGCGAAGAAGCTTTTCACAAATTCCCCAATTACAGTATTTACCCTCCAAACTGTAATTGCTCACCCGCTGACTAGAATACCCTCTTCTAATAGCAACACACAATAAGTCTAAACAAGAGCTGGACTCAACTTATAGAAACGTTGATCCAGTTACAAATGATCTAATATTATAATTGATTGATCTATACTATTCTCTCTTGTTCAAAGCCGATTCTCGCTGAGTTGTGCTTTCTTAGTTGAATTCCTTTAAAGCTCATAAATTGACAGAGTTTCTGCTTCTAGGAAATTCAGGTGAAATCACCAAGTTCTAACATTTGCCTTCTTGCTCCTTTTATAGTTGGATTGAGAAAGTAGCCGTTGAACTTGTCTTGGCATCTTCTGAAATTGCCAGCTCAGTAATTCACCCATTGCTTGTTCAAATCGATCCGTTAAGAGATAGAATTGCACCATTGTCAAATACATTTCAACCGTTAGATTGAAACTCGAGTTTCAATTTGAATTCTTTGTCGTTTCAAGCCAGTATTCCGTTAGAGAAAACTTGCGCTGACTTGCTACGCATCTTCATCCCATTCCTTCTGGTTTTCTAACATGTTGCAGAGTGCGTGATACAAGGTTGGTAGATCTGCAGAATTACCCGAAGTGGCAATTGACTTGTTGCAGTTTTGCATTAGAAGACTTTGTCATTTCTTCAAATTTTGTGTCTTGTCGAAGCATTAATTCTTTTTGTCTTTGTCTCACTAATGTTCCTGCAAAAAGCAACACTAAAAACAAAGATACCTTTTTACCTTAAAAGGTAAGGTCAGCAGCTTTGACAGACTAAAAGTAATTCAGCTGAAAGATGAGGCGTAAAACACACAGCTGAATCAAAATCTAAATATCAAGTGTTTTGAGTGAATAATATTAAGTCAGCGACCTAAGTGACTACTCATCCTAGAAACTACTCAGAGTCAGACTAAATAGCTAGGTCAGCGGAGACTTGAAATTCTACCCTCGAATTTACTAACTCCGTTACAACCATAGACTATTTATTCTAACATCATTATTGATTTAATTGTCCCATTCTTAACTTAATTGTTATGATCAAAACTTTAGCACAACTGATTCATCCACCGAGTCAGTCCAAACTCGTGCTTGGTTCAACAAAACTATTATTTGTGAATTATTTATCGAGACTTGAGTAAATTTTGAAAACTTTTCATTTTGTTATGATTTTTTTAAGTTATCGTCAATTTTCAATTAATATAAATATTTGTACCACTCAAAAAAATTCTAAAATTTGTCACTAATGTCTATTTATTTTTGTAAACAAAGTTGCAAATTTTTACTTTAAAATGGATAAGATTAACCTTTCAAATGTGGTTTCAAAATTTTGAGAAGCATGTTTTTGCTAACTTTTGAAACAAAAAATTCTACAATGACCTTTTTGCAGAATGGTCAAATCACATAGCATATTTTTTAAGTTTACCCTTAATTAAAATATTTATTGTAACATCACTATTATGAATAAAAAAATTATTTTTTAATTCTTTATTTGTCATTTTTTTAAATCACATATCCTATTTTATAAAAAAAAAATTCTTAAACCCTATTTTACAAATAAGTGAAATCATAAAATATTTTTGGAAGTTTACCGAAACTTCAACCTTAATATCTACAACCCATAAATGAAGGAAATGAGTACTTAAAAAAGATATCAAAATGGAAAAAAAATGAAAATAGAGTCTATGGACCCCCAAACTATGGTTTTATACAGCTCTGTGTTACGATGCGCCATTCTTGCCCTGCAATACATCGCTGCCCATGCGCGATGGCGTACACGCATTGGAACTTTTACAAAACAAGGCATGCCATGCCATGCCAAATTAATCAAGCCATGCATGCAACATCGGCCAAAGACGCGTGCTTTCGAGGAGAAAAACGCACAACAAGGTCTGCGGGATGTTCGACATGCTTTGACACGAGTTTCATGCGAGAAAATATGAAGAGATGGCATAAAAATGCGAGATTGGGCCAAATATGGCGAGAAAATAGGCCTGGAGACAGCCCAGCCCGCAAAAAGCCCGCAAATGGCAAGCCCATTCTGCCCAGCGCAGTGCAAGGGCCCAGTTTCCTTGCAAATTCTGTCAGAAGCTTCCAGAAGCGTCGCCAGAACTCCGGAAAGTGTTGCTGCAGACCCAGAAAGGCAACGGAAGTTCTAGAAAGCGTCGCCAAAAGAGCTAGACAGACTAGAATCATCTCAAATGCTCCTAAATCATGCAAGGAAGCTTCCAACCGACCTAGCTGGATATTTTAGGCAATAATTTACTAGAATATGCTTAGAATATTCTAAATAAATTGTAACCACATGTTGAGGAGGTGGGATGCCTATAAATACCTAACCTCCCTCACTTTCTAAGTATGCTTGAATGCTTAAATGCTTAGAGCTAGCATCACTCACTTGTGTACTTGTACTTTGCCCTTCAAAGTATAATACATATTACATTCCCAAACTCTTCTCTCACACCTCTTGCCAACACAAGTGCACTCCCAACTCTTCAAACACACCGCAAAGGTCATTCCAATTTCCGCTGCGCAACACGATCTAAAAGGCTTACTTAGCAACTTCCCTAGCAAGCTTGTTAAGTGCCGGCGAGGGAGAAGTCCAGCCTCGTTACAGGTGGTATCAGAGCGAACGTTCCTGACCTAGTGTTTATGAAGACGAGTCTCGCACAAATGGCCAACGAGGTAGAGAAGCAATCTGCCCTTGAACTCGAGGAAGAGCAAGCTCGCGGACGCGACGTCGAGCGCTCTCGCAAATCAGCAAAGCGTGACAAATCCAAAGCACCCAACATCGGAGATGCATTGGAGTCTCACATAATCACACTCGAAACTCACATGGCTGATGTGAAAGCTAATGTGGGAGACCTCTCAGATCAAATCGACGGCTTGGTTCTTGAAGATGATGCAATCAAGAGAGCTTCGAAAGACCTCTTCGAAGACCTTCGCACATTCGTACTACAAAAGATCGACGAATTGGAGGCCAAGGTTGAAACCTTGACCGCTGAAAATCAAGATCTTCGACGGCAGATTAGTCAACACCATTGTGGCGGAAGCTCAGGAAGCGGAAGCATCAATAGCGCTCCCCCGATCGCCACAAAATTGCTGCAAAAGCCCGACAACTTCAACGGATGCCGCAATGCTGCCACTGTCGAGAACTTTCTCTTCAGCTTGGAGCAATACTTACGTGGTCTTGCCATCACTAGTGATGAGGTAAGGATCGCTACTGCCCAATCCTTCCTTCGTGACACCGCTCAACAATGGTATAGGCGTAGATGTCTCGATGCCGAGAAGGGACGGCAAGGCATCAACACATGGGCGCAATTTAAAGAAGAATTGCGAAAGAAATTCTGCCCAACTAATGCGAACAAAGAAGCCTTGAGAAAGCTTTGGCGTTTGCGATAAACGGGTAGCATTGCCGACTACATCAAGGAGTTCAACGACTTATTGCTCGAAGTAGAAGGTATGTCCGACTACGAAATACTAATTCGCTTCGAGGATGGGTTGAAAGATTATGCAAGGGCTGAAGTCAATAGGGGAAAACCACAAACCCTTGATGAAGCCATTGCAATTGTTGAAAACATGGTAGAATATTCCTCACATCTAAAGAAGGACAAGCCATCAATGTTCGAGCGTAACGATGGAGAGGAACGCCAACATCGCAAAGAGAGCGACACATTCAAAACATTTGGAGGAAAGGATAAAGACCCATCGAAGGTACGCAAATCCAAACCCCCTCCAAGTCCTTGTTTCGTTTGTGGTGGTGCCCATTGGATGAGGGACTGCCCAAACAAGAAGACATTAAACTCAATGACCGTTGAAGACAATGACAAGACAACCGAAATGGTGGAGCCAGTTCGACACATGAGCTCCATCCAACTTATAAATGCCTTAGAACAATTGCCTCCTCCAAAAGAATCCAAACAGGAAGAGGAAGGACTGCTGTATGCTGATGTCATCATCAATGGCAAACACGCCAGCGCACTAATCGACACAGGCGCTACACACAACTTCATCGATGTTGAAGAAGCCAAACGACTTGGCCTCAATGTCAAACCAAGCGGTGGTTCTGCCAAGCCAGTAAACACCGTGGAACAGCCTATCATGGGGAAAGCAAGGAAAGTACCCATGCGAATCGGTCCGTGGAGTGGAAAGCAAAACTTCACTGTCTTGCCCATCGACACCAACAAAGTGATCTTGGGTCTAGACTTCTTCACACAGGTATCAACTCTTATCGTTACTAATCGTAACTTGCTATTACTAAATGATGGCGAGAAGGTACATCACATACCACTAGAACAGAAGGCTCCACAAATGCCTACTGTGTCTAGCTTACATCTCACCAGACATCTTGAGGTTAAGAATGATGCTCACCCAAGGCAACACGCCAAGAAGCATCGCAACCAAAATGGCCAAACTCCACACGCGACGAGGACGCCGCTAAATCGGGTGGGGGAGAATGTTACGAGGCGCCATTCTTACCCTGCAATTCATCGCTGCCCATGCGCAATGGCGTACACGCATTGGAACTTTTACAAAACAAGGCATGCCATGCCATGCCATGCCAATCAAGCCATGCATGCAACATCGGCCAAAGACGCGTGCTTTCGAGGAGAAAAACGCACAACAAGGTCCGCGGGATGTTCGACATGCTTTGACACGAGTTTCATGCGAGAAAATATGAAGAGATGGCATAAAAATGCGAGATTGGGCCAAATATGGCGAGAAAATAGGCCTGGAGACAGCCCAGCCCGCAAAAAGCCCGCAAATGGCAAGCCCATTCTGCCCAGCGCAGTGCAAGGGCCCAGTTTCCTTGCAAATTCTGTCAGAAGCTTCCAGAAGCGTCGCCAGAACTCCGGAAAGTGTTGCTGCAGACCCAGAAAGGCAACGGAAGTTCCCGAAAGCGTCGCCAAAAGATCTAGACAGACTAGAATCATCTCAAATGCTCCTAAATCATGCAAGGAAGCTTCCAACCGACCTAGCTGGATATTTTAGGCAATAATTTACTAGAATATGCTTAGAATATTCCAAATAAATTGTAACCACATGTTGAGGAGGTGGGATGCCTATAAATACCTAACCTCCCTCACTTTCTAAGTATGCTTGAATGCTTAAATGCTTAGAGCTAGCATCACTCACTTGTGTACTTGTACTTTGCCCTTCAAAGTATAATACATATTACATTCCCAAACTCTTCTCTCACACCTCTTGCCAACACAAGTGCACTCCCAACTCTTCAAACACACCGCAAAGGTCATTCCAATTTCCGCTGCGCAACACGATCTAAAAGGCTTACTTAGCAACTTCCCTAGCAAGCTTGTTAAGTGCCGGCGAGGGAGAAGTCCAGCCTCGTTACATCTGGCCTCTGAGTCTGTGATCTGTCTCATTGAATAAACACATACAGGAATTAGAATTCCAAAGAAAAAGAGGATGAGAACTGCAGAACTAGGCATGTTAACGGTGCAGGTTCGGTTCGGGGGCAGCTCAATCCTTCTTTTGCATCTAATATTTTTTGGATACGGTTTTAGAGATTTCTCAACTAGTATTTCGAGTATTTTTTTTTGTACCCATTCCACTCCCGTGCGGGTTCGGACGGTTTTCGGGGAATCCCTGCCACTAATAAATTCAACAAAACTTTGGGCGCGTTCTCATATTTATTGATAATTAGAGTCCACTTTCGAACATAAATTAGTAAATTTTAGCTATCGAAAGTTGAATCTTAATTTTTTATAAAATGTGAATGAAATTATAAAAAAAATATTAATCCAAACAATTAAAATTTTTTATTATTTATTCTTGTATATCTGTATAATTCAATTTGATCAAATTTTGATATACTTCATGTTTATCAAGTAAATTATCTGACAAAATCAAAGAACATAAACCGAATTCCAAAAAAGTTTAGAGAGTTCATTCATATTAATTCAGTAATACAATGAAAGAAGCCTTCCTTATTCTAGCTTGGCTTAGTTTCTGAACTAATAACAGAAAATACAGAAGAAGATACAATTGGAAACTAATTAACTAATTTTCTGATTATTGTAACTAACTTCTTGATATTTATAGGATTTAAAGCTTCAATTAGGTGTGTGATAAATGTTTGGTCTAGTGGTTGAGTCATGAAGCTGTGTTCCTAGAGGTCGCAGGTTCGAGTCCACACTCAGGCAGAGTGGGATAAGGTTTTCCTTTATTATTGTTGTAAGCACATATGAGATAAAAATAAAGCTTCAATTAGCTATGTTATTATTTTTATTGTTTTTTTCTCAGTAAAACTTGAATGTGCAATTATTTGAAAGATAAATTTTTAATGAATTATATGTTATTCAATTAAAATCGTTTCTATATATATATATGCATGCGTATTCGGGTTTTTGTTCGGAAAATTATTCGCTTGCGGTGCGGGTTATCCAACGATACGAGAATGGCTCCACCCACACCCACCTACGTTTTATTATCGGGGGTAAAACTTCACCCATCCCCATCCCATTCAGTTGAAAATTTTCAATTATTCCTCACCCGCATCGGAACATATATCACGATTTTCGTGTATTCCCCGCCTTATAGAAGAAAAATTTAAAACAAATAATTTTTCCAATAAAATTGGACCAAGAGAAAAATGCCACCACTAGCCCACCACGCATGAAGATTAAAGAAAGTGGGTGCGAGTGCTAGGGGACCAAACGAAAAGGCAAAGTTGAACCATTCCATTTCATTATTTCCATGTTCATTTTTCCTCCATTTTGTAACTTTCGTCAAACAACGACAAATGTGACCATCAAACTTACTACTTTCCATTAAGAAATGTTACAAAAGTTCTTTATGAAATACAGTAACTTCTCTAGGAAATTAGACGGAAAATCAAGTCACTCAGAGAAAAAACTTTCAATATACATTATAATATGGCTCAGTTTTACGCTAAATAATTCGTCTCGAGCAAAAGGGACTTTTTGGGCAATGTGTTATAGCTCATTTACTAATTTGATCTATGTGATACAAATATTCATTTAATCAATTTGCTACCATTATGTTATGCAAATATTACCTATTTGGTCCCTTGTGCAATACAATTTATTGTTTTTTAGCCTTATATTGTAAACTTTTTATAATACGCACTTGAAGACAAGAAAAAATAATATTTTTTCCCTTTTTAGATAAGTATCACTTCTGACAAAAATTCTAATACTAAGACTACATCAAATGAGGCATGCAGTAAATATACTAATATACCCTAAAAACTATTTTTTTTTACATAAACTAAAAATATAAGCCTAAATTTATTTTAATTTGAAAAGTGACATATATTTAAAAAAAATTTATCATTCAAAATTGACAATTATTTAAAAAGGGAGATAGTATCTAAAATTGACAGCAATAAAATTGTTCCACAAACCCAAAAAAGGTTCCTTTTGCCCTTAAAAAATATTGCATTTAAAGATCAGTCCAGCTAGGGTACTTGTATAAATCCCAGGTAAAACTCACTAAACTTCAGATATTATACGCGTATTAAAGCTTTAACAAAACTCTCGTAACTTTTCTAATTTGATAGGATCATACAACAAACATAAATCATGAACAATTATTTTTGACAATTGATCTAATGTAGGACCGTAGGAGTTAGTTTTGAACCAGAGCGTCCCGTACCTTTGGACCTTCTTTGGCAATCTATTTGTTCATTTCAACTACAGAATAAATGACAGCAAAATTGGCCCAATAATGGAAAACATAGACATTATACTCAACCACAGCATCCCCAGTTTTGGGGTTATAAGTGTGAGTTCTCGCCTGAGCATATCCACGAGCAAACCGGAAAAGTCCACTTCCGCCGACCACCGGCATCTCCCTCACTGTTGATAGCACCGCATTCCGGCCCAAAATGCTTAAATTGCTGCCCTTATACTTCCCTTCCGTGAAAGCAAAATTCAAAACCATCAGCAAACCAAATTCCGTTTGCGATGCAGATCCATAAATCCCTTGCGCTCTGCCGACAACCTTCGAACTCCTTGACGGTGTAAGAGTTAACGGATCGTCAATCATCGCCACCATACCGAATCCTGTGAAGGATGAGTTCATCGGTGACTCGATTACTTTGACGGCGGTTGGATTCCGGCCGCTAACTATGTCGTGAAAGTAGAAATGGAGGTGGCTTAGCTTCTCCTTCTTTAGCCCCAATTCGGGAGCAGATATGCGTCTTGAAAATTGGCGGTTGGATTTGGCAGTGGCGATAGAGAGAACGGAAATAGTGAGGAGGATGATGAAGTTGGAGAGAGATTCCGCCATTGTCGAGGATCCGAAGGGAAAGTTGCAGAATGAAGATCAAATGAAATGGAACCAATGGGACTTTTTTGAAAAAGAAACAAGTGAAGTGTATGAATCACTATATAGTGGAAAATGCCATGTAGTGGCGGAGTCAATTATTAGGCTTTACATATGTTTCTGTTTATTTCTTATAGTTGGACTTTTGTTTGTTTATTGCTGAACATAGGACTAATACATGGTTGTTGCTCAAAACTACCTAGCTTCCTAAATTTATAGAAATTCCACGTAATCCCCTTAATTTGATTATAGCCCCCTAAACTTAATAAGATGGACCTTATAGCTCTCTTGAACTTCATAAAAGTGAATCTCATAATCCCTTGATATTGACATGCTCAGTTTTGTTCCGATAAATTCAATCTCTGATGAAACAATCTTAAATTTCATCTCTAGAAATATAATATTTGGCATATCATCACCAAAGAGTTGTGAGGTTCACTTTTAACAAATTCAGGGGGCTATAAGATTCACTTTATCAAGTTTAGAAGGTTATGCGGAACTTTTGTAAGTTAAGGAGGCCGAGAGGTTGTTAAGGACAACTATAGGGAGGTGTAGATGTATTGGGCCTTGATCATATTCTTCTTCATTTACATCAAACTATATACGACTATACGGTATATTTATGAACCCCACAGTTATTCGACTATTAGGTAATATTGCAGCTCATTTCACGATGTTCATCGACAAAGTATGTAGACAACAAAAACAGGAGGAACTTTAGAGCATCTGACAAGGCCTGAAGTCATCATGGGAAATTCACTACAAGAAAACAGATAATATGTGACAACAATTTCTTTGTCACTAAAATTGTTGTCACAAAAAGGCTGTTATTTGTTACAATAAAAATTCTATCGTCACAAAAATTAGTTTTGTAAAATTTTATTGTAAAATTGTCACATATAATAGATGTTTTGTGACAATTTTTTAAGATCGTAATTAACGTTTTTCCGTTATAACTTAAGTTGTAACCTATAATTTAGAAATTATTACAATGAAAGATTATTGTAACAAAAAAATATTTATTGTCACAACAAAAAATCTTGTTACAAATATATTATTAATTTCGTGACAATAACTTTAACTTGAAACAAAAAATACTTCAGTTACAAGTAATAGTTGTAACTAAAAATTTTAATATGTGACAATAACTTTATACTGTCACCAAATATATATATGTGACAACATAAAAAGCTTGTTGCAAAAAATATAATATTTTTGTGACAATAATTTTAACTTGAAACGACAAAGTACTTTGGTTACAAGTAAAAGTTGTAGCTAAAACTATTCAATATATGACATAAATTTTTATCGTCACAAAAACTATATGTGTGACAATATAAATAGCTTGTTGCAAGAACTATTTTACTTATGTGACAATAAGTTTAACTTGAAACAAAAAACTCTACAATTACAACTAACAATTTTAATTACAAATATTCAATATGTGACAATAATTTTTTATCATCACAAAAATAATATATATGACAACATAAAAAGCTTGTTGGAAAATATATATTAGTTTTGTGACAATAAGTTTAACTTGAAACAAAAAAAACTTACGTTACAAGTAATAGTTGTAACTAAAATTATTAAATATGTCACAAAGAATTTTTTATCGTCACAAAAACTATATGGTGACAACATAAAAAGCTCGTTGTAAAAACTATATTATTTTTGTGACAATAAATTTTATTTGAAACAAAAAATACTTATAATACAAGTGATGGCTGTAATTAAAAGTATTCAATATGTGACAAAAAAAATTATTGTCACAAAAACTATATGCGTGACAACATAAAAAGCTTGTTGCAAAAAATATAATATTTTTGTGAAAATAAATTTAACTTGAAATAAAAAATTCTTTAGTTACAGGTAAAAGTTGTAACGAAAACTATTTAATACGTGACAACATGAAAAACTTGTTGCAAATTTTTTTAAGTTTTTGTTACAATAAGATTAACTTGAAACAAAAAATAGTTATGTTATAAGTAAAGGTTGTAACTCAAACTATTCAATACGTGATAATGAATTTTTTTACCATCACAAAAATTATGTGTGATGAATGACAAGCTTGCTGCAAATAATTTATTAGTTTTGTGATAATCAGTTTAAGTTGAAAAGTTATACAAATTGTATAGGATAATTATATATTATCATGTTTAGTTATAAAAACACATATAGGCATGGAAAATATTAAATAGATTATAGAACTATGATTTATACTGAATATTCAGATCCCGTGATCGGACTCAAAAAAATTCAAAGCAATGAGCCAGAAGGTATAAATTGAAAGATTATATATATATATATATATATATATATATATATATATATATATATATATATATATATATTCAATCTTCTACTTCTTCCAAGTGCAAAATAACCCTAAGGGGTTGCAGGTTTTTTTAGCAATTGAGGCTGAGATTTTTGGTGGAGACAAGTGATATTTTTGTAGGTAAATTAATATGTATAAGGAAGTTATACATTTTATTAAAAGGTATAAGTAATTTATAGGTGAATATGAATGTTATATAAAAGGTATATGAAGTGCAGTCTTGAGAAAGTTACAAAGAGTGTATTACAAAGGTATAGGAAATTTGAAGTTTATATGAAATATTATAAGGAAAGTATAGGAGAGGTATAAGAAAAGTATAAATTAAATAAAAGGTATAAAAAAGTTAGATAAAAATATAAGTAATATATAAGAAAGTTCAAGATTATTCAGTTTTAATCCTTGTTACTATTATTTTATCAAATATTTATAATTATTAGTACATAATATAATTAGATACTTATATTTATATTTATCAGTATTTTTATTTTATTAAATATATTTTTATTATTAGTACCCAATATAAATAATTTTAATCCAATCCAATTTGTATCAATTAAAGGGCTAAAGTTAGGTTGAATGAAACATGATGTAATTATTTGGAAAATAAAAAATGAAGGAAAAAATTGAAAACATAACTCCTTTATAATAAGAGGGAAACGTTCTCTCCGCTCCAAATTAAAAATACAAAATAAAATTTAAACCCTATCGTACATCCCTTGTCCTTTGTTTTCTCTCTCTTTTCCTCATCTAACAAAGTTTCTGCTTCCAACGTATCGTGACTTCCATTTGTCGCCGTTGCCTCCTCCTCTGCCTCTGCCATCTCCGTTGCATTTGATCTTTGGCATTGCCGTCTCTGCCGCCTCCGATTTTCGTTGTCGTCGTCTCCGTTGACTCTTAAGATCTTGTGATTTATAAGGTAATTTCACTGATTTCACTGCTCAATCGTTAAATTGTTGCATATTCTCAGCTTCTCGCTTCCACCATTTCTTTCTCACTCACTTAACGACGGCTTCGCTCTCTCTGTGTTTAAGAACTCACCCTTTTGTCTTAAATCTATTTTAGGGTTCGCTAGTGGAGATCTAGGTCCATTTTAGACTTATCTATTTCCATTTACAGCTTCTTCAGATTTAAAAGCAACACAAATTAATAACCCCAGGCTCCTAAGTTGTTGACCTTGGTTGTGCTCCCTTAGCTTGCCTCCAGGTCTTATTTTTCCTTCCAATCTTATAAGAAATGCTCTTTCTTGTTTATCTATTGGGTTTATTCTTGTTGTTTATCTTAATATTAAATGAAAACTAAATGGACCATTACCTTATTGCTTTTCCTTAATTTTTTTTAAAAACAGGCATGGTAGTCCTTTTTCTGTGGGATAAAATGACATATTATTGGAACTCTGTTACAAAATCTATTTGGCTATCCAATTGTCTATAGTTTTTAGCTTTCACATAAGACCAAAATTTACTAGATTAATCAAACCGTGAAAGCTCAAGTTGTGGTGTGTCAGGGATCTAGGTTTTAAATGATCTTAAGTTGAATTTCCAATTTTATAATGTTCAGAAGGAAAAGAGGCAAACATATTCATGTTGTTAGCTGCATCAATATCCTGCTCAAGTGTGGCTTTTAGAGTGATTTTGTTAAACCCGATACTTAGGTCTAGCTGATTTTTGTAAGTGGATATATACATATATATATATATATATATATATATATATATATATATATATGGGAGTTGGAAGCAGGTCTGGTTCAGTAGTGAATCTTTGAGTTGTAACTAGACACATTTGAGCCTTAGCCCTTTGAGCTTTGATTAGGCGCATTTGAGCTGTAATTGCAGCAATTTTGAAATGCTTGCTTGGTTTTTTCTAAAAGTTTTTTTGAAACATTGCTGATAGTATTGGTATATATTTGGATTGATCAATGGTTTAGGTACAGTATAGGCTTTATCATAATGGATTCCTTGTGGCTAGAATGTCAATGTCTTGGATTATAAAGTTTACAATATGTTTAACCTTGTCTATATTAACCTTTATCTTATATTACTGTGCATAAAGTAGAACAATTGTTGAGCATAATAAGATCATTGAAAATACACACAAGATTATGGTTAGAAAATTTCCATCTGTTAGTGTTTGGCTGTTAAAAGAATGTAAGAGGCAAATATATTCATGTTGTTGGCTGCATATTAGTTTGATTTTGTCAGAGTAAAAGTATCAAAGCGAGCCCGTGAAATGACAGTATTGGCATACGATTCTGTTTTGAATAAAAAGCCTCTCTTTTATTAGTGATAATTATAAGTCTTTTTAGAAGTTGGATGATAAAAAAAAGTAGAACACTTTACCCTTTGGTGTTTGACGTTCTGTTTTTAGTTTAGTTATTATTCTAATTTTTTAGTTTTGTTATTTTTTAAATATCCTAATTAGTAATTATTCTAATTTACTAAAATATAATCTATAAAACTTGGAATTACTTTAATTGACTGAAATATGTCCAGCTCACATATTCATTTATTTGCCATTTCTATCTCATTACAACTTGAATGTTTTCCTATTGTAAGGTATTATTCCTTAGGAATGTAAGGTATTATTCCTTGAGTTGTTCTCTATAATGTTGCCTTATGAATACCAATTTTCATTGAGGTGTCGAACTCTGGCGCCTCAATTTTCGCTTAAGGCGTTCGCCTAGGCGATACCTCTTTGAAGGCTTGGCACCCGGACGCCCACTAGGTGTTTGGGTGATGCCTTGCCTGAGCGTCTTTTAATAACAGTGGTTTCACTGTTAAAATTTTTCAGATAAAACCCATTTCTCCTACTAATGCCTCATGATCCTTTAAAATGTTCATGCTTGTATATCCATCATTTTGAATAAAGAAATTATTGTTCTTTAAATAATGAATGATTCATACTTTCAGATTGAGACCAAGAAAATCTTTCTCCATGACATTAATGTTCAACAAGCACTTATTGATTATATTGTTAATAACAACATAGACAATATTGTTGTTGGAGCATCTAATAGAAATGCAATAACAAGGTGAGATTTTGATTCATTCAATTCTTTATACAAAATGTGTTTTAGCAAATAATCAAAAATGTAATTTATGATTATATCCCCTAATGTTTGGATATATTATGCTTTTCATGGCTTTGAGAAACATTAAGAGATCGAAAGTCGGCCGCCTTCAATTTCAAAAGATAAGCATTCTTGGTTTTGGTAATTACTCAAACACTTGTTTACTGGCTTTTCTTATAGAGGTTGAATGAATCTATGTCAACATATGCTCCAGTTCATTATTGTTTATTTGAGGTTCCATTCAGAATCCTAATTTATGAATCGGGAATCTGAGAATTGAAAAAATAAGAAAAAAATATATACCACGGGTTTATTATCAATTTCATATATATATAAATAAGAATTACAAATTGAACCAATTTTGTGTAATTTATCAGCTTCTTTACTTGTGAATTTCGTGACCTTTTGACCTCTTAATTGTATTTTGTGTTGCACGTTATATTCTCTACATGCCTTGAAATTTGTCTTATTGTCGAAATTCTGAGGCTTGAAATTGCATTTCAGTTGAAGATTTGTTAAAGGGGAACATTTGAGACTCCCCTGATTGACTTGAACATAAGCAAAAAAAAAACATAAATCTTGATGCTGGCTGTTTTTATATTGAAGCTTGACTTAGTTCAAAGGGAGAAGAAATGCAAGATATGTCCAGCATGTTAATTATGGTAAATTCAAGATGTTTTACATTTCTTAATTAGTTATTCATGTTAATGTTTTAATCTTTTGTCTGGGTAAACAGTGGAAAGGCAGATAATGAACGATTATATAACTAGAGGTTTTGCTGGTGGTTATGCTTCCTTAGTGGCCCTTGCTTTCAAAGATACCTTCAAAGCTGGGGCTTCATTGTATGGTGTGAGTGCTTATCTTTTCCCAGTTTAGAATGTTTTTTAATTTTAAAAGATAAGGTACAGCTGATGTCTTTCTATTTAGCACTATCTTTGTATTGAAAATGACTAATATTAGGACAATTTGTTTATTGTTTCTTCTATAATAATGCCCTTTCAATTTTTACCCAGCTTGACCCTTGTAAGTTTCTAATTCTATTTTCTTATCTTCATATGTGATTATATATTTTATTATGGATAGCCTGTGTTTATATGTTCGAAGGTTTTCATTTTGGAATGTTAGCATGGTTAAATATTGATTTTGCTACAATATATATTGTACACAATCCTCTAGTCCCTGCCATTGCACATTCGCAGATAGAAGAAAACATGACAAACTAGTTGCTGAGTGGAATATACGATTTGCCAAGTGAATATTGAAGGTTGGGCTTTTCAGTTTCAGTAGTACGTTCTCTGCTCTCATCTGAATCTAAATTCTGAAGTGTTGATTGATAATGTTATAAAGGATATTTACATTTATGAATGAAAAGTTTATTAGTATTTATATTTGCTTTACTGGAAATAGGCAAATCTCTTGCAAATGAAAAGCTTGTTGCTAATGATTGTGGATAACTTTAGATTGTTGATATTTGTGTTTGTTTTACTTTATATTTCAGAATGACATGAATTTTAGAGTCACAGATACTTGTATACTAGTTCCAATCATATGTGAGTATGCTGAAAGTGTTAGTCTTCAATTTGAAAAGCCACTTGGTAAGGTAAAGTATGATGCTTCTGGGTTCTAATTTTTGCTTATTCAGTAAATAAAAACTTTTACGAAGTGATTTAGTTCTCAAATATGTTTCTATATATTTTGTGAAGATTCTTGGTTCAAACTTTGTGCGCCTCAAGGAAACTTTTTTTCTAAGGTTAGAACTTAATTTAATGTGTTATTCATCTATTTTTAAGAGTTTTAATAATAATTCAAGGTTACATATTCCTAATTTAATTCCTATTATAGCTAGGTTAATTCAAGGCTAGATATTTCTAATGCAATATGTAAATTTTACATATATATGTACATCTGACAATTCTCTTAGTTCTTTTTCTAGTATTGTTATTGCATTTAACTTCACTTTCCAAGCAAATATTTTTTTGTTCAATTTTTTGCGCTTAGCGTTTCTCAGGCATGCGCCTTACCTTGCGCCTCGCCTTTGTGCACGCCTAGCCCCTCTAGCGCTTGGGTTGCTCCTAATGGCTTTACAAGTGTGGTTTCAGCTATTGTCTTGACATAGTTTCTGTGGTGTAGGACCGATAAGTATGATAGCGTCGCAATCACTACGTGTCCTTAACCTCTTTTCTATGGCCAAAGGTAGAAATTTTCTTCCATCTTTGCATCAAGGCTTTCTTGTTCTATCAACATGCCAATTTTACTTATTTTCAGTGAAGAAGAGACAGATATTGATGAGTGGGCAAGTTGTGATGGTTTGTTTTTTACTTCAAACCACTCTTACAACTGCAATTTAGAAATCCTAGATTTTAAGCTCGTCCTTTTAGTTTTTTTCATGCATGTGAATGCAACCCATCATTTTGGCGAACCCTTGATGCTTTTATATTTATTATAGACTGTAAATCATTTCTCAAATAGATCTATGTCTAATTTTCTTTAGATCATATGAAGTATTAACTTGATCATGTTTTATTTTCTATATAGGAAATTGATTGGTCAGGCTTGCTACACATGGTGAAATTTTACACAAGTCGACAATTGGACTACCTAAGTAATTTCTCATTGCCCTTTTGATATTTCCTTATTGCAACTAAATTTTGATACGACAATTGGGTGTAGCTCAATTTGTACACCACTCAATGTAGTGGTGGGAGGTCTAGGTTCAATACCTAACCTCTTCAAAATCCATAATTATAGAAAAATTAATTACTAGTTTAGTGTATGTGCATTTTTTACGCTTATATATGCATTTAGTCTATTTTGTTCATTTGTTAATTTCTTTTCATCAATTGAAAATTTCTTTTTTATTATTATTTTTCATATTTGTCAAAAATAATATGATTAAATTTTAGTTCCCTTCAATCCAAAGTTGTTACAAATATTTAATGTAACAAGTTATTATTGTAACTACAGATAGATAATGACAGAAAAAGTTGTAATTGATGTAAAAGTTGTCACTGATATATGGTGACAATAGAAAGTTGCCACATCATGTA
Source organism: Euphorbia pulcherrima (assembly GCA_947683365.1). Lineage (NCBI taxonomy): Eukaryota > Viridiplantae > Streptophyta > Magnoliopsida > Malpighiales > Euphorbiaceae > Euphorbia > Euphorbia pulcherrima. Next base: position 2,836,710 of record CANTUS010000008.1, read on the forward strand.
GTATTTGTGACGACTAATAAAAGTTGTCATGAAATTTCAGTCGTATAATGTGACAATTCGCTCTAGTTCATAACAATAAATTTATGTGATATTAATATTATTGTCACAAAAAATGCAATTTTTGTGACAACATATTTGGAAATATTATCTGTTACAGAGTTATTAGCGACGACAACTTTGTGACAACTATTATTGTCACATATACTTCATGTGACAATTTTGAAATTTTTTTGTGACATCAATTATTATCACAAAAAATATTTTCGTGATGACAATTTGAAGTTGTCACATAGTTTCAAATTAATTTATGATATAATATGTGACAACAATACTATTTGTGACAGGTGGTTTTTTTCAGTTACAACAAAAGTTGTAACTAATAAAAATACTGTGACAACAAAATTATTTGTCACAAAAGATTGTAATTATGTGACAACTGTTTTGTCACAAATAAATTTTTGCGTGACGACGTTTTTATGTTGTCATGTAGTTTTAGTTTATTTTTATGTATTATATGTGACAAGAATCTTATTTGTGATGACAAAGTTTCTTTTCAGTGACAACTAAAGTTGTCACAAAAATTTGTTATCACAAAATATTTTAATATTTGTGCAGCATTTTTGGACATATTATCTGTTACGAAGTTATTAGCGACGACCCCGTGACAATAAATTATTGTCACAATATGTTATATGTGACAACTTCTTGCTTTTTGTGACAATAATTGTTGTCACAAAAAGCTTGATTTCTGATAGTGATTCTTAGATTTTAATAGATGTATGGTAAAATGTGGGGTTCAAGCAAGCTGCCATAAAAGTTGATGCTCATGTATTAAACAATGCTTTTTCTTCGCAAGTCAGTGAATCCAGCAAGAGCTACAAGTTTTGTGTTTGATAGAAATATTTGGCTTCATGAGCTGCACTTTCAACTCGGTAATGTTTCCATATCTAATAACAAGTACTTTTTGTATAAAGAAATCCATTTGTTCCAAAAAAATAATTGTTCAGCCTTTTATTAATTATGAAGAATATTTTTTTAATACATCTGATATGCAACTCGAACCTATGGAATTTGAAGTTATAAATAGTTTCAACTAATAGGCTAAAACATTTTTTTCAAATGGCATGTTCTTGAGAAAAATAAGGATCAAATGACAATATGAGCTCCATTACTCTATACATATTTTTTATCTATCAGTGTGTGACTAAACCAATGTATGGATTTTAAACTAATACAGAGTGGTTAGTATTTTTAATTTTATTTCATAGGCAGCTTCCACATGAAATAAAAAAAGAGAATACAATGAACACATATATTGCTATTGAAATCACATATTTGAAATTGTTGTCACAATTGTTGACATGAAAAGCTTCACTCAAAGGCAGGTGTGAATGCTTATGTTAGGGCTTTGACTGATGTGAGTAATGTTAATCGGAACAGTCAAAGTAGGGAGCGAAATTGGAGTTATATTGGGTGGTCACCGCCTCCCGTGGGTTGGGTTAAACTTAATACCAATGGGTCGGTGAGAGGTGAGTGGTTTGAGGCCTCAGCAGGGGGCGTGATTAGAGATGCACAAGGGAAATGGCTGCTCGGGTTTGGGCGTAATATAGGGGCTTGTTCAGTAATTAAAGCTGAGTTATGGAGGGTATGGGAAGGGCTCTCATTAGCCTGGGAGCATGGGTTTAAAAATGTGGTTGTTGAAATGCATAGTAAACTGGCATTTGAAGCTATTTCTAAAGACACAACCATGGTGAATGATTATTATGGTCAGGTTGTGGATATTAAGCCATTACTTTCAAGGGGATGGAACATTAAGTTAGTACAGATTTATAAAGAAGGCAATTGATGTGCAAATAAGATGGCGTCCTATGCGGCAACTTTAACGATGGGTGGCCACATTTTTCATGAACAGGTACCGGGAATTCTTACTACTATCTTAAAGGATCTTGCGGGGGCTAGCTTCCCAAGGCTAGTTCCACTTTAGCCTTAGTGGTTGTTCTTTATTAATAAAAAAAAGCTTCACTCACAAATTTTTCATAAAATAAACCGTATATTAATACATCCTCCATTTCAATTTAAGTGCCGTTTTAGAATTTTCATCAATACCAACAAATCATTTATTATCCTATTGAAATAACTAATTAACCTTTTGCATTTTTATACTAAAAGTCTATTTCTTCTTAATTACCAACGTATAATTTCATTAATACATAATTTCTCTCCTAATTAATACTAAAGAAAATTAGTGAAAAGGGTAAAAAAAAATGCATTGATAATCTAAAGTGACAAATAAAATGGAATAAAATAAAAAGGCTAAAGAATCACTTAAAATATAATGGAGGGGTACTGATTAATTATTGTTTGATATTTAATTTACAATTCTAAAATCGGCTTCACATGGACAGGTTGAAAATGAATCTTTTCAGGACAACGGTTAGAGAAAGTAAATCCCAATCTGGCCCTTAATTGTCGCCTTTACATAAAGATGAGTCCGGAACTAATTAATGATTTAGGTGTTATTGTGGTAAAGGTCTTAGCCTAGTGGTTGAGTTTGAAGTTGTGATCATGGTTTTGAAATCTGAATCGGACTGGCCGGTCGGACCGGAATCGGTGGCTAGTCCAGTCCAGTTTCAACTGGTTCACAGAAAAGTCAAGAACCAGTCGTTGATCGGTTGAATCGGTTGGGTCGACCAAAAACCATCCGATTTAACCAGTTCGGTTCTTGACTTTGACTAGTTATATAAAAGTATTTTTTTTTGCTTTTGATGGGCGTTGAACCTTAGACCTCTCACCTAAAAATTATATACCTTACCAATTGAGCTAAAAATTATAACGAATAAATATCTTATTTTATTATATATTTTAAAATTTATAATTATATAAATTTATTGTGTAAATATGTAGTTTTTTTTGCCTCATACGAGCTTACAATAATAATAAAGGAAAACTTTATCCCACCCCGCCCGAGTGTGGACTCAAACCTGTGACCTCTAAGATCATAGCTTCAAAACTCAACCACTAGACCAAGCCTTATAAAATATGATGTAGCTTAAATATACTATAATCAACTTTTTTATCTAATTTATAAAATATGATTTAATCTGAATTAAATCTAATTCGCTAATGTTATTAAATTCTTTCACCAAATTATATTGATTATTATTTTTATTTTATTTTCATAAAGTAAGAATTAATAACATTAAATATTATTAATTGTACGTATTGAATAACTTATATTACATGTTTAATATCAAATATTAAAAATATTAATATTTTAATATATTTTAAGAAAATTCGGTCCGATCACTGATTGAATCGTGTTGAACCTTAAATCCATGACCGTCTTCCTTCATCGATTCGTTGGCTGGTCCAGGTCTGACAACCATGGTTGTGAACTTAAGAGGTCACATGTTTGGAATCCACATTCGAGTGGAGTGAGGTTTTTCTTTATTATTATAGTAAGCACGTGAGATAAACATTTTTGCAAAAAAAAAAAAGATTTAGGAGTCATTGTTTGCTATGGTAGGTGTTGTCTGTTCTAGATGGATGGACCACAAGACCTCTCACGGATGCTTACCTAAGCCACGGAACTGGATTCAAGGGCGCCTTAACTAAAGTTAAGGAGCTCAACTGGTAGATCTCATTCATATGATGTTGTTGATGATATTTTTTTTTGTTGTTGATAATATAATTTACATCTACAAAATAGATATATCCATTATTTGATAATCATATAAGGCCCTGTTTGGCTCATGGTTTTTTCATAGTTCATTATAGTACGGTATAGTTCTAATTAAAAATCTCTTGTTTGGTTACATGGTTCTTTTTTTTAAGTATGGTTCTTCATGGTTATTTCATGGTTCAAATAACCATGAAAATAGAACCACCAATTTGGTGGTTCCCCATGGTTCTCCTTCAGATTAAATTAAAAACTTTAGAAAACTATATAATACCATACTATATATCCAAACAACAACTTTTCAGAAACTATACCATACTGTACCATACCATACCATACTTTAACGAATCATGAACCAAACAAAGCCTAAAACACTTAGGCCTTGTTTGGCTGGTATGAGTTCTTAAAAGTTCTTGGTTGGATAGATAGTATGATATGGTATGGTTTTCTAAAATTTTTAGTTTAACTTGAAGGAGAACACCAAATCCGTTGTTCTATTTTCATGGTTTAGAAAACCATGGAGAACCATACTCAAAAAAAATATACAACCAAATAACATATTTTAAATTAGAACCATACTATATCATAACGAACTATGGAAAAAAAGCCGTAAGATGAACTTGTGCAATGGAGCTAGATCCAGTTATTGTGGACATGGACTTGAAGCTCTCTAGTATCAGCCCAGCCCATTAACGTCTGCTCAAAACCCACCGTCTCTCCGTCTTCCGACTGAAAATCTCAGTCATCCTCCCCTCTTTCCCTAGGCATCGGCACGACCTAGTCAGTCACCAGTGATCTGACTCATGTTTGGTCCCTCGCTTTTCTGATAACTCACAAATTGAGGCATTGACCGCTATTGCTCAGCATTGCAGTCATCTCCGACCGCTCGTTGGTCATCTTTTTTCTGGAGTCTCTTGATCTCAACTAGTTGCTCCTTACACCTAGACTCTTCCGGCAACAGCTACGCCTCGACTTTCGATCTCATCTGTTTCTGTTGCGATTCATTTCTTAATGAGTCCAGGTTCAATCAACAATTTAATTTCTACTAGTTTGGGGTTTGAAATTAGTACTCTATTTAATAGCTTTCTACTAGGTCAAACACTGATATCATGTGAGTACATTCTATGCAACTGTATGATTAGTGTCTCATTGTTGAGTCTGATAATGTTGAAAGTCATTTGCAACATGACTTGTTATGAATTCTTCATTTTCCAGACATTTGCTTGTATATGGCTACCTTAGAAAAGTATTCAAGTGAATTGTATTTTTTTCTTTGTTTCTTTTCAGAGTAGAAAACAAAGTGTAAATTGTGTAGGACTATTGTTGTTGTTTTTCTTGTTTTTGATTTTGTTGCTGTTGTTGTTGTTGTTGTTATGCATTCTGTACAAAAATTTTAGTTTTGGCTGTAATATTGTAATAGATAGACATAGAATCTTTTCCTTAAGGTACAAACCTGACAAGCTGAACTCTTGGATTGGGTACAAGGTCCGAACAAGTGAATATAATACTTTCACCATAACCTTCCAACTCTTTTCTTACACAAGTGAATATAATACTTTCACCATAGCCTTCCAACTCTTTTCTTACGTTTAGAAGCCCTCTTTGGGTGCCTACCCGTGTCTAGCTTAAATCTTAAACTATAATGGCATTGTAATTCCTACAACATATTTTGCATGGTTATGGTTAACTGGTTTTGCAAGTACAAGACTTTTGGCAATGATTCTTTTTTGTTTCCCTTTCTTGATACCATTACATTGTCTATGTTGAGAAGTCTATCATATGATTTATGGAGATCATTATTTATACCTATATCATGTTTGAGATGCCTGGAAAAGGCTATTTTGGTTTCTATTTTCCAAACGAAATTTTTTTAGCAACAACGTAGCTCTGTGATACAATATGGAATCTCTCTTTTATTCATTCACGCACATTGCGGTTGTAAACTGTTTTGTGGAAAACTTTTCTATTGCTAGAAAAAATGGTAGACTGTTTTTACATGCTATACATATTTGCAGTAACACATCAAATCCCTGTTTTTTTCTTTAATCTTTGAATGTTTATTTGAACACGTGTTTGTTTGACCTGTCTCCTTTTTTTCTAAGTTTTTTTTATTATTCGTCAACTATGCAAGCGTGTGAGGAGCCTTGCTGGACTAGTAATGGACTCCATGATTTGGTTTCCTTTGAAAGTATCCAGATCTAGTTATAGATCTTCAGGGGCCTACCTCTTCTAATTACTTTGGTTGTGTTTCTTTAGGCCTATCTTTTGACGTGTTGCAGACATGAAAGAAAGGAAGACTACATCAACTCTCACCCGTATTTTAACTAACTGTACTGCCCAGGTTTGTAAATATGCTTCACCTTAGACACCAAACTGGATTTCTTTCTCATGTGGCTAAAACTATTATCGCTATCGGAATTTAAGCATTACTCTTTATGTTAAACATATTGTCTTTATAAGTATCATAAATAGGGTATCTGTAATAGTACATCTGTCATGATATGAATGTAAATGTCTAAAGTAAGGTAGGATGACTTTTGGAAGAAATTTTTTCTTTTTGGCTCTGTGAACGTAATTTTGTTCGCACTAGGTAAAAGAGAAAGCTGATGAAATTGTTTCGAAAGCTTTATCTTCTTTTTAAAAGATTCATTTATTGAATGTATTCCAAGCACTTTCTTTTTCTTAGATTTAGTTATTAAAATGAAGAGAAAGTAGTTTTAAGAATTTACAGGCTTATGCCTATTGTGTAATTGTAGAACTTCTTGTTTGAATATCCCCTTGAATTATAAGTTAGTTGATACTTTCTCTTGAATGTGTTATATATGTGGCAAACACGAAATATGATAACTTTTATTGTTACCTGGATGGAAAATTTTCAATTAATTGTCATCTTGCAGGCAAAAGATTATGGGGGCTGTGTTGCTGCAAAGGTTCCAGAAATTGAACTAGACATGTGCCTAAAGGAATTTCTTGCTCTGAAAAACTGCATGCAGAATACGGTAGCATCTTTTTTCTTTCTTTTGTCAAATATCTATTTACATGGAACAAATCTGATGTAGAAAATACATAAATCATAATTTGTTTCTTAAAAGCAGATTTTGAATTTGTTTTGTTTTGTTTGTTTTTGCAGCTTCGAAAGAAGGCTTAAGCTATTGTCTCCCTCTACAGTACCATAAACTTTTCAATTTTCTTTTCAAGCTTGAGAAGAAAATAACTCAAGAATGTCTTGGAAATCATCAATTCACAACAAACTGTTTGTTTTAGTGGGACTGGTGGACCGTCACATGTTTATATTCAATATCCGCCATTAAGATGTAGCATTCCAGGATCAAGGAGTTTGTATTACGATGATGGGAGTAAGTTGCTGCTTGCCCCGACATCTGATCAAGTAACATAGAATGAGATTCAGTTATTCGTGCATTGAATTTGAAACACAAGTCCTTATCAAGTTTTTTGAAAATATTTTCTTAAATATTCAGATATATATTTTTAACTATTGATTGTTTTTCTTTTTTGTTTTAATTCAGGTTATTTCATGGAAGACTGTTCCCTTTGATCAGCATGTTGCTCCTTCATCTGACCCGATATGTGTGGGGCCCATCTTATCAATTCGATATTCTTTGGATTCAAAGTACTTAGCAATCCAACGATCTAGTCAAGTGATACAGTTCTGGCATAGAGAAACAAATGAAACCTTTAGTCACAAATTAAAGTCAGAGTCTGGGAGTATACTGGGATTCTTTTGGACTGATTGTCCACTCTGCAATTTTGTACCTGTGAAAACGAGGTCTGGATCTAATCCTCTAAAATGTATAGCGTTCTATTAATTTTTCATTATGTTCTATTGGACTTCATTTCCCATTTGTCTGGTTTGATGCAGTAACATTATTATTATTAAATTTTATTATATTGATCTTGTGGAAATAAAAAATTAGCAATCTGCATTATAGCAGTAGTTTACAAAAACTTTTATGTGTTCCATTTGCATTATATGTAGCTAACAACCATAATTTGTGTGTATTGCATCTTGTGATTAGTTGTATGTGTGCTATACTTGCTCTTTTATTTATATAGTTTTTCAATATTATGTCTTGAGTGTTAGTTTTTGTTTTGATATGCTGATAAAATCTTTTTTTTTTCACATGAACCACAATGGACTTTTGATTTCAGTGGACTTGATTTACTTGCTTTTGATTTTGTGTCAAAATCACTCGACTTGATAGAGACAAGGAGATTGAGTGTGAGTTGGTATTTATATACACATGAGAGCCGCTTGGGTCTTCTTGCTTCAGGAATGCAGTGCAAGACATTCACTGGATTTCAGGTAAGTTTACATTTATGATTATCGGCTTACGCTTTGTGGTTCCAGTCTTAACTTTCCTATTTCCTCAGCTGTGCTAATCTAACCGGTGAACATTGTCAGGATCAAGTCTAGTCTTGATTTGCATTTGTCGAAGAGCATGTATAGTAGTGATGTTAATTTTTGCTGGATGAACGATAATGATTAAGATTATAGCAAGCATCTTTATTTAGCACCTATTACTTTGGTCAATATGGAATTTTTCTATACAGTTATCAATGAGAGCTGCTTGAAATTTATCAGTAACTTCAAATATTCTAATTTTTCTGGGAAAATTATTATTATTTGTTCTATTCAGCTTTCGTCTGCCGGTATTGTTTGCTTGCCAAAGTTTGCTATGGCAATGGCCAAGTCTGATGCCAACAGTAAGCCTGTTCTAGCTGCTGAAGATATCCATATCGTGACCTTGTAAGCTTCTTCTCAGTTTGGTTTCATTGACTTATATTTGTTGTTGTTGCTACTGTTATTGTGATCGTATAATTCCTAAATATTTTCAGATATGGGAGGATATACTGCTTGCAAATTGATAGAGTTGCAATGCTACTTCATTCATATAGATTTTATCGTGATGCTGTTGTACAACAGGTAAGCAACGTGCTTCAAACTTTTGAATCATCCTCTCATCTCTTGTCTCCACTGGAGTAGGCTTTACGCTTGCAAAGAGATGCTTAGGTTTATGGTGTTTGCTTTATAGTCACTTGGTCAACATATTACTGTCATTGGTGTTGTATTTATATGGTTGACAGTTCTCTAATGATGGTTCATGGTTGATATTTTAGTTTTGATCAAGTTCAAGTTTTGATCATTATTGCCTTTTTTGCGCTTGTTTGCTTTCCCCTTAGAAAATTTTGTTTTGGATAGACTGTCTAGTTTTAGAGGGTGTATAATGTTGGAGTTTAAGAAAAAGGTATTAGATGGAGGATTTGGAGATATGGAAATCGACACGAACTCAATATGGAAAGTGTTGGTCTAGATTAAGGGTTTTAACATGTAAAACAGGCAGAACGGAAATTCAAAAATTTAATCTGGAGTCCAAGATCTCCCAAGCATGGCATGATTGGTAACATTAACTAGTCTATTATTATATAGGTCATAAACACTTACTAAAAGGACCTAATAATAATTTAACCACGTGCCAGTTGAAGCCTGAATCCCAATGTCGGCAGAATGACCCCATCAGCTACGTGCACAGACTCCAAAGTAGAAGCCCTCTATAAATAGTCCACACGAGCACTACCGACCAAAACCTTCTAGAAAGGGAGTACCGATGAATAAGTGAAAGATAGCTAGATCTTCCCTACTAATTTATTCTAGAAGAAATTCCCTTAGTTTTCTATTCTGAGTAAATACGTCTTTCGACGGATTACTTTTAGGAATCAAAACAACTAAGAGAATAAGAGAAAGGGAGAGAGGCTTTCGAAAATGGAGTGGAAAACAATGAAGGAGGCGGCTTCTATTTATAGTGGTTAGGAAATATTCAAAGGACAATAAAGTCCCTAACCTCAACCAATCATAAATAAATAAAACATAGCCTTTTAGTCATTTACTAAATAAGAAAGTTAGAATCAAATTCATCTTCCTTTATTATTATTCTATTCAATGAATTAATCCAATTAATTAATTAATAGAATAAACAATTCCTATTTAATAGGAAACAAAGTTAGACTTGAATTACAACTCTTATTAAATAATTATTCAACTAATTAATAACCAATCAATTAATTTAATAACTGATTAATTAATTAAAGAATAATTAAAACTTAATTAATAAATACTATTTAATTAAATACCATTTAATTAATAGAAACATAACTAAAATCGGACTCTGAGTCCAAGTGGGACACAGCTGGCTTTTCGGCCAGCAGTACTGCCCGTGCATGGGGGCGCAAGCCCAACCCATTAGCGCACAGGCCACATACTGTGCGCACCGCATATGCGCGCAGGCCTTTGCCTGCGGGCTGTTGCAGGCTGCCATATGCAGCCCGCTTGCGCAAGGCCTGTGGGCCTTGCGCAATGCTCCAAGCATTGCACAAGCCCACTTGTGCGAGTCCACACAGTATTTTACCGTGGACCCCACTGCGCGGTTTCTGTTTCTCTTATGTCTTCTCATTATTTTTGGTATACTGGTCCAACCAGTAAAATTGGTCCAACCAATAAAATGGTCTAACCATTTATTTCCCGGTATACTGGTCCAACCAGTAAAAATTGGTCTAACCAATTAAAATGGTCTAACCATTTATTTCTCTTCTAGATTAAACCTAGTGTAACAGTTCTTTACATAGCTCGGTCGTAACTTAAAGTGTGTAACCTTATAGGATCCCATAATATCAAGCCGTCATAGTTTGACCTAGCTCAACTGGCTCGGAGCTCCATACCGTTGTGGACTCCGATGACTTTGATCGGTCATAGTGGCTCTCTAGCAAAGGGCATATGACCCCTCAATAATCGGAATGTCACGTGCATGTGACTTAATCCTAGTTCTGCAATAGTATCAATACAATTCACTCCTTCTATCAACTGTTAAGTACCATATGGTTTCTTGGACTCGGTTTAAGTGTCAGTCCACTAGTAGCCTTAGAGGCTACCCCAGTAATTTAGTCTTTGCTACCAACGTACACTACTCAACCATATTAATGTGTTGACTAGGATCCCATCATATCAACCCATAGTCTGCAGAGGTTTACGAGTGTGTCACTTCTAACAAGTGGCCAAGGTACAACTCCCTTACATTGCTATAATGGAGTGATAGATTCCATCTTGACTACTCAGCTTACTAACGGACAGAGATCAATTATACCCGTAATCGTCCATATCACTCGGTCTATAGAATGCTTAGGTATGACCCAAAGTATAGCAACATCTGAACAAGGTAACTAGTATCTCAGGTCTGAGGATATTCGTATTGCCATTGCAATGAGACAATAAAACACCAACACATAATATAGATTATCGAGTGTTGTCTCATAGAGGTCTCCAATGTATTTCCCTGAATACATTCGTGTGTGAACCCAAGGTACCCCCATCTAGCACCGGAGATATGCTACTTTGAATCAAATTCAAGAGGTATGACGACACATGAAGCTATTTGTCTTCTGAGAAATCTGATGGAGATATATAGGAAGGACATTCATATGGTTTTCATTGACTAAGAGAAAGCATATGATGGAGTGCCGAGGAAAGTACTTTGGTGGGTACTGGAGAAAAAAGATATTCATGTAAAGTACATAAACTTAATAAAGGACATGTATGAAGGGGCAGTAACAAGTGTACAAACTGGACAAGGAGTGACAGAGGAGTTTTCCATCGCAATTGGATTGCATCAAGGATCATCTCTAAGCCCATTTTTATTTGCCCTAGTTATGGATGAGTTGACCACCAAAATACAAGACGACATCCCATGGTGTATGTTGTTTGCGGATGACATCGTATTGATTGATGAATCAAGGGAAGGGGTTAACAAGAAGCTAGAGGTGTGGAGAAATGCGTTAAAGATTAGAGGTTTTAAGTTAAGTAGAAGTAAGACGGAGTATTTGCACACCAAGTTCAGCTTACGGAAGGGAGACGAAGGAGAAGTAAAACTAGGAGATACAATCGTGCCAAAATGCAAACGATTTAGGTACTTGGGATCTATCTTCCACGAGAAGGAGATGATTGATGATGATGTAACTCATAGAATTAATGTAGGATGGATGAAATGGAGAAGTGCTACCAGAGTCTTATGTGACAAAAAGATACCTTTGAAAGTGAAAGGTAAATTCTACGGAACGGTGGTTAGGCCAGTCATGACATATGGGAGGGAAGGCTATTAAGGCGCAACATATTCAAAGGATGAATGTGGTGGAAATGAGGATGCTTAGGTGGATGAGTGGGCATACAAGGATGGATCTAATTAGAAATGAATGCATCCGCCAAAAGACCGCTGTGGCACATATTGAGGATAAATTGAGAGAAGGACGACTAAAGTGGTATGGACATGTGCTACGTAGACCAATAGATGCTCTAGTTAGAAAATGTGAGAACTTAAGGACAGAGTATAAGGGTAGAGGAAGAGGTAGACCTAAAATTACTTGGAGAGAAACTATTTCTAAGGATATGCGTTTGCTCAATATGGATGAAAATTTGGCTTTTGATAGAGCTTCATGGCGTCGGAAGATCCATATAGCCGACCCCACCTAGTGTGGGATTTAAGGCTTGGTTGGTTGGTTGTATTCCATCATCTCCTAGTGATGCTTATTGCTTTTAATACTTCCGTTTGTTTCAGAGAAAAACCTATAAAAAAATATTTTCCTTATTTTTTTTAAGTTCCTTGTTTACAAGGAAATGAAGTCCAAGGACAATCTTTTGTCAACAAGGAAAAATAACTTCCCATCTTTCAAAGGGAAAGTTAATTTTCTGGGGATATTACTCACCATAACTCTTTCTATCTGCCATTATTATCGAATCCTAACCAAATTTGGTAAATATTTATTCTTGAAAAATTATTTTCCTTGAAAATGGATCCTTTAATGTGGTTTGGTAATTATTGCGATGATACATATTTGAATAGTAAAGGCTTATTTGTATAAATATGTGTAAATTGCAGTTAATACTTCATGTTTTGACTAGGCCAAAAATGTTTGTGTGTTGAGAAAATAGTTATATGTTGAAGGAACAAATCGTTGGAGCTGGAAACTTTTTCATCTATCTACTCCTATTGCTTCATTGAATAAATTTTTTTCTTAAAGCATGCATTTATTGCCCATTTGTCCATTTAATGCTTTTAATACTACCTTATCATCGTTTTGTGTTTTTATAATAAATTAAGACTTTGGTGTAACTTACCTGCAGTTGAAGTTTGAGAGTCTTTATGTGCGTTGTATTTCTTTAAGTATGATATCTTTTAATTGAAAATTTTACCAGGGTACTATTGTTTGTAGGGCAAAATAGTTGCTGGAATCTCAAGTGGTTTGATGTGCTGTGTAGGGTTCCTTGCCTATTTATTCAAGCAAGATTGTTGCAAGTGTAGTTGATAATGTACTTCTTGTGCATCAAGTGGATGCAAAGGTTGTCATACTCTATGATATCTTTGCTGAATCTCAAGCACCTATATCTGCTCCACTTCCTCTGTTGTTCAGGGGTTTCCCTAGGACCAGTATCTCTTCCAATCGATCTAGTGGCAAGTACAGTGAGAGTGCAGAATCCAACATAAGTAATCGTGAATCAATTGTTTATGGAGATGACTGGATGTTTCTAGTTCCCGACCTTATTTGTGATGTTGCAAAGATCAATTTGGATTTGGTGGTAATTTTGGTTAATCTCTCTCTTACATATTTTGTTCAACTTAGTTTTTTTATTATCATGATATTTCTTATCTTCACAGGCGATTTGTGCTAGTAGCTCGAAGTTCCCTCAGTTTTGGAGTGCTTGCAGCGTCGGAAGTTGGATGCAAATAAGGTAAATATAAATAAAATGAATTTTAATATGCACGTGTGGCCGCTTTATGAAATAAAAATCTCTCATAGACCATTTCTTACCATGTTTTATTTTAAGTTTCCTTTATATTTTAATATGCTTCAGGGTCAATTGGAAACAACCTCTCTGTAATTACAGGGGTAAGGCTGCTTACACCCGACCCCCCCTTGGCCCGCTTGTGCGGGTGTCACGTATCTAAGGGAGAAAGTCAGGGCTTAATACAAGATGAGAACGTTCGGTCAAAGTCAGTTTGCATTAGCCTGCATAGTTATCGAAATCGTATGATTCGCGATACGAATCGTACGATTCGATTCACCTCGGAATAGATACGAATTTATAGGGTGAATCGAAATCCACCGTGAATCGATGGTGAATCGGCCGATTCATGAAGAAATAAAGAAAATGATGAGAAAGAAAACAAGGAGAAGACACTAAGAAAGAAAGAAACCGATTTAATGCAGAAAATTTACCTTGAACACAACTTCCATGGTTTTAGCTAATGAAAAGATGCGTATTCAATTATTTGTCATGTGGGCTGAGGTTGAAGAAGAAGACCGACTCTTACTCTTCCCTTTATTAAAATCTTCTTTTTTGTTTTTAATTAAAAAGTATCAAACGCCTGCTAATGGTTTTATATCATAATTAATCCTTCCTGCCCAATCTCATACACACGTGTTCCATCACAGTTTTAGATAGGGTAAACTCAAAAAAGTACCTTCTGGTTTCACTCATTTGCAAAATGGGGTCTGGGGAATTATTTTTTGCAAAATGGGGTCTGTGGTCTCAAAAACTTTGCAAAAATTGAAATAGTGGTGTTACATTGAATATTTTAAACAATTTAACATTCTAATAATTTAACCTTATTATTTAAAAATTATACGTCAGAGTTTGAGTAATTTTCAGAAATCTTTTTATTTTTTATGATTTTTTATAGTTTGTTATCATAATTTAATTAAAAAAATAATTGCACTAGTCAAAATTTCAAAAATTTTCACTGATGTGTATTGTATTTTTAATAACCATCCCGCAAAAATTCAGATAAAAACGAACAAGGTTACCCATTTTTGTGACATAATTTAATATTTAGGATCCTTCATTTGCAAATTTTTTGAAACCACATACTTCGTTTTGCAAAAAAAAATTCCTCAGACCCCATTTTGCAAATGAGTGAAACTACAAGGTACTTTTTGTAAGTTTACCCTTTTAGATAATATCAATCTTATTTATCAATCTTTTGTTTAGCATTAATCTCTAATACAAATTACTTGGACTTTCACAACGTTTCAAATTCTATAATATATAATGTAACCAATATAATATAATAAAATAAATGATTAATTAATATGTGGATTAGTATTAAGTTCTATAAATTTAATTATATGAATTAGTTTAGTTCTTATGTGTTAGATTTAATATTATTGATTATATTGGCATTGTATTTGTTAGAAAAAAATAATAATATATGAAGTTCAACATAGTAAATATTATTTTAACATTTTTTATGAACTTGTACCGAATCTTACGATTCGATTCTCGATTCATGATTCACAAAATTTGGATTTCGATTCTTGATTCGAATCTCAATTTGACAACTATGTTAGCCTGCTATTAGTACTGATTGCTGCAAATTAGTTAATAGCATTAGAAGTAGATATTTACATTCCTTCAAGGCTGAGTCAGCCCAAGTAATAGCTATAGGAATATTACGGTTATGTTGTTTTGTGGCAGCTGTCCTGTACTACCTATGCTGCTCATCTATATAGAGAGCATAGCAGGTGTTTATCCTAATTAATCAATGATATATTATCAAGCTTTTATGCTTATTTCTCCCTGTTATATTCCTCATCCCTACTCTCTCTACTCTCTCATCTCCTTCTTCACCTTAACCCCCCATTTCCTGTTACTGATCTAACCTGAAACTAAGCCAGTCACAAATCGGGTCGTGACAGCAGGAGCTTTGGGTAATGTTGTTGTTGTCTATTATAATATGCACGTGTCGTGGGGTGGCTGTATGAAATAAAGCATTTTGCGCACATGTATAGGACAATTCTTACCATAATTTATGTTTCATGTTATCAGCAATCGTCTCCACTATAGAAAGAAATGAACATTGTTGCTTCTTGGAAGCTCCCAGATAAGAACCATTGAAGTGTGACCTATTGTCAAATTCCAAGAAAGTCTTTTACACATTTTTACATGCCTGTTTATTTATTTATCTTGTTTTAAAGAACCAAAATTAAATGACTACCCAGTGAGTGAGATAAAATCTGTCACTTAACACTCATAAAAAACTTAACTAAATTAAGTTATTAATATTCATTGTGCCTTAATGCATTTGTCAAATAATCTCATCTTGTGTAACCTTCAACTAGCCTCCTTTGTCATAAATTATTGGTGCTTTGCTTATTGATTTGTACACATTCTGTTTCAGGCCAAACAGTTGTGCATGGCAATAACACGTAATGCTATCTTGGAAAGGAGACCTATGAACATGGTTGCCAAGGACATAGATGTGCTTGTATCTAACTATTCCCACTCAGTCAAAACAGGAAGCTCTTTCAAGGGAGCCAAATTTTCAACATCTACTGAGTTGCATTTTAGTAATTCTAGGTCCAGTGCCAACATAACAAGTGGAGTTGATGCACTTGGATCATCAATAAAACATGAATCTGGTGCTCACATTGACAACGAATCCCTCAATAGATTTTCAAATCTTTCAAAAAATCTTTCAACTTCTGACTCTGAAGATGCTTCACACTTCGATTCTATTAGAACCACCATAAGTGGTTCTCAGAATGTGGAGAGTGAGAACTTATTAGGAAGCTCTGAAGTTGAGCCATCATCTTCTCAATTGCAGTATCCAGGGCTAAGTAACAATGAAATAAGTGCTAATGTTTATGAGCGCAAGAATTGCAACTTGCATCACCAGCGATTTCACCTGATGAGATGTGTAGCTTTGTGTTTGCTCCAGTTGAGGAAGAGATGGTTGGAGACCCTTCGTACTTAGTTGTCGTCATTTTAGAGGTCCTTCGCAGGTATGCTATTGATCGTTGCCTATTTGAAGCTTTTGGTTCTATTATTATAGTTAAAGATAGGTTGCACTCTTTTATAGTGGCATATTCTACATCATGCAGCCATGCTGTAAAAAAGGAATCTGGTCATTATCATTTGAAGCTGGCTGTGGCTGATTAGATTCATTGTGGTGCCAAATGTCGATTTCTTACACTTTTTTTTAATTAGGGTATATCAGTGGCTATCATGGCTGAAGATCATCTCTTCTATGCAAACCCATTCCCAAAAATCAAATTCATGAACTTCATATTTTCATGATTTTGTGGAGGATATTGTTGGACAAGTTGACCAAATAACATTGTCCTAATCCATTTAGAATATTTGAAATAGTGATTAATGGTTACGAATTTTTAGTTTAAAAATTATAATTGCATGTGTTATTATTGAGTTTGGAGTACATTATTTTAATGGGGCCAAAGATTCACCATTCCTTGGCTTTAGAATTTTGATTATAATGGACTAAAGCAAAATACTCATTAAGCAGTCTGAGCTTCTTTTATTCTGAAGTAAAGGATAGCTGTTGCAGCTCCACTTCAGGGTCAATTGGGAACAACCACTATATAATTACAGGGGTAAGGCTGCGTACACCTAACCCCGTCTTACCCTGCTTGTGCGGGAGCCTCGATAGGCATTGGGTTAATGTTATTGTTGTTGACATGTGTTATATTGAGTTTATTTACGGGGAGAATAATACTCCCCCTTATGGAATATCAGTCAACTTGAAGGTTCTGTTTGGTCTTATGGACCAGGCAACTTAAGCAAAAACCTTCTGGTTTGCTTTAGAATGGTTCATTACCTAACCATGATTGAGTCTGATGAGTGGTTCTGGAACATGGATTGCAAAATATTCCATAAATAATTGTTCCTTATTTTGTATAATGTAGAAGTTGAGTGCTTGAGTTCCACTGGTTTTTAGATGACTTTTTCGTTATGATGACATCACAAATTTGGAAAGGTTAAAGTTCACCCAAATATTTATGTTTTGACAATCCAACTTCTAGCCCGCAACAAGTGTTATACAGAACTCACATGGTTTGTCATCAACAAGGTCTTGAGATGTTCTTTTAAACTTTTAAGTTTGCACTTTTTAAGTTTCAATATATCCCGAGCATTCATTCTGTATGCTCCAAATGTCATTGTGTTGTAGGTTCTCGAGCCCTCAAAAGAAGTGGCGATGCAACTCTTAGAATCAGGTGGACAGAATTTTGTTAGGTACCAAAGGAAGAAACGGCTAGTAAAGAATTAAGTCACTAGTTTTACTATGTTTGCTTAATATTTAATTTCAATTCCCCAAAGGCCTTAGGCCCATTAGCTAGATGGGTACAGTTAGTTATACTATCTTGTCTTTTAGTGCAGATCATTTTGTATGCATGTAATTCCTATATAAGCTGTAATTCACATTGAGTGGAATATAATGAAAATATATTCAAATTTCCCTCTCTATTCTCTCTTCCTCTAAACTCTCTGTTCTTTCTCTTTCCCTAATTCTCTTAATTCTAAATTCCTAAAAGTTCAGTCAGATCTAGTACCTGATGTTTGGTGTCAGAGCAGTCAACCTTCGGCCAACTGTTAATGGTTAGGAAAATCGTTGCGACTCAAAAAATGGTGGTAGTTGAAGATCAATTGCGATTCTTGACGGAGCGCTTAAACAATTGCGATGAGGGAAACGCAGAGCGATTTGAAAATCTAGAAGTTGCGATCCAGCAACAAGATCAGAAGTTAGATGGCGCGAGGCGTGAAATCGCCGATCCGCGGAAAAACCAATGGAATTCCTTTGAATCTCTGCACCAAGAGATCCGAGAGACAGCCAAACTGTTAAATCAGCTAACTCAGCTGGTGAAAACTTACCTTCAATCCTAACCTCCTAATCCAAACAGCCTACCAAACCTTTCCTAACCCCATTCTTCAGACCTGCTGAAGAAATCTGACTTCTTCGGAGTTATCCAATTGTCCCTTGGCAAAGGCCTGCTTGGTAGTTATCCTAAACCTAGAAGCAATAGTGAAGGTCAGGCTACCAAAACAACTTATTACAATAAAATGTTACCAAAATGTGATCTACCAGCATTTGAAGGAGAAGGTGTATAATACTGGATCTCTAAGTATAGTAAGTATTTCCAGCCTTTAGAAGTTACGGAAGAGAAGAAGGTGGAGCTGGCTGGATCGTATATGAATGGGAGAGCCGAAAAGTGGTTCAGGAATTGGATCAGGTATAATCCTGGCATTTCCTGGGAGAGATTTGGGGAAGAAGTGTTGAAGCGATTCCAGGAGATGGAATTGATGGAAGTGGTAGAGCAGCTAAGCAATTTGAAGCAAACTTCTACTGTAGTCCTATATTAGGAACAGTTTGAAGAGATCAAGCTGTGGATGGAAATGGAGCATCCAAAATTGCAGGAATCCTTCTATGTCAAGAGTTTCATAGATGGTCTCAAACCTGAGATTAGATCTGCAATTCGGATCCATGAGCCTACTGGCTATATACTGTAATCAAGCAGGCAAGGTTGCAGGAACACCTAATGAAGGATTTGATGGAGGCAGTCAAACCTAAACCATTCCTTAAAACCTCAACCAGCCTAAAAACCTGGCCAACAGCACGGGCTAGCAAACGTAACCCTCAAACCACCCCAAAACCTATTGAAATCAAACCCTACTCTAACCAAACACCAAATCCAGCTAAGAGAATCCCCGGAGCATGTTGGAAGTGTGGTGACAGGTACTTTCCTGGCCACCAGTGCAAAAACATTATGGCTCTAGCCATGGAGGAGGCTGGAGTGGATGAAATAGTAGAGGAAGGAGGAGTGCTGATGGAAGAAGAAGAGGAAGTGCTAGGGGAGGAGGTAAAGAAGCTACAACTCTCAATCAATGCCTTAGATGGAAGCTTAACAAACACAACCATGAAGCTGAGAGGTACAATTAATAAAAAAACATGTGCTAATACTAATTGATAGTGGAAGCACTCATAGCTTCATTGATAGTAAATTGGCTAGAGATGCTAAATTGCCTTTGATTCCAATTAGACCTATTCCAGTGATTGTAGCAGATGGTAGGAAGTTGACTGTTACTCATAAGTGTATTGATTGTGATTGGAGTAAGCAGAACACTAAATTCAGTTTCACCTTAAGAGTGTTAGAATTGGGGGATTATGACATTATACTAGGGGTGGACTGGATGAGGAGTTGTACACTTGTTACCTTTGATTTTGGTAATAACAAAGTCCTGGTGTGTAAGGATGGGAAGCAAGTGGAGTTGGTAGGAATGAAGGAAGAAATGGCTTTGAGAATGATGTCTCTAAAGTCAATAAACAAACTAATTACTAAGGGATGGAAGGGGGTGACCTTTAGACTCTTAGTAATGGTTTCACAACCTCCCAAGGAAGTTGAAGTTAACCTTAACCCTAAAAAAGCCATTCAACCCACACCTAAGCTAATTCAACACCTCATGGCCAAATATAGCCACCTATTCAAGCCACCCACTAAACTACCCCCCAAAGGATCCAGGATCATGCTATTCCACGTAAGCCTGGCCTGGAACCTATAAACATTAGACCCTATAGGTATTCTCATAACCAGAAGGATGAGATTGAGAGGTTGGTGGAGGAGATGTTAAGGGAAGGGGTGATCAGGCTTAGTCAGAGCCCCTATGCCTCTCCGGTTTTGTTGGTTAAGAAGAACGATGGCTCCTGGAGGTTCTATATAGACTACAGGAAGTTAAACAAGGGAACAATAAAGGATAAATTTCCTATTTACTTGATACAGGAGTTATTGGATGAACTTAATGGAGCTAATATATTCTCCAAGATTGACGTTAGAACTGGTTACCGCCAGATTAGGATAGTAGAGGCTGATATTCACAAAACAACCTTTAGGACCCATTCAGGCCCTTTTGAGTTCATAGTTATGCCCTTTGGCTTAACTAATGCCCCAGCTACTTTTCAATCCTTGATGAACAGTTTGTTTAAGCCATTTCTCAGATATTTTGTCTCGGTATTCTTTGATGATATTCTGATATACAGTCCTATACTTGAATTGCATTTGCAGCACCTTGAGTTGGTATTTGGGTATTGGGGGATAACCACTTGTGTGCCAAGCAATCGAAGTGTGAGTTTGAGGTAGGAGAGATATCCTATTTAGGGCATATTATATCAGAGTTTGGTGTGGCTACTGATCCTAAGAAGGTTACTTCGATGGTTAAATGGCCTATTCCTACGATCATTAAAGGGTTGAGAGGATTTTTAGGCTTAACTGGTTATTATAGAAGGTTTATCAGAGATTATGGGAATATTGCTAAGCCTTTAACTGAAATGTTAAAAGACCAGCTTCATTGGACTGATCAAGCCCTGGAAGCTTTCTACTAGCTTAAACATCTATTGTCACAGGCTCCATTCCTAGCCCTACCTAATTTTTTTCAACCTTTCCTTCTAGAATGTGTTGCCAGTGGGGAGGGAATAGGTGTTGTGCTCATGCAAGGTAGGAGGCCAATTTGCTACTTATCTAAGCCCCTATGCCCTAGAAATCAGAAACTGTCTGCCTATGAAAGGGGATTATTGGCTATAGTGCAAGTTGTGTCTACTTGGAGGCCTTATTTGGAGTCCAGCCCTTTCATTATCAGAACTGATCACCGAATCCTAAAGAACCTATTAGAGCATAAATTACACACTGCATTCCAGCATAAAAGGGTAGTCAAACTGCTTAGTTTGGAATATACCATACAGTACAAGAAAGGTAGTGAAAACAGAGTGGTTGATGCACTATGCAGGCAAGGGGAGGGCAATGGTGAACAATTGATGGCTATATCCACTATTCTTCCTAGTTGGATGTTGGAAGTGCAAGATTCTTATAGGCAGATGAGAATGCTAAGGGGCTGATTCAGGAAGCAGTGCTACAACAGGGGAGCAATGGCCCTTATACTGTTCTCAAAGGGCTTTTATATTATAAAAAAGGTTGTACGTATGTCAACATAGTGATCTAAGAGCTAAGGTAGTAGCTACTTGTCATGATTCTCCCCTAGGGGGCCTCTCTGGTATTAGGGGAACCCTAGTGAAGGTCAGCAGGAATTTCCATTGGCCTAAGATGAGAGAATATGTGACAGAGCGAGTGGGAAAGTGTGATGAGTGCCTTAGATGCAAACCTGAGCATTGTGCTAGCTCAGGTCTAGTACAACCCTTACCCATTTCAGCTAGTGCTTGGCAGGATGTATCCCTAGATTTTGTGGAGGGCTTACCCAAATCTCAGGGCTATAACACCATTCTAGTAGTGGTGTACAGGTTCATTAAGTATGCTCACTTTGTGCCCTTGTCCTATCCTTTCTCTGCCAGTACTGTGGCCAAGGCTTATTTGGACCAGATCTTCATATTACATGGGTTACCCAGGACCATCATATTTGATAGAGACAGGGTTTTTACAGGGTTATTTTGGAAGGAATTGATGAAGTTGTTAGGAACACAGCTGTTATTCAGTAGCCCCTATCATCCCTAGACTGATGGCCAGACTAAAAGGGTCAATCAGTGAGTGCATGGAGAACTATCTTTGGTGTATGTGCTTCCTGGTTTCTAAGCAATGGGCTAAGTGGTTATCCCTCACAGAGTTCTGGTATAATAGCTCTTACCATAGTGCCCCGACTATGAGTCCATTTCAGGCCCTTTATGGTAATATTGCCTAATACAATTGTAGTTTCCACTCTTGTGGCAGCTTTGGGAGATATGTTAGCACAGAGGGGGGAATGGATGGTGTTCTTAAGGAATCCTTGACCAAGGCCCAACATAGGATGAAATAGTTTGCTGACCAGAATAGGAGTGAAAGGAAACTTCAGGTGGGAAATTGGGTTTACCTTAAGTTGCAACCTTACAGGCAAACCTCAGTTTCCTACAGGGGTTCTCAAAAGCTAGCAGTAAGGTACTTTGGCCCATTTCAGGTTATTTCCAAAATAAGCCCAGTGGCCTACAAACTACTGCTTCCTCCAGATAACAATGTGTGGCTTATTTCATTTGCTTGTGAAATCGCATCTTCTACTAATAAAAAAAGAGATAGTTACAGTCTCTCTACAACCACGGTAGACATTAGGAAGAAAAAAAAAATCTTTTTGATCTGTAAAAAATGTAATCTCAGATGCATCTAAAACAAGCCATGCATTCTTTATTACGTTTGATGTTACAACTAACTGTTTCTCATGTGACAAATTGAAAAATCAAGGCTCAGTACAGAAAATAAACGAAAGATTAGGGGCTTGAAGATGTTTAATGCATTAGTTATTTGGTGAATTGTATACATACAAACCAAAACCTAGGTAAGAATGGCGCTATTATTTTCTTTTGAAAAACCACAATGTTTCTATCGTATTTCAGTACTCTATTTCCTGACTTGTAGACCCATATTCGCTTCTTCAATTCAATACAAACTACAATGGTGTTTCGTTTTGTTAGAAGATTAGATTGTAGACCCATATTCGCTTCTTCAATTCAATACATAAAAGAATGAAGCAAAATTTTAAGTTAAATTCGTGGGAGGTTAATTGAAAAGGAATCATTCATCTTCTAGGTCACTACTGTCAGGCCCGTCATTGTTTCTAGAAGTAGCTTCAGCTTCAAACGATTCACAATATCTTGCTGAAGTAGTTAGATTCTTTTCGGATTTCATACCTGCATTTGTAAACGGTTGTAGAATATGAATATAGGTTATGGTAAAGTAATATTGCAGATGCATTATCCTGAAACACATATGCATATGACACTTATGAGCACAATTTTATTATGAATGTGAATGTCTATTTATAGGCTTACAAAAGATCACTTATATGAAACTTTGAGATAACACTTTAAATTTCAAATCTAAACAATATTTCTAAGTATTTCAAATATTTCAAATCTATAATCTAATATAATCATAACAATATTATTTCATAATATTCCAAAATAATATCTGAACTGCTTCAAAGTCAATTTTCAACACTCCTTCATGGCTTTGAAGCTGTAAAACTTTTTTTGGAATCATGGTTTATGGTTATGAGCATGAATATATGACATAAGTCATTGGTATGGGTTATGATTATGGGTCATTTGGGCATGGTTATGGGCATTGGTCATTGTTATGGCATTGGTCATTTGCATTGGTCATTGGTTAAGCGACATGAGCTTCAAATGAAAAGCTCATATATCCTCTTATTGTATCATCATAATCTTATTGCATCATCATGGCGCATTTCCGTTGGTGTTGCAATTTCTTCGGTTGAAGCATACAGGTCCCGTAAGAAGACAGCTCTGATTACCACTGTTGTAGAATATGAATATAGGTTACGGTAAAGCAATACTGCATATGCAGTATCCTGAAACACATATACATATGGCACTTATGGGCACAATTTTATTATGAATGTGAATGCCTATTTATATGCCTATAAAAGATAACTCATATGAAACTTTGAGATAATACTTCAAATTTCAAATCTAAACAATATCTCTAAATATTTCAAATAATTCAAATCTATAATCTAATATAATCATAACAATATTATTTCATAATATTCCAACATAATATCTTAAATGCTTCAAAGTCAATTTTCAACATAAACATAATGGATCACCATACATATTACTGCTTTCTCTATGAGATGAACTTTACTGTAGCTACATAAATTACTACCAGGTATGCTATAGTTCTCGTATTCAAGTATGAGAATTGACACAAGTATCTATTATCTAGAGATAGAGAGAGTGAATGTCATAATTATTTGGTTCTTCAGTTCTGTAATCCTGTTTCAAATTACGAAAGTAAGTCCGGTTGTAGGGCGTGGTGGCTAGCAAAAGTGTTGTAGTTTCAAGTAAAAAAAGTTGACTGTTACAATTTGATTTTGATACATTTGGCCTTTGATTGAAAGTCTTCCATTTTGGTTCCTTCAGTTTTGACGTATTTAACTCATAGTTTTTACGGGCGTAAGGCGTACTGAGGCGTTAGAGGGTCAGGCGCACCGAGGTGCGAGGCGTAAGGCGAGGCAGGCGCCCGAGGGACTTGAGGCGCGTATAGAAAAAAAGTGCAATAAATTTTAGTTACTACCACAAACAAACCTTCATTTTTTCATTGAGATGGCCCTGAGGCGCAAAAGGCGTATCCAAGGCGAATAAGGCGCGCCCGAGGAGCACAAGCCGCGCACCTGATGAACCTCGCCTAGCCTGACCCTCCACGAGGCGCTGGCCCTTGAGCCTCGAGGCGCGCCTTACGCGCCTTGGATGCGCTTTTGCGCCTCGAGCGAGTCTCAATGAAAAAATGAAGGTTTGTTTGTGGTGGTAACTAATATTTATTGCGCTTTTTTCTATATGCACCTCAAGTCCCTCGGGCGCGTGCCTCGGTGCGCCTGACCCTCTGGCACTTCAGTGCGCCTTGCGCCTGTAAAAACTATGAAGTGACCATGCTTTATAGATGAGTGGTATAAAAGTGTTGTACATTGGGCCTTTAACACATGCCAATTGGAAGTGTTGGATGGGTTTAACCCCACTTGTATGCCCTCTCTGTTATCAAACACAACACTCTCGAAGCCCACAAATTCTCTACTTGGTATTAGAGCAAAAAAATCGTGGGTTTGTGGTTAAAGTACTGGTAGAATTTGGACTAGCAAAGAAGAATAAACATGTTGATACCCTTGGGCCTCAGAGGAAATAGGCCAAAAAATCAATTGGTCTAGATCCAGTTACACTTGACGGGGAGTTTTAGAGATGTGTGAAAAATCCCACATTAGAATTAAACAAGAGTGGAATATAAATGTCATAGATTGGACCTTAACACAAGCTAATTGATTTTGTTAGATGGACTCAACTCCATTTGTGTGCTCATCAGCCAATACTCTCAAGGCCCACAGATTCTCTACAAATTCTACATTTTAGAAAAGGTTGTGGACATAGTAAAGGTGGTATGTTAATATTGAAATAACTTGTTTACTTTCAAATCAGAGCATAACCATAAAGGTATTAAAATATAATCTATTGTGCACAGTACCCGTTTATAATTTGTATTTACTCTCGAAGTTTGGCTTGGGAATTGCTGCTCTTTGAGACAATTCTCACCCTTTGTGGTTCTTTTGGGATGATTAAATCATTGTTTACATGGTATTAGCACATTGTTTTAATGTTGGGCCAACGTTGATATTTGCTTCATACTCCATATCATAGTTGTTGAAAAACAATGATCCGAAATCACAATTAGATTAAAATATCTGGATCAGGTTTGAAAGAAATAAAAACTTGAACAATGTATCTCCTAAATCCAAATGGAAGCATCCGGACAAAATCCAGCTACAAGATCATCCATTGAAGACATCAAGTACCTAAGCATATACTGGAATCATCAAGTTAAAGTTTGGAAAGGAAACAAACTTTAATCTCTCAAGACTAGCATCTGGAAGAACTGATTGCACTAACTTCGGTAGAAGACAGATCCGGAGATTCTGAGTCTGAGAGCATCCGAAAGACTCAGATATCAAGACAATGGGAGAAGTTTCAAAGAAAACTTTTGCCTCCACCTTTTTGGTCTACATAGTCAAGGATCATTTCCCCGCAAGCAAGACAAAAGAGACAGCTTGCACTTTTCAGAAAAAGGACAAAAGGTACCGGATATAGAAAGTTAACAACCTTTTTCACCTAGACCAATAAGGAGGCGCGTGGAGCTCACACTAAAAAGTTACTGATATAAAAGTTGGTGTATCACTAAAATACAAGGAAAAAGATCACTGACGTCTTTTCAGCCTTAATCCCAAGGATTCAAACGGGTCAAATTAATGACTAACGGATTGATCAAAGGCTCTGAAAGTGCCACATTTTACCTGATCAACGGTGAAGATTGAGTTATAGCCACCTACCCACAACGGCTACATTTATGATCCAAGCCTATAAAAGGAAAGCTTCACAAGTTGAGAAGGTGCTGGTTGACTTGAGATAGCAATTAATAAAGAGAATTCGCAAGAAGCATTCAGACATTCAAACAATTCCAAATTAGTTTGTAAGGATTCCTAAGTGAGTTATAAACTTAAGAAAATCCAAAAACCAAAACCTTTGGCAAAAACCAAAGTATAAAAGATCTCCTACTTGGGTGAGTAGTGAGATTGAGATATTGCTTGAAGTAGGTGCTTTGAGTGGGCCTCCCTGTAGGACTCAGCTTAGATTCGGGGTAGAAGTCTAAGTGGTATATCTTGCTAAAGACAAAAGGACTCAGTTAGGAGTTGGTGCTTCTAGTGGTATATCCTACATCCGGAAGGGGTTACCTTCCGGAGACAACCTGTAAGGCTTGATTCCTGCCAGTTGGAAAGGAATCCACTATGGATAAGCTCTGAGGAAGGAAACTCCGGGGACTGGACGTAGGGGCCGAACCAGTATAAATCACTGTGTTTGATTTTCTTTCCCTGACTTATTGCATTATGTTGTCATATTTGCATTATCCGGATCCATCCTCCGGATCATAATCAAACAAGCTACACTTAGACTTGTTAAAGTCTATTGATTCCGCGAAAAAGGGTCATTCACCCCCTCTAACCTTATATAGACCCTCACAGGGACTAACAAGTGGTATCAGAGCAAGTGCTGAAACTAGAGACTTAACTAACTCGAGCTAAAGGTCCACATATATTGATTCAGAAATCAAAATGAGTTTTCAAAACTCACAGCTCCTTCCGGAGGGTATGTCTATTACCCGTCCTCCACTCTTCACCGGTGAACACTACATATTCTAGAAGAATCGGATGAAGAACTTCATCCAAGCACAAAGCATGCAAGCATGGTTAGTAATTAAAGATGGTCCATATGAGCCTACTCATGAAGTAGAGGATATGACTACCCCAAAGCCCTCAAGTATGTGGGATGAGAATGATTTTAAGAAGTTGCGTGAAAACACAAATGCTGTTAACATGCTTCATTGTGCTCTTAGTGCAGCAGAATTTAACAGGATATCCGGATGTGAGACTGCACAAGAGATTTGGCAGAAGCTGGAAGTAATCGATGAAGTAACTAACAAAGTAAGAGAAGCCAAGCTTGATCGACTTCAGCAAAAGCTTAAGTCCTTCAAGATGGAGCCTAAAGAATCAATTAGTAGCATGAACACTAGATATACCAATCTAGTAAATGAGATGAAGAGGGTCGGAAAGGAAATCTCTGATGTAGAGATGGTATAGAAGGTGCTCCGGAGTCTCACCAAGGAATGGGACAACAAGAAGACTGTCATTGAGGAAGCTCATGACTTAAATTTCTATATTTATTATGAGCTTAATGGAAATCTCTTAACTCAAGGATTATCCTTGGAGAGATACAGCCAATAAGAGAAGAAGGCTGAAGAGAAAAAGAAGGCCATTGCACTTAAGGCAGAATCCACCAGATCAGCTTCATCCGGAGAAGAAGAACAAATCACGGAACCTCAAAGTACCAAGGAGGAACTAGCTCTATTAACTAGAAGGCTCAACAGGTTCCTATAAAAGAAAGAAAGGAGAAAGTCCAAAAAATATGATTCCCGAAGACCAAGGGAAGGGACATTCAGAAGAGACATGCCTAAAAAGAACCCAGAAGAAAAGAAGGATCCGAAAAAAGAAGCTGCCTGTTTTGAATACAGAGAAAAAGATCATTTCAGAACAAAATGCCCCAAGCTTAAGAGAACCAAAAAGTGCAAAAAGAAGGCAATGATGGCTACATGGAGCAATATTGAGGAAAGTAGCAGTTCATCTTCAACAGAAGAAGAGACTGCCAACTGTGCATTCATGCCATTGACTGATCCAGAAGCAGAGCAATTCGGAAAGAATATCTCTAAGCAAGATACAATGCAAATCGAAGAATCATAATCAAAAACATCAAACACTAAGGTAAACTCTTATTCTAATTCTACTTCTAACTTTGATCTTGTTAGAGCTTTATCTATTATGATCAAGAGTGTGAAGAAGAATGCAAAAGCAATCAAATCCTTAAGAAGACAAGTGTTAGAGATTGCTGAGGATAATGAAGCCTTGGCACAAGATGTCAACTTTATAAGAACAGCAAAGAACATTGATGAAGTTGAGGAGAACTACCTGAAGAATCAAGTGCAGATGATAAGTGCCAATCTGATTGGGCTGGATAGAGAAATAGCCCTGATAAAGGAGGCATCAGGATGGAAATTCAATTCTCGACAAAGATGGAGAAATCCAGGGAAGGCTACATAAAAAAATCCATATCATGCTGCCAAAGGAAATCCAAAACCCTCTCACCAAAAGGTGAAAGAAGTCAGCAGGCAACCACAAGCCTGAAGATATACTACTGCTCAAAAGGGAAAGGCTAAGGTGGTTTACAATCAATAACCTGCCAAACAAAAAAGAAATTGTGCAACAGAAGTTGCACCCCCAACCAGCTTTCGGATACACACCAAACCATCTACAAGTATACAAGAAGCTGGATATAAAGGAAACTATGGGAAGGAAAATCTTGAAAAGATAAAAAAAGAAGCAGGAATAGAATAGATCCATTGCAGGGTGCAGATTTTATGGGAAAAACAATCATATTACTAAATTATGTAGATTAAAAAATGGTTATTATGATGTTAATCCTTGGCCTGAGATGGTTATTAACCCGAGAGGACCCAAATCTGATTGGGTACCCAAACCCACTTTATCTGTTTTACAAGTATGCCTTAGATCCACAATAGATCAACACACTTGGAACCTTGATAGTGGATGCTCAAGGGACATGACAGGTGATGAGAATGCCTTCATCACATTAACCCGGAAGAAGGGAGGCAAAGTAAGCTTTCAAGACAATCAAAAGGGACAGATCATTGGACATGGAACCAGATCTAAGTTAAAAATAAAAGATGTCTCATTGGTTGATGGACTGAAATTCAACTTGCTGAGTGTAGCCCAACTCTGTGACAAAGGAAGAAAAGTCACATTTGATTCCAGAGGCTGCTCAATCTATGATAGTAAGTCAAATCAACTCATTCTTTATGCACTTAGAGTTAATAATGTCTATTCTGTCAACATTAAAAATGAGAAAAAGAATATCTGCTTGGTCTCTAGAGAAGAAGAATCATGGCTATAGTACCGGAGATTGGGACATGTTAGCATGAACCTCCTGTCTAAATTAGCCAAAAAGGAATTGGTAGTGAGTTTGCCTAAGGTTGCTTTTGATAAGGATCATAAGAAAAGTTTCCCTTCCATCTCCTACATTCCTTCCAAAAGAGTACTTGAGCTCTTACACATAGATCTCTTTGGTCCAATTAAACCATTGAGTTTAGGTAGAAGAGAATACACCATGGTCATTGTGGATGATTATTCTCGATATACTTAGGTTCTTTGGCTAGCAAGCAAAGATGAAGCATTTGACCAATTCTCAAAAACATTCATCCGGATAGAAGTAAAACAAGGCATAAGCATTGCACGCATCTGGAGTGATAATGGTGGTGAGTTCAAAAATAGGCATTTTGCTGAATTTTGTGACTCAAAGGGCATTGAACATAACTTCTCTGCCCCCCACACCCCTCAAAAAAATGGAGTTGTTGAGAAAAAGAACAGGACCATAGTTGTAATGGCTAGAATAATGCTAAATGAGAATTGTTTGCTAAAGTACTTTTAAGGTGAGGCCGTAAATACAACATGCTATATTTTGAATAGAGCTCTCATCAGAAAGACCATAGAAACGACCTCCTATAAAATCTAGAAGGGAAGAAAACCCAAAATTGGGTACTTCAAGGCTTTTGGCTGTAAATGCTACATCTTAAATGATAGAGAGCAACTAGGAAAATTTGATCCTAAATTTGATGAAGCAATTTTCCTTGGCTACTCAGCATATAGTAAGGCTTACAGAGTTTTCAATAAACGAACCTAAACTGTGGTAGAGTCTATGCATGTAGATTTCGATGAGACTAACCACGCAAGTAAAAGAAGTTCAACGCCGGAAGATCCAGTTCTAGAAGCTGAAAAATCTAGAGAAAAGAATGAAGCAAAAATTCCTGATTCATTCCAAATTAAGAAGTATAAAGAAGAAGATGAAGGAATATCCTTTGATCCAGAAATACAACAAGTTAATCTCAATCCACAAGAGATTAACTTCAATGAAGGTTAAGCAGAAGTAGCTGAGGCAGAAGTGGAACAAGCTCTAATCCAACATGAAGGTTTACAAAGGGAAATTCGGACTCACAGAGATCACTCAATGGACAATATTCTAGATGATGCTCAGAATCCAGTAAGAACCATAGGTCAACTCAACAGGATGATAAGTCATAATGCCTTTGTCTCATTAATTGAGCCAAAGAAATTCCAGGATGCAGAAGGTGATGAAAGTTGGATGATGGCTATGCAAGAAGAACTGGATCAGTTTTCCAGAAATGATGTCTGGGATCTTGTACCACCACCCAAAGGAAAATCAATCATTGGCACTAAGTGGGTATTCCAGAATAAGCTAGATGAATCCGGAGTAGTAGTGAGAAACAAAGCAAGATTGGTTGCACAAGGCTACAGTCAACAGGAAGGGATTTATTTTGAAGAAACATTTGCCCCTGTAGCAAGACTAAAAGTAATCCGGATTCTATGTGCTTTTGCATCATTTGTGGGATTCACATTGTTCCAAATGGATGTCAAAAGTGCATTCCTCAATGGCGTTATCTAGGAAGAAGTCTATGTGAAGCAGCCACCTGGATTTGAAGATTCAAAGAATCCGGATCATGTCTACAAACTAAAGAAAGCTGTCTATGGATTGAAGGAAGCACCAAGAGCCTGGTATGAGAGACTGACTACGTTCCTCATATCCAAGGGGTATATCTGAGGCAAGGCAAACACAATACTCTTCATCAAAAAGAAGAAAAATGATATTATTCTAGTCCAAATTTATGTGGATGATATCATATCTGGAGCAACTGATGAAAGGACGTGTAAGGAATTCAGCTCTCAAATGCAGAAGGAATTTGAGATGTCCATAATGGGAGAACTCAATTTCTTCCTTGGTTTACAAATCAAGTAAAGTCCGGATGGAATCTTCATTAACCAGTCAAACTATACTAAGGAAATCTTGAAGAAGTTTGAAATGGACAAGAGCAAGCCCATGTCCACTCCAATGGGATAAGATACAGTCCTATCCAAGGATTGTAAAGGAGAAGAGGTTGATCAGAAGCTATACAGAGGAATGATTAGATCCTTACTGTATTTGACAACTAGCAGACCTGACATTTACTATACAGTCTGTTACTGTGCAAGGTATTAAGCCAATCCAAAGGACTCTCGTCTCAAGGCAGTCAAGAGAATCCTTATATATTTGCTAGGGACCACTGAAGTTGGTTTGTGGTATCCTAGTGATGGGAATTTTGCCTTGCAAGGGTTCATTGATGTTGATTATGGAAGAGACACCTGAAAGAAAAAGTGCATCCGGAGGATGGCACTTCCTAGGAGATTGTCTAGTATCTTGGTACAGCAAGAAGCATACTTCAGTTGCATTATCTACTACAGAAGCAGAATATATGGCAGCTGGAAGTTGTGTAGCTCAACTCCTTTGGATCAAGCAACAACTAGAAGACTATGGAGTTCAATTCAGATGTGTGGATGTTATGTGTGACAGCAAAAGTGCTATTGATGTGTCAAAAAATTCAGTGCTCCATAGCAGGATGAAGCATGTCAACATAAGGCATCATTTCATCCGGGATCATGTGATGAAGAAGGATGTTGCATTGGTATACATTCCAACCAATGAGCAAAGAGCAGACATCTTTACTAAGCCACTGAGTAAAGATTAATTTGAGAAGCTAATGGAGTCCATTGGTATGTCTAATCCAATTTGAAGGGAATCCGGAAGACCGTCCAAAATTATCTGGATCATTGCCCAAACATTAAACTGGAAGAGAAGAAGCATAGAAGAAAAATCTATTCCGGAGGAAAGGGTGCCACGTCAGCAAATAAGAATGACAAATGGCAGTGAAAGCGCTTAAATGTAACTGTCACTTTTTGAATTTCAGTTTATTGGCCGTTACACGCGCGGTAAATTTAACAGTTGGCTTTTGAAATAAACCGTTCTCATTCTCCGGTTAAACCGAGTTTACCTCCTAAAAAATTTGATTGCCATGTCATCAATCCAGCCAAACTACCGACATTCGGATTACCAAAATACCCTCACTTTGGAAAATCTACATGAACCCCCAAAATCCTTTCTTCTTCACGCGAGCAACCACCTTACTGTTACTCTGCAAATTTCAAAACTCAAAACTCTAAATTTCTTCAAACTCTTCTAAAATGGCTGCTACCTTGACTGAAAAAGAAATTCAAGTGATTCCCACCAAGAATGTCTTCATAGAGGCTGATCTAAAAGACGTTGATTTTAAACCTGTGAAACTGAAAACCAATGATTTAGTCATCCCCACGGATCTTCTGGGCGATAACTTTCTATTCAAAACTTTCCCTTACTCAACGCTCATAGAAGATCAGCACTTGGGTGATTTCCTCAAAATCAATTGCCCAATGTATCCAGAACTAGTCAAAGAATTCTACAACAACCTCCGAGCCTACAAACACTTTAATGCCCTACGAACCAAGGTTCAAGGGAAAGAGATTACAATCCCTCCTGCTTCTTTGAGAACTATCTCAACATGAAGATTTCTGGACTTCTACTACGAACTGATGGAGATGAATTAGAGGTGGAATATGACTCAAAGTTGTGGCTACACCCCAACTACTTTGGTGATAAGTTCTCAACTTACTTCCCGGAAACCCCAAGATTCCTCCAACACGCAATGGCAAAACTTATTCTAATCCAGAAGGGATCCTTAACTATAGTATCAGCCTTCCAACACTGCGTACTGCAACATTGGATTGGATGCAAAGAAATAAACATGCCATTCCTAATCATCAATTATCTCAAGAACCACATAAATTCCCATGGTGCACTCATTACCCAGATCCTCGTGGTACATGAGGTGAATCTTATAGGTTTTCAAGCAGTACGAGGAAAATAAATTCTGGAAAAGAATTTCAGAAGACTAAGCTTTGGGGAGAAATGGAATAAGGAGAAGGCTAAGAAGCAAATGGTCGAGAAGAAGAGCATGGCTAGAAAATCAGCCAATCCGGAAGAGAGTGCCCCTGCCCCCAAGAAGCCAAGAAAAGCTAAGCCAAAGGTCCAACAGCAATTGGCCTTGGTTCTAGTAGAGGAGGAAGACGATGAAGATACTCAAACAATTACCCAGCTGCTAAACAAATCCCCGAAAAAGCCTAAGCCAAGGAAAAGGCTGATAAAGGCAGCTGACAAGAAGAGAAAAGCTAGCGTCTCGGAAGTTTTAGTTGATGATGAAGAGGATGAGGCCCCTATGCCAATTAAACAACTCACCTGAAGGGCTGTACTTTTGATGAAGCTGTTCAAGCTCAGAAACACCAGACAAAGAAGGCCAAAAAGCCTACTGGGATTATGATTGATGAAGAAGCAGCCAAAAGAGTGGTAATGGAAGAATTGGCTAAGGCCAAAGCTACAAAAGGCAAGAATGTGCCTCGATCCACTAAGGAGATACATCCGGATGATCCTCAGTATCAAGAAATAAGACAAGCTATGAAGGAAAACACTGAGGTCAACAAAAAGATCACTATAGACGGACCCCATGGCTGTTTCGGCACTCAACCCATCCGGATTGATCCGGTATATCTAGCAGAAATCGCCCGAGATCTGGAAGCAGATGACTTCCCTTTTCTACCTAAACTCGATCCCCTTCTAGAGAACTTTCTCAATCCGAAGGTCGAGACAATCAATGCAAAAAGTCTTGTAAAGGCAAGAGGAGTGGATGTTGAGGAAAATGGCAACAGTCCTGGGGGAGAAACCAAAAGATCTGAAAAGGCATATGTAGAGGGCGTTGAGGATATTGCCAATGCGCCTGGAGGCAAAGTTGTAAGTCTTGCCAAGGCATTAGAAGGGGTGACTGAGGACATTGCTAGTCATCCGGGGGTTGTGGAGGTGGAAGAAAGAACAAAAGATCAAGCTAATCTGAGTCCGGATCAGCATATAAATGAGGTAACTCCTAACACAGTTTCCTTTGATATTAATGCTGACACTGCTAGTGGTGATGACACGGCAGATGTAATAGAGGACAACTTAGCTAAACACTCCCAAGAGGCAGCTAAGGAACTATTGCCTAACCCGGATCACATCATTCAGGAGGAGGCACAGGATCTGAGATCCAAAGGGAACACTTCTAAAGTGGACTCTAAGGGCGAGGCCAGTCCAGGGGAACGAGTGGAGGAGAAAGATGAGGGTAAGGACGAGGAAGACGGTACGAAAGATAGTAGGGAATCTTCTAGCTCATCCGGAGACAAAATCCCTTCTACTGCTAGCCCTATCAGAATACCTACAGCTAATACAAAACAAGCCAAAGTCACAGCCGCGCTTAAACTACTAAAAGAAGTTGATCTTGAAGAAAATGAGTAAGGGTATGTCAAGTAGAATCTGCGGAATATCTGCAGACATTTAAAAGCTGTTGAAAAGGTACTCCTAGATGAATTCCAGACTCTGGATTTGAAGGGAGAGCTTGGGGAAATAAAGGGGAAAGTGCAGAAGATAGCAGACAAAGTGGAGGATTTTCCCACTGCTGATCTAGTAGCAGAAGCATCTCTTGCTAAAGTTACTCCAATCCTCAATGTGCTAAAGAGCGCGCTTCGGAGACCAATAGATCAGCTGCTCAAGCCAACACTGTGGCTTTAAATAATTGCGCAATCGTCCTGGATAAAATAACCTCCTCTTTGAAACACCTATACCATATACTAAGCATATATACATATTTCAAACTAATACTTAATTTATATGTATAAATACATAGCAAAACCCACAACCCGACCACCGATCTATACTATATGCTTGTCATGTGAGAAAAGGGAGCGAGATGAAACACAACCAGCAAATCTTTCGTCCATGATATCTTCAGGTAACGAGCTTCTACAAACGTTATCACCTCTGAAAAATTTAGCGCTTTATATGAGACGCAACTCAGTGAATATAAACAATCTATGAATTTAGCAAATAGGATATATACACGCATTAACAAATTCAATATACAGTCACTCTTATATGAGAATGAATGAACCAGTTATTTAATTGTGGTGACATTTCCAGCCAAACTATTGCCCCGGGATACATGTAACATTTGTAACAATTGTCAATTGATTTGTTGGCCAGCTATGTAATAATTGGTTGACCTTTCGGTCTAGATAAACAATTGGTTGACCTTTCGGACCATTTGTCAGATATTGCAATTGGTTGACCATATAGGTTCAGATGAACAGAACACGTATTGCAATGTTTGATCGGCTATGTCACAACGTCTCTTATACTTTTCATATATTCAAGTGCAAATGTTTGTTATACGAACCATTGAAATTACAATTAGCATATATTAACGCAATGAACATATATTCCACATACATATATCATATAAATCCAGCTTATCAAATACAATTCTCATTATAAACATATCCAATAATTCATATATGCGTCAATTCACTTCACTTAAGAATTCAATGCATTATCATATTCAAATGACACATCAACATATTTCTCATACAATTTCATATCAAAACAATTCATATCACATTCACATATTTATACAATTAACATATCAACACATTCCACTCATATATTCATATCATGTTTATACTTACAAAATTTATCTGAGCTAATTCTCTCGAAACGACTTGGACCTTTCTTCGGAATCCCTTCACTATTTTGAGCTCCTATAACATAATTATATATCAAACATACATATATACATCTTATATCCTTTTGCAAATATATAAAGATTAATATAAACTAGAATAGAATTACTATCTGTGAGACCTTATTGACTATAACTAATCATATCTCTCAAATTACTCAACCAAATGAGTTGATTTCAGTCTCATTTTATTCTTAACACATAGCTTTATAACATATAAAAATTTCATAATTTTCTGATCACTTTTCCATTTAATATGAATTTTATATTTTAAACTCTAATTATTTACTGTTTTACCTGCACTTAGAACTAGTATTCTTATGATCTCACTTTACTTCAAAATTCATAACTTTCGACCTACTTACTCAAATGCGATGATTCTTCTTTTGTTCAATTCCTAATACACAATTACATAACATACTAAAACCTCAAAATTTTCAAAGCCTCATACGATTTATAGTGAATTTTCCTTCAATTCCCTACTTCAACCCGTTCTACCTGGACTGCATCTTAGTAAAACGACCATAACTTTCTATAAACAACATGAATCAACCTGATTCATTTTCCTACTTAAACTACACACATAAGGGAATAACATATCAGAATCTTAGAATTTTCTAAGTAGTATAACAATCCCAGATTAATTTCGAAACTCACCTCATCTCTTTAATCATCCAATTTCGGACACTTCATCTTATAAAAATCATAGCTATTGATCTTCTCATCTAAAAATCCCCAAATTTTTTAGAAAGCTTTCTAAGAAATAGATGAACAAATCCCTAGTTTGTGCTATCTACTAATTATGTCTCTAACACCATGAAAATCGAATCACAAGTATAACGAGTTACCTGATTCTTTAGTTCTCCTTCTTCTACGTTTCTCTTTCTCGTTCTCTCTTCCCTCATAACTTTCATATTTTGAGTTTTTTTATGGCTAATTTCAGATACTTATCTCTTCCTTATCACTTCCACAATTATCTATAGGCTAAAATGATCATTTTGCCCTTCTTTTTCATCATATAATACTTACACTTATACTATACTATACTTGTACGGCTATACCAGTAATAAACAACTCAAGTACTAAGTTAATTACCAACTATAATTTCTGCTTTTATCTTCACAAAATTTCAAATCCCTTATATATATATATATATTATCAAAATCAAATACAGACAAGATAGCTTGCCATCTAGCAAAAATCTGTTTAGAGGCGATGTTTTTAACATCTTTAGTTAGTACATCTTTTGCACTTTTACAATCAATCCTTAACAGGAATTTCTGATTTATTAAATCAGATTCAAACTTCTGAATACACAAAACAATAGAAAGAATTTCTTTCTTAATAGTGGAATAGTTAGCTCTAGCTCCTACCCAAATTCCACTAGTAAATCTAACTAAAGATTCAATTTCATTGATTCTTTGCTTAAGGATGCCCCCGTAACTAAGGTCTGATGCATCGGTTTCAACGATTTTGAAAGCATCAGGGTGTGGTATAGCTAAACAAGGAAGAGTTTTAACTCTTAACTTAATTCTTTGAACTACCAAAGTGTGACTTTTAGTCCACTCAGGAGGATTTTTTCTAAGCCGTTCAAATAACGATTTTGCATCTAAAGCATGATCTTTATAAAAGTCAGCTACGTAGTTTAGACTACCAAGAAAGCGTTGAAGCTGATTTTTATCTCTGATTTCATCAGGAAATTTGCTACCGAATTCGATAGCCCTATTAATCGGAATACATGTACCATTTTCAATGGTATGACCTAAAAATTTAATACTAGTTTGGAAAAGTTTAACTTTTCTTACAGAGACGACTAACCCATTTCTTTTAACTAAATCAATAAACAACTTTAAGTGTTTGAAGTGTTGTTCAATATCCTTTGAGAATATAAGAATATCATCAATATAAACAATAGAAAAAGATGAATAGCAGTTGAAGATGTCATTCATAATTTTCTGATATTCAGATGGGGCATTTTTAAGCCCAAAAGGCATGACATTCCATTCAAAGTGACCAAAAGGGACGGTAAAAGCAGTTTTATACCTATCCTTTTCATCAATCTGAATTTGCCAAAAACCAGATTTCATATCAAATTTAGAGAAGATTTTAGCTTCGAAAAGTCTGTTTAACAGATCTCTTTTGTTTGGAAGTGGGTACCTAATCCATCTTAAGACCTTATTTAAAGGTTTGTAATTAATAACAAGTCTAGGAACACCACGTTCAAGCTCTGCTGCGTTTTCAACGTAGAAGGCATGGCAACTCCAGGGGCTATGACTATTTCTAATAAGTCCCTTTTTTAAAAGATCATCAATTTCTGTTTTACAGATTTCTAAATGTCTTGGAGACATGGCAATAGGCCTAGCTTTTGTAGGAATAAATCTTTCATTAAAATCTGGCTCATAAGGAAGCGAAATAATATGCTTCTTTCTTTCTCAAAAGGCAGAGGGAAGATCTGAGCAGATTTCAGAAGTGATTAATTGCTACAAGTGATCAATCCTTTTCTTTAAGATAGGATTTTCAAGTTTCTTTTTTAAGATTTTAAAATCAACTTCACTTTTAAGTGAAGCAACAAATTTTTCCTTTTGTAATAATTTTTGTTTTAAAATATTCAAAGTTTTACTTTTGGGTTGAGAAATGAATTCAAACATAATTTCTTTTTTAACGATTTCAGTTGAAATTCCCTTTTCCGAAATCTTTAAAGGAAATAAACTATGTAAAAATGGATTTCCTAAAATGACAGTTTGATTTAAATTTTTTACCATTATAAATGGTAATTCAAGACAAAGACCTTTGTTGCAAATGGCTGCATTGTTAAGTTTGAAATTAACAGAAAGTTTCTCACCATTTGCAGTGTGTAATTGCTCAAGGGTTTTAGAAAAATATTTTGAAGGAATTAAACCCTCATTAATGCAATTTAAATCATCGCCAGAATCAACTAAAGCAATGGTTGTAACAAAAAATTCTTTGTTAATAACCAAAGTAATTTTTATGTGCCATTTATTAGTAGTGACTCTGTTGATAAGGTCGATGAATTTAAGATTTTCAATCTTACTTATTTCTTTGATACTTTTAGTATCTTTATCAGAAATTTCAACCACTGGTTCTGAAACCTTTTCTAATTCACTATCAGAATTAGAATTCTCTATTTCTAAAAAAGTAACTCTTTCTTGAAGATTTTTAATCTCCTTTTTCATGTCATTGATTTCTGACTTTAAGTCATTAACTGTAGGTTCTCTTTTAGAGTCCTTAAATCTATCAATTATATCTTTAAGATTATAAGTGATATTTTTCTCATCTAATTTCTTTTCTAAATTAGTTGCTTTAGTACATGAAGTACTAGCTTCAGAGCTATTCTTGACTATTTCTAGGTATTGCTCTAAATGCTTTCTTCTTTCAGAAGGATCTTGGATTTGTTCTATTAGAGTTAGAATCATGTCTTCACTTTTAGTTAAGACCATGAGTCCATTTAATGAACAGAGTGACTTGTAATAGTCACATTGACCATCGCAACAATTATCTGGATTATCATTATCTGAGTTTGACTCAGATGTGTAATCGTTATTTTCGAAGATATAATCTTCTTTTTCAGAATCTGTTTCTATTAACAAGACTTTTAATAACGAATCTTTAAGATTGTTATCTAAAGACAGAGATTTAATCTGCTGTTTTACTCTACATTTGTTAGAGTAATGACCTACTTTTCCACATTTGTAACAAATGATATTTGGAATAATTTCATTCTTTCTGGGTTTCTTGGAAGACGAAGCATTTTTAAAATGTCTCTTCTTATTAAATTTTGATTTTAATGTTTTAGAAGACCTTTGATCCTTCTGTTCATTAAAAAATCTTTTTCCTTTATGAATGGGTTTTTTAGACCTTTTCTTAATAGGATTGAATCCTAATTGTTCGCAAAAAGATCCTAAAATACTCTTTCCAGAGAATCTTTCGCTTTGAGCTTGTCTATGAATTTTCAATTCATTGCAGAGAAGTAAACCTTCAGCAACAATTTCTGTTGGGATTTCACCATAGGTGAGAGAAGCATAAGGAATAGTACCATTATACTTTTTCTTTATTCTATCTCTTACTTTATCTGCAAATAATCTAGGAAGTCCGGAAATGAATTTTTCTTTCCAAAAATCCTGAGTACAATCGTCTCGAGTGTAAACAGCACTCAAGAAAATATCTTTGTACCATTTAAATTCTGATAAATCTTTACAGCACAAGTTCATTAACTGCTCTATAGTTTGTTCAAAAAATGAAGATGTTGATCCTAAAAAGTGTAAGATCAAAGTATAGATTAAAACATTGACAGCATCAGGGGCTTGTCTATTTCCTTCAGTTTTAACTGCATTTAGAATTGTATTCTTAGATTCATTGGACACATAAAAATTCCACCAACCTTTAAGTTGGCCAGTAAAGCCAGCAATTATTGCTTCAGCAATACTTCTATCATTATTATTGTGTATCCTAGAGGCAGAGGCATACATCAAGATATATTGAATAACATTTTTTATCTGATATTCAGATAATACATCAATATTCCATTCTTCTATGGCTCTTCCATCAAAGGATACCATAGAAGGTCTGAACTCTTCCTACTGTAAATTAACAGGTGAAGGTCTAGGATAGTAAGGTTTATCAGAAGAACCCTTAGAGTGGTAAATTTTATTTACCTGATTACTACTATCAATTTTTAAATTTTGAAATAAGGTTTGAAGCTTATCCACTTCAGTATCTTTAAAACTTTCAGTTTCAGAAGAATTGTCAGAAAAAGTAGAACTTTCAGTTTCTTCTATTTTCTTAGTTAGAGGGGCAATTTCTTTAGGCTCTATTTGAATTCCTTTCTGTTTTTTCTCAATATGTTTTTTCTCAACAGGAATTAAAGCAAGACGTTTAGTGATTTCATCAACTAATTCGTTTTGAGGTTTATCAAATTTAAAATCTAATTTTTCATTACAAGTTGGTTTGATAACTACCTTCTCCCCTACTTTTAAAGTAGGTACAGATGCTTTAAGCATAGTATTTTCAATATGGCATAGTTGCTCACTCATAGTGTGTAAAGTTAAGTTTGTAAAATTATTTTGTTTAACAAAAGTGTCAGAACCATTGACAAATGGACTACATTCTATTTTCGTTTCAGGAGTTATTTGGTAACTAACTGAAACCAAAGGAGGATGTAGGCTTGTCAAGGCTTCTCCTTGTGGTGTGAGAAAGGTCTTATAGGACTTTTCTAAGGTTTCTAAGAAATTTAAATTCTCGAAATCTGGATATTTAATATCAGATTTTTTACCTTTAAGGTAAAGTATTTGTTTAACAAATTCTGGGAAAGATCTACAACCTTCATTGTTCATCTTTGAGATGTATAAGTCATATTTATTATTCCACTTAATTTTTTCTCTTTCAGAGAAAGTAATTGTATACCATTTTTCAAATGAGGTTAGGTCCTTGGTTAATATACTTACAGAGTAATATCCCATATCTGACATAGAAGGACTATTTGGACTTTCATAAAGTGGTTTAACCACATTATCAGACAATCTTTCAGTTGCCTTTACTTCTTCTCCTAATTTAATTGGGACTGAAGAAGTTGAAGATCGTGGTGGTAAATAAGTAGGATTTTTTATACTTCTACTGAAAGATCTTCTACTAGATAAGGATCTTTGTTTGTCAAACTTTAAGATGACACTACCATCAGATTCTTCTAAGACATAGTCAATTTGTGAATTTTCTTCCTTATTTAAAGGAACAGCGTCGTCAATTTTTCATGAATCTGGGAAATTTAATTGATCCCAAGGAATTGGTCTGGGAACAACTAAATTTCCTTTTGACAAATCAGTCAAAAATAAAGTTGTGACGCTCTTAGGTGTGTTTAACATCTTATTAGCACCATCTTTAAGATTGGGCACAGTAGAGTTCATTACCTTATAATGAATTCGATAAATTAGGATCTGATTTTTTGATCCAGGCTTCATTTCAAAGCCTTCAGTCTTGATATCCAAAGATGCTATGTCCATTATATGAGGACAGTCTAATGGTACTGTTAAGTTTGGATAACAAGTAAAGTAAATGGGTCCATCTGTTAAAGAAGATTTAATAGCTCCTAATAAAGAGTCAGTGAACTTTAAGTTCCTTTTGTCTCTAAGACAGACTAAAGTAGTGATAGGCAAGCCTAATCGAGTAGCCGGTTTAACCGCTACTTGAATCATTCCAATATGAATAAAAGAATATAATTCTTTGTGTTTATCTATTAAACTTTTAGTTAATAGATTAAACGAGTTAATATTATCATCTATAGATACAGACTGTTTTACAGTCTTCACAATATAGTCTGATTTAATCAGAAAATTACTATTTGATTTATATATGCTTTTAGCACTAGAAGGAGGCAAGTTCCAGTTATGTAAATCATTTTCAATGTTACTTTCTAATACTATTTCTTTATTTTTACATTTATTATTTTTTTATTATTATTAGAGGAACTACCAGAGAGTTTTTCAAATATAGCTTCCATAGTACTTGATCACTGTCAACGATTTACGTCAGTAATCTGCCAATAACGCCAATCACACGGCTCGAATGGCTACGACAACGCGACTTGGGGTTTCACAAGTCTTATAGAAGATCAATTTAGAATACGTTCTAAATAGTATTCAAACAATAATAAAAAATATAATAAACAGAAAATATAAAGAAATAAATACTAGAAGAATGCGAAAATGATGTACAAAACAGAACGGAGCCGATCAACAGAGTATAAATGGCTCTGATA
The DNA here is from genome assembly GCA_947683365.1 of Euphorbia pulcherrima. Lineage (NCBI taxonomy): Eukaryota > Viridiplantae > Streptophyta > Magnoliopsida > Malpighiales > Euphorbiaceae > Euphorbia > Euphorbia pulcherrima. The sequence continues at coordinate 2,879,696 of CANTUS010000008.1, forward strand.
CTAAAATTCAACGGATCGCAAACTAAAACTTCAAATTATATTTATACAGACAAATAAAACACACATACATACAATTTATACAAAATATTGAAAATAATTACAAAAGTATAGAAAAACTTAAGTAAGTTAGACGTGTACAAATAGCCGGGAAAAATGGCTGGAAAAAGTCACCGGAACCAGATCGGTGATCGGAAAAATTACTGCCGGAGGGTGGTGGTCGTCGGAGAGTGGTCGGAGACTGTGGCCAGAGACTGGTGATCGAAGGCAGGACTGGTGGCCGGAGGCAGAGCGTCTCTCTCTTCTTTCTCTCTCTAAATTCTTTTAAAATTTTGCTTCTGCTTTGAAATGGGCAGCACTTCGCCTTTTAAAGGCATTGATCCGGTTATCCGATAAAAAGTGACCGGTAGAAGCGGTCATCCGGTAGTAAGTAAAGGGTGACCGGTTGAAGCGGTTTATCAGTCCTTTAAGGATTTTGATGCAGAGGTGACCGGTAAGAATCTTACTTCTTTAGAGACTCTAGGAAATCTCCAAGAGAACCTTCGTCTAAGTCAACTGTATCTTCAGGACTTTGTGCATCATATAACCAGTCGAAAGGATTGGGACTGGCAGGAATGTTAATCTTTGCCTTTCCTCTACTGGAAGAGGCATCTGATCTTTCTTTCTTTATTGGGGATGTGTCCATTGGAGAAGGAGCATCAGCTTTCCTTTTAGGAGAATCATGAATGACAATCCCTTTAGGCTTGGGATTGGAGGGAGGTGTATTAACCTTAGAATTTAAGAGATCCATCATATAAGCTTTAAGCTCTTCCTCATTCATTTTCTTAAGAAGACTCTCAAAGAAGGCTAGTAAGGGAGTAGAAGATTCTACCTTGTCAAGGTCAGAGGGTTTCTTTAAAAATATCAATTTTTCTTTAGAATAAACTGAGGGTTTTTCAAAAAATTCAAACTTGTCCTACCATTTAATGGCGATTTTTCTGACTAGCCAAGGCAGCTCAATTTCATTGGCTGGTATTTGAGAAATTAACTCTCTCTGCTTGCAGATGACATCGTAATCCCATTTTAGGATCCATGGAACTTTATAAGAAGCAGTAAAGAGCAATCTAGTGAAGCCACAAGAATTGTTAGCTTCACTGAATTCATCAAAAAATCTTCTGACCCTTTTAGGGAGGCAGATGGGAAATGATCCCCATTGCTGGAACCAATGATGGAACCAATTTGGAAAAGAGGTTGTTGGTTTAACCAACTGAAACTGGATGAACCAGGTGAATTTCCTAAAACTATTGTTGTATAGCAAAGCCTGAGACTAGGCCTGAATATAATCGAGGTAACTATAAGCTATTCGACTACTCTTGTGCATAAAAAACAGATCGTTCTCCCATTCTTTTGGAGTTATGATCTTTAAGATCGTGAGTTTGGCAAAGGCCCATTCATTGCCATTTCTTTTCATAGGTTCGAATTTTATTGAACCCGTATCTTCTAAGATGGTTAGGTAGAAACCATAATCTTTGGGATAGAAGGGAACAGTTGAATGGTTTCTGGTGTAAAAAGTGGCGACTTCATAGGGTTCAAGCCTACTGTACCTATTTTCAATAGGACAAATAAAAATATAATTTGTAGGGATAAAAGGCCATATTTCCTCCTTTAAGGATTCCGGTTCTAGGGATATTTGGTAAGCATCATCATCATAAGAATCATTTCTACTTTCAGTAGAAAGATTATCTATTTGCTGTGCTATTCTGGAAGTGCTCCTTTGAGGAGTTCTGTTTTGAGGCATGCTTCTTTGAGAAGTCTTTTGATTTTGTTCTTGCCTAGAAGATTGTCCCTCAAATCTTTTAAGATTAAGATTATTCTTCTTTGAAGTCATTTCCTGCAAGAAATTCCCTGGTTAAGAAATCTGGTAGGGAGTTTTCAACTCCATTAATAAACTCGATATTAAAATCAAATACAGACAAGATAGCTTGCCATCTAGCAAAAATCTGTTTAGAGGCGATGTTTTTAACATCTTTAGTTAGTACATCTTTTGCACTTTTACAATATATATATATATATATATATATATATATATATATATATATATATATATATATATACTTCATCTAATAATTTCTAATATATATGCATAAATGACTAAAATGATGTGTGAAATAGGATGTTACACTCTTCCTCTGAGCTCTCAACTAAAATAAAGGAGTATATTGATACCAAGTTTGAAAACTTATCAAAATTCATCACTGAAAGGGATCCAGAACCTACAATCACGGAGTTGGGAGAAGAACAACAAGCTGTCTAAGAAATGATTGTAAACTTTCTGGATGAATCTCTCCCTAAAATCCAAGAAAAAATGCTAGATGGGAGATGAGATTGGAAGTCGTTTGGCCGGACTTGAGAAGATCATAAGTGATTGGAAAGCCAACTTCACTAAGGAAGTAAGGCTCCAAACAGAATCTATCCATAACATCCGTAGAGGTATTAGTGAAGAGATTACTCTCATTCAAACCAGAATCAATAAACTATCCTTATCCAGATCTTTTTCTGGCCCATCAATTCCTGAAAGCCAACTCCTTCCAGTCTTCCACAATCTGGTCAAAGTTATTGGGGACTCCGGCTTCTTCGGATAAAAAGGGGTAACAACACTGCTTAAAGCTCTCTTCCCTTATTTTGATAAGAAGGATCAAGAGTTTATACTACACATACATCCTGCCATAAAACAGACTTATGCTCAAATAAAGAAAGCCATCCGACCCTACTACATCACTCCAGCCACCGTTGATCATATTATTAATGAGAGGAGCAAAGGTAGTGTTGACTACTCCATATACTCTAAAGCTTGGCAAGAAGCCTGGGATAATAGAACCTGCTTGGTAATCGATCCCCAAGCTAAAAACAAAAAGGGGGAGAAAATGCAGTAGAGTCAACAAGGGGAAGGGACCAAAAAAGGCAAGGAAAATTAGGGAGGATCATCTGGTGGGAATTAGACTAGCTATAATTCTGTAACAATTTTTATAATAGCTAGATTCACTATTATATATCTCTGTAATCTGTAATCCAAAGCTTTATTGATGTTAACCATTGTTAACAGCAGAAGTACATATATAGTGAAAATCTAATTCTCAAAAATTGCTTCTAAAGTACAATCTGAAATAGTATTATAAAAATATTAGAAGCTAGAACTCAAAAATATTGGGGGAGTTAGGATGCTAAAATTATGGGGGAGTAAAATCTGTAAATGACTAAGTATCAAGAATCATACTTAGCTCATATACACTCCTTGTCCCTAATTCTTAGCTGTCTTAGTTTTTGTTTCCATCAAATGGGGGAGATTGTTGAAAAACAATGATCCGGAATCACAATTAGATTAAAATATCCGGATCATGTATGAAAGAAACAAAAACTTGAACAAAGTATCTCCTAAATCCAATGGAAGCATCCGGACAAAATCCAACTACAAGATCATCCATTGAAGACATCAAGTGCCTAAGAATATACTATAAAATTATCAAGATACAGTTTGGAAATGAAACAAACTTTAATCTCTCAAGACCAGCATCCGGAAGAACTGATTGTACAAACTCCGAAAGAAGACAGATCCGGAGATTCCGAGTCTGAGAGCATCCAGAAGACTCAGATATCAAGACAATGGGAAAAGTTTCAAAGACAACTTTTCCCTCCACCTTTTTCATCTACATAGTCAAAGATTCTTTCCCCGCAAGCAAGAAAAAAGAGACAGCTTGCACTTTTCAGAAAGAGGACTAACACCGGACATAAAAAGTTAACAACCTTTTTCACTTAGACCAATAAGGAGGCACGTGAAGCTCACACCAAAAAGTTACTGATATAAAAGTTGGTGTGACACTAAAATACTAGGAAAACGATCACTGACATCTTTTCAGCCTCAATTCCAAGGATTCAAACGGGTCAAATAACTGTCTAACAGATTGATCAATGGCTCCAGAAGAGCCACATTTTACCTGATCAACGGTGAAGATTGAGTTATAGCTCACCAACCCAACGGCTACATTTATGATCCAAGCCTACAAAAGGGATGCTTCACAAGTTGAGAAGGTGTTGGTTGACTTGAGATAGCAATTAACAAAGAGAATTTGCAAGAAGCAATCAGACATTCATCCCTCCAAGAATCAAACAATTCCAAATTAGTTTGTAAGGATTCCTAAGTGAGTTATAAACTTAAGGAAATCCAAAAACCAAAACCTTTGACAAAAACCAAAGCGTAAAAGATCTCCTACTTGGGTGAGTAGTGAGATTGGGATATAGCTTGAAGTAGGTGCTTTGAGTGGGATCTCCCTGTAGGACTCAACTTAGTTTCGGGGTAGAAGTCTAAGTGGTATATCCTGCTAAAGACAAAAGGACTTAGCTAGGAGTTGGTGCTTCTAGTGGTATATCCTACATCCAGAAGGGGTTACCATCCAGAGATAACCTGTAAGGCTTGATTCCTGCCAATTGGAAAGGAATCCACTAGTGGATAAGCTCGGAGGAAGGAAACTCTGGGGACTAGACGTAGGCGGGGCCGAACTAGTATAAATCACTGTGTTTGATTTTCTTTCCCTTACTTATTGCATTATATTGTCATATTTGCATTATCCGGATCCATCCTCCGGATCATAATCAAACACGCTACACTTAGACTTGTTACAGTCTATTAATTCCGCGAAAAAGGTTCATTCACCCCCCTCTGACCTTATGTAGACCCTCACAGGGACCAACAATAGTTGTCAAAAGCACTTGCTTTTGTGCTTAGAGCGCAAAAGCGCAGCGCACCCTGTGCACTTCTGTGGGGCACAAAGCGAGCGCTTTTTTTTAAAAAAAAGCAAGCTACTCTGAATTTATTTATATTTTTCTATCTATTCATATTTTTCTTTCATTCTATATGTTATTTTGAGTCCTCTGTTCATTTTTTTGTATGTTCATCTATTTCTTTCATTCTATTTGATATTTTTAAGTCCTGTGTCCACTGTTTTTGTTTCTTTCTGTTTGGAGTTGTTGTTAGTTAGTTTTAGTTTTCTTTAATTGTTATTCATAGTTTTAGACTTAGTTTTAGACTTTCGTTTTAATTTCTGATTGAATTCATTTTTTTATATGTTCATCATCTCTTTCTTTCATTCTATTTGATATTTTTAAGTCCTCTTTGTTTCTTTCTGTTTGGAGCTTGCTAGTTATTTTTAGTTTCCGACTGATATTTGATACTTGTTAATTGTTATTAATAGTTTTAGACTTAGTTTTAGACTTTTTTTTTAATTTTTGATTGATATATGTTAAACTTGAACTGTTGTTAAATGTTCTGAATGTTAAGAAAATGAACTTGAATTGATTTAGTTTTAGTTTTAGTTTTAGTTTTAGTGTTTAAATGATTTTTTACGGGTTAATTTTTACAAGTTATGTAATTCTGTAGTTATAGTTTTAATTTTGTTATTGATATTTACTAGTTTTAATTTTTAAGTAGTTATATATATATATATAACTATATATTGTAAAATTTACCTAGTGCGCTTTTTTGCGCCTTTTGTAAACCAAGAAGGGAGACCCTAGCGCTTTGAGTGCGCTTTACACTCATGACAACTATGCTCCATATGGATTTGGCGTGAGGGGGTGTGTGTTAGATTTCTCACATTGTTTGAGGCTTGAACATTGTTACTCCTTATATATATGAAACAACACTCACCCTTTGAATTTTGAAGTATTTTTTGCGTCGATTTAGTCTTTCATACTAATTGTTGATGTTTATGTTGATTGGATTACTCCCCAATTCATGCTAATTAGCCCAATCAGGAAGATTACAATTAATTCCATTTATTTGTATTTATTTTATTACCTTTCATATAAGAATCATTCATATATAAATACCCACATTGTAATATGTTTGAAAATCAAGAGATAAATACAATTATCTTTCTCAAAATTCTTCATGGTATCAGAGCCCGTTTATGATGTTGCGTCACCCGTTGATAGCTCCACTCTCCAAATAAGTTTGGGCGTGAGGGGGGTGTGTTGAATATCCCACATTGGTTGTGGCTTGAGCAATGTTGCTCCTTATATGTGTGAGGGCAACTCTCACCGTTCAAGGTACCTTTTAGGGTGAGTTAGGCCATTGTTCCATATTCAGGGGGAGACTACAAATGAAGATATGATGATTGATGCTCATATTGAGGGGGAGAGTCCTGCCAGAGAACAAGTTGGGAGGTTGGAGACTACAAATGAAGATGTGATGGTTGATGTTAATATTGAGGGGGAGACTCCTTCCTGAGAGGAAGTTAAGAGGTTGGATAGACCCAACTTGTTAAGATATTTGAGAAGAATTAGAACAGAAGATGCCGTTATGCAATGTGCTACTGACCATTCTTCTCCTTCATCCTCAGGTAAGTCACCTTCTTCTCCTTCATCTTCAGATGAGTTACCTAACTCTCAAAATGATGTGATTTATCTATTGCCCAGAGAAAGGGGGTCAGGTCTTGTATTAATCATCCTGTATATCCTTTGTCTGACTTTGTCTCTCATCATTCATTGTCTACCCCCTGTAGAGATTTTGCTTTGTTCCTCTTATCTATATCTATTCCACAGGATTGGAGAGAAGTCATTGTAGATCCAAAGTGGAAGCATGATATGCTTGAAGAAATGAAAGCATTATCCAAGAATGAGACTTGAGAACTTGTTGTTCCTCCACCAGACAAGAAGTTGGTAGGTTGCAAATGGGTGTTCACTGTCAAACACAAAGCGGATGGCTCGATTGAAAGATACAAGGCTGGGTTGGTTCCAAAAGGTTTTACTCAAACTTATAGAGTAGACTACCAAGAAACATTCGCTCCAGTTGCAAAGACGAACACCGTAAGAGTCATATTATCATGTGTTGCTAATATTGATTGGGACTTGCACCAATTTGATGTCAAACATGCATTTCTTCATGGAGACTTGGAAGAAGAAGTTTACATGGACATTCCTCTTGGATTTGAGAACCACCAGAGTGAAGGGAAAGTCTGTAAATTGAAGAAAGCCTTGTACGGTCTAAAGAAGTCTCCAAGAGCATGGTTTGATAGATTCAGCAAAGCTTTGATTTCTTTCGATTGCAAACAGAGCCAAGCAGATCATACTCTCTTCATAAAACATCAACGGGGTCAGGTCATATTACTCATAGTGTATGTTGACGATATAGTGATGGCAGGAGATGACAACGAGGAGATGGTTCAACTGGAAAAGTTGTTGGCTCGTGAATTTGAGATCAAAGCTCTAGGAAAGCTCCAATATTTCTTAGGAATTGAGGTTGCCAGATCAAGTAAAGGAATCTACATTTCTTAGAGAAAATACGTCCTAGACTTGTTGACAGAAACTGGGATGTTGGGTTGCAAACCCATGGATTCGCCTATTGAAAGCAATCACAAGCTTCAATCTAGGATCGGAAAGTCAGTGGACAAGGAGAGATATCAGAAGCTCGTGGGTAAGCTCATATATCTTTCACACACGAGACCAGATATAGCCTATGCAGCTAGCTTGGTGAGTCAATTTATGCATGACCCGCGAGATCCACATATGCAAGTTATTTTTCATATCCTGAGGTACTTAAAGTATGCACCTGAAAAGGCCTTCTTTTGTCGAACCATGGTCATCTTGTTGGATATGATGTATGCCCTTAAGGCAATTAGGGCGACATGTCTTGATTATGTAATGGTACAAATAATTTATTTAAGCTAATAAAGGCATTTAATCTTTTATTTATATCGATGTACTTGTAAATAGATTATGGCTGGTTAAAATATATTCATTGACGTATGTATACAAAAGTCTTTGACTTATCATAGCATGAAGTCAGAGAAATTATAGTTGGACTATATTTAGTGAGATCTGCTTCATGTGCAATTATGATTATGTCTAAACTATCCCTAGTCGTAGTTTCATCAAGAAAAGATAGTGATGAACCGGTAAGACAAGCATGTGGTCAACTTTCTAGGAAAGGGTCCAAGCAGTCAATCTCCTAACACTGAAGGTGGTGTCTTAAGTTTGACACATGGATATATTTGGGAGACATATTGGAGATCGCAGTAAGGTAAACACTTGGTATATATATCAATGTGTTAGTGTTTATCTTCATGCAATAAGCTTTACGAATATCCTCATACTTGATATGCTAGTTACCGTGTGCGGTACCATCATTATATTTTGGGTCATTCCCATACACTCATTAATTTAGGGTGTCACGGGTGATTACGGGGTATAAATGACAACACGTTGGTAAGCTATGTAGTCGGAAAGAATCCATCACTCCGGATATATTAAGGAGTTGTACATGGCCGCTTGTTGAAGTTATGATTGCTATAAACCTCTGATCAGAGTATGTGTTTGATAGAAATAGTTTCTAGTCAAACACACTATGGTAAAAGGCAATATACTTCGGTAACAAGTTAATAACTAAGATAGCTTGGAGCAACCTTGCTATTAGTGGGTTAACACTTTAACCGAACCCTATAAACCAGATAGTATCAATATTAAAGAATGGAAAGAGTTTATCACATTGGATAACTATTGCATTAACCGGGATTAAGTCGTAAGCACAAATGACGTTTCGAGTAATGGGGGATGGTAGTTACTTGCTAGAGGCGTACTATAGTCGTTTAAGGTAATAGAGTTCTATTCACGGCCTAGAACCTCGAGCCAATGGTTCCATTAGAACAAGGGTTAGTTAAGCCTTAACAGCTCAATACTTCGAGATTCTATAAGGTCACACACATTGAACTTTCATCATACTGAGTAAAGAATTAATAGACTTGATCTATTGAAAAAATATGAAGAAATGAAATGGTTGGTTGGACCAAGCATTTTTTTATTTATTGACCGGTAACTAATTTATAAGGTTCATAAAATAAAATATTGATTTATTGAGGAGAGCTAAAAAAATTGGATTGCCAAAGCGAGGGTTAGACCATGCGCACATGGGCCCTGCAAGCCCGAAAGGACTTGTGGGGGTCTGCGACAAAAGGCCACACGAGTGCATGGTGCACTCGTGGGTCGCAAGCCGCGCAAACCCAGCTTGCGCGGGCCTGCGGCCTGGGCTACACAGCCCAAAAGGGCCATCCGTGAGCTAGGCTTACGGGTAAGCCCGCGATGTCCAGCTCGCGGGGCAAAGTAGGCTCGCAAGAGCCTACCTTACACAAGCCCGCTAACCCGACTTGCGGAGCAAGCGGGGTTAGCTTAAGGATCACGCAGATCCACTAGGGTCCGCGTGTTACTCAAGGGCGGATGGGAATTTTCGCATCCCGCAATTATTTCGAGGAGCTCTTACTCCCCCTATAGAATGGGAGCTCCTCCTCATTGCTTAATTGCACCAGATCAATAGAAAATCCTTCAAGTAAGGTAAAATTGAACAATATATTTTCAGTTGGGATTTTAGAGTGGCCTAGCAGCTACTCAAGGTTTTTTAGTTCTTCCTCATTCAGAGGTTTCAGTTGGTGGGGTTCGTGTGGATACTTATAGAGGCTATCCTACACTTGGAAGCTTGTGTAAAGAGGTTCTACTAAAGCACGCTTCGACTGGTATGTTATTAATTATTATGTCTTTTTCTTTAAGCATTTTAGACTCAATAATTATTATGCTTAGGTTATTTTCATGCTTAGTTTATTTTATGCTTAGGTTATAGCCTAGAGTTATAACATGTTTAGGTTATAGCTGAGAGTTATAATATGCTTATTATAAAATATATATACTAGGATATAATTTAGAACTATGGTATGCCTAGTCTATGCATACTAACCTAAGTAGAGAATTATTTAATTAAGGCTTTATTTAATATGCAACTAATAGGAGTTCCTGGGGACACGGACAAAATTTTGAATTTCCGTCGTGCATGTTATGCATGTTCAAATTGACTGTCAGTTTCCAATAGTGGTATCAAAGCTTGCTATTTAGTGCATAATTAAATTAGAAGCGAACTAAATTTTATTTTCTATATGAAATGATTTGTTGTTTATTTAATTGTTTGGAACAATATATATATATATAAACTTGGTTTTTCATTTCAATGTTAGAAAATTGTTATGAATAATTTTGAATAAGCTTGCTCAACTTACTCAAAGTATATAAGATTCAATAAAATATATAAGTTATATGGGTTATAAATGCTTTCAATTTACATGAATTGAGAGAACAAAATTTTAGTTCAAAAGGATCCATTGCTCTTCTAGTTTGCGCCCGTATTTGTTCTGGCTAAGGATTGATTTTGGTGTCTACTCACTTCAAGGGCACATCTCCTACCTGGGAACCTATATCGATGCAACTCGAATTGACTTGAGAGATTAAAATGGACTATTTATTTCTAGTATATAAGATGGTGCTTATATATGATCTATAACAAAGTAAAAATTAAATTTTATTCAATAAAAGCTTAAAAGAAATGCAATATAAATATAATAAATAAAAGTGTTAATTATTTTATATAAAATCTGGGTTGATGGAATAATTATAATAATGAGCTTGAACCCACCTAAGGTTGAGCCTTAAAATTAATTCTAAAATTCTCTGAATTAATATAAATTACTATAACTATGTCCATCTAATAAAATCCTAGATTGGGTGGGACGTTTAACACTAATAAAATTCTAAAGTAAATATATTAAGGCAAGTTATAGTCTTCCTTACTCAAATTTATAATATGATCTCTTTGGGCTATCAAAGTGTTGAGCAAAGCATTCCTTGTAGTCCACATTGATCGGTTATGAAAATTGAGATAGGGTCTACCTTAATAGGACTAGGTAGCCCACCATAAAATTGGGGGCTAGCGCAGGACTGAGACATATTCAAGGAGATTCTAAAATAAGAGCACACGTCCCTTGGGATTAGGGAACTTGAATGTATTAGCAATTGTATACGATGCAAATGGAATGGGATTCCAACTATAACTTACTAATATGACTTGACTCATAAAATTGGAAGTCATAATAGACTAGTTATAGATGCTACCTACTAGGAAGTTTAGCTGGGCTAAGATTCCCGAATTCAATAGAATGAGCTATTGTAAATTTCGAAGAAAATAGTAGGACAAATGTAGTTAATTTAAAGACCTTTTATTACATGCATGTACTAAAAACTAATATCTGAACTATTTTCTTTTCTTATATCTTAGGTTGAAAATGACTTCCAACGTTAATATCCGTCTGTTACTTGACACAAAATTGAATGGCTTGAACTTTTCTGATTGATTCCAAGCTGTGTAAATAAAACTCAGATATGAGGGAGTCGCCTATGTTCTGGATGAAATTTTCCCTGTTGAACCTAATATTGAGGATCATGTGGAACATGATGCCTGGTTGAAGCGCAGGAAAGATCTTGAGAATGCAATATGCATTATGTTGGGGTCCATGAATCCTGAGCTTCAGAAACAATATGAGAATATGACCTTAGAGGACATGGTTCTCCATCTTGTGGAGTACTTTGCTGAGCGGGAAAGGACAGAGAGGTATGAGACCTCCAAACTCCTTTTTGGAACCAAGATGCAGGTTGGCACCTCTGCCTCTCAGCATGTTCTGAAACTCTTGGGATACCTTGAGAAGCTAAATCGATTGGGATTCAAGATGAATCATGACTTAAGCATTGACCTTGTGTTGATGTTCTTAACAGATAGTTACTCAGGCTTCGTGCCTAACTATTACATGAAGAAGATTAATTCTACTATCGCAGAATTATTCAACATGCTAAAGACAGTAGAACCTCAGATCAAGAAAGATCACAAACCACTACTGTTGGTCGAGAAAGGCAAGGCTTCTAAGAAAAAGATGCAGGCATTGGGTGCCAAGAAAAGAATCAGTGAGAAGAAAGAAAAGAAGACATCGAAGTATGTCTGCTTCCAGTGTGGGAAACCGGGACATTGGAAGAGTGATTGTAAAGCTCCTGCTTCTGAACATTTGAAGAAGAAGCCTGCAGAGGCATCTACTTCAGGTATGTTTGTAATTGAAAACTATGCTACTTTTTCGCGTGAATCCACTTAGGTATTAGATATTGGTTGTGGTTCTCATATCTGTACTTCTGTGCAGGGACTAAGGAACACTAGAAGACTTGCAAAAGGGGAGATGGACCTGCGTGCGGGAAATGGAGCCCGAGTAACTGCGTTAGCTGTAGGAAGCTTTAATCTTATTTTGCCAAGTGGACTTGTTTTAGTTTTGAATAATTATTACTACATTCCGAGTGTTACTAAGAATATTGTATCTGTCGCGTGTTTAGCAGCAGAAGGATTTGAAATTTTATTTTCTTATAATAATTGTCAGATTTGCTTGAACAATGTTATTTATGGTTATGGGTTGTTGAATGGTGGCATTTATATTCTTGATACTAAAACAGAAGTTTTTAATGTAAACAATGCAAAGAAAGTTAAATTAGATAATGAGAATTCCTTCTACTTATGGCATTATCATTTAGGCCACATAAACAAAGATAGCTTAACCAAGCTGCATAAGCGAGGTGACTTGGGCCCAATAGATTTGAAGTCTTATGGTGATTACGAACCTTGTTTAAGAGGGAAAATGACAAAGTTGCCCTTCAAAGGAAAGGGTGAACGAGCCACGAGTACATTGGAACTTATACATACTGATGTCTGTGGTCCAATGAGTGTTCAAGCACTAGAAGCATACTCCTACTTCATAACCTTTAATGATGATTACGATACGGTTATCTGTACTTAATGAAGCACAAGTCTGAAAGTTTTGACAGTTTAAACTATTTAGAACTGAAGTAGAGAAACAACTTGAGAAAAGTATTAAAGCACTTCGATCAGATTGAGGTGGAGAATACTTAAGTTAGGAGTTTCAGGATTATCTAAAAGAAAACGGGATAGTTCCCCAGTGGACCCCTCCTTATACGCCACAACACAATGGAGTGTTTGAAAGGAGGAATCGAACTTTATTAGATATGGTTCGGTCCATGATGAGCCAAGCAGATCACAGTAAACCCTTTTAGGGATATGCACTAGAGAACGCGGTTTATGTATTGAACAGAGTGCCATCTAAATCATTTGATTTTACACCTTATGAAAGATGGTGTAATAAAAAGCCATCTCTAAGTCACCTTAGAGTATGGGGCTGTCCTGCCATGGTAAAGAGGATGACATCAGATAAGCTAAGTGATAAATCTAACAAATGTCTGTTCATTGGATATCCAAACAAAACTATTGGTTATTTATTCCACCAACCCGAAGCACATAAGGTATTTGTGTCTCGAAGTGCTCACTTTCTGGAAAAGGAACACTTACTTGAAAAATTCAGTGGGAGCAATATTGAACAACAGGTTCAAGAGGAAGAAACAGATAATTAACTTATCAACCCCGTTCCAGATACACAAGAAAGTGTGATCCAAGAACAACCTATCGAAACACAAGGTCGTATTCATAAAGGTCCCAATAGATATGGTTTTATCATCACTGATGATAAGGAACTATATCTCATGGAGGATGATGAACCAAGAACCTATGATGAAGCAATGAAAGCTCAGATTCGGATAAATGGCTTAAAGCCATGAAATTCGAAATGGATATCATGTATGAGAACCAAGTTTGGAATTTGGTTGATGCACCGCAAGAGGTTAGACCGATCGAGTGCAAATGGGTCTACAAGAAGAAGACTGACATGGATGGTAATGTGATTACCTATAAGGCAAGGTTAGTTGCGAAAGGTTATAGGCAACGTGAAGGTATTGACTATGATGAAACTTTCTCACCGGTGGCCATGCTTAAATCCTTAAGGACACTCCTCACCATTGCTGCTTATTATGATTATGAGATCTGGCAGATGGATGTTAAAACAACATTCCTTAATGGGGATCTGGATTGGGATGTGTATATGACACAACCTGAGGGTTTTACATCTCAGAATGGCTCGAAAGTATGCAAACTGTAAAGATCCATTTATGGACTTAAGCAGGCGTCCAAGAGTTGTAATTTAGGGTTTGATTAGATAATCCGTGAACTTGATTTCTGTCCAAACATTAATGAGTCTTGTGTTTATAAGAAGGTTAGTGGGAGTGCAATCGTTTTCTTAGTGCTGTATGTCGATGACATTTGACTAATAGGAAACGACATTTCTCTTCTTCAAAGTGTTAAAGTATGGTTGTCAAGAAAGTTCTCCATGAAAATCCTTGGTGAAGCATCATTTATACTAGGTATATAGATCTATAGGGATAGATCCAAGAGGCTGTTAGGTCTTTCTCAAAGTACATATATAGACAAGTTCTGAATAGGTTCAACCTTGAGCATTCGAAGAAAGGTTATCTCCCGATGATAAAGGGGATTAACCTATCTAAATCTGAGTGTTCGAAGACAGCTCAAGATAGAATGCGCATGAAGGATATTCTCTATGCATCCGTGATAGGGTCCATCATATATGCTATGATATGTACTAGGTCGGATGTCTCTTAAGCTTTGAGCTTTACGAGTAGATATCAGTCAGATCCAGGTGAAAAGAACTGGATTGCCGTCAAGGCAATTCTTAAGTACTTGAGAAGGACTAAAGATGAGTTCTTGATATATGGAGATGGTGATCTCACAATTAGAGGTTACACTGATGCGAGTTTTCAATCTGACAAGGATGACTTTAAGTCTCAGTCAAGTTTTGTCTGTGTTAAATGGAGGGGTGGTATGCTGGAAGAGTTCCAAGCAAGAAACTACTACTGATTCAACCACGGAATCTGAATACATTGTTGCGTGCGAAGCAACAAAAGAAGCTGTCAGGTTAAAGGGATTTATTGGTGATCTCGGTGTGGTGCCTGAGACTGTTGATCCAATTACTTTGTATTGTGATAACAATGGTGCTATTGCTCAGGCAAAGGAACCACGGTCTTACAAGAAGAACAGACATGTATCCAGGAAGTATCATATAATCAGGGAGATTGTTGATGCGAAGATAATAAGACTAGAATATGTACCCACTGATAAGAACCTCGCGGATGGTTTGACAAAGCCATTGACTCAAGTCAAACATGACCAGCATGTTAAAGCATAGGGATTAAAACATATGGCTAATTGGCCTTCGTGCAAGTGGGAGTTTGTTGGATATGAAGTATGCCCTTAAGGCAATTAGGGCGATATGTCTTAATTATGTGATGGTACGAATAATTTGTTTAAGTTAATAAAGGCATTTAATCTTTTGATTATATCGATGTGCTTGTAAATATATTATGGCTAGTTAAAATATATTCATTGATGTATGTATACAAAAGCCCTTGACGTATCATAGCATGAGGTCAGAGAAATTATAGTTTGACTATATTTAGTGAGACCTGCTTCATGTGCAATTATGATTATATCTAAACTATCCCTAGTCATAGTTTCATCAAGAAAGGATATTGATGAAACGGTAAGACTAGCATGTGGTCAACTTTCTTGGAAAGGGTATAAGCAGTCAATTTCCCAAGGACTGAAGGTGGTGCTTTAAGTTTGACACATGGATATATCTGTGAGATATATTGGAGACCGTAGTAAGGTAAACACTTGGTATA
The DNA here is from genome assembly GCA_947683365.1 of Euphorbia pulcherrima. Lineage (NCBI taxonomy): Eukaryota > Viridiplantae > Streptophyta > Magnoliopsida > Malpighiales > Euphorbiaceae > Euphorbia > Euphorbia pulcherrima. The sequence continues at coordinate 2,895,173 of CANTUS010000008.1, forward strand.
TATATCATTGTGTTAGTTTTTATCTTCATGCAATAAGCTTTACGAATATCCTCATACTTGAGATGCTAGTTACCTTGTGTGGTACCATCGCTATATTTTGGGTCATTCCCATACACTCATTAATTTAGGGTGTCACGGGTGATTACGGGTATAGTAATGACAGCACGTTGGTAAGCTATGTAGTCGGAAAGAATCCATCGCTCCGGATATATTAAGGAGTTGTATATGGCCGCTTGTTGAAGTGAAGATTGCTATAAACTTCTGATTAGATTATGTGTTTGATAGAAATTGTTTCTAGTCAAACACACTATAGTAAAAGGCAATATACTTCGGTAACAAGTTAATAACTGGAACAGCTTGGAGCAACCTTACTATTAGTGGGTTAACACTTCAAACGAACCCTACAAACCAGATGGTACTAATATTAAAGAATGGAAGGAGTTCATCACATTGGATAACTATTGCATTAATTGGGATTAAGTGATAAGCACAAATAACATTCCGAGTAATGGGGGATGGTAGACCCTTGCTAGAGGCGTACTATAGTCGTTTAAGGTAATCGAGTTCTATTTACGGTCTGGAACCTCGAGCCAATGGTTCCATTAGAACAAGGGTTGGTTAAGCCTTAACAGCTCAATACTTCAAGTATCTATAAGGTCACACACATTGAACTTTCATCGGACTGAGTAAAGAATTAATAGACTTGATCTATTGCAAAATATTAAGAAATGAAATGGTTTGTTGGACCAAGAGTTTTTTTATTTATTGATTGGTAACTAATTTATTAAGGTCATAAAATAAAATATTGATTTATTGAGGAGAGCTAAAAAAAATAGGATTTCCAAAGCGAGGGTTCGACCCTGCGCACATGGCCCCTGCAAGCCCGAAAGGACTTGTGGGGTCTATGACAAAAGGCCACACAAGTGCATGGTGCACTCGTGGGTCACAAGTCGCGCATGCCCAGCTTGCGCGGGCCTGCGGCCTGAGCTGAGGAAGCACTACGCAAGCAGCGCTTGCACAGCCCAAAAGGGCCATCCGCAAGCTATGCTCGCGGGGCGAGCCTGCCTTGCGCAAGCCCACTAACCCGGCTTGTGGGGCAAGCCGGGTTAGCTTGAGGATCACGTGGATCCACTAGGATCCGCGTATTACTCTAGGGCAGGATAGGAATTTTCCCATCTCGCATTTATTTCGGGGAGCTCTTACTCCCCCTATAAAAGGGGAGCTCCTCCTCATTGTTTAATTGCACCAATTCAATAGAAAATCGTTCAAGTAAGGTAAAATTGAACAATATATTTTCGGGTTGGATTTTGGAGTGGCCTAGCAGCTACTCAAGGTTCTTCGGTTCTTCCTCATTGGGAGGTTCGGTTGGTGGGGTTCGTGTGGATACTCATAAAGGCTATCGTACACTTGGAAGCTTGTGTAAAGAAGTTCTGCTAAAGCACGCTTCAACTGATATGTTATTAATTATTAGGCCTTTTTCTTTAAGCATTTTAGACTTAATAATTATTATGCTTAAGTTGTTCTGCATGCTTAGTTTATTTAATGCTTAGGTTATAGCCTAGAGTTATAACATGTTTAGGTTATAGCTTAGAGTTATAACATGCTTAGTATAAAATATATATGCTAGGATATAATTTAGAACTATGGTATGCCTAGCTTATGCATGCTAACCTAGGTAGAGAATTATTTAGTTAAGGCTTTATTTAATATGCAACTAATAGGAGTTCTTGGGGACAGGGACAAAATTTTGAATTTCCACCGTCCCTGTTATGCATGTTCAAATTGACTGTCAGTTCCCAATACATCTTCGAGTTGAAGCCTTTACGGACGCTGATTGGGCATGATCTCTTGATGATAGAAGATCAACTTTCGGTTATTCTACCCTAGTAGGAGGAAATCCTGTCACTAGAAGGAGTAAGAAACAAAGTGTTGTTGCTAGATCTAGTGCAGTAGCAGAATACAGAGCCATGGCCCAAGGCATCTTCGAGGTTCTCTGGTTGAAGACACTGCTTGAAGATCTGAAATTAGCATAGAAAGGAAAACTATCCTTGTACTGTGACAATAAAGCTTCTATCAACATTGCTCATAACCCAGTTCAGCATGACCCAATAAAACATGTTGAAATTGATCAGCATTTCATCAAAGAGAAGATAGAGGACAACAACCTTGATCTAATTCATGTTTCTTCTAAAGAACAGTTAGCAGACATCCTCATAAAAAGCCTCGACAAACGGACGTTTCATACACTGCTTTGCAAGTTGGGCATGTGTAACATCTTTGCACCAACTTGATGGGGAGTGTTGATTGGATTATTCCCCAATTCATGCTAATTAGCCCAATTAGGAAGATTGCTATTAATTGTATTTATTTGTATTTATTTTATTACCTTTCATATAGGATTCATTCATGTATAAATACCCACATTGTAATATGTTTGAAAATCAATAGAGAAATATAATTATCTCAAAATTCTTCAATTTAAAGTAGTGGATTGCTATTTACCATCCCAAATTGCTTCTTACTGCCCTCATTTTTTGTTTTGATTCCTCATAATTTGCTTCCATCCATATTTTGCTTCCCTCCCTTTTCCAAATTCTCTTAAAACACCTTACCCCTCTCATACTACTTCAATCTTCTCCTTCCAACTCTCATCTTACCTTAAATTCTGAAATGGATAACGGGGAAGACATTATCACAATTGATGACATCGTATATGAAGAATCATTCCTGGGATTTTGATTATAACTCCATTCCGATGAATGAAGTTATCGCTAGTGAGGAGGAAGCAAAATTTAACTCTATTTCGGTGAATGAAAATAACCCAAACGTCGGCCTAAAAATTGCATCGTTCCATTAGAGAAACTTTTTTCCAAGCTGATTTGGCCAGCAGATGGACTCAATTATCTTGTGTCTTTTATCCTGCCTAAATTTGTCGCTCTGTAAATAAGTCGCATTGGATCCAAAAATGGAAAGTCGGCTAAGATCAACAAGTCAAAAAGAAATTTTTCATTTTAATGAAGTAATTTCAAAGTAATTAATTCAACATTACACATTGTTAGTCATGTAGCATAATTTGTTCACGAAAAAGGTTGTTTATTAACGAACCAAGCTCGAATGAGCTTTTTTTGAGTCGAGCATCGAATAGCTCGCGAGTAGCTTGGTTCATTTACAACACTACCTATCTCAAAACAATTTATATTTCAATCACTTACAAAACATTTCTATTTCATAATATTCATGCATTCAGATACTAAATTAAAAACCTATACTAAACCCTACTTCACTGAAATTCAACAAAACCAATGCAAAGATCATGCAACCAGTCAAAGTTAACATTAGAAACTTTGAATAAACACCAAAGCTTATGAGAAACTTCAAATGAACTCCACGCCTGCTAGCACGCCCAAGACCCCGGCCCTTCAAACTATATTCCCAGCTACTGGGATCACGTTTTGTGGATATACTACCATTGGGTTGACCTCCAATATCCATCTTCACATCTTGTTCTAACAAACCTGCTTGACTGTGGTTAAGTTCATCGTGAATTGAAACAACTATTATACCACGCATAAGGGCAAGATCGCTTGCTTTGACCTGGTTAATAAGGATGTCGAGATATCGGTGATCCTCCAACAACATATATGAATGCCTCTAACCATATGAGCTTCCCTCGTAGTCGTTCTCAAGTTTTTGCCAAAAGGATGCACTTGTTCAGTGCTGAGTGGAGTCTCGGAGTCCATTGCCTTTTTGGTCTCACAAGAATAACGAATTTGATGGTGTGTCTGACTATGCAATGAAACTAGCTAAAAACCTCAGGGCTTAAATCCCTCGTTTGATTCAACTCATTATTGAGTATTTCCATACAAAAATGGGAAATGTGATACGTAAGGAGCTTGAAAGGAAAGCCATAGTAGTAGGTACATTTACAACATCTTGATTGTTCCAGCTTGTACCTAAAGATAATAGTTGAGTGTTATTCGCCATAGACAAAGACATACAAACACATACTGCTTTTAAGAAGCTTTTGTCTAAAAACTACAAATAAACACATAGAAGACACCCAAGACATGCAAACACAAATTGGTTCTGAGACGCATCTAGTCACCAACATCAGAGATAACTTACTCAACTAAATTTATTCACAATTTATTCAAAATTATATAATAGATATGTAGCATTAAAAGTAGATATGTACCTAATCTCAACTAGTTGAGATTCAATTTGTTTTTTTGCTTTAACCCAAACTGTATCCATCGCACCCTTTGAAGAGTTAAGGCATTGCTTGAGTGTTGCATGTGCACTCTCGTGTTGCCAAAGTGCAACATTTTGTTGGTCCAAGCAACGACAAACTTCTCCTTGTGGACTAACCAAATGGACTTAATTATGGCATCAATTTGAGATGGTTCATCCTGGCATCGGTCGCAAATTCCACAACCTTTGCAAGTTTATTTTCAGTTCTAGCTTGCCAAATTCTTCTAAATGCGTTGTCTTTGAAATGTTTGGCATACCCTCTGTCTTTATTGCGTAGCTTATACACTTTTTCTTCAACATCCTTGCTTATGTGCCAAGTGCAAAGCAAGTGGGCTGATTGTGGAATTGCTCCCTCATCGGAGTCATGAGACTAAGCTCCCTATTAGTCACAATAATTGTTGGATGGAGATTAGAACCAAGCAACATCCTCAACTTGTCTAACATCCAATGGTAGGTCTGTTCAACCTCATCCTTTATAATTGCATAAGCAATAAGGAAGTTTTTGTTATAAAGAGTCATTCCAATAATCTTCACGAGGGGCATTTTGTACCTATTGGTTTTGTATGTTGAGTCAATGCCAATGGACCAATACATTTGAATCCAGGTCAACCTGCCTTCAAACTACATACTTGTGTTTTTCGTATAAATGGAATAACAGACTAGCCACATCTTGGTTTTTAGAACTATCCCTGCGGATCTTGTTCTTATAATTGTAGACATGTTTCTTGGTTACCTCCTCCTTTAGATTTATCGTTATATCTGTTGCGATAGCACACGACTTTGCTTGAGCCGTCGTCGTGTCCCGAATAATGTTTTTTTTGCTCTAGACTGATTCCAGTTTTCTATAATAACCTTCCTTGAATTTAATCAGTTTATGGTTATGCATTCCCTGATTCCCTGGAACTGGACGAATACCCCATCTATCACACCCTTGGACTTGTTGGGCATGTATACGGAATTTGCACCCGACAACTTTAGTTGTGGTAGTCTTTCGCACTGCCATATTCTTATCTTTCGATATGTCCCTTCCACCACATGAACATCTAAGCTAAGCATCTTCTTATGAGGTCCACGTTTGTGTGAAGAATAGGTAACTTAACGTCCACCCAAGCGCTTCTTCTTCAGACTTAAACGCAGTTCTACCATCAAACTTTCCATTGTAGTCAATCCCATTGCCAACAAACTCTTCCAATTCCTTATGCACAATTTTTAAGTTGGTCAAACATTACATATTTCATCAAAGATAGTTCTAAATAATTCTTTTCATCTTGTTGCTTTTAATCGGTCTGAATCTTTCAACGCCATGAGAGATTGAAAGGCATTATTTATACAAAGTATGGTATATAACAAATAATTAAATACTTAAGTCCAGTTTGTTTACATGAAAATATTTTACAGGAAAATATTTTCTAAATTTTCTGGTGTTTGTTTGTTTTTAAAAAAAAGTCAAGTAAAACATTTTCCCAGTCAATGGTAAAATCGCTTTAGAAAAAAGGGAAAATGTTTTACCCATTAAAAAAACAGGGAAAACATTTTCCTCACGTTGTGCTTCAACTCTACGGTCTACACCACTACCTCTATCTCTTGACGTGTGAGCCTTCATCCCTCAGTTCCATTTTTTTATAAGTTCAATAATTCCGTTTCAATTTGTAATTTTTATGAGGTATTCTTTTTTATCAATTCCGTCTCACATGGATAAAATATTATAGTCTTATTTAACAAAAAAAATATTATACTTGTGCACAAAAAACATTAATGGCTTCCTATTAGTTCTCGGTTTTGGAAGATGATGAAACACAAAAATCATGTGGTTACCTGTTAATTATTTAAATATTAATCTTTAGTTTGTGTGTCTATTGTTTTTAGTTTTTAATCTTATTAAGTTTATTTGTGTTTATTATTTGGTGTTGAACTACTATTTTTTAAAATGAGTTCAAATATTTTTTCCCCATAATTCACCATTTTGATTATTTTATTTACATCAATATTATAGTGTCAAGTATATGATATTATACACTTCAATTTGTGATAGGAAAATATTTTGCAGCATTACAACCAAACACCTGAAAATGTTTTCTAATATAACATCCAAACGCAGAAAAATATTTTATTTTTCAGCACAATATTTTCCTCAACAAATTATTTTCCTGCAAATAAACGGGGTCTTAAAAATAAATATAAAAAATCTTTTTAACTAGTTCATTATTGCCCAGTCTTGAATCTTTCAATTGTATACGACATGACTAAAAATGTGTTTGATCGCTCTGAAATAACTTAATTGAAATAAAAAATTTCGCTTTAACTTGTTGGTTTTAGTCGATCTTGAATTTTTGAATCCAATGCGACTTATTTTCAGAGAAAAGACTTTATTTACATGACTAACATCGTGCAATTATGAATTAATCTCTTTGAAATTACTTCTTCAAAATGAAAATTTTCTCTTAAACTTGTTGATTTTAGTCAATCTTGAACTTTTGGATCCAATGTGACTTAGAGTGTGGATTTTATTTATACAAATTATGCTACATGACTAACAATGTGCAATGCTTAATTAATCGCTCTGAAATTACTTTATAAAAATGAAAAATTTCTTTTTCACTTGATCTTAGTCGAACTTGAATTTTTGATCCAATGCGACTTATATACAAATTAGGAAATTTAGGCGGGGATAAAACACGATAGTTGTGTCCTTTTGCTGGCCAAACCTGCTTGGGTAAAAAGTTTCTTTAGTGGAACGACTCAATTTGTTAGGCTTTAGATCCGTTGGTAAGAAGCAAACATGGTGCAACTTACTAGTTGCAGCTCACACTAATTATTGGAAAATTGTAATTTGTTACCTCTTGTGTCGATTGCTCGTTGTTAACGTCTGCGTTTTGGGTATTTTCTTGTTGATTCTTGGGTGTGGGATGCGTTTGGGTTATTTTCATTCACCAAAATCGAGTTAAAGTTTGCTTCCTCCCCACTAATGGTAGCTTCATTCACGAAAATGGAGTTATAATCAAAATCCCAAAAATGATTCTTCGTATATGCTGTCATCATCGATTGTGATAATGTCTTCTCAAAGAGATTGAAGAAGAAGTATGAGAGGGGTGAGGGGGTTCGAGAGAATTTGGAAATCAGAGGGAAACAAATTACAAAAAGGGCAAAACGAGAAATGGGGGGAGTCTTTAGTATTCTCTTATTTATTATCTGTGTCTACTCTTTAGGCAGAATACTGTCACTCATTTTTACTAAAAAACTGAAAGAAACCTCAGAAATGAAAGGAGGCAATAAGAATCACTTTTAGGACGACATATAGCAACCCACTTGAAATAAAGCTGGAGGTTAGAAATTAACCATCAAAAGGATACGTATCTGATTGACACAAACATCTACTTTTTTATTAAATGGGAAAAGAGTGAAATAGCTTCCTTCTTTAGGTTGAGTTTGTCATTATTTCATGTTTTTGTCTGTTTTACAAAAAGTAAATGTATTTTGAAACCGTGGAAAACATAGGCCTTTAAAATAAAGCGAATAGACGTCATGGGTATAACGAAAAGAAAATAAAGGGTTGTAATCTAGGCCTTTCAACTTAAAATGGATGGCCTCAATTCTTTTAAAAAATTTATAATTAACTTTTTATGACAAATTGTGATCCATCCATTTTAAATTGAATGACTCGAATTTTATAAATACACTCTGCAGTTAAAAATCTAACTACAATGAGCAATCACCATTTCCATTAGCAATGAATCATTGTCATATTCTACATCAATGCTATCATTCATTGCTACGCAAACTTCATTTTTCCTTCTTTATTATGCCATCTTACCTACCAATCTAAAGTGAATTTCTTCCATCATTCTCACTTAATTATATCCTTGCTTTTTGCTTGGACTTTCAACAAGTTCTCTTCATTACATTTTTTTTTCCCGGCTTAGTTTATCAGAGCTTTATTACGATTACATCCAGATCCGACCCGCGCACCTGACTGTGGTGGGTACGTCTCTCAATAAGGATTTTTTGCATTCACTAGTACTCGAACTCGAGACCTTACGTAAGCCATACCAAGTTGCTTACCACTTGGACCAACCCTTACTGTTCTCTTCTTTACATACTTTAATTTTTTGAGATTTAAAATTTTACTTATGATTAGTATGAGTTGCTAAGGGCTACAAGTTTTACAACTAAATTTATCAAATTTGAGACATGATGATATATCAAGAATTTAATTAGAAAATGATTCACTTAAATTGGTGTGATCAACATCAAACCATTTAACCAAATCTGTTTCTAAGAATTTTAGAAATTCTCTATTTGTTTTATTGTTAATTCATTCGAACAATTTCATAGTCTTTTTCAACGTAAACAAATTATGAATCTTGTAGCTCCTTTGTATTTTAATTTACAAATGTGTTTTTCCAAACAGATGTATTTTGATGGGCCACTGCACTTAATCTCATCCAACCTTTCTTTCTTTCTCCTCAAGCATTGTTTAGCATTATACCAATCAAATTCAAAGCTCAATATTTTAATTATTCACTTACTAAAAAGGTATAATCAACTTCTAATTCCTATTTCTTGATGAAAACTTGTAACCATTTCCTTTTGCACAATGCAAGGAAATGAAACTGCTACTTTCCCTTATTCCTTGGCAAAATTAGTACGTTGATAACCCTAAGTTAATCATTAATAACAGGAGAGTTGGTCCTAGCAAAAGAGTAGGGCCAATGGCATATACTAAATTAATAAACCAAATATTAGTTAGAGCAACCATTGGTTAAGTTTTTAGTTATAAAATAAATAGTGTTATAAGTTTGGACATTGGTTGAACCAATTATTCTGAAAATATCTAATCTTCAGAGAACAAAATTGGTGGCTTTCCATGTATGTCTGGTTGGCCTATTATACAAAATGTTATTTTGTTTTGGAAATATTGGATCGACCCATTTTTATAGGCTTTTACCCAGTTGATATACTTACATGGGTAACTATTAGTCTATAATAAAAGAGATTATATTAATAAAGTAATTAACTCTTCTAAATCGAAAAGACGTTAAAGACAAAAAAAAAAAAGAAGTGTGTTTGACTGTGAATAGACATACAAGAAGCCTTTAGTTGGTGCCAAATAGAATCTTATGTTCTCGAGTCTAATTAAAATTATATATGTATTGTTATTTTGATGATTCTTATAATTATTCACTTTATTAGTACTATATATACACACAAACTACAGCTCTATGTTGGTCCTACTCAACCGTTCCATGATATGGATCCTTTTTCAAAATTAATTTAATAAAATTATCAACAACTAGTTTTGTATTTTTAAAAGAATATAGTTTTGGTAGGGCAGGTATAAAAAGTGTCCGTTGAAACCACGGCCGGCAGTTAGGGAGAATAGGTAGCAATTATTTAGGACCCTGAATTTTTTAAGGATCCCAAATTTTAATTTTGGTATAATAAATATAGAAGAAATAAAATATATATTTGCAGTTGAGTAAAATATTCCATTATGGCACTATGTTTCAGTGGCAGAGCTGCGTGTTTTAGCCGCAAAAGGCCCTGGTCCATTATCCTAGTATTGCTTTTTTTCGACTATTTTGCATAATCCTTCATAATTGTTGTTTTTGATTGTTGATATAAGTAATATTTTTACTAACTTATTTTATTTTTAATATTTTAAAGTCTATAATATAATATTTAAAAATATAAAGTAATTATCTTTATTTATATATTACCTTAAAAAAATTGTTCTTTTTTTAAGTTTGATTGTTTAGTTAATAATATTATTTAAATTTATTTTCTTTTCTTTTTAATATTTCAAAGTAAAAAATATAGTTTAATTATCTTTATTCACATATTACGATATAAATTAGATTATGTTAACATTTAAATAGTATTTAACTGTAATTTATTAGGTTTTATTTTAAGTCTTTTAAAATAAAAGGAATTATAATAATTTTGAAATTTCTTTTTACTGTAAGTTAGTAATGAGTTAACATTAAATTTTTTAATAACTATTTTTTAATTTGATATTAGTTTATAATTATTTAAGATTTGACTACTTTATTAATCATATGATTATTTTCTTGACAAGCAAACAACTTTTTGTAGTATTCAATTTTTATTTACTAGTTTAGCTATAAATATAAAAGTTAGTGTCAGAGTATAAAGTTTTGATCAAAATTTTTAAAAATAACAACAAACATTAGTTAAGATGTATTAATTTAAATTTTAGAGATTCTGATACCGTATTTTAATTAAAATCAATTTATCAAACAAATTTTCAAGCACTTGCATTATTATTGTAAAAAAAGCAACTAATTATATATTTCAAATATATTAATAAAATAAAAAATGTGATTTAGATAAAAAAAATTGTGTATTTTTTTATTGAAATGTTAAAAAAATACATTGATTATCATGATTTTAAAATTACGATGTTACAGCCTTAAAATTATACTTTTATTGTTTAAAGGCCCACGTTTCAATTTTTGCTCAGGACCTCGAAAATTTACCAGAACGCCATGATTGATACCTGCAAATTGATTAACTGATTAGTATTCCACAATTCATCCATCTCATTTGTATTAAATTAATAGCTGTATGAATTTTGATTATTGATTATTTTGATGATACGGGTTCCTACCTGCTGTTGAATTATCCAGCTACCCATAAACCTTTTTTAGAATTAATTCTTTGGAAATTCTGAGTAGACATCAGGTCTTTGTTTGACAGAGCACAGAGGAAAGCAAAAGATTAAGGGATCATTTGTGGATTATTACATACTTAGGCCTGTTTGGAAAGCTCAATTTTGAGACAATTCAATTTAATTGAATTCATTTTGTCAAATTCCCTTGTTTGGAACAAAAAAAATCAATAAAATTCAAATCATGCAAAATTTGAATTCTTGTGAAAGTATGAAATAGAAATCTTGCCAAAAGTTGCATGATTTTGATGGAATTCATTTGAGCTAAGCTTTTGAATATTATTTTTACCATATTATACTTCACATGAGTAAACATGTGGCGTTAACTACTAAAATTTCAAAAAAACCTTGACAAAACTTCTTTTAAATCCTTGTAATTTTAATTCAACCAAAAACACCATCTTCTACAATGGATTTAAAAAATACATTGACAAATTTCATTTGATGCAAGCATTTTCCAGAAAATGTTTATGGAAGCGTTGTGAAAAACACGTTTTGAGGCTCGATTTTGTAAAAAATCGAAAAATCTCAAAAAATTATGAAATATCCGGAAAATAAAGAAAATAAATTTGATGCAAGCACGTTCCAGAAAATGTTTATGAAATGGTCCGAAAATGTGAAAATACGTTTCGGGGCCCGGTTTCATAAAAATAGAAAAATCCCAAAAAATTATGAAATATCCGGAAAATAAAGAAAATAAATCTAGTGCAAGAATTTTTCAGAAAATGTTTATAGAAGGGCCAAAAAATGTGAAAATACGTTTTAGGGCCTGATTTCATAAAAATCGAAAAATCACAAAAAATTATGAAATATCCGGAAATAAAGAAAATAAATTTGGTGCAAGAAATTTTCAGAAAATGTTTTTGGAAGTGCATGAAAATGTGAAAATATGTTTCGAGGCTCAGTTTCGTAAAAAATCGAAAAATCCAAAAAACTATGAAATGTTCAAAAAATAAAGAACATAAATTTGATGCAAAATTTTTTCAGAAAATGTTTATAAAAGGGCCCGAAAATGTGAAAATAAGTTTCGGGGCCCAATTTCGTAAAAAATTGAAAAATCTCAAAAAATTATGAAATATCTGAAAAATAAAGAAAATAAAATTGGTGCAAGAATTTTTTAGAAAATGTTTATGGAATTGCTCGAAAATGTGAAAATACATTTTATGGCCCGGTTACGTAAAAAATTAAAAAATCCCAAAAAATTATGAAATTTCCGGAAGATAAAGAAAAAAAATTCTGTGCAAGGATTTTTCAGAAAATGTTTCTGGAATGGCCCGAAAATGTGAAAATACGTTTTGGGGCCCAGTTTCTTAAAAAATCGAAAAATCCAAAAAAATTATGAAATGTCCGAAAAATAAAGAAAATAAATTTGGTGCAAGAATTTTCTAAAAAATGTTTCTGGAAGGGCCCGAAAATGTAAAAATACGTTTTGAGGTCCGGTTTAGTAAAAAATCGAAAAATCCCAAAAAATTATGAAATATCCGGAAAATAAAGAAAATGAATTTGGTGAAAGAAGTTTTTAGAAAATGTTTTCGGAAGGGCCCGAAAATGTGAAAATATATTTTGGGGCCCGGTTTCGTAAAAAATCGAAAAATCTCAAAAAAAAGTATGAAATGTCGAAAAATAAAGAACATAAATTCGGTGCAAGAATTTTCCAGAAAAATGTTTCTGGAAGGGTTCGAAACGTATCTTCACATTTTTTGAATATTCCATAATTTTTTAGGAGCTTCCGATTTTTTTGCGAAACTTGACCCTGAAACTTATTTTCACAGTTCCGACCATTTCAGAAACATTTTCTGAAAATTTCTTGCACCAAATTTATTTTCTTTATTTCGGATATTCCATAATTTTTTAAGAGTTTTTAATTTTTTACGAAATTGGGCCCCCGAACACATTTTCACATTTCCGGGCCCTTAAAGAAATATTTTCTTAAAATTTCTTGCATCAAATTTGTTTTAATTATTTTTTGGATCTTCCATAATTTTTTTGGAGTTTTCGATTTTTTATGAAACAGGGCCCCGAAATGTAATTTCACATTTCTATGCCCTTCCAGAAACATTTTTTAAAAATTTCTTACACTAAATTTATTTTCTTTATTTTTCGGGATCTTCCATAATTTTTTTTAAAATTTCTTAATTTTTTACAAAACCGAATCTCATAATATATTTTCACGTTTTTGGACCCTTAGCGGCCCATTTAAACAGTTAAATGACTATTTTTTAATTGAACATTTAAAAAAACTTATTATAGAAGAAAGTCAATTTTAAAAATAACTTAAAAGAAATTCTTTCAAAAGTAATTAAATTCTTTTATATAATAAAAATTTTTATTTCTCTAAAAAAAAATTTGATTCCAAACAGAGCTTAATCAATCTTAATTAGTGAGTCTTTTCTTATAAAGGTTCCTTTTTGGATGGGTCCTAGTAATTATAACATGATACTGTTGAGTTAAAAAGATGGGTGAAATTCTTAGTGCAGTGATTACGACTGTTATGCATGCATTTGAGTCGGCAGCATGAGAAATGAGTGCCATTTTTTTTTTTGTTACTGATAGAATTGCTCAAATTGAAAAATTATACATAAAAACCCGTGCTTGAAATAGTATTGCATATATTATATGGTATATATCTAAACATATATTATAGCTTTGTAATCTTTGCATGATATGGGATTCTGAATTGATTAACTGCCAATTTAATTAGCAGTTATTTGGTTGATACCTATTTTGATCATATGATACTTACTATGGGTATATAAGATTATGCTTCTTACAAAATATATATTTTATTATTAACTATAGGACATTGATAAAGATGGTTGTTAATTAGGTGACTGATAAGGATAGATGATCTTCCCTTTTGTATACATTTTTTATATTTATATTAAATTACTTATTTTAATAAAATTGACATGACACTTAGTAGCTGATGATAGGGATGGTAAAATTACAGTATTTAATTATTGAATTTGTTGTTGTGATAATTGATAAATTGACATATCTCATAAACATATATAAGTTTTATATACATATATATTCCTCTTGTCAGTTGTCATTTTCAACAATTATGGATTACGTTTAAATAATAATTTCATGCTCATCTCTCTCTATGCTCATATTATGTAGTGATGTTTTCATTGTTGGATTACACAAAATGTTTCAATGATATAGTAATCCCTTAATTAGATTAGATAATTACACTAACACTAATACACATAATTCACCATATTTTTTTATGTGACTTAAACTCATAATATCTTTTAATTATAAGTTAAATTATAACCAACATAATATAGTACTCATTCATCTAATTTTAATAGTTCATTTACTAAAATCATCGGTATAAATAAAAAATTTATTATAATATTAAAATAATGAATTTATTTTTTGCATTTTCTATTTCTATACTAAAATCTCTTTCTTTATAATTATCAATATATATTTTATTAATACATAATTTCTCTCATAATTTTTTTAAAAAAAATTAAAGAAAAAATAATGAAGAATAAAAGGTAACTAATATAAATGCAAAAGTTATGATTAAAATAGATCGATGAGTATTTATTTATTTATTTTTGATATAAAGTATAATAAATTTTCTCATAAAAAATAATGACATGTGTATTTTTGTGGCCAACATTTAAGCTTTCACCTAAACAATAAAACTTTTTTCTCGTTATTCAGGCTAAATAAAGTTGGGTAATGTTATACTAACATTCAAAAAATAATACCCAATGACACCTAGTTCATCTTCACCTTTAATCTCCGTTTTAATCTAGTGGATGAAATCTAATTCTCTTTAATCCCTATTTTGTTCCCATCAAAATTAGAATAAAGCCTTAATGTGTAGACTATATTCTGCAGTTTTAATCAATTTGATTATTTTTTTGAAAAAAATTATTTCATTAAAGCTCGAGAAGATGGTGAATTATAACAGGTGCTTCCTAGTGAAATCCAAACCTCTGACTCAAAATCTAAATGATATGCAAAATCTACAAATCGATCCTGCTTATGGCAATAAAACATTAACGCCTTATTCTGATTTTAATGAGAAGAAAATATGGGCTATAGAGAATTAGATCTCATCCATTAGATTAAGAAGGAGATTAAAGGTGAAGATGAACTATATATTATCGAGTATTATTTCTTGAGTGTCAGTATATCATTACCCAATAAAATTATATACTTGTAATGAAAATAATTTGCTGTTCAACTTTTTAAATATGACTTGAGAAAAGCCTGCTAAAGTAGATTGAATTATAATTAATAAAATCTAGTTCAGTTTCATACTTCTTCTATTTTCAAAAGTTTCACTCTAATCAAATCATCAAAATTAATGAAATACTTATTATAATATTAAAATAACTAATTTATTCTCTATATTTTATATAAAAGTTTCTTTCTTCTTAATTACTACTCATAATCAATTATCTCCCTCTTAATTAATACAAAAGTAAATTAAAAAAAATATAACAAAAAATGCATTGAAATTTCAAAACTTCAAACTTTTAAAAAAATAAAAAAGAGTCAAAACGTCGAACTTTTAAAAATAAAAGGTGTATTTTTCAATATACCGTAGTAATTAATTCATTTGGATGCGGAATTCCAAATGAATCTCGTGTTTCTTATCTTAATTCTATAATTGGTTTTGTTCAAGAAAAGACACATTTCATATGAGAATTATTCATTTGAACTTCATTAATTTACTAATTGAATTAAAAAATTCATAAAATATAATATTAAAATTCTATAATTGGTTTTGTTCAAGAAAAGACACATTTCATATGAGAATTATTCATTTGAACTTCATTAATTTACTAATTGAATTAAAAAATTCATAAAATATAATATTAAAATTCTATAATTGGTTTTGTTCAAGAAAAGACACATTTCATATGAGAATTATTCATTTGAACTTCATTAATTTACTAATTGAATTAAAAAATTCATAAAATATAATATTAAAATTCTATAATTGGTTTTGTTCAAGAAAAGACACATTTCATATGAGAATTATTCATTTGAACTTCATTAATTTACTAATTGAATTAAAAAATTCATAAAATATAATATTAAAATCAAAACAATGATGAAAAAGGTTTGGAAATAATAATAACAACATAATTGCTTTTTTGTATTGGATTTTTCCCTTTTACGTGTAACGAACTTCACTATTTTAAGCATTACACCGTGTAAGGTAGAAAGAATATTCCCAATTCCCATTCATACACTCCCCCCTTCCTACAGGCTCAGTACTCTTGTCCATCATTATGTCTTTTTTGTAGTATTGTAATTAAATTTATATTTATAATCAAAAGATTTATACTACTAATAGATAAAAAATTTATCCTTAAATATTTTTATTTTTTTTTTTACTTTTCTTCAGTAATCATTTGTTAAAGTAAACCATCTCACCTACTTCTTCCTTCATAAGAGACTCGAAATTCTTACTAGGAGAGATAACCATCCATATAATAGTTGACACCTATAAAATCACTTTTCATTGTCTCTCTCTTAATTACGGTTTCTTCCCCTCCCTCTCTATTTATTCTTCTCATTCATGATTAGGGTAACAAAACTGCCCCGTTTCAACAAAGGAACATGAATTAGTGAATGAATTGTTCTTTGTATTGTTAATTTTAGTTTCTGTTGTGAAATTTACCATCCAAATGAAGAAGTTTGGTACCTCTCTTGATTTTGGATTTTAATCTGATAAGGATTTTGTCATAGTTTTCCATTAGTGAATGGATTTCAATCAATTGTAATATGAGATAGGGGAATAGAATCTATGGAGAAATCGATTTTAAAATTGGTTGGGACTGAGAGATGGTGGCTAATGGTAAGAGATTAAATAGATCCCCAATTCAAGAACAAATACCCAATTTCAGAATAGGAGATAATAAATCATGATGGAGAAATTGTAAAAAATTTAGAAGAAGAAATGAAAAAAAAGACGGTAGAGAAATAAGAAATAAAAACAAGAGATGAATCCAGATACATAAGGAGTTCAGAGAAGGGGATGAAGAAGCCATGACTCATTTAATTGAGTAGTGGGTAGCCGTGTAAGTTGTAACTACATTTAATTGATGACTCGGATTTGTTGTTTACAGGTGTCAACTATTATATGGATGGTTATCTTTCCTAGTGTCGTATAAAATTTCTCAGATTTTTAAAACAGTTATTCATTCTACTATTTCTCCTCATTTTTCATTACAGCGAAAGTCTTTTAATTAAATTATTGATGTATCACACGCTCTATATTGACGTGGGGTTCATATTATTAATATTTGATATAATATATTTTTTATTTGGTGTAATATATTTCTATTTATTTATTATTTTACCGTTAGATTTCTTTATAAATAGGAATTCAATTCTTCATTTGATATATATCTCAGATTTAAGAAATAAAAGTTAACCTCAAATTCTCTCTCTGCCTTCTTTATTATTGTTATAATTTCCTTGCATATATAGTCAATTTCCAACACGTTATCAGCACAACCTTGCTCTATCAATCAAGGATATCACCAAATAAATCTAAAGTAAGGCATAATTATTTTATTTTTTATAAATATATATTACACCTATAATTCTTAATATGTGTAATATCAAAAGTTTGGACTTTACTCGTCTTAATGTATCGGAAAAAAATTATCTTACTTGGGTTCTGGATATAGAAATACATCTAGAAGTAATGGGTCTTAATAATACTATTATTGAAAATAATAATATTACACCTCAAGGCAATGGCTCTAATTTTTCTCCGCCGTCATCTTGATGAAGCACTTCAATCAGAATATTTGACTGTCAAAGATCCTGCAGATCTTTGGAGACAATTAAAGGAGAGGTTTGAACACTTTAAGAAAATATCTCTACCAAATGCCCAATATGAATGGATAAACTTAAGGCTTTAAGATTTTGAATCTGTTAGTGCATACAATTCTAAACTTTTTCAAATTACATCCACATTAAGATTACGTGGAAAGGAAATAACTGATGAGGATTTATTGGAAAAGACATATTCTACTTTTCATTTGAATAATACGGTATTACAGGAACAATATAGAGAAAAAGATTATAAGAAATATAGTGAAATAATTACTGCTCTTCTCCTAGCAGAATAGAGAAATCAACTCCTGTTGAAAAATTATGAATTACAACCTACCGGAACAAATCCATTCCCTAAAGCGAATGTGATAATTCATAATAATTTTAATGGACGCCGCCGCAAAAATGGTCATGGTCGTGGTCGAGGTAGAGGTCGTGATAATGGGCCTAGTAGAGGATATAATAATAACAATTTCCACCAGAAGTGGAAACATGGTAATAATAATAATAATAATTTCCACCCGAAATGGAAAAATATAAATAACCACCAGAAGTGGAATAATCAAATTAAAAAATTTGATAAAAGAAATAATACTCAAGATGATGAAAATAAATGCCATAGATGCGGTATGAATGGTCATTGGTCAAGAACTTGTAGAACCGCAAAACATTTGGTAAACTTATACTAAGCATCCCTCAAGAAATATGCGGAATCAGAAACTAATTTTATATTGGATGATAATAACCCCACTAATGACCCTATTGATATCCCCAATATAGAGATGGATGATTTTCTGTTATCCAGCACCAGTGGCAAGGAAAAATTTGAATAATTAGTTCATATATTTTGCTTAATTAATATATTATAATTTTAATGTTATTATTAGTTTGCTTTTGTTATTGCTGTTTAATGTACTTTTTATGCAATGTTTATTTATGAATAAATAATAATGCATCTTTCGTTTCTTCAATGAAGAAAATGAATTCTTTTCCGGTATTATATGACTTCAAGGAAAATGAAGCAAATTTATGTATTGTAGATAGCGCCATCAACCATACTATCCTCAAAGAGGCAAGATATTTTAATACTCTTAAAAGGGGTGAAACTGTTGTTACCACAATATCGGGACAAATAAAAATGGTTAAAGGCTCCGAAAGAGCTAGCATTGTATTACAAAGAGGAACAAAACTTATTATAAATAATACATTATTTTTCCCAAATTCTCACAGAAATTTATTAAGTTTTAAAGATATTCGCAGAAATGGATATCATATTGAAACTGTGAGCGAAGATAATAAAGAATGTCTTTATGTTACAAAAATAATTCAAGTAAGAAATGTATACTTGAAAATTTTATACTCTTTCATGTGGCTTATACTACACATATATTAATATGATTGAAGCCAATTTAACTATAAACCAGAAGTTTATTGATTCAGATACTTATAAAATTTGGCATGATCAACTGGGCCATCCTGGTTCGATAATGATGAGAAAAATTATTGAAAATTCACATGGGCATCCATTGAAGAACCAAAAGTTTCTTCAAAATAATGAATTATTTTGTGCTGCTTGTTCGCAAGGAAAATTAATAATAAAACCTTTCAGAAGTAAGGCTGGAATAGAATTGCCAGCATTTTTAGAGCGCATACAATGTGATATATGTGGACCAATTCATCCACCATGTGGACCATTTAGATATTTTATGGTTCAAATTGACGCTTCAACTAGGTGGTCACATGTATGCTTATTATTTTCACGAAATATGGCATTTGCAAGGTTACTTGCTCAAATTATAAGATTACGGGCACAGTTTCCCGAGTATCCTATTAAATCAATTCGTCTTGATAATGCTGGGGAATTCACATCCAAAACATTTAATGATTATTGTATGTCGATTGGAATAAAAGTTGAACATCATGTAGCATATGTTCATGCACAAAATGGTCTAGCATAATCATTTATTAAACGTCTGCAAGATTTGTTTGCAAAATTAGCGGTCCTGCAATTAATTGCAGGACCGCTAATTTTGCGAACAAATCTCCCTACTATAGTTTGGGGCTATGCAATATTACATGCAACATCTCTTATACGTTTGAGACCAGTAAGTTATCATGATTATTCTCCGTTATAATTAGCTTCTGGCCATGAGCCTAGTATTTCTCATCTTAGAGTTTTTGGTTGCGTGGTATATGTGCCTATTGCTCCACCAAAAAAGGACTAAAATGGGTCCTCAAAGGAGATTAGGAATTTATGTTGGCTATGAATCCCCTTTACTAATTAAATATCTTGAGCCATTAACCGACGATATTTTTACTGCACGATTTGCAGATTGTCATTTTGATGAAAGTACTTTCCCAAAATTAGGGGGAGAGAATAAGAGCCCAATTTTGGAAAAGAAAATAATATGGAATGTTTCATCACTTTCTCATATGGATCCTAAATCAAATGATTCTGAACTAGAAGTTCAGAGAATAATCCATCTTCAACATTTAACAAATCGATTGCCTGATGCACTTGCTAGTCCTAAAAGAGTAACGAAATCGAATGTACCAGCAGTAAATGCGCCAATTCGTATTGAGATTCCTGAAGAACAACCTACGGATAATACTCTAACATGCCTGAAGCGTGGACGACCTATTGGTTCAAAGAATAAAAATTCTAAAAGGAGGAGAGTTATTGATAGTGATGATATTCCCATTGAGGATATAAATACACTTCTGGAAGAAGTGCAAGCACCTGAAGTGCAAATACTTGAAGCTATTGAAAATGAAGAAACTCAAATAAATTATATCAATATTGAAAGAAGATGGAATCGCAATAAAATAGTTATAGACTATATTTTTTCATATAATGTTGCGATCAATATTGAAAATGAAAATGTGGATCATGAGCCAACATCTATTGAAGAATGCCAAAGTAGAAATGATTGGCAACAATGGAAAGAAGCAATTCAAGCAGAGCTGAATTCTCTTGAAAAACGCAAAGTATTCAGACCAGTAGTTAAAACACCACAGGAAGTAAAACCTGTCGGTAATAAATGGCTTTTTATTGGAAAGAGAAATGAGAAAAATGAGATAATAAGATATAAAGCCAGATTAGTTGCATAAGGTTTTTCCCAAAGACCTGGGATAGACTATGAGGAGACATATTTTCCGATGGTGGATGCAATAACTTTTAGATATCTTGTTAGTTTTGCAGTGCAAGAAAATTTACAAATGCACTTGATGGATGTTGTCACAGCTTACCTTTATGGTTCGCTTGATAATGATATTTATATGAAAATCCCTGAAGGATTAAAGCTACCAGAAAAATATGGCAAACGAGAACTTTACTCGATAAAGTTACAAAGATCCTTGTATGGATTAAAACAATCTGGGCGTATGTGGTATAGTCATCTCGGTGAATATTTATTGAAAGAATGATATAAAAATGATCCAATTTATCCATGTGTTTTTATAAGAAAATTAGGATCTAATTTTATTATCATCTCAATTTATGTTGATGATTTGAATATTATTGGTACTCTAGAAGAGATTCCAAAAGCAGTTGATTCTTTAAAGAAAGAATGTGAGATGAAAGATCTTAGAAAGAGAAAATTGTGTCTTGATTTACATATTGAGCACCTTGAAAAACTAAGTTTAGTGCATCAATCAAACTACACAGAAAAGATCCTGAAACGATTTAATATGGACAAAGCACATCCATTGAGTAACCCAATGGTTGTACGATCACTCGATATGAAAAAGGATGTTTTTCGTCCCAAAGAAAATAATGAAAAAGTTCTCGGTCCTGATGTACCATATCTAAGCGCAATAGGTGCTTTGATGTGTCTTGCTAATAACACAAGACCGGACATTGCATTCTCTGTTAATTTATTATCAAGATATAGCGCTGCAGCTACAAGAACATTGGAATAGAATTAAACATATAATACGCTACCTTCGAGGAACTACTGATTTAGGCTTATTTTATTTATATGAGTCTAAGCTAAAATTAGTTGGATATGCAGATGCGGGTTATTTATCCGACCCACAGAAAGCTCGATCTCAGACGGCTATTTATTCATATATGGAGGAACAACTATATCTACGGGATCGACAAAACAAACAATTACAGCTACTTCCTCAAATCATGCGGAGTTAATAGCGATTCAAGAGGGAAGTCGTGAATGTGTGTGGTTGAGTTCATTAATCAAACATATCTAAGAAGCATGTGGAAAAGTTATGGTCAAGGAAGATCCGATGATAATATATGAAGATAATGTTGCTTGTATTGCTCAATTGAAGGAAGGCTATATTAAAGGAGATAGAACAAAGCATATCTCACCAAAATTTTTCTTCACTCACGATCTGGAAAAGAATGGTGAAATTAGTATTCAACAAATCCGCTCTCGCAACAATTTAGCATATTTGTTTACCAAGGCTTTACCTTCCTCAACTTTTAAGAAATTGATTTACAACATTAGAATGCGTCGGCTTAAGGATCTCCAGTTAACTCGTGAACAGGGGGAGTAAACACTGTACTCTTTTTCCCTTAACTGAGGTTTTATCCCACAGAGTTTTTCCTTAGTAAGGTTTTTAACGAGGCAGTGTCCCATTTACGGCAGATGATACATCAAAGGGGGAGTGTTGAATTATTGATGTATCAACCGCCTGTTACTATACAGGCGGCTGATATATAATTGATGTGGGGTCCACGTTATTATTATTATTTGATATAATATGTTTTGTACGTGATGTAATATATTTCTTACTTATTTACCAGTTTTACTGTTGGATTTCTCTATAAATAGGAATTCAATTCTTCATTTGATATATACCTCAGATATAAGAAATAAAAGTTTCTCAAAAATTCTCTCTCTGCCTTCTTTATTATTGTTATAATTTCCTTGCATATATAGTCAATTTCTAACAATTACTAAATTAATATCAAGATGATTTGCCTTAAGTGAACCAGCACGGTAGTTTGGAAAAGAGTAAATTTGGAAGAAAAAAAAAACAAATTACACTAGTAATGTAATATTTTTTCTTTAAAGAAAAGGATTACGACATTAGTAAAAAAAGATGAATAACACAATTAGGGAGAATTTTATCCCACACCCCAATTACCTCATCGAAATGTGCGGACCTTGCCAATGTATGGACAATAATATAGTTATCTCGTTTTACCAAACTAAAGTACAAGAAATAAAATGTCAAGCTAAAATCTTACAAAAGTCGAGGCAACATAAGAGTAACTATCATCCTTATTAACTAATGAATCGAATAGAGTTTTATCGTCCATCTCTATCACCACATGAGTATATCCATAGCTCTTTCCCACGACAATGTCTCACGAACGCTAAAAGCCTCTGCTTCTAAGACTAAACATTGAGTTCTTAAGATCCTGGACTTTGCACAAATGAAATCTCCTCCTGAGTTTTTGACCACCAAACCAAAGCTAGTTCTATTACCATTATCAAATATGGCTACTGTTAGATATGATGTATACCCTAGAGGCAATTAAGGTGACATATGTTAGTTAGTTATATTTTGTACAAACAAGTTATGTAAATAAAGAAATTCTTTTGTTATATCAATGACTGCAAAAATATATTATGACTGGTTAATATATTCATTGATGTGTTTGCAAAAGTCCTTAATAAAATCATAGCACAGATTGCAAGAGCATAGTAAGACTATGAAGGGTGAGAACTGGTTCGTGTTCAATTATGATTTGTCTAAACATCCCTAGTCATAGTATCATCAAGACTAGACATTGATGAATACAGATAGATTAGCATGTGTCGTTATACTCCTTAAATCTGATTCAAGCAGCATATCTCCTGTGTTGAAGGGTGGTGCCTTGGGTTAACACATGAATGTATTCAAGGAAATACATTAGAGACCGGTATGAGACAACACTTGATAATCTATATTATGTGTTGGTGTTTTCTCTCATTACAATAGCAATACGAATATCCCTTAGACCTGAGATGCTAGATACCTTGTTCATGTGTTACTATAATTGGATCAAACTTAAGCACTGTGCAGACCGAGTGATAAGGGTAATTATGAATAAAGTTGATATCTGTCCGTTTGTTAGTTGAGTAGTCAGGATGGAATCTATCACTCCAGTATAACACTATAAGGGAGATGTACCTTGGCCATTTGTTGAAAGTGACACACTCGTAAACCTCTGATCAGAGTATGAGTTGATAGGATGGGATCCTAGTCAATACATTAATTTGGTTGGGTAGTATACTTTTGTAGCAAGACTAAATATTAGGGTAGCCATTATGGCTGCTAGTGGTCTAACACTTAAGCCGAGTCCTAGAAACCATATGGTACTTAACCATTAATAGAAGGAGTGAGTTGTATTGAAACTATTTTAGAATCGAGATTAATTCACATGCACGTGACGTTCCGAATATCGGGCCCTATGCTTTAGAGCCACTATAACCGATCAAAGTCATCAGATTCTACAAAGGTCTGGAGCTCCGAGCCAGTCAAATCCTGGAAAGGAAGTTGAGTTAGGTCAAACTTTGACGACTCAATATTATGGGATCCTATAAGGTCACACACTTTGAGTTACGACCGAGCCATTTAAAGAACCGTTAGACTGGGTCTAATCTAGAAGAGTAAATTAACGGTTGGACCATTTTATTGGTTAGACCAATTTTCACTGATTGGAACAACAAGCCAAAAAATAATAGGAGTTTAAATAAAAAGGGGAAGTAGAAACACAAGTTTGAAACCAGGGTTCGGGGAACTTGCACGAGTGGACTTGCACATGTATTGTTCGACAGTACATGTACAAAGTATGTGCACGAGGTCGGGAAGCACTGCATATACAATGCTGCACAAGGGCCCACTGGCCTAGCTCAAGCGAGCTGCCTTTAGCAGCCTGCAGTGCGCCCTGTGCAAGCCTATAGTGGGCTTGCACTGTGGGCTGTGCAAGACGCGTATGCTTTAAGCATGTACGCCGCACAGAGTGCGGCCCGCTAGCGGGCTACATAGCACGCAACACGCAAAGGCCTGCGCACTTTCACTCTTGCACTCTTGCATAGGCCCAACCACACTACTAGCCGTTTGCCAGCAGTGTTAGGTTTTAACTGGGGAGCTTGCTCCCCAAACAAGCCCCTAGTCCTTGTGTTGGTCTCTACTTCTATTTAAGTTGTAAATAACTTAAATGCCCTTGTTTATGGTTAGGGATTTAATTTAATTGTCCAATTAAATTTCCCTAAACACTATAAATAGAACCTTCCTCCTTCATTATTTTTCATCCCTTCTCTCTTTTCTTCTCTTGATTATCCTGGTTCGCATTAGTAATCCAGCGAAAGACGTATTTACTTTGAACAGGAAATTAAGGGAATTCTTCTAGAATAAATTTATTGGGAAGATCTAGTTGTCTTCTAATATATTTCGGTGCTCCCTTTCTAGAAAGTCATGGTCAGTGGTGCTCGTGTGGATCAATTATAGAGGGCTTCTAGTTTGGAGTTTGTGCATGCAAGCTAGGGGTCTCTCCACCGACATAGGGTTTCAAACTTTATCTGATACGTGGTTAAATTATTATTAGGTCCTTTTATAAGTGTTTATGACATAAAATAATTTTAGACTAGTTTATATTGTCGATCATGCCATGCTTAGGAGATCATTGGACTTAGATTAAATTTTGAAATTCCGCCAAGCCTGCTTTGCTTGTTAAAACCCACGAATCTAGACCAACAATGGAATCACGAGTCTACCTAATGCTATTGTATGATCGACTAGAAATATGCTAGGTCTGATTTTCTATGAAATTTTTTTGAGTATGTTATGCCATGTCTAGGAATTTATTTCTCGGAATAGAAAATGTTGTGATAGCTAGATTAAGTGCTTCTCAAACTTAGTTGGGGTAGTTATCTAAGAATTAACAATGTTTTACTTAAAATTGTAAATGTTTTTTGTTTTTGAATTAAGTGGAATAATTCTTAAATTAGAAAAAATGAAATCTTTAATTTAAATAGTCTATGGTTAAGTGAGTCAGATGTTAGACATGATGTATGCCCTGGAGGCAATTAGGGAGATATGTCTTAGTTAGTTTTATTTATACGAACAAAGTTATATTAATAAAGGCATTCTTTGTTATATCAATGACTGTGAAAATATATTATGACTAGTTTAGAATATATTCATTGATGTGTTTGCAAAAGTCCATGACATAATCATAGTATGAATTGCAAGGGCATAGTGAGACTATGTTGGTGAGAATTGGTTCGTGCGCAATTATGATTTGTCTAAATATCCCTAGTCATAGTATCATCAAGACTGAACATTGATGAATGCGAATAGACTAGCATGTGTCGTCATACCTCTTGAATTTGATTCAGAGTAGCATATCTCCAGTACTAGAGGGTGGTACCTTGGATTAACACATAAATGTATTCAGGGAGATACATTAGAGGCCGCTATGAGACAACACTCGGTAATCTATATTATGTGTTGGTGTTTTAATCGTCTCATTGCAACAGCAATATAAATATCCTTCGACCTGAGATACTAGTTACCTTATTCAGATGTTGCTATACTTTGGATTATACCTATATATTCTATACATTAGATAATACAGATAATTACGGGTATAGTTGATGTCTGTCCACTAGTGAGCTGAGTAGTCTAGATGGAATCTATCACTCCACTATAGCAATATAAGGAAGATATACCTTGGCTACTTGTTAGAATTGACACACTCGTAAACCTCTAATCAGAGTATGAGTTGATAGGATGGGATCCTAATCAACACATTAAATGGTTGAGTAGTGTACTTTGGTAGCATGACTAAAATACTGGGGTAGCTATCATAGCTACCAGTGGACTAACACTTAAATTAAGTCCTAGAAACTAGATGGTACTTAACAATTGATAGAAGGAGTAAATTGTATTAAAACTATTGCAGAACCAGGATTAAGTCACAATGCATGTGACGTTTTGAATATTGAGGGGTCATATGCCTTTGCTAGAGTGCCACTATGATCGATCAAAGTAATTGGAGTCTATAATGATCTGGAGCTCCGAGCAGGTCAATTCCTAAAAGGGATTGAGCCAGGTTAAACTTTTGGCAGCTCTATATTACAGGATCTTATAAGGTCACACACTTTGAGTTACGACCGAGCAATGTAAAGAACCGATAGACTAGGTCTAATCTAGAAGAGCAAGAAAATATGGTTAGACCATAACATATTGGTTAGATCAATATATATTGGTTGGACCAATGAACCTAATAAATAATAAGGAGGTTAAAATAGTAAAAAGGGGAAGTAGAAACACAAACAAGGTGGGATTCGGGGAACCTGCATGAGTGGATTTGCACATGTATTATTGTACAGTACATGCATAAGGTTTGCGCGTGGGCTAGTGCATAAGTGCACAGAGACCCGCAGGCCTTGCAGGAGCAGGTTGCACTGGACGCGCAGACCTTGGGCCTACTCATCGTGCAAAGCGCGGTCCACTAGCAAGCTACGCAAACCTGCGTGGCCTGCCCTCCATCGCAACCCAGCCACACTGCTAGCCGCCGGCTAGCAGTGTTAGGGTTTAATTGGGGAGCTTGCTCCCCAAGCAAGCTCCTAGTGTTTGTGTCAGTCTCTACTTTCGGTTTTAATTGAATATACTTAATTGCCCTTTTTATTTTAATTCTGATTGGTTGAGGATAGGGACTTTGTTGTCCTTTGAATATTTCCTAACAATTATAAATAGAAGCCTCCTCCTTCATTATTTTTCGTCCTGAATTTCATAATCCCTCTCTTGCTCTCTTATTCTCTTAGTTGTTCTGATTCCTAAAAGTAATACATTGAAAGACGTATTTATTTAGAATAGAAAACTAAGGGAATTTCTTCTAGAATAAATTAGTAGGGAAGATCTAGCTATCTTCCACTCTTTTATCGGTTCTTCCTTTCTAGAAGGTTTTGGTCGGTGGTGGTCATGTGGACTATTTATAGAGGTATTCTACTTTGGAGTCTGTGCATGTAGCTGAGGGGTCTTTCTACCGACTACGGGATTCATGCTTCAACTGGTAAGGTTTTTTTAAAAGTGTTTATGATCTAGAATAATTTAAGACTAGCACTATTATCAATCATGCATGCTTAGGAGATCCATAAACTAGATTGAATTTTGAATTTCCGTTGCACCAGTTTTACTTGCTAAAACCCTTAATCTAGACCAGTAGTGGTATCATGAGCCTGCCTAATGCGATTGTATGATTGACTAGATATATACTATGTCTGATTTTCTATAAAATATTTTCGAGTATGCTATGCCATGCCTAGGAATTTATTTCTTACACTAGAATATGCTATGATAACTAGATTAAGTGTTGCACAAACTTAGTCAAGGTAGTTATCTAAGGATTAACAATGTTTTACTTGAAATTGTAAATGCTTGAATTTTTGAATTATTTAGAATAATTCTAAAATTAGAAAAGATTGAAATCTTTAATTTAATTAGTCTATGGTTAACTGAGTTAGAAGGGCCCGTGTTTATTCTGGCAAGGATTGGACTTGGCTGGTCATTCACTTCAAGGGGGCCTCTCCTACCTGAGAATTCTCATAGATTCTAATTACCAAAGGGACTTTTTAAATTAGTTAATTTCTAGTATAATGAACCGGATTTATTGTATGGTTTTACAAATGAAAGTTTAAATTGTTAAATTAAAACTTATAGACAGAGGTGCAAGAACTTGAACAATGAACCCCCTTGTTTGTTTTGCATGTTATGTGGAGTCTTGGCACGATGGAATGATTATGAATTACCAGTTGAGCATGACCCCTAGGTTGGACCTACTAATTCCTTTTAGCCCGGAATTAGTTATAGTTTTATAATCATGTCCATGTATAAGTCCTAGATTAGGCGAGACCGGCTGCACTAATAAATGCCTATTAAAATATTAATACAAAATTAGCCTTCCTAAAAATTGAAGTGTGATTCTAGGCCTTTTCATTGAATGAATTGCTCAGGCAAAGCGTGCCTTCTTCTTTAACATCGTTTGTTCACATGATTCGAGTTAGGGTTAAGTCTTAACCAGACTAGGTTAGTTATCCGTAAAATTGGAGCTAATGCTAGGCTGGAGGCATCATTTGAGGAGTCATATAATTGGTTATGCACGTCCATTGGTTGGAACTCAAATGGATTAGCAATTGCATTGGATGCAAATGGACTAGATCCTCCTATAGCTATTTAAGTTAGCTTGACTCATGATAGCTGGGGTTAGCTTAAATGAGTTATAGATGCTACCTACAAAGGAAAATGGTTAGACCATGTTTCTCAAAAAACAATAGAAGGGGCTATTATGTTTTTGAATCGAACCTTGAATAAAATAGTAGGAATATGTATTTAATTAAAAGACCTTAAATTAAATGCAAGTACATGAACTAAGTCTAAGGCAATAATTCTTTTCTTATATCTAGGTTGAATATGTCTTCTGACATTATTAAACGCATGAGACAAATACAAAAGTTGACCAATCCAAATTTCAGTGATTGGTTCAGAACCGTTAAGATAATACTTGTGGAGGAACAATTGGCATATGTGTTAGACAAGCCAATTGCTGAACAACCTAGCACTGATGCTCCAACAAAAATGCATGTAGCATGGGTGAAGTATATTTTAGAGATTTAGTGGAAGTGACTCATTTGTTGCTAGACACACTTTCTTTTACAGTACGTTCACAGTGCGAGGGCATGGGATTAAAGACCACGCTGCTTCATCTCGTTGACATATCTAATAAGATAAGGTCAAAGAGATTCTTAACTTCCAAAAGAGTATTTGAATCCAAGATGCAGGAATGAACATCAGTTATGGAACATGTTAATGAGCTCAGTGGATTGATGGACGAACTTGATGAACTAGGTTCACCTATGAAATTATATATGAAGTGTGATTTCATTCTGCAATCTTTACCAAAGAGTTATTCACACTTTGTGAATGAATTCTATTCTAAAGATGTTGATTGTTATATCCCTGAACTAATTAAAATGTTAAAAGATTATGACAATAGTGCTAAGGGAGCTGTCATCACCACAATTGATCCTCTCACAAGGAAGAGAAATCATATAATAAAGGGATAAAAGAAGAAAATTACTGAGAATGTTTGTTTTTAATGTGGTGGGACCGATCATTGGATAGAAAGACTGTATGGCTGCAGTCTCTGAACATGTGAAGAAGAGCCCTGAGAAGGGAACTACTTCAGGTATGTTTAAGATTTTAAATTTCACTATAGTGCCTTATGAGTCTACATGGGTATTAGATACTGGATGTGGTACTCATATCTGTACTTCTATGCAGGGGTTGTGGAACCGTAGAAGGCTGGCTAATGGAGAGTTGGACCTATGAGTTATAAATGGAGCATGGGGTGTTGCATCAGCTGTAGGAACATATAGTCTCAAATTGCCAAGTGGCCTAATTTTAGAATTAATAAAAGCTATTATATTTCAGTTGTTAGTAAGAATATTATTTCTATTGCGTGTTTAGCAGCAGAAGGATTTGAAGTTTTATTTAATAATAAAGATTGTCAAATTTATAAAAATAGTGTTCTTTATGGCAATGGAGTTTTGATTGACGACATATATGTTTTTGAATACTAAAGCTAAAATTTTAATATGAATGATGCTAAGAGATTGAAATTAGATAAAGACAAATCATCCTACTTATGGTATTATCGTTTGGGCCATATAAACGAAACCCACCTAACTAAGTTACATAAAGGAGGTGACTAGGGCCGAATAGGCTATGAGTCTTATGGGGCATGCAAACCTTATTTATTAGGAAAAATGACAAAGAAACCCTTTAAAGGTAAAGGGCAACGTACCATAAGTACATTAGAATTAATACATACAGATGTATGTGGTCTAATAAATGTGCAAGCACATGGAGGATTCATCTACTTTATATATTTTATCGATGATTACTCACGATATGGGTATTTGTACCTTATGAGGCACAAATCAGATAGTTTTGTAAAGTTCAAAGACTATAAGAATGAAGTTGAGAAACAACTTGGAAAGAATATTAAGGCACTATGGTCAAACCGAGGTGGAGAATATTTAAGCCAAGAGTTTCAAGATTATCTAAGGGATAATGGAATATTACCCCAATGGACCCCTCCTTATACTCCTCAGTACAATGGTGTGTTTGAGAGGAGGAATAGAACTTTGTTAGACATGGTTCAGTCCATGATGAGCCAAGCAAGTCTGAGCAAATCCTTTTAGGGATACGCACTTGAGAGCGCAGTTTATATACTAAACCATGTGCCCTCAAAATCAGTTAATACAACACCATACAAAAGGTGGTGTGGTAAGAAACCCTCTCTTTCTAACCTGAGAGTTTAGGATGTCCTGCCTATGTTAAAAGGACAATGTCAGGCAAGCTGGGAGCTAGGGCTGACAAATGCTTGTTCATAGGTTATTCTAAAGAGACAGTAGGATATACCTTTTATGATCCTAAGGAACAAAAGGTGTTTGTTTCTAGGACTGCTCAGTTCCTTGAGAAGGAACATATGCTTGCAAAAGCTAATGGGAGTGACCTTGAATTTGAGGTTCAAGTAGGTGAACAAGATGATCAAATGATAATTCCTACGCCTGATACACAATAGAGTGTGATCGAGGAACAACCTGTTATATTATAACCATTGTATAGATCTGGTAGGGTTCCCAACGCTCCTGAAAGATATGGATTTTTCATCACAGATGATAAACAAATCTTTCTAATGGAGGATGATGAACGTAAGAACTATAAGGAAGCAATGGAGTGCTCAGACTTTGATAAATGGTTAAAAGCCATGAAATCAGAAATGGATTCCATGTATGAAAACCAAGTATGGGAATTAGTCGATGCACTTGATGAGGTTAGACCCATAGGTTGTAAATGGATTTTAAAGAAGAAAACCGACATGGATGGTGATCTAATTACCTATAAGGTAAGGTTGGTGGCAAAGGGCTATAGTCAAAGAGAAGGAATTGACTATGATGAAACCTTTTCTCTAGTAGCCATGCTTAAATCCATAAGGATACTCTTGGCCATTCCTACTCATTATGATTGTACGATCTGGCAGATGGATGTGAAAACCACTTTTCTAAATGGAAACTTGGATCGGGATGTGTATATGATACAACCTGAGGGTTTTTCATTTCAGAATGGCTCAAAGGTATGCAAGCTGTAAAGATCCATCTATGGACTTAAGAAAGCATCCAGTAGTTAGAATATAAGGTTTGATGATACAATCAAAGAGTTAGATTTTATATCAAACGCTTATGAGCCTTGTGTGCACAATAAGGTTAGTGGGAGTGTATTCATTTTCCTTGTGTTATATGTTGATGACATACTGCTAATAGGAAATGGCATTTCTCCTCTTTAAATGGTTAAGTCGTGGTTGTCAAGAAAGCTCTCCACGAAAAACCTTACAGAAGTAGCATTTATACTAGGTATAAAGATCTATAGAGATAGATCCAAGAGGTTGCTAGGTCTTTCACAAGATACATACATAGACAAGATATTGACTAGGTTCAACCTTGAACAATCAAGAAGAGTTTATCTTCCAATGTCTCATGGAGTTAACCTTTCTAAATCTGCGTGTACGGGGACATGAGAGGAGAGATTGCACAGGAATGAAATACCTTATGCATCTGTAATAGGATCTATCATATATGCTATGGTATGTACACGGCCTGATGTCTCACACTCGATGAGCATTATAAGAAGATTTCAATCTGATCCGGGTAAGAAGCATTAGAAGGCCGTTAAGAATATCCTTAAGTACTTGAGAAGGACTAAGGAAATGTTCTTAGTATATGGAGGAGGTGATCTTACAGTAAAGGGATTCACTGATGCGAGTTTTCAATCTAATAGAGATTACTACAAGTCACAATCAAGTTACCTATTTATGTTAAATGGAGGGGCGGTTGTTTGGAAAAGTTCCAAATAGGATACGACTGCCGATTCAACCACTGAATCTTAGTACATTGTTGCTTCAAAAGTAGTAAAACAAGCTATCTGGATAAAGATATTTATTCGTGATTTCGGCATGGTGTCTAACAGTGAGGACCCAATAGTAATATATTGTGATAACACTAGGGCTATTTCTCAGGCAAAAGAACCATGGTCTCGTCAGAGCAACGGACATGTACACAAAAAATATCATATAGTTCTAGATATGATAAGAGATAAGGATATACAGATGGAATATGTACCCACAGACCAAGCCTTTGACACAAATTAAGCATGACCAGCATGTTAGTAGTTATGGCTTACGGCACGCAGCTAATTGGCTCTAGCGCAAGTAGGAGATTGTTAGACATCCCTAGAGGTAATTAGGGTGATATGTTTTAGTTAGTTTTATTTGCACGAACAAATTTATATTAATAAAGGAATTCTTTTGTTATATCAAAAACTGTGAAAATATATTATGACTGGTTTAGAAAGTATTCATTGATGTGTTTGTAAAAGTCCATGACATAATCATAGCACGAATCACAAGGGCATAGTGAGACTATATTGGTGAGAACTGGTTCGTGTGCAATTATGATTTGTCTAAATATTCCTAGTCTTAGTATCATCAAGACTGGACATTGATGAATGTGGATAGACTCACATGTGTCATCATACCTCTTGAATTTTATTCATAGTAGCATATCTCTAGTGCTAGAGGGTGGTACCTTGGGTGAACACATTAATGTATGCAGGGAGATACATTGGAGACCACTATGAGACAACACTCGATAATCTATATTATGTGTTAGTGTTTTAATCGTCTCATTGCAATAGCAATACAAATATCTCTTGACCTGAGATACTAGTTACCTTGTTTAGATGTTACTGTACTTTAGACTATACCTATATATTCTATACATTGGTTAATACGGATAATTACGGGTATAGTTGATGTCTGCCCGTTGGTGAGCTGAGCAGTCAAGATGGAATCTATCACTCCACTATAGCAATATAAGGGAGATGTACCTTGGCCACTTATTAGAAGTGACACACTCGTAAACCTCTAATCAAAGTATGAGCTGATAGGAGCATGACTAAACTACTGGCTAGCTATTATAGCTACTAGTGGACTAACACTTAAAGTGGGTCTTAGAAACCAGATGGTACTTAACAGTTGATAGATGGAGTGAATTTTATTAAAACTATTGTAAAACCGGGATTAAGTCACAATGCACATGACGTTCTGAATATTGAGGGGTCATATGCCTTTGCTAGAGTGCCACTATCACCGATCAAAGTAATTGGAGTCTATAACAGTCTGGAGCTCCGAGCCTGTCAATTCCTGAAAGGGATAGAGCTAGGTTAAACTTTAGGTGGCTCGATATTACGGGATCTTATAAAGTTACACACTTTGAGTTACGACCAAGCTATGTAAAGAACCATTAGACTAAGTCTAATCTAGAAGAGCAAGAAAATATGGTTAGACCATAACATATTGGTTAGACCGACATTCATTGGTTGGACTAATGAACCTGATAAATAATAAGGAGGTTAAACTAGTAAAAAGGGGAAGTAGAAACACAAACAGACCGGGGTTCGGGGAACCTGTGCTAGTGGATTTGCACATGTACTATTGCACAGTATATGCGCAAGATTTGCGCGCGGGCCAGTGCACAAGTGCACAAGTGCACAAAGGCCCGCAAACCTTGCGCAAGCGGGCTGCCTTTGGCAGCCCGTGGTGTACGTTGCACAAGCCCAAAGTGCGCTACACAAGCACGCAGCCCACAATGGCTTGTACGGGCTTAGCAAGCCCGCATGGCCTGCGCTCCAGTGCAAGCCCAGCCATAATACTGGCCGCCGACTAGCAATATTAGGCTTGAATTGGGGAGCTTGCTCCCCAAGCAAGCTCCCTAGTGTTTGTGTCAGACTCTACTTCCGGTTTTAATTAAATATACTTAATTGCCATTTTTATTTTAATTCTGATTGGTTGAGGATAGGGACTTTATTTTCCTTTGAATATTTCCTAACCACTATAAATAGAAGCCTCCTCCTTCATTTATTTCATCCTGAATTTCATAATCCCTCTCTTGCTCTCTTATTCTCTTAGTTAATCTGATTCCTAAAAGTAATCCATCGAAAGACGTATTTACTTAATTCTTCTAGAATAAATTAGCAGGGAAGATCTTGCTATCTTCTACTCTTTTATCGGTCCTTCCTTTCTAGAAGGTTTTGGTCGGTGGTGCTTGTGTGGACTATTTATAGAGGGCTTCTACTTTAGAGTCCATGCACGTAGCCGAGGGGTCTTTCTACCGACTGTAGGATTCACGCTTCAACTGTTAAGTGGTTAAATTATTATTAGGCCCTTTTAATAAGTGTTTATGACCTAGAATAATTTAAGACTAGAACTATTATCAATCATGCAACACTTAGGAGATCCAGGGAACTAGATTAAACTTTGAATTTCTGCTGCACTTGTTTTACTTGCTAAAACCCTTAATCTAGACCAACATCAATAGGTCCCATGGTTGTTTTGGAAAGGATTGGACTTGGCTGCTCATTTACTTCAAGGGGGCCTCTCCTACCCGGAAATCTCCATCGATTCCAAATTCTAAGTACTAAAGGGACTGTTATGAATTACTTGATTTCTAGTATAATGGATTGGATTCATTAAATGGTTTTACAATGAAAGTTTAAATTGTTAAATTAAAACTTATAGACATATGTGCAAGAACTTGAAACAATGAACACCCTTGTTTATTTTGCATATTATGTGGAATGTTAGCATGATAAAATGATTATGAATTACCAATTGAGCATGACCCCTAGGTTGGACCTACTAATTCCTTATAGCCTAAAATTTGTTATAGTTTTATAATCATGTCCATGTATAAGTTCTAGATTAGGCGAGACCTGTTGCACCAATAAATCCCATTAAAATAATAAAATAGAACTAAATAATCGAATATGTGTTTTATGGACCTTTTCATTGATGAATTGCTCATGAAGTGTGTGCATTCTTTTTTAACATCGTCTGTTCATATGATTCCAATTAGGGTTAAGTCTTAACTGAACTGGATTAGTTGTCAATAGTATCGGAGCTAATGCCGGGCTGGAGGCATCATTTGAAGAATCATATAAATGGTTATGCACGTCCATTGGTTGGAACTCAAATGGATTAGCAATTGAATTAGATTCAAATGGATAGGATCCAACCATAACTATTTAAGTTAGCTTGACTCGTGATAGCAAGAGTTAGCTTAAATGAGTAATGGATGCTACCTACTAAGGACAATGGTTAGATCATATTTCCTGAAAGACTATAAAAGGGGCTATTATGTTTTCGAATAAAACCTTAATAAAATAGTAGGAAAGTGTATATAATAAAAAGACCTTAAAATTAAATGCATGTACAAAAACTAAGTCTAAAGCAATAATTCTTTTCTTATATCTAGTTTGAATATGACTACAAACAAAAATTTTGCGCTATTCTTGAGAACAAATTGGATGGTACCAATTTTACTGATTGGTTCAGGACAGTGAGAATAGTCCTTAGAGGCGAAGGCCTGGCTTATGTTTTGGATGAGCCACTTCCTGATGAACCTGATGCTGATGATCATGATGAGCATGAGGCATGGAAGAAGCATAGAAAAGATCGTGAATCTACAACACGTGTGATGTTGGGAACCATGAATCTTGAGCTTCAAAAATAGCATGAGAATACGGATATCGATTCTATGATTCTCCATCTTCATGAACTTTTTCTGAGCATCAAGGACTGAGAGGTTTGAGACCTCAAAGCTTTTGTTTGGGACTAAGATGCAGGCTGGTGCTTCAACTTCTCAGCATGTTTTGAAGCTTCTTGGTTACATTAAGAAGCTTGGTCGATTGGGATTTTTCATGGATCACGAGTTGAGCATATATCTCATTTTGACTTTGCTCAGTAATATTTACTCACAGTTTGTGACTAATTATTACATGAACAAGATTAATTCGACAATTCCAGAATTGATCAACATGCTGAAAACAGTAGAACCTAAGATCAAGCAGGATTCAAAAAATCTACTAGTGGTTGCAAAAAACAAACCATTGAAGGGTAAGACCTAGAAAAAGAAGGGGCTGAAGGAAAAGAAGAAGATCAATGAGAAGAAGAAAAATAAGAAAGGAACTGCAAACGTATGTTTCCATTATGGAAAACAAGGACACTGGAAAAGGGATTGTAAGGCACCTACCTTTGAGCATTTGAAGAAAAATCCAGAGAAAGGAACTACTCGAGGTATGTTCATGATTGAAAATTTCACTACAGTTCCTCATGAGTTACCTGGGTATTAGCTGGATGTGGTACTCATATCTGTACTTCTGTGCATGGGGTTGTAGAAGCGTAGAAGGCTGGCTAGAGGAGAGTTGGACCTACGAGTTGGAAATGAAGCATAGGTTGCTGCATCAACTATAGGAACATATAGTCTCAAGTTGCCTAGCGGCCTAGTTTTAGAATTAAATAAATGCTATTATATTTTGGTTGTGACTAAGAAAATTATTTATGTTGCATGTTTAGCAGCAGAAGGATTTGAGATTTTATTTAATAATAAAGATTGTCAAATTCACAAAAATAGTATTCTTTATGGCGATGGAGTTTCGATTGATGGAACATATGTTTTAAATACTAAAGCTGAAATTTTTAATATGAATGATGCTAAGAGATTGAAATTAGATAAGGATAAATCATCCTACTTATGGCATTGTCGTTCAGGTCATATAAATGAAACCCGCTTAACTAAGTTACACAAATGTGGTGACTTAAGCCCTATAGACTTAGAGTCTTATGGGGCATGCGAACCTTGTTTGATAGGCAAAATGATAAAGAAACCCTTTAAAGGAAAAGGGGAAAGTGCCATAAGTGTATTGGAATTAATACACACAGATGTATGTGGTCTAATAAATGTTCAAGCACATGGAAGATTTGTCCACTTCATATCTTTTATCGATGATTACTCATAATATGGATATCTGTACCTTATGAGGCACAAATCTGATAGTTTTGAAAAGTTCAAGGCTACAAGAATGAAGTTGAGAAACAACTTGGAAAGAATATTAAGGCACTTCGATCAGATTGAGGTGGAGAATATTTAAGCCAAGAGTTTCAAGATTATCTAAGGGATAGTAGAATATTACCCCTAATGGAACCTCCTTATACTCCTAAGCACAATGGTGTCTCTAAGAGGTGGAATTGAACTTTATTGGACATGGTTTAGTCCATGATAAGCCAAGCAAGTCTCAGCAAATCCTTTTGAGAATACGCACTTAAGAGCGCAGTTTATACACTAAACCATGTGCCCTCAAAATCAGTTGACACTACACCATACGAATTATGGTATGGTAAGAAACCCTCTCTTTCTCACCTAAGAGTTTGAGGATGTCCAGCCTATGTTAAAAGTACAATGTTAGATGAGCTGGGAGCTTGATCTAACAAGTGCTTATTCATTGGTTATCCTAAAGATAAAATAGGATATGCCTTTTATGATCATGAGGAAAAAAGGTATTTGTTTCAAGGACCGCTCATTTCCTTGAGAAGGAACATATGCTTGCAAAAGCTAGTGGGAGCGACCTCGAACTTGGATTTTAGGTAGGTGAACAAGATAATAAACTAATTATTCCTACACTTGATACATAAGAGAGTGTGATCAAGGAACAACCTGTTATACAACAGTCATTGCATAGATCTATTAGGGTTCCTAATGCTCCTGAAAGATATGGATTTTTCATCACGGATGATAAACAAATCTTTCTGATGGAGAATGATGAAACTAAGACCTACAAGGAGGCAATGGAGAGCTCAGACTCTGATAAATGATTAAAAGCCATGAAATCATAGATACATTCCATGTATAAAAACTAAGTTTGGGATTTGGTCAATGAACCTGATGAGGTTAGACCTATAGGCTATAAATGGGTTTTCAAGAAGAAAACGGACATGGATGGTAATATAATTACCTATAAGGCAAGGTTAGTTGTAAAAGGTTATAGTCAACGAGAAGGTATAGACTATGATGAAAGCTTTTCATCGGTAGCCATGCTTAAATCCATCAGGATACTACTGGCCATTGCTACTCATTATGACTATGAGATCTGGCAGATGGATGTAAAGAGCGCTTTCCTAAATGGAAATTTCGATCCGGATGTATATATGGTACAACCTGAGGGTTTTACATCTCAATAGTGTACTTTTTTTAGCAATACTAAATATTGTGGTAGCCATTATGGCTGTTAGTGAAATAACACTTAAGCTCAGTCCTAGAAACCAGATGGTACTTAACCATTGATAAAAGGAGTGAATTGTATTGAAACTGTTGTAGAACTAGAATTAAGTCACATGCACGTGACGTTTCGAATATCGGGAGGTTATATGCCCTATGCTTGAGAGCCACTATACCAATCAAAGTCATCAGAGTCCACAACGGTCTAGAGCTCTGAGCCAATCAATTCCTGGAAAGGAAGTTAAGCTAGGTCAAACTTTGATGGCTCGATATTACATGATCCTGTAAGGTCACACACTTTGAGTTACGACCGATCCATATAAAGAACTGTTAAACTAGGTCTAATCCAGAAGAGTAAATTAATGGTTGGACCATTTTATTGGTTAGACCAATTTTCACTGGTTGGACTAGTGAGCCAAAAAATAATAGGAGGTTAAATAAAAAGGGGAAGTAGAAACACAAGTTTGAAAGTAGGGTTCAGGGAACCTACAAGAGTGGACTTGCACATGTACTATTGGACAGTACATTTGCAAAGTCTACGTGTGGGCCAAGGCAGCACTGCCTGTGTAGTGCTAAGCATGGGCCCGCTAGCCTAGCACAAGCAAGTTGGGCAAGATGCATAGGCTTTGGGCCTCCGCGTCCCGTAGAGCACGGCCTGCTAGCGGGCTGTGCATCTCGAAAAGGCCTGCACACTTATGCATGCCTTGTGCAATATTATGCAGGCTAGGCCTACGCTCTTGCGCAGGCCCGGCCATAGTACTAGCCACCGACCAGCATTTTTAGGTTTGGAGTGGGGAGCTTGCTCTCCGAGCAAGCCCGCAGTCCTTGTGTTGGTCTCTACTTCTATTTAAGTTGTAAATAACTTAAATGCCCTTGTGTATTTTAATTCTGATTGGTTAGGGATTGGATTTAATTGTCCAATTAAATTTCCCTAACCACTATAAATATAGTCTTCCTCCTTCATTATTTTTCATCCCATCTTTGTTTTCTTCTCTTGATTGTTCTGGTTCTCATAATTACTCGGGCAAAAGATGTATTTACTTTGAATAGAATAGGAAGGGAATTCTTCTAAAATAAATTTATTGGGAAGATCTAGTTGTCTTCCAATTCATTTTCGGTGCTCCCTTTATAGAAGGTCATGGTCGGTGGTGCTCGTGTGGATCAATTACAGAGGGATTCTACTTTGAAGTAGTGTACACACCATAGGGGTCTCTCCTCCGACATTGGAATTCACGCTTTATCTGGTACGTGGATAAATTATTATTATTATTATTATTATTATTATTATTATTATTATTATTATTAGGTCCTTTTATAAGTGTATATGACCTATAATAATTTGTACTGGATTATTTGTCGATCATGCCATGCTTAGGAGATCATTGGACTTAGATTATGTTTTGAAATTCCGCCATGCCTTCTTTACATGTTCAAACTCGCGAATCTAGACCAATTGCTGCATTACAGTTGCATTTTAGATAAGGTAAATGGGGAGGCGCCAATTTTAGGAACCTAAAGTCGAACTTCCCCCCAATATAGTAGGTCTCGCCACACTCAATAGCTCAAACTGGCTTGTTGCTACATCAATATTTGTACGGACAACAGCAACCTCTTCATTTGTGACAATAACTTGTTCTTTAAGTCCAAAATCACCAAAAAAGAATGAAGATGCCATGGCAGTAGCACACCGAACAAGGATTCTTGCCTGAGTGTGAATCGATTATCGAATGATCTTATTTCTAACAAGCCACATAGATCACATCAGGTAGTATACATGCTGTAAGAACATTTTTGGTTTACATTTAACCTAATCATATCAAACAAATAAACCACAGAGACCCCATAAGGCAAAGAAATATGACTATCAAAATTGCACCATACACTCTTTGCAAAAGAGCACTCAAGAAATGCATGAGAGATTGATTCCTCTCCTGAAAAGCAAATTGGTCAGATATTTTCATCAATAATATGCCTCTATAACATGTTAGATTGAATAGTAAGAACTACCCTCACCAATCTTAACATAAAAACACGAAGTTTAGGAGGTATTCAATCATTCCAAAGCTTACTCTAACTAAAAATCATGTTTGAAATCAAGTGATCTCTTACCCTAGATAAATCTCAGTATGCACTCCTGACTGAAAAGATTCCATTAGTTCCTGTTGGAAATAATGATCCGGAACAACAAACAATCAGGATCAGGTTTGAAGTAAACAAAACACCTAAGTACAAAATGACCTAAGTCATTGCATCCAGACATATAACCAAGACATCCAAAGTCCAAGACAAGTGAAGACAATTACCTAAGCATAAATGGAAACATCTGGTTAAAGTTTAGAAAGGAAACAAACTTTGAACCGCCCAAATCAGTATCCAGAAGAATTGATTGCATAAGCATTCGGAAGAAAACATATTCAGAGATATTAAGTCTGAAGACATTCAGAAGACTTGAATATCTAGACAAAGGGAATAGTTTGAAAATTACATTCCCTCAATTCCTTTGGTCTACAAGTCAAAGATCCTTCTCCCAAAAGTAAGACAAAAATGGCAGCTAGCACTTTTTAGAGAAAGGACAAAGGACTGACACAGGAAAGAGAAAAAGGTAACAACCTTTTTCACCTAGACCAATGAGAAAGGCGCATGGAACTCACACTAAAAAGGTACTGGCATAAAAGTTAGTGAGTCACTAAAATACAAGGAAAACAATCACTGACAACTTTTCAGCCTCAATCCCAAGGATTCAAATAGGTAAAAATCTTTGTCTAACGGATTGATCAATGGTTCCGGAAGCACCACATATTACCTGATCAACAGTGAAGATTTGATTACAGCTCAACAACCCACAACAGCTACATTTATTATGGAAGCCTATAAAAGGGAAGGTTCACAAGTT
Source organism: Euphorbia pulcherrima (assembly GCA_947683365.1). Lineage (NCBI taxonomy): Eukaryota > Viridiplantae > Streptophyta > Magnoliopsida > Malpighiales > Euphorbiaceae > Euphorbia > Euphorbia pulcherrima. The sequence continues at coordinate 2,937,021 of CANTUS010000008.1, forward strand.
GAGAAGGTGTTGGTTGATTTTGAGATATCAATACATAAGAAGAATTTGCTACAAAGCAATCAGTTACTTAATCCCTCCAAAAACCAAACCATTCAAAATCAGTTTGTAACAATTCCCAAGTGAAGTTATAAACTTGAGGAAGTCCAAAAACCAAAACCTTTGAGAAAACCAAAGTGTAAAAGATCTCCTACTTGGATGAGTAGAGAGATTGGGATATAGCTTAAAGTAGGTGCTTTGAGTTGGATCTCCCTATAGGACTCAGCTTAGGTTTGGGTAGAAATCTAAGTGGTATATCTTGCTAAAGACTAAAGGGCTCAGCTAGGAGTTGGTGCTTCTAGTGGTATATCCTACATCTGGAAGGGGTTACCATCCGAAGACAAATTATAAGGCTTAATTCCTGCCAGTTGAAAAGGAATCCACTAGTGGAAAAGCTTAGAGGAAGGAAACTCTAGGGACTGGAGTAAGCGAGACCGAACTAGGATAAAATCATTATGTTTGATTTTCTGAACTCGTTACTTTTTGCACTATATTATATATTTGCGTCATCCTAATCCATCAATCCGGAACATAATCAAACACGCTACACTAAGACATTTCAAAGTCTATCTATTTCACAAAAAAGGGTCATTCACCCCCCTCTGACCTTGATTAGACCCTCACATGGACCAACAAGTGGTATCAGAGCCAGTGCTCAAACTAGAGATTTATTAATCTCGAGCTAAAGGTCCAAATTTTGATCCAAGTGTCAAAATGAGTTTCCAAAACTCAGAACTCCTTCCCGAGGGTATGTTCATTACCCGTCCTCCACTCTTCACTAATGAACACTATACGTTCTGGAAAAACGGGATGAAGAATTTCATTCAAGCATAAAGCATGCAAGCATGGTTAGTCATTAAAGATGGCCCATATGAGCCTACTCACGAAGTAGAGGGTCATATAACCCAAAAGCCCACAAGTTTATGGGCTGAGAATGATTTTAAAAAGTTACGTGAAAATGCAAATGCTATTAACATGCTTCATTATGCTTTTAGTACAGCAGAATTTAATAGGATATCCGAATGTGAAATTGCACAAGAAATACGGTAGAAGCTAGAAGTGACCAATGAAGGAATAAATAAGGTCAAAGAAGCCAAAATTGACCTACTATAATAGAATCTTGAATCCTTCAAGATGGAGCCTAAAGAATCCATCAACAGCATGAATACTAGATATACCAATATAGTAAATGAATTGAAGAAGCTAGGGAAGGAAATCTTAGAAGTTAACATCGTCAAGAAAATACTTCGGAGTCTCACCAAGGAATAGGATAATAAGAAGACTACCATTGAAGAAGCTCATGACTTAAACTTCTACGGCTATGATGAGCTCATTGGTAATCTCTTGACCCAAGAGCTATCCCTTGAAAGATATAGCCAATAAGATAAGAAGCATCAAGAAAGAAAGAAAGTTGTTGCTCTCAAGGCAGAATCCATCGGATCAGCTTCATCCGGATAGGAAAAGCAACTCAACGAATCTAAAAGCAACAAGAAGCAAATGGCTATGTTAGCCAGATAGTTCAACAGATTCCTGCAAAAAAATGGAAGGAGGTATTCCAAAAAGTATAAATCCAAAAAATCAAGGGAATGAACCTCTCGAAGAGACAAGCCCAGAAAGAATCTAGAAGAAAAGAAGGATCCAGAGAGGGAAGCTGCCTGTTTTGAATGTGGAGAGAAAGGCCACTTAAGAACTAAATGCCCCAAGCTTAAAAGAAGTAAGAAACACAAAAAGAAAGTAATGGTGGCTGCATAGAGTAATACTGAGGAAAGCATCTATTCATCTTCAACAGAAGAAGAAGAGACAGCTAATTATGCATTCATGGCACTGACCAAACTGGAAGCAGAACAATCTCAAAGAAATCCATCCAAGCAAGAAATTATGCAAATCGAAGAATCAGAATCAGAAACATCCAACACTGAGGTAAACTCTCATTCAAATTCTATTTCTAACTTTAAACTTGCTAGAGCTTTAGGGATTGTGATCAAGAATGTGAGAAAGAACATAAAAGCTATCAAATCCCAATGAAGATGAGTGATAGACCTATTGGAAAACTATGATCCGGACCACAAATTAAACTAATTTATCCGGATCAGGTTTGAAAGAAATAAAAACTTAAACTATGTAAATCCCAAATCTAAATGGAAACATCCGGACAAAGATCCAGCCACAGGACTGTCCATTGAAGATATCAAATACCTAAGCACATGGAATCATCAGAATAAAGCTTGGAAAGGAAACAAGCTTTAATCCCTCAAGAATAGCATCCGAAACAACTGGTTGCCATATCTCAGGAAGAAGGAAAATCTGGAGAATATAAGTCTAAAGACATCCGAAAGACTCATGCTTGAAGATAATGGGAAAAGTTTCAAAGATAGATTTTCCCTCCACCTTTTGGTCTATGAAGTCAAAGATCCTTTCCCTAAGATAAAGACAAAATGACGGCTTGCATTTTTCAGAGAAAGGATAAAAGGAATGACATCGGACTGAAAAAGCTAACATCCTTTTTCACCTAGACCAATAAGAAGGCCCGTGGAACTCATAAAAAAAAGATAATAGTGTAAAAGTTGGTGCATCACAAAAAGCCAAGTAAAACGATCACTGGCAACTTTTCAGCATCAATCCCTAGAATTCAAATAGGGCAAATTACAGTCTAACGGATTGATCAACGGTTTCGGAAGCTCCATCTATAACCTGATCAAGGGTGAAGATTTATTACAAGTTCAAAAACCCAGAACGGCTACATTTATGATGGAAGCCTATAAAAGGGAAACTTCACAAAATGAGAAGGTTGGCTGTTTGATCGACAAAAACAAGTAACAAAGAACAAGCATTCAATCAGCTTAAAAATCCCTCTAAGAATCAATTAATTCCAAATCTGTTGTAAGGATTCCTAAGTGAGTTATAAACTTAAGGAAATCTAAAAACCAAAACCTATATAAAAACAAGAGAGTAAAGATCTCCAACTTAGGTGAGTTGGGAGATTAGGATACAACTTAAAGTTGGTGCTTTGAGTGGGAACTCCCTGTAGGACTCAACTTAGATTCAGGGTAGAAGTCTAAGTGGTATATCCTACTAAAGACTAAAGGACTCAGCTAGGAGTTGGTGCTTATAGTGGTAGATCCTACATCCGGAAGGGGTTACCATCCGGAGATAAATTGTAAGGCTTGATTCTTGCCAGTTGGAAAGGGATCCACTAGTGGAAAAGCTCGGAGGAAGGAAACTTCGGGGACTAGAGTAGGCGGGGCCTAACCAGGATAAAAACCTTCTATGTTTGATTTCTCTAACTTTTATTATTTGTATTATATTGTCATAACTGTATCATCCGGTTCATAATCAAACACGCTACACTAAGGCTTTTTAAAGTCTTTAGATTCCGAAAAAGAGGGTCATTCACCCCCCTCTGACCTTATAAAGACCTCACAAGGACCAACAAGTGGTATCAGAGCCAGTGCTCAAACTAAAGATCTAACAATCTCGAGATAAAGGTCCATATATTTTGATTCACATATCAAAATGAGTTTCCAAAACTCATGACTCGTTCCCGAGGGTATGTCTGTTACCCGTCCTCCACTCTTCTCTGGTAAACACTACACGTTCTAGAAAAATCGAATGAAGAACTTCATCTAGTCACAAAGTATGTAAGCATTGTTATTTATTAAAGATAGTCCATATGAGCCTACTTATGAAGTAGAGGGTATGAATACCCGAAAGCCATCAAGTATGTGAGATGAGAATGACTTTAAAAAGTTGTATGAAAACGCAAATGCTATTAACATGCTTCATTGTGCTCTTAGTGCAACTGATTTTATAGGATATCCGGATGTGATACTGTAAAAGAGATTTGGGAGAAGTTAGAGTTAACCTATGAAGGAACCACCAAAGTAAGAGAAGCTAAGCTTGATCTACTCCAGTAAAAGTTTGAATCCTTCAAGATAGAGCCTAAAGAATCAATCAGCAGCATGAACACTAGATACACTAATCTAGTGAATGAGATGAAGAGGCTGGGAAAGGATATCCCAGAAGTAGAAATGGTTAAGAAAGTGCTTCAGAGTCTTACCAAGGAATGGGATAACATAAAGACTGCCATTGAGGAAGCTCATGACTTAAACTTTTACAGTTATGATGTACTCATTGGTAATCTTCTAACCCAAGAATTGTCGTTGGAGAGATATAGCCAACAAGAAAAGAAGTCTGAGGAGAAGAAGAAAACCATTGCACTTAAGGTAGAATCCATAGGATCAGCTTCATCCGGAGAAGAAGAGCAAATCAATGAATCAATGAGGACCAAAGATCTACTTGCTCTACTAACTAGAAGGCTCAATCGATTCATACAAAATAAAGATAGAAGGAAATTAAGAAAGTATAAATCCCGGAAACTAAGAGAAGGCACTTTCAGAAGAGACAAGCCTAGAAGAAATCCGGAAGAATAGAAGGACCCGAAGAAAGAAGCTGCATGTTTTGAATGTGGCGAGAAATACCATTTTAGAATAAAATATCCCAAGCTTAAGAGAACCAAGAAGTTTAAAAAGAAGGCAACGGTAGCTACTTGGAGCAATAGTGAAGAAAGTAGTAGCTCATCTTCAATAGTAGAAGAGGAGACCGCCAATTATGCAATCATGGCTCTAACTGATCCAGAAGGAGAGCAATTCGGAAGGAACGCCTCTAAGCAAGAAATAATACAAATTAAAGAATCTGAATCAGATACAGCAAACACTGAGGTAAATTCTTGTTCTAATTATACTTCTAATCTTGACCTTGCTAGAGCTCTATCTATTGTAATCAAGGGTGTAAAGAAGAATGCAAAAGCAATCAAGTCCCTTAAAAGAGCAGTAATGGAGTTGGCAGAAGATGCTCAAGTAATGGTACAAGACATCAATTTGGTTAGAGCAACCAAGCATATTGATGTTATAGAGGAAAACTTCCTGAGGAATCAAGTCCAGATCCTAAATGCAAATGTAATGGGATTGGATAGAGAATTCAATCTATTAAAGGAAGTATCCAGGAAGAGGCCAGAGACAAAAGCTCCAAGAAGAGATAACCATCCTCCTGCTCAAAACAGATTCCAAAAGACCCCTAATTAAAAGATGAAGGAAGTTAGCAGGCAACCACAAGCCCAAAGATATACTCCTACTCAAAAGGGAAAGGCTCAGGTGGCCTATAACCAATAGCTTATCAAACAAAGAAGAAATTATGGAGCCAAAGTTGCACCTCTAACCAGCTTCCGGATTAACACCGAACCATCCACCAGTGTGCAAAAAGCTGGGTATAAAAGCAACTATGGGAAGAAGGATCTGGAGAAGATTAGAGAGAAGCAAAAGCAAAAAATACCTATTTCGGGGTGCAGGTTTTGTAGGAAAAATAATCATATTACTAAATCATGTAGATTAAAAAATGGTTATTATGATGTTTACCCTTGGCCTGAGATGGTTATTAACCCGAGAGGACCCAAATCTGATTGGATACCCAAACCTACTTGATCTGTTTTATAGGTATGCCTTAGATCTACAGTAGATCAACACACTTGGTATATTGATAGTGGATGCTCAAGTTACATGACAGGTGATGATAAGGCCTTAATCACATCGACCTAGAAGAAGGGAGGCAAAGTAAGCTTTGGAGATAATCAAAAGGGACAGATCATTAGTCATGGAACCATTGGATCCGAGTTAAAGATAGAAGATGTCTCATTGGTTGATGGACTAAAATTCAACTTGCTAAGTGTGGCCCAACTCTGTGACAAAGGAAGAAAAGTCACATTTGATTCCGGAGGCTGCTCAATCTATGATAGTAAGTCCAACCAACTCATTCTTTATGCACCTAAAGTAAATAATGTATGTTCTGTAAACATTAAAAATAATAATAAAAAAAAAAGAATATCTACTTGGTGTCTAAAGAAGAAGAATCATGGCTATGGCACCAGAGGTTAGGACATGTCAGCATGAATCTCCTGTCCAAACTAGCTAAAAAGGAATTAGTAGAGGGTTTGCCTAAGGTTACTTTTGATAAGGATCATCTATACACTGCATGTCAATTAGGTAAATAGTATAAGAAAATTTTCCCTTGCATCTCATACATTCCTTCCAAAAGAGTACTTGAGCTCCTGCATATTGATCTCTTTGGTCCAATCAAACCATTGAGTTTAGGTAGAAGAGAATACACCATGGTCATCGTGGATGACTATTCTCGATATACCTGGGTTCTCTTGCTAGCAAGTAAGGGTGAAGCCTTTGACCAATTCTCTAAAACATTCATCCAGGTAGAAGTAGAACGGAGCATAAGCATTGCACGCATCCAGAGTGATAATGGTGGAGAATTCAAAAATAAGCATTTTAATGATTTTTGTGACTCTAAGGGCATTAAACATAACTTCTCTGCCCCTCACACTCCTCAACAGAATGAAGTTGTTGAGAGAAAGAATAGGACCACAGTTGAGATGGCTAAAATAATGCTCAATGAGAATTGTTTGCCAAAATACTTCTGGGGAGAAGCCGTGAACACATCATGTTATATTCTAAATAGAGCTCTCATTAGAAAGACCATAGAAAAGGACCCATATGAAATCTGGAAGGGAATAAAACCCAAAATTGGGTATTTCAAAGCATTCGGATGTAAATGCTACATCCTTAATGATAGAGAGAAATTAGGAAAATTTGAACCTAAATCTGATGAAGCAATTTTCCTTGGCTACTCAACACGTAGCAAGGCTTACAAAGTCTTCAACAAACGAACCTAAACTATGGTAGAGTCAATACATGTAGATTTTGATGAGACTAACACTGCAGGAAAGAAAAGCTACACTTCGGAAGATCCAGTTCCGCAAGCTAAAAAATCTGGAGAAAAGAAGGAAGCAGGAATTCCTGATTCATTTCAAATCAAGAAGTATAAAGGGAAGATGAAGGAATATCCTTTGATCCAGAAGTACAATAAGTTAATCTCAACCCACAGGAGATTGACTTTAATGAAGGCCAAGAAGGAGTGGTTGAAGATGAAGTAGAGCAAGTCCCAATTCAACATGAAGGCCTATAAAGGGAGATCCGGATATACATAGATCATTCTATTGAGAATATTCTGGATGATGTTCAGAATCCAGTAAGAACCAGAGGTCAGCTCAAGAGGATGATGAGTCATGCTACCTTTATCTCTCGCATAGAGCCAAAGAAATTTCAAGATGCTGAAGGAGATGAAAGCTAGATGATGGCAATGCAGGAAGAGCTAGATCAATTCACCAGGAATGATGTATGGAATCTAGTACCATCTTTTAAAGGAAAATCAATCATTGGCACCAAGTGGTGTTCTAGAACAAGCTTGATGAATCCGGAGCGGTGGTGAGAAACATAGCAAGATTAGTTGCTCAAGGCTACAACCAGCAAGAAGGAATTGATTTTAAAGAAACCTTTGCTCCTGTAGCAAGGCTGGAGGCAATCTGGATTCTATATGCTTTTGCATCATTCATGGGATTCACATTATACCAAATGGATGTCAAAAGTGCATTTATAAATGGTGTTATATAAGAAGAAGTCTATGTTAAGCAACCACCCGGATTTGAAGATCCAAAGTATCCGGATCATGTCTACAAGTTAAAGAAGGCTCTCTATGGATTAAAGCGGGCACCCAAAGCCTGGTATGAGAGGTTAACTTCATTTCTTATATCTAAGGGTTATATCAGAGGCAGAGCAGACACTACCTTATTCATCAAAAAGAAGAAAAATGATATCATTCTAGTCCAAATCTATGTTGATGATATCATATTTAGAGCTATCGATGAAAGGATGTGTAAAGAATTCAGCTCTCAAATGCAGATGGAATTCAAAATGTCCATGATGGGAAAACTCAACTTCTTCCTTGGTCTACAAATTAAGTAAAGTCCAGATGTGATTTTCATTAACCAGTCAAAGTACACCAAAGAAATCTTGAAGAAGTTTGAAATGGACAAAAGCAAGCCTATGTCCACTCCAATGGGATCAGATACAGTCCTATCTAAGGATTATGAAGGAGAGAATGTTGATCAAAAGCTCTTTAGAGGGATGATTGACTCACTTCTATACTTGAGAGCTAACAGACCTGACATACACTATATAATTTGCTACTGTGCAAGGTATCAAGCCAATCTTAAGGATTCGCATCTCCAACCAGTTAAAAGGATTCTTAGATACCTTCTAGGAACCACTAAAGTTGGACTATGGTATCCTATTAATGGAGATTTCACACTCCAAGGGCTCACTGATGCAGACTATAGCAGAGACACTAGAAAAAGTACATCCAGAGGCTGCCATTTCCTTAAAAATTGCTTAGTATCATGGTATAGCAAGAAGCAAACTTCAGTTGCTTTATCTACCACAGAAGCATAATATATGGCAGCTGGAAGTTGTGTTGCTCAACTCCTATGGATCAAATAACAACTGAAGATTATGGAGTTCAATCCAGATGTGTGGATGTAATATATGACAACAAAAGTGCTATTGAGGTGTCAAAAAATTCAGTTCTCTATAGCAGGATGAAGCATGTCAACATAAGGCACCATTTCATTAGAGATCATGTGATGAAGAAGGATGTTGCATTGGTATATATTCCAACCAATGAGCAAAGAGCAGACATCTTTACTAAACCACTAAGTAAAGATCAATTTGGAAAGCTAAGAGAGTCAATTGGAATGTTAAATCCAATTTGAAGTAATCCGGAAGATAGCTTGGAATCAAGTTAGATCCTTGGCAGAAAACTTAATCTGGAAGAGAAGAAGTATTAGGAGAAATCTACTCCGGAAGGATGCCACGTCAGCAGATAAGAATGACAAATGGCACTAAAACCTCATAAAGGTAACCGTTACTTTTTGAATTTCAAAAGTCCATTGGCTGTTACACGCGCGATAAATTCGATAATTATTTTAAAATTAAACCGTTCCTATTCTCCGGTTAAATTGAATTTACCTCTCTCCTAAAAATCCGACTACCATGTCATCAATCCAGCCAAAATAATCGGTGTCCGGATTACCAAACTACCCTCACTTTGAAAAATCTATATAAACCCCTCAAATTCACTCTTCTTCCTCATGCGAGCAACTACTCTACTGTTACTCTGCAAAAATCAAAACCTAAAACCCTAATTCCTTCAACTTTCTCTCAAAAATGGCCGCACTTATGACTAACGAAGGCCCCATAAAGCTCTCTAACTTCTTTACAATATTCGATCTCAATGATGAAGACTTCACACCAATTACCCTCAAAGAAAGCGACTCTGTAGTACCCACAGACTCTCCAAATCAATTTTTCAACTTATCCTGAGTTGGTAAGAGAATTCTATGGTAACCTTCAGCCTCATAAGAAACGAGATGCTCTACCCATAAAGGTCCAAGGTAAAGAAATTACGATAACTCTGAACTTCTTTGAACACTACCTTCACATAAAGAATAGTGGAGTGCAAATGAGGATGGATGGAGATGAAGCAAACATGAAGTATAATCCAGAGATGTGGCTTCCGGAGAGATATTTTAGAGATAAATTCTCGACTTATAGGCCTCGGGCACCTCAGATATTGCAGCATGTATTGGCCAAGGAAATCCTCATCTAGAAAGGATCTTTGACCACAGTGTCAACATTCTAACATTACGTGCTGCAGCACTGGGTGAAATGCAGTGAAGTGAATTTCTCAGTCCTAATAATCCACTTCCTAAAGCATCATAGGAACTCACATGGTGCTTTGATCACTCGGATCCTCCAGGCCTTTGAAGTCAACCTCACCGGATTCCAGGGTGTTAATGGAAAGGCTATCCTCTAGAAGAATTTTCTAAACTTAAGTTTCAATGAAATATGGGATTAAGCTAAGGCCATAAGGCAACATGATGAGAAGAAGAATAAGGCCCAAAAAACTGCCAATCCGGATGCTATAGCCCTTGCTTCTAAAAAGCCTAGAACCAAGGCTTGAAAGAAAATGGTTGTGGTTCTGGATGAAGTGAAGGATGAGGATACCTAGACCATCTCCCAGTTACTCAAAAATTCCCCTGAAAAGCTAAAACCAAGGGGAAGGCTGATCAAAATGGCTGATCTATTGAAGCGATAAGTGTGTGACCCGGAGGCAAAGGAAACCATTGCAGTAGCTGTTGCTGTAATAAGAATGGGTTATCAAAAGGGCTAGAAGAGGAAAGCATCCGAATTGCTGAAAGAGGGAAATAGGTCTCGTGAAGAGGAGACGGAAGATGAAATGCCTACACCAAAGAAGCAGTTTACCCGAAAGGGGTGCACTTTTGATGAAGCAGCTAAAGCACAAAAGCATCAAAAGAAAACTGCCAAAAGGCCAACTGCTATCGTCATTGATGAGGAGCCAGTATAGAGGGTAGTTGTGGAGGAGTTGGCTAAGGCCAAAAGCTCAAAGGGAAAGAATGTGCCCAGATCCAATGAGGACATCCTTCCGGAGGATCCTCAATATGAAGAAATGATGGCCTCCGTAGCAGAAAACTACCAGCTGAATAATTTAGCCATTGAGGGACCCGGGGGATCTTTTGCTTAGCCAATTCTAATTGACTCAAATGCCATGGTTAAGCTTTCTTAAATTCTAGAATCTGGATTCTTTAACTTCCTGCCCATCATAGAACCTCTTTTGGAGAACCTGCTAAGTTCGAAAGCTGAGATCCCTGCAAAAATAAGTCCTATAAAGGCAACAGTAGAGGGCATTGAGGACATTACTAATGTGCCTGAGGGAGGTAGAATAAGTCTTAAGAAGGCACTCAAAGGGATGACTGAGGACACTTCCAGTCATCTGGGGGTTGAAGTGGGAGAACATGAAGAAGCAATCATCCCATCCCAAGCACAACTCAGTGAGGTAACTCCTAACACAGCTAAATTAAATCTTATCGATGATTTTACTGCTAGTAATGAAATAGTCATTGAAGCAAGGGACAACTTGGATACACATGTCCCAACTGTATCCAAGGAAGGTGTGCCTAACCCGGATAATCTTACTACAGAGGAGGGACATTATCTGGGATCTAATGAGAACACTCCTAGAGTGGACTTAACGGGTGAGGCGAGTCTAGAGGACAGGTCAGAAGAGAGGGAAGAAGAATAAGATCCAGAGGAGAGTGTCAAACAAACAGATAATGGACCCTCTTGAAGTAGCTCAAGTTCCGGAGATGACATATCAAGTTCCTCTGAAGAAGAATTCCCTCCGAAGGTTAGCCCCATGAGAGTGCCTGCTAACAACACCATCAAATCCAAAGTTTCAGCAAAACTTCATTTGCTTAAGGAGGCTGCCCAAGAAGAAAATGAAGAAGGGTGTGTCAAGCAGAGCCTCCAGACTATCTGTGCCCATCTCAGAGGGTATTAAAAGGACCTACTAAGACAAGCTGCTGATCAGGATGTAAAAAAGGAGTTGGAAGAGATCAAATTATCAGTAAAGAAAATAGAAGATAAAGTCTTGGATTTCTCCACTCTAGGAGCAATTGCAGAAGCATCTCTTTCTCTCTGATCAAGCCAACCTTGAATGAGCTTAAAGAGAATGGTTCCACCGCTAACCGGACTACTAATCAAGCCAACACATTGGCTTTAAATAACTATGGAATTGTTCTTGACAAGATCACATCATCCTCATCCAAGCAAACAGAAGAAATAAAGGCTTATCTGGATTCCAATTTTGAAAACTTATCAAAATTCATGGCTGAGAAAGACCCCAATCCTGCCATAAAAGATTGGGGAGTAGACCAGCAAGTCACCCAAGAAATGTTGGTGCACTTCATTGAGAAAACCATCCCCAAATTCAAGGAGAAAATTTTGGATGATATGGGTGATGAACTGCAAAGCCGTATAACCTGATTAGAGAAGCAAATAGACGATTGGAAGGCATCCATCTCAAAAGAACTCTCTCTCTAATCTGAATCCTTGCATAATATCCGGAAAGGACTTGGTGAAGAAATCACCCTCCTCCAGACCAAAATCAATAATCTTTCCATATTCAGATCCTCTTCCTCCCCTGCCATTCCAGAAAGTAAGCTCCTTCCGGTCTTCCACAACCTTATACAGGCAATTGGAGATTCCGGCTTCTTTAGTCAGAAAGGGATGACAAATCTTCTAAAGGTACTCTTCCCTTACTATGATCCCAAGGATCAAGAGTTTGTCTTGCGCATTCATCCATCCATCAAGCAATCCTATGACAATCTAAAGAAGACCATCCGATCTTACTATCCCACTCCTCCTATGGCTAACCAAATTATTGAGGAAAGGTCTAAAGGTAGCCCTGACTACACCATTTATTCAAATGCGTGGCAAGCAGCTTGGGATAACAATACATATATGGTTATAGACCTCGCAAGCTGGAAATAAAAAGGAGGAGAAGAGTATACAAGAGCATGAATTCAGAAAGGGGAAGGAGAAAGAGGGAGAACCATCCAGAGGAAATCTAAATTAGACTAGCTATTATCAGTACGTGTAAAATTTTTGTAATAGCTTGATTCACTTATATATTTTTGTCATTTGTAATCTGAACTTTATTGATGTTAACTACTGTTAACAGTACAAGTATATATAGTGAAAATATCTAATTCTCAAAGTATTGCTTCTAAAAGTACAATCTGTAATTGTACTAAAACAAACTTAGAAGCCAGAATTGAAAAATATTGGGGGAGTTAGGATGCTAGAGTTATGGGGGAGTAAAATCTGTAAATGTCTAAGTATCAAGAATCATACTTAGTTCATATATATTCCATTCCCTTGTACTTAGTTTTTATTTCCATCAAATGGGGGAGATTGTTGGGAAACTATGATCCGGAGCACAAATTAAACTAATTTATCCGGATCAGGTTTGAAAGAAACAAAAAACTTAAACTATGTAAATCCCAAATCCAAATGGAAACATCCGGACAAAGATCCAGCCACAAGGCTGTCCATTGAAGATATCAAATACCTAAGCACATGGAATCATCAGAATAAAGCTTGGAAAGGAAACAAGCTTTAATCCCTCAAGAATAGCATCCAAAACAACTGATTGCCATATCTCAGGAAGTAGGAAAATACGGAGAATATGAGTCTAAAGACATCCGAAAGACTTATGCTTGAAGACAGTGGGAAAAGTTTCAAAGATAGATTTTCCCTCCACCTTTTGGTCTATGAAGTCAAAGATCCTTTCCCTAAGACAAAGACAAAATGACGGCTTACATTTTTCAGGGAAAGGATAAAAGGAATGACACCGGACTAAAAAAGCTAACATCCTTTTTCATCTAGACCAATAAGAAGGCGCATGGAACTCACATAAAAAAGATAATTGTGTAAAAGTTGGTGCATCACAAAAAGCCAAGTAAAACGATCACTAACAACGTTTCACCATCAATCCCTAGAATTCAAACGGGTCAAATTACAGTCTAATGGATTGATCAACGGTTCCGAAAGCACCATCTATAACCTGCTCAAGGGTGAAGATTTATTACAAGTTCAACAACCCACAACGGCTACAATTATAATGGAAGCCTATAAAAGGGAAACTTCACGAAATGAGAAGGTTGGCTATTTGATTGACAAAAATAAGTGACAAAGAACAAGCATTCAATCAGCTTACAAATCCCTCCAAGAATCAATCAATTCCAAATCTATTATAAGAATTCCTAAGTGAGTTATAAACTTAAGGAAATCCAAAAACCAAAACCTTTGTGAAAATAAGAGAGTAAAGATCTCCAACTTGGGTGAGTTGGGAGATTGGGATACAACTTGAAGTTAGTGCTTTGGGTGGGAACTCCCTGTAGGACTCAACTTAGATTCGGGGTAGAAGTCTAAGTGGTATATCCTACTAAAGACTAAAGGACTCAGCTAGGAGTTGGTGCTTCTAGTTTTATATCCTACATCCGGAAGGGGTTGCCATCCAGAGATAAATTGTAAGGCTTGATTCCTGCCAATTGGAAAGGAATCCACTAGTGGAAAAGCTTGGAGGAAGGAAACTCCAGGGACTGGAGTAGGTGGGGCTGAACCAGGATAAAAACCTTCTGTGTTTGATTTCTCTAACTTTTATTATTTGCATTATATTATCATAACTGCATCATCTAGTTCATAATCAAACACGCTACACGAAGACTTTTTAAAGTCTTTAATTCCGCGAAAAAAGGTTATTCACCCCCCCTCTGACCCTTAAAGACCCTTACAGGGACCAACAGAAGCTTACTGAAGATGCTGAAGCAATGTCACAAGACATTAACCTGATTAGAACCATAAAGCATATAGATGGGGTTGAAGAGAACTTCCTGAGAAATCAAGTGCCAATCTTATGTGCCAACTTGATGTAGTTAGAAAGGGAGCTAACTCTGATGAAGGAGGCATCCGGAAGGAAACCAAATCCTCCATAAAGAAGGAAAAATCAAGGAAGTCCAGGACCAATTAATCAAAAGAATCCGGTGACCCCAAATCTTAAGGAAAGGAATGTGAGCAAGCAACCTCAAGCACAGAGGTTCACAACTGCTCAAAAAGGAAAAGCTAAAGTTATCTCAAATGAGCAACCTGCCAAGCAAAGAAGTAGAAGTTGCACCTCCAACCAGCTTTCGGATACATTCCGGACAAACCAGTATACAAGAGGCTGTATATGTTGGAAATTATAGAAAGGAGGATCTAAAGAAGATCCAGAAGAAGCAGGAGCAAAGCAGACCCATCTCAGGTGCAGGTTTTATGAGGAAAACAACCATATTACTAAATTATGTAGATTAAAAAATGGTTATTATGATGTTTATCCTTAGCCTAAAATGGTTGATAACTTGAGAGGACCCAAATCTGATTGGGTACCCAAACCTACTTGATCTATTTTATAGGTATTCCTTAGATCCACAGAAGATCAACACACATGGTACATTGATAGTCGATGCTCAAGGCACATAACAGGTGATGAGAAGTCCTTCGTAACTTTAATCCAGAAGAGAGGAGGCAAAGTAAGCTTTAGACAATCAAAAGGGGCAGATCATTGAGCATGGAACCATTGGATCTGAAATACAAATAGAAGATGTCCCTCTAGTTGATGGACTGAAGTTCAACTTACTCAGTGTAGCACAACTCTGTGATAAAGGAAGAAAAGTCACTTTTGACTCCGGAGGTTGCTCAATCTATGATAGTAAGTCTAATCAACTCATTCTTTATGCACCTAGAGTAAATAATGTTTACTGTGTTAACATTAAAAATGATAAAAAAAGAATATATCTTGGTGTCTAAAGAAGAAGAATCATGGCTCTAGCACCGGAGGTTAGGACATGTTAGCATGAACCTCATGTCTAAATTAGCCAAAAAGGAATTGGTTGTGGGTTTGCCTAAGATAGCCTTTGATGAGGATCATATATGCACTGCATGTCAACTAGGTAAACAACATAAGAAAAGCTTCCCTTCCATCTCATACATACCTTCCAAGAGAGTTCTTGAACTCTTACATATTGATCTCTTTAGTCCAATCAAACCATTGAGTCTAGGTAGAAGAGAATACACCATGGTCATTGTGGATGATTATTCTAGCTATACCTGGGTAGCTTTGCTGGCTAGAAAAGATGTGGCCTTTGACCAATTCTCAAAAATATTAATTCGGATAGAAGTAGAATAAGGCATAATCATTGCACGCATCTGGAGTGATAATGTTGGTGAGTTCAAAAATAAGCACTTTGCTGAATTTTGTGACTCCAAGGGGATTAACCATAACTTATCTACCTATCATACCCCTCAACAGAATGGAGTTGTTGAGAGAAAAAATAGGACCATAGTTGAGATGGCTAGAACAATGCTAAGTGAGAATTATTTGCGAAAGCATTTCTGGGGTGAGGCTGTAAACATAACATGCTACATTTTAAATAGAGCTCTTATTAGAAAGACCTTAGAAAAGACCCCTTATGAAATTTAGAAGGGAAGGAAACCCAAAATTGGGTACTTCAAAGCATTTAGATGTAAATGCTATATCCTGAATGATAGAGAGCAATTAGGAAAATTTGATCCTAAATCTGATGAAGCAATTTTCCTTGGCTACTCAACACATAGCAAAGCTTATAGAGTCTATAACAAACAAACTCAAATAGTGGTAGAGTCTATACATGTAGATTTCGATGAGACTAACCATGCAGGCAAGAGAAATTCCACTCCGGAAGATCTAGTTCTAGAAGCTGAAAACTTTGAAGAAAAGAGGAAGTTCAGATTTCAGATTCCTTCCAAATCAAGAAATACAAAGAAGAAGATGAAGGGATATCTTTTGATCAAGAAGTACCACAAGCTGATCTCAACCCAAATGAGATAAACTTCAATCATGACCAAGGAGAAACAGTTGAGGCAGAAGTGGAACAAGCCCTAATCCAGCATGAAGACCTACCAAGAGAAGTCCGGATTCGCAGGGATCATCCAGTTGTAACCATTTTGGATAATGTCCAAAATCCAGTCAGAACTAGAGGACAACTCAATAGGATGATGAGCCATACTGCTTTTGTCTCTCTTATAGAGCCAAAGAAATTTCAAGATACTGAAGGAGATGAAAGCTGGGTGATGGCAATGCAAGAAGAACTAGATTAATTCACCAGGATTGATGTGTGGGATCTAGTGACACCTCTAAAAGGAAAGTCAATCATTGGCACCAAATGGGTATTCTGGAACAAATTGGATGAATCCAGAGTAGTGGTAAGAAATAAGGCTAGATTGGTTGCCCAAGGCTACAATCAACAGGAAGGAATTGACTTCGAAGAAACCTTTTCCCCTGTAGCAATATTAGAGGCAATCCGGATTCTATGTGCTTTTGCATCATTCATGGGATTCACATTATTCCAAATTGATGTCAAAAGTGCATTCCTCAATGGAGTTATCCAGGAAGAAGTCTATGTGAAGCAGCCACCTGGATTTAAAGACCCAAAGCATCTGGATCATGTATATAAACTGAAGAAATGCTCTCTATGGATTAAAACAAGCACCAAGAGCTTGGTATGAGAGACTCATTACATTTCTCATATCCAAGGGATATATACAGGGCAAGGTAAATACAACTCTTTTCATCAAAAAGAAGAAGGATGATATAATTCTAGTCTAAATTTATGTTGATGACATCATTTTTTAAGCAATAAATGAAAGGATGTGTCAATAATTCAGCTCTCAAATGCAGAAGGAATTTGAGATGTCCATGATGAGAGAACTTAACTTCTTCCTTGGTTTGCAAATCAAGCAGAGTCCGGATGGGATTTTCATAAACCAATCCAAGTACACCAAGGAAATTCTCAAGAAGTTTGAAATAGAAAAAAGCAAGCCTATGTCCACTCTAATGGGTTCAAATATAGTCCTATCCAAGGATTGTGAAGGAGAAGAGGTTGATCAGAAGCTATATAGAGGAATGATTGGATCACTAGCAGACCTGGCATACACTGTACAATTTATTACTTTGCAAGATATCAAGCCAATCCTAAGGATTCACATTTGTAGGTAGTAAAAAGGATCCTTAGATACCTCCTAGGAACCACTGAAGTTGGGTTATGGTATCCTAGTAATAGAGAATTCACACTGCAAGGGTTCATTGATGCAGATTATGGCAGGGACACTCTTGAGAGAAAGAGTACTTCCAGAGGCTGTCACTTTCTTGGAGATTGCATGGTGTCATGGTACAATAAGAAGTAAACTTCTGTTGCCTTATCAACCATAGAAGCAGAATATATGGCAGCAGGAAGTTGTATAGCCCAACTCTTATGGGTCAAACAATAATTAGAAGATTATGGAGTTCAATCCGAATGTGTGGATGTAACGTGTGATAACAAAAGTGCCATTGATGTGTCAAAGAATCCAGTACTCTATAGTAGCATGAAACATGTCAACATAAGGCATCATTTCATCTGGGATCATGTGATGAAGAAGGATGTTGCATTGGTATACATTCTAACTAGTGAGCAAAGGGCAGACATCTTTACTAAGCCATTTAGTAAAGATCAATTTGGAAAGTTAAGGGAGTTAATTGGAATGTCTAATCCAATTTGAAGAAAATCTGGAAGACAGTGAAAAGCTAACTTGGATTTTTGGTAAGACAAGGAATCCGGAAATAAAGAAGAAATGAAGTTAACTCTACTTCGGAGAGAACATTGCCACATCAGCAGACAAGAATGACATATGGCAGTAAAAGTGTATAAAGGCAACTGTTCCTTTTTGAATTTCAAAAGTCTATTGGGAGTTACACAAGCGGTAAATTCAACAGCTGGTTTAAAAAATAAACCTTTCCAATTCTCCGGTTAAATGGAATTTACCTTTCTCCTACAATTTAACCTGCCATGTCATCATTCCAGCCAAAGGTAACGGTGTTCGAATCACTATTATACCCTTGCTTTGGAAAATCTATATAAACCCTCAAAATTCCATCTTCTTCCTCACACGAGCAACTTACTACTGTTACTCTGCAAAAATCCAAACTCAAAACCCTAATTCTTCAAAAACCCTCTAATGGCAGTAATCATGATCAATAACCAAATCCAAACCTTTCCTTCATAAAATATCTTTGTAGAGTCTAATCTCAAAGATAAAGATTTCGTACCCATAAACCTCAAAACAAATGAATCAGTTGTTCCCGCTAATTATTTGGGCGATAACTTCCTTTTTCAAACCGACCCATTCTCAAAACTCATTGAAGATTAACACCTAGCAGACTTCTTGAAAATCAACTTCCCAACATATTCGGAATTGGTGCGCAAGTTATACAATAACCTGAGAGCTCGTAACTATTATGATGCTCTCAGAACCAAGATTCAGGGAAAAGTGATAACAATCACACCAAAGTTCTTTGAAAAGCACCTGAACAAGAAAAACAACGGGGTTTAGATGAGAAAAGATGGGGATGAACTGCTAGTTAAATATCACCCCAAGATATGGCTGCATTTGAATTATTTTGGCAATAAATTCTCAACATATTTCCCAGAAGTACCAAGATTCCTCCAATATGCTCTTGCAAAGCTGATCTTGATCTAGAAGGGCTCTCTAACAATAGTATCCTCTTTCCAGCACTGCGTATTACAACATTGGGTGGAAAGTAGAGTTGTAAACATGCCGGTACTGATCATTCACTATCTAAAGCAGTACAAAAACTCTCATGGTGCTCTGATCACCAGAATCCTAGTAGCAAATAAAGTCAATGTATTCAGGTTCCAAGGTGTCAATGGAAAGGAAATTCTGGAAAAGAATTTTAGGAAGCTGTCCTTTGGTGAAATATGAAATGAGGAGAAGGCTAAGAAGTAGTAAGATGAGAAGAAGAGCAAGGCAAGAAAGGCAGTGGATCCGATTGAAGATGCTCCGATTCCTAAGAAGGCCAGAACCACCAAACTAAAAGCATAATGGCCACTAGCTTTGGTTCTGGTGGAGGAAGTTGATGAGGATACTCAAACCCTTACTCAACTGCAGAAGAAGAGCCCAGAGAAGCCTAAGTTGAGGGGGAGATTGATTAAAGCGGCAGGTAAGAGAAGAAAAGCTGCGAAAATCTCGGAAGTAGTAGTAGAAGATGTGGAAACAGAGGATGAGGCTCCGGTACCCAAAAGGAGATAATTCATAAAGAAGGGATGCACATTTGATGAGGCAGTGGTAGCCAAGAAAAGCCAAACCAAGAAGCCTACCAGAATTGTAATTGATGAAGAAGTAGGAAAAAAGGCTGAGGAAGCTAAATTGGCTAAGGCCAGGGCAACAAAGGGCAAAAATGTGCCCGGATCAAATGAGGAAGTCACTCCGGATGACCCTCAATATGATGTAATAAAGGAAGCCATGAAGGATAATAATATAATCAATAAGATCAGAATAGTAGGACCCAGAGATTCCTGTAGCACCCAAGCAATTTTAATTGATCCAGTGGATATGGCAGATATAGCCTAGGATCCGGAAGCTGATCATTTTCCATTCATGCCCAGAATTGGACCACTTTCGAAAAACCTACTTAAAGTAAGACCTAAAAAGGTAAATGAAGAGGGTATTGAGGATATTACCAATACATCTGGGGAAGCAGTTAAAAGTCCTGTAAAGGCATCTATAGGGGAGACTGAGGACATTGCCAGTCTTCTAAGGGTTGAGGAGGTGGAAGAAGAAAGAGAAGCTGAGAATGATTCAGAAGTAACAACAAATGATGTAATTCCTAACACAATATCATTTAATGTTAATGCTGACACTTCTACTACTGGTATTGAAATAGAGATGATAAAGAGGACAACTTAGATACACGTACTCTAAGTGTATCTAAGGAATAAGAGTCCAACCCGGAACACACCATTCTGGAGGAGGGACTCGTTCTGGGTTCCCAAAGGCACACTCCTAAAGTGGACTCAAGGGGCGAGGGCAGTCAGGGGGAATGGTTGGAAGAAGAGGAATAGGAATCCTTTAAAGAAGAAGAAACCAGCAATAAAGATTCATCCGGTTCGATGAGACAGGAAGCAGTAGCTCCGGATCAGAATCCCCTTATGCTAGTCCAATCAGAATACCAACGACTAGTATAAATCAAGCTAGGGATAAATAGATAACGACAGCGCTAAAAATCCTACAGGAAGCTACCCATGAGGAACATGAGGAGAGCTATATCAAATAGAGTCTCCGGAGCATCTATAAGCATCTCAAATCCATGGAGAAAGTCTTAATTCAACAATTCTCACCTCTGGATTTAAAGGATGAAATTGGGGAGCTAAAAGAGAGTGTGCAGAGGATAGAAAAGAAAGTAGAGGAGTTTCCAACTGCTAATCTAGTGGTAGAGGTTTCTCTTGCCAAAGTAAATCTAGTGCTGGAACAGATTAATGCTAACCTAGCAGGAGCTAATCGTTCTATAAATTAGGCTAATATAGTGGCCACAAATAACTGCGCTACCCTCATGGATAAAATCACATCTTCCTCAACTGATTTATCCACAGAACTGAAGGAGTATCTGGATTCCAAGTTTGAAAACTTGTCAAAATTCATTTCTAAATAGGAAGAAAAATCTGCTCTCCCCGGCCTAAATGAACAGCAACAAATAATATTGAATAAGCTTACAAAGTTCAAGGAGGAAGAGTTGCCCAAGCTGTTTGCCAAACAAATGGAAAACATTACACAAGAGGTTGTGGGCCAAATGAATAGGTAAGATACACTCATCAATAATGCTAAATAAGAGCTACATAAAGACATCATGATTGTAAATGATAGTGTTCACAACTGCCAAAGAGGAATGGGGGAGGAAATTGAGAAAGTGCTCTTCAATCTATCCAATCTATCATTATCCGGATCCTTCTCAGCTTCTATTCCCGAGAGCCAACACCTTCCAGTCCTACAAGATCTTATACTTCGGACATAAGGGGATTGCTACTCTCCTCAAGGCTCTCTTCCCCTATTTTGATGAAAAGGATTGCGATTTTTTACTCCAAATGCATCCTTCCATCACTAAATCATATACCCAGCTTCGGAAGGTCTTCCGACCCCAGTATCTTGCTCCAGCCACTATAGACACCATTATAGATCAGAGAAGGAAAGGAAACTTGGATTATTCCATCTATTCCAAGGCTTGGCAGCAAAGCTGGGATGGTAAAACCTACATGGTGATAGACCCCCAAGCTGATGCAAACAAAAAGGGGGAGAATACAAAAGGGGAAAATAAAAATGTTAAAGCTGACAAAGGGGAGCAGCAAAGGAAAGGAAAGGAGAAGGGAGAAGCTTCCAGGAATAAATAATTTTTGTAATAGATTAGCTATGTTGTTCAAATGTAAAATCTGTAATAGCTAGTTTCATTTTTCACTTATGTATTTCTATATCATGTAATACCAGAACTTCATTGAAGTTAACTATTATTAACAGCAGAAGTATATATAGTGAAAAATTATTACAAAAAATTGCTTCTAAAGTACAATTTGCATTGTACTAGAAAAACCTTAGAAGCTAGAATTGAAAAATGATGGGGGAGTTAGAGATGCTAAAATTATGGGGGAGTAAAAATCTGTAAATGACTAAGTATCAAGAATCATACTTAGATAATAAAAACCCCTTTCCATATGCTTAGATGTCTTAGGTTTTTGTTTCCATCAAAATGGGGAGATTATTAAAAACAATATCCGAAATAATAAATAATCTGGATCAGGTTTGAAGTAAACAAAATACCTACGTACAAAATGACGTAAGTCATTGCATCCGGACATATAACCAAGACATCCAAAGTCCAAGACAAGTGAAGACAATTACCTAAGCATAAATGGAAGCATCCGGTTAAAGTTTGGAAAGGAAACAAACTTTGAACCGCCCAAATCAGTATCCGAAAGAACTGATTGAACAAGCATCCGGAAGAAGACAGATCCAGAGATATTAAGTTTGAAGACATCTGAAAGACTTGAATATCTAGACAAAGGGAATAATTTGAAAATTACATTCCCTCCATTCCTTTGGACTACATGTCAAAGATCCTTTTCTCAAAAGCAAGACAAAAATGATAGCTAGCACTTTTCAGAGAAAGGACAAAGGACTGACATAGGAAAGAGAAAAAGGTAACAACCTTTTTCACCTAGACCAATGAGAAAGGCTCGTGGAACTCACACTTAAAAGGTACTAGCGTAAAAGTTGGTGAGTCATTAAAATACAAGAAAAATGATCACTGAAAACTTTTTAGCCTTAATCCCAAGGATTCAAACGGGTCAGAATCTCTGTCTAATGAATTTATCAACGGTTTCGAAGCGCCACATATTACCTGATCAATGCTACAGATTTGATTACATCTCAGCAACCCACAACGGCTACATTTATGATAGAAGCCTATAAAAGGGAAGCTTCACAAGTTGAGAAGGTGCTGGTTGATTTTGAGATAGCAATACATAAGAAGAATTCGCTAAAAAGCAATCAGTTACTTAATTCCTCCAAGAACCAAACTATTCAAAATTAGTTTGTAAAGATTCCCAAGTGAAGTTATAGACTTGAGGAAGTCTAAAAACCAAAACCTTTGAGAAAACCAAAGTGTAAAAGATCTTCTACTTGGGTGAGTAGAGAGATTGGGATATAGCTTGAAATAGGTGCTTTGAGTGGGATCTCCTTGTAGGACTCAACTTAGGTTTGGGTAGAAATCAAAGTGGTATATCCTGCTAAAGACTAAAGGACTCAGCTTGGAGTTGGTGCTTCTAGTGGTATATCCTACATTTGGAAGGGGTTACCATCCGGAGACAAATTGTGAGGCTTAATTCCTGCCAGTTGGAAAGGAATCCACTAGTGGAAAAGCTCGGAGGAAGGAAACTCCGGGGACTGGAGTAGGCGGGGCTGAACCAGGATATAATCATTGTGTTTGATTTTCTAAAATCGTTATTTTTTTCATTATATTATATATTTGCATCATCCGGGACATAATCAAACACACTACACCAAGACTTTTCAAAGTCTATCTATTCAGCGAAAAAGGGTCATTCACCCCCCCCTCTGACCTTGATTAGACCCTCACAGGGACCAACAATTCTGAAAGGCTAAAAGGGAACATCACTCTGGACAGATAACGACAATGGAGTACGTAAAATATGTCGAGCTTCAAAGTCATTGAAAAACTCGTGCACTTTGGGAACCAACCAATTTCCATCTTGAATAAAGTCAGCAATATATACCCCATCAAATTACTTATCTTCTCTTCCATTCAAGACAATACAATGATCATGATTCACCCAAGCCATTTTTGTAATACGAATAGAAGTTCCATCCCCCACCCTCCATCGAATTGAATCTTTAGAAAGTGACATAGCTAAAAAAAATACTATGACATATATAGCTAGGGTATTTAGTCAGGATGGCTGAAAGGATTGAAGCATCTCGAAAGAGAGGTCCCAATTAAATTTGTTCTTCAATTTATTCTAGCATATTTGATGTCGCTATTTCATCTTGCTGCTTCCCTTTATGATACAATACACAAATTGCTTAACTCCTTTTGGTGGGCATGAAATAATGGAGATCGAAGAGGTATCCATTGGCAACGTTGGGATTTGCTCTATATTGGATCTAGCTCAGAGAAGAAGTCTCTTAAAACCTAGACACTCGAGAAAAGAGTTTTAAAGATAACAAAAGATAAAAACTACATCAACACACTCAGAAGGCACACAAAGCTAAAAGAAAAAAGAGCTCGGAAGATCTTAAATAAGAGGAATCATTCATCAGAAGAAATCCATCTCTGAGATCCTCTCAGATCTCTGAACATATCATAATCTTAGAAGAAAGAATTGACAAACTATCGCTTAGAAGATAAAGGAAGATTTATGTGCCGGAAGAACAGATTCTAAAGATAATAAAGACTCAAGCTTACAAGATCAGTGAAGCCTCAGAATGCAAAATAATTCAACATTCATAAGTAAGAAACACAAAAGAAACTTCAGAGTTTAAAGATCACCAAATATCTTGACCCTTGAAAGCATGATACCAAAGGCTATCTAAATGATCAAAGAAAAGCATCGGAATGAGAGAACCTTAGGAGACTGAGCACGTGACTCACTCAAGAGGGAAACAGTTTTCTTCTCAGAAGTCTATCATGCCAGTAGGAGCATCAAAATCTAGCATCTTGTAAGAGGCTATTTCATTTAAGAATAGCGAAGACCAAAAGGACATCTCTCTGAGACAGAAAAACCTTCAACATCAAGTTTCTCAGAAGGATCAAATATCTTTGAGAAATTGATAATCTCTAGGAAACTCTTGCGACTTTACTTTTCCAAAAATGGTTGACCTAATCTCTGCAATCCTATAAAGTTGGATCTCTAACTTTCACTAAAAGAGATAAGACATCACTAACCAAGTGAGTTGATAAGAAAGGAGCAAAAGCTACTTTTTAGCCACCTGACATGCATAAAGCTAAAAGTATCAAAATGGTGTAGCTACTAAAAGTTAAATTATAGGGGATAGAGCAGACCTAGTTTGGACACATCTAACAATAAGAAAGACTCTAGTCTACTAATCAATCCAATGGTAATTAAAGAAGGAGCTATTTAAAGACAACATCAAAGGGATGCCTAAAAATATAGCTGCTCTAAGTAATGTACCTATCTAACAGCAACGATCAAAATAAGACTCTCTAAAAGGCGCACATCAACTGTCATCTTCAAGTATGAGAGTATAAATAAGTCTCTATCCACAACAAGAAGATTGTCGAGCAATTTCACAAAAAGTACACTCAAGAAAATCACAATAGTGAAAATCTCAAAAGCAAAGAAATCATAGTTCATATTAGTTTGTACAACAAAAGCTCGCTAGAACAAAACAATTCATATATGTTGTAAAAGTGACTCTTGTTAACAAAGTACAAGATCACTCAATCCCTTTTCAATCCACTCAGAAGGTGATCAAGACTAGGCAAGTGTGGCTTGGTGAGGTCTTGGAGTCACAACAGACTAAGCGTGGGTGTTGAGGTCTTCAATCCTAAACACAACTTGGCTAAGTTGGGGCTTTAGAAGAATCTAAGAGTAGGGTACTCTTAGATTGGGGAATCAAAAGTAGAAAGACAAGGAAACTCTGTGCGGGCAATAGGATTCCAATTGTAAAGGCTTCTATGCCTCAGAAGGAGTAAAAGATAGTGGATTTAAACTTGGAGGAGGGAATTTCGGGGGCTGGATGTAGGTAGGGCCGAACCAATATAAAAATTTTGTGTTTGATTTTCCTTACTTTGTCCTCAATTACTTTGTGCACTTTATCAATATCTATATTCTGTCAACAAGTAAATAACAATAACTTATCAATCATCATTCATCAATAGACTATGAATTAAACTGCAAAAGTTAAATTCAAACAAAAAGATAAGTCTACTATTTCACACCTAAATTGAAAAGGATTATATCACCCCTCAATAAGGTCCAACAATCTATTTGCCAAAGGTTCATGGGGAATGGGCTTTAGGAATCTGTATAATTTCAACAC
This sequence comes from Euphorbia pulcherrima, assembly GCA_947683365.1. Lineage (NCBI taxonomy): Eukaryota > Viridiplantae > Streptophyta > Magnoliopsida > Malpighiales > Euphorbiaceae > Euphorbia > Euphorbia pulcherrima. The sequence continues at coordinate 2,962,856 of CANTUS010000008.1, forward strand.
TGCTCTCTTGTGTAAACAACTTTGGTGGTTTTTATTATACCCTAAGAGCCTTGCTTGTCAGGTCTTTAAATCTAGATACTTTTGAGAGCATTGTAATATTTGGTATAATATGAATAATTGCATAACTTAAAAGACATTAACGGAGGAAGGAAGCATTAGAACCAATCATTGTAAATAATACCCTAGAAAACGTTAAAAATTAGGGTGAATATATCAAGACTCCCTTGAATTTGTCTCTAAACACCCATTTATCCCCTGAATTTTTAAAAGTTCTAAATAACCCCTTGAACATGTAAAAAAGTTACAAATAACCTCCTGAACTTGCAATTAGTGAACTCATTTGCTCCTTAAATGCCACATGTCAGATTTTAGTTGGTTTGACTTTTCAAAGATGTCATTTTTCTCTATTCAATTAGAAGCCGACATGAGGCATCGATGGGAAAACTAGTTCCTTTTTTGCAAGTATAATAGGTTATGTGGAACTTTTTTGCAAGTTCAGGGGGTCCTTTGAAACTTTTGAAAGTTCAGGAGGTAAATAGGTGTTTAGAGACAAGTTCAAGTGATTCTTGATGTATTAGGCCTAAAAATGATTAAAAGTTATAAACAATGCTAAAGCTTTTTTTTGGGTTAAATAGTTTCATAAAAGATTGTATTAAAACCATTTAGACTTAAAGATTGAGATCGTGAGTTACTACTTTTTTAAAAAAAGTTATCTCATTGGTCTTACAATAATAATAAATAAAAACTTTATCTCACCTTACCCATATATGGACTCAAACCTATGACCTCTAAAATTACAACTTTAGGGCTTAATCACTAGACCAAACCTTTAGCATATGGTGAGTTACAACTTGAATTCAAGGACAATTTTAAAAAACAGTCTATATTTCAACACTGTTAGAAATAAAAGTGTTGTATCGTAACATAAAGTTTTATAATTACAAATTTACATTTACTATAAACCTCCATCTACTTAACATTCCTTTACAAAGTCTCTCACATCTTTTTCTTATAATTAACTACCTCTAACTACCTTATTTATAATATTTTTTTATTTTTCATATCTCTGAAAACGTTTATATTTTTACATGTCACTTTATAATACTTTGGTCATCCTTTTTTTATCTTCAAAACGATGTTAATTGTGGTTTTCTTTCCAAATGTTATCTACCGAGATATTTTTCTTCCAATTTTTTTCAAACTTTTCAAAATATATTAGAAATCTATTTTGACAAACTTTTATGGCACCTAAGACATCTAACATAAATCTAATATATATGTGTCTGATGATTTTAATTATGAGACGTCTAATATGACATGTCGCTTTATAATATTTTGGTCGTCCCTTTTTATCTTTGAAATGATGTCCACTGTGATTTTCTTTTCAAAATATTTTAATGAACTGTTAGATCTCTAGTAGACATATATTAGATGTCTCTTAGACATATTAGAAATTTATTAAATATCTCATGGATATCTGATAGACTTGTCCTTAGATGCCATAAAAGTTTGTCAAAATAGATTTCTAGTAGATATTTAATTGATTTATAAAATCATGAAATACGTATTTGTTATATATCTATTAGATATTTCATAGATAAATTTATCATACACACATCTATTACATATTTGTTAGATGTCGTGAAATGTCATAAAAGTTTATTGAATTATAAGTCCATCATATATCTAATAGATTTATATTACATTTCAAAAAAATTAATATTTAAGATACACATTTGTTATATATCTATTAAATATATGTTAGATGTATGTATATTTTGTTGGATGTCTAATATATTTCTATTAGATACCTCGTAACTAATTAAAATCATAAAATATAAAGATTTGTTAGATAGATGTCCTTATATGCTATAAAAGTCTGTTAAAATAGATTTATAATACATATCTAGATTTATAAAAGCATAACATATGTTATATATTTATAAGATGTCTCATAGGTACTATCATCGTTTACGCATCTATTACATATCTGTTAGATGTACTTAGATGCCATAGAAGTCTATTAAATTAGAATTCAAACAAATATGTAATAGATATATATAAGATTTCTACTAGATTTCAAAAGGATATAAATAAATAAGATACACATTTGTTAGATATTTAGTAGATTTATGTTAGATGTCTTATATATTCTATTGAATGTCTAATAGATTTCTATTAGATACCTCATAACTAAAATCATAAAATATAGGCCTAATGTATATCTAGCTACCTGAACTTGTCCCAAAAAACCAACTACCCTTCCTGAACTTTCAAAGTGACCCCGTAGTTCCCTCAACTTTCAAAAATTACTCCAATTTGCTCCCTGAATGCCACATGTCAGATCCTGATTGGAGAGAAAAAATCAGAAAAATGACATATTTGAAAAGTCAAACCTATCAGAAGTTGACACGTGTTATTTAGGGAGCAAAGTGGTACACTTCTTAAAAGTTAAGGGAGCTACGGGTCACTTTGAAAGTTCAGGAAGACAGTAAGTTTTTTGAGACAAGTTCAGGTAGCCAGATATGCTAAGCCTAAAATATATACATTTGCTAGATATATGCCCTTAGATGCCATACAAGATTCCGGAAATTAAAAAAAAAATAAGATACACATGTGTTAGAAGTCCCGTTGATTTTTGTTAGATATCTAATTGATTTATGTTAGATGTCTAAAAATTAAAATCATAAAATACATATATGTCAGATACCTATTAGATGTCTCATAATTAAAATCATTAGACATATATAATAGATTTAGGCTTAATGCATCAACAACCACCTTAACTTGATCCAAAAATCATGCTGCCTCCCTGAACTTTGAAAGTGTTCCCGCAGCTACCTCAACTTTCAAAAAGTGTACCACTTTGCTCCATGAATTCCACGTGTCAGCTTCTGGTTGGTTTGTCTTTTCAAAGATATAATTTTTAAAAATTTTCTCTCTCTAATCAAAAGCTGACACATGGCATTTAGGGAGCAAAGTGGTGCACTTTTTGAAAGTTGAGGTAGTTGCGGGGACACTTTCAAAGTTCGAGGAGACAGCGGGATTTTTGGGCCAAGTTGAGGATGATGTTGATGGATTAGGCCTTAGATTTATGTTAGATGTCTTAGATGCTACAAAAGTTTGTCAAAATAGATTTCTAATAGATTTTGGAAAGTTCGGAAAATGTAGGAAGAAAAATATCTCAATGGATATCATTTCGAAGATAAAAAAAATTTGAACAAAAAGCTCTAAAGCAGCATGTCAAAAAATAAAAGATTTGAGAATTAGATTTAAAACAAGACATAAAAATTAAAGAAAAACAACAGAGAAACGACAAGTCGTATGTTTGTTAGCAAAACTTAAAAAATTAAAAATGTAAAAGATTCTTTGTTGTCTGATAAGTATGTAAGAGCATCTTTAGTAGATAGTGGATTCTATGATTATGTGGCATGTGGAATAGACAATCACATTGATGATATGTCAATAATTTTGAAAATAGACAATATACTTCAAGTGACTAGCTACAATAGATTATCCATTTCATAGTGGATTGTAATATGAAAGAATTAATTATTTACTAAATTTTCTCTTTCATAACTAACTAATATTTAGATTTTAAATTAATCATTAAAATATTAATTAAATTGATGACATGGCTTTCTATTTGATTGTCTACATATAGAAGATCAAATAGATAATGTTCAACATTTATTGTGCCACATCATATAGGAAAGAGAAAATAGAAAAACTAGTATAGAACTATTTTACATTTAATATCTATTTTTACCTATGTGACAAGACTATTATTGAAATAAACGAACTATTAAAGATGCTCTAGATACTTTGAAAAGTTATGCCAAAGTAGACAATCTTTCTAAATTCAGTATATTAGTGCCTAGGGATGGACGCATAATTGAATTAATTGGGGGGTGACCAAAATTTGATGATACATATATAAAATTTTAAAGGTTAGTTGTATGTGACTCAACTTATTGAATTTCACTTTTAATTTCATTTGAATTCAAAAAAAGGTAGAGATTGAAACCTGAAAACGAAAAAGAAAGAGAAAGATGAATGTTTTGGTGATAAAACTAAGAAAATGGAAAAAAAAAAAAGATATTGTGTGAAAAGTTTAAGAAAAAGAAAACATGAAATGTGGATATGGAGGATTGAACTGAGGTTACTGAGGATGAGACAATGCTCCTACGATCAAGACTACCTGAATAATTTGAAAGACTATATTACCCATATAATATTATTGTAGTAAAATCTCACGGTTGTAATCAGAAAAATAAATTTAGTTATGTCATATTAGTTGATTTAAATTAATTTAGATCAATTAAGTTTGGGTAGAGCACTTAATTCGATAAGATTTGTAAAGTAATTATGTTTTTTGTTCAAAAATGACGTGTAATCAACCTAACTTTTCTTAACTTGTTGGTAACCTTTATACGCCCTATATCAACACACTACAATCGCAAAAAATCGCGTTTTGGAGAAAAATCATTCTCTTCTCAATTCTCTCCTATAATCGATTCAACGATCCAATCCAGATTTTATTTTGCTTTTCGATACCATCTTTATTCTTCATTCTCAATTTCAGATTTAATTTCAGATTAAAATCAAATCAATTCCATTTATGTTATTCGTTCTCAATTTCAGATTTGATTTTTGATTTAATCTGTTCTTCATTCACGATTTCTTTGCTCTACTATGATCCAGATTTGGAATCGAATTTCAGAATTCAAATTTCATCTGTGTTCTTCTCCTCAAGTGTTTGGCAATCTGATTTGCATACCTGTTACATATATAATACAGACCTACTACATATATGTTACATATGTGTTATATATCTTCTACAAGTCTAATACAAGTTTTTGTGAGGATATAACAGACTTGTAAAGGTATTGTATCAGAAGGAAAATATGAATGAAGTGTTTCTTTGAATCTATTACATATCTATTACAAACCTACTACATATTTGTTTTATATTTGCTACAAGTGTTTGATGAATATATAACAAGAATATAACAATATTGAATTAGATAGAATTACTAAAGAAGTGTTTGGCATAATCTTTATGACGTTTATCTATTACAGTTCTACTACAAACCTGTTACAAGGGGCAAGTTTAGCATTGCTGTTTGAGCTGCTTTCAAAATAAGTTGTTCTCACAAACTTTTAATGGTACTACATATTTTGACTTTGAACAACTCATTTTGATATTTCATACTAATTAATTATGAACTGCCTGACTTATTTTTTCCAAAATCAAATCTGCAGCTTTCAAAAAAAAGCTTGAAAATGAAGCTTTTCAAAAAAGTTACTAAAAAAAGTTGCAAAAACTAACAGCCAAACTGGCCTAAAGTATGCTACAAGGCTGTTATATATCTGTTACTAGTGTTTGATGAATACAATAATAAATTTTCATTAGTTTTGATTTACATTGGATTATTATTGAAGTGTTTCACATTATTTGTCAATCATTAATCTTTTACAAGTCTATTATATATCTATTACATACCTAATACAAGTCGAATTATGTCTGGTACAAGTATGTTACAAAGATGTTATATATCTGTTACAAATTTAATACGGATTTGGAGTTCTGCAGGAGCGGAAGAAAGTTATGAGCAACGTATGAAAGATATGTAGGGCGTATGAAAGTTATTAAAAAAATATGTCAGGGGCTTTAGGCAATTGAGCTAAATTTTGGCCGAAATTATTTTATCCAAATGGGCTGAATCTGGAAATTTCCCATTAAGTTTTGTTCACATACATCTTATGGCCCATTTGGTATTGCTTTTTCAGATAATGTCCCAATAAGTTGCTCTCACAAACTTTTAATAGAATTAAATATTTTGAATTTGAACACCACATTTTTATCCTTCATACTAATTAATTGGAAACTGTATGATTTGTATTTTTTAAAATCAAATATGTTGCTTCCGAAAAAAACTTAAAAATAAAGCTTTTCAAGAAAATAGTGTAAGAAAGCACAACCAAATTGACACTTAATATAGATTAAAAAAAAAGTAGCAAAGGATTGAAAAAAAAAAGGATATAAAGTGTTTAGAAGCTAAAAGAGAAATACAAATAATGAGAAAGCTGATGTAATTAAAACAAAAGTTCTTTTTGTTGCATTCTAGGACATCCTTACCACAGCCAACAAAGCTAAGCGACCAATCTATTAGACAAGACACAATATATCTATGGTTGTGCAGATGGCTCTAAAATTATAGAGCATGATTTGCTAAGTGTGGTCCTTTTCAATAAACAAACAGCTTTCTTTTTTTTATGTACATACATCTCAACAAAATCATCCAACGGCAATTTTGAATTTTTTATTTTGCCACGTGGGCATGGATCAATTCCCACAAAAATAAAGTTGAATTTACAGTATTGGGATATAGCAAGGAATAAGGAAGCTTCAAATTCTTTGTAAAAATATGTAGATATAGCCATTCAGTACTTTTCGTTTTGGAATTTGAAACTTCCCTATGATTCCATTATACTAACTAAACATGTCTTAAATCTCTTTTCAATTATAAAAATTACATACATGTCTAAAATATCATATTTTACTTTCATAAAAAACCGATTTTATATAAGAAAATAAATAATTAGAGCTGAAAAAATTATTAAATATTGTAAGCTCAATCAACATTCAAAAGTAATAATCACGCTATTGCATCAATCATGTCATGACGATAAAATCACTAGTTTGTGCACGTATTTTTTTATATAGTTTATACATTTTCTATTGTATTTATTATTTTAAGAAATTTAGCAAAACAGGTTATTTTGCTATCTTTTACGTATCAGTACAACATGTCATTTTCCGATGTAATCGTAAAATGCAATATAACTTTTACTAATTTTTTACTACACGCAGTTGCTCTGGTCTTTTTGACCAAATTTTTTTTCTGTAAATTTACTTATTGCTTGCTTGTTTCATTGTTTCTCCCAAAATGTACTATGTTACATGTGTATTGTTCACTGTAACTTTTATCCAAAATTAAATCTTCTTATTTACCTTTTGTTAATGCATGGTCTAAGTATCTATTTACAATTCTCACCAATGCAGTTAATATAGTATCGTCTTGGACATACTTTATTGATCTTGAACAACTGGTCATTGTGTTGAATTGCATGATAAGTAATTGTATCTTCCAGTCTATCTTTGTCCGTAGAGATTTATGTCCATTTTGTACAAATTGCACCTGAAGATTTGTGATGACAACCATGTCTTTCTCCCCATACAATATTGTTGATTTGTTTTATATAATTTAGCCATTTAAATGTTTTTAATGTTGTTGATGCACATTTGGCTATCATATTGATCATCATTATATGATACTAAATTCAATGATGTTTTGATTATTTCATGTTATGTGCCGCACAACTTGAATAATATATGTAGAGAAATTCAATTAATTTAGTCATAGAACATTCAATGTTAGCATTTGATAGTTGTAAATAAACTGTACTTCTAACCAAATATTTATCGTACCCTGTTTATTAAATAACTTATTTATTGGATTAACTATTTACAAATTTTTTTGGTGAATTAAATATATGAGTTTATATCGTAAAGGGGATTTAAATATTTTATCTTCAATTATGTGTCCTTTATCATGTTCCTCATTTAAATTTTGATATGTGTTATTTTTTCTTACTTAATTTTTTATTTTCAACTTTTCTTTCCTATTTTTTTATTGTCCTCTCATGTGTATCTAACACATGATAAAATTTAAATAAATGACATGAAAAAGCAGAGTGTATCGAAACCATTATTTGTCCAAGATGAAAATTGGACAGTTAATTTTGGATAGGATAGATATATAAATTTATGAACTGACTGACATTCATTTAATTAGGGTTGCAAGCAATCCAACCGAGCTTTAGTATGCCTGAAAATTTTATCTCATCTTGTTTGAGTGTGGGCTCGAATATGCGACCTCTAAAATTATAACTTTACTTAATAATAAAAGAAAATTTTATCTCATCTTGTTTGAGTGTGGACTCGAATATGCGACCTCTAAAATTATAACTTTAAGGTTCAATCACTAGACTAAATCTTTGCTAATACTTTCAAGTTTGATTCACTATATTTCTAATGAGTTCGAGACACAATTCGAGTTGAGTACGAGCTCAAAATTCATCTTCAAACTTGGTTTCACTTAAGAATTTGTTTATATATAAGTTGCTAATTAACAACTCATTCTATTGTGAACAATCTATTTTATTTGTTCATGAACTAATATTAAATTTAGTATATTAAATGGTCTATATACTTGGTAAAGACTTGGTTTAGTGGTTAACTTTTGAAGTTGTGATTCCAGAGGTCGCAGGTTTGAGTCCACACTTAAATTGGATGGGATAATATTTTTCTTTGTTATTATTGTACGCCCACATGAGGCAAAATTTTTTTTAAAAAAAAGGTCTATATACTTACAATATCGTTGAGTTAGTAGACAATAAATAGTAAAAATGTACCAAAAATAACAAATTACGGATTAAAATAAAAGATAAATAAATTAAAATGATAATATTATAAGTTTACATATTCAAAAAATATCCTATGGTGATTATAAAATTTTTGTTGTTAGTATGTAAATAAATAATTATATTAGCTTGCGAGATTTAATTGACCCCGTTCATGGACTGATTATCATCAAACTTTTATAATCTTTCGAGTCAAACTTTAATTTACTCAGGTTCTAGTAATTTATAGAGTAAAGTCTAAAAAATCATTCCTAAATTAGGTAAAATTGAATTAAACACTGAATTGTTGTACCACATTAAAATTGAAAAGGTGTGTATTCGGTGTACGTGAAGGAGGGATCATTTTGGACCCTCTTCAAAAATAACTCAAGGATCGTTATGGATAATGGGACTATGGCATCCTTTTGGCATGATAACTGGACCTCGGATCGTCCCCTTTGCGTTCTTTTTTCGGATATCTATTCTCTTTGTAATAGGAAGTCTTGCACGGTGCAACAAGGTTGTGAGTACTTACTAGGGGTAGATCTTTTCGGTAGACCGTTTTGGAAAAGGAATCTACGAATCACAGCTAGGGATCGTTGTCGGCAGCTGATCTCTTTTTCGAGTGATTGGTTCGAGTTCAACGGGAAATAATAATGATTATTCAGCGAGATCCTTTTATCGTGGGACGCACCCCCTCTCAAATTTAGAAGAATTTGGGAATCTACCATCATACCGAAGATTCGATTTTTTGGTTGGCTATTGTTCCATAATAGCTTACCAACAAAAATACTGTTGCATACGAAGGGAAGTAGGGCTGTGGAGAATGATGTATGTCCCTTTTGCACGGATAGCGAGACGATAGCACATGCTATATTCTTTGGTCCGCGAAGCCTTAGTATTTGGCACCAGCTTCTTCGTTTATGAGATTCCGCTACCTATTCCGTCTTCGCCATGGGAGTTTTTGGAACTATGGAGTTCGTATTTTGTTGCGGGTCCGAAACATGAATTTGCTATAGCACTATGGCTCGTGATCTCATGGTCTATTTAGAAACAACGGAACAAGATGGTCTTTGAGGGTGTCAACACATCGGAGGATATACTTGTTACAAGTATCTATTCTAATTGGTTTTTATTTATTTGTAAGCGGCGTAATATGGGCTTCGTTATTTCCGATGTATTTACTTACTCGCAATTGCTAGTCTCATATACTTGATTTAGTTAATCACATCTTATAATTAGCATTATTTATTTAATAAACACCCAAACCAACCGCATTCATTCCAAAAAAACATTTTATCTTTGAGGCAATAAAAATCTTCATAGCAAAACCGAGCCCTAAAGAGCTCGGACTAAGGGCTCCCAGGGACATTTAATAACTTAATATATAGGCCAATGAAGCCCACTGAGTGAGATAGCCCATTCAAGCCCATTATATAAGTAGTTATAGCCAAGGCAAAATAGTGATCACTGGCCAACAGGCTAGGTACACACGTCTTGGGATTTGTCGCATAGATTTCATCTATATAACACGCACAAATGGGGCAAGAGGTAACCATTTCTTGACCCACTCATCATTCTCTTTATTTTATTATCTTTATCGGATTGTTATAAATCGGAGAGGCTTTGTTAGATCGGGTCAAGTTTGCCTGACATATTTTTCTGTCTTGTAGGAAGTCTAGAACTCGAGCCTACAATATCATCAGTTATAGTATCATGTATAGTATTTTAGTGTAATTGGATCTAGTTGACTATTACGATCGTAATATTTCATTGTATAAGTTAGAGAGTGCGGAGTACACACTTTGTTCGGGTTCTATCATGATGTTTGGATTCTGGGGGCAGTGCCCCGAAAGCAGGGTCCGAGGGGCGGCAGTCCCTTGTGGGGTCCAAGGGGCGGCGCCCCAGGCTGGGTCGAGCTTCTAGGTTAGTTCGAAATTTATTTATTTTTGAATAAAAGTTCCCTTATAAAAATACATTTTTCGGATGAATTTATCCCCATGTCATGCTCGTGGTTGTCTTCACTCGAAAAACTTGGCTTTTCAAGATACGATCGCGACACGCGATTATCTACATTATTAATTGCCTTTAAATAAAAATAACTACAAAAATAATTAATTTTAAACAATTATTTACAATTATATATATATATATATATATATATATATATATATATATATATATATATATATGTCACTGAACATTAACAAGATTCTAATTTTTTTTATCAAATATACATAATTCATCATTACAGATTTTTAATTATAAACTTTTATTATTTTTTTATTTTATTCAATTAAATTATTTAACAAAACCGCTAAATAAATTTTAAACTAAAAGGTCATTATTGCTATTCATTCCAGCTTCGTAATACCGAGTATCTCCCCAACATCGCATACACTATAAAAAGCACATTTCCATTGACAACTTCTCGCTCACTGCTTGCTGTCTTTCACTTTGGGAATATTGATACATTATTTTCTCTCTCTACCCTTAAAAATATTTCTTCCTCCCTTTTCTTTTTCCCCTTTCTTTTTTCCCCTGTCCAGAAAAGGGTATTCGACGATTCTACATTGGAAATGCAGTTAGCCTTTCATTAAGGGCATCGCTTCCAAGGCAAGATAATTTATTAAACCATTTTTCATTTCATTTTCTTTTTATTTTCACTAATTATCATTAAAGAAACTCTATCCTTCTCTTCTCTCACTCTAAGCAGCATCAGTCAGGACTGTGATTCATGATTGTGTTCTTCCTCTCTACTCATAGCTTCCTTCTCCTTCTCCTTCCCTATCATTTACTAGATCTACACTACAAGATCCGTTCATGTAAGCCTCTTTCCTTTCTTTTGTTAAGGTATAGTCTCATTTTCTTATTACTTTCTCTGTTAATTCTACTGTTTGTAGTTTTGTTTTTTTCTTTTAGCATCTTGTTGTCCACAATTTTGCTGCTGCTTATGCGTTTGTGGCCTTTTCCTTTATTTATCTCTGTTTTGGAATTTTTTGTTTTGTATTTTATCTGCAAGGAATCAGGATTCCGGAGTGTGATTGATTGTTTAAGAGCTTGAAATTTTTGTTGAATTTTGAGAATTTCAAGCTAATTTGTTTGTTTTTATCAGCTTTGATGGTATTTAGTGAAGTTTGGTGGAGAGGATTGTAGCGATTTATTAATGGCGTCAAAGCAAGGGTCAAAATCGAAGAGATTAGGTTCGAGCAGTTCTAAAGCTGCTAACTCTCATTCTACTTCAACTACTTCTTCTTCCAAGCAATTTTTAGAAACATCTATTGACGGTCAGAGCTCCCCTGCATCATCTTCTGCCCGTAGCAAGCCACAGTACTTTTACACAGAAAACGCCGCTGTCGAAGTAGAGAGATCGAAAGAAAATGTAACCGTCACTGTTCGTTTTCGTCCGCTGAGGTTTGATTTTCTCCTCTTTAGGGCGATATTTTCTGCAAATTCCTCTTCTACATCATTACTAAATTCTTCAGCGAATAGTTTTGTTTATTTCATGGTTAATGGTGTAGTCCTAGGGAAATTCGTCAAGGAGAGGAGATTGCTTGGTATGCCGATGGAGAAACTATTGTCAGAAACGAGCATAATCCAACAATAGCGTATGCATATGGTAAATTACATACTCTAAGATTTAATGCTCAAGTAGTTGATTCTATTAGCAAAGTATGGTTGGTTATTTAAGCATAGTTAAGAGAGCTTCTATCTATTTGCTTGAATCTCTGGAGAGAAGTCATATGCTGCCTCCGATTTGGAGAACTAAAAGCAAAGACCTATTTGAAATGGACTTGGCTATGTTAATATTGTTCAGTATAAATACCATTACAGGTATATAATGGACGCTACAGTGTACTGTGTTAAGACTTATATGTAAAATATTTGTTGTTTCAAAATGAGAAAACCACTATTGAATTGGGTTGGGTCAATTCTTGATTCTCACAATTGACCAAAAATATAAGCCAAGTTTACCATGTATTCTCAGGAATCTGAAAAAACATTATCATCTAAGTTCAATCAATGTACACTCTTTTTAAGTTCATTTGACTGGTCTTGCTTCTGTTAATTTTTGCAAAATACCGTACATATTCTTATGGGAAAATGAGATTTTAAGAATGTTGGCTTGAAGAATTTTTGTTTCCAAATGCATCATGGCCATAATTATTCAGTTATTTAATTGTGCCAGTCGTCAGCTGACACCAATAGTTATTATTATGTAAACCTTGCTCCAAAGTATGTTCTGGTGTCGATCAAGTAATTATTTGGCCTGTTATTTTGAGTCCTTGCTGTAACCTTGAAAATTTCCTTATGTAATTATCTCTTTTATCACTATTCGTTGCTCTATGAAATATTAGGTTCCTTACCATATAAAGGGTTTCTTTTGCCAGTCATGCTTAGGCCTTACGGAAAAGGAGCTCAAACTATGGTTCTTACAACACTTATTTGATAATTCGTGGTGTCTAGTTATAGAGGCTACTTAGTATTTATACTTTCCTTGAAGACTACAGTACATCAATGCTGTTAAACATAGAGAAGATTTTGTTGATATTTTATTTTACGTCTCAGTTGATATCTGTATTTTGTTGATATTTTATTTTACGTCTCAGTTGATATCTGTATGACTTAATATCCAAATACTTTCTAAATTTTTCGCTAGATCGAGTTTTTGGTCCAACTACAACAACAAGACATGTCTACGATGTTGCAGCCCAGCATGTTGTGAGTGGTGCTATGGAAGGCATCAATGGTAAATCAACGGTTCTTAGAAAACATTGCCATTTTTTATTTTATTGTATTTTATGTTGATGTCATGTTTTTTGTATTCTAAATTTGGTTTCACATGTAGGAACAATTTTTGCATATGGAGTAACAAGCAGTGGGAAGACTCACACCATGCATGTAAGAATCATTTGCGTTTGTATTTCTTTCTTTGAACTTACTTTTGTCATACATATGTAATTGTTGAAAAATATAATCTGACGCTCTGTATATCATTATTTCTTATATTATTCCCTGATTTAGATTGCATTAAAAAAGAAAATGAATGCATTGTGGCATCAGCCTTCGTAATTAAGGCCAACATATTTGTAACTTTTCCTGTTTTTGCATTTCAATGTATTTGTTCCTATCACGAGTCAGAATTTGTGAATGAAATTCATTTTCTGAAAGCTTTTATCTGCATGCTTTGTTAAAGCTAATGCCGTTTCTATATCCCTTGCAACAATTTCAATGGATAAGTGCATTCTATAAGCTTAACTCTTCCCATGTGTTGATTACTAGCACTAGTATGTTTATATTGCTAAAACAAATGACAGGGTGATCAGAGGTCCCCTGGAATTATTCCACTGGCAGTAAAGGATGCTTTTAGCATTATTCAAGAGGTAGCAAAAATCTAATGCAGATTCCTTTTTTTTCAATTCTTATATCTTTCTTTCAATACTTCCAATCTAACATTTATTTATGTCTTAGACACCAAATCGAGAGTTTCTACTTCGTGTTTCATACCTAGAGATATATAATGAGGTTGGCTTCTTTTTTATTTTCTCAATTTATATTGTTCTTTTCTTCTTGTCTTTGTTATGATAACATGATGTCATTACTTCTTTGATCTATTCCCAACCTTCCTTCTAAGTGCTTGTTTATTTTTCATCAGGTTGTAAATGACTTATTGAATCCAGCTGGGCAGAATTTGAGAATTAGAGAAGATGCTCAGGTGCTTGTTTATCAATTTGTTATTCTATTTTCCTATCCTACCTTTGGTTATGGTATTGATAGCTGCTATAGTAATTTGTTGCTATCCATGGCCTTGTTGTAGTTTGTGAAATTGTCTCCTTCCTTACTACCTTGAATACTTCCTGTACCAAATATCACAATTAAGTTGCTAATAATTGGGTAAATTTAACTTTCACTCCCATACAAAGTCACATCAAATATTTGCTTAACCTTTTTAGAAACTAAGGGTTTTCCCCTTGGCTTAGATCCTAATACTTTGATGTTAGTGTTCCAACATATTTTTCTAAAATTGCTGCTCTAAGTACTTATTGATTGGTTCCATGGCTTTACATATTAGATTGAAACTAATATGCAAATGGGGATGACTTAGTTGTGGTACTTGATAGAGTTTTTCATCTTTGAAATATAATTTCATTTTAGAACGAGTCCAGCAGTTTGGTTTAGTCATACAGTAGGAGCATTGTGGGTTTTGGCTTCGTAGGAAGTTCCGAGTGGTGGTACCGATTTCTTTGGAATCAGTGTGGATTGTACCAACCAACCAACTAAGCCTTAAATCCCACACTAGGTGGGGTCGGCAATCAGTGAGGCTTGGCGTGTTATATATTCGTCATGTGACTATTAAGTATTTAAAGTCAACTTGCTCAAATTTCAAGTTCCAAATATGAGCATGACCTAAGGCAGTGCTCATTTCTTATTTTAGGATGTGCCACTTATAAAATTACTTGAATTGGAACCGTATGACATGTTGCATCATGTCATTTTTCCCCATTGAATATTGTACAATCTGATGACGTTGTTCTTAAAATTGTGTTGGAGGTTTGGACTACATTTGTGAATCAAGAACATAAGTGACCTAGCTAACTTGACACACGCTATTTGCAAATTATGTGAAGTTCGATAAATTATGGACAGTCTTGGAGTGTTGCAGATAAGGACCTTAGGGTGCCCTTGTTATCCATATTATTCTTAGACCAAATAGTATTGCAAACTAAAATGATAAGTTACAAATGATTGTGAAGGCAATGTACTTCAGATGCTCCTCAATGATGGAAGCAATGATAAATTTCATACTTTCTGGTGCAAATTTGCATTAACCAATCCTTACTTGTCACTTCCTTTCTACACAAAAGTTTATCCTATGATGGCTCTTTTCTTTGGAGTATGCCAATATTTGTTCCAGAATCGCAGTGGAGTTCAGGATATGTTATTTTAACTTTTAGTTATATGGGTGCTTAGTTTCTGGACTGTTACTGTTTAAAAAAATATTATTGGTTGAGGATCACATATCAAATTAGAATCTGCTACAGAATTTTGGTCATGCTATATGGCTATTTATGAGGGCATGCACATAATGTCTTCTATGCCAGAAATTTCTCTATTTTTTTTGTGATTGCCTTTTATGGAGAAATGTTTCATTCATCTCAGTTAATATCTGTAGGGAACCTTTGTTGAAGGCATAAAGGAAGAAGTTGTATTATCCCCTGCACATGCCCTTTCTCTTATAGCAGCTGGGGAAGGTAACTGTCACAAATTACATGTGGTAGGCAAAAACAATTGGATTCAGACTAGTACAGTTATGCTAGTTTGATTTTTTTTACAATAAAATAGTAGGTAGGGCAGACAAGGTAGTGAGTGCTATGATGCTGCTCATGGTAATTACGAAGTCTAACGTCCCCATGAAACAATGCATGCAAAATTAAGTAAAGTAAAAGTTACCTTTTGAGACAAAATGTAAGACTGGAACTGCCATTCTCAATTAGTTGTTTTTATTTGAACTTTGGCTTCCACATATTAAAAGTCCTCAATTTTGCTATCTGCAACTCATTCACAAACTGACCAAGAAAAGGCATCTATTAATTTATCATCATTACCATTTTTGAACTATGCCCTGCATTGAGATCCTCTCCTTACTGTAAGCTCCATATCCAATTCCAGCTTGAAGTTTCCAGTTGGTCATGCTCATTGACAATTAGGGGGGCGAACAAATTGCAATTTTACCTTGACTCTTACGAAGAGAAAAATTTTAAAACCTGCAATGTCAAACTGTTCACTTACAAGTATGCACTAAGTGCCTTCCTGAAACTAATTAGAGCTTGAGCGAGGGAATGTTTGACACGAAATATGGAGTTTCCATATAAAAATTTAAATTGTTTGAATATTTATAGGGTAGGTTGGTATTATGCTTAGGAATCTTCTGTACATATAACACATGGATATAATTATAGCAAGTTGATGTGATGCCAAATTGCCCATCTGTTTTCCATCTTTAAACCCTTCAAAGTTCAAATCTGAACTCTGTTACTATATGCAATGACCAAATAATCTAGATTTTGGATTTTTCTCATTTTCCGCTATCCAATTCTGATGGTATTATTTACACCTTAGATGCATTTTCTCTACCCCTAGCATATTAAAATACCATAGCATATATACTTAAATTGTCTTAGAAAAATCCACCACTTTCTCCTGGTGTAGTTTGCTTCTAAATTTGTCTGTTTGGTACAGAGCATAGACATGTTGGATCCACAAACTTCAATTTACTCAGCAGTCGGAGCCATACAATTTTTACACTGGTAATCTTTTACTACCTTCGTGGAACCAAAATGTAAATATTTATTTATCGTTGCATGGTAGATTTATGTTAACACTTAACAGGTATAGTGGTTTAACGTACTGTCTTCAAAACCTTCTTGCCACCACACTCACCAGAAATAGAAAAGCAAATGTTGCTCTTTGGCGCATTTCTTCAACATAAAGCTCGTTATGAACTCTTCCTTATAGAATCATCTGTGTTTGTTTCTGTGTCTTTCAAACTGACTATGGGATGTTAATTTTTGCAGACAATAGAGAGTAGCGCATATGGTGAAAATAGTGAAGGAGAGGCTGTAAATTTGTCTCAACTGGTAATTTCTGACTTCTGCTTCAAGTTCTGATGATATATTGTTGATTCCTGTTTACTCTTTTAATCTGAACTTTGCTTTATTCTATGATTACAATCTCTCTCTCCTCATAAGAGTATCTTTTAACTTTTCCATATCTAACTTACACCTGCAGAACCTCATCGATCTGGCAGGTTCCGAAAGTTCAAAAGCTGAGACTACTGGTGTAAGACGGAAAGAAGGATCCTACATTAACAAGAGCCTGCTAACACTTGGAACTGTACGTCCTTATATGTAATTTATATGGCAATGTTATTCATTATTAGATCATCTGTATTCATCATCCACGCAATTACTTTTTGAACTTGTATCAACTGTATTTTGTCAAGTTTTCTCATTCAGAAATTTCCTCCAGTATTTTTAATACTAAACTGGTTTTGAGAAGCTCGTCGCTACACACTCAGTCACACATATACCAGAACATATGAGTGTATTTAGCAGCATGTGCATTTACTTGCGTTGTGTTTACTGATATTCTGTTTCTTTTTCTCATTTGTGTAGTAGTAAATTTCCCAAATTGTAATATAGATAGAAAAGCAAACTTCATTGAGCTTCTCATGGTCGATTTATTTAGTTATTCTTTGTAATTCATGAGGTTCTGTTCCTAAACTGAGAAGTGATTAAGACTTGGCTAATTGTTACTTTGACTCGCTATTTTTGGAGGATTTATTTGTATTGCATTCATAATTTTATTTGGATAATGTGATCTTAATTGAATTGAACGATCAAAGATTTAGATAATACATATCATAACTTGTGGATAGTCTTAAGTGATTTCCTATAATAACTGCAATGTTAACTATAAGATTTCTTGGCTTTGCAACTTGTGATACTATTAGGTTATATCGAAGCTGACAGATGGGAGGACCACTCATATCCCGTACAGGGACTCTAAATTGACCAGGCTTCTTCAGTCATCATTAAGTGGCCATGGTCGTGTATCAGTAAGTGTTGTTTTCCAAGAAAAAACTTCTCAGCATTATGTTTCTCATGAATGATCATTCACTGTTTCCCCTATATCATTTTTACTTGTGTAAAATCACAGCTTATCTGCACTGTTACCCCTTCATCAAGCAATAATGAAGAGACGCATAATACTTTAAAATTTGCCCACCGTGCTAAACACATTGAAATTCAAGCAGCACAGAACAAGGTGCTTTTTCCTTGTATCATTTGTATCTCTGTAGAAATCTTGTTCTGTAATGTCTCATATATGCATTTATTTTTCAGATTATTGATGAGAAATCGCTTATCAAGAAGTATCAAAATGAAATACGGTGTTTGAAGGAAGAGCTAGAACAACTGAAAAGGGGTATTGTGACTGTTCCTCTACTAAAAGACATGGTGGAAGATGATATTGTCGTTCTAAAACAGAAGGTACCTTGGTGTTCGTACTATGAATGGAACATAATCTTTGGCATGTTATCTCAATTAATGTCTTGTTTTTCTCGAGAACATTTTCTTTTTAAAATGTCTGTTAACTCATGGTTGAATTGTGATTAATGGATCCTGTTGCAATGCTGTCATATATAAAGCTAGAAGATGGTCAAGTCAAATTGCAGTCAAGATTGGAACAAGAAGAAGAAGCAAAAGCAGCTTTGTTGAGCAGAATACAGAGATTGACCAAGTTAATTTTAGTATCCTCCAAAGCTTCTCAGTCATCTAGATTTTCTCACCGTCCCGGTCCAAGGAGAAGACATTCCTTTGGAGAAGAAGAGGTGCTATAAATTTGTCCAATTTGTTTGTATCTTTATTCTTAGCTCTTTCCTTAGTTACTGTTGATATATATTGGATATAAGAGTGGTGTTTGTTTATGGAGCTTAACTGTAGCCTTCCTTTTTCTGTACTTAGTTTGATCTGATTTGTGCAGCTTGCCTACCTACCATACAAAAGACGAGACTTGATATTGGATGATGAAAACATGGATTTGTGTGTTTCTCTAGAAGGGAACAGTGAAATCGCAGATGATACTCGTAAGGAAGAGAAGAAACCACGGAAGCAGGGACTGCTAAACTGGTTAAAGCTACGGGTATGTTTTCTGGGTTTAGTTCTTTCAGTAATTTAGTTATTCTTCCACTTACTCTTTTTTTTAAAAATGTTTTTTAAACAAAATGTGTCAGCAATGAGATTCTTTCCTATAATTCAGTTCCGTAGTTTTAGGTTTTACAGTACTTATCAATAAGTATAGATAGAAGTTAAGTGGTACTTGACTTTGAGAATGAATAACAATATTGGACCGTTGTGATCTGTTGCAACTTGGGATCTTCAAGTTGTCATGCAATCGTGATAGGAAGGATTTATCTGGATGTTTTCAGTTAACTTCTATTGATAGCCTTGTAAGACATTGATCTCTTTTTATTTTGCATCACTGCAGAAGTTAGGAGAATTTCATTAAATGAAGAATCATGCTACTACTGGCTTAACTTACAGTTAGCTTTTTGTTAGGAGTGTTAATATGATGTTATATGTTACAATGTTTCAAATCTACTCAAGGTTTCTGCATCTCTATGAAAATAAAGTATCTAATTTGCTTTTACTAGAAACGAGATAGTGGCATGGGAACAAGTATTAGTGATAAATCAAGTGGAATGAAGTCTACTAGTACACCCTCAACACCTCAAGCAGAAAACAGCAATTTGCATTCAGAGTCCAGGTTTTCAAATTCCTTACTTGTAGAAAGCTCTCCATCGGCTGATCTTCGATCTGAGGTTAGACCAGATAGAGATATTCCTGAAGACAGTTTTCTTGGGCAAGAAACTCCTTCGGTACGCTAATGTCTCTTTAAATTAGTAATTTACTTTTTCTTCTATTGAGGGGAGTGCATAAACCGCAGGTCTTAAGTCTCTTTGATTTATTGTTCAGACCAGCATAAAAACAAGTGATCAAATTGATCTTCTAAGGGAGCAACAGAAGATTCTGTCTGGCGAGGTGGCACTGGATTTAAGTGCTTTGAAGAGATTGTCTGAGGAGTCCTCTAGAAACTCCCAGAAGGAATGCATCCATGTATTATGCCGTTTCCGACTGTATTACTTCATTAGCTGTTTTTAAGCATAGAAAGTCAATTTTATGGTGCCTTTTTGATATTGAAGGTGGAGATGAAGAGGTTGAACGATGAAATCAAGTTCAAGAATGAACAAATCGCTCTGCTGGAAAAACAAATTTCTGATTCTATCATGGCATCTCAGAAAAAGATGGATCCAGTGGAAGCTTCTGAAGTAAGCTTACCTTCACTTAGTTTCTGATCTGCATGTAATGGTTTCTGGCTTATCTTTAACCCGTTAAATGTTTTCTGCTGCAGACAATCGCCGACCTTACAGCACAATTGAATGAAAAGTCATTAGAACTTGAGGTAACCAATCTTATACATTTGACCTGAGAATGTGACATCTTTAGCATTTGTACTACACATTAAGGACATGCTTGATAACTTTTAGAGATATAAATACTATTAATAGCCCGTACCTAAGTTTAAGTTTTTGGGGGTTAAATAGTTTTAGATAGAGTATTATAGCCTCTTACACTAAGAGCTCTAGGTTTTGAGTCCTAACAACACCATATATGAATGGAGTTTCAACAAATGTAGAGTGAGCATGTGTTAAGCTGAAGGGCATTCGCTTGCTGGAGTGTACCGAGATAATATAGATAGTATTCTCGGCGTTATATATAAGGTTAGGCTTTTGAGTCAACTGGTTCTATGACAAGAGCACTTCCTTTGGTAGGGCTAATTGAATTCTTGTTGATCAGAGTTCATTTACACAAGTCATGCACACAAATAGTGTTTTGCGATAATGGGTGAAATATGATCTGTGTGAGGCATAATTGTATGTCAATGATCAATTGAATATTATCCATGACAATCTTTTCTTTACTATTTCTGATGAGTGTATATGTGCCATTTTCCAGGTAAAAGCTGCCGATAATCGGATAATTCAGGAGCAGCTTAACCAAAAGGTCAGCGACTCAGTGTGAAACTTAAATCCTTACAAAATTTACATGCAACCGTATATTGCTTTGATTATCAGTACAGAATAGGTTGTGATCCTCATTTCTTTTCTATCAGATATGTGAATGTGAAGAATTGCAGGAGGCAATTGTCTCATTGAAGCAGCAGCTGTCTGAAGCGCTAGAGTCAAGAACTCATAGTCCTGTATCCAGTCTCTCGCAGCGATTCTCTGAATTGAAAGGCCTTCAAGCAAAGCAACAGGCAGACAAGGAAATTGCAGCAACAAAAGATAGAAATGAAGAATTGCTCCATGTACAGGTTTGTTCTCTAAGCACAAATATAATAAATAAAGAAAGAGTTAGAAACTTAGAAAGCTCAGTTCTAATGTCCAAAAATGTCAAATCAAATGCAAGCAGAGATGCCTTTGAGGCAAAAACTTTATATATTGAAGTAAATCCCTAAAATTTATAAACAACCACACCAAACATGAATATCAAATTGAATTATATAAATAAAAGTACATTCTACTAGATCAACATAAACTTTAACAATAAGGTGTAGCTCAGTTGGCAGCTCAGGCTGAGTAAGTTGGAGGAGAACAAAGTTCGAATCCTACTAAATACAATTGTTGGGAGGGGTGAAGCCTTAACTGTGACTAAGCCCGAACAAGGTTATCTTACTGAAGAGACTCGTAAATATTACCAAAAAAAAAAGTACATTCAAGTTTCCTACTATAGAATAAAGATAGATATTACTCTAAGAAGCTAGATGATAATTTGAATCTTTTACTGTCCATCAGGCTAATGAGATTGAAGAACTGAAGCAAAAACTCAATGCAACAACAGAGTTAAAAGAACAGCTAGAAATACGAAACCAAAAATTGGCAGACGAGAGTTCATATGCCAAAGGACTAGCCTCAGCTGCTGCTGTTGAACTCAAGGCATTGTCAGAAGAAGTTGCCAAGCTAATGAATCATAACGAGAGACTAGCTGCTGAGTTGGCAGCCACAAAGAACTCACCCACACAGCGAAGCAGAACCACCAGCACAGTTCGCAATGGCAGAAGAGATAATAATCACATGAAACGCAACGACCAAGTCGGACCCACATCAGAACTCAAGAAAGAGTTAGCTATAAGCCGGGAAAGAGAACTTCAATATGAAGCTGCTCTAATTGAGAAAGATGAGAGAGAGGTTGAGCTTCAAAAGAAGGTAGAAGAGTCTAAGCAAAGAGAAGCTTATCTTGAAAACGAACTTGCTAACATGTGGGTCCTAGTTGCAAAATTGAAAAAATCCCGCGGGGCTGAAATGGATAATTTGGAATCAATGGTAGATACAGCGGGAATTGAAATTGATGGTTTTGGACTTTGAGTATTGCTGGAATTAGAGTGCAGAAAAAGGCAGTGCTACTAGGAGTGTTTGCTTTTGGAGTGATTTTGTATTCTTTTATCAAATGAGTCAATTGGCTCGTTCTGTCTCGCTGTAATTTTATTTTTGAAGTGTTTGGGTATGTAAAAGTGCCGTTGTTGATGTCAATATTTGTGTGAACTAATGTGTGCTGCGGGGTCTTACTTTGTTCATGTGAAGAATCGTATATAAGATAGAGTTAGATTTGTTCCAAAAAGAAACTTATGTCTCGGCTTCGGCCCTATTTGGTATTGCTTTTCCAGCCGCTTTTAATAAGTTTCTCTCACAAGCTTTTTTATGAGACAACAGATTTTAACTTTGAACAATATATTTTAGTACTTCATACTAATTAGTTAGGAGCTTTTTGATTTACTTTCTCAAAATCGGCCCCTCATAGGGAAATCTTGTTTCAGAAAATGAGTCTAGAAAAGCAATTCTAAACTCTTCAACGGTCATTTTGAAATATATGCATCACCGAAAGTCTATGCTTATAATCTTGTTTGGGGTATAATTATAAATAAGATTTTTTAATCCCTTACTAAAAATGTTTTCAGTGAGAGTTTAACCTTTGTCCCTTCTATATAGTTAATTGAGTTACACATCTTAGTTATAGCCAGAGATCCCGTCTAGAATGGGGTCAGATTACTTGCAGCCAATAAGACAACAATAAACGAAGCTGGGTTCATTACATAGGCTTACAAGGCCCATGAGAATTATGGCTACAAAGTTTGATATAGCTATAATAGCCCAGCCCTTACAAGGCCCCTTAGAACTATGGCTACAAAGTTTGACATAGCTCTAATAGCCCAGCCCAACTATGCAATTTTGTAGCATATTCTGAAAGAGATCAGAGGTTATATATATATATATATATATATATACGGAAGAGGACAAAGAGATGAAGTTTGGATCCAATGTTCAAGATTAGGAATGTGTCATTTTGTATAATGCCTATTGAAATTTTTATTTGATTTTAAAGTAAAAAAAAAAAAAAAGAATTAACAGGCAAAATGAGATTACTGGATTAAGTTGTTACTTGGGTCTTCCTAGTCATATGTCCGTTTTTCTCTTGCAAGAAGAAATCACAATAAATCTGCTCAACTTTTAGACTAAAGAATTATAGGAAAAAATGTATGAAGGTATGAAATTGGAGTTGAAAATACTGGAGGCACTAGTTATAATATAATATATCTAACTTTATGAAATAATAATAATAATAATAATAATAATAATAATAATAATAATAATAATAATAATAATAATAATCATGGTTTTTGGAACCGGACCGGCTACCGAACCGGTGAAGGCAGCGATTCATGGATTTAAGGTTCAACCGAATTAAATCGGTGGTCTAACCGAATTTTCTTAAAACATGTAAAAATACTAAATATTTTATATAATTTGATATTAAACATGTAATATAAGTTATACTCATATAAAAATTAATACTATTAAATACAGTATTCTATAATTTAAAGTTATATTTCAAATAAAAATAAAACACAAGATAATAACTAATATAATCTAATGAAAGAATGCAAACCGAATTCCATATTGTATAGATTGGATAAAAAAAGTTAATAAATTTGATTTATGATATATAAAATTACGCATTAAAAGAATTAAAATTTACACACAAATGTAAAATAAAAAAATTTATATATCTATTTAATATAAATTTAATCAAAAAACTTGGACTAACGATTATTTAAAAAAATTATATATTATTTCGTTATGAAAAATATTTAAAGCTGTTATTGAAAGAAATATTTTAAATTTAATAAAATGTGTAGTCTATGAGATAAAAAAATATTTATTATGGTTTTTTATAATAAAATATTATTAAAATAATTTAAAAATTAACAATATATAATATAAAAGGTATATAATGAGAAAATGTTACCACTTGTGTGTGGTAGCTCAGTTGGTAGAGCATGTATTAAAAAATGTGTTGGAGGTTTTGTGTTCAATTCCCACCACCAGCAATTTTTAAAAAATTATGATTTAAGAGAATCGAAAACCAGTTACCAGTTGAACCAGTCGATTTCCGATCGAACCGGCCGGTTCAACCGATCGTTGATCGATTCTTGACTATGTTAAGAATCCAGTCAAATCGGACCGAACCGAACACCGGTTCCGGTCAAACCTGGTCTGACCGGCCGATCCGGTCCGGTTTTCAAAACCATGATAATAATAATAATAATAATAATAATAATAATAATAATAATAATAAAAATAAAAATTTTATGACTTCTACCATCAATTCTGTATAGTATGCTGATTTCATTCAATTGAATGCCTTGAAAGTATATTATACAGAGATAAAAGATAGAAAATAACACATTCAAAGAAGGTGATCCATCAACACCTTGAAAATATCTAAACCATTCAAACAGATTCATACATCTTAATCCAATTTGAAATTAAACCACTAACTAGTAGAGACACCATTTATATTTGATATTTGATATTTGATTAAAGATTAGAGATAGGTAGGACATTTTGAACTCCCCTAGACTGGTGTTGTCCTTGATATATGTGTTACAAAAATTCAAAAAAAATTAAAATAATTTAATGATATCATAAATAATTTATATATTTATAAAAATATGGGTAAATAATTGTAAAAATACGATATAATTTTTATCTGGTAATCATCTAGTAATTGTCTGATATTTATCTGATAAATATCTAGTAATCGTCTAATAATTATCTGGTCAGACCGTATTCATGTAATTATTTTCTCTTGTTTCTGTTAATTTGTAAATTATTTATGATTGGACAGTAGATATGTAAATAGTTTAACTTAATAATCAATTTTATAAATATTTTGGTGAGATATGTGTATTTTTGACAATTTTCCGGCACGAGAAGGCAAACTCTTAGAAGAAACCTCAGTGTCTCAAGCATAACCACAGTCACTATGATATAGGGTAAATAAGAGGTAGAAATTAGTACTGACTGCTAATTGATTTATTAGAATTTAGATTGTTGGAGAGGCTATGATTTGGCTATAAAAGCCCAACAACTTTTGTAATTCGGTTATGATTTTGGTGAATAAAAAAAACTGCTCTCTCTCTAATTTTTGTTCTTCTCTCTCCCTCCTATTCTTGTTATTCCTTCCATTAACACTCTGTTTCTCCTGTTCTTCCCTTTTTTGCAGCCGATCTCCGGTCACCAGATTATTCTTGTATCAAGTGGTATCAGAGCGGTGGTTCCTGGGAATCGCTTCCTGAAAATCTGCCGATGATGATATCTGATGAAGCTTGGAATCGATTTGAAGTTCTCCTCCATGAATACCTCAAGCTTGTTTTAGCCGAAGAACCAGAAGCTGCTGCCATTGAATCACTGGAGTTTGAAGAAAATCTTGAAATGGAAGGATACGGTGAAGGATTTGAGGTCCAATTGCTCACTGGTGAAGATTCGGTACTAACCAGTGAAGAATCAAAGTTACAACCGCAGGTTGAGTTAGCCGTCGAAGACTCTGAATCACTATTCAATTTGGCCTCATTGTTTGGCCAGATGGACAGTAATAGTGAGCTGTTGAGTGTCGATAAAACTTATGCTGAGGATGAGATAAAGAATGAAGGTGTTATGCAGGAGTTAAATCTCGATTCAGGTAACGGTGACAAGGTTATCTTTAAAATAGATCATGATTCCGATACTGAAATTATCCCTAAGCTAAGTGTTATACTTGAAATTGATCCCGATCCCGATCCCGGAGATTATGAAGGCGTGGAGGTGAATCGGACAGGTAACTCGATTTCTAATACCTCTAATTGGAACATGGCTGATAGTCTAGGGATTGAAAATGATAATGGAGATGATCCTGAGGTTAGTTTAAATCTGATTGAATTGTTTGATTTGAATGAGCATGAGGATAGTTCGCATGTGAGTGTGATCGAATTGTTTGATGAGTTTAGATTTAAATGGTGTTGGGAAAGAATGTGAGTGTTCTAGTGAGAATCTAAAAGTTGTGAATGTTGATTTGAACAAAGGTGAGTAGGATTAAGGAGATTATAATCGGTATTGTTTATGCTAATGTTGATGAGAGTTTAAATGAAAATGGTGCTAAAATGTTGGATTCAGTTGTTAATGCTATCTGTAATGGTGATAAGTTCATAATTCCTTATATTTTGAGGCTCAAGAATTACACTGATGTTGGAGAGGGAATTATTAACAATGGTTTGAAGAAGAAAATCGTTGAAAAGGGTGGGAGAATTGTTATTCTTGTGAGAAAGTGGAGTCTAGCCAATACTTAACTTTGATCAATGATGATACAAGTTTAGATGGAGAAAAATTAGTTGAATATGGAAAATTGGTTGCACAAGCTGCTTATGTTTCTTTCAATCTACAAGAGGAAGACCATGCCACTACAGATTTCCTTTTCGATCCGACCTCTGGTTTCACAATCAATCTAGCAATTGCAGCTTTTGTGCCTCCGCCTCTGCAGATAAAGTTCATCGATGAAACCAAGCCTGAGTTCAAGGTGGATGAGTGCTATCAGTTGTTCGTTGATGGAAATGAATTCCAGTTATGGCCAACTCTGAAAACAGTCCACATTCAATCTACTGCCACTGCTGCTTTTGCAATTATAGATGTTGTTGTTTCTTTTGATGTAATTCATAGGAAGATGGTTGATAGGGGCTGATGAACCTTGAGGACAAGGTTCTTTAAGGGGAGTGGATTGATATAGTGTAAATAAGAGCTAGAAATTAGTACTGGCCCGTGTAATTCGGTTATGATTTTGGTAAATAAAAAACAAACTGCTCTCTCTCTCTCCCTCCTATTCCTGTTATTCCTTCCCTTAACACTCTGTTTCCCTTGTTCTTCCCCTTTTTTGCCGCCGATCTCCGGTCACCGGATTATTGTTGTATCACACTAATTATAGGATCAGTTAATGTTGTTTCAGATCCAAACAAATCAGCATCATGTTTACTCATATTGCACGTTGGACATACATTGTTACTAAATTGTATACCTTATTTTGGATGTAAGAGTGCTGCTTTCAGAGCTTCAAGTTTGCATTTGTATGAAGAAAGATGTTGAGAGAATTGAGAGTGACGAAACTTGAGTGAAATAGAAGGTTTTTATTTGCAACTAAATTACCACAATGATTCTAGTAATATTTTATGTAAGGATTTAAGCTATTTCTTTTACCCTTAAATTTTCCGAGAAAAGAAGATAAATTGTACTCCCACCCTTTTTAAATAAGTGTCACTTTCAGGTGATAAATATTTTTCTTAAACAAGTGTCACTTTCGGGATTACAATGCATTTTTGGTTATCTCTTTCCCCTTTTATTCTTATTTACTCATTCATTATAAAAAGCAAAAATAAAAGAAAGAATAGTTTTAAGGGTATTGTAACATTTTTATTGTCATATTTAATATTATCTTGTATTTAAAAACCTATTAAAAATGACACTTATATAAAAGTAACATTTAACTAGAACTCATATTTGAGTAGTATAATATAAAGTCAGGGTTTCCTCTAGAGTGTTCTGAACCAACTATTTTTTGGTTACTCAATAACTAAATTATCAATCGCTCTTAGCGGGAGTGTCGACTTGTCTACTTTAGCTGAAATTTGTAGGCACTAAAAATGTCGTAATGTAAAACTATGTAAATGTTTTTGAAAAGTAGGGACACTTAATTTTTGGAGAACTTAGGGCTTAAAATCTGAATCCTCAACTTCTTTCTCTACTTTGGGAGGAAGTTGTGGCCACTAGAACTAATCTAATGGTTAACTTAAGGGTGTGTTTCGATACAAAATTAAGTTTATTTCAAATCATTTTATGTTTAAATTTTTTTAATTTTATTTATAAAACGATTTCAAATGAATTGAATTCCTTTAAAAGAATATTTCCAAGAAAACATAGAATTGCAAACAAATTCGTCAGTGGTATCAAATTACGTAAATACATACCACTAACGAAGAAAATTAAATTAAAAAATAAAAAGCTACAAATTTTGTTTCGTTGTAATTTATATAAAATGTTCTATGTACATTCATTTGAATTTAAAAGGTTCATTCTATTAATTGACTCATTAAATATCTTTTCTAACTCCTTGAAAAATTCCCTTTTTAGGGATATGAGACATTTTTTTTTGCCAAATTTATAGGTTGGAGGGAACGAAAGAACAAGAGCTTTTTTTCATTATTTGGGATTCATTAACATTTGAAGGCAGCTAGATATATATTGGGTTACTGTGTAAAAAACAAAATAAATTTAAAATACAGGTTTTTACTTGAGGAAAAAGATATTAAAATTCTGCTGGAATTCCCTTATAAGGAAGGAAGGAATTCTCATACAAGTTCATGAATCTATGACTCTCAAAATTAAGGGTCAAAGCATGTACAGAAAGAGATAAATTAGGGTAAATATTAGAGGAATATTTATCCATAATCCAACTGGAGTGGTGTTATTTAGTTAATAGTATATAGTACTAATAACAATATTATAATCCAATTACTAATATATATTATTTAGTTAATATTATGAGAATATTTCTCCGTAGTTTATGGTTTTGTGGATTTCCATGCTTCTGGTTTAAGATATCTCTTTTACCCCTAAATTTTTCGAGAAAAGAACAGAAAATTTGTAACATTTATCCAGAACTCAAATTGAGTAGTATAATACGTAGTCAGGGTTTCCTCTAGAGTGTTCTAGATCCTGTATTTTTTGTTATGCGCAATCACACAATTATCAAGAGTCGGGAGATTCAGATTAGCTGAAATTTATAAGCACCGAAATCTCTTACTGTGAAACTATGCAAAAGTCTAATCAGAAAATTAACGAAAATTTAAGTGTGTATTTGGAACCATTCGTTTTGAAGGAATTCAATTTATTTCAATTCATTTTACGTATAAATTTTTTGAATCTTATGTGTAGGTGATTTCAAATTAATTGAATTTTTTTTGAAAAGAATAGATTATTTTCAGTTCTATACTTTAATATTGTCATTTTATAATATATTAGTGTAATTGAATAAATTAAACTATAATCTAAAAGTGAAATAATTATTTAAATAACATTAACTCTATCAAACTCGTATAGAACATATAGATAAAAAAATTCAAAATAAAAGAAACAATAATTTTTAATAAAAAATCTATTATATATCTGATACAAGTCTAATACAAGCATTTGATAAATATATAACAGGAATACAACAATATTGAATTAGATAGAATTACTAATGATGTGTTTGGCATAATCTTTATGACTTTTATCTGTTACAATTCGACTACAAACCTATTGCAAAGTTTATTACAAGGCTGTTATATATCTGTTACTGGACTTTTATCTGTTACAATTCGACTACAAACCTATTGCAAAGTTTGTTGCAAGACTGTTATATATCTGTTACTGGTGTTCGATAAATAAAATAGTAAATTTTCATTAGTTTTAACTTACATTGGATTATTATTGAAGTGTTTGACATTATTTGTCAGTCATTAATCTGTTACAAGTCTATTCTATATCTGTTACAAACCTAATACAAGTCTAATACATGTCTGTTACAAAGCTATTATATATCTGTTCCAAACCTAATACAATCTGGAGTTCTGCAAGAGCGTAAGAAAGTTATGAGCAGCGTATGAAAGATATGGAGGGCGTACGAAGGTTATAAAAAAAAAACATGTCAGGACCTTTAGATAATTAAGCTAAACTTAAGCTGCAATCATTTTACCCAAATGGGCTGAATTCCACAATTTCCCAAAATTAAAAATAGCGGCAATGTTATTGTTTTACATTTTGTGAAGCTAATTTTGTTAATTAAATTTTTTTAAATTTAAATATGATACTATATACTATTAAATTTTTATTAGATAATTTAATTAATAGGTGAGTTTGGTTAAATATATATATTTTTTTGTCAATTAAAATTGAACCACTCGAATTAACCGAATGAAATTCATAACTGAAATTGAACCAATCAGTGATCTGCAACGAAATTTCTGTTGCAGAAGCTGATTTGCAACGGGAATGATTCCTTTACAATATGCCTTCTTGCAGATTAGTTGGCAAGGGTTCTAATTCCAATGCAGATTTGCAAGGGGACTTTTTCTGTTTCAGATTCCGTTGCAGGATTAAGTTAAAATGTAACCGAACCATCAGATGTATATACATCCTTATTAGTTCATATGTCATGTTTTTCTTGTAGTTTCAGTTTCAGCTAATCGAAAAACAACATAAAAAGCATCAAAATAGATTAAATCAAAACTCATAACAAAAAAAGAGAAGAATGAAATGAGGCATTCAATTGATGCCTAAGGAATAGCTAGAACCAACAAGGTGAAGCTCAGTTGGCAACACATGTTAGGTAAGTTGGAGGAGAACAAGGTTCGAATCATACTAAATACACTTGTTGAGAGGGGTGAGGAACATTAACTCTGACTAAGCTCCAAACAAGGTTATCTCAATAAAGATACTTGTAAATATTATAAAAAAAAGGAATAGCTAGAATCTAAATCATACAAAGAAAATACAAAAATAGATTAAACTACGCAAGACCCCATCAGAACTCCGAGAAGAAAACACATAACAGTAAATAATAGACCGACAGCTCAAACAACAGAATTGCTTGAACAAGAAAAGTCAAGTATTAATTACAAAAGGAAAACTTAAATTAAATGGACAAAACAAACTCTCTGCACTTAATATTAGAACCCGTTATAAATATTATTATAATTGTTTTTCAATAAGAATAAGATTATAATGAAATTAAAAAAAATATATAAAAGTGACAAAAGAACATAAATAGAAATACTCTCAAACCTATAATCATAACAAAGTTATTGTGGAGGCCTGAAATTTCAATTTCTTTAAGACAATTATTCATCCGCTACCGGTGAATTTGTCTCCCAGGATACAACCGCAATCGTAGGCGAACTATAATATAGTGAAGAGCAAATTACAATAGCCTAACACTAAGTAGCATTCTCTTGAAAAGAAATGAAAACTTTAAAAAATATTTTTTATTATGACAACCAAAAAATAAACCACAAAGTAAACAAGAATTACCTAGAATTTTTCAAGAATAGAAGTATGAAGAAAAGGTGTGAGGAGAAAGCTACTAGAGTAGGGTATTTATAGGGTAGATGACATTAACATGGATTAAATTGACTTAAATGACACTAACCCTAGTAACCACAAATTTATGGTCATTAAGCCTTATAACCACAAATTTATGGTCATTAACCATGAAGGTTATGAGAAATTATATTGATTAAGGGATTAAAACCCATTAATATCAAATAAAAATCTGGTGAAGAAAAAAAAATATGACATGGCAATATTTTTCGGTACCGAATCACCGATTTAGCGCGTCTAAAGTTGACATATGTTCAAACTTTATACTACAATTTCTCATTCACCGTTAACCCATTTTAGGTGTATAATATATCGTTGGAAAGCTCTCAAAGCGTAGAATACAATGACATATTTCATGTTATTCAAATCATAGCTTTTCCATTTTGTAATTTAGCCTAAAGTAGATAATGCACAACATTATCTAATATGCCATACTTCCAACAATTCCCCACATGAATGAAAATTGAAAAAGGAAACGAAACGGACGCTTTCAGAAAACGAAGCATGAAAATGCTCTTCGGCCAATATTTGCATAGGATAAGTAGGCTACAACCTTTGAACGTTCCCTTGTGAAAGTATATTTACTTCACTGGCTGACTAGTAGACGCGATGTCCTTGAACTACTCTGCCGTTTGTGTAAACGATAATATACCCCAACGCATCACGGTTTTTTAGTTCTCATGGTTATGTTCGTTATGGTATCCTTTGAAGCGATCCCACTTCACTCTCACATAGGTGACCTCTTTTGCTCAACCATTGGCACAAAGGATCATTAAAAGCATAGCTTAATCTCAACCGGTTATTGTCACCGTTTACATCACAGGAATGGATACAGGGTTACCCCCACAGTGACCACACAAGGTCTATGTAATTAAGTTGTCCCATTGAACCAAGATCTTGGGGATCTCTAGTCAAACATGGTTGGGTTTTCCTTCACATAACGCCTTAAATATTCATGGGCTTTAGCCCCATTGCTTTAGATCTCTTTTCAACTTAATCTCGATTTAACCCTTTGGTTAGTGTGAGCATTAGATTTTGCTCGATAATGAGATGTATGTGGTTATCCTTTATTTGAGTTTCTGCAGGTACTTGTCCCAGAAGCCGAATTGAATTTTAACGAGCCTTAAATCAACCGAAATAGCTACGAGACCACGCTTATTAAACCCGTATAACTCCTTCCCCGATTACCTTGCCCTAACCTAATTGTCCTCTAATATATGGTAATGTGTTACATTACCTAACCTAATAAAATAAAAAAGAAGTAAGAACTTACTTTTCAACTCCAAAAGAAAAAGACAAAGAAATGAGTCAAACAATAAAGGATAGACAATCAAAACAAAATAAAATAAAATAAACAAAAAAGAAAACTTTTTTTCACTTACATGGTGTAGTGAAAAGTGAATGAAAGATGAGCAAAAGTTTGGGAATGGGCAAGGGTACACTAGGAGAAGGCCATGCTTCTTTCAACCTAGGAGAAATGGAAAGTTGGAAAAGTGGAAAAAGAATTTTGGATTAAAGGCAGCTCTTGGGTTCAAGTAAGGGAGGCCGGCAGAGATTTCAAAAGAAGGGAGAGCTCATTCAACATACACAACATACAAAAAAACACAAAGAGGGAGAGCTCATTTTCGAAACAAAGAGGGGACACAAACAGAAAGGAAAAAGGAGGTTCCTATTTTCATTTCTTTGGTTCATGCACCAAAACAACTCCCATTTACATTTTCTTTTGTTTGTGCATCAAAACCATATTTCAACCCATCCAAACACCAAACACAAAACCAAAATCCATTCAACCATATTTCAACTCATCCAAACACCAAACACAAAATCAAAACCAAAACAAGAATATGTTAGGCCTTCGGGTATTTTATTTTTTGTTTTAGAGAAATGTATAGGATTTGAAAGCCATGTAATTATTCTTTTAATTTCCGCATTTATTTTGGATGACTGTAATAATTTATTTATCGCTTTTGAATGCTTGCTAAAATGCGCTAACACGATATATAAATCGAAAACATTAAAATAGGGGGGATTAAAACCGAATAAGAAAGAGTGAAACTTTTAAATTGGCCAACGTAGAATAGATAGCATCATTCGAACTCGGAATCTCTATTTAAGGTATGGTCTACCACCCGGTGAGAAAATCGTACCTAAATTTTCCTGTTGAGCTGAATCGGGTGGTGGCTTTATCTTAAATACGGGATTTCGATCTCGTATCTTTTTAGCATTAAAATATGCAAAACCATTTTCTATCACATCCGGCCCGCTTTGCAGCTATTTGAAATGTTGTCCGCTTATAGTTAGTGGATCCGCAATGTTATCCTTTGATCCCAGAAAATCAATAGAGATAACTGATGTTGAGATCAATTGTCTGATGGCATTATGTCGACGACGCATGTGTCTCGACTTACCATTATACATAACATTTTGTGCTCTTTTAATCGTCGCTTGATTATCACAATGTACACAAATTGCGTGCACAGGCTTAGCCCATTCTAGAATATCCTCTAAGAAGTTACGTAGCCATTTGGCTTTTTCCCCCATTTTATCCAAGGCTACAAACTTAGCTTTCATTGTGGAACGAGTTATAATGGTTTGCCTTGAGAATTTTCATGACACTACTCCTCCTCGTAGAGTGAACACGTACCCACTTGTACCTTTAAAATTCTTGACGTAAGCTATCCAACTAGCGTCAGAATATGCTTCTAGTACAACAGGTTCTCCTGTATAGTGCAATCCATAATTACGAGTATATTGTAAATACCTTAGCATTCTTACGATCGCATTCCAATGGCTTTTACCTGGATTACTCATAAATCTGCTTAAACTGCTTGCAGTATAAGCAATATCAGGCCTTGTACAACGTGTAAGGTACATCAGACTGCCTATAAGCCTTGCATCTTCCACTTGGTCTATGCATTCACCTTTGTTTTTAGACAAATGAAGACTAACTTCTAACGGTGTTTTGACTATACCAATTACCTTTGTTAAACTTGTCAAGAATCCTGTCCACATAGTGTGACTGCATCAATATAAGACCGTTAGGTGAACGTTGAACTTTAATGCCTAAAATTACATCAGCTAGTCCCATATCTTTCATGTCAAATTTAAAATTTAACATATTCTTGGTACTCTTTACCATTCTTTCATTGCTTCCAACAATGAGTATGTCATCAACATACAAAGATAGAATAACATATCCTTTTTTCGTAGTTTTGACATATATACATTTGTAACACTCATTTATACGATAGCCACTTGCCATCATGGCATCATCAAATTTCTTATGCCATAGCTTTGGTGCTTGCTTTAAACCATATAAAGACTTCACCAGCTTGCATACTTTCCTTTCTTGACCTGAAGTTACTGCAAAGCGGCAATTGCAAGTATCATCCTAATGGATGTTATTTTGACATAGGAGAATACGTATCAAAGTAATCAATGCCTTCTTTTTATCTATAACCTCTTATCACTAAACAAGCCTTGTACTTATCAATTGTTCCATCAGCTTTTAGCTTAATTTGAAAATCCATTTAGAACTTAGTGGCTTAGTTGTGGGAGGAAGGTCAACTAATTACCACGTATGATTTTGCAAGATGGAATCAATTTCACTCCTTATAGCTTTTTTCCATAAAGGACTTTCAATTGAGCTTATAGCTTCTTTATACGTTTGAGGTTCCGCTTCAACCATATACATTAAGAAATCCAGACCAAGTTATTTTTCAATCCTTGTCCTTTTGCTTCTTCTAGGTTCCACCTGATAATCCAATTTATTCTCTTCTTGAGAATTTTGAACATCTTCTTCAATCATTGATTGAAGGTTGTCATTTTATCAACAAATTGTTGATCAACTTGATCGTCACTTTCAATAAGTTCACGAGATCTTTTAGTTCCCGGCCCTTCACTTTTTTCCTTACATGGAAACACGTCTTCAAAAAATGAAGTGTCCTTTGACTCTGTCAAAGTGTTCTTGTGTACATCTGAGTTTTTAGATTCATGCATAAGAAATCGATATGTATTGCTATTACTTGTATAGCCAATGAAAATACAATCTACTATTTTTGGACCTATTTTCATACATTTAGGTAATGAAGCAATTACCTTTGCAAGATAACCCCCACACTTTCAAGTAATTATAAGAAGGTTTTCTACCTTTCTATAATTCATGAGGAGTTTTGTCTTGTTTCTTACGTGGTATCTTATTCAAAAGATAATTTGCTGACAAAATAGCATCACCCAACAAGTTTTGTGGTAAACCGAAACTGGTTAACATTCCATTCATCATCTCTTTAAGAGTACGATTTTTGCATTCAACTACTCCATTTGATTGAGGAGAATATGGTGGTGTTACTTCGTGAATAATTCCATTTGAGAACAAAACTCACCATGGTGCAGCATATTCACCACCACAGTCACTTCTTACCTTCTTATTTTTCTTATTAAGTTGGTTTTCTACTTCTTGCTTATAGAGTATAAATTTCAATAAAGCCTCATCTTTGCTTTTTAGCAAATATACATAACAATATTTTGTGCTATCATCTATGAAGGTAATAAAATATTTATTTCCTCCCCTTGATTGAAAAAATTTCAAGTCACAAATATCTGTGTGTATTAAGAGTGGTTCTGAATTTCTTTCAATGGAATGAAATGAAGATCTTTTCAATTTTTCCTCAACACATATTTTACATTTATATATTTTATCAATTTGAGATGTGGGTATATGATTCAAGTTAATTAAATGTCGTGACATATCAAAATTAACGTGTCCAAGTCTACTATGCCATAAATTAGATGACTCAAACATATAAGCAGAATTAACGTTGTTCTTATTCATAATAATAGAACCATGCTTACAAGAGATACAATTAAATCTAAATATCCCATTACATTCATATCCCTTGCCCACATACATGCCCCCTTTAGACAAAATAGATTTTTGAGACTCAAAAACCATCTTGAATACATGTGCTCTCAAGAGGCTCCCAGAAATACGATTCTTTCTAATGTCCGAAACATACAAGACATTTTGTAGTTCTACTTCTTTACCGGAAGTCATTCTCAGAATCACCGTTCCATGTCCCTTAACTTTAGAAGTAGCATAATTTCCCATATAGAGTTTCTCCCTATTTTCAATCCAGCAAAAGACTCTTTGTCACAACATATATGACGTGTAGCACCAGTATCTAGCCACCACTCTCTTAAGTTAAAGTCAATTAAGTTGACTTCAGAAATTACAGCACGTAAATCAATGTCAGATATATCTCTTGCAATTTTTCCACAACATTTGCCTCATTTTTGTTGACCCTTTTTGGTAATCTATAATTAGAGGACTTGTGACCCATCTTGTTGCAATTGAAGCATTTGCCATTAAATTTTGGTGTCTTGGAAATGCCTACTTTTGGTCCTATTTTGGACTTTGGTTTAGCAGATTTGCTTGCCCTTCTTGGAGTCTTTAAGGACCTCCACCACGTTGGCTTTCGCCATAAATTGATTAGCAACTGAGAATTCTTCTCTGATCGTCTATTATCCTCCTTAATACGAAGGCGAACAATGAGATCCTCAACGGAAATTTGTTTCCGCTTATGCTTGAGATAACTCTTGAAATCATTCTAAGAAGGTGGTAATTTTTCAATTATTACAACCACTTGAAACGTTTCACTAGTCTCCATACGTTCCACTTGCATCCCATGGATCAAAAGCTGGATTTCTTGCACTTGACCAACAACAGGCTTAGAATCAATCATTTGATAATTAAGGAATTGGCTTACTAAGAATTTCTTACAACCCGCATCCTCCATTTGGTATTTCCTGTCTAAGGAATCCCACAATTCTTTTGCAGTCTGTTTATAGTGTAGACCTTATAGAGATCATGCACTAAACTAGTTAAAATATGGTTTCTACAAAGAAAGTCCAAATGATTTCAGCCATCCATTGCTAGCTGAAGAGAAGCATCAACTACTCCTTCGGGAACGACTGGAGGTCTTCTTTCAGTAATTTGTGGTGCCCCATGCCAGTCAAGTAGAAAAGCATTTTCTATTGCCAAATTTTGAAATTCAAACCATTGAATTCCTCCAGTCTTTCAGGAATTGAAACATGATATGATCCCAAAGCAACCCCATGACCGTTAGACATAACAACTATTGAACCCGAAGATCCATTTCCATTAGGTCCAGAACCATTATGACTAGTTTGTCCATTTTGGTTATTATGGCCTGGAACAAAATTAGAACCATTGCCTCCAAATGGTGGGATAATGTCAGCCATTTTCTCAATTCACAAATCTGAAATACAAACAGAGTAAGTCAGAAAAATTGTAAATGAGAAAAACCAAAGAAATAGAAGAAGAGGGAAAATTTAGTAAAATAATAAACGGTTTTTTTTAATTGAACAACGTTTTGTAAAAAAACAGTCTTCAAGAATCCAATGTAACCCGATTTAACTTAGAGAAAACAATAGAAATAATTGTCTTAAGATTGTTAGTACCCGGTATAAAAATTAAATAAATATTATTGTAATTTTTTTTTCAATAGGAACAAGATTACAATGAAATTAAGAAAAATATATAAAAGTGACAAAAGAACAAATAATAGAAATACTCTCAAACCTTTAACCGTAACAAAGTTATTGCGGTGGCTTGAAACTTTAGTTTTCTTACGACAATTATTCATCCGCTACCGGTGAATTTGTCTCCAAGGGTACAACTGCAATCGTACGCAAACTCTAACCGTGTGAAGAGCAAATTACAAGAACCTAATACTAAGTAGCCTTCTCTTAAAAAGAAATGACAAACTTTGTAGAATATTTTTTAGTATGACAACCAAAAAATAAACCACAACGTAAACAAGTAAACAAGAATTAGCTAGAATTTTTCAAGAATAAATGTATGAAGAAAAGGTGTGAGGAGGAGGCTACTAGAATAGGGTATTTATAGGGTAGTTGGCATCAACATGAATTAAATTTACTTAAAGGGCATGAATCCTTGTAACCACAAATATATAATACTCATTAAGCCTTATAACCACAAATTTATGGTCATTAACCATGAATTATGAGAAATTATATTGATTAAGGGATTAAAATCCATTAATATCAAATAAATATCTCGTGAAGAAAAAAAATATGACATGACAATATTTTTTAAACAATATTTTTCATATTGTAATTAAGCCTAAAGTAGATAATGGACAACATTACCTAATGGACCATATTTCCAAC
Organism: Euphorbia pulcherrima; assembly: GCA_947683365.1. Taxonomy (NCBI): domain Eukaryota; kingdom Viridiplantae; phylum Streptophyta; class Magnoliopsida; order Malpighiales; family Euphorbiaceae; genus Euphorbia; species Euphorbia pulcherrima. The sequence continues at coordinate 3,001,659 of CANTUS010000008.1, forward strand.
ACTTAAGAATATCATTGACTACACACAATGAACACATAACAACGTACAACAACTCAATATGTATGATTAGATAGCAACATGAGAGAACTATGGCAAAAAATGCCAATAGATTCGATGGAAAAGTAGCAATCACAAATCTTCTTACAAAATTTTCTTTCCAGAATCTATTGTTAATATAGAACATATATACAAAATAAACCAATATCAATTGTCTGCCATACTATTATTGCCCCATTTTGTCATACCTAATTTGCTAACACTCGCAATTGGTTCTTTTATAAGCCTAAAACCTTAATAACTAACTTAACTTCTTGCAAATATGAACAAAGGGGCAAATAATATCTGACCTGGCTGTTTTTAAACTTCTTCACTTAAGCTTTTATGCTTCTGCTCTGCCACCATTGCGTATAATTTTTCTACAACCTGCGTGTTGGAAAAATTGTTTTATATTATTTTAAAAGAAATTATATTATTTGTATTACAAAATTATTATTAAGTTATTTTATAATATGTATATTATTTTATTGAGTTTTCAAACGTGTCCATTTGAATTACTTCTTCAAAAAGCCCAATAACTATTATTTGTTAGTAACAGTTTGACTATTTAATTATTATTAATAAGAAACTGTTTCAATGAGTTTTATTACTCCTAATGGCATACGTACGGTTTATGTTTTAAAAGGGTTTTAATTGCCTTGAATGGCATACGTTTTATGTACCGGCCATATTTGTGCTATATGTTGGGCTGTATTTCTTTTTAGTTTTTGGTGATTACAATCAGTTTTCCTCTCTCTCTCTCTCGAATGATTGTTTTGTTTCTAAGTTTTATTCTGGATATATATATATATATATATTGCATTTCTGTTCCTGATCCAATCAACCGGTTGAAGAAGCTGTTTAATCCTGGGAGGAACTACAATTATCATTTAAGGACACTGTCTTAAGCATGACTCAGCTTATCGGAGTTTACTTTCCTTTAACTTGTTCATAATTTCTACAATATTGTTTCTACATAATATCTATTGATTATATTTATTTGTTTGATTGAAGGTGAGGGCTAGAAACTTTATAAGGCGATCATATCAACAAAATGGAGGTCGAATAACTCTACGAGGCGAACACTTCCAACAAGTTTGGCACTCCCACATTCAAGAGAGAAAAACAAGGATCAAATATATATTTATATTTATTTAATTTGTAATTATTATCCAACAATCTTAAAGGATATTCAAGGTTCTTCATCATAATGAATTTATTGTTTGTATGACAGATTTTATAATGGCGATGGATTTAGGGACAATAGTTTTATTCCAATTGATGCGCGGTGATCCTGGTGATGAAGTGAGGGTAAAAGACACTCTACTACACATAACCGATATATCTGAAAAATGTGGGGGTATTGTAATAAAGTTCAAAAACCTTAGCTTGTATGTTCATAGTTTGAGTTGAACATATATAGTGTTGTATTTAGATATCACATGTTTAATGGGATTTTGGGAAAAAGAATCATGAGGATGAATGATGATATCTTAGAACACATACGTTAGAAAAACTTCTTTAAGAAGTTTGTGTATATCCTTTATGATTATAATATTCAATGAAAGAGAACTGGCGGTCATTGACCAACCATGATAAAGCTAGTAAATACTTGAGAGATACCATAAATTATGGTATTTATGTTGTGAATATCTGTTGTACTAATTGAACCTTTGGTTCATATGAGACACCATTTAAGTTATGAGTTATGGAAAAGTTATTTTCATAATTCTTCAATGTGTGGGGATGTGCATTCGATTTTGAGAAGTAGGAAAATTTTCTACAATTTGTGTTCATAATTTTTTAAGCCTTATCGTAAGTTTTTAGTACACTATATTGAGAAACTTGTAATAAGTTTGTCTACCTCTTATGGTTTCAAATATTCAATTAAATGAATTATGTTGAGAGTACCATATCTATGATACTCCCTCCTTCTTTTTTTACTTGTCTTCTAACACATTTTACACTTTTTAAGGAATCAATTAAGTAAGGCAGAAATATACTATTTTACCCTCTAATAAATGTTTAGTTTTCCACTTCATTGCAATTAATGATAATGGGACAAATGAGGGTATAACTGGAAAAATAATCCAAAAAGTGCCTTGATATTTGAGAATGACAAGTAAAAAAATATTTAAAAAAGTGGTTAGAATGCCTATTTTAAAAAGATGGGGGGGAGTATTTAATTTTGTGGGTATCCATTGTACAAGAAGGGTACAATGATGATAACTTCATATGATATAAATTTCACTCTTGGTGGTGAAATAATATGAATGTCAAACAAATAAAGTTTGTTGCTTGAGAATTGACGTATATTTGAGGCTAAGTTTTTAAAGAAATTTTTTAGCATATATTCCTTTAAGAATAATATCATCATCCTTGATGACAATGGTTTGTGATTACCTAACGGCAATGTCTATCTCTAAAATAAGATAGACAATCTTGTTGGAAATATTATATTGTGAAGTTGCAACTTAAAGATAATTATATTCATTAACTAATGTGAGTCAAGAGTGATTTTGGCCAAATCATCTGACTGAATTTTTGAGATATACCAAAAACATCAGAGAGGATAAGACTTAAGCCATTTGAAAATAGCAAAGGTGGGAACCCAACTTATATGAGTGGAGATCCCACGGAATAGGTTCATATGGGTAATAACAAGCCTTTGTTAGTTCTGCTAGCACAAAAAAATATGGTCTCAATCCTAGATGTGAGGAAGTGCTATGTTGCATATTTTGAGAGGTTGAGTTATAAGAACTCTTAATAAATTTCATAGCTCTTATGAGTGGTGTATAAAGTGCAATATACACTTGATGAAATCACCTACGTAAGTGTGAAGTGGGGCTGCTTCTATGAGATATTGACACTATCTCTAGAGCACTTATGAGAGACAAGGCACGCGCATGGCCTATTGTGGCGCGCCACGGCGTTGTTCAGAAATGTACTTGGTATCTTGCGATATGTAAAATCCCTATCTTACAGTAGCGCTTATTTGGTTCATAAAAACTATATGTTTCACCAATATTCCGTAGGTTAAGTTTTACCAATTAAGTATTGGTTCATAGTCCAAAAGACACCAATACCATGTATTATATGTCAAACTTGAGATATCGAGAAAAATTCTGTTTTATTGTTGGAAAAATTGTTTTATATTATTTCAAAATAAAATATATTATTTGTATTACAAAATTATTATTAAGTTATTTTATAATATGTATATTATTTTAATGAGTTTTCAAACATGTCCATTTGAATTACTTCTTCAAAAAGCCCAATAACTATTATTTGTTAGTAACAATTTGACTATTTAATTATTATTAATAAGAAACTGTTTCAATGAGTTTTATTACTCCTAATGGCATACGTACGGTTTATGTTTTGAAAGGGTTTTAATTGCCTTGAATGGCATACGTTTATAACTGCTAATATTTTACATCTATGTACTAACAGCCATATTTGTGCTATATAGGCTGTATTTCTTTTTAGTTTTTGCTGATTACAATTAGTTTTTCTCTCTCGTTTCTAAGTTTTATTCTGGACATATATATTGCATTTCTGTTCCTGATCCAATCAATTGGTTGAAGAAGCTATTTAATCCTGGGAGGAACTACAAGTATCATTTAAGAACAATGTCTTAGACATGACTCAGCTTATCGGTGTTTACTTTCCTTTAACTTGTTCATAATTTCTACAATATTGTTTCTACATAATATCTATTGATTATATTTATTTGTTTGGTTGAAGGTGAGGACTAGAAACTTTATAAGGTGATCATATCAACAAAATGGAGGTGGAATAACTCTACGAAGCGAACACTTCCAACAAGTTTGGCACTCCCACATTCAAGAGAGAAAAGCAAGGATCAAATATATATTTATATTTATTTAATTTTATAATTGTTATTCAACAATGCGTTAACAGAAACATTGTCATTTTAGCAATTAATTAAGTGAAAAAAATGAAAAGATGTTGAAGACAGAAGACGGCGTGAGTACATGAGGGTAACGTTCAAGCTTCTGAAGAATTAGCTGAAACCATCAAGCTATGCCCGTACAATCTAGGGTTTAGTTTCTATCTACTCATTGGGGGAGTTGGTTTGGGTGAATGGGTGGTCGATGAGAAGCGGTGGGAAAAAAGTAGAGGTGGCCGGTGAGAGGTGGCGGTCAATGGAGAATAGGTGGCCGGTGAGAGAGAGGTGGAGGAAGACGAGAAAGGGTGGGTTGGTATATATCGATCTAAAATGCTAATAAATTGAGAAGTATGCGATGTTACGGGTTAACACTTATGTATTTGAGTTATTTTCTTACATATTTTTTTTATATTTTTCTTATTTTCAATTACCGTAAGGTGAATTTTCTTACTTGCTAATTCCGTTCCCCACAATTCCGCGGCAATTTTTGAAAGGGAAATTGTTGCAAAATTTCTTGCAGTTATAATTTATATTTTAATATTTATATTTTTGCAAGGGAAATTTTTTAACGTTGGGAATCTGTTGCAAGCAAGAAAATCTGCAAGGAAACATTTTCCCTTGCAAGCGTTTCGTTGCAGATTCAAATTTTTCTTGTAGTGAATTTCGACCCAAAATCGAACTGAACAAATTAAATTACCTTAGTTCAATCGATTATTTTGATTATGCTCGATTTTTGAACACCCCTCCTTATTTCATATAAAATGCTTTACATACTTTATTTGAGCATGGTTATGCAAGCATGATTTCATTCTACAGTTAATTTATATAATTGTCATATGCTTTTTTTAATGAGAAAATGTGATTGCATATATTTGTATAGTAATCACATAAAAACTTGTTAATTAATATATACAAGTTATTATTGATTAGGGTTAACTTTAAAAAATATCTTGTAATTTTACTCATTTGTAAAATAGGGTCTAAAGAATTTTTTTTATAAAATGAGGTCTGTGGTTTTAAAAAATTTGTAAATAAATGATCCTCAATATTAAATTATGTCACAAAAATGGGTAATCTTCTTCGTTTTTATCTGAATTTTTGCTGAATAGTTATTAAATATACAATACACATCGGTGAAAAATTTTAAATTTTTTTAAATAGTGTAAATATTTTTTTAATTAAATTGTAATAACAAACTTTAAAAAATCATAAAAAATAAACAAATCTCCAAAAATTACTCAAATCATGATGTATAATTTTTAAATAATAAAGTTAAATTATTAAAATATTGAATTATTTAAAATATTATGTAACATCACTATTCTGAATCTATAGCCCCCCTTTTACAGATTTTTAGAAATCACAGACCCCATTTTATAAAAAACATTCTCCAAACTCTTTTTTCTAAATTAGTGAAATCATAAATTTTTTTTTTTTAAGTTTGCCCTGTTGATTATGAACGATCCAATCCAAAAACTTTTAACTGATTGATAAGTTTCTTGAATACGTAACTTATTATTGTTATTATCCTCGTTGTAGCAAGATAATCTAGTGGCTAAGCAATCTCCAGCCAGCTAACTATATATATTTAATTAAAAAAGTATCCATGCATTACACCTGGGCATGGCTAGTGTTCGGGCTGAATAAATTGGGCCTAATTAGAAAATTAGTAGTTTAATTTCAGTTTAACCTATAAAAATAAAAGTTGGACACAAGCCGAATTTTTATAAAATAATTAAATTTCAAGCTCGCCCCCTCAGGGCCTGCCAATTAATATTATTTATTACAAATTTATTAATAAAATATAATTTTAATAAAAAAAATTAGTGTAGTACCCGTGCGATACACAGATAGGTCATTTGTAATCAATATATATATGATAAACTTATTTCGTAATATAATTTATTTGCGGAAAACATCTTTATACAGCAAATTTAGTTTATCATACTTATTTTTTCATTGTTATATTAGTTACAAACTCTATTTCTTATTAATTATTAACTTTTTTTCTTATTAATACAATTACACTGCATACGTGATAACAAATATTTATTCCCAATTTTATCCAAAACTTAGCCCTTAATTTCTCTTCTCTTTTTTCATTTAATCACGTGACCACATTCTAAACTCCTCCTAATCCACGATTCTTCATCATCTTATCTTTTTTTTTCAAATCTCATCTTAATTACCAATGGATCACACTTCAATTTATAAATCACCAAAGGATTCACAAATTCATTTGTTTATTCTCGACAAATTCATCCATCAGCAATGGTCTTTTCTAATTTGGAGAAAATAATATAAGAATTGCAAAATTTACCCAATAAATTGAAAAGGTAAAAATAAGAAGAAACGACACATATTTAAAATGAAACAATCCAATCATACAAAACAAATAATTGTAAATAGATATAAAATTCAAATTTTTTTCTTAAATAAGATTATACTTTATACTTTTCTACAGTTTTCTTGTGATTCTTTATCAAATATTTGATGAGTAAAAAAGAGTCACATTAATTATTAAATAGGATTATAATCAATAGAATAGAATTAAATAAAATAATGAACAACAAATTAAATTTTAAAAAAATATGTTTAGGAGATATATTAGTTAATAGATATGCTTAATTCATAAATATGAATTCAAATTCACTTGATCAAATAGTCAAAAATATTCCATGAGAAGGAGTAAGTACTATTATAAAATTACTTTTTTTTTAAAATAGGATTATACTCAACATAATTATAAAAAAAATCAAGAACAATAAATTAAATTTTAAAAAATAGATTTAGGAGATATAATAGTTGATAATTAGCCATAATTAGGCTCAAGTGTTTTTTGCAAGTAAAAAATCTTTTAAAAGGTATAAAGATAAAAAAAGGCTTTTAGGACTTAAAGAGATACATATCAATTATTCTTCTCCTTCTTAATCCTCATCTGTTTTGCTTAATTGCTCGAAAGCTGTGCGTTATCTTCAACTATCAATATCGACGGTGTCGGAATTTCATTTCTTATCTCTACAGGTGTGACAGGAGAATTGACTTCATTCTTTGGTATCGAATCATGCCAAACATAAATAAATAAATAAATATATAAATAAAAGACCTAATTCAAATTATATTAGATAATAAATCATTTGTACTTATAATATAAATGTTAGAAGTACCTTAAAATTTTCATTTGCATCTGCAAATTGATCAACATCGAAATCTGATTTCTACTGTAAAAAAATTTTAAAGTTAAAATATATATGAACTAAAATACAAATAATACAACGTACTAATTTAATGTTACATACAAAAAAATTAAACTTACAGTCAATGAATTCTAAGGGAGCGAAAGATTATAATTATTCAGAAATTGTTCATCTTCTATAAGTGTAACCACATAATACACTTCATTATGTGCAATAATATGTTGCTCTTAAATGAAAGTTTAAACATAATTCCCCTTCCTATAATGTTCTCCAATTCTACTGGTATAAGTATTTCACCAAGTTCAACAGACATCTAAAATAATTTTAAAAGACAAAAAATAATAACAGATATTTAAAACAATGTTAATGGAGAAAAAACTAAGATAAAGTAAAAGAAAAGGTGCATATGAAACACAAATAGGAAGACCATTTTTATAATGGAATGAAATAGTTGTTTGAGGATAAATTAAAATGCTATTAATCATAAAATAAATTAGGAAAATTTAGTTTGAAAGGTTTTAATAATAACCAATCTTAAATACCATTATTATGAAAATAAATTAAAGTAAACGTACAACCAATTAAAGCAACATTTACACATTAAAATAATTCATAAATGCTGATAAGAATTATGTTGGAAAGATGTTATAGTAATTAATAATTATTTGACATTTGAAACAATATTCAAACAGACATATATAATGAAAACTTCAAAATATCTAACATTTCACTTTTAATATAAATACTAACTAATTAAAATACTAATATAAATTAGAATAATATGGTAATAAAATAAAATAAAGTTAATTGCTAATTTATTGTTTTTTATTTTATTTAATTTTGTTGATTATAATCCTACTTAAAAAAATTTCATATTTTAAACTTTAATTATCAATTAATTAAATACACAGATTTTTTTGACGGATATAATTGGTAAAATTATCAGCTATTGATTTTCTGACAGATTATAATCCTATTAAAGATTTAATTTGACTTTTCATCATCAAATATATTTATTATTATTATTATTATTATTATTATTATTATTATTGTTGTTGTTGTTATTGTTGTTGTTGTTGTTGTTGTTATTATTATTATTTTATGATTATAATCCTATTTAAGAATTAACGTTACTCTTTTCTCTTCATCAAATATATTTTATTATTATTGTTGTTGTTGTTATTATTATTGTTATTGTTATTATTATTATTATTTTATTTTTATCTTTTTATGATTATAATCATATTTAAGAATTAATGTGACACTCTTTTTTTCCTTATCCAATATATTTCAATTTTGTATTTTAGTATTGTTATGATTAGTATGAATATAAATGATATATATTCATAAATGAAATATAACTTTTATTGTTTTTATATATTTATTTGTTATTAAAATTTATTCATTAAAAAGTAATTAATAAATTTATTTGTTAGTAATACTATTTTTAGTCAGTTTTTGTCATTTATTATTCATGGTAAGTAACATTAACTAGTAATATATATATAAAGTATAAGGATAAATTTTTTTTAAAGGTTTAAGGGCAAAGAAGTCTTTTAGGACTTCATGACTTATATATATATATATATATATATATATATATATATATATATATATATATATATATATTGTCACTAAATTTGTGATACAAGTCATAAAATTAAGTTACCAATAAGGTGTAGTTCAGTTGACAATATAAGCTGAATAAGTTGGAGGAGAATCTACACGGAAATTCCTGCATTAGCAACTCAAGTGCAGCTAGGGAACACAGCAGTACCATACACCACAGTTGTAGCCTAGTACATCTCATCTAACTGACTTTGTAGATGTAACTGATTTTGGCGCCAATTTCATCTGCTGATGTCATCAATCTTTAGCTAGATATTTTTCCATTCTCACTACATATAAACCAGAGCTTGTATGTCTCATTTCTTATGTACATAATTCCTATCGATCAATAATACAAAATCAAGCACTATCAAGCTTGTTTCATTGTATCAGAGCCATCATGGCGAAGAAGAAGAAATCCACAACTGCTGCATCTAACTCGAGGACAGATCCATAAAGAGATGACATAGATAGAACACTATATGAAGATGAAATTGAAGTATCAAAAGAAAGAAGCTCTCACAATGACAATCCAGGTTTAGTAATCTCTTCACTTGCTCTTATGGAAGTGGAAACTATTTGGCATGGAAAAATTTACTAGTGAGGGCTTTAATCACGAAAGATAAGCTGAAATACATCTTAGAGGATGAAGATGATCCAGAGGAAGATCCGACAAAATTTCGAACGTGGAAGAAGAATGATTGTTTGGTAACCGCTTAGATACTAAGGCCGTGTTCTTTTGGGCTGCAATAAGGTTAAGTTCAGTTCAGTTCAGTTTAGTTCAGATTCATTCAGTTCAGTTCAGTTCAATCTTTAATATTATTATTAATATAAATAGCGAATAATCCTAATTAATAAAAAAATTAATAAAAATTACCGTTCTAATTTAATAGTAATAATTGATTATAATAATAAATAACAATAAAAATTATTGATATAAAAAAATTAATAATTAAATAATATAATATAATTAATACAATATTTATAAAATAAGCAATATTAAATTATTAAAAAATCTATATCTATATATAAATAAAAGCAAAGAAGTCCTAAATTACTTCTTTACCCCTAAACCTTTCAAAAAAACTATTAATATTTTGTTATTAAATTTATTTTATTTCATTACCATAAATATCAATTTATATTACTATAATAATGGTATTTAAAATTGGTTAATATTCATAATAATCAAAATAATACCAAAATATAAAATTAAAATAATAATAACAACAAATATAATAGCTGTAATAAAATATTTGATGAGTATTTAAAAGTAGTTAATATTAATAGTAATTATAACAATACCAAAATATATAACTGTTGATTATAAAATTACAATAATAATAACAACAACAATAATAATAATTTTTACCCCTATACATTTCAAAAGAAATATTTTAATTATATTATTAAATTTATTTTATTTTATTGCCATATTATTGTAATTTATACTACTATAACAATTTTTTTAAAAACTGATTAATATTCATACTAATCATAACAATACCAAAATATAATTTTGTTTGTTATAAAATTATATAAAATTAAAATAATAATAATAATAATAACAACAATAACAACAACAACAACAATAATAATAAAATATTTGATGAGGAAAAAAGGTGACATTAATTCTTATAGAGTCACATTAATTCTAAATTATAAAACTGTTTAAGAATAAATTATAAATTATATCTATAAAAAAACTCGTGTATTTAATTAATTACTTTAAAATATGGAATTTTTTCTTAAATAGGATTATAATCAATAAAATTATATTTTGGTATTGTTATTATTATTATGAATATTAACCAGTTTTAAATACCGTTATTATAGAAATAAATCAAAGTAAACGTACAACCAATTGAAGCAATAATTATACAATAACATAATTTATAATTGCTGATAACAATTATATTTCAAAACTGTTATAGTAATTAATGATTATTTAACTTTTAAAATAATATACAAACAAACATATATAAGGAAAGCTCATCAAAATATTTAACATTTCGCTTTTACTATGAATACTAACTAATTAAAATTTGTTGATTATAATCGTATTCAAGAATTAATGTGACTCTTTTTTCCTCATCGAATATTTGACAGTGAATCTCAATATAACTGCAAAAAAGTATAAATTATAAAACTGTTTAAGAAAAAAATTGAATTTTATGACAGAACTTACTCCTATAATGGAATATTTTAAATTATTTGGTCAACTAATATATCTCCTAAATCTATTTATTTAAAATTTAATTTGTTGTTCTTGATTTTATTTAATTTTGTTGGTTATAACCTTATTTAAGAAAAATTTGAATTTTGTAATAGTATTTACTCCTTATTTAAGAATCAGTGTGACTCCTTTTTTGTCATCAAATTTTGATAGGAAATCACAAAATAATTGTAGAAAAGTATAGTGTTCATTATGTTGAAGCAGAAACATAATTTGGTGGATGATATCAACTCAATTAGGGTGTAACTAAAGATGAATTTTATATGTGATATAAATTCAACTAAGATGCAATGGACCCTCAAGGTACGTGTTCTCCGCCTTTGGATCATTCTAGAAAGTAATAAAGGCAAATATTATGGTTATTTTTGCTATTAATTTAATTTAAATATAACCATCATAAAAATGTTGTACTTTATATTTTCCTAAATATCAATTTCATATGGGTTGAGTGTAGATTACTCTCTATTAGTCAATAGTGCTCTGAAAGAATAACTCAAATATCATCTCAAAATGCATACTCTGTGTCTGAAGAGATAGCAATTGAATCAGTAGAAGTATAGACTATCGCAGAATGGGTGGAATGTAAACAAATAAGTGCAATATTTTGGCAAGCAAATTTGTTATAATTAATTAAATATTCTCAATTAAAATGTGGTAAACAATTTATCCTCTTTTTTTCCCTCAAATCATGCATAAATAAATCATGCTTCACAATTATTTTTATGATAATTTTTAAAATTATTCATGAAGGAGTTTTTTGGATTGTGGTAAAAATTGTTGATTTAGAGTGCCAAAATGGTTGGTCATATCAGGGTTGTAGAAATAGCAAACCTTTCAAAAAGGTTGAAGTAAATGGGAACAAGTTATTTTGCCAAACGTGTAATCATTTTGATAACTCAGCTTTCCACGGTATTGTGCAACTAAAATTTTGCTTTCAATTGTTCAATTAATATAGTTAAAGTATTTCGATATTAAAATTTTAATGAATTAAACATTCAAATTGATTTCATAAATATAAGTTTCAAGTTCATATAATCCTATTTAAGAAAAAATTTGAACATCGTAATAGTACTTACTCTTTCTTATTTAAGAATTAGTGTGACTCTTTTTTCCTCATTGAATATAGGCAAAAAAGTATAAATTATAATCCTATTTAAGAAAATATTTGAATTTTATAATAGTAGATAATCATTCTTACGTGTAATTTTACAATAGTAACTCCTTTTGGAAGACAACGGAATTTTGTTTTATTTGATCAAGTGAATTCAAATTTCATAATTATTATTTAAGTATATCTATCAACTAATATATCTCCTAAATATATTTTCTTAAAATTTAGAATGTTGTTACTGATTTTATTTAATTTTATTCTATTGATTATAATCCTATTTAAGAAAATTTTTTTAAATTTAATTTAGTTTCTTATGTAAAGATATCATCCTAACGATTATTTACTCTAAATATAAGCATGAGAAATGCCTATAACTCAAGAATAATTTCTTATTATTCCTCTTATCATTGATATACTTATTACAATTGACCTATCCGTGCATCGCACGGGTACTACACTAGTAATAATAATAATAATTATTATTATTATTATTATTATTTTTTTATTATTATAAAAGTTATTAATAATACTGAAAAATAATTATTAATGATGATTACTAATTTTTTAAGTTTGTCTCATTAGGCTTATTGTAACTTTTTTATTTTAACAATATAGTTTATTTTATTTGACTTATCATATATTATTTTTAATCATCTCATTAAAACATATAGTTAAATGAAATGAAATGAGCTAAAAATATTATTGTAAATAAATAATATAAATTAAATAATACCAAATAATAATTCTTATTCAAATATTTTTTAATTACAAATAGTATTTACTTGTAATTGTAATAACTAATTATAATTATTAAAAAAATTTATCATTTGATAATAAATATAAGAATTATTTTTTGTTATTAAATATTATTTGAAATAGTTTTGATAATTACTTTATTTATCATCGAATATTGTTATAATTATTAATAACTATTTCTTATAATTTATTACTATTAATTATTTATATTTATATTTATTGTAAATTAATATTTAATTAAAATTTTTTATTGAAACTAAATGCTATTATATTCATTAACTTATTAGTATTATTCATTTTATTATTATATATTTAAATTAATTAATATTATTTAGTATTATTATTTAAATTATTAGTTTTAAAAATAATTGGTTTTTTTATTATTATTTTAATAGTAATCCAAATTTATTAATATGTATAATTAATAAATTCAGTTCAGTTCAATTCAATTCAATACAGTCCAAAAGAACAGAGCCTAAATATAATCTCAAAGAATTGGTAGAGGGATTCACTTATCTGGCTACTGCTAAAGAGCTTTGGAAGGCCTCAAAACACAGATTTTGCGATGGAAATGAACCTATGTTGTACAAGGTTAAAAGAGATATCAACATGAACAAGGTGACCAATCTGTTCTTCAGTATTTCAATAAACTCAGGAAGATGTGAGATGAATTGAATCTGTTGAGGCCAATGCCAAGCTGCAAATGTGGAGCAGCAAGATCTTGCGATTGCAATGCTTTCTGAAGAATTTCAAATCAAGAAGTAGAGGACAAACTTATGCAGTTCTTGATAGGATTGAACTCTTGCTATGATCAATTCAAGAATTAGATATTTGCTCATGGAACCTATGCCTAATATTGACAAGGCTTACTCTATGATGAGAAGAATAGAGAAACAATCTAAAGTGAGCTATTCAAGACAAATGGAAATGGCAAACTCTATTGCTATCAACAATGCAAATCCTGCAGTCTCCTCTATGAATTTTTCTAATGCACAAAAGAGCTCAAATGGAAGGTTCATAAAGGTGGATAAAAGTGGCTTGAAATGTGACTACTGTGATGGTACAAAACATACCAGAGAATCTTGCTTCAAACTCATAAGGTATCCTGAGTGGTGGGGTGAAAAAGGCAGATCTAGAGGGAGACGTAAATCGTTCTCTAACTCTAACTCACATGTTAACCAAAGCTCTTTTGTAGAAAGTGAGTATCCTCAAGAGAGGAAAAAATGCAATGGAGATAATGTTGACCAATAGACTATGAATAGAATGGTCCATAAAGTTTATAGGATGATGAAAGGGAAAGATCCAATGGATTTACGTTTACAACACATCATAACAGACATGAGTGCTTTTACTGGATATTCTGGTAAGATTCCTAGTATATCTTATACATGGATTGTGGATTCCGGAGCAAGTTCTGACATGTGTTACCAACAACATCTCTTTATAAATCTAAAATATGAAAATAAAGAGCATGCAATACACTTACCTGATGGAAGTGTTAAGAAGATATCATATAAAGGGACAATTGAGTTGAATGGTGTTTTTTCCTTGATGTATATCTTGTATGTACCTGGTTTTTAGTATAACTTGATGTCTGTTAGTTAACTTGCCAGAGACAGTGGGATTGAAGTTGTTTTTGGTCCTAATTATTATTATTTACAGGACCAGAGATCTAAGGAGCTAAAGCCAATATCATGGTTGATTGATGTTGTTTACTTGCTAGATCAGACTTCATTCAATGAAGACTTGTTGAACTCTATTCATAAATGTAGTTATGTGGTACAGTCAATACAATGTAATATGAAGGTTGTAGATTCTTGGCATATGAAAATTGGACATGCATCTTGTTGGTTCCTATGCACACACTCAATGAGTCAAGGGGGGGGGGGGGGGGGTGAATGACTCGCTCTAATAAAACATATACTTTTTTCGCGATATGATAAACTCTACTAAGTAGGTCAGCTGGCTGAGTGGAAATCTGAAAAACTTTAAAGTAAAGGACACAGAGATTTTTATACTGGTTCGGCAACCTATGCTTACATCCAGTCCCAAGAGAGTGTCTTGGCTTTAATTCACTAATCTCAACTCCTTTACCCTAGGCGGAGAAGCCTTTCACAAATTTCCCCAATTACAGAAAGTACCCTCCAAACTATAATCGCTCACCCACTGAGTAGAATACCCTCTTCTACTAGCAACTCAACTAATTGTAAACAAGAGCTGGAATCAACTTATAGAGACATTGATATAGTTACAAATGATCAGATATTACAATGCTATTGATCTATTCTATTCTCTCTTGTTCAAAGCATATTTTCGCTGAGTAGTCGCTTTCTTGATTGAACTTCTTTTAAAGCTTGTAAATTGATAGAGTTTTGCTTCTTAGAAATTCAGGTGTAATCACCAATTCTTAACGCTTGCCTTCTTGCTCCTTTTATACTTGAAATCAAGAATGTATTCTTTGAACTTGTCTTGGCATCTTTTGAAATTGACAACTCATCTATCCACCCGTTGCTTCTTCAAATCAATCCGTTAGGAGATAGAATCACACCATTGTGAGATAGAAAAACAATTCATTAGAAACATATTGAGATTCGAGCTTCAATTTGAATCCTTTATCGTTTGATGCCATTCTTTCCTTAGAGAGAACTCACGCTGACTTGCTACGTGTCATCTTTCCATTCCTTCTAGTAAGCTGACAGTTTGCAGAGCACGCGATACTAAGTCATTAATCTGCAAAATTTCCCAAATTAGCAAATGACTTTTTACAGCTTGATTCTGGAAGACTTTGTCTTTTTCTTCATTAATCAAAGTCTTGTCAAGGCATTACTTTTTTTTTTTGTCTTTGTCTCATTAATGTTCTGTATAAAAGCAACACTAAAAGCAAAGATTCCATTTTTCCTCAAATGGAACGGTCAGCGCCATTGACTAAGATAAAGTAACTCAGCAAAATAATAAAAAAAACACAACTGATACAAAATATAAATATCAAGCGCTGAGTGAATAGTATTTAGTCAGCGGCTAAAGTACATACTCAACCCAAGACAACTCAGACTTAAACTAAATAGCTAGGTTAGCGGAGACATAAAATTCTACCCTTGAATTTAATAACCCACATGAAACCATAGACTATTTATTCTAACATCATTATTGATTTAATTAACTCAAACTGAGCTTAATTGTTATGATCAAAACTTAAGCATTAACTGAGTCAGCCACTGAGTCAGTCAAACTTGTGCTGGATTAAAAAATCTCCTCCATTTTGATCAATGGCAATTAACTGAGCGAGAATTAAATCAATAAGATATTTAGATCAGAGTTACCTTATAAACATGCTTGATATGTCATTGTTCAGCATCTTCATTTTGCTCAGAGTGAATGCTAACTCCCCCCATAAGCATTGATTCCTTTCAGGTTAGCATTCCTCAATACTTCTCATATTTTTTTGCAAGATCAGAGGCATATATATAGCAGAAAATACAAGATGTTAAGAAGATCTTAACTTAGAATAGAACAAGTAATCTTTTATGTATATTCATGACTAAGTACAGATCAACAGAAAGTTAACCTATACTAACTTTCTAAAGATTACAAAAAATTTCTATTCTACTTAGGCATAGGTGGTCCTCCAAGATTGGCTCTTCTCTCTTCAAATGCTCACTGATCCGACTTAGACTTCTTCTCCTTTGGATGCGCAATCTCCTTTCCCTTCCTCTTCCTAGTCTCAAGATATTGTATTTCAATGCACTCCAAATCCTTAGATAGCTCATATGAGAACTCAGCTACCCTTTAATCTCGCTCTTTCTCCTCCTACTCACGCTTCTCACGATCTTTCTCCCCCATTGCCATTGACTCCAAAATGGCCGAATCTTGAAGATCAAATGAGTTCAGAGAGGCCTCATAAGTCTCAAGATCGCCATAAACATTTGAGAAAAAGGTCTGCACTAGCAACTGATAGATTTCTTATGAAAGGAAGTCCTACCCTCTCAGAAAACATAGGAGTGCCACCATGGCGTGAGATTGAGATTGACTAACACGGTACTGAGTACTCAACCCTTCCTTAGAAATTTGGGTGAGACTGGCCAGAGCCTTGGCTTGATTATTTTCTCTAAGGATCTGCTCTAGCATAGGAGTGCTTCTTATGTGTGAGGACACTTGCTTATAGATCTGATCAATTGCTTGACCATCATTATAGACATCGGCATGAACAAACTTGATTTGATCACGGATGTGACCAAGCTTCTGATGAAGAGATGGTTCTCATTCAGCCTCTGACATAACAATGTCGCTACTTAGAGCATCAGATTTATTCAATCTCTTCAAGCCCTTCAACACTTCTTCCTCCGAGGCCTTGACTCCCTACAAAAATATCTGTCTTTGTATGCTTCAGCTCATTGGAGTAGCCTTGATTTCTATTTACCACGGTGATCAGCACATTAATGGCATCAATTACTATATCTAACTTGGCTATATTGGTATCATTTTCCTTGCTCAAAATGCTATAGCCACTTAACACAGCTTGCATTCCTTCTAAAATTGGAATGAACTTGTCAATCAAGGAGTTTCAGAACTCCCTCTCCTCGTTGATAGCTCTGCAATTTCTCTCATGAATCTTTACCACTTTCTCCTTCCTCTCAACAACCTCCATCTTCAAATACTCAGCCTTCCTACCTGTAACATTCAAAATAGGCAATGTATGGGATATAATAGCCTTAACCAATGAGAACTGAGTAGGGACTGATTTGAAGTGGGCTTTCATCTCTTCAAAGCCTCCATGAAACCTTGCACTGGCTCAACAACCTTTGCAATTCTCCTCAGAACATCCTCAGACAACAATGACTTTGTAATCTCTGCATCAATCTCCTTATTTGCCCTCAATCCTGGATATCTTGCTCTTCCCATTCTCCTTATGTCTCCCAATAATTCAGCTTGGGGGTTAAATTAGGGTTATGGTTGAGGTTGTTGTGGTGGTTGTTATGGTTCTAGAATCTCCTCAATAATTGGAGGACCTCTGATGATTGGTCCTTTTAATAATAACGGTTCATATGTAGGAGATCTAACTGGAGATAGGATTGGTATAATGGCTATCTCATGAGATTGGTCAGAGTTAGAAGAATTTGGTTGGTCAGAGCTGGAAGGGGATGGTGTTTGGGTTTTAGGCAAGGGTTGTATGGATATAGGTGTAGGTGAAATGGGTGTTTCAGTGGATAGGTTATGAAAAAGAAATGGGTCTTCTTGGATTTCTTTAACCTTCTCTCCTTCAATACCTTCAACATTGGCTCACTAACTAGAGCTTGAGTTCGCTTAGTCAGCTGAGCTTCCTGCTCAAATACTACTACTTCAGCTTTATCCTTATCCTCTAAATCTCCATCCTCCTCATCAATCACCACCTTTATCTTCTTGAACAACCTTCTTTTCCTTTCATTCTTCTCCTCCTTGGCTTCCTCAATAGTCAAACTAACTTGCTGGTCTTTTTTAAGAACATCAAACTCCACAGCCTGCACATCATCCTCTCCTTTATCATCACTATCAACTCCAACCAGAGCCCCAATCATCTCATTTACTACCTCTGGGATGGATTTCTTAGGTAGATTAGCTGAGGCAATTTCAATAGCTTTTTCAATTTCAGCCTTAGTCTTAGCTGCTGACTCTTCAGCTCTTCTTCTTATCTCCTCTTCTAAATCCTCCTGCCTCTTCTTTATCCTCTCAGCTTCAGCTTCCTTAGCTCTCTCAGCTTCCTCAACATTCTAGACTATACCAGTTACCTTCTTCACCATTAGCTTCTTCTTAGGCTGACCTACTTTAGGCATAAGAACTAATGTAGCTTCCTGTGCATCAGACTTCTCAACATCCAGCTGAGCATCCTAACTCTTTCTCTTCTTCAATCTTTGGAGAGGCATCTCCTGTCTTAACTCTTCTTCTGCCTTCTTCTCTTCCTCTATTTCTTTGGCAGTCAGCTCTCTAGGTTTCTCATCCTTGGTTCCCTTAGAGAATCTAGATTTTCTAGGGATAGGGGCAACCACAGGATTTGAGCTAGCTGAGCTCGCCTTCTTGGATTCCTTCTTGGAGTATTTCCTAACCTCCTTCTTACTTCCCTTCTTCTCAGCTTTCTCTTCTCCTTTTTTTGCTCTCAGCTTGGTTATCCTCTCAAGCTCTTTAGCCACAAACTCATCTAAGGTCTGATCGTCCTCTTCTGGCTTAATCAATCTCATTGGCTTTATAGCCCTTAGGTCCTTCACTCTGACCTCACCTTTCTTCAGTTTTATGTACTTTGTGTTCTTAGGCTTCTCATAATATCTCAAGCCATGAAAGTGTGCATTGCTAAGAATTCTAGATACAATCACCTTGAGAGTAATTCTACTTCTTTATGCCTATCCTTCCAAATCTAGCTCATAACCCTTGCATATCTCCATTACAATATGCCCATAGACCATATGTTTGGACACCTTTAAGAATCTATGCAGAATGGCCAATGGCCAGTTGATGCACAAGCCTCTAGTAAGAGCGTAGACAAACACTCTCTCAAACTTGAAGTAGCTTTCGCTAGAGGCAGTCTTAGGCAAAAGAACCTTTATTACTAACTCATGGGCCTGCTTTCCCTCCTTTATGAACATAGAGGCTATAAGTTCACCAGCCTTATAGTCAGTAGGAACTTCATAGTCTAATGGGATGTCCATATGCTCTTCATCCTTCACAACTCGCGTTCTCATCCCTCTTTCTCTCATTCCAACAAATTTGTGATCATCTTGGGAGTCACATAAACTTTCCTCCCTATCATGGTTATGACAAATAGGTCCTTGATCCCTTCTACCATGTGGCTATCATGGTAAAATCTCCTCACAATCTGCTCATAGTAGCCACTGGATAAATCACCCTCTTAGGTGGTGCTAACGCATCCACTTCCTAAAGCGCTCATCGCTGGAGAAACTGAGCATATCAATAGTAATGAGATCTTCCACTTCTACTCCTTCTCTAGTACACCACTTAGTTTGTGTATACTCTATTCCTGCCAGAATGAATAACTCTTTTTATTGATCCCTACTGCTATTTGCGCCAAATGATCCATGGTAATGACCCAACATGAATCATCTTCATTCCTCACAAAAAAAGTTTGCTCAGATTTGGATTTAGATGGTCTTTCTGAAGAACTTGCCATTTGAATTGCTTTGAAAGAGATAGAGAATTTGGGGTTTTAAGAAAAAGATTTCCAAAAAAGGAATTTGGTAAAGTAACCTTTCCTTCTTCTGTATCTTTCCTTAAATAGCCAAAGACCCTTCGCCTAAACTTACAAAGCTTACGTGTAAGACTCATAATCCATGGTCATAATTCAAAGGTGAGATTGATTAATGGTTACCGTAAGATTAATGACAACAAAATACACTAAGTTATAACGTCTGAATGTGGATCTTTTTTAAACTTTCTACCGTTTCTATTAGTTTTGAATTTGAAAAGAAACCAGTGACATTTTTAATGATGTATCCAAAATTTAAGCGCGAAGAAAAAATACTTAACCTAATTCGTAGAAGCTCAGAGTGGAAGATAGGCCAGCTTCAGAATAGGTCAGCGGGGAAAAATATTTCTTCAAATTGGATTTGACATTCCGATTAACTCTCTCAAAATGTTGAATTGATCCTTTCCAATAGGTTTTATGAATATGTTAGATCGTTATTCTTCAGTAGGAATGTATGTGAGCTTGATTTCTCCTTTTAGTAAATGATCCCTTATGAAGTGATGTCTAATGTTGACATGCTTTATCCTGCTTTGTTGAATTGGATTTTTGGATAGGTCAATTGCACTTTTATTGTCACACATGACTTCAAGGCACCTAGACTTTATACCATAATCCTCCAATTTCTACTTGATCTATAGGAGTTGTGCTACATAACTTCCTGCAGCTATGTACTCAGCCTCAGTAGTACTCAGATCTATAGAAGTTTGCTTTTTATTGTACCATGTTACTAGATAGTCACTAAGGAAATGGCATCCTCCAGTGGTGCTTTTCCTTTCTAATTTGTCTCTTCCATAGTCAGCATCTGTGTATCCTCTCAAAGAGAAATCAACATTACTTGGATACCATAAACCTACATCGATAGAGCCTAGCAAATACTTGAGAATTCTCTTAACAGCAGCTAAAGTGAGATTCTCTAGGGTCAGCTTGATATCTTGCATAGTGACATACAACATATTGAATGTCAGGCCTACTAGCAATTAAGTAAAGTAGAGAACCAATAATACCTCTGTAGAGCTTACTCTTTATAGGTTTACCTTCCTCATATTTACTCAGAATTGTATCAGTGGCCATAGGTGTTGACATTGGCTTGGCTTTATCCATGTCAAACTTCTTGAGTACTTCCTTGGCATACTTAGCTTGGCTGATGAAGATCCCATCATCACCTTGCTTGATTTTAAAACAAAGAAAAAAATTAAGCTCTCCCATCATTGACATTTTAAATTCTTTTTTCATCTGCTGACTGAATTCTTTGCATAGCTTCTCATCAATTGCTCCGAACATGATGTCATCCACATAGATTTGGACAAGTAATACATCTTGATGCTTCCTTTTGATGAACAGAGTTGTATTTGCCTTTCCTTTGATATAATCTTTGATGATTAAAAAGTTAGTCAGTCTCTTATACCAAGCTCTTGGAGCTTGCTTCAATCCATAGAGAGCCTTCTTCAACTAGAAGACATGATCTGGATGCTTGGGGTTTCAAAGCCTAAGGGTTGTCTGACATAGACTTCCTCTTGAATAAAACCATTAAGAAATGCACTCTTAACATCCATCTTAAACAAATTGAAGTTTATATGAGATGCAAAAGCACAGAGAATTCTTATGGCTTTAAGTCTTGCTACTGGTTCAAAGATTTCTCCATAGTCAATCCCTTCTTGTTGATTGTAGCCTTGAGCAACTAGTCTGGCCTTATTTTTGACAACATTACCAGCTTCATCTAACTTGTTCTTAAAAACCCATTTGGTGCTAATGATTGTCTTGCCTCTGGGATTCTCCACCAAATCCCAAACTTCATTTCTTTTGAATTGGTCTAGGTCCTCTTACATTGCAATCATCTAGTAATCATCAAACTCAGCATCATCAAACTTCTTGGGTTCAATCATTGATACAAATTATGAATGACTCATCATTCTTTTCAGCTGACCTCTGGTCAACACTGAATTTTACACACTGTCAAGGTTCTTCTCAACTAGGTGATTTCTTCTTGATCTAACTTTTTTTGGTAGATAAGGATCAGTTTGCTGAGCTACTGACATAGGTTGAGCACCATTATCATTACCAAAGTTGATGGATTAGTCCAAGCCAACTTTATAATCTTCTTTTTCTAGAACTGGATCAGGAATAACAATGGGCTGACTAACTGATCTGCTGACTTGTTCCTTTTCTTTTTCATTATAATTGGCTTCTTTACCTGCATTATTAGTTTCATAAAATTCCACATGCATAGACTCCTCTAATGTGCCAGTCCTCTTCACATACACTCTATATGCCCTACTGTGTGTTGAGTAACCCAAAAAGATTCCTTCATCAGCCTTGGGGTCAAATTTAGCCAATTGGTCTTTAGTGTTTAACATGAAGCATTTACAACCAGAGACCTTGAGATAACCAACCTTGGGCTTGCTCCCCTTCTAAAGTTCATAAGGAGTTTTGTTCAAAACTGGGCGAATCAAAACCCTATTTAGAATATAACAAGCTGTGTTAACAACCTCTCCCTAAAAATACTTTAGTAGGTTGTTATCACTCAGCATAGAATGACCCATCTCCGTAATAGTGCGATTCTTTCTCTCAACAACCCCATTCTGCTGAGGTGTATGAAGGGCAGAAAAAGTTCCTTAAACTGCTTATTTTTGACTTCTCTTCTATGGTCACTGCAGATTCTATTAATTTTAAGGTCTTTTCCATTCATGATTCGGGTAGCCAACCTAGAGAATGATTCAAATATTTCATCTTTGCTTGCAAGCAAGACAATCCAAGTGAACATGGTCAGATCATCTACAACCATAAGGGTGTATTTCATTCCATCTAGACTTGTTGGCAACACTAGCCCAAACAAATCCATGTATAGAAGATCCAGGAGACAAGAAGAAGATATATCAGCTAAGGATTCAAAGGTCTTCCTAAATTGTTTCCCAAGTTATCATGCTGAGTAGAGTCTATCTTTTTCAAAGGCTAGTTTGGGTTCAACAAGTCCATTTCTGGTTAATTTGGACAGATTGGTCATATTGATATATCCTAACCTTCTGTTCCATAACCATGAGTTTTCCTCCTTAGAAACTAAGCATATATCATTAGAGCCTAGGGATAAATAATTCATATAAACATTATTAATTCTAGGAGAATAAAAAATAGTTTAGTCAGAGTTACCATCGATGACTGAGTAGCCCACTGAGTCAAATATCACTTTCCTGCCTTTGTCACACAACTGAGCAACACTTAGCAAGTTGAACTTCAGGCCTTTCAAAAGAGACACATTTTCAATTGAAGGCTTGACTCCTACAATGCCATTGCCAACAATCTTTCCCTTTTGGTTGTCTCCAAACTAACACTTCCATTCCTCTTTCACTCCAATGTGATGAATTGCTTTTCATCACCTGTCATTTGCCTCGAGAATCCACTATCCAAATTCCATATTCTTCTTTCATCAGTGGATCTCAGGCTCACCTATAAAATAATTAAGTTTTCTTAGGCACCCATGCCTTTTTCTGGCTCGGTCCTCCTTTGTTAGTGGTGGAAATCTTTGTCCAGTCATACTTATCATAGTAACGATTTTTGTGTCTACACATGATTGTTGTATATCCTGACTTTCCACAAAAATTACAGAAGACCTTAGGATTAGGCCTGCTCACTTTACTCTTTTGAGAAACCTTCTCAGAGTGGTGAGTGCAGTTACTTTGAGTATTCCTGCTAAGTTGAGGAGGGACCCACACCTTTTTCAAAGCTACTAATTTAGAAGCTAACTCATCTATTTTCTTAGTGAACTTATTGTTATATCCGTCATGGTACTAAGCTTTTTCCATAAGGTATAAGATGTCAAGTGAGGTAGAAGAACTGACATCTTCTAGATCATCACACCTCCTTTGGAGTACTTTAATGTATTTAGCTAACTTCTTACTCACATTCATAACATCATTAAGTATTGCAGCAAGTTCATTTTAAGACAAAGGCGGTTCAGAATTTACCTTAGTTTGATTTCCCTTATCTCTGCTCTGTTTAGCTGATTGATTGGCAGCGGAAGTATATGGTTGGTCAGCTGACACTGAGTTAGATTGATCATCATTTTCCATAAGACACACATATGTAGAATCTTGTGCCTCTTCATTTGAGGATGATGACTCTTATTCAGAATCACTCTAGGTAGCAGTAAGAGCCTTCTTATCTCTTTTCTTTTTGAATCTATCCTTCTTAGCTTTAGGACAACTAGACTGGATATGCCCTTTCTTACCACATTCAAAGCATTTAATATCTTTGTTATGCTATTTGTTGAATTCTTTTCGTGGTTTCTCATCTGTTCCTTTCTCGTACTTGCTGGGCTTTTTGAACCTTTGGAAATTCTTGTCTTTCATAAAAAACCTGTTGAAGTTGTTGGTCATCAGTGCTATCTCTTCTTTTCTGTTCGTTGGATATTCTCCTTCAGAGGATTCTTCTTCATCAGCGTTAAGAACAACGGCTCTGCTAGAGCTTTCTCTTTCCTTGTGGTTATGCTTCTTGGACTAATCTTCATATTGCTTTAAAGACATTTTATGAGTCAGCAAGGTTTCAATCAGCTCATCAAACTTATAGGTCTTAAAGTTATGAGCTTCTTCAATAGCACTCTTCTTTGCATCCCATTCCTGTGTCAAACTTCTCAATATATTCTTAATAGTCTCTTCTTCTATGAAGGTCTTGCCAAGTCTTTTCAGTTCATTGACAATATTTATGAACCTAGTATTTATGTTGGAAATATCTTCCTTAGGTTGCATATGGAACCATTCATAATCCCTCATTAGAATATTGATCTTGGACTCATTAACCTTGTCAGTTGCTTCATAAGTTACTTCCAACTTCTTCCATATTTCTCGAGTCATTTCATAGCCTGAAATGTGGTTAAACTCAGTTGCATCAAGAGCACAATTGAGATAGTTGATAGCAGCTGCATTTTCCTTCAATCTGGCCAAGTCTTGATTATCCCACTCATCAGAGTACTTATCAACCTGTACTCTATTCTTCACTATAGTAGGAACATATGGCCCTTGAATAGTAGCCATCCAAGTATGCATGCTTTGAGACTGGATGTAATTCTTCATCCCATTCTTCCAATAAGTATAATACTCACCATTAAACATAGGATGCCTGGTGACTGACATTTCTTCTAGCAAAATATAAGCTTGGACCCTTCCACTGGATTCTCTTCCCTTGTACGCCATGGTCTTTATCTCAAGATTGTGAAATCTTTATAATGAGAACTAGCTCTGATACCACTTGTTGATCCCTATGCGCACACTCAATGAGTCAAAGGAGGGGTGAATGACTCACTCTAATAAAATAAATACTTTTTTGCGATATGATGAACTCTGCTGAGTAGGTTAGCTGGCTGAGTAGAAATCTAAAAAACTTCAAAGTAAAGGACATAAAGATTTTTATACTAGTTCGACAACCTGTGCTTATATCCAGTCCTAAGAGAGTACCTTGGCTTTAATTCACTAATCTCAACTCCTTTACCCTAGGTGGAGAAGCCTATCACAAATTTCCCCAACTACAGAAAGTACCCTCCAAACTATAATTGCTCACTTGCTGAGTAGAATACCCTCTTCTACTTGCAAGTCAACTAATCATAAACAAGAGCTAGAATCAACTTATAGAGACGTTGATCCAGTTATAAATGATCAGATATTGCAATGCTATTGATCTATTCTATTCTCTCTTTTTTAAAGCAGATTTTCACTGAGTAGTCACTTTCTTGATTAAACTTCTTTTAATGCTTGTAAATTGACAGAGTTTTGCTTCTTAGAAATTCAGGTGTAATCACCAAGTTCTAACACTTTCCTTCTTGCTCTTTTTATACTTGAAATCAAGAATGTAGCCGTTGAACTTATCTTGGCATCTTTTAAAATTGATAACTCATCTATCCACCCGTTGCTTCTTTAAATCAATGCATTAGGAGATAGAATCACACTGTTGTGAGATAGAAAAACAATCCATTAGAAATAGATTGAGATTCAAGCTTCAATTTGAATCCTTTGTCGTTTGATGCCAGTCTTCTGTTAGAGAGAACTCACGCTGACTTGCTACATGTCATCTTTCCATTCCTTCTGGTAATCTAACAGTTTAAAGAGCGCGCGATACTAAGTTGTTGATCTGCAGAATTTCCCAAATTGGCAAATGACTTTTTGCACTTGATTCTGGAGGACTTTGTCTTTTTCTTTATTAATCGGAGTCTTATCAAGGCATTAATTCTTTTTGTCTTTATCTCATTAATGTTCTGTACAAAAGCAACACTAAAAAGCAAAGATTCCATTTTTCCTCAAATGAAATGGTCAGCGCCATTGACTAAGATAAAGTAACTTAGCAAAATGATAAAACAATAAACATAGCTGATATAAAATCTAAATATCAAGCGCTGAGTGAATACTATTTAGTCAGTGACCAAAGTACATACTCAGCCTAAAACAACTCAGAGTTAAACTAAATAGCGCGGAGATATAAAATTCTACCCTTAAATTTAATAACCCACATGAAACCATAGACTATTTATTTTAACATCAATATTGATTTATTTAACATAAACTGAACTTAATTGTTTTGATCAAAACTTAAGCATTAACTGAGTCAGCCACTAAGTTAGTCAAACTTGTGCTAGGTTCAACACATCTTTTAATAGTCTTTGCCATATTACAAGTATTGAAGTTGATTGTAATTCATCCCATTGTAAAAGATGTCCACAGGCCAAACAAACTATGCCTTATTTCAATAAAATTCAAATTTCAACCAAGTACAGATTACAGATGATTCACATTGATGTTTAGGGGCATTACAGGAAACCTACAGTGACAGGGGTACATTATTTTTTGACAATTATAGATGCTTTCACAAGGGTAACGTGGTTATATCTAGTAAAGCAGAAAACTGAAGTAGCAAAGGCACTTGAATCCTTCATGAACTTGGTAGTGAATCAGTATTCAGCAAAAAATACAGATAGTTAGAAGTCATAATGAAAGTGGGTTTGTAAACTCACAATACTGGAAGTTGTTTCATGACAAGGGTATTATACACTAGAAAAGCTGCAGCTACACACCACAACAAAATGGTGTTGTGGAGAGAAAACACAGGCATCTGGTTGAGGTAACAAGGGCTATCATGCTTGCTATAGAATTTCCAAAAAAATTCGAAGGGGGCTAACAAAGGTTTTACACTGGAAATCACCATATGAGGCATTCTATGGTGCTCTGCCAAATTACAGCAGATTCAAAGTCTTTGGCTCTTTATGTTTTTACAGTGTGTTACACAAACCAGAAAAATTACATGCTAGAGAAAATAAATGTATTTTTTTGGGGTTTTCATGTGGACAGAAAGGCTACAAAGCCTATGATATGAAGCAAAACAAAATGATTATGTCAAGAGATATCCAATTCCTTGATGATATCAGATTTCTATTCTCAAGTAACTACCAAGAGAAATAGTAGGAATAGATAAGATGATCACATGAAAGAAGTCTCTGAACCCACTAATAGTGTTAGACAAATAATAGATGGAACATACAATGTTGAGTTACCTCAAAGGCAACCGAGTTAGAAACTCTCCTACCTGGCTCTCAAATTATGTGAGCCATGTCACTATGAGTGAGCATTCGGCCTTCCTTTCTAAGATATGTGAAGTCAAGGAACCACAATCTTATAAAGAAGCTGCAAAGGAGCCCAAGTAGGTAGAAGCAATGCAGAGAGAATTAAATGCATTAGAAAGCAATGACACATGGTAGTTATGTACATTACCACATGGGAAGAAGGCATTAAGCAGCAAGTGAGTCTATAAGGTAGAATATTTGCCAAATGGGGAAGTGGACAAGTATAAAGCCAGGTTGGTGGCAAGAGGATAAGCATGTGCTTGGGGAGACTATTATGAGTCTTTTAGTTTTGTGGCAAGATCTACAACTGTAAGAGTATTGTTAGCAATTGAAGCAGTCATACAATGGCATGCACACCCAGTAGATATGAATAATGGCTACTTGCATGGCCATATAGAGGAAGATATATACCTCTTAACAACAAAGGGATATCACAAAGTAGGAAATGGAGAAGTATGTAAACTTGTGAAGTTGTTGTATGGCCCGGAGTAGGCAGGAAGACAGTGGCATAAAGAAATTTCAAAAAAATTGATAGGAGATGGATTTCAGAGGTCTAATAGTGATCGCTGCCTCTTTACCGAACATACTGTGAAGGGCTTTCTTGCTTTGGTGATTTATATGGATGACATCCTGATTATGATATCAAATAATCAGTTTTTACAGGACACTAAGAATTTTCTTCATTCACTGTTTACTGTGAAGGATTTAGAAATGACAAAGTATTTCCTGGGAATTGAATTATTGCAACAACAAGAGGGCACATTCATATCCCAGGCAAAAAACATAAGTGACATTGTTACAGATGCAGGATTAAGGGACTGCAGTCATATTGCTAGTCCTGTTGACTTTATTAATGATCTGACAAGGACGGGGAAGGTAATTTCTAATGCAGAGGTATACAAGAGACTGGTTGGAAGACTTCTGTATTTGAATTTTACCAGGCCATATATCTCTTACATAACTCAACAGTTGAGTCAATTTATGCAGCATCCCAATGAACATCATATGCAAGCAGCCTTAAGGGTCCTAAAATACTTGAAAGAGTCTAAAACATATGGCCTATTTTATCTAGCAAATACAACATTAAATATTTCAGGGTATTGTGACTGTGATTGGGCAAGTTGCAAGATCAGCAGAAGATCCTTGTCAGGGTTTTGTTTATTCCTGGGAGAGTCATTAGTCTCTTAAAAGACAAAGAAACAACAAATTATTAGTAGGTCTTCAGCTGAGGCTGAATATAGAATCATTGCAAATGCTTATTGTGAAGTGAAATGGCTCACATACTTGTTGCATGATATTAAAATTGAAGTATCCTTACTAGTTTCAATTCAATGTGATAGTCAAATGCAATAGCTGTGGCAAAGAATCCAATTTTGCACGAGAAAATGAAGCATGTCGAATTGGACATCCGCTTTGTTAGGGACTTAGTTGTAGAAGGATTTGTAACTATCCCTCATGTATCAACTAAGTATCAACTAAGTGTCAATTAGAAGACTTGCTTACCAAAGCAAAGATCTTCTCATACATGGCACCATTCCTGCACAAAATGAATATGAGATCCATCTCAGGGGGAATTTCAGCTGGCGATGAATTCCAAGCTAAAATTCCTGCAACTCAAGTGCATCACCTAGGGAACACAACGATACCATACACCACAACTATAGCCTAGTACATCTCATCTAACCGACTCAATAGATGCAACTGATTTTGGCGACAATTTCATCTGCTGATGTCATCAATCTTTAGCTAGATATTTTTCCATTCTCACTACATATAAACCAGGGCTTGTATGTCTCATTTCCTATGTACATAATTCCAATTGATCAATAATACAAAATCAAGCACTATCAAGCTTGTTTTAGAGAACATGGTTCGAATCCCATTAAATACATTTTTTAGGAGGGTTGAGGAGCCTTAATTGTGACTAAGCCCCGAACAAGATTATCTCCATGAAGATACTTGTAAACATTACAAAAAAGTCACAAAATTAAGTTTAGAGGTTAAACTTACAGTAATATTGAATTTTTCAACAAAATCAATTTTTAATTAGTATTATAAATAATAGATATATATTTATTTAATGTATTTATTATCATTTCAGGTCGGGCGGGCCGGACTTGGGTGTTAGGACTAAAATCAAGCTCATCCTACACTTTATTTTTTTATTAATGGGATCATTTTACAATCAAGAGCAAGAAAACGAAACGGGAGTTGTGTGTTGATTCAAAGATAAGGTGAGTAAATTTTCAAAAATGATCCAGCCAGCGCATTGTTATCAGTTCGCTGTGGTTCTAGCCTGCAAATATGGAATGAGTTTTGACATGCTAAGGGGAGAAATAGATCCGGCCCACCTAAATTCGTACTGCTCGAGTAATATTGTATAAGATAAGCTTGGTTTTAGTATTAAAATTTAAGTTCTGCTCGTTCGATTCGATATAATAAATAATATATATTAAATTCAAGTTCAGCTTGTTATGGTAACTATACTTTTTGCAAAATAAAAATTACTTTATTTTTTTTATCACCATTAAGTTGATGAGGTGAAATTTAATCCAACGATAACAATTACAAAGTAAGCCAAAAACATATTAATTATACACAAATAAATTAATCATTATATATATATATATATCATTTATTTTGTAGAAAGTTCTTTATAGTAAAATCTATAAAGAAACCATTTGCTTCATCAATCAAAAATCTTGTAGTAAGTTCTGTTATATTCACGTTGTGATTATAAAATTGATCGAAATTTTTTCGAATAAAAGAAAGTATATTTACATTTATTACTTTACTTAACCGTATATGTAATTTTGAGTAAAACATATACATGAAAAAAAAATTTACTTCTTCAATTATTAATCTTGCATAAGTTAAACCAAGTTCGCTAATCATGTTCGATAATTATATTTTCTTTGGTAATATTTACACGTATCTTCAGTGAAATAATCTTGTTCATGGCTTAGTAATAGTTAAGGCTGCTTAGTAACAGTTAAGGCTCTTCACCCTTCCAACAAATATATTTAATAGGATTTGAACCTTATTCTCCTCTAACTTGCTCAAACTGCTTAGCCAACTGAGTTATACCTTGTTGGTATGTTCGATAATTATATAATCTATTGAAAGGTTGTATTTTTTTGTTGTACCATTTTTGTTGTTATAAGTTATTTATAGTGGATTCTATATGAAAAACATTTACTTCATCAATCATTAATCTTGTCATTAGTTACAAATCTCTCATATCGTGTTCGATAATTATATAATCTATCAAAAATTTGTCAGTTAATTACTTAGTAACTTAGTTACATCATTTATTTTGTCGTATATTATTTTTAGTAATATCTATATGAAGAAAGTTAATAATTAATTTTGTTGCATGTTGTAATGAAATATATACTTTTTTTTTGAATGAAATGAAATATATACTTTACTAGGTAAGTTAATTTTAATAAAATCTATATGAAGGAACATTATTTCCTCAATCATTGATCTTGTCTTAGTTTATGATAACTTCACTCATATCACATTCAATAATTATACTATCTATTAAGAAAGATATACTTTGCTGTATTCATTTAATTTTTCATATGCTTGGGATTAATTACAACACACAAACAACAATATATATACGAAGAAACACCTACTTTATCGATCATTAATAATCTTGTCGTATGTTATAATGAGTTTTCTGGTATCAGGTCAATAGATATACAATCTAATGAAAGTTTTTTTAATAAAAAGATATATACTTGGATTTTGTAATTTCAAAGCGTATTCTACATGTCTTGCATCATTGGAGAGACATTTTTATTATTAACTTTGCCAAGAAATTTGAGATTTCTTTTTGGATGATTATTACTAGGGAGATTGGGAAGCCCAACAATGAATCAGTTTTCAATAATTTATAATTAACTCGAAATGTTTATCTTTTCTGTTGGCTATCGACTACAAGAAATCAAGCAACTTGTAACAACAGAAGTTGTCAAAAAACACTAAAAAGTTGTCACATAATACAATTTGTGACAATAAATTGTTGTCACAGGGTCGTCACGTATAACTCCATAAGAAAAAGTATTTTCAAATGTGACAATAAAATGTTGTCATGAATATTACATTTTTCTGCGACAAGATATTCTTAATTTTATTTGTTACAACTTTTGTTGTAATTGAAAAGAAAAATGCTTGCCACAAATAAGCATCTTGTCATGTATTTTACACCAAAATAAACTAAAACCACAAGTCAACTTTCATAAGTCGTCACAAATAATATATTTGTTACAAAAATAGTTGTCACACAGAAAAGAAGAAATTGTCACGCAAGTTTATTTGTGACATGAAAAGTTGTTACAACGAGGTTGTTATGTATAACTCCGTAATAAAAAGTATTTTCAAATATATCAATAAAATATCTTCACTTATATTGCAATTTTTATGACTAGAATAATGTTGTCACGTTAATTTTATTTGTTACGACTTTTGTTGTAATTTAAAAGAAAAAATCTTGTCACAGATAAGCATGTTGTCACATATTATACAACAAAATAAACTAAAATTAAATGACAACTTCCATAAATCGTCACCAATAATATATTTGTGACAACAAAAGTTGTCACACGTAAAAGAATAAGTTGTCACGCAAGTCTATATGTGACAAGAAAAGTTGTCACGACAAGGCCGTCATGTATAACTCCGTAACAAAAAGTATTTCCAATTGTAACAATAAAATATTGTCATGTATGTTGCAATTTTTCATGACGATATTATTTTTGTCCTGTTATTTTTTTGGATTGAAAGGAGCTACTATGTAATACATTTGGACAAACATCAGACCTCTAGATGATGAATACATTGGAGAAGCACGGTAACCAATGTTTATGGAAAAGAAAATCGTAAACCGCAATATATTTGTGACAACAATATCAGCATGCACTCATATGTATGAATACCATAGAAAAATCAATAAATTAAAATGATTGTATAACATAGAATTCACAAGACAAATAACACAACTTTTAGTGCTTCAGAATAGAAACTTAACAACTATAAAATATATATGCATCAACAAGTCTAGGAGTCAAAATCACAGATCTTAGAAATTTATAATCAGGTCAGACATAAAATATTAGCACCAAAAGCATATAGTAGTAGTAGTAGTAGGTGTATGTATAAGGCTGGCATATTCAAATGAATAAATTGAAATGGAAAATCCTACAAAGAACATAACTGACATCCTATAAGGCTGACATCTCATTTATAACTAAGATAAAAAATTCACATATAGACATTTTCTTATGAAGTATCTCTTGAATGCTAACTTATCGTAAATTCATAATCTAACAAACGCAACCGCATGGATCAGTAGCAAGAACTTACAACTTATAGATGAAATGTCGTAGAACTTACAACACACACACACATATGTAATTGTAGACAGTAGTTACCTGAATTTAGCTGATATTGCTTTCGATATAATATTGACAAGTGTTCATCGGTCTTCTCTACTAATAGTATCCGAAAGTGCTCTTCGGAACCTCTCAGCAGAAATGATGCCAGTTATAATCAAATAGAATGAGTTTTCTTGAGTAATAAAGTAAGTTTACATCCATCTAAATAGGCCTAATGCATTTGGACCCCCTCAACTTGGCCCTAATCGCCCCTCGCCCCCTGAACTTGTTTAAAGTGCGTCTCCAAATCCACTCGAAAGC
The DNA here is from genome assembly GCA_947683365.1 of Euphorbia pulcherrima. Taxonomy (NCBI): domain Eukaryota; kingdom Viridiplantae; phylum Streptophyta; class Magnoliopsida; order Malpighiales; family Euphorbiaceae; genus Euphorbia; species Euphorbia pulcherrima. The sequence continues at coordinate 3,035,046 of CANTUS010000008.1, forward strand.
ACTACACCAGACTCTCCAAGGAGAGTGTAACACACACCCTATGTGTCATGTTTGAAAACTCAAACCAACATTTCCAATTTTCAATCTAAAATTAATATCCTCAGTACTTGTTTCCCCGAGAAAGCAAAAGAAAATCAAATGTAAAACCCAGATGAGAATTCAATGACTTTCCTTACATTCAATTTGCCTAAAACAATAAATCTAAAACTAATTAAAACTAATTTCCCTAAAATCCATACCCATAAATGACGAACAAGAACTGAAATTTAACCAACCCATTGTTCATTCTAAAACTAATTCATTACAAATTCATAATCTGCTGAAATTAATCGCAACTTCCATTTCATTATCGAACCCTACACAGTTAAACCTTTCCACCTCTAAACTGCTTGACCATTTGTTCTTCTCCTCTCCAACCTCCTTCACCAACAACAAACAAAATCCCCAAATTCAGTAGACAAAACAACAAATAAAACCCCCAATTCAAAGATGCCAGTAAGAGGAAAAAACATTAGGGCTTAAAAAGGGGAAATAAATGGGTTCGACAAAATTCAAACTCAACATACACCATTTACTCAAAATCAGATTGGAACCAAACAAATAAAAAAAAGTATTCGAAAATCAAATATCGCAAGCACCCAACTTATTACTGCAGGAATTTGAGTTGTCGTCCACTCCGTCGTGATTCAAAAATCGCAAAAACTGGTTAAACACCTCTTAGACGGTGGTTCTTCGAAATTCAAATTATGTTTGAACATCAGAACTCCATAGCTCTAGCTTGATCTAAACCAACTGGTATCTATGTCATGAACTCCATAGCTCTACCTTGTGCTCACCGCCATCTTCTCTTCCATGGATCGTCTGATATATGATTCAAAGATAAAAGTTGCATGGAAGTCGATGAAGAGAAAAACTAAAAAAATGGAAATTAGTTGACTGAAAGAAGATCTGAGTGGAGTTGTTGAATGAAAATCAGATAATGGGTAGGGATTGAAGATGAGAATGGCGATGGCAATGCTCCAGATTTTTTTTTAAATTTCAATTTGTATATTGGGAAATTAGAGGGTAATTTATTTTCTTTTTTAAATTTTACCCTAAATATTCTAATATTTCCAAACATATCCTTTTTTTTTCCAAATTATAGTCAACCAACGCGCTCACATTTTCAGCAAATGCCATGTCAGCTGCCACATAGGAATGAGGGCAGAGACGCACTTTAAACAAGTTCAGAGGGAGGGGAAAATTGGGCCAAATTCAGGGGGGTCCGGATGCAGTAGGCCGTCTAAATATGTCGTAAAATTTGATTAGATGTGGTGTTTGTTGGTATTTTAGTGTAATTGGATCAACTAGTTGACCAATGCAGTCGTAATATTTCATCAAACAAGTTAGGAGAGTGCGGAGTGCACGCTTGTTCGAGTTCTATTACGATACTTAGCTTACGAGGGTCCGGGAGCTACCTTTCGCAACACTTCTGTTATGAACTATTGCAACTGCTCGAATGGACATGTCTTTTCGCAACACTTCTATTCTGAAGAGTTGCGACTGTTCGTATCAGGTCTATAAATATCTGGCATTGGCAATATTTTTAGCAATCTGGTTGCAATCTGGTTCACTTTTTCACAACAAGAAATTCATTCCAAGTTTTTGTCAATTCTGATTTTATCCGATTGATCTATTTGGTAGAACCGCCAAATAAGATTCAATCTAAAAGTGTTCGTCACGACTTCAGAATTATCCATGCATCATTTTATTAGATTTCTTCAACAAAGATTGAGACACGTTTTTTACAGACATTCAAGGCTTCATTCTACCGGAATTCCCCATCAAAATCAACCAGTAGCCTTGTTTCTGGCAACACTTCTAAAAGCGTCGCAATAGATCACAAAAGCGTTGCCAAAACTGCTACATGAAGCATCACCATAGAACATGAACCGTCACAAACGGTTGTCACAAAAGCTAACCGTCCTGACTTTTCATTTTGCGACGGACTTCCGGACGGAATCAGAATCCCTCACAAACGGTCATAAGAAACCAAGACCTGCCGCAAAAAACAGTTGTCGCAAATGAACCATCGCAACTTTTCATTCTGCAACGAATTTTGCAACGGATTCAGAATCCCTTGCAAATTGCAGAAAAACGAGTTCAGATTTTAAATCATTTCAAAATCGATTTCGGCCACCGACAAAACCCCTCCTAAGGTTTTTCGATGTCCCGAGTCCAATGGCGCTGTTCTTTTTACAAAAAATGAACCTAAACACGTCGTTTATACAAAACGACTTGAGAATCAAGATTTTTTTCGAGAAAAAGAACGTTTATACCACCATAAACAACTAAAAATGAAAATGGCCATCAAACATTATTCAACATAACTTCCATAATTAAGAAATTTAAATCCTAAATTTTAAAGTATCAAACTTCAATTAAAACACAATAAAATCAACATTCATATTTTTCAGAATTTTCCAGATTTCATGACCTGACTTCCCCTGCATTTTTCTCCATTAAAACATCATTGAATCGAAAAGTTTTCTTCTAAACATAATTAGCCACATCTCTCAGCTTTCGAAATCCACCAGAATCACAGAAATCCAAATTGCATAACCAAAGTTATGATCAAAACACTAAACAGTATACAAAGCTGAGATTTTCCAAAAACATATTTCATGACTCAACTTCAAACGAAAATTTCACATTGAAAACGAATGAAATTAAACAAGGTTTCTTCTGAACATATATTCCTTAGATTCTGTAGATATCAATAGACTCAAGAATCATTCAAATCGAAATTATATAACAAGAGAAAACATCAAAACAAAACAGGGGCAAAATCTGGAAGTTTTCTGAAAAATCGAGAAATCGAAGTAAGAGACACAAAAAATCATCGCAAGAGTACGGATCGAATTCGTACCTTTTTAGTGAAAAACTCAGGCTTCAAGTGACAAAATAAGATTCAATCTTTTTGACTGACACGTGTCAGGTTGATATGGTAATGATTTTCAGAGTGTTGCCAGAATTTTTTATGTGTCGCAAGAAAGAATGTAAGTGAAGCAGTTTTGGCAACACTTTAGTGAAATTAAACGTTGCCAAAAACTTGTCCGTATCCAAATTTAACCGTTATCTAATGTGGCATTAGTTTAACTTTTGGGGTTAACATGTCAATGGTTGACTGACACGTGTCATTCAAAAGTCAAATTTAACCGGTCAACATATTGCCACATGGCGCGTTTCTAATGGCTTCCTTTGATTTTGGAAGGTTAGTCGGATACAAATTATTTTTCTTATGAGGAGTATAGTTCTTCCGTAAGTAGATGAGTGTTTCTTCTTGGGGGATGTGCTACTTCTTGGGTGTCTAAGAAACAAACTTGTGTGAGTGATTCGACAATGGAATCTGAGTTTGTAAAAACTGAGCATAATTTAGCCGATCATATAACCAAAGGGTTAAGGAAAGATCTTGTGCAAAAGTTGGCTATGGGGATGAAATTAAAGTCCATCTAAAATCTCTCATGTTAAGATACCCAATTCCCACCTAATATGACGTTAGGTGCTGAATTCAATGAGGAAAGCTTAACATCTAGAGATTGGAACACACTGATTAAAACATCCCAAGGTGTGTGTTCAGACCTGCAAGTAAAGGAGGTTGAAGTTTAACTTCTTAATAGCCTTTTTGAAAAATTGCATACGCATGTGCAAGAGTAAAAAGGCTACCTAGATAAGCATGAAGTTTAGCCACTTCAAGAAGCTTGGACTTGGCTTTGATATGCTTATGAAGGATAGGGACACAAGGCTAGTAAAAGATAGTGTCAAGTAAGAACATGTTAGAATGTTAACTTATTTGCATATTATCTTCGAGTATTCAAGTTGGATAACCAAGGTTCAATCCATAGTGACACTTTTAGTTATTCGAATACTTGGAATGTGTAATATACTAAGATGAAATTCAATCGTCACGATATTTCATTTATGCATAAGTTTGTTATTTGTTGTGATTTTGTTTAGTTAATCATGGATTACACTAAAATAGGGGAGGATTGTTGGTATTTTAGTGTAATTGGATCAACTAGTTGACCAATGCAGTCGTAATATTTCATCAAACAAGTTAGGAGAGTGCGGAGTGCACGCTTGTTCGAGTTCTATTACGATACTTAGCTTACGAGGGTCCGGGAGCTACCTTTCGCAACACTTCTGTTATAAACTATTGCAGCTGCTCGAATGGACATGTCTTTTCGCAACACTTCTATTCTGAAGAGTTACGACTGTTCGTATCAGGTCTATAAATATCTGGCATTGGCAATATTTTTAGCAATCTAGTTGCAATCTGGTTCACTTTTTCACAACAAGAAATTCATTCTAAGTTGTTGCCAATTCTGATTTTATCCGATTGATCTATTTGGTAGAACCGCCAAATAAGATTCAATCTGAAAGTGTTAGTCACGACTTCAGAATTATCCATGCATCATTTTATTAGATTTCTTCAACAAAGATTGAGACACATTTTTTACACACATTCAAGGCTTCATTCTACCGGAATTCCCCAACGAAATCGACCAGTAGCCTTATTTCTGGCAACACTTCTAAAAGCGTCGCAATAGATCACAAAAGCGTTGCCAAAACTGCTACATGAAGCATCACCACAGAACATGAACCGTCACAAACGGTTGTCACAAAAGCTAACCGTCCTGACTTTTCATTTTGCGACGGACTTCCTGACGGAATCAGAATCCCTCACAAACGGTCATAATAAACCAAGACCTGCCGCAAAAAATAGTTGTCGCAAATGAACCATCGCAACTTTTCATTCTACAACGAATTTTGCAACGTATTCAGAATCCCTTACAAATTGCAGAAAAATGAGTTCAGATTTTAAATCATTTCAAAATCGATTCTGGCCACCGACAAAACCCCTCCTAAGGTTTTTCGATGTCCCGAGTCCAATGGCGCTGTTCTTTTTACAAAAAATGAACCTAAACACGTCATTTATACAAAACGACTTGAGAATCAAGATTTTTTTCGAGAAAAAGAACGTTTATACCGCCATAAACAACCAAAAATGAAAATGGCCATCAAACATTATTCAACATAACTTCAATAATTAAGAAATTTAAATCCTAAATTTTAAAGTATCAAACTTCAATTAAAACACAATAAAATCAACATTCGTATTTTTCAGAATTTTTCAGATTTCATGACCTGACTTCCCCTGCATTTGTCTCCATTAAAACATCATCGAATTGAAACATTTTCTTCTAAACATAATTAGTTACATGTCTCAGCTTTCCAAATCCACCAGAATCACAGAAATCCCAATTGTATAACCAAAGTTATGATCAAAACACTAAACGGTAGACAAAGCTGAGATTTTCCAAAAACAGATTTCACGACTCAACTTCAAACGAAAATTTCACATTGAAAACGAATGAAATTAAACAAGGTTTCTTCTGAACATATATTCCTTAGATTCTGTAGATATTAATAGAATCAAGAATCATTCAAATCGGAATTATATAACAAGAGAAAAAATCAAAAGAAAATAGGGGCAAAATCTGGAAGTTTTCCGAAAAATCGAGAAATCGAAGTAAGAGACACAAACAATCATCGCAAGAGTACGGATCGAATTCGTACCTTTTCGGTGAAAAACTCAGGCTTCAAGTGACAAAATAAGATTCAATCTTTTTGACTGACACGTGTCAGGTTGATATGGTAACGATTTTCAGAGTGTTGCCAGAATTTTTTTATGTGTCGCGAGAAAGAATGTAAGTGAAGCAGTTTTGGCAACACTTTAGTGAAATTAAGCGTTGCCAAAAACTTGTCCTTATCCAAATTTAACCATTATCTAATGTGGCATTGGTTTAACTTTTGGGGTTAACATGTCAATGGTTGACTGACACGTGTCAGTCAAAAGTCAAAGTTAACCGGTCAACATAATGCCACATAGCGTGTTTCTAATGGCTTCCTTCGGTTTTGGAAGGTTAGTCGGATACAAGTTATTTTTCTTATGAGGAGTATAGTTCTTCCGTAAGTAGATGAGTGTTTCTTCTTGGGGGATGTGCTACTTCTTGGGTGTCTAAGAAACAAACTTGTGTGAGTGATTCGACAATGGAATCTGAGTTTGTAAAAACTGAGCATAATTTAGCCGATCATATAACCAAAGGGTTAAGGAAAGATCTTGTGCAAAAGTCAGCTATGGGGATGAAATTAAAGTCCATCTAAAATCTCTCATGTTAAGATACCCAATTCCCACCTAATATGACGTTAGGTGCTGAATTCAATGAGGAAAGCTTAACATCTAGAGATTGGAACACACTGATTAAAACATCCCAAGGTGTGTGTTCAGACCTGCAAGTAAAGGAGGTTGAAGTTTAACTTCTTAATAGCCTTTTTGAAAAATTGCATACGCAGGTGCAAGAGTAAAAAGGCTACCTAGATAAGCATGAAGTTTAGCCGCTTCAAGAAGCTTGGACTTGGCTTTGATATGCTTATGAAGGATAGGGACACAAGGCTAGTAAAAGATAGTGTCAAGTAAGAACATGTTAGAATGTTAACTTATGTGTATATTATCTTCGAGTATTCAAGATGGATAACCAAGGTTCAATCCATAGTGACACCTTTAGTTATTCGAATACTTGGGAATGTGTAATATACTAAGATGAAATTCAATCGTCACGATATTTCATTTATGCATAAGTTTGTTATTTGTTGTGATTTTGTTTAGTTAATCATGGACTACACTAAAATGGGGGAGGATTGTTGGTATTTTAGTGTAATTGGATCAACTAGTTGACCAATGCAGTCGTAATATTTCATCAAACAAGTTAGGAGAGTGCGGAGTGCACGCTTGTTCGAGTTCTGTTATGATACTTAGCTTACGAGGGTCCGGGAGCTACCTTTCGCAACACTTCTGTTATGAACTGTTGTTGCTGCTCGAATGGACATGTCTTTTCGCAACACTTCTATTCTGAAGAGTTGCGACTGTTCGTATCAGGTCTATAAATATCTGGCATTGGCAACATTTTTAGCAATCTGGTTCACTTTTTCACAACAAGAAATTCATTCTAAGTTCTTGTCAATTCTGATTTTATCCGATTGATCTATTTGGTAGAACCGCCAAATAAGATTCAATCTGAAAGTGTTCGTCATGACTTCAGAATTATGCGTGCATTATTTTATTAGATTTCTTCAACAAAGATTGGGACACGTTTTTTACAGACATTCAAGGCTTCATTGTACCAGAATTCCCCAACAGTGTTATTCTACTAAAGCATAGGAAAACAGCCTTATATAATTATTTGCAATGTTCTCCACCAAAACTTAGCTTTTAAATAGTTTCCCCTTGAAATTACAAGCTAAAAAACTTGCATATCAAATACTACCATTTTTAATATCTTCGAATCAATCAGATGGTTCGAGAATTAGATGCACCATATCAGCTTGCTCAAAACGAAACAAAACAAAACAAAACAAAAGCATAGGGTTCTAGCATTAGATGCACTATATTAGCTTGCTTCAGTTATTAAGGTGATAAAAACATCAAGTTTGTGGACACTTATGAACCAGTAAGCGACTTCATCAACTATTTTCTTTCTAACTTTAAAGATATTTTATAATACTTCTATAAATCATATACTACTCTAACTGGACACTAAGTTTAGGATTATGTAAGACATGAAGACGGTAATTACACTCCCCAAAACCTTCAGAAAATCTGGAAGGAGAAGAATATACAGAACCACAATCATTCTTTTTCTTGGAGAAAAAAAAAAATCATTCTTACAATAGTTTTGCATTCAATACCTCTAGACGTTCATTAACCAACACTTCACTGGAAAGATGCCTTTAGAAATTCTCTGAACTAAATAACATACATAAAGAACATTTTGAAGATAGAAGTTGTAAAAGTTAATACCGTGCATACTTATCATCAATTGGTCTTTAAAATTTATCCTGAAAAAGGAGCTCCAAATCAATCCAGGAACAATGCTAAAAATTTCCCATTTGCAAGCCAAACCCAGCTTTCACTTCTAAGCATAGTGATTAAACATCACCACTATCATATGAGATATGCCATCAACATGTAAGAAATTCAACATATTTAACAACACTATTTAAGGCTAGTTAAGGTAATGGAAAAAAGTACAAAAAAAGTTTTTAGCTCTAGGTTGTACCCTTAGTTGTTGAAATGATTAAGCTTAATAAAGATTGACTCCCCACCCCAAGCATAATCTAATTAGAATAATACTTGATTCCCACTCCAAGTATTATTCTAATTAGTTAAGTCTTCCTCCTTACTCAAGAATATTGATCCCTTTCCATCTAAAATTTAAATAGTCGAAAATCCCCCAATAAGCACAATAATTTACGGTTGCATGCTTGTAACTAATAAATACATAACCAAGACGAAATCCAACATTTTTTTCACAAAAAAGTAACAAAAAAGTCCCCATGACATCAAGTCTAAAACTAAAAACAACTATACAACTAGGATGATAGTGGTGATACTAACAGCACAAAATTACCTTATGAATGTTATTCCTGGATTCAAAAGCAACTAATGTTCTTAAACAAAACTGACAGAAAAAAGCTGGTGTATAAAAAATCACTTAAGGGTAATGCATAAGGGCAAAATTTCAATTTTTTTTACCCAAAATACCCTTCATTGTTTTCTTATCTATTAATTGTTGAACTACATTAAAACAAATTTGTAATTTGAACTCCTGAGCTATCAAAAACTATTTTTCCCTTTTTCTGAAAAAAAAACTCAATACTCCATATGAATGGCAAGAAGCTCAATGCATAAACAAATTTAATCCCAAATAGACCCAATATTTTTTGTTTCAAGATAAACTTTTGTAACAAAAAGAACATTTTTTTTTGCAACAAGTCTATTATGTTGTCATGCATATAGTTTTTGTTATAATGAAAAAGTTGTTGTCACTTTATTGAATAGTTTTAGTTACAACTTACACGTAACTAAAGTATTTTTTTATTTCAATTTAAAATTATTATCACAAAAATAATATATTTTTTGCAACAAGCTTTCTACGTCGTCACACATAATTTTTGTGACGATAACAAATTTATTGTCACATATTGAATGGTTTTAGTTACAAGTATTACTTGTAACTGAAGTATTTTTTTTTTCAAATTAAAATTATTATCACAAAAATAATTTATTTTTTGTAACAACTTTTTATGTTGTTAAGCATATAGTTTTGTGATGATAAAAAATTTATTGTCACATATTGAATAGTTTTAGTTGCAACTTTTACTTGTAACTGAAGTATTTTTTGTTTCAAGTTAAAATTATTGTCACAAAATGATATACTTTTTGCAACCAGCTCTTTATGTTGTCACATATATTGTTTCTGTTGCAATAAAAAGTTAATGTCAAGTATTGAATATTTTTAGCTACAACTATTAATTGTTACTAAAGTATTTTTTATTTCAAGTTAAATTTATTGTCACAAAACTAATAAATTATTTATAACAAGATTTTTATGTTGTCACATAAATAATTTTTGTGACAACAAAATTTTTATTGTAACAATTTCTAAATGCTAGGTTACAACTGAAGTTGCAACCAAAAAATAATAGTCACAATCTTAAAAGATTGTCACAAAAATATCTATTATATGTGACATTTTACAACAAAATTTTAGAAAATTAATTTTTGTGGTGGTAAAAATTTTATTGTAACAAATAAGAGCCTATTTGTGACAACAATTTCAGTGACAGAGAAATTGTTGTCACATATTAACTGATTTCTTGTAGTGATCTGGTTCACCGAAATTTTGCTCCGACTACATCCAAATCCGACCTGGGTCGCACACCTGGCTGTGGGGGTGAGTCTCCCAATAAGGATTTTCTGCATTCACTAAGACTCGAACTCGAGACCTTGGTTAAGCTATACCAAGCCGCTTACCACTTGGACCAACCCTTATCGATAACTCGAAATGTTTTACATAAAGGATTTAGTTTGTCACTTTGTCATATGCTAAGAACTCTTTTTATGAATTTTGATACTGGTATTTCTTATGTAACTATAAATTCTTAGAGGTTTTTCTCTATGCAAGTTTTTGTCCTCTTTTTGGGGACTATTTGCAAATTCAGATTTATTATAGTTTTGTTAAGAGTGTTAACCTAATTGAGGTGTCTATCTTCTCTTTTCGTATCTATTCTTTGTTAATTTGGAAAAAATATGAATATCTACTGAAGTTCTGGTGTAGGAAATGCATTTTTGTTTGAGTTAAAAAAATATTGTTATTATTAATATGTGAAATTGCAGTGAAGCTCCACAATTTTGCCAGTAATTATTAGATTTTATAGCAAAAAAAGCACAGCATTTCCTTTTGAGTTTAATTCATTGTCATCAATAATACTTTTGATGTTAAAGAAAACAGTTGCACTAAACCAAGTCCAAGAAAACAAAAAAAATTAAGAACAAGATAAATATCCAGATTACTGTTGGAGAAATGTTAAGGAATTAAAAAATATTTATAGAACAAATAACACTCTCAATTTATAACAATTGCTCTCACTCACTTTGTCACACACACTCTAATTAGAACTCACTTTTGTTTGATAGAAGGAATTGATTTCACTTTTTTGGAATGAATACAAAGGACAAATTGAAGCCCTATTTATAGTGCATACAAGATCTTCCTACAAGGCAATAAAATAAATACAATTTAATTCTGAATTAATTCTATTTCCCTAATTGCCTCATATAGTTAATGTTTTATTTGTATGAGAAGTGATGATGATTCTTTCCCAATAATTCTAAATATTGCTTTCCTTCTTAGCATGATCTCATTTATTCAAATTTATTTCTTTCCTTTCAAACTTGATTCCATTAATTCCAATTTATCTCTTGTATTTCCAACTTGATTTCATAAAATCCAATTTGTTTCTTGCCTTTCTTGAATTAAGATTAATTATTTCAACATTCCCCCTTAAGCTTAATTCTCTGTTTGTCGATACGATTATTCCAAACTCTCGGTGCTTGCTTGAGTCCGTACAATGCCTTCTTCAGCTTTAACACCTTTTCTTCATGGCCTTTGACAATATGACAAGGTGGTTGTTGAATATAGATCTTTTCCTCCAAGTAACCATTTAAAAATGTTGACTTGACATCCATTTGGTGGATCTTCCATCCATTTTGTGCAGCAACTAAGATCACTAGTCTAATGGTCTCCATTCTTGCGACAGGTGCAAACACTTCATCATAGTCAGTACCGGGTTTTTGGCTATAGCCCTTTGCAACAAGCCTTGCTTTTATGTCGAACAATTTTTCCATTTGCATCATTCTTTGCCTTGAAAACCCATTTGACTCCAATGGGCTTTTTGTCAACTGGAAGTTTAGTCAACTCTCATGTCTCATTCTTCTCAATTGCATTGATCTCATCTTCCATGGCTTTTCTCCAATTTTCATCTTTCATAGCCTCTTCAACGTCAATGGGCTTACTATCAATGAGATGACAGTGGAGAGTTAATTCTTCACCAAGCTCTCTACTGGCATCATAAAGATATTCAATTCGCTGAAACTTTCTTGGCCTTTGTCTAGGACTTTCACTTCCATCCTCTTCTTGTCCAGGAGATTCATTCAAAATAGGACTACTTGATGTTGACATAGTGACTGGTTCCTCTGCATCACTATCATTGCTTTCATCTATGGGAAAAGGATAAAAACTATAGTTCTTCTTATCATCGTTCCATTCCCAAACTGCTTCCTCATCAATAGTCACGTCCCTACTGATGATCGTCTTTCTCGCGTCAGGATTAAACATCTTGTAACCTTTTGAAAATTCTTAGTATCCCACGAACAAGTATTTTTTACTTTTCTCTTCTAGCTTTCTCCTTTCTTCATCAGAAATATGAACATGTGCAACACTCCTAAAAACACGAAAATGAGAGATATTAGGCTTTCTACCACTCCATGATTCTTGGGGTGTCATATCTAAGAAACTTGTTGTCGGGGACCGGTTCAAGATGTAGACCGCAAAATCAATTGCTTCTGCCTATAGCTCCTTGGGCATATTCTTGCTCTTTAGCATGCTTCTCACCATATTCATCACCGTTCTATTCTTTCTTTCAAAAACACCATTTTGTTATGGCAATCTCGGGACTGATAGGAATTAACAGATTCTATGATGCTCATAGAATCTTTTAAATTCATTTAATGTGAATTCTCCCCCACTATCGGATCTTACGACTTTGATGTAATAGCCGCTTTCTTTCTCTACTAATGCCTTAAATTTCTTAAAAGCTCTAAAAACTTCTGACTTCTCCTTCAGAAAGTAAACCCATGTCTTTCTGCTATAATCATCAATGAATAGCAAGAAATATTTGTTGCCTCCCAATGATGTTGGTGTCATTGGTCCGTACACATCGGTATGAATGAGTTCAAGGGGCGCCTTTGTTCTTGACATGGACTCCTTTGGAAAACTAGTTGTGGATTGTTTTCCAACAAGACATCCTTCACAAACCTGATAAGGTTCATCAATCGGGGGAAGACCATGCACCATCTTCTTCTGGCTTAGCAATTTCAAACCACCAAAATTGAGATGCTCAAATCTCAAATGCCAAAGCTAATGAGAATCCTTCATGCAAGCTTTCAAACACTTTGCAATGTCCGTCTTGATGTTCAGATTGAACATCCGGTTTTTCGATATAGGCACACTTGCAAGCAGCTCCTTCTTCTCTTTCAATAGCACCAACTTTCGGTTCATTATGTGAACTTGGTAGTTTTTCTCCAGCAACTGTCCTAAACTTAAACTGTTACTTTTCATGTTTGGAATATAATACACATTACTGGTAAACTTGTGCTCTCCATTCTTTAACCGAATCAAAATGGTTCCTTTTCCTCGAATAGGAACTTTTGACGAATCTCCAAAGATGACATTTCCACTGAACGATTTGTTCAGTTCTACGAACATCTTTTCATCACCGCACATGTGATTGCTCACTCCGTTATCAAGATACCAAATGTTATTTTCTTGACTGTGGTCACCTTCATGGGTTAGTAAAATCGTGTCGATTACCTCCTCATCTTGGATATTGTTGCCTGTCTGCTCTTCTTGGTTCGTTGGGCTCCGACATTCTGCTACATAGTGGCTAAATCTAGAGTAATTGTAGCATTGGATATTAGACTTGTCATGTCCATCATTTTGGCTCCAATTTCCTATTCCTCTTATGGACTGATTACTTTCATCATTTCTTCCAAATTATTAGTTTTTGTCACGTCCTCTTCCTCTACCATTTCCTCTATGACCTCTACCACATCCTCATCCGTAATGACTAGGATCTCGGATACTTTCTCCTTTAAAGGAAGCCTTTGATGTCAAGACTTATTCAATAGACTCCTCTTTATGTCTATTCAGCTTTTCCTCACGTGCTTGCAACGAGGCAACAAGTTCATCAACAGTCATTGCACTTGTGTCTTATGACTCTTCTATGGCCACTACTATGTAATCGAACTTTTGTAGTAGCGACCGTAGAATTTTTTCTACAGTTCTTGATTCATCAAGTTTTTCTCTATACTATCGCATTTCATTGAAGGCAGATTTTACTCGTGAGGAATTATCAACAATAGCTTCTATTTCCTTCATTTTCATCATCTCAAACTCTCCTCTCAACATTTACAATCAAACTTTCTGTACTTTCTCCTCTCCTTGAAGAGAAACTAGTAATATATCTCAAGCTTTCATAGAGGCGGTTGCTTCTGCCACCTTCTCAAACATTACATCATCCAACCCTTGATGGATTAGACTAAGCGCCTTCTGGTCGTTCCTGGGACTTTTATGCAAACTGTCTTTTTCTGCTTGTGATAATTGTGCACCTTCAGCTGGGGCTACGTAACCTTTTTCGACTATGTCCCAAACATCTTGGGCTCCAAGAATTGCTTTCATTTTAATCCACCAATTTTTATAATTGGTTTTGGTAAGTTGAGGGAAGTTGAAGGAAATACCATTGGTATTCATTTTAAGGAGGATTTATAAGAAAAGATTTGTTTCTAGGCTATACTGGCTTGCGACACTTTTGATATGCCTTTTGTAACACTTTCGACTTAAGGCAACACTTATAGAAGTATTTTGCAACGCTTTGAATAGACTTCTTGCAACACTTTTGGACTGTTGCAACACTTGGGACTTCTTAAACTGGACTTTGAAATTTCTTTCTCGGGAAGAGGATCAGGATCAAAACTAGCTCTGATACCACTTTGTTGGAGAAATATAGAGGAATTAGAAAATATTAATAGAACAAATAACATTCTCAATTCATAACAATTGCTCCCACTCTCACTTTGTGCACACACACTCTAGTTGGAATTCATTTTGTTTGATAGATGCAATTGATTTTATTTTTTTAGAATGAATACACATGAAAAATCGGAGTGTGAGCACGAGATTTTACAGTCCCTCTCGCGAGACGATGATGACGTATACTCGATTTTATTCCTCGTGATAAAAATTCTTTTTTAGAATTTTTATTACCGATATAAAATTCTCAATGAATTTTATTTTCAGAAAGATTCAGTTCGGTGTGTCCGATAACGCGATCGGTGATAGCTCAGACCGATGATTTGCACCTAAAAAATAATTTAGTCCAAAATACCCATATAAAGTCAAAAAGACCCCTAATAATTTAATTCATCCCGTTGAATGTGCTTTTGGCCGGATCTTCTCCCTTTTTCCTCGATTTTAGGCTTAAATCGTGGTAAGCTTTTTAGACCTGTTAGGAGAGCAAGGCCACCGAAGGCCTCGCTGATACTACCGGCGGTATCATTCATGCTGTCGATGGTATGGCTTTCAGATACAGAACATCTATGTGCCTTTTTGCTCGATATCTGCTGGATAATTGATCTAAGGCAATTTTCAACGGATTTTAGCCAATATAAGCAGCATTTTCTAGCCATTTGAGAGGGTTGAACACTTGACACTTGAAATTTGATCAGGATTTTGAGCATTTAGCTAGATTTAGTGGGATAAGGTTTAGAAACGGTAAGAAAAGAGGATTCAATTCATCTTTTCTTAGTTTTTCTCTACTGAACTCTCTGATATTTAGGTAGATTTTTAGGTTTAGAATCACTAAAAATAGGATTTAGAGACCAAAATCGGCCCATACTTCCCAAAATCATCATTTGAGCTCCCCAAAGGTGTCATACGGATCACGAAGAGGTGGATTCACAGCCCCGAGGAAAAAATTCTGAGTCTCATAGCTCTTTGGCTTTCCTTTTACTTATTTATTGCATTTTGGTTATTGTCTATGCTTAGTTTTGGGTTTTTAGTCGCTTTCCGGCCAAAAGCAGCTGCTGCAAGAATCTGAAGCCGCCGGAGGCATTTAAAGCCGTCGGAGGTATCAATCATGCCGCCAGCGGCATCGTTGATACCGCTAGTGGCCTCGCTTGCCCCTAGTGGCCCCATTTTCTTACATGAACCTTATTTATGGTATCCAGAATATCATAAAGCCTGCCTATATAACTGAGATTGCCAATGGCATCATTGATGCCGCCAGCGACCTTAGTCATGCCGCCGGTGGTATGGCCTTCTAGACAGCAGTTTAATTTTCATTTATTTCTAACCTAGTTTAAATTCCCGAAGATAGGATGTATAGTGCAATGACAAAGGTCTAGAACCTTTTAAAAATAGACCTCACCCTATACCATGTGGAATTTTCACTAATAATCTAGTTAAAATAACAATCGAGTCTAAAATTTGGATAAAATGAAATTTTCCCGTAAACGCCGTTTAAATCTCATTTTTAGCAATCCAATCGGGCTCCATAAACTGTAAATAAATATGCCATGATCACGCTAACTCGGGTCTTATTTTGTTTACTAACTATGCATGCAATGTGATATGTCTCGTACAAAGCACCGTATTTGTGCTAACAGTTTTGTGCAGGTAGATTTAGGTTAGATGTATGTTAGGCCTTCGGGTATTTTATTTATTGAATAGAAAAATGTAT
This sequence comes from Euphorbia pulcherrima, assembly GCA_947683365.1. NCBI lineage: Eukaryota > Viridiplantae > Streptophyta > Magnoliopsida > Malpighiales > Euphorbiaceae > Euphorbia > Euphorbia pulcherrima. Next base: position 3,051,006 of record CANTUS010000008.1, read on the forward strand.
GGGTATTTGGAAAGCCATGTAATTATTAATTTACTTTCTGCATTTTATTTGGGATGACTGTAATAATTTATTTATCGCTTTTGAATGCTTGCCAAATAACGCGCTAACGACATATAAACCGAAAACATAATAAATAGGATGGATTAAAACCGATTAAGAAAGAATGAAATCTTTTAACTTGGCCAAATGTAAAATAGATAACATCATCCAAACTCGGAATCTCTACTTAAGGTATGGCCTACCACCCGGTGGGAAAATCGTACCAAAATTTCCCGGTTTAGCTAAACCGGATGGCGACTCTATTTTAAGTACGGGATTTCGATCTAATATCTTTTGGACATTAAAATATGTTAAACCGTTTTCACAATCAACATCACGCCAATTAACTTTCAAAGGGATCGGTCCACCGGCCAGGCCTCATCCGTCATGTAAAATGTCGTTCGCTCATAGTAGCGACTTTACTGGGGATTTATCTCTTTAAACTTGAACTTAAATTTTTAGTAAGTTTAAAAGATTTTGATGATGTATTGAAATCATTGGCCAAATTAAAACTTCATTCTTTTTCAGGACATTTTATCCTAACGCGTGTAGATAGTTCAGTAATTTTAGGTGCCCTATTTTTACCCAAGAAGCTCACAAAAGTATCACTCATGCCCTATTTAGAATTGAGGATGCCCAGTGGGTGGATCACTCATTTTAACCAACACAGAAACTCCTGCGATCGTACCAATTTGGGGAGCGGTTGAGTAATGTGGAATCAAGGTAAACGATAACTTTCTACATTAGCAAACCTATACCAAAGCCGCGCTAGAAAAAGCCTTAGCACTTCATTCCTTTAGGATTACCAAAATAATGAAAATAATTAGGACGCACTTCTTTTGCCATTTCTGGTGAAAAAGTTAATCTCCATCCTTTCCAAAGAGGCATAACACGGGAGTCATAAGGTTGGAAGAGGGACGCTTTATTTGCTATGTGCTACGTGCTCATGAATCCCCCATGCATTGGCTTTGAGAGCCAAAAACCAACCAACTTACCTTTATCGATCTCCATTCATGGAAGAGGTTTAGCAACATCTATAGGACTACTTTTGTACCCAGTTGAGTCATGACATGTCACTATGCATGATGATGGGTGCAAGCGTCATACGGATGCTGGAGGAATAAGCCGCAACATCATTGCTAACCACGTCTTTGTGCAACCATACATACCATGCATCGATTATTAGATAAAAGCCATTCACTCCATTCATGGCATCACACAATCCATGCATGATCTGATCCGCTGCCTGCCATTTTAGCTAGGAAGAGGCAAAATTATCATCGCACCCCAGTTTGGAAAAGGCCTGTGCATCACCTGATTCGTCATTCTCTCACCCAAGTTATCACCATGGAAGTCGAAGGGGTTTTGTATACCAATTCCAGTGGGGAGTCAGATTTAGAATAGATTTAGTTGGGTCAGAATTCCTCTCAGCCAACCATATAATTCTCGAGCAATGAAGGAAACCTCCCTTCGCTTGAGGATCCATTAGGCCCTACTCCCACCTCTAGATCAGCGTCTCATGCCCCTCCTGGTTTTGACTTTGCTAGTGCTATGGCACAGTTTCTGAATTTGGATGCATTCCAAGCCTCTATCCAAACCACTATCTAGGCAGCCGTCAAGCAAGCCCTTGAAGATAAGAACTCCGATCGGGTCTCTGAGTCTAATAGGCAAGCCTAGAATGGTTTAACATAGATGTTGGCCAGTTATGAGCACTAGATTTTAACCATCCTTCTCACGAAATGATGATGAGAGCTATATGATGTAATGACTTATAGGAGTTATCCATCAGTGGTGTTCCTACTACTGTAGAGTTGAGTTTGGCCAAAGTTAGGAGACCTAATATGCCCTTAGGGGCCCGTACGGGTGATGCTTGGTGGTATAGATCCACTGGCAGACCCGTATGGGTCATCCCATCCATATGCCTAGGGGGGGACCGGTATGGATCCTTTATTACCCGTATGGGTGGGGCCCCACCGGTATGGGTGCTCTTGTTGCCTAAATAGGCTCTTTTAGAAGGAAATCCTTTCCTACTTTCGAAAAAGGCAAATCATGAGCGATTTATTACATTCAGACCTCATTTCCTCTATAAATAGGGCCATTCTCTTCACATTTTCAAGACACACACATTTTCATACAAAATTATACTAAAATTCTAGCAGTTTCTATAGGTATAGAAAAGGTATAGTGGGGGTATAGGAGGTATAAAATATGGAGAAAACCCATTCTTTGAGGTTTTGTCAATTTTTATTCATTTCTAACTTCATCCATTAGGATTTAGGGGAGGTTATGTCCACAGAAATACTCACCTAAATATTCCTATTTCACATTCTACTTTAGTCGGACTCTCTCAACAGTGAAGGGATAATCTCAAAGTTGATTCACGCAGCAAAGGTAACGCTCTTTAGTTTCAAAGAGACTCACATCTCAGTTATTTCATTGTTATTATTCTCTGCTTCTCTTGCTTTATCTGTTTCTTTCATTCCTTGTTTTGGGTCTGGTCCTAAGCCGTATGAGCCTTATTAATGCCATATATCCCCAAAGATATTAAATCGGTGCGCCATACTCATACAGAAGGAAATCCCTTTTTATTTTATTTTTCTACCATCAATCCATTAATCTATTAATCTGTAAACTAAACTGAATAGAGTTTCTGTCTAGACCAGATAGAACCCATACGGGTACAACATACCCGTACGGGTCCTCCCTGGCACCCGTACGAGTCCCACCCACCTATACGGGTACGAGTCCTAGGAAGATTCTAGAATTCATTTTAATCGGTTAAAAATTAATCCAACTCACCATTTGCCATGTGATCATTTTCGCTAATAATCCAATAAATCAACCTACAAAAAGTTAAGATGTGTTTTAATAACAGAATACACTGAAGTGCTGATTTATGATGTCTTATAAACTGTGCTAACATCTGTGGATGCAGGGGAATTTATTTTCATTTTGTTTTATAACTTAGAACAAATGTATAGGTTCTCCTTGCAATTCCCCCATTTTCCCCCGATTGAAATTTTTCCCCCATTTATTGGTTGTGCTTTATTGTAATATGTAAACGCATGTAATGACTGTGAAAGAGTGTAGAAATAGGAATTCTGTGATAATTCCCCAAATAATGAAAACTAAAATAGTTTTAGGCGATGAATGTAATTTTGAATCAACTAAATGAGAAAAAGTGACTCATCCGATACCCGAATCTCTAATCCAATAGGTATGAGTCTCCCATCCAGAGGGAACCTTACCATAACTCTTTCCCAAGTAGACAACTTGGATGGTGACTTTATCAATTTTATCGAGATTTGGGTCTCAATTCTTTTATTCATTAAAATTGGCTTATTGTGCAAACTTGAACTAAAAATGTTTTATCACGCCTAAATCTAACCAAACCTCTAGTGGGCGCCGCCTCTCACACAGGCGCCAAGGAAGACCCACACGTCATCGACACCTCACAGTGGCGACTCTACTAGGGAATTATCTTTTAACTTGCAAAATATTGTTTTGTTTTAAAAGCTTAAAAGATTAAGACGAGTACCGAAAATCATTTACTTAATTCAACCCGTTTTCTTTTTCATCATTTGGGAAAATTATCACACTCTATCTTCTCATCTCCTTATTTTTTTAGTTAGATGCGCTCTTCTTCTAGTGCTAGGTTAGGGTGCCCATTTATTTCCACAGCACTCGTAACGGTGATTCCCATGACCACCAGGGATATTGGGGACACCTTAGTGGGTGGAGCACTCATTGCCATCTCCCTCCAAAAGAGGCTTGATGCGATGGGAACCTTCTACATCAACTTTCAATATGTCCCTACTCCATTCTTAACGAAAGCCTTAGAATTTTACCTTCTAGGTACCCTAATTTCTATGTGAGATTAGACTAAGGAAGAATACCCTCAGACTCAGTGGGAGAAATAAGGATAGAACCGATCGATTTGCATGTGTTGTGTTACATACCCCTGTGATTAACCCCACTATGCATCATTGTGATTTATGCATGCATACCACATCCCATGCATGTACTGATCTCTTGGTTACCACCTCAGTTCAAGATCAAAAATCGGCGATCCCATCTAGCACTCATCCTGGTCCTTATCATGGCTTAGCTTGGGCAATCAATTCAAACAGGGAACCCAACTCTCCACATAGTTAGTAGTGGGACCCATTCACTCCATCAAGAGGCCATCCTACAGTTTTTCCACAATAGGGATTCGAGTTGGCTACCGGACTTCGTGGACAATCCTCCCTCATTTCATGGGTTTACCCTATAGTGTGGGCCACGACCAAGTGGCTCATCCTATGACTCTTGATTATATCTCACCTTGGGGTACTCCTCTATTGAACCTTTTCAAGAAGCTGAAGAAATACCAATTAATTGATCATCTCCGACCGTATATTCTGCCAAAACCTGAGGAGAGGGGCAACTTCTTCATATATCATGTCAGTCGTGATCATCCAACTAGGACATTTGAGGACCTCCTCAAAGCCATCACAACACTAATCGACGAAAGAAAAGTCTGCGAGCCCTAAAGGAGAGGGGATAAAGTAGACATGATCAACTCAGGATTAGAAGAAAGTGAGGTATAGAAACCCATCATGGAAACCAAGAAAACAAGAGAAGAGCCGTCCATGCTTGACCTTATAACTATCAGACAATGGAGTGGGGAACCTGTCCATGGCTACTTTTAGATGTGGTTAACCATTGTAGTATCCCTTGAAAGGAAATCTCAGGAGAAGGAATTACCTAACCGATTCAACTTCGAGTTATCTCCTCACCTTTGCAAGATAGCATTTATGAGTGCATACAAAACTATCCCTGAGAGCTACATAGTAGCCATAGAAGCAGAAAAATGTTCTAAATAAATGGAAGACAGTGACCCATCAAAGATTGAAGTAGACAAAGCCATTGATACTCTTACCACTTCAATTTACACTGTCTTATATTTGGGGGATAAGAAGAAGACACTAATTTAGGAAGCCTTGAGAAACCTGGCCCTAGCCACGAGGGAATCTGTGGAAGATGTGTTGACTAAGAAATAGTTGCAAGACCTGGATCGCGACCTAACTCACATTCTGATGAGTGACTAAGAAGGCCCTCCACCTGTGGAGGATGTCAATGCGATTGTATGTAATAAAAATGATGTAGCCTACAGGTATCCTAATGATAATAATAATGCTTTTGCTTACTGGTTTGATGTTTCACCTAACGGCACCATGCATTCATCTGACCATGCACATAACATTTTTAGCATTCATGACGCTTTATTGCATGACATCAATTTAGGTACTAAGGAAAATCCAAAAATGGTAACTACTTCCGGTGGTTTAACCCCTATTAAATAAAGAGAGATAATAAAAGTGCTTAGAAAACATGTTAACACCTTTGCTTGGTCCTACGAAGACATGCCCAGGGTAGATTGCCAAATTACCGTGCATTACATCCTGACTGATCTCAAGTTCAAACCAGTCAAACAAAAGTTAATAAGGTTGCGTCCAAAATGGGCTGATAAGATCAAAGGTAAAGTTACTAGATTATTGGAAGCTAAGTTCATTGAAGTAATTGAGTACCCGACATGGTTAGCAAATGTTATCCCGGTCCCCAAGAAAGATGGACAGGTCAGGACGTATGTCAATTTTTATGATTTAAACAAGGCATCCCCCAAGGATGATTTTCCATTACCACACATCGACATGTTAGTAATCAGCGCTGCTAGGGCCGCAATGTACTCATTTTTAGATGGGTTCTCTGGGTACAATCAGATCTTAATAGACATCATCGACATGGTCGAGATGACCTTCATCATAAAATGGGGAGTGTATTATTACAAGGTAATGCCTTTTGGGCTAAAGAGTACACTAACAACTTATTAGAGAGTAGTAACCACCTTATTACATGACATGATCCATAAAGAAGTTGAGGTTTATGTAGACAACATGCTAGTAAAGTCTAATACGAGGGAAGAGCACCCTAAGATTTTGGAAAGGTTCTTGACTAGGATTGAGAAGTACAATCTGTGCTTGAATATAAAGAATTATGTGTTTGGGGTTACATCAGGTAAACTCTTGGGCCACATCTTTAGTCAAAGGGGAATTGAGGTCGATCTTGATAAGGTCAGAGCTATTCAAGAAATGCCTATCCCTAGAACTAAAAGGGAAGTCAGGTCATTCCTTGGATCACTCCAGTACGTAAGTCATTTCATTATCAAGTTAACAATCATGTGTGAGCCAATCTTTAAGTTGTTGCGAAGGAAGCAGCCTATAGAGTGGAATAAGTAATTCCAGATAGCATTTGACAAGATAAAGGCTTATCTTATGAGCCCCCTAGTTTTAAAGCCTCTGATGCCCGACAAGCTGTTGAGTCTGTAATTAGCCATAGAAGAGTCATTTGTAGGGGCAATGTTAGTTCAAGAACAAGAGGATAAGAGTGAGCATGCCATCTACTATATAGCAAGAATTTATTAGAATATGAGGCAAAATACAGAGTAGTAGAAAAGACTTGTACAACGATGGTGTGGTTGATTAAGAAGTTGAGGCACTACTTCCAGTCCTACAGAATTTAAGCAGTTGTAAAGGTGGATTCGGGGAAGTATCTTTGTTAATCCCATACATTGGTAGGGTACTCTCTTGTTGGCTTCTATTACTATCTGAGTTTGATATCGAGTATGTCACAAAGAAGGTCATTAAGGGGAGAGCAGTGGCTGAATTCTTGGCAAGTCAACGAGTAGAGTCTGATTATGTTGAAAATTTGGATTTCCCTGATGAGCATTTAGCAGCGGTGAAGTCTGAAAAGGTCAAATGGACCATGTATTTTGATGGGGCTATGAACCAAAAGGGGGCAGGCCTTGGGGTAATCATTATTACACCACAAGGTAAGGTTATTCCTCTGAGCAAACAGTTGGAGTTTTCTGTCACTAATAACAGGGCTGAATAAGAAGCTTGTCTCTTTGGTCTTGATGCTCTATTAAAGATAGGGGTAAAGAAAGTCAGGGTGATGGGGGATTCCGTATTAGTAATAAAGCATGTTGGGGAGAGTGGGAAATTAGGGAAGCGTCGCCCTGGCCGTATGTGGAAGCAGTTTGGGGTTTATCAGCACGGTTTAGCCAATGCCTATTCTAGTATATACCTAGGGATCAGAATCAGATGGCAGATTCCCTAGCTACCCTAGCCTTTACGTGGGGAGGAGAAGAGGCTCAACCTATCCATCTGCTTATAGTAGAAATGGCTCATTCGCTATTTCATGAGAAGGTTTAGGTTATGGTTGTAGAGGAGCAAAAGTCCTATTTGTATGATGACATTAAGAGGATTCTTAAAGGAGGGCAGTGTCCTAAGGGGTCATTAGGTTCAGACCTTCTAACTCTCAAGAGATTGGTGACCCAGTTTACTAGTCGACGAAGATCTCTTTAAAAGAACAGCTGAGGATTTATTGTTGAGATGTTTGACAGAGGAAGAAGCAGAAAGGGTAATGACTCAGGTACATTTAGGGGATTGCGGCTTGCACATGAATGGGATGGCTCTAGCCAGAATGATTTAGAGAATGGGGTACTACTGGACCATAATGAACGTTGATTGCATCGACAAAGTCAGGAAATGTCATGAATGTCAGATTCACAGGGACATACAACATCTCCCTTCATCCGAACTTCACAATTTGTCTACTCCTTGGCCTTTCTCGGTGTAGGGGATAGATATAATTGGCAAAATTCGGCCATTATTAACCAACAGTCACCGATTCATCATAGTCACTATTGATTATTTCTCAAAATGGGTAGAGGCTGAATCTTACACCAACATTACTGCCAAAAAATGGCCAAGTTCATAGAGAGGCATATTTTTACAAGATATAGAATTTCGCACCATGTAGTTTCTGACAACGGAGTTCAATTTCAAGGGGCCACGGCTGAATTATTTGAGAAATTCAACATTGAGCATCACATATCTTCTCCTTATAGGCCACAAGCTAATGGGGTAGTCAAAGCTGTCAATAAGTCAATAAAAAGGATTTTATCAAAGATAGTGGCTACCTATAGGGATTGGGCTGATAAGCTTCCATTCACAGTTTTAGGGTATAGAACCAATGAAAGAACTCCCATCGATCAAACACCTTTCTCCTTGGTATATGGAATGGAAGCTGTGTTACCAGTTCAAATAGAAGTAAGATCTCTAAGAGTGGCACTTGAACCGCAGTTAAAAGAATCAGATTGGGTAAGAGCCAGGTATGAACAGTTGAATGCAATAGATGAAAAGTGGCTCAGGGCACTTGACCATCTCCAGATGTACCAACAGCGTATGGGTCGGGCTTACAGCAATAGAATCAGATCCCAGAAACAACCTCTCAAAGTGGGTGATATGGTCCTCAAGCAGCTATGCTAAGTCAACACTAATGCTACGGGCAAGTTCAGGCCTAATTAGGAAGGACCATTTGTTGTGAAGAAAGTCCTTGGTAAAGGGGGAATTAAGCTTATGGATATTGAAAAAAATGAGTTCGTGAATCTAGTGAATCAAGATAGGCTCAAGCGTTATCATGTCTAGGTCAAAAGGATTATATCATAAAAAAAGCAGCACAAAGAATAAAAGAAATAAAGAATAAAACACCCGGTGAGTGGTCCTCTATTGCTCGGGCAAAAATTAAGGTGTAGCCCGCTGATCTGTATCTTGAAAACTGATCATGCAAAAATTAGGGCACTCCAGTGTAAATAAAGCCTGCTAAGCAAAAACCTGAAAAGGGCAGCTTAGGCAAAAGTTAGGGCATAGAGAGAAAAATGTAAGTTACTTTCTGGAAAATCTATAAAAGACAAGTATGTAGTAGGGGTTAGTCATTGGAAATTATTACCATTGCCTATGTGCGTAAATTAATCTCATCAATGAACATGTTATGATTTTGCTAAGAATCTTGGTCTTATAAATGCATGCATGTCTTTAGGTGAAATAATCGTTGGTGTGTGAACATCAATTTTTCTCCACGTGTTATACGTCATTGTATTCATCTTTACCATGCATTTGCAGTATTCAGAAAAGCCTGCTGGATTGAATCCCGAAAGGGCGGTCCAGGAAAAAGCTAAGGCAAAAAGAAAATTTAGCTGGATTGAGCCATCAAGGACAATTCAGGCAAAAATTAAGACAACATGAGGGATTGAAAACCTGAAAGGGCAGTCTAGGCAAAAGTTAAAGCTAAAAAGAAAAAGTCCGCTGGGCTAAGCTGTGAAGGACAGTTCAGAAAAAATAGGACAAAAAGAAATAAAAAAATAAAATATAAATGTTCGATAGGTCACCTCACATCGAGGGGCATATACAAAATTTAGAACGTCACTTGGTCCCCTCACTATGACATCACTGGATAAAATACAGGTTCACTAGGCAACAATATTCAACAATCTCAGTTCAAAGTAAGCCAGCAAGCATAAAAGAAGTATCAGAAGTACTAATCCAAACATCATAATAAAAGCAAGTCACGCAGGACCCAAAAAATATCAAATAATTCATAATCATAATCTAAGCTATCGGGGGATCCTATCCCTGGCGACTCTCCTGAGGCTGATCCTGAGTATCCGCCAGTAGATAATCCACATCTATAGTCATATGGTCATCACAGGTATCTGCAGCTGGCTGGGCGGGGGCCCTAGTCTCTGAGGTCCCTATAGCAGCATCGGCAGCATCACTCCCCTCAATAAGCCGATCTGCGCCCCTCTAAGACACTAGATATGTAGAAAGATCATCCTCGGACTCATCATTAGAAAGAATCAGCGTCTACCTATCCTCAGTCATCCTTGCTAGCTGACCCCTTAGCGTCTCAATCTCAGCCCTCGCCCGAGCAGTCTCGGCCCTAAATTGGTCGGCCTTAGCAGTGCCTGCTCGCAGCTGCTCCTCCAAAAACCGCACTCTATCTTCCAAAGTGTCTAAATCCTGGGCGAACCTGCTCCGCTCCATGGCCAACAAAGTTTGCAATGAAAATCATAAGATCATTACACATATACAAATGTCATGGCATGCATGCATAGTTTTTTGAAATTTTGCAGGTAAAAGAAACTTACTAAAGTTAAAGCATCCTGGGCCAACAGTAGATCCTGCATTGAAAATAACCATGGGCTATCCTCTTGGCCTAAAAAATGGTCACCTGAAAAGGAAGGGTCATATTAGAATAAGACGTCTTAGGCAGTAATGGATAAAGGCAAAGGTAAAGGATTCCTTATATAGGTGGACCTAGAAGGAGTGAAACCAATAGGCTGGCTCGACTCCTCGAGCTTCTTGATAGCTCGATTCCCTGAATGGTTGAGGAGCCAGAAGAAAGTATCTAACTCAGCCCATAGGATGCCCTCCCTCACAGATTTGAAGGCTCGAGACCATTTAACCGATGGCTCAGGGGCTGCAGTAGCAGCAGACCTCTTCCGCATGGAAGTGGGAGGCTGTGGCAACAAAGGATCAGACTCAAGTTCACAGTCAATTTTTTAAAAAAGCAACCAAGTATTCACGAAGACCAAGTTAGAGGCATACTTGAGAAGAAGGGGTAGCAGACCTGGCTGAGCCCCTGATGCTCTAAATTATAGATTATCCCCAGCGGTCACCCCTTAGTCCTCCCTCCTCCCCATCCTCATGATCATCATCTTCATAATTACTCCAGTGAAACTCTAGGGGCTCATCCTCATGGTGAATCCTATCATAGGGTGGCAGGAGGGAGGAATTAATAAATTTAGCATAAGGTCCCTCAACAGAAATCACGCAAGCTCCCTCGCCCAGCAAGTACGACCCTAGATTAGTCCCCGACATGAGATGAGGCCATAAGACGCCTATCAAGATTGGGGGAGGGATCAGTCTCTCCACCATAGCACTGGTCCACCACCCTCGGACCCACTCACCGAAATACCACTCGCAGGAAAGTGGTGACTTTAAGACAAAGTGGCAGTCATCCCCGGCCCGCATCTACTTAATGGCTCTCTATGTGGCCAATCTCTCCCATGGATCTTGAATGACTTGCATGAAATAAATGCACTGTAAGCATCATAACCTAGTAAATACATTTTCTACTAATGGTTTGTCGAAATGTAAAATGCAAGTTCAGTAGAAGTAGTTTACCCGATCTGATCACAGCTGGCGTAAGAACTCTCGGTACTACATTATGGTAAGGGGCTGATTCTGCTAAAGCCCCATCTAGCTAGATATGATATGCAGCGCCTTAGGCTGCAGGGGCAAGCCTGGCCTAGGAATCAACCGGTGCTCAAAAGCCCAAATCTACAAGACAGAGCAAGGGTTAGTTGCAACACAAGTTTAGACAAAAGGTTAAAGCACAAGAGATCGGGTTGGGATATAGCAATAGTATCAGATGGCAGATCTTAAGCTCAGACTGCCTACCCGGACCCCTACATCTAATCTATAGTACAACTATGCCAGGATAGCCTGGCACCAGTTCTTGTAAGGCACAATTGCAAGATCCTCCACAGTAGAGAGTAAACCATAGTTGAGGTTGCTCGAGTATACTGGGAAGAAGACGGTGGTAAGGAATGTCAGCAAGAACAGCCAGGCGTACTAGTCCCTCCTATCAGTTGTAATAGGACTCAGCTGCCTAATCTAGTGAGCATGCAAATCCCCATACTTGAGCTTGTTCATCCCGCCCGGACAAAGCCCAAGTAATCTAGTAATGCAGGCCTTCATCTCAAGTTGAGAATGCCATTGGTCAGCATAAACATCAAAGTGGACCACATCCCCGCTCCACTTTAGGCCCGTCATGGCACAAACATCTAAGGGAGTAATGGTGACCTCCTCGATAGACAAGTGGAAAGTATGGGTCGTCTCCGACCACCTCTCAGTTAAAGTTAAAATGGCCCCAGGGGCTAAAGTCTTAGGGGCCTGAGGGATGGCCCTGATAATATTGCTGAAGCAGAAGGAGTTAATGCGGCTCAGAAGCTCTGTATTCCCCATGGCATGAATCTCCTCATACCATTTCCCGTAGAAGCTCAAGGCTCACACAATCTTACATTGAAACTGTAGAAATAGAATTATAAATTAACAGGGTTAGAACATAATAGATAAGTTAGAAATCAGAAAAGGATTGCAGAAATTAGAGAAAACAATGTTTTGTCCATGAGGACAGGACTCGTATGGGTCCCTTGCAAGTAGTCCCTCTTTGTAAATCTCCTCAAAAATCCAAAATTGTCCAGTTCCAACCAAAGTTCATCCAAAACTATTCTAAAAGCATCCTAGGCTAAAGTTACATGCATCAGGCTCTATTCCAAAGTCTAAAAACACCCTAATCTATGCCAGAATTCGAGAAATTATCAAAAGTTCAAAATTAGACAATAGAGAATCGAGTGAAATCACCTGGAGTTTTGAGGCATGGGTCTCGGATACGGGTGGGGTAGGACCCGTATGGGTCTTTGACGAGGGGGTTCAAAAGGCAGATCAGCCCCCTCGTATCCCGCCTCACACTAAAACTTCCCATTTTGCATTTTCCGGCGATTTTTCTCCTAAAATAAACCAAACATGTAGAAAAAGATCCTAAAGACCGGTCGCTTCTCCCTTCGACTCGAGGACCTACCCCGGTGGATGATCCGGGGCTTTGAGAATGCCCGGTTTCAGTCAGGTATGTGTTTTACGAGGGAGACTCTTTTCTAGGACTTACCCCTGCTTCTGAAGTGCCTCTAATCCCTTGTCCCAAGACCTAAGCCTCAAAGCTCCAGGTGATTTCACTTTTTTCTCCGTTTTCCAATTTTGAACTTTTGATAATTTCTCAAATTTTGGCATAGATTAGGGTGTTTTAGACTTTGGAATAGAGCATGATGCATGTAAGTTTAGCCTAGGATGCTTTTAGAATAGTTTTGGATGAACTTTTATTAGAACTGGACAGTTTTGGATTTTTGGGGAGATTTGCGTAGAGGGACTGCTTGCAGGCGACCCGTACGGGTGAAGAGGGGACCCATATGGGTCCTATTTTTAATACGGGTTCCACTCATGGCCCCTACGGGTGGGTCTTACCTGTACGGGTCCTGTACTCAGGGATAGAACATTGTTTTCTTTGATTTCTACAATCCTTTTTTGATTTCTAACTTGTCTGCTATATTCTAACCCTGATAATCTATAATTCTATTTCTGTGGTTTCAATATAAGACTATAGGAGCCTTGAGCTTCTGCAGGAAATGGTACAAGGAGATTCGTACTGCGGGGGATATGGAGCTACTAACCCGCATTGACTCCTTTGGCTTTAGTGATATTACCAGGGCCATCCCTCAGGGCCCTAAGATAATGGCCCCTGGTGCCATTTCATCTTTGACTGAGAGGTGGTCAGAGATGACCCATACTTTCCACTTGCCTATCGAGGAGGTCACCATTACTCCCTCGGATGCGTACGCCACAACGGGCCTGGAGTGGAGCGGGGATGTGGTCCACTTTGACGTTTGTGCCGACTGGTGGCATTCTGGCCAAAGGTGAAGGCCTATATTACTAGATTCTTGGGCTTCATTCGGGCGGGATGAACAAGCTTAAGTACGAGGATTTGCATGCCTACTGGATCAGGCAGCCGAGTCCTATTATAGCTGATAGGAGGGACTAGTATGCCCGATCTTTCTTGGTGACATTCCTTACCACCATCTTTTTCCCAATATACTCGACCAACCTCAACTATGGTTTGCTCTTTGCTGTGGAGGATCTTGCAGCTGTGCCCTATAAGAACTGGTGTCAGGCCATCCTAGCACAGTTGTACTATGGATTGGACGTAGGGGTCCGGGGTGAGCAGTCTGAGCTCAAGATCTGCCATGTAATACTTCTGGTAAATCCCAACCCAATCTCTTGTGCATTAACCTTTTGTCTGAACTTATGTTGCAACTAATCAAGAAAATTTTTGTGTAACAAGTCCATCCTAGCATAGGAGTTCTTCCCCAGCTAACGAGTTTTACAAGAAAAGGGGGGCCTCTCTAATAGAAAGAAGTTTTACCAAAGGATATCACTCTACTCCCCAACAGTGGAGTCGGTCAGTCAAGGGGTACATTCCCTATTCCCCTAGGAGTGGAATCAGTCAAGGAGCATTCCTCCCATCCTCCAGCGGCTAAATTACTGAAGGGGCATACTCCTATTATTAAGAATCCTAGGGGCACCTTACCCTAGGGTCATTCCCCAGTAAGAGAATCAATTCCCAGGGGTACCCCCCGCAGACCTAGGGGCATCCCCCCACTTCCTAGTAGCGGAATCCTCAGGTTTTAGGGGCATCCCCCCACAGATCCAGGGGCATACCCCACTTCCCAGCAGCAGGGGAACTAGCTCCTAGGGGCATCCCCCCGGCAGACCTAGGGGCATCCCCCTTCCTACAGCAACAGAAACGGTAAATCTTGCCCCAGTGTCCAACTCTCCTAGGGGAATTCTTTGAGATGCACCCCTTTAAGGGGCATTTCATTACAGAGCGATCAGACCAAACCTGACATATCCCACACATAATTTTTGGTGTTTGACTATTATCTCTTTTTAGGTTATTCAAAATTCCCTAGCAGGAGAGTCATCCATCTTAGGAAAGGCATACATCATTAGTCAGGAAAGTCATCCACCTTAGGAAAGGGATACACTAGTCAGGAAAGTCGATCCGTCTTAGGAAAGGGATACACCATCAGTCATGAAAGTCAATCCGCCTTAGGAAAGAGATACAGTAGTCAAGAGAGTCATCCGCCTTAGGAAAGGGATACATCATTAGTCGGGAAAGTCATCCACCTTAGGAAAGGGATACACCATCAACCAGGAAAGTGGATCCGCCTTAGGAAAGGGATACACCAGTCAGGAGAGTCATTCGCCTTAGGGAAGGGATACACCAGTCGAGGAAGTCGTCCGCCTTAGGAAAGGGATACACCATCAACTAGGAAAGTTAATCTGCCTTAGGAAAGAGATACATCATCAGTCAAGAAAGTCAATCCGCCTTAGGAAAGGGATACACCAGTTAGGAAAGCCATTCGCCTCAGGAAAGGGATAAACCATCAACTAGGAAAGTCATCCACCTCAGGAAAGGGGTACACATTAGCAAAGGAAAGTCATTCGCCTCAGGAAAGGGATACGCATTGGCAAGGAAGGTCATCAGCCTTAGGAAAGGGATGCGCGTTCCCTAGTAGAGTCACAAGGGGCATGCATTAGCAAAGGAAAGAAGTTCTCCTCAAGAAAGGAACTAACCCATATCATCACCTCAGGTATAATTTCTAAACCCTCACTCACATTGTGAGATCATACAGATCTATATCTGTGGTGATCCCACGAGGGGCAGTCTGTGAGAACTAGATTTTAACGATTCTTCTCACAAAATGATGATGAGAGCTATATGATGCAATCTCTTTTAGGTGTTGTCCATTAGAGGTGTTCCTACTACTACAGAGTTGAGTTTGGCCAAAGCTAGGAGACCTAGTCTGCCCTTAGAGACCCATACGGGTGCTACTTAGTGGTAGAGATCCACTGGCAGACCCGTACAGGTCATCCCTTCCATACGCTTGGGGGGACCTATACGGGTACCCTAGTACATGTACGGGTGGGGCCCTACCCATACAGGTACTCTTGTTTCCTAAACAGGCTCTTTTGGAAGGTAATCCTTTCCTATTTCTGGAAAAGGCAGGTCATGAACGCGCTTTATTGCGTTCAGACCTCCTTTCCCCTTTAAATAGGGCCCTTCTGTTCACATTTTCAACACACACACATTTTCATTCAAAATTATACTAAAATTCTAGCAGTTTCTATAGGTATAGAAAAGGAATAGTGGAGGTATAAGAGGAGTAAAATAGGGAGAAAACCCATTCTTTGAGGTTTTGTCCATATTTTATTCATTCCTAACTTCATTCACTAGGATTTAGGGGAGGTTCTATCCACATGAATAGTCACCAAAATAGTCTTATTTCACCATCTACTTTGGCCAGACTCTCTTAACAGTAAAGGGATCATCTCAAAGTGGATTCACGCCATAAAGGTAACGCTCCTGAGTTTAAAGAGACTCACATCTCAGTTATTTCATTATTATTATTCTCTACTTCTCTTGCTTTATCTATTTATTTCATTCCTTGTTTTGGGTCTGGTCCTAACCCGTATGAGCCTTGTTAGCACCATATATCCCCAAAGATATCAAATCAATGTGCCATACTCATACAGAAGGAAATCCCTTTTTATTTTATTTTTCTTCCATCAATCCATTATTCTATTAATATGTAAACTGAATTGAACATAGTTTCTGTCTGGACCAGACAAGACTGGTACGGGTACACCATACCCGTACGATCCTCCCTGGTATACATATGGGTCCCACCTACCCGTACGGGTACCAGCCCCAGGCAGATTCCAGAATTTATTTTAATCGGTTAAAAATCAATCTAACTCACCATTTTCGATGCGATCATTTTCACTAATAATCCGATAAATCAACTTATAAAAAGTTAAGATGTGTTTTAACAACAGAATACACTGAATTGTTGATTTATGATGTGTTATAAACTGTGCTAACATCTGTGGATGTTGGAGAATTTATTTTCATTTTGTTTTATAACTTAGAACAAATGTATAGGTTCTCTTTGCAATTCCCCCAATTTTCCCCCAGTTGTAATTTTTATTCCCCCATTTATTGCTTGTGCTTTATTGTAATATGTAAATGCATGTAAAGAGTGTAAAAGAGTGTAGAAATAGGATTTCTGTGATAATTCCCAAAATGATGAAAACTAAAACAGTTTTACGCGGTGATGTAATTTTAAATCAACTAAATGAGAAATAAGTGACTCATCCGATACCCGAATCTCTGATCCAATAGGTATGATTCTCCCACCCAGAGGGAACCGTACCAAAACCCTTTCCTAAGTAGACAACTTGGGTGGCAACTCTATTAACTGTATTGAGATTTGGGTCTCGATTCTTTTATTCATTAAAATTGGCTTATTGTGCAAACTTGAACTAAAAATGTTTTATCACGCCTAAATCCAACCAAACCCTAAGTGGGGCCCACCTCTCACACAGGCGCCAAGGGAGACCCACACGTCATCGACATCTCACACTGGTCTGGTAAGGATAAGACCCATTGCACCTGTGTTTCACCTAACACCCTCAACTTAATCTGTGGCAAGCCCATTTCAGTTTGGGCAAACCTTTGCTTTTCTGCAAACCTCGACAACCCCATCGATTGTCCTTTACCATTCGAGACCTTTGGCTCAGTACTCGGTCGCTACAGTATTCATGCATCAATTTTCAGCTTCTTCCAGTGGACTAGTCCAGCCTTTGGGAACTCCTAGGTGCACTACCTACCCTAAGAACCCTTTCAGCAGGTAGCCGATCCCTCGTCCCCACTTAGAAATTCCTCCACCATCTCCACCAGTTACAAACCACCAAGTCACGCAATCTCTGGGGGTGACACCTGAGGCCATAGCTTTCACCCGTCAGCTGATCAATGACCAGGTCACGCGGCCTCCATGCATGACACCAGAAATTCAAGCTTACATCGACCGCCTCATAGTTTCCACAGAACCCAAGAGAGGAGAAGATTGGGTCCCTAATAACTTCACTATGCCTAATATGGCACACTATAATGGGTCTAGCGCCCCTGCTTCTCATATCATTATGTATGAAAGGGTTATGAGGGTGAAGAAGTTAAATGATAAGGTCCTTGCTGAAATGTTTTCGTGCTCTCTATGAGGCCCAACTCTTGAATGGTATCACACTTTGCCTCAGCACATTGTCACTAATTGGAAGCTGCTCTTTAAAGCTTTGAAAGTGCACTATGGTTTCAATACCATGATGGAAATGACTCTCCAGTACCTTAAAGGGATCTGCCAGCTACCTAGTGAAACCTTCAAGCAGTACTTTAACCGATGGATGTCAACTCAGGTATTGATCAAATCTAAGTTGAGCCTTGAGGAGATGATTGTGAAACTCCTGGAAGGGTCTCTTCCCATTTTCCGCAAAGAGATGGCTACTGACTCATTCCCCTCATACAAGCCGTTGTTTAAAAATGCTGAAAAAATTAAGTGTGAGGCCGAGCGTGAGCGAGCTGAAAGGGCCGAAAAACCATGGTATAGGAAGAATAATGATACCCCTGTCGTGAGCCCTACACCTACCAAGCCTATGGCTTCCACTGCGATTCAGGCGGTCAGTCAGACACCACCAGTATTGACTGCGGTCTAAACTGGTGCCAACCCATTTGTCTTGGTGAATCGCTATAAGCTGCCACTCAGAATAATCTTTACTGGGTTACGGGAGGCTGGTTTTCTCAAGTCCCTCCATGAGTATAAGCCACCTAAACCTGAGGATGAGAACAACTTTTGCGAGTATCACGTTTAGATGGGCCATCACACTAAAAACTGTAGAAACCTACTTAATGCCATACAACATCTGGTAAGGGATAGGAAGATTGCTGAACCTGAGAAGGCACCCAGCAGCATGAATAACCCCCTACCGCAATTCGGTGGCAAGTAGGGATGTCGATTCCAGCCTGCCCGAAAGCTCGATCTCACAAAACCCTACGCATATGGAGGATGACTATTTAAATATGAAAATTTCTTTAGTGTCTTCAATTTGAACAACCTTTGGGACTTTCAATTCGACGAGCAACTTTGATTTTGTTTACTTGTTTCATGTTTTTCCCAATTGATCCCTGCATTCATATAAGCATACACATGATATTTTCAGTATTCGATATACTTCATTCCATGAAATTAATTCGAATAGAAATGAAACTTCTCAAGTGGTAACCATTTCCAATAATTTAACTCCTGTTAAAATGAGAGATAATAAAAGTGCTTAAAGATTGTGATAATGCTTACGCCTGGTTATGCAAAGGTACACTCAGAATAGGTCACCAAATTTCCAAGAAAGGGTACCATGTGCAACCCAATCAAATAGAAGCCTTACCATTTACAACCGTCGCACGGACTATTTCAAAAAGAGGACTCAACGGGTGGTCTGTACCCTATAAAACCCAAATTGTAATTGCATCGCGAAGATAAAAAGGCACCATCAATAACAGATTCATGGGAATTAGGCTTCACAATCTCTCTACTCTTTTGCCATTTCTAAAATACAGTCGATAAGATTCAACCATCATCAATTCTATGACACAGTCGTACAATGCTTCTCAAGGCAGACGAAAGTCACGATTGAGAGGACGATCAAATTCATAAAGGAACATGTCTTGGCTTGGTCTGACACATCTCGTCATACGACCTCACACAACAAAATCCAAATTTAAGAGGACTCCCAAATCGATCGAGATAGACATCAGTTGGCTCGGCACAACATGCCTCACCACATCATCTTAGAAAATGAAATCTTATTTCAATGAGCAACTTCTAAATTAACCGGGGAGATTTGTAATTGAACACTATCTTCTTCATACAAACCAC
This sequence comes from Euphorbia pulcherrima, assembly GCA_947683365.1. NCBI lineage: Eukaryota > Viridiplantae > Streptophyta > Magnoliopsida > Malpighiales > Euphorbiaceae > Euphorbia > Euphorbia pulcherrima. The sequence continues at coordinate 3,070,369 of CANTUS010000008.1, forward strand.
CGACGGTTAAGAAATTATCAAAATGGCAAACAAGCCAATCAAGAAGGCACTTTATAAGCATCAAAACTCCCACGAACCAAACCCTCGTGGTATTACCAATTGAAATCAAGCCTCGTACGATCAAGAAAGTACTCAATAAATGAGGTAATCAAGATCATGAGCATAGATAAAAGCAAGTTTATCGACCTAATCAACCAAGATGGGCTTGAGCGTTATCATATCCAAACAAAAAGAAATAAATCAGAAAAGCAGGACAACAAATAATATATATGTAATAATTCACCCGCCTTCTGGTCTTCTACCGATCAAGCAAAAATTAGGGTGACACCTGATGGTTGGTATTCTACAAACTAGCTAGGCAAAAATTAGGGCATCTCTTTAGAAAATTGCCCGATGAACTGAAAAATCGAATGGGGTGGTTTAGGGAAAAATTAGGGGCACGAGAGAAAAACAGTCATATGTTAACTTGAAAATCTATAAAGACTGGTTAACACTAGGAGTTAGATTAATGGAAACGGTTACCAACATCTTGTACTCTAGTTAAATTCATTCACTAAAAGTGTCTTTCGTACTGAAATCTTTATGCTTGTGATTGTATGAATGTCTGGCAACCAAATGGTGGAAACATTGCAAGTTGGCTTAACAAAGTGTACTCAAAGCCCATCCATAACAAGTTCACAAGATTCAATATCAAAATGACAAATAAATCCAGATAGGCTAAAAACATCCAGGTCTATGCAAAAGTCAAAAATAAGTCTGCTCGATTGAAAACCCGAAAAGGGTAGTCTAGGCAAAAATAAAGACTAAACAAACAAAAAAAATAATGAAAAAAAAGAAAAAAAGAGGATAGGCTGAAAATTTGAAAAGGACGGTCTATGCAAGAAACATTTCTGCTGGATTGAAAACCTGAAAGGGAGGTCCAAGCAGAAGTTAAGACAAGGTTCGATTGATTGAAAACCTCTAGGGGGCAGTCTATGCAAAATGTAGAACCAAAATAAAAATAATGAAGAAAAGCAAAGGTATGACATCATTAGGTGAAAGACAAAGATCACCCCCCACAAAAAGATCGAGCCTCAAACTCAACTCAAACTCGGGTCTAAGCCCTGCGTTGTAATCGTCCTTCAAGAACTTCACTCATGTCACATGACCCTACCCAGTCACTATAGAGGCATCATTTGCCCAACCATCGTGATCTAACGGAAGACCGTATGAACACGTCGATCTCTCCACAACCAATTATCCAACATCCACAGATCAGCAAAGGGCATTTAGAAGGGGCACAACTTCCTCCAACCGCTTGGGATCACCTGAAATCAATAAGAAGGGCTTGGAAGGGGTTAATTCTCACTTGGAGCCATCTACCGGTCAAAAATAAACCTCAAGAGGCACACTTAAGATGGTTCAGACGACCCATCAAACCTCCGGAACGACTCCTCCAAACCCTCCCCCCCCCCCCCCCGAAAAATCCTAACTCAATTTACAGTTCATACTTCTGTTTTTACTGTTGATCAAAGGGGAAAAAATATTTTTGTTTTACAAAATTGATCAAGCAATAAAAACATTACTTTTCCATTGACTAACTTGAGTTTCTCTAATTCTTAATACAGGGGCACCTCATGCAATCTACAAATGACAGTTGGTGCAAAATGCAAAACAAGTAACACTTGCTACTCAAATGACACTTGCAGCAAAACTAAAGGCGCTTGCTCCTGATTACCGGGGGCAACCCATTCACAAAAGTCCGACCTAACTCATAAGACCGTTTCGGCAAAAGACCAACCTAGCTCTTCGAACCCTTCTTGGCGAAAGACCAATCCTGCTCTTTGGACCCCCTTGGCAAACTCTCTCCACTAAAGACCGACCTGGCTCGTAAGACCCTTTTTGGCCAAAGACCAACCTGGCTATTCGGACCCTTCTTGGCAAAAGACCTATCCGGCTCTTCGGACCCTTCTTGGTGCAAGACCAATCTGGCTGTTCAGACCCTTCTTGGTGCAAGACCAATCTGGCTCTTCGGACCCTTCTTAGCAATATCTCCTCAAAGCCCAAGCCCGACCAAGGGGCAAATAAAGCTCAAAGCTCAAGCCCGACCAAGGGGTAAACCAACCACAAAGCTCAAGCCTAACTAAGGGATAAATCAGTCACAAAGCTCAAGCTCGACCAAGGGGCAACCCAATCTCAAAGCTCAAGCCCGATAAAGGGGCAATCCAACATCAAAGCTCAAGCCCAACCAAGGGGTAAACCAGTCACCAAGTAGAGGCACTGGCGGAATTAAAACCTTATCATCCATCAGGTACAATTCCTAACCCTTGCCCTTTCAGGTGATCATACTGAGTTGTGGCAGCAGTGTTCCCCCGAGGGGTAGCCTGTGAGCACTGGATTTTACAGTCCCTCTCACGAGACGATGGTGACGTATACCCGATTTTATTCCTCATGATAAAAATTCTTTTTTGAAATTTTTATTACTGATATAAAATTCTCTACGAATTTTATTTTAGGAAAAATTCAGTTTGGCGTGTCCGATAATGTGTCAAGTGGTAGCTCAGATTGATGATTTGCACCCAAAAAATAATTTAGTCCAAAATACCCATAAAAAGTCGAAAAGACTCCCAATAATTCAGTTCATCCCATTGAATGTGCTTTTGGCTGGATCTTCTCCCTTTTTCCCTGATTTCGGGGCGTAAATCGTGCTAAGCTTTTAAGATCTATCAAGAGAGTGAGGCCGACGGTGGCCTCGCAGATACTGCTGGCGGCATGGCTTTCAGCTGCAGAACAACTATGTGCCTTTTTACTTGATATCTGCAGGATAATTGATCCAAGGCAATTTCCAATGGATTTTAGCCTATATAAGCGGCATTTTCCAGCCATTTGAGAGGGTTGAACACTTGACACTTGAAATCTCCTAAGGATTTTGAGCATTTAGCTAGATTTAGTAGGATAAAGTTTAGATAAGATAAGAAAAGAGGATTCAATTCATCTTTTCTTGGTTTTTCTCTACTAAACTCTTTGATATTTAGGTAGATTTTCAGGTTTAGAATCACTAAAAATAGGATTAAGAGACCAAAATCACCCCTTACTTCCTAAAATCATCATTTGAGCTCCCCGGAGGTGTCATATGGATCACGAAGAGATGGATTCACAGGCCCAAGGTAAAAATTCTGAGTCTCATAACTCTTTGGCTTTCATTTTACTTATTTGTTGTGTTTTGGTTGCTGTCTATGCTTAGTTTTGGGTTTTTGGTTGCTTTCCGGCCAAAAATAGCTGCTGCAAGAAACTCAAGCCGCCGGAGGCATTTGAAGCCACTGGTAGTATCAATCATGCTACCAGCAGCATCGTTGATACCACTAGTGGCCTCGGTTGCCCCCAGTGGCCCCATTTTCTTACAGGACCCTTTCTTTATGGTATCCAGAATATCATACAGTGTGCCTATATAACTGAGATCACCAGTGGCATCATTGATGCCGCCAGCGGCCTCAGTCATGTCGGCAGCGGTGTGGCCTTCTGGACAACATTTTACTTTTCGGTTATTTCTGACCTAGTTTAAATTCTCGAAGCTAGGATGTACAATGCAACGACGAAGGTCCAAAACCTTCTAAAAATAGACCTCACCCCATACTATGTGGCATTTTCACTAATAATCCGGTTAAAACAACAATCGAGTCTAAAATTTGGATAAAATGAAATTTTCCCGCAAACGGCATTTAAATCTCATTTTTAGCCATCCAATCGAGCTCCATAAACTAAAATAAATATGCCATGTTCACGTTAACTCAGGTTTTGTTTTATTTACTAAGTATGCGTGCTATGTGATATGCCTCGTATAACGTGCCGTATTTGTGCTAACCGTTTTGTGCAAGTGGATTTAGGTTAGATGTATGTTAGGCCTTCGAGTATTTTATTTATTGTATAGAAAAATGTATAGATATTTAGAAAGGCATGTAATTATTATTTTACTTTTCGCATTCTATTTGGGATGACTGTAATAATTTATTTATCGCTTTTGAATGCTTGCCAAATAACGGGCTAACAACATATAAACCGAAAACAAAATAAGTAGGATGGATTAAAACCGATTAAGAAAGAATGAAATCTTTTAACGTGGCCCAATGTAAAATAGATAATATCATCTGAACTCGAAATCTCTACTTAAGGCATGGTCTACCACCCGGTGGGAAAATCGTACCAAAATTTCCCGATTGAGCTGAACGGGGTAGTGACTCTATTTTAAGTACGGGATTTCGATCTCCTATCTTTTGGACATTAAAATATGTTAAACCGTTTTCACAATCACCATCACGCCCATTAACTTTCAAAGGGATCGGTCCGCCAGCCCGGCCTCGCAACCGTCAAGTAAAATGTCGTCCGCTCACATGAAGCCCTATTTATAGTGCATACAAGATCTACCTACAAGACAATAAAATAAATACAATTTAATTCTGAATTAATTATATTGCCCTAATTGCATCATATAATTCATGTTTTATTTGTATGAGAAGTGATACGATTCTTTCCTAATAATTCTAAATATTGCTATTGTTCTTAGCATGATCTCATTTATTCAAATTTATTTCCTTGCTTTCAAACTTAATTCCATTAACTCTAATTTATCTCTTGCCTTTCAAACTTGATTTCATAAACTCCAATTTATTTCTTGCCTTTCTTGAATTAAGATTAATTATTTCAACAATTACAATATTCATTTTACTTGGATTATTTTTCGATGTAAAATGCTTCATGTTTATTCATATATCTCAGATTCATTTGTAAACCATTCGACTCTACATATCAGATTCTCAAACTTATATCAAGAGGTTTAGGATAACTCTCTTTTTCAGCAGAATGAAAAAGTAGACCAATACATTAACCAAACCTGAATAGCTACATGGACGATCATATAAAATAAAACACTTTTACATAAATCAAACTGTGATAGAAGTTTTGAAATCAATTATAATCAGATTGAATAGCCATCACTAATCCAACCTAATTAATTTAACCAAACGCCCAAACCCCAATCTGTGACAGACTCTTTCTTCGAATCAAACACTCAAACTAATAAAATAACCCCAACACTATTAAATAAACAAACTATAATTGAAACGCTACAATAGGCCGACAAAAACTTATTGAAGCCAGCCTCAATTCAAGGTCTAAGATCAACGGAGATGGTCTCAAGCTGAGCTCAAGATCAATGGCAGAATTATTTAGGGCACCGGTTAATTCATCTTCAGCCGACCTAATTGCAGCTAATTCCTTGGCCTTAATATCGGCCAAACTCTCCCACTCTCCAAATAAATTTCGAGTGAGCAGATTCCGGCGGTATTGTTCATCATCCTCGGGAATTATTGTATGGACTCCCGCCGGAGGTGGACCGTTAAGGCCGGAGGTGGAGCTGGGATTATCATGGCGGGATGAAAGTTGTGCAGCAGAGGGGAAGCTTCCATAGCAGAAACTGCAATGGAGTCCAGCCATGGGAGCTGATGATGGTGATGAATTTGAGTTCATTGCCTTTGACAGATATTAGGAGGAGAGAAATTAAGAGAGAAAAGAAGACGATGGATGGAATGCAGTGAGGAAATTGTTCAGGCCATTGTTGCTATATAAAGGGGGAAAATTAGGTAATGTTCGTTTAAACTTGTTTGGGGACATGAATTTAACTTAACTTATTTCAGTGTGAGTGTATAACTACACTGAGCTTATTTTGTTTGGTATATTTGTAGGTACTTCATTGATATAATCTTATTTGATATTTCATTATAGTTAAAGCTCTTTACTTTTCCCTACATATGTATTTAGTGCGATTAACTGAGCTTATTTAATTAATAGTCTAAGAAAATATGGTATGAATGTCTCTTTTTTTTGTTATACTCGAGCTAGTAAAAGTTGTGAGGAGAATCGGCACACATATATAAAACAATGCTCAAGCCTCAAGCAATGTAAGATGTCCAATAGACATCCTCACGCTCAAATTCATTTGGAGCATGGAGTAAATACCAATGAATGGTCCAACATCATAACCATACTCTAATATCATGTGAAAATTAGTCTAATTCAGCCCCCAAAAAGCATCTCAAAGGTGGCCTCACACATACAAGCAGCAACAATGCTCACGCCTCAAGCAAACATCTCCAACAAAAGTTACATACACTAGTACAAAATGGGCCAGTAGGGTCGCACCTTTTCGGTCGGTTTATGAAAAACCGTCTGGAAAAGTGTTTTAAAAAATGCGGAGGAGGCATTACGGAAGGTTAAAATTCAATAATCGTCCGTATTGTGCAATGGTAATTGTAAATGGACAATACGGACGGTTATTAACTTTTAATCGTCCATATTACTCAATAGTAATTCTAATGAATAGAGGTATACGGACGGTTAAAAGTTAATAACCGTCCAAATTGCCTTAAAATTACCTATACTCTCAAACCATGACACCCTTATTCTCTGTCTATCTCAAAATTGGAAAATCCCCTCCCGCCCCCTAAAACCTCTCCATCATTTTGCTCCGCCACCCCCACCACCGCCGCCTCTGTTTCTCCTTCTCAATGCCGTCTCGCTGCCCCTAAATCCACTGCAAAACCCTTGCCGCTGCCTCCACCGCCCCTAAACCCAATGTAAAACCCTTGACAAATATCGGAAAACCCAACCCCTATGCCTCTGTCTCTGTTGTTTTCTCCATCTCGCGGTCGTGTCCCTCCGCCATTGCTTCTCCTTCTCGCTGTTGTCTCCACCGGTGGAGAAGATGAAGATGCTAACCTCGATTTATATATCTTCTTCTTTATCTAGGGTTTTCTTGTTACTTCCTTTAGTTTGATATATTCTTTGTACAGGAAAGCAAAGCTGTATCGATTTGATAAGGATGGAAACCAAGAGAGAGGAGCCGAAACTGTGAAGTTGTTGAAGCGCAAGGTTCACCTTGTCATGTGCCAATCCAAGACTCTCAAGATCTATGCTAATCATATAGGTTCAAATTTTTCACTTGCTTGATAGCTGATCATTGTGAAAGTTAATTGACTTATGCTAGATCTAAAGCGATCTTCAAATCATTGTTTCTTTGATTTGAAACTAAAATTTTAGCTGATCTGATTTGTCTTACTATTTTGGAGCTTCACATGTTACTAATCAATTGAATTAGATTTACTATGTAATACTGTGTTGAAGCTTTGCTATTTTTTCTTGGTCTATTCTCTTGTTTTGTTTATTATTTTCTTACTACATATGCCTGTGCTTTTTCAGTTGGGCCATCTATTAACGTCCAAGAACATCATGGAAATGAGAAATTGTGTGAGTGGCATGTTGTTGATCTTGCTGATGGAGAATTGAAGAATATGGTTGATATATCTTTCTTTGCCATTTTGATTGACTTTAATTTATTGTAAGTTGTTTTCTGTATATTTTTATAGTGGACTGATATATGGTTATTAGGAAGCAAAAAAATTTGGATTTGGAAGTAAAATACATTTTGAGAATACAATACTGAGATGTGAGCTTTCATATTTCTCTATTTGTCTTGTGGCAAAAATTTGTATTAGAGTTGTTATTTTGAGATCTTCTTATATCTATAATCACCAGTTTCAGCTTCATTATGTTGATCATTAACACTAGACACTATATATACACTAGACACTGTATATTTTATGATCTTATATCTGTAATCACCAGTTTCAGCTTACAATACAGTACTCTACTTTAATGTCTATTTTGCAGGCCAATACTGTGGCTGCCTTTGCCAGGATGACTGTTGAGGATTCTAGAAAGATCTTGCCTCCTCAATTTTATCACCTATAGGTCATTTTCCCTGAGACTCAGAAGTTGAGCTCTTACTTCCTCACTTGATTATCAATTTTTGATTTGTGCTGTTCTAAGTTACTGATTTGATTTGATTCTTGTTTCTTCAGTTGGCTTGGCTTAATCTTCATCTCACTAACCAATTAGGTGTAGCTCAATTGTTACACCACTCAATGTTAGTGGTGGGAGGTCCTAGGTTCAATACCTAGCCTCTTCAAAAATTATTCTTAAAAAAAAATCTTCATCTCACAAAGATCTGGCCCTATGTCAATGAGGTACAAACTGTTTTCAATTCGAGTCTTCACTACTTATGAGTTCAGGAAATCTAGGAATTACTACATTTTCTGAAGTTAGGGTTTGTGTGGTTGTTTTGAAAGGAGTAAGGCTTTGTTCTTACAAGGAACTGAACTGAATCAATACTGGTTATGGACCGAATCAACATGACAAACACCCTTACATGGGAGATGGGGTCAGCTGTAGGTTTTCTCACACAGTAACCGTAATCGGCTATTGTATTCATAATCGGATTTTCTGCTGGAAATACCTGGATAGTGCTGGGTCTGAGTTTGGGTACAAAGGGGTGGGAGCAGTTGCGGCTTCAACAGTTTCCCTTCACTATACCATGGATGTAAGTATGAATTTTGTAGGTTTGAATTATATTGGAATAGTTTAAGTATTACGTTATGTTCTAGATGCTCAAATTGCGGCTGTGATGGGAAAATAGTGTTTTAAGCTTGCTTTATGATGTGGGAACTGTTATTGATTTTTGCTTTTCATATGTTGGCTTGTCTATTAAATTTTAAGTGTAGTTAGTTGGATAGTATTTTATTTATTACCTAGCTTCTTAAGGTTTTAAATTTCTTAGAGGTAGCTAGGCTTTGGAAACATTAACATTAACTATTATTGTAAATGCAAGAAAGTGTTTAATTTTATTGTATTTTGAAGTGTTTTGTTAGGAGAAATTGATTGTATTGTATATAGTACTGCTGCTTTTTACAGGTTCACTGATTGTGAATGAAGCATTGAATTTTTTAAAAAAAAAATCTAAGTATTTCGGACGGTTGTTTACTACAACCGTCCAAAATAATTAATATTCTGGGATGAAATTCCTCGGTGTGTTGCGGACGGTTCTTCCTAAAGAACCGTCCGCAATAATCCTTATTGCGGACGGTTCAAAAACCGTCCGCAATAAGCCCGATCATTCCCATCGTGATCTTTGCGGACAGTTTGAAACCGTCCGAGGAAGCCTAAAATAACCGTCCACAATGAGCTTTTTTGTACTAGTGATAAACAAGTAGGTTCATTTTTCATAAGAAAAAACACTTTAAGACTCTTGAACTTTTATATATTTTTCTTACTAAATTCTTCGATAAGTTTTTTTATTCAATTTGCGCAGATGGGCTTACAATAAATAGAAAGAAAATTCTCCACCCATCTCGGATGTGGTTTGAACTTAAGACCTCTATAAGCCACACATTCAATCTTATCACAAGACTAAAACTTCAACACTGATAGAACAATATATTCTATTGTGTATTATTTTGTGATTTACCATGTAATTGTCTAAGGACTCTTCTGTAATATGTACAAAACCCTACATATATACATACAGCCACTCAATCACAGATTCTTATAGTCACAGAATAAATTCTACTTATAATTAAAACTTGCACATATTTGTCTTGAGGAAGTTGCACTATTTATTGAACTTTCTTATGTTATGACACAATTTTGAAGGAAAGCAAAAGATATTAGAGTTTACCAGATGGATTTCGTTCATAGTCTCTGTTCAATGTTATGGTAAATATAAATAAACTCATACCTCCAATTTAGTCTTGCATATAAGTAAAAATTATATTATGTATCAGTTAACATGTACTATGTACCCCATACATGATAGATTCATGTTAAATTTGCAAATATTATCAAAATAAAAAGATTTTGTACTTAATGTGATGAAAAAAACAATAATTTTAGGGACCAACCCCCAGTTAGTCTAGTAGGATGATGTGTTAAGTCCCTTAAGCATTTCATTGTGGTCGCAAGTTCTTTCCTTAAAAATGTGAATGGAGCAAACTGGGTTGAGAGAGACGCCCCTTATATGTGCCTTTGCAATTATCGATTTGGATTAGTCGATTATTAGACCGGATACTAAATGATGAAAAATGAAAAAAAATAGGGAACATTGTGAAAACTATCCAAGTTAAAGGTTTTAAAGATGTATTTTTTTCATTTAAATAGAGAGGATTTTTGCTTTTTTTTATACTGATAAAGGCTTAAAATAATAAGACAATGAAAACTCATGTTATTTTTATAAAAAAAGAATGATTACAGTCGGTAGGATTTCAAATAATTTTGACAGGTTCTTATTTTTATTTTTTAACAACTAAATTCGCTGAAATTAGAGAAACACAAAATAATATGGTGTGGCTTTTGCCTTCTATAGAAAATAAACGAGAAACATCGGATAAAAATATTTTATTTAATGATAATAAAAAAACTTACACATAATTTCAAAAACGGTACTCAAGAAAATAAATTTCTCAAACTTCAGCATACATATTTTTTTAGTGAATAATTTGTGTATGAAAATGAAAAGGCCGAATGCATCATTTACCCTCAAACTTGGCATGAAAAATCAGATGCTATATCAAATGACGGGAGTCGAGACTACCAAAAATAAATCCCTGCACAAAGTAAACTGGTAGTTAGTAGCGAGCAGAGGTAGATCCCACAAGGAATGGTATTTGACAACGTTATTCTTAGAAGATAACACACAGCGTGACCTAGCAGTACTTTCAATGGAAATTTGTAGATCAAAACTAAATGAAGCAGGTAATAAAACAATGAGAAACAATAAAGTAGAGCAAGACTCAACATCATGGTGATCATGAGACGAGGAATTAATTGCATCGGGACCTAGATTTAGTTATACGAGCACTCATGCACCGTACAGTACTAGCAACTCTTCCTTACTGTGTATGCATGGAGACCGTACTTTGCACCACGACCTCCCTCTTACTCACTGTGTCTCTCGACTTCGCGCTAGAGAGCTCACCAATGAATAACAATAAATATTAGAAAAGCCTAAATCCTTACCGACAGGTAGTGAAGCACTCCCAACAGGCGTAAGATTACCTTTCTCCAGTCTCGATGGAGACTGTTATCACTTTATCCCTTTTCAAGCACAATTACGGATGCAAGAATTAAGATTAACAATAATCACAAAGACTTACCAAATGGTTGATCAGGCCAAACAGTGAGACTAGGTGATATTCTTACCATAGAACCCTTGAAGTATCGAGATTGGCAAATAGGTCACCTTGCAGATTTTTGTATTCAATTACGGTCCTCACACCATTTATACCCAGCCTTGACCCTTACTTAGTCAAGTCATAAAGAATTTAGCTAGACATGACTAAATTTAAATGTGCTAAAATATAAAGAAACTGAAAGTAAATTATGCTAAAAGTATGAAAACTGAAATTAAAATGAAACTTAAAAGCGATTTAAACTCAAAATGAACTTGCTTATTAAAATGAATCCGAAATAAAAAAAACCCAGAAATCTAAAGTACTTGAAAGTAAAGAGACTAAGAACTAAAGGCTAAAACTAGACTAAAAATGAAATGATCAGGACTGTTGTGAAAAGTAGGATGATCCTTTGAAGTGCACCGACCTTGGTATTTATAGCTAAATCCCCTCCTTATGCTTCCAATTTTGTGATAGAACAAGACTCTTTACATTTATCCTTTGGATTTTATTTCCTTCTAGTCTCTTTCTTCAAATGGTAGTAAATTCTCGTCTTTACGGAATTAGGATAGAGATTGAACTTCCGTCTTGAATTAGACTCTGCCTGAATAGGATTTGCCCGAATTAGGAGACCTTCCAGATCTGGAACTCTACGTGCTGCGGTATTGATATCTTCTCGATCGTTTTGAAGTGTTCTGGAATAATCGGGACTAGCTATCGCTCCCGCTGTCTATATTGGGTATCATTGAAAGGCTCTTTTTATCCAATTATCGCATGCTCTCTCCAAAAAGCCTTAAAAACCTGAAAAGACAGAAAAGGAAGTAATAACGGCTAAAAATACTAAAAACATGATCTTAATGATATGGAAATGAGCTTAAAAACATGTTGGAAATACAACCCATCATCGAACTTAACCCTCTCAAGCTAGCTCCACCAGTCACATTTTAGAGAGTGCAGTACACTCTTCGCCACATGTCAAAATTTGAAAAGTCAAACCAATGGTCATGTGTCACTGGCGTAGAACTTAAATTTTTCAAAAAAATTCCACAAACCTATTTCTTTAAAATCCCTAAACTTCCAATTATTTCATTTTAACCATCTTCCTCTCTCAACCTAATTTCAATTCATTTCTCGTCCAATTCAAGCCTCCTTAGTCCCTTTTTTACCATTGCCGATTATCATTCCAGTTCTCCATTTCTTCCAGCAATATAAAGTGCTGGTCGATTTCCATTCTGCTTTAAATATGAATTCCCCAAGAGTGAGTGGGGAATTAATGTGGTTCAAGAGGTGAAGCTCTTGGCTAAGAAGGATGATCGGGTATCTTTGAATACCACCATTGATGATCTCGTTCAGCTCAATATGCAATAGTAAAATTCTCATATTTGTTTGATATATTCACAAATTAGAATCTTTGTGTGCTTGGAAATGATAAATGGAGATATTTTTTTTTGCTTGATTCATATTATGTTTATAATTTAATTTTGTTATTTAAAAATAAATTGTGGAGAGTTGTGCTACGGTGAAAAATGATGGATAAGTGGGGATAAATTAATTTATTTTATGAAAAAAAATTACATGTCCCTAATTCGGTCTCTCCTTCCATGTCCTTTATTCATTTTTTAACACGTGACCATTTTTATTGTTATTTTTATTATTTTTCAAATTCTCTTTCCTACTTTCCATCTTATTTCTCTTACAAACTTTTCATATGTTAAAAAATAAATAGGAGACATAGAATGAGATTTCGAATTAAGGACAAATAATTTTTTTTTCCTTATTTTATCATCCAAAATTCTTCACTCTCCTAGAAAGTCAATTAATGCCACATAGGTTGCCAACATAGATGAAGTTAAGTGGTTCACTTTTGTCTGAGGGGGAAATTGGAACAAATATAAGTTTACGGTGATATATAATTTTACATACTAAATCCGAGGAGTAAATAATGCATTTGGCAAAGTGAAAATAATTTTAAAAAATAATAACTAATTAAGCTCTATCATAAGAATTTAGGTGGTCATAGAATAGTCTTGTTAGGTGAGGAACGTTACGGAGGGCTATATATATATATATATATATATATATATATATATATATATATATATATAAAAGATATTAAACACGTAATTATACAGTTTACAATACAATAATACAATTAAAAGAAAAAATAATATCAAAAGTATAGAAAAACTTACGTCTTTTAGACGTGTATAAATAGCCGGAAAGTGGTCGAAAAAAGTCACCGAAAACAGATCGGTGATCGAAAAAGTTACTGCCGGAGGGTGGTGGTTGTCGAAGAGTGGTCGGAGACTGTGGCCGGAGACTGTTGATCGGAGGCAGGACTGGTGGCCGGAGGCAGAGTGTCTCTCTCTTCTTTCTCTCTCTAAACTTTGCTTATTTTCGTTATGCTGAGAAATGGGCAGCACTTCGCCTTTTAAAGGCCTTGAGCCGGTTATCCGGTAAAAAAGACTGGTAGAAACGATCAACCGGTAATAGGTAAAAGGTGACCGGTCGAAGCAGTTGCTCAGTCCTTTAAGGATTTTGATGAAGCGGTGATAGATAAGAATCTCATCTTTTTAGAGATTCTAAGAAATCTCCAAGAGAGTTTTCGCTTAAGTCAACCGTTTCTTCAGGACTCTGTGCATCTTCTAACCAGTCAAAAGGATTGGGACAGGCAGGGATATTAATCTTCTCCTTTCCTCTACTGGAAGAGGCACCTGGTTTTTCTTTCTTTATTGGAGATGTATCCATTGGAGAAGGAGCATCGGCTTTTCTTTTAGGAGAATCATGAATGACAATCCCTTTAGGATTGGGATTGGAGGGAGTTGTTTTGACCTTAGAATTTAAGAAATTCATCATACGAGCTTTAAGCTCTTCCTCAGCCATTTTTTCAAGAAGATTCTCAAAAAGGGTTGGCAAGGGAGTGGAAGAATCTATTTTGTCAAGATCTGAGGGTCTTGCGAAAAATATTAATTTTTCTGTAGAATAGACTGAAGGTTTTTCAAAAAATTCAAACTTATCCCACCATTTAATGGCGATTTTTCTGACTAGCCAAGGCATCTCAATTTCATTAGCTGGTATTTGAGATATTAGGTCTCGCTGCTTACAGATGACATCATAGTCCCATTTTAAGATCCATGGAACTTTATAGAAAGCAGTGAAGAGCAATCTAGTGAAGGCACAAGATCCATTAGCTTCGCTGAATTCATTAAAGAACTTTCTGACCCTTTTAGGGAGGCAAATGTGAAAAGATCCCCACTGCTGGAACCAATGATGGAACCAATTTGGAAAAGTGGTCGTTGGTTTAACCAACTGGAACTGGATGAACCAGCTAAATATCCTAAAGCTATTATTGTATAACAAAGCCTGATCCCAAGCCTGAATATAATCGAAGTAACTATAAGCTATTCGATTATTCTTGTGCATAAAAAATAAATCGTTCTCCCATTCTTCGGGAGTTATGATCTTTAAGATTGTAAACTTGGGAAAGGCCCATTCATTGCCATTTCTTTTCATGGGTTCAAATTTAATTGAACCAGTGTCCTCTAAAACAGTTAGGTAGAAACCATAATCTTTGGGATAGAAGGGAACAGTTGAATGGTTTCTGGTGTAGAATGTGGCAACTTCGTAGGGTTCAAGTTTATTGTACCTATTTTCAACAGGACAAATAAAAATGTAGTTGGTGGGGATAAAAGGCCATATTTCCTCCTTTAAGGATTCTGGTTCTAAAGATATTTGGTAAGCATCGTCATCATATGAATCATTTCTACTTTCAGTAGAAAGATTATCTATTTGCTGCGATATTTTGGGAGTGCTTCTTTGAGGAGCTCTATTCTGGGACATGCTCCTTTGAGGAGTCTTTTGTTCTTGCCTAGAGGATTGTCCTTCAAATCTTTTAAGATTAAGGTTATTCCTTTTTGAAGTCATTTCCTGCAAGAAATTCTCGTGTTAAAAAATCTGGTAGGGAATTTTCAATTCCATTGATAAATTCTATATCAAAATCAAAGACAGACAGGATAGCTTGCCATCTAGCAAAAATCTGTTTAGACGCGATATTTTTAACATCTTTAGTTAGGACTTCTTTAGCACTTTTGCAATCGATCCTTAACAAGAACTTTTGATTTATTAAATCAGATTCAAATTTCTGAATGCACAATACAATAGAAAGAATTTCTTTCTTAATAGTGGAATAGTTTGCTCTAGCTCCTACCCAAATTCCACTGGTAAATCTAACTAAAGATTCAAAATCATTGATCTTTTGTTTAAGGATGCCCCCGTAACCGAGGTCTGATGCATAGGTTTCAACGATTTTGAAAGCATCAGGGTATGGTATAGATAAACAAGGAAGAGTTTTAACTCTTAACTTAATTCTTTGGACTGCCAAAGTGTGACTTTTATTCCACTCAGAAAGATGTTTTCTTAGCCGTTCAAATAACGGTTTTGCGTCTAAAGCATGATCTTTATAAAAGTCAGCTACGTAGTTTAGACTACCAAGAAAGCGTTGGAGCTAATTTTTATCTCTGATTTCATCAGGGAATTTGCTACCAAATTCGATAGCTCTATCAATAGGAATATATGTACCATTTTCAATGGTGTGACCTAAAAATTTTATACTAGTTTGGAAAAGTTTAACTTTTCTTGCAGAAACAACTAATCCATTACTTTTAACCAAATCAATAAACAACTTTAAGTGTTTGAAGTGTTGTTCAATATTCTTTGAGAATATAAGAACATCATCAATATAAACAATAGAAAAAGATGAATAGCAATTAAAGATGTCATTCATAATTTTCTGATATTCAGAAGGGGCATTTTTAAGCCCAAATGGCATGACATTCCATTCAAAGTGACCAAAAGGGACGGTAAAAGCAGTTTTATATCTATCCTTTTCATCAATTTGAATTTGCCAAAAGCCTGATTTCATATCAAATTTAGAGAAGATTTTAGCTTCGTAAAGTCTGTTTAACAGGTCTCTTTTGTTTGGAAGTGGGTACCTAATCCATCTTAAAGCCTTGTTTAAAGGTTTATAATTAATAACAAGTCTAGGAACACCACGTTCAAGCTCTGCTGCTTTTTCAACGTAGAAGGCGGGATAACTTCAGGGGCTATGACTATTTCTAATAAGTCCCTTTTGTAAAAGATCATTAATCTCTGTTTTACAGATTTCTAAATATCTTGGAGACATAGCAATAGGTCTGGCTTTTGTAGGAATAAATCTTTCATTAAAATCTGGCTCATAAGGAAGCGAAATAATATACTTCTTTCTTTCCCAAAAGGCAGAGGGAAGATCTGAGCAGATTTCAGAAGTGACTAATTGCTACAAGTCATCAATCATTTTCTTTAAGATAGGATTTTCCAGTTTATTTTTTAAAATTTTAAAATCTACTTCACTTTTGAGAGAAGTAATAAATTTTTCTTTATGCAATATGTTTTGCTTTAACACATTTAAAGTTTTACTTTTGGGTTGAGAAATGAATTCAAACAAAATTTCTTTTCCAACTATTTCAGTTGAAATACCTCTTTTAGAGATTTTTAAAGGAAACAAACTATGTAAGAAGGGGTTGCCTAATATGACAGTTTGATTTAAGTTTTTTACCATTATAAATGGTATTTCTAAACAAAGACCTTTATTGCAAATAGCGGCGTTATTAAGCTTGAAATTTACAGAAAGTTTTTCACCATTCGCAGTGTGTAATTGTTCAAGGGTTTTTGTAAAATACCTAGAAGGAATTAATCCCTCGTTGATGCAATTTAAATCTGCACCAGAGTCAATAAGGGCAATGGTTGTAATTAAAAATTCCTTATTGACAACCAGGGTGATCTTAGTATGCCACTTATAAGTGGTTACTTTGTTAATAAGATCAATAAAATTAAGATTCTCAGTCTTAACAAGTTCTTTGATACTTTTAGAATCTTTTTCAGAGACTTTTAGTTCTGTTTCTTCTAATTTGTTATCAGAGTTAGAATCATTTATTTCTAAAAAACTAACTCTTTCTTGGAGATCTTTAATTTCCTTTTTCATGTTATTAATTTCTGACTTTAAGTCATTAATTGTAGGTTCTTTCTTAGAATCCTTGAATCTATCAATTATATCTTTAAGATTATAAGTGATATCTTTTTCTTCTAATTTCTTTTCTAAATTAGTTGTCCTAGTACTTGAAGTACTAGCTTCAGTGCTACCCTTAACTATTTCTAGATATTGTTCTAAATGCTTTCTTCTTTCAGAAGGATCTTGAATTTGCTCTATTAGAGTTAGAATCATGTCTTCACTTTTAGTCAAGACCATAAGTCCATTTAATGAACAGAGAGACTTATAATTGTCACATTGACCATCGCAATAATTTTCTGGATTTTCATTATCTGAGTTTGACTCAGAAGTGTAATCGTTATTTTCAAAGATATAATCTTCCTTTTCAGAGTCTGTTTCAATTAACAAGACTTTTAATAACGAATCTTTAAGATTATTATCTAAAGATAGAGATTTAATCTGATGTTTCACCCTACATTTGTTAGAGTAATGACCGGCTTTTCCATATTTGTAACAAATGTTATTTGGAAGAATTTCATTCTTTTTAGATTTCTTTGAAGATGAAGCATTTTTAAAATGTCTCCTCTTATTAAACTTTGGTTTTAGTGCTTTAGAAGACCTTTGATCCCTCTGTTCATTTAGAAATCTTTTTCCTTTATGAATGGGTTTCTTAGATCTTTTCTTAATAGGATTGAATCTTAATTGTTCACAAAAAGATCCTAAAATTCTCTTTCCAGAGAATTTTTCACTTTGAGCTTGTCTATGAATTTTCAATTCATTGCAGAGAAGTAACCCTTCAGCTACAATTTCTGCAGAGATTTCACCATAGGTGAGAGAAGCATAAGGAATAGTACTGTTGTACTTTTTCTTTATCTTGTCTCTTACTCTATCAGCAAATAATCTGGGAAGTCCGGAGATAAATTTTTCTTTCCAGAAATCCTGAGTACAATCGTCTCGAGTATAAACAGCACTTAAGAAAACATCTTTGTACCATTTAAATTTAGATAAATCTCTACAGCACAAGTTCATTAACTATTCTATAGTTTGTTCAAAGAATGAAGATGTTGATCCTAAAAAGTAAAGGATTTGAGTATAGATGAGAACATTGACACCATCAGGGGCTTGTCTGTTCCCTTCAGTTTTAACTGCATTAAGAATATTATTCTTTGATTCATTTGAGACAAAAAAATCCCACCAACCTTTAAGTTGGCCAATGAAGCCAGCAATAATAGCTTCCGCGATACTTCTATCATTGTTATTATGTATCCTAGAGGCGGAGGCATACATCAAAATATACTGAATAACATTTTTGTTTTGATATTCAGATAATCAATCTATATTCCATTCTTCTATGGCTCTTCCATCAAAGGATACCATAGAAGGCCTGAACTCTTCATACTGTAGATTAATAGGTGAAGGTCTAGGATAGTAGGGTTTATCAGAAGAACCCTTAGAGTGGTAAATTTTATTTCTCTTTGTATTTGAAATGCCTATTGAACTGTTATATATCTATTATATATCTAACATAAGTCTGTTATAAGTCGTATAGTAGAGTTGTAATGAATTTGTAATAAGTTTGTAACAGCTCAAAAAACATTGGAAAAATATATCAAAATGGATGACATTTTGAAGATAAAAATGAGACGAACAAAATACTCCGAAGCGACATGCCGAAAAAATGAACCATTTGAGAGATAAATGTAAAACAAACAAACAAAACTCCTGAATCGCATGGGGATTTCAAAGGTCGTAAAAGGGTAAAGGAAAGTTAATTAAGGTAGTGGCATTTTGAGAGAAGATATTTTGGTATTCTTTTCCCTATTAGGTTAATTTGGTATTTATTTTGCCCAAATGTGTCAAATTGGACAATTTCCCTTATTATTAGTTCGTTGTGATTTTGGCCAGCCCACTGGCCCATCCAATCCTGCTTATAATGGAAACAGTTTTGACAAGCTAAGGGGGAGAATAGATCCGGCCCACCTTTCATATGGGTCCAAGTAATATTGTATGAGATAGACTTGGTTTTAGTATTAAAATTCAAGTACAGCTTGTTCGACACGATATAATAAATAATACATAAATTCAAGTTAGGCTCGTTGTGGTGACTTTGTTGTTTGCAAAATAAAAGTTACTTTATTTTTTTATCACCATTAGATTAATTGGCGTTTTTTAGTAATCTGGGGCATTTTTGCCAATTTTTGTTGATTGTGGGGTTTGAACACAACCCTACACTAGCTTGTTGGGTTTTTTTTCCTAATAAGATGGTGACCACTGGATCAAAGTCTAGTGGTTAATGGGGTGAAATTTAATCCAATGACAACAATTACAAAGTAAGCCAAAAACACATTTTTTACACATAAATAATCCTCACACACACACACACACACACACACACACACACACACACACACACACACACACACACACACATATATATATATATTATTCCTTTATTTTTATTGAATCCAGCTTAGAAGAAAAACTCTTCAGAAAGATCCAAGATAAGATTTTTGAAGACGATAAAAGTATATGATCAAGATCCAAAGATAACAAAAGCGTTGGATCTGACTTAGAAGAAGAACACCTCAGAGTCTAGAAAATATAAGAAGTATTAAAGGTTGCGCTCACAACACATCTTAAAGAAAAAAGCCAAGATATTAAAGACCACACTAATAAGAGAAAATAAAGCTCAGGGGAATCATGAGGATATTGGTCTTAGTCAACACAAGTTGATACCACCTCGAGTCAGAAAGAAAAGATTCTCCCAATATCAGAAGTTCATAAGTCAAAACAGACTCCATGAAAAAATTCACAAAGGGCAAATACATCAGAAGATACATCAGCCCACAAGCATGACATATTATGACAGAATCAAAGCTTCCAGAAGACAAATCCACTATAAACGCTATCAAAACTCAGCACTCCATGAACAGAATATATTCTTGTGAAGAGTTTGGAAGAGATAAGGGATTTTAGAGTTAAGGGCATCACATTATTAAACTCTCTAGTATCATTCCAAGGACATTTACCAAATCAAAGATATATCTGTCAGAAGAAGGAAATGCGAGAAGAAGGGCACTAAGAAATTGGTTTTGAGAAACACCAAGGATTTCCTCAGAATTACGCTTGCTAGAAGCTCAAACAATTTCATCAGAAGTAATCCACCTCTACTAAAGTATAAACACGCTCTAAGGATAATTTCTTCAATGAAAAAAGGAATGAAAGTATCGGTATTCTCAATATCAAAAAATATTTCTAAGAAATTGATAATCCCTAGGCAACTCACTTGAGTCCATCTTTTTCCAAGAATGGATGTCTTAATCTCTACAAACTTATGAAGTTGGCTATTTGACGCTAAAAGAGATAAGACACCTCTACAAAAGTAAGTTGACATGCAAAAGCAAAAAAGCTACTTTTAGCCAGGTAACGCTTGACACACAGAAAGCTGGAACCACTAAAATGATGTATTTGGTAAAAGTCAAGGTACAGATAGAGCAGAACAAGTTTGGACTCATCTAACGATTAGATTGATCTCATTCTAGCAATCCAACGGTCACAAGGAAAGAAGCTGTTTTAGAGACAACAATCAAAGGCTCATTAGAATATAGCCGTTCTGAGGAATGTACGATTCTCACGATGGTCAAAAGAAGATTCTCTCTCTAAGGCGCACATTAACGGTTAAATTCAGCAATGAGAGTATGAATAAGGCTCTAGCTACAACCATCGAAGAGTCGAGCAATTCCACAAGTGCAAACTCCATAATCAAGTAGTGAAAAATTCATCAAGTAAAGAATTTCTTTATAAATCTTTTTATAACACAAAAGCTCAATTAGAATAATACATTTCATATCTGTTGTACATAGTGCTAATTGATAACAAAGTACAAGAGCACAAATCCTTAATCAATCCACTAAAGGATAAGGTGATCAGACACTAGGCAAGGGTGACTTGACGAGGCTTCCGAGTTACAACAGACTAAGCAAGAGTGGTAAGGTCTTCAAGCTTATTCATAACTTGGAGAAGTTGGTGACATATAAGAATCTAAGAGGAGGGTACTCTTAGATTAAGGAGTCATAAGCAGCAAGAGAAGGGTACTTTGTGTGTGCAAAGGATTCTAAATTTGTAAAGGCTTCTCAACCTCAGAAGGAGATTGAAATAGTGGATTTAAGCTCGAAGGAGGAAACTCTAGGGACTGGATGTAGGCAAGGCTGAACTAGTATAAAACTCTGTGTTTGTTTTACTTTACATCGATTATATCTTCCAAACAAGTAAAATAATAGCACTAAACAAACATTATTCGTCAATAAACTTGCATCAACAACTAAAGTTAAAATTGGTTGATCTATAAGTTTATTATTTCACATCAAAATAAAAAAAGGAGTCAATCAACCCCCCTTTGACTCCTATATCACCCCCTCACAGGACCAATAAGTGGTATTAATGCTAAGCTCACTTAAATTCAACAGACTTAATAGTCTCGAGTCTAAAGATTCCTATGGGTGATAGATGTGAATGACTCCTTCCAGAAGTGATGAATCAAACTACTCAAGTCCTTCTAGAAGGATTGATTATAAATAAGCCCCCTCTCTTCTTTGGCCAGAACTATTCCTTTTGGAAAAATCGTATGATACATTTCATACAGTTAAAAGACATACATGCATGGTTAGCAATTGCTAATGGACCCTATAGAGCTACTATAGTTAAAAAGAGGAGAGTGCTTCCAAAACTTGAGGATAGATGGAATGAAAATGATGTCAAAAGATATCAGAGTAATGCATCTACTACTAACATGTTATATTATGCTTTAGATATTGCAGAATTCAACAAAGTCTCAAGTTATGAAATGGCTCAACGGATCTGGAGAAAGCTGGTAACCACCTAAGTAGGTAATGACAAGGTGAAAGAATCCAGGATAAACCAGAAGCTGAGGGAGTATGAGCTGTTCAAGATGGAGGATGGTGAATCTATATCTAGCATGAACTCCAGATTTACTAGCATCACAAGTAAACTAAAGAGTATGGGAAAGGGATTCTCAGAAGAAGAGAAGGAGAAGAAAATCCTCAGAAGTCTCACTATATCATGGGAGACAAAGAAGATAACCATGGAAGAAGCTCAACATCTTTATAACTTATGCTATGATGAGCTTATAGGATACTTAATCACTTATAAGATCACTCTAAAATTTCATGAAGAAAAGAGGACACTCAAGGGAAAGGAAAGGATACAAATGTCTCTCTTGGGGATATCCTCAGAAGGGGATGAAAGCTCAGAAGAGGACTTCTCTCAGTATAAAAGAAGGAGATTACTGAGACAAGACGATTCCTTAGAAGCAAACTCAAAAGAAGAAAGACTAAGAAGCTTCAGTCAGCAAGTTAAAAGAAGAATGCTGGGAGGAGAAGAGTCATCAAAAGAAGATGATACAGATGATGAGGAAATCTCAAATCTCATCCATATATTCAACAAAAGAATTCTCAGAAGGATGACAATTCTGAAGCAACTTCTTTCAGAAGATCAAGAAACGAAAAGGATAGATTAAAGAATCAGTCTCAGAGGAAGATGAAATCATCCTTTGTTTAGCTTGATGAAAAAGACACAGTCATTGATGAAGAAGGTGGTAATGGGCCACATGAACTCATCAAGGTCATCTACTTCAAAGGCAAGATCAAAGGAAGGGGAGAGTTGTGCTCTAATGATGAGGCTAAAGATGAGAAATCAATCAATGAAGAAGTTAAGGAGGCTATCACTGCAATATCTGAGGCCATAAAAGTTTTAACAAATAAAGGGTGGAAGCACGATAAAGGCGAAGCAGAGAGCCTATTAGCCAAAACCATAAAACAGATCATTGGGGTTCTCATCAAGGGGGTAAGTCAAGTGAAAGTCATCTCGCCCCCACCCAGCAGTATGAGACTCTAGCCTTCGACCGGGATATTACATTGATGGAACTTACCAAGGATGGTCTCACCGCCGACATCAACAACGAAGACCCTCCACCAATGGAGGATGATAAACTTTGATGTGTAATATTTAGATTTCTTTACGCTTTCATTTTACAATTCTACCTTCGAACCTTTAAGCTCCACGAGCAACCTTCATTTTGTTTACTTATTTCATGTTTTGCCCACTTGATCCATGTGAGCACGGGATTTTGTAGTCCCTCTCGCGAGACGATGATGACATATTCTCAATTTTATTCCTCATGATAAAAATTCTTTGGATTTTTTATTGTCGAAAAAAAATTTCCCCGCAAATTTTATTTCTCGTAAGAATTCAGTTCGGCGTGTCCGATAACGCGTCCGGTAGGAGCTTGAACTGATGATTTGCACCTAAAATTAAATTAATCTCTAAATACCCATTAAAGTATCATTAAAATTAAAAAAGATGCCCTTTGACATGCTTTTGACCCCTTTTAGCAGCTTTTTGAGCTTGTGGGCCTGCTGGCTGTCAGCTTGCAGGAAGTTGATGCCGCTAGCGGCATCGCCCATACCGCCGACGGTATCACCATGTCATCGGCGGCATGGCCTAAAATGGGCTTCTGCATAGACAACTTCTTCTTCTTCCTTTGACCATCTCTTTTTTGCCATTTCGGTGAAACTGGCCGAAAGGTCTCGAAGACCCCCATTTTTGCCTATATAAACATGCATTAAGGTTCCAAAACCACACAACAACACATCTGAATTTTAATTGAAAGGCTTTAGAGTGAGGAAATCAATTTTAGTTAGATAAGAAGTAGAAAAGGTAAGAAAAGGGATTCCAATCCATTTTTCTTAGTTTTTCTTCTTTGAATTGTCTTAGTTAAAGCTTAAAATCAGTAGACTTTAGGTTAAAATCAATTTAATAAGAGTTTAGAGACATAAATCCTTAAATTTACTATCCAAATCATCTTTTCAAGCTCCCCGGAGGTGTTCCTTAAATTTACTATTTTGCATATCTTCCTGTTGTTTGTTGTGCTTTTTGGTGTTTTGGGTTCGTTCTTTGGAGTTTTTGGTCATTTCTGACCTTCTAAATCTATTTCTGCAGATTTCAAAACCACTGGCGGTATTACCCATGCCGTCGGCAGCTCCATTATAATTGCTGGCATATGAAGCCACCGACGGCCTCACTCAGGCCGCCAGCACCATCACCATGCCACCGGTGGTATCACCCATGCCACTAGCTGAATGAGTTTCTCGACAGCAGCCCCGTTGGTGCCCCTTTGGGCTAGTTTTCTAATTTTTTTGTGTTTTGCATGTACAGTATCACGACGGGAATCCAGAATTCCCCGAAAATGGTCCAAACCCCATAACATGTGGCATTTTAATCATGTCTGAAATGGAGTTTTCCCTAAAATTTGTCCAAAATCAACCCCAGCCCGGGGCTCTGCCCCCCGACCCCACTAGGGGCACTGCCCCTTGGACCCCACAAGGGGCTACCTCCCCTTGACCAGTTGGGGGCGTTGCCCCTCGACCCCATAAGGGGTGCTGCCCCCGGACCCCCGCAAGGGGCTGCCGCCCCTCGCCCCAGCCGCCGGGGATGCCGCTTTGTGTGTTACACCTCATACAACATGCCAAATTTATGCTAACCATTTTCTGCAGGTAGTTTTAGGTTAGATGAATGTTAGGCCTTCGGGTATTTTATTTATCGCATAGGAAATGTATAGGATTTGAAAACCCTAGTAATAATTTTAATTTCTTCATTTATTTTTGGATGACTGTAATAATTTATTTATCGCTTTGAATGCTTGGGAACGCGAATACAACATATAAAACCGAAAACAAAATAAATAGGGTGGATCAAAATCGATTAGGAAAGAATGAAATATTTTAACTTGGCCTAATGTAAAATATATAACATCATCCGAACTTAGAATCTCTATTTTAAGGTACAGTCTAACCACCCGGTGGGAATATCGTACCCAAATTCCCGATAGAGCTTAACTAGGTGGCGAATTTATTTTAAAATATGGGATTTCAAGTCTCGTATCCCCTAACATGCAAATTAGACTTACATCAACATCAACTATATCAAACCATGTTTTCATCATGCAAAAATGAGGGTCAATCCTTCGGCACGCTTCACAGTGCTCGTTATTTTTCCACCCCCCATGCTACACATGTCACGCGGTCGTCCTGGGCGAGAAAAAAGTCATTTGCTCACAATCCACGCATTCATTTGAGCATATGCATGATGATTTTAGTATTCGAGATATTTTATTGCATGAAATTAATTTGAGTACAAATGGAATCTCTCAAGTGGTAACCATTTCCAACGATTTAACTCATGTTAAAAACAAATATGAGATAACAAAAGTGCTTAAAGATCATGATAACTCTTACGCCTGGTCATACAAAGATATGCGCAGAATAGGCCACCGAATTTCCAAGCATCCTATCCCCAAAGGTACCAAGTGCAAGCTAATCGAACAGAAGCTTCACCACTTATGACCACTACATAGAAAACTTTAAGATTTGTCAAGTGGTCTATTTGTTGCCAAAATCAAGTTGCCAAATGCATTGCCAAGGTGAAAAGGCACCATTAATATCAGATTCACGGGGATGTGTTGCACATTCCTTTCATTGGGCTTCACAGTTTTGCTACACTTTGCCCATTCTCATAGTAAAAGATTAGTAGGATTGACAAGATTCAACTGTCATTGACTCATGGACACAAGTTTATTGAAGTGGACGTGAGGTACATTTCAAACTAGCCAGGAGTTAAATCCAACACTAGTTGATGACTTAATTCATAAGGGAGCATCTCCTTGACTCAGTACGAGCCTTCTCATCACATTGCCTCGGACAACAAAGTTCTACTTCACAGGGAAATTTCCAAATTAATCAGAAGATGTGTAATTGGATGCTATCCTCTCCATGCAAACCACCAAAAAAGATGTTTTCCATGTACCTGAGCTCCCCAAAACTAACTTACGACGTGGCCATCCGAAACCGATGTGAGATAAGCCGATATCACTCCAAAGGTCAAAGTGGATCGAGCAATTCAATGTGGTAGTCAAACGGACACTAAGGGCCTTAAACAATCTGCAAAGGCACGACCGAGTGCACTACAACAATTCAGATACCTAAATATCCTCGCCAAAGTCGTAGACCCGACATTGAGGCAGCTGGTACTTTCCAACATCAACTTCAAGGAGAAGTTCAGATCAAATTGAGAAAGTCCTTGTATGGTTAGGATGACGATCGATAAATGGTGCGGCCAAGATTATGAGCATAGACAAGAGCGAGTTCATCGACCTAATTAACCAAGACAGGCTTAAGCATTATCAGATCTAAATGAAAAGAAATAAATTAGAAAAGTGGCATAAAAAATATATGTAATAAATCACCCGCCTTTTGGTCTTCTACAAATCGGGAAAAAATTAGGGTGACACCCGTCGGTTGGTATTCTGCAAGCCAGCCGGGCAAAAAGTAGGGTATCTCTTCAAAAAATCTCCCGCTTAACTAAAAATCCGAAAGGGGCGGTTTAAGAAAAAATTAGGGCATGAGAGAAAAACAATAAGATGTTAACTTGAAAATTTGTAAAGACTGGTTAACACCGGGAGTTTGATTAATGGAAATGGTTACCAACATCTTATACTCTTGTTAAATTCATCTAATAGAAGTATCTTTCATACTGAAATCTTTATGCTTGTGATTGTATGAATGCCTTGCAGCCAAATGGTGAAACCATCACAAGTAAATGGAGCGTACTCAAAGCTCATCCGTATAAGTGCACAATAATTTGACATCTAAAAGACAAATAAATCCGGATAGACTGAAATCATGTAGGTCTATGCAAAAGTCAGAAATAAGTCTGCTGGATTGAAAACCTAAAAAGGGCGGTCCAGGAAAAAATAAAGATAAAAAATAATAATAAAAAAATAGATAGGCTAAAATTATGAAAAGGATGGTCTATGCAAGAAACATATCTGCTGGATTGAAAATGTGAAAGGGCGGTCCAAGCAAAAGTTAAGATAAGGTTCAATAGCCCATCACACCGATCGAGTCTATGCAAAAATTATAACCACTAATAAGGTAGACAAATTCACTTGTCACACCAAATTCTTTCACCATCATGCGAATGCACATCAAGAAGATTTTGAGACTATCGTCACCAGATTACCACTCCAGCCTTGACGGCAAATGCTTCTCTCAAGCAAACGAGGGCCCAACTTTTATCCATCATCCTTGGTAGGATCCATCAGTTGTGATAGCATCCTCTGTGTCATAATCTAGGGTTGCAAGTGAAATACCTAATCATCATCTCCCATTGACTTGATTTGGCTAGTAAATGTCTAGCGTTTAAAGTCAACGACTCAATCCACTCAAAGCCGGATACCTACCATAAGCTGTATCTTGATTGAAACTCAAATTTGAAATCAAACTCGGACCAAAGTCCTTCATAGAAGTAGTCTTTGAGGAGTTCCACTTCCAGCACACGAACCTACCTGGTCCCTATAGAAGCATCATTTGCCCATCCAACATGATTCAACCGAATAACACATAATCATGCATACATCCATTTCATGCATACACTCTTCCTATTTCTATTCCCTAGAATATTCAAAGGAAAATTATCGAGGCATGAATGGTAGGGGAACACCCTGAGCACGTCAATCAAGCTCGACCTCCCAACAATCCAAACATCCACCAATCGACAAGAGGCACTTGGAAGGGGCACAATTCTCTCTAACCCCTTAGGGTCACCTATCGATCAACAAGAGGCACTTGGAAGGGGCATGGTTCTATCCAACCACTTGGAGTCATCTACCGATAAAAATAAACCTTAAGGGGCACGATTAAGATGGTTTAGATGACTCACCAAACCTCCACAATAACTCTTCCTGACCCCCAGGAAAATCTAACTTAATTTAACATTCATACATCCATTTTTATTATTGATTGAAGGGGCAAAAATTTTTGCTCTCGACATATTAAATTAAGCAATAAAAACATGATTCACGCTTTAGGCTAACTTCTCTACTTCGTCTCACTGTAGGTTAAGGACAGTTATAGGCTCTTCCCAGACTGCGACTCAAGTCTTAAGGCACCATCTATTGATAAAAAGATGGCTTAGGGCAAATACCCAAATGCAAGAATTGACCAGCCGACCAAATGGCGATCAAGTTAGGTCAACTAGTTATTCAATGATTACCGGCAATAGTCACCCTTACTCAATGCAAAAAGCAACCAGATATTGCTTCCATCTTCCCTCAGGACATCGCTCCCATATTCCCTCAGGGTATCGCTACCATCATTGCCCGGAACATTGCTCCCATTTTTGCTCAGGACATTTCTCCCACCTTCGCAAAGGACATCATTCCCGCATTTGCCCGAGATTCGCTCGGGACATTATTCCCTCATGCTATTGCTTCCCACCTTCGCTCTAGGCGTCAGTCCCATCATCAATCATATCACTGATGGCCTCAGCTCTGTAAGACACATTTGTCTGGACTCGGTCAACTGGTCAAAGGGACCATGCAATATCCCTTATCGATGACGGCATGGCCACATCGTTAGTAGCATCAAACTACCAACAACGACTTCAAATGCCTCTTTAACTTTTCCCGGATTTAGTGAATTTTTGTAATGATTCCTCGGTGATCTGAGATTCCTAAACCTTTCACATTTTCAACATCATGCCAAACCTCGCAAGACACATATAACTCTTTAAGCCCTCAGCACTCCAGGACTTCTAAAAACCTTGTGCACTATAAGGCGATCCCGGTTGTCATCCGATAAGAGAATTCAGAATTCAGATCCCAACCCTTCTAGGGAACCTCCATATACCTCCCAACTCTTCAAGGGCAACCTGATGATACATCTTGATCTTACAACGGCATCTCGATGCAGCTTACCGATCCAAAAAACCAAAGTTCAAAGTCCAGAATACAAAATCCAAGATCCTGAACTCAAACTCAGAATTCGAACCTTAAAAGCCCAAGCCCCCCCTTGGAAAACCTTAAAAGCCCAAGCCCGAGCTTGGAAAACATAATAAACTCAAGCCTGCACTTGGGAAACTTCAAAATCCTAAGCCCGCCATTGGGAAACCTCAAAAGCCTAAGCCAGCGCTTGGAAAACCTCAAAAGCCCAAGACCGCGCTTGGCAAACCTTAAAATCTGAAGCCCGTGGTTGGCAAACATCAAAAGCTCAAGCCCGTGCTTAGCAAACCTCGAAAGCCCGAGCTCGAACTTGGAAAATCTCAAAAGCCCATGCCTGCACTTGGAAAACCTTAAAATCCCAAGATCGTGCTTGGCAAACCTCGAAAGCCTAAGCCCGCGCTTGGCAAAACTCAAAAGCCTAAGCCCCGTGCTTGGCAAACCTCAAAAGCCTAAGCCCGAGCTTGGCAAACCTCAAAAGCCTAAGCCCGTGCTTGGGAAACCTCAAAAGCCCAAGCCCGCACTTGGCAAACCTCAAAAGTCCAAGCCCACACTTGGCAAAGCTCGAAAGCCCAAGCCCACACTTGGGAAACCTCAAAAGCCCAAGCCTGCTCTTGGCAAACCTTAAAAGCCTAAGCCCGCTCTTGGTAAACCTCAAAACGCAAGCCCGCTCTTAGGAAACCTTAAAGCCCAAACCCGCTCTTCGCAAACCTTAAAGCCAAAGCTTACTCCTGGCAAACCTTAAAGCCCAAGCCCGCTCTTGGCAAACCTTAAAGCCCAAGCTCATCCTTGGCAAACTTTTAAGCCCAAGCCCGCTCTTGGCAAAACTTAAATCCCATGGCCGATCACAGTTCCACCAAACACCAAATAAAGGTCCTGATAGAACTAGAATCTATTCATCCTTTGGGTCCAGCCCACCAAGCACCAAATGAAAGTCTTGACAGAACCAAAATCTCGTCATCCTTTGGGTCCATTCCACCAAACATCAAGGGGAGGTACTAACAAAATCAGAATCTTGTCATCCTTCGGGTCCAGCCCACCATCCATCAGGTACAATTTCTAAACCTTTGCTCTTTTCATGCGATCATACTGAACTGTGGAAGCAGTGATCCCTCGAGGGGCATCCTGTGAGCACGGGATTTTATAGGTTCCTCTCACGAGACGATGATGATGTATATTTGATTTTATTCCTCATGATAAAAAATTCTTTTTTGGAATTTTTATTACTTTTAAAAAAATTCTTTACGAATTTTATTTTAAGAAAAATTCAGTTTGGTTTTTTCGATAACGCATCCGGTGGGAGCTCGAACCGATGATTTGCATCCAAAAAATAATTTAGTCCTAAATATAGTAAAACCTCTATAAATTAATAATGTTGGGGCTAAGATATTTTATTAATTTAGCAAGATATTATTATATCGATAAATTAATAATTTATTAATATAAAGAGGTTTTACGTATGACCTTTAAATTTCCAAGTCCAATGTACATTCATAAATTAATTGAATTTGTTGAGTTCATTATTTTTGAATAAGTAAAAAGTTAGTTCATTGTACTAAAAAAATAAATTACAAAAATAAGTTTTAAGGCACATTTCTTCTCCATGTACATTAAACATGGGTAGAAATTGATCACTATAAAATGTCCATTGAAAATTTTTAAAATCACATCAACTATGGCTCCTAAACTAAAAGGTGTTTAAAAATCAACCATGAACAATCAACAACGAAAACTATTATGCAAGTACAAGAGAGATCACCAAGGATGCACTCAACAAGATTTGGTGCAGTGGTTTGACAAAATTTTCGATTTGAAAGTTAGTCAAGGGACAATATCAAACTTTTTATTGTAATACGAGAAGACAATGCCCCAACTCTTAAGTGCAATGAGGAGATTTAAAGATGAACTCAATATAGATCTGAAATTCAACAAAAACAAGTGACTATAGATTCATTTTTTACTAGACAATCTTAGAATTTGGAATCTTTTAGTAATTATTAATTTATAGTTTCGTTGGGACCAATATATATACACTAGGATTTCAAAAAAGTTATTATCTTATTATTTTATCGATTGCGGTCCAATTTTGTTCTGTCCCAAGTTGGGACTGGACAAATTATTAATTTATCAAGGTTATTAATTTATCAAGTATTAATTTATAGAGGTTTTACTGTACCCTTAAAAATTCAAAAATAATCCTAATTACCCAAAAATCCCGCTAAAACATCTTTTTAGGCAGATTATGGCACCTTTCACCTTTTTAGGCTAGGCCATGCTAACTTTTTAGACCTATCAGAAGTTGAAGCCGCCAGCGGATTTCAAGTTGGGAAGTTGCTAATCATTTTTTAGCTGGAAATGGATCTTTATATAGGGTAAAATCCGGTGGAAATTTACTTTGATCAATTATCCGGCAGGTATCGAGCAAGCATGGCACAAAACTATCTGCTGCAGAAAATCATGTCGCCGCCGGTATAGATGATACTGCCAGGGTGTACCATGCTTGCTCAATACCTGCCGGATAATTCATCAAAGTAAATTTCCACCGGATTTTAGCCTATATAAAGATCCATTTCTAGCTAAAAAATGATTAACAACTTCCCAACTTGAAATCTTAGAGAGATTTTAGCAAATTCTAGTTAGTTTTAGTGGGATAAGGTATAGAAAAGGTAAGAAAAGGGGAGTTAATCCATCTTTTCTTGGTTTTTCTTCACTTAACTCTCTGATATCTAAGTAGATTTTTGGTTTAAAATCACCATAATAGGATTTAGAGATTTAAATCCCACACTTACTACCCAAATCATCATTTCGAGCTCCCCGGAGGTGTCATTTGGATCATGAAGAGGTGGATTCATGGCACATGAGGTAAAAATTCCAAGTCTCATAGCTCTTTGGCTCTTATTTTAGTTGTTTGACTTGTTTATTTGCTGTTTTGGGATTAATTTTATGTTTTTAGGCATTTTTCAACCGTTGACTACTGCTGCTGCAAGAAAGTGAGGCTACTGGTGCCATTTGAAGCAGCCGACAGTACCACCCATATCGCCAATGACATCAGTGATACCGCTAGAGGCTTCCTTTATCCTTAACGATTCTATTTTATTATGGGACCCTTTCTTTATGGTACCTAAAATATTATTATGTCTGCCTGTGTAAATGAAATCTCCAGCGACATCGTTGATGCCACCGCCGGCTTCATTCATACCACAAGCAGTATAAGATTCTAGACAACAGATCTACTTTCGTTTTATTTTCAACCTAGTTTGATTTTCAAAGCTGGGATGTACAGTATCAAGACGAGAACCTAGGATTCCTGAAAATGGTCCAAACCCCATAACATGTGGCATTTTCACTAATAATTTGGTTAAAATAATAATCGTTTCCAAAATGGACTTTACCTTAAAATTCATTTAGAAAATGAATTTTTCAAAGGGAACTTTTATTCTAAAATCAAAAATTTTTGAGCTAACCTGGTAGCTGGACCCCAACCAGGGGCTCTACGCCCGGACCTCATCCAAGGCATTGCCCCGAAACCCCAGGAGGGGCTACCGCTCCTCGACCTTGCTAGGGGTGCTTCGCCTTTGACCCTACAAGGGGCTACTGCCCCTTAGACCCTACTGCCGGGGTGCCGCTTTGTGTGATATACGTTGTATACGTACCATATTTATGCTAACCTTTTCGTGTAAGTAGATTTAGTTTAGATGTATGCTAGCCCTTTGGGTATTTTATTTTTTACTTTAGACAAATGTATAGGATTTGAAAGCCTTGTAATAATTTTAATTTCCGCATTTATTTTTGGGTGACTGTAATAACTTATTTATCGCTTTGATTACTTGCTAAAATGCGCAAACATATCATATAAATAAAAAACACAATAAATAGGGTGGATTAAACCAATTAAGGAAGAATGAAACTTTTAACTTGGTCAATGTAAAATAAATAACAACATCTGAACTCAGAAACTGTACTTAAGGTATGGTCTACAACCCAGTGGGAAAAGCGTAACAAAATTTCCTGATTGAGCTAAACCGGGTGGCTACTCTATTTTAAGTACAGGACTTCGATCTCGTATCTTTTGAACACTAAAAATATGTAAAACCATTTTCTACCATCACGCTTAGATCACTTACATTTTTGAGGGATCAGTCCTCTGGCCCGGCTTCATAGCTCGTCCGAAACATCGTCCGCTCACATTAAGGAAATGAAAGATAGATGTTCAAGCTAAAGAAGAGGGTAAAACATCTTAAACAAGATGATGATGCCATAGCCAAGGAAATTGAAATCCGATTAGAGAATGAAAAGGAGAAAGATCTCTTACTAGAAGGATTCAAGAAATGCATATGGAAGTTGGACTCCGATGAAAGAGCATTGAGGGAAATTGTCATAGTACCTCAGAAGCATGGGGATAATCCAGCAAGATTTCCTGACTTTTGCATAGGCCTTAACTTTTTCCTATATCGCCCTTTCGGGTTTTCAATCCAGTAAGATTTTTCCGACTTTAGCATAGGCCTTTTTTCTTTTGTGACATATCAATATTTTTTGTCTTTTGTTGAATGATACGCGCAGTACAGATAATAACAAAGAGCAAACAATGTAGAGAAGAAACTGATGTTCACATACTTGCGATTATTTCACCTAAAGACATGCATGCATTCATAAGACCAAGATTCTTAGCAAATCATAACATGTTCATTGATAAAATTAAATTTGAGTGCATAGGCAATGCCAATAGTTTCCAATGGGTAACCTTTACCTGCTTTTTGGTCCTTTTACAGATTTTCCAGAAAGTCACTTACATTTTTCTCTCGATGCCTTAACTTTTGCCTGAGTTGCCTTTTTTGGGTTTTCAACTTAGCCTCAACTTAGCGGGCTTTATTTTTGTTGGAGTACCCTAATTTTTGCCTGATTGGTTTATGGAATACCGATCAGTGGGTTGCACCCTAATTTTTTGCCCGAGCAGTAGAGGACCACTCGTCCGGTGATTTATTCTTTATTTATTTATTTATTTATTTTTTGCATGCTGCTTTTTTATGATTTATTCTTTTAACCTAGACATGATAGCACTTAAGCCTGTCTTAATTCACTAGATTCACAAACTCATTTCCATCCATATTCTTGAGCTTAATTCCTCCCTTACCCAGGATTTTCTTAACCACAAACTACCCTTCCCAATTAGGCTTGAACTTCCCAAAGTATCAGTGTTGACTTGTTGTAGCTGTTTGAGAACTAGATTACCTACCTTGAGGGGTTGCTTTGGGTATCTAACTTTATTTTTGATAATCTTGGGCCATTTAGTGTTGGAATGGACAGGTTTTTCTCTTTTATGAAAGAAGGAGGTCATGCTATTATGGAGGCTTGGGATCATTATATAGGGTCTCCTTTCTTTTGAATAAGGGATATTTTGATGGGAATATAAGTCCAAGGGAGGTACCTACATTGATAAGAAATTCCCATTTGTTGGATGTGATGTTTTACCCTTTTAAAGGTTTTGGAAGAGCATTGGATTTAAGCTTTCATTGATTTTTGATTTGTGTTGTCAGATCTTTTCCTTCAATGGTGTTTTTTTGGTATATCTTCCCCCCCTTTTTTAGGCTCTTGGCTTTCTTTCTTGGTGATGTGTATCTTCCTCCCCCCTTATGGAAAAAGATGAGCTAAGACCTAAGGTTATCATGTTTGCCAAGCACTTTTTACCTCACTCCTTTTTTGTGGTAAGCTTTAACCATTGGAACCTTATGCCATTGCGATGTACTCGAATTCATTTTCTTTAATAAACATGATGAAATTTGTGAGAATATTGATCTTATGAGTGCACAATAACTTTAAGAATGAAATGCTCAAACATAATGTGAATGCATTGATTTATTCGTGATATGCTTTATAAGTGCATTTTTCATCAGCAACGTCAAAAGGTTACCTCATCCTCGAAATCATCCTCCATATAAGGAGGGTCTTCATTATTAATCTCGGTAGGATCCATCAGTGAATTGGTAGTCTCCCAATCCTGAGCTTCTATTTGTATTGGCACTAGTCCTCTTTCTACTTCATCAATGTACTCCAAATCCTCAAATATTTCCCACTTTTTAGCCTTTTCGGGGATCCAATCTTCCCCTCTTATGGCTTAGACCAGAAGTGAAGGTTGTTGAGCATTTATAAGGGTAGACCTATTGGATGATGGAAGGTTATCTCCTCAGGTACGGCTACACAGTTGGGACCTTGGCTAGATCCCTTAAACTAAAACACTAGCGACATAAATCCTTAGCTAGGCTGAATAGAACGACTGACGGCTGGCGGAATTGTCGTATCCCCTGAATCATATGGACCAACTGAACCTACTTTTTTGAACTGACTGGACGATGGATTACTAGGAGATGGAAGCAGAGATTCATCCCTTAACTGCACTGAATTTGGTTGCATAGAATGCAGACCAAATGAACTTGAGATGGTTTCCAAGCTTCGATTCTTTCTCAAGTGAGAACCAAATGATCAATACATGCATGGGTCCGATTATGCATGAGGCATGTACAATGATGCATGGTGAGGTTAACATGTAAAGAAAGAGTGCATCTAAGATAGAGTGTAATAATTTTCCTAACTGATGAAGAAGAAAATGGGTTGAATTAAGTAAATGATTTTCGGTGCTCATCTTAATCTTTTAAGCTTTTAAAACAAACCAA
The DNA here is from genome assembly GCA_947683365.1 of Euphorbia pulcherrima. Lineage (NCBI taxonomy): Eukaryota > Viridiplantae > Streptophyta > Magnoliopsida > Malpighiales > Euphorbiaceae > Euphorbia > Euphorbia pulcherrima. The sequence continues at coordinate 3,105,946 of CANTUS010000008.1, forward strand.
AATTTGGCAAGTTAAAAGATTATGTCCCTAGTAGAGTCACCCCTATAAGGTGTCGATGATGTGTGGGTCTCCCTTTGTGCCTTGGTGAGAGGCAAGGCCCACTAGGGGTTGGTTGGATTTAGGCGTGACAAAACATTTTTAGTTCAAGTTTGCACAAATAGCAAATTTTAATGAATAAAAGAATCGAGACCCAAATCTCAATACAAATGATAGAGTCACCACCTAACTTTTCTAATTGGGAAAGATTTTTGGTATGGTTCTCATTGGGTGGGGGTCTCATACCTATTGGATCAGAGATTCGGGTATTGGATGAGTCACTTATTTCACATTTAGTTAATTCAAAATTACATTCACCGCGTAAAACCGTTTTGTTTTCATCATTTGGGGAACTATCACAGAAATCTAATTTTCTACACTCTTTCATGCATTTAACAATTTATAATAAAGCACACATAGTAAAAAGGGGAATAAAATTACAACCGGGGAAAAATGGGGGGGAATTGCAAGAGAACCTATACATTTGTTCTAAGTTATAAAATGAAATAAAAATAAATTCCCCTACATCCACAAAGATTAGTGCAGTTTATACCATATCATAAGTCAACATTTTATTGGAAAAATGTGATTATGTTACCGTGGCTGCTTTACGATCGGTAGTGCCCGGGCAACTTCTAGGATCGGAGAGAAATAACTGGTCTTCAGCGTATTTTGTTATAAAAATACATTTTAACTTTGGTGAGTTGATTTACCGGATTATTAGTGAAAATGATCGCATGACAAATGGTGAGTTGATTGATTTTAACCAGTTTAAAAGAGAATTCTGGGTTCTGCCTAGGGGCCGGTACCCGTATAGGTGGGGTGGGACCCATACGGTTATCGAGGAGGATCGATACAGGTATGTGGGACCCGTACGGGTCCTGTCTAGTCCTTGGAAGAAACTCTGTTTAATTTAATAACCAGATTAATGGAGGAGAAATGAAATAAAAATGGGATTTCCTTCTGTATGAGTATGGCGCACCAGTTTAATATCCCCAATGACATAAGGTGCCAATAAGGCTCATATGGGTTAGGACCAGACCCAAAACAAGAAAAAAAATTAAGATATGAGTCTCTTTAAAAATCAAGAGCGTACCTTTACGCGATGAACCACTTTAGAGCGATTCCAATGCTGAATGGCAACTTTGTTAAAGTAGATGCTAAAATGATGGATTTAGAATTATTTTAGGTGAGTGTTTGTGTGGACAGAACCTCCCTCAATCCTAAATATGAAGCTAGAAAGGAATAAAATGTGGTAAAACCAATGTCGAATGGTTTTCCCCCTATTTTATAACTTCTATACCCTTTCTATAACATCAAAAACTTGCTAGAACCATCTCCTTATGTTGGTATTTTATTCTAATATTTTCCTATATGTTTTCTGTTATGAAATATGAAGAAATACCTACTATTTATAGGGGAAAAATAGGGTTGAACGCATTTAATGGATGATTTTATGCATTTATAGTAAATTATATTCTTTTATGTCAAATTATATTCATTTATGACAGAATATATTCTTTTATGGTAAATTATTTTTGTATATGGCAGAATATATTCCTTTATGGCTAATTTGGGGCATTAAAACTGACTATTTGGGCATCTGGGGGACCGTAAGGGTGCCCTGAACCCGTACGAGTCCCGTTGGTACCTAATTGGGTAATTCAGGAAGTTTTTGTACTGGTACGGATTGGGTGGACCCGTATGGGTCCGTCTGATTGACCCATATAGACCGATACGGGTCCGGGTCGACTCATACAGATCCGTACGGACTGGTCCTATCGATTTTGCCTGAAACTTCCCAAAACTGCCTGAAACTGACCGGTTTTCACTAGTTTTGATCGGTTTTGACCATTTTAGACCTTTTAGGGTTTAGGCGCTAGTTTTCTGAGGTTTAGATTTGACAAAGCTTGACCAAACTACATTGAAACCTCCCCAAGTAAATAACACCTCTAGAAGAATGCATTATATAGCTCTCATCATGGTTTTATGAGAAGGACCATTAAAATCCAGTGCTCACATTGGCTTTGGTAAGTTCGATTGAGGTCCGATTATGGTCTCTCGATATTTATTTTTCCGCATTAGAAAAAATATATTGGATTTGTAAAGCCATGTAATAATTTTACTTTCTCGCATTTATTTATTTATTTGGGATGACCGTGATAATTATTTATCTGCTTTATTTACCGTTTTATGCATGATGGGTTGTGTTATGCGTGGATTATTAGTTGAAAATTCTATTAAGGGGATTTAAATCGCATAAGAATGGATTAATACTTTTATTAAAATATAAATGATTTTATTCAATTAGTAATGAAGAGTAGGTAACATCATCCGGGTTCAGATTCTCTATTTTAAGGTACGGTCTAACCACTTACTGGTAATATCATACCCAAATTCCTGGTAGATCTAAACCGGGCGGTGACTCAGTCTTAAAATATGGGATCCGATCTCGCATCTCCTTAAGAACTAAATTGGACTTAATATCAACTTGAATATCCCTTTAATTAATTTTCATCACCTCCAAACCGAAGAGGATTTTCCCTTAGAGCGCTTCACCACATACGCTTGTTTAAAAAGTTCACCCGCTCAGACACGTGTGCCAAAAGCTCAAATAATTTCATCAAAATTAATCCAACTCTACTAAAGTATAAACTCGCTTAGAGGATCATTGGTTCAAAGATAAAAGGAGTGGCAATATCAATGTTCTTAGTATCAACTTATATCTCTGAGAAATTTATAATCCCTAGGCAACTCACGTGATTCCATCTTTTCCAAAAATGGATTTCTTAATTTCCACAAACCTAAAAAGTTGGCTATATAACTTTCACTAAAAGAGATAAGACACCTCTGCAAAAGTCAGTTGACAAGTAAAGGCAAAAAAGCTACTTTTAGCCACTTAACACCTGACACACAAAAAGCTGGAAGTACTAAAATGGTGTATTTAGCAGAAGTCAAGGTACAAATAGAGCTTACCAAGTTTGGACTCGTCTAATGATAAGATTGATCTTAGTCTAACAACAAATTCAATGGTCCCAAGGGAAGAAGTCATTTCAGAGACAATAATCAAAGGCTCCTCAGAATATAGACGTTCTGAGCAATGTATAATTCTCAAAATAGTCAAAAGAAGATTCTCTCTCTAAGGCGCGCATCAACAGTCAGCTTCATCAATGAGAGTGTAAGTAAGCATCTATCCACAACCATCAAAGAGTAGAGCAATTCCATAAGTGCACACTCCATAGTCAAAGGAGTGCAAAATTCATCAGGCACACAATTTCATTATACATCTACTTGTAACACAAAAGCACAATTAGAACAATACATCTCATATCTATTTTACGAAGTGCTACTTGATAATAAAGTACAAGGATACAAATCCTTAATTGATCCACTAAAGCAGAACGTGATCAGAAGCTAGGCAAAGGGGACTTGACGAGGCTTCTAAGTCACAACAAACTAAGCAAGAGTGTTAAGGTCTTCAACCCTATTCATAACTTGGAGAATTTAGTGAGATAGAAGAATATAAGAGGAGCGTACCCTTAGATTAATGAATCAGAAGCAGCAAGAGAAGGGTATTCTGTGCGTGCAAAGGATTCCAAATTTGTAAATGCTTCTCCACCTCATAAGGAGATTGAAATATTGGAATTAAGCTCGAAGGAGGAAACTTCGGGAACTAGATGTAGGCATGGCCGAACCAGTATAAAAACCCTGTGTTTATTTTACTTTACATTGCATTTAGTTACTTGTGACTTTACATTGATTATATCTTCCAACCAAGTAAAATAATATCACTAAACAAACACTATTGTCCATTTAACTTGCATCAACACCTAAAGTTAGAATATGTTGATCTATAAGTTTATTATTTCACATCAAAATCGAAAAGGAGTCAATCACCACCCTCCCCCCCCCTTTGACTCATATATCACCTCCTCACAAGGACCAATAATTTTGTTGAAACTTCTTTATAGTAAAAATCTATAGAAAAACCATTTACTTCATCAATCATTAATGTTGTCGCAAGTGGGTTCTCTTATATTCAGGTTGTGATTATAAAATTGATCAAAAGTTTTTCTAATAAAAGAAAGATATACTTACATTATATCATTTTTATTGATTGAAGAATATGTATCAAAGTTTGACAGGAATACCAAGTCCCCTACTAGTCGAGGAGCCAGCTGCTCTAGCAAGTAAATGAGCAGCAGGGTTCACAAAATGACATGCATAAACTAAGCTAAAATGTCTAAATTGCCTAGTAAGATCTAAATAATCATTGAAATTAAAACCAATAGGAGATAAAGAAAAAAGAAGACTAATTACCCATAGTGTTAACCACGTTGATGACATCGAATTCCATAATGATGTTGACGTAGTTATTTTCTTTGAGCCAGTTCAATGCCTCCCTGCAGCTCATCGCCTCAGCCACGAATGGATCACCGCGGCCTTGTATCGAACATGAACGGGCAACAACCACACCTCCACTAGAGTCACAGATTACACTACATTATATCATTTACTTAACCGTTTATGTAACTTTGATTAACTCATATATATGAAAAAAATTTACTTCTTTATCTTTTATTCTTATCATAAGTTAAAACGAGTTCTCTCTAATCATGTTCAATAATTATACAATCTATTGAAAGGTTGTATTTTTTGTTATATCATTTTTGCTGTTATAAGTTATTTTTAGTGGATTCTACATGAAAAACATTTACTTCATCAATCATTAATCTTGTCATTTGTTTCAAATCTCTCATATCGTGTTCGATAATCATATAATCTAAATATCGAAAATTTGTTAGTTAGGAAAGACATACTTAGTAACTTAGTTATACAATTTATTTTGTCGTATGTTGTTTTTAGTAATATCTTTTTTATGGGAATTTTTAGTAATATCTATATGAAGAAAGTCAATAATTAATTTTGTCTCATGTTGTAATGAAATATATACTTTGCTACGTGTAGTAAAATCTATATGAAGGAACATTTACTTCATCAATCATTAATCTTGTCTTAATTTATAATGACTTTGCTCGTATCACATTTAATAATTATACGATCAATCAAAAGTTTGTCGGATAAAGAAAGATATTCTTTGTTGTATCATTTATTTTGTCGTATTCTTCAGATTAATTTCAAGACATATATATATATATATATATATATATATATATATATATATATATATATATATATATTTCATTTACATGATTTATTTTGTCATTATTAAGAGATTATTTAGTAAAATTTATATGAAGAAACTATTGGTCCTTGTGCTTAGGTATTTAGGGTTAGAGGGGGTGAAAGACCCTTTTTTTTAGAATTTATAGACTTATAAAAAAGTCTCGTATAGCATGTTTAATTTTGGTCCAGAGTTGATGGTTCCGGATGATGCAGTTATGAAATATGGTGCAATAAAGTAAAATGTGTAATTAAAACCAAACACAGATAATTTATACTGGTTTGGACCCGCCTACGTCCAGTCCCTAGAGTTACCTACTCCGAGCTTTAGTCCACTAGTGAGATTCCTTTCAATGGGCAAGAATCAAGCCTTTACAATTGTCCCTAGATTTCGGGATATACGACCAAGCTAACTACTCTGGCTGGGCCCTTTCGAATGTAGGATATACCACTTAGGTACCAACCTTAGCTGAGTCCTCTTCAACTTGTCTCCAAAACATCTTCTCCGAATGTAGGATATACCACTAAGGCACCAACCTTAGCTGAGTCCTCTTTCTTGAGATGTTCCACTAAAATCTTTACTCTAAGCTAATCCCCTATCTCAATACTAACCCAAGTATGAGATATTACACACTTTCTTTATCAAATGGTTTAGGTTTTGAATTCTTCAAGTTTATAACTCACTTGAGAATTCTTACAAACAAATTTGAGTGGTTGGTTCTTGGAAGCATTTTAATTACTGATTGAAATAGCTTAAGTTCTGAATATAATAGCCTCTTATGAAATCAACCAGCACCTACTCAACATGTGAAGCTTCCCTTTTATAGGCTTTGATCATAAATGTAGCCGTTGTGTACCGTTGAGGTTGGTCTTCAATCAGATAGATCTTAGGGTTTAGGGGAATTCTCTACTCAACTGAGTCAGAGATACTTGTATATATAGTAAAGAGAGATTTACGCAATTATAATTACAGCCCTATATACATATGTAAATTACAATAACATATAGTATATCTAACATCCCCCCGCAAGTTGAGGCGAGTTAGAAACCATGGCCAACTTGTCACGTAACTTGGCAAACAGTCAATGGGACAATAGTTTGGTAAAAATATCGACAACCTGGTCATCAGTAAAGATGTAGCAGACATGAAGCTGTTTATTTAACACACGTTCCCGAATAAAGTGAAAGTCCGATTCAAGATGTTTAGTCCGGTTGTTAAACACCGGGTTCACGGTGAGATACGTAGTGCTAAGATTATCACACCATAGCGTAGGAGTAGCAGTCAATGGGAAATGAACATCGTGCAACAACATCCCAAGCCAGGATACTTCAGAAGTGGCTGCTGCCAAAGCCCTATATTCTGCTTCGGTTGACGAATATGAGACAGTCTTTTGTTTACGAGCTGCCCAAGAGATAAGATTCGTGCCATGATATACTGTAAAACCTATTACAGATCGTCTGTCATCAGGGTCTCCAGCCTAATCAGAGTCCGAAAAAGCTTGTAACGTGGTGGAACGTTGAGGGGTGTAGCACAATCTATAGGTTGGGGTGGACTGAATATAGTGAAGGATTCGTTTAAGCGCCTGCCAATGGGCTTCGGTCAGACAATGCATAAATTGTGCGACCTTATGAACTGAGAATGCTAAGTCTGGCCTAGTTATGGTAAGGTATTGCATCCCCCCGACCAAGCTACAAAGTGACATCAGCGAATAAGGGACTGCCGTTAGCTTGGAGTCGCGTGGCAGGACTAGCTGGAGTGGAGACTCCTTTTGATTCAGTCATATTGGCTCGTTTGAGTATATCCTGTGCATATTTATATTGATTAAGAAACAATTGCCCTTTGCTACGGATCAGTTCAATACTGAGAAAATATTTGGCTGAGCCTAAGTTCTTTATCGCAAACCGAGACTGAAGGAAGTTGATCAGCTGTGTTTCGACACTAGTATTATTGCTCAAGACCAAAATATCATCAACATAGATGAGGCAAAATAAAATTACTGATCCTTTACGCCAATGATACAAGGAGACATCAGCTTTAGAAGCTGAAAAACCGAATTGAAGGAGAACCGTAGTGAGGCGATGATGCCACATTCTTGGCGATTGCTTAAGACCATAAATCAACTTCCTAAGGCGGCACACAAAGGATGGTCGATCCATAACAACAAAGCCGGTTGGTTGGGTCATAAATATCGATTCATCTAGGTTGCCAAGTAAAAAGGCATTCGAGTCGTCCAAATGTGATAAAGACCAACTATAGGAGACTGCGAGTGACATGAGAAGCCGAATGGTTACTGGTTTTACCACTGCACTGAAAGTGTCATGATAACCCAAGCCGGGTCGTTGGTGAAAGCCCTTTACAACTAACCGAGCTTTGTGTCGTTCTATACTATGATCCGGGTTCAATTTGGTTTTGTAAACACATTTGCGTCCCACAACATTTACTGCTTGAGATTATGGTACCAATTCCCAAGTCCCATTCGCAATTAGAGCATTGTATTCTTCTACCATCGCTTATTTCTAACAACTATACTTTGATGCCTCAGTGTAACAAGATGGGGTCGATGAAACTAACATGGCATTGTATGATTTAGGTTTTGATTTGGGTAAGGTGCTTGAGGATTGTCTCGTTTGCATGGTTTTGGGTGGAGGGGGCGGTTTTGGAGGTCGAGGGTTTTTCTGGGGTTTGCACTCAGAATATCAAGAGGTGCCTAAAAGGATTGGCGACTAGGCCGAGGACCAGTAGTGTGCGGCTATCCAGCATGTTGGAAGGGATGTCAACGAGGGAAAGTCGGGTCAAAAGGCTATTGGCGGGGTTGTCCTCGACCATGACCTCGGCCTCGGCTGTTTCTAGGATTAGATTTCATAGTGTGGTGAGCTGTTGGGCTGTTTACATCATTAGAAATAGATTTCTCACGTTGTATATATTGCTCTTTGGTTAAAAGGGTGCCAAGGAGATCATCACAATCTATTGTTCGCGATGCAAGCGAACTATAAACAGTACACAGAGGGCCCCGTAATCCATCAAGAAGAATATCAACAAGATCATTTTTGGGAACAAGGCTTTGGAGCAATGCTAGTTTATTCGCTAAGGATTTTCCACGATGCATATATTTCGTGATAGTTTCTATACGGGATTGCACAATTGTGTGCCGCTAATGCTTCAATTCTCGTAATCATGCCGTTGATCCGACAGCATAAGAGGACTCTAGTTTTACCTAAACCTCATGGGCTGTTTTAGCCCCAATAACTTACGGTAATAAGGAGGGAGAAATCGAGTTAAATATCCATGACATAACCTGTTTATCTTGCTTGAACCAGGCGGTATATGTAGGATTAGGTGTATTTACGGCAATCATCACTTCAGGGGCTGGTTCGGTGCCTTCGATGTGGGAATCCAAACCACAACCAGCAATCATGGTCCCGATTAGGGTTTTCTATAACACAAAATTCAAGGAATCCAATTTAATTGGAAGTTGATGTGAGTATGAGGGAATGGTGGAGGAATCAGCATGAGTGGCAGAAGCAATAACATTGGAGATTGCATTCGATTGGGTTCCTTGAGTGGCCATTGGCAGAAAAAATCGAAGAAAGGAAGGAGAGGCAGCTGTGTTGGGATCGAAAAAGGGGACGGCTGCCAACCCTAGAGAGGCATCTGATACCAAGATAGATCTTAGGGTTTGGGGAATTCTCTACTCAATTGAGTTAGAGATACTTGTATATATAGTAAAGAGAGATTTACACAATTAAAATTACAGCCCTATATACATATGTAAATTACAATAACATATAGTATATCTAACAGAATCTTCACCGTTGATAAGCTATGAGGTGGCGCTTCCCAAACCATTGATCAATTCGTTAGAGACATAATTAGACTTGTTTGAATTATTGGGATTGATGCAAAAAAAGCTATCAGCAATCGTTTGTTTAGCTTTTTACGCACTGCCAAATTTTAAGCGAGCTTTGTAGTTTTGTGAGCTCCACGCGCCTGTCTATAGGTCTAGGTTAAAAAGGTGGTTACCTTTTTCTCTTTCCAAGTCAGATATTTATCCTTTTGTGAAATGCGTGCAAGCTGTCTCCTTTTTCATTCTCCAAGGCAAAAGGAACTTTGACTTCAGACCAATGTGGAGGGAAAAGGTAATTTTAAACTTCTCCCATTCATCTCGTAAGTTGAGTCTTCCGGATGTCTCCGATCTCTAATTTATTCGGATGCTCTTCAATCATTTTTTCTCCGAATGCTGGTTTTTAAGGGTTTCAAGTTTGTTTCCTTTTCAAACTTTAATCGGATGTTTATCTCATTAACTTAGATGTTTGATGTCTTCAATGTATGTCCGGATTATCTTATCTCGGAATTAGAATCTCTGTTTTTTTGTTTTCTTCAAATCTGATCCGAATGATTGCCCTGATCATAATTCTTTTGGATCATTGTTTCCCGATAGAAACAATCATTAATAATTTTGTCATATGTTATAATGAGTTTTCTCTTATCATTTTAAATAGTTATACAATCTAACAAAAGTTTTTGGAATAAAAAAATACATACTTCGATTTTGTAATTTCAAATATTATTATACATGTCTTGCATCATTATCTAAGACATTCTATGTCAGACATAAACAGAATCAATAATTCTGATGATTCATCTAAAGGGTCAGATAGAGAATCTGAACTCATTAGAGATAGGGTTAATAGAATCCATGTTGATAATAACAACATAGCTTCAGGAATTTATGAAGTTCCGGCAGGAATGACTGCCAGTGAAATGAATTTTACCATATGATAGGTAAAAATAAAATTGACTTTAGTCCTGGCTCACAAGCCAGAAAGGAAATCCAAATGGATTTCCAGAAAGATCATTGGAAACCATTTAGAACATGGTTTTTCAATAATTTCACTAAAGATGAAAGAAATAACTTTCAACAAGAATTTTATGATGAATTATCTCATAAAAATATCAAAGTATCTTTTGTTTATTGGTTTATAGCCAATCACGTAGAAAAATTTATTTATGTCATTGAAAGGGATTTCAAAAATCCAACAGGGGAAACTATTAAACAAGTTTTTCCCCCAGTATATCCTTTCTCAATAGAAAGAGATAATGAAGTAAGGCATTATAATGCTTTCCAAAAAATATTTGAAAATGAAATTATTTAGTCAACCACACAGCATATTAATGCCCTGGTTAAACAGAAAAATTTCACAAATATTTACCTAATAATATTAGGAGAAAAACTAGTGGATATTCATAATAGAGTGGAAAGAATAATTTCCTAAATCCATGAGTTGAAAAATATTGTTCATAACAATACTGTAAATATTACTAGGTCAGAAGCAAGCAGTAGTGCTGCCCCTAGTATACAGCCCCCTCCAGAAATAAAAGATTTTAAATTAAAATCTTTAGTTGATTTAGAAAAACTTTTAACTGAAAAGTTTGAAAATCTTCGAATCAACACTCTTGAAGAAGAATTTAGTGATACAATAAGTAACACTAAAAATTATAAAAATGTTCTAATAGACGAAATTAATAAACTTCATAAGTATGCTGATAGGCCAAAACAAAATTTGTTTTATTACCCTAGGCCTACACCACAAGATGTTCTTTTTGAAGAACAAGATTTAATTATGAATAATTCCTACAGTGGAAAACAAATCTATGAATGGAACATAGATGGTTTCACTGAAAGACAGATTTATAGGCTGTCCATAGGATGCTCATGTATTCTACAATATGTAAAAATAACAGTAATACTGACAAAGTCATTGCTAATATGATAGTAGAAGGATTTACTAGTCAACTTAAAGGCTGGTGGGACAATTATTTATCCCAAGAAGACAGGACAAAAATTTTGTCAACTGTTAAAATTGAAAATAATATTTCAACTGAAAATGCAGTATATACACTCATTTTAAATATTATTGAACACTTTATAGGCCGATGGTCTGATAATAGTGAAAATATTAGGACATTATTGCAAAATATTAGATGTCCTACCCTGACCTCTTTTAGGTGGTATAAAGACACCTTTTTAAGTAGGATCATGGAACTACCTGAGTCAAATAGTGACCACTGGAAATCCAAATTTATAGATGGATTACCTCAGTTATTTGCTGAAAGGGGTTAGAAAAAACCTACGGAAAGGAAATGTACAGATTAATTACGCAAGTTATACTTACAGAAAATTAATTGGTACATGCATCCAAGAAGGTTTATCTTTATGCAATGAAATAAAGCTAAACCAACAAATTAAAAAGCATCATTTAAATGAAAAGATGCAACTTGGCCAATTTTGTGGTCAATTTGGGATTGATAATCCCTCTACTAGCACACCCCATAAACCTTCAAAACGGGTGAAATATTATACTAGTACTAGGTTCACTAAGCGAAAAGCTAAAAGGGAACTTAGAAAGAAAAAAAGGTTGGAAAATAATCCACCTCCAGATAAATCTACATAACTTGTTATAAATGTGGTAGAAAAGGTCATTTTGCAAATAAATGCAAATTAAAGAAAAAGATTAATAATCTTAATATCAGTGAGGACTTAAAAAGTGCTTTAAGTAAAATCATGATTAACTCTTCTGAGTCAGAAAATAATTCTGACACAGACTATAGCTCTTCTTCAACTGATTCAGAAAATAATCTGACCAAATTAAAAGATGAAAAAATAATTTCATCTGAAACTGATTGCAAATGCAAACAAGTAGCTAGAAATTCTAGTGACAATGATAATGATAACATTTATCAAATAATGTCCCAATTTCAGGACTTAAAAATTAATGTAATAACCAGTGATAATATCTTGGACATATTAAAATGGATTAAAGATCCGGAACTAAGATTAAAAATCTTAGAGGAGTTTGCAAATAATAATAAACAAACTCAAGCATCTAAAGAAGAGCAATATACTCTTAAGACTTCTGAACCATATTCAATGGCTGAAGTCAAAAAGATGCTAAAACAAAAATAAACTAATGAAATTACTAACACTAGTAATTTGTCTGTTGAGGTTAATAACCTTAAAAAGGAAATTAAAGACTTACGATTAAATAACCAAAGTCTTAATGAAAGAGTCTCTAAATTAGAGAAATTAAAGGAAAAAATTCCTGTTATTTATCCCTCATCAACATCATCTGAAAATAATTCAGATCACGAACAGGGTGATTTTTTATCAACCATTGAAGTAATGACTTCACAAAAATGGTATATAAAAATTTCTCTTCTCATAGAAGGAAAATTTTTTAAAGATTTAATTGCACTCGTTGATAGTGGTGCAGATTTAAATTGTATACATGAGGGAATAATACCCACCAATTATTTTCATAAGACCTCACAATCATTAAGGTCTGCTAATGGACAAAAACTTAATATAAGTTTTAAAATTCCAACTGCCTACATATGCAAAAATAAAAGCTGCATACCCACCAATTTTGTTTTGGTAAAAGATATAACTAACCAGGTTATACTTGGTACTCCATTTATAAGGAGTTTATTTCCTTTGACAAATATTGATTCAAATGGTTTTACAGGAACCTTTCAAGGTAGTAATATCTACTTTCAATTTGAGACAAAACCGGTAACAAGGTTTTTAAATCAAATTAAAGACTCTTTAATAAAGAATAAACAAAATCAAATTTCTTTTTTAAAAGAAGAAATTAATTTCATTAACATTGATAATATGTTAGAAAATCCTAAATTACAGGATAAAATTAAGCTGATTAATAATCAGTTCACTTCAGAAATCTGTAGTGACCATCTAAATGCTTTTTGGAATAGAAAAAAGCATATAGTCTCTTTGCCATATGAAGAGGGATTTAATGAAAAATTAATTCCCACTAAGGCAAGACCTTGTCAAATGAATTCAGAATATCTGAATTTGTGCAAAGAAGAGATTAATAATCTCCAAAGTAAGGGCTTAATAAGACCTTCTAAATCTCCTTGGTCTTGTACCGCTTTCTATGTTAATAAACATGTTGAGAAAGAAAGAGGTATACCAAGATTAGTAATAAACTATAAACCACTAAATAAAGTGTTAAAATGGATTAGATATCCTATTCCTAATAAGAAGGATCTTCTTGATAGGCTTCATAGTGCCTTAATATTTTCCAAATTTGATTTAAAAACAGGTTATTGGCAAATACAGATAAATGAAAGCGATGTTTATAAAACTGCTTTCAATGTACCTTTCGGTCAATATGAGTGGAAGGTTATGCCTTTTGGGCTAAAAAATGCCCCTTCGGAATTTCAAAATATCATGAATGATATTTTTAATCCATACTCAGACTTTATAATAGTCTACATAGATGATATTTTAGTATTTTCAAAAAATATTGAAATACATTTCAGACACCTTGAAATATTTAAAAAGGTTGTCATCCAAAATGGTTTAGTAATATCTAAACCCAAAATGCAATTATTTAAATCTAATATTAGATTTTTAGGTAATAATATTAACAAAGGAAAAATAATTCCTATAGACAGAAGTATTGAGTTTGCTTCGAAATTTCCAGATGAAATTAAGGACAAAACTCAACTTCAAAGATTTTTAGGTAGTCTAAATTATATTTCACCCTACCTAAAAGACTTGTCCAAAGATACTGCCATCTTATGTGATAGGCTTAAGAAAGAACCTAAACCCTGGACTAATAGTCACATAGAGGCAGTTAGGTCAATCAAGAGAAAAGTTAATAACTTACCCTGTCTTATGCTAGCTAATCCCAAATGGGAAAAAATTATTGAGACAGATGCCTCAGATATAGGCTATGGTGGCATTTTAAAACAAATTTCACCAATAGACAAACAAGAATATCTTGTTAGATTTTATTCTGGTAAATGGAATGATAGCCAGAAAAATTATGCTACTATAGCAAAGGAAATTTTGGCTATATTAAAATGTGTACTAAAATTTCAAGATGATTTATATAATCAGAAGTTTTTAATAAAACCTGACTGTCAAGCAGCTAAATACATGTTTGACTAAGACTTTAAACATGACGTTAGTAAACAGATGTTTGCTAGGTGGCAAGCCCAATTAGCCCCTTTTGATTTCATTATTGAATATAAAAAAGGGACAGATAATAGCCTGCCTGATTTTTTGACAAGAGAATATTTATCAAAAACTAATAGTTTCAATTTACATGTTGTAGGATAAGCACAAAGGGAAATAGAAATAGGGGAAATTCCTCTCATAGAGGACAGTCCTCTCAAGGCCAAGGCAGAGGTCAATACTCCTCTCATAGAGGAGGACATATATTGGCACAGCATGGAAATTCTAGGCTCATAGCCCAGAATATTGCAAATACAGAACAAGAATCCCTTTATAAGGAATTCCTTGCCTTCAAGGCAGCTCAGCAAAGCCAGAGTAATACTCAGGCTGCTTCAAGTAGTCAGACAGGACAGACTACAAACCCTTCATATGCCAAAATAGTGGAAGACGACGAATCTGACGACTTCCCCTATATTAAGCATAATGAAAAAGAAGTTATACTTCTTCTGGAAGATAATGACATCAGAAGGAAAGATGATGTCTGGGGAATAATCCAAAAATATTTGGATTCAGATAATGGAGTCACTTTTACTGGCGGTTCATATAAAGGCAGGGCCCATTTTGAGAGAATTCTCCAAGTAACAGATTCGTGGGAAATAACTCACTTTTCAGTAGGAGGCAGGACTGCTAAAATTTATAGTTTTAGCAAGGCAATCATAAAGCGGGTTATAACTGCAGAAGAATGGGGTCTAAGTACCTTTAGGGAGAAAGAATATCTCCATGCTGATAATAAAATAGCAATCAAATTCAATTACTGGGATTAAGTAGAAGCATTCCATAAGGTTTTGTTATACCAAAACCCCTCCAAGAAACATACCTGGTTTTTGAAATTCTGCAAGAATATTTATAAAAAGGATTTTCCTAATTGGTTATACCAATGGTGGCAATCTTTTGGCCCTGGAATAGATATATTACCAGGAGGTTTTAAGGAATTTTATTCCGAATGGGTAGAAATATCACCCAAATTAATTGATGCCCAACACAATAATAAGTGGATTGAGGGCATGCCTATTTCTAACTTTTTCATAGAATTTGGCATCCCATACATTTTTAAATGGGACATTGAATTTGTTATACCAAGCAAAATCTTCCTTGTATATACAGGAATTTCTCATCAAAATTTTGGAAGAAAATGATGAGAAACAATGAGCATGGGAATTTGGAAGCCCAGGAAACTATTGACATCATAAAGTCACAACTTGATAATTACAGATCAAGAATTTCTCACATTGAGACAATTAGTCCTTTGGATTCTATTTCCAGGAAACTAAAAATGAAAGGACAGTTGACCAAAGAACAGACGGTCGCGGCTTACATAGAAGCCATGAAAACGGATTTAAAGAAAAATTTTGGGATTGATATTCAGCCCGACTTCTCATTAACAGCCTCTTCAATAGGGGAAGATATAGTTATGGAGGTAGCCAATGCTACCAATGAAGCCATGCTTCAGGACTCCCAAGATCCCTTTGAGGATGAATTACCTTTGGAGCAACTGCTTGGTAATACTAAGCAAGATACTAGCAAAAAATCAAAGGGCAAAGAAAAATAGTGCCAAAATTATTTAGTTACTATTACCTTTTATAAAGGTAAACAGTAACCTTTGGATTTTGTGGAGAAAATGCATTCATAATGCATTATTATCCGACAGAGCCCAGTGCTCTATCTTTTTCTCTTTCCTTGACTAACAGCCCACTTCCCCTTGTCGGCCATCAGTCTTCTCCGTCTTTTTCGACAGCTGCCACCCACCTTATCCGTTGCCGCCCTCTTTCTCCTGTCGGCCACAACATCCAGCTGTCATCCTCTTTTCTTTTATCTTTTATTATATTGTTCTGTATTTCATTTTGAAATCCGTCTCTATATAAACGGATTTTTGTTTTTGTAATAATCAGAACGCAATTAGGATAGCGAGAAAAATTGTAATGATAAGTGTGCTTGCTTGTAATCATTAAGGAGGAGATTATAGACTCTCTCCATCGTGTGCTCGATAGGTATAATTCCTATCTTTTGTAAATTTTATTTTAATAATAATATTTTGTTTTCAGTTCTTTGATATGTTAGGCTAATAGCCTTGTGTTAAATAATGCCAGGAATACCTCTAAGAAATAGCAAGTTTTATATTATTATTATGTAGACTGAATATACTTAATAGAATACTTAAATTATTTTATATACTTAGATTAATAAGAATTTATCAGGACAAAATCTAATAAGATGATTTTATGCTAAGAATTAGATATAACGCTAAATTGGGTTAAAATTATTAGAGCAGTCAGAACTTTATTATTAAGCTCTTGTCGCATTTAGCCGTTTAGCCGGGAAGGCGTTTTAGGCATTTTTTGTTGACTATGCTGAGGATAAAGTTTATTGACAGCTCTAGTATCTTTGTAAAAAATTTCCCATATTTAGAATTATATTTATCAGCCTAGCATACTTAATCATATTGTAAGATTTTGTTCTGATAAATGTCTTATTGGGCTAAGTACGTAAAATAGTTATGGTATTCCATTATATATGGTCCGGTAATATTATTATACATGTCTTGCATCATTGGAGAGACATTTTTTTATTAACTTCGCTAAGAAATTTGAGATTTCTCTTGGATAACTTATTACCTTGGAGATTTAGAAGCCCAACCATGAATCAGTTTTCAATAATTTATAGTTAACTCCAAATGTTTTATATGAAGGAATTTTTTTTTTAAAAAGTAGGAACATTTAAATTTTGAGAAATTTGGGCTCGAACCCAGGACTTCCAGCTTCTTTTTTCCCTTTTGAAAGGAAGCTGTGGCCACTAGATCAAGTCTAATGGTTTTATATAAAGGAATTAGTTTGTCACTTTATCGTCTGCTAAGAACTCTTTTTATGAATTTTGACAGTACTGTTGTTTCTTGTATGTAACTATGAATTCTTAGAGGTTTTTCTCTACGCAAGTTTTTGTCCTCTTTTAGGGGACTATTTAGAAATTCAAATAGGTTGCCGTTGGGTTTTCTCCTACGGTATTTTTAGTAATATCTATATGAAGAAAGTCAATAATGAATGATGAAATATATACTTTACTACGTACAATTTGTATGTAGGAACATTTACTTAATCAATCATTGATCTTGTCTTAATTTATGATGACTTCACTCGTATCACATTCAAAAATTATACGATCTATCAAAAGTTTGTCGGATAAAAAACGATTTGCTGTATCATTTATTTTTTCGCATGCTTCGAATTAATTACTAGATATATATATACACTAACGAATTCTTTAGTAAAATCTATACGAAGAAATACCTACTTTATCAATTATTGATAATCTTGTCGTATGTTGTAATGAGTTGTCTCGTATTAAATTCAATAGTTATACAATCTAACAAAAGTTTTTTGAATAAAAAAAATACATAATTGAATTTTGTAATTTTAAAGCGTATTTGTCTTGCATCATTGGAGAGACATTTTTATTATTAACTTTGCCAAGAAATTTGAGATTTCTCTTTGGATGGCTTATCACTAGGGAGATTCGGAAGCCATCAATGAATCCGTTTTCAACAATTTATAATTAACTTGAAATGTTTTATATAAAGGATTTAGTTTGTCATTTTATCATATCCTAAGAAGTCTTTTTATGAATTTTGATACTGGTGTTTCGTATATGTTCATAACTAAAATTCTTAGAGGTTTTTCTATATGCAAGTTTTCGTCCTCTTTTTGGGGACTATTTACAAACTCAGATTGGTTTCAGTTTTCTAAGAGTGTAAACCTAATTGGGAGGTCTATCAATTCTTTGTTATTTTGCAAAAAATATGAATATCTACTAAAGTTCTGGTACAGGAAATGCATTTTTATTTAAGTTAAAAAATATTTTTTTTTGAAAAGCCCCCGGAGGAACAATGTGTCCCTCCAAAGAAAAAAAGATTGAGGCGGATGAAAATTTTGGGGTGAACGCACCAATTAGGTTGGCATATCCGCTTACCTACAAAACACCCACCCAGCTTTTCATTAAATTAAAAGGGTTCTCGATATAAGAACCAAATATTACAATCACAATAATAGCATGTTGGGGTTTCTGAAAGGATCAGAAACGGCAAAACAAAGCCTACGCCTATTGGCAACAAAGACAAACCAACAAAAATAAATGCTTTGAAAAAGAATATCTCCATTGCCACGGTCCCCTTGGAAAATCAGGTTGTTTCGCCTCTTCCGAATACTCCATGCAATAATAAACCAAAGAGCAGTCCCCGAATTCACGATAAATTCCACGCTTGAAGAATGATTGCCATAAAATAAGGAAGTCGTAGCACGAATGAGGTAGCACTAGTACGATATCCAACCATTGGAATGCTTGAATCCACACCAAAAGACTATCTTTGCAAAAAATAAGACAATGATCCATTGTTTCTGAGAGCACAAAAAAGGGCAATTATCACCAATAACCGAGGAGCATCCACGGTGGACTAAGAAGACACGGGTGGGTAGTTTCTCGTGAAACACGAGCCATCCAAAGGATTTAATTTTTGGAAGCAAAGTAGAATGCCAAAAGATATCAAATGTTCGTGACGGTAAGAACCATTGAGGCTGTTGATAAAAACCAAGACAAAATGGGGCTGCCAAATAGTTATTATGTAGCCTAATTTCCCAAATAAAATGGTCAACCCCATCAACCACAAACAAAGGGGCATTAAGAAGATTCACTTCTTGAAATAAGGATGGACAAGAGGTTGAAATCCAGGCCTTTAGTTCCACGCATCGTTGTTGCCCAGTGATGCGCAAATTTCTTTTCCAAAAGGGACAAGAATGCCCATTGGTAGCAAACAGAGAACAACTCCCTTCCCTAATGGTAGAACTCTTCCTGTTACATAAGGCATAAAGATCCAGGAAAAGTGAAGACAACGGGGAGTTAGATGTCCAATTATCCAACCAAAAGGAGCCTACATATCCATCTTCTGCTCTCACCCGCACATGAGAATCAAAGAAATTCCAGTATTCATTATTCATGAAGCAACTCCTTAAGATACCACGCCAAATGTGAGACAAATTTTTTGGGTTGAGACACACCGGATCATGCAAATTGTTTACCCCATAACGTTGGACACAAAGAATCGACCAAAGAGATCCGTCGGTTTGAGAGCTAATCCTCCAAATCCATTTGAACAATAAACTTGCGTTGGCAAGCTTGAGATCATGAATGTAAAGCCCTCCAAGGTGTTGGGGGTAGTGTAATTGTGTTCCAGCTGACCTTGCACATCCTATTAGTGGATGATTCCCCTTGCCATAAAAAATTATGCATTAGACGGTTCAAAATAGAAATCACACTACTAGGCATTCTAAAAATAGATAAAAGATAAATAGGTAAGGAAGAAAGAACTGACTTGATAAGAATAGTTCTTCCCACGTACGATAAGCAGCTTCCTTTCCAATTAGCCAACCTATTTTTGAATCTAGCAATCAAAGGGTCCCAAACTCCAATTGAGGGCTGTTTAACACAAAGCGGAACTCCCAAATAATTAACCGGAAATTTCTCGACTCGGCATCCCAGGGAATTCGCCAAGGCGGAAAGTGAGTTTTCTGAAACATGAAACCCCATAAGCGCACTCTTATGGAAATTAATCTGAAGCCCCGAAATTAATTCAAAACATCTCAAAATCCGAATATAGCTGGGAATAATAGATTCATCGGTAGGTAGAAAACATAAATTGTCGTCCGCAAATTAGAGAATCGGATAAATCCGGAGAAGAATCTCCCAAACGAAACCCAGGTAAGATCCGATCTCTAATGCTACAACCAATAAGTTGTTTTAAACCCTCCACAGCTAGAACAAAAATAAATGGGGAAAGAGGATCACCTTGTTTGACTCCTTTCAGTCTCCTAATAGGAGGGCTCGGGTGACCATTGTTCAGAATAGAAGTAGATGAATTCTCCTTGCAACCTCTTAACCATGATATCCATTTGTAATCAAAACCCATGGAAGTCAGAACAGAGTCGATATAAGTCCAAGAGATGCTATCAAAGGCCTTGTGAAAGTCTAATTTCAGAACCAGGCAAGATTTTCGATGAGAATAGAGATTGTGAATAACCTCAGAAGCCAAAAACGAACACTCGTGGATAATCCTACCCTTAACGAAAGCGAACTGGTTCTGTGAGATTAAGGATGGGAGAACCACTTGTAACCGAATAGAGATAAGTTTGGCAATAACTTTGTAGACCCCATGAATCAAAGAAATCGGCCTGAAATTATTCAATGAGCACGAACCAGGAACTTTAGGGATTAGCACTGCGTAGGACGTTTTAATAGAGTTGGGCAGCTCATTCGTAGTGTAAAATCGATCGAATACCGCAAGGAGTTCAGATTTCAATTCCTCCCAAAATCGTTTGTAGAAGAAAAAGTTCAAACCATCCGGACCTGGGGCTTTATTTTCCCCACACGCGCAAATGCAACGCCAAACTTCATCGGGTGAGAACGGGGCAATCAATGCTGCATTATGGGCAGCAGATACAGTGTTAAAATTGAGCTTATGGAGAGAGAGAATGGGATAGCCGGATTAGCCGAAAAAAGCTGGTCAAAAAAGGCACAAATGGCATTGGAAGTTACCGTCATGTCGGAGACCAACTCCCCATCGATATCAAGCTGAGAAATCCTATTATTCCGAAATCGGGCAGAAGCTGTACGATGAAAAAAAAAGTATTACCATCTCCTAATAAGGCCCATTTAACACGAGATTGTTGGTGTCCCAATTTTTCCAAACAATTGCGGCATTCCTGAAGTAAAGCTCGAGAGTGACATAAGGCCGAATGTTGATCACGTGTGAGAGGCCTTGGAACATTACTACAAGTAAGGGACAAAATCTTGCCTTCCAAAGCAGAAATCTTCCTATTTAAATCTCCAAAATTAGATTTTTGCCAAGGACGAATCGCTGAACTTAACAAAGAAAGCTTAGTAGAAATATCCGAATCCGAATTAGATGAGCAGATGTTGCTCCAAGAATTCCGAATGAACGTGGAGAAAAGCGGTACTGTGCCACCAAAAGTTTAGAGATCGAAAAAGATTCGGGCCCCCAACCTAAACCCCACATGATTTAAATAAAATAGGGAGATGATCAAAGAGAGTAGTGTCCAGAGTTGAAATGCACGTAGCTGACCATAAATCCAATAGATCACAAGACGCAAAAGCCCCGTGGATGAGTTAAAAAATATTGTTATTATTTTGTGAAATTGGAGTGAAGCTCCACAATTTTGTCAATAATTATTAGATTTTATAGCAAAAAATAACACTACATTTCCTTTTGCGTTTAATTCATTATCATCTTGGAAGTACAAAGTAAATTAATTAAAATAATACTTTTGATATTAAAGAACAAGTCCAAGAGAACAAAAAAATTAAGAACAAGATTAATATCCAGATTACAATATTCATCTTATACTTGGATTATTTTTGGTTGTAAAAAGCTTCATATTTCTTCATATATCTCCGATTCATTTGTAAACCATTCGACTCTACATATAATATTCTCATCCTTATATCAAGAGTTTTAGAATAACTCTTTTTCTTCAAAAGCAGATTGGTCTATTAACCAAACCTGAATCGCTACATGGATGATTACATAAAATAAAACACCTTTATATAATTCAAACTGTGATAGAAGTTCTGAAATCAATTATAATCGGATCGAATAGACGTCAGTAATCCAACCTAATCAATTTAATCAAACACCAAAACCCCAATCTATGAAATTAAAACTGCAGAAAGACAGACTCTAAACACCCAAACTATTAAAATATTAATTAAACAAACGCTTACACAGACCGACAAAAACTTATTGAAACCCTAGCCTCAATTCAAGGTCTAAGATCATCGGTGGTGGTCTCAAGCTGAGCTCAAGATCAATAGCAGAATTATCGAGGGCGCCAGCTAATTCATCTCCAGCCAACCGGATTGCAGCTAATTCCTTGGCCTTAGTTTCGGCCAAACTCTCCCACTCTCCAAATAAGTCTTGAGTGCGAAGATTCCGGCGGTATTGTTCATCATCCTCCAAGAACATTGTGTTGATTCCCGCCGGAGGTGGACCGTTAACGCCGGAGCTGGAGCTGAGATTATCATGGCGGGATGAAAGTTGTGCAGCAGAGGGAAAGCTTCCATAGCAGAGACAGCAATGGAGTCCTTCCCTAGGAGCTGATGATGGTGATGAATCTGAGTTGATTGCCATTGACAGAGATTAGAGGGAGAGAAATTAAGAGAGAAATGAAGATGATGGATATTGGAATGCAGTGAGGATATCGTTTAGGCTATTCTTGCTATATAAAGAGAAAAAATGAGGTAACGTTCGTTTTAAGTTGTGTGATATATTTGAGCTGAATTGAGCTTATTTTGGTATAAATATATCGGAGCTTAAAATATATTGAGATCATCTTGTTCGGGGCATAGTTATAGTCAAGGTTTCCTACCCTCCCTACTCAAGTGTTTAGTGAGATTTGAACCTTGTTCACCTCCCACACACTTAGACTAGATTGTCAACTGAGCTACATCTTATAGATATAACTGAGTTTATTCAAATACATGTTCGAGTCCACATTTGGGTGGAGTTGGATGGGGTTTTTTTTCTTATTATTGTGAGCCCACTGAGACAAATTTTTTTAAAAAATGCATGTACAAGAAACATGGGTATTTCTTTTATATTTATATATGTACTTGAGCCCATAATAAAAGTTATATAATCAGGGGAGTTTGGATTCTCTAAAGTTAGAGATTGGTAAAGTTATACATTTTAACTAATCTCAACCATCTGTTGAGTTTTAAATTGAGAGTCCTAATCCTAACCACAATATTTTCAATTTAAAAAAAAATCGTACACTAGAACAATTATATATATAATTGTTATGGAAAGTTGGTTAGAAGTAACAATTTTATATGTTTCTCTTATCAGTTTCTTCAATTAGTTGAATATATTCTTCTTATTTTAACAATATTAGCTTAAAACTTTGACAAATCTGTCTTAAGGAAGTTGCATTATTAATATTGAACTTTCACATATTTTGAAAGGAAGTAAAAGATATTAGAGTTTATTGGATGGACTTTTTCATACTTTCTATTCGATCTTGTGATGAATATAAATGTGAATCATACTCCAATTTAGTCTTGCAAATTAGTAAAAATTGTATTATGTATCGATTAACATATACAAGATAAACCCGTGTTAAATTTGCTAATATTATAAAAATAAAAAGATCTTGTATTTAATGTGATGAAAAATAATTACAGGGAACATTGTGAAAACTATTAAAGTTAAAGGTGTTCAGGATGTATTTTTTATTTAAATATAGAGAATTTTTGCTTTTCGTATACTGAGCGAGACTTAGAATAATAAGACAATAAAAATCATGTTATTTATATGAGAAATAAAATAATTACAGTCGGTAGGATTTTAAGTAATTTTGATAGATTCTTATTTTTATTTTCTTACAACTAAATTAGCTTGAATTACAGAAAAGACAAAAAATAATGGTGTGCCTTTTGCCTTGTGTTGAAAATAAACGAGAAAAATCGAGGCACCGATAAAAATATTATACTGAATTATATTAGAAAAAGTTACGCATAATTTTAACAAAGGTACTCCAGAAAATAATTTTCTCATACTTTTGCATAGGTATAGTTAACATTTTGTCCAAGAAATGAAACTTTTCATAAAAATAACAACTAAATATGAGTTATCATAACAATTTAGATAGTAATAAGATGGTCAAATCCTGTTAGGTGAGAAACATTTGGGAGAGCTCTCATCCATATG
The DNA here is from genome assembly GCA_947683365.1 of Euphorbia pulcherrima. NCBI lineage: Eukaryota > Viridiplantae > Streptophyta > Magnoliopsida > Malpighiales > Euphorbiaceae > Euphorbia > Euphorbia pulcherrima. The sequence continues at coordinate 3,129,973 of CANTUS010000008.1, forward strand.
TATATTTGGATAGTAAAAAATGTTTCCTTGTTTGTTTACTATTTTTTGTATGTTTGAAAATATATATTATAAAGTTGATTTTAAATCTTCATAACATACCATCTATTTATGTTTTTTAATTTGGAAAAAAGAAAGATCAGGATTTTTTTAAGTTCGGGTTAAACTTTAGAGTAAGATTGACTCAGTCCAAACATTCTATTTCAAAACGGAATGTATGGACTAAAAGTGCTTATTTTACTCTCACTCCTCACTTTACTCTAAACTTTGGCTCCAACTACAGAGAATTCCTTTTTAGAATAATATATTTACTTTAGTTAAATTTTACATAGTTATTTGTTCACTTTAAAATAAATTTGGCTTAATTAGTTCCTACAAGTATAAGAGATAACTTCATTCTTATTGAATATAATGTATGCCCTTAAGCTAATTAGGGGCTATATATCTCAACTGTTGGAAAATAATATAGATCGGGTAGTAGGGATGTTAGGAAGGAAACCATTTACAAATGTAGACAAGAATTCGTTGCAATCTTGATCACAACAAATTTTACTAAACTAATACCTAATCTCCAAGGCATGCTAATTATTTTTCTTTAAATAATATTTCCTCCCTACAAAGCAGCGGGAATGTATTAGAAATTTGCTTATGAGATACAGTGGAGATATCAATTCACGTATTTGCTTTCATATATGAATCAACTGTAATACATTTGGTGTAGGATAAGAACTTATGTATGTAAGGTTAAGTAACAAAAATGTCTTAATGGTTCCTCTAAAATTTCAGAAATTGAATATCAATTTTGTTGTGTATCTAAGGCACAAATGAGCCTTATTTATAGAGTTGAGATGATGGTCCACGAAGTGATAGGTCTTTTCATGAATCAATGTATCTTTTCATGAAACAATACATCTTTTCATGAAACAACGTGACTATTCATGAAATAATATGACTTATCTTGAACCAATATGTCCCTTGACATGAATCAACATGTCCCTACATGAAGTAAGATAACTATTCGTCAAACAACATGTCTTTCCATGAACTAATATATCCGTTCACAAACCACCATATCATTTCAATGAACCAACATATGTATTCATGAAACAATACTTCGTTTCATGAATCAACATGTGATTTCATGAACCATCACTTCTTTTCCACATAATTCTATAAATACATCTTATGTCATTTAATTTAAACACCTCCTCCATGATTAAAAGACTCAAGAGCATACACTTGGTTCCTAATACTCTAAATTATCCAACAATCCTCCCCCATTTAGAGTATTTTTAGGAACTGAAATACTACATACAAAAAATTCCGCAATTTATGCTTCAGTGAAAGTGTAACAAGGATTGAACTTTCACCTAGCATAACACACATTCCAAGTAATCATATTTGATTGGTGTCATAAAGGATTGAACCAAACGAACATAGCGATTAGCCAGAGATGTTATACACATAAATCACTACAAGAAAACAGTGAAGTACTGACGCTGAAATCCGTCAGGAAACTCATAAAAATCCGTCAGTAAAACCTCTTCTGACCGAATTCGTGACGGTTAGATTACCGTCAGGAAAATGCTCGTCAGGAAAATTTTGACGGATTTGCCGACGGCTGTTCTGACCGAAATCTGTCAGTAACACCGTCAGCTATTGCTGACACCTCTACTGACGGTCTATTTGTCAGAATATAATGACATACTTACAGATGGTGTCTTTGTCAGAATACTGACATTCTTCCTGACGGTTTTCTATCAGAATTTCATGACGTTACATATGTCAGGAACTACTTAAATTCCGTCAGTAGCAAATGTCATGAACATTTCCCGCCACCATATTTCACATTAGTTTTTTTTTTCTCTTGTATTGTCATATTATTGATTAAATGCTCAAGTCTAAATGCATATAACATCAAAATGTATATTAATAACAGTCATCCATATATTTACTATTAAGTCTAAATTAAAGTAGTGTTCATATAATATAATAATATCCTATATATGCTAGTCTCTTACATTAAAGTAGTAGTTACATTCAACCAGGTAATACCTCAAAAAACAAAAAAAAAATCTTCAAAATATCCATCTTCTGTATGTCCAAAATTCAAACTCCAAAATCCAATTAGTTTGCAAGTTATGATGCATACAAACCTGAAAAAAAATGCATAATATATTTGAAGTCAGAAATATAGCTATAATTGCATAATAAGACACGAAGAAATCACAAAACGAGCAAACCATCTTCAATATCGTTGGCAATAATGTTCTTTGCAGTTTAGTTATGACCAACTGCTAAAAAAGATAAAAACAAACCAATAACACAATCCACCTCATTGAAACAAAGCCATGGGCATGTATACCAGTGAGGAAAATACAATAAAAAAACATGATATTATATCCAAAGTAATATGACTGTTAGTTGAAAATCTAGCACAAAATTCTGCCCTGTATAACTAGGAAACTTCTCAATGTAATCAGTCAAGGTGCTAGGCGCAACCCAGGCGCCGAGGGGGCTAGGCGCGCCTCAAGGTGAGACCAAAAAAGGCACGCGCCTAAAGTATGCTAGGTGCACAGAATTTGCAAAAAAAATGTCTATGGAAATTAGCTGTGCATTTAACTATATATGTTGGACCCCTCTATGTAAATTTCTGCATGTAATTAACCATATTGGTTAAAGTTTTAACTTTTCACAGTGACAGTGGCACATTCATTTACTTACTATAACCTGCAGTTTCAGCTGATGTAGTTGTAGCTCAAAGCTGCATCATCATCATTCACACCCACAAGATAAGTTCATGCATTGGTTCATTTTCTGACCTAAATGGTAAAAAAGATAAAACAAATGGCTTAATACAACCTAGTAAAAATCCCTACTGAACTTATATGCCTATTCCATGATAATTGAAAAAGAAAAAGGAAAAGGAAAAGAATGTATCAACAAATTATGACATTAATTCACACATCGTACAAAAACAAAATTACATGTAGTGTTATAACAAAGTAGTTGGTAAATTTTGTACCTGGTTAGTGATAGCAAAAAAAAACAGCATTGTTTCATCAAGTCCTCCTAGTTGCATGTGCATTTGACTCGGTACAAAGAGAATCCACATCAGCTCTAATATCCCCCATTTTTTCAAACAACTCATTAATTCTGGACTCACAGGCCTCCTGCACATCTTTCATACCTGTTAATACTTCCTCCATACGTCTTAATTGGTCTACCATTTGAGAAATCTGCGTGATATCAGAAGCACCTAGCCCATCTTGATAGGAAAACGATGAAGAGGATGATCGATTTTGAGATGAATAAAACACAGATCCATCCCCTAGTCCTGGTAACCTAGATTTTTTATTAAATCCTCCAACAAATTCAAAATATAATTCTCTCTCATCAAGAACCCGATCAGCAACCTCAGACATCCTTTCTCTTAACTCCACCACATGCTCCTGCAAATTGTCATAAGCTTGCAATAGTAACTAATTCTAGTACGATCAATAAAGCCATGAAATAACACCAAATAACTTACATGAATTTGTCTTGACCTATCATCAATAAAAGTGGCACCATCATGATCTTTCGTATGAGTGTACAAAAAGAGCTCATGAGGCTCTACTTGGTGCTTTAATTTTCGATTCTACATAGAAGAAAAAATTTTATCAATATGTAATTGGATTTGTAGATAGCAATGAATCAAACCAGAAACTGGAACTCAAAGTCAAAAGCATTTAAATTAGATGGATTGTTAACTTGTGACCAAAATAAGATTAAAATAAAATAAAAGCAATAAATAATAATTTAGTATGAAGCAAGTCTCATGCTTTATCATAGCAAATAGTTAGTAAGGTGTTGAAAATGATGAGTGAACCAACATGGTATATAATTATTTTAATTAATATAGTTTAGCTGATCTTATCTAAGAGAATTTGAAACTTACCAGGCGATTTTCATGCCCTTGCAGCGATAAGGATCCACAAGTATGACGTGACATAGTTCCATTTACGTCACCTCCACGCCTCGAAATTTGTCCATTTCTTGATTCACACTTTCCCTTTTCTGTCAGTTTATACTCCTTCCATTTCTTGAAAACATCTTCTAGAATGTATGCCGGACGATGTTCTAGAAATAGAATAATCGTACATAATATACAAAGTTAAAACATTTTAATACTTTTAAAAATAAAAATACAAAAATAAAAATATTTATTAATTACCTTCTTTCTTTATGTCATATACAAATTATCTGTATGCCTTAATTGACTTCCTGGGGTATAACAACCTGATTAAGCGATCTAATGATTTATCCTAGCGGCATCTTTTCTGTAAATACATTAAATATATGAATATATAAATGCCTATTGAATTCAAACTAAATTACATGCAGTGTTATTAAAATAATGAAGGCCTTAATAAAGCAAATAAGTACCTGAAACACTCTCCAATAAAAATTTAACGATTCTTGAGATACAAACTCGTACTTGTACCCCTCCACATCAGTTTGCAACTTAAAACAGTCTCTTATAATAGTGCTTATTTTTCCAGATGGTTGCAGACTATCCATAAATAAACATAAAACACATTAAATATTTACAGCTCTTAGCATCATCCATATCACATGTAAAATGGTTTACTTACGTTTTGTTTTGTACCGAAAAAAGTAATCGATCATCCTGATTATATGATGTATGATGGATTACTTCTTGCATTTGGATTATGAGACGGGCCTGAAGGAAAATATGAAGTTTCTGTTGATGGCGAAAACGAAGTTGCAGGAAATGTTAGAGGTGATGGTGAAGCTGCTGCACGTGATGAAGATGAAGGTGAAGGCGAAGCAGCTGCAGGTTATGAAGGTGAAGGTGAAGGTGAAGGTGATGCTAAAGCTATATCAGCTATAGATGATTGAGCTCGAGAAAGCAAAGGTCAATTTTGAGCTATAGGAGGATGCAGAGGTTGAATTTGAACCTGAGGTGAAGGCCTAGGTTGAGCTGTACCAAGAGCCAAAGGTCCATTCGGTCGAGCAAGAGAGTTAGCAGGTGTTGAAAGTCGAGCTGCATCTTGGGAATCTGCAAAAGATTAACATGTCAAACTGAGTTAGAAATCCTCATCTTAAATGGCGGTTTAATTATTTAAGTTAATCTTGAATGAAGCAATAACTTTATTCTAATTAACTCAATTTTGTACAACTTAGAATTCCATATCATATATGAGTATCACCAAACATATTGCGTGATACCATTTAGGGCTTAAAATCATCAATGGTACATGAACTTTACATGTACTAACATAATGATACATGGACTTTGAAACTTGACATAAAGGTACATGAACTTAGCATTTTACTAACATTATATTCATAATTACCTTTGACTCTAAAAAACCTGCTAACCATAAAAGTTCCGGTAAAAATGCCACATTTCTTACTACTATACCCCTACATTTCTTACTATTATACCCCTACATTTCCTTCCACCTTTCAACCTCTCTGCAAAAAAAATCCAAATTAAAATGAAATTGCTAATACACACTTTGATATTGACCAGTTTGAAAAGGGGATTTGTGAATAGATTATTATTATTCAATACACAAGTAAAGAAATAGAAATGATTTCCCCGGTAAGATCCAACGACATGAGTTCGAGAGTGGTCGGATTCCGCCCCAAACTAGGACGAGGTGTGCACTTGGGTCTTGATTTTCTCAGACTAGCCGTGTGCCTCATTTTTTTTGGCTATAATGGCTATTTTGAAATCCCAATATCTACCAGAATTAACACTTCCATATTTTGGCAAAAAACTTCAACGAGTTTTGTATTGAGTAAACTCTTTTTCTATTTCTTGCTTTTCGTGCCTGCCATAAATTGGATTCGAAAACTTGATTGCTGGTGGTGTTTATAATGCTTTTCATTTTTTGAGATGGAGGTTGAAGAGGGAAGTAGAACATGAGAAGGATAGTAATTAGAGTAGGATAGATTTTTCCACTTTGAAAAAAGTAACAACTGTTCATATGCTTAAAGAATAGAATGAACAGAAATTTGAAGAAGACAAGGGCACTCGTGGAAAACTAAAGATTGAAAATGAGAGGATGTGTGGCATTAGTTTTTTCCACCAGTTGAAAAGCAAGTCAAAGGTATTTTTCTTGGTCAAAGGTAATTTTGACTATAATGTTAGTAAAATGCTAAGTTTATGTACCTTTATGTCAAATTTTAAAGTACATGTACCATTATGTTAGTAGATATAAAGTTCATGTACCATTAACAATTTTAAGCTTACCATTTAGTAACCACTAATTATAAAAGAAATTCATACCGAGCATCTCAGTCGAAAATGCGTCAGTAACACCATTTACTGTCGCAATTGGTGAATTTGGCTCACTTCGTTGCGTAGTAAGCCATGCAGGAAGGCCTTTCTGCTTCTTATTCCTTAAAGATTTCACTTTACTTGGAGGTAGAGGTGCCTGCTGCTCTTCTGACATGTCAATTCTGAATAAGGAGGAAAAAATAATTAAGTACATAGAAATATATTTAATCACAAATTAGTTTGCATAATGAAAAATTTCAGAAAAATAATTGGAAAAAAGAATAACTAGTCATCAACACTTAAACATTTATCTTTTGTGGCATAATCATGACCAAAGCTATAGCACTTAAACATGAGTTGTTTAGAAATAATAAAATGCATAGCATCACAATCTAAGATAGAATGTCATTACAAAAGAACTAACAACTTGTACTTAAGCATACTAATTAACATATAAAATGCATAGCATCACTAACTGGTGAAATTTATATCCGATAAAGAATACAATTAAGTTAGTCTAGTAATAGCTTCATTAGTTGAACAAATAAAATACTAATAATCAGTTTTTTTCTGATTGATAATCTTGAAAGGTTTAACCTAGTCCTAATTTTGTTTTTCTTCAAGTAAATACTAATAATTAGTTTTTTTTCTTCAAGTATAAAAACTTATCTTAGAATCGGTATTAGAAAAAAGGGTTGGAACAAGAAGCACCAATAATTCCAACACCGAAAGTTAGTCATTTTCTGTATCCACTTGAATCCAAACAAAGCAAAAGAATCAAGTTTTTATAACACCTCTAAACTAAATTTTTAATGAATGGACATGGTTCCAATACACAAAGGCAACTCATATCAACACAGTTAGCATAATCTATAAAAATTAATCCTGTTACAAGTAAACTTACTGAGCTTTGTATCGAATTTTATTATATCACAATATAGATAATTAGGTACTAGATGCAAGAATAATAGAAGTTGACTCTAACAAGGAAATAGCCAAAGAGTTTGTTCAATTTATTAACAACTAATTCTCGTAACATTCCACCTATACGACCTCCAATAGAGCATGAACATATATGCCATTAATCTGGTAAGTATCTATTTCTTCAAAGGCATGATTGTATATACTTAGCATTGCTCTCCGCAATACAATCTAAGGAACTTATAAAATGAATTGACTATATGGAAGACACATGATATTGATTCACATAAATTGTCTTACCAGTAAAAACTAAATACTAATAATTAGTTTTTTTCATCAAACTTCAAGTTACAACAAGTGAAGTTGTAAGATAGCGAGGGAAACATCAAACTTCATCTTAACCTTCAAGTTACAATAAGTGAACTTGTGCAAGTAAAGCTACCTACATGAGCAGGTGAGATTCAAATTGCAACTCAAATGAACCACATAAATGCCAAATTTATTATTCATTGTAGACAACATACCATACACACAACTGGACTGGAAGTGATTTATTCAACCACACACTTATCAATTATCAATGCAAAAAGATACTCAACTTTACAGAATTTTTAAGCATGTGACTCAGTTTAACAACTTTCGTTTGGTATAAACAGACACAAATGGAATTTAAATTTCCTATACAAACAAACACCTAACAAAAACATCACACAATCTAAAATTTTAATATTATTTTAGGTAATTTATTCAATCTTGGACAACTCATAAACAATAGGCGTGAGCATAGAACTGCTTAGTTGGTACCTAAACTTATACGAACCAATTTCATTAAGTCGTAACTGAAAAATTAACTCATGCAATAAGTGGCCCACATCTAGAAAATAGAACAAAAGAATGAGAAAAAACCCAATGTAACATAGTATCAAAGAAGAGTGAAAATCCTTACCCTAATAGCAGACAATTGATAGCGAGAAAGTGACTAGAGACTGTAGCGAGAGAGAGAGAGAGAGATCGTCGATTAGTAGCACACAAGTAAGAAATCGAACATAAAAGAGAAAATCCTAGTGACGAGAGACTGTAGAGAGAGAGATGGTCGATTAGTAGAATACGAGTAGGAAATCATACATAAAAGAGAAAATACCCACTTACCATTGAAAGAGAGATGTTCAAGCCATTGAAACCTGTCTGCTACAGAGTGATGGGTAAGGAAGATTTCATGTAATCGGGGTTATAGGGTTTTTTTTATAAATGGGTTATAGGGTTTTGTTTGAGAGTGAAATAGGCGAGAGAGAAGATGAGTTGAGAAAGTGTGTATATATGTATGAAGAGAGAGAGCTCACGGTGAGGTTTTCTTTTTAATTTTACTTTTATATAAAATATAATAAATTATAAATTTAATACTTATATTTTAGTATAATTACATTCCTGACACCAACTTCATATCAGGATTCCCGTCATACAAAATGACTTTTGGAGGGAATTATTCCTGCCAATGTTTTCCTGACACGTATTTCAAGTTTGTCAGGAAATCATCAGTATTTAATGACGGGCAATATTCTAACAGGTAACCGTCAGGAACTACTGATGGGTATCAATCCTTCAGCTAAAATCCGTTAATAAATCGATGTTTTCTTGTAGTGAATCAAGTCCTTCATATCAACAGTTAAACCAACACTTTTAACATGTCATGTGTTCGTATCTATTCATAAGTGTTTCAAAGTCATGCCTTAAGTTACTTTTTGAAACGGCTTACTTCACACTTACATAGATAAGATTCTCTACAATGTGCCCTGTGACTAGCATCTCCAAGAAACTTATCAAGAATTTAATCAACCTCTCAAAACTATCACAGTACCGAAACCATACTTGGATCATATAAAATGGTTTCCAAACATCATATAAGAGATTTAACCTTATTGAACTTAGGACTCGATGTTTACGAACGTAAGTTAAGGTTCCCGTAGATTTGTTTAATAAGGCCACAAACTCATTCTATTTGAAATATCATCAACCGAATGTCAGCTTAATGCTTTAGTAAAGCAATAAAGAATGTTTGGCTTAGTACACATACAGCCTATTGTTATGATCCATTCAATGATAAGTCGTTGGACATGTTACATCCCAATGTAACTTGACTTACCAATATAAACTTTGCTATAAGATTTTGCTCATGTAAAATTATTATTCAATGCCACTCAAACCATAATCCATGGTCTAATTTAAAAACTTAACAATGGCTCACCAATGTAATAGACTTATAATATGTCTTTTTATTATCATAGTACAAAGAGTATGTTCGGCAATAACAGTTGTGATAACAACTTTATATCAAATAATATATTTCACCAAATATATCTCTTTGCCTATTTAGACATAAAACTCATCGTATCTCTAATACTAGTAATGTCAACTAGTATTATCATCCTCTCTTTCAAATACCAAAAGAGACAAATAGTAAAATAAGACAAGTTTGTCCTTTCCAAATCATAAGTCACTTCATTGGCTTTCAAATACCAATATAAATATTACAAATGACTATTGCATTTCAAATCTATTTAACAGTTATTATTTTCCGTATGTACTACCATCATCTAATTTCAAATTTCTAGAGTAAAATAATTGCATCTATGAACTCCATCATATTTATCACAATTTGATAAAATTTACCATATCAAACTATTGTTCAAATTTCCTTGGAGTTTAATCATTTAATGATCAACTTCATCAAACTTGCATATTCATAATTTCTATGAAGCATAAACCTTTATTCATCAATAATCTCATCAAACACATGATATTTTAATATCATTTTGATGTATGAAAGCTTGATATTATTTATGCAAATCATAGTTACCAAGAAAACAATGTGTTAGTGACAAAACTCTTTCCCGTTATTTCCTGACAGCATGTCCTTCACAATTAACTCTATCTCAATTTCCGTCAGTATTCCATCATAACATAATACACGTCAACAATTTATAACACAGATTTTTGTGACGAAAGTTGTCCATCACAGTTTCCGTCACCATTAAACGTTTGTGATAGAATGTTGCATTATTATGATAGAATTTGCTGTCACAGATTCGTATTTTCTTGTTGTGACTATAAATTTTCATGAAGAAAAAAATAACAAAATTGTTTAAAAAATTGGCACTACACCAAATAATAAATTTTCTAGCCATTTAAGGGATTTGTAATTTCATATTACTATAACTTTTTAATTCTACCAAAAAGAATAATTGAATGCACATTTATATATTTTAATATATAATTCATACCTTGCAACTTGAGTATATGATAAACTAATTAAAATATTATCGTTTGATTATCGATGATCTTTTTCTTCCATTTCTAAAATGACGAAATGTCTAAAACTGACATCATCTTCTTTCCTTCATACACTCATGGATAATATTGCTTAAAGATTGTTAGAAATAATAAAGATCGGGCAGTAGGCATGCTAGAAAGGAAACCATTTACAAATGTAGAGAAGAATTCGTTGCAATCTTGATCACAATAAATATTACTAAACTAATACCTAATCTCCAAGGCATGCTAATCATTTTCCTTTAAGCAATATCTCCTCCCTACAAAGTAGTGGGAAGATACTGGAAATTTGCTTATGAGATACAATGGAGATATCAATTCACATACCTGCTTTTTTTTATGTAAATCAACTGTAATACATTTGGTGTAGGATAAGAACTTATGTATGTAAGGTTAGGAAACAAAAACTTCTTAATGTTTCCTCTAAAATTTCAGAAATTGAATATCAATTTCGTTGAGTATCCAAGGCAAAAATAAGCCCTATTTATAGAGTTGAGATGATGATCAATGCAGTGATAGGTATCTTCATGAATCAATATGTCTTTTCATGAAACAATACATCTTTTCAAGAAACAATGTGACTAATCATGAAATAATATGACTTATCTTGAACCATTATGTCCCTTGACACGAAACAACATGTCCCTACATGAAGTAAGATGACTATGCATCAAACAACGTGTCTTTCCATGAACTAATACATCCGTTCACAAACCACCATATCATTTCAATGAACCAACATAAACAATACTTCTTTTCACGAATCAACATGTGATTTCATGAACCATCACATCTTTTCCACATAATTATATAAATACATTTTATGTCATTTAATTTAAACACTTCCTCCACGATTAAAAGACTTAATAACATACACTTTGTTCCTAATACTCTAAATTATCCAACATTAATTATATGTTGAACAAACCAAGTTACGATAATAAAGGAATTTCTTTTATTATATTAATTACTGCAAAAATATATATGTAACTGGTGTTATATATATATATATATATATATATATATATATATAACAATGCTATATTTACACATATGAAGTTCACACATTTTTACACATACACATAAATTTGGAAAATTAAAATTGTGGATCGAATTTTTTTATAGGTTTTTATAACCTATTTATGTATTAACAGTACAATGATTTATTTGAGCTTGAATAGCTATTGAGATCCTTATGCCAAAGTAGGAACCGAAAAAAATAGAAATTCCAGTTTTTATTCAATGAATCTTTAACATGATGAGAGAGAAACATATTGAAGAAAAGTGGAAAGATAAGTGAGTTTTTATGTTGGTTTGTTGATTTGTAATAGCCAATCTTGGATAACAACAAATTAAATCAATTGCAAAGACGTGTATGTGTAAAACTGTGTAAACATCATGTGTGTAACTATAACATTGCCAATATATATATATATATATATATATATATATATTATTTCTTGTGCAATTATTATTTATGTCAAAACTATCTTTAGTCATAAATTTGTCTAGAAAGGACATTGATGAATGGATACACTAGCATGAGTAATCTTACTCCTTAGTTAGACCTAGCAACCTCTCTTCATATAGAAAGTGGATTTTAGAGTTGACTCATAGATGTATTCACGAGATACATTGGAGACTGTCATAAGATAAACACTAAAAAATTATACAATGTGTCGATGTTTCATCTTATTGCAGACTTGATATCCTAATTGCCTTGTTCATGCATGTCGTTAGACTTTGGGTCATCAATAAGCAGTTCGCTCATTAGGGGATGCTACTGGTCATTACAGCTATAGTGACGTCTGTCCATTGGTAAGCTAAGTAGTTGAGATGGGATTCGTCACTCCTGGTATAGCAATATATTAGGAGAAGTAGTAAAATTTTTTTTGCTTAAAAGTTTTGATTAAAATATGTGTTGATAGGATTAGTTTCTAGTGATTGACACATCATATGGTGAGCAATACACTTTAAGTATCGAGACCAAACACTAGGATAGATTGAAGTAACCTAACCATAGGAGGGCTAACACACTCAATAAATCAGATGAATTATCCTGTTAGAAGGATGTTATTAAACTCGAAAACTATTGCATAACTAGGATTAAGTCATCAACACTTAACGTTCCTTATATTGAGGGAATGTGATCCTTGCTAGAGGGCTACTATATTCGATCATAGAGATTTGGTAAATATTACCAAGCCAAATAATTTTAAGGTAGAATTAGTTTGGTTAATCTTTGACGATTTGATGTTAAGGGATCATGTAAGGTCAACACATTATTGATCATATAAAAAATTGATAGGCGGAGTGTATACTAAAAATATTATGATCTCAATATGCTAATTGGACCAGGATTGAAATGGAATTTTCACAAAAAAATGCAAAGAAAACCACATATCAGAACTATGAGTGTTGCTAAACAGCACTGTACAAGCCCATAAGTGGGTTGCACAAATGGTACCTAGCAACAATTGCGGCAGGATTGCAAGGTTACAGGCTTGTGAACTTGCAATGCTACAAATGCAGTGTTGCGCCCATGCGACGACCCACACTTGCGCAGAGCCATGCGAGGGCCTTGGCGCCGGCAGCTGCATGCAAGCGCTTGCTTGTGCAGCAAACTCTGATAGGGTATTCATATTTTTTAGAAATCCCTCTTAATGAAGGATTTCCTTTAAGTTGGAATTTGTTTCCTGTATGGTTTTATTCTTCTCTTTTATGGGAAATAAAATGAGGCATCCTCCTCATTATTCCATACGCTAAATTCTCGTTCTCTCTTAATTTCCATTAATGAGGGAAAGCTTTTGAAAATTGAGAAATTATTCTATTGAGTTTTTTTGAAAATTGAGAAATTATTCTATTGAGTTTTTCTCCAATATATTAAAACTCTTTATAATCGTTCTAGTTTTTAGAAAATTTGAACGAGAGAAATATTTGTTCATGATGGAAAAACTTTTCTCAAGTTAATTTTATCAGTTTGTTCTTCGGGTGGTCTAAGAGCTGCTTGGAGCTCATAAGTTCTTCCTTGAATTGAGGTTTTGATTAGTAGAGCTTGTGAGGATACTCATGGAGCTCTTCTACACTTAGGGGCTAAGTTGTTCACGATTTAAGAGGTCACTCTATTGAAGTTTACGCATCAACTGATATGTGCTTTTGACTATGTTAATTATTTAGGCCTTTTTAATAAGCCATTTAAACCTACATAACTGTCTGAAACCTAAGTATAGTTTGAATCAATCTTACCATGTATAGAAGTTCCTAGGGTTAGAAATGAAATTTTGATATTTTATCATGCATGTTATGCATATTCAACCTCTTTATATTTCTTAATAAATCTATCATATTAAGAAGCCAAATGTAGAATAGATACCCACGATGGCTAATTCAATTGGTAGGACTATTTGTGCATCAAGGTTTTTTTCTAAGAGAATGTCTGAATTTCAAATTTCAAACCATTAGTATACATAGTTTATATTTAGAGTGAAAGAATTGAAACTAAACAAAAAATAAACGAGAAAAAACAAAAGCTAAGGTTATTTTGAAACTAAATATTATATACACCTTTATCTCCTCTTCTTTCTCTAAATACGATTTTCTTTGAGGCTAGAGAAAAACTCTTTTGAGTGTTCTTCTATGTTCACCTACGTCTTTTTTGTTCTCGTGCTTTTTGTTTCTTGAGTGAAATAATCTGTAGTGGATATTTTATTGAGTCTCCTCAATGAGATTGTATTCCCTAATTATGGATCTGAACTAGCATTGGGTATGATTTATTCGTGTTTAATAAAAGATATGTGTCGATATTCCGTGTTTGATACCCACATCTATCTCTTTTAATGGTCTAGATATGCAAAACTGGATGGTGTTGTATAGTATGTTGGAGTTCTTAAAGTTGTGGATTTCTAATAACATAGATGGTGCTTAACAAAATATAAGATGCAAAGTTATTATTGTAATTTATTGCTCTTTATGTCTTCCTCTTACTCATGTGTCAACTTTTTCCTAGTCTCTGGTGTGAAGATATTATTTTATTTAGATCTTGGTACAAAGTTTTGTTCAATTTTCTTGGTGTGATCGTGCACTCAATATTTTAACATCAATGAAATTTTCCTTTTTATAAAAAAAATTATTGCACCTTTATAACCAACGTGAAAATTGCTTAAAGATGTCTATCATTCTAGCATAAAAAGTAAACCTATTTAGCTTTTAAACTCAGAAAAAATAAGTTATGTAACTGTACTTACTTGTTAGATACAAAGGAAAAATTTCACGCCAATTTGAATTTGTGATCTCTAAAGTCACAAATTCAATTGTAATCACTAGACTAAAATATTTGTCATAGAATTAAACTCAAGACATTGTGATGAATTGTTTAAATAGTATAATACATAATTTAATCATTGAAAATGAAACATAAGATGTAAGAGTTTTTCTACATTTATTGTCTTTTTTACAAAAATAACTATTATATTGCACATTAATATTAAGTTCTATAATTCTAGGTAAACTATGGGAAAATTTATTTAATTTCTGCCAATCAATTTCATATATATAAGTCAATATTTTTTTTACGTAATTTTAAAGTTGGTAAAATTAATGTTTAAAGTTTTACGAAGGAGTTCTCATGTTTGAAACTCAGATTTTGCGAGGAACTCAATGCATCTTTCGAAGATCTTACTGCTAGCTTCTATAATGAAATGATAGTTTTTCTTTTTTATCAATTACATATAATAGAATTGAATATTTTTTGGGAATCTCAAATGAAGGGTTATTGGGTCAACAATCTTTTGGGGTGGGAATGATTATCCTATCTCGTCTCCATTAAGGATTCGAGGATAAAAAATTCCGCATATATGCTCCACGATAAAATTTAATCAAAAAATTTCTCATCTCTATCGAGGTGGGTTCCCACCAAATTTGGAGAATCCTCGCCGCGTTCTCGATTGTAGCTTATGTGTAAATGTTATATCTTAAACCATTTACTGAGACATATTTAATGTTATTCTTTAAAAAACAACCTTAACGTGAAGGCTAAGAAAATGTCTTTTATTTTTTATTTTGAAGAAAATGAGGGGACATAAATAAAAGAGCGAGAGTGACATTACATCCTCAATGATCCACCACTTACATAGCTCGCCCGAAGGGAGCACACCTGATGAACCACCATGGGGGATGCCGCCCTTCCCCACTCCTCAAACCAACCGCCCCCATTTTTATATATATATATATGAAATAATGTGGTTTTCAAAACAAGAACCATAAAGTTTGAGTTACATAATAAGAAGCAAGCTCGGGTTTGTAAATAAGCCGAGACCGAAAGGCAAATACTATGCTTGTAAGAATTAAAAAGAAACCAACACAAGTTAATGCTATTAACAATTATGTCCGCATTGTCGATCTCGCCTTTAAAGACATGTTTGTTGCATCTCTTCTATATATTCCAAGATATGATGAACCACATGGTTGACGCAAAATCACGGTAAATACCATGCTTGAAGAAAGAGTGCCATAGCAATAGAAAACTGTATCTCGATTACAGCATTACCATCAAAATTCCCAGCCACTGAAATGCATCCCTCCATAGCTTATGACTCGCCTTACATAATAAAAGGCAATGGTCTATCTGAATCCAAGTAGAACGGGCAAATATCATCTACCATAAAACACCAACCAACTAAAGAACTTTATCTTAGGAAGCAAATGAGCATTCCAAATAAGTTAAAAGTTGTTTGTGGGTGATGGCCACTGAGGTTGTTGATGATATCCGTGACAAAAGGAGCAGCCGAATACTTATTGTGAATCCTGATTTCCCAAATAATTTGATCATCGTTGAGCAAAAGATTAGATGTTCCGTGATTCCTGAAGCTTAAAAAGGAGATGGACATGATGGTAAAATCCATGCCTTCAATTTTGTACAACATTGCTGCCCCGTAATTTGCAAGCTTCTCTTCCAAAAGGGACGAATTTGAGGATGGGTTGCAATAACGAACTACACCCCTCATGAATTGTAGATTCCTTCCTGTTATAAATAGCAAATAAATCCGGGAATAGGGACTTGATTAGAGTGTTAGAGGTCCAGTTGTCCTGCCAAAACAAACCAACTTATCCAATACCCACTCTTATATGCACTTGTGAAGAGAAAAAATTCTAGCACATTTAATTCTTGAAACAACATTTTAAAATCCTACGCCACAAAGGAGAAACAACTTTAGAGTCTTGGATAACCATCTCATGCCAATTTCGCAACCCGTACCACTGAACACAATAGACAACCAAAGATAGTCCTCATTAGGATCTCATATTTTCCAAATCCATTTAAAAAGCAAGCTGGTGTTAACGAGCTGAAATTCCTGAATGGAAAGTGTTGAACCAAGCACAAGTTTGGACTGACTCAGTGAATGACTCAGTGGTGCTTAAGTTTTGATCATAACAATTAAGTTAAGTTTGATTTAATTGAATCAATAATGATAATAAAATAAATAGACTATGGTTACATTTGAGTAATTGAATTCGAGGGTAGAATTCCAAATCTCCGCTGAACTAGCTATTTTGTTTAACTCTAAGTTATTCTGGGCTGAGTATATTCTTTAGTCACTAGCTAAACACTATTCACTTAGCACTTGATATTTAGATTTTGTTTCAGTTTTGTATATTGATTTACCATTTCGCTGAGTTACTTTCTATTAGTCAAAGGCACTAATTTTTTCATTTAGAGAAAAATGGAATCTTCCCTTTTGAGTTCTACTATTACAGACATTAATGAAAGAAAGACAAAAGGAATTAATGCCTTGACAATACATTTGCTTTTTGAAGAAAATGCCAAAGTTCTTCAAAGTTCAAGCTGTAAAAGCAATAACCAGATTTAGAAATGTTGCAGATTCACTAACCTTATATCTTACAACAGTACAAAGTGTCAAATTACCAAAGGAATGGGAGGATGACATGTAGCAAGTCAGCGCAAAATCTCTCCAATGGAAGACTGGCATTAAATGATAAAAGATTTAAATTGAAGCTCGGATTTTAATCTAACAGATTGATCTCTATCTCACAACGGTGTGATTCTATCTCTTAACGGATCGATTTGAAGAAATAACAAGTGGATAGCTGGGCTGGCAATTTGCAAAAGATGCCAAGACAAGTTTAACAGCTACATTCTTGATTTCAATTATAAAAGAAGCAAGAAGGCAAGCGTTAAAACTTGGTGATTACACCCGAATTTCTGAGAAGAAAAATTTTGCAAATTTACAAGCTTTAAAGAAGTTCAATCGAGAAAGCAACTACTTAATGAGAATCTACTTTTGAATAAGAGAGATTAGAATAGATCAATAGATTTGTAATATCTGATTATCTGTAAATATATCAATGTTTTTATAAGTTGAATCTAGCTTTTGTTTAGACTTAGTTGAGTTGCTGGTAGAAGAGGGTATTCTACTCAGCGGGTGAGCGATTACAGTTTGGAGGGTACTTTTTGTAATTGAAAAATTCTGTGAAAGGCTTCTCCACCTAGGGTAAAGGAGTTGAGATTAGTGGATTAAAGCCAAGACACTCTCTTGGGACTGGATGTAAGTACAGGTTGCCAAACTAGTATAAATTCTCTACGTTCTTTACTTTAAAGTTTTTCTAGTTTTTACTCAGCCAGCTGACCTACTCAGTGCTGTTTAATTAATCACAAAAAGTGATCTAATTTATTTAGGTGAGTCATTCACCCCCTCTAACTCATTGAGTGTACGCATAGGGACCAATAAGTGGTATCAGAGCTAGTTCTTATTCTAAAGATTTTACAATCTTGAGACAAAGACCATGGCGTACAAAGGAGGAGAATCTAGTGGAAAGGCCCAAGCCTACATTCTACTTGAGGGCATGTTAGTCACCAAGCCTCCCATATTCAATGGAGATCATTATACCAAATGGAAGAACAGGATGAAGAACTTTATCTAGTCACAAAGTATGTATGCTTAGATGGCTATAGTTGAAGGCTATATGTCCCTACTATTGTGAAGAATAGAGTGCGTGTTGATAAGTACTGTAATGAGTGGGACAACCAGGACTTGGCCGGATAGAAGGAAAATGTAGCTGCTATCAACTATTTCTATTGTGCTCTTGATGCAATTGAGTTCAAGAGTGTTTTAGGTTGTGAAATTGCTCAAGAAATCTAGAAGAACTTGGAAGTAACTTATGAAGGAACTGACAAAGTCAAGGAGACCAAGATCATCATTCTCATGAGATATTATGAGTGGTTTCATATGCAACCTATGGAAGACATTTCTAACATGAACACTAGATTAATGAATATTGTTAATAAAATAAAAAGACTTGGCAAGAACTTCACAGATGAAGAGACTGTCAAGAAGATTCTAAGAAGTTTGACATAGGAATGGGATGCAAAGAAGAGTGCTATCGAAGAAGCTCATGATTTGAACACCTACTAGTTTGATGAGTTGATTCCAACCTTGCTGACTCATGAGATGTCATTGAAGTAATATGAGGATGAGTCCAAGAAGTTCAAAAACAAAGAAAGAGAAGGTTCTAGTAGAGATGTTGTCCTTAAGGCTAACGATGATGATTCCTCTGAGGGAGAGTATCTAGAGGATAGAAAGGAAGAGATAGCACTGATGACCAAGAACTTTAACAAGTTCTTGAAGAAAGATAAGAACTTTCAAAGATTCAGAAGGCCTAGTAAGTACAAAAAGGAGCAGATGATTGACCACAGAAGGAATTCAATGAGGAGTATACCAAAGATATCAAATGCTTTGAATGTGGTGAGAAAGGGCAATTCCAATCTAGCTATCCTAAAGCTAAGAAGGACATGTTCATAAAGAAAAGGGATAAGAAGGCTCTTGCTACTACCTAGAGTGATTCTGAACAAGTGTCATCATCCTATGATGAAGAAGCACAAGATTTTTAAAATGTGTGTGTCATGGCAAATGATGATCATCCTAACTTAGAGTCAGCTCACCAATCATCTGCTTTCGCTACTAATCAATCAGCTAACTAGAGCAGAGTTTAGGGAAAGCGAATGAGGTAAATTTTAAACCCTCTTTGTCTTCTGATGAACTTTCTACAGTACTTAATGATGTTATTAACGTAACTAAGAAGTCAGCCAAATACATCAAAGTACTCTAGAGGAGGTGCGATGATCTAGAAGATGTCAATTCTTCTACCTCACTTAAAATCCTATACCTTATGGAAAAATCTGAGTACCATGATAGATATAACAACAACCTTACTAAGAAAATGGATCAGTTAACTACTGAATTAATAGATTTGAAAAAAGTGTGGGTCCCTACTCAACCAAGCAGGAATAGTCAGAGTAACCGTACTCACCACTCTAAGAAGGTTTCTCAAAAAAGTAAAGTGAGCAGGTCTAATCCTAAGGCCGTATGTAATTTTTGTGGAAAGTTAGTACATGCCACTATCATGTGCAGACACAAAAATGGTTACTATAATGAGTATGCCTAGTCAAGGATGACCACCACTAACAAAGGAGGACCCAACCAGAAAAGGCATGGGTACCTAAGAAAACTTAATTGTTTTACAGATGACCCTGAGATCCACTGATGATAGAAGAATATAGTATTTGAATAGTGGATGCTTAAGGCATATGACAGGTGATGAAAAGTAGCTCATTACATTAGAGCAAAAGAGGAATGAAAGTGTCAGTTTTAGAGACAACTAAAAGGGAAAGATTGTTGGCAATGGCACTGTGGGAATCAAGCCTTCAATTGAAAATGTGTCTCTAGTGAAAGGCTTGAAGTTCAACTTGCTAAGCGCAGCTCAGCTATGTGACAAAGGCAGGAAAGTGATTTTCAACTCAGCTGGCTACCCAGTCATTAATGGTAACTCTGACCAAACTATTCTTTATGCTCCTAGTATTAATAATGTTTATATGATTGATTTATCCCTAGGCTCCAATGATATATGATTAGTTTCTAAGGAGGAAAACTCATGGATATGGCACAGAAGGTTAGGACATATCAATATGACCAATCTGTCCAAATTAGCCAGAAATGAACTTGTTGTAGGATTACCAAGCTAGCCTTTGAAAAAGATAGACCCTCATGAGAATGCCAACTTGGGAAACAATTTAGGTAGACGTTTAAATCCTTAGCTGATATATCTTCTTCTTGTGCCCTTGATCTTCTACACATGGATTTGTTTGGGCTAGTTTTGCTAACAAGTCTAGGTGGAATGAAATACACCCTTTTGGTTGTAGATGATATGACTAGGTTCACTTAGATTGTCTTTCTTCTAAGCAAAGATGAAAAATTTAAATCATTCTTTAGGTTGGCTACCCGGATTATGAACAAAAAAGGACTTAAAATGAATAGAATCCATAATGACCATGGAAGAGAATTCAAAAATAGTAGTTTGAGGAATTATATTTTAAGCATGGTATTGACCACAACACCTTAGCAAAATAGGGTTGTTGAGAGAAAGAATCACACTATTATGAATATTGGTCGTTCTATGCTGAGTGATAACAACCTGTAAAAGTATTTCTAGGGAGAAGCTGGTAACACAACTTGTTATATTTGAAACAGGGTTTTAATTTGCCCAGTTTTGAACAAAATGCATTATGAACTTTGGAAGTGGGGCAAGCCTTAGTTTGGTCATCTCAAGGCATTTGGTTATAAATGCTTTATATTAAATACTAAAGAATAATTGGCTAAATTTGACCCCCAAGGCTGATGAAGAAATCTTTCTAGGTTACTCAACACACAATAGGTCATACAGAGTGTATGTCAAGAGGACTGGCACATTAAAGGAGTCAATGCATGTAGATTTTGATGAAACTAATAATGCAGGTAGAGAAGCCAGTGATAATGAAAAGGAAATAGAACAAGTCAGCCGATCAGTCAGTCATCCTATTGTTATTCCTGATCCAATTCCTAAAGAAGAAGATTATGAAGTTGACTTGGACCAATCCATCAACTTTGGTGATGATATGAGGCTCAACCAATGATAGTAGCTTAGCTAGCTAATCCTGATCTACCAAAAGAAGTTAGAGCAAGGAGAGAGCACTGGTTGAGAAGATCTTGATAGTGTGCAAAATCCAGTGTTGACTAGTGGTCAATTGAATAGGATGATGAGTCATTTAGCATTTGTCTCATTGATTGAACTCAAGAAGTTTAAAGATGATGGGTTCGATGAACACTAGATGATTGCAATGCAAGAAGAACTAGACTAATTCGGAGGAAATGAAGTTTAGGATTTGGTGGAGAAATACAGAGGCAAGTCAATCATTGACACAAAATGGGTTTTCAAGAACAAGCTAGATAAAGCTGGTAATCTTGTTAGAAACAAGGTCAGACTAGTTGCTCCAGGATATAACGAACAAGAAAGCATTGATTATAGAGAAACCTTTGCACCTATAGCAAGACTTGAAGCCATAAAAATTCTATGTGCTTTTGCATCCCATATGAACTTCAAGTTGTTTCAAATGGATGTTAAGAGTGCATTTCTTAATGGATGTATCCAAGAAGAAGTCTATGTCAGACAACCCCCAAGCTTTGAAGATCCAAAGCATTCAGATCATATCTTCAAGTTGAAGAAGGATCTCTATGGATTGAAGCAAGCTTCAAGAGCTTGGTGTGAGAGACTGACTAAATTTTTACTCAATAAAGGTTATGTCAGAGGAAAAGCATATACAACCCTTTTCATCAAGAGGAAGCATCAAGATGTGTTACTTGTCCAAATATATATTGATGACATCAATTTTAGAGCAACTGATGAGAAGCTTTGCAAATAGTTCAGCCATCAGATGAAGAAAAAGTTTGAAATGTCAATGATGGGAGAGCTTAATTTCTTTCTTGGTTTGTAAATTAAGAAAGGTGATGATGGGATATTAATCAGCCAAGCTAAGTATGCTAAGGAAGTACTCAAGAAGTTTGACATGGGTAAAGCTAAGCCAAAATCAACACCCATGGCCTTTGATACAATTTTGAGTAAAGATGAGGAAGGTAACCCTATAGAGAGTAAGTTTTATAGAGGTATTATTGGTTCTCTACTTTACTTAACTGCTAGTAGGCCGAACATTCAATATGTTGTATGTTATTATACAAGATATCAAGCTGGCATAGAGAATCTCACTTAGCTACTATTAACAAAATTCTCAGGTATTTTTTAGGCTCCATTAATGCAGGTTTATGGAATCCAAGTAATGCAAATTTCACTTTGAGAGGATACGCTTGTGGAAGTGACAAATTAGAAATGAAAAGCACCACTAAAGAATGTCATTTCCTTGGTGACTTTCTAGTTATATGGTACAACAAGAAATAAGCTTTTGTGGATCTGAGCATAGCTGAGGTTGAGTATATGGCTGTAGAAAGTTGTGTAGCACAACTGTTATCGATTAGGCAGCAATTGAAGGATTATGGTATAAAATCTAAGTGCCTTGAAGTCATATGTGACAGTAAGAGTGCAATTGACCTATCCAAGAATCCAATTCAACATAGTAGGATAAAGCAAGTCAATATTAGACATCACTTCATAAGGGATCATGTGCTAAAAGGTGAATCTCACACACATTCCCACTGAAGAACAACAAGCTGGTATATTCACAAAGCCCATTGGAAAGGTTCAATTCAACATCTTGAGATAATTAATCAGAATGTCCAATCATATTTGAAGAAATATTTTCCCCACTGGCCTATTCTGGAGCTGACCTATCTTTCACTCTGAGCTTCTATGAATTAGATTAAGTATTTCTTCTTCATACGTGAATTATGGACACGTCATTAAAATAGTCACCGGTTTCTTTTCAAAATTAAACCTGATAGAAATGATAGCAAGTTTGAAAATGATCCGTATTCAACCGCTTTAACTCCATGTAATTCGCAATCATTTATTCCATGATAACCGTTGATCAATCTCACTATTCAAATATGACCATTGCTTCTGAGTTGTACACATAGCTTTGCAGGTTAACTCGAAGGGTTTATGCTATTTAAGGAGAGATATAGAAGAAAGAAGGTTTTACTTTACGAAATTTCTTTCTGCAGTCTTCTTCTTAAAATCTCAAATTCTCTATTTATTCAAGAGCTATTTCTATGGTGAGTTCATCAAACCCATCACCCAGTTCATCTGAGAGTATCTCTGTTTTTTAGAGATGAGGAAGATTCATGCTGGGTTACAATAGTAGATCACTTGGCTCAAGTGGCTATTGGAATCAGTAAGAGGGAAGATTTGTTCATACCCATAAGAACTACTTCTACTAAGTGGTGTTTCAGAGAAGATGTTGTAGTTGAGGAATCCACTACTGCAGATATGTTGAGTTTTTCAAGCGATAAGAGCTTTGGAAAGTGGACGTGTCAGCACCATTTGATAGGTTTCTATGAGTTGCCCAATGACTGCTATGAGCAGATGGTGAAGAGATTCTTCCATGGTATCCACATGGTTGAAGGATTTAAGGATATGTTTATCGCTATAATGATGGGAAAGAAAGTGTATGTAACACCTAAACGGATCAAAAATCTTCTGGGGTTGAAAGAAAGAGGCCTGAGGATGCGAGCAATCAAAGATAAAGAACGTGTGGACGTCTTCTGTGGACTATAAAGTTCTCGCTGACTATAAAGCCGGTGAACTTATAACTTCAATGTTCTCTAAGAAAGGAAAGCAGGCACATGAGTTGGATATAAAGGTACTTTCATCAAAGACTGGTTCTACTGGAAGCTGCTCTAAATTTGAAAGAGTATTTATCTATGGTCTTACTAAAGGGATGAGTATCAACTGGCCCTTGGCCACTCTGCACATGTTCTTGAAGGTGTCCAAACATATGGTATATGAGAATCTTATTATGGAGAATTGCATAGCCTAGCTTGTTCTTGAAGGATTGGCACAGAAGAATAGAATAGTCTACAAGGTTATTGAGTCTATAGTACTCAGTAACGCTCATTTCTATGGCTTGATGAGTGAGGAGAAGCCCAAGAACACAAAGTACATTAAGTTGAAGAAGGGAGAGGTCAGAGTAAAGGACCCTAAAGCTATAATGACTTTGAAACCAATCAGGCCAGAGAATGAGGAACAAACTCCTGAGGAATCTATGGCAAAAGAGCTTAAAAGGATTACTAAGTAGGGCTGAGAAAGGAGGAGAGAGTGTAGAGAAGAAGGAAAGCAAAAAGGAGGTCTGGAGAGACTCCGAGAAGGAAGTGAAGAGGGCAAGCTTAGGTAGCTCTCATCCTGTGGTTGCCCTTATCCCTAGTAAGTCTAGATTCTCCAAGGGAAGCAAGGATGTAAAGCCTATAGAGCTGACTGAAAAAGAGGAGGGAGAGCTCAAGAAGGCTGAAGAAGAGCTGAAAGAGGAGATGCCTCTAAAAAGACTAAAGAAGAGGAAGACTAATGATATAGGGCTAGATGTTGAGAAAACTAAAGGAAAAGTAGCTACATCAGTGCATATACATGAAGTAGGATAGCCCAGGAAGAAATCTATGGTGAAGAAGCTAACTAGAGTAGTCCAGAATGTTGAGGAAGTTGAGAAAGTAAAAGCAGCTGAAGCAGAAGGATTTGGAGGAAGAAATTATGAGAAGAGCTGATGAGACAGCTGCTAAAGCCAAGGCTGAGGTTGAAAAAGCCTATGAGAAGGCTAGTACTAATCTGAGTGAGAAATCAGTTCTAGATGTAGTTGAGGAGATGATAGGTGCTCTAGATGGGATTGAAAGTGAGGAGTAGGAGGATTATGAAGTGAACGTGGTAGAATTCAACATTATTGAGAATGAAGACCAACAGATTATTGATTAATCTGTTAAGGAGGATAAGGATGACAAGAAAGAGAGGAGGAGAAGATTACTGACAAGAATAAAAGTAGTAATTGATGAGGATGAAGGTTATCTAGAGGATAAGGAAGAAGAAGTTACAATTGATCAAGAATCTCAGCAAACTAATTAGTTACCATTAGCTCAGGTCAATGAGTAAGTAGTTAAAGGATAGAAGGCTAAGGAGTAGCAAGAAGAAAATTTTCTTTTCCCAAACCTATCTACTGAAACACCTCTTTCACCTACACCCCTTTCTATTCAACCATTAACCTCATCTGAAACCGAAACACCATCCACCTCAAGCTCTGACCAATTAAACACTTCTACCACTAATCAAACCTCTGACCAAGTTCCTGAAACAAACATCATTCCCCTTCTTTCCACTGTAGGATCTCCAGTTCAAGAGCTGCTTATGATAGAAGGACCGGTCATCAGAGGTCCTCCTAATTTCAAAGAGAATCCTAATGAATAGTCACCACCACCACAACAACCATAACCTCAACCCTAATTTAACGCTGAAGCTAAACTTTTAGGAGATATAATGAGATTGGGAAGGGAGAGATATCCAGTACTAAGGACAGTAAGGAAATTGATGCTGTAATTGCCAAATTAATTCTATCTGAGGATGTGTTGAGGAGACTTACCAGGGCTGGTGAGCCAGTGCAAGGGTTTATAGATGCAATAGAAGAGATAAAGGCCTATTTTAAATTAGTTCCTATCGAGTTCTCTCTGGTGAAGGCAATAGTGTCACATATTTTGCCTATCTTAAATATTGTAGTCAGAAAGGCTGACTATTTGAAGATGGAGGTTGTTGAGCTAAAATAGAAGATGGAGAAAATCTATGAAAGCAACTGCAAGGTGGTAAATGAGGAGAGAGATTTCAGAAACTCTATCACTAACAGATTCAACCCCATCATTCAGAGTATGCAAGCTGCGCTGAATGGATACAACATTCTGAGCAAGGAAAATTATGTCAACTCTTCTAAGTTAGATGCTGGAATTGATGCTATCAATGCGTTGGTAACTACTTTTAGGCATTTTCAAGGCAACTCCAATGAGCTTAACTGCATGAAGGAAGGTATTTTGAAGTGTGTTAAGGCCTCAGAGGGAGAAATTTTGATAGTGCTAAAGAGGCTTAATATCTTTGATGCTCTCAATAGCGACATCGTGATGTCATAACCTGAACAAGAGCCAACTCTTCATCAGAAGCTTGGTCACATTCATGATCAAATCAATGTTCATGCTGATGTATTCAATGATGGTCAGGCTATTGATCAGGTGTATAAGAAGATTTCTTCTCACATCAAAAGCACAACTATTCTTGAGAAGGTGTTGCAAGAAAATAGCCAAGCCAGAGCTCTAAGAAGCCTAACTCAGATCTCAAGGAAAGGACCTAATGCGCAATTCAGAGTGAATCAGACTCAATCTCACGCCCTTATGGCACTCTTTTCTTACTTAAGGGAACATCACTTCATTTCTCAAAAAGTGTATGAATCTATAGTAGGAAACTTTGTAGTTGACATCTTTAGAAAACCAAAGAAGTCTGAGAAGGTGCCTAACTCATTTGATATTCAAGCCTAAGCCGTTTTGGATTCAATGGCAATAGGGGAGAAAGATCGCGAGAAGCGTAAGTAGGCAGAAAGAGAAAGTGAGGCTCCAATCGCTGAATTTAATTTTGAATTATCCCATAATCTGATACGAGCTGAACAAGAATTTGCTGAGCCGAGGAAGTGGAAAGGCAAGGATCCAATGCCACTGAAGCAGAAGAAGTCCAGATGGGATGAGCAAGAATATCAGAAGAAGGTTGACAATTTGCAAGGACCAATACAGCCAAAATAGAATAGAATGTTTTGTAATCCTTAGAGTTTCATTGTAAACCATAGTATAGGGTAACTTTCTGTCACCTGTAGTTAAGTTATTAATATATATAAAAGGGTACTTATTCTATTATTAGTCAAGAACTTCTTAACATATTATATTTTCTGCTATATATGTATTGCTGACTTTGCAAAAAAAATGAGAAGTATTGAGAAATGCTGACCAAGGAGGAATTAAGGATTATGGGGGAGTTAGCATTCACTCTGAGCAAAATGATGATGCTGAACAAAGACATATCAAGCATGTTTGAAAGGTAACTCTGATCTAATTATCTTATTGATTTAATTCTCGCTCAATTAATTATCATTGATCAAAATGGGGGAGATTGTTGAACCAAGCACAAGTTTGGACTGACTAAGTGGATGGCTCAGTAGTGCTTAAGTTTTGATCATAACAATTAAGTTAAGTTTGAGTTGATTAAATAAATAATGATGTTAAAATAAATAGTCTATAGTTATATGTGAGTAATTGAATTCAAGGGCAGAATTCCAAATCTCCGTTGACCTAGCTATTTAGTTTAACTCTGAGTTGTTCTAGGCTGAGTATATTCTTTAGTCGCTGACTAAACACTTTTCACTCAGCGCCTGATATTTAGATTTTGTTTAAGCTGTGTATATTGATTTATCATTTCACTGAGTCACTTCCTATTAGTCAAAGGCACTGACTTTTCCATTTAAGGAAAAATAGAATCTTACCTTTTGAGTTCTACTTTTGCAGACATTGATAAAAGAAAGACAAAAGGAATTTATGCCTTGACAGGACATCATCTTTATGAAGAAAATGACAAAGTTCTTCAAAGTTCAAGCCGCAAAAAGCAATTACCGGATTTGGAAATGTTGTAGATTCACCAACCTTGTATCTCGTGACTCTACAAAGTGTCAGATTACCAGAGGAATGGGAGGATGACAGGTAGCAAGTCAGCACAAAATTTCTGGAATGGAAGACTACCATTAAAGGATGAAAGATTCAAATTAATGCTCTAATTTCAATCTAACGGATTGACTTCTATAATACAATGGTGTGATTCTATCTCTTAAGGGATCAATTTGAAGAAACAATGGGTGGATATCTGAGCTGGCAATTTGTAGAAGATGCTAAGACAAGTTCAAAGACTACATTCTTGATTTCAAGTATATAAGAAGCAAGAAGGCAAGTGTCAGAACTTGATGATTACACCTAAATTTCTAAGAAGTGAAATTCTGCAAATTTGTAAGCTTTAAAGAAGTTCAATCGAGAGAGCAACTATTCAGCGAGAATTTACTTTTGAATAAGAGAGATTAGAATATATCAATAGATTTGTAATATTTGATTATCTGAAACTAGATCAACATTTTTATAAGTTGAATCTAGCTCTTGTTTAGACTTAGTTGAGTTGCTGGTAGAAAAGGGTATTCCACTTAGCAAGTGAGTGACTATAGTTTTGAGGGTACTTTCGTTAATTGGGAAATTCTATGAAAGGCTTCTCTGCCTAGGGGAAAAGGAGTTGAGATTAGTGGATTAAAGCCAAGACACTCACTTGGGACAGGATGTTAGCACAGGTTACCGAACTAGTATAAATCTCTGCGTTCTTTACTTTGAAGTTTTTCGATTTTTTACTCAGCCAGCTGACCTACTTAGCGTAGTTTAATTAATCGCAAAAAAGTGACCTGATTTATTTGAGTTAGTCATTCACCTTCCCTCTGACTCACTTATTGTCCGTATAGGGACCAACAAAAAGGCCTCCTAAATGATTCAAAAGATTAATCATGTCCCAACTCACTTTGCACATGGCACTTGAAGTGGAGTCACCTCACCATAAAAAATTGCACATCAAACCATTTAAAATAGAAATCCCAGAATTCGACATTCTAAAGATAGACAGTAAATAAATCAAGAGCGAAGAAAGTATTGATTTCATAAGAATGGTTCTTCACGCATAAGATAGACAACTTCCCTTCCAATTAGCCAATCGATTCTTGAACTTCACGATCAAAAGGTCCCAAGACATAATAGTGGGCTGATTAACGCATAGTGGTGCACCTAAAAATTTAATCAGAAAATTTTCAACCCGGGAGCTAAATAAATTCGCATATAAAGCAAGAGAATTTTTGGTTACATGAATACCCATGAGCGCGCTCTTATTATAATTAATGCAAAGACCAGAAATTAATTCAAAACATCTCAAGATGCGTTTGAAACTTGGAATAATTGACTCCTCTGGTAGAAGGAAGAAAATAATGTCATCTACAAACTAAAGTATCAAAATGTCCGGTAACAATTCATCAAGTCAAAAACCCGGTAAGACACCCTCTTTAATGCTGCAATCCATGAGTTGTTTTAAGCCTTCCACGGCAAGCACAAAATGAACGGCGATAGGGGATCCCCTGCTTCACCCTCTCCTAATACGGACCAGTGTGCATGGAGTGCCATTAATCAAAATGGATGTAGAATTTTTCCTATAATTTGCCAACCAGGATTTCCACTTTTGGTCAAAACCCATTTCAGAAGCACCTCCTCGATGTAAATCCAAGAAATACTGTCAAAAGCCTTATAAAAGTCTAATTTCAAAACTAGACAAGATTTTCATGTAGAGTGTAAATCATGTGTTAGAAAACAATGATCCAGAAGAAAATTCCTAAGTCCAAGAAGAATGCATCCAAATAGAAGTTTTGAAGAAAACAAAATCCCAAGTCCAAGAAGAATGCATCCGAACAATGTATTGAAGAAATAAAACTCCTATGTAAATGAAGAAAGCATCCGGATAAAGATCTAGAAGAAAACAACCTCCTAAGTCCAAGAAGATAGCATCCGAAAAACATCACTAGAAGAGCATCTGGAAAACTAAGAACTGAAGTCATCCGAAAGATACATCTCACAAGACAAAGGGAAATATCAAAATATTAATTTTCCCTCAAAATTTGTCTAAAGTCAAACTTGCTTTTTGGATAAAGAAAAAGTGATAGCTTTCACAATTTCAGCAAAGGAAAAAAAGGGCTGACATAGAAAGAGAAAAAGATAATAACCTTTTTAACCTAGACTAATAGCAAGGCACGTGGAGTCCAAATAAAGAAAAACTTTGCATAGAATTTTGCAGAGCACAAAAAGTCTAAGAAATGACGTCTGATAACTTTATTGCTCCAATCCCAAAAAATTCAAACGGGACATTTATTGGGTCTAATAGAAAAATCAAAGGCTCCGGTTACACCAACTCATATCTGATCATCGGTGAAGATTTAAGATTACTCAACAGCTACATTTATGATCCAAGCTCATAAAAGGGAAGCTTCACAAGTTGAGAAGATACTGGTTGATTTGAGAAAGCTATTACCTTGAGAAATTTGCTATTCAATCAGTAATAAAAAAATCCCTTCAAGAACCAAACGCTTAAAAAATTGTTTGTAAGAATTCTCAAGTAAAGTTATAAACGTGAAGAATTCAAAACCCAATCTTTATTAAGATCAAAGTTGTAAAATCTCATACTTGGGGTAAGTATTGTAATTGGGGACTTAGCTTGAACTAGGAAGAGTTTGAGTTGTATATCCCTGAGAGAAAAGGACTTAGCCATGCTAGGTGTTAGCTTTGGTGGTATATCCAACTTCCGGAAGAGAGAATCTATGGAGACAACTGCAAAGGACTTAGCCAAGCTAGGTGTTGGTTTTGGTTGTATATCCTACATCCGGAGGAGAAGAAATCTTCGGACACAATTGTAAAGGTTTGATTTCCGCCCGTGAAAGAAATCTCACTAGTGGATTTAAGCTCGGAGGAGGAAACTCCGGAGACTGGACATAGGCAGAACCGAACAAGTATAAAATGACTGTGTTTGATCTTCTTTACTTGAATCCTTTATTTTTAGTGCATTATATATTGAGCATTTACATTATCTCGACCTTACTCTAGTTTGCTTCTGCTTCATTCATGACAAGCTATACAAAGACTTTTTAAAGTCTAAAATTCCGCAAAAAGTGGTCATTCACCCCCCTCTGACCCTAGTAACACTGACTAAGGGACCAATAAGCAGTATCAGAGCAAGTGCTTCTAACTCAAGACTTAACAATCTTGAGCTAAAGGTTCAAACTTGATTTTAAAAATCAAAATGTGTTATCATAATAATAACTCACACATTCTCCCAGAGGGTATGTCTGTAACCCATCCCCCACTCTTCACCGGTGAACACTATAAGTTTTGAAAAAACCAGATGAAGAATTTTATTCAAGCACAAAGCATGATAGCACAAATGGCCATTAAGGATGGCCCATATGTAATTACTTATGAGGTTCAGGATATTGCTACTAGAACCCCCTCTAATCAATGGGATGATAATGATTATAGGAAATTATGTGAAAATGCATGTGTTATTAATATGCTTAATGTACTTTGAGTGCAACTGAATTTAATAAGATCTCAGGCTGGGAAACTGTTGGTAGTTAATCTTCTAGAAGCATTTGCCCAAACACAAGAAAACAACATATGGATCAAGGTTTTGAAGGAAACAGAATCTCAAGTCTAAAAAGATCATCCGGATTGTTTCTTGAAGGAAACAAGTCACTAAGTCCAAAAATAAGTTGCATCTGGTTTCAAGAACAGAAGAAAAGATCGCTTTATCGAAGAAGACAGCATTCGGAGATAATGATTGATTGAAAGAGCATCCAGTTAAAGTTTTGGTTTGAAGACATCCAGAAGACTCAACTCTCAAGACAAAGGAAATATTTTCAAAAAACATATTTCCCTCCATATTGGTCTAAACTCAAAAAGCCTCTTTCCCTTGGTATATGGAAAAGTGACAGCTTGCACACATTCTAGAAAAGGACGAAAGACTAACTTAGAAAGAGAAAAAGATAACAACCTTTTTAACCTAAATAAATAGTATAGCGCGTGGAGATCAAACAACTGACAACGCTGCATAAAATTTGGTTGTTCATAAAATGCCAAATAAATGCCAATTGACAACTTTGTTGCATCAATCCCAACAATTCAAATGGGCCAGTCAATGAGTCCAACGGACTCGTAAACGGTTCTGAAAGTACCAGTTAATATCTAATCAACAGTGAAGATTCAAGATTATACCAACGGTACATAACAGCTACATTTATAATCCAAAGCCTATAAAAGGGAAGCCTCACTTGTTGAGAAGGTGTTGGTTGATTCAAGAAAGCATTCCATTAAGAAATTTGCTATTCAATTAGTTGAGAAAATCCCTCCAAGAACCAAACAACATGAAATCTGTTTGTAAGAACTCTCAAGTGAAAATATAAACTTGAAGAGTTCAAAAACCCTCTTTGAAAAAGATATTTGTAAAATCCCATACTTTAGTGAGTATTGAGATTGGGACTTAGCTTAAACTAGAAAAAGTTTAAGTGGTATATCCTGTGGGATTTAGCTTGAACTTGGGTAGAGTTTGAGAGGTACATCCTACTAAAGAAGAGGACTCAGCCAGAAGTTGGTGCTTTTGGTGGTATATCCTACATTCGGAAGAGAGAGCATCATTCGGAGACAATGAAAAAGAACTCGGCTGAAGATTGGTTACTTTTGTGGTATATCCTACATCCAAAGGAGAAAACATCTCCAAAGACAATTGTAAAGGCTTGAATTCCTGCCATTGAAAGGAATTCCACTAGTGGACCTAAGTTTGGAGGAGGAAACTCCTGGGATTGGACGTAGGCAGGGCCAAACTAGTATAAACTCCTTGTTTTTGATTTTCTTTAATCTTTTACTTTATTGCATTATACTCCTCCCATCTAGTTTTTATTGTCTTTTTATCTCTTTTTTTAGTTCTCTTTTTAATTATCAATTTATATTTTTAATACATTTTTTCTCTAATTTGCCCTTGTTTTAATGATGAGAGAGATTGTGTATGAATGAAAATTATAAATTGGTAGTTAAGAAGAAAGAGAATATTTATATAAAAATGTAATGGATAAATTAGTCGTTTTAACAATGTAATAAATATTTTATTGGTATTGATGATTCGGTTAAACGGATAGTAAAATAAAGATGGAGGGAGTATTTTATATCTACATCATACGGACTCATTAACTCCAGACTAAAATCAAACATGCTACGGAAAATGGGTCAGTCACCCCCCTCTGACCCTAAATATCTAAGCACGGGGACCAACAAGTGGTATAGAGCAAGTGCTCATAACTAGAGACTTAACAATCTCAAGCTAAAGGTTCAAGTTAATCCCTGAAAGATACATGACTTTCAACAACTCTCAGCTTCTTCCAAAGGGTATGTCCATTACCCATCCTCCACTCTTCACCGATAAACACTACACATTCTAGAAAAACTGGATGAAGAATTTTATTCAACCTTAGAGCGTGCTAGCATGGATGGCCATCAATGATGGCCCATATGTCCCCACCTATAAAGTTGAGGGTATCACCACTAAGAAACCCTCTAATCAGTGGGATGAAAATGATGATAAGAAATTGTGTGAAAATGCAAATGCTATTAACATGCTTCATTGTGCTCTTAGTGCCCTTAGCGCACAAGAAATCTAGCAAAAGCTTTAAGTGACCTAAGAAGAAACCAATAAGGTCAAGGAAGCTAGGATTGATCTCCTCCAGCGAAAATTGGAAACCTTCAAGATGGAACTAAAGGAGTCAATTAGTAGCATAAGCACCAGATACACAGATCTGGTAAATGAAATGGAGAGGCTTAGAAAGGCGATCGCTGAAGAAGAAATGGTGAAAAAGATCCTCTGGAGCCTCATAGAAGAATGGGATAATAAGAAGACTGTCACTGAAGAAGCCCATGATCTTAAGTTCTACAGCTATGATGAGCTCATGGGCAATCTCTTAACTCAAGAACTACCCTTGGAGAGATATAGCCAGCAAGATAAGAAGCCTGAAGAGAAAAAGAAAGGAATTGCTCTCAAAGTAGATTCCTCCGAGTCAACTTCCTCCGGAACAGAAAAGCATTCGAGGGAATACCATTATAATAAAGAAGAAATGGCTATGCTACCCAAATATTTCAATAAATTCCTGAGAAAGGAAGGGAGGAAAAACTCTAAAAAATTTGATTATATAATAAAGAAGGAAAGTTCCTTCAGAAAAGACAAGTTCAGAAAGGCACCGGAAGAAAAGAAATATCCGGAGAAAGAAGTGGCCTGCTTCGAATGCGGAGAGAATGGACATTTTAAATCAAAGTGTCTTAAACTCAAAAAGGACAAAAGTACAAGAAGAAGGCAATGGTGGCCACATGGAGCGACAGTGAAGAAAGTAGTACCTCATCTTCCACAGATGAAGAAGAGACTGCCAACTGTTCATACATGGCAATGTCTGAATCAAAGACAGAGCAATTCGAAAGAAAAGCTTCCAAGCAAGTCACTTAAAAAATTGAAGAGCCAGAGTCTGAAACTGCCAGCACTGAGGTAACCTCTCACTCTAATTCTATATCAAACTTTGATCTTGCTAGAGCTTTAGGGATTGTGATCAACAGCGTAAAGAAAAATGCAAAAGCCATAAAATCCCTTAAAAGACAAGTGATGGAGCTCGCTGAAGATGCTGAAGCAATGGCTTAAGATATCAATCTCATAAGAGGCACAAAGCATATGGACACTGTTGAAGAGAACTTCCTAAAGAATCAAGTCCAGATACTGAGTGCAAATGTGTTTGGGTTAGATAGAGAGCTAACCTTAATAAAGGAAGCTGCCAGAAGAAACTCAATGTAAGCTCATGGAAGAAAACCAGTATCATCACATCAAAGAAGGAATTCAAAACCTTCAAAGACAAGAAAGGTCTAGAGACAACCTCAAGCATAAAAGAAGTTAGCGCCTCAAAATAGAAGACCTCAAGCTCAAAAGTATACAGTTGCTCAAAAGGGAAAAGGTCTAGCAATCTATGATCAGCAAACACTCAAGCAAAGAAAGAATCACAGAGTGGAAATAGCTCCTCTAGCTAACTATCAAATTCAAAAGGAACAAGGAGAATTGTCATTATCCAAGGCTGGGTACTCCAAAGACTATGGAAAGGAAGATCTTAAGAAGATTGAGAAGAAGTTTGAACAAAACAAGCCAATCTCTGGATGCGGGTTTTGTGGTAGAAATAACCATATGACTAAAATGCGTAAATATAAAAATGGTTATTATAATGTTAATCTATGGCCGGAAATGGTTTATAACCCGAGAGGACCTAAATCTGATTGGTACCCAAACCCACTTGATCTGTTTTGAAGGTATGCCTTAAGTCCATTGAACATCAACATATTTGATACATTGATAATGGATGCTCAAGGAACAAGACTGGTGACAAGAAAGCCTTCATCACTTTAATCTGGAAGAAAGGTGGAAAAGTAAGCTTTGGAGACAATCAAAAGGGATAGATAATTGGGCCTGGAACCATTGGTTCTGAATTAAAAATAGAAGATGTCTCATTAGTTGATGGACTAAAGTTTAATCTGCTCAGTATAGCACAACTCTATGACAAAGGGAGAAAACTCAACTTTGACTCAAGTGGTTGCTCAATCATTGATAGTAAGTCAAATAAACTCATTCTTTATGCATCTAAGAGTAAATAATTCTTATTTTGTTAATATTAAAAATGAGAAAAAGAATATATGCTTGTTGTCTAGAGAAGAAGAATCAAGTCTTTGGCACCTGAGGTAGGGATATGTAAGCATGAACCACCTGTCCAAATTAGCCAAAAAGGAATTGGTTGTGGGTTTTCCTAAAGTTGCTTCTGACAAGGATCAGATTTGCACTGCATGTAAACAAACTAGAAAAAGTTTACCTTCCATCTCTTATATACCTTCCAAAAGATTTCTTGAACTCGAGCATATTGATCTCTTTGTCCCAATCAAGCCAATGAGTTTAGGTAGAAGAGAATACACTATGGTTATAGCGGATGATTATTCTCGCTATACCTGGGTTGCTTTGCTAGCTAGCAAAGATGAATCCTTTAACCATTTCTCTAAAATATTTATTCGGATAGAAGTAGAACCAGCTAAGGCTCTAGATCCATTCCAAATAAAGAAGTACAAATAAGAGGATGATCAAATCAATTTCAATAGTGATGAATCACCAGAGAATCTTCATGAAATCAACTTTAATGATGAATAAGGACCCAAAGAAGAAGTTAATATAAATGAAGAGCAAGTTCCACAACAACATGGAGAACTTCAGAGAGAGATCAAGACTCGCAAGAACTATCCAATTGTAGCCATTTTGGATGATGTCCAAAATCCAGTTTGGACCATAGGACAACTCAACAGGATGATGAGCCATGCTGCCTTTATCTCACTTATTGAATAAAAGAAGTTCCAAGATGCAGAAGGGGATGAAAGCTGGATGGTGGCTATATAAGAGGAGTTGGATCAATTCATAAGAAATGATGTATGGGATCTTGTGCCACTTCCAAAAGGAAAATCCATCATTGGCACAAATTGGGTTTTCCAGAACAAACTTGATGAATCTGGAGTAGTAATGAGAAACAAAGCAAGACTAGTTACTTAAGGATACAATCAGCATGAAGGCATATATTATGAATAAACTTTTGCTCTAGTGGCAAGACTGGAAGCAATAAGGATCTTATGTGCCTTTCCATCCTATATGGGATTCACCCTATTCCAAATGGATGTCCAGAGTGCCTTTCTCAATGGATTCATTCAAGAAGAAGTCTATGTTAAGCAACCACCAGGATTTGAAGACTCAAAGCATCGGGAGCACATCTACAAGCTAAAGAAAGCTCTCTATGGGTTGAAATAAGAACCAAGATCTTGGTATGAGAGACTCACATCATTTCTCATATCGAAGGGATACATCCGACGCAAAGTAGATACAATCCTCTTCATTAGGAAAAAGAAGGATGCTGACATTCTTGTCCAAATATATGTTGATGACATTATCTTTAGAGCAACTGATAAGAAGATGTGTGAAGAATTCTGCTTATAGATGAAGAAGGAATTTGAAATGTCTATGATGGGTGAACTCAACTTCTTCCTTGGTTTCCAAATTAAGCAGAGTTCGAATGGGATTTTCATAAACCAGTCCAAGTACACCAAAGAGATTCTAAAGAAGTTTGAGATGGACAAAAGCAAGCTAATGTCCACTCTAATAGGTCAAGAAATAGTCCTTTGAAAGGATTGTAATGAAGAATCAATTGATCAAAAGCTCTTCAGGGGGATGATTGGATCTCTCCTATATTTAACTACAAGTAGACCTGACATACACTATATTGTATGCTACTATGCAAGGTATCAAGCCAATCCAAAAGATTCACACCTCAAAGCTATTAAAAGGATTCTTAGATATCTTCTAGGATCTACTGAAGTAGGTTTATGGTATCCTAGTAATGGCAATTTTAAATTGCAAGGGTACACAAATGCTGATTATTGCAGAGATATGCTGGAAATAAAAAGCACATCAGGAGGCTACCACTTTCTTGGAGATTGATTGGTGTCATGGAATAGCAAAAAGCAAGCATCAGTTGCTCTTTCAACCGCAGTAGTAGAATATATGGCTATTGGAAGTTGTGTTGCTCAACTCCTTTTGATTAAACAAGAATTGGAGGATTATAGAGGTCAAGCAGGATGTGTGGATGTAATGTATCACAACAAATGTGCAATTGATGTGCCAAAGAATCCAGTTCTACACAGTAGGATGAAGCATGTCAACATTAGGCACCATTTCATCTAGGATAATGTGACGAAAAAGGATGTAGTTTTGGTCTACATTCCAACTAAAGAGCAAAGGGCAAATATCTTCACTAAACCATTTAGTATAGATCAATTGAACAATCTCAGGGAATCAATCAGAATGTCAAATCCAATTTGAAGAAGGACCCGAAAGAGAAAAATGCAGTTAATTAAGTATCCAACATTTAGGGAATCAAGAAACAAAACAAAATAGAGTTAAGTCTAACTCCGGAAGAATAAAATTCCAGCTCAATAGACAAAAAGTGAACATAGCAGTAAAAGTGCGAAAAAGTAACTGTACACGTATTGAATTTCACACGTTTATTAGTGAAAACCATGCGCGATAAAAATTACAACTCTCACAAGAATTAAACCGTTATAATTCTTTGGTTTAAACGCCATTAGCCACTCTCATCAAAAGATAATTGCCAAGTCACCAATCCAGTTAACTTAAACTACTTTTGGATTACCAAATTGCCCTCACCTTGTAAATTCTATAAAGAGCCCTAAATTTCCATCGTCTTCCTCACAGAAGTAATCAATCTACCGTTACTCTATAGATAAATTCCTTGAACCCTAAAATTATAAATTCTCTTCCCAAATTCTCTTAAATGGCCAACACTCTAGCAAAATTAACCCATCCTCCAAAGAACACCTACAAGGTGAAAGATCCCCTTGACATAGATTTCATGCTTGTCAAGAGAGTAAGCTTAGAAACAATTATCCCCTCTGATTATCTAGGTGATAACTTCCTATTCTCCACCGAACCTTATGCCTAACTCCTAAAGGACCAACATCCAGAGGTCCTCCTCCAGATGAAAAACTCAACCTACCCTATTCTTGTAAAACAGTTTTATGAGAACCTCAAGACTCATACATACTATGATGTGCTCTTGTATGAGGTACAAGGAAAAATAATAACTCTCACTCTAGAATTCTTCGTGACCTTCTTCAATATTATCAAAAACTCTAGCTTTCGGAGAGGTATTTTGGAGTAAATGCTTTACTTACTAGCCATAAATACCAAGGCTTCTTCAATTTGTCCTAGCTAGATTTGTCTTAATCAAGAAGGGCTCACTCGCTATTACTTCCTTTCCAATACTGCGTTCTTGAACACTAGGTGGAAAGTATCATCCTTAATATGCCAGTCCTCCTTATTCACTATATATGGCAACACAAGTACTCCCACAGAGCCCTCACAACCAAGATCCTGGCTAAAAATAGAGTAGTTTTATCAGGAGAAGAGACAGTTGAAGGGAAGGTGATTCTGGAAAAGAATTTTTAGAAGTTATCCCATAATGAGAAATAGGAAGAAGAGAAGGCACTAAGGCAGAAGAGAGAGAAGCAAGTCTGGAAGGCCAGAAGTACAGTTGTGAAGGCTCTGACTGTTAAAAGGGCAAGAACAACTAAGCCTAAAGCTAAGAGAAAAATCAACCTAAAGCCTTTAATGGGAGAAAATGCAAGAGATGAGGATGAGGACCAAATGACTCTTACTCGAATTATTGAGAAAAAACTCCGGAGTTGCCTAAGAAAAGAAGGAGACTTGTAAAAACAGCTGCAAGAAAAGGGAAGAACATTGAGGCATCGGAGGTAATGATTGAGGATGAAACTCTAGAGGTGACAGAATCTATTCTTTCAGAAAGAAAGAGGGGTGTTACCCAGACCCTCGAGGAGATTGTGGAGGAAGATGGTGCTACTGAGAGTAGTAACACTGAGGAGGAAGAAATCATTCCTAAGAGACAGCTTTTTAAGATGGGACCAACTTTTTCCCAAGCCCTTAAAGCCAAGAGAGCTAAGCTAACTACAAGAAAACCCTCTGTTGGGATCACTATTAATGAATCAACTCTCAGGCCTTCAAAGTAGACGAAATGGCTAAGGGAAAATAGAGTAAAGAGAAGCATGTAGAGATAACAACCGAATCCATTCATCCAAAGGATCTAGCATATAATGAAATGATGGAAACTTTAAAGGGCAATCTCAAGGTCAATTAGATCACAATAAAAGGACCCAGAGGAACATTCAGAGCAGTAACTCAAGCCATTCCTTTGGTTACTACCACTTCCCAAGTCCTCATATCTCCTTCTGATCTCTAAGTGCTACAAGAGGGACACAGTAAAGCAGACCTGTTCATCTTCAAAGCTTGCAAAGAACCTCTCCCAAATTCCCTTCTAATTTAGGAAGATAAAACTATAGAAGTTAGAACAAAATGTCCCTAAAAGGCGCAAGTAGATGAGATTGAGGACACTACTAATCTTTTGGAAGACCAAGTAGAAAAGGAAATTGAGGGAGAAGCAGAGCATATAGATCTACTAAACACAAAGGTAACCTTTGATCATAATACAACTACTGCTCATACTATAGAAGATAAGGCAGCAAAAAAATAAGGCAACTTAGATGCAGACTCTCAAGATGCATCTAAGGTAGTTCAGCCTAACCCCGTGTTAGATGCACCAGAGGAGGGAGATGGTCTGAGACCCAATGAGCACACTAATATAGTGGAATCATAGGGTGAGGCCCCTCAATAGTATAGGGTGGAAGAAAAATTAGAAGAGAAGAAGGGCTCTTAAGGAAAATAATCTTCCAGCTTAGAAGAGTCCGAAAGCGAGAGCAGCTCCGGATTTTGAGGAAGAATCTTCTATTCAAATTGAGGAAAGGAGGAAAATAACGAAGGTAAAAATTCTACCAAACTTCTCTGTCTCCTGAAAAGGTCAGAATGGGCCTGAGGCTATTAGAATAGGCCACTTTGGAAGGGCAAATATATGACTAATTGAAGCCAATGATCTAGGAAATATGCCAACAAGTCAGTACCATAGAGAAAATGATGAGAAATCAATCTATGACTCTGGATTTGAAGAGTGAATTGGGAAGAATGAAGACTATAATTGGGAATATTGAGAAGAGGGTAAATAGATTTCCTATTGCGGTGCAAGTAGCTGAAACCTCC
Organism: Euphorbia pulcherrima; assembly: GCA_947683365.1. NCBI lineage: Eukaryota > Viridiplantae > Streptophyta > Magnoliopsida > Malpighiales > Euphorbiaceae > Euphorbia > Euphorbia pulcherrima. Next base: position 3,170,696 of record CANTUS010000008.1, read on the forward strand.
CTTTAAAAAATCACTCTAGTTATGAATCGGCTCACTTTAAAGATTATAGAGGCAAATAGATCTGCTCAAGCTGCTACCGAAGCATAAAACAATTGTGCTACAATTCTGGGTCATGTTACCTCCTCATCCGCTGAACTTAAAATTGAGCTTAAAGAGTACATAGATACCAAGTTTGAAAACTTGCAAAAATTCATTCCCTCAGCTATCAATGAATCTTACAAGGACATCTCCTCTAGAATCTCCTCTAGAATCACCTCCTTCACCGATGAACAAAAGGCTTTCAAAGAGTAGCTTAAGGAATTTCTAAAGAAAGAATTGCCAAATCTCCTTAAGAAAGCTTTAGATGATATGAGCAGCAATTACCAATCCCAACTCTCCGCTATCAAAAAGCTAATTGGAACTTGGAAGGATACTTTTTATATTGAACTTCGGCACATCAATTCAAGCATTCACAATAGTCGTGAATCAATTATTAAGGAAATACAACTTAGCTCCAGTATGTCCCAATTATCCCTTAATGCTCCTTCTTCTTCTTCTTCTTCTTTCGGACCTTCATCTCCAATCCTAGAGAGCCAACTCCTACTAGTCTTTCAAGACTTGGTACAACACATAGGAGATACAGGATTTTTTGGCTATAAGTGGATGATCACTCTTCTCAAGGAAATGTTCCCTTTCTTTAAAGAAGATGATAAACAACATGCTCTCACTATGTATCCAAACCTCACAAAGTCTTATGCACTGCTTCAAAAAATCATAAAGCCACTATATCTCCTCTCAGATACAGTAGACAGAATCCTTGAATAACGCTTTGTAGGAAATGAAGATTATTCTATCTACTCCAGAGACTAGGAATACAAATGGGATCAGTGATCCTATATGGTTATAGACCCCCCCAGTAGATGCAAACAAAAAGGTGGAGAAAGGAAAGATAAGGAGGGAGAAGCATCAGGAAACGAGACGGAGTAGTACAATTGCTTAGAATAGTTATTGTTATTGTGCACATCTGTAATTGCTAGTTTTGATTTTTTTTCACTTATATTCTTCTATATTTGTAATCGTAAACTTCATCGATGTTAACTATAGTTAACAATAGAAGTAATATATAGTGAAAATATTTATAAAAAATTTCTCCTAATTACAACAATCAATTGTACTTCTAAAACTTATAAGCTAAAATGCAAAAATATCAGGGGAGTTAGGATGCTAGAATCATGCGGAAGAAACCTTATAAATGACTAAGTATAAAGAATCATACTTATCTCATAAATCCCATAAAATACATGCTTCTGTCCTTAGTTTTTGTTTCCTTTAAAATGGGGGAGATTGTTGGAAGTCAATCATCTGGAAGCATTTGCCCAAACACAAGAAGACAACATCTGAATCAAGGTTTTGAAAGAAACAAAATCTCAAGTCTAAAAAGATCATCGAGATTGTGCGTTGAAGGAAATAAGTCACTAAGTCCAAAAACAAGTCACATCCAATTTCAAGAAAAGAAGAAAAGATCTCTTTATCCAAGAAGACAATATCAAAAAATAACCACTGATTATAAGAGAATCGGGTTAAAGTTTGAGTCTGAAGACATTCGGAAGACTCAACTCTCAAGACAAAGGAATAGTTTCAAAAAATATATTTCCCTCCATGTTGGTCTAAACTCAAAAACCCTCTTTTCCTTGGTATATGGAAAAGTGAATACTTGCACGCATTCTAGAAAAGGATAAAAGACTGACTTGGAAGAGGAAAAGGCAACAAACTTTTTAACCTAGACCAATAGTATGATACATAGAGCTCAAACAACTGATAAAGTTGCATAAAATTTGGATGTGCACAAAATGCCAAATAACGCCAAGTGATAACTTTGTTGCATTAATCCCAATAATTCAAACCAGTCAATCGACGAGTCTAACAGACTAACTGATAGTTCCGAAAGTGCCACTTAATATCTGATCAACAGTGAAGATTCAAGATTATACCAATGGTACACAACAGCTACATTTATAATCGAAAGCCTATAAAGGGAAGCTTCACTTGTTGAAAAGATGCTGGTTGATTCAAGAAAGCGTTCCATCAAGAAATTCGCTATTCAATCAGTTGAGAAAATCCCTCCAAGAACTAAACAACATGAAATCTGTTTGTAAGAACTCTCAAGTGAAAATATAAACTTGAAGAGTTCAAAAACCCTCTTTGAAAAAGATATTTGTAAAATCTCATACTTGGGTGAGTATTGAGATTGGGACTTAGCTTAAACTAGGAAAGGTTTAAGTGGTATATACCTATGGGATTTAGCTTAAACTTGGGTAGAGTTTGATAGGTACATCCTACTAAAGAAGAGGACTCAGCCCGAATTTGGTGCTTTTAGTGGTATATCCTACATCCGGAAGAGAGGTCATCATCCGGAGATAAGGAGAAAGGACTCAGCTGAAGATTGGTGTCTTTGGTGGTATATCCTACATCCGGAGGAGAAAACATCTCTGGAGATAACTGTAAAAGCTCAAATTCCTGCCATTGAAAGGAATTCCACTAGTGGACTTAAGCTTGAAGGAGGAAACTCTAGGGACTGGACGTAGGCAGGGCCTAACTAGTATAAACTCCTTGTGTTTGATTTCCTTTAATTTTTTACTTTATTGCATTATATTTTATATATGCATCATCTGGACTCATTAAGTCTGAAGTAAAATGAAACACGCTACACTTGACTTTTATAAGTCCATAAATTCTGTAAAAAGAGTCATTCACCCCCCCTCAACCCTAAATATATAAGCACAAGGACCAATAGAAATAGCTCAAGAAATTTGGCAAAAGCTTGAAGTAACCTATGAAGGAACTAATAAGGTTTACGAAGCCAAGATTGATCTCCTCCAGTAAAAGCCAGAAAATTTCAAGATGGAGCCAAAGGAGTCAATCAGCAATATGAATACTAGATAAACTAATCTGGTAAATGAAATGAAAACACTAGGAGAGGAGATCACAAAATAGGAGATGGTGAAAAAGATTCTTGTGAGTCTCACCAAGGAGTTGGATAACGAGGAAAAAGCCATTGAGGAAGCTCATGACCTAAAATTATATGGTTATGATGAACTCATTAGAAACCTCCTGACTCAAGAGCTATCCTTGGAAAGATATAGCCAGCAAGAAAAGAAGCCTGAAGAGAAAAAGAAAGAAATTGTTCTCAAGGAAGACTCCTCCAGATCAGATTCCTCCGGAACAGAAAAACAATCAAGATAATAAAGATGATGATATGGTTATGATGGCCAGTAAGTTCAACAAATTCCAAAAAAAGGAAGAAAAGAAATCCAGGAAAAGCATCAGAAGGTTTGACTCCAGAAGAAGAAAGGAAAGCAACTCCAAAAGGGACCAATACAGAAAAGTTTTGGAGGATAAGAAAGAGCAAGAGAAGGAAATGGCCAGCTTTGAATTTGGTGAGAAAGGATATATTAAAGCATAATGTCCTAAGATTAAGAAGGAGAATAAGTACAAGAAAAAGGCAATGGTGGCCATAAGGAACAATAGTGAGGAAAGCAGTAGCTCATCAACATCACAAGAAGAAGATACTGCCACTGTGCATTCATGGCACTAATGGAGCCGAAGGCAGATCATTTTGGAAGAGGAACAACTAAGTAAATTACTGAGCAAGATGAAGAATCAGAGTCTGAGTCAGCTAGTACCGAGGTAAACTCTCACTCAAACTTAATTTTTAATAATGATCTTGCTAGAGCCTTAGGGATCAATAATGTAAAGAAGAACACCAAAGCCATCAAACTTCTTCAAAGACATGTAATGGAGCTAATAGAAGATGTTAAGGCAATGGGACAAGATATTAATATCATAATGGCTAAAAATCAATATGAAAGTGTTGAAGAAAATTCCATAAGATTGCAAGTCCAAATACTCAGTGCTAACTTGTTTGGGCTTGAGAGGGAAATAGCCTAGATGAAGGAAGTTTCTGGAAGGAAATTAGAACGATCAAATCCAAGAAGAAATAAGATCAGCAGGCCAACCAAAGATCATAGATACACAGCTACTCAAAAAGGAAAAGTTATGGTTATCTATGATAAAAAAAACCAGTCAAGCAAAGGAAGAATCACAAAGAAGAAATAGCTCCTCCAGCCAGCTACCGAATGTAAACTAGACAAGTAGATTTGCAACTATCTAAAGCTGGATATTCTGAATTTTATGGAGAGAAAGATCTTCAAAAGATTTATGGTAGAAATAACCATATGACTAAAATACGTAGATTTGAAAATGGTTATTATGATGTTTATCCATGGCCGAAAATGATTATTAACCCGAGAGGACCCAAATCTGATTGTGTACCCAAACCCTCTTGATATGTTTTGTAGGTATGCCTGAAGTCCACGGAAGATCAATAAACTTGGTACAATGATAGTGGATGTTCAAGGCATATGACTAGTGTTGAAAAGCCTTCATCATATTGACCCAGAAGAAGGGAGGAAAAGTGAGGTTTGGAGACAATATAAAAGGACAGATCACTGGGCAAATAATCATTGGATCAGAATTAAAGATAAAAGATGTCTCTCTAGTTGATGGATTAAAGTTCAACCTACTCAATGTTGCTCAGCTTTGTGACAAAGGGAGAAAGGTGATCTTTGATTCTAGAGGTTCTCAATCATTGGTAGTAAGTCCAATGAACTTATTCTTCATAAACCTAGAGTAAATAATGTTTATTCTGTTAACATCAAAATGAGAAAAAGAATAATATATGCTTGATATCTAAAGAAGAAGAATCATGGTTATGACACCAAAGGTTAGGACATATTAGCAAGAACCTCCTGTCTAAATTAGCCACAAAGGGACTAGTTGAGGGATTACTTAAGGTTGAATTTAATAAGGATCAAATATGCACTGCATGTCAACTTGGAAAACAAACTAGAAAAAGTTTCCCTTCCATTCCTTATATACCTACTAGAAGAGTTCTTGAACTACTTCATATTGATCTATTTGGCCCAATTACACCAATGAGCTTAGGTACAAGAGAATATGCCAAGTTTATAGTGGATGACTATTCTCGCTATACCTGGGTAGCTTTGTTAGCTATCAAGGATGCTGTCTTTGAACATTTCTCTAGAATATTAATCAGAATAGAAGTGGAACAAGGTATAAGCATTGCACGCATCCATAGTGATAACGGAGGAGAATTCAAAAATAAGCAACTTGCTGAATTCTGTGATTCCAAAGGCATTGAGCACAACTTCTCTGCTCCTTATACACCTCAACAAAATGGGTTTGCAGAAAGGAAGAACATAACCATAGTTGAAATGGCTCGTACATTGCCAAGTGAGAACAGCCTACCTAAATACTTTTGGGGAGAAGTTGTAAATACTGCATGTTACATTTTAAATAGAGCTCTTATTAGAAAGAACATGAACAAGACCCCATATGAAATCTGGAAGGGAAAGAAACCTAAAATTGGCTATTATAGAGCATTTGGATGCAAATGCTATATATTAAATGATAGAGAGTGTGAGCACGAGATTTTACGGTCCCTCTCGTGAGACGATAATGATGTATACCCGATTTTATTCCTCATGATAAAAATTCTTTTTTAGAATTTTTATTACCAATATAAAATTCTCTACGAATTTTATTTTTGAAAAAAATTAGTTTGACGTGTCCTATAACGCGTCTAGTGGTAGCTTAGACCGATGATTTGCACCCAAAAAATAATTCAGTCCAAAATAGCCATAAAAAGTCAAAAAGACCCCTAATAATTCAGATCATCTCGCTGAATTTGCTATTGGCCGGATTCTCTCCCTTTTCCTTAATTTCGAGCTTGAATCATGCTAAGCTTTTTAGACCCGTCAGGAGGGCGAGGCATTCGGTGGCCTCGTTAATACCGCCTGCGGTATCATCCATGTCGTCGACGTCATGGATTTCTGCTATAGAACAGTTGTGTGCCTTTTGCTCGATATCTGTTGGATAATTGATCAAAGTCAATTTCCACCAGATTTTAGCCTATATAAGGAGCCGTTTCTAGCATTTTTAAGGGTCAACACTTCCACCACTCAAAGTCTTAAGGAGATTTTAAGCATTTTAGCTAGTTCTAGTGGGATACAGTTTAGAAAAGGTAAGCAAAGAGGATTTAAACCATCTTTTCTTGGTTTTTCTCTACTGAACTCTCTGATATTTTGGTGATATTTAAGTTTAGAAATCACTAAAATAGGATTTAGAGACCTAAATCACCCCTTACTTCCTAAATCATCATTTAAGCTCACCGGAGGTATTATTTGGACCATGAAGAGGTGGGTTCATGGCCCCGAGGTAAAAATTCTGAGTCTCATAGCTCTTTGGCTTTCATTTTACTTGTTTATTGCGTTTATTTGCTATTTTGTGCTTAGTTTTGGGTTTTTGGTTGCTTTCCGGCCAAAAATAGTAGCTGCAAGAAACTGAAGCCGCCGACGGTATCAACCATGCCGCTAGCGACATCGTTGATATCGCCTGTGGCCTCATTTGCCCCTTACGGCCTTATTTTATTATAGGACCCTTTCTTTATGGTATCTAGAATGTCATACAGCCTGCCTGTGTAAATGATATTGCCAGCGGCATCAGTGATGCCGTCGGTGGCCTCATTCATATCACCGGCGGTATGAAGTTCTGGACATCAGTTTCTTTTTTTATTTTTATTTCCAACCTAGTTTAATTTCCGAAGCTAGGATGAACAATGCAACAACGGTGGTCCAATGCCTCCTAAAATTAGACCTTACCCCATAACATGTGGCATTTTTACTAATAATCGGTTAAAATAAATATCGAGTCTAAAATATGGATATAACGGAATTTTACCGCAAACGCCATTTAAACCCTATTTTTAGCCATCCAACTAGGCTCCATAAATTGTAAATAAATATGTCATGTCCATCCTAATTCGAGTCTTGTTTTCTTTACTAACTATGCATGCTACATTATATCTCGTTCAACGTGCCGTATTTGTGCTAACCGTTTTATGCAGGTAGATTTTAGATAGATGAATGTAGATCTTCGGGTATTTTATTTATTATATAGACAAATGATTAGGATTTTAAAAAGCCATGTAATTATTATTTAATTTTCCATACTTTATTTGGGATGACTGTAATAATTTATTTATTTACCGCTTTGAATGCTTGATAACGCGATAATAGTATATAAACCGAAAACATAATAAATAGGGTGGATTAAACCGATTAAGAAAAAATGAAATATTTGAACTTGGCAAATGTAAAATAGATAACATCATCCGAACTTGGAATCTCTACTTAAGGTATGGTTTACCACCCGGTGGGAAAATTGTACCAAAATTTCTCGGTTGAGCTGAACCGAGTGGCGACTCTATTTTAAGTATGGGATTTAAATCTCGTATCTTTTGAACATAAAAATATGTTAAACCATTTTCTACCATCACCACATCCCGCGCATTTATTTTTATAGAGACTGGTTCTCCGGCCCGGCCTCACAACCCGTCCAAAATGTCGTCCGCTCACAATGGCGACTCTATTGGGGATTTATCTCTTTAAACTTTAGCTTAAAATTTTCAACAAGTTTAAAAGATTTTGATGATGTATTGAAATCATTGGCCAAATTAAAACTTCATTCTTTTTTATGACATTTTACCCTTACGCGTGTAGATAGTTCGGTAATATTAGGTGCCCCATTTTACCGGAGAAGCTCGCAAAAGTATCACTCGTGCCTTGTTTGGAATTGAGGATGCCTAGTCGGTGGATCACTAATTTTAACCAATACGTAAACTCCTACGATCGCTCCTATTTGGGCAGTGGTTGAGTAACGTGGAATCCAGGTAAATGAGAACCTTCTACATCAACAACCCTATTCCCCAAAGCCGCACTAGAAAAAAACCTTAGCACTTCATTCCTTTAGGACTACCAAAACAATGAAAATAATCAGGACACACTTCTTTCACCAGTTATAGTGAAGAAGCTAACCTCCATCCTTTCTAAAGATGTGTAATGCGGGAGTCATAAGGTTGGAAGAGGGATGCTTTGTGTGCTATGTGCTACGTGCTCATGCATCTCCCATGCATCGGCTTCGAGAGCTAAATCAATCATCTTACCCTTACCGATCTCCATTCATGGAAGAGGCTTAGCAACATCTATTGGACTTCTTTTGTACCCCATTGAGTCAAGACATATCACTATGTGTGATGATGGGTACAAATCCTCCATGGATATTGGAGGGATAAGTCATCACATCATCGCTAACCACGTCTACGTGCGGCCATACATACCACGCATTGATTATTAGACAAAGGTCATTCACCTCATCCATGGCATCACACAATCCATGCATGATTTGACCAACTACCTATCATTTTAACTAGAAGGAGGTGAAGTTATCGTCGCACCCTAGTTTGGAGAAGGGCCAAGCATCATCTGATTTGTCATTCTCTCACCCCGGTTGTCACCACAGAAGTCGAAGGGTTTCTGCATACTGATTCCAGTGGGGAGGCAGATTTAGAGCAGATTCAGTTGGGTCAGAATTCCTCTCAGTTAGCCATGTCTTTCCCAAACAATGATCCAAACCACTGCCTAGGAAGCCATCAAGTGAGCCCTCGAGGATAGGAATTTTGACCAGGTCTTTGAGTCCGATATGCAAGCCCTAAACGGTTCAGCATAGATGTTGACTGGTTTGGTAGGGACAAGACATGTTGCACCTATTTTAACCTGACTCCCTCAATGCAACCTATGGCAAGCCCATTTTAGTTTGGGCAAACCTCGACTTTTCTATAAACCTTGATAACCTCATCAATTGTTCCTTACAATCTAAGACCTTTCACTTAGAGCTCGGTTTCTCCAGTATTCACTCATCAGTTTCAGCTTCCTCGAGCGGGCTAATCCATCCTCCACCATCTTTTACTCCTCTTTAGTTTACGGTAACTCCCAAGGGCACTACCTACCTCCAGAATCCTTTCAGTAGCCAACTAATTACTCATCCTTGCCTGGACATTCCTTCTCCATCTTCGCTAGTCCCAATCAATGACCAGGTCACGCAGTCTTCGGGCGTGACACCTTAAATAACTGCTTTTGTTCGCCAAATGATGGCCTCTCAGACCAACCATGACCAGGTCACATAGCCTCCGAGCATGACACCAGAGATTTAAGCCTACATCAACTATCTCATAGCGGCCAAGGAACCCAAAAGAGGAGAGGATTGGGTCCCCGATAATTTTACTATGTCTAATATAGCACATTATAATGGGTCTGGTGCCCCTACTTCCCACATTGTTATGTATCAAAGAGTTATGCGTGTAAAGAAATTAAGTGATAAAGTGCTTACTAAAATGTTTCCTTGTTCCCTTCAAGGCCCTGCTCTTGAATGGTATCATACTCTGCCTCAGCATATTGTCACTGATTGGAAACTTCTTTCTGAAGCTTTGAAAGTGCACTATAGTTTTAACACCATCATAGAAACAACCCTCTAACACCTTGAGGGAGTTCGCCAAATGCCCATTGAAACCTTCAAGCAATATTTTAACCGGTGGATGTCGACTCAAGTTCTAATAAAATCTAAGCTAAGCCTTGAGGAGATGATTGTTAAACTCCTACAAGGATCTCTTCCTCTTTTCCGCAAAGAAATGGCTTCTGATTCATTCCTCTTTTATAAGGCTATGTTTGAAAAGGCTAAGAAAATTAAGTGCAAGGCAGAGAGCGAAAAGGCAGGAAAGCCCTAGTTTAGAAAGAATAATGATGCACAGCCCTCAGCTCTGGCACCTGCTAAACCCAAAGCCCTAGATCCAATTTAGGCAATTTCTTAAGTCCTTGCGGTACCCCTGGCAATCACTCCAGCTCCACCAGCAGTTACCACAGTTCAGCCTCCTTGTCCTTCTTTCATTCTGGCTAATCCATACAAGTTGCCTCTTTAGGTTTTCTTTAAGCATTCAAGGGAAGCAGGTTATATCAAGTCCCTTTAAGAGTATAAATCGCCTAAGCCCGAGGACAAGAACAATTTCTATAATTACCATTTCGAGTGGGTCACCAAACTAACAACTATAACCTTCACTCTCAGGTATCTAGTGTCTTGTTAGTAAAGGAAAGATCGCAGAACCTGATAACGTCCCGAGCATAATGAATAATCCGTTACAAAATTTCAGGAAAAAGGTAGGAATGATCTAGTCCGGCCTACCCGAAGTCACAGTTTTTTATCTCTTTACCCGTGTGCTAGGGAGTGGCAATTCAGTTCTAGTTATCGGTTTTAGTCTCCCATCTAATTCAATATTTGACCTAATAACCCAGGCTAATCCAGGGGTTAATTCAGTTCAGGGTATAGAAGTTGACCCAACTCTGCCTAAGAAAGAAAGCCGCAGAACTCAGCCTTTTATGGCTAAGAGAATGAAAGTTAAGAAAAAGCCACTCTTCAGCGTAGATTCCTTTGTATCAAAGGATGACTATTCCAATGAAAATGAGGGATTAGTCAAAGTAGCCAAAGCCATAAGCACTAAACTATTTAGGGTTGATTCGCCTGCCAAAGAAAAGCCAAGGGAACTATTTAGGGTCGACCAGAATGAGCTTTTTAGTGTGGATGGGTATGAGTTGCAAAACCCAGATTTAGACCCTGATGAATTGCAATATCTATTTGAAACACGAGCCACTCGAAGTGTCCTCCTAGATAATGTTCTCAACATTACTCGGAGTGGTTGTGTATATCAGCCCAAGGACCATCATCTCCATCTGGATATAGACGGTGTCCCTAGGAGAATAGGCACCACTGTAAGGCCTCCTTCTCCACCTTTTCCTATTAAAACCAGCCTCAAAGTCGATCCTCTCATTACTCAGCTCAAGAACACCCAAGCTCGTTATAGCATCTAATAGTTGGTCATTGATTCTGATGGGCATTGCAGGGGATTGATTAAGTGACTGCTCGATTTAGAAGATACTCTAACCACTTCTATTGACGAGATGTGTGCCAGGGTCAGAGAAGATATTCCTCCAAGGAAGGGACCGCAGATTGTGTTTGACCATTTTGATCTTTTGCTTAAGTGTAGGGATCACAATAGGGCCTTATTCATCCAAATTCAGATCCTCGATAAGACCATCCCCTGTGTTATGGTAGATGATGGCTTCGCTCTGAACATCTGCACCATGAAAGTCCTTCCTCATTTGGGATTATTAAAGGACACGCTTCTATTATCTATGCTTATGATGATTCAAAATGTAGTGTGATAGGGGCCTTTGAAGTGGAAGACACTGTTGAAGGCGCTACAAGCAAAGTGCGATTCACTATACTGGACATTCCTGTTACTTACTCTTTGTTGCTTGACCAACCCTAGCTCCACACCTTGGGCACGATTCCCTCCACTCTCTATCAAAAAACCAAGCTTATTCATTAGAAAAAATTGGTAACTATTGAGGCCAACCCCGCTTCCATTGTGGCTGTTATAGAAGCCAAAGCTAAGTTGGAGGATGCTCTTGAAGTTGTTGTGATTGGTAAGACTGAGAAATGACCTCCCATTTGGCAAAGTTATCTCTACTCCAGCATAGGAAAACTGATGAAGAGATCTGGGTATAAGCCTGATAGGGGTTGCAGAATGTATGAGCAGGGAATTAATGAGGCTTTAGAATCGAAGGTGCTGGTCAGCCAGGATAGATAGGGGTATAAGCCTAGAAAGACCTATCACCGTGTTCCCTCTTGCTACTATTATATAGTGACTGTTTGCGAAATACAAGGCAAAAGGACTTGTAAGGGGGAAGCTGAACCAGTTGAGCACAATGGCAAAATGTGGCCTGGTTTTGAAATCTTCAAGGATGTCTATGACTTTGAAGGAGGTTGCATGGTTATCTCTACTGAACCCAAACCCGCTGAGCCTGTTGCGCCCATCATTGTCGTTTCTGATAAGGTCAAGGGAAAGGGTAAGATGTATCCTGAGGATGAGTCTGGGGGAAGTAATGAAGAGTCTATCGATCTACAAGTTGAATATGTTTTTGCTACCATGACCAAGTCTATGGCAATCCTGATGAAGAAGGGTTGGAAGGGTGAGAGAACCATGGAAGAGGATTCCATGACCGAGATTGTGAAAATGCTCATCAGGGCCTTAACCGAGAAAGCCAACCTGTCCAGGGAACCGTCACTCACCGCCAACCAGAAAGTGGCTTTGGAACTTGACCTGGATGCTATTTTGTTGAAGATTGTAGAGGATGCTCTGCCTGTTGCTGACACTACCACTAAAGCCCCTCCGCCTGTGGAGGAGGACACTATAGATGATGTAATTTTCAATATTTTGGATGTGTTTGATACAAACAATGTCACCTACAAGGCTTTTAATTCAATGAATGACTCTCATTTTGCTTATTTGTTTGATTTTTTTCCTAATGGATCCATGCATTCACATGAACACACGCATAATGTTTTTGTCATTAGCGATACTTCTTTAAGTGAAATAAACCTAAGTACTGATGACAACCCTAAAATGGTATCCATTTCCAATAACTTAACTCCCGAGCAAAAAATTCAGATGATAAAAGTGCTTAAAAATCATGTTAACACTTTTGCCTGGTCGTACAAAGATATGCCTGGGGTTGATCGTCAAATTGCCGAGCATAGAATCCTAACCGATCCTAAGTTTAGACCTGTCAAACAGAAGCTCTGCCAGTTAAGAACAAAATGGGTAGATCAGGTTAAGGCAGAGTTTTTGAGGTTAATTGAGGCTCACTTTGTTGAAGTTATGGAATCTCTGACTTGGTTGTCCAATATAGTGCCAGTTCCAAAGAAAGATGGTAGAGTCCGAGTTTGTGTTGACTTCCAGGATCTTAATAAAGCTTTAGCTAATGATGACTTCCCACTTCCTCACATCGATGTTTTGATTGATAGTGCCACCAGGGCAGCCATGTACTCATTAATGGACGCATTCTCGGGTTACAATCAGATTCTAGGAGATATCATCGATAAGGTCAAAACGACGTTCATTATCAAATGGGGGTTTTATTGGTACAAAGTAATTCCATTTGGGTTAAAATTATCGGGGCCACTTATCAGCGCACCATAATGGCCCTCTTATACAACATGATCCATAAAGAGGTGGAGGTATATGTGGATGATATGATTATGAAGTCTGCTACCCTAGAAGAGCACCCTGCTATTCTCGACAGATTTATGACTGGTATTGAGAAATATAATCTTCACTTGAATCTGAAGAAGTGTGTGTTTTGGGTTACTTCAGGCAAGTTACTAGGACAAGTGGTCAGTCAGAAAGGAATTGAAATACATCCCGATAAAGCCAAAGCCATCAGGGATATTTCCCCGACAAAAATAGAGAAACAAGTCCAATCATTTTTTGGGTCCTTGCAGTATGTCGGTCGGTTCATTACCCGCCTCACTACAATGTGTGAACCCATCTTTAAACTATTAAGAAACAGCAACTAGTGGTATGGAATGATCAGTACCAAAAGGCATTTAACAAAATCAAAGCTTATCTTATTGACCCACCCGTTCTGAAACCCCCCATCCCAAGGAAACCCTTGATCCCCTAAATGGCTATCGAAGAGTCTTCTGTAGGAGAAATGCTTATCCAGTAACACAACGATAAACGGGAGCACATGATCTACTACTAGAGTAAGAAGTTGTTAGACTATGAAACCCGGTACTCAATTATGGAGAAAACCTACACCACCATGGCCTAGCTTAATAAGAAGCTGCGCCATTACTTTCAATCCTACAAAGTCCAAGCCATGGCTAAGATTGACCCCATGAAGTATCTTTGTCAATCTCCCACTCTAGCTGGTAAACTATCTCAATGGCTGCTTCTCCTATCCGAGTTTGACATTTAGTATGTAATAAAGAAGGTTATTAAGGGATGGGTAGTGGCAGAATTCCTTATTAATCAACCCCTTGACTCCGACTATTTTGAGAACATGGAATATCCTAATGACCAACTTGACTTTGTTAGAATCCTAGAGCGTGTGTGAACTATGTACTTTGACGGTGTTGTGAACAAAAGGGGAGTAGACCTTGGAGTTATCATAGTCACACCGGATAACGAAATCATCACATTATCCAAACGCTTAGAATTCACTGTCACCAACAATGAAGCAGAGTACAAAGCATGTCTATTCGGTCTTGAGGCTCTCCTTTAGGTTAGGACATGCATGGTCTTTGTGATCGGGGATTCGGCTCTTATAATCCATAAAGTCATTGGGGATTGGGAAATTAAGGAAGAATCTGTTCACCCTTATGTCGAGGCCATACGGAGCTTATCCGAGAAGTTCACCTCTTGCTTGTATCGCCATGTTCCTCGAGATAAAAAAATCAAATAGCTGACTCTCTGGCAACCCTAGCCTCCTTATGGGAAGGACCGCAGCAGTAGCATATTCGTCCTTTGGTTCTGCTATTGACTAAGATCCCCTACCATGCTCAGCTGGTTTAGCAGGTCCTTACCGTCTCAACCGAACCCTGTTGGTACTCTAACATCGCCCTATTTATCCAAACAAGACAACGCCCTTTGGACTCCTCTGACTCGGACCGTACCACTCTAAGGCGGCTTGCTATCTAATTCCAGATTGTCGATAATGATCTATTCAAGTGCACTGGTGATAGTTTACTACTTTGTTGATTAACTGAATTTGAGGCTCAAAAGGTGATTGAATAGGTCCATACCGGTGATTGTGGCCCTCATATGAATGGTCTCACCCTGATAAAGAAAATCCAGAAGTTAGGATACTTTTGGCTGACCCTAACAGCCGATTGCATTGCCTAAGTCAAGAGGTGCCACCAATGCTAGATTTATGGGGACATTCAGCATCTACCACCCACAGAGCTCCATCATTTATCTACTCCATGGCTGTTCTCGGCATAGGGGATAGACGTAATTGATGAAATTTGTCCTTCATCAACAAACGGGCACAGATTCATTATGGTAGTAGTGGACTATTTCTAGAAATGGGTAGAGGCCGAAGCTTGCACCAATGTCACCCCCATGAAGATTGCCAAGTTCATAGAGAAGCACATTTTTGCTCGGTATAGACTTCCACATCATATAGTCTCAGACAACGAGGTACAGTTTTAAGGGGCAACCACCGATCTAATTGAGAAATACAGGATTGAGCACCATAGATCTTCTCCATCAAGACCGAAAGCTAACGGTACTATCAAGGCAGCTAATAAATTAGTAAAGAAGATCCTTTCTAAGATGATAGCTGGTTACAGGGACTGGATAGAAATGCTATCCTTCGCTATTTAGGGATATTGTACAAGCGTCCGCACAAGCGGTCTTGCCAATCAAAACTCAAGTAACCTCATTGAGAGTCGCATTGGAGGCTAAGTTGAAAGAATTTGAATGGACTCAGGCAAGGTTTGAGTAGCTGAATATGATGATTGAGCAGAGACTGAGAGCCCTAGATAATGTCCAAATGTACCAGCAACACATGGCTCGAGCCTATAATAGTTGGGTAAGACACCAGAAGTTTCCCGTGAAAGGTGGAGACCTAGTCCTTAAACAGCTGAAACCTTCCGCCACCGATGCAAGGGACAAATTTAGGCCTAATTGTGAACTACCGTATGTGATAAAGAAGATGCTTAGTAAAGGGGCGGTTAAGCTTATGGGCATGGATAGGAATGAGTTCGTAAACCCCATGGACCATGACAGGCTTAAGTGTTATCACATCTAATTTAAAATAAATAAATCAGAAAAATAGCACAAAAAGAGATATAATAATCACCCGCCTTTCGGTCTTTTACTGATTGGGCAAAAATGAGGGTGACACCCGATGGTCGGTATTCTGCAAACCGGCCATGCAAAAATTATGGGATATGACAAACCCGCTAGGTGAAAACCCGTAAAAGGGCAATCTAGGCAAAAATTAGAGAATGTGAGAAAAGAAAGAGTGCCTTCTAGAAAACTAATCTAGGCTAGTTGGCACCGGGAGATAAATCAATGGGAATGTTTACCAAACATCGTGTACTTTGTTTTACTTCACTTAATGAAGGTATCCCTCTTGCTAAATTCAGAATGCTTGCGTTTATGTGAATTTGGTATCTATATGGTCAAAACAGCTCAAGAAAATCAAATACGGAGTTCGCATTATTCTAAAGCAAAAGCGTGCAATAAATAAAAATAATTCTGATAAACTGAAAAGGGCAAGGTCTATGCAAAATTCAGAAAATTTTGCTACATTGAAAACCTGAAAAGGGCAATCCAAGCTAAAATTAAGACAAGGTTTGATGGATTGAAAACCCCTAGGGACAGTCTATGCAAAAATTAGAAGCAAATAAAAGACATGTAATAAAATAAAGTTCGATAGGCATGTCACCCAAACAAGCCTACGCAAAAGATAGAACTAAAGAAAGTGCATCTCAAGATGAGCTCCCTGCGTCCTCATCATAATACCTAGAAATCCTCTACAAGGTTGTAGTAGAAAAGGGCTCGTATCCCTGCTCAGCTAGCTCTCCCTCAAAGCAGGCCCACGATCGCTCAGATCGAGTTATCAGATGTCTAATCTCAGCGAGCCATCCTATGTAGTTTACATCAGTCTCAATGGTCTCTACATAACTGTAGTCTAGAATCTCAAATATGGCCTCCCTGGCCCACTTCTCTTGGATATAGTTCACCCTTCTAGCTTTGTAGACTCCAATTTGGTTCTCAGGTAGCTTAATCGGAACTCTCTGTCGCTTGCCATATCGATGGTGCAATCGGTATGGGTATAGAATGAAGACCACTCCAAACCTATCAGCTAAATGTAGGATCCCCAGGACTCCACGACCATATCTTGGATCCTCCACCATGGGTTGACTCACTGTATTTGTGAATCTGTGTACCCTCTCAAAATAGGCATCCAACTGTCAAATGTTAACTAATCAAAGTATGCCCGTACAAGCCCCCTTTCCCTCAGATGAATGGTAAGTACTTCTTCGGGTTCCCCCGTGGTGCCTCCTTTAGCTTTTGCTTTTTTATCAACCGTACCTACAAACTGGTTTCAGATAAGTGTAGAAAGAAGTGAATAATTTATAAAGTGGGAGAATGAATACCTATAGTTGTGTAAGATGATCATCGATAAGAGTTGGGTCAGTGGATTCAGTGTCTGTGTTTAGCAGGATCTCGACTAATCCTATAGGTATGAGGGAAGCCCCTGCAGACATAGGACTGATAAGCAAAATCAGCCTGAATGGGGCAACCAGACCCACTCCGCACACGAACTCTGACATAAGTAACAGTGCTACCATGGAAGGCCAAGCAAGATGAGATCTAGGGGCCCTCGGCACCACTGCAACATGGCTCTAAGCTAAAATTGGGGCTTGTTAGGAAGTCGGGACAGAAATGGGTCCATGGAAACCAAGTTCCACAATCGTCGGGGAACACCGTCCGTATCAAAAGGAAACTCCAGAAGTGCCAATGGGACACGCTTAGGGCATGGAACCCCTAATATAGCATGAAACTCTTCAAGGAAGGGGCATAGCTTGAACAAAGAAAATCGGCACACATGGTCCATCCGATCCTAAAAAGTCAACCCTGCGCGAAGGAATTCGGGACTTACGGGCCACACCGTGATGTATCGAAAGCCCCATAGCCCAAATTTTTCTAGGTTCTTCTAGTCTGCATTTCCCAGGCTTTCCAGGAAGCCCCATAGCTATTTATTGAGGTTTTCCATGGCTGAATTTGAGAAAATAGTCAAATATGAGTTTTTGGGTAAATGACACTGCCGGTAGTGTGGGTCAGGTTACCGGCAATATGGATCAGGCTGCCGTCGGTATAGGTTGTGGGTAGTGTTCTCCATATTATTTACCAAATCATATTTTCATGCAGATGGCGATATCAGTTATGCAGGTGGCAGCATGACATTATTTTCTAGTGAATTTCTGGCCTGTTTTAGCCAGTTTAGACCAGTGAATATTGGTCCTTGTGCTTATGTTAATAAGGTCAAAATAGGGGTGAATGACCTTTTTGCTAAAATATTAGACTTTTAAAAGGTCTTGTATAGCGTGTTTGAATGTTCCAGATGTTTTTGGTCCTGATGATGTAAATAGTATAAATTGCTGTAAATTGAAGGCAGAGTAAAGAAAATTAGAACACAACAGATTTATACTAGTTCAGCCCCGCCTACATCAGTCCCCAAAGGTTCCTTTGTTGGGAAACTATGATCCGGATCATAAATTAAACTAAACTATCCGGATAAGGTTTGTAAGAAACAAAAACTTAAACTATGTAAATCCTAACACCAAATGGAAACATCAGGACAAAGATCCAGCTACAAGGTTGTCCATTAAAGATATCAAATACCTAAGCACATGGAATCATCAGAATAAAGCTTGGAAAGGAATCAAGCTTTAATCCCTCAAGAATAGAATCCAAAAGAATTGATTGCCCTATCTCCGGAAGAAGGCAGATCCAGAGAATATGTGTCTAAAGACATCCGGAAGACTCATGCTTGAAGACAATGGTAAAAGTTTCAAAGACAACTATTCCCTCCACCTTTTTGGTCTACATTGTCAAAGTTCCTTTTCCCATAAACAAGGCAAAAGTGACAACTTGCACTTTTCAGTAAAAGGACAAAAGGACTGACACTGGACTAAAAAAGCTAACAACCTTTTTCACCTAGACTAGTAAGGAGGCATATGGAGCTCACACCAAAAAGCTAATGGTGTTATAGTTGGTGCATAATAAAAAGCCAAGTAAAACGATCACTGATAACTTTTCAGCATCAATCCCTAGAATTCAAATGGGTTAAATTACAGTCTAATAGATTGATCAATGGCTCCAGAAGCACAACCTATAACCTGGTCAAGGGTGAAGATTTACTACAAGTTCAACAACCCACAATGGCTACATTTATGATGGAAGCCTATAAAAGGGAAGCTTTACCAAATGATAAGGTTGGCTGTTTGATTGACAAAAACAAGTAACAAAGAACTAGCATTCAATCAGTTTACAATCCCTCCAAGAATTAATTAATTGCAAATCTGTTGTAAGGATTCCTAAGTGAACTATACACTAAAGGAAATCCAAAAACCCAAACCTTTATGAAAATAAGAGTGTAAGGATCTCCAACTTGGGTGAGTTGTGAGATTGGGATACAACTTGAAGTTGGTGCTTTGAGTGGGAACTTCCTATAGGACTCAGCTTAGTTTCGGGGTAGAAGTCTAAGTGGTATATCCTACTAAAGACTAAAGGACTCAGCCTGGAGTTGGTGCTTCTATTGGTATATCCTACATCCGAAAGGGGTTACCATCAGGAGATAAATTGTAAGGCTTGATTCCTACCAGTTGGAAAGGAATCCACTAGTGGAAAAGCTCAGAGGAAGGAAACTCCATGGACAGAAGTAGGCGGGGCTGAACTAGGATAAATTCTTTGCGTTTGATTTCTTTAACTTTTTACTTATTACATTTTATGATCATAACTTCATCATCCGGATCCATCATCCAGATCGTAATCAAACACACTACACTAAGACTTTTTAAAGTCTACATATTCTGCGAAAAAAGGGTCATTCACCCCCCTCTGACCTTATAAAGACCTTCATAGGGACTAACAAGTGGTATCAGAGCAAGTACTCAAAACTAGAGATCTAACAATCTCGAGCTAAAGATTAAATATTTTGATCCATACATCAAAATGAGTTTGCAAAACTCATAACTCCTTCCCTAGGGTATGTCCATTACCAGCCCTCCACTCTTCACCGGTGAACATTACACGTTCTAGAAGAACCGGATGAAGAACTTCAAACAATCACAAAGCATGCAAGCATGGTTAGTCATTAAAGATGGCCCATATGAGCCTACTTACGAAGTAGAGGGTATTACTACCCGAAAGCCCACTAGTATGTGGGATGCGAAGTACTTTAAGAAGTTGCATGAAAATGCAAATGCTATTAACATGCTTTATTATGCTCTTAGTGCAGCTGAATGTAATAGAATATCTATTTGTGAGACTGTAAAAGAGATTTTGGAAAAGCTAGAGGTAACCTATGAAGGAACCACTAAAGTACTAGAAGCTAAACTTGACTTACCCCAGTAAAAGCTTGAATCCTTCAAAATGGAGCCTAAAGAATTAATCAGCAGGATGAACACTAGAAACACCAATCTAGTGAATGAGATGAAAAGGGTAGGAAAAGAAATCTCTGAAGTAGAGCTAGTAAAGAAGGTGCTCACCAAAGAATGGGACAACAAAAAGACTGCCATTGAGGAAGCTCATGACTTAAACTTTTATAGTTATTGTGGGCACGGGCTTTTCGGTGACCCTTAATGACGATGACTTATTGCTTTGACCTCGTATGGTCTAGTTGTTACATTCTTGGAAGGTCGAATCACATTTGGCAAGTGTTTTTTTTATGATTTCAGACCTTAAGCGGCGCTTAAATATCATTCACATGCATTTAGGATTATTCATTTCCTTTCGCTCATGTACAGTAATTTGTTTCACAATTTTCTATAAGATCCCAATATTTTCTGCAAGTGTCATTTATACTATTGGATTGTTGACTCTCCGAGCTTTTCAAAATGTCAAGAATTGCCTTAATCAGATAACCGTAATGAAAGATATAGGCGTTGGAAGCCAAAACCCTAAATCTGCCCTAAAAATCTGCCCTAAACCTAACCCTAATTACCCAAAAACCCTGATTGCCTAAAACCAAACCCTAGATTATCTTAACCCTAGCCCCCTTTTGCTGCCACCACCGCCGGCGACGGCGGCCTACCCTCCAGTGATAGTGGCCGCCACTCCTGTGGTAGCCACCATCGCCGTGGTGGCGTTCACCTCCACCCTTTGTGGTGGTGAACTCCACCGGGGTGGCCACCCCTATTATGGCCACCCCCACCATTATAGCAGCCACCACTGCCACTGTTATGGTGGTGGAGGCTGCTATCATGGCGGTGCCTACCGCCCCTATGGCGATCACTACCGTGATGGTGGCGGTTGGCTTCCCACTCCGTAGTGGGGTTCACCGCCACCCTTTATGGCGGTGAACTCCACCGGGGTGGCCACCCCCACTATTATGGCAGCCACCACCGCCACTGTTATAGCGGTGGAGGCTGCTATCATAGCGGTGACCATCGCCCTTTGGCGGTCACCGCCGTGATGGTGGCGGTTGGCTTGCCACTTTGTTTCTCTCTCCTATCACAATTTGGCCACGTATATTTTCCAAAAATTTGCCTAAGTTGGTGATTTTTGTGTGTGAGGGTATTTAAACTAATCAAAGAGAGAGAGAGAGGGACTTTTTTTCTCTAGATTTTAGGATTTAGAAATCATTTTAGAGAGAAAAAAGGAAGAACAAGAGAGAGAAAAGGAAGAACTAGAGAGAGAAAGCTTAAGAAAAGCTAGAATTTGGGTTTACTCCTCTCTAATCTTGATTGTTAGTTGTTCTTAGGCTTGATCTCATAGCTTAAACACTAAAATTAGTTAGAAATCATAGGTTAAAATGGATTAAGTAGGGTTTTTGAGACTTTTTCCTTAAATACCACCCAAACAATCTGTCACTATTTCTATTGCTATTTTCATAGTTGTTTCCATCGAAAAATCATCAAAAGCTTGCCAAACGTTCGATTCGAGTCTCCCGAGTTAGATTAACGGCCTAGAGGTAACAAAGCTGAGTTCCCTTGATCTTTTACTTCATTTTGTTGTCTTTTGTTGCCGTTCTTACTGCTTTTGGTGTTGTTTTTGGTTTTTTCCTTGGTGTTCTTGGAAAACCGTCGGAAAATAATCCGACCTTTATAGGGATAGCCTTCACCTCTACCTCTATAGCCTTGGCCGCTACTATTATAGCGGTAAAGGCTATAGCTATGGAGGTGAACGCTACCCCTATAGAGGTCCCATTATTTCTTACGATTTTTAGGTATTTGCTTACCCAAATCCATAAAATCACCATTATTTGAGTGTTTTAAGTCTAGATCTATTGAAATATAGTTGATTACGACTTAAAACTTCAATGATTTTGAGTTTATGGATGCAAAAACACCAGTTTTCCCCCCTAAAATGGTTTGGAGTGGCAAAGGCTTTAGTGACAGCCTTGACCGCCGCCGCTATAGCCTTTACCGCTGCCACTATAGCGGCCAAGGCTGTACCAGTGGCGGTTAAGGTTGTCGCCAAAGCATTTTGCCACCAAAAGCTATTTTTAGCCCTTTTTTGCCTTCACCGTCGCCGTAGTGGGGTTCACCGCCACCCTTTATGGCGGTGAACTCCACCGGGGTGGCCACCCCCACCGTTATGGCAGCCACCACCGCCACTGTTATGGCGGTGGAGGCAGCTATCATGGCGGTGACCGTCGCCCTTTGGCGGTCACCGCCGTGATGGTGGCGGTTGGCTTGCTACTTCATTTCTCTCTCCTATCACAATTTGGCCACGTATTTTTTACAAAAATTTGCCTAAGTTGGTGATTTTTGTGTGTGAGGGTATTTAAACTAATCCAAGAGAGAGAGAGGGGGACTTTTTTCTCCAGATTTTAGGATTTAGAAACCATTTTAGAGAGAATAAAGGAAGAACAAGAGAGAGGACCTCTATAGGGATAGCCTTCACCTCTACCTCTGTAGCCTTGGCCGCTACTTTTATAACGGTAAAGGCTGTACTATAGAGGTGAACTCCACCCCTATAGAGGTCCCGTTATTTCTTGCGATTTTTGGGTATTTGCTTACCCAAATCCATAAAATCAACATTATTTGAGTGTTTTAAGTCTAGATCTATTGAAATATAGTTGATTACGACTTAAAACTTCAATGATTTCGAGTTTATGGATGCAAAAACACCAGTTTCCCCCCTAAAAATGGTTTGGCGCGGCAAAGGCTATAGTGACAGCCTTGACCGCCGCCGCTATAGCCTTCACCACTGCCACTATAGCGGCCAAGGCTATACCAGTGGCGGTTAAGGTTATCGTCAAAGCCTTTTGCCGCCAAAAGCTGTTTTTAGCCCTTTTTCGCCTTTTTCTTGCGTTTTTTACCCCGATTTCAACCCAAAAAATTTCCAAAAAATCACAAATAATCTGAAACTATTTTTATTTAATTTTATTCTATTTTATTTGATTTAATATGCATTTTAATGGCTTAAGTATAGCATTTTTAACTAGATAAATCTAAATAAATCGTTTTCAACCAACTAAAAAATCCAAAAATATTTTGAATATATTAAATCTGATTTTAGGATGTTTAGTTAATTTATTTCACCTTTTTAAGTTGTTAGATACTTAATTAACACCTGAAAATTATGCTTTTATCCCGAAAAATCCAAAAATACGTTTTCTTCATGCTACGTGTTTATTTCCCGCATTTATTTATCCATCCTTTATTTGTGATTACTCCCGTGTTTCTATTGCCTCGTTTGGAGCCTGTTCCGAGTCGGTAAGCTCGGTTAAAACCCAGTTTCACCCGTTTATTTATTAATCGCTTTATTTTCTCGCATTAGAAAACTGTATAGGTATTCATAAAGCCTTGTAATAATTTTATTTCCTTACTTCGTTTATTTATCGCTTTCCGTATGATGTATGGCATATAAACCGAAAACACTAAACAATAATCGGATTAAATTGCATAAGAACTAAGGTCACATTTATTAAAACATAATCGGCTTGATTTAAAAATTGAAAAGTAAGCAACATCATCCGAACTTAGAATCTCTATTTCAAGGTACAGTCCAAGCACCAGGTGTGAATATCGTACCCAAATTCCCGGTGGAGCTTAACCGGGTGGCGACTCTAACTTAAAATACGAGATTCTAAGTCTCGTATCCATTAACACATTAATTGGACTAAATTTCAACTTCAGCATCGCTTCCATTATCCATTTTCATCACGCTAAAATAAGGATCATCCCTTAGCACGGTTCACAGCACTCGTTGTTTCTTCGCCCCACGCCGAAGAGCATTACTGCTTACCGTGCGGGCGGGGGGATCGAGGGGTCATTGGCTCATAGTGGTGACTCTGTTGGGGATTTTCCTTTAACTTAAAACTTGAAATCGCTCTCATTTTCACCATTGGTTAAAGGATTTTGATGATGCGCCTAAATCGTTTTTAAATCATCGTTTTCATTTTTATGCCTTTTTCTTCACTACTTAGTTAGATTCTAAGTTTTACGGTGCCATCTTTATCACCCCCGTGAAGCTCACTTGTATACCTTATGCTCGCCAGGAATTGGGGATATTTGTGGGTGTAACACTCATTTCAACCAATGTGTAATTCCCGCAGTCGCACTCATTTGAGGAATGGTTGAGTTACATGGAATCAAGGTAAATAAGACCCTTCTATAGTGTAGTTTACAACACCAACAGTTTAAGCCTATGAACCACGATAAATCTAGCTATAGCAACTTCTACTTAGGCTTACCGGAATAATCTAGATTTAGGTCGCATACTCTTTTGCCATTTTCTGGGGCTAGAGTTACCCCCAGACAACAAATTGGCATTACGCGAGAGTCATAAGGTTGGAAGAGGTTTATTTGCTTTTGTGTGCTACTTGTGTTGTACTCATGCATATGCACTTCATGCATAGGCCGCCTGTGGCCGACCTTCATTTTAGGTTTTCGCTTACTCCTATTCTCCACTTGCTTGAAGGGGAAATTTAATAAAATGCCTGAGATCGTTTGAGCCCCGATGACCTCTACCTAGTTCGCTAGACATAGCAAGGAATTCATACGTCTTACGTATTTTGGGGTTAAGCTTCGTATCATAAGCTCTTCTGCTCTCTACCTCTCTAAACCGCCCCCGATATATATGGCATTCATCACTTGACTTATTATGTAATCATTCATTCATGGTTAGATTCGGGCTGATCATCTTCCATTTTCTTAGTGAGATCCTGACGTCCCCGGTTGCGTCTAGATCGTCTTTCAATCTGTCGGCCAGTAAGTTCAGTATCAGAATCTGCTTTTCCAACCATGTCTGATCTGCATTTGAATGATGCATCTCATGAGAGCACTCCTTCCCCTTCTCCCTCTCCCCCTCATCAGGGTCAAGGTCAAGGGGATTCTTAGTTGGTTTCTGAATTAGCTAATGCTATGGCTATATTCCTATAATCGGATATGTTTTGGGCCACTATTCAAGAGCAAGTTAGGTCCGCTCTCTTAGAGGAAAGAGAGTCTCAGAGGCCAGCAGGGCCTATTTTTCAAGCTCTAGGAGAGATAGTTCAGTCTCCGCCAATTCATAATCAGTTTTTGGCACCACCACTCCCTCATATTCCTCCTATCCAGCAAAGCCTGTTTCAGTTTGGATGGAGCTTTTCTCAGCTACCCTTATCATCTGCTCCACCAACCTTAAGTTTTCATCCCCTTGTGCACTCGAGGCCTGTTCCCCAATCTCCTATTATCCTCGCTTTCTCAGAGGGATTTACTCCTCAAATGACAGTCCACTCGAGTGGCTTTGTTGTTCCTCTGGTACAGCCGGCTGTTTTCATAACCTCTCTATCTAGCTTTGTGGTCACTCCCCGCGAGACCACTTACCCTCAAAATCCTTTTTCTCACTCCTAGATCAAAACCTCGGCTCCTCTGCCCTTTTAATTTGGGTCATCTTCTTGCGACTAGGTCACGCAGCCTTCGAGCGTGATGCCTAAAATGGTTGTTTTTTTAGGGAATTTCTGAATAGGAGCGAGGATAGGGAAGAAGTAAAAGGTGATGATTGGGTGCTTGAAAATTTCTCATTGCCCCGAATGGATGCTTATTTAGGCGAAGGCCCCCTAAGTCCCATCTAGTCATATATGAGTGAATCATGCATGTCCAAAAGATTGGGGATAAGGTGCTAGCCAAGTTGTTCCCGTATACCCTTTCATGCCCCTCTCTCGAGTGGTATAATACTCTTCTAGAGTCCACAATCCTAGATGGAAAACTCCTATTTGAAGCTTTGATTGCCCATTATAGATTTAATTCCACAATGGAGACCACAATTCAGCATCTTGAGGCAGTTAAGCAAAAGCCCGGCGAAGCTTTCAAATCTTATTTCAATCGATGGATGGCCACTCAGGTCCTCTTAAAACAAAGGCTCAGCCTTAAAGAAGTGATCACAAAATTACTTGATGGGGCTCTCCCACCCCTTTGGAAAGAGATGGAGACTGACTCTTTCGAGTCCTATCAAACGGTTTTTGAAAAGGCTGAGAGGATCAAGCACTAGGAGGAGAAGGAAAGGGCTAGCAAGCCAAATGGCAAACCCTAGTTCAAGAGCAACAACTTTCAATCCTTTGAGGTTGCTCTAGCCTTAACAGGGGAGAAGACGCCCGCAGTTCAAGTTGTTGATCAAGAGAGTGTTTCCGCAGTGCAAGCCACTCCCGCTTGGGTCCCTAGTTAGAAGGCATTCGTGTCTCTATGGAAGCTCCCTCTTCATATCATATTTTCCAAATTGTGAGAGAAAGGCCTGCTTAGCCCTCTTCATGAGTACCGTTCTCCTATTCTTAAAGAGAAAGGGAACTTTTATCACTATCACATTTAAAAGGGACCCATAATAGATCAGTGTGAGCCTTCAGGTATGGCTATTTGGCGCTTGGTAAGAGAAAGAAAAATGGATGAGCCTGCGAGGAAGACCGAAGCTGAGGAGAAGCCATCACTGAGCTCTAATGATGGAGTGAGTGCCATTAATTCAGGTCTCCTTGAGGGTTTTGTGTTGGCAATGGTCTTTTCTGATTCACCAAACTCCATTATGGAAGCCAATTCTGCCACCGACTCTGATAAGAATCCCTCGAGGTCTCTAGCAGATGAAGGAGACAAGTTATTAGCCGAGCAAGCAAAGGTTTTGGACTTCATCCTGGACAATGCACCAATGAAATCTACCGAGGATGCTTAATCTACCAGCACTGCAATTCAAGACCCTCCGCCTATGGAGGATGCCTATCTATCTGTTATGTAATTTTCTTTTTTTCTAGTATCTAGATGTGAATAATTATGCCCTTAAGGCACTTTAATTTAATGAAAGACTCTCTCTTTTTGCTTATCAGTTCGATGTTTCGCCCAGTGGGTCCATGCATTCATTTCATTACAAGCATAATGTGTTTAGTATTCATGATATTTCTTTCACTGAAATAAGTTTGAGTACAGATGATAATATTAAACGGTACCACTTTAAAAGAAAATGAGAGATAACAAGTAGATTGATCCAATATGTCAATCGATCCAATATGACCCAGGGTTCATCATTAGAATCCCAAGCATCTCATCTCCATAACTGAAAAAGCAAAAGAATCTCAGTCCCTCCATGGATTGATCCAATATGTCAATCGGTCCATCGCCGGCCACACGACTATGTGCTAACCAATTTTCAACCTATCAAAGAAATGTCAGCCTATGATAAAGAAAGAGCATTGCTGAATAATCTTTGACAGAATTGTGGCTTATCTTTTCTTCACCCACCCATTATCAAATTTCCCACCCCATGCAACATTGCCTTTTCCTAATACCCTATCTCTTCCACCTCTCTAAACCTTCCCTGTTTCTCTCCTCCTTGGCCATTCTCGATGAGAGGGACGCATATGATCATCAAGATTCAACCCTCATCAGCCAAGGAGTAAGCCAACCATTTTCACCAACACTATCATCAAGAAGATGGCCAAGTTCCTCAAGAAATGCATCTTGCCTCGGTACAGCCTACCTCATTACATCATTTAAAGCAATGGGTTTTAATCCCGAGGGCCACCCCCTGATCGATTAGAAATTTTAGGTCTGAGCCCCGCAGATCTTCACCTCACCGCCCATAAGCTAGTAGGACAACTGAAACCGAGATTCATACTGAACCCATCTTTAAAGAGACCCCCATGGACCAAGGCGCAGCTTGAGCAGCTTAAGCAGTCTTTAGATATATCAAAAGTGCATAGTGAGGCTAAGCAACAATTGCTTCAAGCATCGAATATCCGTCAAAGGCCAATAATTTGATTCCAAAGTAAGCAAAGCCTGCCAATACTGACCCAAGGGGGAAGTTCTAACTGGATTGGGGAAGACCTTATGTAATCAGAAAGATACCCGATTCCAAGGGCATGAAGATTTCTGATGGTATCAAATTCGTAAACCCTATCAATCAAAATGGGTCAAAGCGTTATCATATTAACCAAAAAAGAATCAAATCTAGAAAAACGACACATAAAAAGCATATATCAATCACCCGACGAGTGGTCCTCTGCTACTCAGGCAAAAATTAGGATGTATCCCGCTGATCGGTATTCTACAAACCAGTCAGGTAAAAGTTAGGGTGCAAAATGACCTGCTAGGCTAAGAATCTGAGAATGGCGGCCTAGGAAAAAATCAGGGTAAAGTGAGCTAAGAGAGTATGTTGGCCAGAAAACCTTCATAGGCTAGTTAGCACCAGAGTTTGGGTCAATAGAAACGATTATCATCATCATGTAGGCAAATTTAATTCAACTAATAGAAATGTCACTTTCACCAAATCCTTTATGTTTGTGCTTGAATGAATATATTGGGCCTAAAATGCAAAATGTTGCAAGTAAGTCGAACATGGGGTTCTATGCAGTCAACTCAGTTCTTTCAAAAGAAACAAAATCATAGATAAAAGGCAAAAATCTTGATAGACTAAAAAGAATTGAGGTCTATGTAAAAGCCAAGAAAGTCCACTGGATTGTAAACCCGAAAAGGGCGGTCCAGGCAAAAGTTAGGACATAAAAGCAAAATGAACAAGTCTGATGAACCCGACACAATGTTTTGGTCTATGTAAAAAATAAAGACAACCAAACCAAAGATTACCTACTACCATCGATCACATCGAGATATCTGCATCATCCCCATCAGCATCAGAATGCATGGATCTCTTTGCCGGCCTAATAGATTTGAAGGACTCACACTCTTCCTCCGCCTGTGTCCTCTCTAATCTTGACCATGACCAAGCTTCTTGAGTTTGTAATGTCCTAATCTTCTGAATCCATCCTTGGTAGAATTCATTGGTAGTGATAGCGCTTGGTCATTCGTTATCCAGAATCTTGAGCTTTGCTTCGTGCACCCTCTTATCTCTGTCATGCCTAATCTAGCAATCAATTCACAGTCAAATTAACGCAGCTTTCCTAGTTCTCCACCAGGGGCATTCTTACCTAATCTACGTAACATCCCTAATCCTCCTCCTGAGGCATTCTTGTCTTGTATGTACCACAAAGCAACTCCATGTATCCTCCCTTTTCAAGCATGTTGATCTATCACCGAATTGAGCAAAGTTGATCAAGCAAGTTAATCAGTCAGCTTGAAGATGACCAGTCCGAGTATCTCATGCATTCATACATTCACAAATAATGTTCATGTCTATTATTCTATGTTGAATTCCACAGGAAACAAAGTAAGGAAAAATATCCTCGGGTTATGCGCTCGACCTCCAAGCAAGAGCCTGTATCAAGGAGCATCTCAGAATTATCTTCTGTCCTGCATTCGAAGATGGAATTTCTCCCAGGGGCACATCAGCTAGTCTCAATGTTCATCATTGGCAGTTTTGCCAGCCTCCTAAAAATCTCAACTCTTATTTTTTTTCTTTCATTTTTATTGCTTAATTGAATGGGCAAAAATATTTTTATTCCACAAAATCAATTAAGCAATAAAAATGCAATTTATATGACTTACTAATGTTTTAAAGCCTTCTTAACAGGCCCGCCATGGGGCAATTAAGAAGGACGACCAACCCGATGGATCCTAAAATCAGAACTCAGAAGTTTCTCCTAGGGGTACCTCAATGCAAATACCCAGGGGCACCTCAATGCAAATACCCGGCGGCACCTCAATGCAAATACCGAGGGTCACCTCAATGCAAGTACCTAGGGGCACCTCAATGCAAATACCTAGGGGCACCTCAAGGCAAATGCCTGGGGGCACCTCAAGGCAAATGCCCAGGTGCATATCAGCCAGACTCGACACTCAGCTTCAATAATTTCTCCAAACTCCCGAAAATCTCAACTTTATTTCAGTTTCATTCTTCCATTTTTGTTGCTTAATTGAAGGGGCAAAAATTTTTATCTCCACAAAATCAATTAAGTAACAAAAGCGCAGCTCATGTCTCTCTCTAATATCTCAAAATTTCTATGGCAGGCCCAATGCAATTAGTCCAATGGTCTCCTCAGGCATTTTCCAGCAAATCCTAGTCCAACCTTGTTAGAAGTGCTCGGCCCCTTCCAGTTAAGTTCTTGGTATGCATTCCAGTCTAAGGATCTCGTTTGATATTCTCGGCATGCGATTCAGCTAAGCAAATCCCAATTCGACCTCATTAGAAGTGCTCGGCACCTTTCAGTTAAGTTCTTGGTATGCATTCCAGTCCAACAGTCTGATATTCCCGACATGCAATTCAAGCAAAGCATATCCCAGTCCGACCTTATTAGAAGTGCTCAGCACCTTCTAGTTAAGTTCTTGGTATGCGTTCTAGTCTAGGGGTCTCATTTGATATTCCCGACATGCGATTCAAGCTAAGCATATCCCAGTCGGACCTCATTAAAAGTGCTTAGCACCTTCCAGTTAAGTTCTTGGTATGCGTTCCAATCTAGGGGTCCCATTTGATATTCGATTCAAGCTGGGCATACCCCAGTCCGACCTCGTTAGAAGTGCTTGGCACCTTTCAGTTAAGTTCTTGGTATGCCTTCTAGTCCAGAGGTCTTATTTGACATTCCCGACATGCGATTCTAGCCGAGCATATCCCCATCCGACCTTGTTAGAAGTTCTCGATGCCTTCCAGTTAAGTTCTTGGTGTGCATTCTAGTATAAGGATCTCGTTTGATATTCCCGGCATGCGATTCAAGCCAAGGAAATACCAGTTCGACCTGGTTAGATTATCTTAACCCTAGCCCCCTTTTGCTACCACCACCGACGGCGGTGGTGACAGTGGCAGCCTTCCCTCCGACGACAGTGGCCACCACTATTGTGGCAGCCACCGCCGTCGTGGTGGTGTTCACCACCACCCTTTGTGGAGGTGAACGCCACCGGGGTGGCCACCCCCGTTGTGGCCACCCCCGTTGTGGCCACCCCCATCGTTATGGCAGCAACCACCACCACTATTATGACAGTGGAGGCTATTGTCATGATGGTGACCACCGCCCTTATGGCAGTCACCACCGTGATGGTGGCGGTTGGCTTGGCATGGCCTATTTCAGGCCGTGCCACTTTATTTCTCTCTCCTCTCATGATTTGGCCACATATTTTACTTGAAAATTTACGTAAGTCGGTGGATTTTTGTGTAAGGGTATTTAAACAAATCCAAGAGAGAGAAAGGGGGACTTTTTTCTCTAGATTTTAGGATTTAGAAATCATTTTAGAGAGAAAAAAGGAAGAATAAGAGAGAGAAAAGGAAGAACTAGAGAGATAAAGCTTAAGAAAAGATAGAATCTTGGTTTAATACTCTCTAATCTTGAATCTTAGTTGTTCTTAGGCTTGATCTCGTAGCTTAAACACTAAAATCAGTTAGAAATCATAGGTTAAAACGGATTAAGTAGGGTTTTAGAGACTTTTTCCCTAAATATACTCTAAACAATTTGTCACTATTTTGTTGCTATTTTCGTCACTATTTTTGTCGAAAAATCATTAAAAGCTTGCCAAACGTCCGATTCGAGTCTCCCGAGTTAGATTCATGGCCTAGAGGTAACAAAACTGAGTTCCCTTGATCTTTTACTTCATTTTGTTGTCTTTTGTTGCCGTTCTTGCTGCTTTTGGTGTTGTTTCTTGGTTTTTTCTTGGTGCTCTTGGAAAATCGTTTGAAAATAATCCGACCTCTATAGGGATAGCCTTCACCTCTACCCCTATAGCCTTGGCCGCTACTGTTATAGCGGTGAAGGCTATAGCTATAGAGTTGAACTCCACCCCTATAGAGGTCCTGTTCTTTCTTGCATTTTTAGGGTATTTGCTTACCCAAATCCATAAAATAACCATTATTTGAGTGTTTTAAGTCTAGATCTATTGAGATATAGTTGATTACGACTTAAAACTTCAATGACTTTGAGTTTACAGATGCAAAAACACTGATTTTCCCCCTAAAAATGGTTTGGTGCGACAAAGGCTGTAGTGACAGCCTTGACCGCCGCCACTGTAGCCTTCACCGCTGCCACTATAGCGACCAAGGCTATAGCCGTGGCGGTTAAGGTTGTCACCAAAGCTTTTGCCGCCAAAAGTTGTTTTAGCCCTTCTTCGCCTTTTTCTTGCGTTTTTTACCCTGATTTCAACCCGAAAAATTTCCAAAAAATCTCAAATAATCTGAAACTATTTTTATTTAATTTTATTCTATTTTTAGATTTTATTTTTATTTTATTTGATTTAATATGCATTTTAATGGCTTAAAAATAGCATTTTTAACTAGATAAATCTAAATAAATCGTTTTCCACCAACTAAAAAATCCAAAAATATTTTGAATATATTAAATCTATTTTTAGGATGTTCAGTTAATTCATTTCACCATTTTAGGTTGTTAGATAATTAATTAACACACAAAAATTATGCTTTTGTCTCAAAAAATCCAAAAATACATTTTCTTCATGCTACGTGTCTATTTCCCGCATTTATTTATCCATGCTTTATTTATGATTACTCCTGTGTATTTATTGCCTCATTTGGAGCTGGGTATGAGTCGGTTAGCTCGGTTAAGACCCAGTTTCGCCCATTTATTTATTTATCGTTTTATTTTCTCGCATTAGAAAAATGTATAGGTATTCATAAAGACTTGTAATAATTTTATTTCCTTGCTTTATTTATTTATCGCTTTTCATATGATGTATGGCATATAAATCAAAAACACCAAACAATAATCACATTAAATAGGATAAGAACTAAGGTCACGTTTATTAAAATATAATCGGCTTGATTTAAAAATTGAAAAGTAAGCAACATCATCCGAACCTAGAATCTCTGTTTCAAGGTACGGTCCAACCACCCAGTGGGAATATCGTACCTAAATTACTGGTAGAGCTTAACCAGGTGGCGACTCTATCTTAAAATACGGGATTCTAAGTCTCGTATCCCTTAACACATTAATCGGACAAAATTTTAACTTCAACATCGCTTCCATTATCCATTTTCATTATGCTAAAATAAGGATCATCCCTTAGCACACTTCACAACACTCGTTGTTTCTCTGTCCCACACCGAAGAGCATTAAAGCTTACCGTGAGCGCGGGGGGATCGGGGGTCGTCGGCTCACAGTTATATTGAACTTATTGGAAATCTTCTAACCCAAGAGTTATCCTTGGAGAGATATAGCCAATAATAAAAGAAGCCCGATGAGAAAAAGAAATCCATTGCACTAAAGGCAGAATCTACCGGATCAACTTTATCCGGAGAAGAAGAACAAGCCACAGAACCTCAAAGTACTAAGTAGCAACTAGCTCTATTAACTAGAAGGCTCAACACATTCCTACAAAAGAAAGAAAGAAGGAAGACCAGAAATATGAATCCAGAAGATCAAGAGAAGGAACTTCTAGAAGGGACATGCCCAAAAGAAATCAGGAAGAAAAGAAGGATCCGAAAAAAGATGATGCCTATTTTGAATGTGGAGAAAAAGGCTATTTCAGAACAAAATGTCCCAAGCTTAAGAGAACTAAGAAGTTTAAAAAGAAGGCAATGGTAGCTACCTGGAGCAATAGTGAAGAAAGCAGCAACTCATCTTCATTAGAAGAAGAGGACACTACAAATTGTTCATTCATGGCACTGACTGATCCAGAAGCAGAGCAATCCAGAAGGAATGCCTTTAAGCAAGAAATAGTGAAAATTGAAGAATCAAAATTAGAAATAGCAAACACTGAGGTAAACTCTTGTTCTAATCTAATTTTGACCTTGCTAGAGCTCTGTCTATTGTAATCAAAGGTGTGAAGAAGAATGCAAAAGCAATCAAGTCTCTTAAAAGAGCATTAATGGAGTTAGCAGAAGATGCTAAAGTAATGGCACAAGATATCAATCTGGTTAGAGCAACCAAGCCTATTGATGCTGTGGAGGAAAACTTCCTGAGGAATCAAGTCCAGATCCTAAATGCAAATGTAATGGGACTGGATAGAGAAATCAATCTATTAAAGGAAGCATCCAGGAAGAGGCCAAAGACAAATGCTCAAAGAAGAGATAGTCATCGTCCTGCTCAGAATAGATTCCAAAAGATCCCTAATCAAAGGATGAATAAAGTTAACAGGCAACCACAAGCCCAAAGATATACTGCTGCTCAAAATGGAAAGGCTAAGGTGGCTTACAACCAACAGCCTGTCAAATAAAGAAGAAATTATGGAGCAGAAGTTGCACCTCCAAATAGTTTTCAGATTCACACTGGACCATCCACCAGTATGCAAAAGGCTAGATATAAAGGGAACTATGGGAAGGAGGATCCGATGAAGATCAATGAAAACCAAAAGCAGAACAGACCCATCTCAGGGTGTAGGTTTTATAGGAAAAATAACCATGTTACTAAATCATGTAGATTAAAAATGGTTATTATGATGTTTACCCGTTATTAACCCGAGAGGACCAAAATTTAATAGGGTACCCAGACCCACTTGATCTATTTTGCAGGTATGCCTTAGATCCATAATTGATCAACACACTTGATACATTGATAGTGGATGCTCAAGGCATATGATAGGTGATGAGAAGGCCTTCACCACATTGACCCGAAAGCAGGGAGGCAAAGTAAGCCTTGGAGATAATCAAAAGGGACAGATCATTGGTCATAGAACCATCGGATCTGAGTTAAAGATAGAAGATGTCTCATTAATTGATGGACTAAAATTCAACGTGCTAAGTGTGGCCCAACTCTGTGACAAAGAAAGTCACATTTGATTCCGGAGGCTGCTCGATCTATGATAGTAAGTCCAACCAACTCATTCTTTATGCACCTAGAGTAAATAATGTCTTTTCTATAAACGTTAAAAATAATAAAAAGAATATGTGCTTGGTGTCTAAAGAAGAAGAATCATGGCTATAGCACCGGAGGTTAGGACATGTCAGCATGAACCTCCTGTCCAAACTAGGAAAAAAGGAATTAGTAGTGAGTTTGCCTAAGGTTGCTTTTGATAAAGATCATCTATGAATTGCATCTCAATTAGGTAAATAATATAAGAAAAGTTTCCCTTCAATCTCATAAATTCCTTCTAAAAGAGTACTTGAGCTCTTGCATATTGATATCTTTGGTCCAATCAAACCATTGAGTTTAGGTAGAAGAGAATACACCATGGTCATTATGGATGATTATTCCCGATATACATGGGTTCTCCGGCTAGCAAGCAAGGATGAAGCCTTTGACCAATTCTCTAAAACATTCATTCGAATAGAAGTAGAATAGGTGTGAGTGGATGACGTTTTACATGGCGGTAGAGGGGACTGGCCTGGTGGGCTAACCTTTTTAAACTAACGGGGAGATGCATGATGTGATTGGAAAACAGTTTTGCATATTTTAATGCACAAAAGATATGAGATTGAAATCCCATACTTAAAACAGAGTCGCAACCCGGTTTAGCTCAATCGGGAAATTTTTGGTACGATTATCCCACCGGGTGGTTGGACCATACCTTAAGTAGAGATTCTGAGTTCGAATGATGTTATCTATTTCTCCTTAGGCCAAGTTAAGGTACTTCATTCTTTCTTAATCGGTTTAATCCATCATATTTATTTGTGTTTTCAGTTTTTGTGTTATTTTTGCATTTATCAAGCAATTGAAGCGATGAATAAATCATTACAGTCATCCAAAAATAAGTGCGGAAAATAAAATTATTACAAGGCTTCCAAGTCCTATAAATATTTTTATGCGATAAATAAAATGTCTGAATGTCTAATATACATCTACCTGCAGAAGATGGTTAGCGTAGATATGGCATGTTTTATTTACGATATTATAGAGCCCGGTTGGATGGCTAAAAGGATATTTGAAAGGCATTTGCAAGAAATTCTATTTTTTTTTACCAAATTTTAGGTTCGATCATTGTTTTAACCGGATTATTAGTGAAAATGCCACATATTATGGGGTGGGGTCTATTTTTGGAAGGTTTTGGACCTCCATCGTTGCACTGTATATCCTAGTTTTGGAAAATAAACTAGGTCAGAAATGAACGAAATAAAAATTGCTGTCCAGAAAGTTATGCCGCCGATGATGCAGATGATGCCGCTGATGATATGGTTGATGTCGCTGGCGATATGGCTGATGCCGTCGGTGAAATCAATGATGTCACTGGTGACATCAGTATGCAAGCATGCTACATGGCTTTCTGAGTACCATAAAGAAAGGGTCCCATAAGAAAGTGAGGTCTTCTGGGGAATGTGATGCCACCAGCGGTATTAGTAATATCTCTGGCGATATGGATGATACCGCCGGCGACATCACATATCTCCGGCAACCTTAGTTTCTTGCAGCAGTAGGCAGTAATAAAAAATGACGTAAAACCCAAAAATGAGCACAAATCAACGAGAATCAGCACAAATTAGTAATATTAATGCCAAAGAGCTATGAGACTTAGGATTTTTACCTCGGGGTCGTGAATCTACCTCTTCGTGAACCAAAAAGAAACACCTTTGGGGAACTTCTAACGATGATTTAGTAGTAAATTTAAGAGTTTTAGATCTCTAAATCTTATTAAGTTGATTTTAATGAAAATACCTACTGATTTTAAGCTCACAATCAGAGAGTTCAAAGAAGAAAAACCAGGAAAAAATGGATTAGAATCCTTTTTCCTGCCTTATCTAATTCTTATCTCACTAAAATCTATTTTCTCATTCTAACATTACACTTCTAACCTTAGACGGTTTCCTCCTCTTTCAATTTCAGCCTAAGGTGTGTTTTTATAGGTAAATTGAGGTGGTTTTCGAGACCTTTATGACCAATTCCGTCGAAAGTGGCCGAAAGGCTATTTGTGCAGGGTCCCTCTTCAAGTCATACCGTCGGCGATATAGTGATGTCACCGTCGGTATGGCTGATGCTGGTGGCGGCATGACTGTTGCTGCTAGTGGCATTAGCCTCCGACAAGCCGACAGCCAGCAGGCCTAGAAGCCTAAAAAGTTGTAAAAAGTGGGTAAAAGTGGTTAAAAGTGGGTCAAAAGGCATTTTTTTAAATTTTAATGATATTTTGAGGGTATTTATTATTTAGGTGTAAATCATCGGTTCAAGCTCCTACCGAATGCATTATTTGGCCATGCCGAACTCGATTCTACCAAGTATAAAATTCACAAGGAATATTATATTGGTAATAAAAATTCTAAAGAGAACTTTTATTTTGAGGTATTAAAATCGGGTAGACGTCATCATCATCTCGCGAGAGGGACTGCAAAATCCCGTGCTCACAGGCTACCCCTCGGGGGATCACTGCTGCTACATGTCAGTATGATCGCACAAAAGAGCAAGGGATAGGAATGATACCTGATGGATAACTAGTTTGCCCCTTGGTCGAACTTTGTGCTTTGTAGATTGGTTGCCCTTTGGTCAGACTTATGCTTTGTAGATTGGTTCCCCTTTAGTTGGACTTATGGTTTGTAGAGAGATTACCCCTTGGTCGGACTTATGCTTCGTGGAGGGATTGTCCCTTGGTTGGACTTATGCTTTGTGTAGTGGTTGCCCCTTTGTCGGGCTTATGCTTTATGGAGAAGTTGTCCTTTGGTTGGACTTAACCTTTGCGGAGTGGTTGCCCCTTGGTTGGGCTTATACTTTATGCAGTGGTTGTCCTTTGGTCAGACTTATGCTTAGTAGAGTGGTTGTCCTTTGGTCGGACTTAAGCTTTATATAGTGGTTATCCTTTGGTCAGACTTAAGCTTTGTGGAGAGTTTGTCCTTTGGTCTGACTTTAGCTCTATGGAGTGACTCCCCTTTGGTAGGACTTCAGCTTTGTGGAGTGGCTACCCTTTGGTTGGACTTGCACTTTGTGGAGAGATTGTCCTTTAGTCGAACTTGTGCTTTGTGGATTGATTGTCCCTTGGTCGAACTTATGCTTTGCGGAGTGGTTGTCCCTTGGTTGGACTTGTACTTTGTAGAGTGGTTATCCCTTGGTTGGACTTACGCTTTATAGATTGGTTGCCCTTTGGTCGGACTTGTGCTTTATTAAGAGATTGTCCTTTGGTCGGACTTGCGCTTTGTTGGGTGGTTGTCCTCTGGTTGGACTTGAGCTTTCTGGATAGGGAGTGTAGTTCTGGGATGTCAGGGTCAGAGTTGGGATTTTGTCGAGGATGGCTGAAAAAAGTCATGGAGGTAGCTGATATCGCCGGTGACATGGGCGATGTTGCTGGCGATATGGAATGCTACCACTGGTGGCATGAGTGCCATGTGGCAGCTTTGACTGGTCAAATAAATTCAAAATTAAATTTGAAGGAGGCGATGTCACCGGCGGAATGGGTGATATCAATGGCGGCATGGGTGATGCCGTCGGCCGCATCAATTAGGCAGTTTCAGATAGATTAAAACTCAAATTTCATGCGATAGTTTAAAAGGAAGCAAAACTCCTTTCTCTTCCTCATTCTGCAAATCCGTACCCCCCCTTACTCCATTCTTTTCCAAATCTTCCAATTTTCTCTATTATTCCAGCTATGAAGAGGATTGCCAAGGCTTTCAAGGGAAAATCTGCTAATGCTAGAGAGAATCTGCCTGATTCCTCCGTTGAGGGGCTAAAAATTCTCTCGGTTCCAGTTGCTTATGGCCTGAAGGAGATGGCCAAGTTGTTTGGCTATAGGATCAATTCCCCCATCACTAATCTAACCTCGGAGAAGGAAAAGCA
Organism: Euphorbia pulcherrima; assembly: GCA_947683365.1. NCBI lineage: Eukaryota > Viridiplantae > Streptophyta > Magnoliopsida > Malpighiales > Euphorbiaceae > Euphorbia > Euphorbia pulcherrima. The sequence continues at coordinate 3,209,209 of CANTUS010000008.1, forward strand.
CCTCTATTATGTCCAGGTAATCCTGCAAAACTCAAATTTCTTCTTTTTGGACTGAGTTTTGATTCGGCCTTAGGCTTGAAATCATGCTATGATAGGAGTTCATAAGTGTGAAATAGATTGATTACAAACTGATATTACATGCTTTAGGTTTGATTTTCACTATTTTTAGGCTTATTATATGATTGATTATGATTTTTGCGGTTTTGGCATAATGGATGCGATTTTTTGGAAAACACGTTTTGCCCGCAAGTTATGATGTCGCCGATGATATGAGTGATGTCGCCAGTAGCATCAATCCTTGTAAAAAGGCCTAGAGAGGTGTGATGTCGCTTCTAATTAAAGTGATATCACCAACAACATCATCCATGCCTCTAGCTGCATGAAGTGATGCCGCCGGCAACATCGCTTCTAGTAGAAGTGACAATAGCAGCTTTCCATTAGGTTCCAGTGATGAGAAAATAAATAGGGACTTATCTATTTTGCTTCTGATTTTTACAACCATACGAACTGACTTATACTAGAGGCATGGGCACCATCAGTGAGTAGTGGCACCATATTTCTGAGAAGGATCCTGAACTTGCACTAGCGATCAATGAGACAGGATTCGGGGACTTGGCTCGCATCATATCAATATTGATGCCTAAGCTCTCCCATTCAACTGTGATAGCCCTCACAGAGAGGTGGTCTAAAACCACCCACACCTTTCACTTCTCATTTGGGGAAGTGACAATCACGCTCTCCGATGTCGTAGCTATGACCGGGCTTCCCTGGACAGACGAGGTCATTCATTTTGCTGCCTATATGGATAAATATCACATTGAGAGGCCAGTGGTGAGGCGGGTAAAGGAGCTGTTTGGTTTGAAGCTCGTCTTAGGGTGGCTATCTTATGGTTAGTTGCACCAGCACTAGACTAGGGTAGATGTAGTGCCCGAGGATGAGAGAGACACTTGTCTCCGCTCCTTTGTAATTTCTCTGCTCACCATGCTGTTTTTTCTGATTTTGGGGAGCAAGATCAACTATGGGTTGATATCCGCCGTGGAGGATGTGGCAGACATCAGGAAGAAGAATTAGCCGGTTGCCATCCTAGCATAGATGTATCACGGGCTAGATTTGGGAGCCCATAAGTAGGTGAAGGCCCTTCGCTTCTGCCACCTGCTACTCCAGGTATATCTTCTTAAAAGGATTTTTCTTGATTGTTCACATCTTATTTATTGTGGATGCTTTTTTAAGCTGATTAATTGTCATTTCTACAGGCTTGGGCTTTTGAGCACCAGATTCTCCCGTCGATTGAGTTTAAGAAGATTGTGCCACTGGGCTCCCATTTTCTTACCCGGTGGTGCGGGGGTATTGGCGGGAAGGCCAAGTATCCTACCAAGTATAGGGAGGTTCTGAGGAGTGTATGACTGAGCTTGGTATGTGATCTTTTGATTTAGTCCTTATTTCATATTTAGGATAAAGCATTAGTAAACAAAATGCGTTTATGAATTTGCATTATGCTTACGTCAGTTGTTTTAGTTGGTTATTGGTGCAGCTTATCCTGGACCCGTTTGACGGGGTGGGGAACATGTCGGAGGTTGAGAGGGTTAGAAGGGAGGTGGACGAATGTCGGTTTGTCATGGAGTGCCCTTTGTCCTAGTAGTGATACTTAGGAGAGTGTGTTCGAGGTTGGAGGTTTCTCCCAATCATCGATAGACTGGTGCCTGTCGATCCTTCCAAGGGCTAATGGTGGCCCCATCTAGTGATTACATCTACGGTTGACAAAGATGAATATATTGAGAGGGATGGCTGGGTCATTTCGAGTGTTTCGGGCTCCTACTAGCAGCATTAGCAACATCTACCCTCCCTGTGTCCCCGTATCTATAGGAATGATATGATTGAGTATCATAATGAGAAAAGGCTGGAGGAGGAGAAAAGACGCCTAAGAGGTATTGTGGATGTCGAGGAGGAGGAAGAAGAGGAGGAAGAGGAGGAGATTGAAGGCGATGTTGGGATCGAGCCTGAGGGGGAGGATGAGGCAGGAGCAGATGCCACTGGCGGGAGTGTGCCGATGTCCTAGGGGGCACCGCTCTTTTGAGGTATGATTGCATTTATGTGCATGATTTGCAATTGTTTGGGTTTAGGAATGTCGCTTATGTATGCTTTTTATGCTTTTCAAAAACCTACAAGGAAGAGAGGTTGGGACAACCCGAGTGGAACGCAGTACTATGGTAAATTGGAGGGTATAAATTTCATAGAAGGGTGACTGGTCAACCCGATGGAGACCCAGTTTCTTCCGATGAACTCGCGAGGCGAGTTCCAACCTAGGAACATCGGCTCCAGCCGGCATGCTCCAATCTTCATGCCAGAAAATACCACTTACGTAAGGCCTGATAATTGTTTTCTTGTTTACCCTTGGATGCAGGTGGTTAATGATTTGTCTTTTAGGTTTTTCATGTGGCGCGGAGCCATATGGAGCAACTTGCAGATAATAATTTTGCTCTCTTGGACATACTTATCGGGCAATCGCTACTTATTCAGGTACATCCCCTATTTTTGTAATGTCAAAATAAGATAAGATGCATGTATGGATGCTATGAATGAAGTGTATTATTGACGTTTTCCTTAGTTTCTAGGATTTCTTGGCCCTTTCCTTATCAGACACTGATGTGGCCCGATGGAGATACGACAAGGAGACTGCAGAACTCCAGCATCGTATGAGCGACCTTAAGGGTCAGCTGGAGGCTACCATTCAGGAACAGAGGAGCAAGCAAAATCTAGATCGTGCGCACCCCGGTAGCACTAGTCGTAGGGGAGTGACGATGTCCACCGGCCGATGCTCATTCATTGCGGTTGAGGAATCCAGCAGTGTCTCGATAACTGAGGGAAGAGAGGAGGATGATATCGATGATTGGCTGGTGAGCCCCGAGGACGTTTCATCCCGCCCAGCCGGTAGTGGCGGGCATGCCTAGCTTTATTTTTTCTTTTTTGCTCTTTGTTTTAGATGTTGGTTTGCACCTTTGATACATTGGGGTTTGAATAATTTAGATTTGTTGTTTGGTATTTGGGTTTTTTTAATGATTTGCGCCCTTGGGCTTTTTACTTTACATAAAATGGATTATAGTTGATCAGGTACTTGGAAATGGATTACAGAATCATTTACAGGTTTTATATAGGTCTGTAATGAAAAAACATGCTTCTAATGCCGCTGGGAATTAACTCCATGCCGTCGGCGGCATGGCCCGTATCGCCCACACTCGATAAGCTAAAATAGTATAGACAGGGTTGTCTTAAGCTCATATCGCCGGCGGCATCAGTTGATATCGCCCAAATTGGTCCATATTACCGGTGGCATCACTCACATCGCCGGCGGTATTACCTTTCTAGAAATCTAATTCCAGCCATTCTGCCAATTCCTATCATGGCAACCCACAATCAATAGCTACAGGGTTTTCTACAAAGTCTGGAAAATATAGACTAGAACAATCTTTAAAAATTCAGACTTTAGGGGTTTCAATATGTCGCAGCGTGGCCCGTAAGCTGCGAGTTCCTTCGACCGGCGCTATCTTTCTGGGACCCAATGGACCACGTCTTTCGATTTTCATCGTTCGAGCTATGCCCCTTACTTGAAGAGTTCCACGCCATATTAGGGGTACCATGCCTGAAATGCATGCCCCTAGCCCTGCCGGAATTTCATTTTAGCACGAGTGGAATTCCCCGAGGTTATGGAATTTAGACTCTGTAGATCCATTTTTGTCCCGATTGTCTGATAAACCCGGGTTTCAGCTTGGAGTAGTTTTAGAGTGGTGTTGTGGGGCACCCCGATCTCACCTTGCTTGGCCGTCCATGGTGGCATTACTACTCATGGTAGAGTTTATGTGCGAAGTGAGCCTAATTGTTTCGCTCAGGCCGATTTCACTTATCAGTCCTATGTCGACAGGGGCTTCTCCCATAGCTGTAGGGTTGGCTGAGGTTCTGCTGAGTATGGATGTTGCTTCCGTTGATCCGGCACTAATCAGAGATCAGCTCATATTGCTACAGGTACCTTTTATTCATCCTAATTTTGCACATTTTGTTACTTGATCCTCACCCGGATTCGAATTACAGGTATGGTTGATGGAGAAACTGAGGTTGCGGGAAGCACCACGAGGGAATCCGAAGAGGTACCTACCCATTCATCTGAGGGAGAGGGGGCTTATGAGGGCCAATTTCGATCAGCTGACATATGATGATTGGGTGCATATTTTGAGGCGGTATACTAATGTACAGGTTTAGTGGGTTAGTCTATGGTGGAGGATCTAGGACGCGGTTGTAGAATCTTGGGGGGCTTGTGAGCTGATAGGTTTGGAGAGATCTTCATTTTATGCTCCTTATCGGTTGTACCATCAGTATGGCAAGAAGCAAAGGATCCCAATCAAACTACCCCATAATCAGATCGAAATCTACAAGGCTAGGTGGGTCAACCATATCTGGGAAAAGTGGTCCAGGGAAGCTATATTTGAGATTTTAGATTATGATCATGTGGAGACCATCGAGACCGACACACATTACAAAGGATGGCTTACTGAGATAGGATGCTTGATGACCCATCAGAAGAAATAGCGGGCCCACTTCGATGGGGAGCGTGCGGAGTAGGGGGAGGAGCCCCTTTTTACTACCTCATCGAGGTGGACGTCTGGGTACTATGATGTTGATGCGGGAAGCTCAGTTTAAGATGCACTTTTATCAGTTCTATAATTTGTATAGGCTAGTTGGGGTGACTGACCTATTGAAAGTTTTTTTTTTTGCATTTTGATATGGAATAAAATGAACTCTTTCCAAAGCTTGCTGGAGTTGTCTTAATCCTATGAATACAGGATTCATATAAGCATAAGCATTTAGATTTTAACAAAAGAGACACTTTCATTAATTGAGATAAAATAAAGTACACGATTCCAACTAGCCTAGATTGGTTTTCTAGAAGGCACTCGCTCTTTGCTCATATACCCTAACTTTTGCCTAGAACGCCCTTTTTGGGTTTTTATCTAGCGGGTTTGATTTGTCCCTTAATTTTTGCATGGCCGGTTTGCAGGATACCAATCACCAGGTGTCACCCTAATTTTTGTCCGATTAGTAAAAGACCGAAAGGCAGGTGATTATCATGTATATATTTTTTTGGTGTACCGCTTTTCTAATTTGTTTCTTTTGAATCAGATATGATAATGTTTAAGCCTAGCTTGGTTCACGGGATTCACAAACTCATTCCCATCCATGTCCACAAACTTAACTGCCCCTTTGTTAAGGACCTTCTTTATTATATACGGTCCTTCCAAATTTGGCTTGAATTTGCCCCTCGCATCAGTGGTAGAATGTTTCAGCTGTTTAATGACCAGATCACCAGCCTTCAGGGGGAACTGCTGGTGTCTTACCTGACTATTATATGCTTGAGCCATATGTTGCTAGTACTTCTGGAGGCTGTCGAGGGCCTTGAATCTCTGCTCATCCATCATGTTCAACTGTTTAAATCTCGCCCGGGTCCATTTAGATTCTTTTAACTTAGCCTCCAGAGCGACTCTTAAGGAGGTCACCTGAGTTTTAACTAGCAAGACTGCTTCCATCCCGTATACCAGGGAGAATAGAGTTTGGCCTATCGGGGTGCGAATGCTAGTGCGATATACCCAACTAGTAAAATGTAACTTATCTGCCCAATCCCTATAACTGGCTATCATCTTAGAAAGAATCGTCTTTACTAATTTGTCAGCTGCCTTAACAGCTCCATTAGCTAGTGGTCTATATAGGGAAGATCTATGGTGTTCGATCCTGTATTTCTCGATTAGAGAAGTAGTTGCTCCTTGCAATTGTACCCTATTGTCCGAGACTATATGGTGTGGGAGTCCATACCGAGCGAAGATGTGCTTCTCTATGAATTTGGCCATCTGCTTGGCGGTGACATTGGTGAAGGATTTAGCTTCTACCCATTTTGAGAAGTAATCTACTGCTACCACAATAAATCTGAGGCCATTTGTCGAAGAAGGACAGATTTCACCAATTATATCTATCCCCCACATCGAGAATGGCCAAGGGGTGGATAAATGATGGAGTTCTGTGGGCAGCAGATGCTGTATATCCCCGTAAACCTGGCATTGGTGGCATCATTTGACTTAGGTGATGCAATTAGCTGTGAGAGTGAGCCAAAAATACCCCAACCGTTGGATTTTCTTTGCGAGAGCAAGACCGTTCATATGAGGGCCACAGTCACCGGTATGAACTTGGGTCATCACATTCTAAGCCTCAGAGTCAATAAGGCAATACAGAAGTAGGCCATCGCTGATGTGCTTGAATAGATCATTATCTACAATACAAAACTAGACAGCGAGCCGCCGTAGGGTGGTACTATCCGAGTCAGAAGAACCAATAGGATATTAGCTGGTCTGAAGGAACAGGATAATGTTAGAATACCAACATGGTTCGGACAAGATGGCAAGGATTGGAGGAGCCGATTGAATGTGGTATAGGATCTTGGTGGACAACATAACTAAAGGGCAGATAGGCTGCTTCTTGGGTCCTTCCCATATGGACGCTAGAGTGGCGAGAGCATCAACCATTTGATTCTCGTCCCGAGGGACATTGCGATACAAGCATGAGGTAAATTTCTTTGACAATTTGTGGACAGCCTCGACATAAGGATGAAGAGATTCCACTTTAATTTCCCAATCTCCGACAACCTGATGGACAACCATAGCCGAATCCCCGATGATAGAGATGGGGCGGGCCTGAACCTGAAGAAGAGTCTCAAGTACGAATAGACAAGCTTCATACTCAGCGCCATTGTTAGTGATAGTGAATTCTAAGCATTTGGACAATAGGATTATCTCATTATCTGATATGACAATGATGACCCCGAGACCTGCTCCCTAGCAGTTTATGGTACCATCGAAGTACATTATCAGACATTGTCAAGGATTGTAACAGAGGCGAGCTGCTCATCAGGAAACTCTAAATTTTCCTTGTAGTTAGAGTTGAGGGGTTGATTAGCTAGGAATTTGACCACGGCCTGTCCCTTAATGACCTTCCGGGTCACATACTCAATGTTAAACTCAGACAGCAGAAGTAACCATTAGGACAATTTGCCGGCTAGAGTAGGGGATTGACAAAGAAACTTCATTGGATCAATCTTGGCTACGGCTTGGACACGATAAGATTGGAAATAATATCGCAACTTCTTAGTGAGCCAAACCATGGTAGTGCAGGTCTTTTCCAAAATCGAATACCGGGTTTCATAATCTAATAACTTCTTGCTTAAGTAATAGATGGCATGTTCACACTTATCAGTATGTTCCTGGATAAGCATGGCCCTGACAAAAGTTTCTTCGATACCCAGGTAAAGGATGAGCGGTTTTCCTAGAATGGGGGGTGTCAAAACAGGTGGATCAATAAGACACGCCTTGATTCTATCAAACGCCACTTGGTAGTGATCGTTCCATACTACGGGTTGTTGTTTTCTTAATAGCTTAAAGATGGGTTTGGAAAGCGAGCAATGAATAGACTAACATACTGCAAGGACCCTAAAAACTATCGAACTTCTTTCTCACACTTAGGTGGAGGCATGTCCCTGATGGCTTCAGCTTTGTTTGGATCCATTTCAATTCCTTTCTATCTAACCATATGCCCTAACAATTTGCCAGAGGTAACTGTAAACACTCACTTCTTCAGATTTAGGCAGAGGTTATTCTCTTCAATACGAGTCATGAATCTGTCAAGAATAGCAGGGTACTCTTCTCGAGTAGCGAACTTCACAATCATATCATCCACATACACTTCCACTTCTTTATAGATCATGTCATGTCAGAGGATGGTCACGACATGCTGATAAGTGGCCCCGATATGTTTCAACCTGAACGGCTTTACCTTGTAGCAATACACCCCCCATTCAGTGATGAACGTTGTTTTGACTTTGTCGACAATATTAACCAGAATCTGATTATACCCAAAGAATCCATCCATGAATGAATACATAGCTGCCCTGGCGACACTATCAATTAGGACATCGATGTGCGGGAGTGGGAAGTCATCCTTCGGCGAGGCCTTATTGAGATCTCAAAAATCCACACAGACCCGGACCCTACCATCTTTCTTCGGAACTGGGACAATGTTGGACAACCAAGTTAGATATTCTACAACTTTGATGAATTGAGCTTCAATTAACCTTGAAACCTCTGTCTTAACCCAATCCGTCCATTCTGGTCTCAACTGGAAGAGTTTCTGCTCGACAAGCCAAAATTTAGGATCAATTGGGATTATGTGTTCGGCAATTTGTCGATCAACCCCAGGCATGTCTTCGTATGACCAGGCAAAAGTGTTAACATGATCATTAAGCACTTTTATGATCTCACTTTTTTCCTCAGGAGTTAAATCTTTGGAAATGGTCACCATTTTAGGATTGTCATCTATACTTAGGTTTATTTCACTTAATAATGTATCATTAATGCCAAAAACATTATGTGTATTGTTATGTGAATGCATGGATCCATTAGGAAAGACATCAAACAAGTAAGCAGAATGAGAGTTATTCACTACATTAAAACCCTCGTAAGCAGGATTGTTCGCATCAAACACATGAAAAATGTTAAGAATTACATCATCCATATTCTCCTCCACAGGCGAAGGGGCTTAGTAGCAATATCAATAGGAGGAGCATCCTCAGTATTATCTGTCAGAATGGCTCCCAGGTTGTGCTCCAAAGTGGTCTTTTAGGCAATGGTGAGTGATGGCCCCTCGAATAGGTTGGCTTTCTTGGTGAGAGCCCTGGTGAGCTTCCCTACTATTGCTGTCATAGCATCTTCTTCTCCAGTTCTCCCACCCTTCCAGCCTTTCTTCATCAGCAGCGCCTTAGCTTTAGTCACGGTTGCCATAACATTTTTAATTTCTGGATCGATAGACTCTTCACTACTTCCCTCAAGCTCATCTTTGGGATGCATCTTACCATTTCCCTTAGCCTTATTAGAAGCAACATTGATAGGTGTATCAGGCTCAGCAGGCTTCGGTTCTGCCGAAATTATCATGCGGTCGATCTCAAAGTCGTAAACATCCTTAAAGATCTCAAAGCTAGGCCATATTTTTCTGCCATACTCGATCGGCTTAGGCTCTCCCTTATAAGGCTTATTGCCTTGGATTTCATAAACAGTGACCATGCGGTAGTAGCAGGAGGGGACGCGGCGATAAGCATTTCTAGGCTTATATCCCAATCCAGCTTGATGGGTGGCTCCAATGCTTCAGTAATTCCCTGATCATGTATTCCTCCACCTCTCCCAGCCTTGTAACCAGATTTCTTCATCAGTTTACCCATATCCGCATGAAGGTAGTAGTGCCAAAGGGGAGGAGACTTCTGAGCTTTGCTAATCATGGCAATCTGAAGGCCTTTACTAAACTAGCTTTGGCTTCTATAACAGCCATAATAGAAGCGGGATCAGCCTCTATGGTCACCATTCTGTCTTTATTAATAAGCCTGATTTTCTGGTGCAGTGTGGAGGGAATGACACCCAAAGCATGAAGCCACGGTCGGCCAAGCAATAAAGAATAGGTAACAGGAATGTCAAGTATAGTGAAGCGTACATTGCTTGCCACAACTTCTACAATGACTTCTACTTCAAAGATCCTAATTACATTGTGCTTTGAATCATCATAATCTCTAATAATAGTGCTGGATTTGTCAAGCATGTCCTTTGACAGTCCTAGATAAGGAAGGATTTTTAGAGGGCACAAATTTTGAGCGGAGCCATCATCCACCATGACACACGGGATAACCTTATCAAGGACTTAGATTTGGGTGAATAAGGCCCTATTGTGATCCCTACCCTCGAGTGTAAGATCAAAATGGACGAACATAATCTGAGCCCCTTTTCTCGGGGGAATGCCTTCTCCAACCGTGGCACATATCTCAACAACTGAGGTGCCTGGATTAGCTTCTAAATCAAGGAGCCATTTAATCAAGCCCTTACAATGCCCTTCAGAGTCAATTACCAGCTGCCATATACTATATCGAGCTTGGGTGTTTTTTAGTTGGGTAATGAGAGGGTTAACCTTAAGACTGGTTGGGACAGGCAGAGGTGGAGAAGGAGGTCTTGCGGTAGTTCTGACCCTACTAAGAACCGGGCCTTTACTTAAGCAGAGATATCGATCCTCAGGTTGATATACGCGGCCACTCTGAGTAATGTTAAGAATATCATCGAGCAAGATACTCTTAGTGGCTCCTGTTTTAAATAGATATTATTGTTCCTTAGAGTCTGAATCTGGGTTTTGCAGCTCATACTTATCCACGCTAAAAAGGTTATTTTGATCAACCTTGAAAAATTTGGTGCTTACGGCCTTGGTCCCTTAAGCGACTTTCTCATCACCATCGGAGTAGTCCTCTTTTAAAACAAAGGAATCTATGGTGAATAGTGTTTTTTTCTCAACTTTCATTCTTTTTGCCATGAATGGCTGAGACCTGCTTTCTTGCTTTGGCCGGTTTGGATTAACTTCCATCCCCTAGACAGAGTTGACCCCTGGGTTGGCTTGGTTGATCATATCAAAAATCGAGTAAGATGGGAGACCTAACTCAATGACTAAGATAGAGTTATTATTATCTGGCCTCTAAGCAAGAAGACAGAAGATTGTGGTTTCAGATAAACTAGACAGGACCATGCCAACCTTATCCCTAAAATTTGGTAAAGGGTTATTCTTAGTGCTTGAAATTCTGTCAGGTTCAGCAATCTTTGCTTTGCTAATCAAGCATTAAATTACCGAGAGCAGGGCTTTCCAATTGTTGGTTTGGTGTCCTACCTAAACATGATAGTTACAGAAGTTGTTCTTATCCTTAGGTCTAGGTGGCTTGTATTCCTGAAGGGACTGTATGAAATCCGCTTCCCTCAAACGCTGGAAGATGACAAGTAGGGCCAACTTATAAGGGTTAGCCAAAATAAAGAGGGGTGAGGAGGCTAGATTGTGGCAACCATTGGCGGAGCCCGAGTGATTGCGAGGGACGCAGCAGGGGTTTGAGAAATGGCTTGAACTATAGCCAGTACTTTAGGCTTAGCTAGCGCCAGGGCTGAGGGTTGAGCTTCATTTTTTCTGTACCACGATTTCCTTACTCTTTCGGCCTTTTCACGCTCTTCCTTATGCTCAATTTTCTCGACCTTCTCAAATATAGTCTTGTAGGACAGAAAAGAATCAATAGCTATTTCTTTACGGAACAGGGGGAGAGACCCTTCGGGGAGTTTGGCAATCATTTCCTCAAGGATTTGCTTGGATTTTATTAAGACCTGGGTTGACATCCACCGATTAAAGTATGCTTAAAGGTTTCATTGGGCATTTGACAGACCCTCTTAAGATGTTGGAGGGTTGTTTCCATCATATTTTTAAAACCATAATGCACTTTCAACGCCTTAGATAAAAGATTCTAGTCAGTGACAACATGCTGTGGCAAGGTATGATACCATTCGAGGGCAGGGCCCCGAAGGGAGTAAGGAAACATATCGGTAAGGACCTTATCACTTAACTTCTTCATGCACATTATTCTTTCATACATTATAATGTGAGAGGAAGGTGCTCCAGAACCATCATAATGAGCCATATTCGGTATAGTAAAATTATCGCTGACCCAGTCTTCATCTCTTTTAGGTTTCTAAGTGGTGATAAGGTGATTGACGTAAGCTTGGATCTCAGGTGTCACACCCGGAGGCTGTGCGACCTGGTCGCTGACTGGTTTATGAGGGATAGCTAGGGCTTCAGATGTCACGCCAGCAGAATACGTGACCTAGTCGTTGACAGTTTGAGAAGCTATCATTTGTCGGACAAAAGTAGCTACCTCGGGTGTTACCGCCAACGGTTGCGTGACCTGATAGTTAAGTATCGGAGGTAGCAGAGGATGAATGGTCAGCTACCTGGTAAAATGATTTTCGGGTAGGTGGTACCCTTGGGGGTTACAATGAATTATGGAGGAGTGAACGAGGGTAGTGGCTAAGAAGCTGGGCACTGGTGAGTAAATACCGGAGGACCAAAACTTTGAGCGAAAGGTCTTGGATTAAAAGGCACAATTGATGGAATAGTCATAGTTGATAGGAAGGCCGAAGCTTGCCCAAACTGGAATGGGCTTGCCATAGGCTGGGTTGACTGAAAAATAGGTGTAATAGGTCTTCTCCCTATCAGACTGGTCAACATCTGCACTGAACCATTCTGGGCCTAAATATCGGATGCTGGTACTCGATCAAAATTTTTATCTTTGAGAGCTTGGTTAATGGTAGCCTGAATAGTGGTCTAGATAGAAGCTTGAAAAGCATCCAAATTTAGGAATTGTTCTATAGCACTGGCAAAGTTAAAGCCAGGCGGTGGCTGGGATCTCGTTCCCGAGCTAGAAGTAGGGCCGGAGGGTTCTTTGGTAGGAGGGGTCCCTTCTTTTCTTGGAAAAGACCTGGCTGGTTGAGAAGGGCCCCGGCTTAACTGAACTTGTTCTAAATCTGACTCCCCACTAGAATCGGTGTATGGAATCCCTTCGACTTCTGTAGTGACAATCGAGGTGAGAGGATGATGAATGAAGCAGTGTTCTATCCTCATCTAAACTGGGGTGTGACAATCAGTCTGCCAACCCCTTGCTAAAATGGTAGGCAGTGGATCAGATCATGAATGAGTTTATAAGTGGTATGGATGGTATGCATGCCTTTTATTGTCGGAAGTAGTGCATGATACATACGACTGCACTTAGATGTGATTAGAGATGATGCGATGACTTATCCCTCCAATATACATGGGATGTTTGTATCTCACGTTATACATAGTGATATGTGGTGACGCATTGGAGGTACAAGAGAAGTCCTACGTGTGTTGCTAAACTTCGTCTACAAGCAGAAGTAGTAAGGGTAAGTTGATTCATTTCTGGCTCTTGAAGCCGATGTATGGGGGTGTATGATCTTAGAGCACATAGTATGCAAATCGTCCCTCTTCCAACCTTATGACTCCAGCATAACACCTCTTTGGAAGGATGGAGTTTGGCTTCTTCACCGGTAATGGCAAAAGAACCGCATCCCAATTATTTTATTTATTCTGGTGACCCCAAGGGAATGATGTGCTAAGGCTTTTTGTAGCGCGGCTTTGATATAGGGTTGTTGATGAAGAAGGGTCTCGTTTATCTTGATTCCACATTACTCAACCACTCTCAAATAGGTGTGATCGTAGGAGTTTATGTGTTGGTTAAAATGAGTGATCCACCCACTAGGCATCCTCAATTCCAACAGGGCATGAGTGATACTTTCGTGAGCTTCTCGGGGTAAATGGGGCACCTAAAAATTACCGAACTATCTACATGCATAAGGATAAAATGTTATAAAAAAGAATGAAGTTTTAATCTGGCCATTTCAATACATCATTAAAATCTTTTAAACTTTATGAAAAGATAAGTTCAAGAGATCATTAACCAGCAGAGTCACCACTGTGAGCGGATGATGTTTTGCGCGGCAGCAGAGGGGGCGGGCCTAGTGGGCTGGCCTCTTTAAAATAACAGGGAGATGTGTGATGTGATTGGAAAACGGTTTTGCATATTTTAATGCTCAAAAGATACGAGATCAAAATCTCGTACTTAAAATAAAGTCACCACCCGATTTAGCTCAATCGGGAAATTTTTCCTACGATTTTCCCACTGGGTAGTTGGACCATACCTTAAGTAGAGATTCCGAGTTCTTATGATGTTATCTATTTTTCATTAGGCCAAGTTAAGGTACTTCATTCTTTCTTAATCAATTTAATCCATCCTATATATTGTGTTTTCGGTTATTATGTTGTTTTCGCCTTTATCAAGCAATTGAAGCGATGAATAAATCATTACAGTCATCCAAAAATAAGTGCAGAAAATAAAATTATTACAAGGCTTCCAGGTCCTATACATTTTTCTATACAATAAATAAAATGTCCGAATGTCTAATATACATGTACCTACAGAAGATGGTTAGCACAGATATGGCATGTTTTATTTACGATATTATAAAGCTCGGTTGGATGGCTAAAATGGTATTTGAATGGCGTTTGTGAGAAATTCCATTTTTTTTACCAAATTTTAGGTTCGATCATTATTTTAAATGGATTATTAGTGAAAATGCCACATGTTATAGGGTGGGGTCTATTTTTGGAATGTTTTGGACCTCCATCGTTGCACTGTATATCCTAGTTTTGGAAAACAAACTAAGTTAGAAACGAACGAAATAAAAATTGCAGTCCAGAAAGTCATGCCGCCGATGATATAGATGATGCTGCCGGCAACATGGTTGATGTCACTAGCGATATGGCTGATGCTGCCGGCGACATCAATGCTGTTGCTGGTGACATCAGTACACAGGCAGGCTACATGGCTTTCTGAGTACCATAAAGAAAGGGTCCCATAAGAAAGTGAGGTCTTCTGGGGAATGTGATGCCACCAGCAGTATCAGTGTTGTCTCTAGCGACATCACATGTCTCCGGCAACCTCAGTTTCTTGCAGCAGCAGGCAATAATAAAAAATGATCAAAAACCCAAAAATGAGCACAAATCAATAAGAATCAGCACAAATCAGTAATATTAATGCCAAAGAGCAATGAGACTTAGGGCTTTTACCTCGGGGTCGTGAATCCACCTCTTCGTGAACCAAAAAGAAACACCTTTAAGGAGCTTATAACAATGATTTAGTAGTAAATTTAAGAGTTTTAGAGCTCTAAATCCGATTAAGTTGATTTTAACAAAAATACCTACTGATTATAAGCTCACAATCAGAGAGTTCAAAGAAGAAAAACTAGGAAAAAATGGATTAGAATCCTTTTTCCTGCCTTATCTAATTCTTATCTCACTAAAATCTATTTTCTCATTCTAACATTAAACTTCTAACCTTAGATGGTTTCCACCTCTTTCAATTTCAGCCTAAGTTGTGTTTTTATAGGCAAATTGGGGTGATTTTTGAGACCTTTTTGACCAATTCCGCCGAAAGTGGCCGAAAGGCTGTCTGTGCAGGGTCCCGCTTTAGGTCATGCCGCTAGCAATATGGTGATGTTGCCGGCGGTATGGCTGATGCCACCGGTGACATGGTGATGCCGCCGACGGTATGGCTGATGCCGCTAGTGGCATCAGCCTCCGACAAGTCAACAGCTAGCGAGCCCAGGAGCCTAAAAAGTTGCAAAAAGTGGTCAAAAGTGGTTAAAAGTGGTTAAAAGTGGGTCAAAAGGCATCTTTTTGAATTTTAATTATATTTTAATGGGTATTTTATTATTTGGGTGTAAATTATCGGTTCAAGCTCCTACCGAACGCGTTATTTGGCCATGCCAAACTAGATTCTACCAAGTATAAATTTCGCAAGGAATATTATATTGGTAATAAAATTTTAAAGAGAACTTTTATTTTGAAGTATTGAAATCAGGTACACGTCATCATCGTCTCACGAGCGGGACTGCAAAATCCCATGCTCACAATAGGGCATAAGCATTGCATGCATTCGGAGTGATAATGGTGGAGAATTCAAAAATAAGCATTTTGTTGACTTTTGTGACTCCAAGGGCATTGAGCATAATTTCTATACCCCTCACACTCCTCAACAGAATGGAGTTGTTGAGACGAAGAACAAGACCATAGTTGAGATGGCTAGAACAATGCTCAATGAAAATTGTTTGCCAAAATACTTTTACGGAGAAGCTGTGAATACAACATGTTATATTCTAAATAAAGCTCTGATTAGAAAGACCTTAGAAAAGACCCCATATGAAATCTAGAAGGGAAGAAACCCCAAAATTGGGTATTTCAAAGCCTTTGGATGTAAATGTTACATCCTAAATGATAGAGAGCAACTAGGAAAATTTAATCCTAAATCTGATGAAGCAATTTTCCTTGGCTACTCAACATATAGTAAGGCTTATAGAGTCTTCAATAAATGAACCCAAACTATAGTAGAGTCAATACATATAGATTTCGATGAGACTAATAATACAAGAAAGAAAAGCTACACTCCGGAAGATCTAGTTCCAGAAGCTGAAAAATCTGGAGAAAAGAAGGAAGCAGAAGTCCCTGATCCAGAAGGTAAGATTCCTACAAGATACCCTTTGTTCTGTATGAAGAAGTAGAAAGAGGAAGATGAAGGAATGCCCTTTGATCCAGAAGTACAACAAGCCAATCTCAATCCACAAGAGATTGACTTCAATAAAGGCCAAGAAGGAATAATTGAAGCTGAAGTAGAGCAAGCTCCAATTCAGCATGAAGGCTTATAAAGGGAGATCCGGACTCATAAAAATAATCCTATAGAAGCCATTTTGGATGATGTCCAAAATCCAGTCAAAACCAGAGGACAGCTCAATAGGATGATGAGTCATGCTACTTTTGTCTCTCTCATAGAGCCAAAGAAATTTCAAGATGCTAAAGGAGATGAAAGTTGGATGATGGCAATGCAGGAAAAGCTAGATCAAATCACCATGAATGATGTATGGGATCTAGTACCACCTCCTAAAGGAAAATAAATCATTGGAACCAAGTAGGTGTTCCAGAACAAGCTTGATGAATTCGAAGTGGTGGTGAGAAACAAGGCAAGATTAGTTGCCTAAGGCTACAACTAGCAAGAAGGAATTGATTTTAAAGAAACCTTTGCTCCTGTTGCAAGGCTGGAAGCAATCCAGATTCTGTGTGCTTTTGCATCATTCATGGGGTTCACACTATACCAAATGGATGTCAAGAGTGCATTCCTTAATGGTGTTATCCAAGAAGAAGACCATGTTAAGTAACCACCTAGATTTGAAGACCCAAAGCATCTGGATCACATCTACAAGCTGAAGAGGGTTCTTTATAGATTAAACCAGGCACCTAGAGCTTGGTATGAACGATTAACCTCATTTATTATATCCAAAGGTTATATCAGAGGCAAAGCAAACACCACACTGTTCATCAAAAAGAAGAAGAATGATATCATTCTAGTCCAAATTTATGTGGATGATATTATATTTAGAGCAACTGATGAAAGGATGTATGAAGAATTCAGCTCTTAAATGTAGAAGGAATTTGAAATGTCCATGATGGGAGAACTCGATTTCTTCCTTGGTTTACAAATCAAGCAAAGTTCGGATGGGATTTTCATTAATCAATCAAAGTACACCAAGGAGATCTTGAAGAAGTTTGAAGTGGACAAGAGCAAGCCTATGTCTACTCTAATGGGATCATATACAGTCCTATCTAAGGATTGTGAAGGAGAAGATGTTGATCAAAAGCTCTATAGAGGGATGATTGGGTCACTTCTATACTTGACAGCTAGCAGACCTTACATATACTATATAGTTTGCTACTATGCAAGTATCAAGTCAATCCTAAGGATTCTCATACTATGTAAGTATCAAGTCAATCATAAGGATTCTCATATTAAGGCAGTAAAAAGAATCCTTAGATACCTTCTAGCAACCACTAAAGTTGGGTTTTGGTATCCTAGTAATGGAGATTTCACACTTCAAGGGTTCACTGATGCAGACTGTGGAAGATATACTCTCGAAAGAAAGAGTACATCTGAGGATCCCACTTCCTTGGAGATTGCTTGGTGTCATGGTACAATAAGAAGCAAACTTCAGTTGCTTTATCTACTACTGAAGCATAACACATGGTAGCTGGAAGTTGTGTGGCTCAACTCCTATGGATCAAGCAACAGCTAGAGGACTATGGAGTTCAATCCGGATATGTTGATGTCTTGTGTGATAACAAGAGTGCTATTGATGTTTCAAAGAATCCAGTACTCCATAGCCGAATGAAGCATGTCAATATAAGGCATCATTTTATTAGAGATCATATAATGAAGAAAGATGTTGCATTAGTATATATTCTAACCGATGAGCAAAGAGCAGATATCTTTACCAAGCCATTAAGTAAAGATCAATTTGGAAAGCTAAGGGAGTCAATTAGTATGTCCAATCCAATTTAGGGATAATCCGGAAGATAACTTGAAATCAAACCGGATCCTTGGCAGAAAACTCAATCCAGAAGAGAAGAAGTATTGGGAAAAATTAATTCCATAAGGGTGCCACATCAGTAGACAAGAAGGACAAATGGTAGTAAAACCGCGTAAAGATGACACTTACTTTTTGAATTTCAAAAGTCTATTGGGTGTTACACGCGCGTTAAATTTGACAGTTATCATTCAAAATAAACCATTCCTATTCTTCGGTTAAACTGAATTTTCCTCTCTCTTAAAATTTGATTGCCATGTCATCAATCCAGCTAAAATTACCGGCATCCGGATTATCAAACTACCCTCACTTTGAAAAATCTATATAAACCCCTCAAATTCAATCGTCTTCCTGACGCGTGCGACTACTCTACTGTTACTCTACAAAAATCAAAACCTAAAACCTAATTCCTTCAAATCCTTTCTTTAAAATGGCAGCAATTATGACTGAGGCCGGACTCATAATGCTTCCAACCCAGAACATCTTTGAAGAATCTGATCTTCAAGATAGAGAATTCATCCCGGTAAGTTTCAAACCTTCCGACTCCGTACTACCCACAAATTACTTGGGGGATAATTTCTTATTTGAGACGGATCCTTACTCCATACTCATAGATGATCAAAATCTCATGGACTTTCTTAAGATTAACTGCCCCACATATCCTGAGTTAGTCTAGGAGTTCTATGAGAATCTCAGTGTTCACTTTAAGTTTAATGCTCTTCGAACCAAGGCCCAAGGCAAAGAAATCACTGCTACCCCAGATTTCTTTGAACAACATTTAGGTATGAAAAGTGAGGGTGTTCAATTGAGGACTGATGGTGATGAATAGAGAGTTAAGTATGAAGCTAAATAGTGGTTGCATCCAAACTACTTTGGAGATAAATTCAGCACATATTTTCCTCAGATTCCCAGATATCTCCAGCATGTCATGGCCAAATTAGTACTCATAAGGAAAGGATCTCTCACCACAGTGTCTTCATTTTAACACTGCATGCTCCAACACTGGGTTGAGAGTAGAGTAGTCAATATGCCTATATTAATCATTCATTTCCTCAAGCAGCTCGTAAATCCTTATGGAGTGCTCATCACCCAGATCCTCCTCGCCAATAAAATCAATCTTACTAGATTTGAATCCGTCACTAGTAAGGAAATCTTAGAGAAAAACTTCAAGAAATTGAGCTATGAGGAGAAGTGGAACAAGGAAAAGGCTAAAAAGCAAAGATATAAAAGGAAGAGCAATGCCAGAAAAACAACCGATTCAATAGAAGCTCTAATTCCCAAGAAGGCCTAGACTGCTAAATCCAAAGCAGTCAAATAGCTAGTTGCAAATCCGGATGAAGAAGTGGATGAGGATACCTAGACCATCACCCAGTTGCTACGTAAATCCCCAGAAAAGCCCAAACCAAGGGGAAGGCTAATTAAAATGGCTGATTTGTTGAAGAGACCAGTGTGTGATCCGGAAGTAAGGGAAACATTTACAGTACCTGTTGGTGCAATAAGAAAGGGCTTTCAGAAAGGCCAGAAAAGAAAAGCATCAGAATTGGTAAAAGGGGGAAATGGGTCTGATGAAGACGAAATGCCTCTACGAAAGAAGCAATTTACCCGGAAGGGTTGTACATTTGATGAGACTGTAGAGGCTTAGAAGCACCGTAAGAAGAAAGCAAAGAGACCAACTGCTATAGTCATTGATGAGGAGGCAGCGGAGAGGGTAGTTATGGAGGAGTTGGCTAAGGTTAAAAGCTCAAAGGGCAAGAATGTGCCCGGATCTAATGAGGATATGCTTCCGAAGGATCCTCAATATGAAGAAATGATGGCCTCTGTGGCAAAAAACTACCAGCTGAACAATTTAGCCATTGAGGGACGCAGGGGATCTTCTACTCAGCTAATTCTAATTGACTCAAATGCCATGGTTGAGCTATCTAAAATTCCAGAATCCAGATCCTTCAATTTCCTGCCCATCACAGAACCTCTTTCAGAGAACCTACTAGCAGAAATAAGTTCTAAAAAGGCAACTATAGAGGGCATTGAGGACATTACCAATGCTTTTGGGGGATGTATAATAAGTCCTGAAAAGGCACTTGGAGGGATGACTGAGGATAGTTCTAGTCATCCGAACGTAGAGATGGAGAAAAGGAATGAAGAAGTAGCCGTTCAGAACATCTTGCCATCAAATGAGGTAATCTTAATCCCAATAAATCCTCTTAATAATACTAATGCTGCTGCCAGTGATGAAATAATAATTGAAACAAGGGACAACTTGGATACACATGTCCCAAATGTATCCAAGGAAGGTGTGCCCAACCCGAATAATCTTATTCTAGAGGAGGGACATTATTTGGGATCCAATGAGAGCACTCCTAGAGTGGACTCAATGGGCGAGGCAAGTCCAAAGCATAGGTCAGAAGAGAGGGAAGAAGAACAAGATCTAGAGGCGAGTGACAATCAAACAGATAATGAACCCTTCAAAAGCAGCTCTAGTTTCGGAGATGAATCCTCCAGCTCTTTTGAAGAAGAATTTCCTCTAAAAGTAAGCCCCATGAGAGTGCCTACTAAAAACACCATCAAATCTAAAGTTTCAGCAGTACTTCATTTGCTCAAGGAGGCTGCCTAAGAAGAAAATAAAGAAGGGTATGTCAAGCAGAGCCTCTGGATCATATGCACACTTCTAAGAGGAGTTGAAAAAGAGTTGCTCAGATAAGCCAATAATCTGAAAGTAAAGAGGGAGCTAGGTGAAATCAAGCAATCTATAAAGATAATTGAAGAAAAGGTCTTGGATTTTCCCACTCCATGAGCCATAGCTAAAGCCTCAGTCTCTTCAATCAAGCCAACAATGAATGAGCTTAAAGAAAATGGTTCCACAGCTAACCGAACCGCTGATCAAGCCAATACCCTGGCTTCAAATAACTATAGAATTATAATTGACAAGGTCACATCCTCTTCCTCCGAGCTTTTAGAAGAGAAAAAGGCTTATCCAGATACCAAATTTCAAAACTTGATAAAATTCATGGCTGAGAAAGACCCCACACCCGCCATAAAAGATCTGGGAGTAGACAAATAAATCACCCAAGAAATGTTGGTGCACTTCATTGAGAAACTCTCCCCAAAATCCAGGAAAAGATTTTGGATGACATGGGTGATGAACTGGGGAGTCACATATCTGAATTGGAGAAAATAATAACGGATTGGAAGGCATCCATCACCAAAGAATTCTCTCTTCAAATGGAGTCTATCCATAATATCCGGAAGGGAATAAGTGAAGAAATCACCCTACTTTAAACCAGAATCAATAATCTCTCCATATCCGGATCCTCTTCCTCTCCTGCTATTCCGGAATGCCAGCTCCTTCAGGTCTTCCATAACATTATACATGCAATTGGAGATTCTGGTTCCTTCAATCAGAAAGGGATGACAACTTTCCTAAAGGTCATCTTCCCTTACTATGACCAAAAGGATCAAGAGTTTGTATTACTCATTCATCCATCCATTAAGCAATCCTATAATAATCTAAAGAAGACCATCCGACCCTACTATATCACTTCTCCTATGGTTGACAAGATTTTTTATGAAAGGTCAAAAGGTAGCGCTGACTACACAATTTATTCAAATGTGTGGCAAGCAGCTTGGGATAACAAGACTTACATAGTTATAGACCCCCAAGCTAGAAAATAAAAAGGGGAAGAAGAGTATACAACAACCTGGATCCAGCAAGGGAAAGGAGAAAGAGGGAGAACCATCTGGAGGGAATCAGAATTAGACTAGCTATCTTTTATACTTGTAAAATTTTGTAATAGTTAGATTCACTATTATATATTTCTGTAATTTGTAATATGAACTTCATTGATGTTAACTATTGTTAATAGAAGAAGTATATATAGTGAATATATCTAATTCTCAAAATATTGCTTCTAAAAGTACAATCTGCAATTGTACTATAACAAACTTAGAAGTTAGAATTGAAAAATAATGAGGGAGTTAGGATGCTAGAACTATGGGGGAGTAAAATCTATAAATGTCTAAGTATCAAGAATCATACTTAGTACATATATACTCTATTCCCTTGTACTTAGTTTTTATTTCCATCAAATGGGGGAGATTGCTGGGAAACTATGATCCGGATCACAAATTAAACTAAACTATCCAGATAAGGTTTGAAAGAAACAAAAACTTAAACTATGTAAATCCCAAAACCAACATCCGAACAAAGCTCCAGCTATAAGGTTGTGCATTGAAGATATTAAATACCTAAGCACATGGAATCATCAGAATAAAGCTTGGAAAGGAAATAAACTTTAATCCCTCAAGAACAGCATCTGGAAGAACTGATTGCCCTATCTCTGAAAGAAGCTAGATCTGGAGAATATGAGTCTAAAGACATCCAGAAGACTCATGCTTGAATACAATGGGACAAGTTTCAAGGACAACTTTTCCCTCCACCTTTTTGGTCTACATTGTCAAAGATCCTTTTCCTATAAACAAGACAAAATTGACAGCTTGCACTTTTTAGTAAAAGGACAAAAGGACTGACACCGGACAGAAAAAGCTAACAACCTTTTTAACCTAGACCAATATGGAGGCACATAGAGCCTACACCAAAAAGCTAATGGTGTTAAAGTTGGTGCATCATAAAAGCCAAGTAAAACGATCACTGATAACTTTTCAGCATCAATCCCTAAAATTCAAACGGGTCAGATTATAGTCTAACGGATTAATCAATGGATCCCAAAATGCCACCTATAACCTGATCAAGGGTGAAGATTCACTATAAATTCAACAACCCACAACGGCTACATTTATGATGGAAGCCTATAAAAGGGAAGCTTCACCAAGTGAGAAGGTTTGCTGTTTGATTGACAAAAACAAGTAACAAAGAACTAGCATTCAATCAATTTACAATCCCTCTAAGAATTAATTAATTCTAAATCTATTGTAAAGATTCCTAAGTGAACTATAAACTTAAGGAAATCCAAAAACCAAAACATTTGTGAAAACAAGCGTGTAAGGATCTCCAACTTGGGTGAGTTATGAGATTGGGATACAACTTGAAGTTGGTGCTTTGAGTGGGAACTCCCTGTAGGACTCAGCTTAGATTCGGGGTAGAAGTCTAAGTGGTATATCCTACTAAAGACTAAAGGACTCAGCTAGGAGTTGGTGCTTCTAGTGGTATATCCTACATCCAGAAGGGGTTACCATCCGGAGATAAATTGTAAGGCTTGATTCCTACCAGTTGGAAATGAATCCACTAGTGGAAAAGCTCGGAGGAAGAAAACTCTGAGGACTAGAGTAGGCGGGGCTGAACCAAGATAAATTCTTTGTGTTTGATTTCTTTGACTTTTAACTTATTGCATTTTACTGTCATAACTGCATCATTCAGATCTATCATCCAGATCATAATCAAACACACTACACTAAGACTTTTTAAAGTCTATATATTCCGTGAAAAAAGGTCATTCACCCCCCTCTAACCTTGTAAAGACCTTCACAGGGACAACATCCTTCGTTTAAGCTTTTACACTAGTGTGATTTCTTTCCAACTGGCAGAAATCAAGCCTTACAGTTGTCTCCAGCTGGTACCCCCTCCAGGATGTAGGATATACCACTAGAAGCACCAACTCCTAGCTGAGTCCTTTTGTCTTTAAAAGGATATACCACTTAGATTTCTACCCAAATCCTAAGCTGAGTCCTATAGGGAGATCCCACTCAAAGCACCTACTTTAAGCTGTATCCCAATCTCACAACTCACCCAAGTTGGAGATTTTTACACTTTATTTTCTCAAAGCTTTTGGTTTTAGATATCCTCAAGTTTATAACTCGATTGGGAATCTTTACAAACTAATTTGGAAATGTTTGATTCTTTGAGGGATGTGAATTTTGATTGCTTTTTACAAATTTTCTTGTTCATTACTTTCTCAAGTTGACCATCACATTCTCAACATATGAAGCTTACCTTTCATAGGCTTTGATCTTAAATGTAGCCGTTGTAGGTTAGTAAGCTAAAGTTAGATCTTCACCATTGATCAGGTAATATGTGGAGCTTTCGGAGCCATTGATCAATCCATTAAATAGACATTTTTAATGCATTTGAATCCTTGGGATTGAGGCTGAAAAGTTGTCAGTGATCGGTTTCCTCTTATTTTAGTGATACACAAACTTTTATACAGGTAGCTTTTTAGTGTGAGCTCCACGCGCCTTCTTATTGGTCTAGGTGAAAAGGTTGTTACCTTTTTCTCTGTCTGGTGTTAGTACTTTGTCCTTTTTCTTAAAAGTGCTAGCCGTCACTTTTGTCTTGCTATAGGGAAAAGGATCTTTTACTTGGAGACCAAAAGAATAGATAGTATAGAATTTTTTTAATCATTCCCTTTGTCTAAAATTTTAAGTCTTTCGAATATCTTCAGACTTAATATATAACCGGATTTGCCTTCTTTTGGATGCTTCTGCAATTAGTTCTTTCGGGTGTTGTATTTAGCGCTTAACATTTGTTTCCTTTCCAAACATTAACCAGATGCTTCTATTTAAGCATAGGTAATTGTCTTCACTTGTCTTAGACTTTGGATTTTTCGGTATGAGTCCGGATTAGTGACTTAGGTCTTTTTATACTCAGGTTTTGTTTATTTCAAACCTGATCCGGATTGTTTGAGTTTTGGATCCTTGTTTTCCAACAATCTCCCCCATTTGATAGAAATAAAAACCTAAGAAATCTAAGCATAGGGAAAGGAGTTTTTATGATCTAAGTATGATTCTTGATACTTAGTCATTTATAAGTTTTACTCCCCCCGTAATTTTAGCATCCCTTAACAACCCCAACAGATTTCATTTCTAGCTTCTAATATTTTTTAGTACAATAGCAAATTGTACTTTAGGAGCAATTTTTTGAGAAATTAGATATTCACTATATATACTTCTGCTGTTAACAATAGTTAACATTAATGAAGCTTTTGGTTTACAAGATTACAGAAATATACAAATGAATCTAGCTATTACAAAAATTTCACAAGATATAAAGCTAGTCTAATTACTTCCGGATGCTCCTGATGGTCCTCCTTCCTTTTCCTTGCCTTTTTCTCTCTTTGTCCCTTTTTCCCCCTTTTTGTTTTCAGTAGGGGGATTTATCACCGTATATGTCCTTCTGTCCCATTTTTCCTACTAGGCTTTAGAGTAGATGGAGCATTCTGAATTGCCTAGCCTTCTCTGCTCGAGGATGTGATCGACAATACCCGGAGATAGATGCAAAGGGCAAAAGAGGTTTCAGAGCTTGGTGTAAGATACGGTGTTGTAGGGATGCATTTCCAGCATATAATCTCTATCTTTCTCATCAAAATACAGAAATAAAGCCTTTAGGAGAGTAGTGATCCCTTTATGGCCAAAGAATCTAATGTCCCCAATATGTTGGACCAGGTCCTAGAAGATTGGAACAAGTTGGCTTTCAAGAACGGATGGAGAGGAGGAGGATCTAGAGATAGATAGGCTTGATAGCCCGAACTCCAGCTTTTTAATGTCTTTACCCAGATCCTTACGGATGTTGTGAATGTTTGAGTTAACTGTCATTATATCCATGTGAATATCACCCTTTATTCTTTCAATGACAGCATCCTGGCCATTGAATTGCCCAACAAGTTCTTCTCCAATGTCAGCTATTTATCGGACTAACAGCTTTGACAAGTCATCTTCCATGAACTTGGTTAGTTTACTGAAAATTGTTTGCTGGGTTTCGTTGAGTTTGGGGAGAGTTGCCTTTTCTTCCTTTTCTGATATGAATTTTGACAAGTTTTCAAACTTGGCATCCAGATATTCTTTCATTTCAGTTGGAGTAAGAAGAAGTGATCTTGTCCATTGTGGTTCCACAATTATTAGTAGCCATTGTATTGGCTTGGTCTATGGATCTGCTCGTTGCTGGAACATTTTTTGTTAGCGCATTTAAGACTAGAGTGACCTTGGCTAGGAATACCTCTGCTAGTAGGTCTGCAGTGGGAAAGTCCTCCACCTTTTCCTCAATTTTCTTAATACTGCCCTTAATTTAAATTAAGATACAAGAGTTCTTCAAGAAGCACTTTTTCAACTGACTTCAAATGTTTGCATATGTTCCTGAGACTCTGTTTGATGTAGCTTTCCTCATGTTCCTCATGAGTAGCTTCCTGAAGGATTTTAAGAGCTGTGGAGATTTTCTGGGCCCTTGTAGGATTCACGCTGGAAGTTAGGATTTTGATTAGGCTAGCTAGAGGAGTCTCAGATCCGGAGGTACTGCTGGTTTTATTGGATTCAGATGATACTCCCTTAATGAATTCTTTGTCTTGTTCTTCCCTCTCTTCTACCACCTGTAAACTAGCCTCACCCTTTGAGTCCACTTTAAGAGTTTTCTCATTGGATCTCAGACTATGTCCCTCCTCCGGAATGGCATCTTCTAGCCTGGACTCATAATCCTTAGATACACTTAGGGTATGTGTATCCAATTTGTCCATATTATTATCTGCTATTCCAAGAGTAGAAGTAGTTTTAATATCAACAGCAAAAGATACTGAGTCAGGGATTACCTCAGTGATTGGCATTTGATTCTATACAACTGCATCTTCTCTTTCTTCTTCATTCATTTCTAGCTCAACCCCCGGATGACAGGAAATGCCCTCTGTCACCCCTACAGATGCCTTTTTAGGACTTTTAGTTTCTCCCCCAGGTGCATTGGTAGTTTCCTCAATGCCCTATTCTTGTGCCTTTACAAAAAATTTATCAGTAGTGGTTTTAACTTCCACATTTAGCAGACTATCCAGAAGTGGTCCGAATCTGGGAAGGAAGGGAAAATTATTAGCTTCTGGTTCTCAGGCTATAGTGTCCATATCTATCGAATCAATAAATATTGGTTGAGCACCGAAAAAAGTCTCTGGGTCCTTCTATGGTTTCTTTGTTGATTCTGTCATTGTCCTTCATAGCCTCCCTTATTATATCATACTGAGGGTCATCTGAATGAATTTCCTCAGTGGATCCAGGCACATTCTTTCCTTTTATTGTCCTGGCCTTTGCAAATTCAGCTACAACCACCCTTTTTCCTGCCTCTTCATCAATTATGATACCCACAGGCTTTCTGGCTGCCTTCTTCTGAGCTTTTTGGGCCTTCACAGCCCCATCAAAGGTACACCCCTTCCGGGTGAATTGTTTCTTGGGTATAGGAGCTTCATCTCCTATCTCTTCCTCATCAAACTCATGCTCCCCTGTTACCATATCTGTTATATTTTTTTTGCCCCTTCTTATACCCTTCTCTAATTGTAGCAGCAGCCACTGTAATAGATTCTCTTACTTCCAGCTCACATACTGACTTCTTCAGCTTATCAGTTGTTTTAATTAATCTCCCTCTTTTCTTAGGTTTCTCCAGGGATTTCCTTAAAAGCTAAGTGAGGATTTGGGTACCTCATCAACTTCCCCTAGTGGAACCAGAGCAAGCTATTTCTGTTCCTTCAGCTTGGTGGTTCTTGCCTATTTAGGAATCGGATCCACATCCTTTCTAGCCCTAGACTTCTTCTCATCTCGTTTCTTTTTAGCCTTCTCCTCGTTCCACTTCTCACCAAATTTCAGCTTCTTAAAATTCTTTCCTAGAATTTCCTTTCCATTTATAGCCTAGAATCCGGTCAAATTTACTTCATTTGCTAGAAGGATCCTGGTGATTAGTAAACCATGAGAGTTCCTATGCTGCTTGAGGTAGTGGATGATAAGCACTAGCATATTTGTAACTCTGCTCTCCACCTAGCACCGTAGTACATAGTGCTGGAAAGATGACATTATGGTGAGAGATCCCTTCCTAATCAGAACCAACTTGGTAAGTGCGTGTTGTAGGAATCTTGGCACTTCCAAAAAGTAGGTGGAGAATTTATCTCTAAAATAGTTTAGATGCAGCCACATCTTTGGTTCATACTTGACGTGTTGCTCATCTCCATCAATTCTCTATTGAACGCCATCATTTTTCATATTGAGATGTTTCTCAAAGAATTTCAGAGTGACAGTTACGAGTTTTCCCTAAAGCTCGGTTCTTAAAGCATGAAAGGAGTGGACTCTGAGATTTTCATAGAATTCCCTTACCAAATTCGGGTAGGTGGGTAGTTGATCTTAAGGAAATCAGTCAGGTGCTGATCTTCAATCAATTTGGAATATGGGTCAGTCTCAAACAAGAAATTATCTCCTAAAAAATCTGTGGGGATAACAAAATCATTGGTCTTGAGTTTTAGGGCTTTGAAATCTTCATCTTTTAGATCAATCTCTCTAAAGATATTTTGAGTGGGAAGCATTTTAGGTCCTTCGCTTGTCATGATGGTAGCCATTTGAGAGAATTTAAAGAAAATTTAGGGTTTCGAGTTTGAGTTTTGAAAATTGTAGAGTAACAGTCGAGAATTATTGCTCGCGTTAGGGTGACAGGGATTTTAGGGGGTTTATATAGATTTTCCAAAGTGATGGTATTTTGGTAATCCGGATCCTATTAATTTTGGCTAGATTGATGATGTGGCAGACTAAATTTTAGGAGAGAGGTAAATTTCATTAAACCGGAGAATGGGAATGGTTTATTTTAAATTCTAGCTGTTAAATTTACCGCTCGTGTAACTTCCAATGGATGTGTGAAATTCAAAAAGGAACAGTTACTTTTTAGCGATTTTAATGCCATGTGTACTGTGTGTCTGTTGATGTGGCGATTCTCGCTGGAGTAAATTCTTCTTCAATTCTTCTTCTCTTCTTTATTGTTTTGTCAAGGATCCAGATTAACTTTGGACTATCTTTCAGATTTTTTTCAAATTGGATTAGACATCCCAATTGACTTCCTTAGGTTGCCAAATTGATCTTTACTTAATGGCTTAGTAAAGATATTTGCTCTTTATTCATTGGTTGGAATGTACACCAATGCAACATCCTTTTTCATCACATGATCTCGGATGAAGTGATGCCTTATATTAACATGTTTCATCCTGCTATGGAGTACCGGATTCTTTGACACATCAATGGCACTTTTATTGCTATACATATCATCCACACATCCGAATT
Source organism: Euphorbia pulcherrima (assembly GCA_947683365.1). Classification (NCBI taxonomy): domain Eukaryota; kingdom Viridiplantae; phylum Streptophyta; class Magnoliopsida; order Malpighiales; family Euphorbiaceae; genus Euphorbia; species Euphorbia pulcherrima. The sequence goes on from CANTUS010000008.1 coordinate 3,238,134, forward strand.
GAACTCCATAATCTTCTAGTTGTTGCTTGATACAAAGGAGTTGAGCCATATCACTTCCAGCTACCATATATTCTACTTCTTTAGTAGATAAAGCAACTGAAGTTTGCTTCTTGCTGTACTATGATACTAAGTAGTCTCTAAGGAAATGGCAACCTCTGGATGTACTCTTTCTCTCAAGAGTATCCCTGCCATAGTCTGCATCAGTAAAGCCTTAAAGTGTGAAATCTCCATTATTAGGCTTGATACCTTGCACAGTAGCAGACTGCATAATGTATGTCCGGTCTACTAGCTGTCAAGTATAGAAGTGATCCAATCATTCCTCTATACAACTTCTGATCAACATCTTCCCCTTCACAATCCTTGGATAGGATTGTATTTGATCCCATTAGAGTGGACATTGGCTTGCTCTTATCCATTTCAAACTTCTTTAAGATCTCCTTGGTGTATTTGGACTGATTAATGAAAATCTCATCCGGACTTTGTTTGATTTGTAGACCAAGGAAGAAATTTAGTTCTCCCATCATGGACATCTCAAATTCCTTTTGCATCTAAGAGCTAAATTCTTCACACATCTTTTCATCAGTTGCCCTAAATATGATGTCATCCACATAGATTTGGACTAGGATAATATCATCCTTCTATTTTTTGATGAAAAGAGTTGTATCTGCTTTACCCCGGATATATCCCTGGGATATAAGAAATGAAGTGAGTCTCTCATTCCAAGCTCTAGGTGCTTGCTTCAATTAATAGCGGACTTTCTTCAGTTTGTAGACATAATCCTGATGTTATGAGTCTTCAAATCTAGGTGGCTGCTTCACATAGACTTCTTCCTAGATAACACCATTTAGAAATGCACTTTTGACATCCATTTGGAATTGTGTGAATCCCACATATGATGCAAAAGCACATAGAATCCGGATTGCCTCCAATCTTGCTACAGGGGCAAATGTTTCTTCAAAGTCAATCCCTTCCTGTTGATTGTAGCCTTGGGCAACCAATCTTGCCTTATTTCTAGCCACTACTTCGAATTCATCTAGCATGTTCCAGAATACCCATTTGGTGCCAATGATTGACTTTCCTTTTGGAGGTGCGACTAGATCCCATACATCATTCCTTGTGAATTGATCTAGCTCTTCTTGCATGGCTATCATCCAAATTTTATCCCCTTCTACATCTTGGAATTTCTTTGGCTCAATATGATAGACAAAGGTAGCATAGCTCATCATCCTGTTAAGTTATCCTCTGATTCTGACTGGATTTTAGACATCATCCAAAATAGTTGCAACTGGATGATCCCTGTGAGTCCGGACTTCCCTTGGTAAATCTTCATGTTGGAATGGAGCTTGTTCGACTTCTATTTCAACTTCTCCTTCTTGACCTTCATCAAAGTCTATCTCATATTGATTGAGATCAACTTGTTGCACTTCAGGATTAAAAGACATTCCTTCATCTTCTTCTCTGTACTTCTTGATTTGGAAGGAATTAAGAACTTTGGCTTTACTCTTTTCTCTAGAATTTTTAGTTTCCGGAATTTGATCTTTCAAAGTGGGACTTCTTTTCCCTACATGGTTAGTCTCATCGAAATCTACATGTATTGACTCTACCACTATTTGGGTTCATTTGTCAAAGACTCTGTAAGCCTTGCTATGTGTTAAGTAGCCAAGGAAAATTGCTTCATCAGATTTGAGATCAAATTTTCCTAATTTCTCTCTATTATTCAAAATATAGCACTTATATCCAAATGCTTTAAAATACCCAATTATGGGTTTTCTTCCCTTCCATATTTCATGGGGGGTCTTTTCTATGGTCTCTCTAATGAAACCTATATTCAAAATATAACATGTTGTGTTTACGGCCTCTCCCCAGAAATATTTTGGCAAACAAACTTCACTTAGCATTATTCTTGCCATCTTAACTGTGGTCCTATTCTTTCTCTAAACAACTCCATTCTGTTGAGGAGTATGAGGGGCAGAGAAGTTGTGTTCAATCCCCTTGGAGTCACAAAATTCAGCAAAGTGCTTTTTTTTACTCACCACCATTATCACTTCGGATGTGTGCAATGCTTATGCCCTATTCTACTTCTATCTGGATAATTGTTTTTGAGAATTGGTCAAAGGCTTCATCTTTGCTTGCTAGCAAGAGAACCCATGTAGAACGAGAATAATCATCCATAATGACCATAGTGTATTCTCTTCTACCTAATCTCAATGGTTTGACTAGACCAAAGAGATCAATATGCAAGAGCTTAAGTACTATTTTGGAAGGAATGTAAGAGGTGGAAGGGAAACTTTTCTTATGTTGTTTACCTAATTGAGATGCATTACATAGATGATCCTTATCAAAAGTAACCTTAGGCAAACCCACAACCAATTCCTTTTTGGCTATTTCGATAGGAGGTTCATGTTAACGTGTCCCAACCTTCGGTGCCATAGCCATGACTCTTCTTCTTTAGACACCAAGCAGATCTTCTTTTTCTCATTTTTAATGTTAATAGAATAGACATTGTTTACTCTAGGTGTATAAAGAATGATTTGATTTGACTTACTATCATAGATTGGGCAGCCTCCAAAATCAAAGGTGACTTTTCTTCCTTTCTTGCAGAGTTGGGCTACACTTAGTAGGTTGAACTTCAGTCCATCAACTAGTGAGACATCTTCTATTTTTAATTCAGATCCAATGGTTCCATGTCCAATGATCTTACCCTTTTGATTGTCTCCAAAGCTTACTTTGCCTCCCTTCTTCCGGGTTAATGTGATGAAGGCTTTCTCATCACTTATCATGTGCCTTGAACATCCACTATCAATGTACCAAGTGTGTTGATCTACTGTGGATCTAAGGCATACCTGTAAAACATATCAAGTGGGTTTGGGAAGCCAATCAGATTTAGGTCCTCTCGGGTTATCAACCATTTCAGGCCAAGCATTGACATCACAATAACCATTTTTAAATCTACAGAATTTAGTAATATGATTGTTTCTCCCATAAACCTGCACCTTGAGATAGGTTTTTCTGCTCCTGCTTCTTTTTTTTCTTTTCAAGATCCTCCTTCCTATAGTTCCCTCTATATCCAGCTTCTTGTATGCTTATAGATGGTCTGGTGTGTATCCGGAAGCTGGTTAGGGGTGCAACTTCTACTGCATGGTTCCTTCTTTACTTAACAGGTTGCTGATTGTATATAGCCTTAGCTTTTCCTTTTTCTGCAGCAATGTATCTTTGGTCTTGTGGTTTGCTACTAATCTCCTTCACTTTATGGTTGAAAGGCTTTGGATTTCCTTTGGCAGTTGGATGTTGATTTCTTTGTGTATTTTGCCTTGGATTCCTTCTTGGTTGTGAAGGGCTTGATCTCCTTCCGAATGTTGCACTTGATTTCTCAAGAAGTTCTCTTCAACCACATCAATGTGATTGGTGGCTCTTATCAAATTGACATCTTGTACCAATACTTCACCATCTTCAGCAAGCTCCATCACTTGTCTTCTTAGTAATTAGATGGCTTTTGTGTTCTTCCTCACATTCTAGATCACAATAGCTAAAGCTCTAGCAAGTTCAAGGTTAGAAACAAAATTAGAGTGACAGCTTACCTTAGTACTGGCTATTTTTTATTCTGATTCCTCGATTTACACTATATCCTACTTAGAGGTTTTTCTTCCAAATTGCTCTACTTCTAGATCAGTTAGAGCCATAAATGCATAGTTAGTAGTCTCCTCTTCTTCTATTGTGGATGAGCTGATACTTTCCTCACTATTGCTCTAAGTTGCCACCATTGCCTTCTTCTTATGCTTTTTGGCTCTTTTAAGCTTAAGGCATTTGGTTATGAAGTGGCGTTTCTCTCCACATTCAAAATAGACAACTTCTTTTTCTAGATCTCTCTTTTCTTCCAGATTCTTTCTAGGCTTGTCTCCTCTAAGATATGCCTTCCCTAGATATTCGAGATTTAAACTTTCTGGACTTCCTCCTTTCTTTCTTTTGCAGGAACCTATTGAGATGTCTGGCCAGCATAGCCATTTGTTCTTTGCTACTTTGAGGTTCCTTGAGTTGCTCTTCCTCTCTAGATGAGACTGATCCGGTAGATTCTGCCTTATGTGCAATAGTTTTCTTCTTTTCTTTGGGCTTTTTCTCCTGTTGGCTATATCTCTCCAGGGATAGTTCTTGAGTCAAAAGATTTCCATTGAGCTCACCATAACTATAAAAATTCAAGTCATGAGCTTCCTCGATGGATGTCTTTTTGTTATCCCACTCCTTGGTGAGACTACGGAGTATTTTCTTCACCATCTCTAGTTTAGGAATTTCTTTTCCAAGCCTCTTCATTTCATTCACTATATTTGTGTATATAATATTTATACTGCTAATTGATTCTTTTAGCTCCATCTTGAAGGTCTCAATTTTCTGCTAGAGTAGATCAAGCTTGGCCTCTCTTACTTTGTTGGTTTCTTTATAGGTAACCTCCAGCTTCTGCCAGATCTCTTCTATAGGCTCACATTAGGATATCCTGTTAAATTCTATTGCACTAAGAGTACAATAAAGCATGTTAATAGCATTTGCATTTTCATGCAATCTCTTATAATCATTTTTATCCCATAAAGCTTGAGGGCTTGCGGGTGGTTAAACCATCTACCTCATGAGTAGGCTCATAGGGACCATCTTTAATAGCCATCCATGCTATCATGCTTTGAGCCTGAATGAAATTCTTCATCTGGTTTTTCCAGAGTGTGTAGTGTTCACCGGTACGAGTGGAGGTCGGGAAATAGACATACCCTCCGGAAGGAGCTGTGAGTTTTGGAAACTCATTTTTATTCTTGAATTAAAATATATGGACCTTTAGCTTGAGATTGTTAGATCTACAGTTTGAGCACTTACTCTAATACCACTTGTTGGTCCCTGTGCTTATGTTAATAAGGTCAGAGGGGGAGTGAATGACCTTTTCGCGGAAATATTAGACTTTTAAAAGGTCTTGTGTAGCGTGTTTGAATGTTCCGGATGTTTTGGGTCTGGATGATGCAAATAATATAAATTGTAGTAAACTAAAAGTAGAGTAAAGAAAATTCAAACACAAGAGATTTATACTGGTTCGGCTCCGCCTACGTCCAGTCCCAAAGGTACCATCCTTTGATATTTTCCACTAGTGCATTTTCTTTCCAACTGGCAGAAATCAAGCCTTATAGTTGTCTCTGGATGGTACCCTTTTTCGGATGTAGGATATACCACTAGAAGCACTAACTCCTAGCTGAGTTCTTTTTGTATTTAGCAGGATACACCACTTAGATTTCTACGGAAATCCTAAGCTGAGTACTATAAGGAGATCCCACTCAAAGCACCTACTTTAAGCTGTATCCTAATCTCATAACTCACCCAAGTTGGAGATTTTTACACTTTGTTTTCTCAAAGGTTTTTGTTTTAGATATCCTCAAGTTTATAACTCACTAGGGAATCTTTACAAACAGATTTGGAAATGTTTGATTCTTGGAGGGATGTGGATTCTGATTGCTTTTTGTGAATTTTCTTATTAATTGCTTTCTCAAGTTGACTAGCACATTCTCAACATGTGAAGCTTCCCTTTTATAGGGTTTGATCATAAATGTAGCCATTATGGGTTGGTAAGCTGTAGTTAGATCTTCACCGTTGATCAAGTAATATGTGGAGCTTCCGGAGCCATTGATCAATCCATTAGATGGACATTTTGACCCGTTTGAATCCTTAGGATTGAGGCTGAAAAGTTTTCAATGATTGTTTTACTTGTATTTTAGTGATACACCAACTTTTATGCCAGTAGCTTTTTGGTGTGAGCTCCACGCGCCTTCTTATTGGTCTAGGTGAAAAAGGTTGTTACCTTTTTCTCTGTCTGGTGTCAGTACTTTGTCCTTTTTCTAAAAAGTGCTAGCTATCACTTTTGTCTTGCTTTAGGGAAAAGGACCTTGGACTTGGAGACCAAAAGAATGGAGAGTATAGAATTTTTTGAATCATTCCCTTTGTCTGAAATATTATGTGTTCCGAATGTCTTAAGACTTAATATATATCCGGATTTGCCTTCTTCCGGATGCTTCTGCAATCAGTTCTTTCGGGTGCTGTATTTGGCGGCTTCATGTTTGTTTTTCTTTCCAAAAATTAACTGGATGCTTCCATTTAAGCTTAGGTAATTGTCTTAGACTTTGGATTTTTTGGTATGAGTCCGAATTAGTGATTTAGGTCTATTTATACTTAGGTTTTGTTTAATTCAAACCTGATCCAGATTATTTGAGTTCCGAATCCTTATTTTCCAATAGTGAACTACCTGTAAAAATAATGTAACATGTTTCCAGAACATATCCAAGCATAAAATTCAAATCTTATTCAAATCAAAAGCCCAAAGGCGCAAGAATACCAAAATATCCAAATCCTAAGCCTAATCCAAACCAAAATCATCCGAAACCCAAAATCAAACATCCAAACCCAATGTATTGAGGGCATACAAACCAAAGTAAATAAAAATGAACAAAAAGGAAAAGGCAAGCAGGGATTAGCAGGTAGATCTAGAGCTGGTTACCATCGCCGGGTTGGTAAGAAGAGACAGCCTCATCGCTGAGAAGATAGCAATTGATGACATCCTCCTCGGTCCTCGGGATGCTCTAGGAGCTCTCAAGGGCACCTTTATGGTAACGGCCAGCCGTCACTTTCCTTTGCCTTCGGCTCAACTCGGGTGGGGTTGCACTATCCATATTGTGTTTGCTCCTTCTCTCATGCAAAGTAGCATCCAGTTGGCTCTCTAGCTCGCTCAAGTTATATTAGAGCACCTCGATCTCTTCCTGGTACCTCCGTTGAGCCTCATTAGCATCTGACAGTGTGAGGGCCATAAAATCCTGTAGATAGAGAAACAACAACAACAATCTATATCATTCATGTCATTTATACATGCATTCTATTTTTACAATGTCATATTATAACAGGGAATATACCTAAGGAAGCAAAGTCTAGGAAACAAGAGTGTCCCTGAGGGCAAAGGCAACATAAAAGACAAGCTTAACTAACCTTTTTGACCTAAGCATGTGGCATATATATAAACATAAAGAATAAAAGGCGCGATATCACATTAAAAAAGTGGTACCTCTCAGGGGCCTCTCAGGGGCCATCGGTGCATCCTGGCTAACCTCGCCCTGCCCCTTGGGATTGCCCTCACTGCCGCCGCTCCCTTCCTCATTATCATCCTCAGTGATAATATCGTGCCTCTACCTTTTCAGCTCTTCCTGCCTCCTCTTTGTATGGAAGGTGATAGAGTCACTATTATGAATGCGGGGGCACATGGTAAGCAAGCATGACATATGGCCATTATAAGGGTCGGGGACACTCCATACCACTCGGTTGTTGCCCTCTAGATAATCAGCCTCATCGGCCACACCATTAATGGTCTGGTGAGGCCACCAGAGGCCCGTAGGGGGATCCTCGAGCACTAGCCTAGCAGCAAGCATAAGCTCCCTCCAACCGCGGACTCTCTCCCCCAGGTACTAGGGTAAAGCCCAGGGCACTCCAGATTAAAGCGACGGTCATCCACCTCCAGCCAGACCATGTGGGCGTCAGCACGGTTGGACACCTCCTCGAAAGGATCTCGGACAACCTGATCAATCAAAGCTAAAAACTAATTTAAGCAATTCAAATTCATAAACATGTTTTATTGACTAATGGTTTGTTGAATATAAGACAGGGCCAAAAGTCAAAGAAGCATACCAAGCCGATTTATAGGTTCCGCAATGCCTCCTTATATGCGGTAGGATACTTGCTGAGCCCCCTAATGCTCCGGCACCACTGGGTGAGGAAATGAGAAGTCGGCGATATCGTAGTATTGAACTGAACCAGGGGGAGGATCTGATGCTCAATGGCCTAAACCTGTACAATAAGCAGCCAATCAGTCTAAAAGCTTAACACATATAGAAAAGAGAAAAGCAGCTAACCGTGATAATAAAGCACTATTAAAAAAGGATATACCTACAGTAGAAAATGGCTCAAGCAGAGGACCTTCTCTTTCTTTCAGGCTCCTATGTCCAGCCCGTAGCACATGTGAGCTAAGATGGCCTTGGGCCAATTTTTCTCCTTAATAGCCACCACATCCTCGATGGTAGAAATCAGCCCATAGTTGACCTTGCTGCCCGAGATAGGAAAGAACAGCATAGTCAATAGTGAAATAACAAAGGAGTAGACACAAGCATCCCGCTTAGTCTCGGGGATCACTCTGACCTCCGTCTAGTACTCTTGCAACTCCCATAGCATAAGCACCCCGCCTTAGGCTTCAACCCAAAAAGCTCCATTACTCTCTTCACCACCGGCCCCCTAAGGTGGTTCCTCTCCATATACATGTCAAAGTGAATAACTTCCTTAGTCCATGGTAGCCCAGTCATCACCACCATGTTAGAAGGGGTAGTAGTCACCTGGCCATTATGGAAGTGAAAAGTGTGAGTGGCCTCGGACCACTTCTTAACCAAGGCATTCAAGGCCTTATGAGAAAGCTTTGGCGTCAATAAGGGCACGGTATGGGCTAAATCTCCAAAACCCATGTCATCTATGGCTGCTGCAAGTGTTGAATCCTTCTCCTCAATATGGTGTCACCACTCGTTGATAGTCCCCATACCTCTAGTGCAAGTGTGAATATGTGGCTGCAAAATCAGAAAGGAATAAATCGGTTATGTAATTCAAATTCTATGTCATTTAGCTTCTGGAATGATACCTCTGTTGGCATCATTCAAATCGCCAGTGGTATCAGTCATACCGCCGGTGGCCTCACCACCACCAATTTTAATTTTGAATTTCTTTGACCAGTCAAAGGTGCCACGTGGCACTCATATCACCGGCGGCATCAACCAAATCACCAGCGGTATCACTCCAAGCTGCTGGTGATATCAATCTCTCTAGGGGCATATTTTGCATTCTCAATAGTTCAACGGGATCCCGCCTCAAGCCTCCAACATTCTAGGACTTTAGAGATCCTTATACTTTTAATTATTACATTTTTACTATTGATAGAAGGGGCAAAAATATTTTTTTATTTCGCAAAATTGATCAAGCAATAAAACGTCTTCTAAAATTCAGTCTAATCTTGTTTACTTCTCACTTCTTACAGGAATGAAGCTCCGTAATCTCAAAATCCCAAAGCCCAAGCCCCGCTTGGCAAATCTCAAAGCTCTAGCCTGACTAAGGGGTAAACCAATCTCAAAGCTTGAGCCCGACCAAGGGGCAAACCAATCTCAAAGGCCAAGCCCGACCAAGGGGCAAACCAATCTCAAAGGCCAAGCCCGACCAAGGGGCAAGCCAATCTCAACGCCCAAGCCCCACTTAGTAAATCTCAAAGCCCAAGCCCGATCAAGGGGAAAACCAATCATCAAAGCTCAAGCCCAACAAAGGGGCAAACAAATCATTAAAGTCCAAGCCTGACCAAGGGGAAAACCAATCTCAAAGCTAAAGCCCGACCAAGGGGCAAACCGATCATAAAATAGAGGCGCTTACAAAATTAAATCCTCACCATTCACCAAGTACAATATCCAAACCCTTGCTCTTTTTATGTAATCATACTGATATGTGGTAGCAGTGATCCCCCAAGGGGCAGCCTTTGAGCATGAGATTTTACAGTCCCTCTCAAGAGACGATGACGACGTATACCCAATTTTATTCCTTATGATAAAAATTCTTTTTTGGAATTGTTATTATCGATATAAAATTCTCTATGAATTTTATTTTTAAAAAAATTCAGTTTAATGTGTTCCATAACGCGTCCGGTGGTAGCTCAAATTAATGAGTTGCACCGAAAAAACAATTTAGTCCAAAATACCCATAAAAAGTCAAAAAGATCCCTAATAATTCAGGTCATCCCACTGAATTTACTTTTGGCTGGATTTTCTCCCTTTCCCCCAATTTGGGCTTGTGTCATGCTTAGCCTTTCAGACCTATTAGGAGGGTGAGGCTGCTCGTGGCCTCATCGATATCGCTAGCGGTATCATCCATGCTGGCAGCGGCATGGATTTCTGTTGCAGAACAATTGTGTGCCTTTTGCTCGATATTTGTTGGATAATTGATCAAAGTCAAATTCCACCGGATTTTAGCCTATATAAGGAGCCATTTCAAGCATTTTTAAGGGTCTACACTTCCATGACTCAAAGTCTTAAGGAGATTTTGAGCATTTTAGTTAGTTCTAGTGAGATAAAGTTTAGAAAAGGTAAGAAAGGAGGATTTAATCCATCTTTTCTTGTTTTTCTCTACAGAACTCTCTAATGTTTAGGTAATATTTAAGTTTACAAATCACTAAAATAGGATTTAGAGATCTAAATCACCCCTTACTTCCCAAATCATCATTTAAGCTCCCTGAAGGTGTCATTTGGATCACAAAGAGGTGGATTCACGGCCCCGAGGTAAAAAATCTGAGTCTCATAGCTCTTTCGCTTCCATTTTACTTGTTTGTTGTGTTTATTTGCTATTTTTTGCTTAGTTTTTGGTTTTTGGTTGCTTTCCGGCCAAAAACAACTACTGCAAGAAACTGAAGCCGTTGGAGACATTTAAAGCCACCGGCGGTATCAACCATGCCGCCAACCGGCCATGGCCTCATTTGCCCCCAACGGCCTTATTTTATTGCATGACCCTTTCTTTATGGTATCCAGAATGTCATACAGCCTGCCTGTGTAAATGATATCACCAGCGACATCAGTGATGCTGCCGGCAGCTTCATTCATACCGCCGGCGGTATGGAGTTCTGGACAGCAGTTTATTTTTTTCCTTTTTATTTTTGACTTAGTTTATTTTTTAAAGCTAGGATGAACAGTGCAACGACGGGGGTCCAGAACCTTCTAAAAAAAACCTCACCCCATAACATGTGGCATTTTCACTAATAATCCGGTTAAAATAAATATTGAGTCTAAAATATGGATATAACGGAATTTTCCTGCAAATACAGTTTAAACCCCATTTTTAGCCATCCAACCGGACTCCATAAATTGTAAATGAATATGTCATGTTCATGCTAATTCGGGTCTTGTTTTGTTTACTAACTTTGCATGCTATGTGATATATCTCGTACAACGTGTTGTATTTATGCTAACCTTTTTGTGCAGGTAGATTTAGGATAGATGAATGCTAGGCCTTCAGGTATTTTATTTATTGTATAGATAAATGTCTAGGATTTGGAAAAGCCTTGTAACTATTATTTTATTTTCCGTACTTTATTTTGGATAACTGTAATAATTTATTTATTTACTGCTTTGAATGCTTGATAATGCGATAACAGTATATAAACCGAAAACATAATAAATAGGGTGGATTAAACCGATTAAGAAAGAATGAAATATTTTAACTTGGCCACTGTAAATTAGATTACATCATCCAAACTCAGAATCTCTACTTAAGGTATGGTCTACCACCTAGTGGAAAATTGTACCAAAATTTCCCTATTGAGATGAACTGGGTGGCGACTCTCTTTTAAGTACGAGATTTCAATCTCATAACTTTTGAACATAAAAATATGTTAAACCATTTTCTACCATCACCACATCCCACACATTTATTTTGATAGAGATCGATCCTCCGACACGGCCTCATGGCTCGTCCTAAATATTGTCCACTCACAGAGAGCAACTAGGAAAATTTAATCCAAAGACTGATGAAGCAATTTTCCTTGGCTACTCAATACATAGTAAAGCCTATAGGGTATTTAACAAAAGAACTTAAACTGTGGTAGAGTCAATATATGTAGATTTCGATGAACTAACCATCTAGGAAAGTAAAATTAAGATCTGGATCATATAGTTCCAGATGAAGCAAAACTAGTGGAGGTTTAGGAACCTTTTCAAGTAAAGAAGTACAAAGAAGATGACGAAGAAATCAACTTCAACTTGGATCAATCTCCAGACAATCCCCATAATGTCAAAATTGACGTCAATGATGAACAAGAAGCAAATGAAGGAGTTGAAACTGATGTAGAACAAACTCCATGACAATAAGAAGATACTCAAAGAGAGATCCGGACTCACAGGAATCATCCATTGGAAGCTATTTTGGACAATGTATGAAATCCTGTCAGAACCATAGGACAACTCAACATAATGATGAGCCATGTTGCATTTTTCTCACTCATTGAGCCAAAGAAGTTTTAAGAAGTAGAAGGAGATGAAAGATGGATGATGGCCATGCAAGAAGAACTAGATCAATTCATAAGGAATGATTTTTGGGATCTAGTACCACTTCTGGAAGGAAAATTAGTCATTGGCACAAAATGGGTCTTCCAGAACAAACTGGATAAATCCAAAGTAGTGGTGAGAAACAAAGATAGTTTGGTTGCTTAAGGATACAATCAACAAGAAGGCATAGACTTTTAAGAGACCTTTGCTCTAGTAGCAAGATTGGAGGCAATAAGGATCTTATGTGCTTTTGCATCCTATATGGGATTCACCTTGTTCCAAATGGATGTCAAGAGTGCCTTTCTTAATAGATTTATTCAAGAAGACGTATATGTTAAGGAGCCACTAGGGTTTGAAGACTCAAAACATCCGGAGCTTGTGTACAAGTTGAAGAAGCTCTCTATAGATTGAAGCAAGCACCAAGAGCTTCGTATGAGAGACTCACATATTTTCTCATATCTAAAGGATATATTCGTGGGAAAGAAGATACAACACTCTTCATCAAGAAGAAAAAGGGTGATGTGATTCTTGTCCAAATCTATGTGGACGATATCGTCCTTATGCTAATCTTTATGGATGCAGGGGAATTTATTTTATTTTGTTTTATAACTTAGAACAAATGTATAGGTTTCTTTGCAATTTTCCCATTTTCCCCCTGGTTGTAATTTTTATTCCCCTGGTTATTGCTTGTACATTATTATGAACTATTGAAAGCACGAATTGAGTGTGAAAGAGTGAAGAAAATAGGATTTTCGTAATAATTCCCTAAATGATGGAAACAAAACAGTTTTATGTGGGCGTATGTAATTTTGAATTAACTAAATGAGAAATTAGTGACTCATCCGATACCCAAATCTCTGATCCAAAAGGTATGAGTCTCTCGCCCAGTGAGAACCGCACCAAAACTCTTTCCCAAGTAGACAACTTTGGTGGTGACTATCATTTGTATCGAGATTTGGGTCTCGATTCTTTTATTTATAAAATTGGCTAAAATGTGCAAACTTGAGTTAAATGGTTTCATCACGCCTAAACCAATCAACCATCGCAGTGGGCGCCGCCGGTAGGCGCTAGGGGAGACCCACACATCATTGTCACCTCAAACAGGGAGAGAAGGAAGGAGAAAAGATTGAAGAGAACAATTCTAAATCCTCTCTGCAGGATAATCAGGAGCAAGAGGAAAATGAGAGCACTTCCAGCCATAACTACTCTCATGTACACTCCAGGTAGCTAAAGGAATAGTTTAGCGTCCCCACTAAACCTTCTACCAAAGCATAAAAACTAAAAATGGGTTGGAAGTTGTTAGAAGAAGCTATTGTTGAGGATAAAACCAAAAATGACTCAAATCTTGAGCCAACCCTTAGTATATATGTGCCAAACTGGGAGAAATTGAATCTATAACTCAAAATCTATCAATTCCCCAGTATGTGAGGATAAAGTTAGAGGATATCCGGAGTAGGTTAACTGCTCTTGAGCAAAAAGTTACCAATTTCCCCAGTGCAGAATAGGTTGCTACAACTGCTCTCTCTCTTGTCACTCTAGTTTTGGAGCAGATATCCAAAGAAGTTACTAAAGCAAAAAGGGCTGCTACCAAAGCTGAAACTGGAGTTGTAACTAGCAGTGCCACTAACCTAGGGCAAGTCACTTTTGCTTCCACAGACTTGAAAACTAAGATGAAAGATTTTAAGGAGCAGAATTTTGAAAAGTTTTGAAATCCGTTCCTACTACCGTTGGTAAAAGCTCAAATGATATATCCTCTAGAATCACCAACGTCTCCACTCAACAGCAAGAAATAAAAGAGTAGCTTTTCATATTCCTTAAGGATGAATTGCCAACTCTCCTCACCAAGAACTCATAAGATATGGTTGAAAATTTCAAAACAAGCATTTAAGGGGTGGACAAAATAGTAGAAAATTGGCAGGAGATGTTCAGAATTGAGCTTTGGCATATCAATGAATCCTTGCAAAATAACACCCAAACCATCACTGAGGAAATCCACCAGCTAGGCTCTTCAATGTCTAAGCTTAGCTTGACTACTCCTTCAACATCAACCTCTTCTTCCTGCTATATCCATGAGAGTATGATTTTCCCTATCTCCAACAACTAACCCAGCATATTGGTGATACTAGATTTGAAGGATACATATTCTTATTCATTCTTATCTGGGGCATCTTTCTATACTTTGAGATGGAAGATCAGGATAATGCCCTACACATGCATCCCAATCTCACCAAATCCTATCCAAAACTCTGGAAGATAATCAAGCTAATCCATCTTGTGCCCTCGATAGTGGATCGCATTATTGAGCAGCGGCTTGTAGGAAATCCGGATTACACAATCCTGTCAGGAGCCTAGGAGGATAAATAGGACCAGTACAAGTACATTATTATATACCCTCAAAATAAAAAGGGGGAGAAGAAGGACGAGAAGGAGGAAGAAGCTAGGAAGGGTAAGAGCAAGGAGGAGTAAATTAGCATAGCTAGAAATTTTTATTGTATCATATGTAATAGAATAGCCATGTAATGCTTTTTCACTTTATTCTTCTATAATATATTGTAATTTGAACTTCATTAATATTAACATATGTTAATAGCAGAAGCAATATAGTGAAAAAAAATTTCTCAAAAATTACTTCTAAGTACAACCACCAATTGTACTAGAAAAACTTAGAAGCTAATATGTAGAAATCTTGGGTGAGTTAGGATTCTTAGATTATGGGGGAGGAAATATGTAAATGACTAATAATCAAAAATCATACTTAGCTCATATGTTCAATTATAGATGCTTCTATCTTTAGGTTTTTGTTTCCATCGAATGGGCGAGATTGTTTGAAAACAGTGGTTCGGAAGAAAATTTCTAAGTCTAGAAGAATGCATCCAGATAGAAGTTTTGGATAAAACAAAATCCCAAGTCCAAGAAGAATCCATCCAAATAAGGTATTGAAGAAAGAAAACTCCTAAGTCAAAGAAGAAAGCATTCGGATAAAGATCCACAAGAAAATAACCTACTAAGTCCAAGAAGATAGCATCCGAAAAAGATCACTTGAAGAGCATCTGGAAAACTAAGAACTGAAGTCGTAAGGAAGATACATCTCATAAGACAAAGGGAAATAGCCAAATATTAATTTTCCATCCAAATTGGTCTAAAGTCAAACTTGGTTTTTGCCTTGGATAAAGAAAAAGTGATAGCTTTCACAATTTTAGCAAAGGACAAAAGGGCTGACACAAAAAGAGAAAAAGGTAACAACCTTTTTAACCTAAACCAATAGCAAGGCACGTGGAGTCCAAATAAAGACAAACTTTGCGTAGAATTTCACAAAGCACAAAAAGCCAAACAAACCATGTCTGAAAACTTTGTTACTCCAATCCCAACAAATTCAAACGGGACATTTGTTGGGTCTAATGTATAAATCAAAGGCTCCGGTTGCGCCAACTCATATCTGATCAATGGTGAAGATTCAAGATTACTCAACGGCTACATTTATGATCCAAGCCTATAAAAGGGAAGCTTCACAAGTTGAGAAGATGCTGATTGATTTGAGAAAGCTATTACCTTGAGAAATTTGCTATTCAATCAGTGATAAAAAAAATCCCTCCAAGAACAAAACACTTAAAAAACTGTTTGTAAGAATTCTAAAGTAAAGTTATAAACTAGAAGAATTCAAAACCCAATCTTTATTAAGATCAAAGTTGTAAAATCTCATACTTGGGGTAAGTATTGAGATTAGGGACTTAGCTTCAACTGGGAAGAGTATGAGTGGAATATCCCTGAGAGAAAAAGACTTGGCCCAGTTAGGTGTTAGCTTTGGTGGTATATCCTACTTCTAGAAGAGAGAATCTACGGAGATAACCTGCAAAGGACTTACCCAACCTAGGTGTTAGCTTTGGTAGTATATCCTACATCTGAAGGAGAAGAAATCTATAGAGGCAACTGTAAAGGCTTGATTTTTTCCTGTGAAAGAAATATCATTGGTGGATTTAAGCTCGGAGGAAGAAACTCTGTGGACTGGAGGTAGGCGGGGTTGAACTAGTATAAATGATTGCGTTTGATCTTGTTTACTTAAATCCTTTATTTTTAGTGCATCATATATTTAAAATTTGCATTATCCGAACCTTACTCCAGTAAGCTTTCCGTTAATTCATCACACACTACACAAAGACTTTTTAAAGTCTAAAATTCCGCAACAAGGGTCATTCACCCCCCTCTGACCCTAGTAACACTCACTAAGGGACCAACAAGTGGTATCAGAGCAAGTGGTCACAACTAGAGACTTAACAATCTTGAGCTAAAGGGCCAAACTTGATTTTAAAAATCAAAATAAGTCATCAAAATAGTAACTCATAGTTTCTCCTGGAGAGTATGTCTATAACCAGTCCCCTACTCTTCACTGGTGAACACTACACATTCTAGAAAAACTATTTGAAGAATTTCAATCAAGCACAAAGCATGCTAGCATGGATGGCCATTAAGAATGGCTCATATGTTCCTACCTAGGAGGTTGAGGGTATTACTACTAGAAAACAATCTAATCAATGGGATGATAATGATTATAAGAAATTGCGTGAAAACGTAAATATTATTAATATGCTTCATTATGATCTGAATGTAGCTAAATTTAATAGGATCTCAGGCTACAAAATAGCTCAAGAAATTTGGCAAAAGCTTGAGTAACCCTTGAAGGAACCAATAAGGTTCACGAAGCCAAGATTGATCTCCTCCAGCAAAACCTACAAAATTTTAAGATGGAGCAAAAGGAGTCAATCAGCAATATGAATACCAGATACACTAATCTGGTAAATGAAATGAAAATACTAGAAAAGGAGATCACAAAATAGGAGATGGTGAAAAAGATCCTCTGGAGTGTCACCAAGAAGTGGGATAACATGAAAACAACCATTGATGAAACTCATGACCTAAAATCCTATGGTTATGATGAACTCATTGGAAACCTCCTAACTCAAAAGCTATTCGTCGAAACATATAGCCAGCAAGAAAAGAAGCTTGAAGAGAAAAAAAAGGAATTACTTTCAAGGAAGACTCCTCCGGATCAGATTCCTCCGGGACAGAAAATAATCAAGACAATCTCCTTATAAAGATGATGGCATGGCTATGTTGGCCAGAAAGTTCAACAAATTCCTGAAAATTAAAGAAGAGAAATCAAGGAGAAACCCTAGAAGGTTTGACTCCATAAGAAGAAAGGAAAGAAACTTCAAAAGGGACAAGTATAAAAAATGTCTGGAGGATAAGAAAGAGCAAGAGAATGAAATGGACTACTTTGAATGTGATGAGAAAGGACATATCAAAGCCCAGTGTCCTAATCTCAAGAAGGAGAAGAAGTACAAGAAAAAGGCAATTGTGGCCACATAGAGCAACAGTGAGGAAAGCAGTAGCTCATCAACATCAGAAGAAGAAGATACTGCCAACTGTGCATTCATGGCACTAATTGAGCCGGAGGCAGATCATTCCGAAAGAGGAATAACTTAGCAAATCACTAAGCAAGATGAAGAATAAGAGTTTGAGTCAGCTAGTATAGAGGTAAACTCACACTCTAACTTCATTTCTAGCAATGTTCTTGCTAGAGCCTTAGGGATTGTGATTAATAATCTAAAGAAGAACATCATAGCCATCAAACTTCTTCAAAGACAAGTAATAGATCTAACAGAAGATGTTGAGGCAATGGGACAAGATATTAATCTCATAAGGGCTACAAATCACTGTTAGAATGTTGAAGAAAATTCCATAAGACCCCAAGTCCAAATACTTAGTGCCAACTTATTTGGGCTTGACATAACTAGAATTCAAAAGGGGGCATTTCCTTTTAAATATTTGGGTGTGCCTTTATTTTATGGCACTCTTAAAGCTTCACATCTTTGACCAATTTTACACAAAGAATTGCAGAAATTCTCTAAATGGTTTGGTAATTCTCTTTCCATGGTGGGTCGTTTGGTGTTTGTACAAATTGTGATCAATAGTTCCATCACACACTCTTTTGCTATTTACATATGGCCCCTTTCTCTTATGCGTTGTCTAGAGAAAAATGTGAGGAATTTCATATGGACGGGCAGCTCCATGGCATTTATGTTTGTGGCCTGTTTCTGCGAGAGGTCTTGGCCTACGTAAATTAACTGACATGAACATCGCCATGCTCTCAAAAGTTTCTTGGGGTCTAATTAATAATAATGGCCAATGTTACCAATTACTTTGTAAAAGATTCATTCGTAATGGGGTACCGTGCACAAGGATTCAGAACTCGAGCATTTGGAATTCTATGAGACAAGTTTATGTCACTCTTCGCAACCATATTAAGAGGTTTATTGGTCCTCCTTCCAATTTGAACTTTTGGAATACTAAATGGCTTTATCCAAACCTGGTGGATCAAATGGAACTTTCTCTTAGTTCTCGGCGAGGGCTAACAGACACGGTAGGAAGCTTTTTGTCTAACGCGGGATGGTCTGATTTACTGCTCTCTATCTCGGCTGTAATTAAAACCCATATCACTCAAATCACGATGACAGAAGATTTTGAGGATGTCTGCATTTGGCAGCCCGCCAGTAGTGGAATTTTCACTGTTAAATTTTTTACCAGTGGGTATAACCGAGGTATGACCACAATCATGTGTTTTCTAAATTTTGGCATAAAACAATCGCTCTATCGCACTCTGTGATTTGTTGGAAAGCTTTTTCTGGTTACATCACCACACATGATATGTTACAATGCATAGGGGTCAATATCATATCTATTTGTGCTTTATGTCTCAATAGCTGCGAGACACGCAACCATCTATGCCCTTTCGTGGCTCAATTATGGTCATCTTTAATGAAACTTCTTAGAAGATCGATTGATATTTCTTCAGCTTTGCAAATTGCGGTGAGAACAGCCTTAAGCCAACATTTGAGGTCACAAATTCAGATATTGTGGCATTCTAGTGTGGTTAATATCATTTGGTTGTTGTGGAAGGCTAGGAATAATTATATATTTGAGAATACGAGACCAAATATACATCAATCACTTCATCTACTATGGGTCCTCTTACGCCGGATCGATCAATTGGGTTTTGGAACAATTTGGAACTCTACGGCAGAGCATGGAATTCTTTCCAACCTTTCTCTATTTCCATGACTGGCACATTCTCCTAGAGTTATACCAATTTGATGGACTCATCCGCCTTCTAGCTGGGCTAAAGTTAACACGGATGCTTCTTCCAATAGCTTACCTGGTACTTCGAGTTGCGAATGTGTTTTTCGTGATGAGAATGGGACGATGTTACATTGTTTCTCCTCCCCAATGGCGAATTCCTTTCCTTTTATTGTGGAGTCGCAAGCTGCCATTCACGCCATGATAATTGCCTATAGGCGTGGGTGGAATAGGATTTGGATTAAAAGTGACTCATTGTTTGTTGTCACGATTTTGCGTTGCAGAACTAAGGCGATGTCGTGCATGCTTCGGGCGGATTGGAGAAAATTCTTAAGGCTTTTACAATCTACGGAAATCATTGTCACTCATATATATCGAGAAGGAAATGGGCTTGCTGATGCGCTAGCGAATTACGCTCGAGTTACTTAGGTCAATGGTAGTTGGGACACTGCTCCTGATTTCTGCTCGGGGTTTTACATTCATGATCTTCGGAGTTCTTCTAGCTATCGTGTTAGATAGTAGATTTAATTTTTTGCTCGGCTTTGGTGATCGAAGCTTGTTTCTTTCGACCTCTTGACTCATTGCTTTCTTTTCTCAATTCTTCTTTAATAAAAATATAAAATGGATGGGGTTTTTAATGGCGGCGGAAAGCTTTTCCGCCTGCCATTTCACACTACCAATTAAAAAAAAGGTTAAAACAAGTTCTCCCTAATCATGTTTGATAATTATACAATCTCTTCAAAGGTTGTATTTTTTGTTATACCATTTTTGTTGTTATAAGTTATTTTTAGTGGATTCTATATTGAAAAAAAACATTTACTTCATCAATCATTAACCTTGTCGTTTGTTACAAATCTCTCATATCGTGTTCGATAATCATACAATCTATAAAAAATTTGTCAGTTAAGAAAGACCTACTTAGTAACTTAGTTATATCATTTATTTTGTCGTATGTTGTTTCTAGTAATATCTTTTTTATGAGAGTTTTTAGTAATATCTATGTGAAGAAAGTCAATAATTAATTTTGTGGTATGTTGTAATGCAATATATACGTTGTTACCAATAGTAAAATCTATATGAAGGAACATTTACTTCATTAATCAATAATTTTGTCTTAATTTATGAAACTTCGCTAGTATCACATTCATAAATTATACGATGAATCGAAAGTTTGTCGGATAAAGAAAAATATACTCTATTGTATCACTTATTTTGTCGTATACTTCATATCATATATATATATATATATATATATATATATATATATATATATATATATATATATATATATATATATATATATATATATGATTTATTTTGTCATAACTAACAGATTTTTTAGTAAAATCTATATAAAGAAACACCTACTTTATCAATTAATAATAATCTTGTCGTATGTTGTTGTAATGAGTTCTCTCGTTTCAGGTTCAATAGATATACAATCTAACAAAAGTTTTTTAAATAAGAAAAATACATACTTGAATTTTGTAATTTCAAAGCCTATTCTACATGTCTTGCATCATTGGAGAGACATTTTTATTATTAACTTTGCCAAGAAATTTGAGATTTCTCTTTAGATGACTTATTACTAACGAGATTTGGAAGCCACCAATGAATCAGTTTTCAACAATTTATAATTAACTTGAAATGTTTTATATAAAGGATTTAGTTTGTCACTTTATCATATGCTAAGAACTCTTTTATGAATTTTGATACTGGTATTTCTCGTATGTAACTATGAATTCTTAGAGGTTTTTCTCTATGCAAGTTCTCCTCCTCTTTTTTGGACTATTTACAAATTCAGATTGGTGACGGTTTTCTAAGAGTATTAACCTAATTGGGAGGTCTATCTATTCTTTGTTATTTTGCAAAAAAATATGAATATCTACTAAAGTTCTGGTGTAGGAAATGCATTTTTGTTTGAGTTAAAAAATATTGTTATTATTCTGTCAAATTGTAGTGAAGCTCCACAATTTTGCCAATAATTATTAGATTTTATAGCAAAAAATAACACTACATTTCCTTTTGCGTTTGATTCATAATTATCTTGGAAGTACAAAGTTAATTAATTGAAATAACAATTTTGATATTAAAGAAAACAATTGCAGCAAACCAAATCCAAGAAAACAAAAAATTTAGTAACAAGTTAAATATCCAGATCACTATATTAATTTTACTTGGATTATTTTTCAATGCAAAAAGCTTCATATTTCTTCATTTCTCTCTCTTTTTTTGAGTGCAAAAACCATTCCATATTCCATATCAAGAATTTTAGAATACCTCTTTTTTTTAGCAGAATTGATGCGGAATGAAAAAGGAATGAAGTTGTTTCGGGTCATTTATGCTGTTCAGCTGGATGATCTGATTAGGACGATTCAGAAGTGTCTTTCGGGTGGATACTGGCCACTGAGAACAACTCATGGTTATACCATGAGCCCGATGCTATTTTTGTCAAATTCCGACTCTAAAATGGCCTGAAATTTGGGATTTATTGTTTATTCCGAATTAATGTTAATTTTTGTTATTTCTTTTATTTGGTAGTATATTCTTGGTAGGAGTTTATTAGATTTTATCATCTTTTATTTTATTTGGTATTTTATTAGATAGGAAGTTTAGTTTATTTATAGTTTTAGTTATTTAGGAGTTTTAATAGAATTATTATTTTGTTAGATGGGAATTTATATTTTTATGAGTTTTATTAGCATTTGAATAGCCTATAAAAAGGTATGGATGTAATAAAATAATTCAGTTTTTGTTGATTAATAAAATTGGCTTTGGCTTTGTTCCTAATTTTCTCTAAATCTAGAAGAATTTAGAAGACTCTCTTCTTCCCAGTCTAGAAGAATTGTGAAGAATTAAGTGCCTCTTCTCTTTCAATCTGGAAGAATTGTAAAGATTAAAGTTTGATTCCTCGTTTCTTGTTCTTTCCGCTGTATCAAGAATGAAAAAGCAGACCAATACATTAACCAAACCTGAATAGCTACATGGATGATTATATAAAATAAAACACCTTTATATAATTCAAACTGTGATCGAATAGCCATCAGTTATCCAACCTAAATAATTTAATCAAAACCAAAACCCCAATGTATGAAATTAAAACTGCAAAAAAGACAGACTCTAAACACCCAAACTAATAAATTAACCCCAACAAAATTAATTTAAACAAACTATAATTAAAACACTAAAACAGACCGACAAAAACTTAATACACTAGCCTCAATTCAAGGTCTAAGATCATCGGAGGTGGTCTCAAGCTGAGCTCAAGATCAATAGCAGAATTATCGAGGGCACCAGCTAATTCATCTCCAGCCAACCTGATTGCAGGTAATTCCTTGGCCTTAATTTCGGCAAAACTCTCCCACTCTCCAAATAAGTTTCGAGTGAGCAGATTCCGGTGTTATTGTTCATCATCCTCCGGAATTATAGTATGGACTCCCGCCGAAGGTGGACCGTTAACGCCCGAGGGCGATCTGGGATTATCATGGCGGGATGATAGCTGTGCAGTAGAGGGGAAGCTTCCATAGCAGAGACTGGAATGGAGTCCTGCCCTAGGAGCTGATGATGGGGATGAATCTGAGTTCATTGCCATTGACAGAGATTAGAGGGACAGAAATTAAGAGAGAAAAGAAGATGATGGATATTGGAATGCAGTGAGGAAATCGTTCAGACTATTCTTGCTATATAAAGGGGAAAAAGGAGGTAACGTTCGTTTTTTATTCGTGTGATATATTTGAACTGAATTGAGCTTATTTTGATGTAAATATATACAGGAGCTTAAAAAAACATTGAGATCGTCTTGTTTGAGGCATAGTTATAGTCAAGGTTTCCCACCCTCCCTATTAACGTGTTTAGTGAGATTTGAACCTTGTTCTCCTCCCACACACTCAGTCTAGATTATCAACTGAGCTACATCTTATAGGTATAACTGAGTTTATTTAAATACATGTTCTAGTTCACATTCGGGTGGAGTTTAATGGAATTTTTTTTCTTATTATTATGAGCCCAATGAGACAAATTTTTTAAAAAAATACATGTACAAGAAACATGGGTATTTCTTTTATATTTATATATATATACTCGGGCCCATAGTAAAAGTTATATAAACATAGCGCTAGGATTCTCTAAAGTTGAAGATTGATAAAGCTATACATTTTAACTAATCTCAACTATCTATTAAGTTTTATATTGAAAGTTGTAATCCTAACCACAATATATTAAATTTTTATAAGAAAAAAACGTACACTAAAACAATCATATATATAATTGTTATGGATAGTTGGTTAGAAGTAAAAAAATTTTATGTTTCTCTTATCAATTTCTTCAATAAGTTGAATATATTCTTCTTATTTTAACAATATTAGCTTAAAACTTCGACAAAATTGTCTTAAGGAAGTTGCAATATTAATATTGAACTTTCACATATTTTGAAGGGAAGTAAAAGATATCAGAGTTTATTGGACGGATTTTTTCATACTTTCTATTCGATCTTGTGATCAATATGAACGTGAATCATACTCCAATTTAGTCTTGCACATTAGTAAAAATTGTATTATGTATCGGTTAACATATACTATATAGCCCATATAAGATAAACCCGTGTTAAATTTGCTAATATTATCAAAATAAAAAGATCTTGTCTTTAATGTGATGAAAAAATAATTAGGGAACATTGTGAGAACTATTAAAGTTAAAGGAGTTCAAAATGTATTTTTTTTATTTAAATATAGAGGATTTTTGCTTGTTGTATACTGACCCGGGCTTAGAATAATAAGACAACGAAAACTCATGTTATTTATATGAGAAATAAAATGATTACGGTCGATAAGATTTTAAGCAATTTTGATAGGTTCTTATTTTTATTTTCTTACAACTAAATTAGCTCGAATTAGGGAAAAGAAAAAAAATAGTGGTGTGCTTTTACCTTGTATTGAAAATAAACGAGAAATATCGAGGCACAGAAAAAAATATTATACTTAATTATATTAGAAAAAGTTACGCCTAATTTTAACAAAGGTACTCCAGAAAATAATTTTCTCATACTTTTGCATAGGTATACTTTTATAGTGAATATTTTGTCCATAAAATGAAATTTTTTACAAAAATAACAACTAAATATGAGTTATCATAACAATTTAGATAGTCATAAGATGGTCAAATCTTGTTAGGTGAGAAACATTTGGGACAGCTATGGTCCATATGTATATTTGGATAGTAAAAATTTACTTATAAACTGAGATATTGCTTTCTTTGTTTATTGCTATGGTATGTTTGAAATTATATATTATAAAAGTGGTTTTTAAATCTTTATAATATACCATCTACTTATGATTTTTAAGTTGGAAAAAAGAAAGACCATGATTTTTTAAAGTTTGGGTTAAACTTTAGAGTAAAGTTGACTCAGTCGAAACCTTCTATTTCACAATGGAATGTATGGACTAAAAATGCTTATTTTACTCTCGCTCCTAACTTTACTCCAAACTTTGACTCCAACCATAGAGAGTTCTTTTTCAAAATAATATATTTGCTTGAGTTAAATTTTACAAAGTTATTTATTCACTTTGAAATAAATTTGGCTTAATTA
Source organism: Euphorbia pulcherrima (assembly GCA_947683365.1). Taxonomy (NCBI): domain Eukaryota; kingdom Viridiplantae; phylum Streptophyta; class Magnoliopsida; order Malpighiales; family Euphorbiaceae; genus Euphorbia; species Euphorbia pulcherrima. The sequence goes on from CANTUS010000008.1 coordinate 3,262,968, forward strand.
GTTCCTACGAACATAAGAGATAATTTTATGATAATTTTATGTCACGCGAATTATCAGATTTGGAGAGATGCATTCCTTTGGCTGGATATTCAGGTTGTGATGCCGAATGATGGTTATAACTTCCTTCTCTTATGGTGCACATTCTTCAAACCTGGAATCTCCCTTAATTTTGGTAGGTCTCTCTGGTTCATTATATCATGGAATCTTTAGAAGCGCCGCAACAAGAAGATTTTTCGAGATGAAACTGATGATGGGGATATTTTAATTGCTAGTATCAATTTTTGCTGGTTTCTTTTTCATTCCTATAAGCGCAATGTTAGCCTTTCGGTTTCTGATTTATTTACGAACCCGAGGATTCTTATTATGTAACTTTGATGTACTTTTGGTTCTTGTTTCGAGAACCATTATTAATAAAAGCGGGGTGGGTGTTTTGTAGGTAAGCAGAGGAACCAACCTAGTTGGGTACTCTGCCCCGAAATTTTCACCCACTCCAATCTTTTAGCCGTTGGAGAGATACACTGTCTCTCCAAGGGTTTTTCAAAAAAAAAAGAGATAACTTCATTCTTATTGAATGTGAGGTATGCCCTTAAAGTAATTAGAGGCGATATATCTTAATTATATATTAAACAAACCGAGTTATTAGATAATGAAGGAATTTCTTTTATAATATTAACTACTGCAAAGATGTATGTGTAACCGGTGTTATATTATATATATATATATATATGGAAATGGCAGAATTATTTAGGGCACTGGTTAATTCATCTCCATCTGATCTAATTGCAGCTAATTCTTTGGCCTTAATTTCGGCCAAACTCTCCCACTCTCTAAATAAATTTCGAGTGAGCAGATTCCGGCGATATTGTTCATCATCTTCAGGAATTATGTATGGACTCCCGCTGGAGGTGGAGCTGGGACCAGAAAAAATTCAGTCCGATTGGGACAAACTGTGAATGTTGGAAGTGGGAGGAGAGAAAATGGGTTGAGAAGGTAAGTGAGGATTATTGCGGCGGGATGTAAGATCTACAGCAGAGGGGAAGCTTCTATAGTAGAGACGGCATTGGAGTTCTTCCCTAGGACCTGATGATGGGAGTGAATTTGAGTTCATTGTCATTGACAGAGATTTGCGGGAGAGAAATTAAGAGAGAAAAGAAGATGATGGTATTGGAATATTGTGAGGAAATCGTTTAGGCTATTCTTGCTATATAAAGGGAAAAAATGAGGTAACGTTCGTTTGAATTTGTGTGGGGACACAAATTAAACTGAACTTATTTCAATGTGAGTGTAGCTTATTTTTTTTAGCTATATATATAGGTATCTTCATTGAGATAGTCTTGTTCGATATTTCGTCATAGTTAAAGTTCTTTACCTTTCTCTGTTGATGTATTTAGTGAGATAATTGAGCTTTTTTTATAAAGTACGAATGTATTAAATCAAAGCAGATAGGCAACACAATTGGGAGGAAAATAATTCCATACCCTAATTACATCATCAAAATAGACGGCTCGCGCCAAAGTATGGGCAACATTGTTCGAATCACGTTTGACCCAAGTAAAGAGACAAGAAATAAAATGGAGAGATAGAATCTTACAATCCTCATTGATAGAAGAAACATATGTGAAACCAACATCCAAACCTACTAAAAAATGAAATAAAACCTTATTATCTATCTCAATCACAATGTGAGAATTGCCATATTATTTCATCCATGATAAGGCTTCTCTTACCGAAATAGTCTCGGCCTCCAAAATAGAAAGTGTAAAGAAGTGGAAAAGTGCACATTAAAAAATGAATGGGAAATATCCCACATCGCAAATTGGAAGGGAGGGGGCTCTTTATTTTAGTATAAATAACACCTCAATTGCCTTTAGTTAATCACACTAACAAAAGCCGTCACTTCTCTAAGACATTTGTACTCCTTTGTCTCTTTCTTTTGTAATATTTCCTAAGGGAGAAATATTAATTAGGTAGTATAATTTTTGTGTTCTTTCTTTGTTTATTTTTTGCGTTAGTTTTAATTTGCTAGTTGTTTCTGCAATTATTGGTACCAAAGCGTTGGTTTTAGGGAAAATTAGTATGTTATGTGCGCCGAATGTGTACTACGGTCGGCGCATCAGAAAGTTTTTCCTACTTCCAGTCCTGTTGATTAATTGGCTTTTAGTAAATTTAAAATTATTGTTAAAATACTCTTTTGGTAAAATCTAGAATAATAATAGTATATGGTCTCGAGTGAACGGAAATTGGTATTTAACTGAGACCATTTGTGACTCGACCAATTACCTGAGAATTTTTTTTAGCACACTTGAGTAATATTATTATTTGTGATTTTACAATTTGATCTGAAATGGAAGAAGAAATACATTTGGAAAGGCACCCACTTCGAATGCTTCTTCAAGTATTCTTGAGAGAGCTACTAGATTAAAATCCATATTGGAGGTGGAAATTTTTGATGGAAGTAGCCATTTTGGTATGTGGCAAAATAAGGTTGTAGACGTATTATTTCAACAAGGTCTAGATATTGGAAGCCCCTCAATCGACTGGCTTGTGGTACAATTCGATCATGTTTATCTATAGAACAGAGGTATGCATTTTACAAAGAAATCTCTGCTAGAAAACTGATGATGGAACTGGAGGAAAAATTCTTGAAAAAGAGTAGTTAGAACAAGCTTCACATGAAGAAAAGACTGTTCCAATTCACTTACATTCTGGGTACCACAATCAACGATCACATCACTAGTTTTAATCAACTGGTTGCCGATTTATTGAACTTTGATGTGACATTTTAAGATGAGGATCTCGCCTTGATGTTGTTGGGATCCCTTCCAGAGGAGTTTGAGTTCCTTAAAATGACTCCACTCCATGGGAAGGCTACTGTAACTCTCAATGAAGTTTACGGAGCTTTGTATAGCTATGAACTAAGGAGGAAGGATAAAAGGGAAAGCTCAAATAGAGCTACCGAGACTTTGATTGTTAGAGGATTCCAAGGGAACAATTCGAAAGGAAAGAAGCAACGATCAAAGTCAAAATCCAAATTGGGGAGAGATGAATGCGCCTTTTATCTTGAAAGGGGGCATTGGAAGAAAGATTGTCATAAGCTGAAAAAGAAAGGACAATCTGAGAAGGGAAAGACTGTTGCAGTAGCTGAGTATGATGATAACTCAGATTGTTCACTTGTTCTTTCAGCTTCTACCAACTCTTCCAGACTTTGGCTTCTTGGTTCACGATGCCATTATCACATGTGTCCTAATCGAGAATGGTTCTATGATTTTAAAGAACTAAAAGATGGTGTTGTCTACACAGCAAATAATTTTTCTATCACCACACATGGGGTTGGTTCCATTCAGTTGAAAAACCATGATGGTTCAATCAGAATGTTGAAGGAAGTTCATTACATGCTCGATTTATCAACGAATCTCATTTCTATAGGAGCCCTTGAAGAGAAGGGTTTCAAAGTACAGGAAGAAAATGTTGTAATGAAGATCATTTCTGGTGTATTGTGGTGTTGAATGGAGCATCTACGAATAAATAATGGCGGGGAGTACAGGGGTGATCCATTTAAGAAAGCCTATGATGATAGCGGCATTATCAAGCATTTCACAGTCAGGCATACACCACAGTAGAATGGAGTAGCAAAACACATGAATCAAACCTTATTGGAGAAAGTTCGGTGGATGTTTTCCAATACTGGGTTGGACAAGTAGCTTTAGGGTGAAATTGTTACATATGCAAGTCATCTCATCAATCGCCTACCATCTAGTGCTATTGGTGGTAAAACACCACTCGAGAAATGGTCTGGAAAACCTACTACTGATTATGATTCCTTACATCTATTTGGTTCCACTACTTATTATTATATGAAGGAATCGAAGTTGAATCCTCGTGTAAAGAAATCAATTTTCTTGGGGATCTCCTCAGGAGTAAAAAGATTTCATCTTTGGTGCCTAGAGATAAAGAAGATGATCATGAGCAGGGATCGATGTTACCTTTCATGAATCTACCATGTTAAGAAAGACGACAATTGAATAGACAGATGGTACTCTGAAACAGGTGGAGTTTGAAAGGCATATAGTTAGCCCAATAAATGATGAATAAGATATAAAAACTCCTATAGTAGATGAGGAGTCTGATGAGGAAGAGGTTCAAACCCAAGAACCCCACAACAACATGAACCAATTGCATTAAGAAAGCCAAAAAGAATAATCAGAATGCCTGCTTGCTATGTGAATATGGTGGCTTTTACATCTCCAATTATAAATAATGACATCCCTACCACTTATAAAGAAGCAGTCAAAAGTTCAGAAGAAGATAAGTTAAGGAATGCCATGTTTGAAGAAATGCAGTCTCTTTAGAAGAATCAGATATGGAAGCTAGCTAATCTTCCAAAGCGAAAGAAGGCAATTGAGTGCAATTGGGTCTATGCAAAGAAAGATGGATTTCCTGAGGAGTCTAATGTTCGCTACATAGAAAGGTTGGTAGCTCAAGGCTACGCTCAAATGGAGGGAGTTGACTACAATGAAGTGTTTTCTCCAATTTTCAAACACTCTCCTATCCGTATTTTGTTAGCTTTAGTAGCACAGTTAGATCTAGAGCTGGTTCAGATGGATGTAAAAATGGTGTTTTTACATGGAGACTTGGAGGAGGAAATCTATATGGTTCATCCTGAAGGATTCAAAGTTGCTGGAAAAGAGAATATGGTTTGTAAACTTGAAAAATCATTGTACGGATTAAAGCAATCTTCGAGGCAGTGGTACAAGCTATTTGACGAGTTTATGTTGAGGGAGAAGTACACAAGAAGTAAATACAATCGCTGCGTGTGTTTGTGCAAGCTGCAAGATGGATCTTTTATATATCTTCTTTATGTTGATGATATGTTGATAGCTTCGAAGAACTATGAGGAAATTGAGAAGTTAAAGTCTCAATTAAATAAAAAATTTGAAATGAAGGATCTTGGTGAAGCAAAGGAGATTCTTGGCATAGAGATAAGCTAAAATAGAAATTTAGGAAAACTTTGTTTAGAAGGAATATCTGAGGAGGCTACTAAAGCGTTTTGGCATTAATGAGTAGTCAAAACCTGCTAGTACAGCACTTGCTTCTCATTTCAAGCTCAGTGTAGCATTATCTCTAGAGGATTGAACAGAGAAAGCATATATGTCAAAAGTGCCATATGCAAGTGCTATTGGCAGCTTAATGTATGCTATGGTGTGTACAAGGCCTGACATTTCACATGCAGTTGGGGTTGTGAGCAGATATATGCATAATCCTAGAAAGTACTATTAGCAAGCTATGAAATGGATTCTATGGTATATTCTAAACACCGTGGATGTTGGATTTGTATATCAGCAGGATAAAGGTGGTCAATATAAAGTTGGATATTGTGATTCCAACTATGCTGGTGATATGGATAAACGTCGATCAACTACTGGTTATGGGTTTACTTTGGCAAAAGCACCAGTATGTTGGAGGTCTACATTACAGTCAACAGTTGCCTTGTCTACCATAAAGGCATGATATATGGCATGTACAGTGGCTATAAAGGAGGCAATCTAGCTTCAAGGGTTGCTCAGTGAACTAGGTATTCAACAAAAGCACATATAGGTGCATTGCGATAGTTAGAGTGCTATCATGTTAGCAAAGAATCAAGTTTACCAGGCAAGGACGAAGCATATCGATGTTCTTTACCACTTGAGATGAGAGGTTTTTAAAGAAGGTGGAGTTGCAATCCAGAATATTCAAACAACTTATAATCCATTTGATATGTTGACAAATGTAGTAAACCCGATCAAGTCTTACTATTTTTTGGACCTGATCAATACTATCAAAAGTTGAAGAATGCTGTGAAGACACTACACAAGACAAGAGATTGAAGATGTGAAACTTTTTCAAGGTGGAGATTTGTAAAGAAGTGGCAAATTCCCACATTCAAAAATGAATGGGAAAAATCCCACATCGCAAATTGGAAGGGAGTGGCTCTTTATTTTAGTATAAATAAGGCCTTAATCGCCTTTAGTTAATCACACCAACAAAGCCTTCACTTCTCTAAGGCATTTGTACTCCTTTGTCTCTTTCCTTTGTAATATTTCCTAAGGGAGAAATATTAATTGGGTAGTTTAATTTTTGTGTTCTTTCTTTGTTTGGTTTTAGCGGTAGTTTTAATTTGCTAGTTGTTTTCGTAACAGAATGATGGTTTGGTAGAGTCTCGGCTTTAGCACAGATAAATTGGCTACCCGAATTACGAACAATAGTGCCATAGCTAACAAAATTACCATCGTCAAATATTGCCGAATCAACATTGCATTTAAGAAATAGAGCAAGCGGTGCCTCCCACCCATCAAGTTGCAAATTCGCCTCCTGCTGCTGATTATTAACGTCACCTACGACTTGTTCATAACCTGCTCCTTGCTCATTCATTAACTCCACACCTAGCAAAGGCGTTTCCAGCATCAAAGATTTGGACTCATGATTTGCCACCATCGCAACATTTGAATGAGATGATAAAGCAGCTCCAAACCGCACCGGTGCCCTCAGTTGAGCATAAATTCATTGGAAAATCCTTTTGTTTCCGGCGGATCAAATAGACCATAACAAGCAGCAAACCTGTTGCATATACAATAAGGATTTTGTTTGAAACAAACTAGTCAATACAGCTCATGTATAATAACATAATGCGGAATAGCGAAACTGTGATCAAACAGGTTCCACACACTATGAGCATAATTACATAGAAAAAGGACATGAGTAGCATCTTCATTGCTAAGAAAGCAGGTTTGACAATAAGCATTATCAACACACCGGCGTTGCTTCAGATTAACACGACAATTAATAGTGTGAGAAAATATGATATGAATGTCTCTCTTTTTTTGCTATACTTGAGCTAGTAAAAGTTGTGAGGAGAATCGCCACACACATACAGGAAACAACAATGCATAAGCCTCAAGTAATGTGGGATGTCCAACACACATCCTCACGCTCAAATTCATTTGGAGCGTGGATTAAATATTAATGGATGGTCTAACATCATAATCAGACTCTAATATCATGTGAAGATTAATCTAACTCACCCCAAAAAATATCTCAAAGGTCACCTCACACATACAAGTAGCAACAATCCTTATGCCTCAAGCAAACATCTCCAACAAAAGTTATATAAACAAGTAGGTTCATTTTTTATAAGGAAAAACACTTTAAGACCCTTGAACTTTTATATATTTTTGTTATTAATTTCTTCGATAAGTTATTTTTAATTTGCGCAGATCGGCTTAAAATATATAGGAAGAAAATTCCCCACCCACCTCGAATGTGGTTCTAACCTATGACTTCTAGAAATCCTAAATTCAATCTTAACACTACACTAAAACTTCATCACAGAATAAATTCTATTTAATTAGAGTTGATCCGGGGGATTTGGTTCATAGTTTCTATTCAATGTCACGGTCAATATAAATAGAATCATACCTCCAATTTAGTCTTGCATATAAGTAAAAATCATATTATGTATCAGTTAATATGTACTATGTACCCCATACAAGATAAATTCATGTTATATATGCAAATATTATCAAAATAAAAAGATTTTGTATTTAATGTGATGGAAAAAATTAATTTTAGGGATCAACGGCCAATTGGTCTACCAGGATGATGTGTTAGGTCTCTTAAGCATTTTATTGTGGTCGCAGGTTCGTTCCTTGGAGATGTGAATGGAATAAACTGGATTGAGAGAGGCGCCCCCTATTATCAATCTAGATTAATCGACCAGTGGATCGGATACTAAATTATGAAAAAAAGAAACAATATAGGGAACATTGTGAAAATTATTAAAAGTTAAAGGTTCTAAAGATGTATTTTTTTAATTTAAATAGAGAGAATTTTGCTTTTTGTAAACTAATAAAGGCTTAGAATAATAAGACAATGGAAACTCGTGTTATTTTCATGAGAAAAAGAATGATAACGGTTGGCATGATTTTAAGTAATTTTGATAGGTTCTTATTTTATTTTTGAACAACTAAATTAGCTCAAATTAGAAAAAGTCAAAAAATAATATGGTGTGGCTTTTGCCTTGTATAGAAAATAAACAAGAAACATCGGGTCACGGATAAAAATATTTTATTTAATGATACTAAAAAAACTTACACATAATTTCAAAAATGGTACTCAAATAAATAAATTTCTCAAATTTCTCCATGCATATTTTTTTAGTGAATATTTAGTGTATGAAAACGAAAAACCGGAATGCATCATTTACCCATAAATCTGGTATGAAAAATTAAATGTCACCTCAAATTTACGTGCATTTGTTCCAGTTTTCCCCTGAACTTGCTAAAAGTTAACCATTTAACTCTCCCAAGCTGGCTCCACCAATCAGATCTAGGAGAATGTAGTATAATCTCCGCCACAGGTCAAAATTTGAAAGGTCAAACCAATGATCACTTGACACGTGGCGTAGAATTTAAAATTTTCAAAAAAATACCCAAATCTATTACTTTAAAATCCCTAAACTTTCAATTATTTCGTTTTAACTATCTTCCTCGTCCCTCAACCTAATTTCAATTCATTTCTCATCCAATTAAAGGTTCTTTAGTCCCTTTTTGTACCATTGCCGATTTCCATTCCAGCTCTCCATTTCTTCCAGCAATATAAAGTGTTGGTCGATTTCCATTCCGCTTTATCATGTAGCATTTCTATCTTCGCCAATTTCTTCAATCTTCTTCCCCTGTTCATTTCATCTCCTAACTAACCCATTCAATTCCTTTTTTTTATTTTCTTCCCCATCAAGGCCATCTCTATTTGATTAAATTCTAATCTGGAAATCCTAATTCTCAATTTAATGTGCCCTTTTGATTATGAATGGAAGAATTATTTTGTGTGTTTTGTGAGTTCAATATTTTTTTTTTTGAATTCTACATATGGTTCTCATGAATCTGAATAGTGGGTGTAGAAGAAATAAGTGACAATGACGCCATCGGACATACGTTGAGGAGTGGGTGGGGAATTCATGGGGTTCAAGAGGTGAAGCTCTTGGCCAAGAAGGATGATCGGGTATCTTTGAATACCGCCATTGATGATCTCGTTCATGTCAAAATGCAATAGTAATATTCTCATATTTGTGTGATTGGAAATGATAAATAGAGATATTATTTTTTTTTGCTTGAAATTGAAAGTGAAACTGAAATCAGCCATTGATTGAAGAATTTTGTTGTAGATTGATTCATGTATAGGTTTATTATTTAATTTTGTGATTTGAAAATAAATGGTAGACAATTGTGCTACGGTGAATAATGATGGATAAGTGGGGATAAATCAATTTATTTTATCATCTAAAATTTTTGACTGTCTTAGAAAGTCAACTAATGCCACGTAGGTTGTCAACTTAGTTTGAAAGGGGTAAGTGGCTCACTTTTTTGAAATTAAAGTGAAAAATTGAAATTAATATAAGTTTGAGGTAGCATTTAATTTTACATGTCAAATCCAAAGACTAAATAATGCATTTAGCCAAATGAAAATAATTTACAAAAATAGCAACTAAATAAGAGTTATCATAACAATTTAGGTGGTCATAAAATAGTGGAATCTTGTTAGGTGAGAAACGTTACTCTCGTCCATATATATTTTTGAATAGTGAAAATATTTCCTTATAAATTGAGATATGACTTTGTTTGTTTACTATTTTTTTATATATTTAAAATTAAGACAATATTTTATAAAAGTTGATTAATTTTGAATCTTTATAAAATACCATCTGTTAACGTATATTATAGATCAAGTATATCCGTTACAAGTCTAATACAAGTTCAATATTAGTCCTTTTATATTTGTAATAATCATTAAATTGATATATATCTACTACATATCTAATATATATTTGTTATAAGTTTAATATAAGTTTCTTCCTATTTACAATGCTCATTGAACTATTATATATCTACTATATATCTTGTCTCTTTGTATTTGCAATGTCCATTAAACTGCTACATATCTATTATATGTCTAATATAAGTCTGATATAAGTCTTGTAGCAGACATGTAACAGATTTATAATAGGTTTGTAATAGGTCAAAAAAATTGGAAAAAAATATCACAATGGATACGTTTCGAAGATGAAATGAGACAAGCAAAACACTTTAAAGCGGCATGTCGAAAAAATGAACCGTTTGAGAGATAAATGTAAAATAAACAAAAGAAAAACCCAAATCGCATGCAGATTTAAAAGGCGTAAAAGGCTAAAAGGAAAGTTAAGTAAGTTGGTGGTATTTTGATAGAAAATATTTTGATATTCTTTTCAATGTTAGGTATTTTGGTATTTATTTTGCCCAAATAATCAAGTTGGATAATTTGCCTTGTTATTAGTTTGTTGCAATTCCAGCTAGCCCACTGGCCCATCCAATCTTGCTCATAGTGGAATGAGTTCTAACAAGCTAAGGGGGAGAATAGGTTTGGCCCATCTAAATTCGTACGGGTTCGAGTAATATTCTATAAGATAGACTTGGTTTCAGAATTAAAATTCAAGTTCAGCTTGTACGACACGATACAATAAATAATACTTCCTCCATATTTTTTCGTTTGTCTTCCTCCAAGTTTCACGCTTCTTAATAAACTCGTTTATTAAGAATATGAAATACTTGTTTACCCTTGTATATCAAATTAATGCCTTAATTTTCAACCCAAATGCAATTATTACTAAGGACATGGTTGGAAGAATAATGAAAAATAAATCTAAAAAAGTGAAAATGACAAGTATTTTTGTAATTCAATTTTACGCTAGATGTCTATTTTAAAAACATGGAGGGAGTATATATATTCAAGCTCATCTTATTGTGGTGACTTTGTTTTTTTTCAAAATAAAAATTACTTTATTTTTTACTACCATTAAATTAATGGGATGATTTTCTTGGAGTAATATAGCATTTTTGCCAATTTTTGTTGATTGTGGGATTTGAACCCACATCCCCACGCTTGTTGGTTTTTATCTAACAAGGTGGTATCCGCTACGCTACACCAAACCCTAGTGGTTAATGGGGTGAAAAAACTTTTTTTTTTGGAAAAATCCTTAGAGAGACAGTGTATCTCTCCAACGGCTAAAAGATTAGAGTGGGTGAAAATTTCAGGGCAGAGTACCCAACTAGGTTGGTTCCTCTGCTTACCTACAAAACACCCACCCCGCTTTTATTAATAGTGGTTCTCGAAACAAGAACCAAAAGTACATCAAAAGTTACATAATAAGAATCCTCGGGTTCGTAAACAGATCAGAAACCGAAAGGTTAACATTACGCTTATAGGAATGAAAAAGAAACCAACAAAAATTAATACTAGCAATTAAAATATCCCCGTCATCGGTTTCGTCCCGGAAAATCTTCTTGTTACGATGCTTTCATAGATTCCATGATATAATGAACCAGAGAGACCTACCAAAATCGCAGGAGATTCTAGGCTTGAAAAATGTGCACCATAAGAGAAGGAAGTTGTAACCATCATTCGGCATCACAGCCTGAATACCCAGCCAACGGAATGCATCTCTCCAAATCTGATAATTCTTGTGACATAAAGGATAGAACGGGCAACATGCGCTAGTTATCATACGATATCCCCGATGGAAAAGGAACTCACGTGTCGGTAACTTATTATGAAAGACCAACCAGTCGAAAAATTTTATATTAGGAAGCATTTGGGAAGTCCAAATAAGTGTGAAGTCTCTCGAGGGATTCGACCATATTCGTTGTTGATAATAACCATGACAAAAGGACGCTGCTGAATATTTTTTCTAAACTCCAATATCCCATAAGAAGCAATCTCCTCTCGGGAAGAAAGTAGGGTTGTTCACGACTTCAGGAGTTTGGAAGAGTGCTGGGCATGAAATCGATATCCAGGTTTTCAGGTCATTGCATCATTGTTGGTTCGTAATGCGAAGGCATCTTTTCCAAAAGGGGCGAGTTTAGGAACGGTTGGAAAAAATAAAGCTACACCCATAAAAAATGGTTGAGGATTTCCCATTGCAAATAGCAAATAAGTCAGGGAAGAGTGATTTGATTGGAATGTTTAAGGTCCAATTATCGTGCCAAAACAGCCCGTTTTGACCATTCCCACTTGTACACGCACCTGTGATGAGAAAAAGGACCAAATTCTCTCATTTTTAAAGCAGCATTTTAGAATTCCACGCCCTAACGGAGAAATAGACTTGGGGTCGAGAAGAGTCATTTCATACCACGATCTAACCCCATAACGCCGACACAGTACATTGACCATAAGGAGTCATCATTATGGTCTCCCAGTTTCCAAATCCATTTAAAGAGTAGGCTGGGGTTAACAAGTTTTAAATCCCGAATTGCCAATCCCGCAAGGTGGTAAGGTAAATTGATCGTAACCCAGCTTACTTTGCATATGCCATTGATCGAAGAATCACCTTGCCACAAAAAATTGCGCATTAATTGATTTAAGGTAGAAGATATAGAGCAAGGCATGCAAAAGATTGACAGTAAGTAAATAGGAAGGGAAGAAAGCACCGTTTTGATAAGTATCGTACGCCCGGCGTATGATAGACAATTTCCTTTCCAATTTGCCAAACGAGACTTAAACTTGGCGATCAAAGGATCCCAATTGGAGATATGTGGTTGTTTAATACATAGTGGTGTACCTAAGTATTTTATCGGGAAATTATCTACTTGGCATCCCAATTGAGCTGCGTAGGAGGCCAGGGAGGCTTCATTGACGTGGATTCCTATAATCGCACTCTTATGATAGTTAATACGCAATCCTGAGATTAGTTCGAAACACCTCAGGATCCGAATAAAACTGGGAATGATGGATTCTTCTACCGGAAGAAAGCAAATCGTATCATCAGCGAACTGTAACAAAGAAATATCTGGAAGGGATTCTTCCAAACGAAAGCCAGGTAGCACACCTACTTGAATGCTAGGGTCTATAAGCTATTTTAGGCCCTCCATTGCTAACACAAAAATAAAAGGCGATAAAGGGTCACCTTGTTTGACCCCCCTACGGATGTGAATAGGAGGGCTTGGTGAACCATTAATTAGAATAGAAGTAGTGAACTTTTTCCTGCAATTTGACAGCCATGAAATCCATTTTCGGTCAAAACCCATGCTTTGGAGAACCGAGTCGATTTAAGTCCAAGAAATACTGTCAAAAGCTTTGTAAAAGTCTAGTTTCAACACCACACATGGTTTTCTTTTAACATGGAGGTCATGAATTACCTCAGAAGCCACAAAAGAACACTCATGAATGCTTCTACCCTTGATGAAAGCAAACTGATTGTTTGAAATAAGAGTCGGTAGAACAGCATGAAGACGAATAGTTAACAGTTTTGCAATAATTTTATAGATACCATGGATGAGCGAGATAGGCCTAAAGTTATTCATAGAACAAGAACCTGGAATTTTAGGGATTAGCACTATGAAGGATGTCTTGACCGAATCTGGGAGCTGAGATGTAGCATAAAAATGATCCAAAACTTGCATAAATTCTGGCTTTAAATCGTCCTAGAATCTTTTATAGAAGAAGAAATTGAAGCCATCTGGTCCTGGCGCTTTATTCTCACCACACGCACATATACTATTACCAATTTCCTCAGCCAAAAAGGGGGCTATAAGAGCTGCGTTTTGTTGCAAAGTAACCGTATTGAAACGTAGCTTCTTAAGAGAGAATGGTGTTATAGAGGCAGCCTTGAATATTTGGGCGTAATAGCTGTAAATAGCATCTGAAATAACCTTCAAGTCCGTGATAACTACTCCCTCGATGTCCAGTTGCGATATACGGTTGTTGCGAGATCGGGCTGAAGGGGTGCGGTGGGAAAAAGACGTATTATTATCACCCAATAGCGTCCAATTCACTCTTGATTATTGATGCCGTAGTTTTTCCAAAGAAGCCCTCTTTTCCTGAAGGAGAGAATGATTGCGGTTTAGTTCTGAGTTTTGAGTTAAAGTGAGCGGTCGGGGAACATTACTCGATGTAAGGGCCAATATTTTTTCCTCTAAATCACCAATCTTTCTCTGTAGGTTTCCAAAATTTTCCAAGTGCCATGGGCTGATAGCTCAACCTAACTTCATCAATTTATAAGATAAGTCCTTGTGAGCATAGGATTGACAAATAAGGTACCATTTATTACGAATAAAAGGCAGAAAATCTGACTTATCCCACCACATGTTCAAAGATCTAAAGGGTTTTAGACCGGCTGAGTGAGCAATGAAGGAATGAAATAAAATCGGCATATGATCAGATAGGGTGGTGTCCACCGTTGATATGGATAAATTACGCCAAGAGTGCAGTGTCCCATCTGAAACAAGAACACGATCAATACGAGAGAACAAAATTCTATTGGACCAGGAGTAATCACGACCGCGTAGGGGTAGATCATGGAGTTCAGATTGCAATACAAAGTCTTGAAAAGCCAACATGGATGGGTAGGAGCGGTCGTTTGCTCTCTCCGACACATGTAACACCTCATTAAAATCACCACAAATCAAAATCATCTGGAAGTCTCGAATAATCGGGATAAGTTCCTGCCATAAATCATATCTATCCATATGATTTGTTGGGGCGTAGAGACTAAGAACGTGTAGATCTTGCTGCTGGAGAGGGAATTTAAGTAACACCCATCGAGGTGTAGAATAGATAACCGAACCCGAAAGCAACGAGTTTCAAGAAAATAATATTCCGCCCGAAAGACCATTAGAAGGCATATAGTGATAAGCAAAATCATTATGCCCCTAGAACCGTTTAACCACTTGCTCAGAGATACTTTCTATCTTCGTTTCTAACATGACAAAAAATTTGAGATTGTGTTTACGAATGCAAGAAAAGACAAATTGCTGCTTTGCTCCATTATTGACACCACTCTATAATTCCAACATAAAAAATCCATCGATATAATAGAAGAAAATAAATACCTTGATGAGTGGGAACTAATCAGTTCACTAAATTATGCATAGCCGTCAGAACAGCTTGTTTATTTCTATCCGAGAATAGTCCTAATTTTTTCCCCATTTCCATAGTCAACTCTTTTTTGAGGGTCAGAGATGTCCTTAACTGGAATAAAAGGGTCACCCGATTCATATTAGAAATGTCGGGCCTCGACGAAACTGAAGTGACAGGCTGATTGGCTTCCGTCTATGGATTGACTAGCCGTACAGGTTGTTCGGCCTCCATATGAGTTTTGTGTGTAGCTGGGTTCGATTCTAGGACAATACTCATATTATCATTTTATTGGTTTGGGATAGGGATAATTCGGAGATTCGAGCTAATATGATCCGCAATTTCCACTATCTGGCAGCCGGAACTGAGCGAATCATTAGAAGTAGCAATAGAAGGATCTGAAGGGGCATCGGAGATTTCAGAATCATCATCTTGGTAGTGTTCACAGCCAACATCGTGTCTCAGATTAGTGTGAATGAGCACTTCTTTAGTATTCACTAACAATTTAAAGGAGCGATTGGTTGTCCCAAAGGGGATCGAAACCAGACAGGAGAACACATCCAGATAGTCCGGGTGATCAAAATTGAAGTCCACAGAAATAACTCGGCCAAAGGAGGCCGCTAGGTGTCTGATCAGCTCCTCTTGAATTAGAGTGGGGGGAATTCCCATAAAATCCAGGTACATGATGCATTCTGTTGGTGTAAAATCGGCTGGTAGCAACTGCACAGCCTTAAAAATATGCAGCATGACCTTTCATTCGCCACCTACAAAATTTTACATAGCCAGTGTTGAATTAAATGAGACAATAACATTATCCTTGCCTACAGGGGCAGCAAAAGAAACATCAAATCCACGTTCATGCAATAAATCAAAGGTGAGTCGAATATTCGAGATATTGATTAGAGTGACTAAGCATGACTTATCTTTTCAAGGGGCCACATTTGTAATAAAATCATGGCCCCTGGGTGAGTTCGCTGGAATCGAATTATGGATGGCAAAAGATGCCTTATTTGAGACTTGTGGTTCTGCCACAACTTTGGCATACGATCTGTCTCCACGTAATGATTCCCGGAAATTGACCCGTCGTTGAGGTATCCGTCATGCAAATGGCTTGGGTTGGTGATACCGAGATGTTGGTGCTACAGCCGAGTCTAAGAACTTAGCTTTGAATGCACGCACGAGGATAATTCCAATGCTCACTAAGTTCAACCTGTGAAGTGTCTCTTGAACAGGCAGGGAGTCATCTACGGTAATAAAACCAAAATTAAGATTCCTGGCATTCTTTTTCCTGGCCATATAAACACATCCCGAAATTCCATGCTTCTTGAATACCCTGCTTATAGAATCTACTCCATAGGAATTTGGGAAATTTTCAAAATAGAGTCTGGTGAGGGCGGGTTCGGGATTAGGGTTTGGGCGTTGGTTAAGGGCAGTGATTTCAGGGTTAGGGTTTAGACGGTGATTGAGAGTAGTGGGTTCAGGGTTTTAGCGATGGATAACGGCAGCGGGATGGCGATTGTGGTGGCGATCAGCAACGTTGTGTATGGTTTGGCGATGGTAGTGGTAAGGTTTGGTGTGGCGGAAGGGATTGTTTTATCGAGGTTCGGTGTATGGATGGTTTTGATAGGGATTGCGGTTGTCGAGGGAGGGATGGTAGCGGTGGCTGACGGCGAAGGGGGGGTAGTGGTTGTAGTGACGGTGGTTTGCGGTGTAGGAAGGGTTGCGCGGCGGAGGCTAGGGTTTCTCTCCATTTGGTTCTTTGTAGTTGTAAGTGCAGCGATAGGGGTGAAAAAACATTTACTTCATCGGTCATTAATGTTGTCGCTAGTGAGTTCTCTCATATTCACGTGTGATTATAAAATTTATTAAAACTTTTTCTAATAAAAGAAAGAAATGCTTACATTCTATCATTTTTATTGACCGAAGAATATATGTCATAAAATTAATCAGAATTAATTACAGCTCTAATTAAAGGTGGATAGGAATAACAAGTCCCTCTACCAGTCGATGAGCTAGCTACTCTAGCAATTAAATGAGTAGCATGGTTCACAAAACGACATGTATAAACTAATCTAAAATGTCTAAATTGCATAGTAAGGTCCAAACAATCATTGAGAATAAAACACATAGGAGAGAAAAAAAGAAGAAGGCTAATTATTCAAAGCGTTAACCACGTTGATGATATTAGATTCCGTAATGATGTTGTCGTAGTTATTTTTTTTGATCCAGCCCAATGCCTATTTGCAGCTCATTGCTTCAGCCACGAATGGATCACCGCCGCCTTGATCAAACACGAACAAGCAGCAACCACACCTTCACTAGAGTCACAGAATACACCTACATTATATAATTTTTTTTTGAAAAACCCTAGGAGGGATAGTGTATCCCTCTAACAGCTAAACGTTTGGAGCGGGTGAAAATTTTGGGACAGAGTACCAAACTAGGTTGGTTCCTCTGCTTGCCTACGAAACACCCACTCGTCTTTTTATTAATAATGGTTCTCAAAACAAGAACCAGCAATAATTACAACGCATGTTACAAAATAAGAAAGCTCGGATTTGTAAAGAGATCCGAGACTGAAAAACAAATAGTCGCTTTTGAGAATTAAAAAGAAACCAGCCCTAATTAATGCTACCCACTAGTATATCCCTATTCTTACTCACACCTTCAAATATTAGTTTGTTCCGCCTCTTCAATAAATTCCATGAAATGATAAACCATAGCGAAGATCCAAACTCATGATAAACACCTCTTCTGAAGAATGAACACTATAGTTGTAAAAAAGTGTAACCTAAATGCAGCATTACAAATGAAATTCCTAGCCATTTGAAAGCATCCCTCCATACTCTGAAGCTCTCCTGGCATATAAAGAGATAATGGTTTAAGGATTCCGTGCAATTATAAAAGGGGCAAGTGTCAGAGGTGACTGAGTTACAACCCCGGTTCCATAAAAATTCATGCGTAGGTAGCCTTTCATGAAAAATAAGCCAGCCAAAGAATTCGATTTTAGGTAATATAACCGCATCCCAAATAAGATTATAGTCTTTTGAAAGTTGAATCCAACATTCCTGTTGATAATGTCGATGAAAGAAAGAAGCAGCTGAAAATTCCTTTTTTGCACCTATATCCCATAAAAATCGATCATCAATAGACCCAAACGTGTGCTGCCCCGTGACTTCTGAGAAAATTAAAAGGGTTAGACAATATAGCCCAATCTATGTCTTCAAATCCATACAATGCTGCTGCCCTATAATCCGTAAACTCTGTTTCCAAAAGGGTCGAGTTTGTGGCTGGTTGGCAAAGAGAAAATGGCACCCCTCAGCAATAGTAGAGAATTTTCTATTACAGAGAACAAATAAATCCGGGTAGATGGACTTGAGAGGGGAATTGGTGGTCCAATTGTCATGTCAAAATAATCCCATTCGCCCATCTCCAATTCAAAGTCGCACAAATGCATTAAAAAATTCCCAATTCCCTTCAGTTTT
Organism: Euphorbia pulcherrima; assembly: GCA_947683365.1. Lineage (NCBI taxonomy): Eukaryota > Viridiplantae > Streptophyta > Magnoliopsida > Malpighiales > Euphorbiaceae > Euphorbia > Euphorbia pulcherrima. The sequence goes on from CANTUS010000008.1 coordinate 3,281,369, forward strand.
GTAATAGCATTTTAAGATCCCATGCCACATTGGTGACAAAGCTTTAGGGTCTTGAGTGACCAAATCATGCCACGAACTTATTCCATATCTATAGACGCAATAGGTGTATTATAGGGAGTTCAAATCTGCAACTGTCATTTTCCAAAACCATTTAAAAAGCAAGCTGGTATTGGCAAGCTTAAGGTCTCGAATTGGTAAACCTCCCAAATGTCGCGGTAAATAAATAGTGTCCCAGCTTACTTTGCAAATGCTGTTTATGTTTGAGTCACCTCGCCATAAAAAATTACGTATGAGACGATTTATAACAACAATCACTGAGGGGGGGGGGGAATTCTAAAAAGAGAGCATAGATAAATTAGGAGAGAGGATAGTACCGATATAATGAGAATAGTTCTTCCAGCGTAAAATAAACACTTACCCTTCCAATTGGCTAATCGATTCTTGAATTTTGTGATCAACGGGTCCCAAGCCGTAGTAGGGGGTTAATTTATGCAAAGAGGCACACCCAAATATTTGATAGGGAATTTTTCCATCCCACATCCAAACCAAGCTGCATATGAAGCTAGAGAGCATTCGGGAACATTAATGCCCATTAATGCGCTCTTATGAAAATTTATGCGAAGTCCAAAAATTAGTTCAAAGCATCTCAGAATGCGAATAAAGCTCGGGATAATAGATTCCTCTGCCGATAAAAAACAAATAGGATCATCTGCGAACTATAATAATAAAATATCAGGGAGAGTTTCCTCAAGACGAAAGCCAGGTAAGATGCCTTCCCTGATACTGCATTCTATAAGCTATTTTAAACCCTCAACGGCAAGCACAAAAATGAACGGTTAAAGAGGGTCTCCCTGCTTCATGCCTCTTTTAATTTTTATAGGTGCACCGGGTGTGCCATTAATCAAGACCGAGGTTGTGGAGTTTTTCCTATAGTTCGAAAGCCAGGCAATCCATTTTTTGTCAAAAACCATTCTAGTAAGAACCACATCTATATACTTCCATGAGATACTATCAAATGCTTTGTGAAAAACTAGTTTTAAGGTTAGGCATGGTTTTCGGTTAACATACAGGTCCTGAATAATCTCAGCTGCAAAAAATAAGCATTCATTGATACTTTTTTCCTTTAGCAAATACAAACTGATTATTCAAGATTAAAGAAGGGAGAACGGCTTGTAATCGAATAGATAGTAGTTTAGCAATAATTTTGTAAACTCCGTGAATAAGAGAAATCGGTCTAAAGTTATTCAAAGAACATGAACCTGAAACCTTTGGAACTAACACTATAAATGATGATTTTATAAAGTCGGGCAGTCGAGATGTATCGTGAAATAGATAAAAAACACCCATAAATTCAGACTTCAGATCTTCCCAAAATTGTTTATAAAAGAAAAAATTAAAATCGTTGGGTCTAGGTGCTTTATTCTCACCGCATTGTCAAATGCAATTCCAGACTTCATGCTTGAATGGGGCTGTTAGAGTAGTATTTTGTTGAGCATTAATGATTTTGAACTAAAGTTTCTGAAGGGAGAAAGGAATATCATGAGATGCTTTAAAGAGTAGTTCAAAGAAAGAACGGATATGATTTGAGATAGCTTGTGGAACGGTGATAATCTCCCCCTCAATGTCCAGCTGGGTAATTAAATTATTGCGAAATCTAGCTGAAGCTATGCGATGAAAGAAAGCCATGTTGTTATCCCCTAAGAGAGTCCAGTTAACCCTTGACTATTGGTGCCTCAACTTTTCTAAATTTTCTCGACGTTGAAGGAGCAGAGAATGATGATTGCTAAACTCTGAATGCTGCATAAACATATGAGGCCGCAAAACACTACTGGAAGTTAGTGTCAAAATTTTCTTTACCAATTCTGAAATTTTATGATTCAAATCCCAAAAATTTGCCACGTGCCATGGCCTAATAGTCGAATCCAGTTTTTATAACTTAAAGGAGATATCCCTATCAGAGTGGGCAATACAAATAGAATGCCAAGAGCTTTGAAATAATGGTAAAAATTTAGCATTATCCCACCACAAGTTAAGTGTTCTAAAAGGCCTCGGTCCTAAGGTAGGGGAAATATAGGAGCGGAACAAAACAAGTAGATGATTAGATAAAGTGGTTTTTATCGTTGATATGGACATAGTCGGCTAGATATCTAGAATACCAACTGAAGTAAGAACCCTATCAATACGAAAGTAGGATATCCTGTTGTGCTAAGTGTAATCACGACCCTGTAGAGGATGATCCTGAAGCTCCCCTTCTAGGATAAAATCCTAAAAAGCAGGAATAGAGGGGGTAGATTTGTCCCCACCTCGTTCAGATGCTTGCAAAACCTCATTAAAATCCCTACAGACTAGTACATTATACAGATCTCGAATAACGGGTAAAATTTCCCTCTACAGTTCTTTTCTATCTGAATGACTAGTTGGCACATATAGACTCAAAACATGAAAATCAATTTAGTGCATAGTGAATTTAAGTAATGCCCATCTAGAAGTAGAATGAGTAGCCAAACCCTGGAGAAGGGCTGAATTCTAAGAGAATAAAATCCCCCCCGAAAGACCAATAGAAGGGACATAGTGGTAGGCAAAATCATTATGACCCCAATAGCGACGAAATACCAAATCAAAAATCCGTTTGATTTTCATCTCTAGTAAAATAAAAAATTTCAGATTATGCTTAAAAATGCAAGATGACATGAATTGCTGTTTAGAACCCCCATTAATACCCTCACGACAATTCCAACACAAAAAAGCTAACGACATGAGTACTGAAAAATACCTTATCAAGAAAGAAAACCTGTCAATCAACCAGATTATCCATTGCCGCCAAAATAGTTACTTCGTGGCGTGGTTTGAATATTCCAAGCTTGTTTCCCATCTCTATAGTAAGTTGCTTTTCCCTATTTGGCTCACGTTATGACTGAGATAGAATGATAATTTGATTCATGTTTGAGATGTCCGGTCCTAAGGAGACCGAATCTGCAGATGGATGTGTAGAAACAACATGTAAAGCTTCAGACAGACGTATAGGAATAGGATCCATGACGGGCTCATTAGTTTCTGGAACAAAACTACCATGAAATGCAGATTTGTCTTGGAGTGGAATGACTTGCAAATTTTCTGAGCTCCCTGGTTGTATTTCTGCTTGGAGAGATTCATTAGAAGAATTGGGGTCACTGGAAATCTCACTTGAATCAGACTGATCATCTGAATCATAATCACTACAGTGTTCACATCCCACTCCTTGTCACAGATTAGTGTGGACTGGGATCTCCCTTGAATCAATAAAAACTTTAAACGTAAGGTTAGTGGTTCCAATAGGGACCAAAACAAGACAGGATACCACATCTAGAAGATCGGGACAATTGAATTCAAAATCCAGAGAGATAATTCGGCCAAAAGAAGCAGCTAGTTATCTAATCAGCTTCTCCCCGATCAAAACCGGAGGGATACCTAGGAAATCCACATATATAATGCATTCGGTTGGTGAAAATTGAGCCAATAAGAACTTCACATCCTTGAAGATATGATGCAAAACCTTCTAGTCACCACCTACAAATTCATGCATAGTATTTATCGAGTTAAATGAAACAATAACGGAATCCCTACCTACTGGAGCAGCAAAAGCAACATCAAAACCCTGTTCATGTAATAATTCATAAGTAATTCGAATATTTGAGATAGTAGCCAGAGAGGCCAAGCATGACTTATCTTTCCAAGGGGCCACCTCAGTAATCAGTTCATGGCCCCTAGGTGAAACAGCCTTGGAAGGTTGCGAAACTTGTTGAACAGGAATCGGGTTGACTGAAAACGCATCAATGGAAGTCTTTGGTTCTACAACTATCCTCGCATACAATTTCTCTCCTCTTAAAGATTCACGGAATTTCAGTTTCTGTCTCTGAGTCTTATGAGGATCCGGGATCGGATTGCGAACTTTGGGTGGTTCCGCCAATCCCGAGTATCTTGCCTTGAAAGCATGAAGTTGAACAATTCCAATGCAACTAAATTCAATCTGTCTAAGACTTTATGAATCGGTAAAGAATCATCCGAGGTTAGGAAGAAAAAATGCAGGTTCCTTGCATTCTTCTTCCTTGCTACGTAAACTCGTCCAGTGATCCCGTGTTTCTTAAAAACCCTGCGCATGGAGTCAGCGCCATATGCGTTTGAGAAATTCTCGAAGTAAAGCCTATTATGGGTAAACTGCCGAGAGCTAGGGTTAGGGTTCTGATGCAAAGGTCGGGCCGCCAGGGGGCGACAGTGGAGAGAGTCATTATGGGAGGGGTTATAGAGTGAGGGACGGTGCTGGTTGTTGGAGTGGTGGTGGTAAAAGGAACGACAATCGTTGTCATGGTGATAGTTGAAATTCTGGTGATGGTTGGAGGAACGATGGTGGTGATGGTTCAAATCATGATGAGGGTAATGGTGGTGAGTAGAGGCGGGGTGGTGGGAGTGAGGGCGGCAGTGGTGTTTGACATCACGGTGGTGGGTGTGGCGGCTGAAAAAGGTGGCTGGCCTAGGTTCCTAGGGATTCTGTCCATCGCTTATGGTGGCTAATTAATGAGGTATTATACCTACATTATATAATTTACTTAATCATACATGTAATTTTGCGGAAAACAAATATATGAAAAAAAATTACTTCTTCAATTATTAAACTTAAAACGAGCTCTCTCTAATCATGTCGATAATTATACAATCTATTGAAAAGTTGTATTTTTTGTTATATCATTTTTGTTATTTTAAGTTATTTTTAGTGGATTCTATATGAAAAAACATTTACTTCATCGATCATTAACCTTGTCGTTTGTTACAAATCTCTCATATCATGTTCGTCAGCTAAGAAAGACATACTTAGTAACTTAGTTATATCATTTATTTGTCGTATGTTGTTTTTAGTAATATCTTTTTTTACTGGAGTTTTTAGTAATATCTATATGAAGAAAGTTAATAATTAATTTTGTGGTATGTTGTAATGAAATATATACTTTGCTACATATAGTAAAATCCATATGAAGGAATATTTACTTCATCAATCATTGAGATCTTGTCTTAATCTATGATAACTTCGCTCGTATCACATTCAATAACTATACGATCAATCGAAAGTTTGTCGAATAAAGAAAGATATACTTTATTGTATCATTTATTTTGTCGTATGATATATATATATATATATATATATATATATATATATATATATATGATTTTGTCATAGCTAAGAAATTTTTTTAGTAAAATCTATATGAAGAAACGCCTACTTCATCAACCATTAATAATCTTGTCGTATATTATAATGAGTTCTCTCATATCATGTTCAATAGTTATACAATCTAACAAAAGTTTTCGAATAAAAAATACATACTTCGATTTTGTAGTTTCAAAGATTATTCTACATGTCTTGCATCATTGGAGAGACATTTTTATTATTATTATTTTTGGTAAGTAATTTGAGATTTCTCTTTGTATGACTTATTACTAGGGAGATTTAGAAGCCAACCCATTAGTCAGATTTCAATAATTTATAATTAACTCGAAATGGTTTATATAAAGGAATTAATTTGTCACTTTATCATATGGTAAGAACTCTTTTTATGAAATTTGATACTGTTATTTCTTATATGTAACCATGAATTCCTAGAGGTTTTTCTCTATGCAAGTTTTTGTCCTCTTTTTGGGGACTATTTACAATTTCAGATAGGTTGCTGTTGAGTTTTGTAAATAACATGAATATTCACTAAAGTTCTGGGTGTAGGAAATACATTTTTGTTCGAGTCAAAAAAAATAATTGTCATTATTCCGTGAAATTGCAGTGAAGCTCCACGATTTTGCCAATAATTATTATATTTTATAGCAAAAAATAACACTACATTTCCTTTTGGGTTTAATTCATAATTTTTTTTAATGAATATACCCTGAACGCGGTTAATGCGGCTGGTCCGTGCGTTTATTAAATTAATAATGCTAATCACAAGATATGATCAACCAAATCAAGTACATGAGACTAGCAATTGCGAGTAAGTAAATACATCAGAAATAGCGAAGCCCATATTACGCCGCTTACAAGTAAATAAAAACAGATTATAATAGATACTTGTAACAAGTATATCCTCCGATGTGTCGACACCCTCAAAGACCATCTTGTTCCGTCGTTTCCAAATAGACCATGAGATCACGAACCATAGTGCTATAGCAAATTCACGTTTCGGACCCGCAACAAAATACGAACTCCATAGTTCCAAAAACTGCCATGGCGAAGATGGAATAGGTAGCGGAATCTCGAATAAACGAAGAAGCTGGTGCCAAAAACTAAGGCTTTGCGGACAAAAGAATATAGCATGTGTTGTCGTCTCGCTATCCGTGAAAAAGGGACATACATCATTCTCTACAGCCTTACTTCCCCTCATATGCAACATTGTTTTTGTTGGTAAGCTATTACGGAACAATAGCCAACAAAAAAATCGATTCTTCGGTATGATGGTAGATTCCCAAATTCTTCTAAATTTGAGAGGGGGTGCGTCCCACCTTGGTAAGCGATAATACGCAAGACAAATGGATCTCGCTGAATAACCATTATTGGTCTCACACACCCATGTTAGTTTGTCCGCCACCCATGGAAAATTACACGCCAAGCTGATATCTCCCGTTGAACTCGAACCAATCACTCGAAAAAGAGATGTACATGCCTCATATATCCATGTTCTCAGCTGCCGACAACGATCCCTAGCTGTGATTCGTAGATTCCTTTTCCAAAACGGTCTACCGAAAGGATCTGCCCCTAGCAAGTACTCACAACCTTGTTGCACCGTGCAAGACTTCCTATTACAAAGAGAATAGATATCCGAAAAAAGAATGCAAAGGGGATGATCCGAGGTCCAGTTATCATGCCAAAAGGATGCCATAGTCCCGTTGCCCATAACGACTCTTGAGTTATTTTTTAAGAGGGTCCAAAATGATCCATCCTTCATGCACACCGAATACACACCTTTCCGAATAGGGGTTAGATTTCGTAATTCATCCCTTTCAAAAGCCATCGACGAGTCAAAACCATAGCGTCGTACACAAACGTCGTACCATAACGAGTATTGGTTCAACTCTCATAGTCTCCAAAGCCACTTTAATAATAAACTGCAATTAACGAGCCTCAAGTCCCTAATATATAAGCCTCCTAATTCCTTAGGCAACACAACCGTACTCCAAGCAACCTTAGACATGCCTCTTGTACACGCATCTCCCTTCCACAGGAAGTTCCTTATTAAACAATTTAGCATTTTATATAAGGCCAGAAGATAAATTGGAAGCGATGATAACACTGATTTAATCAACACAAGTCGGCCTCCATACAATAAGCAGTTCCCCTTCCAACCCGCTAGTCAGTTCTGTAACTTCACCACTAAAGGATTCCAAGATGAGACCGGTAATCTCTTCCAATTGATAGGGGCTCCCAGGCACGTGATCGGAAATTTCTCAACTTTACAACCAACAAAATCAGCACACGCCTATAACATATAATCCTGGACATTGATCCTCATTATCGAACTCTTGCCATAATTAATCCTTAGACCCAAAATTATTTCAAAGCATCAAAGTACTCTAATGAACACAGGCAAAATATCCACGTTAGAAGGTAAGAAACATATAGTATCATTGGCGAATTGCAATACCAAAATATCCCTTGAAGAGCCGTCAACCCTGAACGTAGGCAGTAGGCCATCCCTAACACTCGCATCTAGCAACTGTTTTAGTCCCTCAACAGCCAACTGAAAGATAAAAGGAGATAATGGGTCTCCTTGTTTAACTCCTCTTCGAATACTAATTTGATTAGTCGGGATCCCATTAACAAGAATTGAAGTAGATGACTGTCTTCTGCAATTCCTCAGCCATGGAATTCACTTAGCATCGAACCTCATTCTTTTCATTCCCTCATCAATATAAGTCCAGGATACACTATCATAAGCTTTCTGAAAGTCTACTTTCAAAACTAAGCAAGATTGCCTCCGATAATGAATTATGTGTAGCACTTCTGAGGCAATAAATGAGCACTTATGAATGTTCCGTCCCTTGATGAAACCAAATTGTGATTCCAAAATAAGTTCTGACAAACAGGGTTGTAATCGGTTTGCTAGCACTTTCGCTACAAGTTCATACATCCTATGGATTAGTGCAATCAGTCGATAATTAGATAATGAACACGACCCAGGTACTTTTGGGATTAACACCGTGTACGACATCTTAATAGCTTCGGGCAGCCTGTTCGACGTGTAAAAATTATCAAACAACCGCAATATATCCCTTCTAAGATCAGCCCAAAACCTCTTATAAAAATAAAAGTTAAACCCCTCTGTACCCGGAGCCTTGTTGTCCTCACAAGAACAAAGCGCACCCCAAATTTCTTCTTCTGAAAAATTCACCGTCAAACGATTGTTCGAGGCAATATCCATCGATCTAAAGTTCAATGATCTCAACGAAAATGGTACCACCTGCCGTTCACTAAATAAATCCGAATAGAAGCCCCTAATTTTATTAACGATCACTCCCTGGTCGCTCACCGATTCCCCATCCACTTGAAGTTGATTTATAGCATTATTTCTAGCTCTTGCCGAAGCTATCCTATAAAAATATCATGTGTTTTCATCTCCCAATAATACCCATGAGACTTTCGATTGCTGATGTTTAACGTTCTCCAAATTCTTCCTTATGGTGCACAAATCAGCCTTACAACTTAAAGATTCGATACTATTACCCCATCCACTGGCCGACTAGCCCAACTCGATATAAGACTAATTACACATCCCTCAAGTTCCCGAATTCTTTCTTCTAGTCGTCCGAAATCATCAATGTGCCATGGCTGAATGAAGTCTTTCAACTTACACAATTTGAAATGAATGTCACGGTCTAGGAAAGTCGAGCTAAGAAGGGCCCATTTTTTTCTTAAGAACGGCAAGAAGGCATTATTATCCCACCACACATTGAGAGAACGGAACGGTCTCCTGCTCCCAACTCTAGCTGGATGTGACATGAAAATGATAGGAAAGTGATCTGGAAGTGTCGAATCTACGGTGAAGACGTGCATATACGGCCAGAGATCTAACATCACACACGAAACAAGAACCCGGTCTATCCTAGAAAAAGATAGAGAATTCGCCCACGTGCAATCTCTCCCATTAAGAGGTAGATCATAGAGAGCATAATTATCTATAAAATCTCGAAATTCCATCATCGAGTTCGTTGAATCCCCCCCAAACCTCTCAAAAGCATGCAAAATCTCATTAAAGTCTTATCTTCTATTTTCCTGATCATTATAAGCATAAACACAAACAAGATGGACTTCAATCTGAGATGAGCTCAATCGAATGATAACCCATCTCTCAGACTCCTGTATAACTAGGCTTCAGAATAATACAGAATTCCATGAGACTATAATTCCCCCCGAAGGGCCAATGGCCGATACTTAATGAGATCCAAAATCATTATGCCCCCAAAATTGCCTAATTACCTGGTCCAACACCCCCCACAGACTTCGTTTCTAATAAAACAAATGCATACAAGTTCCATTTTCTAGCCAAAGATTTTACTAACACCTATTTCCCCCCATTGTGGAGGCCCTCTCGACAATTCTAACTCAAGAAATTAAATGAAATTAATCATAAAATACCTTGCATCGTGATCGTTTAAGCCGTGCGTGATGCCAAAGCCTGTAAAATAACCTTGGCGTGCTTGTCTTTATAAACCCCCCAATTTCTTCCCTACCTCAAAGGTCTCCCTATTTTTTAATATGCTCGATGGTCTCGCTTTAGATCGGGTAATAACTCTATTTCTGTTAGCTATATCCGGTCCCGAGGTGTCCGAACTCAAAGTCATTCTTGAAGTTGTTCCTTGCTTGACCGTTGCACCTATGTGTCTAAATACATTCGTAGGTAGATCCCAGCGTGTATAATTCACCCGATTCACCGTACCCCCACTATAATCTGAATTATCGTTGGATGTACTCGAGATAGCATTCTGTGGATGACCCTATGAGTTCTCCTTTCCTAGCTGAATACCCTGGTTACCCTGAGAAGACACGGATCTTTACAGGATAGAAATTTCAGCGACTCCTTCCTTCAAAACCGAAGTCCGTAAATCTGAGCTAGAGACTCGCCCAGCCGAAATTCCCAGAGAAGGATTGCTGGGGACACTGTCAGTTAACCTATTTTCCCCTATTCTGGAGCCCATATTCTGGACTTGATGGACAAAAAATTTCAGCCTTCTCCCCCACCCCTACGGGACTGGGAGCACTATCAGTCAACCCAATTAAACCATCATCCTGATTCAAGATAGAAATTTTAACTCCATCATCACTAGGGGGTAAGGAGCTAGGGACACTATCAGTCAACCTAATAGGACCTGGCCCATGCTGTTGGACAGAAATTTTAGCTCCGTCAAATTTCTGAGGACCGAAACTGGGTACACTGTCAGTTAACCCAATATAAGCAAGACAATAGTGTTGGCCAGAAATTTCAGCTCCATCTTTTTTGCACAAAAAAGGGCTGGGTACACTGTCAGTCAACCCGATAGAACCCACTATAATTTTGGACAGAAATTTCAGCTCTAACTTTGTGGAGTTGGGGACACTGTTAGTCAACCCAATAAGCATCCTAGCCTGGTGCTCGACAGAAATTTCAGCATCATCCTTTACAGAGGGAGGATGAGAGCCGGGGACATTGTCAGTCAACTCAAAACCTTTTTATCGTGTAGAGTTTGTCTCTAAGGGCAGCCGTCCACTCCTAGATGAGTCCAAAGATGAATTCCTATCACATGCAATAACCTGTCTGAAATTAATAGTAACCATGCATTCCTTATCTCCCCACAGCAGTGAGATCTTTCGGTTAGAGCTATCAATAGGCGTAGATACTAAGCAAGATACCACATCCAAATGATTAGGGCAAAGGTAGTTAAAATCATGTATTACAAGTGATCCAAACTCAGCTGTGAGCTTGTTGATTAGTTGCTCGGTAATCAAAGCAGGAGGAATCCCCAAAAAATCCACATAAAAGAGACATTCGGTTGGAATAAAATTAACCAAGAAATCCACACATTCTGAAAAGATATCCTGAAGATGACTCCAATCCCCCTCAAGGAAAGCTATCTTTGCATCAGATGAAAGGAAAGACATAACCACTTGATTACCACCCGCTGGAGTAATAAAATCAAAAGCAAAATTTCTGTTCGACACCATCTCCATCAAGTCTGGAATAACCGAAATATCCTTTACACGGAGCAGACAAGCAAATCTTGGCCAAATCGATAATCGGTCTTGGCTCTGCTTAAGCATGGGGGGGTGTTGATGAGGTATAGCCTGTTTACCTGGTGAAGGATATTTGGCTTTAAAGGCACGCATCCTGATATAACCAATCATAACTGCATTCAATCTGTAAAGAGCATCATGCATAGGGATAGACCCATCGATAGAGACAAAACTGAAATTCAGATTCTTCGCATTTTTCCGCCTTGCAACAAAAACCTCCCCTATAACTCTATATTTCAAAAAAATGCTCTTTAAAGCCGCTGCATCATGGCTGTTTGGGAAATTTTTGAAGTAAATCCTATTACTAAATAGGCGATTATGATCTTGCCTATCCCGATAATTTCTTGGATGAACTATGGCTCAAACTAAATGTCGAATTGCACATCAGAAAAGGAAAAAACCAATCGAAAATGAAACCAATGATGATGAAGTTGATGAAGAAGCGAGATGCAATCACCGGCGAGACCGACTACCACGCAATTTGCCACCCAGACCTAAATCCCGAACTCTGTTCCTACTCTCTCACAATTGTCGTTCAAGACCTGATTTCAACCAATTTACGGATGAAGTGACGGAGAGAACATCGAAGGGACCGGCGGTGAAGTACGCGATCGAGAAATCATACGACAGTCAACTCCTAGCCGCCCGATCTCCGCCGCGCAGGACCTTTGACCACCCCGAGCTACTCTAGCTCACCACTCCTATATCAAAATGAATGCGGCACTGACAACATACCGACTTTCACTTCTGCTTCGAAGCCAATGGAAGGAAAATAGAAGGCGGCGATGGCTCTCTGTGACTGAACTAGAGGTGAAGGCGGCAATTGATGGCGGCAGCAAAGGTGGCAGATTGATGGCGGCAGGCAGCTCTATTTTTTTTCTTTTTTCTGTGTCGGAACTGTAGCCGGTGCCGCCGCTTCTATTGCTAGAAGGACCGCCTCCAGTTCTTTTGCTTGAAGCACCGCCTCAAATCGTTTTCCCGGAAGCACCACAGATTTTTTCAACATGAGCAATAAACCATTCTATTTTTTCTGTACGACACTCGTTCCTTTGTCTCTTATCTCTTGTCTCAGTTGGAGCAGTGTTTTTCCTAGTGAAATGCGGTGGCCGATCAAAGTTCCTATTGCAAGAGTTGCGTGTTCTGAATATCACCTCAGATCGGAGAATCCAGTTAGATTTCCATAATACACTCCAAATCTGCAGCCAAATGGGATTTTAACGCCGGATCTTATTACCAAGGGGCATCGGTGAGTTTCTACTTGACGCCGATCATCATCGCCTGAAAAGTGGAAAGCTGAAGTTGTTTCCTCAGTTGCATTGGTAACTTCAAAACCAAGACCATTGATGAAACTCTAGGCTCCGATGATGCCGCATTGAGTGGAGGAGCAGTAGGAATCAACGAAATCAGAGGTGGCAGTGGAATTGAAGGAGGGACGACAGAAACTCCTAAAACTGTAGAGAGCACTGTGCTTATTCAGAGAGCACTGTGCTCATTCAAATCTTCCATACTTTCTCTCTCCTCCTTTCTCTCTCTTCACACTATTTAGAATAATATAAATACTAAGATTGAGCCTAACCTGTCAGCTTAAGCTTTTAGGTGAGACGGTTCTATGACATGGTATCAGGGCACCTTAGACCTGAAGGTCGAGGGTTCGGATCTCGACAGCTCCATTTGTGGAATTATATTGCAATACATAGCAGAATGGGACTGTGTTGTACCCGCTTCAAGCCCAGGGAGCATTCGCGTGCAGGGGAATGTTAGGAATAATATAAATACTATGAGTGGGCCTAACATGTCAGCTTAAGCTTTTGGGTGAGACGGTTCCTTGACATGGTATCAGGGCACCTTAGACCTAAAGGTCGAGGGTTCGGATCCCGGTAGCTCCTTTTGTGGAATTATATTGCAACACATAGCAGAATGGGTCTGTGTTGTACCAGCTTCAAGCCCAGGGGGCATTCGCGTGCGGGGGAGTGTTAGGAATAATATAAATACTACGATTGGGCCTAGCCTATCAGCTTAAGCTTTTGGGTGAGACCGTTCCATGACAATAATCAGCTTAGAAGTACAAAGTTAATTAATTAAAATAACACTTTTGATATTAAAGAAAACAGTTGCAGCAAATCAAGTCCACGAAAACAAAAAAATAATTAAGAACAAGATAAATATCTAGATTACAATATTCATTTTACTTGGATAATTTTACCATGTATAAAGCTTCATATTTCTTCATATATCTCAGATTCACTTGTAAACCATTCGACTCTACATATCAGATTCTCAACCTTATATCACGAGTTTTAGAATAACTCCTTTTTTTCAGCAGAATGAAAAGCAGACCAATACATTGACCAAACCTGAATCGATATATGGATGATTATCTAAAATAAAACACTTTTACATAAATCAAACTGTTATGAAATTAATTTTAATTAGATCGAATAACCATCACTAAACCAACCTAATTAATTTAACCAAACAGCAAAACCCCAGTCTTTGGAATTAAACCCCAGTCTTCAAATCAAACACCCAAACTAATAAAATAACCCCAACACTATTTATTAAACAAACTATAATAGTCCGACAAAAGCTTATTGAAACCCTAGCCTCAATTCAAGGTCTAAGATCATCGGAGGTTGTCTCAAGCTGAGCTCAAGATCAATAGCGGAATTATCGAGGGCACCAGCTAATTCATCTCCAGCCGCCCTGATTGCAGCTAATTCCTTGGCCTTAATTTCAGCCAAACTCTCCCACTCTCCAAATAAGTTTCGAGTGAGCAGATTCAGGCGGTATTGTTCATCATCCTCCGGAATTATGGTATGGACTCCAGCCGAAGGTGGACCGTTAACGCCCGAGGGCGATCTGGGATTATCATGGCAGGATGATAGCTGTGCAGCAGAGGGGAAGCTTCCATAGCAGAGACCGCAATGGAGTCCTGCCCTAGGAGCTGATGATGGGGATGAATCTGAGTTTATTACCATTGACAGAGATTAGAGGGACAGAAATTAAGAGAGAAAAGAAGATGATGGATATTGGAATGCAGTGAGGAAATCATTCATGCTATTCTTGCTATATAAAGGGAAAAAATGAGGTAACGTGTGATATATTTGAACTGAATTGAGCATATTTTGGTGTAAATATATATAGGAGCTAAAAAAAACATTGAGATCAGAGGCATAGTTATAGTCAAGGTTTCCTACCCTCCCTATTAATGTGTTTAGTGAGATTTGAACCTTGTTCTCCTCCCACACACTCAGTCTAGATTGTCAACTGAGCTACATTTTATAGGTATAACTGAGTTTATTTAAATACATGTTCGAGTCCACATTCGAGTGGAGTTTAATGGAATTTTTTTTTCTTATTATTATGAGCCCAATGAGGCAATTTTTTTTAGAAAATACATGTACAAGAAACATGGGTATTTCTTTTATATTTATATATATACTCGGGCCCATAGTAAAAGTTGTATAAACAGAGCGATTATGGTTCTCTAAAGTTGAAGATCGATAAAGTTATATATTTTAACTAATCTCAACTATCTATTGAGTTTTAAATTGAAAATTCTAATCCCAACCACAATATATTCAATTTTTATAAGAAAAAAACGTACACTAAAACAATTATATATATAATTGTTATGGATAGTTGGTTAGAAGTAAAAATTTTATATGTTTCTCTTATTAATTTCTTCAATAAGTTGAATATATTCTTCTTATTTTAACAATATTAGGTTAAAACTTTGACAAAATTGTCTTAAGGAAGTTGGAATATTAATATTGAACTTTCACATATTTTGAAGGGAAGTAAAAAGATATCAGAGTTTATTGGATGGATTTTTTCATACTTTCAATTCGATTTTGTGATGAATATAAATGTGAATCATACTCCAATTTAGTCTTGCATATTAGTAAAACTTGTATTACGTATCGGTTAACATGTACTATATAGCCCATATAAGATAAACCCGTGTTAAATTTGCTGATATTATCAAAATAAAAAGATTTTGTCTTTAATGTGATGAAAATATAATTAGGGAACATTGTGATAACTATTAAAGTTAAAGGAGTTCAAAATGTATTTTTTATTTAAATATAGATGAATTTTGCTTTTTGTATACAGACCCAAGCTTAAAATAATAAGACAACGAAAACTCATGTTATTTATATGAGAAATAAAATGATTACAGTCGATAGGATTTTAAGTTATTTTGATAGGTTCTTATTTTTATTTTCTTACAGCTAAATTAGCTCGAATTAGAGAAAAGAAACAAAAATAATGGTGTGCTTTTATCTTGTAATGAAAATAAACGAGAAAAATATTATACTTAATTTTTTTAGACAAAGTTACACCTAATTTTAACAAAGGTACTTCAGAAAACAATTTCCTCATACTTTTGCATAGGTATACTTTTATAGTGAATATTTTGTCCATAAAATGAAATATTTTACAAAAATAACAACTAAATATGAGTTATCATAACAATTTAGATAGTCATAAGATGGTCAAATCTTGTTAGGTGAGAAACATTTGGGAGAGCTATGGTCCATATGTATATTTGGATAGTAAAAAAAATTTCCTTATAAACTGAGATACTACTTTGTTTGGTTATTACTATTTTTGGTATGTTTGAAATTATATATTATAAAAGTGGTTTTTAAATCTTTACAATATACCATCTAGTTATGATTTTAAAGTAGGAAAAAAGAAAAACCATGATTTTTTAAAGTTTGGGTTAAATTTTGGAGTAAGATTGACTCAGTCCAAACCTTCTATTTCACAATGGAATGTATGGACTAAAAATGCTTATTTTACTCTCGCTCCTAACTTTACTTTAAAGCTTGGGTCCAACCATAGAGAGTTCTTTTTTAGAATAATATATTTGCTTCAGTTAAATTTTACATAATTATTTGTTCACTTTGAAATAAATTTGGCTTAATTAGTTGCTACGAATATAAGAGATAACTTCATTCTTACTGAATATGATGTACGCATTTAAGGTAATTAGATGCAATATATCTTCATTATATATTAAACAAACCAAGTTAATAGATAATAAAGGAATTTCTTTTATAATATTAATTAATGCAAAGATGTATGTGTAACCGGTGTTATATATATATATATATATATATATATATATATATATATATATATATATATATATATATATATAGGGGTGGAATGGCAGAATTATTTAGGGCACTGTTTTATTCATCTCTAGCCGACCTAATTGCAGTTCATTCCTTGGCCTTAATTTCAGCCAAACTCTCCCACTCTCGAAATAAATTTCGAGTAAGCAGATTCCGGCGGTATCGTTCATCATCTTCAGGAATTATGGTATGGACTCCCGCCGGAGGTGGAGTTGGGAGCAGAAAAAATTCAGTCCGATTGGGACAAACTGTGAATGTTGGTAGTGGGAGGAGAGAAAATGGTTAAGAAGGTAAGTGAGTATTATTGCGGCGGGATGAAAGATCTGCAGCAGAGGGGAAGCTTCTATAGCAGAGACTGCAATGGGGTTCTTCCCTAGGAGCTGATGATGGGGATGAATTTGAGCTCATTGCCATTGATAGAGATTTGTGGGAGAGAAGTTAAGAGAGAAAAGAAGATGATGGATATTAGAATGTAGTAAGGTAATCGTTCAGGCTATTCTTGCTATATAAAGGAAAAAAATGAGGTAACGTTCATTTTAATTTGTGTAGGGACATGAATTAAACTGAACTTATTTCAATGTGAGTGTAGCTTATTTTTTTAGCTATATATATGTAGGTATCTTCATTGAGATAGTCTCGTTCGATGTTTCGTTATAGTTAAAGTTCTTTACCTTTCCCTATTGATGTATTTAGTGAGATAATTGAGCTCTTTTTATAAAGTACGGATGTATTAAATCAAAGCAGATGGACAACACAATTGGAAGGAAAATAATTCCATACCCCAATTACCTCATCAAAATAGACAGCTCGCGCCAAAGTATGGGCAATATTGTTCGAATCACGTTTGACCCAAGTAAAGAGACAAGAAATGAAATGGAGAGATAGAATCTTACAATCCTCAATGATAGAAGAAACATATGAGAAACCAACATCCAAACCTACTAAAAAAATGAAATAAAACCTTATTATCTATCTCAATTACAGTGTGAGAATTGCCATATTGCTTCATCCATGATAAGGCTTCTCGTACCGAAATAGCCTCGGCTTCCAAAATAGAAAGTGTGAAGAAGTGGAAAAGTGCACATTCAAAAATGAATGGGAAATATCCCACATCGCAAATTGGAAGGGAGGGGGCTCTTTATTTTAGTATAAATAAGGCCCCAATGCCTTTAGTTAATCACACCAACAAAAGCCTTCACTTCTCTAAGGCATTTGTACTCCTTTGTCTCTTTCTTTTGTAATATTTCTTAAGGGAGAAATATTGTTTGGGTGGTATAATTTTGGTGTTCGTTTTTTGTTTAGTTTTAGCGGTAGTTTTAATTTGCTAGTTGTTTCCGCCACAATTGGTACCAGAGCGTTGGTTTTAGGGGAAATTAGTATGCGCAGTGCGCCGAATGTGTACTACCGTCGGCACATCAGAAAGTTTTTCCTACTTCCAGTCCTGTTGATTAATAGGCTTTTAGTAAATTTAAAATTATTATTAAAATACTCTTGGTAAAATCTAGAATAATAATAGTATATTATCTCGAGTGAACTGAAAAAATTCTGTCACCAAGCGATAAGAGCTTAAGGAAATTGGTATTCAATTGAGACCATTTGTGACTCGACCAATTACCTGGGAATTTTTTCTAGCATACTTGAGTAATATTATAATTTGTGATTTTACAATTTAATCTGAAATGGAAGAAGAAATACATTCGGAAAGGCACCCACTTCGAATGATTTTTCAAGTATTCTTCAGAGAGCTACTAGAGTAAATTCCAGATTGGTGGTGGAAGTTTTTTATGGAAGTGGGCATTTTGGTACGTGGCAAAATTAGGTTCTAGATGTATTATTTCAACAAGGTCCAGATATTGATGTTGAATGAGAGAAACCAAGTGAAATGTAAGAAGGAGAATGGAAGACCCTCAATCAACTGGCTTTTGGTACAATTCGGTCATGTTTATCTAGAGAACGGAGATATGCATTTTACAAAGAAACCTCAGCTAGAAAACAGATGACGGCACTGGAGGAAAAATTCTTGAAAAAGAGCACTTAGAATAAGCTTCACATGAAGAAAAGGCTGTTCCGATTCACTTACATTCTGGGTACCGCAATCAATGATCACATCACTAGTTACAATCAACTAGTTTGGATGTGACATTTGAAGATAAGGATCTCACCCTGATGTTGTTGGGATCCCTTCTAGAGGATTTTGAGTCCCTCAAAATGACTCTACTCCATGGGAAGGCTACTGTAACTCTCAATGAAGTTTGCGGAGCTTTGTACAGCTATGAATTAAGGAGGAAGGATAAAAGGGAAAGCTCAAATGGATCTACCAAGGCTTTGATTGTTATAAAATTCCAGGGTAACCATTCAAAAGGAAAGAAGCAACGATCAAAGTCAAAATCTAAAATGGGGAGAGATGAATACGCCTTTTATCGTGAAAAGGGGCATTGGAAGAAAGATTGCAATAAGCTGAAAAAGAAAGGCCAATCTGAAAAGGGAAAGACTATTGCAGTAGCTGAATATGATAATAACTCAGATTGTTCACTTGTTCTTTCAGCTCCTACCAACTCTTCTAGTCTTTAGCTTCTTGGTTCACGATGCAGTTATCACATGTATCCTAATCGAGAATGGTTCTATGATTTTAAAGAACTATAAGATGGTGTTGTCTATACAACAAATAATTTTTCTATCAACACACAAGGGGTTGGTTCCATTCGGTTGAAAAACCATGATGGTTCAATCAAAACGTTAAAGGAAGTTCATTATGTGCTAGATTTATCAAAGAATCTCATTTCTGTAGGAGCCCTTGAAGAGAAGGGTTTCAAAGTACAGGAATAAAGTGGAGTAATCAAGATCATTTCTAGTGTATTAGTGGTGTTGAAGGGAGTTTGACAGAATAATAAGTTGTACCACTATCAAGGTACTACTATTATTGGAATTGCAGTAGTGGCTTCTAATGATGAGAAAGAATTGGAAGCAGACAGATTGTGGCATATGCACATGGAGGATGCTGGTGAAAAATCCTTGAATCTTCTTAGGAAACAAGGATTATTGAAAGATGTTCAGGCTTGCAAACTAGATTTTTTTTAGCATTATGTCAAAGGGAAAAAGACAAGGTGAAATTTAGAACTATGATCCATGACACTAACGGTATTCTGGACTATGTTCACTCTAATGTGTGGGGACCTTCCAAGATAGCATCACTTGGAGGGAAGCACTACTATCTGAACTTCGTTGATGATTTTTCCCGATGAATTTAGGTGTATATAATAAAGATTATGGATGAAGTGCTTGGAATTTTCCTTAAGTTGAAAAATATGATGGACACTCAAACAGGTCAAAAGATCAAGCATCTACGAACAAATAATAGTGGGGAGTACATGGCTAGCAGCATTATCAGGCATTTCATAGTCAGGCATACACCACAGTAGAAAGGAGTGGCAAAACGCATGAACTGAACCTTAGTGGAGAAGGTTCGGCGTATGTTGTCCAATGTTGGGTTGGGCAAGCAGCTTTGGGGTGAAGTTGTTACATATGCGAGTCATCTCATTAATTGCCTACCATCTAGTGCTATTGGTGATAAAACACCACTTTAGAAATGGTCTGGAAAACCTGCTACTGATTATGATTCCTTATATATGTTTGGTTCTACTACTTATTATCATGTGAAGGAATCGAAGTTGAATCCTCGTGCAAAGAAATTAATTTTCTTAGGGATCTCCTTGGGAGTAAAAGGATTTCATCTTTGGTGCCTAGAGACAAAGAAGACGATCATCAACAGGGATCGATGTTACCTTTGATGAATCTACCATGTTAAAAAAGGTGACAACTGAATAGATAGATGTTACTCTAAAATACGTGGAGTTTGAATGGTAGATAGTTAGCCCAACAAATGATGAAGAAGATATAAAAACTCCTATAGTAGATGAGGAGTTTGATGAGGAAGAGGTTCAAACCTAAGAACCCCTACAACAACATGAACTAATTGCATTAAGAAAGCCAAAAAGAATAATTAGAAAGCCTGCTCGCTATGTTGATATGGTGGCTTTTGCATCTCCAATTGTAAATGATGACATCCCTACCACTTGTAAAGAAGTAGTCAAAAGTTCAGAAGAAGATAAGTGGAGGAATGCCATGTTTGAAGAAATATAGTTTCTTCAGAAGAATCAGACATGGAAGCTAGCTAATCTTCCAAAGGGAAAGAAGGCAATTGGGTGCAAATGGGTCTATGGAAAGAAAGATGGATTTCCTATGGAGTCTAATGTTCGCTACAAAGAAAGTTGGTAGCTAAAGGCTACGCTCAGACAGAGGGAGTTGAATACAATGAAGTGTTTTTTCCAATCGTTAAACACTCTTCTATCCATATTTTGTTGGCTTTAGTAGTATAGTTAGATCTAGAGCTGGTTTGTAAAAATGGTTTTTTTACATGGAGACTTGGAGGAGGAAATCTATATGGTTCATCCAGAAGGATTCAAAGTTATTGGGAAAGAGAATATGGTTTGTAAACTTGAAAAATCATTGTACGGATTAAAGCAATCTCCGAGGCAGTGGTATAAGTGATTTGACAAGTTTATGTTGAGGGAGAAGTACATAAGAAGTAAATACAATCACTGCGTGTATTTGCGTAAGCTGCAAGATGGATTTTTTATATATCTTCTTCTTTATGTTGATGATATGTTGATAGCCGCCAAGAACTAAGAGAAATTGAGAAGTTAAAGTCTCAATTAAATGAAGAATTTAAAATGAAGGATCTTGGTGAAGCAAGGAAGATTCTTGGCATGGAGATAAGCAGAGATAGAAATTTAGGAAGACTTTGTTTAACTTAGAAGGAATATCTAAGAAGGGTACTAAAGCATTTTGGCATTAATGAGTAGTCAAAACCTGCTAGTACAGCACTTGCTTCTCATTTCAAGCTTAGTGTATCATTATCTCCAAAGGATGCAACAGAGAAAGCGTATATGTCAAAAGTGCCATATGCAAGTGCTATTGGTAGCTAAATGTATGCTATGGTGTATACAAGGCCCAACATTTCACATATAGTTGCGATTGTGAGCAGATATATGCATAATCATGGAAAGTAGCATTAGCAAGCTGTGAAATATATTCTATGGTATATTCTAAACACCGTGGATGTTGGATTTGTATATCAGCATGACAAAGGTGGTCAATATGAAGTTGGATATTGTGATTCCAACTATGCTAGTAATCTAGATAAATATCGATCAACTATTAGTTATGCGTTCACTTTGGCAAAAGCACTAGTATGTTGGAGGTCTACATTATAGTCATCAGTTGCCTTGTCTATGACAGAGGGAGGATATACGGCATATACAGAGGCTGTTAAGGAGGCAATCTGGCTTCAAGGGTTGCTCGGTGAATTGGCTATTCAACAAAAGCACATAAAGGTGCATTGTGATAGTCAGAGTGCTATCATGGTAGCAAAGAATCAAGTTTACCATGCAAGGATAAAGCATATCGATGTTCTTTACCGCTTTAGACGAGAGGTTCTTGAAGAAGGTGGAGTTGTAATCCAGAAGATTCAAACCACTAATAATCCATTTGATATGTTGACAAAGGCAGTAAACCCGATCGAGTTTCAATATTTTTAGGACTTGATCAACACTATTAAAAGTTGAAGACTGATGTAAAGACACTATACAAGATAAGAGATTGAAGATGTGGAACTTTATCAAGGTGGAGATTTGTAAGAAGTGGGAAAGTCCCAAATTCAAAAATGAATGGGAAATATCCCACATCGCAAATTGGAAGGGAAGGGCTCTTTATTTTAGTATTAATAAGGCCTCAATTGCCTTTAGTTAATCACACCAACAAAAGCCTTCACTTCTCTAAGGCATTTGTACTCCTTTGTCTCTTTCTTTTGTAATATTTCCTAAGGGAGAAATATTAATTGGGTAGTTTAATTTTGGTGTTCTTTCTTTGTTTGGTTTTAGCGTTAGTTTTAATTTGCTAGTTGTTTTCGTAATAGAAAGATGGTTTGGTAGAGTTTCGGCTATAGCATAGATAAATTGGCTACCCAAATTACGAACAATAGCAATGTAGCAAACAAAATTACCATCGTCAAATATTGCTGAATCAGCATTGCATTTAAGAAATGGAACAACCGGTGCCTCCCACCCATCAAGTTGCACATTCGCCTCCTGCTGCTGATTATTAACGTCACCTACAACTTGTTCATGACCTGGTCCTTGCTCATTCATTAACTCCACAACTAGCAAAGGCATTTTCAGCATCAAAGAATTGGACTCATGATTTGCCACCATCGCAACGTTTGAATGAGATGATAAAGCAGCTCCAAACTGCTCCATTGCCCTCGATTGAGCATAAATTCGTTGGAAAATCCTTTTGTTTCTGGAGGATCAAATAGACCATAACAAGCAGTAAACCTGTTGCATATACAATAAGGATTTTGTTTGAAACAAACTAGTCAATATAGCTCATGTATAATAAGATAATGCGGAATAGCCAAACCGTGATCAAATAGGTTCCACACACTAAGCATAATTACATAGAAAAATAACATGAGCAACACCTTCATTGCCAAGAAAGCAGGTTTGACAATAAGCATTATCAACACACCGGCGTTGCTTCAGATAAACACGACAATTAATAGTCTAAGAAAATTTGGTATAAGTGTCTCTTTTTTTCCTACACTCAAGCCAGTAAAAGTTGTGAGGAGAATCGCCACACACATACAAAAACAATAATGCTTAAGCCTCAAGTAATGTGGGATGTCCAACACACATCCTCATGCTCAAATTCATTTGGAGCGTGGAGTAAATATTAATGGATGGTCTAACATCATAATTAGACTCTAATATCATGTGAAGATTATTCTAACTCAGCCCAAAAAAATCTCAAATGTCGCCTCAAATATACAAGTAGCAACAATCCTCGTGCCTCAAGCAAACATCTCCAACAAAAGTTATATAAACAAGTAGGTTCCTTTTTTTATAAGAAAAAACACTTTTAGACCCTTAAACTTTTATATATTTTTCTTATTAATTTCTTCGATAAGTTTTTTTTTAATTTGCGCAGATGGGCTTAAAATATATAGGAAGAAAATTCCCCACCCACCCCGGATGTGGTTCTAACCTATGACTTCTAGAAATCACAAATTCAATCTTACCACTACACTAAAACTTCATCACAGAATAAATTCAATTTATAATTAAAACTTTCACATATTTGTCTCGAGGAAGTTGCACTATTTATTGAACTTTCTTATGTTATGACACAATTTTGAAGGAAAGCAAAAGATATTAGAGTTGATCGGAGGGATTTCGTTCATAGTTTCTATTCAATGTTATGGTAAATATAAATAAATTTATACCTCCAATTCAGTCTTACATATAAGTAAAAATCATATTATGTATGTGTTAATACGTACTATGTACCCCATAGAAGATAAATTCGTGTTATATATGCAAATATTATCAAAATAAAAATATTTTGTATTTAATGTGATGAAAAAAATTAATTTTAGTGATCAACTGCCAATTGGTCTACCAGGATGATGTGTTAGGTCTCTTAAGTATTTTATTGTGGTTTCAGGTTCGTTTCTTGGAGATGTGAATGGAATAAACTGGGTTGAGAGTGGCACCCCCTATAGGGGCCTTTTGCAATTATAGATCTGAATTAGTCGACCAGTGGACCAGATACTAAATTATGAAAAAAGAAAAAATATAGGGAACATTGTGAAAATTATTCAAGTTAAAGGTTTTAAAGATGTATTTTTTATTTAAATAGTAAACTAATAAAGGCTTAGAATAATAAACAATTGAAACTCGTGTTATTTTCATGAGAAAAAGAATGATTACTGTTGGCAGGATTTTAAGTAATTTTGATAGGTTCTTCTTTTATTTTTTAACAACTAAATTAGCTCAAATTAGAAAAAGTCAAAAAATAATATGGTGTGGCTTTTGCCTTGTACAGAAAATAAACAAGAAACATCGGGTCACGGATAAAAGTATTTTATTTAATGATACTAAAAAAACTTACACATAATATCAAAAATGGTACTCAAACAAATAAATTTCTCAAATTTCTCCATACATAGTATGAAAATGAAAAGGCGGAATGCATCATTTACCCTTTAAATGTGGTATGAAAAATCAAATGTCACCTCAAACTTACGTACATTTATTCCAGTTTTCCCCCTCAACTTGCCAAAAGTAAACCATTTAACTCTCCTAAGCTGGCTTCACCGATCACGTTTTGGAGAATGTAGTATACTCTCCGCCACATGTCAAAATTTAAAAAGTCAAACCAATGATCATGTGACACGTGGCGTAGAACTTAAAATTTTAAAAAATATACCCAAATCTATTTCTTTAAAATCCCTAAACTTCCAATTATTTCGTTTTAACCATCTTCCTCCTCTCTCAACCTAATTTGAATTCATTTCTCATCCAAATAAAGGCTCTTTAGTCCCTTTTTATACCATTGCCAATTTCATTCCAGCACTCCATTTCTTCCAGCAGTATAAAGTGTTCGTCGATTTCCATTCCGCTTTATCATGTAGCATTTCTACCTTCGCCAATTTCTTCAATTTTCTTCCCTTGTTCATTTCATCTCCTAACTAACCTATGTTGATATATAAAAAATAAATAAACTTAATTCAAAAAATTGAAAAATAAAAGATGCGATAGAAGGAGGTGAACGCAGCTTGCAATATTTAATCAAGTTATGGGCAAAATTGGTTGATTATATTGCAATATGGACAAAGCTATAATTTAATTGGTGGAATGGGCAAACATATCTTGTTGTTGCAGTAGAAACAAGAGGACATGTGCATTGCATGATTGGTTGAACATATTATAGGCAGAGTGGTAAAAAAAATATGGGATTTCAATTATATTAATATCAGCTATCCTGTAGTAATTTCGGCCATTAAGCTCTATATAAGAGCTGATATTTGGGAGTTGTAGGTGTGAGAGTGCTGTGAG
Organism: Euphorbia pulcherrima; assembly: GCA_947683365.1. Taxonomy (NCBI): domain Eukaryota; kingdom Viridiplantae; phylum Streptophyta; class Magnoliopsida; order Malpighiales; family Euphorbiaceae; genus Euphorbia; species Euphorbia pulcherrima. The sequence continues at coordinate 3,306,748 of CANTUS010000008.1, forward strand.
TTTTGAGAATAAAAAGAGGCATCGAGAGTGAAAATAAATAGAGTGAAAGTGAGAACATTTGTAATTGTAGTGTGTAATATTCACAAAAAATAATTTTTGTAGTTCAATTCCAATTATTCCTCTTTAATCCCAACAAAGTAGTACCAGAGCCATTTTGAATTCTGATCTTTTTCCCGAAACATAAATTCCCGAGTGAAAGAAAAATCGAGTTTAATTCCAGGTGTTGCAGTATTTTGAAAGTGTTGCAATAGACTGCTAAAGTGTGTCCAGAGACAGACGAAGGTGTTTCTACAAGTCCATTGTGTTGCGAAAAGTTTCAAAAAGCATCACAATGGACCCTATACCCCTAGAATCAAATTGTCCTCTACAAAAATGAATTCTAATAGTGTTTCTTTCAGTTTCTCTCAACTTACCGAAACTAATTACAAAAATTGGTGTATCAAAATGAAGGCGATTCTTAAAGCCCAAGATGTTTGGGACATAGTTGAAAATGGATACACAGTCCCAGTCCTGGCTAAAAATGCACAATTGTCTCAAGCAAAAAGAGACAGTTTGCATAAGAACCGCACAAGTGACCAAAAGGCACTTAGCCTAATCCATCAAGGGTTAGATGATGTTATGTTTGAGAAGGTGGCGAAAGCAACCACCTCCAAGCAAGCTTGGGACATCCTACAAGTTTCTCTTCAAGGGGAGGAGAAAGTGCAGAAAGTTCAGCTCCAAATGTTGAGAGGAGAGTTCAAGATGATGAAGATGAAGGAGATAGAAGTGATTGTAGATTACTCCTTACGATTAAAATCTATCGTTAACCATATGCAGCAATATGGAGAAAAGCTTGAAGAATCCAGGGTTGTTGAAAAACTTCTATGGTCACTACTACCAAAGTTTGACTACGTAGAAGTGGCAATAGAAGAATCGCGGGACATAAGTATAATGACCGTCGATAAAGTAGTTGGCTCATTACAAGCACGTGAGGAGAGACTAAACAGATAAAGAGAAGAGTCTGTAGAACAAGTCTTGGCAGCAAAGACTACCTTTAAAGGTGAAAGTGTTGGATATGATGTATGCCTTTAAGGCAATTAGGGCGATATATCTTAATTATATAATAGTATGAATAATTTATTTAATTAATAAAGACATTTGTTCTTTTGTTTATATCAATATGTTTCTATGTATATATGTTATAGCTGGTTAAATATAATCATTGATGTATGTATACAAAATTCCTTGACATATCATAACATGAAGTTAGAGAAATTATAGTTGGACTATATCTGCTGGAACCTGCTTCATGTGTAATTATAATTATGTCTAAACTATCCCTAGTCATAGTTTCATCAAGAAAGGATATTGATGCAGCGGAAAGACTAGCATGGGTCAAATTTCTTGGAAAGGGTCCAAGCAGTCAATCTCCTAAGGACTGAAGGTGGTGCCTTAAGTTTGACACATGGATATATCTGGGAGATACATTGGAGACAATAGTAAGATAAATACTTGGTATATATATCAATGTGTTAGTGTTTATCTTTATGCAATAAGCTTTGTGAATGTCCTCGTACTTGAGATGCTAGTTACCTTGTGTGGTACTATTGCTATACTTTGGGTCATTACTGTACACTCATTAATTTAGGGTGCTACGGGTGATTATGGGTACAGTGATGACATCACGTTGGTAAGCTGAGTAGTCGAAAAGAATCCATCGCTTCGGATATATTAAGGAGTTGTACTTGGCCACATATTAAAGTGACGATTGCCATAAACCTCTGATCAGAGTATGTGTTTGATAGAAATGTTTCTAGTCAAACACTATAGTAAAAGGCAATATACTTCGGTAATAAGTAAACTACTAGGATAGCTTGGAGCAACCTCGCTATTAGTGGGTTAAAACTTTAACCGAACCCTATAAACCATATGGTAGTAATATTAAAGAATGGAAGGAATTTATCGCACTGGATAACTATTGCATTAATCGGGATTAATCCATAAGCATAAATGACGTTCCGAGTACTGGGGTATGGTAGACCCTTGCTAGAGGCATACTATAGCCGTTTAAGGTAATCTAGTTCTATTCACGGTCTAGAGTATAGACCCAATGGTTCCATTAGAACAAGGGTTGGTTAAGCCTTAACAGCTTAATACTTCGGGTTCCTCTAAGGTCACACACATTGGACCTTCATCGGAATAAGTAAAGAACTAATAGATTTATTCTATTACAAAAATATAACTTAAATAATAATTGGATTATTATTTGATTGGTTAAAATTGATTAGATCAATTTTGGATAAACCAAACTATTTATTTTGACCGGTAACTTATTAATTAGAGTCATAAATAAATTATAATTGACTACATCAATTTTGGTTGGACCAAGAAATTTATTTTGACTAGTGACTAATTTATGAGGGTTAGAAAATAAATATTTAAAAATGATTAAAAGGGGAATTTTCATTGGCGAGTTAAATTAGACCGAGAGTACAAAAGTATTTTGTACAGGCTTGAGTGCATGAGAGTTCACCGAAAGGTGCATGGGCAATGCTGGGCATTGCTCACGGCAACCCATGAAAATCGGCTGGACATGCACAGCTCATGATGGGCGCGCCGCGAGCTGGGCTTGTGGCATGGGTCGTGAGGCCCAACTCGCAAGCAAGGCAAAGCCCGCAAGGGCTTTGCCTTTTAACACATAGCATCCTATGCACACTGTGTGCACGGTTCAGCACGCAGATCCCTTCGATCCATGTGTATGACCCGTATACTCCCATCCCACATCGCCTAAGGGGGACCAATTTTGCTGCCCCTCCAAGCCTATATATAGGCCGTCCCCTCTCCTTTCAAAGTACACTGTGTGCACCATGATCAAAGCATAAATCCTAAGTGAGATATTTTTTCTCTCGAGTAATTGAGCAAGTTATTTTTGAGGAGCTTGAATTTATTCAGGGCACCTCTAGTTTATATTTTTGGGTGAGGCTTCTGGAGTGGTCTGGCAACAACTCGAGGCTTCTTAGTTCTTTCTCCCGGGGAGATTTTGGTTGGCGGGGTTCGTGTGGATACTCATAGAGGCTATCCTACGCTTGGAGGCTTGTGCAAGAAGGTTCTGCAAAAGCACGCTTCAGCTGGTAAGTTTTTTTCCATTCTTTTTTAATTATTAGGTCTTTTTCTTTGAGCGTTTTTAGACTTAATAATTATGCTTAGGTTGTTTTGCATGCTTAGTTTATTTTATGCTTAAGTTATAGCTTAGAGTTATAACATACTTAGTATAAAATAAATATGCTAGGATATAATTTGAAATTATGGTAAGCCTAGTCCTTTTGCATGCTAACCTAGGTAGAGAATTATTTAGTTAAGGCTTTATTTAATTTATATGCAACTAATATGAGTTCTTGGGGACATGGACAAAGTTTTAAATTTCCGCCATGCCTATTATGCATGTTCAATCTGACTGTCAGTTCCCAACAGTGGTATCAGAGCCTGCCTATTTAGTGCATAATTAAGTTAGAAGCGAACTAGATATTATATTCTATATGAATTGATTTGTTTATTTAATTGTTTGGAACACCATATATAAACTTGTGCCTTTCATTTCAAGGTTAGAAAATGGTTATGAATAATTTTGAATAAGCCTGCTCAACTTACTCAAATTATACAAGTATCAATGATTTATTTAAATTACATAGGTTATAGATGCTCCAAATTTACATAAATTGGAAGAACGAAATTTATTACTTCAAGAGAAACCATTGGTCTTCAAGTTTTTGCCCGTATTTGTTCTGGCTAAGGATTGACTTGGTGTCTACTCCTCATAATGCACCTCTCCCACCTCGGAACCTATATCGGTGAAATTTGAATTGACCAACGGGGATTACTATGAACTGATTTATTTCTAGTATATAAGATGGTGCTTATATATGTTTCTATAACAAAGTAAAAAAATTAGATTTATTGAATAAAAGCTTAATGGAAATGCAATATAAATGTAACAAATAAAAGTGTTAATTATTTTGCATATAATCTAGGTTGATGGAATAATTATAATAAAGAGCTGAACCCACCTAAGGTCAGACCTTATAAATTAATTCTAAAAATCCCTGAATTAATACAAGTTATTATAATTTTGTCTATCTCATAAAATCCTATATTGGGTGAGACATTTAACACCAACAAAATTCTAAAGTAAATATATTAAGGCAAGTTGTAGTCTTCCTTACTCAAATTTATAATACGGTCTCTTTTGACTATCAAAGTGCTATGCAAAGCATTACTTCTAGTCCACATTGATTGGTTATAAAGTTTGGGATAGGGTCTGCCTTAACAGAGCTGGGGCAGTCCACCATGAAATTGGGGGCTAGGCCAAGATCTGAGACATATTCAAGGAGATGCTAATATAAGAGCACACGTCCGTTGGGATTAGGGAACTTGAATGAATTAGCAATTGCATGCAATGCAAATGGAATGGGATTCCAACTATAACTTACTATTGTGACTTGGCTCATAAAATTGAGCGTTGTGATAGACTAGTTATAGATCCTACCTACTAGGAAATTTAACTGGACTAAAATTCCCGAATTCAATAGAATGGACTATTGTAAATTTTGAAGAAAATAGTAGGAAAATGTATTTAATTAAAAGTCCTTATATTAAATGCATGTACTTAAACTAATATCTAAACTCTTTTCTTTTCTTATATCTTAGGTTGAACATGAACTCCATTTTAAAAATCCGTTTTAAATACATCCGAAGTTTAACAGCAATTAACTACCAAGAATGGATCAAAGACGTAAGGGATATCCTTAAGGATTATGAATTAGCATACGTTCTTGAGAATCCATTCGCAGGAATTCCTAGCACTGATGCACCGGCTATTATTAAGGATGCATGGTTGAAATATATTAAGGATTCAGTTTATGTCTTACACTTGCTGTTAGATACTATGAATCCTGAGATACGTTCACAGTGCGATCACATGAGTCAGCAAACCATGTTGATCCATCTAAAGAGTTTGCCTGAAAAGGCAAGGTATGAAAGGTTCAAATTAACCAGTGAACTTTAAAACTCTAAGATGAAGGAAGGGACAAGTGTTGTAGCAAACATCAACAAGATTAGAGATTTCTTGTAGAAATTGGAATCGTTGGGATCTTCAGTCGGTCAATCCTTAGGATTGGATATCCTGTTGGATTCTTTACCCATCAGATACGCTGATTTTGTAAAGGAATAATGCTTCAAAGTTCACGACTGTACTTTCCTAAAAATTGTTGATGCGTTAAGAAAATTTGAAGCCAAAAGCAAAGAAGTTTCAAGAAAGTCTACAAACAAACATTCTCCAGAAAATGGCCCGAAGGATTCTGTCACCAAAGGAGTAGCTAAAGGGTTTAAAAGGAAGAAGAGGACATGTAAGTATGTCTATGACCAATGCAACGTATCGTTGGAACAAGAATTGCAAAGCTCCTACTTCTGAGTATTTGAAGAAGAAGCCTATAGAGGCATCTACTTTAGGGATGTTTGTAATTGAAAACTTTGCTACTTTTTCGTTTGAATCCACTTGGGCATTAGATACTGGTTATGGTTCTCATATCTGTACTTCTGTGCAGGGACTAAGGAACTGTAGAAAACTTGCAAAAGAGGTGATGGACCTATGTGTGGGGAATGGAGCTAGAGTTGCTGCATTAGACGTAGGAAGTTTTAATCTTATTTTACCAAGTGGCCTTATTTTAGTTTTGAATAATTGTTACTACATTCCAAGTGTTACTAAGAATATTATATCTGTTGCATGTTTAGTAGCAGTGGGATTTGAAATTTTATTTTCAAATAATAATTGTCAGATTCGTTGGAATAATATTCTTTATGGTTATGGAATGTTAAAAGGTGGCATTTATGCTCTTGATACTAAAACAGAAGTTTTCAATATAAACAATGTGAAGAAAGTTAAATTAGATAATGAGAATACCTTCTACTTATGGCATTGTCGTTTAGGCCACATAAACAAAGATCGCTTAACCAAGTTGCATAAGCGTAGAGACTTGGGCCCAATAGACTTGGAGTCTTATGGTGATTGCAAACCTTGTTTAAAAGGAAAAGTGACAAAGTTACCCTTTCAAGGAAAGGATGAGCGGGCCACGAGTACATTGGAACTTGTACATACTGATGTGTGTGGTCCAATGAGTGTTCAGGCACTAGAAGGATACTCCTACTTCATAACCTTTATTGATGATTACTCATGATACGGTTATTTATACTTGATGAAGCACAAATCTGAAAGTTTTGAAAGTTCAAACTATTCAAAGCTGAAGTAAGGAAATAGCTTGAGAAAAGTATTAAAACACTTTGATCGGATCAAGGTGGAGAATACTTAAGTCAGGAGTTTTAGGATTATTTAAAGGAAAATGGAATAGTTCCCCAGTGGACCCCTCCTTATACACCCCCAACGCAACGGAGTGTCAGAAAGAAGGAATCGAACTTTATTAGATATGGTCAGGTCTACGATGAGACATTCAGATTTTAGTAAATCCTTTTGGGGATATGCACTGGAGAGGGCGGTTTATGTCTTAAATAGAGTGCCCTCTAAATCAGTTGATTTTACACCTTATGAAAGATGGTGTAACAAGAAGCCATCTCTAAGTCACTTACGAGTATGGGGCTGTCCTGCTATGGTAAAAAGGATAGCGTTAGATAAGCTAAATGCCAAGGCTGACAAATGTCTGTTCATTGGATACCCAATGGAAATAATTGGATATATGTTTTGCCAACCTAAAGCACAAAAGGTATTTGTGACTCGGAATGCTCACTTTTTGGAAAAGGAACACTTACTTGCAAAATTTAGGGGGAGCAATATTAAATTGGAAGTTTAAGAGGAAGAAACAGACAATCAACTGATTGACCCCATTCTAGATACACAAGAGAGTGTGATCCAAGAACAACCTGTCGAAATACAATCATTGCGAAGATCAGGTCGTGTTCATAAGGGTCCCGATAGATATAGGTTTATCGTCACTGATGATAAGGAACTATATCTTATGGAGGATGATGAACCAAGGACATATGATGAGGCAATAAAAAGCTCAGATTCTGAGAATTGGCTAAAAGCCATGAAATTAGAAATGGATTCCATAACCAAGTTTGGAATTTGGTTGATGCACCGCAAGAGGTTACACCAATTGGGTGCAATTGGGTCTTCAAGAAGAATACAGACATGGATGGTAATGTAACTACCTTTAAAGCAAGGTTGGTTGTGAAAGGTTATAGTCATCAGGAAGGTATTGACTATGATGAAACCTTCTCAACGGTAGCCATGCTTAAATCCATAAGGATACTCCTTACCATTACTGCTCATTTTGATTATGAGATCTGGCAGATGGATGTAAAAACAACATTCCTAAATGGGGAGTGCAGTTTTCTAGTATTGTATGTTGATGACGTCTTGCTAATAGGAAACGATATTTCTTTTCTTCAAAATGTTAAAGTATGGTTGTCAAGAAAGTTCTCCATCAAAGACCTTGGTGAAGCAACATTTATACTAGGTATAAAGAGCTATATGGATAGATCTAAGAGGCTATTAGGTCTTTCTTAAAGTACATATGTAGACAAGGTATTGAATAGTTTCAACCTTAAGCATTCTAAGAAAGGCTATCTCCCAATGACAAAGGGGATAGACCTATCTAAGGCTGAGTGTCCGAAGACAACTCAGGAGAGAATGCACATGAAGGATATACCCTATGCATCCGCAATAGGATCCATCAGGTATGCAATGATATGTACTACGCTGGATGTCTCTCAAGCTTTAACCTTTACGAGTAGATATCAGTCAGATCCAGGTGAAAAGCACTGGATGGCTGTCAAGGCAATCCTTAAGTACTTGAGAAGGACTAAGGATGAGTTCTTGATTTATGGAGAAGGTGACCTCATAATTAGAGGTTACACTAACATGAGTTTTCAATCTTACAAGGATGACTTTAAGTCTCAGTCAGGTTTTGTGTATGTGTTAAATGGCGGGGGGTATGCTGGAGGAGTTCTAAGCAAGAAACTACTGCTGATTAAACCATGGAATCTGAATACATTGCTGTATGTGAAGTAGCAAAAGAAGTTGTCTAGTTAAAGGGATTTATTAGTGATCTCAGTGTGGTGCCTGAGGCTGTTGATCTAATTACTTTGTATTGTGATAACAATGGTGCCATAGCTCAGGAAAAGGAACCACAGTCTCATCAAAAAAATAGACATGTATCCAGAAAGTATCATATAATCAGGGAGATTGTTGATGCTAAGATAATAAGACTAGAATATGTACCCACTGATCAGAACCTCGCGGATGGTCTGACTAAGCCAATGACTCGAGTCAAAAATGATCTACATGTTAAAGCGTATGGATTAAGACATTTGGCTAATTGGCCTTAGTGCAAGTGGGAGTTTGTTGGATATGATGTATGCCCTTAAGGCAATTAGGGCGATATATCTTAATTGTTTAATAGTAAGAATAATTTATTTAATTAATAAAGGCATTTGTTCTTTTGTTTATATCAATATGTTTCTATGTATATATATTATAGCTGGTTGAATATATTCATTGATGTATGTATACAAAATTCCTTGACATATCATAGCATGAAGTCAGAGAAATTATAGTTGGACTATATCTGGTGGAACCTGCTTCATATGCAATTATGATTTTGTCTAAACTATCCCTAGTCATAGTTTCATCAAGAAAGGATATTGATGAAGCGAAAAGACTAGCATGTGGTCAACTTTCTTGGAAAGGGTCCAAGCAGTCAATCTCCTAAGGACTGAAGGTGGTGCCTTAAGTTTGACACATGGATATATCTGGGAGATATATTGGAGATCGCAGTAAGATAAACACTTGGTATATATATCAATGTGTTAGTGTTTATCTTTATGAATAAGCTTTGTGAATGTCCTCTTACTTGAGATGCTAGTTACCTTATGTAGTACTATTGATATACTTTGGGTCATTACCATACACTCATTGATTTAGGGTGATTGCGGGTACAGTGATGATACTTATTGGTAAGCTTAGTAGTCGAAAAGAATCCATCGATCCAGATATATTAAGCAGTTGTACCTGGCTAGTTGTTGAAGTGATGAATACCATAAACCTCTGATCAGAGTACCTGTTTGATAGAAATGGTTTCTAGTCAAACACACTATGGTAAAAGGAAATATACTTCGGTAATAAGTAAACTACTGGGATAACTTGGAGCAACCTCGCTATTAGTAGCTTAACACTTTAACCGAACCTTATAAACCTAATGGTACTAATATTAAAGAATGGAAGGAGTTCATCGCACTGGATAACTATTGCATTAACCGAGATTAAGTCATAAGCATAAATGACGTTCTGAGTAATGGGGGATGGTAGACCCTTGCTAATGGCATACTACAGTCGTTTAAGGTAATCGAGTTCTATTTACAGTCTAGAGCATCAAGCCAATGGTTCCATTAGAACAAGGGTTGGTTAAGCCTTAACAGGTCAATACTTCGAGATCCTATAAGATCACACACATTGGACCTACATCGGACTAAGTAAAGAACTAATAAATTTATTCTACTACGAAAATATAACTTAAATAATAATTGGATTAATATTTGATTGGTTAAAATTGATTAGATCAATTTTGTATAAACCAAAGTGTTTATTTTGAGCGGTAACTAATTAATTAGAGTTACAAATAAATTATAATTGATTTGATCAATTTTGGTTGGACCAAGAAATTTATTTTGACCAGTGACTAATCTATCAGGGTCAGAAAATAAATATTTGAAATGGATTAAAAGGGGAATTTTGCATTGACAAGTTAAATTGGACCGAGAGCACAAAAGTATTTTGTACTGGCTCATGTGCACGGGAGTACACCGAAAGGTTCGTGAGCAAAGCTGGGCATTGCTTGCAGCAGCCCAAGAAAATGGGCTGCACATGCGCAGCCCATTATGGGCACGCCACGAGCTGGGCTCGCGACATGGGCCATGAGGCCCAGCTCGCAAGCAAGGAAAAGCCCGCAAGGGCTTTGCCTTGCAGCACACAGCATGCTATACACGGTGTATGCATGGGTAAGCACGCAGATCCCTTGGATCCATGTGTATGACCTGTATACTCCCATTCCACAACGCCTAAGGGGGAGCAATTTTGCTCCCCAAGCCTTTATATAGGCTGTCCCCTCTCCTTTCAAAGTACACTGTGTGCACCAAGCTCAAAGTATAAATCCTAAGCGAGATATTTTTCTCCCGGGTAATTAAGCAAGTTATTTTTGAGAAGCCTGAATTTATTTGGGCATCCCTAGTTTATATTTTCAAGTGAGGCTTCTGGAGTGGTCTGGCAACTACTCGAGGCTTCTTAGTTCTTCCTCCCGGGGAGGTTTTGGTTGGCGGGGTTCATGTGGATACTCATAGAGGCTATCCTATGAATGGAGGCTTGTGCAAGAAGGTTCTGCAAAAACACGCTTCAATTGGTAAGTTTTTTTTCTTTCTCTTTCAATTATTAGGTCTTTTTCTTTAAGCGTTTTTAGACTTAATAATTATGCTTAGGTTGTTTCGCATGCTTTGTTTATTTTTTGCTTAGGTTATAGCTTAGAGTTACAACATACTTAGTATAAAATAAATATGCTAGGATATAATTTGGAATTATAGTAAGCCTAGTCCTTTTGCATGCTAACCTAGGTAGAGAATTATTTAGTTGAAGCTTTGTTTAATTTATATGCAACTAATAGGAGTTCCTGGGGACAGGGACAAAATTTTAAATTTTTGCCATGCCTATTATGCATGTTCAATCTGACTGTCAGTTACCGATAATGGTATCAGAGGCTGCCTATTTAGTGCATAATAAGTTAGAAGCGAACTAGATATTATTTTCTGTATAAAATGATTTGTTTATTTAATTGTTTGGAACAATATACATATAAACTTATGCCTTTCATTTTAAGGTTAGAAAATTGTTATGAATAATCTTGAATAAGCTGCTCAACTTACTCAAATTATACAAGTGTCAATAATTTATTTAAATTACATGGGTTATAGATGCTCCCAATTTACATGAATTGGAAGAACGAAATTTATTAGTTCAAATGAATCCATTGGTCTTCGAGTTTGTGCCCGTATTTGTTCTGGGTAAGGATTAGACTTGGTGTCTACTCCTCATAATGCACCTCTCCCACCTCGGAACCTATATCGGTGAAATTTGAATTGACCAACGGGGATTAATATGAACTAATTTATTTCTAGTATATAAGATGGTGCTTATATATGTTTCTATAACAAAGTAAAAAAATTAAATTTATTGAATAAAAGCTTAAAGGAAATGCAATATAAATGTAACAAATAAAAGTGTTAATTATTTTGCATATAATCTAGGTTGATGAAAAAATTATAATAAAGAGCTGAACCCACCTAAGGTTAGACCTTATAAATTAATTCTAAAAATCCATGAATTAATACGAGTTATTATATCATCTGATAAAATCCTAGATTGGGTGAGACATTTAAAATCAATAAAATCCTAAAGTAAATATATTAAGGTAAGTTGTAGTCTTCCTTACTCAAATTTATAATAGGTCTCTTTTGACTATCAAAGTGTTACGCAAAGCGTTCCTTCTAGTCCACATTGATTGGTTATAAAGTTTGAGATAGGGTCTGCCTTAACAGAGCTGGGGTAGTCCACCATAAAATTTGGGGCTAGACCCAGATCTGAGACATATTCAAGGAGTTGCTAATATAAGAGCACACGTCCCTTGGGATTAGGAAACTTGAATGAATTAGCAATTGGATGCAATGCAAATGGAATGGGATTCCAACTATAACTTACTATTGTGGCTTGGCTTATCAAATTGAGGGTTGTGATAGACTAGTCATAGATGCTACCTACTAGGAAATTTAGTTGGACTAAAATTCCCGAATTCAATAGAATGGGCTATTGTAAATTTCGAAGAAAATAGTAGGAAAATGTATTAATTAAAAGTCCTTATATTAAATGCATGTACTTAAACTAATATCTAAACTCTTTTCTTTTCTTATATCTTGGGTTGAATATGAACTCCATTTTAAAAATCCATTTTAAATACATCCAAACTTTAATAGCAATTAACTACCATGAATGGATTAAAGACGTAAGGGATATCCTTAGGTATTATGAATGGGAATACGTTCATGAGAATCTATTCGCAGGAATTCCTAGCACTGATGCACCGGCTATTATTAAGGATGCATGGTTGAAATATATTAAGGATTTGGTTTATGTCTTACACTTACTGTTAGATACTATGAATCCTGAGATATGTTCGCAGTGCGATCATATGAGTCAGTGAACCATGTTGATCCATCTAAAGAGTTTGCCTAAAAAGCAAGGTATGAGAGGTTCAAATTAACCAGTGAACTTTAAAACTCTAAGATGAAGGAAGGGACAAGTGTTATAGCACACCTCAACAAGATTAGAGATTTCTTGGAGAAATTGGAATCGTTAGGATCTTCAGTCGGTCAATTCTTAGGATTGGATATCCTGTTGGATTCTTTACCCATCAGCTACACTGATTTTGTAAAGGAATAATGCTTCAAAGTTCACGACTGTACTTTCCTGGAAATTGTTAATGCGTTAAGAAAATTTGAAGCCAAAAGCAAAGAACTATCAAGAAAGTCTAGAAACAAACATTCTCTAGAAAATGGCCTGGAGGATTCTGTCACTAAAGGTGTAGCTAAAGGGTTTAAAAGGAAGAAGAGGACATGTAAGTATGTCTATGACCAATGCAACATATCATTGGAAAAAGAATTACAAAGCTCCTACTTCTGAGCATTTGAAGAAGAAGCCTACAGAGGCATCTACTTCATGTATGTTTGTAATTAAAAACTTTGCTACTTTTCAGCGTGAATCCACTTGGGTATTAGATACTGGTTGTGGTTCTCATATCTATACTTCTGTGCAGGGACCAAGGAACTATAGAAAACTTGAAAAAGCGGAGATGGATCTACGTGTGGGGAATAGAGCCAGAGTTGCTACATTAGTCATAGGAAGTTTTTATCTTGTTTTGCCAAGTAGACTTATTTTACTTTTGAAAAATTGATACTACATTCCTAGTGTTACTAAGAATATTGTATCTGTTGCGTGTGTAGTAGCAGAGGGATTTAAAATTTTATTTTTGAATAATAATTATCTGATTCGTGTGAATAATATTCTTTAAGGTTGTGGAATGTTAAAAGGTGGCATTTATGTTCTTGATACTAAAACAGAAGTTTTCAATATAAACAATGTGAAGAAAGTTAAATTAGATAATGAGAATACCTTCTACTTATGGCATTGTCGTTTAGGCCACATAAACAAAGATCGCTTAACTAAGTTGCATAAGCGTGGAGACTTGGGCCCAATAGACTTGGAGTCTTATGGTGATTGGGAACCTTGTTTAAAAGGAAAAGTGACAAAGTTACCCTTTCAAGGAAAGGGTGAGCGGGCCACGAGTACATCGGAACTTATACATACTAATGTGTGTGGTCCAATGAGTGTCTAGGCACTAGAAGGATACTCCTACTTCATAACGTTTATTGATGATTACTCACGATACGGTTATTTGTACTTGATGAAGCACAAATCTAAAAGTTTTGAAAAGTTCAAACTATTCAGAGCTCAAGTAGAGAAACAGCTTGAGAAAAGTTTTAAAACACTTTGATCGGTTCAAGGTGGAGAATACTTAAGTTAGGAGTTTCAGGATTATTGAAAGGAAAATAAGATAGTTCCCCAGTGGACCCCTCCTTATACACCCAACACAATGGAGTGTCAGAAAGGAGGACTCGGACTTTATTAGATACGGTCAGGTCCGTGATGAGCCATGCAGATCTTAGTAAATCCTTTTGGGGATATACACTGGAGAGCGCGGTTTGTGTCTTAAACAGAGTGCCCTCTAAATCAGTTGATTTTACACCTTATGAAAGATGGTGTAACAAGAAGCCATCTCTAAGTCACTTACGAGTATGGGGCTGTCCTGCTATGGTAAAGAGTGTAGCATCAGATAAGCCAAATGCCAAGGCTGACAAATGTCTATTCATTCGATACCCAATGGAAATAATTGGATATCTGTTTTTCCAAACCGAAGCACAAAAGGTATTTGTGACCCGGAATGCACACTTTTTGGAAAAGGAACACTTACTTGCAAAAGTCTGTGGGGGCAATATTAAACTGGAAGTTAAAGAGGAAGAAACAGACAATCAACTGATTGACCCTGTTCTAGATATATAAGAGAGTGTGATCCAAGAATAACCTGTCAAAATACAATCATTGCGAAGATCAGTTCGTGTTCATAAGGGTCACGATAGATATGGGTTTATCATCACTGATGATAAGGAACTATATCTTATAGAGGATGATGAACCAAGGATATATGATGAGGCAATAAAAAGCTCAGATTCTAATAAATGGCTAAAAGCCATAAAATCAGAAATGGATTCCATGTACGAGAACCAAGTTTGGAATTTGGTTGATGCACCGCAAGAGGTTAGACCAATTGGGTGCAAGTGGGTCTTCAAGAAGAAGACAGACATGGACGGTAATATAATTACCTATAAAGTAAGGTTGGTTGTGGAAGGTTATAGTCAACAGGAAGGTATTGACTATGATGAAACCTTCTCAACGGTAGCCATGCTTAAATCTATAAGGATACTCCTTGCCATTGCTGCTCATTATGATTATGAGATCTGGCAGATGGATGTAAAAACAACATTCCTAAATGCGGATTTAGACTGGGATATGTATATGACACAACCTGAGTGTTTTACATCTCAGAATGGCTCGAAGTTATGCAAGCTACAAAGATCCATTTATGGACTTAAGCAGGCATCTAGGAGTTAGAATATATGGTTTGATCAGGCAATCCAGGAACCGGAGTTTTGCCCAAATGCTAATGACCCTTGTGTTTACAAGAAGGTTAGTGGGAGTGTAGTCATTTTTCTAGTATTGTATGTTGATGACATCTTGCTAATAGGAAACGACATTTCTCTGCTTCGGAATGTTAAAGTATGGTTGTCAAGAAAGTTCTCCATCAAAGACCTTGGTGAAGCAGCATTTATACTAGGTATAAAGATCTACAGGGATAGATCTAAGAGGCTGTTAGGTCTTTCTTAAAGTACATATATAGAAAAGCTATAGAATAGGTTCAACCTTAAGCATTCTAAGAAAGGTTATCTCAAGATGACAAAGGGGATAAACCTATCTAAGGCTGAGTGTCCGAAGACAGCTCAGGAGAGAATGCATATGAAGGATATACCCTATGCATCCAAGATAGGATCTATCATGTATGAAATGATATGTACTAGTCCAGATGTCTCTCAGGCTTTGAGCTTTACGAGTAGATATCAGTCAGATCTAGGTGAAAAGCACTGAATGGCTGTCAAGGCAATCCTTAAGTACTTGAGAAGGACTAAGGATAAGTTCTTGATTTATGGAGAAGATGACCTCACAATTAGAGGTTACGCTAATGCGAGTTTTCAATCTGACAAGGTTGACTTTAAGTCTCAGTTAGGTTTTGTGTACGTGTTAAATGGAGGGGCGGTTTGCTGAAAGAGTTCCAAGTAAGAAACTACTATTGATTCAACCACGAAATCTGAATACATTGCTGCATGCGAAGTAGCAAAAGAAGTTGTCTGGTTAAAGGGATTTATTAGTGATCTCAGTGTGTTGCCTGAGGCTGTTGATCCAATCACTTTGTATTGTGATAACAATGGTGCCATAGCTCAGGAAAAGGAACCACGGTCTCATCAGAAAATAGACATGTATCCAGAAAGTATCATATAATCAAAGAGATTATGAATGCTAAGATAATAAGATTAGAATATGTACCTACTGATCAGAACCTCATGGATAGTCTGATAAAGCCAATGACTCAAGTTAAAAATGACCTGCATCTTAAAGCACATGGATTAAGACATATGGCTAATTGGCCCTAGTGCAAGTGGGAGTTTGTTGGATATGATGTATGCCCTTAAGGCAATTTGGGCGATATATCTTAATTGTGTAATAGTATGAATAATTTATTTAATCAGTAAAGGCATTTATTCTTTTGTTTATATCAATATGTTTCTATGTATATATATTATAGCTAGTTAATTATATTAATTCATGTATGTATACAAAAGTCCTTGACATATCATAGCGTTAAGTCAGAGAAATTATAGTTGGACTACATCTGGTGGAACATGCTTCATGTGTAATTACGATTATGTCTAAACTATCCCTAGTTACAGTTTCATCAAGAAAGGATATTGAAGAAGCGAAAAGACTAGCATATGGTCAACTTTCTTCGAAAGGGTCCAAGCAGTCAATCTCCTAAGGACCGAAGGTGGTGCCTTAAGTTTGACACATGGATATATCTTGGAGATATATTGGAGACCGCAGTAAGATAAACACTTGTATATATATCAATGTGTTAGTGTTTATCTTTATGAATAAGCTTTGTGAATGTCCTCGTACTTGAGATGCTAGTTACCTTGTGTGGTACTATTGCTATACTTTGGGTCATTACTATACACTCATTAATTTAGGATGATTACGGGTACAGCGATGACAACATGTTGGTAAGCTGAGTAGTCGGAAAGAATCCATCGCTCCGGATATATTAAGGAGTTGTACCTGGCCACTTGTTGAAGTGATGATATCCATAAACCTCTGATCAGAGTATGTGTTTGATAGAAATGGTTTCTACTCATACACACTATGGTAAAAGGCAATATACTTCGGTAATAAGTAAACTACTGGGATAGCTTGGAGCAACCTCGCTATTAGTGGGTTAACACTTTAATCGAACCCTATAAACCAGATGGTACTAATATTAAGGAATGGAAGGAATTTATCGCACTGGATAACTATTGCATTAACCGAGATTAAGTCATAAGCATAAATGACGTTCCAAGTAATGGGGGATGGTAGACCCTTGCTAGAGGCGTACTACAGTCGTTTAAGGTAATCGAGTTCTAATCATAGGCTAGAGCATCGAGCCAATGGTTCCATTAGAATAAGGGTCGGTTAAGCCTGAACAGCTCAATACTTTGGGATCCTATAAGATCACATATATTGGACCTACATCGGACAAAGTAAAGAACTAATAGATTCATTCTATTACAAAAATATAACATAAATAATAATTGGATTATTATTTAATTGGTTAAAATTGATTAGATCAATTTTAGAAAAATTGAAGTATTTATTTTGAGCGGCAACTAATTAATTAGAGTTATAAATAAATTATAATTGATTTGATCAATTTTGGTTTGACCGAGAAATTTATTTTGACTGGTGACTAATTTATTAGGGTCAGAAAATAAATATTTCAAAAGGATTAAAAGGGGAATTTTACATCGGCAAGTTAAATTGGAGATAGCGTACAAAAGTATTTTGTACAGGCTCAAGTGCACGGGAATACACCAAAAGGTGCGCGAGCAATGCTGGGCATTGCTCGCAGCAGCCCATGAAAATGGGCTGCACAAGCGCAGCCTATGATGGGACCCCGCGAGCTGGGCTCGCGGCATGGGCCGTGAGGCCCAGCTCGCAAGCAAGGCAAAGCCAGGTCAGCACGCAGATCCCTTAGATCCACATGTATGACCCGTATACTCCCATCCCACATCGCCTAAGGGGGAGCAATTTTGCTCCCCCAAGCCTATATATAGGTTGTCCCCTCTCCTTTCAAAGTACACTGTGTGCACCAAGCTCAAAGTATAAATCCTTAGCGAGATATTTTTTCTCTTGGGTAATTGAGCAAGTTATTTTTGAGGAGCCTAAATTTATTCGGGCACCTCTAGTTTATATTTTCGAGTGAGGCTTCTGGAGTGGTCTGGCAACTACTCGAGGCTTCTTAGTTCTTCCTCTCGGGGAGGTTTTGGTTGGCGAGGTTCGTGTGCATACTCATAGAGGCTATCCTATGCTTGGAGGCTTATGCAAGAAGGTTCTGCAAAAGCACGCTTCAATTGGTAAGTTTTTCGCCTTTCTCTTTTAATTATTAGGTCTTTTTTTAAGCGTTTTTAGACTTAATAATTATGCTTAGGTTGTTTTGCTTGCTTAGTTTATTTTTTGCTTAGGTTATAGCTTAGAGTTATAACATACTTAGTATAAATTAATATGCTAGGATATAATTTGGAATTATAGTAAGCCTAGTCCTTTTGCATGCTAACCTAGGTAGAGAATTATTTAGTTGAGGCTTTATTTAATTTATATGCAACTAATAGGAGTTCCTGGGGACAGGGACAAAATTTTGAATTTTCACCATGCCTATTATGCATGTTCAATCTGACTGTCAGTTCCCAACAGTGGTATCAGAGGCTACCTATTTAGTGCATAATTAAGTTAGAAGCGAACTAGATATTATTTTCAATATGAAATAATTTGTTTATTTAATTGTTTGGAACAATATATATAAGCTTGTGCCTTTCATTTCAAGGTTAGAAAATGGTTATGAATAATTTTGAATAAGCCTGCTCAACTTAATCAAATTATACAAGTGTCAATAATTTATTTAAATTACATGGGTTACAGATGCTCCCAATTTACATGAATTGGAAGAACGAAATTTATTAGTTCAAGAGAATCCATTGGTCTTCGCGTTTGTGCCCGTATATGTTCTGGCTAAGGATTGGACTTGGTGTCTACTCCTCATAATGCACCTCTCCCACCTCGGAACCTATTTCGGTGAAATTTGAAATGACCAACAGGGATTAATATGAACTAATTTATTTCTAGTATATAAGATGGTGCTTATATATGTTTCTATAACAAAGTAAAAAATTAAATTTATTGAATAAAATCTTAAAGTAAATGTAATATAAATGTAACAAATAAAAGTGTTAATTATTTTGCATATAATCTAGGTTGATGGAATAATTATAATAAAGAGCTGAACCCACCTAAGGTTAGACCTTATAAATTAATTCTAAAAATCCCTGAATTAATACAAGTTATTATAATTTTGTCCATCTGATAAAATCCTAAATTGGGTGAGACATTTAACACCAATAAAATCCCAAAGTAAATATATTAAGGTAAGTTGTAGTCTTCCTTACTTAAATTTATAATAGGTCTCTTTTGACTATCAAAGTGCTACACAGAGCATTCCTTCTAGTCCACATTGATTGGTTATAAAGTTTAGGATAGGGTCTGCCTTAACAGAGCTGGGGTAGTCCACCATAAAATTTGGGGCTAGGCCCAAATCTGAGACATATTCAAGGAGATGCTAATATAAGAGCACACGTCCCTTGGGATTAGGGAACTTGAATGAATTAGCAATTGCATGCAATGCAAATGGAATGGGATTCCAACTATAACTTACTATTGTGACTTGGCTCATAAAATTGAGGGTTGTGATAGACTAGTTATAGATGCTACCTAATAGGAAATTTAGCTGGACTAAAATTCCCGAATTCAATAGAATGGGCTATTGTAAATTTTAAAGAAAATAGTAGGAAGATGTATTAATTAAAAGTCCTTATATTAAATGCATGAACTTAAATTAATATCTAAATTGAATATGAACTCCATTTTAAAAATCCGTTTTAAATACATCCAAACTTTAACAGCAATTAACTTCCATGAATGAATCAAAGACATAAGGGATAACCTTAAGGATTATGAATTAGCATACGTTCTTGAGAATCCATTCGCAGGAATTCCTAGCACTAATGCATCGGCTATTATTAAGGATGCATGGTTGAAATATATTAAGGATTCAGTTTATGTCTTACACTTGCTGTTAGATACTATGAATCCTGAGATACGTTCACAGTTCGATCACATGAGTCAGCAAACCATATTGATCCATCTAAAGAGTTTGCCTAAAAAGGCAAGGTATGAAAGGTTTAAATTAACCAGTGAACTTTAAAACTCTAAGATGATGGAAGGGACAAGGGTTGTAGCAGACATCAACAAGATTAGAGATTTCTTAGAGAAATTGGAATCATTAGGATCTTCAGTCGGTCAATCCTTAGGATGGATATCCTGTTGGATTCTTTACCCATCCGCTACGCTGATTTTGTGAAGGAACAATGCTTCAAAGTTCACGACTATACTTTCCTAGAAATTATTGATGCGTTATGAAAATTCAAATCCAAAAGCAAAGAAGTTTCAAGAAAGTCTACAAACGAACATTCTCTGGAAAATGGCCCGGAGGATTCTATTACCATAGGAGTAGCTAAAGGGTTTAAAAGGAAGAAGAGGACATGTAAGTATGTCTATGACCAATGCAACGTATCACTGGAACAAGAATTATAAAGCTCCTACTTCTGAGCATTTGAAGAAGAAGCCTACAGAGGCATCTACTTCAGGTATGTTTGTAATTGAAAACTTTGCTACTTTCCCGCGTAAATCCACTTAGGTATTAGATACTGGTTGTGGTTCTTTTATCTATACTTCTATGCAGGGACTAAGGAACTATAGAAAACTTGAAAAAGAGGAGCTGGACCTACGTGTGGGGAATGGAGCCAGAGTTGCTGCATTGGCCGTAGGAAGTTTTAATCTTATTTTGCCAAGTGGACTTGTTTTAGCTTTGAATAGTTGTTACTACATTCTAAGTGTTACTAATAATATTGTATCTATTGCTTGTTTAGTAGCTGAGGGATTTGAAAATTTTTTTTCGAATAGTAAATGTCAGATTCATGTGAATATTATTCTGTATGGTTATGGAATGTTCAAAGGTGGCATTTATGTTCTTAATACTAGAATAGAAGTTTTCAATATAAACAATGTGAAGAAAGTTAAATTAGATAATGAGAATCTTATACTTATGGCATTGTCGTTTAGGCCACATAAACAAAGATCGCTTAACCAAGTTGCATAAGCGTGGACACTTAGGCCCAATTGACTTGGAGTCTTATGGTGATTACGAGCCTTATTTAAAAAGGAAAAGTGACACAATTACCCTTTCAAGGAAAGGGTGAGCGGGTCACGAGTACATTGGAACTTGTACATACTGATGTGTGTGATCCAATGAGTGTTCAGGCACTAGAAGGATACTCTTACTTCATAACCTTTGCTGATAATTACTCACGATACGGTTATTTGTACTTGATGAACCACAAATCTGTAAGTTTTGAAAAGTTTAAACTATTCAGAGCTCAAGTAGAGAAACAGCTTGACAAAAGTATTAAAACACTTTGATTAGATCGAGGAGGAGAATACTTAAGTCAGGAGTTTCAGGATTATCTAAAGGAAAATAGGATAGTTCCCCAGTGGACCCCTCCTTATACACCCCAACACAATGGAGTGTCAGAAAGGAGGAATCGGACTTTATTAGATATGGTCAGGTCCTTGATGAGCCATGCCGATCTTAGTAAATCCTTCTGGGGATATGCACTGGAGAGCGTGGTTTATGTCTTAAACAGAGTGCCCTCTAACTCAGTTGATTTTACACCTTATGAAAGATGGTGTAATAAGAAGCCATATCTAAGTCACTTACGAGTATGGGGCTGCCCTTCTATGGTAAAGAGGATAGCATCAGATAAGCTAAATGCCAAGGCTAACAAATGTCTTTTCATTATATACCCAATGGAAACGACTGGATATCTGTTTTGCCAATACGAAGCACAAAAGGTATTTGTGACTCGGAATGCTCACTTTTTGGAAAAGGAACACTTACTTGCAAAAGTCAGTGGGAGCAATATTAAACTGGAAGTTTAAAAGGAAGAAACAGACAATCAACTGATTGACCCTGTTCTAGACACACAAGAGAGCGTGATCCAAGAATAACCTGTCAAAATACAATCATTGCGAAGATCAGTTCGTGTTCATAAGGGTCTCGATAGATATGGGTTTATCATCACTGATGATAAGGAACTATATCTTATGGAGGATTATAAACCAAGGACATATGATGAGGCAATAAAAAGCTCAGATTTTGATAAATGGCTAAAAGCCATGAAATCAGAAATGGATTCCATGTATGAGAACTAAGTTTGGAATTTGGTTGATGCACCGTAAGAGGTTAGACCAATTGGGTGCAAGTGGATCTTCAAGAAGAAGACAGATATGGACGGTAATGTAATTACCTATAAATCAAGGTTGGTTGTGAAAGGTTATAGTCAACGGTAAGGTATTGACTATGATGAAACCTTCTCACCGGTAGCCATGCTTAAACCTATAAGGATACTCCTTGCCATTACTACTCATTATGATTATTAGATCTGGCAGATGGATGTAAAAACAGCATTCCTAAATCGGGATTTAGATCGAGATGTGTATATGACACAACCTGAGGGTTTTACATCTTAGAATGGCTCGGAGGTTTGCAAGCTACAAAGATCCATTTATGGACTTAAGCAGGCATCCAGGAGTTAGAATATAAGGTTTGATCAGGCAATCCAGGAACTGGATTTCTGCCCAAATGCTAATGAGCCTTGTGTTTACAAGAAGGTTAGTGGGAGTGCAGTCATTTTTCTAGTATTGAATATTGATGACATCTTGCTAATAGGAAACGACATTTCTCTTCTTCTTCAAGAAAGTTCTCCATCAAAGACCTTGGTGAAGCAACATTTATACTAGGCATAAAGATCTACAGGGATAGATCTAATAGGCCTTTAGGTCTTTCTTAAAGTATATATATAGACAAGGTATTGAATAGGTTCAACCTTATGCATTCTAAGAAAGGTTATCTCCCAATGACAAAGGGGATAAACCTATCTAAGGCTGAGTGTCTGAAGATAGCTCGGGAGAGAATGTACATGAAGGATATACCCTATGCATACGCGATAGGATCCATCATGTATGCAATGATATGTACTAAGCTGATTGTCTCTCAGGCTTTGAGCTTTACTAGCAAATATCAGTCAGATCCAGGTGACCTCACAATTAGAGGTTACACTAACGCGAGTTTTCAATCTAACAAGGGTGACTTTAAGTCACAGTCAAGTCTTGTGTATATGTTAAATAGAGGGGCGGTATTCTGGAAGAGTTCCAAGCAAGAAACTACTGGAATCTAAATACATTGCTACATGCGAAGTAGCAAAAGAAGCTGTCTGGTTAAAGGGATTTATTGGAGATCTCGGTGTGGTGCCTGAGGCTATTGATCCAATTACTTTGTATTGTGATAACAATGGCGCCATAGCTCAGGAAAAGGAACCACAGACTCAGCAAAAAAATAGACATGTATCCAAAAAGTTTCATATAATCAGGGAGATTGTTGATGCAAAGATAATAAGATTAGAATATGTACCCACTGATCAAAACCTCATGGATGGTCTACCAAAGCCATTAGCTCAAGTCAAACATGACCAGCATGTTAAAGCATATGGATTAAGACATATGGCTAATTGGCCTTAGTGCAAGTGGGAGTTTGTTGGATATGATGTATGCCCTTAAGGCAATTAGGGCGATATATCTTAATTATGTAATAGTATGAATAATTTATTTAATCAATAAAGGCATTTATTCTTTTGTTTATATCAATATGTTTCTATGTATATATATTATAGCTGGTTAAATATATTCATTGATGTATGAAAATAAAAGTCCTTCACATATCATCGCATGAAGTCAGAGAAATTATAGTTGGACTATATTTAGTGGAACCTGCTTCATGTGCAATTATGATTATGTCTAAACTATCCCTAGTCATAGTTTCATCAAGAAAGGATATTGATAAAGCGAAAAGACTAGTATGTGGTCAACTTTCTTGGAAAGGGTCCAAGCAGTCAATCTCCTAAGGACTGAAGGTGGTTCCATAATTTTAACACATGGATATATCTGGGAGATATATTGGAGACCACAGTAAGATAAACACTTGGTAAATATATCAATGTGTTAGTGTTTATCTTTATGAATAAGCTTTGCGAATGTCGTCGTACTTGAGATGCTAGTTACCTTGTGTGGTACTACTGCTATACTTTAGGTCATTTCTGTACACTCATTAATTTAGGATGATTACGGGTACAATGATGACATCATATTAGTAAGCTGAGTATTCAAAAAGAATCCATCGCTCTGGATATATTAAGGAGTTGTACCTGGCCACTTGTTGAAGTGATGATTGCCATAAACCTCTTATCAGAGTATGTATTTCATAGAAATGGTTTCTAGTCAAACACGCTATGGTAAAAGGCAATATACTTCGGTAATAAGTAAACTACTGGGATAGCTTAGAGCAACCTCGCTATTAGTGGGTTAGCACTTTAACCGAACCATATAAACCAGATGGTACTAATATTAAAAAATGGAAAGAATTTATCGCACTGGATAACTATTGCATTAACCGAGATTAAGTCATTAGCATAAATGATGTTTCGAGTAATGGGGGATTGTAGACCCCTGTTGGAGGCATACTACAGTCGTTTAAGGTAATCGAGTTCTATTCATAGTCTAGAGCATCGAGCCAACGGTTCCATTAGAACAAGGGTTGGTTAAGCCTTAACAGCTTAATACTTCGGCATCCTATAAGATCACACACATTGGACCTACATCAGACTAAGTAAAGAACTAATAGATTTATTCTATTACGAAAATATAACTTAAATAATAATTGGATTATTATTTGATTGGTTAAAACTGATTAGATCAATTTTGGATTAACCAAAGTATTTATTTTGACCGATAACTAATAAATTAGAGTCATAAATAAATTATAATTGATTAGATCAATTTTTGTTGGACCAAGAAATTTATTTTGACTGATGACTAATTTATTAGGGTCAGAAAATAAATATTTGAAAAGGATTAAAAGGAGAATTTTGCATTGGTATGTTAAATTGGACCGAAAGTACAAAAGTATTTTGTACGGGCTCGAGTGCGTGAGAGTACACCGAAATGTACGTGAGCAATGCTGGGCATTGCTCGCGGCAACCCATAAAAATTGGCTGCACATGCGCAGCCCATGATGGGCGCGCTGCAAGCCGGGCTTGTGGTATGGGCCTTGAGGCCCAGCTCACAAGCAAGGCAAAGCCCGCAAAGGGCTTTGCCTTGTAGCACAAAGCGTGCGGGTTAGCACGCGGATCCCTTGGATCCACGTGTATGACCTGTACCACATCGCCTATGGGGGAGCAATTTTTAACCCCCAAGCCCATATATGGTATCCCCTCTCCTTTCAAAGTGCACTGTGTGCACCAAGCTCAAAGCATAAATCCTAAGCGAGATATTTTTTCTCTCAGGTAATTCAGCAAGTTATTTTTGAGGAGCTTGAATTTATTCGGGCACTTCTAGTTTATGTTTTCGGGTGAGGCTTCTGGAGTGGTTTGGCAACTACTCGAGGCTTCTTAGTTCTTCCTCTCGGGGAGGTTTTGGTTGGCAGGATTTGTATGGATACTCATAGAGGCTATCCTATGCTTCGAGGCTTGTGCAAGAAGGTTCTGCAAAAGCATGCTTCAATTGGAAAGTTTTTTTTCTTTCTCTTTTAATTATTAGGTCTTTTTCTTTGAGCATTTTTAGACTTAATAACTATGCTTAGGTTGTTTTGCATGCTTAGTTTATTTTATGCTTAGGTTATAGCTTAGAGTTATAACATACTTAGTATAAAATAAATATGCTAGGATAAAATTTGGAATTATGGTAAGCCTAGTCCTTTTGCATGCTAACCTAGGTAGAGAATTATTTAGTTAAGGCTTTATTTAATTTATATGCAACTAAATGGAGTTCCTAGGGACAGGGATAAAATTTTGAATTTCCGCCATGCCTGTTATGCATGTTCAATCTGACTGTCAGTTTCTAATAGAAAGTAGCCGAGATTCTAGTCATTACAGATGAGGATGTGGTAGAGGTCGTGGAGGAAATGAAAGAGGAAAAGGACGTGGCAGATTTCAACAACGCAAGAGAAGTGACAATAATAACGGAGATAACCAATCCATAAGAGACAGAAGTCGTGGACGTGGATAAGGGTGAGGATGAGGAAGAGGATTTAGAGGCAAAATGATGGACGTGATAAGTCTAATGTCTAATGCTACAACTGCTCTAGATATAGCCACTACGCAGCCGAATGTTGAAGCCCACCAAACTAAGCAGAGGAGATGATAAACAACATTCAAGAGGAGGATGTAAGCGCCACGGTATTACTTACCCGTGAAGGTGAACAAAGTCAGGAAAACAACATATGGTATCTTGATAATGGTGCAAGTAACCATATGTGTGGAGACAAGAAGATGTTCGTTAAGATGGAGTCATTCAGTGGAAATGTTGTTTTCGGGGACTCCTCCAAAGTTCCTATCAAAGGCAAAGGAACCATTCTCATTCGTTGAAAGAATGGAGAGCACCAATTCCTTAGCAATGTGTATTATGTTCCAAACACGAAAAGCAACATTTTAAGTTTGGGACAGTTCTTGGAGAAAAATTACCAAGTTCACACGATGAACCAAAAGTTGGTGTTGTTGAATGAGAGGAAGGAGATGCTTGAAAGTGTGCCTATGTCGGAGAACTGGATGTTCACTCTCAACATCAAGACGAACGTTGCAAAGTGCAGGAAAGCCTGTGTGAGGGACTCTCATTGGCTTTAGCATTTGAGATTTGGACATCTCAATTTTGGAGGTTTGAAACTGCTAAGCCAGAAAAAGATGGTGCATGGTCTTCCCCCATTGATAAACCCCATCAGCTTTGTGAAGGATGTCTTGTTGGAAAACAATGAAGAACCAGTTTTCCAAAGGAGTCCATGTCAAGAGCAAAGGCACCCCTTGAGCACATTCATACCGACGTTTGGGGATAAATGACACCAACATCATTGGGAGGCAACAAATATTTCTTGCTATTCATTGATGATTATAGCAGGAAGACATGGGTTTACTTTCTAAAGTTGAAATCTAAAGTATTTGGCGCTTTCTAGAAGTTCAAGGCACTAGTGGAGAAAGAAAGCGATTATTACATCAGAGCCGTAAGATCTAATAGAGGGGGAGAATTCACATCAAATGAATTCAAAAGATTCTATGAGTATCACAAAATACTAAATTTCCTTTCAGTCCCGAGATCGCCTCAACAAAATAGTGTAGTCGAAAGAAAGAATAGAACAGTGATGGATATGGTGAGTAGCATGCTAAAGAGTAAGAATTTCCCTAAAGAGTTGTGGACAGAGGCAGTTGATTGTGCGGACTACATCTTGAACCGGTCCCCAACAATAAGTGTCTCAGATATGACACCCCAAGAAGCATGGAGTGGGAGAAAGCCCAATATCTCTCATTTTTGTGTTTTTAGGAGTGTTGCACATGTTCATGTTGCGGATGAAGAAAGGAGAAAGCTGGACGATAAAAGTAAAAAATACTTGTTAATGGGATACTCAAAATTTACCAAAGGTTACAAGATGTTTGATCCTGACAAGAGGAAAACAATTATCAGTAGGGACGTGACTATTGACAGGTAAGCAGTTTGGGAGTGGAATGATGACAAGAAGAACTATAGTTTTTATCCTTTCCCCTTGGATGAAAACAATGATAGTGATGCGGAGGAACCAACCACAATGCCAACGTCAAGTAATCCTATTTCAGTTGCATCTCTCGGACAAGAAGACGATGAAAATGAAAGTCCTAGACAAAGACCGTAAAAATTCTGGCATGTTGAAGAACTCTATGACGCTACGAGAGAGCTCAGTGAAGAATTAACTCTCTACTGTCATCTCATTGATAGTGAGCCTATTGATGCTGAAGAGACCATGAAAGATGAAAACTAGAGAAGAGCCATACTGAGGAGATCCAAGCAATTGAGAAGAATGAGACATGGGAGTTGACCAACCTTCCAACTGACAAAAAGCCCATTAGAGTCAAATGGGTGTTCAAGGCAAAGAAGGATGTAAATGGAGAAATCGTTCGACATAAGGTGAGGCTAGTCGCAAAGGGATATAGTTAAAAACCTGGTATTGACTGTGATGAATTGTTTGCATCAGTTGCAAAAATGGAGACCATCAGACTAGTGATTGCAATTGTTGCTCAAAATGGATGGAAGATCCACCAAATGGATGTAAAGTCAGCATTTCTGAATGGATACTTGGAGCAAGAGATCTATATCCAACAACCGCCTGGTTACATTGTCAAAGGCCATGAAGGAAAAGTGTTGAAGCTGAAGAAGGCATTATACGGACTTAAGCAAGCACTGAGAGCTTAGAACAGCCGCATCGACAAATACTTTCGCGAGAATGGATTTGTTAAGTGCCCACACGAGTATGCCTTGTATGTGAAAGTGAAAGGTGGAGACATATTGCTTGTTTGCTTGTTCGTGGATGATCTCCTATTTACCGGGAACAATCCTCAAATGTTTAATGATTTCAAGAAGACGATGACTCGTGAATTCAAAATGACTGACATTAGCCTGATGTCGTACTATCTTGGCATTGAAGTGAAGCAAAGTGATAATGGAATATTTATTTGTCAAAGTGGCTTTGCCAATGAGATCTTGAAGAAATTCAAGATGGAGAATTGCAATCTTGTAAGCACTCCGGTCAAATGCAGTTTGAAATTGACTAAGAATGAAGATGGAATCAAGGTGAACCCGATAATTTTTCGAAGTTTGATTGGGAGTCTCGGATACCTGACATTCACAGGGCCGAATATCCTATATGTAGTTGGACTAGTGAGCAGATACATGGAAGAATCGAAGGAGTCTCATTGGAATGCAGGTAAAAGAATACTCCGCTATGTCAAAGGTACAACTAATTTTGGATTGCATTATTCAAAATATGACGAATTCAAATTAGTTGGGTACAGTGATAGTGATTGGGCCAGTGATTAAAATGACCGAAAAGCACTAGCGGATTTGTATTTTTTCTTGGCGAAACAGCATTCACTTGGAGTTCAAAGAAGCAACCAATTGTTACACTGTCTACTTGTGAAGCTGAATATGTAGCTTTAACCTTATGTGTGTGTCATGCGATTTGGTTTCGGCAATTGTTGAAGGAACTATAAATGACACAACATGATCCAACTGATATCTTTGTTGATAACAAATCAGCCTTGGCGTTAGCAAAAAATCCGGTGTTCCATGATCGGAGTAAGCACATCGACACGAGATTTCATTTCATCAGAGAATGCATCGAACAGAAGGAGGTGACACTGAAGTATGTTAAAACACAAGATCAAATTGCCGATATCTTTACGAAGCCACTCATGTATGATGTGTTCTGCCAGTTACGAGCATTGTTGGGATTAACTGAGAATTAAGTTTAAGGGGGAGTGTTGATATATAAAAAATAAATAAACTTAATTCAAAAAATTGAAAAATAAAAGATGACGTAGAAGGAGGTGAACACAGCCTGCAATATTTAATCAAGTTATGGGCAAAATTGGTTGATTAGCATAAAACAAAAAACGGAAAATAAGGAAGACAAAATCATGATCCATGCTAGTTGGATAATGCAATGTGGACAAGGCTATAATTTGATTAGTGGAATGGGAAAACATATCTTGTTGTTGCAGTAGAAACAAGAGGGACATGTGCATTGCATGATTGGTTGAACATATTATAGGCAGAGTGGTAAAAAAAAGTATGGGATTTCAATTATATTAATATCAGCTACCTTGTAGTAATTTCGGCCATTAAGCTTTATATAAGAGCTGATATTCAGGAGTTGTAGGTGTGAGATTGTTGTGAGTTTTGAGAATAAAAAGAGGCATTGAGAGTGAAAATAAATAGAGTGAAAGTGAGAACGTTTGTAATTTTAGTGTGTAATATTTACGAAAAATAAATTTTGTAGTTCAATTCCAATTATTCCTCTTTAATCCCAACAACCCATTCAATTCCTTTTTTCTTCCCCATCAAGGCCATCTCTATTTGATAAAATTCTAATCTGGAAATCCTAATTCTCAATTTAATGTGCCCTTTTGATTATAAATGGAAGAATTATTTTGTGTGTTTTGTGAGTTCAATATTTTTTTTTTGAAATCTACATATGGTTCTCATGAATCTGAATAGTGGGTGTAGAAGAAATAAGTGACAATGACGCCATCAGACATACGTTGAGGAGTGGGTGGGGAATTCATGTGGTTCAAGAGGTGAAGCTCTTGGCCAAGAAGGATGATCGGGTATCTTTGAATACCGCCATTGATGATCTCGTTCATGTCAAAATGCAATAGTAATATTCTCATATTTGTGTGCTTGGAAATGATAAATGGAGATATTATTTTTTTTGCTTGAAATTGAAAGTGAAACTGAAATCAGCCATTGATTGAAGAATTTTGTTGCAGATTGATTCATGTACATGTTCATTATTTAATTTTGTGATTTGAAAATAAAAGGTAGACAGTTGTGCTATCGAGAATAATGATGGATAAGTGGGGATAAATCAATTTATTTTCTTATCCAAAAATTTTCACTCTCTTAGAAAGTCCACTAATGCACGTAGGTTGCCAACGCATTTTGAGGGGTTAAGTTCAGTGGTTCACTTTTAATAAATTAAAGAAAAAAATTGAAATTAATATAAGTTTAAGGTGACATTGATTTTGTATGTCAAATCTAAAGAGTAAATGATGCATTTAATCAAATGAAAATAATTTACAAAAATAACAACTAAATAAGAGCTATCATAACAATTTAGGTGGCCATAACATAGTGGAATCTTGTTAGGTGAGAAACGTTACGGAGGGCTCTCGTCCATATATATTTTTGATAGTGAAAATATTTTCTTATAAATTGAGATATGACTTTGCTTGTTTACTATTTTTTATATTTTAAAATTAAGACAATATTCTATATAAAAGTTGATTAATTTTGAATCTTTATAAAATACCATCTCTTAAAGTATTCTATAGATCAAATATATTTATTACAAGTCTAATACAAGATTAATATAAGTCTCTTTATATTTACAATGCTCATTGAACTATTATATATCTGCTATATATTTGTTATAAGTCTAAAATATGTCTATTTGTATTTACAATGCTCATTAAACTGCAAAATATCTATTATATGTCTAAATATCTATTGAAGAAGATGAATAATTACTCAAAGCTTTAACCACCATGATATTGGATTCCATAATGATATTGGATTCCAAGATACTCCATTATTCCGTGAAATTGCAGTGAAGCTCCACAATTTTGCCAATAATTATTATATTTTATAGCAAAAAAAAACACAACATTTCCTTTTGCGCTTAATTCATAATTGTTAGGAATAATATACATACTACGATTGAGCCTAACTTGTCAGCTTAAGCTTTTGGGTGAGACGGTTCAATGATATGGTATCAGGGCACCTTAGACCTAAAGGTCGAGGGTTCAGATCCCGGCAGTTCCATTTGTGAAATTATATTGCAACACATAGCGGAATGGGACTGTGTTATACCCGCTTCAAATCCAGAGAGCATTTGCGTGCGGGGGAATGCTAGGAATAATATAAATACTACGATTGAGCCTAACCTGTCAGCTTAAGCTTTTGAGTGAGACGGTTCCATGACATGGTATCAGGGCACCTTAGACCTAAAGGTCGAGGGTTTGGATCCCGGCAGCTCCATTTGTGGAATTATATTGCAACACATAGCGGAATAGGTCTGTGTTGTACCCGCTTCAAGCCCAGGGGGCATTCGCGTGAGGGGGAGTGTTAGTAATAATATAAATACTACGATTGGGCCTAACCTGTCAGCTTAAGCTTTTGATGAGACCGTTCCGTAATAATAATCAGATTGGAAGTACAAAGTTAATTAATTAAAATAACACTTTTGATATTAAAGAAAACAGTTGCAGCAAATAAGTCCAAGAAGACAAAAAAAATTCAAACTGTGGATAGAAGTTATGAAATTAATTTTAATTAGATTGAATAACCATCACTAATCCAACCTAATTAATTTAATCAAACAGCAAAACCCCAGTCTGTGAAATTAAACCCCAATCTTCAAATCAAACACCCAAACTAATAAAACAACCCCAACACTATTTATTAAACAAACTATAATAGTCCGACAAAAGCTTATTGCAACCCTAGCCTCAATTCAAGGTCTAAGATCATCGGAGGTGGTCTCAAGCTGAGCTCAAGATCAATAGCAGAATTACCGAGGGCACCAGCTAATTCATTTCCAGCCGCCCTGATTGCTGCTAATTCCTTGGCCTTAATTTCGGCAAAACTCTCCCACTCTCCAAATAAGTTTCGAGTGAGCAGATTCCGGCGGTATTGTACATCATCCTCCGGAATTATGGTATGGACTCCCGCCGAAGGTCGACCGTTAACGCCTGAGGGGGAGCTGGGATTATCATGGCGGGATTATAGCTGTGCAGCAGAGGGGAAGCTTCCATAGCAGAGACTTCAATGGAGTCCTGCCCTAGGAGCTGATGATGGGGATGAATCTGAGTTGATTGCCATTGACAGAGATTAGAGGGACAGAAATTAAGAGAGAAAAGAAGATGATGGATATTGGAATGCAGTGAGGAAATCGTTCAGGCTATTCTTGCTATATAACGGGAAAAAATGAGGTAACATTCGTTTTTAATTTGTGTGATATATTTGAACTGAATAGAGCTTATTTTGGTGTAAATATATATAAAAGCTTAAAAAAACATTGAGATCATCTTGTTGGGGGCATAGTTATAGTCAAGGTTTCCTACCCTCCCTACTAATGTGTTTAGTGAGATTTGAACCTTATTCTCCTCCCACACACTCAACTGAATTACATCTTCTAAGTATATCTGAATTTACTGAAATACAGGTTCAAGTCTAAATTCGGGTGGAGTTGGATGATTTTTTTTCTTTCTTATTATTGTAAGCCCAATAAGATAATTTTTTAAAAAAAATACATGTAGAAGAGACATGGGTATCTCTTTTATATTTATATATATATACTTGAGTCCATAGTAAAAGTTATATAACTAGAGGAGTTTGAATTCTCTAAAGTAGGAAATTGGTAAAGTTATATATTTTGACCAATCTCAATCATCTTCTGAATTTTAAATTGAGAATTCTAATCCTAGCCACGGTATATTCAATTTTTATAAAAAAAGGTACACTTGAACAATTATATATATATAATTGTTATGGAAAGTTGGTTAGAAGTAACAAGTTCATATGTTTCTCTTATCAATTTCTTCAATAAGTTGAATATATTCTTCTTATTTTAACAGTATTAGCTTAAAACTTTGACAAATTTGCCTTAAGGAAGTTGCAATATTAATATTGAACTGTCACATATTTTGAAGGGAAGTAAAAGATAACAGAGTTTATTGGATGGATTTTTTTCATACTTTCTATTCAATCTTGTGATGAATATAAATGTGAATCATACTCCAATTTAGTCTTGCATATTAGTAAAAATTGTATTATGTATTGGTTAACATGTACTATATAGCCCATACAAGATAAACCCGTGTTAAATTTCCTAACATAAAAAGATCTTGTATTTAATGTGATGAAAAAAAAATATAGGGAACATTTGTAAAACTATTAAAGTTTTTTTTTATAGGAAAAAAGGTTAATAGTGAGAGAGGGCTAGACATTCCAACTAGGTTGGCACCTCTAGAACCTCTTTAAAACTATTAACCTTTAGTTGTATTAAAAGGACCTCAAGGTAAGGTCAAATTTACAACCAAAAAAGAGAAAGATTGTTCAGTACATCAGCAAAAGAATAAGAAAAGGAAGAATTCCTACTCCGTAAAAAGTAAATGACAAGATTAATGCTACTAAAAAGAATGTCTTCAGAGCTATCATGATTCTCGAAAACGTTCTTATTTCTTCTCTTCCAGAGCTTCCAGGAAATAACCATCCATAGAGCAGTACCGCATTGCAATTTTTCGTTGCAAGAGAATAAACCTTTCCATTGACAGAAGAACTCAGAAGTCGTGCCCGGAAGCACAAAGTTCACACTCAACCAGTTGAACAAAGAGTTCCAAACCATTAAGCTCTTCTGACAAAACATAATAGCATGATGTTGGGATTCTGGAGTCTCAGAAAAAGGGCATGGTAATTGATCATAGTGAATAATATGCAGATATGCCAAAAGATCTTTGGTGGGCAACTTGTCATGAAGAAGAGTCCATGTAAAGAATTTAATCTTTGGGGTACATATGGATTTCCAGCAGGATAAGAAAAGAGAGCCTTTATTTAAATGATTTCTGTTAAAAGCTCCTTTAAGAAAGCTACCAACCGAGAACATATTGTTCTTTCTACATTTCCAATGGAAATAATCCGGTTGTTGACTGAAAGGTAGTGCCAGTAACATATTTATCAATTCACCAAGTTGCTCTTATTCAGTTAGTCTGAGACGACGAAACCAAGCTGGTCTACAAGTGATGGATAGAATTGACTCGTGTTCATCTCTAACTGAAATCATTTCATCCACTACTAGACAAAACAAGTTCGGGAAGTGGACTTTAAGAGTAAAATCCCCGCACCATTTGTCAATCCAGAAATGGGTCTTCAAACCGTTACGCACTTGAGCTGTGACATTAGAAAGGAAAAAACCCCAAGAGCTCTCATTAATAGTACATGCGTTGGCAATACCTGTCCAAATAGGGGATAATGAGTTTGGGTTGTCTTTTATGTAATGCCAACTTGAGATTCCAGATATATTGACACAATAGGACTTCCAAAGAGAGTTGACATCTGGATTGTTAATTTTCCAAACCCATTTGAAGAGAAGGCTTGTGTTTTTCGAAGACAGGTGATGTAGGTTGAGACCACCCTCAGAGAAGTTAGAACATTTAATATCCTAAGAAACTCGGTTAAGACATCTACCATCAACACTGCCTTTCCAAAGGAAGCGTCTCATATGTCCTTCGAGTTTGTTTGCAATTAAAATAGGAATTTTAAATAAAGACATCAGATAGACTAGCAAGCTGTTGAGTACTGATTTGATAAGAACCAATCTCCCAGAGTAAGATAGGCAAGATCCCTTCCACATAGCAAGACAAGATTCAAAGCGTCTCACTAAAGGCTCCCAATCTTTAATCAACAGTTTTTTGTATGTCAAGGGCACGCCTAAATAGGTAATAGGAAAAGTTTGCACAGAGCACTGAAGGATGGAAGCACATGAGCTAGTGTATTCGGTTGATACAGACAGGCCAGTCAATGAACTTTTGTTGTAGTTGATCTTTAAGCCTGAGACAAGTTCGAAACACCGAAGGACTCTGACAAACATTTTGATTTCCGATTCATCTGCTGGAAGAAAGCATAATGTGTCATCCGCATATTGTAAGATGGATAACTCGGGGGAATCATCATGTAATCGAAATCCGGAGAGAAATCCACAATTTACAGCTTGATCAATCAACCGTTTCAGACCCTCAACTGCTAGGACAAAAAGGAAAGGAGAAAGAGGATCTCCCTGTTTGACACCCTTATGAAGGTAGATATTTTTTGTAGGTGTACCGTTGATCAGAATGGATGTTGATGAGGACTTTTTGCAGCCAGCCATCCAAGAAACCCATTTGTCTGAAAAACTCATACTGCTCATTACCTTATCAATGATTAATACTATTAAAGTTAAAGGAAAGGAGTTCAAGATGTATTTGTTATTTAAATATAGAGGATTTTTGCTTTTTGTATATTGACCCAAGCTTAGAACAATAAGACAATGAAAACTCATGTTATTTATATGAGAAATAAAATGATTACAGTACGCAGGATTTTAAGATATTTTGATAGGTTCTTATTTTTATTTTTTTTACAACTAAATTAGCTCAAATTAGAGAAAAGACAAAAAAAAATAATGGTTTGCCTTTTGCCTTGTATTGAAAATAAACGAGAAACACCAAAGCACAGATAAAAATATTATACTTAATTATATTAGAAAAAGTTACGCCTAATTTTAACAAAGGTACTCCAAAAAATAATTTTCTCCTACTTTTGCAATAGGTACTTTTATAGTGAATATTTTGTCCATAAAATGAAATTTTTTTTACAAAAATAACAACTAAATATGAGTTATCATAACAATTTAGATAGTCATAAGATGGTCAAAGCTTGTTAGCTGAGAAAAATTTGGGAGAGCTCTCGTCCATCTGTATATTTGGATAGTGAAAAATATTTCCTTATAAACTGAGAAATGACTTTGTTTGTTTACCATTTTTGGTATGTTTGAAAATATATATAATAAAAGTTGATTTTAAATCTTTTTATGTTGGAAAAAAGAAAGATCAGGATTTGTTAAAGTTCGGGTTAAATTTTAGAGTAAAGTTAACCTAATACAAACTTTCTATTTCAAAATGGAATGTATGGACTTAAAGCGCTTATTTAACTCTCTCTCATTACTTTACTCTAAAGCTTGGCTCCAACCTTAGAGAATTATTTTTCACAGAATAATATATTAACTTCAGTTAAATTTTACATATTTATTTGTTCACAATGAAATAAATTTGGTTTAATTAGTTCTTACAAGTATAAGAGATGTGGTTTTAATATTCATTCTTATTAAATATGATGTATGCCCTTAAGGTAATTATGAGTGATATATCTTAATTATATATTAAACAAAAACAAGTTATTAGAGAATAAATGATTTTTTTTATTGTATTAATTACTGCAAAAAGTCCTAGTCACATCATAGTTTGGAGAAAAATGACACCAAACACGGTCTAAGGAGTGAAGAATTTTGGAGATCTCAACCCGATCTCTATTGAAAAGGGAGAATAATATATGTTACCACTATCGCCGGCACCATGCCGGATCACTGATCACCATTGTATCCCTTTGTCGATCGCTTTCCGTCTAGTCTTCTTCGCCATGGTGTTCTTGGTCATTTATCTTTCTTTTCCGCTGGTTTGATTCGTTAGCCCTAGCCTCCATCGCTCACTACTCCCTAGTTTTCTGATCGATCCCACTGATGTTTTACCCTTGACTGGTGACATTTGCTCGCTCTGGTATGTTCTTCTATTGTGTTATAGTCAGTCGCCACACCATTTGTATTAGGGTTTTCACTCCACTTTTTTATTCAAATGGTCTTCTATATTCATGATAGTCTGGTGCAATTTTGGATATGTTTAAAGCTTCAATTATCTACATGATCAAGTGGCAGTCTCTTTACATTGTTGATGATTCATTTAGTGAGAGAAATGTAGAAGTCGCCTTGTCCCTCCATTGGCGCACCCTTGAGAGAGATAGGTTGAAGGACGCTTGCCCTCTCCAAGTGCACTTTTCGTGAGAGTTAGGTAGAAGTCGCCTTGCCCTCCCTTGGCGCAACCCCGAGACAGATAGGTAGAAGGACGCTTGCCCTCTCCAAGCGCATTGAAACCGAGAGATTTAGGTGGAAGTCCGCTTGTCCCTCTCCAAATGCATATATCTGAGAGAGTTAGGTTCACGTCGCTTGTACCTCTCCAAGCACAACCCTTTATTATGAATCATCAAGGTTATCATCGAAGGTTTAAGGGTTAATGCAACCCCAATAATATAGCTCAATCATTTACATATGGCTAACCCAAAAGTCCCGAGCCAAGAGTTTACTTTGAGAACTTCCCAAACTCACACTGTGATCCTAAAACGATGCGTATGATTTTTGGCAAATATGGTGTCTTCAGATCTATTTTTGTCGCGAGGAAGCGTAATATGAGAAACCTTAATTTTGGCTTGTTAACACCTGACGGATCACTACCTTTGCATGAAGCACTATTTCGTCTGAACTCTGTATCGATTGGAACCATTCATCTTCGCGTGTACAGATCAAGATACTTTGGTCGTCCCTCCACTTTACACTCTCCTATCACACCCATGCCTAAAGTGATATAATTTGCCCATAAGTAAAGTTTTTCAGGAATCTTCTAGAAATCTAAGCTCATATGTTGAAGTGGTGTCCCACTCTTCCAACCCTAGTGCTTTTATGGCAGCAAACTCATCCGCTCCAGACCATTGGCTCACTTTCTCATGCATTGCCAAGGTGAGGGATCTTGTACTTATTTTAAATCTATATAACTTATTGTTGGATCGTAACTTTGCTACAAAGTTCGTAACTCCATTGGGGGTAATCTTGTTGTGCTCTGCTTCTATTCAACCGATGGCCTCTCAACATTCCTTGATAATGACTAGTTAGCCTTAAAGGATATTTTAATTTCGGTCGCTCCTTTTGTCTCAAATTTTATTCCGACCGAATGCTTGTTATATGTGGATTTCATGGGGATACCGCCAACAATTCTATTAGTGGATCTTGTTAAAAGACTATGCTCAAATTTTGGTAGTCTTGTAAAAATTTTTATTTCAATTGTCCGGGTAGTTTATATGTGGTTTCTTGTCTTATATCAGCCCCAATCAATACAGTGAATTAGAATTTCAGTCTTCGCTATGGGGAGTCGATCTATTCTATTTTTGCTTGCTTCAGGCAAGCTACATCTTGCTTAAATTGCTTTGCAGACAACTACTTATCCTCTACCAAATCTGAGTTTAGCTGCTCAGATGGCTGCTTGGGCCATTTTTCTCCACAGCGGTTCCAACAACTGGCTAGCCTTCACCCGCTCACATCGGGGGCAGAACTAGGGACTGCCCCAAACTGTTTTGATCTTGTAATGTCTAAAACTCAAGAATTTCAAGTTCCCATTAACTTAAATCTTCCAATTATTTGGGTAACCGCTAACTCATCAAAATCAAGCTCGAAAGGCTCAGCCACCATTAGTGCTCGGATCGAAGATAATCAGGCTTTTAGGAAGTCTACTCAAAATTTGGATGCTACTAGACCATGCTTACATGCAACGCATCTACCACTTGTTCATTCGATCTAAGCATCGCGAAATCGGCCGACCATCCCTGCTGTTCTTTTAGCTTCTCAGTTATCTATTCCTCAAATTCACTCCTCATTTTCTAAGGAGGTCGGCTTACCCTTGATGACTCAAGCTTCACGCTCATCGGGTCCAGATATCTCAAACATGAATCAGATTTTATTGTCTCACCAGCATACAACACCAAACAAAAAATTTCAGGTTTCCTTCATTGGGGAAAAGCTTGGCTTATTTTGGAAAAAGCTAAAATTTTAGAGGTCTTGGATTCTAGATCAATCTGATCTAGTCGGTTCTTACTCAAGGATTTTCCATTTTATTTATGTCGCTATCTTTTTTAAGTTAGAATTATCGAGGGAGTTTGAACAGAACTAAACAGAACTTTGTTCGTTCATCCATCCATAAATTTAACATTCAGTTTTTTGTTATTCTCAAAATGAAAAGTATCAGGGCTTTTGATATGATAGTCAGAAAATTTTTAGGTCACAATGATTATGCGTTTCAATGTATTCCTTACCAAGGTCTCTCAGGTCATCTTCTCATATCTTTGAATTCAGTTCTTTTACAAGGGATTGTATTAGCCTCCGTGGATTGTTGGTCACTCATCCACTTTTCTTCCAGTTCCATTGATGTCAATGTCCTTGCACTGTATGGTTATACAAACTATTCTGAGAGATGTCAGTTGTGGTCCGACTTACTACCTATGGTTCAGCAACATTCTAATCTTATTGTATGTGGAGATTTCAACGAGATTCTTCATGCTTCCTAACATTCTAGTGGGATTGTTTCCCTATCATTGCAATCTTTACGTGATTTTGTTAATGAATCTGAGTTAATTCATCTGCCATTACAAGGATGTGACTACACTTGGTGTAATAGTCAATCCTTCTCAAGCATCGACCGTGTTCATGCTTCTTGTGCTATTCTTGATGCTTGACCCTTCTCCAGGATTTCGACGCTTAACTCAGCCTTATCAAACCACCTACCTATTTTATTTAATTCACATGGCCCGCAAAATTCTTAGCCAAATCCATTTTATTCACTCAATTCTTGGTAGGATAAGCCAAAATTTCTGCCTTTTATTCATTTGGAATGGTCCCATATTGTCACTAAATTTCAGGATAAGGACATCAACTTCAAACTCTCTTTCTTATAGAAAGTTATCCAGCCATCGCATAGTTTAAATTTTAGGGATTTAGAATGAAAAATGAAGGAACTCAAAGTAAAGATCCTCTCGCTCTCCTCGAGTTCTAGTGCTCGACCTTTATCAACCTTGGCTCTTGAGAATTTGAGTTCCACTCATTTAGAATTGCTTCAACGTCGTAGATCTCTTGAAAAATTATGACATCAGCAATCCCATGTTTCTTGGACAGTTCTTGGTGACGACAACACTAACTTCTTTCATCAAATTGCTTCAGCCCGTTTCAGAAACAACCATATCTCTCAGCTTGAATTTAACGAGAACTTAATCTATGACATGTCGTCTATTACAGCAGCAATTAGAGGATTTTATGTTCAGGTTTTCTCAGCAAGAGCTTTAGTTCTGTTCTCTCTTGACAAATTAGATTTCTCAACTGTTACGACTCTACAAAATGGGCAATTAGTGGCACCTTTTACGGAGGCTGAAATATGGTCAGGCATTAGCACTTGTGGTGAGTCTAAAGCTCCAGGACCCGAAGGTTTTAACTTCTTCTTCTACAAAAGATTTTAGAATGATCTCAAGCTAGAAATTATACAAATTCTTAACAGATTTCATGCTTCTTCTTATCTCCCAGATTCAATCAAATCTTCATACATTGTTTTGATCCCGAAAGTTCCTAGTTCTTGTTTTATAAGTAATTTTCAACCTTTTGCACTTATTCATGGTATTTATAAAATTGTCACAAAGGTTCTTTCCATTAGACTTCAACAAATCTTGCCAAATGTTATCGCGAGTAATTAGTTTGCTTTCATAAAAGGCAGAAGTATTCATGAAAGTTCCTCCTTGGCTTCGGAGATTATTCATACGATTCATACTAGTTGTCAATCATGCTTCATTCTAAAAAGCGGGATTTTCACAAGCCATTTGATAGTATCTCTTGGGACTATATTGATCCGATTTTACTTAAAATGGGTTTTGATAGTAAATGGATCTCTTGGCTTTCAAATTGTCAGTTGAACTCTTCGGCTTCTATACTTATTAATGGGCACCCGGGTGAACCAATTTTTTTTACAAAGGGGTGTCAAATAAGGTGATACACTTTCACCTTTCGTCTTCGTGTTAGCTGTGGAAGGCTTAAAGCAATTAATAGACTGTAGCATTAGTGAAGGTCTCCTTCTGGGTTTTAAACTTGGAAATTGTAAACAAGATGTTTCGCTACTCCAATTCGCGGATGATACAATATGTTTTCTCCATGAAGATACGAGTCTTATTCCTAAATTTATCTGTATTCTTTGATGTTTTGATTTAATCTCGGGTTTGCACATTAACTATAATAAAAGTTCTCTCTTGGGTATCAATGTTCAGGAGTCGGCTTTGCACTCTTGCGCTTCTCAGTTGGGGTGTCGAATCTAAAATTTCCCATTACTTACCTTGGAGTACCTCTCTCTTATAAGAGTACTTGATCGCCATCTTGGGCCCCTTTGCTTGCTAAGGTCCAAAACAGATTGGAAAACTGGAAAGGAAATTGTCTATCATATGCAGGCTGTATGGTTCTCATCAAGTCTGTGCTCTCTTCTCTGCCTATCTATCCACTTTCAATTCTAAAATTACCTGATTCAGTGAATGACAAACTCATCTGGGTTGTGAGAAATTTTCTTTGGTGCGATGACTTTAATGTGGGTGGTTTGTGCAAGGTTAGCTTGCACTACAAAATAAATGACATAAGAAGATAAAAGGAATAGGACAACTTACTAATATTGTCTTTAATTGTAATAGAGTAATATAGATGACCATTTTATTTATTGTGCCCAAATTTAATTCCCATTTGAAATAGGGGACCATTTGCTTTCAAATATAATATATACATAAATGTACAAGGAATTAAGGATAACTTTATATGGCTACATATTGCCTACCTATCTGCTATGTGTCTCATCTTCTACCCATCTTCTATGTGTTTCATCGTCTACCCATCTTCTATGTGCCTCACCATCGTTCAATTCTTCTCCTATAATGTCACACTAATCTTGGCCTTCTCATTCTTCTTCTTCCCTATAATACCCTTCCCCTCTTTCCACATTGCCATCCATAAGCTCTTTTAAATATCCATTACAATTGACCTAATTTTCATTCTTAATTTACTCTTATTAGTCCCTGTGAGGGTTAGAGGTGGGTGAAGGACCCTTTTTCGCGGAATTAATAGACTTTAAAAAGTCTTAGTGTAGCGTGTTTGATTATGATCCGGGGAATGGATTCATGCAAATGCGATAATATAATATAGTAAATAAAGAGTAAGAAAATCAAACACAATGATTTATACTGGTTCAGCCCCGCCTACGTCCAGTCTGCAAAGTTTCCTTCCTCTGAGCTTATCCACTAGTGAATTCCTTTCCAACTAGCAGGAATCAAGCCTTACATATTGTCTCCGGATGGTAACCCCTTCCGGATGTAGGATATACCACTAGAAGCACCAACTTCTAGCTGAGTTCTCTAGTCCTTAGCAGGATATATTACTTAGATTTCTACATAAACCTAAGCTGAGTCCTATAGGGAGTTCCACTTAACCCCTTTCGAATGTAGGATATACCACTAGAAGCACCAACTTCTAGCTGAGTTCTCTTGTCCTTAGCAGGATATATTACTTAGATTTCTACATAAACCTAAGCTGAGTCCTATAGGGAGTTCCACTTAAAGCACCCACTCTAAGCTAAATCTCAATCTCAATACTAACCCAAGTATGAGATCTTTTTACACTTTCATTTCTATCAAAGGTTTTAGTTTTAGACTTCCTTAAGTTTATAACTCACTTAGGAATCCGTACAAACTGATTTTCAGTGATTTGGTTCTTAGAGGGATTTGTAAATCCGATTGCTTTCTAGCAAAAGTTCTCTTGTATATGCTTTTATGAAATCAACCAACTTCAACGCAACTTGTGAAGCTCCCCTTTTATAGGCTTGGATAATAAATATAGCCGTTGTGGGTTGGTGAGCTGTAACTCAATCTTCACCATTGATCAAGTAGAATATGGTGCTTCTGGAGTCATTGATCAATCCATTAGACAGTATTTTGACTCGTTTGAGTCCTTGGGATTGAGGCTAAAAAGATGTCAGTGATCGTTTTCCTTGTTTTTTAGTGTCACACTAAATTTTATACTAGTAGCTTTTGGTGTGAGCTCCACGCGCCTCCTTATTGGTCTATCCTAAAAAGGTTATTTCCTTTTTATGTCTGGTGTCAGTCCTTTTATCTTTTTCCTGAAAAGTGCTAGTTGTCTCTTTTATCTTGTTTATGGGGAAAGGATCTTTGAATTTGTAGACCAAAGAGGTGGAGGGAATGGAATTTTGAATCATTCCCTTTGTCTGAAATTTTTAGTCTTTCGGATGGCCTCAGACTTAATATATATCTGGATCTGTCTTCTTCCGGAGCTAGCGCAATCAGTTCTTCCGGATGCTAGTCT
Organism: Euphorbia pulcherrima; assembly: GCA_947683365.1. Taxonomy (NCBI): domain Eukaryota; kingdom Viridiplantae; phylum Streptophyta; class Magnoliopsida; order Malpighiales; family Euphorbiaceae; genus Euphorbia; species Euphorbia pulcherrima. Next base: position 3,349,860 of record CANTUS010000008.1, read on the forward strand.
TGGAGGTTTAAAGTTTGTTTCCTTTCCAAACTTTAATGGGATGCTTCCAGTATATGCTTAGGTGCTTGTAGTCTTCAATGGATGTCCTCATTGCTGGATCTTGTCTGGATACTTTCATTTGGATTTAGGAGAATACACATATTCTTAAGTTTTTGTTTCTTTCAAACCTGATCCGGATATTTAATTTAATTGAGATTCCGGATCATTGTTTTCCAACAACTCTGTTCAGTTTTTGAATTTTCATACATATCAATTTCGAATTAGAGATTTCAATTTCAATTACATTTTTTAATTTACTGTGTTCAGTTTTTTAATTTTTATACAATTTAATGCTATTTAAGTGGTCCTTTGTGAAAAAAATAAAAAAAAATTAGAATTAACATAAGTGGCGTAAACCTTTTTAATAAGAAATAATAAAATTGAAATAAATAGGAAAGATAATTTAGAATTAAAGATTGAAAAAATATAAACAAGAAATAACAAAAAAGGAAAAGAGAAGATTATGATCACTAAATATCACAATACCGAAAACTGATGAAAGTGTTGGAGGGTAAATTTAAGCAGGTAGATGTAGCGCTCTTTTTTCATTGAATTTATAGTACATATGAGGTTAAGAATTTCAGAAAGATGACGCACATTTACTTGTAGATCTCCATTTGTGTAAGTACTTGAAGTTGTAGGTTTGAACTTCCAAACTTCCATTTCTATGAACTGGTTCTCACTTGTATTTAGTTGTATGTTTTATTTTATTTATTTTATTAAATCTTTTTTACTTCATAAAAATAGAATAATTTGAAATAATATGGTTTATAAAAAATGAAATAAATAGAATATATAAAATTGAAAAAACTCTAAATAAAAAATAATTATAAATACTGAAATTGGTAATATTACATAATAGTAAAGATTGAAAAGTAAATGACATTCTTAATCTAGACAATGACATTAACTACTTATTGATCATACATTATTTTTTTCTTTGCTTAGTTTATTTTAAAAAATCTTTTTACTTCATAAACTTATTCTAAAATCAATATAAGAAATCACAATTTTAAAGATTGTGATATATAAAGAAAGCACAAATCAATACATATTTATATTATAAGCACAAATATCAGGTAGGAAATAATGATCCGGACCACAAATTAAACTAAACTATCCGGATCAGGTTTGAAAGAAACAACAACTTAAATTATGTAATCCTCCTAAATCCAAATGGAAACATCCAGACAAAGATCCAGCTACAAGGTTGTCAATTGAAGACATCAAGTACCTAAGCACATGGAATCATCATAACAAAGCTTGGAAAGGAAACAAGCTTTAATCCCTCAAAGATAGCATCCGGAAGAACTGATTGCCCTAACTCCGGAGGCATAGAGATCTGGAGACAATGAGTCTGAAGACATCCAGAAGACTCATGCTTGAAGACAATAAGAAAAGTTTCAAAGATAACTTTTCCCTCCACCTTTTGGTCTTCATAGTTAAAGATCATTTCCCCATGTACAAGACAAAAGTGACAGCTTGCACTTTTCTGTAAAAGCACAAAAGGACTGACACCGGACTGAAAAAGCTCACAAACTTTTTCACCTAGATAAATGAGGAGGTGCGTGGAGTTCACACCAAAAAACTAATGGTGTAAAAGTTGGTGCATCACAAAAAGCCAAGCATAACTATCACTAATAACTTTTCAGCATCAATCCCTATGATTCAAACAGGTCAAATTACAGTCTAATGGATAAATCAACGGTTCCGGAAGCACCACATATAACTTGATCGAGGGTAAAGATTTATTACAAGCTCAACAACCCACAACGGCTACATTTATGATAGAAGCCTATAAAAGGGAAGCTTCACCAAGTGAGAAGGTTGGTTATTTGATTCACAAAAATAAGTAACAAAGAACAAGCATTCAATCAGTTTACAAATCCCTCCCAGAATCAATCAATTCAAAATCTATTGTAAGGATTCCTAAGAGAGTTATAAACTTAAGGAAATCCAAAACCAAAACCTTTATGAAAACAAGAGAGTAAGAATCTCCAACTTGGGTGAGTTGTGAGATTGGGATATAGCTTGAAGTTGGTGCTTTGAGTGGGAACTCCCTGTAGGACTTAGCTTAGATTCGGGGTAGGAGTTGGTGCTTCTAGTGGTATATCCTACATCCGGGCATTACCATCCAGAGATAAGCTGTAAGGCTTGATTCCTGCCAGTTGAAAAGGAATCCACTAGTGGAAAAGCTTGGAGGAAGGAAACTCTGGGGACTGGAGTAGACGGGGCCGAACCAGGATAAAATCCTTTGTGTTTGATTTCTTTAACTCTTTATTTATTGCATTATATTGTCATAACTGCATCATCCGAATCCATCATCTGGATCGTATTCAAACGCGCTACACTAAGACTTTTTAAAGTTTGTTTATTCCGTGAAAAAGGGTCATTCACCCCCCCACTGACCCTATAAAGACCCTCACAGGGACCAACAAGTCGTATCAGAGCCAGTGCTCAAACCAGAGATCTAACAATCTCAAGCTAAAGGTCCATATATTTTGATTGAAATATCAAAATGAGTTTCCAAAACTCATAACTCCTTCCCGAGGGTATGTCCATTACCTGTCCTCCACTCTTCACCGGCGAACACTACACATTCTGGAAGAACTGGATGAAGAACTTTATACAATCACAAAAGCATGGAAGCATGGTTAGTTATTAAAGATGGTCCATATAAGCCTACTTATGAAGTAGAGGGTACGACTACCCAAAAGCCATCAAGTATGTGGTATGCGAATGATTTTAAAAAGTTGCTTAAAAACGCAAATGCTATTAACATGCTTCATTATGCCCTTAGTGCAGCTAAATTTAATAGGATATCCAGATGTGAGACTGTAAAGAAAATTTGGGAAAAGCTGGAAGTAACCTATGAAGGAACTAACAAAGTTAGAGAAGCTAAGCTTGATCTACTCTAGCAAAAGCTTGAAACCTTCAAAATGGAGCCAAAAGAATCAATCAATAGTATGAACACTAGATATACCAATCTAGTAAATGAAATGAAGAGGCTCGGAAAAGAAATCTATGAAGTAGATATGGTAAAGAAGGTACTCCGAAGTCTCACCAAGGAATGGGATTACAAGAAGACTGCCATTGAGGAAGCTCATGACTTAAATTTCTGCAGTTATGATGAGCTCATTGGCAATCTATTAACCGAAGAGTTATCCATGGAGAGATATAGCCAACAAGAAAAGAAGCCTGAGCAGAAGAAGAAAGCCATTACACTTAAGGCAGAATCCATCAGATCAGCTTCATCCGGAGAAGAAGAGCAAATCACTGAATCACTGAGCAACAAAGATCAGCTTGCTCTGTTGCTCTATTGATGAGAAAATTCAATAGATTCATACAAAAAGAAGGATAGAAGGAATTCAAGAAAGTATGAATCCTGGATATTAAAAGAAGGTACATCCAGAAGGGACAGATCCAAAAAGAATCCAGGAGAAAACAAGGATCCCGAAAAAGAAGCTGCCTATTTTAAATGTGAAGAAAAAGGCCATTTTATAATAAAATGTCCTAAGCTTAAGAGAACCAAGAAGTTCAAAAAGAAGGCAATGATAGCTACCTGGAGCAACAGTGAAGAAAGTAGCAGCTCATCTTCAACAGAAGAAGAGGAGACTGCCAATTATGCATTCATGGCTCTAACTGATCCGGAAGTAGACCAATCCCAAAGAAATACCTCTAAGCAAGATATAGTGTAAATCGAAGAATCAGAATCATAAATAGCAAAAACTAAGGTAAATTCTTGTTCTAATTCTGCTTATAATTTTGACCTTGCTAGAGCTCTGTCTATTGTAATCAAGAGTGTAAAGAAGAATGTAAAAGCAATCAAGTCCCTCAAGAGAGCAGTGATGGAGTTAGCAGAAGATGCTAGAGCAATGGCATAAGACATTAATCTGGTTAGAGCAACCAAGCATATTGATGTTGTGGAATAGAACTTCCTGAGGAATCAAGTCCAGATTCTAAAAGCAAATGTAATGGGACTAGATAGAGAAATCAATCTATTAAAGAAGTGTCCAGGAAGAGGGCAGAGACAAAAGCTCCAAGAAGAGATCATCATCCTCCTAATCAAAACCCAAAAGGCCCTTACTAAAAAAATAAAGGAGGTTAGCAAGCAACCTCAAGCCTAGAGATACACTGTTGCTTGAACAGGAAAGGGCAAGATGGCTTACAACCAACAACCTATCAAACAGAGAAGAAATTGTGGAGCAGAAGTTGCACCTCCAACTAGCTTCCGGATACACTCCGGACCATCCACCAGTGTACAAGAAGCTGGATATAGAGGAAACTATGGGAAGGAAGATCTTGAAAAGATCAAAAAGAAGCAGGAACAGTACAAATCCATTGTACGGTGTAGGTTATTAAAAACAATCATATCACTAAATTATGTTGATTAAAATGGTTATTATGATGTTTACCCTTGGCCTGAGATGGTTATTAACCCGAGAGGACCCAAATCTATTTGCGTACCCAAACCCACTTGATTTGTATTACAGGTATGCCTTAGATCCACAGTAGATCAACACACTTGGTATATTGATAGTGGATGCTAAAGGCACATGACAAGTGATGAGAAGGGCTTCATTACATTAACTCGGAAGAAGGGAAGCAAAGTAAGCTTTGGAGATAATAAAAAAGGATAGATCATTGGACAGGGAACCATTGGACCTGAGTTAAAGATTGAAGATGTCTCACTAGTTGATGGACAGAAGTTCAACTTACTCAGTGTAGCCAAACTTTGTGACAGAGGAAGAAAAGTCACTTTTGACTCCAGAGGCTGCTCAATCTATGATAGTAAGTCCTACCAACTCATTCTTTATGCACCTAGAGTCAATAATGTTTATTCTGTTAACATTATAAATGAGAAAAAGAATATCTGCTTGGTGTCTAAAGAAGAAGAATCATGGCTATGGCATCGAAAGTTGGGACATGTTAGCATGAACCTCCTGTCCAAACTAGCCAAAAAGGAATTGGTAGTGGGTTTGCCTAAGGCTACTTTTGATAAGGATCATCTATGCACTGCATGTCAATTTGGTAAACAACATAAGAAAAGTTTCCCTTCCATCTCATACATTCCTTCCAAAAGAGTACTTAAGCTCTTGCACATCAATCTCTTTGGTCCAATCAAACCATTGAGTCTAGGTAGAAGAGAATACACCATGGTCATTGTGGATGATTATTCTTGATATACCTGGGTGCTCTTACTAGCAAACAAAGATGAGGCCTTTGACCAATTCTTAAAAACATTCATCTAGATTGAAGTAGAACAGGGCATAAGCATTGCATGCATCCGGAGTGATAATGGTGGAGAGTTCAAAAATAGGAAGTTTGCTAAATTTTGTGACTCTAAGGGCATTGAACACAACTTCTCTGCCCCTCACACTCCTCAATAGAATGGAGTTATTGAGAGAAATAATAGGACCATTGTTGAGATGGCCAGAACAACGCTCAGTGAAATTTGTTTGCCAAAATATTTTTGAGGAGAGGCCGTGAATACAGGATGTTATATTCTAAATAGAGCTCTCATTAGAAAAACTATAAAAACGACTCCATATGAAATCCGGAAGGGAAGAAAACCCAAAATTGGGTATTTCAAAGTATTTGGATGTAAATCCTACATCATTAATGATAGAGAGCAACTACAAAAATTTGATCCTAAATCAGATGAAGCAATTTTCCTTGGCTTACATAGTAAGTCTTACAGAGTCTTCCATAAACGAACCCAAACTGTAGTAGAGTTAATACATGTAGATTTCAATGAGACTAACTTTGCAGGTAAGAAAAGTTACACTCCAGAAGACCCAGTTCTGAAAGTTGAAAACTCTGGAGAAAAGAAAGAGGGAGAAGTTCCTGATTCATTCGATATCAAGAAGTAGAAAGAGGAAGATGAAGGAATATCTTTTGAACCAGAAATACGACAAGTTAATCTCAAGCAGCAAGAGATTCACTTTAACGAAGGCTAAGAAGGAGTGGTTAAAGCTGAAGTGGAGCAAGTCCTAGTTTAACATGAAGGCTTACAAAGGGAGATCCAGACATATAGATATCATTCCATTTTTAATATTCTGGATAATGTTTGGAATCCAGTAAGAACCAGAGGTCAGCTCAATCGGATGATGAGCCATGCTGCTTTTATCTCTCTCATTGAGCCAAAGAAATTTCAAGATGCTGAAGGAGATGAAAGTTAGATGATGGCAATGCAGGAAGAGCTAGATCAATTCACCAGGAATGATATATAGGATCTAGTAGCACCACCAAAGGGAAAGTCAATCATTGGCACCAAATGGGTTTTTCAGAACAAGCTAGATGAATCCGGAGTAGTGGTGAGAAATAAAGCAAGATAGGTTGCCCAAGGCTATAATCAATAAGAAGGGATTAACTTTGAAGAAACCTTTGCCCCTATAGCAAGACTAGAGGCAATCTAGATCCTATGTGCTTTTGCATCATTCATAGGATTCACTCTGTTCCAAATGGATGTCAAAAGTGCATTTCTTAGTGGAGTTATCCAGGAAGAAGATATGTCAAGCAGCCTCTAGGATTTAAAGATTCTAAGCATTCGGATCATGTCTATAAATTGAAGAAAGCTCTCTATGGACTGAAGCAAGCACCAAGAGCCTGGCATGAGAGACTCACTACATTTCTAATATCAAAAGTGTACATCCGGGGCAAAGTAGATACAACTCTTTCCATCAAGAAGAAGAAGAAGAATGATATTATTCTAGTCCAAATCTATGTGGATGATATCATATTTGGAGCCACTGATGAAAAGATGTGTGAAGAATTCAGCTCTTAAATGTAGAAGGAATTTGAGATGACCATGATAGGAGAATTGAATTTCTTCCTTGGTCTACAAATTAAGCGAAGTCCAGATGGGATTTTCATTAACTAGTTAAAGTACACCAAAGAAATCTTGAAGAAGTTTAAAATGAACAAGAGCAAGCCCATGTCCACCCCAATGGGATTAGATACATTCCTATCTAAGGATTGTGAAGGAGAAGATGTTAATTAGAAACTCTATAGAGGAATGATTAGTTTACTTCTATACTCGATAGCTAGCAAGACTGACATACATTATGCAGTCTATTACTGTGCAAGATATCAAGCCAATCCTAAGGATTCTCATCTCAAAGCTGTAAAAAGAATCCTTAGATACCTACTAAGAACCACTAAAGTTGGACTATGGTATCCTAGTAATGGTGATTTCACACTCCAAGGGTTCACTGATGCAGATTATGGCAGAGATACTCTTAAGAGAAAGAGTACATCAAGAGGTTGCCATTTCCTTGGAGATTGCTTAGTTTTATGGTACAGCAAGAAGCAAACTTCAGTTGCCTTATCTACTACAGAACCTGAATATATGGAAGCTGGAAGTTGTGTAGCTCAAATTCTTTGGATCAAGCAACAACTTGAAGATTATGGAGTTCAATCTGGATGTGTGGCTGTTATGTGTGAGAACAAAAGTGTTATTGATGTGTCAAAGAATCCAATACTCCATAGCAGGACGAAGTATGTCAACATAAGGCATCATTTCATCAGGAATCATGTGATGAAGAAGGATGTTGCATTAGTATACATTCCTACCAATAAGCAAAGAGCATATATCTTTACTAAGCCACTGATTAAGGATCAATTTGGGAAGCTAAGGGAGTCAGTAGTTGGAATGTCCAATCCAAGCTTGAAATCAAGCCAGATCCTTGGCAAGAAAAATCAATTTGGAAGAGAAGAAACATTAGAGAAAAATGTATACCAAAAGAACCTCTGCTACGTAAGCAGACAGTAATAACAAGTGGCAGTAAAAGCACGTAAAGGTAACAGTTTTTTTTTGAATTTCAAATGTCTATTATCTATTACATGCGCTGTAAATTTGATAGTTTATTTTTAAAATAAATCATTCCCATTCTCCGATTAAACTGAATTTACCTCTCTCTTAAAAATTCTGTTGCCATGTCATCGATCCAGCCAAATTACCTAATTTTGTATTACCATACTACCCTCACCTTGAAAATTCTATATAAACCCCTCAAAATCACCCTTCTTCCTCACGCGAGCAACTACTCTACTATTACTCTACAAATATCAAAACCTAAACCCTAATTCCTTCAATCCTTTCTCTAAAATGGCTGTAATTATGACTAAAGAAGGACCTGTAATGCTTTCAACCCAGAACATCCTTAAAGAGTCTGATCTTCAAGATAAAGACTTCATTCCTATCAATTTTAAACCCTCCGACTTTGTTATCCCCACAGATTATTTAGGTGATAACTTTTTATTCGAAACGGACCCTTATTCCAAACTCATAGAAGATCAGCATCTCATGAATTTCCTCAAGATTAACTACCCTACGTATCCAGACTTATTCAAATATTTCTATAAAAATCTCTGTGTCCACTCTAAATTTGAAGCTCTGAGAACCAAGGTTCAAGGCAATGTTATTACAATTACCCCAGATTTCCTTGAACAGCATCTGGGCATGAAAAATGAAGGGGTTCAACTACGGATTGATGGTGATAAAGAGAAAGTTAAGTATGAAGCCAAATAGTGGTTGCATCCAAACTACTTTGGAGACAAATTCTCCAATACTTTCCTCAAATTCCTAGATACCTCCAGCATGTCATGGCAAAATTGGTGCTCATAAGGAAATGATCTCTTACCATAGTGTCTTTATTCTAACACTATGTGCTCTAACACTTGGTAGAGAGCAAGGCAGTCAACATGCCTGTAATGATCATCCACTTCCTCAAGCAGCATGTAAACTCTCACGGCGCTCTCATCACTCGAATCCTCCTTGCAAACAAAATCAATCTCACTGGATTTCAATCAATCACTGGTAAAGAAATCTTGGAGAAGAACTTCAAGAAATTGAATTATGGAGAGAAGCGGGATGAAGAAAAGGCCAAGAGGTAAAGAGATGAGAAGAAAAGTAGAGCTAGAAAAGCTGTTGATCCAATAGAGACTCCGGTTCTAAAGAAGGCCCGGACTGCTAAATTTAAGATAGTTAAAAAGAAAGTTGTAATTCTAGATGTAGAGGAAAATGAAGACATACAATCACCCAGTTGCTTAACAAATCTCCAGAAAAGCCAAAGTCAAGGGGAAGGCTGATCAAATCAGCTGATAGGTTAAAAAGACCGGTTTGTGATCTGGAAGCAAGAGAGTAAATTACAGTAGCTACTGCTATAATAAGGAAAGGTTATCAGAAAGGGCAAAAGAGAAAATTATTAGGTTTGCTGACAGAGGGTAATGGGTCTGATGAGGAGGAGACAGAAGATGAGACACCTATGCCAAAGAAGTAACTAACCCGGAAGGGGTGCACTTTTGATGAAGTAGTCAAGGCACAGAAACATCAAAAGAAGATAGCCAAGAAGCTAACTGCCATTGTGATAAATGAAGAGGCAGCGAAGAGTGTTGTCTTAAACGAGTTAGCTATAGCCAAAATTAGCAAAGGGAAAAATGTGCCAGGAGCTGATGAGGATATCACTCCGAAAGATCCTCAATATGAAGAGATGATGGCCTTTGTGGTAGATAACTACAGGACAAATAACTTAGCCATAGAGGGACCCGGAGGATCCTCTCCTACACCAATCCTCATAGATCAAGCTGCCTTGGCTGAGATGTTAAAGATTCCAGAATCTAGCTCATTTAACTTCCTACCCATCACAAAACCACTTCTGGAGAACCCGCTGAATCTGGAAGCAGAGATCCCAGCAGAAATAAGTCCTGTAAAGGCAATTGTAGAAGGTGTTGAGGACATTTCCAACATGCCTGGAGGTAGTGCTAAAAGTCCTAAAAAGGCATCTGAAGGGGTAATAGAGGACACTTCCTATCATCCAGGGGTTGAGGTGAAAGATAAAGTAAGAATAGAAGCTGCAACTGTCCTATCCCAAGTGCACATCAGTGAGGTAACTCCTATCACAGCTACATTAAAAACTAATGCTGATTTGACTATTGATAATGTATCACATGACAACTTGGATGTTCTTTCTCCAAATGCATCCAAGGGAGATCTACCCAACCTGGAACACACCATTCCAGAGGAGGGACAGGGTCTAAGATCTGAAGAGAACGCTTCTGAAGCGGACTCTAAGGGCAAGGCCAGTTTCATGGAAAGGTTGGATGAGATGAGAGAAGAAGAAGATCTATCTTATTCAGAGAAGAGTGATAATGAAGCAGATAACGAATTCTCTGGAAGCCGCTCTAGTTTCGGAGATGTCTCCTCCAGCTTCTCTGAAGAAAACCTCCAAAAGTTAGTCCTATGAGAGTTCCAACTAATAATACAACAAAGGCCAAGGTTTCGGCAGCGCTTCACTTACTAAAAGAGGCGGCTCAAGAGGAAAATACAGAAGGGTACATCAAGCAGAGCCTCCAGACTATCTGCACTCATCTAAGAAGAGTTGAAAAGGAATTACTCAGACAAGTCTCTGGTTCCAAATTGAAGAAGGGGTTGGGTGAAATTAAACAATCAGTGAAGAACATAGAAGAAAAAGTCTTGGATTTCCCCACTCCATGAGCTATTGCTGAAGCTTCTCTCTCCCAGATCACACCAACCTTAAATGAGCTTAAAGAAAATGTTTCAACAGTTAACCGGACTGCTGATCAAGCCAACACCCTAGCTTCAAACAATTGTGGAACAGTACTTGACAAAATCACTTCCTCCTCTTCCAAGCTCTCAGAAGAAATTAAAGCCTATCTGGATACTAAGTTTGAAAACTTGTCAAAAATCATGGCTGAGAAGGACCTCAAACCTATCATCAATGATCTAGGAGTAGACCAGCAAGTTCTCCAGGAAATGCTGGTACACTTTATTGAGAAGACAATTCCCAAAATCCAAAATAAAATCTTGGATGATATGGCCAATGAAATGCAGAGTCATCTGGCCGGATTAGAGAAGATAATAAATGATTGGAAGGTATCCATCACCAAAGAAATCTCTCTTCAAACGGAATCCATTCATAATATCCGGAAAGGAATTAGTGAAGAAATAACCCTGCTCCAAATCAGAATCAATAACCTCTCAATATCCGGATCCTCTTCCTCTCCTACTATTTCGGAAAGCCAGCTCCTTCTAGTCTTTTATAACCTTATTCAAGTAAGTGGAGATTCTGACTTCATTGGTCAAAAGGGCATGACAACTCTCCTTAAAGTGCTCTTCCCTTTCTTTGACAAAAAAGATCAAAAGTTTGTCTTGCACATTCATTCGTCCATCAAACAATCCTATGATAAGTTGAAGAAGACTATCCAGTCTTACTATCTTAATCCTCCTACTGTTGACCACATCATTGCTGAAAGAACCAAAAGTAATCCTGATTACTCAATCTACTCAAAAGCTTGGCAAGAGGCCTGGGATAACAAGACCTACATGGTAATTGATCCCCAAGCTAGCAACAAAAAGGGGGAGATAAGTCTACAAGGGGAAGGAGCAAGCAAAGGGAAAGAAAAGGAGGGAGGACCATCCGAAGAGAATTAGACTAGCTATAATTTTGTAAAATTTTATAACAGCTAGATTCACTATTATATATTTCTGTAATTTATAATCTGAACTTTATTGATGTTAACTATTGTTAACAGCAGAAGTATATATAGTGAAACAATATAATTCTCAAAATATTGCTTCTAAAGTACAATCTGTAATTATACTAAAAATAACTTAGAAACTAGAATTGAAAAATATTGGGGGAGTTAGGATGCTAGAATTATGGGGGAGTGAAACCTGTAAATGACTAAGTATCAAAAATCATACTTGGCTTATATATACTCCATTCCCTTATACTTAGTTTTTGTTTCCATCAAATTGGGGAGATTGTTGGGAAACAATGATCCAGACCACAAATTAAACTAAACTATCTGGATCAGGTTTGAAAGGAACAAAAAACTCAATCCAAATGGAAACATCCGGACAAAGATCTAACTTCAAGGTTGTCCATTGAAGACATCAAGTACCTAAGCACATGGAATTATCAGAATAAATCTTAGAAAGGAAACAAGCTTTAAAGCCTCAAAGACAGCATTTGGAAGAACTGATTGCCCTAGATTCGGAGACATAAAGATCCGGAGACAATGAGTCTGAAGACATCCGAAAGACTCATGCTTAAAGACAATAGGAAAATTTTCAAAGGTAACTTTTCCCTCCACCTTCTGGTCTTCATAGTCAAAGATCCTTTCCCCATGAACAAGATAAAATTGACAGCTTGCACTTTTCAGTAAAAGGATAAAGGACTGACACCGAACTGAAAAAGATAACAAACTTTTTCACCTAGACCAATAAGGAGGCGCGTGGAGCTCACACCAAAAAGCTAATGGTGTAAAAGTTGGTGCATCACAAAAAGCCAAGTAAAACGATCACTGACAACTTTTTAGCATCAATCCTAGCATTCAAACGAGTTGAATTATAGTCTAACGGATAAATCAACGGCTCCTGAAGCACCACATATAACCTGATCAAGGGTGAAGATTTATTACAAGCTCAACAACCCACAACGGCTACATTTATGGTAGAAGCCTATAAAAGGGAAGCTTCACCAAGTGAGAAGCTTGGTTGTTTGATTCACAAAAACAAGTAACAAAGAACAAGCATTCAATCGATTTACAAATCCCTCCCAAAATCAATCAATTCAAAATCTATTGTAAGGATTCCTAAGTGAGTTATAAACTTAAGGAAATCCAAAACCAAAACCTTTATGAAAATATGAGAGTAAGAATTTCCAACTTGGGTGAGTTGTGAGATTGGGATACAACTTGAAGTTGGTGCTTTGAGTGGAAACTCCTTGTAGGACTTTGCTTAGATTCGGGGTAGAAATCTAAGTGGTATATCCTACTAAAGATTACAGGACTCAGCTAGGAGTTGGTGCTTATAGTGGAATATCCTACATCCGTAAGGGGTTACCATCCGGAGATAAGCTATAAGACTTGATTCCTGCTAGTTGAAAAGGAATCCACTAGTGGAAAAGCTCGGAGGAAGGAAACTCCGGGGACTAGAGTAGGCAGGGCCAAACCAGGATAAAATCCTTTATGTTTGATTTCTTTAACTCTTTATTTATTGCATTATATTTTCATAACTGCATCATCCGGATCCATCATCCAGATCATAAACAAACACGCTACACTAAGACTTTTTAAAGTCTGTTTATTCCGTAAAAAAGGGTCATTCACCCCCCTTTGACCCTATAAAGACCCTCACAGGGACCAATAATATCTTATAAAATAATGATAATTAATGGTATTAATTACATGCTTTTTCTCTCTTCCCCAATTTTTCCTTTTATTGTCGAGACGTTTCTTCCTTCACATTCATTGCATCAGTAAAATCCATCTTTATCTCATGTTTAAATTCAAATCCCTAATATCACTCTCATACATCAAACTGCCGATTTCACCTTGATTCATCTTGAAATTTGATTCCTCCCCAACCTGCTATCACTTCACTCCCCCTTACACTCAATCTGCTCCTCGATATGAAATAACTTCAAGCTGTTGGCTTTCCAAAGCGGCGAGCAAAATTCATCCAACCCGATAGATTGCCTTCTCTCTCGAGCACAAGCGATACTAGGTCCACAGATTTCATTGATTAAGGTACACCTTTAATCATAGCTTGTGGATTTTTGGATTTATAAAGCTTCTCTTATTCCAATAGCATAAAACCTGATTTGAATCTTCTTTATATTGATAGTTATTGGTTAATAATTTGGTAACTTATTATATGTTTTTTACAGTTAATTGCAGCTCACCAGATCAACTTCGATTATGTGAGGTACAAATAAATTAATGTGTATGTCAAAGTACTACCTCCATTTGAGCTCTACCTATATTCCTACTGCAGTTGACGTACAAATTAAAAATTGAAGATTAGAAGTTAGATTGGAATTCTTTATAGTTGATATCTTTTGGAGTGTCTCATTATTTAGATTTGTCAATCAATATTATCGGCTTTTGATTCTATAAAGTACTCTTGTATTAGTCTTTAAATATTAGTAAAAATTTATTTGGTTATTTATTTTGGTTGTGTGTATATATATTTACGATGACAAATAATTGTCCCTAAATACCCGTAATCAATCATCTCATCTATATAAGAATGACATTTTTTCTTTCGTTAAAGACACATATTTGTCCTTTATTCATGGGAAGATCATCTCCTCCGTATAGAAATTACATTTGTCCCCTGATTAAATACAAATAATTGTCCTCTATTTTTTGGACAAAAATAGTCTCCTTTTTTAGGAATGACAATGGTCACTTTGTTTGGGACACTTAATTGTCCTCGAATGCAGGGGCAAAAGTTGTCTATATTTTTTAGAGACAACAATTGTCCCTCTTATTAATGGCAATTAACCTTCTTCTATTTTATGGACAAAAATCATCTCCTTTATTTAGGGATGACATTTGTCCCTATATTTTGGGACACATAGTTGACCTCTAATGCAAATACAAAAGTTGTCCCCATTTTTTATAGACAACAATCATCCCTCTTATCTTCTATTTTTTGGACAAAAGTCGTCTTCGTTTTCTAGGGATGACATCCATATCTTCCAATAGGGATGAAATTTGCCTCTGTTTTAGGAGACGACATATGTCTTCAAAATTAGGGACGATATCCTCTTTTTCGCCCCCTAAGGAATCAGAGACGGAGGAATTTGTATTGATCATTGAGGATAAAAATATCGTCCTAAATTATAGGAGACGATTTTTCATACTTTTTGGGACAAATTTAGTTGTCTTCTTATGTCATTATTTTTGTAGTGTGGGAGATGATTCAGCTGCCTAAACATCTAGGTGGCTTATTCATTTGGGATTTCTAGTTAGTGAATTGCAGCCTACTCACTAAATGGCTATGGAAATTTGGGCGACTCTAACCATGACTCACTCTGGTATTACGTTTGTGTTCATAGACATGGCTTTATCTCATGGCCTGATGTTCTAAACTACAATCGTAGCCGTCTTTCTTCGATTTGGTCGAATGTGATTTCTTACGTTACCCAAAATAGTGGTTACTTGAATTTCCTTTCCTCTCATAGTTGCATGCAAGTTGGGAATGGTATATCCAGCTCATTCTGACATGACAATTGGACGAATAATCAACCCCTCCAGGTGTTGTTCTCGGATTTATACTCAATTTGCAACAATAAGAATGCCTCAGCTGCTACAAGTTGTTCCTTTATTTTCGGCCCTCATGCTTTCTCCCTTTTTTTTTGGAAAAGGAACCTATATATATCAAGTCAAGATCGGTACATACATCTTCAAAATTAGATTTTTTTTCCAACCATAATCTTTTCCCATAATCCACACAAACTAATATATGGTACCTCAGTAAAAATAATCTATACTCTGCCACTTCATTTTGTGCGGCATACTACCAGCAGCCGTGTTGGAACCCAACTACCATGAACTTTACGACTGTGTGGAAGGCTTGTATAACTTCGAAGGTATGATTCTTTAGTTGCCTGATGTTTCATCGGCGTCTCACAACTAGATCATTTTTGTTTAGATGAGGATGTAACTCCATTATCGATGATACTTTCCCTTTTGCTCGGAATGTGAAACTTTGGAACATTGTTTATTTTTTTATCGAGAAAGCAACTAGGTTTGGAGAGGACTATTTAATTAGACTTGTATTCCTATAGTCATCCCTTTTTCGGTTTCTAGCTTCTTGGAGGTTTGGTCTTCCTACTTTGCGAATAGCCCATCTAAAGATTTCACAATTTCTCTTTGGTTTACGGTGGCTTGATCTCTTTGGAATAAATGGAACAAGATGGTATTGGACGATCAAACACCTAATGATGATCCCCTTATCTCTAGCGTTCATTTATGTTGGTTTCTTTTCTATTGTAAAAAAGGAACATTTACTTTTATGGTCTCGGATCTATTCATCAACCCGAGCTTGTTACTCTCTTGTAACTAACTTTGTTTCTTGCCTTGAGAAACAATTATTTATAATATAATACAGGATAAGGGGGTTTTTTAGGGACTGGGTTTGTGTCTAGGCTATAAATTTAGCGAACATACGCTTGTGAGCACGGTTTGTCCTAGGCCTGATGATGTCCAAGACCTTTTCAGGAGATGGTAAGGCAGTACTGAGAAAGGACCATGTTTCACCCAAACTACAAACCCCTTCAAGGAAACGAGATTCCAACATCCTAAGTGTCGATCGACACTAATTACACCCCACATTGCGTCAATCAATGATATCCTATTGTGACGATCGAAGATACCACATGTCAATTCCTCTGATGACTCATCAAACCTACAACCATGACTCAACAAAGATATTACCACCCGAATTACGTCGATCAATGCTTCCCCTTTGTGTCGATCGACGCTCGTAAGGGAATCTAGACCCGATGACTCAGCAAAGCTATTCTAACACCTATTGCATCGATCGACACTGCCGTATGTGTCGATCAACACTCCCAAAAATTCTATAAAAGGAAGCCATTCCTCGGTATTTCGACAACAACATTCAAAACGACGAAGAGAAATATTCTTTCATTCGAAAAAGGAAAGCTGATCCAAGCCATTTCCTCCTTAAAAATCCCTCATTATATCGAAGCTATACCAAAAATATCCCAAAACTATACCAAGGTATAGACACTCCCCCTTATAATAGCTTTTACCTAAAAAGCTGCCCAAACATCCCAGAACACTCAAACAAGCCCACTATAAAAGCTCCTTAGGGTTATCTCCATGGGAATCTTGAAAAGAAGTCCGAAAGTAAATGCGGTTCTAGTCAGTACCGGGCCTTCCAATCATCCTGCAGCAAATAAAAGGTGACTGAGGGTCAAAGTGTTAGTTTCAATCATGCATTCTTAACCACCTCACGAGGTAATCCAGTCATGCTGGGCCCATGCTCCAAGGACTAGGCTCGTAAAGGTCATATCTCCCTAACTCATCTTTTTTGCTTATTAAAGTAATAAAAGATTTTTTTTAAAAAAATATGATTTATCCAAATTCAAATGGCAAGTAACTAATTCATCCAGAACCCTAATCTCTCTTTTATCGGTATAGGAATCCTACCTGGATTAGCTATACCACCAATTTCCATGAAGAGCTAATCCGAGTGGCGACTCTAATATTGTATAAAACAAGGACCCTACTCCCACAATAGAAAAGGCTAATCCCCAAAGGAGTCCTCGACCCCTTTATCCAGTTGGAAATGCCAAGTATGTTCACACATACAACAAGCCCCGCGATCTAGCGAGGACTCCCCATATTAAAACCCGAGAGTCCCGTATTGGTCATGCCAATCCAATCGATGATCTGAGAAGAGTCAATCGAAAGAAAAAGGTTCGCCCGCTCACAGTGCCGACTCTACTGGGGATTATAACTCTTTTTATAATTATTTTTTCCCAAAACCAATCAAAGATGAAATATTGAAAGCCATTTGAATTTGGAATTATTAGGGTTTTACTGCATAGCATCTGCATATATCTACACCCAAAACCCCGGTGTTCTCAATGATATGTCTCTAGAACTTGACTCAAGTTTGTTTAGGGGCATGAAGTTGGGACACACCAGCCGTGCGTACTACAATATAATCTAGTTAGCTTGATTAAGGTCACTAGATTTGAGTATATCAAACGTGGAAAATAGGCTCCTGAACTCGATTAGGGTTCTTGGGCTTAAGTACATAATGTACGGTTACCATCAATCGAAACCCTGTTGGACTTAGCTCAGCATATAGCAAAAGTAACCCTAGAAACTTCCCCTAGGGGCAACCCCAAGTTTTTTTCAAAATCATGAAAGAGAGTACATCCTCGCCTACCTCAGGTTGGTAATAGAGAAAAAAAGCCCCCCCACCTAGGAAAGATACTTACCACGATGGAGTAATAAGGTTGGAAGGGAGAGTTTAAAAAGTACATGTTTTCCTGCTCAAATGTTGCATCATTCATAAACCGCTAACCACGATTTATGAGCAGCCATAACATGAAATAATCATACTATGCAAGTACACCGTCATGCATACCCCTAGTATTAAGCGACACAACCATAGAAAGCCGCTCTTAGAGTGCACCATCACACATACCCCTGGTATTAAGTGATACGACTATAGGAAAGCTACTCCTAGAGTACACCATCACGTATACCCCTGGTATTAAGTGACACAACCAAAGAGAAGCCGCTCCTAGAGTGCACCATTGCATGTACCCTTGGTATTAAGCGACACAACCATAGAGAATCCGCTCCTATAGTGCACCATCACATGTACCCTTGGTATTAAGCGATACGACCATAGAAAGCCGCTCCTAGACCACACCATCGCGCATAGCCCTGGTATGACCATAAAAAAGCCGCTCCTAGAGTGCACCATTGGGCATACCCCTGGTATTAAGCGATACAACCAAAGAGAAGCTGCTCCTAGAGTGTACCCTTGGTATTAAGCGATACGACCATAGAAAAGCTGCTCCTAGAGAGCACCATTATGCATACCCCTGGTATTAACTGATACACAAAAAAATAACATTACCCCACATTGAAGGCAATACGAATAAATTGCATAAATATGCATGCACCATATAAACCATACTAGAAACGCTCATACGCTCGTGCATCATGTGCACAATCATGTACTCACCTATTTTCATTTCGGATCACTGAAAGTTATCAGCACTGGCACCCAAAAAGAAATAGCCTCAAAGAAGAGCCCTTGAGGAGGCAGATTCTGACGATCCCACTCTCGCAGAACAAAGCGATGAAATGGTCGATAACCATAAGGCAATGCTCAAAGCAGTATAGGACATGATCCTTTCTGAGGATTTCGTTAAGAAGTTTGAAGCCGTCATAAATAATATAAGAGCCGCCAAAATTTTGAGTTCCGATTCGGGTGATAAAGTCACAGAGATCAAAAAGAAATTCTCTGATTTTGAAGAAATGCTCCCTAAGATGAAGCGCATTACAGGACCCTCTAGCACTAAATATACAGACCGATAAAAGTTTGAGCTCTCAATACTGGAGCTGCTACCCGCTAATTTTGCCATGCCCTATGTTCCACCATTTGATGGCACAGGCTCCTCCAAAGCCTATATTGAGGGGTACCTGCGCATTATGATGAGTATAGGCATTACTGAAGTCCATCAGGTAAACTTGTTCCAAACGACCTTATGAGGTCCGGCTATGGATTGGTACATGAGAATGTCCAGCCAAGTGAAATCAAACTAGAAATTACTTAGTACTGCCTTCATCGAGAATTATGCCAGCAACTTCCGGGTAGAGACAACCTTGCAAGACCTGGAAAGGGTCCTACAGGGTATTAAAGAGCCCTTTAAAGCTTATTATCACATATGGGTCTCAGTTCAATCAATCGTGGATGGTGCCCCAAGAATGGATGCTCTTGTTATCAAACTGGTGGATGGATGTAATCCCAAATTTCCAGAAGAAATGAAGATGAAGAAGTTCCACACTTTTGGTGACGTTGTGGAATATGCCAAAATAATTAAGAAGTACGATGAAGAAGAATGCATCAAGTAGGAAGAGGCAGCCTACTATATGAGAAATAAGCCGTATGATAGGGTGGCTCCCCCAAAATCCTACCAGCCAAAGTCTTCCTATACCAAAAGGGAAGAAAAGGAAACTGAGGCTGTCACCGCTGCAATCACTCCGAGACTGCCTCAACCAATCTCACCATGGACTAAGTCATTATCTCAGATATTCACTAAGCTGAGGAAAACCGAAGGTATGCAAAGTTTAAAACCCTTCGTGCCTCTATCCCCGGCTGACATAGATAACTTTTATGCGTATCACATGGTGAAAGGGCATAAAACTAACGAATGTGTTTGACTACTACGGCATCTACAAAAGATGATTCAAGAATGGAATTTAGAGGAGCCGGAACGAAAGCTGAGTACCCAAAATAACCCACTTTTGAGCTTTCAATGCTATCCTTCTCCATGAGGACAATAATGGTGGGAGAAACAACACCCAGTTTGATCCTAGTTTCGGGAAAAATGACATTGAGTAAGAACTCATAGAAATAGACAGGGTTGACACCTGTGCGAAAGAGTTATTTGAATGAGCAAAACTCGCGGCTTTGGCAATAGACTGTGCGAAAGAGTTATTTAAATGAGGGAAACTCGCGGCTTTAGCAATAGAAGGGCTCTGATACAAAGGAGACACCGATGCGGTCACATTTCTTGGAGAAATTCTACAACCTTCTAGCAAAATATGATGTTTCACCCTACGGTATGGTCACCGCATTTCCTATATTTCTTATAGGGGATGCAATGGACTAGTACCTTTCCATGTCACCTAGACAATTGTGGACTTGGTAGAGCTACAACACCAATTCTTGGAAACCTTCCCTGGTGACAGACTCAGAACACTCTAAGAATCCCTTGATGCGAGAAATCAAGCAATATATCTTATAAAATGTGAAGAGGCCCCCATACCCGAGTGGTGGCAATCAACCAATACCGTAGTACAACTGGTAGACTTAAGGGCTGCCGACCTCATAAGTATCAAAGATGGCTGGATCGATGTAGGACCTAATGTAGTTAGCCTCCTTGATTCATTCTAACAGCTCAGTAGTGCCACAGCTCCACCTTTACCAACCACATACCTTGATGATAAGGTTTCTAGTTGGAACAACGGGCTGCCAATTAAAAGTTATTGGGATCTCTCTGCTATAAATGGAAGCCTAGCATGTACCTTCACAAGTCATGACTATTTAAACCTGGTATTAAGCCGAGAGTCGGCTATTAAGAGTGTAACTAAGTCAGATCTCTTTGATGTGCTATTCATCAACGCTATTTTTCTTGAGGAAGAAGAAGAATGGGGATTAGATAACCAAGATGAGGGTCCCTGCATTGACAATAAACCCATATTTGACGAGATGCATATGATTGAGAGAGTCTTAGCCTACGAAGACGAGCTTGGGGTGCCAAGACTCCTTAATATAGCCAATTGGGAGGGGAATGAAATCAGGTTTTCTGGGGACTCTAACCCAATTAAATTCTTGAGATGGTTCCTCTGAACTTTGAAATTATACGACATTAGTGTCCTAGGGGCACCAGCCCTATTTCCCACATTCTTGGTCAGCTAAGCCCAAGCTTGGTATTTCTAAATCTTGCCCCACCGGTGATGGGACTGCCCACTAATATGTCAGAAGTTCATCCAGGCATTCGCTCCTCGTATGCCATTCTTTAGAAATGACGATGGATCCTACTCTTGGGTCTTTCCACCCTCCCCTGAGTGCATACATTTCAAACCCATATATGAAAGATATATAAGCATGCCTAAAGATGGAACGATATATATGATCCATCGCACCACCATCACCTCGTTCATGATGTGTGAGGGAATGCTAGATCCGCACAAATTCAAAGAGTATGCTTCTTAGTAGAACCCTCACTTTGAGTTAGGGGAAAGCAGCAGGAATCCCAATGAAGCAGATCCTTTGAATGAAGAAGTTGCACCCCCCGAACCACCTCAGTATACCAGTCCTCAACCTGCAGGTGACCATGGATACTTGAGCAATGGTGAGTCTGCCCACATTCTAAGGAGGCACACCTAATTAGCCCTATACTATGTAAGAGGAATGGAGTTTAGGGATGCCTCAAGCAACAATGAATTAGCTTAAGAACTAGAAGGTCAAGCACACCCTAGCTTCATACCGAGTAGGCCAATGCCATACGGAGTGACTACCACAGGATCATAACGGGGATGACAACCCTGATTATCTAAGCAATAATGAATGCACAATGATAAATGGAAACATCAGGACAATCCCAGCTAATCCTCATTTATGGGCACCAAAGCTAGTATACTTTTAGGATCTGCCACCGAAAGGGATTACAGACCCCTAAACATTGCCAGACCTTGAATCCCCGCACTCTCGATTAATAAGAGAAGAGTTACAGGGAATCATGGATGGGTCCCCCGCAGAAATCAATGCTATCGGGGTTGGATGCCTTACCAAAAGACTGGTTTTATAGAGAATCCAACAACAAAATAGAAGACCCCCGTGACAGAGAAGACACCAGTTCAATGCTGCAGTTAATCCAATGGCCTTCACAAGCATTTAGGATGTCCAAAGGTTCTACAGAAGGCTCAATGTGGACCACAAATCTGTAATCACCTAGGAAGCCACCCACAGTACCATGCTCTTCCCCGAGTTGCCACCAAAACTTGGATATGATAGGAGCGGGCATCCTCAAATCTACCTCGCAATATTCATCAAAGTAATGAATTGAAGAGATGAACATTATCACCGTTGGCCTGAAATCTTTGGCACCACTCTTAAAGGGAGAGTATTGCAATGGTACAACCGGACTTGGAATAATCCGGCCACGCACTGCTATTGCTTCTTTTGGGGCATTCTAAGTCATGCATTTCTCTATTACTTCACCATGGAAGAACCCAATAAGGGACCAAGGGGAGACCCACCCAGGATGGAGCCATACCCCAGAGACAGGCCTGCAGCCTGGGCATACCCATTCTTTACAGTGGTACCTCGTCCGAAAAGAGTGGAAATACTAGACAAGTTGGTCCTAGCTCGCTCTGATATCGTTAACATGATTAGAGGAAATGAGCTGCAAGCACATGAGATAGATGAAATCCTTCGGGCAAACCCTGCCATAGCTCTACTAACAGATGTACACTATAAGCCAAAAGGCACAAAAACCTCGGCTCCACATATCGCTAAACCCATACGATTAAAAGACATTCCCCTAGAAGAGGGTTTTGACGAGTTTATGGTGTTTAGGCCCGAGGACCCCTTCCAAGATCGACAGGAACACATCAATCATGCTACCCGAAGTGGGAGAATTTATCAGCCTTAAATCCAAGTTAATCCTAGCCTCGTCGATGCTCCACTAGCAGATAAGCCGATAAAGGAAATCGATATTCCTGTAGTCAAATATAAACACCCATGTCAAGATGAGTATTTAGGATCTCTTACGGGGATCCTAGACACACAGAAGGGCTATATGCAAAAGTTGATAGAAATGGAGGCACCATCACTAGCCTTGCCGGCAAAAGTGTCTGCCTTAATCGGAAGCAGGATCCCCATTGAATCTCTCGACATTGTCTTCTCTGACTCGGACCTACTAAGTGATGGGCTACACTATAATTAGGCTTTGTACTTGAAGATTGAGAAACTGGATCGAGTAATTCCTTGTGTCAATATGGACGATGGCTCCACACTCAACGTCTGCCCTCGAAAGATCTTACCAATCCTGGGGTTAAATGAAGGGATGCTCAAGAAGTACGAAATAGTTATTAAAGCATATGACAACTCAAAGAGGTCTGCCCTAGGAACTTTAGAGGCAACAGTGAAGGCATGGAAAGTTGAGTCCCTCACAAATTTCGCCATCATCGACATCCTAGTACGTTCTCCTTGCGACTCGATCGACCGTGGTTTTATGTGCTGAGAGGTATCTCTTCCACCTTGCATCAAAAGGTAAAAATCCCCTACAAGGGAAAGATAGTAACCCTCGAAGCCGACGAGGAATCCACCATAGCTGCCATACGCGCAACCCCATAATATGTAGGCAGATTTCTAACAGCCACCATAGGGAAGGACGGAAAACCAACCAATGGTCTGAGTGGGTAAAACACTACATGGACCAGCACTTAACCCCGGGAGCTAGCCTCGGGGCACAAGAATAAGGCCCCCCCAGCGTTCAGTTTAAATTCGCTATAAGCTCTAATACCCCTCTAGGCTCGGTTACCGAGGCTGAAGCCGATGCATGGCATGGTCTAAAAGGAGCCAGATGTCAGAAATCTTTATTTATCCAGGGGAAATCCTATACTGCGGTGAGCCTAAGCTGATCAAAACTAAAAAAGGAGAAGTGCCTGGGTTTGAGATATTCTTAGATGTCACAGGCTTCAAAGGCCCCACTCGCCTGACCAATTACGAGAAGCAAACTGAGAAAAGGAAGACCTCGTCCGAGGAAGAGGCCCTCAAGAAGTAAAAGATGATGAACCAGTCAAGTGTTGAAGAACTAGTATTAAGGTTAGCTAAGCTAATGGAAGCCCACCTTAAAGACAAGAAGATCTAGTCAAAATCATAAAAAGAAGAACCTGCGGAGGAAGGAGTGGACAAAATAATTGATGAGCTGGCCTAACTCATGATCAAGGGAAAGTTTAAGGTCGAAGACGCGATCGCCAGTAACAGCAAAAAAATTCCAAACAAAGAAATTCCTGTCCTATAAGTCGATAACGATATTTCAATTTCTTATGTCTTTGAGCTAAACAACTTGTATTATGAGAATGACAGTGACAATAAAATGAATGAATTTGCTTATTTGTGTGGTGCTTTCGATTTTATGCATTCACCTCACCATACGTCGAGCATTTTTAGTATTCATGATACTCTTACAAAAGAAATAAATTTGGGAACCGAAGATAACCCTAAGAAAATATCAATTTCTAATGGCCGTAGTCACGAAGTTGAGATAAAATTAGTAAGAGTACTCAAATCACATGTAAAAGCATTCGCCTAGTCCTATGATGACATGCCCGGAGTTGATACATTGCGGAACACAAAATCCCCACCAACCCAAAAATCTGGCTAGTTAAACAAAAGCTGGGGAAGGTTAAGACCTGAGTGGGCTGAAAAGGTCAAGGAAGACCTAACCAAGCAAATCAAAGCTAAGTTCCTAGAAGTCGTGGAATACCCAGAATAGTTAGCCAATATAATACCAGTTTTAAAGAAGGATGGGAGAGTCTGAGTCTGTGTTGACTTCCGCGATCTCAACAAGGCTTCACCAAAGGACGACTTCCCTCTACCTTACATAGATGTACTAATTGGCAGTGCATCCAGGGCAGCAATGTATTCCTTCATAGACGGCTTCTTGGGATATAACTAGATATTGATGAATGTTATTGACAGATTTAAGACAGCCTTCATCACAAAATAAGGGGTCTACTGCTATAAAGTCATGTCGTTCGGACTCAAGAATGCAGGGGCAACCTATCAAAGGGCAGTCACCACTTTACTCCACGGCCTAATCCACAAGGAGGTCGAAGTATACGTGGATGATATGTTGGTAAAATCACCAACCTTGAAAGAGCACCTGGCTATGCTCAATTGCTTCCTCACTCAGGTAGAAAAATATAATCTACGACTCAACCCAAAGAAGTGTGTCTTTAGGGTTACCTCCAGAAAATTACTAGGTCATATCGTCAGCCAATGAGGTATAGAAATCGATCCCAACAAGGTGAAGGCAATCCTCGATATGCCTCCGCCTAAGATCGAGAAGGAAGTTCAAAGTTTCCTTGGATCCCTACAGTATGTCAGCAGGTTTATAGCAAGATTAACCATTATCTATAAACCGAATGTGAAACTTCTCAAGAAACAGCAACCGGCTATCTGGAATCATCAATGCCAAAAAGCCTTCAAAAAGATCAAGGCATACTTATCTAACCCGCCGGTACTAAAGCCGCCTACGCCAGGTAAACCTCGTACCCTGTACCTAGCCATTGAAGAAACTTCCATAGGGCCAATGTTGTTACAAGAGCATGAAGACAAGAAAGAACATGCCATTTATTACTTCAGCAAGAAACTCTTAGAGTACAAAACCCGATACACCATAGTTGAGAAAACCTGTGCCGCCATGGTATGGTTAACTAAGAAGCTCAAACATTACTTTCAGTCCTATAATCTAGGTCATTGCAAAGGTAGATCCCATGAAATACCTTTGTCAAGCACCCTCCTTGGCCGGGAAATTATCCCAACGGTTGTTACTCCTATCGGAGTTAGACATCGAGTACGTCACCAGAAAAGTAATCAAAGGATAGGCCGTAGTAGAATTTCTGGCCAACCAACCTTTGGAAATCGATTACGCTAAGAACCTTGAATTCCCGGATGAACAGAAAGCCACGATATCAAATAAACCCTAGAGATGGACCATGTTCTTTAACGGGGCGGTAAACCGCAAGGGAGCCGGTCTAGGAGTCATAATTATGTCCCTTGAGAGAGGATTAATCCCGCTTTCCAAAAGATTAGAGTTCCCAATAACTAACAATAGTGCCAAATACGAGGCATGTCTATTTGGCCTAAGTTTTTTGCTCTCATTAGGTGCAGAAGAAGTAGAAATTTGTTAGAGACTCCACCCTTATCATCAGGCAAGTAGTAGACGACTAGGAAGTGAAGGAAGAATCACTTCGACCATACCTTAAATCCATATGGGCAAAGGCATCTCTCTTATGATGCAAATTCTATCATGTGTTGATGGAAGAAAATCAAATGGTAGCCTCACTAGCCACCTAGGCCTTTATGTGGGAAAACCCTGAGCAATAACCCATGAAACCGATAATAGTGGAAGTTATAAATACTCTATACCACCTCACCTCGGTCCCGCAAATCTCTACCGAACAAGTGCCCTGGTACAGTGACATATTTTGATACCTTGAAAGTAGGACGTTCCCTACAGAAGTTACGGACACCGACAAGACCACCCTACAGAAGTTGGCAGTTCATTTTAGACTTATAAAGGGGCAATTATTCCAGATATCCTCCAATAGAATCCTTCTTAAGTGCTTAGGATAAGTGCAGGCTGATAAGGTTATGCAAGAAATACACGCAGGAACATGTGGTCCTTATATGGACAGAGTAATGCTAGCTAAGAAGATACAACGAATGGGTTACTTCTGGCTAACCATGGTAGCTAACTATACGCGCCTAGTCAGGAAATGCCATGAATGTCAAATTCATGGTAACATTAGTCACCTACCGCCGGTTGTGCTACAACACCTAGCCACCCCATGGCCTTTCTCAACTGGGACATTGTCATCATATGAGAAATCAGACCATCCTCAACCAATGGCCACAGGTTCATCATAGTGGCCGTGGATTACTTTTCAAAATGGGTTGAAGCTGAATCCTACACTAGGATCACTGCTAAGAAAATGGCAAAATTCATTTAGAAGCACATCTTTTCCTAATATAGTATGCCTCATCACGTAGTGTCCGATAATGAAGTACAGTTTTAGGGAGAAACTGCAGACCTACTAGAATGACGCAACATTGATCATCATCGATCATCTCCATACCGCCCTCAAGCCAATGGGGCGATGGAAGTGGCCAACAAAGCCATAAAAAGATTCTATCCAAGATGGTAGTTACCCAATGAGATTGGGGCGACCATCTCCCCTATGCTCTTTGGGGCTATCGAACCAGCATCAAAACCCTTACAGGACAAACGCCATTCTCTTTAGTGTATGAAATGAAAGCAGTTCTTCCTATAGAAATTGAAGTTAAGTCACTCCATATGGCACTCAAGCCAAAATTATATGAAGACCAGTGGGCCAGATCACGTTATGAAACACTTAACACCATCGATGAAAGGCGCCTAGAAGCCCTTGATAGCCTGAGGATGTACCAATAATAAATGGCTCGAGCCTATAATAACCAAATAAGGATGATCGACACGCCTCTTAAAGCCGGCAACCTCGTGTTGAAACAGGTCAAAGCCACTCATACTGACCCTAGAGGTAAATTTTATCCAAATTGGGAAGGTCCATACTTAGTAAAATGAGTTCTTAGTAAAGGAGCCATGAAAATTATGGATATAGACAAAAATGAGTTCACAAATCCTATCAATCAGGACAAGCTCAAAGTATATTACGTTTAAAAGACCAAGTCGAGGCAAAAGAAGATCATAATGAAAAGTCATCCCACACTCTGTGTTTTTTTTTGTAAAGTCATGAACATTAAAAGTGAAGGTTGTAAGATGAAACAAAATACATTAAAGAGAAGCACGCATCCATTACATTCATGCCTGAAACAAAGTCAAGGCTTTATTACAAAAGCTCAAAAATATAGCTTAGTGACTAGGACCTACCACATGATGATTATAGCGGTAAGAAATTGCCAGCCTATTTGCTCTAGTAGGCACTACCTTGATGGCAGAGAGCCACCCCGAATAGGTCTCATTAAGGGACTTGTTAAAGGGCAGCTCATAGTTCACGATGACCAATGTGCGACTCTCGCACTTGGTACGAATGTAAGCCGACCACTAGGGCCCCCAGGGCCTCGCAAGTGAAGCATGAACATATTTAGGCATGGACTGAGGAAGGCCGCATTGCCGCCTCATGCATTCTAAAAAGTAATACGATATTTGCTCCAGGCCCAGCAACTGAATGCCTTAGGGTATAGTTTTGGTGGCCACCACATCAATTTTCCACCAAGGGCAGATCCACCTAATGTCCCTTTCAGTTAGTCCCTGCAGAAAATACATCCATTTGAGTGAGGGTTGATTCCTACGATACTCAGGTTACCTTCCTCGACCCCAAAAGTCCTTAGGGGCATAGGAATCTGGCAATCCACTTGGTGCTCTAATGACCTTCAAACACTCCATCAGCCATATCTGCTATGATATAAACCTCATCAGCAGACCATTGCCAGTAAAAACCCATGACAATAATAATAAAATGGTTAGTATACCTGAAGGAGGAGCCTGCTTCCTCTCCCCATTACATCCTCATCTTGATGAATGGAGTCCATGTAAATGAAGGTCTCAGCTAAGACCACGACCATGGGTAATGATCCCTCTAGAGTTTTTCGGATCACATAAACTAATTGAGGACTGTAGATCCCGTTGTTCGACTCATATAGAAAACCTCCCATCAGTAGTACGACCATGAGAGGAACCCAACCCCGATGACTAGAAGGAATGGAAGAACATATTTCTAAAGCCACTCCTAAGATTAATCTGGGTTACTCGGGGTTGGTAGACACGATTCTATTCCTCCAACGATCAGAAATTCTTAGGAAGCCTACATCATGCTGCTCCATAGTAGCACCATAATAAGGTACCACAATGTCTTGGTTGCAAGAAATGTCTATTATAGCACAGAACTCGTCATAAAGAAGAAACAATTCTTGGTTGTTGAAGTGGAACACGTGGTCAAGTGGATCCTATAAACTTACTGTGCTTTGCAAAAGCATGTCATCTAGAGTGACATTATAATAGTGCCGCATGTTGAAAAGGTGCCCAGCCTAGAGTAGATTCTAATCAGCTAGACTAAGTGTCCGAAGATGGTCCACCAGTTGTGTCTTGAACCTATCCATGTTGATTCAATCATCACTCAATGAAGGCGATGATAGATCGTAAGATCAATACCAACTTCACAAGAAGAAGCTCATTTACAATGAAAAAGCAATAAAATAATGAGGCTAGCATGTCAAGATGGTAAAATAAATCATCCATCCAAAAATAAATAGGGCCTCAAGGAACCCATCAATCCGTAAAAGGAAAATAATAAGGTGGCAAAAACACACCCAATCTAACCATCAAATGTATTGGTTAAAATTACCATGCAGGGCCTAAAAAAATACACGCCAAACTAAGGCCTAACTATCATATCGTAAATTTGCCCGAGTGGAGGGGGGCATCAAAGTCCGATTATGGTACCCTACTGCTATCTCCAACTCCCTCTTGGGTTCCTAGACACAGTAAGGTCTGAAGCGGCTGCACAAGTAGAGGAATAGGCACAAATGGCGGAGCCGATGGAAACTGAGAAGGCATCCCTATAAAACCAGCCTATGTTAAATAACCGAGCATGTAACCCTGTGCTCCATAACCAAACAGATGCTGGGCAAATGTCGCCGGATGAGCTTGCCTATACTGGCTGTAGCTTGAAGGCCCTGTTGATGGAGACTCCCTATAAACAACTCTAAGTTTATTTACTTTTACGTTCAGTGCCCGAATCTTACCCTAAAAATATTTCACGCACGCATAAGCACTCATCCATACGTATCTAATAAGGAAAAAAGAATAAATAAACTTGTCTGATCTTACCGCCATCGCGAAGTTATTCCCTAGCATGATATTCTGGAAATCAAAAAGCAGACGACCATCCCTTTCGTCATATTCTCTCGGCACATGACAAGAAAAGTAAATCACATTAGCACGAGCTAAGGATAATAGCAATATGCATAAATAACTTACAGGAGTCGTATGGCGAGGTGTAAAAGTCATGTCCACCCTAGTCGAGTCGTCCACACCAAAGGGAGGAAAGTAGAGCGACATGTCGAGCTAATAAATGTGTAACCCCATAGGTACCTGGTAATCTCGATGCCCCATGATGTGGGAGGTTGCATTGCCCGACATATGTGGACCCCTGACCTTTTTCCCTGTGAAACAGAAGGGGATTAGCACTCAGAAAAAATGTAAAAAAGAGAGTTAAAGTTCAAATATAAAAATGCACCCCCTGAGATGCGGTGTGGTCCTCTGAAGGTCAGCCAAGCAAACACTCGATCATAAAATTAGGATACAAGTTGGCCTCGCCAAACTGCTCTGTAGTCTCACCATCCCCTTTTAGAGTGTTAAGATCCTCGGCCAACTCCAGCCAGAATAGCCACCTCAGGAGGCGGTACCAGTCTCTCCTTCGGAGGTGTGTCACATTGAACTATCCTTTCCCATAAATACCACTTGAGAGAGGAAGGACTTTCCAGGATTAGCTGCTTTGGCACCAACTCTCCAGCTACTGCCATAACCTCGTTCCAATTGGAAGCATCCCCCCATAGAGCATGAATGATCTGCTAACATATGCATCATTAGTAAACACCGCATGAAAGATAAAATCCTAAATATTGCAAGACTTACGTCATTAAACGTAAGATTCCTAATCCTCTTTTTAGCTTCGACAGAATCTAGGTTCCCCTAGGCCACCAGAAATATCTTTTTGGACATTGACCTTCTTCGACCAAGGGAGAATCCTTTCCCGAAACCCCAAATCTGCAAGAAAATAAAATAAAAGTCGACACATGACACGAACACATATGTGATAGATTTTTCAACAAGTTACCTTAAGAATGAGCTTCAAAGATTTTAGCTCCAAAGTATGCTTCATCACACAGTGATCCAGGGCCAAGTACAGTTTTCCCAGTGCATCTCTACCCTAAGCCATCTCCTTAAAGTTCCCCAAATTCACCAAAGATCATAAAAGATTCAAGTTGAGGGCCGAATTACCGATAAGGAATAAGGTGTTGGTTAGGGCATACATCATAAAAGAATGGGCATATTGCTCTCGAGCTTCAACACCATCAGAGGCCCCATTTCCTGGGGCCGACCAAAAAGTGTACAAGTCGTTCGCAGAAATTTCCTTACTAGCACTAGTAAATCCCAACAATTTTAACACAAGCACAGGATTATAATTGCCTATGTTCATGGCACAGTTAAAGTGAATAATCTCCCCGTCAAAATGCAAATCGGTGATAGCGGTGAAATCTAGCGGCGTAATGGTATACTCCCCGTGCGGCAAATGGAAAGTGTGGGTCGAGTCCGACCACCTCTTTAAAATTGATGGCGAGACTGCACGAGAATATCGAACAAGCTTCACCAGAATGAATCTTTCAATAAACGCACTAAAACCCGAGTCCTCCAGAATCCCCTTCACTTTAGGAGAAAGAATTCCCCACCAAGTGACAAGATCCAAGAAGTTGCCTACACCCCGATGGTCAACTTTTTACGAAGCAAATATAAATAGGGACTAAATCAAAAGATTGCTTATAGTAATTAAGAATCTAGAAATTTCCTACCTACAGACATGCTTATAGTTATTAAGCACAAGTCACCAACATTTACAAAAAAAAATACCCGCTTGTAGTTATTGAGAAAAGATCCATTAAGCTCTCCAAAAATCACATCTTATAGTTACTAAGGATAAAATCATCGTCAAAATCACGCTTATAGCCATTAAGCACAAATTTCCAAAGCAAAGCTTATAGTTACTAAGCTAAGATCAAGTACGGGAAGCATCACAAGGCTTATAGTAATTAAGTTATCCTAAAAAGTTCCCGAATTTTGCACAAACAGCAGCAGCATATGCACAACAGGACATCACAGATTATTTCGTGAACTACAGAGAGCTCTAAAACACTCAAAATCATGAAAAAATAGGCTTTCAAAAAATAGTGTCGATCGACACTAAGGAGCGTCGATCAATGCATCCTGAAGAATCAGAAGGATCGGTCGATGCTAAGCCTAAATCCCAGAATTATAGAATGATATACAGGCAGATTACAGTGATATAGAACCAACGGCAAATTTAGTAGAGCACAAATTATCATGGAACTCTAAAATGGCATGCCTAACTTTGAAAAAGGAGCATCAATGAACTTACAGGAACCCGAGAGAGGTGACACTCGGGCTTGAGAACAAGAGGGATAGTAGTGCCTTTGCCCACACTGTGAAATATCCTCCTAACAGGAAGCCCATAGTTATCTTCCGTGCCTAAAAATGGGATTTGGACCATCTCCCTATGAATATCCACCTCTATCACTGACGTAGGAGCACGAATGCAGTCTCTGGATGTCACGATTTTTGTCCACCTCATAACAAATGAGAATCGGATAAAGATTGGGAGAAAATAAAGCACAAAAAGCCCCAACATTTTTTCTATTTTTGAAACATAGGAAGAAAGAATTTCAATATGAGAAGTGTTCTGTTTCCAGAAAAATTATGAAATTTATAGAATTCCCTATTGTGTCGATCAACAAAATCCATAAGCGTCGATCGACGCAATCGTTGACATGCCTTTTAATGTCTGCAACCGCTAAAATTCAAACATTCAAAATTCAAACGGTTACTTCGATCGACAAAACCACTATGTCTCGATCGACGCATATCAAAAAATGACTATTTTTCTGCCTTCCCAGGGTAAGATTGCAGTGTCAATTAAATCCTGATTTTGAAATTACATCTTGCATCATTAAAATCATTTTCTAAAATACTGGCGGATCTGCTACAAAATTTATCAATGATACACCACAGGAATCCAAATGAATTTCCTAAGATGTTTTCAAAATCCGTCAAACATTAATTGATCGAAGAGGCAAAAATATTTTTTTCAAAAATTCGGTCGATCAAATAATGTTGACTGAATTCCCGCAAAATCACGCGCACTTTTTACTCACCGTGCTCACTTCGCGTATGCAAAAACTTTACCTCTATGGTGTAAGTTATTGTACGCAAGGGATAGCCTGTGAGTACAGTCCGTCCGAGGCCTGATGATGTCCAATACCTTTTCAAGAGATGGCAAGCCAGTAATGACAAAGGACCATGTTTCACCCAAACTACAAACCCCTCCTAGGAAATAGAATTCTGATATCCTAAGTATCGATCGACACTAATTACACCCCACGTTGCATCAATCGACGCTATCCTATTATGACGATCGATGATGCCACGTGTAAATTTCTCTGATGACTCATCAAAACTACAACCATGACTCAGCAGAGCTATCACCACTAGAATTATGTCGATCGACGCTTCCCCTTTGTGTCGATCAACGCTTATAGGGGGATTTAGACCGGATGACTCAGCGAATCTATTCTGACACCTATTGCATCGATCGATGCTGTCATATATGTCAATCAACGCTCCCAAAAATTATATAAAAGGAAGCCCTTCCTCGGCTTTTCGACAACAACATTCAAAACAACAAAGAGAAATATTCTATCATCCGAAAAAGGAAAGCTTATCCAAGCCCTTTCCTCCTTAAAAATCCCTCGTAGTATCGAGCCTATTCCAAAAACATCCCAAAACTATACCAAGGTATAGACACCCCTCCTTAAAATAGCTTTTAGCTAAAAAGCTGTCCATACATCCCCAAACACTCAAACAAGCCCAATATAAAAACTCCTCGAGGTTATCTCCACAGAAACCTTAAAAAGAAGTCCAAAAGCAAACGCGGTTATAGTTAGTACCGGGACTTCCAGTCATCCTGCAACAAATAAAAGGTAACTGAGGGTCAAAGTGTTATTTTCAATCATTCATTCTTAACCACCTCGCGAGGTAATCTAGTCATACCGGGCCTACGCTCCAAGGACTAGGCCCATAAAGGTCGTATCTCCCTAACTCATCTCTTTTGCTTATTAAAGTAACAAAAGATTTTTTTTCAAAAATATGATTTATCCAAATTCAAATTGCAAGTAACTATTTCATCTGGAACCAAAATCTCTCTTTTGTTGGTATAGGAATCCTACCCGGATCGGCTATACAACCAATTTCACGAAAGAGCTGATCCGGGTGGCGACTCTAATATTGTATAAAATAGGGACCCTACTCTCGCAATAAAAAGGTTAATCCCCAAAGGAGTCCTCAACCTCTTGGTCCAGCTGGAAATGCCAAGTATGTTCACACATACAACGAGCCCCACGCTCTAGCGGCGACTCCCTGCATTAAAACCGGGAGTCCTGTATTGGTCGTGTCAATCCAACTGATGATCCGAGAAGAGTCAATCAAAAGAAAAAGGTTCGCCCGCTCACATCCCTATCCCTTTTCCCCCTATTCCTTTCTTTAAAAAAATCATAGTTTGGACTGTAATATAGTGGAATTGTACGAGGATGGGACTTATTTTGTGTGCAACTATTATTTATGTCAAAACTATCTTTAGTCATATATTCGTCTAGAAAGGACATTGATTAATGGGTAGACTTGCATGTGTCATCTTGCTCCTTAGTTAGACTAAGCAACCTCTCTTCGGATAGAAGGTGAATTTTGGAATCGACTCATAGATGTATTTGGGAGAAACATTGGAGACCGTCATAAGATAAACACTCAAAAAGTATACAATGTGTTGATTTTTCATCATATTGTAGTATAGTACAAATAACATGAGACTTGATATGCTAATTGCCTTGTTCATGCTTGATATTATACTTTGGATCATTACTAAGCAATTCGCTTATTAGGGGATGCTACAGGTAATTACAGCTATAGTGACGTTTGTCTGTTGGTAAGCTAAGTAGTTGAGATGGGATCCATCACTCTTGGTATAGCAATATATTAGGAGTAGTAAAAGTTGTTTTGCTCAAAAAGTTTTGATTAAAATATGTAATAGGTTCTAGTCAATACGTCATATGGTGAGCAATACACTTTAAGTATCGAGATCAAACACTAGGATAGATTAAAGCAACCTAACCATCGGAGGGCTGGCACACTGCCCAATAAAACCAGATGAACTATCCAGTTAGAATGAGTTTATTGTGCTGGAAAACTATTACATAACTAGGATTAAGTTATAAGCACTTGACGTTCCTTATATTGGGGGATTATGATCCTTGCTAGAGGGCTATGATAATCGATCATAGACATTTGGTAAATATTACCAAGCCAAATAATTTAAAGGTAGAATTAGTTAGGTTAATTTTTTACGGCTTGATATTGAGGGATCATGTAAGGTACACAAATTATTGATCATGTAAAAAATTAACAGGCGGAGTCTATACTAAAAATATTGGGATCTCAGAATACTAATTGGACCAGAATTGAAACGGAAAAATGGGGATTGTCATGAAAAACACAAAGAAAACCGCATAGCAGAATTGTGACTGTTGCTAAACAGCACTGTACATGCTCGTAAGTGGGCTGAACAAGTGCTACCTGGCAACACTTGCATCAAGCTTACAAGGTTACAGGCCTGGGAACCTGCAATGCTACGAATGCAACGCTGAGGCCCATGCAAGGATCCACACGAAGGGCCATGCTAGGGCCATGGCACCGATAACAACTTGCAAGAGCTTGCTTGTTCGGCAAGCTCTGATAGGGTATTCATATTTTGTAGAAATCCCTCTTTATGAAGGAGTCCCTTTAAGTTGGAATTGTTTCCTATATGATTTTATTCTTCTCTTTTATGAGAATTAAATTAGGAATAATTCCACTCATTGTGCCTATAAAGTGAGGTATCCTCCTCATTATTTCATACGTTAAATTCTCATTCTCTCTTAGTTTCCGTTAATGAGGGAAAGCTTTTGAGAATTGAGAAAATATTCTTGATTTTTTCTCCAATATATTGAAACTCTCTATAATCATTCTAGTCTTCAAAAAATTGGAAAACAGAGAAATATTTTTTCATCTCAGAAAAACTTTATTCGAGTTAAATTTTTCAGTTTTTTCTTCGGGTGGTCTAACAGTTACTTGGATTTCATAAGTTCTTCCTTGAATGGAGGTTTTGATTAGTAGAGCTTGTGACGATACTTATGGAGCTTTTCTACACTTGGAGGCTAAGTTGCTCAAGGGTTTAAGAGATCACACTGTCGAAGTTCAAGCATCAACTATTATGTGCTTTTGACTTTGTTAGTTATTTAGGCCTATTTCAATAAGCGATTTAAACCTATATAACTGTCTGGGACCTATGTATAGTTTGAATCAATCTTACCATGTATAGAAGTTCCTAAGGTGAGAAATAAAATTTTAAAATTTCATCATGCATGTTATGCATGTTCAACCTCTTTATATTTCTTAATAATTCTATCATATTAGGAAGCCAAATGTAAAATAGAAAACCTCGAGGGCTAATTCAATTGGTAGAAATATTGTGTATCAAGGTTTTTCTTTAAGAGGATGTCTGAATTTCAAATTTCAAACCATTAGTATATGTAGTTTATAATTAGAGTGAAAGAACTAAAATTGAACAAAAAATAAACGAGAAGAAACAAAAGCTAAGGTTATTTTGAAACCAAATATTACACCTTTATCTCCTCTTCTTTCTCTAAATATGATTTTCTTTGAGGATAGAGAAAAAAACTCTTTTGAGTGTTATTCTTTCTTCTCCTACATCATTTTGTTCTTGTATTTTTTGTATCTTGAGTGAAATATCGTTACTAGATATTTTATTGAGTCTCCTCTATGAGATTGTTTTCCTCAATTGTGGATTTGTCGCTAGCGTTGGGTAGGATTTATTCATGTTTAGTAAAAGATATGTGTCGATATTTCATATTCGATACCCACATCTATCTCTTTTAATGGTCTAGATATGCAAAACTGAAAGGTGCTGTAGAGTATGTTGGAGTTCTTAAGATTATAGATCTGTGATAAAATAGATGGAGCTTAACAAAATATCAGATGCAGAGTTATTATTGTGTTTTATTGCTCTTTATGTCTTTATGTCTTCCTCCTACTTATGTGTCAACTTTTTTCCCAATTTCTCTTGTGAAGATATTATTTTATTTTGATCTTGGTAGAAAGTTTTGTTTTATTTTCTTGGTGTGATCATGTACTCAATATTTTAACATCTATTAAATTTTTCTTTTTATCAAAAAAGAATTATTTCACCTTTAAAAAAACATAATAATTATGTAAATTTAAAACCAACGTGAAAAATGCTTAGAGATGTCTATCATTGTGGCATAAAAAGTGAAACTATTTAGCTATTAAATCTAGAAAAATAAGTTGTGTAATTGTGCCTACATTGTTAGATACACAGAAAAAATTTCACACCAATCCGGATGCGATTCGAATTTGTGATCCTTAAAATCACAAATTTAATTATAAACATCAGACTAAGACATTTGTCACAAAATTAAACTTAAGATATTGTGCTGAATTGTTTAAATCGTATAACAAAGCAAATAATATTTATTCACTATTTTATTGTATTAATACTGAGACGAACTTAAACATAATTTAATCCTTAAAAATGCAACATAAGATGTAAAGGATTTTCTATATTTATTTTGTCTTTTTTACAAAAATGACTATTATTGCACATTAATATTCAGTTCTATAATTCTAGGAAATTTATGGAAAAAATGTATCTAATTTCTACCAATCAATTTCATATATATCATTAGCTTTTTTTTACATAATGTCAAAGTTGGTAAAATTAATGTTCAAAGTTTTACTGAGGAGTTCTCATATTTGAGACTCAAATTTTGCAAGGAACACTATATGCATCTTTCGAAGCACCAAGTCACCGCTAACTTCTATAACAAAATGATAGTTTTCTCACAGAATCAAAATTGATTCATTACATATAATAAAAATTTTTGAGAATCTCAAACAATTATTGATCTTTTGGGACGGGAATGATTATCCTATCTCATCTTCATGAAGGATTGGATGATATAAAAAAATCCGCATATCTGCTCCATAATAATATTTAAACAGATTTTTCTCATCTCTGTCGAGGTAGGTTCCCACTAAATATGAAGAATCCTCGCCCCATTTCAATTTTAGCTTATGTGTAAATCTTATATCTTAAACCATTTACTAGACACATTTAATGTTATTCTTTCAAAAACAACCCTAACTTGAAGGCTAAGAAAATGTCTTTTATTTTGGAACGTCAATAGACAACTTCAATCATTTAAAATAGTTTCCTTTTCATCAGATTTGGTATGTCATCTCAATGCTCTAAACCCCAACACGGTTTTTGCTCCTTTTAGCTTAATTTGGGAAGTTAAAACCTTCCCGAAAGTGAAATTTTTCAGCTGGTTATTGTTCCATATTAGACTGCCCACTCGCTCTTTCTTGGCTTCTCGGAATATTATTTCATTTGACAATGCTCTTTGTCCCTTTTGTAACAATGTAGAAACTCAAGAACATCTTATCTTTCACTGTGATGTTAGTCATAAAGTTTGGTATTCTTTCTTCAATTGGCTTGGAGTTCAATCGCCAATTCCGTTTAGAGCAACTGACTTCCTTAAACTTTGGTGGGGATTCTTCCAAGGTAAGCTTCAAGAGGACTTTGGTACCTCTCTATGGTTTCTTATGTTGGGAGATATGGAATAGCAGGAACAAGTTTATTTTTGAAGGTTCTAATTCTTTGGTTGATCTATTGTATAAGGGCATTCATTTTACTTGGTTTATCTTCCGTTGTAATAGGCGTTATGTTTCTCCTTTTGTTTCAGACTTCTTTATAAATGATTCGAAACCATTGTTGTAATTTTGACCTTATCTCAAGGTTTTTTTTAATGCAATATCAAGCTAGATGTCTTTAGAGTCGCTAAAGGTGCCGATTTAGTTGGGATGTTTAGCCATCTTTTAGCTTCTAGTCTGTTCCCTTATAAAAAAAATGTGTTTTATATTTTGATTAAATATTTTACTATTGAAGAAAATGAATAAAACTAATTAGGTGAAGGCTGTGTTGACTTTATTTTTTACAAAGTAAAGGTTACTTTACTCTTCATCACTATTGAATTAGTAGGGTAAAGTTAAATCTAATAGTGATAATGATAAAGTAACAAAAAAAATAAAATTGCCATGGAATAACCCATAAATTTAAAATGTTTGTTCGTATCAACAATTTTCAGAAAAAAAACACGTAGAGAGAAGTTCACAATATAAAAAAGATAATATATGGATACATATAAATCAAATAATTATAAAATAAAAAATACTATACATCAGCGAGATTATTATTAGTTATCCAGTAATTATTGGAGGGACGGTTTCTCAGGCTCCCTTGTCAAATGCATTTGGAAAACAGCACCGAGTTAACTCATTGACCAAAAATATATTTCTATGATAAATGTTAATCGAATTTCAATTGTGGTTGGTTTGGTAGCAAATGCATTACCATGAAAAGCCAAATTTTCTCATAAATGTTATTGTTAGTATTTTGTCTCTTACCTACCTAGCATCAAATTTTTTTTACATAAATTTAAGCAAAAACACTTTTACCAGTGAATTTGACTAGTATACATTTCGTCAATGATTAATTTAATTTTTTTAGTTCAATGTTGTACTAATATTTAAAATGTAATTTTAAAATTTATGGCAGGCCTTTCTAAATAGCATGAACTTGTCACTAATAATTGTATTTACAAAGGCTTCCTTGAGTGGCTGAGCTTGAAGTTGTGATTCACATGTTCGAGTCCACATACAGGCAGGGTGTGAGATGAGATTTTTCTTTATTATTATTGTAAGCCCAATGAAATAAAATTTTATAAAAAAATACAGAAGCTAGAGCTTTCGAGATTCTGGTTCGAATTTCAATTCTCTCAAATTCATCAATTATAAAATAATAATAATTATTATAAAATATAATGCTTTAAAATGATGTTAGTTAATACTTATATTGAAATGGAAAAGTTTAATTTTTTCATGATGTGCAATAAAATTAACATGTTGAAACAATAAGTTCCTAATAAATTTTTATGATAAGAAGCTCCTAATAATTCGTGAGCATATTTTATTTTACTTTTAGTCATATGAGTTTTTGTAGTATGTTATTATAAAATATTATCCAGATGTTAAATGTATATAAATTTGATTAATCACACTTCGATTTGCAATGAATTTGTTAGTTTTTTTTTTGTTAGGGTATCGACCAACATGGCGCCTGTAATTTTCATTTCATCTATCGAGATTCCACTGATCCTCTTAATCATCTTTGAGATGTTCATCCTGATGAAGGCAGAGAACTGAAGTATGGATTCCTTACATTCTTATACATTTTCAAAATTCCTTACGCTTTCAATAATACTTATTATCCTATTAATAAATTTATAATCTGCCCATTTTTTGAGATAAATGGTACACTATAGATTATTTTTATTAAATTAAAAAAAATTCTAAATGATAAGAATGAGAGCTATATATGTTAATGTATATGTATGTAGAAAAATGACGAGGATTTTCCTATTTTAGTAAAAATATAAGAGGATACTAATCATAGAAAAAGCATTCAAATGGATTTTGAACTCTGGTAATAATTAAATATTAAAACCCCTTTTTTTATAAAAAAAAATATTAATCGACAATTTTCATTTATGATTTTCAATATTGGAGTGGAACCACCGGTATTATATATATGGAGGATTTAGTTTGTGAATTCCCACTTTTTTATTTCAATAGGAATTTTATATTATTTGTAGAAAATAAATACCTGATCTTATATTAGTTCTAATGAAATAAAAAAAACAAATAATAATAATTAAGACATATTCTATGATTACTTTATTTAACCATTACTTTACCTTTTTTACGATTAGATTAAATAACCATCACTCATCTTATGAGGATTTTATACCATGCTCCGGGAGCATGCTCCCTACTCCCCTGCATGAGTGAAAAGTGCCCCAAAAACTACTTCATGCGATTACTTTTTATTATTTTATTCATTTTATGGTATAAAATCCCCATCTTATGGTGGAAAAGTGCAAAGAAATGAATACTTTGTAAAAAAATAAAGTAACCATAGAATGCACCATTAATATTAATAGTTAAAGTTCACAAAAAAAAATTTAATACAGATCGAAGTTAAGAAGAAATTGTTCTGTTAAATCTTTTATTAAAACAGTTTAGTTGATATTTTCTTCTCAATACCTCTGATAAAATTTTGTGATTTATTAAAACGTAATTTTTTTTATATATTTTTAAATACCTCTGATAAAATTTTGTGATTTATTAATCTTTTTTATAAAAGGGTTTGGGTATTTATTTAGCTTTCTTATCGATTTTTTCATTAAAATAACCATTGAATAAAATAATATGAAAAAGTACATAAAATTCAATATAAATCTTAATGGAACGAAAGCACCTATTAGTAATTTACAAATTAAGGGAGGTTTTCTTACCATTGATATAATCTTATGCCCCCGGCAGGTACTAATTAGCTGGTATTGAGCTTCATCACTTAAACAATATCACATTTGGGGAACATATACAAATTATTAATATTTATTTGTAAAAGAATTTGATTATTCTAAAGAGGTGTGGGCGTGTACAAAGCAAATGGTTGCCTAATTTTTACATAGTTTTATTATCTTAATTTTATTTAAACAAACAAACAATGAATAATCAACCACTGCAAAGCAGTACTGAATAAACGAAAAGAAAATTTACAAAGCAATGGAACCCATAAAAGACATGAAATAGAGAACCAGACACATAATAATAATAATATTAAAAAGATGTGTACTACATGTAAATAGAAGTACTTAAAACACACCATAATCTAAAAAAGACAAAAACATAAACCATAACAACAATAAAAAGAAAACATAAATAGCTGCTGATAAACTAGAAACCCAAATC
Organism: Euphorbia pulcherrima; assembly: GCA_947683365.1. NCBI lineage: Eukaryota > Viridiplantae > Streptophyta > Magnoliopsida > Malpighiales > Euphorbiaceae > Euphorbia > Euphorbia pulcherrima. The sequence continues at coordinate 3,391,586 of CANTUS010000008.1, forward strand.
CAGACAGCACCACTTTATTATTCAAATCCAAATCCAAATCCAAATCCAAACCCTAATTCTTTCCAAATTCAAAGATTCAAATTGAGATCCAGGTCCTTGTCGACAGTGGGCTCATCAGTACTGTCAATAGTCGCCCTTGTACTCCCGAGTTCGTCATCCTCGTCGGTAAAGGTGTCATCGGAATCATCACTGTCGCTGGAACTCGTCCAGATAAGCTTGCTGCAGATCCAGTCCTCAAGATCCGACGGAATCCGGGCAGGGGCATCATTTCCTGTTCCGGGGACAAGAGCACGGGCAGGATTACAGGTTCCGAAGGGGGTAGGATTAGGTTCGGAACCAGGAGCGGGAGCATAGGAAATAGGGTCGGGGGAAAGAACAGGGGACGAATCACCAGACAACTGGATGATATAGTCATCATGGCCATGGAACATGAAATCAGGTCTTTGGATGGGTTGGTTAGGGTTGAGAGGGCGGCTAAAGTGTTTGCTGCAGCGGGTGCAGTAAAAGTTACCGACTCGGCCCGTGACCGGAGCGGCAGGGGTGTTGGAGCTTGAATTAGGGTTGCTGGCCATTTTCTTGAGAGAAAGAGAGGGACTGATCAGAAGCTTAGAGACGAGAGGTGTGGTTGAGTGGGTGGGAGTGGGGTGGTATTTATAGCTGAAAATGGGGTAAAATGAGGTGATTTTTTATTTACTGATTCGTGTTCACAACGGTAACTTTATTTTGTAGGCAGTCAAATTTTTTGTAAAGTTTTGGTATCCTGTCTGTGTTACCAAATTTAGTTGTTATTATACATTATAAAATTAGCTGTACAGTAATAATTCAAAGTTATTAGCTGAATAGTGTTCTAGATACATTTTTTAATATACGGCATGTGCATAATAATACGCGGTGAGAAAAAAAAAATTTTGTAAGAATACAAAATCATTTTAATACTAGTAAGTATAGAAATAACTAATAAAAATATGGGTAATGTTATACTGACACCCAAGAAATAACACCCAATGACACTTACACTAGTACAAAATTGGCTTTTTAGGACGGTTATTTTGGGCTTTTCCGGACGGTTTTAAACCGTCCGCAAAGCCCGCGACGCGATTGACCATGCCTCATTGTGGATGGTTTTGAACCGTCCGGAATAAGGAGCATTCCGGACGGTTCTATGTAAATAACCGTTTTAAAAAGTGCTTGGAATGGCACATTTCCATTTCGCACTATGACCAATGAGGACGGTTTTATGTAAATAACCGTCCGCATTGTGCATTATTCCGGACGGTTTTTTTATATAACCGTCCGGAATACATTGTTCATATTACCTCTTTTTTTTACATATTCATAATTTATATAATTTGAATTGAATGGAACTGTCATATAATTGAAATGACATATACCATATGAAACTAGAAGGAAAACTACAAATTTACTAATGCCCTCTATCTACCTTCAGTCTCTATCAATATAAGCTGAGGAAAATATATTTCAATGGACAATCATATAATGAGGCAATTTTTTTTTATAAAAATCTAACTAAAACAAGGAACTTCATACACAGAAAAATGGCAATTCACCTTCGTTCCAATTCAACATGTTATCAACCTGAGTCTAATTGTATTGAACAAGCTCCGAAAACAAAATACAAATGCACTCAGACTGACCTGAAAAAGAAAACTTAACAAATCAATCACCAAAATAAAAAGTTCGACCTCCAAATTGAAGAACAAATATTTCTCTCCTAATTCGCCCATAATTAATTAACTAATCAATTAAAAAGAACTCTGGACCAAAAAAGATCTGAAATCTCATTCATTCAGGCGAAAGCAGAAAACAATTCAGGAATTCAAGCAATCGATTCTTTTTCATAAAAGATAGATGATGAATATAGGAATTGGAGGAACCTCTTGTTTACCCTTACTAAGTGGTTTCTCGAGGACATTGAAATACTGCTTGACCTTCCCTACTCCAATCATAATTCAACTTCTGAAGGTTTAATTGATACAGTTCCACAAACAAAAATCCACTGAACAAAAATCTCATATTACAGAAGTGGAGTTAGAAAATAAAGACTTGTAAAGAAGGACAAAGAAAACTTCACAGTTGACAGCTCAGATAGAATAACGAACTTTTATTATCCAAGCAAATCACATGTTGAGAGACATACCTTTGAGAAAAATGATCCACAAAGTTCACGAGCTCTATACCATCTAGTAGCAACATAGTCCTATACGTATACCATGATAATCTTAAATGCATCTCCCATATTCCTCTTTGACAAAAAAAACATTAATATGACACAAAACTAAGGGGGCGCCATGGTGATCCTAGGTAAAAAATGATAGAAGACATACCTTCCAAAATATTATTGCAGGGGTATCATTGAAAGCCACTCTTGCTAGCCTAAAATCACAAACTTTCAGTTTAAAATTTGCATTCGCCAATATATTTTTAGTTTTTAAATCTCTATGATAGACATTTGTTGCACAAAATACGATTAGAGAATTAGATACAAACCATATTTTCCAAGTCTTTCACAAGAGCATGAATAGCTTGTTTAGAGAGAAAATTACACTACAACGAAACCAGCAGCTGCAGAAATCCAGAGTGCATTAAAACGAAAGCGTAACTAAAGTAAAAGACAAAGAAAAGTTAGACAAATTTGTTTATTTTCTTTGCCAAAATATCAAAACAGAACAAGCAAAATCATGTGAACACATTATAATGAAAACGGAACAATAGAATTAGACTGAAGATACAACTGGAGCAACAAAGGAGAAAACCGAATATAGGAAGAAAAATTGATTAGAAAATCCAGTCTCATGGACAAGATCTGATTTACTAGAAATAAATGGAAAATAAAGCAAAACATAGCATCTAAAGTAATTGTATAAACTATTGGAACATTCCTATATAAAATCTAGCTCCTGAGGTTCCAAAATCCATTCCTATATAAAACCACTTTTCGGGTTGAAGAACTGCTTCTTGTGTATCTTGATTACGAGAATGAGCCATTGAAGGCCGGCTTCTAGGTCGTCCCTGAGTAACTTCCGAGAAAAAAACTCAATGGACTGTACCGTCCTGAAATTCATTAGAGATTCAAATATGCTATGTTCACTCAAATTGCAATGTTCTCCTGAATAAGCACAAACAAATGGTATTGAAAATCCACGAACAAACAGAACACAACCTTCTGAAAAATCATTGAATCTTAAGAATTAATCCTTCCATATCATATAGTCATATAGATAAAATTGTTCCACTAGAGCAAAAGGAACGCGAATTGAAATCAAAAGCAGGTATTACAATATATAAATCAACTAAAGAGAGACGAGAGAAAAAGAGATATATAACCTGATTTTGTTACTGTAAAAGGCGAAGCTGCCATTGAAGAAGGATAAGACGTAATTAAAATCAATCGGAATGGGAGTCGTGGTAGTAGTCATCGAGATCAACGGAGGAAGACGAATAGGAGGAAAGAGAATAATGGAGATGAGGCAGAGAATGATGGTGGAAATTGTCGTCGTCGTTATCGTCGGAAGAGGAAGAGGCGGAGGGCAAAGGAGAGTCCAAATCCAAAGAGTGAAAGGACTGAATTGTCTGATAGAAAGAAGACAGAAGCGGGGCCGGAGAGGGAAGATGGAGGCGGCGCCAGAGAAAGAGACCTAAGGGGTGAGGGGGGGCTTGCAATTTTAAAAGAGAGTGAGAAGGTGGCCTTCGTTTTTGAAAGGGTACAGAGGAATGCGGACGGTCATTAATTAAGAACCGTCCGTGTTAATAAAATTATATCAAACCGGGTAGAGCAATACGGACGGTTATTAATTAATGACCGTCCGAAATGCTCCAAATCACCATTGCGGACGGTTGTTAATTGACAACCGTCCGTATTGCCCAATCAAAACAACTCCGCATTTTTTTAAACGCTTTTTAAGACGGTTTTAGGTTAACCGTCCGTAAAAGTGCGTCCCTAAAGACATATTTTGTACTAGTGCTAGTTTATCTTCGCCTTTAATCTCCTTCTTAATCTAATGGATGAGATCTAATTCCCTTTAACTCCTATTTTCTACCCATTAAAATTAAAACAAGGCCTTAATATTTTATTGCCATAAGCAAAATCGATTTGCAGAATATAGTCTACACATTAAGGCCTTATTCTAATTTTGATGGGAAGAAAATAGAAATTAAAGAGAATTAGATTTCATCCATTAAATTAAGAAGGAGATTAGAGGTGAAAATGAATTAGGTGTCATTGGGTGTTATTTTTTAGGTGTCAATATAACATTACCCTAAAAACATAGCTGCAAAATGTTAGCCAATGAATATATTTGCTGTATATAAAAAAAGATATAGCTGCAAATATTCAAAAAAAAAATGACTAAAATTCTAAAATTTATTTCTCTTCAATCAACCTAAACTCAACATTAATCATAAAAATTTATGTAAGAAAATGTATAAGAAATAATTGAAAATTCCATTTCTCAGAAAACGACCAGATCAAGTATATATGGAAAAATAACAGTTAGTACCGGACATGAAATCTTTAACACAAGTCAAAAAAGTTATTACATAACTGTAATTCATTAGCACACGTATACAGAATACTTCTTCCATTGGTTTTCTAGCTATAACAATAAAATATTTTCTAAAATGAAAGTTAGATACTACGTACAACGATATTAAAATTGATTAAGGTATAAGTAAATCTTGATTCACAATTTAATAATGTAGTGTCATATAATTTTCTAAACAAAATAATAATATATTTTTAAAAATGAGAGTTATATTCTTACAACCCCTCTATAATAGTTAGTTGAAGTAGTGCTTATTAGAATACTAAAAATTGATATGATAGGTATCCCAGAGTTCACGTCACACTTTGATACTAAAGTTAAAAAAAATTTATTACAGTACTAAAATTGATTAGCACACGTGTACAGAGTACTTCACACTTAGCTTATATAGCACTGTAGTTTTTAGCTATAATAATAAAATATTTTTCAAAATGAAAGTTAGATACTACATACGATGATACTAAAAATGATTAACGTACTAAATAATGTAGTACCGTAAAATTTTCTAGCCATAATAATAACATATTTCCGAAAATAAGAGTTCTATTCTAACAACCCCTCTATGATATTTAGTTTAAGCAGTGCTTGTTAGAATACTCAAAAAATGATAAGATAGGTATCACAGAATTCACTTCACACTTTAATACTCAATTCATAAAAAACTTATTGCAGTACTAAAATTGATTAGCACACGTGTACAGAGTACTTCACACTTAGCTTATATAGCGTTGTAGTTTTCTAGCTATAAATAATGATAAAATATTTTTCAAAATGAATGTTAGAAGCTCTACGTACAACGATACTAAAAATGATTAACGTACGATTAAATCTTGATTCACACTTAGATTATGTAGTACCATAAAATTTTCCAACCATAATAATAACATATTTCCGAAATTAAGAGTTACATTCGGACACCCCATTTATGATACTTAGTTAAAGTAGTGCTTATTAGAATTTTAAAAAATATATCATAGGTATCATAGAGTTCACTTCACATTTTGATAAAAGAGTAGTTTTCTAGCTATAATAATAAAATATTTTCCAAAATAAAAGTTAGATAGTGCTACGACGATACTAAAAATGATTAACGTATTAAATAATATAGTATCATAAAATTTTCTAGCCATAATAATAACATATTTCCGAAAGTGAGAGTTACATTCTGACAACCCCTCTATGATATTTAGTTTAAGTAGTGCTAATTAAAATACTCAAAAAATGATAAGATAAGTATCGTAGAGTTCACTTCACACTTTAATATACTCAATTCATAAAAAAACTTATTATAGTACTAAAATTGATTAACACACGTGTACACAGAACTTCACACTTAACTTATATAGCGATCTAGTTTTCTAGCTATATATAATGATAAAATATTTTTTAAAATGAAAGTTAGAAGCTCTACGTACAAAGATACTAAAAATGATTAACGTACGAGTACATCTTAATTCACACTTAAATAATTTAGTATCATAAAATTTTCTAGCCATAATAATAACATATTTCTGAAAATGAGATATTCTGACAACCCATTTATAATACTTAGTTAAAGTAGTGCTTATTAGAATTCCAAAAACGATATCATAGGTATCGTAGAGTTCACTTCATGCTTTGATACTAAGTCAAAAGAGTTATTTTTGTGCTAAAATTGAGTACACACGTGTACTTCACACTTAACTTATATAGTGCCGTAGTTTCTAGCTATAATTATAAAATATTTTCCAAAATGAAAGTTAGATACTACGTATATTGATACTAAAAATAATTAACTTACAAGTACATTTTGATTCATATTTAAATAATATAGTACCATATTCTGTAACACATTTTTAAAAATGAGTGTTACATTCTGACAATCCCTCCATGATATTTAGTTAAAATATTACTTATTAGAATACTAAAAAACGATACGATAGCATTGATCTAAGTAGACTAAATAGAAGTTTGGCTTGAGAGCTTTGAATTAGCTAAAGCCCATATTGACCTAAACTCGTTTTGAGCCTAACCCGGTTTACTCTTGACTTTGCCTATTTGAATCCCTCTTTCCTCCTCTCCTGTATCTAAGCCACCATTCCTTTTTTTTTTTTTTCTGAAAACCCTTACTCTCTTCATTCTCTTCTATTCTCACCGCCATGTGCTCTAAGTCGGTTATCGAAGCTTCCTTGGGACGTGAACGGTTAGAGTTTGTTACGAGCAATGTTTTAAAAATGCTAGGCGCTAGTCGGGCGACCGGAGCTTCAAAACGTCTGGGCGAGGCCTAGGCAAAATTTAGACGGGACCTAGGCAAATTTGTAATTTTTATTTTTAAATATTTATTATATATATAAAAATATAAATTCAACTAAAAAGTAAATTATAACAATATAAAATATCAAAAAACATAATTTAGACCATGTTTTAAAAATTACTAAGCAGCATAGAGCATATTGTTTCTCACTTTGAGATTCAAAAATGACAATTTTATTGTGAGAATACTTTAGTATAATTTAGTTTACCAACTAAACTACTTTTTGTTGGTAAACTGTGAGTAATATAAATAATGGTATCAAAAAAATATAAATTAGGCGCCGCCTAGACAGCAAAAATTGGCGTAGGTGGTGCCTGGGCGGCAATAAATCGATCGAGCGCTTGATAGCGCCCTAGGAATGAAAAGTCGGGCGGCAAGCCCCAAAATAACGCCTAGGCGCGACTAGGCGCGGATTTTTAAAACAGTGGTTACGAGGCAGTTAGAGGACGTTCAGTTGTGGCTATTTATGGTGAAGAGGGCTTCTGAATTCGGTAAGGCTTTGGTTTCGGATTTGATTTGTGTTCTTGAGTTTCCCTAGGTCTTTTCACCTGTGATCTGTTTGTAAAGGGTTTTGATGGGGTTGTTTATTGGTTTCTCTGTTGATTCTTTAAGCATTAGTAGTTAGGGATTTATTGGTTTTGCTTGTTTAGAGAGACTGATTGTTTTTGGCCGGTAAATCTTGTACTCCTTTTGCTTCTATTTGTCATTAATGAAGATCTACCGAATCCTTGCCCGTAGATGTAATTGTAATTTCGGTTTCTCGAAACTACGGTGAACTACGTAAATTATTGTGTTCATTTACTGCTTTACTTTCTTCATGCGATTCATTGTTGAATCTGTAACTCAAAAGGCTGTATTGAATCTGTAAAGAAATCTGAAAATCAGGGATTAAATCCCTACAGATAGGTATCATAGAGTTCACTGATCGAATTAAGTATTTTATAGTTCACTTCCCTCTTAGCTTAGATAGTGTTTATTTTATTTTTAACGTATTAAACAATCGAATCATTAAATAAACATTATAAATGAGTATCTTTGGCACTAAATTGTAATTTAGAAGTTATATTCTCATATCTAAATTAGAGCGATGTGAAGATTATTAGTGAAGTTAAAACATGCCTATTTTTTTTTATAAAATGGGAATATCTGATATATGCAAAAACTAATAATCCATCAATATAAACTTATTGATTAACTTAAAAGAAAGAGGGGTGTGTAATGTGTGAAGCAAGAATAAAAATTTGTGATTGTTATAAGAAAATGAGAAATTAAGAAGAAAAAAATCACCAGAAGAAGGAGAGGATGCCTAGCATCGAGTTTCGAGCAATTGGACAGAAGAGCCAAAGTGGAGTCCAGTTCTATTTAATGTCTGTATTTTTTCATTTTACAATTAAACCCTTCCCCACTTATTACCTCAACAACCTCTCTCCAATTTCATTGTCTTTACATGCAACCTATGTTTATTCCTTTCTATTCTTTTTCTAATTATTCTTCAAGTTCAAACTTCAAAATTCATACTATTTTCATTTATTATTTACATGTTCTATCTTTGCACTCATAATAATAAATTCATACAATTCACTCACACGTATAATTTACTATGCAGTATCATTCTGCAAAGTCCATCTTCAATACATCATAATCATGTTATCAAATGATGAAATTAAAAAGCTTTCATAATGTTTTTTTTAATTATCCCATTCGACTTATAATGATAACCAACAAAAACTTCACTCCACTAATATATGGACTCGAACCTATAACCTCTTAGGATCATAGATTCAGGCTCAACCACTAAACCAAGTATTTGCCACATATTTTAATAAAGGAATTACCAAATGTGAAAATATTACTTACTCCAAAAATTTATGTATATAGAGCATTTGATAATATTAACACTACTGACCTTTTAGGATCACAGATCCAGGCTCAGCCACTAGACAGACATAATTTGATAAAGGAATTACCAAATGTGAAAATACTACTTACTCCAAAAATTTATATCTATTGAGATACATTTTCAAGAGCATTTGCTATTATTAGCACTTCTGACCTCTTAGGATCACAGATTCAGCCTCAACCACTAAATCAAACATTTGTCACGTAATTTGATAAAGGAATTACCAAATGCGAGAATAATACTTACTGCAAAAATTTATATCTATTGAGATATATTTTTAAGAGCATTTTCTATTATTAGCACTTCTGACTTCTTAGGATCACAGATTTAGACTCCACTACTAAATCAAGCATTTAGCACATAATTTGATAAAGGAATTACCAAATGCGAAAATATTACTTACTCCAAAAATTTATATCTATTGAGATACATTTTTAAGAGCATTTGCTATTATTACCACTTCTGACCTCTTAAGATCATAGATTCAGGCTCAACCACTAACTCAAGCATTTGCCACATAATTTGATAAATGAATTACCAAATGCGATGATATTACTTACTCTAAAAATTTATATCTATTGAGATACATTTTTAAGAGCATTTGCTATTATTAGCATTTCTGACCTCTTAGAATCACATATTAATGCTCAACCACTATACCCCAAGCCTTTGCCACATTATTTGATAAATGAATTACCAAATAAGAAAATATCACTTACTCCAAAAATTTATATCTATTTGGATACATTCTTAAGAGCATTTGCTATTATTAGCACTTCTTTATATTTTGTGAAGATTTTTTTCTTCTAATTGCAGCCAGTAGTATAGAACATCTCTTCATCATAAATTGAAAATTCCAACATTTAAATATTATGTAAACACCTTTTATATATATATATATATATATATATATATATATATATATATATATTGTGAATCAATAAAAAAATGTGAAATTACAGATATATCTTATATTAAAAATTTAACTAACAAATAATATCGTCAATATACGAACTCCAAGCTCTAAGTCTTAGGGCCCGTTTGGTATAGTGGTTGTTGGTAGCTTTCTAATGTTGTGATAAATTTTTGTCTTCGAAATAATGAAAAAAATATTAATCAAACACTTAGAACTGCCGTTAGATCTGAAAAAAAAGCTAAAGGCAGAGTTCTCAAATGTCCGTTCGATATTTTAATATGGTGTAAAAATAGCACCGAAGGAATGACACACCGAATTTATTTTTTATTAGATAAAAATTTAGAAAAGAAGTTAGGGGGAAAATGGAAGAAAACTATAGTTTGGTGGGCTCAGAAATTTTTTGGCATATATTGGGGTTGTTTCGAATTAAGCTCTGCATTTTGTAGTTCGATATGCAAACAATGATAGATAAAGGCCCATTGGGTCATTGGCCGTACTATTTCTCAAGGCTTTACATGTAACTTTAAAACCATAATTCAACCCAAAAAAATTTACTTTTGAATTTCTGTATGAAATATATTTTGCCCCAAGTGCCACTATACTTTATGTATTTTAAGTTTATTACTAGGGTAAATAATTATAACCTCTCTGAGGTTTGTCATAATATATTATTACTTCTTTTAATTTTTTCAGTATGATTTATACCTCATGTTTTACTTGACCATTCTTACATATTTTGGGGTCCAAAGTGACCCTTTATTCATTTTCATGAACTAAATCAAATATGTATAATAGCATATAAGTAAAAAAAATATTATATTAAATTGTTAATATTGTTTATTGCTCTTGCTTATTTAAGTGGATGAATGTACATGTTATTTTAAAATCATATTAAAAAATTAATTGTGTTTTCCATCTCCTCCACTCTACTCTTCTCGGGCAAACAAAAATAAAAAACAAAGCTATGAGCTAGCAACCTCTTTCCCGCTCGTGAGGACCGCGTGAGATGCGTGGCACGGGGGCGGAAAACAATAAGCGCTGTGAAGCGTGTTAAGGTATGATCCTTATTTTAGGCGTGATGAAAATAATGATAAAAATGATGTTGATGTTGAATTTAAGTCCAATCGGCATGTTAAGGGATACCAGACTTGAAATCCCGTATTTTAAGATAGAGTCGCCACCCGGTTAAGCTCCACCGGGAATTTGGGTACGATATTCCCATCAGGTGGTTAGTCCGTACCTTAAAACAGAGATTCTGAGTCGGGATGATGTTGCTTACTTTTCAATTTTTAAATCAAACCATTTATATCTTAATAAACGCTACTTTAGTTCTTATGCGATTTAAATCCTATTATTGTTTGAGAATTTTCAGTTTATATGCCATACATCACACGAAAAGTGATAAATAAAGCAAATAAAATAAAATAATTATTACAAGGCTTTACGAATACTTATACATTTTTCTAATGCGAGAAAATAAAAAAAGCGATAAATAAATAAACGGGCAAAATCGAGTTTTAACCGAGCTTACTTACTCGGATCCGAATCCAAAAGAGGCAAAATATAAACGAGAATAATCACGAATAAAGCATAAATAAATAAATGGCAGAAACTAAATACATAACATGGAGAAAACATATTTTTGAATTTTTTCGGGACCAAAAACACAATTTTCGGGTATTAGTTAATTATCTAACAACCTAAAAATATGAAATAAGTTAACTAAACAACCTAAAAACATATTTAACATTTATAGAAAAATTTTTTGGATTTTCATTTAGGATAAAAAGATTTATTATGCATTTATTTAGTAAAAAATGTCATTTTTAAGCCATTAAATAGATATTCAATCAATTAAATAATTATAAAAATGATTCCAGCAGATTAAAAATTACTTTAATTAATTTCAGATTATTCATGATTATTGGCGATTTTTTCGGGTGAAAATCGGGGTTAAAAATGCATTAGAACGACAAAATAGGGCTAAAACGCAAAATAAAACAAACATGGACCATTTGGATATTTTTTACTAATAGGCCGACTCAGTGAGGTGGTAGGCCGACTCAGCGTGGCCTAGATGACGCTTAGTCGGTCTTCTGCCCACTGAAGTGGTCTACATGAAAAAGTGTCTAAACAAGCCCAAATCGATATTTTTGTGCCTAAAAACCCAAGATTATTGACACTTCAAGTTGTTTCTTACATTATTACAGTAGATTTGGACTTAAAATGCTAAAATAACTTATGGTTTTTCAGTTTGGGGGGAAAAGAACCCAAAAAATCCGGTGAAATAACGATTGGCCGCTTGAACGACACATAGGCCGACTGAGCGACGTGGTAGGCCGACTCACTGAGTCGGCCAACCATGTCGCTCAGGCGGCCTGACGTTCGCCGGAACGGTCAGCCGGAGTTTCGCCAAAAAATCATAAAAAAGTTGAAAATAAATGGCAAACGCCCGGAAAACCAACCAAAAACACAGCAAAAGACAATAAATAACTAAATGAAATAGATTGGAACTCAGAAAGTTACCTAAAGGCCATGAACCCACCCTCGAGACTCGAATCGGGCGTTTGGCAACTTTGTGATGGATTTGTGTCGAAACCCGACAAAACAGTGACCAATTTAGCAAGGTATTTAATGATTTGCAAGGAAAAAGTCCCTAAATCCTATTTAAATCAGTTTTTACCTAAGATTTCTAATTGATTTAAACTTTTTAAACTAAAGAATGAAGCTTAATAAAGCTTAAGAAATTAGGATAATCAAATTTCCACCACTATATGAGACTTATTCCTCCTAAAAAGCCTTTACACTAAAATCAGAATTTTCTTTTCAAAATCAGCCAAAGTCCTTAAAATATGAATTTTTAGGGTTTTTATAGACCCTAGAGAGTGCAAAATCTCACAATTAATCCTCCAAATATTTGAATTTGACGAAAAAATTGCGAAACCCGACTTGCAGGGCAAGAAAACCCCGGAAAAATGCAGAGAAAGGGGAGAGCCCGTGCCAAGGCCGCTTTGGTGACGTGGCCGGACCAAGGCCGTATCAGACGACTCAGCCTAGCCTAGGCCGCATCAGTCGACATGGCCAGATTGGCCTGGGACGTGGTTCCCTAGACATGGGGGACCATGCTAGGCCGCGTGAGTTACATGGATAGCCGCGTGTTCCACACGCCCCACCCTCCGACAATGGCCCCAAGGGGAAGAGGGCAGGCCAAGGCTTGGATCTAGCGAAGGCGGGACTTCGAATGCTCAAAACTTACACTACGGTTATCCGATTAAGGCAATTCTTGACATTCCGAAAAGCTAGGAGAGTCAAAAATCCAACGATATAAATGAGACTCGCTGAAAATGTTCGGATCTTATGAAAAATTGTGAAACAAATTACTGCATGAAAGGGGAACGAAAATAGTTAATTCTAAATGCATGTTAATTATTCTTAATTGGGGTCATAGGCACAAGTTCATCAACAGAAGCTTTCCAAATGTGATTTGACTCCTAAAAGATAGAATGACTGACCCATAAAAGGTTAGAGCAAAATGTCATCATCATTCCGCGGGTCACCGAAAAGCCCGTGCTCACAGGCTGCCCCTCGTGAGATTACCATTTGATGGGTCAAATGTGATTTCATGAAAGGGGGAAGGATAGGAGGTTATATCTAAGGTGTGGATTCTTGAGCCGGTTATCTACTGGGGTTTCCATCAACGAAGTTATCAAGAATAAAATTCTGACTTGGATATTTTGATTTGGTATCGCTACCCATTTCCCCCTAACAGTTTTGGGATGGATCGTTGGTTGCTTATGGCATTTTGGCTTTTTGAGGTCAACTCGGATCCTTAAAAATGGACTTAAACTTAGCGGTCACCTCGGACCCTTTGAACATCTTTGCGGTTACCTCGGACACTTCAAAAATAGACTTGAGATTTTAACGGTCACCTCGGACCTTCGAACATCTTTGCGGTCACCTCGGACACTTCAAAAATGGACTTGAGATTTTAACGGTCACCTCGGACCTTCGAACATCTTTGCGGTCACCTTAGACACTTAAAAAATGGACTTGAGATTTCAGCGAACACCTTGAACCATTCAGAAGTAAAGGTTGAATTGGTTGTCTGTTGGTGGTCTGGGAACGCACCATCAATAGACCTATCAAGAATAGAAACTTGAGAAGTTAGTAGTTATCGGCAATTGCATTTTTAATTGCTTAATTGATTTTATGGAGCAAAAAAATGGATATCGAGAAAAAGAGTTTAGAGATGTCCGGGAAATCCGGGAATTCCATCGCTAGGTTGATTTTACGACAAATGTATTGGGATGCCCCTGGAGGACCAAAGCAGCATTGCGGTGCCCCTTGAGGGTCGAAAGCCGCATGGAGGTGCCCTAAAAGGATTCTCTAAATTTTGGACTCTAGATCTTCGAATCGATCGTCCATTGAAATCGCCGTATGGCATACTATCGAGGTATCCATCGGGTCTAGCTGATATGCCCCGTGGAGAAATTCTAAGTTCTGATTTTAAGATCTATCAGGTTGGTCGTCCATTTCGGAATGCCATATAGTGTACCTGTCAATGTAGTTTTGAAGTATTAGAAAATGATATAAGTGGCATTTTTATTGCTTAATTGATTTTATGGAACAAAAATTTTTTCCCCTTCAATTAAGCAATAAACATAGAAGAATGAAATGTATATTGAGATGAGATTTTTAGGAGTCCGGAGAAACTGCTGAGGCCGAGCGCCGCATCTGGCTGGTATGCCCCTTGGTATGGGTATTTGTTTGAAGGTCGAGCGTATAGCTCGAGGACGCTTTTCCGTGCTTTATTTCCTGTAGAATTCAGCATAGAATAATAGACATGACATTTATGAACATTATGCATGAATGTATGAATGCATGAGCTACTGGGACTGATCATCTTCAAGATGACCGATTGACTTGCTTGATCGATTTTGCTCAATTCGGTTGCGTGCTCGAAGAGAGAATATACGGAATTGCTTTACGGCATGGTCAAGACAAGAATGCCCCTGGTGAAGGATTAGGGATGCTGCACAGATTAGGTGGAAATGCCGTTAGCTGAGAACTAGGGAAGCTGCGTTGAGCTGATTATAAATTAATTGTTGGATCAAGCATGTCAAAGATAAGGGGGGGGGCACAAAGCGAAGTTCAAGATTCTGGATGATGAATGGCTGGACGCTATCATTACCAATGAATTCTATCAAGGATGAGTTCAAAAGATTCGGACCTTGTGGACTCGAGATGCACGGTTGTGGTCGAGATTGGAGTAGACACGTGCAAAGGACGGATTTGAGCCCTTCAAATCCACCAGACCGGAGAATGTATTTAGGCACTCTGATGCTAATAACGATAATGCTGATATCTCAATGTGATCAATGGCAGTCATTTATCTTTGTTTCGACTGTCTTAATTTTTGCATAGACCGGAACATTGTGTTGGGCCCATCAGACTATTATCATTTTACCTTTATATCCTAATTTTTACCTGGACTGCCCTTTTCAGTTTTTCAATCCAGCGGACTATTACGGCTTTTGCATAGGCCTCGCCTTTTTTCAGTCTATCAGGATTTTTGCCTTTTGTTATCTTTCTTTTATTTTGGGGAATTAAGTTGACTGCACAAAACCCTTCGTTCGACTTACTTGCAACATTTTGCCTTTTGGGCCCAATATATTCATTCAAGCACAAACATAAAGAATTCAGTAAAATGACATTTTAATTAAATGAAGTAAGTTTGAGTACATAATGATGATAACCATTTCCATTGACCCAAACTCTGGTGTTAACTAGCCTATGAAGGTTTTCTAGCCAACACACTCTCGTACCTCACTTTACCCTAACTTTTGCCTAGACCGCCCTTTTTAGGTTTTCAGCCTAGCGGGCTAATCTTGTACCCTAAGTTTTGCCTGACTAATTTATAGAATACCGATCAGCAAGATACACCCTAATTTTTACCCCGAGCAGTAGATGACCACTCGCCGGGTGATTAATTTTGTTTATTTTTTTATGTACCGCTATTCTGGATTTAATTCTGCTTCGAGCTGCTTTGATTGGTAGGGTTTATGAACTCATTACCATTGATAATCATGCCCCTTAGATCGAGTGCTTTTCTGAATACAGAAGTCTTACCCAATCTGGTCGGAACTTGCCTAATAGATGGGCGTTAGAAGGCTCCACCTGCTTCAGAACTAGGTTGCCGACTTTTATCGGATACTCCTGATGCTTGGCTCGGTCATTGGGCGCCTTCCCCATGTGCTTTTGATATATCTAAAGACTGTTTAATCTTATTCGAATTGTACTTTAGTCTATGGGGGTCACTTTGACTTAGATTCAGTGCAACTCTCAAGGAATTCATCTTGGCATTGGTTGGTAGCAAGGCTTCCATTCCATAGACAAAGGATGAAGGTGTTTGACCTGCATGAATTTTGACATTTGCTTGACATTTTCAAAGGGTGAAAGGGCACTCATTGGCTCAATCACAACATCCAGTGATGGTCTTAGAAAGGATTTTCTTAATAGACTTACTTGCGGCTTCGATTGCCCCATTAGCTTATGGTCTACATAGTGAGGGTCTATGGCATTTGAACTCATATCTTTTGATCAATTCGGTGGTTGCCCCTCAAAACTGAAAACCGTAGTCTAAGGGGATGTGATGAAGTAATCCATACTAGGTGAAGATACACTTCTCGATGAACTTGGCCATCCCCTCAGCGGTAATGTTGATGAAAGGATCGGCTTCCCCCTATTTTGAGAAGTGACCTGCCCCTATGATGATGAAGCAATGTTCATTTGTTCATGAGGGTTGAGTCTCATTGATCATATTTTTCCCCCTCGTCGGGAATGGTCAATGAGGAGAGAAATGTAAGACGGTTTGTAGTTTAAGGGAATGGATATTGGGAAAGATTAATGGTATATCAGGGGTGGGAACTTTAAGAATGGGTGGGCGAAGAAAAGGTAAGCCATAACTTTGTCGAAGTCAATTTGGTGGTGTTCTTTCTCCATAATAGGCTAACCCTTCTTCGGTAGCCTAGAAATGGGTTTGTGCATCGAGTGGCATGCGATGAGCCAATTGGCATATTGAACCTATTTAAGGAAGAACTGAGTTTCTTCCTTTTTTTCTTTTCTTTTAGGCATGAAGGTGTGATGCTTGACAGTCTGACAATGAACTTTGAGTGTGTTTGGGCACGACCAAGCGGAAGCGTTATCATGATTTTTAAGCACTCTTTAATCTCTCTTTTTCTTTCAGAGGATAGGTCATTAGAAATGGTTACCAATTTAGGTTATCATCTATACTCAAATTTATTTCAGTTAAAGAAACGTCATGAATACTGAACATGTTATGCTTGTGTAAAATGAATGCATGGACCCATCGGGCAAAACATTAAGTAGAGAGAGTCTTAGATTGAATTAAAATGCATTAAAGACAGAATTGTTCACATCAAAATACCAAAAATATAAAGAAATAAAATTACATCATAGAAAAGTCAACCTCCATAGGCGAAGGGTCATGATTGATGGGGCTGGTAGATTAGGCATCCTCGATAGCTTTCATTGGTGTGTTATCCAGGATGAAATCCAAAACTTTCACTTGCTCAGCTGATAACTCATCTCCTTCATCCGCTAGAGACCTCACGGGATTCTTGTCGGTGACAGAATTGGCTTCCATAACAGTGTCGGCTGAATTGGAAAAGATCGTGGCCAGCACAAATTCTTCGGGCAGACCAGAGTTGATTGTTCCTATCTTATCATTCAAAGCCGGTGATAGTTTTCCTTCAGCATTGATTCTCCTAGACGGCTCTTTGATCTTCCCTTCCTTAACCATTTGAGTGATGGGGGAAGCTAGAGTCCAGCACTGATCAGTTGAATGCCCTTTCTGAACATGATACTTCCAGAAGCTTCCCTTCTCTTCGGCAGTGGGAGGTTTGTACTCACGCATAGGGTTAACTTGGCCCATCTCCCATAGCTTGGCGAAAATGACACTGAGGGGCAATTTCCATGGAGACACAAAGATCCTTTTGCGAGGAGCAACCTGGGTGGTCGAAGCATTCTCTCGGGTAACGGCTTGGGTTGTAGAGACATTCCCCTCCCCGGTTGGGATGGGAGCGGTTCAAAAAGTTCCAGAGTTATTATTCTTGTTGAACTAGGGTTTGCCGCCACTTGACTTGTTAGCCTTTTCTTTCTCCTCCCGGTGCTCGATCTTCTCAGCTTTCTCAAAGAACATTTGATAAGATTCGAAAGAGTCGGTTTCCATTTCCTCATGGAGGATCGGGAGAGCCCAGTCTAACAACTTCAGAATCATTTCCTTCAACTTAAGCTTCTACTTTAACAAAACCTGAGTGGCCATCCACCTATTGAAATACGACTTAAAGGATTCACCTTACTTTTGCTTGGCTGCCTCAAGATGCTGAATGGTGGTCTCCATTGTTGGGTTGAAACCATAATGAGGGATTAAGGCTTCAGACAGGAGTTTCTAATCTAGGATTGTAGACCTCGGAAGAGTATTGTACCACTCGAGAGTAGGTCCTGATAGGGTACACGGGAATAACTTAGCCAGAATGTTGTCCCCAATTTTTTGGACGCACATGATCCGCTCATACATTACTATATGGGACTTGGGAGGTCCCTCACCTGAATAAGCTTCCATTCAGGGCATTGCAAAATTCTTGGGCACCCAATCATTATCATTCACTTCTTCCTTATCCTCGCCCCTACTCAGAAATTGCCTGAAGAAAGCCCATATTTTGGGTGTCAAGGCCGGAGACTACATGACTTGGTTGCATGGTGTCATGCTTGGAGGCTGCGTGACCTAGTCATTGTGCACAGAAGGGGCCCCAAATTGAAATGGCAGAGGAGCTGGAACCTCAACTTGGGGATGAATTTAAAAGTTAGGAGCGAAAGGATTTGGGGGATAAACAACTCCTCTTGGGGAGATCGTGAAACTAGGAGGAGAGGGCGCAAATGACGTCGGGGGTGTCGGAGGAAGGGTAAAACCACTTGAAGGTACAGTCATCTGAGGAGTAAATTCCCTTGAGAAAGAGGGGAAAGTAGGAACTTAAGGGGTAGGCCTCGGGTTCAAAGGAGGAAAGCCAAAGGTTAGTGGAATAAAGGACGAGGGTGGCTGAGAGGAACTCTGACCAAACTGAAACTAGCTCTATTGGATAGGTCAGATAAGTGGAATTGGGTGAAAGATGGGCAGAGCTTGGATTGATGAAACCTGACCCAAACTGTTATGACCTGAATCATTCTGAACTGCCCCATTCTGAATAATCCTAAACTGTCCCTCAGCTTGAGAAAATGACCCAGATGGTCCCTGAATACTCCTTTCTTCTCTAAGAGCCAATCGAATCTGATATTGGATGGCATTTATGAAGAGATCAAATTAGAGAAATTGAGCCATAGCATTGGCTAACTCTACACCTATCTAAGACTCACCCTGACCCTGACTCTGATGAGGCGGGGAAGGAGAAGGGGAAGGAGTGCTCTCGTGAGGCACATCAATAAAACACGCATCAGACATGGTAGGGAGAACTGATTCTAACACTAAACTCACTGGATAAATCAATCGGTGATCAAGTCGAAGACAAAAAGGATAGTGGCGATGAGGATGTCTCAACCTAATAAAGAATACAGGAAGATGATCAACCCAAATCAAACCACTAATGAAGTGAATGATTACATAAATATTCGAGTGATGAATGCCACACATACGGGGGTGGTTTAGAGAGGTAGAGAGCAGAAGAGCTTATATTGCGAAGCTTAATCCTAAAATACGTAAGACATGCAAATTCCTGGCCATGCCTAGCGAACTAGATACGGGTCGTCGGGACTCAAACAATCTCAGGCATTTTGTTAAATTCCCCCTTCAAGCGAGGGGAGAGTAGAGGTAAGAAAAAACTGTAAAGAAAGGTCGGCCACAGGCGGCCTATGCATGAAGTACGTATGCATGAACACAACATAAGTAGCACACAAAAGCAAATAAAACTCTTCCAACCTTATGACTCCCACGCAACGCTAATTTAGAATCTGGGGTTAACTCTAGCGCCAGGAAACGATAAGAGAGTATGCGACCTAAATCTAAATTGTTTTGGTGAACTTCAGGGGAAGTTGCTATGGCTAGATTTATCGCGGTTTATAGTCTCAAACTGTTGGTGTCGTGGAACGACACTGTAGAAGGGTCTTGTTTACTTGGATTCCGAGTAACTCAACCACTCCTCAAATGAGTGCGATCGCAGGAATTAAACGTTGGTTGAAACGAGTGTCCCACCCATAAATATCCCTAAATCCTGGCGGGCATGAGGTATACAAGTGAGCTCACGGGGGGTGATAAAATGGCACCTTAAAACTTAGAATTCTAACCAAGCGGTGGATTCAAAAGACATAAGAAACAAAGCGTTGATTTAAAAATGATTTAGGCACATCATCAAAATCCTTTAACCAATTTTTGAAATGAAAGCAATTTTTAAAATTTTAAGTTAAAAGAAAGTTCCCCAGTAGAGTCGCCACTGTGAGCTAGTGACCTCTTTCCTGCCCGCGAGGACTGTGTGAGATGCATTGCATGGGGGGCAGAAAACAACGAGCGCTATGAAGCGTGCTAAAGGATGATCCTTATTTTAGGTGAGATGAAAATAATGATAAAAATGATGCTGATGTTGAATTTAAGTCCAATTGGTGTGTTAAGGGATACAAGACTTGAAATCCCGTATTTTAAGATAGAGTCGCCACCCGGTTAAGCTCCTCCGGAAATTTGGGTACGATATTCCCATCGGGTGGTTAGACCATACCTTAAAACAGAGATTCTGAATCCGGATGATGTTGCTAACTTTTCAATTTTTAAATCAAACCATTTATAACTTAATAAATGCTACTTTAGTTCTTATGCGATTTAAATCCGGTTATTATTTGGGAATTTTCAGTTTATATGCCATACATCACACAAAAAGCGATAAATAAAGCAAATAAAATAAAATAATTATTACAAGGTTTTACGATTACCTATACATTTTTCTAATTCGAGAAAATAAATAAAGCGATAAATAAATAAACGGGCGAAATCGGATTTTAACCGACCTCACCAACTCAAACCCGACTCCAAACGAGGCAAAATATAAACGAGAATAATCACGAATAAAACATAAATAAATAAATGATAGAAAATAAACACATAACATGGGAAAAACATATTTTTAGATTTTTTTCAGGACTAAAAACACAATTTTCAGGTATTAGTTAATTATCTAACAACCTAAAAATACGAAATAAGTTAACTAAACAACCTAAAAATAGATTTAATATTTATAGAAAAATTTTTGGATTTTCATTTAGGATAAAAAAATTTATCAGGCATTTATTTAGTAAAAAAAAGTCATTTTTAAGGCATTAAATAGATATTTAACCAATTAATAATTAATAAAAATAATTCCAGTTGATTAAAAATTACTTTAATTAATTTCAGATTATTCGTGATTTTTAGAGATTTTTTCGGGTGAAAATCAAGGTTAAAAATGCATTAGAACGACAAAAAAGGGCCAAAAACACAAAATAAAACAAACATGGACCATTTGGACATTTTTTACCAGTAGGCCGACTCAGTGAGGTGGTAGGCCATCTCAGTGACATGGTAGGCCGACTCAGCGAGGTGGCCTAGATGACGCTCAGTCAGCCTTCTGCCCACTGAAGTGGTCTACCGGAAAAAGTGTCTAAACAAACCAGAATTCACATATTTGTACCTAAAAACCCAAGATTATTGACACTTCAAGTCGTTTCCCACATTATTACAGTAGATTTGGACTTAAAATGCTAAAATAACTTTGATTTTTCAGTTTGGGGGAAAAGAACCCAGAAAATCCGGTGAAATAACGATTGGCGCTTGAACGGCACGTAGTCCGACTGAGCAACGTGGTAGGCCGACTCGCTGAGTAGGCCAGCCATGTCGCTCAGGCGGCCTGACGTTCGCCGGAACTGTCAGCCAGAGTTTCGCCTAAAAATCACAAAAAAGTCGAAAATAAGGGCCAAAAGCCCAGAAAACCAGCCATAAACACAGCAAAAGACAATGAATAACTGAATGAAATAGATTGGAACTCAGAAAGTTACCTAAAGGCCATGAATCCACCCTCGAGACTCGAACCGGACGTTTGGCAAGCTTTGTGATGGATTTGTGATGAAACCCGATGAAACAGTGACCAATTTAGCAAGGGAGTTAGTGATTTGTAAGGAAAAAGTCCCTAAATCCTATTTAAATCAGTTTTTACCTAAGATTTCTAATTGATTTTAACTTTTTAAACTAAAGAATGAAGCCTAATAAAGCTTAGGAAATTAGGATAATCAAATTTCCACCACTTTATGAGACTTATTCCTCCTAAAAATCGTTAACACTAAAATCTGAAGTTTCTTTTCAAAATCAGCCAAAGTCCTTAAAATCTAAATTTTTAGGGTTTTTATAGACCCTAGAGAGTGCAAAATCTTACAATTAATCCTCCAAATTTTTGGATTTGACGAAAAAATTGTGAAACCTGACTTGCAGGGCAAGAAAAACCTGGAAAAACGCAGAGAAAAGGGAGAGCCCGCGCCTAGGTTGCGTCGGTGACGCTGCCGGACCAAGGCCGCATCAGACGACGCTGCTTGGCCCAGGCCGTGTCAGGAGACGCGGCGGCGATGCGGCCTGGGGTGTGGTCCCCCAGACATGGGGGACCACGTCGTCACGCGGCCGCACCGACGGGGAGAGGGCAGGCTAGTGCTTGGATTCAGCGAAGGTGGGACTTCGAACGCTCAAAATATACACTACGATTATCCGATTAAGGCGATTCTTGACATTTCGAAAAGCTCGGAGAGTAAAAAATCCAACGATATAAATGAGACTAGCTGAAAATATTCATATCTTATGGAAAATTGCAAAACAAATTACTGCGCGCTGGGGGAAGGGAAATGGTTAATTCTAAATGCACGTTAATTATTTTTAACTGGGGTCAAAGGCACAAATTCGTTAATAGAAACTTTCCAAATGTGATTCGACTCCTAAAAGATAGAACGACTAACCCATAAAATATTAGAGCAAAAAGTCATCATCATTCCGCGAGTCACCGAAAAGCCCGTACTCACAATAGCTTTTAATCTTTTTAAACATATCTAACTTTGACTAATTTTTCTTATTCACTAAAGTAGCATTTTTTACATAATGCTTAGGTATATAAAAATATATTTTGGCATGTATCAATTTAATTAATTTGTTAATGTGTTAATAATCCCAAGCTTATAAAAATTTAACAAATAAAGCAAAACAAGTTAAATCTTAAATATAGAAATTAATGCATGAGAAAAAACTTGAGTAAAGAATGGTCATAAGATTAACATCATAAGAAAAAAAAAATCTATTTACTATTCAAAATTTATAAATTTTTTTACTAGTTTTCTTAATCTACGGAAGATTTAGTACGAATTGAATAAATAAAGTGAATTTTGTTAATCACTTTTGAAGTTTTTCTAATGTCTTATATTTGGTCTCTCATCCAAATAATGTATTAGCACTAGGATGAACTATATATTTTGTATAAAAAGAAAAAATTATTACATATGTTGCACAATTGGTGTTTAAATTACAATATCAAAGTAAGTTTTCAATATGATTTTATAATTAGTTTTGGACACATTTATTTCCCCCTTAAATAAGGTTGGCAAGTGTATATTAAAAATATAAAAATCTTATTTTTGTATTATATTTATATGATATTTTCACATGTTTCGTTCAATTTATTAATGAATAAATGGTCACTTTGGACCTAAAGGGTGAGAAGGGTCCATTAATAAAGTAAATAAACAAATTTAGCAAATTAGAGAGGAAAAGGTAAGAAAAATAAAGAGTTATGTACGTTGTGAAAATGAGTAAGATGCACAAATAATGAAAATAAGGGTAAATATGTCAAGACAAATATTGTTTGGATGGAAAAGTGAAAAAATATAACATAGCGAGGTATTAGTTGGATGGAAACAAAATACAAGGAGACGTAAATTCTGTAAAAAAAACACAGAGATATAGTAGTCTAATATGACAAACTTCAGAGAGGTTATAATTATTTATCGTTATTATTATATATATTCCAAATTCCAATTGCTATATTCTGAGTAAGTAACTTACGGTAAAAACTGGGATTTTCTAAATTTTATTCTTCTATGCCTATTTGATAGTTATTTGATAAATAATGTTCTATATTTTATTCTTCTATGCGTATCTATTTGAGAGCTTACTCTATTGCATTTTGTGAAATAAATTCAGAGTATGATAAAATTCCGAGTTTGGAATATTTGAATTTATCAAATACATAAAAAAACAGCTAAAAAAATGTTAATTGTTCCATTATGAGTATTTAAGGATAAATTAGTACTTTTATATTTCACATTTTATTCCATGCTATCCAAATTGTTACAAAAAAGAAATTGCACAGTTAGTAATTATTTCATCCAATGAGACAAATTAACATTTCGTGTTACCATTTGATATATAACTCAACACAACATATGTCTCAGTTTTCACCTTTCTTTTTAATTTGGCCTGCTGTATTTAGCTCAACACTAAATTGTATATTTTTGTGTGCGCCAAAATGATGTTTATATATTCCATTTCCTGAATCAAAATTCAGTTCCATAGGCTCAATTCTTTTTTTTGAAAATAAAATAATAACAAATAAACAAAACAAACAATCCCATAGTTTAGATTATTATGTAATGTCAATAATCAAAATCAGATAACATATAATATGATTTTATTTGGTAAAAAGAAGCCAGAAATGAAAAGGTTTAAAAGCCCAACCTATACCCTACTCACTCCAGCTAATTATATATTTTAGGTTCAATTAGATAAAAATAAACTGAGGTTGAAATCCAGTAGACTTAAGGACAGCCAATTGAGCTCTAATTATAGCAAGCTCATTTTGAGCAGCATAAATCTTGTCTAGTAAAATAGAAACCTGGCCAGCACACCCATAAACAGGATCTTCAACTCTGCGTTTTGCCTCTATATGCATACAATCTGCTGCCGCCGCTCTTACATATTCCGGCAGTTCCTTTAAAAACAAACAAACCACAAATTATTAGTTTTTTCAGCAGCTTTTCTGTTAAGCTCCATTTTCAAGCTTTTTCTAAGAGCTCCAGATTTAATTTTGGAAAAAATAAATTAAACAGTTCCTAAATAATTAGTACGAAATATCAAAATATGTTGTTCAGAGCCAAAATATGTAGTTCTATTATAAATTTGTGATAACAACTTATTTTAAAAGCAGCTCAAAACAGCGCCCTAAGTCAACAATTATCCTCAAAAATCTAATATTCAAAAAATATAAAATATTACAATATTACCTGAAGCACTTTAGCAACATTGCTGGCTCCAAAGAGTTTGTGAACACATTTAAATCTATCAGGTTCTTGAGAAGGGAAATAAGGAGAGAAAATGCAATCTTTAACACATTTTCTCCTTAAATACTTGCAAGCTGCACAACGCCCTTCTATCATTCTTCCTAATCTATATAAATTTTCTGTAATCTAATTTAGATTTTGAGTATCTGAATGAAATCAATTTGTTAATATAGGGAGAAGATATAACGGCTAATTTTTGAAAAATGTTTGATGGATTTTGAGAAGGAAATTTTATTTGACAATGGAATTTGATTTATAAATTATGGAAACAATCAAGAATGGCAACGAATTTTGAATTAGATGATTGTATTTTGGGAATACATAAATTGGAACCAACGACTAGTTTTTAGCAAACAATCGGTCTGAGAAGTGGTACAGTATAGCAATGAGGTCTTGGTTTTAATTCTGGTAATTTTTTGTAATTAGAATTCTGTACTTTTTATTATTCCACTACTATTGGTGAAAAGTTAATATTTATACCGGAAATGTAATATTTTTAAAAGGGTAAAACATTATAATATTGAGATAATACATTAAAAACATAATTTATACCTACATGTGTTTTGCATTTTCTCATTATTAGGACCATCTATCAATTGAGTCTTTTCATTTAAAATTATTGAATACTTTTTTACAATATTAGCTTAATAAGTGATAATAACTATTAATTTACTAAAGATATTTCATAAATAAGTTATTTATTTTACTTATTTTTTGACATGTTATTACATTCCAATCTTATGAATGCATTAAAACAAGAATAAAATGGACAAATCAAAAGAAAATTGAATATAAAAATATCACAAGTAATAATAATTTTGTTATTAATATATATTTTGGTAAACTTTCGTAAAATAATGACATAATAACATATAAACAGACTTTACAATTAGATCACGGCATGAGATGGGCCGAGCCGGAACCAATCAGGCGTAGCTAAAAGAATAGTACCCAAAATCTGGCCAAACCTATAAAAAGTAAAAATCGGCTCGGGCCGAGCCGAGCCGAGCCGAGCCTTTGTAATATAATCAAATCCCAAATTCAGCCCGTAGGGCCTACCAAGTAATATTTATAATTGAAAAATAGAATATTTTTTGATAAAAATAATTATAATAATATAATTGTAACTAAACTTGTAATATAAGGCTCTGTCCGTTTCAAGGAGAATATTTTTATGATTTTCATGTGTTTGTTTGTTTCACTTATAAAATAAATTAAAGTAAAATATTTAGGCTCAATGCATCAACAACATCCTTAACTTAGCTCAAATAACCTGCTGCCTCCCTGACCTTTGGAAGTGTCCCCGCAGCTACCTCAACTTTGAAAAAGTGCACCATTTGTTGGTCCCTGTGCGTATGTATTTAGAGTCAAAGGGGGGTGACTGACCCTTTTTGCGGAATTTATAGACTTATAAAAAGTCTGTGTAGAGTGTTTGAAATGATCCGGATAAGTTGGATCCAGATGATGCAAATATTTAATTAGAATGGAATTAAAGTAAAGACTGGGTAAGAATAATCAGACAAGAGAGATTTATCCTGGTTCGGCCTCGCCTACTCCACTCCTCGGAGTTTCTTACTCCGAGCTTTGACCACTAGTGGATTCCTTTTCAACTGGCAGGAATCAAGCCTTACAATTTTTTTCCGGACAACAGGATATACCACCAAGTTCTTCACTCTGGCTGAGTCCTTTCGGGAGTAGGATATACCACCAAGGCACTAACCTTAGCTAAGTCCTCTCGAGCTTGTCTCCGAAAACTTCTTCTCAGGAAGTAGGATATACCACCAAAAGCACCAACTTCTGGCTGAGTCCTCTTGAGCTTGTCTCTGAAGATCTCCTTCTCCAGATGTAGGATATACCACTAGAAGCACCAACTCCTAGTTGAGTCCTTTTTCTTTAGTGAGATATACCACTTAAACTCTCCCCAAGTCTAAGCTAAGTCTCACAGGGATATACCACTAAAAGCACCTACTTCTAGCTGAGTCCCCAATCTCAATACTTACCTAAGTGTGAGATTCTTCTCTCTTTGTTTTCTCAAAGGGTAGGTTTTGAATTCCTCAAGTTTATAATCTTACTTGGGAATCCTTACAAACAGATATGAAGTTGTTTGGTTCTTAGAGGGATTAATGTAACTAATTGAGTAGTGGATTTCTTTAAGATGTTGTAACTCTGGTATTAATCAGCATCTTCTTAACTTGTGAATCTTGACTTTTATAGGCTTGGATAAGAATGTAGCCATTGTGATCCGTTGGAACAATCTTGAATCTTCACCATTGATTAGATATGAGATGGCACTTTTGGAGCCATTGATTTGTCCGATAGACCCATTAAATGATCTATTGAATTGATGGGACTTTGTAGACAAGAGTTGTCAGTAGTGGTTTTTTTTGGCATTTTGTGTTTTGCCAAATTCTAGGCAATTTTTTCTTTTGTTTGGACTCCACGCACCTTGATATTGGTCTATGAAAAAAAGGTTGTTACCTTTCTCTCTTTTTGTGTCAGTCCTTTTGACCTTTTTCTGAATTTGTGCAAGCTGTTACTTTTTCAATCTCCAAGGTAAATAGGAACTTTGACTGAGACCAATATTGGAGGGAAAACTATTATTCAAGTATTTTCCCTTTGTCTGTCTTTTGAATCATCCGAATATCTCCATATTTCAACTTGTTCGGATGATATTTCAATGACTTCTCCGGATACTGCCTTCCTATACTTGTGGGATGCTATCTTCTGTTTTTGAACCCGGATGCATATTTCCTCGGACTTAGTGACTTGTTTATATTTGATGCTAAGTCCAGATGCAATCCTTTTGTATTTAATGTTTTGTGTCCTTCAAACTATAATCCGGATGATCTATTTAAGCTTTGGAGTTTTGTTCCTTCTAGACCTTTGATTAGGATGAATTCTTCTTGATTCTAGCAGGGACTCTCGGATAGTTGATTTGGACTTTGGATTTTATTTTCTTTCAAAACTGTGATCCGGATGTTGTCTTCTTGATTCTTTACAGTTGATTTCGGATGCTGTTTTTCCAACAATCTTCCCCATTTTATGGAAACAAGAACCTAAGGATAGAAGTATGCAGAAGGGATATATGACTAAGTATGATTTTTGATACTTAGACATTTATATGGTTTTCTTCCCCATAATCCTGGCATCCTAACTCCCCCAAAATTTTTGCATATTAGCTTCTAAGTTTTTGATGTACAATTGATTGTTGTACTTAGAAGCAATTATGAATGATGATTTCACTATATAACTTCTGCTATTAACAATGGTTAACATTAATAAAGTAGTGCAGTATTCCAATTATAGAAGGTTATAAGTGAAATGAAGTACGTGGCTAGCTATCATAAAAACATTAAGTGACTCTAGCTATGGTTGGGGCTTTTTACTTTTCTTTACTTCTGCTCGGGCTCCAGCTTCTTTCTGTTTTCTCTTCTCCCCCTTTTTGTTGGCATCAATTGGGGGTACAATTTCAATGACTCTCCTTTTATTCCACTATCTTTCCCAAGCTTTAGAGAGGAGTGTATAATCTGGGTTCCCAGCCAGCTTTTGCTCGATAATTTTATCTATAGTTGAAGGCACAATGTAGATAGGCTTGAGGGATTTTTGGAGTTTAGCATAGGATCTTATGAGATAAGGATGATGCTTAAGAGCATGTTCTCTATCTTCTTCTTCAAAATTAATCTAGAGTCCAAGATCTCCTAAGCATAGCATGATTGATAATAGTGCTAGTCCTAAATTATTCTAGGTCATAAACACTTATTAAAAGGACCTAATAATAATTTAACCACTTACCAGTTGAAGCATGAATCCCGTAGTCGCTAGAAAGACCCCTCAGCTACATACACAGACTCTAAAGTAGAAGCCCTCTATAAATAGTCCACACGAGCACCACCGACCAAAACCTTCTAGAAAGGGAGCACCGATAAATAAGTGGAAGATAGCTAGATCTTCCATACTAATTTATTCTAGAAGAAATTCCCTTAGTTTTCTATTCTAAGTAAATACGTCTTTCAATGGATTACTTTAAGGAAATAGAACAACTAAGAGAATAAGAGAGCAAGAGAAGGAGTATGAAATTAAGGATGAAAAATAATGAAGGAGGAGGCCTCTATTTATAGTGGTTAGGAATTATTCAAAGGACAATAAAGTCCCTAACCTCAACAAATCATAAATAAAATAAAAGGGGCATAAGGTTAATTAATAACCTTGAAAGAGTTGGAGAACAACTCTACTACTGGGAGCTTGCTTAGGGAGCAAGCTCCTAGTTAGATTTGGAGAATGCTAGCCCATTCAGCCAGCAGTCCCCTTATGGCCTTGCGTAGGGGCACAAGCCCACAAGGCTTTGCTTATGCGCAGCTTTGCACATGGGCCAGCGTATGCTATGCAGGCCTACGTGGTGGGCAGCCCCTTGTGGGCTGTGCTCCACGCTATGCAGGCCCATATTGGTTGCGCGCTTGTGCAACCCATTTAGGCTTCTGCATGCATAATGTGGGCTGCACTTTGCAGCTCACTTGCGAGCGCCCTATGGGCCACGAGCAGCACCATTCCAAATGATGCTGCCTTATAGCCCATGCGCAGGTCTTTTATCTATTGTCCTACAGTACATTTATTTACCCACTTGGACAGATTTATTCAACATCTAATATTAATAAATCCTGTTGTGTTCCGGTCTAGTTTCCCTTTATTGTATCCTTATTATTTAACGAGTTCATTGGTCCAACCAATGAATATTGGTCTAACCAATACTGGTCTAACCATATATTATGGTCCAACCACATTTTCTTGCTCTTCTAGATTAGACCTAGTCTAACGGTTCTTTGCATGGCTCGGTCGTAACTCAAAGTGTGTGACCTTATGGGATCTTGTAATATCGAACCTCTAAAAGTTTAACCTAGCTCAATTCGGAATTGACTAATGTGAGCGAGCGAGGGGTTTTTTTTGGGAGGACGCGGGGTGCGGTGCACAAGGCTCGTTTGATTCGATGCAGTTTGAGAAAACCATGGAGTTTGGTTCAGTTTGAGAAAATCCAGTTTGCTTAAATGCAATGACTTTATATAAGCCAAAAATGTGATTATATTGAGAAATATATTTACAAATTTTAATGAAGGAAAAGATATTTTTAAAGTAAAGCATTTTTACTTTATTTAAAAATAAAATCAAGTCGCCACCCAGTTCAACTCCACCGAGAATTGTGGTATACTGATCCAAAATGGAATTTTTGTACCGAAAAGAAAATGAGATTCTGAGTTCGGACATAATAGGTACTCATATTGTTCAAATTGTTTGGATTAATTTTGGAATTTAGGAATTTGTGATATTTTCTGCATTACAACGACATTATTTAAGAAATGAATTCAAGAAATAAAATAGGCATTGTAACATCATAATAAATAGATATTTGCTACTGAAATTTCAGTAGAGTAACGACAGTGTTTGGGTTTTGGCTTGAAAACTCGGATAGAGTTTCGTCACATTTTGGATGTTTATCCGTACCTGGGAGCTTATTTATACTTATGATAGTTTAAGTGGCACCAATGGCTCACTTAACCAGAGAAATGGAATGCAATATGCAATAATAAAAGTAATGAAATGAATTTTAAAGTTGGCCTTAGTGCTATTACCCTTAGTTTACCTTTTCGTCTATCCATGAAGACTTGAGAGCTAGTGCGGGACTGAAGTTATCAGAAAGTGTGGTTTTCTTGGACAATAGGTTTAACCCAAGTTATGACAATAATCTTGGATTATTCCTAAAGGGAATGTAGGGGGTTTTTGAGGAATTGGGTCATTTTTAGACCGAAGAGCATTGTGAGATCTTGATCTAAAAAGATGGGGAAACGAGTTTATACTGAATGTCGGTGATAAAGCTCGGATTTGGAAGTGTTTTGAAAGAGTTTCGGGGCTTTTAGGACTCCCGGAACAAAAAGGGAATGGAATAATTTATCTTTTCTTTCTTGTCTCTGTTGAAATGAGGAGCGAAGTCCTCTATTTATGGAGAGGTGGTTATTAGCCGGCGGGCTAATCACCTATGTGACAAGATCTTACTTTAATCCCGTAAATTCTTCCTAGATCTCGGTAAGATTTGATTTTTTTAACTATAGATAGGTAATTAGCTGGCTAGGTGATTACCTATGTTTGACCAATTTTTGACTTTTTGATTTTTCAGTAGAAAATGTTAAATCGAAGCTTCCCTGGATCGTGGATTCTCGAATTTCGGATTTCAGATGACAATTTGGTCCTTTTTGGCTCTTTTGTCTCATCACTAAACAAAATAGGCGTAGTCCCTCATCAGGCTAGAATGGACATGTGCTAACAGTTTGCCCCTCGCATACAAAAATTTCATGCTAGAAATTTTGTCGTATGCAAAATAAATAAAATAGTGTGTGTGTGTGGAATGCAATGAGTTAAAATATCTTTGATCGACAAATTTTAAAATAAAATATGTTTTGCCCCTTCGATTAAAAATTTATTAATGAGTTGCATGGGGTTAAAAATTGACCGTGGGTTGAAATAAATATTTTCAGGTTCTTAATGTATGAATGACTGTGTAAAAATAGCTTTTAGGTCCGCTCGTTTTACAAACAATGCAGAAAATGGATGAAATATGCAAAATTGCAAAATTTTTTAAAATACGCGTAATCAGCCGGCGGGCTAGTTAAATGTGGGCTATAAAACCAGCAGCTTGCTCCTCTTTTTCTTCACACCAACAATTCCCTTCTCCTCTCCTCGTGAATTTCACTTCTTTGCTTCAAAATTTTTTGGCTCCTAGCTATTTTTGATGATTTCTTTTATCTTCTTCCCTTTTCTACCCCTTTTATTCCGATTTTGGGGGTCTCCATGTGGTACAAGCTTTATAATGTCCGCTTGGATTTACCGGCCATCCAAGTGACTACTCGGAACGTGGTTATCGATGGCCAACAAGTAGAACTTTTTGAGGTTCCCGCTGAGGCACTATATAGGCTTCCCTCGACCTGGATGTATCATGGGATAGCACTTGGGGATTTCATTCCACCTGCTTTGAAGCCTTCCGATCATCTTTCTCAAATTTTGGTAAGCCTTATCGCCATTATTATTATTATTTTTATTTTTTATCATGCTTTTATTTGTCATTTATTCATCTATTGCCATTATTTATTTTATGATGCTTTTATTTGTCATTTATTCATCTATTGCCATTATTTATTTTATTACTTTTTAATTATGGCATGAATTTATTAAATGCAATGACTTTTCGATAATCGTGTGATTTATCGAAAATTGGTGTATGATTAGTGTGCTTGCACAATTTTTGCAGGTCACTGACCATAAGGGAGGCAGCATTTCCCACTTTTACAAGTTGCACAAGGTATTATCCCCTGGTGTTAAAACTATCATTGACAGGACCTCTTTTTGGAGGATGGTGAGGAATTTCAAGTATGTGAGATCCTGCTGGTATCCATACATCCCAGCCGATACTTCTACCCATATCTTGAGCAGATGGTCCAACACTACCCACACTTTTCACTTTCGTTGTAGGTAATACACTATCACTCCGCTGGATTACTACACCATCACATGTCTTCCCTTCCACGGTAATGTGATTTACTTTAATGCCTACTTTACTTACGATAGCTTTAATGTAGAGGCCATTGAGGCTTTGATTGCCTATTTTGGGGATAAGCCTAAGTGAGTTTCTTGAGAGAAACTCATGACCTTTTAGACTACTGAGGATATAAGGCACTTGACTTCTGCTTGCAAGGCCAAAGCTTTTATGGTCGCCAACTTGTCCTAGCTGTGTTTTCCCATCGGGGGTGCGATCGTGAAGCTCCATATTCTGCCCACTTTGATGGATTTGTCCCGCTTTGATGAGTATGCCTGGGGCCAAGCTGCGCTGGTGTGAGCACTAGATTTTAACGATCCTTCTCAGGAAATGATGATAAGAGCTATGTGATGCAATGTCTTACAAGTGTTGTCCATCAGAGGTGTTCCCACTGCTGCAGAGTTGAGTTTGGCCAAAGTCCGGAGACCTAGTCTACCCTTAGGTACCTGTACGGGTTCTGTCTAGTGGTACGGATCTGCTGTCAGACCCGTATGGGTGATTACCTTCCGTAGGCATGGAGGGGAACCGTACGGGTCCCTTTGTACCCATACGGGTGGGGCCCCACCCCTATGGGTCCTCTGATTGCCTAATCAGCCTCTTTTGAAAGTAATCTCTTACTTTTTTAGGAAAAGGCAGGTCTTGAATGCGGTTTATTGCATTCAAACCTGACTCTCACTCTGTAAATAGGGCCTTTTCCCCTCATTTCATAACACACACGATTCATATGAGAAATAAACTATAGAAAAATTGTAGTAAAGTTCTAGCAATTTCTATAGGTATAGAAAGGGTATAATGGAGGTATAAGAGGTATGAAGTCGGAAGAAAACTCATTCCTTGAGGTTTTGTCCACATTTTATTCATTCCTAACTTCGTTTTTTAAGATTTAGGGGAGGTTTTGTCCACATAAATACTCACCTAAATAGTCCTATTTCTCCACCTACTTTGGTCGGATTCTCTCAACAGTAAAGGGATCGCCTCAAAGTGGATTCACGCCGTAAAGGTAACGCTCATGAGATTCAAAGAGACTCACATTTCAATTATTTCATTATTGTTATTCTCTACCTCCTCCATCATTTCTGCTCTTTTTATTTCCTGTTTTGGGTTTGGTCCTAACTTGTATCTTCAAGTTATTAAATTGGTATGCCATACTCATACGGAGGGAAATCCCTTTTTATTTTATTTTTCTAGCCATCAATCTGTTAATCTGCAAGTTAAACTAAACAAATTTTCTGCCTGGACTAGATAAGACCGTACGGGTACACCATACCTATACCGGTCCTCTCTAGTAGCCATACGAGTCCCACCCACCCGTACGGGTACCAGCCCCAGGCAGAATCTAGAACTCATTTTAATTCGGTTAAAAATCAATCCAATTCACCATATACCATGCGATCACTTTCACTAATAATTCGGTAAATCAACCCATTAAAGTTAAAATGTGTTTTCATGACAAAATATGTTGAAGACCAGTCATTTCTCTCCGATCCTAGAAGCTGCCTGGGCCCCATCGATCGCAAAATCGCCACACTAATATAATTATTTTTTTCCTAATAAAATGCTGACTTATGATGTGCTTTAAACTGTGCTAATCTTTGTGGATGTAGAAGAATTTATTTTTATTTTGTTTTATAACTTAGAACAAATGTATAGGTTCTCTTGCAATTCCCCCATTTTTCCCCTAGTTGTAATTTTTATTCCCCCATTTATTGCTTGTGCTTTATTGTAATATGTAAACGCATGTAACGAGTGTGAAAGAGTGTAAAAAATAGGATTTCTGTGATAATTCCCTAAAATGATGAAAACGAAAAACGGTTTTACACGGTGAATGTAATTTTGAATCAACTAAATGAGAAATAAGTGACTCATCCAATACCCGAATCTCTGATTTAATAGGTATGAGTCTCCCGCTCAGAGGGAACCATACCAAAACTCTTTCCCAAGTAGACAACTTGGGTGTCGACTCTATCACTTGTATCGAGAATTAGGTCTTGATTCTTTTATTCATTAAAATTGGCTTATTGTGCAAACTTGAACTAAAAATGTTTTGCCACACCTAAATCCAACTAGCCCGAATGGGCCCCACCTCTCACACAGTTCCAAGGGAGACCTATACGTCATTAACACCTCATAGTGGTGACTCTACTAGGGAGTAAATCTTTTAACTTGCAAAATTTTGGTTTGTTTTAAAAGCTTAAAAGATTAAGAGATGAGCACCGAAAATCATTTACTTGATTCAACCCATTTTCTTTTTCATCATTTGGGAAAATTATCACACTCTATCTTCTCATCTCCTTCTCTCTTTAGTTAGATGCGCTCTTCTTCTAGTGCTAGGTTAAGGTGCCCTATTATTTCCACAACACTCGCAAACATGTCACCAATGCCCGCTAGGAACTGGGGACACTCTAGTGGGTGGAGCACTTATTGCTATCTCCCTCCAAAAGAGGCTTGATGCGATGGGAACCTTCTACATCAAACTTTTGATATGTCCCTATGCCATTCTTATGGAAAGCTTTAGAATTTTACCTTTTAGGTACCCATTTCTTTGTAAGATTAGACTAAGGAAGAATACCCTCAGAACTGGCGGGAGATATAAGGATGGAATCGATCGCTTTGCATGTGTTGTGTTACATTCCTCGGTAATTAACCCAGCCATGCATCACAGTAATTTGTGCATGAATAACATGTCCCATGCATGTATTAATCATTTGGTTCCCACCTGAGCAAGAGTCAAAGCTAGGCAACCATCTCAAGTTCATTTGGTTTGCATTCTAGTTTCTACGCAACTAAATTCAATTCTGTTTAGGGTTGAATCTCCGCCTCTGTCTCCTTAGTTCAGATAGTTAGGTTTAGTTGGTCTGTATGGCTAGTGGGTACAACAGTTCCGCCAGTCATCAGTCAGTCTATTCATATTTTATGTCGCTAGTGTTTCAGTTTGGGGGATCTAGCCAAGGTCCCAACTGCGTAGCCACACCTGAGGGGATAGCCTTCTATCATACAACATGTCTACCCTTTGGTGTGACTACTAATGCTCAACAACCTTCACCTCTGGTCTAAGCCACAAGAAGGGAAAATGGGATCCCTAAAAAGGCTGAAAAGTCAGAAATATTTGAGGAATTAGAGTACATTGATGAAGCAGAAAGAGGACTGGTGCCAATACAAGTAGAAGCTCAGGATTGGGAGACTACCGATTCACCAATGTATCCTACCAAGATTAATTATAAAGACCCTCCATATCAGGAGGATAATTTCGAGGATGAGTTAACCTGTTAATGTTGCTGAGGAAAAATGCACTTGTAAAGCATATCACAAATAAATTAATGTATTCACATTATGTTTGAGCATTTCATTCTTAAAGTTATCTTGCACTCATAAAATAACCATTCTTAAAAATTTAATCATGTTTATTAAAGAAATTGAATTTGAGTACATCGCAATGGTTTAAGGTGTTGGATATGATGTATGCCCTTAAGGCAATTAGGGTGATATATCTTAATTATGTAATAGTACAAATAATTTGTTTAATCAATAAACGCATTTAATCTTTTGTTTATATCAATGTGTTTATATATTATAGCTGGTTAAATATATTCATTGATGCATGTATGCAAAGGTCATTGACGTATCATATCATGAAGTCAGAGAAATTATAGTTGGACTATATTTAGTGGAACCTACTTCATGTGTAATTATGATTATTTCTAAACTATCCCTTGTCATAGTTTCATCAAGAAAGGATATTGATGAAGTGGAAAGACTGGCATGTGGTCAACTTTCTTGGAAAGGGTCCAAGCAGTTAATCTCCTAAGGACTGAAGGTGGTGCCTTAAGTTTGACACATGGATATATCTGGGAGATATATTGGAGACCGCAGTAATATAAATACTTGGTATATATATCAATGTGTTAGTGTTTGTCTTTATGCAATAAGCTTTACGAATGTCCTCATACTTGAGATACTAATTACCTTGTACGGTACTATTGCTATACTTTGGGTCATTACTATGCACTCATTAATTTAGGGTGTTACGGGTATAGTGATGACAACACGTTGGTAAGCTGGGTAGTTGGAAAGAATCCCTCGCTCTGGATATATTAAGGAGTTGTACCTGGCTACTTATTGAAGTGATGATTTCCATAAACCTCTAATCAGAGTATGTGTTTGATAGAAATGGTTTCTAGTCAAACACACTATGGTAAAAGGTAATATACTTTGGTAACAAGTAAACTACTAGGATAGCTTGAAGCAACCTCGCTATTAGAGGGTTAACACTTTAACCGAACCCTACAAACCAGATGGTACTAAGATTAAAGAATGGAAGGAATTTATCGCACTGGATAATTTTTGCATTAACCGGGATTAAGTCATAAGCATAAATGACGTTCCGAGTAATGGGGGATGGTAGACCGTTGCTAGAGGCGTATTACAGTCGTTTAAGGTAATCGAGTTCTATTTACAATCTAGAACATCAAGCCAATGGTTCCATTAGAACAAGGGTTGGTTAAGCCTTAATAGCTCAATACTTTGAGATCCTATAAGGTCACACACATTGAACCTTCAGCGGACTATGAAAAGAACTAATAGATTTATTCTATTACAAAAATATTATAAAAATAATAATTGGATTATTATTTAGTTGGTTAGAAATGATTAAATCATTTTGGATAAACCAAGGAATTAATTTTTGAGCGGTAACTAATTTATTAGGGTCATAAAATTAATATTTATTTGAAAAGGATTAAGAGGGAGTTTTGCCTTGGTGAGTTAAAATGGACCGAGAGTATAAAGTATATTTTATCTAGGCTCGGATGCATGGAAAAGCACTAAAAGGTGTGCGAACAATGCGGGGCATCGCTTGTGGCAACCCATGAAAATGGGCTGCCCAAGCGCAGCTATTTGGTACGCCGCTAGCTGGGCTCGTAGCATGGGCTACAAGGCCTAGCTCGCATGCAAGGCAGGCTTGCTTTGGCAGGAAGTTACGCGGGTCTGACCCGCAGAGACTCCCTACTTCCTAGGTCAAGCCCATTTGTAGGATATGCAATTTTATATATCCTACATTGGAAAAGGGGAGCAATGTTTTGCTCCCCAAGCCTATATATAGGCCTCCTCCTCCTCCTTTTCAATTTGCACCAAGATCATAACTAAATCCTAAGTTGAGATTCCCAAAGATTAATCTCTCAAGTAATTGAGCAAGTTATGTTTTAGAAGCCTGAATTTATTCGGGCACCTCTAGTTTATATTTTCGGGTGAGGCTTCTGGAGTGGTCTAGCAACTACTCGAGGCTTTTTAGTTCTTCCTCTCGGGGAGGTTTTGGTTGGTGGGGTTCATGTGGATACTTATAGAGGCTATCCTAAGCTTGGAGGCTTGTGCAAGAAGGTTCTGCTAAAGCACGCTTCAACTTGTAATTTTCCTTTCTTTCTCTTTTTATTATTATGTCCTTTTCTTTAAGCATTTTTAGACTTAATAATATGCTGAGGTTGTTTTGCATGCTTAGTTTAGTTTATGCTTAAGTTATTGCTTAGAGTTATAACATGCTTAGGTTATAGCTTAGAGTTATAACTTGCTTAGGTTATAGCTTAGAGTTATAACATGCTTAGCATAAAATATACATGCTAGGATATAATTTAGAATTATGGTATGC
Source organism: Euphorbia pulcherrima (assembly GCA_947683365.1). Taxonomy (NCBI): domain Eukaryota; kingdom Viridiplantae; phylum Streptophyta; class Magnoliopsida; order Malpighiales; family Euphorbiaceae; genus Euphorbia; species Euphorbia pulcherrima. The sequence goes on from CANTUS010000008.1 coordinate 3,429,873, forward strand.
CTAGCCCTTTTGCATGGTAACCTAGGTAGAGAATTATTTAGTTAAGTCTTTATTTAATTTATATGCAACTAATAAGAGTTCCTGGGGACAGGGATAAAATTTTGAATTTCTACCATGCTTGTTATGCATGTTCAATTTAACTCTCAGTTCCCAACAGTGGTATCAGAGCCTGCCTATTTAGTGCATAATTAAGTTAGAAGAAAACTGAATATTATTTTCTATATGAAATGATTTGTTTATTTAATTGTTTTGAACAATATATATGAACTTGTGCCTTTCATTTCAAGGTTAGAAAATGGTTATGAATAATTTTGAATAACCTGCTCAACTGACTCAAATTATACAAGTGTCAATAATTTATATAAATTACATGGGTTATAGATGCTTCCAATTTACATGAATTGGAAGAACGAAATTTATTAGTTCAAGAGAATCCATTGGTCTTCAGGTTTGTGCCCGTATATGTTCTGGCTAAGGATTGGACTTGGTGTCTACTCCTCATTGGGCACCTCTCCTACTTGGGAACCTATATCAGTGCAATTTGAATTGACCAACTAGGGATTAATATGAACTAATTTATTTCTAGTACATAAGATGATGCTTGTATATGTTTCTTTAACAAAGTAAAAAAGTTAAATTTATTGAATAAAAGCTTAAAGGAAATGCAATATAAATTTAACAAATTTTAATTATTTTGCATACAATCTAGGTTGATGGAATAATTATAATAAAGAGCTTGAACCCCTCCAAGGTTGGACCTTATAAATTAATTCTAAAATACCCTGAATTAATATAAGTTATTATAAATATGTCCATCTGATAAAATCCTAGATTGAGTAATACGTTTACCACCAATAAAATCCCAAAGTAAATATATTAAGGCAAGTTGTAGTCTTCCTTACTCAAATTTATAATACGGTCTCTTTGAACTGTCAAAGTACTACGCAAAGCGTTCCTTCTAGTTCACATTGATTGGCTGTAAAGTTTGGGATAGGGTATGCCTTAACAAAACTGGGGTAGTCCACCATAAAAATTGGGGGCTAGGCCCATATCTGAGACATATTGAATGAGATGCTAATATAAGAGCGCACGTCTCTTGGGATTAGGGAACTTGAATGAATTAGCAATTGCATGAGATGCAAATGGAATGGGATTCCAACTAGGACTTACTATTATAACTTGACTTATAAAATTAGGGGTTGTAATAGACTAGTTATAGCTACCTACTAGGAAATTTAGTTGGGCTAAAATTCCTGAATTCAATAGAATGGGCTATTGTAAATTTTGAAGAAAATAGTAGGACAAATGTATTTAATTAAAAGACCTTCTATTAAATACATGTACTAAAACTAATATCTGAACAATTTTCTTTTCTTATATCTTAGGTTGAAATCTTTATTTAAATACAAATGTTCGCATTGATAACTATTGACTCTAGCTTCAAAGGTTTGTTTAGAAATGTGAGGATAGTCCTCAAAGCCTTGGGCTTGGCGTGTACTTTGTATAAGCCCGAATCTAAACAACATGATGCAAGCAATTCTGCTTGAAACAGATATGCATCAAATACATAAAGGAAACTAGGATACAACACCTTGGAGGTTGTTAACATCCCTATTACCTTATGTGAGTAGCTGGCAAGAGATAAGGATAAACATCAAGTCAAATGTTAGGATCCATGTTACCTTAGCTACAAGGGCATCATAAAATCATGGACTTGAAAGTCTATGTCTTTACATCTTTGAGAAAGGATTTTCCTTGGTGGAAAATTTGAACCAAAATATTTTGACAGAAATTGGTAGGACCAATTAGTTAGAAAATTAAATGGTTCATATCTCAAAGAAGTAAAGGGATACATAGTGTCTAGTTTTGAAGCAAAATGGAGCAGAGTAAACAGAAAAGTAAAAAGAATACTGAGAATTTTGTCTGGGAGACAAAATGATTGTGTTCAACATGAAATATTGGAAATAGATCTTCATTCTAATATGGGATATTGGAAATAAGATCAAGATGACTGAAGTCTCATTTTATGTGAAGAGGAGGCGTAAAGCTTCCACTTCAAGGTGTTTGATATTTAGAATTTCTACATCTTAAGAGAATTCTAAATTGGTATGGAATACCAAATGAGAATTACATATCCATATGAAGGTATAGATATTAATGAGATGTAGAGGTTTGGCAAAAGGAGAGTTGTACCTACGGAAAATCATTAGAGCTTGATGGCTGCTATTGATGTAGAAACCTGAAATTTCCATTTTGCTAAAATTTGTAAAAGGACGAAATTCAATTGTCATTATAAAATATTATTTCCTGCTTCACAGCAGATGAAATTTTTATTCCAATTTGATAAGAGGTATTATCAAAGTTATGAATGATATTTTATTGTAATATGACAAATGATATTTCGTAATTACAAAATCATATTCTCAAATATAAACATTGCTAAGAGAAAATTAGATAATGAGAATTCCTTCTACTTTTGGCATTGTCGTTTAGGCCACATAAACAAAGATCTCTTAACAAAGTTGCATAAGCGTGGAGACTTAGGCCCAATAGACTTGGAGTCTTATGGTGATTGCGAACCTTGTTTAAGAGGAAAAATGACAAAGTTATCCTTTAAGGGAAAGGGTGAACAGGCCAAGAGTACATTGGAACTTATACATACTGATGTGTGTGGTCCAATGAGTGTTCAGACACTAGGAGGATACTCCTACTTCATAACCTTTATATGATGATTACTCACGATATGGTTATCTTTACTTAATGAAAAACAAGTCTGAAAGTTTTGAAAAGTTCAAACTATTCAGAATCGAAGTAGAGAAAAAACTTGAGAAAAGTATTAAAGCACTTCAATCGGATCAAGTTGGAGAATACATAAGTCAGGAGTTTCAAGATTATCTAAAGAAAAAAGGGATAGTTCCCTAGTGGACCCCTCCTTATACGCCCCAGCACAATGGAGTGTTAGAAAGGAGGAATCAAACTTTATTAGATGTGGTTCAGTCCATGATGAGCTATGAAGATCCCAGTAAATCCCTTTAGGGATATACACTAGAGAGCGCAGTTTATATATTAAACAGAGTGCCCTCTATATTAGTTAATTTTACACCTTATGAAAGATAGTGTAATAAGAAGCCATCTCCAAGTCACTTAAGAGTATGTGGCTGTCCTGCTATGGTAAAGAGAATAGCATCAAATAAGCTAAATGCCAAATCTAACAAGTGTCTGTTCATTGGATATCCAAAGGAAACTATTGGATATCTATTGTACGAACCTAAAGCACAAAAGGTATTTATGTCTCGGAATGGTCACTTTTTAGAAAAGGAACACTTACTTGCAAAAGTCAATGGGAGCAATATTGAACTGTAGCTTCAACAGAAAGAAATAGACAATCAACTGATTGACGTCGTTCTAGATACGTAAGAAAGTGTGATCCAAGAACAACCTGTCGAAACACAATCCTTGCAAAGATCAGGTCATGTTCATAAGGGTCCCGATAGATATGGGTTTATCATCACTAATGATAAGGAACTATATCTTATGGAGGATGATGAACCAAGGACATATGATGATGCAATGAAAAGCTCAGATTTTGATAAATGGCTAAAAGCCATGAAATCAGAAATGGATTCCATGTATGTGAACCAAGTTTAGAATTTGGTTGATGCACCGTAAGAGGTTAGACCAACTGGGAGCAAATGGGTCTTCAAGAAGAAGACTGACGTGGATGGTAATGTAATTACCTATAAAGCAAGGTTAGTTGTGAAAGGTTATAGTCAATGTGAAGGTATCGACTATGATGAAACTTTCTCACCAGTAGCCATGCTTAAATCCATAAGGATACTCCTCACCATTGCTGCTCATTACGATTATGAGATCTGGCAGATGGATGTTAAAACAACATTCCTAAATGGGGATTCAGACTAGGATGTGTATATGACACAACTTGAGGGTTTTACATCTTAGAATGGCTCGAAGGTATGCAAGCTATAAAGATCCATTTATGGACTTAAGCAGGCATCCAGGAGTTGGAATATAAGGTTTGATCAGATAATCTGTGAACTAGATTTCTGTCCAAACATTAATAAGCCTTGTGTTTACAAGAAGGTTAGTGGGAGTGCAGTCATTTTCTTAGTACTATATGTCGATGACATTCTACTTATAGGAAACTATATTTCTCTTCTTCAAAATGTTAAAGTATGGTTGTCCAGAAAATTCTCTATGAAAGACCTTGGTGAAGCAGCATTTATACTAGGTTTAAAGATTTATACGGATAGTTCAAATAAGCTGTTAGGTCTTTCTCAAAGTACATATATAGACAAGGTATTGAATAGGTTCAACCTTGAGAATTCTAAGAAAGGTTATCTCTCGATGACAAAGGGGATTAACCTATCTAAGTCTGAGTGTCCAAAGATAGCTCAGGAGAGAATACACATGAAGGATGTACCCTATACATCCAAGATAGGATCCATCATGTATGCTATGATATGTACTAGGCTAGATGTCTCTTAGGCTTTGAGCTTCACGAGCAGATATTAGTCAGATCCAGGTGAAAAGCACTGGATGGCCGTTAAGGCAATTCTTAAGTACTTGAGAAGGACTATGGATGAGTTCTTGATATATGGAGAAGGTAACCTCACAATTAGAGGTTACACTGACGGAAGTTTTCAATATGAAAAGCATGACTTTAAGTCTCAATCAGGTTTTGTGTATATGTTAAATGGAGGGTCAGTATGCTAGAAAAGTTCCAAGCAAGAAACTACTGCTGATTTAACCACGGAATCTAAATACATTGTTGCATGTGAAGCGGCAAAAGAAGCTGTCTGGTTAAAGGGATTTATTGGTGATCTTGGTGTGGTGCCTAAGGCTGTTGATCCAATTACATTGTATTGTGATAATAATTTTGCCATAGCTCAGGTAAAGGAACCACGGTCTCATTAGAAAACAGACATGTATCAAGAAAGTATCATACAATTAGGGAGATTATTGATGCTAAGACAATAATATTAGAATATATACTCACTGATTAGAACCTCGCGGATAGTCTGACAAAGCCATTGACTCAAGTCAAGCATGACCAACATCTTAAAGCATATGGATTAAGACATATGGCTAATTGGCCTTAGTGCAAGTAGGAGTTCGTTGGATATGATGTATGCTCTTAAGGCAATTACGACGATATATCCTATTTATATAATAGTATGAATAATTTGTTTAATCAATAAAGACATTTAATCTTTTGTTTATATCAATGTGTTTATATATTATAGCTGGTTAAATATATTCATTGATGTATGTATGCAAAAGTCCTTGACGTATCATAGGATGAAGTCAGAGAAATAATAGTTGAACTATATTTAGTGGAACCTGCTTCATGTGTAATTATGATTATATCTAAACTATCCCTAGTCATAGTTTCATCAAGAAAGGATATTAATGAAGCAGAAAGACTAGCATGTGGTCAACTTTCTTGGAAAGGGTCCAAGCAGTTAATCTCCTAAGGACTGAAGGTAGTGCCTTAAGTTTGACACATGGATATATCTGAGAGATATATTGGAGATCGCAGTAAGATAAACACTTGGTATATATATCAATGTTTTAGTGTTTGTCTTCATGCAATAAGCTTTGCGAATGTCCTCATACTTGAGATACTAGTTACCTTGTGTGGTGCTATTGCTATACTTTAGGTCATTACTATGCACTTATTAGTTTAGGCTGTTACGAGTGATTACAGGTATAGTGATGATAGTACGTTGGTAAGCTGAGTAGTCGGAAAGAATCCATCGCTCTGGATATATTAAGGAGTTGTACCTGGCCACTTATTAAAGTGATGATTGCCATAAACCTCTGATCAGAGTATGGGTTTGATAAAAATGGTTTCTTATCAAACACACTATGGTAAAAGGCAATATACTTTAGTAATAAGTAAACTACTGGGATAGGTTGGAGCAACCTCGCTATTGGTGGGTTAACGCTTTAACCAAACCCTACAAACCAGATGGTACTAAGATTAAAGAATGGAAGGAATTTATCGCACTGGATATCTATTGCATTAACCGGGATTAAGTCATAAGCATAAATGACATTCCGAGTAATGAGGGATGGTAGACCCTTTCTAGAGGCGTATTACAGTCGTTTGAGGTAATCGAGTTCTATTCACGGTCTAGAACATCGAGCCAATGGTTCCATTAGAACAAGGGTTGGTTAAGCCTTAACAGCTTAATACTTCGAGATCGTATAAGGTCACACACATTGGACCTTCATCGGACTAAGTAAAGAACTAATAGATTTATTCTATTATGAAAATATTATATAAATAATAATTGGATGATTATTTAGTTGGTTAGAAATGATTAGATCATTTTGGATAAACTAAGGAATTTATTTTTGACCCGTAATTAATTTATTAGGATCATAAAATGAATATATATTTGAAAAGGATTAGGAGGGAATTTTGCCTTGGTGAGTTAAAATGGATCGAGAGTACAAAGTATATTTTGTGCGGCTTGGATGCACGGAAAAGCACCAAAAGGTGTACGAGCAATGTGGGGCATTGCTCGCGATAACCCATGAAAATGGGCTGCCCAAGCGCAACCATTTAGTGTGCCGCGAGCTGGGCTTGCGGCATGGGCCGTGAGGCCCAGCTTGCATGCAAGGCAGGCTCACAAGAATCTGCCTTGCGTTGGCAGAAAGTGTAGCGTGCTAAGTACATTGCACGCGGGTCTGACATGCGGAGGCTCCATACTCCGCGGGTCAAGCCCATTTATGGACATATCCCACATTGGAAAAAGGCAATGTTTTGCTCCCCAAGCCAATATATAGGCTTCCTCCTCCTCCTTTTCAATTTGCACCAAGCTCAAAGCTAAATCTTAAGTTGAGATTCCCAAAGATTAATCTTTCGGGTAATTGAGCAAGTTAGTTTTGAGAACCTGAATTTATTCGGGCACCTCTAGTTTATATTTTTGGGTGAGGCTTTTGGAGTGGTCTAGAAACTACTCGAGGCTTCTTACTTCTTCCTCTCAGGGAGGTTTTGGTTGGTAGGGTTCATGTGGATACTCATAGAGGCTATCCTACGCTTGGAGGCTTGTGCAAGAAGGTTCTGCTAAAGCACGCTTCAACTGGTAAGTTTCCTATCTTTCTCTTTTTATTATTAGGTCTTTTTCTTTAAGCGTTTTTAGACTTAATAATATGCTTAAGTTGTTTTTCATGCTTAATTTATTTTATGCTTAGGTTATAGCTTAGAGTTATAACATGCTTAGGTTATAGCTAGAGTTATAACATGCTTAGCATAAAATATACATGCTAGGATATAATTTAGAATTATGGTATGCGTAGCCCTTTTTCATGCTAACTTAGGTAGAGAATTATTTAGTTAAGGCTTTATTTAATTTATATGCAACTAATAGGAGTTCCTGGGGACATGGACAAAATTTTGAATTTCCGACCTGCTTGTTATGCATGTTCAATTTGACTGTCAATTCCCAACATAAGGTTCCAATGGTTAAAACTTATCACAAAAAAAAGAGAGATGAAAAGTGCTTAGAAAACATGATAGCCTTGGGTCTTAGCTCATCTTTTTCCATAAGGGGGGAGGAAGATACACATCACTAAAAAAGAAAGCAAAAAAAGGGGAAAAATAGAGGAAGATGTACTCCACATCAAAAGTACCATTGAAGGAAAAGATCTTACAACACAAATCCAAAATCAAGGCAAGCTTAAATTCAATACTCTTCCAAAACCTTCAAAAGGGTAAACCATCACACCCAACAAATGAGAATTTCTTATCAATGTCGATATTCTCATCAAAATATCCCTCTAAAAATGCTTTCTCCATTTTGTTCAAAAGAAAGAAGACTCCTCATCCTACATAATGATCCCATGCCTCCATTATAACATGACCTCGTTTCACAAAAGAAAAAAACCTGTCCATTCCAACACTAAATGGCCCACGCTCACAACGATAAAGTCAGATACCCAAAGCAACCCCTCAAGGCAGGTGATCTAGTTCCTAAACAGCTACGCCCAATCAACACTGATACTAGGGTCAAGTTCAGGTCTAATTTGGAAGGACCGTTGATAGTTGAGAAAATCCTGCGTAAGAGAGGAATTAAGCTCAGGGATATGGGTGGAAATGAGTTTCGTGCAACCAGTAAAATAAGACAGGCTTAAGCGCTATCATGTCTATGTTAAAAGAACTAAATCACAAAAAGCAGCACTATAAAAAAAGAAATAAAGAATTAATCACCCAGCGAGTGGTCCTCTACTACTAAAAATTAGGGTGCAACCCGCTGATCGGTATTCCACAAATCGACCAGGCAAAAGTTAGGGTACTCCAACAAAAATAAAGCCCGCTAAGTTAAAAACCAGAAAAGGGCGGTCTTAGCACAGGTTCGCTCCGGCCTGATGAGGAATAATGCCTATTTCATTTAGTGATCAGAAAAATGAGCCAAAAAGGTCTGAATTGTCATCCAAAATAAGAAATTCAAAAATCCATATTCCAAGGAAGCTCCGATTTAGCATTTTCTACTGAAAAATCAAAAATTCAAAATTTGGTCAAACATAGGTAATGCTCCCGCCGGGTAATTACCTATCTACAGTAAGAAAACCAAATCTTACCGAGATCTGGAGAGATTTTACGGGATCTGATGTAAAATCTTGTCAGATGGGTAATTAGCCCGCCGGCTAATTACCTGCCTATTATAAATACAGGATCACCCCCCTCATTTGCAGGAGACAAAAATTTTGTAAAACCCCAAAATTACCTTTGTGTCCTTTTTCAGTTCTAGGAGTCCCAAAAGCCCCGAAACTCTATCAAAACACTTCCAGATTCGAGCTTTATCACCGACACTCGGTATAAACTCAGTTTTCAGTCGTTTTAGATCAAGATCTTACAGTGATCTTCGGTCTAAAAATGACTTAAACTTTATATTTCCTTTAGAAATAATCCAAGATTATAATCATAACTTGGGTTAAATCTATTTCCCAAACGAGTCACACTCTCTAATAACTTTGGTCCTATACCGGCTCTCAAGTCATCGTGGACAGACAAAAAGGTAAATTGAGGGTAATTGGCTCTCAGCCCAACTTTTAAATTCATTAAAATTCATTTTTCATTATTCTATTATTGCACATTGCATTTTCATTTCTCTGGTTAAGTGAGCCACTGAAGCCACTTAAACTATAATACATGTAAACAAGCTCATAGGTACGGATAAACATAAAGAATATGAGGAAACTATATCCGAGTTTCCGGGCCAAAGCTCAAACACTGCCGTTACTCTGCCAAAATTTTAGTGGAAAATATCAATTTATTATGCCATTATAATGCCTGTTTTATTTCTTGAAGTTATTTCTTAAATAAAGCTATTATAATGTAGAAATGTCCACAAATTCTAGAATTTCAAAATTAACCCTAACAATTTGAACAATATGAGTAACTATCATGTCCGAACTCAGAATCTCATTTTCTCTTCGGTATAAAAATCTCATTTTGAATTAGTATACCGCAATTCTCGGTGGAGCTGAACCCGGTGGCGACTCTATTTCTATTTTTGAACAAAGTAAAAATGCTTTATTTTAAAAATATCTTTTCTCAATAAAATTTGTAAATATATTTCTTAATATAATCACAATTTTTGCTTATATAAAGCCACCAAATCAAACCAAATACCGCGGTTTTCTCAAGCTGCACCGAATCCGATGATGCGCTTCGCGCACCGCAACCCACTTGCAATCCATCCAAAAACGCTGGCCTGTTCACAGTGGCGACTCTGCTGGGGATGAAACTATTTTTATAAAAACCCAATTTTTATAAAAATTCTTTTTTTTGACATGATAATTAAAATATTGTTCAAATTAAATTTTAGAACTAAGGAATTTGTGATAATTTCAACATTACACAATTTCTAGGGTTACATAGCATCTACATTCTTCACCCCTAAACCAATTTATGTGTCTTTTGGTGAAGTATCTCCAAGTTTGCTTAGGGATTGAGGGGTATGGACCCAATCACACCCCTTACGTAACGTACGAGGACCTTGCTTGCTTAAGGGCAAGACTACCTACATATATTATATGTGGAAAAGTTTCCTTTGGTTCACTTAGGGCCACTAGGACTTGGTACACAAAGGCGCAAGGTACCCCAAATTGCACTCAATCCTAAGACTGAAACCCGCATATAGATGAACCATGGGCACTTCCCCTTAGGTTTACCCGTGAAACCTTGAGTGCATGTGAACAAACTTCGCTAAGTCCCCCGTTGGCTTTAAAGTGAAGTAACCCAATGGAGTTAAAAGGGTGGTAGGTGCGATCTAACCGTTTGCTACATGTGCAGGTTTATTAAACATAAATAAACTAAACTGGACATCATAAACATCATGATTGTGTGAAAACTATCCACATCTTTATGTAGCCATAACATTTATGTATGGCATCTCATTTTATCTCCTAAGACCGATGAGTCCACCTTAGCTTAGCCCATGAGCTGAATTAACCGAGACCAGTGAGTCCACTTAGGCTCAGCTCACGAGCCAAAATAAACTAAGACCAATGAATCTACCTAGGCTAAGCCCATGAGATGAAATACATAAACCCTTCGAGTGACCCTAGTGCCAGCTCACCCTTGGACTAATGAGTCAAACCCTTCGAGTGACCCTAGCGTCAACTCACCCTTGAAGCAATGAGTCAAACCCTTTGAGTGACCCTAGAGTCAACTCACCCCTTAGAACAATGAGTCAAACCCTTCGAGTGACCCTAGTGTCAGCTCACCCTTGGACCAATGGGTCAAATTCTTTGAGTGACCCTAGAGTCAGCTCACCCTTTGGGCTAATGAGTCAAACCCTTCGAGTTACCCTAGTATCAGCTCACCCTTGGACTAATGAGTTAAAACATTTGAGTGACCCTAAAGTCAGCTCACCCTTAGACCAATGAGCTAAAACCTTTTGAGTGACCAAAGTGTCAGCTCACCCTTGGACCAATGAGTCAAAACCTTTCGAGTGACCTAAGAGTTAACTCACCCTTGGACTAATAAGTCGAACCACCCTTGACAAGCAAGTCAATTCACCCTCGGGCAATCGAGTCTAATCTGACTCAAACTCTTGGTCTTCAAACCTCGAGTTTGTGAGGTTCCACATATGTCGCAGACTACCCTTGCTAATTTCTCCTCGAACAATTGGCATATGCCCAATTCCCTTACTATTTGTACATACCTAATCATTCATTTTCTCACTCATTCATGCATCCATTCATTCATCCCGATGGGATGAGGAAAGAAGGACTCAAAGCCACACCTAGTACACTTACTAACACTTGATCTCTTGCATTTTCAGGTTGGAAGCGAGAGAAAAGGAGGTTAAGACGTATTACGGGAAGCCCAAAAGTCACACCCCCACCACCAATTAAATCTCTAGCTGGGTTTTTCTCTAGTATAGAACCTAAAATCGGAATTGCAGGTGATGATGCAGTTAGACATTCCCTTAGAAAGATTCTTGACGCTCCGAAATTTTGTGACATTTGGGTAAGGCTGAGCGCTGCTAATGCTTAGAAAATCCAAGAGCAAGTGATCGAGATAGCCATATTAAAGGCAAAGATGGCAGAGATGGAGAAGTTGTCCCCCGCTAAAGATAAATCTGTTGCTCCCTCATCGAGCAGTATGTGGATATTGACCGGTTCTTGCCAAAGGAGTAAGAAGCCCTTCCAGCCAACTTTGTGATGCCTTACATAGCCCCATATGCTGGTACTAGACCCCCTTATGCACATGTTGAGGGTTATCTTCCAATTATGACCAATATAAACATCCCCAAAGTTCATATAGTCAATCTATTCCAAGCTACTTCATGAGAACCCACCTCTGAATGATACATGAGGATGCCAATGGACGTGAAATCTGATTGGATAAAACTATGCTTAGCATTCTTGGAGAATTATGCCTTCAATCTGAAGGTTAAGACTACTATACAAGACCTTGAAAGGATCAAACAACGGCTAAATGAGTCCTTCAAAGAATTTTACCTGAGGTGGATGGCTGTCCGTGTACTTGTGACTGGGGCACCTGACCAAGACTCCCTGATAGTGAAGCTTATTGAATGCTCTAGCCTGAAATACCGGGACAATGTGAAAATGAAAAGATTCGACACCTTCAACGATGTGGTAGTCTATGCCAAGAGGCTCGAAAAGTATGAGGAAGAAGATCAGCAAAGAAGCAACAACAACAAGCTTATGCTAAACCTTGATACTGGGAAAAGGGTGGATCCTCCAAGCAAGGCAGTTTTAAGTCCCCAAAGTCTCGAGCCAAAGTTTTACCAGCCACTCAGGTGCAGACTCACCAATCTATTTCCCCATGGGTAGAATCACTGTCACAGATATTCACCAAATTGAGAAAGTCTAACTAACACTAAAGCATTAAGCCATTCACTCCGCCTGCTGCAGCAAATAGGGACAACTTCTGTGCTTATAATATGACCAAGGGGCATCGCACCAATGAATGCACCTGGCAACTAAAAGATCTACAACAAATGATATCCGATGGGAGAATGAAAGAGCCTGAGAAGAAACCAAGCACTCAAACTAATCCTCTTTCAAACTTTTAAGCTACGGTGAATGCCATCGGTATTTATGTGGAAGCCGACGAATACTGTATCGACATAATGGATAACTTCTGACATGATGGAGGGATAATATGATCTTTGATAATATGGATATCATCTACATGGTTGACCAGTACATCCTGAGAATAAGGAGAGAAGGGTTGGATCAATACCAAGTGCCACCACACCTCATATACCGAGGAGACTCCAACCCGAATGAACATGTAGAGGAATTCCTTAGGTTTACACACAAATAAGGAATAGCTATGATGGGGTTTACACCTCAATTCCCTAGATTCTTAGAAGGCCCGGCCACGGACTGGTACAATACAATGCCGCTTGAAGGACATTGGAACTAGTACTCTATGGAGAGATGTTTCCTCCACTACTTTAGGGCATCTTAGCCATACCCGGATGAACTCTGCTGGTGGTTGGCACTATAGGTAGACTGACATAATATCAGCTGGCAGTATATCCCTCCTTCACAACCTCCTATGTACACTTCCCTAAATTATATGAGTCCAAACTACGTCGAAACAAGTTTGTTTGAATTTAGGAGCTCCTCCAGAGCAGCACGTCTAGAAACCCAAGAACTATATGATCCCAAGCAGGAGTGGAATAGCTATAAAGACCAGTAAAGGTATCTCGGCCTGAATCTGGATGAGGATACACGAGACCCATTTGGAGGAATTCGTGCCAACATTACAACATATGGTACCCATGTAGAGTAAACATTCTCCAACATACAAAATATGGTGTTTGAATTTTGTGTAGCCATAATAGGAATCGAGGTCAGAATAGACCCTAAGGAAGATCCCAAGAAAGATCCCGAGGAAGATCCCGAGGAAGATCCGGAGGAAGATCCCGAGGAAGATTCTGAGGAGGAACCTAAAGAAGATCCCGAGGAGGATTCAGAAGAAGATTCTGATGATGATATCCTAGCTCAGCACACACCAAATTAGGTCTTTGAACTATGGAATGGGCAGCAGCCTTTCGAGGATTAGGATGAGGAAGTGGAAGAATATGTTAATTTTAGTGAATCAGATCATGAAGATGAAAGTGAAGTGGATAACTTGGGGTATGAATCAGAGACCTTTTCAAATGATGAGCTAAATCACTTACCCGAAGATTTCAAGTATGAGGCTGCCTTCCCCAATGGCATGATGGTCGATTACGATGGTGCCGAAAGCTATGCCTCCTCTTTAGAGCATGACTTCCTAGATGCCTTATGGTCTACAGCATGTGATGATTCCGAAGACTTTACAGACTTCAACTCAGGTAGCAAACATATCATTAATATGATTCAAGACGAGAGGTAAGAACCCTTTCGAGAGTACATCATAGAGAAGATCTATGTAAAAATTGAGTTGGCCCGAGCAAGTTGTCAGATCTGGAGTCCATACTTGAGGTAAACTTACCCCATATTCTATGATAGAAGTACAAGGCTACTCCCTCACATCCGTGAATTTGTGCAAATGATGAACGACAGGTACATTCACTATACCTATTGGCCCAAAAGGTTCTGCTGGACTCTTCGAGAAAAGGCAATCATTTGGTATAAAGGGCTGACATTTTACCAGAAATCATTCTGGAATGTTTTGGCTAAGCAATCCATCGACTACTTCACATGGGTTGATCCACCAGAAAACTCAACCCTTGAGTTAGACAGACACGGGAACCCCTTACGGTACTGGGAGTGGGAAGCAACCAACTCTATCTATCCAATGTTAATAAAATCAGCCACAGAATACCCAAGGTACATGAATAAATATAACGACAAGTAGATCATCTACGATGATGCGTCAAATATGTTTGATGAAAGAGAACTAACTAGTAAAGCCTCCTCATCCATTTACATGATTAGACAGAAATCTAACCCTGTATTATGTGAAATTTTGCAAAAGAACCCTATCATTCAAGAAAAGCAACCTAAAAATGTTCTTTTCATGAATGGGCCTTCACCACCAAGGTACCAACCTATGTAAATAAGCCAATTGACTTGGGAGAAATATCGCTTGATAAAGACTTTGATGAATTTGAGGTCTTCAAAACAACAAACTCCCACCCTAGGTTGTCAATCTTATCACTAGAGGAGGAAAAGTCACTGGGTCAGTAGCCCCAACCTTGGCAAGCTCCGAACCCCCGGCACCTCCTACTTTTGTTAAGTACTCAGAACAGATAGAAAGCTCGATTATGGATTGATTGAAAGCCACTATAACTAAGATGAGTATCTAGGACCTACTCCTTGGTTCTCAAGATCACATGCTCGCTATCATCAAAAAGTTGATGGAAATCAAAACATCTCCCCTAGAATCACCAGAACAGGCATACGCACTATTTAACAGCGAGACTAGCACTGTTATCCCTGACATTGTCTTTTCAAGCTTGGATCTGCCCAATGAAGGCATTAGCCATAATAAGGCTCTCTACTTGAAAGCTAGCGTCTTCGGGCGTATCATGCCTTAAGGATATTCTGCCAATCCTAGGACTAACTAAAAAGGACTTGAAGAGATCCACAATAGTCATCAAGGCCTATGACAACTCTAAGGGGACCATCATTGGCACATTTAAAACTGAAGTTACCATTAGCGAGATCTCATTTATAGTACTTTTCACGATTATAGATATCCTAGTAACCTTCTCTATGCTACTCGAACGGCCATGGTTCCATGCTCTAGGAGGAGTCCCATCCACCCTTCACAAGAAGACCAAGATCCCATTCCGGGGAAAGATCATTACTCTAGAGGCCGATGAGGCATCAGTGGTGGCAGCACTAAAAATGGAAGAAAGCCATATAAAAGGATTTACCATAGCCACATTTGGGCAAGAATCAGATAAGCAATCAAACGTGCTTTGGGGTCCATGGATTCAGGCATGAATGCAAAAACACCACACTCCTGGCAAGGGACTAGGTGCCCACGAGCAGGGAGTGCCGACCTTCAATATAAGGGTAGGAGAGTGGAGACCTGCAAGACTTGGTTACATAGGCCCTAGAAGAACTGCCCATAAGATGATATTTCAAAGAAAGTCACAATAACACTACAATGGGGTACCTGAGCCTGTTACTCACCAAGGAAAGATGGTTTCGAGATTTGAGATTTTCTCATACATAGTCAACTATGGCAAGCATGGTGGAAGCTCTGTAACCTACTTATTGAAAGGAGCGGGTCATCAGCCAGATGCAGGGGCAATCTTGGATTAGATCAAGTTGGATAAATAGGTACACCTGAAGAAGGTCAAGAAGCTAAGTAAAGAGGAGGAGATCCTCGATACCCTAGCTAAACACCTTAAAGCGCAACTCAAGATAGTGGAGGAAGCAAAAAGCAAGGGAGATGACTTGAGCCAGACCATCATAGACATGGTTATAGCCATGAAAGGCAAGGCGAAGGTACAAGAGGAAGACGACGAGGACATCCAGTTAAAGCTGGCTGCCATAGGAGAATCATCCACCGCGAAGCCAGACCCTACCGATCAGGATGAGTCTTTTGTTTCTGTTTCCATTTTGTTTAAAATGAATAATTTACTTTATGATGATAATAAGATGAAGAACTTTGCTTATTTGGATTGTGTTTCTGATTACGATTCCATGCATCCATTCCAGCATTCATCTAGCATCTTCAACATCAATAATGATATTACAAAAGAAATTAACTTAAATAAGGAAGATGATCCAAAAATGGTATACATGTCCAATCAATTGCCCATCAAACAAGAGAGAGAATTAATAAAAGTATTAAAAAATCACGTTTTATCCTTTGCTTGGTCTCATGAAGATATGTCAGGACTTGATCGGCACATCGATGAGCATAAGATCCCCACACACCCAAAAATTTGGCCGGTAAAGCAAAAGATGAGGAGAATGCGCCCAGAATGGGCTAAAAAGGTCAAACCATAAGGGCCAA
Source organism: Euphorbia pulcherrima (assembly GCA_947683365.1). NCBI lineage: Eukaryota > Viridiplantae > Streptophyta > Magnoliopsida > Malpighiales > Euphorbiaceae > Euphorbia > Euphorbia pulcherrima. The sequence goes on from CANTUS010000008.1 coordinate 3,446,353, forward strand.
ACAAATCTAGGCCAATTTCATCGAGGTTGTCGAATACCCCACTTGGCTATCCAATGTAGTTCCTGTACCCAAGAAGAATGGTGACATCTGAGTTTGCATTGGCTTCAGGGACTTGAATACGGCCATCCCAAAGGATGATTTCCCGCTATCGCATATTGATGTTCTGGTAGACAATGCAGTAAGAGCAGCCATGTATTCCTTTATCGATGGATTCTCAGAATATCATCAGATCTTTATGAATGTAATAGATAAGTTCAAAACCGCATTCATCTTAGAATGGGGAACCTACTATTTTAGGGTGATGCCTTTCAAACTCAAAAAAGCAGGGGCAACTTACCAACGAGCAATCATAACATTGTTACATGACCTGATCCAAAAAGAAATCGAGGTCTATGTAGATGACATGCTTGTAAAATCTGCCATGCCGGAAGAGCACCCGATAGTGTTAGAGCGATTTATCACTCGGATAGAGAAAGTCAATCTTTACCTGAACCCGAAGAAATCTATATTTGGAATCATGTCAGGCAAGTTACTAGGGCACATAGTTAGTAAGAGAGGCATAGAGATGAATCCCAACAAAGCTAACGCCACCAGGGAAATGCCCGTACCGAAAACTGAGAAAGAAGTGAGAAGTTTCTTAGGATCCTTACAGTACATCAGTCACTATATAGCACGGTTGACCACCACATTCAAGCCTATCTTCAAGCTCTTGAGGAAGCAGCAACCAATAGAATGGAACGACCAATGTCAGGAAGCCTTTGACAGAATTAAAGCTTACCTGATAAGCCCTTCAGTGTTGAATCCGCTAAATCTCGGAAAGCCACTCATCCTTTACTTAGCGATAGAAGAGACATTTATGGGAGCTATATTGGTTCAAGATTATGAAGATAAGAAGGAACACATAATTTATTACCTCAACAAGAAATTGCTATAATATGAAACCCAATATACCATCATGGAGAAAACTTGTTCTGCCATGGTCTGGCTCACCAAAAAGCTTAGACACTACTTCCAATCATACAAAATCCAAGCAGTCACGAAGGTGGATCCAATGAAGTATTTATGCCAAGCTCCCTTGCTAACTAGAAAACTGGCCAGGTGGCTCTTATTACTGTTAGAATTCAATATAAAGTACATCACTAAGAAGACCATCAAGGGTGGGGCAGTGGCCGTATTCCTAGCAAATCAGCCACTCAAGGAAGGAGAGCAGGAAAACCTAGAACTTCCTGATGAATGTTTTATAACCACTACGGAGAATCTTAGAAAATGGACCATGTTCTTTGATGGCTTCGTTAACAAGCGAGGGGATGGTTTGGGGGTCATCATCATAGCATCGAATGGAGTACTCGTACCTCTGTCAAAGTGAATGAAGTTTCTCACCACGAATAACAGGGTAGAGTATGAAGCATGTTTATTCGGGATGTCTACACTAATCACTCTCAGAGTGGACGAGGTAAAAATCATTGGCAATTCGGCTTTAGTCATCAAGCACGTCACAGGCAACTAGGAATTAAAGGAGGAATCCCTCAGACCTTACTTAGAGGCTGTATGGAAAAAAGCCGCAATGTTCAGCGAATGCAAATTTTGCCACATGCCTTGCGAGGAAAATCAAATGTCAGATGCATTGACCACTTTAGCCTCCATATGGGAAGGGACCCATAAACAACCAATCAAGCCTCTCATTATGGAGATAACTTGATCTCCCTATTACGTCCATATGATAAATTATACCACAAGTAAGGAAGAACCCTAGTACTCTGACATTGTCAAGTTCCTCGAGAATGGTGAATTCTTGGCTGAGGCTACAAATTTAGACAGAAATACGCTAAGGAAGCTCGATGTGTAATTTTACCTAGTTAAAAGGTCATCTGATGGCGTATTGTTAAAGTGTCTAGCCCAACAGGAAGCTGAAAGGGTAATGAAAGAGGTACATTTGAGAGACTGCAGTCCACATAAGAACGGTGTCATGATGGCAAAGACGATCCAAAGAATGGGGTACTTTTGGTTAACCATGGTAGCGGATTGTATTTAAGAAGCAAAGACTTGCCATGCTTATCAGGTATGTGGGGATACAATCCACTTACCTCCGACAACCCTACAAAGCTTGACAATGCATTAGCCATTCTCAGCCTGAGGCATCAACATCATCGGTGAAATAAGACCATCTTCGACTAATGACTATTGCTTTATTATAGTGGCCGTCGATTACTTTTCCAAATGGGTTGAAGCAGAAACATACACAAGCATCATGACCAACAAGATGGCCCAATTTATTCAGCGATACATCTTCACTAGATATGGCATTCCTCACCATATAGTGAGTGATAACGATGTACAGTTCCAAGGAGAAATAGCTGACCTTATTGAGAAGCACGAGATTGAGCACCATCACTCTTCACCCTATCGCCCTTAAGCCAATGGAGCTGTAAAAGCAACTAATAAGGCAATCAAGAAAATTCTCTCCAAGATGACCTCTAACTACCGAGATTGGGCTAATCATTTGCCCTATGCCCTATAGGGATACAGAACTAGTGTCAAAACCCCTTCAGGTCAAACTCCTTTTTCTCTCATCTATAGGATGGAGGCGGTATTTCCTGTTGAAATGGAAATCAATTCCTCATGCATAGCTTTTGAAGCCAGACTTCCTAAAGATGAATGGGCAAAAGCAAGATATGAGCAACTAGCTCTAATTGATGAAATATGATTAACTGCCTTAGAAAATCTACAGTTGTACCAATAATGCATGGCTAGGGCTTACAACCGAGAAGTCAAGGGGAAAGACCAACCTCTGATAATGGGTGATCTGGTCCTAAAGTAGTCTCATAAAATGCACATAAATGCTCAAGGGAAATTCCAGCCAAACTGGGAAGGCCCGTACGTAGTGAGAAAAACTCTTAGTAAAGGGGTAGTGAAAATCTCAGACCTAGATGGCAATATGTTCGTGAATCCAGTAAATTATGACAAGTTGAAGCACTATCTCATGTAAAAGGAAAAAGGATAAAATGTGAAGGTCTGTCAAGAGCTAGTGAGGGCTCTTAGGCAAAAATAAAGACCCCGAAATAAAAGAGTGAAGCCTTAGGTAAAATCCATTCAGAGCCTTAGGTAATGATGGGCATTTCTTAGGAATGAATACCATTTTCCCTTCCTAATTAAATAATATATTTAGTAGTAGCATGTTCATGTAAAAAATACTAAATGAGTGCATTAAATGGAAACTACAAATTGTTTAATGAAACACACATTCAAATAACATCATTTCATCTTCATTATACATAAAAGTACATTACAAATAGGAAATAGAAGCGACAAAGATGAACGACGAGGCCTAAAACTTTTATCCTCCCACGGGAACGAAAGACACTTGATGGCAAACTCAAAGACCCTCAAGGAAGCTGCGGAGTCTCTGCATCTCAATTAGCCTCTCTCCAAGGGTAGGAAGCTCGTGAGTACTCACAACCCAGATATGAAAAGCCTCGGAAGGATGGACGTCAAAGGGGATGGAGTAGTTCATCTCCTCCTGAGTGCGACTAATCCACCTCACGTCATGACGATAGACCCAGGTATAGGGAAGCTCTAAGCATATCAAGGTGCAGAGGGATGCAGGGAAGCCCTGAGAATGGCCATATTGCCTACACAAGTGCCCATGAGAGTAACTAATAATCTCAAAAAGGCAGATAAGGACAATGTTACCTCTAGCAATGTCAGTAGTCACATGCGTGATACCCCACCAAGGACAAACCCAATGAATATCCTCAGCAACTCGGCTACCCATAAAATCAACCCACTCCTCGATGGTGAAATCTCCGTAAGGATGATTGCTAATGTGAACTATGGAGCCCTGCACCCAGTAGGCCCTCAGATGATAATCCATGCTTGTGAGAACAGACAACACAAAAAGCTTATCCCATAGCCAAAGGTACAAAGGAAAACAAAAAAATATAAAACAAAAAAAGAAAAATTAAAAAATATATATGGCCTGCTGGATTGAAAACCTGAAAAGGCAGTCCAGGAAAAAATTAAGGCAAGCCTGATGAATCGAAAACCCGGGAGGGCGGTTCATGCAAAAATAAGGGCTCAAATAAAATTTACCTGAAGGAAAAGCCTGTTGCCCCTGGTAGTAGCTTCCGTCCCATTCTTGGAAGAACGCACAAAGATTAGTGTCTTAGCCAAACTCACAGCAATGAAAGATTTCCCCTATAACATCTAGTCAACAATAGTCAGGAAGGCAAAGACGCAAACCGTAGTGGGAACCTCACAAAGAAGGACCCCCAACAAGAGCAAGCAAATAAGCGGAAGCTAACTCGTGTAGTTAGGAGGAAGGCCCTTGACTATGTCAAAAGCCACATCCAACCTCAAACCCTCATCCCAAATCAATCGATAGCAATCAAATCGTTGTAGCTAAAAATGATTCGGATCAGAGAACTCTAGACGATGCGCTAGAATGGTTGGGACCATATTAGCTGAAGATCTTAGAAGCCCACAGAATTCCTCATACAAAGGGCATAACCCATGCTCTCTAAAATAGAATACATTATCAACAGGGTCCCAAAACCTGACAGTAGCTCGAATCACATCATCGTCGACAAAGATACGATAGTATTCCTTTATATGCGCCAGATTGCAAACCCCAATATGGTCCTAACCGTCGGAATTCTTCAGATAAACATTCAAATCTGCATAGAAACGGATATAGCCCTCCATGGTGAAATTTTACAAGTGTAGCCATCTGATATACATTGTTTATGGGACAATCTGCCAATATCTGGCAGATTACCCTGATAAACTCAATCAATGACAAAAAGAAAGCACAAAGTAGAGGAATAAAGGAAATTTTTTTATTTATATACAAAAATGTGTTCTTATAAGAAAAGGCACTGTAAAAGGACCAAAGAAAAAAGCAAACGAAAAGAAAGCTTATCTACTACCCACTAGAGCTCGGGTGGCTAGGGTCGAAAGGAGGGTAACTACCCTACAAAAAGAATCCGAGGGTATTACCCTATCCCTGCTGCCACTGTTGCTATGGGTCATCCACTTGGAGCATCCCTAAAAGACCTCCAAGCAGCTGGATCTCCAACTGTAACATTTTAGCATAGATCATTCATATGCATTTCATGACATACCATGCATAATCATTAAAATAATAAAATAACAAACATACCGCCATATCAGAGTTTTGGTTCATTATAAACCACTGCTGCCCTTGAATGTATCCCCAGTCGGAGATGCTATCAGCAATGGGCATCTATAAGAATGAAAAATCAGGGACAAGTCAGAGCCATCATGATCCGAGATTCTAAGGAAAAATAAAAGAAAAGGCAAAAGAAGCTCACATAAGTAGTATCGGCCGAATGGAAAGCCACCAGATGCTCAGGGCCTAAATAAGGCAAAATCACGGAGTATAGGTGCTCAGGTCAGGACGGTACATCAAAGACATGGGTGGCTGGTACTGAAACCCCCGATGTCCCTCTACCATCATCAAACCCTAAGGCAGGATGGATGACTCCGAAGAGCTACCCACATGAGTAGAAGTAGTTGCAGGTCTCTTCCTACCCTGGTGATCCTACAAAAATAATAAGGCCAAATCAGCACAAAGAAATTCAAGCTGATGAAAAGGAAGCACCATCATTTGGACAGTCTCAAGCAACCCTGATCTCACCTGGCCACTTAGGATAGAAGTCAAAGGGCCATCACCCTTAGAAGGGTTATGAATGTTTGGCTTAGGGTCGATACGAATGGGATCCATCTCTAGCCATCTGAGCAACTGCGAATGGCAAAACTCCTCGTACCCCCCAACCCGAACCGGGAAGGTACTAGGTAAATTATAGGAGGCTAATTGTGCAAAGTCTGACAAGCTTTGAGGCTAAAAAATCCATTGAGGCACCTCCGGAGGGATGGAACGCAACTTGGGAGGAAGATGCCAACCCTGGATGCACTCTCCCAAGTACCACTCCAAAGAGAAGGGAGTCTCTATGATTAGTCGGGTGCTTATAAATTCCCCTGCTCGCCTCATGACCTTTGGGCAGTGTAGAGCATAACCCCAGGGCAGCATCTTGATCTATAAGAAAGAAAAGACCAAACAATGATACAATAATTGTAGCAGATATAGCAATTAAAGCAGGTTAAGGAATCCTAAAATATAGGCTCTCTGAGGATAGATTACAGAGGTGAGCAGAAAGCAAAGACCGAGACTCCATCTCCCAACCACGCCAGTAATGTGGCAGCCGAGGACAAAACGGGTATCTACCATCTCGTACCAGCTTGGTCGCTAGGAGGATCTCCATCTTAAAAAATCAGATCTGTCAGAAGACAAAAGAAATTAGAGCACCAAAAGTCAAACCAAGAATACTTGTAAAAAGAAGGAAAAGAGCTAAGTCCTTATGTAAATAATTTGGGGGCAAGATTTGAACTTGCCAATCCTGTTCCTCGGGCACTATTCAAGGGCCTAATATAAATGACCCAATGCGGCTTGGTCCTAGGAGTACTCATCAAAATGAGAAGGGTCAATCAAAGCCGGCATGATATGGAGATTCACGATCGAACCTCTAGTGGGAAAACATAGCCATGATAGATTAGCAGCCTCAAAAGCTCTAACCTCACAGGCAGAAGTCAAATGCCTTCTATTCCTAGTAGTCCAGAAGGTCATGAGTTTCTCACAAGAAATTGGCCTAGGCTTGTCCCTAGAATAGCCGATCAAAGCCTCGATGGTCTCCACATTGAAGTGATGGTAAGTAAAGCAAGTGTTGAAGTGGATCAAATTACTGTGGAAGGGAAGGCCTATGATGGCACAGTAATCCAATGGAGTGATGGTATATTCGTCATAACGAAAGTGGAAAGTATGGGCAGTGTCAGACCACCTGCTTAGGATATGGGTAGAAGTGTCGGCTGGGATGTATGGGTACTTGCGAGATCTCAAATACATGCAGTTCCTCACCATCCTCCCCAAAGATGTCTCATCAATAATGACCTTAGCACCAGGAGATAGCACCTTATACCACTTATAAAAGTGGGTAATGCTAGCACTCTCATGCTTGGCTACCTGATTCAATGCATGCAAATACATCACATACCAGCTCTCGTTAAATCACAGGATTATCGAAAAGCCATTGCATTAAATAAATCGTTGCATAAAATAAATAAGCAATAAAATGGATAAGTCTTTGCGCGAAATAAAAGAAGCAGTAAGACTTCCCAAAATCCGAGAAAGATGATTAGAAGGCTTCAAGGCAGGCAGAATAAAATTCCTCGAACGAATCCCGTGGTACATCTAATTCGGTGGGAGCTCGTACAAAGCATCAGCGGGAACCTCGGATAATTTCGCTTGCTGACCATCAATGAGCATGTTCCGAGTAGTCACTTGAACGGCTAGCAGATCCAAGCGAATATTATAAATCTTGAACCACAGAAAAATCTGAAAAGAAGGGGCAGAAAAGGGAAAAAGATGAAGGGAAAAAGATGAAGGAAATCATTTTTGAAAATAGCTCGGAGGCAGAAATTTTTGAAGAAGAAGAGCAGAAAAAGCAAAAAGAAAAGAGAGAATTTTTTTTGTGTGGTGAAAATGTCCGTCGGCTAGTTAACTATCCAGTTGTCACACATTTACGTGTCCCACACATTTATGCGTAACGGCTATAAAAGTTACCGTTGGATTGGTAATTAGCCCGCCGGCTAATTACATATATTTTGAAAATTTTTGCAATTTTGCATAATTCATCCATTTCCTACATTGTTTAATAAACGAACGGACCTAAAAGCTGTTTTTATACAGTCACTCATGCATTAAGCATCCAAAAATATTAATTCTGACCCTGGGTCAATTTTAACGGCATGCAACTTATTAATAAATTTCTAATCAAAGGGGCAAAATATATTTTGTTTTAAAATTTATCGATTAAAAATATTTTAACTCATTGCATTTCACACACACTGTATTGTTTGTTTTGCATACAACAAAATTTCTAGCATAAAATTTATGTATGCTAGGGGCATACTGTTAGCACAGGTCTGTTCCGATCCGATGAGGAATAATGTCTATTTCATTCAGTGATCAGAAAAATGAGCCAAAAAGGACCAAATTATCATCCAAAATCCGAAATTCAAAAATCCGACCTAAAAGTCAAAATTTGGTCAAACATAGGTAATCCTTCCGCAGGGTAATTACCTATTTACAGTAAAAAAAAGTGAATTCTTATCGAGATCTAGCAAGATTTTACGGGATCTGATGTAAAATCTTGTTAGATAGGTAATTAGCCTGCCAGCTAATTACCTCCCTATTGTAAATACGGGGTCACCCCCCCTAATTTGTAGGAGAAGAAAATTTTGTAAAACCCTAAAATTACCTATGTCCTTTTTTAGTTCCAAGAGTCCCAGAAGCCCCGAAACTCTGTCAAAACACTTCCAAATTCAAGCTTTATCACCAACACTCGGTATAAACTCAGTTTCAGATCTTTTTTGATCAAGATCCCACAGTGATCTTTGGTGTAAAAACGACTTAAACTTTATATTTCCTTCAAAAATAATCCAAGATTATAATCATAATTTGGGTTAAATATATTTTCTAAACGAGTCACACTCTTTGATAACTTCGATCCTGTACCGGCTCTCAAGTCATCCTGGACAAACGAACAGGTAAACTAAGGGTAATTGGCTCTAAGTTCAACTTTCAAATTCATTAAAATTCATTAAATTTCATTATTATATTATTGCACATTGCATTTTCATTTCTCTGGTTAAGTGAGCCACTGGAGCCACTTAAATTAAAATATGTGCAAATAAGCTCACAGGTACGAATAAACATCAAGAATGTAAGGAAACTCTATCCAAGATTCTGGGCTAAAGCTCAAGCACTGCCATTACTCTGCCAAAATTTTGGTGGAAATATCAATTTATCATGCTGTTTTAATGCCTATTTTATTTCTTGAAGTTATTTCTTAAATAAAGCCGTTATGATGTAGAAATTTCCACAAATTCTAAAATTTCAAAATTAACCCAAACAATTTGAATAATATGAGTAACTATCATGTTCGAACTCAAAATCTCATTTTCTCTTCGGTATAAAAATCCCATTGTTGATCAGTACACCACAATTCCTAGTGGAGCTGAAACGAGTGGCGACTCTATTTCTATTTTTGAATAAAGTGAAAATGATTTATTTTAAAAATATCTTTTCTCAATAAAATGTGTAAATATATTTCTCAATATAATCATATTTTTTGCTTATATAAAGCCACCAAACCAAACCAAACACCACGGTTTTCTCAAGCTGCACCGAATCCAAAGACGAGCTCCGCACACCTCACCCCGCGTGAAATCCATCCCGAAAAGCTCGCCCGCTCATTGGTGGCTCAGGCAAAAGTTAGGGCATGGAGAGAAAAATGTCTGCTGCTTTACAGAAAATCTGTAAAAGGACCAAAAAGCGGGTAAGGATTAACCATTGGAAACTATTACCATTGCCTATGTACTCAAATTTAATTTCATTGATGGACATGTTATGATTTGCTAAGAACCCTGGTCTTACGAATGCATGTCTTTAAGTGAAATAATAGCAAGTATGTGAACATTAGTTTCTTCTCTATATTTTGTGCTCTTTGTAATTATCTGTACTACACGTATCATTCAACAAAAGATAAAAATACCGATAGGTCACAAAAAAATAAGGCCTATGCAAAAGTCAAAAAAATTCTACTAAACTGAGCCGCCAAGGACAGTTTAGGCAAAAGTTAAGACAAAAGAAAAGAAAGAGAAAGTCCACTGGTTGAGCCTCCAAGGACAATTCAAGCAAAAATTAGGACAAGAAAAATGCAAAATTAGTTCGATAGATCGCATCACATCAAGCAGTCTATGCAAAAGTTAGAACTCAATTCAAAATCGCCAATATTTTGCACTTACTTTTGTTCTTCAAGCATCATTTGTAATAGCAATGTTTCACAGTTAGGATCCCTCAAGTTTAGTTTTCCCAATATGAAGCTACTCAATAGCACACATCATCTGAAGCGCCAAGTGCTTCCACTAGCATCATCCAGCTTGCACCATGTTACAGTTTGGACACCTCAAGGACATATTCCCCTGATGTGCAAAGAATGAATCTCACCCAATCAAATCACCAGTGCAAAGAAGTATTGGCATCCATATAAGCCTATACAAGTCTACAACAGGCATACGGATCTCATCCAAATCTTGGTAGTACTTGTCGGTCTCAGTCAGGCCAGTCTTTGAGTAATCCAGAGCTTCAAAAGTTTGGTTACTAGTCAATTCACCAGTAATTTAAGCATTTATCAAAGAAGGACAAGATAACAATATCCTCGAGGCAAAGGATCAATCAAGGACCCAGACAAGCAAGAAAAGCATAACCTAATCTAAGCTATTGGGGGGTCCTATCCCTGGTACTCATCTTGATTCTGATCCTGTCCATCCGCTAGCAGGCCATCCCTATCTATCATCACATGATCCTCTACCTCACCAGCATCCGCAAGGTAGATCAGGAACCCTGGTCTCCAAAGCTCCTACTATACTCTCAGCAGTAATACTGATCTTATCTACTCACCGCTCCACCTCCTGCTCATCTCCCACAACTTGAGTGGCCACCGGCGCCACCCAACAAGCCAAACTATCCTCCTCTAAAGAAAGAGAAAGTTTGCTAGATCAAAAACTCGAAAGGGTAGTCCTAACAAAAATTAAGGCAAAGAAAAACAAAAGAAAAAGCTTGCTGTAGTGAAAACCCAAAAGGGTGGTCCAGGCAAAAGTTAAAGCAAAAAAAAAAAGAAAAATTCTGCTGAACTAAGCCGTCAAGGATACTTTAGGAAAAAATTAGGAAAAAAAGAAATGAAAATAAATGATCGATAGGTCATCTCACATCAAATGGCCTATGCAAAAGTTAGAACATCAACCAGTCCCCTCACTATAAAATCACTTCATGACATGTATCCCCAAGAGTGTTAATTTCAAACCAGCCAGACTTAGTCTCTTTATTAGCTATACCAAGCAGTAATACAGGTCTATAAGAGGCAATTCTGATCTCCTCTACTCGCTGCTCAGCTCCCACCACCTAAGTGACCATCGGGGCCACCCGGTAAGCCGAACTATCCTCCTTCAATGCAGAATTGGATGGCTCTGGTATCTGCTTACCCCTCAGTCATTCGGGCCAGCTAGACCCATAACACCTCAACCTCAGCGCTCACTCAAGCAGTCTCTACCCCAGCCCTCTCCAAATCCTCCTCTAAAGGCCTAACCCGGTCGTCCATAGCAATGGCTATTCACAAAGGTACCTAGCTTACTTCTCAAAGGCATCCAAATCCTAAGCAAACTTACTACGCTCCATAGCCTACAGAGTCTATAATAAAAACCAGGGGATTAAAACACATATATAAATGTTCATACATCGTTCATCATGCATTGTTTAGCTTTAATTTTTGCAGGTTTGAACTTACCACGAGGGTATCCTAAACCAACATCAGATCTAACACTAGGAAGAAGCATAAGCCTTATTTAGGCATACACTACCCATCCATACTAGTGCGAGTTCGCAAAAGGCGTACGAGTCCTCTTTTCAGATTCAAGACAAATTCTCACAAGGGTGAAGCACAACAATTTCACAAATGCCATTATAGGGGTGCATTAGTCAAACTCGGGTTCCACTTAAACCTGCCCTAAGCCATACATGTCCCCAGTAGGCGTATGCATCCCATCCAACAGCTTCCTCAGCCATACGGGTCAATGTCAAGTAAACATGTCCTACCTAGCCATACGGGTCCTCCCTCCTATTTCAGAATGGCTTTCCAAGTAAAACCAGAACTCCTCAGCAGCAAGGGCACATCATATCCATATTAGGGCTAACCCCACTTCTCTAACCCCTTTCTTTGAGTTAATTAGGGGCTAAACCCCTAGCTCACCCTGATCCTTAATTGAAGGAGCAAAAATTTTTGTTTACACAAAATTGATCAAGAATCAAGGTAAGCTATTGGTTGCCTAAATGATCTAGCAAGTAGACTAAGTCATGGTTTGTAATACGGGGCAAACATAAGGTTGTATTCTTAAGGGAGCAAAGGAAATAACTTAAACTAGGATGTAAACTAGTCAGTTTTAATGCTAAAATAGGTTAATTGGAGTAGAGTGTTAAAAAGTAAAATGGTTGCGTCTGAATGGTTGCTTCTAGCAATATTACAATAGGGCATACATAGCCAATAAACAATCAAGCATGGTTAATCACTCCCTTCTTTTATCTTAACATATTTTTAGCATTTTGATCTAGGTTTCTTGTTCCTCATGTACCAAACGTGGCCCATACCTCGTGTTTAGTTTCTTTAAAGGTTAACTTACAGGTTTCCCTTCGCTAGTGTCCCCTTTAAGCATTAAGAATAGACAAGCATCCTAATCAAATAGAAACCCCTAGCACTATCCAGCTACCTCGCAGTTCGTTGGGATAAGTGTGTCTTATATTTTAGTCCGTGTTACAATTCTCCATCCTGGTTCTTCTTGTTACACGAGGCATAATTTGATCAGACTTATGAGTTATTAAGCACAAATATAAGACAATCAATTATAATCAAAGTTAAGAGTAAAAGAACAGGAGCGATCATACCATGTTAGCCTCTCATGCTTGCTGGCCATACTTGCGTCGGCTTTAGTTATTCATAATGATAAAAATAAAACTCAATGAATTTCTAGAAATGATAAACATGATATATATATATATATATATATATATATATATATATATATATATATATATATATATATATATATAAGGATATTCAAAGAGTTTTTATAGAAAAAGTTGCTAAGAGTGGCCAATCAAGAGCATGTCTCACATAAGAGACTTAGTCCAAATATATAATGGCATGCGGATCTTTCTAGAGATGACACTTGCCCAAACTGTTAATAAAGTTAGTAAATTAACTAATCAAAATAGACGTGGCAGTTTTACCTTGCAAGGTATATACACAACTTGCTTAGACAATTAGCACAAAAAGACAAAATGCACCACCTAGCAACTTGGAGGTCTTCTACCGGGTTAAGCAAGGCATCTTTTTAGAAGGTCACATGCTTCTGGCTTCTCATCCTCTTTTCTTTGAGTTTGGGCTTCTTTCTCTAGGTCCGATCCACTTAGATGCTCGCTCTAGTTAGTCTCGTGCTTGCTCTGCTCAGCTTCATGCTCTCCCTGCTCCACGTTCTTGCTCTGCTCTTCTTCATGCTTTCCCTGCTCGATTTCTAGCTCACGTGATGCAAGTGCAAGTGTTTCTAAAGGATTCCTGAAATTATGCAAAAACACTAATGAATCACATGGTTTCCCCATACAAAAAAGCATTTTTAGTGCTAAGTTACTAGTGTTTTGTGGTATAAAATACTCTTATCAAATTCCCCCACACTTAGATCATTGCTTGTCCTCAAGCAAAACTCTTTAAAGTAGAGAAAAGGAGAAGAAAAGAGAACATAGAAAGAGAAAAATAAGCATACGCAAAAAGAGAAGAAAAGAGAACAAGAAAACACAAAAATAAGAGTGGCAATCAGCAATTGATCCTTAGCTTTAGGAACCATATAAGTTTATTTTAAATACAGAGTTTAAGATTGGGGATGAATACCCCTACACTTAGCATGCAACTAGATCTCAAAATCATATCAAGACAATAATTTAGAACTAGTTTGCCAATAACTATTTCAAAGATGAAACCAACTCCCTTACCAAGGATGTCACTCAATTCACTCAAAGTGTTTTTAGGGTAAGCTTTTGTGAAATCACTCCTCTGCTATACACAGTAATCATGAGTCCACATGCTTGATTAAGAATCCTATCTCCACCACTTTAAACATTGATCATTACACAATCAAAAGGTCTTTTCATGGGTTGTAATTTTGGCTTGGGGTAAGGTTGGTCAAGTGAAAGGCTTTTTATGTGTGAATTGATCTTACCAAGTAGCAATGATGTAATCACATAAGAAAATATAGTTACTAGCTTATATAGATAGAAATTGAAGTGCAATCTCATGGAGTAATAATGGCCAGTATGAGCAATCTTATAATTGTAGGGGTGATCATAAGAAGATTTCAATCAACAAGCTTCAAAAGAGTTTTGCCTTGGTTTTTTCAACATTCAAAAGATTGGTATTTTATTGCAAAAGCTGATTCGATGTCTTTTTCTTTCTTTTTCCCCCCTTTTTTTCTTCATCATATTTCTTTCTGTTTTTGTTTAAAGATGGAATTCATTTTTTAAGAAAGCTCAATGAGATTTTCCTTGAGAGAACAAGTCAGTAACCAAAAAAAAATTTTGCTGTTTGGGAAGTTCTTGGTAAAATCAAGGGTGGAAAGGAGTATAACTGAAAAAGGTTGTTGGCTTAAATTGTTGTGTTTAGGAAAGAAATGGGTTAAGGCTCAAAGGGGCTAACTAGGGGATTCTTATGTAGGGGTGGCTTTTCGGTTAAAGAAGTGTAATCCTTGTGCCTTAATCACTTCATATAGTGATTAATGATGTGGTCTCAATAAGTATATCCTAATCGAGTTCTAGCCTTAAGTTACTATGCAAGCCCTCTCATAAAGAATTTAGTCAATTTATTTAGGAGACTAGACTGATTTCAGATAAAGAATGATTTAGGAGTTGAGTACTTAATGTATCAAAAGAAACTTGAATTTTAGATCATAGATACAGAGAAGTGAGTTTTAATGATTGTTGTCTAACAAGTTTAGGCTCAAATCCTCACTAAAAGTTGGGTTGAATTTCAGTTGGTTAATATAGCCTTAATTATTGAAAAATAGTTCCAAATTATGGTCTATCATGCTTTATAGTGTTTTCATAACTAATCAGACCCTAAGTATTTTAGCTAGACTAATTTATTCGAAAAGGTTAGTCTCTTTTGCCAATTGCCAACACACAGATCACACTTGAAAAAGTGTACTTATTTATAAAATTCAACAGAGAAGTGAGGCAATTTAAAACATAGAGGATAAAGACAGAACACAAAGGAGCAAAATAACTTTCACTTGAAATCTAGGCAATCAATCAAGGCAGGGAAAATCATAAGAGATAATCTAACCAGGGCAAACACAACAACATAGCAAAAGTATGCAAAATTCTAAGTTTCCCTCCCCCACACCTATCAACTGCTTTGTCCCCAAAGCAACAATAAAAGCAATAGTAGGTATTATAAGGGATATACCTCTCAAAGGATAAATGTATATTGAAATGAGGAAAGTTCATGAAGTTTACTCAATGGGTTTAGGATCAATTGGTTGTTTCACCTCATCTGGAACTTCCTCACTGTCATTGGAGCTTTCTTTGTTTGTTAAGGCAGAGATTACAAGGTCATTGAGCCTTGCTTGGAATTCCTCAGTGAGGGTGCTCTTGATAAACTCAGAGCATATAGCATCATCTTCAAGCCTCCTCACTCTTTTCTCCATTTGTTCCTTCCAATCATAGAAGGCATTCCTTTCCTCCAATAATCCCTAAATGGCTATCCATACCTCCTTCATAGAAGATCCAGCACACTTTTCCAAGAAGGCCCTTTTGTCCTCTTTAGCTAGTCTCTTTCCTAAATTAGAGTGAAATTTTGGTTGTCAGCTTCCTCTTCTTGGAAACAGCAGTGCTTGTCCCTTCTTCCTTCATCTTCCTCTTGTTCTTCTTTGCTTCTAATTCCAGTTCAATATGGTATAGATACGACTGATTTCCCATCTTCTTGCAGATGTCAAACTTGTTCATGTTATTGAATTCCATAGGCTCAGGTCAACAAACTAAAGTCAAGCTATATGAGGAAAATGGTGTGACCATGCTCCTTGTAATTTTGGTAATATAAGAACCAACCAAGATATACTTGTTGGTTTTCTTTGGCAATCCCAGAAGGAATCTTACTAGAAAACTCCCCACATTCAACTTCTCCTTCCTTTCCATGCAGTAAAGAGCAAACAAATCATCTTCTAAAATGCTAGATTGGTTTGATCTTCCAAAAATGGTACTTGCTAGGAATTTGTGAATGATTTTATGCTTGTATTCACGGAGGTAAGTTGAACTGTTATCTCTAAAGTTTGATTTTCCAGTGAGCTCCTTCCAAAAGGAATCCTTATCAAAATTCTCTGGAATGGATCTGCGAGCATCCTTATATTCCTGGTTTAACAACTCAACCTTTAGAATTCCTAGGTGCTTATTCGTATCATCAATTGACAAACCCCTTTTTCGCCCAAAGAGCTTGAATACATACCTCCCTAGATCATCAGATTTAACCATTGAAGTGTTTTCAGAGAAGGAAACTAAGAACTTCATGGTCAATTCCTTGTATGCAAGATCTTCATTCACCGTAAAATCCTCAAAACTGCCTCCCTTGAGAAGTTTAGAGATTGATTTGTCCATCCCTAGGGCTTTGAGAGAGTCCTAGTTAAAGGCACAAGAAGGGATGATTTCTCTATCCTTGAAGGCCAGGTAGCGCTCCTTTTCATAGTCGCCTTCCACTTCCCCTATTTTCTAAAGAATCTGGTCTAGAATTAGTTTGATAGGTTCATCAGAAATTGACATGGAAATAGGGGTACTGGATCCTGCCCTTTTCGAGGCTGAAGCTTTTTGTTTGCATATGGAAACCATGGTTGAAGGAGAGGGGTTTTTTAGCGAGAGAGATGGAACAAGATGAACAGTGGCGGGGAATTGAGAGAGTGAAAATCGGGAAGGGAGAGAAGGTATGGAGTTGAAGTGTTGAAATTCTACTAAAAAAATCGTCACTTTTAGAGGGGATTAATTTGGACAAGTTTAATTAAAATCAGATTGATGGTCAAATAGAAATCCATGCATGCAAAATTTAGGGAAGTAATGAGTAGGTTTTATGTTTTCAACGCAAATCTCTTCCCACAAGACACACCACCTAATGCATGCTGAGATAATTTTTAAAAAAAATTACTTATTAATTAAATGAAGGAATTTTGGAGAGAAAAATAATTTGGAGGGCTGGAGAGAGAGTGGAGCGAGCATTCTGGGGCAAGCATTCTAAAAATTTTACCTTCATTAAACCACTAGCTTACCCTTAGAGATCAAAGGAATTAATTTGAAAGAGGAGGGGGGTGCAATAAAGAATACTCGAAGTATGAGGAACAATAAAAAGGGACTAGTTGAGTTACTTGATTGTTGCATCTTCATACTTTGTTCATTGAATCCGGCCAAAATAATAAAAGAAAAGATTAAAATGGACATAAATAGAAAAAGAACTAATATGTACAAAGGTTCAGAATTTGAGCTTTTGGCTCAATGTTTTACTCCAATTGGTGTTTGGAGCGGACACCGATACTTGTTTGGTTGCTCTAGGGTGGTTATAGCTACTGAATCTCAGTAACTACTGCTTGGTCATTGGATAGATAAGGCTTCAGTCTTTGACTATTGACCTTAAATGGCTGCCCCTAATGACTGCATAGTTCCATAGATCCATGGGGGAAAATCTTGTGAATTGTGCAAGGGCCAGTCCATCTTGATTTTAATTTCTGAGGAAACAATCTCAACCTGGATTCATAAAGTAGTACTTGCTGTCCAGGTTGAAAGTCTCTCCTTAGGATCCTTTGATCATGCCATTTATTAGTTTTCTCTTTGTAATTAAGGGCATTCTCATAGATAAATAGCCTAAATTCTTCTAACTCATTAAGATGCAGCCTTCTTTGTTCACCAACTGCATTCCTATCAAAATTAAGTAGTGTGAGTGCCCATAATGCCTTGAATTCTAGGTCAACAGGTAAATGGCAAGCTTTTCCATAGAGCAATCTAAATGAGGACATTCCTATAGGTGTTTTATATGTAGTTCTAGAAGTCCATAAAGCATTGTCAAGTTTGTTTTCCCAATCCTTCCTAGAACTGTTAACAGTTTTCTCAAGGATTCTTTTGATTTTCTTATTTGAAATTTCAGCTAGCCCAGTTGTTTGTGGGTGATAGGGAGTGGAAATTCTATGTGTGACCACATATTTAGTGAGTAACTTTTCAAATTAATTATTGCAGAAATGTGTGCCTTGGTCACTTATGATTGCTCTAGGTACTCCAAAATGAGTAAAAAGCTGTTTGAGAAATTTTATAACTACCTTAGCATCATTAGTGGGGCTATCAACTGCTTCCACCAATTTACTAACATAATCAACAGCTAAGAGTATGTATTTGTTACCATGCAAGCTAGGGAAGGGTCCCATGAAGTCAATACCCCAAATATCAAAGAATTCACATAATATTATGTTATTTAAAGGCATGCCATTCTTGGCAGAGATATTACCTGTCCTTTGGCATTCGTTGCACTCAATAACAAACCTTTGGCAATCCTTAAAGATTGTTGGCCAATAAAGGCCACTTTCTAGCACTTTTGTCGCGGTTCTACTTGCTCCAAAATGTCCACCAGCTTCCTTAATATGATACATTGTTATGATTGCTTGAGTTTCTTCCTCAGGAACACATCTCCTTATGATTTGATCAGCACAAAGTTTTAAAAGAAATGGTTCTTCCTAAAAATAGTATTTGAGGTCAGCAAAGTATTTTTTTCTTTTGTGGATAAGATAAGTGAACAGGTTTAACACCACATGCAAGGTAATTAGCAAAATTAGCAAACCAAGGGAAAGATCTCACTGAGAAAAGTTGTTCATTAGGAAATGAGTCAGTGATGTCTGGTTGCTCCACATGGTTGCCTTCAGTAATTCTTGATAAGTGATTAGCTACAACATTCTCTGAACCTTTCTTTCCTTGGATTTCAATATCAAACTCTTGTAAAAGTAGTAACCATCTGATTAGTCTTAGTTTGGCATCTTTCTTTGTTAGCAAGTAATTCAAGGCTACATGATCCGTGAAGACAGTAACTTTTGACAAAACCAAGAACGATCTGAATTTGTCAAATGTGTATACCACAGCAAGCAATTCCTTTTCAGTGATAGCATAGTTTTGCTGAGTTTTAATTAGGATTTTGCTTGAGTAATATATGGGATGAAAGTGCTTGTCAATGCTTTGGCGTAAAACTACTCAAATGCAAGCATCACTTGCATCACACATTAACTCAAATGGTTTCTCCCAATTTGGGGCAACCAAATTATGTGCATTGATAATCTTGCTTTTGAGCTCATTAAAAGCTTTTAAGCAATTTTCATCAAATTTGAACTTAGTGTCCTTGTGGAGAAGTGCAATCAAAGGTTGTGCCGTCTTTGAGAAATCCTTGATGAATCTTCTATAGAATCCAGCATGCCCAAGAATACTTCTAACTTCCTTGACTAATTTTGGGGGAGTGAGCTTTTCAATCATCTGAACTTTAGCTTGATCAACTTCAATGCCCTTTGCTGAAATTTTATGGCCAAGAACTATGCCTTCATTGACCATAAAGTGGCGTTTTTCCCAATTCAAGATGAAGTTGGTCTGCTTGCATTGAAGTAAAATAGCTTCAAGGTTGCTCAAACAGGACTGAAAGGTTGCCCCATAGACTGAAAAGTCATCCATGAAAATTTCAATAGTTTTCTCCACCATGTCATGCAAGATAGAAATCATGCACCTTTGACAAGTGGCTGGGCATTGCAAAGTCCAAATGGCATTCTCCTGTAGGCAAAAACTATAGGGGCAAGTAAAGGCTGTCTTTTCTTGGTCCAATGGATGGATTACAATTCGATTGTACCCTGAAAATCCATCAAGAAAATAATAGAACTTGTAGCCAGCTAATCTTTACAACATTTGACCAATGAAAGGAAATGGAAAATGATCCTTTCTGGTTGCATCATTGAGTTGGCAATAGTTAATACAAACCCTCCATCCAATTACTATTCTTATTGGAATGAGCTCATTCTTCTCATTTTGCACCACTATCATCCCCCCTTTCTTGGGAACCACTTGGATTGGACTGGTCCAAACACTATCTGAGCTAGGATAAATGATTCTTGCATCAAGTAGCTTGATCACCTCTTTCTTGACCACCTCTTTCATGTTAAGATTAAGTCTCCTCTGTGGTTGTACCACAGGCTTGTGATTGTCCTCCATCAAAATCATGTGAACACAAATGGATGCACTTATTCCCTTAATGTTAGCAATTGTCCATACAAATGCCTCTTTGTTCTCCTTCAACATCTCAATTAATTGAGCATTTTGGCTTTGAGTCAGCTTAGAGGAGATTATCACAGGTAGTTTGTTTGGGAGGTTAAGGAATGCATATTCTAGGTGAGGAGGTAAGGGTTTCAATTTAAGCTCTGGTGGTGCTTCAAGGGATGTTTTGGGGGACAAAATTGGTGTGTGGTTTAAAGGTTCAACATGAGTTTTTTAGTGTTGATATGGAAAACAGGGTGGTTGCTCCACTGACTGGTATGGTTGCTCTTCTGCTAAATGTGATTGTTCTGGCACAATTTCTTTAGGGGTGATCTGTTCTAGTTGCTCTGGTATGCTTTCCTCTTCTTCTTCTTGACCAATCTTCTCAAGCTCCTGCAAAATGAAGGGACTTAAATGCAAATCTGGGGTGTCCAAGAAATAACATTGATCATCAAGAGAAGAATGTTGTTTCATTGCTTCATTCATTTTAAATGTCACTTCTTCATCATGCACTTTCAAAATTAATTTGCCATTATGCACATCAATTAAAGCTCTTCTAGTAGTAAGGAATGGTCTACCTAGAATGATAGGAACATGAAAATCTTCATCCATATCCATGATAATGAAATCAACAGGCAAAATAAACTTTCCAACCTTTACTAAAACATCTTCTACAATGCCTCTAGGGTACCTAACAGTTCTATTAGCAAGTTGTATAGATACTTTGGTTGGTTGTGGTTCTCCTAAGCCTAGTTGCTTATATCTCTAACATGGCATCAGGTGTACGCTTGTTCCAAGGTCATAAAGTGTGATATCAATATTTAAGTTGCCAATAGAGCAAGGAAGAGAAAAACTCCCTAGATCTTTTAGTTTCTTAGCCAAAGTTTGCCTACTTTGAAGAGTGGCGGAGCAATCTCTATTTAGTTGCACCATGGCCACATTCTCCAATTTCTTCTTTTTTGCCAACAAGTCCTTCAAGAATTTCACATACATAGGCATCTGTGCAAGTGCTTCTGCAAATGGAATATTAATGTGTAGTTTCTTGAAGACTTCTAAAAGCTTATCAAATTGCTTAGCCATTTCGTGTTGTTTTGCTCTTAGAGGGAAGGGAATCCTAGGTTAGTAAGCTGGTACTGGCTGTTTTTCAGGAATGGATTCCTTTGGAGTGGTCACGGGTGGATCTTGCTATGGTTGCTCTGAATCTGCCTATGGTTGCTCCTGGTTGGGTTGTGCTTGCTCCTCATCACTGGTACAGTCATTAGTCTCCATTTGTTCCTCTTGAGGTTGAATCACATTCTCTTTCTTACCTACACATTTATTAACAACTATTGGATTAGAAACTTCACAATTCTTACCATTCCACAGGGTGATAGCCCTGCATTCCTCTCTTGGGTTAGACTCCGTATTGCTAGGCATCATTCCTTTATTTTGAGTAGAGTGTTAAAAAGTAAAATGATCATAGAAAGTAAAATGGTTGCGTCTGAATGGTTGCTCCTAGCAATATTACAATGGGCTAATCATAGCTAATAAACAATCAAGCATGGTTAATCACTCCCTTCTTTTATCTTAACATATTTTTAGCATTTTGATCTGGGTTTCTTGTTCCTCATGTACCAAATGTCACTCTCGCCTCGTGCTTAGTTTCTTTAAAGGTTAACTTATAGGTTTCCCGTCGCAAGGGTCCCCTTTAAGCATTAAGAATAGACAAGCATTCTAATCAAATAGAAACCCCTAGCACTATCCAGCTACCTCTCAGTTCGTTAGTATAAGTGTGTCTATTATTTTAGTCTGTGTTACAATTCTCCATCCTGGTTCTTCTTGTTACACTAGGCATAAGTTGATTAGACTTATGAGTTATTAAGCATAAATATAAGACAATCAATTATAATCAAAGTTAAGAGTAAAAGAACATGAGCGATCATACCATGTTAGCCTCTCACGCTTGCTGGTCGTGCTTGCGTCGGCTTTAGTTATTCATAATGGTAAAAATAGAACTCAATGAATTTCTGCAAACGATGAACATGATATATATGGCTATTCAAAGAGTTTTTATAGAAAAAGTTGCCAAGAGTGGCCAATTAAGAGCATGTCTTGCATAGGAGACTTAGTCCAAATATATAGTGGCAAGTGGATCTTTCTAGAGATGCCACTTGTCTAAAATGATAATAAAGTTAGTAAATTAACTAATCAAAACAAATGTGGCAGTTTTAACTTGCAAGGTATGTACACCACTTTCTTAGACAATTAGCACAAAAAGAAAAAATGCACCACCAAGCAACTTGGAGGTCTTCTATTGATTTAAGCAAGGCATCTTTCTAGAAGCTCTCATGCTTCTAACTTCTCTTCCTCTTTGCTTTGGGTTTGGGCTTCTTTCTCAAGGTCCAATCCACTTTGATGCTCACTCTGCTTAGTCTCGTTCTTGCTCTGCTTAGCTTCATGCTCTCTTTGCTCTGCGTGCTTGCTCTGCTCTTCTTCATGCTTTCCCTGCTCAATTTTCAGCTCATGTGATGCAAGTGCAAGTGTTTCTAAAGGATTCCTGAAATTATGCAAAAACACTAATAAATCACATGGTTTCCCCACATAAAAAGGCATTTTTAGTGCTAAGTTACTAGTGTTTTGTGGTATAAAATACTCTTATCATAAGCCATGTCCAAATAATTTCTAACTTGAATGTTTTTCTTGTGTAGGTCCATTTAAGGGGATCATCCCTAAGTGGTTAAAACATCAAGGGGCAACAGTTATCCTAGAAGAAAACCCTGATAGATAATCATCTAGGAAGACACCTCCCCCGCAAAGAACTCAATTGGGGGGCATCCCTCCATTCCCCAGCAGTGGATACCATTGAGGGGCATCCCCCCATCATCAAACACCCTAGGGGCACCCACCTTAGGGACACTCCCCAAAGGGACACAATGAAAGGGTATCCCTTCTTCATCAAACACCCTAGAGGCACTCCCCATCGGTGTCAACAAATAGAAGGGGCATACAAGGGGCACCCAAGTTCAAGTTGGGGCCAACCCAACATCAATAAACTCAGTATTTTCTTTTAATTAAGGCAAGTCCCGACCCGCGTATCTCAAAGTTTTGCTGACCAGTTCCTTTATCATGTGTAACCTAGGGAGTGGTATCCATAGGAAAAGAAGGAATTCGAGCCACACTGCCACCTAAGGGGCATTATTCAAAGGACATACCTAACAAAGGTTCCGTCCGAGGGGCACCAGCCAAGGGGCATCTACCCAAGGAGCATTCCCAATGACCCGACCATTGTAGGGATCATTTCCCTAACAAGTTAACCATCCGAGGGCATCCCCCCAATCGGTCAAGCCACCCAACACATTTCCAGGGGAACCCCCCGACAGCTAAGTTTCTCTTTCCAGGGGCTTCCCCTAGTAATCCAAGTCATCTAGGACACTTGCTCCTAAGTAGTTAAGCCACTCATAGGCTATTTTCCCCCTAGTAGTCAGGCCGCTCCAAGGGCATCCCAAAATAAGATTGGGACCAACCCAACATCTCTTCACTCACAAAATCAATCAAGAATTAAGATGTACAATTCTAAGTCATATTCTGATAGAACTTGTTTTTCCCCTGCAGGTCAAATAAGATGGAACTTGAATGCCAACCAAATGGGCACCTCTTCTCCAGTAGAGCATCAACGCTAGGATAGTTCGTTCCCTAGTAAATGAAACATTCAAGGGGCATCTCCCCTATCCCTAGAAAGAGTCAATCCTTATCTCCGATGGCTAGGATGTTAGAGAAACCATTCCCTTAGTTAGAAGAATACCCGAGGGGCATTGACCCCAAAGCCTCCCAAGGGCAAAGTTATAGGGGCACCTCCCAAACTAGTCAAGCATTCTTAAGACGATTTCCAAAGACACTCCACAGTAGCTATGATGTCCCAGGAACACCTTCCTCTAAATAAGTGAAATTGCCCCCAAGCAAATTTTCCCCAGCAATCCAAATAGACTAGCCATCTAATAGCTATATCCTCAGTAGTCAGCTCCCCCAAGGGCACCCCTCAAGAAGCATTCTAGCTTAAAATAATTGGGCTAAACCTAACATATCTAAACTCAGTTTACAGTTTATTCAGGGGCTAACCCCCATCCACACATCTTCATTCTTGATTGAATGGGCAAAAATTTTTGCTTGCCATAAATTCAATCAAGAATTAAGATATATCATTTCATAAAGTAACTAATGCAACGTTTTTTATTATCTTTTTGGCAGGTAACTCAAAACCACTAGCAGGAGATTCATCTGCCTTAAGAAAGGGATACACCATCAACGAGAGAGTCATCCACCTTAGGAAAGGGATACATCAATAGTAGGAGTGTCATCTGCCTTAAGAAAGGGATACACTAGCAGTAGGAGAGTCATTCGCCTTAAGAAAGGGATACACCATCAGCAGGAGAGTCATCTACCTTAGGAAAGGGATACATCAGCATTAGGAGAGCCATTCGCCTTAGGAAAGGGATACACCAGTAGTAGGAGAATCATCCGCCTTAGGAAAGGGATACATTAGCATCAGGAGAGTAGTCCACCTTAGGAAAGGGATACACCAGCATCAGGAGAGTCATCCGCCTTAAGAAAGGGATACATCATCAGTAAGAGAATCATTCACCATAGGAAAGGGATGCCGTATCAACTAAGAAAGTTGATCCTCCTTAAGAAAGGGATACGAGGAGAAGTCATCTGCCTTAAGAAAGGGATACACCAGCATCAGTTAAAGGAAAGTCATCCACCTTAAGAAAAGGATACAAACAGCAAAGGAGAGATGTTTGCCTATAAAGAAAGGAATCAACCCATATCAAAACACTATAAAGACCTTTAGAGGGCCAAACTAGTTAGACTTAGGCTCAACTCAAGCCCATCCCTAGCAAGTGTACGGGCCCTCTCTTTCCATCCAGGGCCAGATTTTTGAACCGGTGTTTCAAAAAACACCAGAAATTCATCCAGTTCAAGTTCGGGGCCGACCCCACTCCTCCTCAACCCTATATTTTAGTTATATTTAGGGCAAGCCCCATGCTCACCTTGATCCTTGATTGAAGGGGCAAAAATATTTTTGTTCTCACAAAAGTAATTCAAGAATCAAGGTAAGCAATTTTTAAATTGATCACTAACCAGGAAATTTTTATGTACAGGTCCATTCTAGCATATGAATTCCACCCCAAATCTTACCGAGAAGGACTTCTCCAGTAGAAGAGGTATTACCAAAGGATATTACTTTACTCCCCATCAGCGGAATCAATCAAGGGGCATTTCCGCACCAACCCAAGGGCCTCCCCCCAGTTCCCCAGCAATGGAATCAGTCAAGGGGTAAACCCCCATCATTAAAAGCCCTAGGGGCACTCACCTTAGCGGAATTTTTAGCAGAAGAATCAGATCCCAAGGGCATCCCCCCATTGTCTGGTGGTACAATTGGTCAAGCGGAATACCCCCATCATCAAAAACCTTAGGGGCACCCACCCTAGGGCATTCCCTAGCAGTGGAACCAGTAATAGTCGGGCTAAACCCGATATTTCTTGCATTTAGTTTTCAATTTATTTTAAGGGTTAACCCCCCATCCACACATATTTATTCTTAATTAAAGCGGCAAATATATTTTTTTATTTTCACAAAAGTTAATTAAGAATAAAGATGTATCTGTTTGGGCAATGACTAACTCGGTGTTTGATTGTTGTCTCTTTTCAGGTTATTCCAATTCCCTGATTAGGAGAGTTGATCTACCTTAAGAAAGGGATACACCATCAATTGCCTAATCAACCTCTTTCATAAGTAACCTCTTACCTTTTTTAGGAAAAGGCAGGTCTTGAATGCGGTTTATTGCATTCAGAACTAACTCTCACCCTATAATTAGGGCCTTTTCTCTTCATTTTATAACACCATGATTCATATGAGAAATAAACCATAATAAAATTATAGTAAAGTTATAGCAATTTCTATAGGTATAGAAAAGGTATAATGGAGGTATAGGAGGTATAAAGTAGGGAGAAAACCCTTTCCTTGAGGTTTTATCCATATTTTATTCATTCCTAACTTTGTTTATTAAGATTTAGGGGAGGCTCTGTCCACACAAATACTCATCTAAATAGTCATATTTCACAACCTACGTTGGATGGAATCTCTCAACAATAAAGGGATTGCCTCAAAGTGGATTCACGCCGTAAAGGTAACGCTCCTGAGATTCAAAGAGACTCACATTTCAATTATTTCATTATTGTTATTCTCTGCCTCCACTATCCTTTCTGCTCTTTTTATTTCCTATTTCAGGTCTAGTCCTAACTCATATAAGCCGTGTTAGCACCTTGTATCTTCGAGATATTAAATTGGTGCGCCATACTCATACGGAGGAAAATCACTTTTTATTTTATTTTTTTTGCCATTAATATGTTAATCTATAAGTTAAACTGAGCAAAGTTTCTACATGGACCAGACATGACCCGTACGGGTACACCATACCTATACTGGTCCTCCCTGGTAGCCATACGGGTCCTACCCACCCATACGGGGTACCAGCCCCAGGTAGAATCCAGAACTCATTTTAATTCTGTTAAAAATCAATCCAATTCACCATATGCCATGCGATCACTTTCACTAATAATCCGATAAATCAACCCACAAAAGTTAAATTGTGTTTTTATAACAAAATACGTTGAAGACCAGTTATTTTTCTCCAATCCTAGAAGCCTTGAGGAGATGCTTGTCGAGACTAACAGACTCTGTAGTTTCCTTAGGGATCATTGAGCTTGTCTTTTTGTCTTTTGTCTTCATGGGAGAATAAAGGCTTCAGACCTCATTGTTTGCCTTTGTCATTTCCATTTCCTGTTTGTAATGCACTTTATGTGTAATAAAGATGAGAAATGCTATTTGAATGCGTGTTTCATCAAATAATTTTCAATTTCCATTTAATGCACTTATGCAGTATTTTTAACATGAATATGCTAGTACAAAAGATATTATCTAAATAGGAAGGATAAATGGTATTTATTCCCAAGAAATGACCATCGTCGCCTAAGGTTCCGAATGGATTTTACCTAAGGCCTTACTCTTTTATTTTGGGGTCTTTATTTTTGCTCAAGAGCCCTTACTAGCTTTAGATAGAAATTTTTTATTTTTTTTTATATGAGATAGCGCTTCAACTTGTTGCAATTTACTGGATTCACAAATTCGTTGCCGTCTAGAACTGAGATTTTGACGGGCCCTTTATTGAGACTCTTCTTTACTACATATGGTCCTTCCCAATTTTGTTTAAACATTCCTCGAGCATCCTTATGCATCTTACAAGATTATTTTAAGACCAAATCACCTATTCTCTGGGGTTGATCTTGCCTTTTGACTTTACGATTGTAAGCTCTAGCCATGCATTTTTGGTACAACTATAGATTCTCCAACACAGTTAATCACTTCTCGTTGATTAAAGTCAATTCTTTGTGCCTTGCCTTCACCCATTCATATTCAAGAAGTCTTGCTTTGAGGGCTACGTGCAAAGACTTGATTTTTATTTCAACGGGTAACACTGCCTCCATCCCATAGACAAGAGAAAAAGGAGTATGACCTATAGGATTTTTTATGATGGTTTTGTATCCCCACAAGTCATAAGGTAAATAGTCGGCCCAATCTCGGTAATTGGTAATCATTTTGGAGAGGATCTTCTCAATGGCCTTATTAGCTGCTTCTACAGCTCCATTGGCTTGAGAGCGATAGGGTGAAGAGCGATGATGCTCTATTTTGTGTTTCTGAATAAGATTAGTTGTTTCTCCTTGGAATTGTACACCATTATCACTTACTATATGATGAGGAAGGTCATATCTGACGAAGATATGTTGCTGAATGAACTGACCCATTTTCTTAGCTATGATGCTTGTATACGATTTTACTTCAACCCATTTGGAAAAGTAATCGACTTCCACTATGATCAAGCGATGGCCGTTAGTCAAAGATGGTCTTATTTGGTCAATGATATCGATGCCCTAGGCCGAGAATGGCCAAGGTGTCGTCAAATTTTGTAAGGTTATTAGGAGCAAGTGATTCACATCTCTGTATATCTGACAGGCATGGCAAGTCTTTGCCTCTTGAATACATTTAACTAGCATAGTTAACCAGAAGTATCCCATTTTTTGAATTTTCTTAGCCATCATAATGCCATTCATATGTGGACTATAGTCTCCTGAATGTACCTCTTTCATTACCTTCTCTGCTTCTTATTGAGTTAAACATTTTAATAGTAAACCGTCAGATGACCTTTCTCCCTTAATTAGGTAAAAATGCACAGCAAGCTTACTTAGCATATTCCTATCAAAATCTGTGGCTTCAACTGAGAATTCACCGCTTTTAAGGAACTTGACGATGTCAGAGTACTAGGGTTATTCCTTATCCATGACACCTTCTATTGTATGGACATAGTACAGGGATCAGGTTGTTTCTATAACAAGGGGTTTGATTAGCTATCTTTGAGGGCCTTCCCATATAGAGGCTAGAGTGGCCATTGCATCCTCCATCCGATTCTCCTCTCAGGGCATATGACAAAATTTTCATTCACTGAACGTTGTTGCTTTCCTCCATCTAGCCTCTAGGTAAGGCCTGAGGGATTCCTCCTTCAGTTCCCGATCTCCCATGATGTGTTTGATGACCAAAGCTAAATCACCAATAATTTTCACTTTGTTCGCTCTAAGAGTGACCAGAGAAGATATTCCGAATAGGCAGGCTTTATATTCTGCCCTATTATTTGTAGTGAGAAATTCTACTCGCTTTGATAGAGGTATGAGCACTCCTTCTGGTGTAATGATGATAACTCCCAAGCCATCTGCTCACTTTTTAACAGCACCATCGAAGAACATGGTCCATTTTTTAGAGTTTTTTGTAGTTGCTATAAAACATTCATCAGGGAATTCCAGGTTTTCTAGTTCTCCTTCCTTGAGTGGTTGATTTGCTAGGAATTTAGCCACTACTCTTCCTTTGATGGTCTTCTTAGTGACATACTCGATATTGAATTCTGACAACAATAAGAGCCACCTTGCCAGTTTTCCGATTAGTGAGGGAGGTAGCACAAATACTTCATCAGATCCACCTTTGCGACCACTTGAATCCAGCAAGACTAGAAGTAATGTCTGAGTTTCTTGGTGAGCCAGACCATGGCGGCACAGGTCTTCTCCACAATGGTATATCGAGTCTCGTACTCTAGTAATTTCTTGCTGAGATAATAAACTACGTGTTCCTTCTTATCTTTATGCTTCTAAACCAGCATGGCTCCGATAGATGTTTCTTCTATTGCCAAATAGAAAATGAGTGGCTTACCGAGAATTGGCAGCTTTAGCATAGGGGGGGTTCATTAGGAAGGCTTTGATCTTGTCAAAGGCTTCTTGACATTGGTCATTCTATTCTATTGGTTACTAATTCCTCAAGAGCTTGAAGATAGGCTCGCACATGGTGGTTAATCATGCTATAAAGCTGCTGACGTACTGTATGGACCCCAAGAAGCTCCTCACTTCCTTCTTAGTCTTTGATATGGGCATTTCCCTAATGGCATTGGCTTTATTGGGATCCATCTCTATCCCTCTTTTGCTAACCACATGCCCAAGCAATTTGCCTAATATGATACTAAATAACCACTTCTACGGGCTGAGACGGAGACTGCATTTCTCAATTCTCGTGAGGAATCGCTCTAACACTGTTAGGTGTTCTTCTAGCGTGGTGGATTATACAAGCATGTCATCCATGTAGACTTCCACTTCTTTGTGGATCAAGTCATGTAGTAATGTTGTGAATGCTCGCTGGTAGGTTGCCCCTGCATTCTTGAGTTTGAAAGGCATCACTCTAAAATAATACATTCCCCATTCTGAGATGAATGCAGTTTTGAGCTAGCCTATTACATTCATGAGAATCTGGTGGTAGCCAGAGAACCCATCCATAAAGGAATACATGACCGCTCTCGCCATGCTATCTACCAAAATTCAATGTGTGGCAACTGAAAATCATCCATAGGGGTAGCCTTATTGAAGTACCTGAAGTAGACATAAACTCTGACATCATAATTTTTCTTAGGCATAGGAACTATATTGGATATCCAAGTGGGGTACTCAATAACCTCCATGAAATTAGCCTTGATCTATTTGGATGCTTCTGCTTTGACCTTTTCTGCCCATTCTGGATCCATCCTCCTCATATTTTGCTTTATCGGTCGTATCTTTGGGTCTGTGGAAATCTTGTGTTCGGCAATGTACAGATCAAGTCCCGATATGTCCTCGTGAGACCAAGCGAAGGCTAAAACAAGATTTTTTAGTACTTTTATCAATTCTCTCTCTTGTTCAATGGGCAATTGATTAGAAATGTATACCATTTTTAGATCATCTTCTGTATTTAAGTTAATTACTTTTGTAATATAGTTATTAATGTTAAAGATGCTAGATGAATGCTTGAATGGATGAATGGAATCATAATCAGAAACACAATGCAAATAAGCAAAGTTATTCATGTTATTATCATCATAAAATACATTGTTCATTTTGAACATGTTGGAAATAGAAACAAAAGACCCATCCTGATAGTAGGGTCTAGCTTTACAACAAATAAATCTTCCATGGCAGCTAGCTAAAGTAGAATGTCCGTATCATCTTCCTCTTCTGCCTTTGCCTTGGCCTTGATGGCCTTAAATATATCCATGACGGCCAGGCCTAAGCAACTTCCCTTGTTCCATGCTTCCTTCACTATCTTGACTTGTACTTGGAGGTGTTTGGTTAAAGAGTCAAGTATTTCTTCTTCTTAGCTCAGCTTCCTGATCTTCTTTGTGTGTACTTGTTCACCGAGTTTGGTTTGATCCGAAATTGTCCAAACATTTAGCTGATGAACTACTTTGTTAATCACACAAGTTATAGAGCTTTTACCGTGCTTGCTATAGTTGACCATATCTAAGAAAATCTTAAATCCCGAAACTACCCTCCCCTGGTGGGTAATAGGTTCGAGGGTTCCGTTGTAGGGATTCTCTGATTGCTTCTAAAGGGTAGTCTTGTTAGTGATTCTTTTGATGCCTTTATAGCCTAGTCCCATAGGTTACCATTCTCTTACCCCTATATTGAAAGTCGGCATTCCTTGCTCATGAGCACCTAACCCTTTTTCGACAGTGTGGTGTTTCTGCATGTAACCTTGAATCCAGGGGCCCCAATGGACTTCTGGTTGTTTTTTTAATCCTTAACTGATAACGGTTGTGGTAAATCCTTTCATATGGCTTTCTTCTATCTTTAGTGTTGCCACCACCGATGCTTCATCAGCCTCTAAAGTGACAATCTTTCTGTGGAATGGAATTTTAATTTTCTGGTGAAGAGTGGATAGAACCCCTCCCAGAGTATGGAACCATGGTCGTCCGAGTAGCATTGAGAAAGAAGCTAGGATGTCTATAACTATAAAAAGCATAATAGACGAAATTTCTCCAATAGTAACTTCGGCTTCAAATGTATTAATGACGATTCTCTTGGAATTGTCATAGGCCTTGATGATTGTCGTGGACCTCTTTAAGTCCCTCTTAGTTAGTCCTAGGATTTGCAGAATACCCTTAGGATAGACATTCAGCGATGAGCCATCGTCAACCATCACACACGGCATGATACATCCAAAAACACACGCCTTTAAGTAAAGAGCCTTACTGTGGTGAATTCCCTCATTGGGTAAATCCGAGCTTGAGAAAATAATATCGGGTATAATAGTGCTGGTCTTATTATTAAGTAGCACACAAACTTGTTACAGCAATGCCAGGGGAGATGTTTCAATTTCCATCAGCTTTTTCACGTCGGTGAGCCTATGATCTTGGGAACTAAGGAGAAGGCCCCAAATGCTCATCTTAGCAGTGGTGGCCTTTAGCTGGTCCATAATCGGACTTTCTATCTATTCCGAGGACTTAACAAAAGTAAGGGGTGCTGGTGGCTCCGTTCTTGGCACAGCAGGGGCCACTAACCCACTGATTTTCCCTCTTTGGTGACAGGACTGACAAACTGGGTAGGCGAGTTTGTTATTTTGAAGACTTCAAACTCATCAAAATCTTCATCAAGTGGTATTTCTCCCAATTAAATTGGCTTGTTCATGGAAGATGGTGCTTTGGTTGTAAGGGGCCACTGCATGAAGGGGACTTTTTTAGGCTATCTTTCTAGGACAATGGGCTTCTCCTATAGGATTTGGCATAGAATAGGGTTGGAGTCTTGCCCAATCATGTGAATGGATGAGAAAGCTCCGTCAGTTGGATACTGACCATTTTTATATATGACTGATTCTTCTGAATCATCAGAGTGCTTATTCATGTACCAAAGATATTCCTTGGAGGATTTCATTGATGTCGGGCAGATTACGTTAGTTACTTTCCATTCCTAATATAACAACGGGTTTTCATGTTTATCCAGCTCAGGAGTTGTACCCTCTAGCGGATCTTTCCAAGTGAAGTAATCGATGAATTGTCTAGCCAGCGTATTCTAAAATGACTTTTGGCAAAATGTTAGCCCTTCATACCAGACGATCGCTATCTCGCAGAGAGTCAAGCAGAACCTTTTTGGCCAATGGGTATAGTGAATGTATCCATCATTCATCATTTGCATGAATTCACGAATATGAGGGTGTAGCCTTGTGTTTCCATTGTAGAATATGGGATAAACTTCCATCAAGTCTTGACCTCAGATTCAATAACTAACACAAGCTAATTCATTTTCTGCACGGATTCTCTCCATGATGTACCCCTGAGAAGGTTCTTGCCCCTCATCTCAGATTATATTAATGAAGTACTCACTGCCTGAGTTGAAGTCTATAAAGTCTCCTGAATCATCACTTTTTACGGACCACAGGGCACCCGGGGAGTCGTGTTCTAAAGATGAGGCATAGCTCTTAGCACCATCATAGTCGACCATCATGCCATTAGAGAAAGGCGCCTCGTATTCGAAATCCCCTAGCAAGTAGTTTAGCTCATCATCTAAAAAGATCTCTGGTTCGTACCCCAGATTATCCACTTCACTTTCATCTTCAGGATCTGATTAGTCGGAGTCCTTGAATTCTTCTACTTGTTCATCTGAATCATCGAAAGGTTATGGTTTGAAGACATAATTTGGCGTGTGTTGAATTGGTATATCATTATCAAATCCTTCCTCAGGGTCTTCCTCAGGATCTTCCTTAGGGTCTTCCACTATTGCATTTGTTACTGCATTCACTCTGACCTCAACTTCTACAACTCCTATAATAGTTGTGTGAAGGTCAGAGATCATGCCTTGCATACTAGAGAATGTCTACTCTACACGGGCACCGTATGTTGTAATTTTCACACAGACCCCTTAAAATGGGTCACATAGCTTAATGTTCACTTGGTTTCTATGGTTCATTTCTGACGCTATATTTGTACAAAGTTCGGCAAATGGGTCTTGTGTTACCTCATTCAGGTTAATGTCAAGACACCTCTGCTAGTCCTCATGATTGTTTGAAGCTTGTTCAGGATCATATAGCTCTTGATTTCCTGGGTATGCCATCCCAAAAGAGCTTCCCAATTCAAATAGATACGTCCCAACATTGTTAGGACTCATGTAATCTAGGGGAGTATACATGGGGGCTGTGGAGGAGGAATATCATGCCAACTAGCGTTATGTTTATCTACTTGAGGCACCAACCACCAGCAAATTGCATACGGGTGTGACTGAGAAGCCATGAAGTAGTGGAGGAAAGATCTCCCATATAGTACCAATTCTAGTATGCTTTCAGTGGCATTTCATTATACCAATCCATAGTTGGACCTTCTAAGAAATGGAGGAATATAAATGCAAAACCCATCATAGCAATCTCTTGTTTGTTCATAAATCGGACGAATTATTCTACATGCTCATTCAGGTCAAAATCTCCGTAGAATATGAAGTGTTGTGGCACTCAATACTGGTCTAGTTGTTAGTGGGTGAACTTTTTTTTAAATGGGTCCTTTCTAGTCATCGATTGGATTGGCACGGCCAACACGGGACTCCCAAGTTTTAATGCGGGGAATCTCTGCTAGAGCCCAGGGCTCGTTGTATGTATGAACATACTTGGCATTTCTAACTGGACAAAGGGGTCGAGGACTCCTTTAGGGATTAGCCTTTTTATTGCGGGAGCAGGGTCCCTATTTTATACAATATTAGAGTCGCCACTTGGACCAGCTCTTTTGAGAAATTGGTGGTATAGCTGATCCGAGCATGATTCCTATACCGATGAAAGAGAGATTCTAGTTCCAGATTAAATAGTTACTTACCAATTGAATTTGGATAAATGATATTTTTATTATGAAAAATCTTGCATTATTTTAACAAGCAAAAGGAATGAGTTAGGGAGATACGACCTTTACGGGCCTAGTCCTTGGAATGTGGGCCCGACATGACTTGGATTGCCTCATGAGGTGGTTAAGAATGCATGTTTAAAAATAACATTTTGACCCTCAGTTACCTTTTGTTTGTTGCAGGATGACTAGAACGCCTGGTACTGACTAGGACTGCATTTGCTTTGGAATTCTTTAAGATTT
The DNA here is from genome assembly GCA_947683365.1 of Euphorbia pulcherrima. Lineage (NCBI taxonomy): Eukaryota > Viridiplantae > Streptophyta > Magnoliopsida > Malpighiales > Euphorbiaceae > Euphorbia > Euphorbia pulcherrima. Next base: position 3,480,834 of record CANTUS010000008.1, read on the forward strand.
TTATGGAGATAACCTTGAGGAATTTTGTAGTGGGTTTATTTGAGTGATTGGGAATGAGTGGGTAGCTTTTTAGCTAAAAGCTATTTTAGGGAAGGGTGTCTATACCTTGGTATAGTTTTGGGATATTTTTTGCATAGGCTTGATACTATGAGGGATTTTAAGGAGAGAACTGCTCGAATTTTTGCTTATGCTTGCTATTTCTGTTGATTCCTTTTTTATCGTTGTTCTAGAAATGTTGGGAGCAATTTCCTTTTATAGAAATTTTGGCAGCGTCGATCTATACATATGGCAGCGTCGATCAACACAATAGGTGTTAGAATAGCTTTGCTGAGTCATTAGGTCTAGATTCCCCTATAAGTGTCAATCGACACAATAGGGAAGCGTTGATCGATGCAATTTGGGTGGTGATAACCTTGCTGAGTCATGGTTGTAGGTTTGATGAGTTAGTAGAGAAATTACACATGGCAGAGTCGATCATCGCAATATATAGCATCGATCGATGCAATTTGGGTTGTAATCATAATCCTATTTCCTCATAGGGGTTTGTAGTTTGGGTGAAATGTGGTCCTTTGTCAGTACTGGCTTGCCATCTCCTAAAAAGGACTTGGACATCATTAGGCCTGGGATGGAACGTGGCTGCAGGCTGCCCCTCGTGTACAACAACTTATACCACGGAGGTAAAGTTTTTGCATACGCGAAGTGAGCGCGGTGAGTAAAAAGTGCCCGTGATTTTGCGGGAATTTAGTCAACATTATTTGATCTACCAAAACTTTTTTAAAAAAATATATTTTCCTCTTCAATCAATTAATGTTTGATAGGTTTTGAAAACTTTTTTGGAAAATCATTCGGATTCCCGCGGTGTATCGTTTGAAACTTTTGTATCGGGTCTACTAGTATTTTAGAAAATGATTTTCATGATGGAAAATGCATTTTTCAAAATTAGGACTCAATTAGCACTACAATTTTATCCTGGAAAGGCAGAAAAATGGTCATTTTTTAAATATGCGCCGATCAACATATAGGGGTTGTGTCGATCGACGTAACCCTTTAAATTCCGAATATTTGAATTCTAGTGGTTGCAGACATTAAAAGGCATGTCAAGGATTACGTCGATCGATATATAGGGATTGCATCGATCAACGCAATTGGGAATTATATAAGTCCAACAATTTTTCTACAAGCAGAACACTCCTTATACTACAATTCCTCCTTTCTGCATTTTCTTTTTAAAACAGAGGCAATGTTGGGGCTTCTTGCACTTTCTTTCCTCCTGATCTTTATTCGGCTTTTGTCTATTTATGATGTGGATGAAAATTATGACATCTAGAGACCAAACCCATGCTCCTACATTGATGATAGTGGTAGATATTCACAGGGAGGATGGTCCAAATCCTTTTTTAGGCACGGAAGATAATTATGGGCTTCCCGTGAGGTAGATATTCTATGATATAGGTAGAGGCACTGTTATCCCTCTCGTTCTCAAGCCCGAGTGTCACCTCTCTCATGTTCCGGTAAATTCCTATCTCTCCTTCTCAATCTTTCTAGAATTGGCACGCTTTTTATGATATATGTTCTGTTAATTATGTTGTTAGTCTTGTATCACTATAAACTACCTACATAACATTCTGTAACTTCTAGATTTTTAGGCTTAGCATCAATCGATGCTTCTAATTCTTCAGGATGCATCGATCAATGCTCCTTAGTGTCTATCAATGCACCTTAGTGTTGATCGACACTCGTGTTCCCGAAAGCTTGTTTTTTCACGATTTTAAGTGTTCTAGAGCTTTCTATAGTTTGTGAAATAATCTGTGATGTCATGTTGTGCATATCATGCTGATGTTTTTACAAAATTTGGGAACTTTTTTAGGGTAACTTAATGACTATAAGCCTTGTGATGCCTTAGGAATTCTGGTACTTGATCATATCTTAGTAACTATAAGCTTGCTTTAGATATTTGTGCTTAATGGCTATAAGCATGACTTTGATGACGGTTTTACACTTAATAACTATAAGGTACAATTTTTTAGGTAGCTTAGTGGATTTTTGCTCAATAACTATAAGCGAGTATTTTTTATAAATGCAGGTGACTTATGCTTGATAACTATAAGCATGACTTTAGGTAGGAAATTTTTAGATGATTAATTACTATAAGCAACCTTTTGATCTTATTCCTATTTGTATTTGCTTTACCGAAAGTTAACCATTGGGGCACGGGCAACTTCTTGGATCATGTCACTTGGTAGGGAGTCATTTCTCCTAAAGTGAAGAGGATTCTGGAGGACTTGGGCTTTAACGAATTCATTGAGAGATTCATTCTGGAGAAGCTTGTTCGATATTCTCTTGCGGTCTTGCCGTCAATTTTAAAGCGGTGGTCAGATTCAACCCACACTTTTCATTTGCCATGTGTGGAGTACACCATTATGCCGCTAGACTTTGCTGCTATTATGGGTCTGCGCTTTGTTGGGGAAATTATTCATTTCAACTATGCCATGAACATGGGCAACTATAATCCTGCACTCATGCTGAAATTGTTACGGTTTACTAGTGCTAGCAAGGAAATTCCTGCTAATAACTTGTATACTTTTTGGTCGTCCCTTAGGAATAGGGCCCCTGAGGGTGCCGAAGCTTGAGAGCAGTGTGCCCATTCTTTTATGCTATATGCCCTGACTAATACCTTATTTCCTGTCGGCAACTCACCCTCAAATTGAATCTTTTGGGCTCTTTATTGAATTTGGGGAAGTTAAGGAGATGGCTTAGGGTAGAGCTGCAATGGGACAGCTGTACTTGGCCCTGGATCACTGTTCTAGGAAGCGTACTTTGGAGCTGAAATCTTTGAAACTCATTCTTGAGGCAATTTGAGAAATATTTTACATATGTGTTCGCGACATGTGTTGACTTTTGTTTCATTTTCTCCCAGATTTGGGGCTTCGAGAAACGGATCCTCCCCTGGCCAAAGAAGGCTGTGATCTGAAAAGATATTTCTTACTTCCCTCGTCTCCCGGCTTGGTTGGTGACCTGGGGGAAGTTGGATGCTACCAAAGCTAAAAGAAGGATTAGGAATCTTACTTTTAATGAAGTAAGTCTTGCAATGTTTCAAGTTTTCTTTCTTTCATGTAGTGTTTACTGATGACGCACATGTTCGCAAATCATTCATACACCGTGGGGGGATACTTCTGGCTGGAACAAGGTTATGGCAGCTATTGGGGAGTTGGTGCCAAAGCGGCTAATCATGGTCAGTCCTTCCTCTCTCGGGTGGTATTTAGGGGAAATGAAGGTTTAATGAGATACACCTCCGAAGGAGAGACTAGTGCCGCTTGGGCTCCCGAGGTGGCTATTCTGGCCTTAGTTGGCTGAGAGTCTTGATATTCTAAAAGGGGGTGGTGAGACTGTTGAGATGTTTGGCGAGGCTGGCCTGTATCCTGACTTTGTGGTTGAGTGTTTTCTTGGCTGGCCTTCGGAGGACCACACGGTATCTCAGGGGTGCGTCTTGCTCTCTCCCTTTTATTTATTTATTTACTTTTTCTGAGTGCTAATCCCTTTCATTCTGCCAGGAAAAAGGGCAAGGTGTCCACATACGTCATGTGATGCCCCCTCCCACATTATGGGACATCGAGATTATCAGGTTCCCATGGGGTTATACATTTATCAACCCGACCTGTCGCTCTACTTTCCTCCCTTTAATGCGGATGACTCGATTAGGGTGGATATGACTTTTAGGCCTCTCCATGCGACTCATATGAGTTTATTATGCATGTCGCTATTATCCTTAGCTTATGCTAAAGTGATTTACTTTTCTTGTCAGCTGCCAAGAGAAGATAGCGAAAGGGATGAGCGTCTGCTCTTTGACTTCCAGAATATCATGCTGGGGAACAACTTTGCGATGGTGGTAAGATCAGACAAGTTTATTCATTCCTTCTTTTAGTAGATACGCATGGATGAGCGCTTAAATGTGCGTGAGATATTTGTAGGGTAGGATTCAAGCACTGAATGCAGAACTAGACCAACTTAGAGTTAGTTATAGGGCGCCTCCACCGACAGAGGCTTTAGGCTATAGCCAGTATGGGTAGGCTCATTTGGTGTCACATGCCCAGCATCCGGCTGGTTATAGAGCGCAGGGTTACATGCCCGGTTATTCGGCTATGAGTGGTCGAACATTTTTGTGGAATGGGTGAGCACGCAGAGTGCAGTGCGTTGGGCGCGTTTTGGTTTGGTTTAAGAAAATCCGATTCGCTTAAATGCGTGTGCTCTTTTATAATAAAACGGTTGTTTTATTAAAGAGAAAATTATTTTATTCTTTTCACATAAACTTAGTGAGTGTGAAAAAGGTGGCCTTTAAAAGCAAAAAATATGATTATATTGAGAAATATATTTGCACATTTTATTGAGAAAATATATTTTTAAAATAAAATAATTTTACTTTATTTAAAAATAAAATAGAGTCGCCACCCGATTCAGCTCTTACTGGAATTGTGGTATACTGATCCAGGATGGGATTTTTATAATGAAAAGAAAATGAGATTCTGAGTTCGGACATGATAGTTACTCATATTGTTCAAATTGTTTGGATTAATTTTGGAATTTTTGGAATTTGTAGTAATTTTTGCATTACAAAGGCTTTATTTAAGAAATAAATTCAAGAAATAAAATGAGCATTATAACGGTTTAATAAATAGATATTTGCTACCGAAATTTTGATAGAGCAATGGCAGCGTTTGGGTTTTAGCCTGGAAACATGGATAGAGTTTCCTCATATTCTGGATGTTTATCCGTACCTGCGAGCTTATTTACACATATTATAGTTTAAGTGGCTCCAGTGGCTCACTTAACCATATAAATGGAAATGCAATATACGATAATAATATAACAAAAATGGATTGAATTAATTTTAAAGTTGGGCTTAGAGCCAAATACCCTCGGTTACCTTTTTATCTGTTCAGGATGACTTAAGAGCCGGTACGGGACTGAAGTTGTCAAAGAGAAGAATGTGGTTTGGTTGGAAAATAGATTCAACCCAAGGTATGGCTAAAAGCTTGGATTATTTCTATAGAAAATGTGGGATTCTAGAGAGATTGAGTCGTTTTTAGTCTAAAGATCACTGTGAGATCTCGATCTAAAAAGATAGAAAATTGAGTTTATACCTAGTGTACGCGATAAAGCTTAGATTTTGAAGTGTTTTGGCAGAGTTTCGGGGCTTTAGGGACTCCCGGAACTGAAAAAGGATACAAAGGCAATTTTGGAAATTTACAAAAATTTTCATCTCCCTTGAAATGGGGGGGACCCCGTATTTATAGTAGGGTAGTAATTAGCTAGCGGGCTAATTACCTATATGACAAGATTTTATGGGATCTAATGTAAAATCTTGCCAGATCTAGGTAAGATTTAATTTTTTTTACTGTAGATAGGTAATTACCGGATGTGAGGATTGTCTATGTTTGACCAAATTTTGACTTTTTGATTTTTCAGTAGAAAATGCTAAATCGGGGCTTCCTTGGAATGTGGATTTTTGAATTTTGGATTTTGGATGACAATTTGGTCCCTTTTTGGCTCATTTGTCTGATCGCTAAACGAAATAGGCATTATTCCTCATTGGGTCGAGCAGACTGTGCTAACAGTTTGCCCCTCGCATACAAAATTTTTACCGTGGAGGTAAAGTTGCACGTACGCGGATGAGCTACTGTAAAACTAGTGTTCTTGTGTGCTAAGGACATGAAAACTTTTTAGAAAGAATCAACATTTCTTAATCAATAGTTTTGAAAAACAAAAATTTTTGCCCCTTCTATTAAGAATGTTGATGAAAATCTTTAAACAAAATCCATTGGGGAGTAAATGTAAAAAGAAAAGATGTTGGGGATATAAGAAAAGACAGGTTGGAAAAACTTCATGTCCTTAACGGTGCACAGAAAATTTTGGTCCACCCATTTTAGAACATGGTTTTGCATAATGCAGAAGATAAGTGAAGGGTCATAACTTACCTATGTTGTTGCATCCATTGATCAGTTTTCTCATCAGCGAGGATGTCAATGTCAGCTATGTCTTAATCAGTTTTCTCATCGAGGAGGATGGCACTGTCAGCCACGTCTTGATCAATTTTCTCTGCTGAGGAAATGTCAAATATGGTGATTAATCTCTCGTCCTAGAGGAGTATTATCGACTATCATCGGGCATTTCTCTCTTTAGGGAGTGCTGCACTATCTGTAACTGTCGAGCAGTTTTCTCACTAGGGAGTGTGGCACTGTCCGCCATCATTGAGCAGTTTGTCTCACCATCAACTTGAGCACTGTCTGCCATTATTTAGCAGTTTGTCTCACCATCAAGTTGGGTACTATCTACCACCATTGAGCAGTTTATCTCACCATTGAGTTGGGCACTGTCCGCCACCACTAAGCAGTTTATCTCGCCATCAAGTTGCACACTGTCTACCACTATTGAGCAGTTTATCTCACCATCACGTTGGGCACTGTCTACCACTATTGACCAGTCTATCTCACCATCAAGTTGGGCACTGTCTCACCACCATTGAGCAGTTTATCTCACCAATAAGTTAGGCATTATCTGCCACCATTGAGCAGTTTATCTCACCATCAAGTTGGGTACGATCTACCACCATTTAGTAGTTTATCTCACTATCAAGTTAGGGACTATCCGTCATCGTTGAGCAGTTTGTCTCACCATCGAGTTGCGTACTATCTACCACCATTGAGTAGTTTATCTCACCATCAATTTGGGCACTGTCTCGCCACCATTGAGCAGTTTGTCTCACCATCGAGTTGGGCACTATCTGGCCACCATTGAGCAGTTTGTCTCACCATCGAGTTGGGCACTGTCTGCCACCATTGAGTAGTTTGTCTCACCATCGAGTTGGGCACTATCTTGCCACCGTTGAATAATTTTCCTCACCATCAAGTTAATCAGTGTCTTTCCACCATTGAATAGTTTTTCTCACCATCAACTTGGGGACTGTCTTGCCACCTTTGAGCAGTTTATCTTACCATCGAGTTGGGCACTGTCTTGCCACTATTGAGCAATTTATCTCACTATCAAGTTGGGTACTATCTACCACCATTGAGCAATTTATCTCACCATCAAGTTGGCCATTGTCCGCCACCATTAAGCACTTTATCTTACCATCGAGTTGGGAAATATTTACCGCCGTTGAGCAGTTTATCTCACCATTGAGTTGGGCACTGTCTGCCACCATTGAGCAGTTTGTCTGACCATCTAGTTAGGCACTATCTGCCATTATTGAGTAGTTTTCTCACCATTGAGTTGGGCACTGTCTGCCACCATGGATTTGCTAATGAGATTTCTTGTAAAATACAAGCTGATATGGCACTGCATGTTGGAAGCACACTATATGACACTACAAAACTTAATACTACTTGACTTAAAATGATGTTGCATGTTATTCAAATAAATCAACATGACACTGCATGTCATCAACATAATTCATGAAGCTCTCGCCGGATCTAAGGTTTAGCTATAATGTGTCGGGGTAAAGATCTCACTGGATTAAAGGTTTGGGTATTATTTGCCGGGATAAAGATCTCACTAGATCAAAGGTTCGACTATGATGTGCCAGGTGAAGATCTCACTAGATTAAAGGTTCGGCTATGATGTGCTAGGGCAAAGATCTCACTAGATCAAGACGATAAAGCTTAGTCTTTTGGAAGAGTTTTATGCATTCTTGTTTAATGATGCATGTGATGTAGTACATTTACCTATGTATGATGAGTTATGCAAGTTCATGATGCATTAAGTTGGCATTTGCCCCTATTTAAATTGGGAGATGCATCACTCAGTATCTATACCCTACTGAGGAAATGTCGAATGTGGTGATCAGCCTTCTCATCTGGGAGGAAGTACTGTCAAATAGAGTGATCAGTTCTCTTTATTGGAAGGAGAGTTGTTGAATTTGGTGATCAGTTCTCTCTACTGAGAGGAGAACTGACAAATTTGGTGATCAGTTCTCTCTATTGGGAGGAGAACTATCGAATTTTGTTTTAAATGATTGATTTGTTATCTCTGTCACTGGGTAGTCAATTTTCTAGTGACTTTAGAGTCTAGAACTATTGTGTTTTGATGTTGAAGCATTTTCTCAGATGCCTCTTGATCTTTGCATTATGTTGCATTTGTTGGTGACTAATAATGTCTACTTGGCGACTTGTTGCCTTTGCACCTATAAATAAGAATATAATGCATAATTCATGATATGTATGTTTATGTAATGCATTTTATCACCATAGGATGGAATCGTGCAGTTGTAAGATAAGGCTTGCTTGGTTATCAATAGTATTATTTTGTATCATTGGCTTCTTGGTTTTTATCATTATCAATGATGATGAAAATTTAATTTTGGGTTGGAGTCCAAGACGTAGGCTTCATATCTTCAAGGGATGAGCTTGTTGTTTTCATTATAGTTGTGTGCGCTTTGCATCCATTACACTCTGATTGTTGGGCTAGCCATGTGCTTGACTATTTGAACAAGGCAAGCTTCCGGGTCCTTCTCAACTCCAATGAATTCCCGAGTTGAAAAACTTTTGCCCCTTATGGTATATAGCATGACACTGAGCAGGCAAACTCCAATTGCTTGGACTAACGAAGATTAGCTTTTATTCTTTTGACTGATCGTGTAAATAGTATGGCATGCATCGGCAGTTCTCAGAATTCTTGTGTAGCTGAGTGCAAGAAGATTGTCTTCTCACATTTTGGAGATGTGGAAGATTTATATGCTCATGTTGATGAAGAATATTGCTCCTTTGCGAAGGCTTTGGATTGAGTGACTGTGCTTATTGTCATTTGGTGAGTCATTGCGATAAATGACTTTAATTGTGCTTGCATGTAGAGGTTATGCCCTAATTTTTGCCTGAACCGAAGCACAGTGGGCTTTCTATTTTTTTCTTTTCTTTTTTTTGCCTTAATTTTTGCATAAACCGCCTTTTCAGGTTTTCGATTTATCGGGTCGCTTTAACTTATGCCTGGACCGCCCTTTTAGGTTTTCAATCCAGCAGGTTCTTCTTTTGAATTTTCTTCTTTTTTACGCATGCACTGTATGAATAAGAGCGCTTACACGAATGTTTCTTTTAATAATTATGTGTATTCATTAAGTGCAGACATTTAATAATTCAGCAAAACGACACTTCAGTCAAAGAAATATTTTTAGGCATAAAAGTTTGGTATATATTCCCAAGAACTTTTGCCCTTTATCAACGGTCCTTTTCAGATTTTACCAACTGAATTCTCTCTTTCTTTTGTCTTTATTTTTGCCTAAAATCCCTCACTAGCTTTTAGCAGACACATTTTTTTTAATTGATGTGGTATTGCCTGAGCCTATCTTTGTTCAAGGGATTCATGAACTCATTTCCTATAATGTACCCGATGTGTAGGATTTCTTTCGTGAGAATCTGCTTTCACCATGGGGGGTCTCTTGGGTTTGAATTTGCCCCTAGCATCATCATGCACTACTTTCATTTGATTTAGGATCAGTTCTCTTGAGTTTGACTTTCTCAGTTATTTTTATTGTCCTCGTCATCCTTTATTGATGCATCTTTACGTGACTCGACTTTGACCTATTCATTTGGTTCATGATGGCTCCCTTTGGTAGAGGAAGGGTATGTAATTTCAATGATATCATGCCTCAGGTTGAGACATTTTAGAACATTTGTTCGGAGACATTCCATTTGCTAGATATTTCTGGCTGATTTTACTTTATTCGTGTGTGTTCTACAAGATCCTTATCGACCTTCATGCTTCTTATCGAGTAGCACACCGTAAGGAAAAGCAAACCTTCAGAGATTAGTCCCATCCTTTGATGATTTGGTTTTCATCATGATTATGTTGTTGATGAGGTCCTTTCTACATCGTGCTAGAGTTGCTTGGGAGTCTGCCATTTGATTTTTCTCATGTGGCACATAGTAGATTTCATCTAGATTGCTTTGAGGCATGGTTCGAGTTATTTTCTTTCTTGATTCTGTCTAGTGACTTATCTGTTAACTTTAGGAGATTCTTTGATGATCTTTTCTTCATTTGCCACTACAAGTAGTAAGGACATTCCATTGATTGGACATGCTTGATTCAACCAAGCAAAGGCAGCCACATGTTTTTTATTTCTTTTTTTTTTTTTTTTTTTGAGGAGTCAAGTTATTTGAAATATATGCCATTTTTGGGTTTGTAAAATGTGCCTAAATTTATTTCTTTAATTGGAGCGTCATGAATGTTGAATATGTCAAATGTATGCTGGAATGAATACACGAAATCATTATCAGAAACATTACATATGCAAGCAGATTTATTCAAAATATTATATGTTACATTGTTTAGTTTGAAAGCACTAGAGATAAAAGCAAAAGAGCAATCTTCATTATTTAGTGTAGCTCCCACTTCTTCTGAGCAGCTGCTGCCTACCATACTATTCCTAATTCAAGATTTCATTTTGGTCTTCCAGAGTTTCTTCATCTGAATGATATTCGCACTCTGGGTCCTCAAGATCGAGTTGTTCATATTCTGCGCTATCATTTTGCATCATCTCATAGGGCTCGTCTTCATTCAGCTAATCTTCTTCATCATACTTCTCCGGCTTTTTGGCATAATCTAACACATCATTGAAGGTTTCAAATCTCTCCATTCTCATTTCATCTTTGTACCTTTGACTGGAACCCTCCACTAGTTTTATAATTAAGGCTTCATGGTCAAGTGCCCCACTTACTAGCACTCGGACTGCCATCCACCTTAGATAATAAGCTTCAAAGGATTCATTCGGGAATTGGCTTACACCTTCAAGGTCTTGGAGAGTAGTCTTAATCTTCACATTAAATTTAAAGTTCTAAATGAAAGCTGAGCAGAGCAACTTCCATTATGACTTGACATTGGTCGGTATTCTTATATACCAATCAGTCGTTGACCCATGGAGAGTGGTCTGGAAGAGATTGATAATATAAACTTTAGGAACTCTCATGCTTGTCATGACTCTAAGGTAACCTTCAACATGGGTTGTTGGTGAACTAGTTCCATCATATGGTGGGATGTAGGGTATCACAAAGTTAGTAGGTAAGGGCTCTATTATAGGGAGAGCAAACTTTTCTATGTCCATGTATTGGTCAGTAGATAGGCTCATAATCTTCTCAACTTTTGGCATCATGGCCTCCAATCTGGCCATCTTAGCTCTTAGTTCAGTCAATTTAGCTTCTTTTTGCTCCATCTTTTTAGAGTTAGATGCATTCAGGCTCTCTAAAGTGTTTCAGAATTCTTGAGTGCCCATAATCCTCATAAGGGACAGCTTAATAGCATCATCATCTGCCATAGTTTCTTTAGGCTAGAGCGACTCAATTATTGATTGGGTTTCTAACTCTTCAGGTATATGATACATGCCTTAGTCTAATTTTACCTCGTTTCCCTCCCTTTTAAAAAAATAAAATTAGGGACTCCCATGTTTCATGGGTCCTAATGGTTTTTCTAATGACTTAATGAATGGATTAATGAATTAATGAATGTGCAAATGAATGAATGAAAGGATATGACCAAATAAAAGGGGGTAGGGTCCATGCCAATTATTCGAGGGGCAATCGGCAAGGGGAGTCCATATTATTCATGGAATATCACAAATGCGTGGTTTGAAGACTAAGGGTTTAAGTCAGATTAAACTCAATAGCCGAGGGTGAGTTGACTCACTGGTCACAAGTGGGCTTACTCTATGGTCCGAGTTGAGTTGACTCGCTGGTCACTCGAAAAGGGTTGACCCATTAGTCTAAGGGTGAGCTGACTCGCTGTTTACTCAAAAAGGGGTTGACTCATTAGTCCAAGGCTGAGCTGACTCACCAGTCACTCAAAAAGGGTTGACTCATTGGTCCAAGGGTGAGCTGACTCACTAGTCACTCGAAAAGGGGTTTTAACTCATTGGTCCAAGGGGTGAGCTGACACTAGGGTCACTTAAAGGATTTTGACTCATTGGTTCAAGGGGTGAGCTGACACTAAGGTCACTCAGAGGGTTTTAACTCATTGGTCTAAGGGGTGAGCTGACACTAGGGTCACTCAAAGGGTTTGTAACTTTTAGCTCGTGGTTTGAGCCTAGGTGGACTCACTATTTTTGGTTTATTCTGGCTCATAGGTTGAGCCTAGGTGGACTCACTGGTCTCGGTTTATTTTGGCTCACGGGTTGAGCCTAGGTAGACTCACTAGTCTCGATTTATTTTGGCTCACGGGGTGAGCCTAGGTGGACTCACTAGTCTCGGTTGTTTTGACTCATGGGCTAAGCCTAGGTGGACTCACTAGTCTTAGTTATTTTGGGTTACGGGGTAAGCCTAAGTGGACTCACTGGTCTCGATTATTTTGGCTCACGGGATGAGGCTAGGTGGACTCACTGGTCTCGATTAATGAAATGGTATGGCACACGTTAATGTCATGGCTGCACAAAGATGTGGTTACTTTTCACATAATCCTGATGTACTATGTTGTTCATTTTTAGTTTATTTATATTTAATAAACCTGCATAGGTAGCAAACTGTTAGATTGCGCCTACCGCCCTTTTAACTTCATTAGGTTACTCCACTTTAAAGCTAACGGGGGACTTAGCAAAGTCTGCTCACGTACACTCAAGGTTTTTGGGTAAACCTATGGGGAAGTGTCTATGGTTCATCTATATGTGGGTTTCGGTCTCAGGATTGGGTGCGATTTGGGGCACCCTAGGCCTTTGTGTACCGAGTCCCAGTGGCTCTAAGCAAACCAAAGAAACTTTTCCACATATAATATATATAGGTAGTCTTGCCCTTAAGCAAGCAAGGTCCTCGTACGTTATGCAAGGGGTGTGATCAGATCCATACCCCTCAAGCCCTAAGCGAACTTGGAGATACTTCACCAAAAGACACCCATGCAGTCCCAAAATTTGTGTAATGTAGAAGTTATCACAAATTCCTTAGTTCCAAAATTTAATTTGAACAATATTTTAATTATCATGTCAAAAAGAATTTTTACAAAAATTGGTTTTTATAAAAAATTAAAATTATTCCCCAGCGGAGTCGCCACTGTGAGTAGGCGGACATTTTCGTGGAATGGGTGTGCACGCAGAGTGCGGTGCGCGAGGCGCATTTTGGTTTAGTTTGAGAAAATCCAGTTTGCTTAAATACGTGTGCTCTTTTATAATAAAACTTTTGTTTTATTCAAGAGGAAATTATTGTATTATTTTCACATAAACTTATTGAGTGTGAAAACGTGGCCCTTTACAAGCCAAAAATGTGACTATATTGAGAAATATATTTGCACATTTTATTAAGAAAAGATAATTTTAAAATAAAGCATTTTTACTTTATTTAAAAATAAAATAGATTCGCCACCCGGTTCAGCTCCACCGGGAATTGTGGTATACTGATCTAGGATGGGATTTTTATACCGAAAAGAAAATGAGATTCAAAGTTCGGACATGATAGTTACTCATGTTGTTCAAATTGTTTGGATTAATTTTGGAATTTTGGGATTTGGAGTAATTTTTGCATTACAACGGCTTTATTTAAGAAATAAATTCAAGAAATAAAACGGGCATTATAACGGCTTAATAAATAGATATTTGCTACCGAAATTTCGGCAGTGTTTGGGTTTTGGACCGAAAACTCGGATAGGGTTTCCTCACATTCTGGATGTTTATCCGTACCTGCGAGCTTATTTACACATATTATAGTTTAAGTGGCTCCAGTGGCTCACTTAACCATATAAATGGAAATACAATATGCGATAATAATATAATAAAAATGGATTAAAATGAATTTTAAAGTTAGGCTTAGAGTCAATTACCCTTAGTTACCTTTTCACTAGTTTAGGATGACTTGAGAGCCGGTACGGGACCAAAGTTGTCAAAGAGAAGAATGTGGTTTGGTTGGAAAATAGATTTAACCCAAGTTATGGCTATAATCTTGGATTATTTCTGTAGAAAATGCGAGATTCTTGAGAGATTGAGTCATTTTTAGTATGAAGATCACTGTGAGATCTGGATCTAAAAAGACAGAAAATCGATTTTATACCTAGTGTAGGTGATAAAGCTTGGATTAGGAAGTGTTTTGGTAGAGTTTCGAGGCTTTAGGGACTCCCGGAACTGAAAAAGGACACAAAGGTAATTTTGGAAATTTATAAAAAATTCCGTCTCCCTTGAAATCGCGGGGAACCCTGTATTTATAGTTGGGTGGTAATTACCCGGCGGGCTAATTACATAGGTAATTAGCCGACGGGCTAATTACCTATTTGACAAGATTTTACATCAGATCTCGTAAAATCTTGCCAGATCTCGGTAAGATTTGATTTTTTTTACTGTAGATAGGTAATTACCTGGCTGGAGGATTACCTATGTTTGACCAAATTTTCACTTTTTGATTTTTCAGTAGAAAATGCTAAATCGGGGCTTCCGTGGAATGTGGATTTTTGAATTTCGGATTTTAGATGACAATTCGGTCCCTTTTTGGCTCATTTGTCTGATCGCTGAACGAAATAGGCATTATTCCTCATCGAGCCAAGCAGACCGTTCTAACATCAGCCCAAGCTGGTTTCAAAGGGAAGCCTTCTCAGTTTCCGTCGTCTCCATCGTTTGCGCCTGTTCCTCCACTTGTGCAGCCGCTTTAGACCTTACCAGGCCTAGGGACCCAAGCGGATTTTGATGCACCCCTCCACTCGGGCGAATTTAGGATATGATAGTTAGGCCTCAATATTGCATACATATATTTTTTGTTGTGTGCCCTGCATGGCAATTTTATCCAGTACATTTGATGGTTGGATTGGGCGTGTCTTTGCCCCTTCATTATTTCCTTTTTGCAGATTGGTGGGTCCTGTGAGGCCCTATTTTCTTTCGAATAGATGATTTATTTTACTATCTTGACATGTTAGTCTCGTTATTTTATCGCTTTCTCACTGAAAATGAGCCTCTTCTTGTGCAGTTGGTATTGATCTTACGGTCTATCATCGTATTTGTTGAGCGACGATCAAATCGACATGGATAGGTTCAAGACCCAAATGGTGGACTATCCACAGATTTTGAGTCCAGCTGATTGGAATCAGCTCCAAGCTGGGCGCCTTTTCAACACGTGGCACTACTACAATGTCATTCTGGATGATGTGTTTCTGCGAAGCGCCATAAGTTTGTGGGATCCTCTTGACCACATGTTTCACTTCAATAACCAAGAGTTGTGTCCTCTTTATGAAGAGTTCTGTGCCTGATTACAATGTCGCTATGGAGTAGCATGATGTGGATTTCCTAAGACTTTCTGATCGTAGGAGGAGTAGAATCGTGTCTACCCACCCCGAGCAACCTAGATTGATTTTAGGAGTGGCTTCAGAAATATGTTCTTCCATTCCTACCAGTCACCGAAGCTGGGTACCTCTCATGGTCATACTGCTGATGGTAAGTCTTTTGTGTGAGTCTGACAACGGGATCTATAGTCCTCGGTTTGTTTCTGTGATCCAAAAAACTCTAGAGGGATGACCACCCCTGGCCGTGGTCCTAGCTGAGACCTTCATTTACATGGACTCCATTCATCAAGACGAGGACATAATGGTGAGAGGAAGCAGGCTCTTCCTTCAAGTATACTTACCAATCACAACAAGAAATTTAGCATTTTATGACGCACTAAAATTGTCATAAAAATGCATTTTTTCGTCACTATAGATAATTGGTGACGAAAAATCATCGTCGCAGGCTTCGTCATAGTATGTCCGTCGTATTTTGTGTTTGTGACAATTTTCTAAATCATCATCAAAATTATGTTCTAATGTGACAAAATATTGCATGTGTCACTATATTATTTTATTTATATGACGCTTATTTCGTCATATTATTAAAAAAAAATTTCACTTTATAATACCTTTCGTCACTAAAGTTTAAAATTTAAATGACAAATCATGTATTTTGTCATCTAAAATTTCAGCTATTGTGACAAATTCCAAGTTCATATTCAATATATAAACTTTTAATGACATTACATTTGTCATAGATAATGCTTAAATTTGTAACAATAAAATGTAAATTGTCACAATAAAGTATTAATTTGTGACATAATTAAATCATCACTCACTAAATATTGTGGCAATTTTGTTCTTCTGTATTGACTTTTTCATCATCATAGTTTTTAACTTTAATGATAAACTTTTATTGTAATTTAATTGTGACATAAATTATTTTATACCTGATAAAATAGTTTTACAATTGTGACAAAAATTAATGCCATTAACGCAATAATATTGTCATCCAACGATAACATATGATTGGTGACAAACAATTAATTTATATATATTAATATAAAATATATTTCTTACATTCCTATAAGGGAATATGATCATATATCAATAATAAAATTAGAAAAGAAAATAATGTGTTCCAAATAAAAAGTTTAACACAAAAAACAAAAAAAAAGATTTCTGATAACTAAAAGTCAAGATAATCTTCGATATCCTTCATCACATGCATCAACTTGCAGCTTGTAATCGAACAACCTGCATGAAAATTAATAACGATTTAGTTTTATTATAAGATATATAATCAAAACAAGTTTATTTCTTACAAATATTTATTTTATTCATTAATTAGGAAACAATTAAAATTTATCAAAACTCATATGCATAAACGATTTTAATGAGGAAATGTGTTTCTGTCACTTGCTTAATTACTTATTCAATTAAAATCCCTCTCAAGGAGAAAGTTTATTCACTTGTGAAATTTCAAACATCCCCTCTTATAATCAATATCAAGTTTCATGAACATGCAAAAGAAAATATAATTATTTGACAAAAAGAACAAATTAGAAAATGAAAAATATTTCATTGTAAATCAATTAACAACAACTTTAAAAGGAGAAAAAAAACAATTTTTCACTAAGTAATATTGCTATCAAGATATACTACACATATCAAATGTTTTCAAACCCAAGCAAAACCAAGAACTCCATTAACAAGAACCCATCTGAATTATAGTAATTACAACGAGGTATATAAGAAAAATAATGATCAAGATGCATAAACGTACCTAATGTAGTTTTAGTTTGAATCGATTGAGATTGCCAAAGAGAAAAATTAAAGTTGAGTAGCGATATGGAGCAAATCAATATCAATTTCTAATGGAGAATTGAAGTCTTACACTTTTTCAAAATAGCAAAGAAAGAGTGGAGTCTTTGTATGGGTATATATTTATTATAACTTTATGAATATTAATTGATTAATTTAACTTTATCAAGTGAATGATATAATTTAATTTCTCAATTACTTTCTATTATATATAAAAAATTTATTGAATTAGTTGTTAATTAAATTAAGATTTTTTTAAGTAAGTCTACACTAATTAGGATCTTTGGGTACAAATATATTCTTTTCTAATTGTTGATTTATCTTGTTTTGTCATTCTTCCTAATTAGTTATATATTCCTCTTGTGATATTGTTTCTTATTTAGTTGTTTTATAAATAAGAAAAATCGTATATATATATATATATGCGCTATAGTTTACTAGAACTTTTTATTGGAGTTTTATAACTGAGTATCAAAATAATAGAATTTTTTAATTATTCTAATTACTGCACTAAAATTTTAAAACTTCTCTTTTCAAATGTATTTTATAACTTTTCAATGACTACCACGTTATTATATTTTCAAAACATTTCTCTTAATTTTATTAGTATAAGAAATTTAAAAACTATAACCAAAATATATAAAAAATAAGTCTGGTAAAATATATATGAAAAAAAATTAGTGGCATGTTTTTTTAAATGGACATGTACTTGTAAAATATATACATGGTTTTGTATTGTTCACAAAGATACAGTCAGTATAGCTCCCAATACACACTCCAATAATTATTACATTGTTGACATTAATTGTGTGAAATTTTAAATATTGATTGTTAAAATCTAATGAATTTTAGTTACTAAATTCAAGAATTTTTAGAAAGCAAAAATATTTTTAAAACATAATAGTGACATATATATGGCCATGAAGTACAAAATTACCTGACAATATCTACATGTCATCAATTTAAAATACTTGAGTTCGATGAGAGGTGCTAAGCTTACCGAGTGAATTGAGAGAGGAATTTTGTACCAGCTAATTTTCTAGGATCAAGAAGAAGTTTGCAAATGTATGACAAAAAAAGTGTCATGGTCATTATTATTATATAGCTACCGTCAAAAAATACTATAAATAACGAAAATATAATTGTTATTAATTAAAATTATGGTAACATATATTTTATATATCTTCACAATATACAAAAAATTATACATGACAAAATTTAATATCATCACTTTAAAATAAAAGAAATATATGACAAATCAAAATTGTCATTTGTTTAATAATGACATACAAAATTCATCATAAAATATTATATTCATTGACAATATATAATCGCCGCTAGTTATAATAATCATAAATGACAGTTGATATATATCTTCATAATAACACGTTATAATATATGACCAAAAAATTAATAATATCATTAAAAAAAATAAATTATATGACAATATATAATTTATCATATTCTTGCCTATCAAATAATGACGAATATGAAATGTCATAAAAAATATTTTTACCATGACGCTTAAGTTGTCACTAATTAACTTTAAATTGTCATGCTAGATTTTTCCCTCCAAAAATTTTCTATAATTTTTTGCCTCCAAATCAAATAGTGACGATAACTTTTTATCGTCATAAAATTATATAACTAGTGACGAAAGTCTATAATGGAGACAGACTTTAAATTTGTCATAACAAAATAAAAATAATGACGAATTATTAATTATGTCACAATAAAGCTATTTAATGTGACGAAATCATGTGCGTAGCATAAGACCCCGTCATAAAATGCCAAATTTCTTATAGTGAATGGCCCGCTGACGAGTTTACATCATGGCAGATATGGCTGATGGAGCATTTGAAGGTCATCAAAGTACCAGCTGGATTGGCAGATTCCTATGCCCCTAAAGACTTTTTGGGCCAAAGAATGCAACCTAGGTATCGTAGGAATCAACCATCACGCGAATGGGTGTATTTCCTTAGAGGCTAACTAAAAGGGACATTAGGTGGACTTGCCCCTAGTGGAAAATTGATGAGGTGACCACCCGAACTGTTCCCCAGGGCGTTCAGTTGTTGGGCCTGGAGAAGATATTGTACTACTTCCCAGAATGCGTGAGGCGATAACACGACCATCCTCAATCCGTGCCTGAATACATTAATACCCCACCTGTGAGGCCCTGGGGGCCTTTGTGGCTGGCCCACATTCATTCCAGGTGGAAGAGTCGCACATTAGTCGTCAAGAACTACGAGCTACCTTTTAACAAGTTGCTTGATGAGATCTATTTAGGGTGGCTCTCTGCCATCAAGGTAGCGCCAACTAGAGACGATAGGCTGGCAATTTCTCGCCGCTACAGTCATCACGTGGTAGGTCCTAGCCCCTAAGTTATGTTTTTAAGCTTTTATAATAAAGCTTTGACTTTGTTTCAGGAATGGATGCTATGTAGGTGTGCTTCTCTTTAATGTATTTTGTTTTTTCTTACAGTTTTCACTTTTATTGTTCACGACTTTACAAAGATGATGAATTTTCAACATGATTTTCCTCTCTCTCGAACTGGTCTTTTAAATGTAATATGCTTTGAGCTTGTCCCAGTTGACAGGATTTGTGAACTTGTTTCATTCCATAACCATGATCTTTACGCCTCCTTTACTAAGAACTCGTTTCACCATATATGGACCCTCCCAATTTGGATGAAACTTACCTCTGGGGTCAATATGAGTAGCTTTGACCTATTTCAACACAAGGTCACTGGCTTTAAGAGGTGTATCAATCTTCCTTAGCCAGTTATCATAGGCCCCGGCCATTCGTTGTTAGTACATTCTCAGACTATCAAGGGCCTCTAGGTGCCTTTCATCGATGGTGTTAAGCATTTTGTAATATGATCTAGCCCACTCGTCTTCACATAATTTTAGCTTAAGTGCCACAAGGAGTGACTTGACTTCAATTTCCACAGGAAGAACTACTTCCATTTCATACACTAAAGAGAATAGTGTTTACCCTGTTGGGATTTTTACGTTGGTTTGATAGCCCTAGAGAGCATAAGGGAGATGGGCTGCCCAATCTCGATGGGTATCTACCATTTTGGACAGAATCTTTTTTATGGCTTTATTGGTCGCCTCCACTGCCCCATTGGCTTGAGGGTGGTATGGCGATGATCAATGATGTTCAATGTCGTGTCGTTCCTGTAGATATGTGGTTGCTCCATGAAACTGTACTCTTTTATCGGACACTATATGATGAGGCATACTGTATCAGGCAAAGATGTGCTTCTGAATGGACTTTGCCATTTTCTTAGCAGTGATCCCAGTGTAGGATTTAGCTTTAACCCATTTTAAGAAGTAGTCCACAACTACTATGATGAACTTGTGGCTGTTGGTCAAGGATGGTCGGATTTCTCCTATGATGTCGATGCCCCGGGCTAAGAAAGGCCAGGCATGGCTAGATGTTGCAGCTTGATTGGTGGCAAGTGATTGATGTTACCATGAATTTGGCATTCATGGCATTTCTTGACTAGGTGCATACAGTCAGCTATCATGGTTAGCCAGAAGTAACCCATTTATTGTATCTTCTTAACTAACATCACTCTATTCATATGGGGACCACATGTTCCTGCGTATATTTCTTGCATGACCTTGTTAGCTTTTGCTTATCCCAAGCATTTGAGGAGGATTCCGTCGGAGCATATCCAAAATAATTAGCCCCTGATGAGCCTAAAATGAACTGCCAACTTCCGTAGGGTGGTCTTATCGGCGTCCGTAGTTTCTATAGGAAAGGTCCTACTTTCAAGGTACTGAAATATGTCACCGTACCAGGGTTCTTGTTCGGTGGAGATTTGCGTGATTGAAGCAAGATAGCATGGAGCGTGTGCAACTTCCACTATTATTGGTTTCATGCACTGTTGTTCATGGTTTTCCTATATGGAGGCCAAGGTGGCTAGTGACTCTGCCATCTAATTTTCCTCCCTCAACACATGCCGGAATTTGCACTTCCCGAAGAGGGATGCCTTTATCCATACAGATTCAAGGTACGGTCAAAGTGATTCTTCCTTTACTTCTCAATCGCCTATTACTTGCTTGATGAAAAGAGTGGAGCCTCCCATAACTTCTGCTTCTTCTGCCCCTAATGTGAGTAGCAAGCCTAGGCCAAATAGACATGCCTCGTTTTCAGCGCCATTATTATTTATTGGGAACTCTAATCTTTTGGAAAGCGGGATTAGCCCTCTTTGAGGTGATATAATTATGACTCCTAGACAAGCTCCCTTATGGTTTGCCTCCCCGTTAAAGAACATGATCCATCTCCGGGGTTCATTCTCAATGTAATATATTTCCAAAGGTTAATTGGCTAGAAATTCTGACACAACCCTTCCTTTGATCACCTTTCTGGCTATGTACTCGATGTTGAACTCTGATAGGAGTAACAACCATCAGGATAATTTTTCGGCCAAGGAGGGTGCTTGACAAAGGTATTTCATGGGATCTACCTTTGCAACAGCCTAGATTTTATAGGACTAAAAGTAATGTCTGAGCTTCTTGGTTAACCATACCATGATAGCACAGGTTTTCTCAACTATGGTGTACCGGGTTTCGTACTCCAAGAGTTTCTTACTGACGTAATAAATGGCAAGTTCTTTCTTGTCTTCGTGTTCTTATACCAACATCGCCCCTATAGAGGTTTCTTCAATGGCTAGGTACAAGGTAAGAGGTTTACCCAATGTAGGTAATTTCAGTGCCGGTGGGTTAGCCAAGTAGGCCTTGATCTTATTGAAGGCTTCTTAGCATTGCGGATTCCAAACAACCGATTATTGCTTCTTGAGGAGTTTGAATATGGGTTCACAGATAGTGGTCAATCCTGCGATAAACCTGCTGATGTACTATAAGGACTCAAGCAAACTTTAGACTTTTTTTAGTCTTAGGCGGAGGCATATTGAGGATTGCCTTCACCTTGTTGGGATCGATTTCATTGCCTCGTTGGTTGACAATGTGACCTAGAAATTTCTCGGAGGTCACTCCAAAGACATATTTCTTTGGGTTGAGTCATAGATTGTACTTCTTTACCAGGGTGAGGAATCGATTGAGCATAGCCGAGTGCTCTTCGGGGGTTGGCGATTTTACCAGCATATCATACACGTATACTTCGACCTCTTTGTGGTTTAGTACATCTACCCTTTGATAGGTTGCCCCTGCATTCTTGAGTCTGAATGGTACGACTTTATAGCAGTAGACTCCCCATTTCATAATGAAAGCTGTCTTAAATTTGTCGATAACATTTATTAATAACTGGTTATATACTGAGAGGCTGTCCATGAAGGAATACATGGATGCCCAGGCTGCACTGTCAATTAGTACATCTATATGGGGTAGGGGAAAGTCGTCCTTTGGTGAAGCTTTATTGAGATCACAGAAGTCAACACAGACTCAAACTCTCCCGTCCTTCTTTATAACTGGTACTAAATTGGCCAACCATTCCAGGTATTCTACGACTTCTAGGGACTTAGCTTTGATTTGCTTGGTTAAGTCTTCCTTGACCTTTTCTGCCCACTCAGGTCTCAATCTTTGTACCTTTTTTTTAATCAGCCAAATTTTTAGCTCGGTAGGAATTTTATGTTCTGTAATGGCTTTATCGACTACGAGCATGTCATCATAAGACCAAGTAAATGCTTTCACATGTGATTTGGGCACTCTTACTAATTCTGTCTCGAGTTTGAGACTTAGGTCATTAGAAACTGACATCATCTTGGGGTCTTCTTTGGTTTCCAAACTTATTTCTTTTGTAAGGGTGTCATGAATACTAAAAATGTTCGACATATGGTGAGGTGAATGCATGAAATCAAAAGCATCACACAAGTAAGCGAAGGCGTTCATTTTATTGTCATTGTCACTTTCACAATACAAGTTGTTAAGCTCAAAGACATCAGAAATTGAAGCATCATCATCGACTTCTGGGACGGTAGTTTCCTCACTTGGAATCTCTAGGGTGCTGCAGGTGATCGCATCTTTATCCTTGGACTTTCCCTTGATAATGAGTTAAGCTAACCCAACGATTATTTTGTCCATTCCTTCCTCTATAGGTTCTCCTTTTTGTGATTTTGACTCGGTCTTCTTGTCTTCAAGGTGAGCTTCCGTTAGCTTAGCTAACCTTACTACTAGTTCTTCGACACTTAACTGGTTTATTGTCTTTTGCCTCTTAAGGGCTTCTTCCTTGGATGAGGTCTTCCTTTTCTCAGTTTGTTTCTCATAATTAGGTGAGCACGTGGGGCCTTCAAAGCCTGCAACGTCTGAGAATATCTTAAAGCCGGGCACTTCTCCTTCTTCAGTGTTGATTAGCTTGGGCTCGCCTTAGTAAAGGACTTCCTCAGGATGAACAAAGATTTCTAACATCTGACGCCTTCTAGACCAAGCCCTTCGTCAGCTCCTGCCATTGTAATCGAGCCCAGAGGGGCTATAGGAGCCTATTTTGAATTTAAATTCTAGCGGGCCTTATTCTTACACTCCGAGGCCAGCTCCTGGGGTTAAGTGCTGGTCCATGTAGTTTCTTACCCATTCTGACCATTAGGTTGGTTTTTCATCTTTCCCTATGGTGGCTATTAGAAACCCGCCTACGTATTCTAGGGTTGTACATATGAAAGCTACAGTAGATTCCTCATCGGCCTCGAGGGTTACTATCTTCCCCTTGTAGGGATTTTCACCTTTTAGTGCAAGGTGGAAGGGACACCTTCCAGCACATAAAACCATGGTCGACAGAGTAGCAAGGAGAACATGATTGGGATGTCGATGACGGTGAAAGTTGTGAGGGGCTCAACTTCTCCTGCCTTCACTTTTGCCTCAAAAGTTCCTAGGACGGACCTTTTTGAGTTGTCATATGCTTTGATAACCGTTCTGGACCTCTTGATCATCCCTTCATTTAACCCTAGGATTGGTAGAATCTTTTGAGGTCAGACGTTGAGTGCAGAGCCATTTTCCACCATGACACATGGCATTACTCGATCTAGTATCTCAATTTTCAAGTACAAAGCTTGATTGTGGTGTAGCCCGTCATTTGGCAGGTCTGCCTCAGAGAAGATAATGTTGGTAGATTTGGCGAGGATCCCGCGTCCGATCAAGGCACACACTTCTGCCAGGGAGGCTAGTGATGGTGCCTCCATTTCAATCAACTTTTGCATGATAGCCCTCTTGTTTGTCTGGGATCCCCGTAAGAGATCCCAAATACTCATCTTGATAGGGGTGCTTATTAAATATTCGACTACCAGAATGCCGACTCCCTTCATCTGGTTATCTGCTGGTATAATCTATACGGGCAAGGATTAACTTGGACCTGAGGCTGATAAATTCCCTCGCTTCTAGTAACATGATTGATGCTCTCCTACAGTTCCTGGGGAGTACCCTCAGGCTTGATCACTGCGAACTTATCAAAATCTTCTTTAAGGAGGATGTCTTTTAATAGTATGGTCCTATCAACTAGTGGGGCCGGGGCTTTCACACCTCTTGGCCTGCAGTGTACATCCATTAGTAATGCTATAGTAGGGTTTTCTCAGAGGATTTCATCTATCACATGTTCTTATGGTTCGATCCCCCTAATCATGTTAACAATATCAGAGCGAGCCAGGATCAATTCATCTAGTATTTCCATGATTTTCGGATGGGGTACCGTTGTGAAGAACGGGTATGCCCAGGTTGCGGGCCTGTCTCTAGGGTATGGCTCCATCTTGGGTGGTTCTCCCCTTGGTCCTTCATCGGGCTCTTCCATGGTGAAGTAATAGAGAAAGGGTTGACTTAGGATCCCCCAAAAGAAGCAATAGCGGTGCGTGGCCAGACTTGGATTATTCCAAGTCCGACTGTACCATTGCAATGCTCTCCCTTCAAGAGTGGTGCCAAAGATTTCTGCCAACGGTGATAATGTTCATCCCTTGAATTCATTACTTTGGTGAATATTGTGAGGTAGATCCAAGGATGCCCACTACCGTCATATCCGAGTTCTGGTGGTAACTCGGGGAAGAGCATAGTCCCGTGGGTATCTTCTCAGGCGATTGTGGATTTATGGGCCGCATTGAGACTTCTGTAGAATCTTTGGTCATCTTGGATACTTGTGAATGCTATTGGATTAATTGTGGCATCAGACTGATGTCTCCTCCGCCGCAGGATCTCTTGTTCTCTTATTGGATTCTTTGGAGAACTAGTCTTTCGGTAAGGCATCCAACCCTGATCGCGTTGATTTATGTAGGTGATTCATCCATGATTCCCTATAACTCTTCTCTTATTAATTGAGAGTGCAAGGACTCAAGGTCAGGTGACGGTTGAGGGTCTACAATCCCTTCTAGTGGCAGATCCCAGAAGCGTACTAGCTCTGGTGCCCATAATTGAGGATTAGAGCGAATTGTCCTAATGTGTCCACTTGGATAGTCAAGATCATTATCCCGTTACGATTTCATGGTAGTCATGCCATGTGACATTGGTCTGCTTGTCATGAAGCTAGGGTATGTCATATTCTCAAGTCCTATGGCTAATTCATTATAGCTTGAGGTGCCCCTAAATTTCTTTCCTCTTTCAGGGCATGGAGCCAACAGGGCATGCCCCCTCGGAATGTGGGTGGACCCTCTTTTACCCAAGTATCCATGGTCACCTTCAAGATGAGGATGGGTATATTGAGGTGGTTCTTCGTTTGAAGGACCTATTTCATAGGGAATCCTGCTATTTTCCCCTATCTCAAAGTGAGGGTTTCGGTGAGGTGCTTGTTCTCTGAATCTGTATGGGCTCGACATCTCCTCACAACATGTGAGGGTAGGGATGGTAGTGCAATGGATCATATGCATGATTTCATCTTCAGGAATGTTTACAAATCTTTTGTATATGGGTCCAAAACGTATGCACTCAGGGGAGGGTGGAAGGAC
The DNA here is from genome assembly GCA_947683365.1 of Euphorbia pulcherrima. Lineage (NCBI taxonomy): Eukaryota > Viridiplantae > Streptophyta > Magnoliopsida > Malpighiales > Euphorbiaceae > Euphorbia > Euphorbia pulcherrima. The sequence goes on from CANTUS010000008.1 coordinate 3,506,740, forward strand.
CCAAGAGTAGGATCCATCACCTGTTTTGAAGAACGGCATGTGAGGAGCGAATGCCTGGATGAAATTCTGACACATTAGTGGCCAGTCCCACCGCCTATGGGGCAAGATTTGGAAATACCAAGCCTGGGCTTGACCGACCAAGAATGTGGGAAATAGGGCTAGTGCCCCTAGGACACTAATGTCATATAATTCCAAGGTTCGGAGGAACCACCTCAAGAACTTAATTGGGTCAGAGTCCCTAGAAAATCTGACTTCATTCCCCTCCCAATTGGCTATGTTAAGGAGTCTGCATGCCCTAAGCTCATCTTCGTAGGCTGAGACTCTCTCAATCATATGCATCTTATCAAATATGGGATTGTCGTCAAAGCAGGGATCCTAATCTTGGTTATCCAATCCCCATTATTCTTCTTCATCAAGCGAAATGGCATTGATGAACAGCATCTCACAGAGATCAAATTCAGCTTTAACTTCCTAGGGCCAAGATGTAGCTGTACTTTTAATAGCTGACTCCCCGCTTAATACTAGGTTTAAAGAGTCACGACTTGTGAAGGTATATGCTAGGCTTGTATTTACAGAGGAAAGATCCCAATAACGTTCGATTGGCAGTCTGTTGTACTAACTAGAAACCTTATCATCAAGGAATGTGGCTCGTAAAGGTGGAGCCGTAGTGCTGCTGAGATGTCAGAATGAATCAAGGAGGCTAACCAGATTAGGTCCTATCTCAATCCTATCATCTTCAATACTTATAAGGTCGGCAACCCTTAAGTCTGTCAGTCATACTGCAGCATTGATTGATTGCCACCACTCAGGTGTGGTAGCCTCTTTATATTCTATAAGATATATTGCCTGATTGTCCTCATCAAGGGACTCTTAGAGTATCCTGAGTCTGTCGCTAGGGAAGGTTTCCAAGAACTGGTGTTCTAGCTCCACCCAGTCCCATAATTGTCTAGGCGACATGGAAAGGTACCAATCCATTGCATCCCTCATGAGAAGTATGGGAAATACGGCGGCCATACTGTAGGGTGGGACATCATATTTTGCCAGGAGGTCATAGAATTGCTCTAAGAAAGTGACTGCATCGGTGTCCCCTTTTTACCGGAGCCCTTCCATCGCCAAAGCCACGAGTTTCCCTGACTCAGATAACTCTTTTGCACAGGTCTCAACCCTGTCTATTTCTATGAGTTGCCACTCGATATCATTCATCCCGAAGCAAGGATCGAATAGGGTGTTATTTCTCCCACTGTTATTGTCCTCATGGAGAAGGATTATATTGACAGGGGATTCAAAGCTCAGAAGTGGGTTATTTTGGGTACTCAGCTTCTGTTCTAGCTCCTCTAAATTCCCTTCTTAGATCATCTTTTGTAGATCCCATAGTAGTCAAACACATTAGTTAGTTTTGTGCTCTTTTACCACATGATACGCACAAGAGTTGTCTCTGTCAGTGGGGGATGGTGGTACAAAGGGCTTTAAACTTTGCATGCCCCTGAATTTTCTTAGCTTGGTGAAAATCTGAGATAGCAACTCAGTCCATTGTGAGATTGGCTGAGGCAGTGATGGAGTAATTACGGCACTGATGGCCTCATTTTTCTTTTCTTCCCTCTTGGTATAGGAAGGTTTTGGTTGTTCAGATTTTAGGGGAGCCACCCTATCATATGGCCTATTTTTTGCATAATAGGCTGCCTCTTCCTGCCTGATGCTCTCTTCCTCATCATACTTCTCGATTCTTTTGGCATATTCCACAACATCACTGAAAGTATAGAATTTCTTCATTTTCATTTCTTCAAGAAATTTGGTATTACATCCCTCTACCAGTTTGATAACTAGGGCATCCATTTTTAGGGCACCGTCTACCAGTAGTTTAACTGCAACCCATCTACTGTAATAGGCTTCAAAGGGCTACTTAATACCCTGTCGGACCCTTTCTTGGTCCTATAAGGTTGTTTCCGCCCTGACGTTGCAGGCATAATTCTCAATGAAGGCTATACTAAGCAACTTTTAGCTTGACTTTACTTGGCTAGACATCCTCGTATACCAATTAGTAGCTGGACCTCTTAGGGTTGTTTGGAATAAGTTCACCCGATGGACTTCGGGAATGCCCATACTCATCATAATGCACGGGTACCCCTCAATATAGGCTTTGGGGAACCTGTGTCGTCAAATGGTGGGATGTAGGGCATGATAAAATTAGTGGGTAGCAGTTTTAGGATCGAGAGCTCAAATTTTTGCGGATCTATGTATTTAGTACTAGAGGGTCCCGTAATGTGTTTTAGCTTAGCGAGCATTTTTTTGAAATCAGAGAATTTCTTCTCAATCTCTATGACTTTATCACTCGAATTAGACCCCATGGTGGCTCTCATGTTACTAATGACGGCTTCAAATTTCTTGTTGAAATCCTCATAACGGATCATATCATGTACGGCTTCGAGCTTTACCTTGTGGTTATCAGCCATTTCGTCACTTTGTTCTACAATAGTGGGATCGTCAGAATCTACCTCCTCAGGGGCTCTTCTTTGAGGCTATTTCTTTTTGGGTGCCAGTGCAGGCAACTTTTGGTGAGCTAAAACAAAAATAAATGAGTACATGATCGTGTGCATGATGCACAAGCCTATGGGCATTTCTAACATGGTTTTTATGGTGGATCCGTATTTATGCGATGTATGCATATTGCTTATAATATGGAGTCTTTTTATCTTTTGTGTATCGCTTAACACCAGGGGTATGCATTATGGTGAGCTCTAGGAGCGGCTTTTCTATGGTCGTATGGCTTAATACCAAGGGTATGAGCGATGGTGCGCTCTAGGAGCTACTTTTCTAGGGTCGTATCGCTTAATAGCAAGGGTATATGCTATGGTACGCTCTAGGAGTGGCTTTTCTAGGGTCTTATCGCTTAATACCAAGGGTATGCATGATGGTGGTGCACTCTAGGAGCAACTTTTCTATGGTCGTATCGCTTAACACTAGAGGTATGCATGATGGTGCACTCTAGGAGTGGCTTTTCTAGGGTCGTATCGCTTAATACCAAGTATTGAGCAATGGTGCACTCTAGGAGTGGATTTTCTATAGTCATATCGCTTAATACCAGGGGTTTGCATGATAGTGCGCTCTAGGTGCGGCTTTTCTAAGGTTTTATCACTTAATACCAAGGGTATGGGCGATGGTGTACTTGCATGGTATGATTATTTTATGTTATGGCTGCACGCAAATCATGGCTTGTGGTTGAGTAGGCCAACATGTACTTTTTAAACTTTCCCTTTCGACCTTGTTACTCCATCATGGTGAGTATCTTTCCTAGGTGGGGGGTTTTCCTCTATTACCAGCCTGGGGTAGGCGAGGACGTACTCTCTTTTTTGATTTTAAGAAAATCATTGCGTATCTCTTGGCATAGTTTCTAGGGCTATATTTGCTATATGCTAGGCTAAGTCCAATAGGGTTACTGTTGATGGTAACCGTGCATTATGTACTTAAGCCTAAGAACCCTAATCGAGTTCAGGAGCCTGTTTTCCACATTTAATATACTTAAACCTAGTGGCCTTAATCAAACCGACTAGATTATATTATACTATGCACGGCTGGTGTGTCCCATTTTCATGTCCTTACACGAACTCGAGTTAAGTTCTAGAGACACGTCATTGAGAACACCGAGGTTTTGGGTGTAGACATATATAGATGCTATGCAGTAAACCCTAATAATTCCAAATTCAAATGACTTTCATTATTTCATCTTAAATTGATTTCGTGGAAAATCAATTATAAAAGAGTATAATCCCCAGCAGAGTCGCCACTGTGAGCGGGCGAACTTTTTTTTTACATGGATCCTTTCTGGTCATCGATTGGACTGGCAAGGCCAACGCGGGACTCCCAGGTATTAATGTTGGGAGTCTCCACTAGAGCGCAGGGCTGGTTGTATGTCTGAACATACTTGGAATTTCCAACTTGATAAAGGGGTCGAGGACTCCTTTGGGGATTATCCTTTTATTGCGGGAGTAGGGTCCCTGTTTTATACAATATTAGAGTCGCCACCTGAATTAGCTCTTACGGGAAATTAGTGGTATAGCTGATCCGAGCAGGATTTCTATACCGATGAAAGAGAGATTCTGGTTTCAGATGGAATAGTTACTTGTCATTTGAATTTCGATAAATCATATTTTTGTTATGAAAAATCTTGCATTATTTTAACAAGCAAAAGAAATGAGTTAGAGAGATACGACCTTTGCGGGCCTAGCCCTTGGAATGTGGGCCCAGTATGACTTAGATTGCCTCATGAGGTGGTTAAGAATGCATGTTTGAAATAACACTTTGACCCTCAATTACCTTTTGTTTGTTGCAGGATGACTGGAAGGCCCGGTACTGACTAGGACCGCATTTGCTTTGGATTTCTTCAAGATTTTTATGGAGATAACCTTGAGGAATTTTGAAGTGGGTTTATTTGAGTGTTTGGAAATGAGTGGGTAGCTTTTTATCTAAAAGCTATTTTAAGGAAGGGTGTCTGTACCTTGGTATAGCTTTAGGATATTTTTAGCATAGGCTCGATACTATGAAAGGATTTTAAGCAGGGGACTACTCGAATTTTTACTTGTGCTTGCTATTTCTATTGATTCCTTTTTTATCATTAATCTAGAAATGCCGAGGAGCGATTTCATTTTATAGAAATTTTGGGAGCGTTGATCGACACATATGGCAGCGTCAATCAACACAATGGATGTCAGAATAGCTTCACTGAGTCATTAGGTGTAAATTCCCCTATTAACATCGATCGATACAATAGAGGAGCGTCGATCAATGTAATTTGGGCAGTCATAGCCTTGCTGAGTCATGGTGTTAGGTTTGATGAATCAGTAGAGAAATTGATACATGTTAGCATCGATTGACGCAATGTGGGGTGTAATCAGTGTCGATCGGCACTCAAGCTTAGGATGTCAGAATCCTATTTCCTCAGAGAGCTTTGTAGTTTGGGTGAAACATGGTCCTTTATCAGTAATAGCTTGCTATCTCCTGAAAAGGTCTTAGACATCATCAAGCCTGGGATGGACCGTGTTCACACCAGCCCTTCTCCCTCATTCTCTTAACGTATTGATCGACCATGTATATGATGTCCATGTTATCAAAAATCATATTATCCCCTCATCCTAGGTCATATCGAAAGTTATCCGTCATGTCAATACCATACTCGCCAGCCTCCACATGGACATTGATGGCGTTTACCATAGCTTCAAAGTTTGGCAAGGGATTAGTCTACGTGCTCGATTTCTTCTCAGGCTCTTTCATTCTGCCATCAACTATCATCTGCTGTAAATCTTTTAGTAGCCGAGTGCATTCATTAGTGTGATGCCCATTGGTCACATCATAGGCATAAAAGTTATCTCTATTTGCTGGAGCAGGTGGAATGAACGATTTAATGCTCTGAAGCTGGTCGGACTTTCTCAGTTTGGTAAATATCTGTGATAGTGACTCTATCCATGGGGAGATAGATTGATGAGTTTGCACCTAAGTGCCTACCACAACTTTAGATGGATCTTTTGAGGACTCAGAGCTGCCTTGTTTGGAAGACCCACCCTTTTCCCAATATCTGGGTTTAGTGTTAGCCTGCTATTCTTGCTTCTTCATCCAGTCTTCTACCTCATACTTTTATAGTCTTTTAGCATAGTCTACCACGTCAGGTATCAAACCTTTTCATCTTTATGTCATCCCGGTACCTCTGGCTGGATCCTTTCACAAGCTTTACTATTAAGTCCTCTTGGTCGGATGCCCCAGTCACAAGTATGTGAACAGCCATCCATCTCAAGTAGTATTCCTCAAAGGACTCCTTCGGGTGTTGCTTGACCCTTTCAAGATCTTACAAAGTAGTTTTGACCTTCAGATTGAAAGCATAGTTCTCTAGAAATGCAGAACATAGCTTTTTCTAGTTAGATTTTTTGTCTGTTGGCATCCTCATATACCATTCAGAAGCTAGTCCACCTAGAGTAGCATGAAATAGATTGACTATATGAACCTTAGGGATGTTCATACTAGTAATGATCCGAAGATAACTCTCCACATGCACATGAGGAGGCCGAGTGCCAGTATATAGGGCTATGTGAGGCATCACAAATTTAGCCGAGAGGACTTTCGATTCCTTCATCGAGAACCATTCAATGTTTGTATACTACTCGATGGAAGGAGCAACAAACTTGTCTTTTATCTGGGACAGCTTTTCTATGTCTGCCATCTTTGCCTTCAACACCGCTATCTCCATCTCTTATTTTTGGGATTTCTAAGCATTAAAAGCGCTCAGCCTTTCCCAAACATCATAAAATTTTAGAGCGTCTATAATCCTTCTGAGGGACTGTCCAACTGTATCACCGTCTGCCATTACGGTTTTAGGTTCTAGAGTAGAGAAAAATCCGGCTAGAGAGTCAATTGGTAAGGGTAGTCTGACTTTTGGGCTACTTTTAATGTGTTTTAACCTCCTTCTCTCTTGCTTTTAACCTAAAAATTCAAGAGATCAAGTGTTAGTAAGTGTATGAAGTATGGCCCTGAGCCTTACTTATCTCACTTATCAAAATGAATGGGTGAATGAATGAATGGATGGAAACATACAAATAGTAGGGAGTTAGGTGTATTCCAACTGTTCATGGAAAAATTGGCAAGAGCAGCCTGTAATATTCGTGGAACACCATAGACACGTGGCTCAAAGAGTAGAGTTTTGAACCAAATCTGATTCGAATTTATAGTTGGGGTGAGGTGACTCGTTGGTCACTCAGGGATTGACTCTATCATCCAAGATGAGTTAACTCATTTGTTGCTCGGGGATTGACTCTATGGTCTAAGGTGAGTTGACTTGCTGGTCACTCGGGGATTAACTCTATGGTCTAAGGTGAGCTGACTCGTTGGTCACTCGTGGATTGACTCTATGGTCCAAGGTAAACTGACTCGCTGGTCACTCAGGGATTAACTCTATGGTCCAAGGTGAGCTGACTCACTGGTGACTCGGGGATTGACTCTATAGTCCAAGGTGAGCTGACCCATTGGTCACTTGGGGATTAACTCTATGGTCCAAGGTGAGCTGACTCGCTGGTCACTCGGGGATTGACTCTATGGTCTAAGGTGAGTTGACTTACTGGTCACTCGACGATTGACTCTATGGTCCAAGGTGAGCTGACTCGCTGTTCACTCAGGCATTGACTCTATGGTCCAAGGTGAGCTGACTCGCTAATCACTCGGGGATTGACTCTATGGTCCAAGGTTAGCTGACTCGCTGGGCACTCGGGGATTGACTCTATGGTCTAAGGTGAGCTAACTCGTTGGTCACACGGGGATTAACTCTATGGTCCAAGGTGGGCTAACTTGCTGGTCACTCGAGGGATTTGTGTATTTTGACTCATGGGCTGAGCCTAGGTAGATTCACTAGTTTTGGATTATTTCAGCTCATGGGTTGAGCCTAGGTAGACTCACTGGTCTGGATTATACTAGGTTCTTTATGGCCAGGACAATAAAATTAGATGCCATACATGAATGTTATGGCTGCATAAAGATATTATTAGTTTGCACACAACCATGATACTTATGATGTCCATTTTCAGTTTATTTATATTAAATAAACCTGCACATGTAGCAAACGGTTAGATCGCGCCTACCGCCCTTTTAACTCCATTTGGTTACTTCATTTTGAAGCCCATTGGGGACTTAGCGAAGTCTGCTCACGTGCACTCTAGGTTTTTAGGCAAACCTATGGGAAAGTGTCTATGGTTCATCTATATACGGGTTTCGATCTCAGGATTGGGTGTAATTGGGTACCCTGCGCCTTTGTGTACCGAGTCCTAGAGGGCCTAAGAGAACCAAAGGAAACTTTTCCATATATAATATACTTGAGTAGTCTTGCCCTTAAGCGAGCAAGGCCCTCGTAAGTTATGCAAGGGTGTGATTATATCCATACCCCTCAAGCCCTAAGCGAACTTGGAGATACTTCACCAAAAGACACCTAAATTGGTTATGGGGTAAAGAATGTAGATGCTATACAATCCTAAAATTTGTGTAATGTTGAAATTACCATATATTCCGTAATTCCAAAATTTAATTTGAACAATATTTTAATTATTATGTCAAAAATTTTTTTATAAAAAACGGGTTTTTATAAAAATAATTTTATCTCCCCAGTAGAGTTGCCACTGCGAGAGGGTGAGGGCTTTTTTTTGGAGCATGCAGGGCGCGTCTGATGCGTTGCAGTTTGAGAAAACCGTGGAGTTTGGTTCGATTTGAGCAAATCCAGTTTGCTTAAATGTAGTAACTTTATATAAGCCAAAAATATGCTTATATTGAGAAATATATTTACACATTTTAATAAAGGAAAAGATATTTTTAAAGTAAAGCATTTTTACTTTATTTAAAAATAAAATGGAGTCGCCACCGGGTTCAACTCAATCGGGAATTATGGTATACTGATCCAAAATAGGATTTTTATACCGAAAAGAAAATGAGATTCTGAGTTCGGACATAATAAGTACTCATATTGTTCAAATTGTTTGGATTAATTTTGGAATTTGTGGTAATTTCTGCATTATAATGACTTTATTTAAGAAATAAATTCAAGAAATAAAATAGGCATTATAACGGCAAAATAAATAGATATTTGCTACCGAAATTTTGGCAGAGTAACGGCAGCGTTTGGGTTTCGTCCCGAAAACTCGGATAAAGTTTTCTCACATTCTGGATGTTTATCTGTACATGCGAGCTTATTTACACGTATTACAGTTTAAGTGGCACCAGTGGCTCACTTAACCTGAGAAATGGAATGCAATATGCAATAATAAAAGTAATAAAAATTAATTTTAAAGTTGGGCTTAGTGCCAATTACCCTCATTTTACCTTTTCGTCAGTCCAGGATGACTTGAGAGCCGGTGCGGGACTAAAGTTGTCAGAATGTGTGGTTTGCTTGGAAAATAGGTTGAACCAAAGTTATGGCTATAATCTTGGATTATTCCTAAAGGGAATGTAGGGATTTTTTAGAAATTGGGTCATTTTTAGACCAAAGATCATTATGAGATCTTGATCTAAAAAGACAGGGAAACGAGTTTATACCCAACGTCGGTGATAAAGCTCGGATTTGGAAGTGTTTTGACAGAGCTTCAGGGCTTTTGGGACTCCCAAAATAAAAGGAAACGAAATAATTTTTCTTTTCTTTCCCCGTCTCTATTGAAATGAGGAGGAAAGTCCTCTATTTATAGAGGGGTGGTAATTAGCCGGCGGGCTAATTACCTATCTAACAAGATCTTACTTTAATCCCATAAATCCTGGCCTGATCTCGGTAAGATTTGATTTTTTACTGTAGATAGGTAATTAGCCGGTAGGATGATTGCCTATGTTTGACCAAATTTTGACTTTAGGATTTTTCAGTAGAAAATGCTAAATCGAAGCTTCCCTGGAATGTGGATTTTCAAATTTTAGATTTTGGATGACAATTCTGTCCTTTTTGGCTCTTTTGTCTGATCATTAAACGAAATAGGTGTAATTCCTCATCGAGCCAGAACAGACCTGTGCTAACAACTAGCTCGAAGCTCCAGATCGTTGTGGACTCCGATTACTTTGATCGGTCATAGTGGCTCTCTAGCAAAGGGCATATGACCCCTCAATATTCAGAACGTCACTTGCATTGTGACTTAATCCTGGTTCGGCAATAGTATCAATACAATTCACTCCTTCTATCAACAATTAAGTACCATCTGGTTTCTAGGACTCGGTTAAGTGTCAGTCTACTAGTAGCATAAATAGCTACCCCAGTATTTAGTCTTGCTACAGAAATACATCACTAAACCATTTAATGTTTTGATCAGGATCTCATCCTATCAACTCATACTCTGATCAAAGGTTTATGAGTGTGTCACTTCCAACAAGTGGCCAAGGTACAACTCCCTTATATTGCTATAATGGAGTGATAGATTCCATCTTGACTACTCAACTTACCAACGGATAGACATCAACTATACTCGTAATCATCCGCATCACCCATCTATAAAATGCTTAGGTATGACCCAAAGTATAGCAACATCTGAACAAGGTAACTAGTATCTTAGGTCTAAGGATATTCATATTCATATTGCTATTGCAATGAGATAATTAAACACCAACACATAATATAGATTACCGAGTGTTGTCTCATAGCGGTCTCCAATGTATCTCTCTGAATACATTCATGTGATAACCCAAGGTACCACCCTCTAGCACTGGAGATATGCTACTCTGAATCAAATTCAAGAGGTATGAGGACACATGCTAGTCTATCCATATCATAAATGTCCAGTCTTGATATACTATGACTAGGGATTTTTAGACAAATCATAATTCCACACAAACCAGTTCTCACCAACATAGTCCCACTATGCCCTTGCAATACATGTTATGATTATGTCATGGACTTTTGCAAACACATCAATGAATATATTCTAAACCATTCATAATATATTTTCACAGTCATTGATATAACAAAAGAATGTCTTTATTAATATAACTTTGTTCGTACAAATAAAACTAACGAAGATATATCGCCCTAATTGCCTCTAGGGCATACATCATATCTAACAATAGCCCTCATAGCTTGTCTCTCCTATATGCTGAACAAGTTATTGGAAGAATGGGAGTAGCAGACTCTCATGGATATATCCGGATGGAGTTGATCCAGAAGGAGCTGATCTGAATGGAGCTGTCAAACACAAATTTAATAGTGAATCCTAGTTGTTGAATTTCATCTATTATTATAGTGACGCTGTTGTGGATGCCTTCATTGAGATGTCGGAGCTCAATATTAAACATATCTCTCCAGTTGGCAAGAGTCTTTTCCATTGAATAGAGGCCTATTTGACAATCAGTACCCAAGTCTTCTGAAGCTTTTTCTATAATTGAAGGTAGCTCATCCTTAAGGAATTTTGCTAGCTGATCTTTGAAGGCTTTTTACTCTGAAGCAATAGTATTGATTCCGGATGAGATTGAGCTTTGAGTTGCAGTAGTTGGATTGGATTTTTGTAAGTTTTCAAAATTCTGATCCATGTATTCTTTTAGTCCAATGGGGGAGGAGATTAGGATTGGATTTTAGTAAGTTTTCAAAATTCTGATCCATGTATTCTTTTAGTCCAATGGGGGAGGAGATTACATGTTTAAGAATGGTACCTTTGCTTGATTCCATTCCAGATGATGTTTTTAGTGCATACTATTTTACTTCTACAACCTCACTAGATATTTTTTCCAAAGCCGGAGTAACTTTGGATATAGCTTTTTCAACTATATTATCATCATCTTGAGAATTGCATACCTTCTCCTCAATTTCAGTCAGCTTCCTCCTTACTCCTTCTAGCTCAGATTTCAAGTCCTAGGAAATTGATAGATTTTTAGTAGAGCAATCAATCTTTCCTAGTCTTGGATAGATTTCCCGGAGGATTGGCTCGATTTCTGATTGTTTCCCCTTCTTATCCTCAGTAGTTGCTCCCTGTATTAGTTCCCAAGCCATTCTCAATTTCTCAGCTTTTGTGGTAGTAGCATTTGGAGTGTTTGGTCTAAGCTTGAGCTCAAAGCATGGAGTGAATTCATCCATTTCTTCCTCATCTTCATTTTCTCCCTTATTATCATTAGATTTTTCGTTAGGATTATCATTCTGATTTTCATCTCTCTTTTGTTTATCTCCATCATTTTCCTTTTCCCCTTGTTCTTCCGGATGCTCCGAAATGACCTCGTCCTCTGAGTTAGCCAATATAGCATTCTCTTTGGATCTCAGATCAGTTCCCTCCTCTTGAACCACTACACCCCAGATTGGCTCTACCAACACTCAGAAAATATGGTCTAATGTCATAAAAGTGTCACCTTAGGGAAATAGCCAACACTTTTTTTTAAAAAAAGTGCTAGAATTTGCAATGTCACCATAGGTCCCTATGCCAACACTTTTGTTCATTTATAGCGACATAGTGAAACGTGTTGGCGTATCATCATTTAGAAACATTTCTCTGACCTTTGCCGACACTTTTAACGTGTTGTCAAATGAATATGAAAATAACACTATAGAATGATATGCCAACACTTTCATTAGAAATGACAACGCTTTTCATTAATACATTTTTTCTTTTTTTAGCAACAATTTAGTATGTAATTACAACATTTTTCAAACTTTACATTTGGTCCGTTTACCAACACTTTTACACGTTAGATAACACTTATTAATTTACCATTTGATGTTTATAGCAACTTATTTGTATAGAATAGACAACACTTTTCGATTTTTCATTTGTCTATATACCAACACTTCAATCATGTATTTGTAATCCCTGTGAAATCAAAATACAATTACTTTCAATAATCATAAATTAATAACATTCATAATTCATTAAGATGTCTCATAATATAACTAAAATCAAACTAAAACATCCAAATCTTTAACGTCTCATAATTCAATAACAAACAAACTAAAACATTCACCTAATCAAAATACTAATAATATCTTAAGTACTAATTTCATCAACATAGATTGTAATAACAATGATAAAGTTCTACTCTTGTCCATCCTCAAAAGAAACATTATCATTCTCACTCGAATACTATTTCCACTTGAAATTGGCTCCTTATTTTTGTTATCTCATCCTCATAAGAATGACTATCTTCAGATTTGTACTTTGATTTTTTTGGTAGTGCATGCCTACCAACAAGCCAAGAAGGTTCATGGGATGACTCGCCATATAAAATGTGATCTATGCTTTCACTATGCGCACCCGATGCACACATATCTTTAATTTTTTACTATAAAAGAAAGATATATATCACATATATAAATACGAAATGTAACAACATAAAAATAGCAAGATTTTAATTTGGCAAGTATTACGAGTCTGTAGTTCATAACATTAGGTTAGGGCATGTACTCACACCCCTCCTTGTGTTTGCGTATTGCAATAAACATTTCCGCCTTGGAGGGTCCTTCACCATCGGGATTTGCGAGTTTCTATCGCAAAAGAAATATACCATGCCATTCTCCAAAGCTGAAAATTAAAAACTTAACATAGTAGATATATGAACATAATCAGGATCAGCTGTCAAACTTAGTAATAAACTTTTATTCTTTCAAACTCAGCCAATCCCAGATTGGCAATAAAAAAAGTTGCATAAACAAACAAATGTTGTAAAGTAAAAATTGGGTAAAACCCCAAAGCATGTAGAGTTGAAGTAATAAGTGTAAATAATGCTAGCCAGGATCAGCTGCTACAGCAGGTTGTATCCTACTACTATAAGAACACCACAATTAAAAGAAATAATGTTATATTTTAGTTTGACTTTTATTCTAGAAAACATGTAAGTGTATGATGAATCTTGAACTACACATTGCGGAAACTATTAGCAAACTAAAACTACTGCTAAAACAAAATAAAGAGGAAACACTAAAATTACACTACCAACTTAATTTTATAACAAAATATTACAAAGAAAAGGAATAAGAAGAACAAATGCCTCAGAGATGAGAAAGGCTTTGTTGGTGTGATTTCAACTAAGGCCATAGGCCCTTTTTTATACTATAAAATCAGCCCATATGCCTTACAATTGGCAATGTGGGACAATTCCTGTTTTCCTTTTTATTCACTTTGCTAATGTGGGACTTGGTAATCCTACAAATCTCCACCTTGACAAGTTCCATATCTTCAATCTCTTATCTTGTGTAGTGTCTTCCAATGCAGTCTTCAAGTTTTGACAGTATTGATCAAATCCAAACAATATTGAAAATTCATTAGGTTTTGCCTTTATCAACATATCAGCTGGATTCTCTGTGGTCCGAATCCTCTGGATTACAACTCCACCTTCTTTGAGAACCTCTCATATAAAGTGGTAATGAATGTCGATATGCTTTGTCCTTGCATGGTAAACTTGATTCTTTGCTAACATAATAGCACTCTGACTATCACAGTGCACCTTTATATGCTTCTGTTGAATACCTAATTCACCGAGCAACCCTTGAAGCCAGATTGCCACCTTTACAGCCTCTGTACATGCCATATATTCTGCCTCTATCATACACAAGGCAAATGTCGACTGTAATGTAGACCTCCAACATACTGGTGCTTTTGCCAAGGTGAACACATAACCAGTAGTTGATCGACGTTTATCCAGATCACCTGCATAGTTGGAATCACAATATCTAACTACATGTTGACCACCTTTATCCTGCTGATATACGAATCCAACATCCACGGTGTTCAGAATATATCATAGAATCCATTTCACAGCTTGCCTATGTTCCTTTCTAGGATTATGCATATACCTGCTCACGACTCCAACTGCATGTGAAATGTCGGGCCTTGTACACACCATAGCATACATTAAGCTACCAATAGCACTTGTATATGGTACTTTTGACATATATGCTTTCTCTGTTGCACCTTTTAGAGATAATGCTGCACTGAGCTTGAAATGAGAAGCAAGTGGTGTACTAACAAGTTTTGACTGCTTATTTATGTCAAAACGCTTCAATACCCTTCCCAGATATTCCTTCTGAGTCAAAAAAAGTCTTCCCACATTCGTATCTCTGCTTATCTCCATGCCAAGAATCTTCTTTGCTTCGCCAAGATCTTCATTTCGAATTCCTCATTTAATTGAGATTTTAACTTCTCAATTTCCTCTTGATTCTTGGAAGCTATCAGCATATCATCAACATAAAGAAGAAGATATATAAAAGATCCATCTTGCAGCTTGCACAAATACATACAATGATCATATTTTCTTCTTGTGTACTTCTGCCTCAACATAAACTTGTCAAATCGCTTGTACCACTGCCTCGGAGATTGCTTTAATCCGTACAATAATTTTTCAAGTTTACAAACCATGTTCTCTTTTCCAGCAACTTTGAATCCTTCAGGCTAAACCATATAGATTTCCTCCTCCAAGTCTCCATGTAAAAATGTTGTTTTTACATCCATTTGAACCAGCTCTAGATCTAACTATGCTACCAAAGCCAATAAAATACGGATGGAAGAGTGTTTCACAACTGCAGAAAACACTTCATTGTAATCAACTCCCTCTGTCTGAGCGTAGCCTTTAGCTACCAACCTTACTTTGTAGCAAACATTAGACTCGTTAGGAAATCCATCTTTCTTTGCATAGACCCATTTGCACCCAATTGCCTTCTTTCTCTTTGGAAGATCAGCTAACTTCCATGTCTGATTCTTCTAAAGGGACTGCATTTCTTCAATCATGGCATTCCTCCACTTATCTTCTTCTGAACTTTTAACTGCTTCTTCGTAAGTGGTAGGGATGTCATCATTTGCAATTGGAGATGCAAAAGCCACCATATTAATATAGCGAGCAGGCTTTCTTACTGTTCTTTTTGGCTTTCTCAATGCAATTGGTTCAAATTGCTATGGAGGTTCTTGGGTTTGAACCTCTTCCTCATCAGGCTCCTCATCTACCATTGGAGTTTCTACATCTTCATCATTTGCTGGACTAACTATCTGCCTTTTAAATTTTACCTATTTCGGAGTACCATCTGTTTGTTCTATTGTTACCTTTCTTAACATGGTAGATTCATCAAAGGTAACATCCCTGCTGATGATCGTCTTCTTGGTCTCTAGGCACCAAAGACGATACCCTTTTACTCCCAAAGCAATCCCCAAGAAAATTGCTTTCTTTGCACGAGGATCCAACTTTGATTCCCTCATATGATAATAAGCAGTGGAACCAAACACACGTAAGGAATCATAGTCAGTAGCAGGTTTCCCAGACCATTTCTCAAGTGGTGTTTTACCATTAATAGCACTAGATGGTAGGCGATTGATGAGATGGCTCGCATATATAACAGCTTCAGCCCAAAACTGCTTGCCCAACCCAGCATTGGACAACATACATCAAACTTTCTCCAGTAAGGTTCGATTCATGCGTTCAGCCACTCTATTTTATTGTGGTGTATGCCTAACTGTGAAGTGCCTGACAATGCTGCTATCATCACAGGCTTTCTTAAATGGATCAATTGTGTACTCTCCACCATTATCTGTTTGGAGATGCTTGATCTTTTGACCCGACTGAGTTTCCATCATATTTTTCCACTTAAGGAAAATTTCGAGCACTTCATCCTTAGTCTTCATAGTATACACCCAAATTCGCCGAGAAAAACCATCAACGAAGGTGGCATAGTAGTGCTTCCCACCAAGTGATGCCATCTTGGAAGGCCCCCACACATCAGAGTGAACAAAGTCCAGAATACCTTTAGTATCATGGATCGCAGTTCCAAATTTCACCCTTGTCTTTTTCCCTTTGACACAATGCTCACAAAAGTCCAATTTACAAGCCTGGACATCTTTCAATAATCCTTGTTTTACCAGAAGATTCAAGGATTTTTTACTAGCATGCCCCAAGCGCATATGCCACAATTTGGATGCTTCCAATTCTTTCTCATCATTAGAAGCCACTGCTGCAGTTCCAATAACAGTAGTACCTTGATAGTGGTACAACCTGTTATTCTTTCGAACTCCCTTCAACACCACCAATGCACCAGAAATGATCTTTATTACTCCATTTTCTGCTTGAACTTTGAAACCCTTTTCTTCTAGGGCTCCCACAGAAATGAGATTCTTTGATAAATCTGGCACGTAGCGAACTTCCTTCAATGTTCTAATTGATCCATCTTGGTTTTTCAACCGAATGGAACTAACCCTATGTGTGGTGATAGGGAAATTATTTTCTGTGTAAACAACACCATCTTCTAGTTCTTTAAAATCATAGAACCATTCTCGATTAGGACACATGTGATAACTGCATCCTGAATCAAGAAGCCAAACACTAGAAAAGTTGGTAGAAGGCGAAAGAGCAAGTGAACAATCTGAGTTATCGTCATACGCAGCTACTGCAACAGTATTTCCCTTGTCAGATTGGCCTTTTTTTTAGCTTAGAACAATCTTTCTTCCAATGCCCCTTTTCACGACAAAAGGCGCATTCATCTTTCCCCAATTTGGATTTTGACTTTGATCGTTGCTTCATTCCTTTCGCCTGGTTCCCCTGGCGTCCTCTAACAATCAAAGCCTCAGTAGCTCTATTTGAGCTTTCCCTTTTCTCCTTCCTCCTTAATTCATAGCTGTACAAAGCTCCACAAACTTCATTGAGAGTTACAGCAGCCTTCCCATGGAGTAGAGTTATTTCGAGGAACTCAAACTCCTCCGGAAGAGATCCCAACAACATTAAGGCAAGATCCTCATCTTCAAAGGTCACATCTAGGTTCAACAAATCAGCAACTAGTTGATTGAAGCTGGTGATATGATCGTTGATTGTGGTACCAGGAATGTAAGTGAATCAGAACAGCCTTTTCTTCATGTGAAGCTTGTTCTGACTGCTCTTTTTCAAGAACTTCTCCTCCAGTGCCGTCATCAGTTTTCTAGCAGAGGTTTCTTTGTAAAATGCATACCTCTGTTCTCTAGATAAACATGACCGAATTGTACCACAAGCCAGTCGATTGATGGTCTTCCATTCTCCTTCTCCCATTTCATTTGGTTTCTCTCCTTCAACGGCAATATCTAGACCTTGTTGAAATAATGCGTCTAGAACCTCACTTTGCACATGCCGAAATGGCCACTTTCATCGAAAATTTCCATCACCAATCTGGAATTTACTCTAGCGGCCCTCTGAAGAATACTTGAAGAAGTATTTGAAGTGGATATCTTTCCGAATGGATTTTCTTCTTCCATTTCAGCTCAAACCGTAAAATCACAAATAATAATATTACTCAAGTGCTAGAAAAATTCCCAGGTAATTGGTCGAGTCACAAACGGTCTCAGTTAAATACCAATTTCCTTAGGCTCTTATCGCTTGGTGACAGAATTTTTCCAGTTACTCGAGACAGTATACTATTATTATTCTAGATTTTACCGAAAGATTATTTTAACAATAATTTTAAATTTGCTAAATACCAACTAGACAACAGGCCCGAAAATTAGAAAAAACTTTCTGATGTGCCGACTGTAGTACACCTACAGCGCACATAGCATACTAATTTTTTCTAAAACCAACGCTCTGATACCAATTGTTGCGGAACTATTAGCAAACTAAAACTACTGCTAAAACAAAATAAAGAGGAAACACTAAAATTACACTACCAACTTAATTTTATAACAAAATATTACAAAGAAAAGGAATAAGAAGAACAAATGCCTTAGAGATGAGAAAGGCTTTGTTGGTGTGATTTCAACTAAGGCCATAGACCCTTTTCTATACTACAAAATCAGCCCCTATGCCTTACAATTGGCAATGTGGGACAATTCTCGTTTTCCTTTTTATTCACTTTGCCAATGTGGGACTTAGTAATCCTACACACAATCCATTCCATCCACTCAATAATTAAAATATATTGCAAATAAATATGAAGTGGGGAGTCTATGTGAGGCTATCCAACAGAACAGGTTATATGAGTAATGATTAACATAGTCACCATATTCAACAGTAGCTCCATATTCAACAAACTTCAGTAGTACGTGGCAATGCAAAGCCATGAAAGATTGCTAGTTTACTACCATAACCATTAACAATTTCGGAAGTTCACACATCCTGAACATGCTTCAGGAAAAAATGTTGTGGTAATTTAATTTCAGGTTTATCTCTGCCCCTTTCTATCTCTATGTAGACTTAAATACCTGTAGACTATTTATTTGCTCAAACCGTGTGTGGTATTTTCTGTGCATGAAATGTGTAGCTTGTTAATTTAGACATTAATATACTTTACACATTATTGTATGACAATATGAGCCAAAGTAGAAAAATTATTATATATTTCCCTATAAACATGTGATAATAACTTTACGTCACATTTATCTTCCCTCTATATTCTAATCTTCTGAGTTATTAACTAAAATAGAAAACTTTATCTTGAGTAACTCTTATTTCAATTTGTAAACATCATTAAAATTTTCAAATAATTGATAATTTGCTGCTGTTTGTCTGTCAGCAAAATACATTATGTAGTATTTCATTTCTATTCTGCTATTTGTAATTAATATCATTAGCAATGCAAATGAATTAGAGACCTGAGCTTTTGACATGATTAATTATAAGGTATGCAACATGTCACTCCTAATAGAGATCACCGGAATTTTATAAGATCTCTTGACCCAGGCAAATATTTTAAGTAAACATTTCAAGTATTCACATCATAAAAATAAGCTATAAAATTTACATTATCAAATACACAAATGTCTCAAGGATTTAACTTAAGGCCACTACACAATACAAGCTAAGTATGAACAATTATAACTTAATGCGCCAAATTAAAGCTAAATATATATAACACTTACGGGTCTGATCTTACTTTTCCCTCACTTCGGACTGATCTTACTTTTCTAGTTGGCCTCCATCTTTAATTAAAAAAAAATATGTACACCTAATGGGTCTGTTTCTTACTTTCTAGCTTCTCCTAGAATTCCACATCTCCCCATTTATGTGAAATACTTTGTACAAGCCATCCAAACACACTCCATATATATGTATATATGTTGGGAAAATGAGAATATTATGTTACTTTCAAAAGAATATTTGTAATATTTTTTGTTGAGAAAAATATCTTGTGGTCAAAATAGTTTATGGTGGAAGTTACAAACTTTATTTCCTTCATAAAAGTTAGTTTTAAGTGAGTTTAATCCTCCAACATCTATATTTGATTAAATATTTGTAACTCTCGTCTCTTATGGTTTTTAAGACACTATACTTATTGTTTTATAACAACTATTTTATTACCTATAAAATGGTTGGTGGGTTTTTCCATTTGAAGAAAGAACCGAATTTTATACTTTTCTTTCTCCCAAAATTTCTGGATATTATAAGCATTTCTGATTCCTGTACCCAAACTCAAATCGAGTTTGAAGGAGTTGTTTAATCCTTGAAGGAACTACGAAGTATCCTTTAAGGACAGAGTCTCCTACTCGACTCAACTCATCCTAACACTTAAGAATTTGTTCTTGTTGTTTCAGTGATGTTCCAAGTAATTAAGATTGTTATTTACAGCTTCTGAAGATCATTTTAAATTTCAGCAGAAAGGGTTGCATCATCTGAGTAAACCGTTGTCTAAGTTGTGTATCTAGATCTACTGCAACAGATTCTGAATAATAACAAGTTGCCTTTGGTCCAGTTTCATAGCTACTGCAACAATTTCTAAAAAGGGTTGCATCTCATCCAGTTTGCCTCTGGAGTCCGGATCAGTTTGCCTCCGAAAGTGTTGCCTCCGAAAGTGTTGCCTCTGATCCAATTTCTGAGTTTCTGCAACAGTTTTTTATCAAAAAAGCGTTGCCTGTTAACCTGCGACTCCAGAAGCAACTCCGTAAGTAAGTTTAAAGAGTAAAATTTCCAACAATCTTAAACGATATTCCGTAATGGAAAATTATGCTTCTCTTACAAGACTCAATTCTTCGAGACTATGAGAATAGTCGTTCCTCCACTAACTATTCCTATATGATATGTCGTTTCGTGATATTACAAAAGTTGAAATTGGTGCTATCTTTCGAAAGTTGAAGCTAATGAGATTTGGGAATCTTTGATTTCCAAATACAATTATAAGGGTGCTTGAAAGCAAAAGTTGTCATTGGGCTAAAGAAAGTCAATTGGAAGGGGATCGAAATAACCAAAGGGAAGGAGATAGTATCAAAGGCAAACATTATGGAGACCAATCCTCGCTAAGGAAAAAGGTACAAATTTCTCTATAGTTATATGCTCAAAAGTAATAAAACCTTCAATAATATAAAACGGGAAATTTTATACATGTGACCACCATGCTCCTAAATGAAGGAAAAGAGTTATGAAATGTGACAATCCTACTCAACTTATAGTTAAGTAGATGATATTATATTATGTAGTCATTTCATAAGTAAATATGGTGATTGATGTAAATGAGTGGGTTATTGACTATGGAGTAATGAGGCACGTTTGTGAGAGTAAATAAAAATTCTTTATAGTCATGTACACCCAAGTTGAAAGGGGAGAATAAAGGTTCTCCTCAAGCTCAAATCTTTAGCACATAATGAGGTGCTACTTGTTCCCAATGATTAAACCGAATTGGTTTTAGTGAGCCTTTTAGGCAAAAATGGAGTGAAGGTAACTTTCGTGTCCGACAAGGTTTTAGTAACCAAAGATAGTGTGTTGTCGGAATGAGCTATATGAACCATAGAATATTTTTGAGATTATTAATTTATACGTTTGCTCTTCTTTGCCAATTTGGTTGAATCGTGAGACTTGCCATGTGATAGTTAAGGCTTATGAATTTGAGTAGTTTTATTTCATAAGTTCATATTTCAAAGTTTTTGGGTTGAATTAAAATATTTATTTGTTGATGAATAAATGAGGTTTTGATATGTTTTATGCGGATCAATATGTTTTGAATTAAGTTGTTTTGAGACCTCTAAATTCCAAGTTTATTGCAGTTGGTTGATAGCCTATTTGTGATAAAACTTTTGTTTTATGTTTGCTGGAAATTTTTTAGTTTTGAACACTCTTGATTGTTTATAATTTTTATTGAGATTTACAACTCAGTTCTAAGTGATTCTTGTTTCTATGGTTTTATGAGACATATATAAAGTTATGTTTAGAAGGAATATTATTCAAATTCTTTTGTTTAGTGGTTTGAAAATTTTATTGAAGTTGAGATCAGAATCTCATTTTCTGGAATTTTAGCTTTGAGCATAGCTGATTATTTATAACTTAACTTGAGATATATAAATCGGTATTATGTGTTTTTAGTGTCGTTGGAAACGTAAGAAACATATGTACATATTTTTAGAACAAAGTTTTGTCAAATAACGTATTTACATGTTCAAATTTTGAGTCAAAGTGGGCTCATGAAATCTGGTACTGTGCAGATTTTTTTAACTATAATGTGGTTAAGACATATTTTGGTGTGTTGAGCTTGATTTTTTTATGACTCTAAGTTCCTAGTGAATTTGAAACATATGAGGACATGTTATACATTATTAACATATTAAATATTAAACTCATATATATATATATATATATATATATATATGAGTTTAATATTTAATATGTTAGATATATACTTGAAATATTTGTTGGTGGAACTATTTGTTAAGATTTTTATACAAATAAAATTTCACATGAGAAACCGATAAGACACCATATGAGAAATAAGAGGATTATCATCCTAATTTAAAATATTCAAAAGTGTGGGGGTGTCTTATTAAGATTATTATTCTTGAACCTATATAAAGAGAGATAGGTACAAAGTTTGTATGTTTGTATGTTCATTAGTTTTGTTGAACATATTGATGTGCTTGGATATATTAACCTTGAGACAGAATACAAATTCTTTGTGAATGTTTTTAATAAAGAATAAAGAGGTTTTCATTTTTAAGTATTGTTCCGGATGTTGACCCGGTTGAACCTATTTTTCAAATTGAGTTTGGAATTGATATTTTCAGGAAAGGCAAGAGAACTTTGAAAAGAAAGTTTTGGTGAAAATTTTTATAAGTGTTTGATTGAAGATGAACCTTTATCTTTATGGAGCTATTTCATCTTTCGAATCAAAGTGTTTGCAAGAAGCTTTTTATTTTGAGTTTGTTTCTATTCTTTGGAATATAGAACTTGTGTTTTAGCTTATGATCCTCCGAAGCTAAATCCGTTGGTTACAAGTGGTGTTTATTTTCTACAAGAAAATCTTTGGTTTTATGCTCCGATAAATATGTTTCTTCTATATTTTTGCTATAGCTTCTTTTACAATTGAGTTCCGCATGGGTGTTAAAATTGCCTTTCAAAATAAAGTTTTTTATATATGGTGTAACTTGAGGGGTATGTAGAGCCTGGACATGGATGGAAATTAAGGTGATTAAGTTCTTGTGTTTTATTAACAAGCACCTAAATAATGAGTTGATAAGTTTGATCTTTTGAGGTGGATATATGTGTATATACTAAAGTGATTAATGATATATGTGTGATTATATGAGGATGATATGACTATCTTTATTCCGAGTATTGATGTTGTCAATAAAATAAAGATAATCTTATTATCAATGTTTGTCATGAAAGACATAAGAGAAGCCAATGTGATATTGAGTATGAGAATCATAAGGATGAATGAGAGTGTCTTGTTAACACAAGAATACTATGTTGAGAAACTTCTTGAGAAGTTTGAGTTTTATGATGTACATCATATGAGTATCCCTTATAATTTCATATTTAATAAGAAGAAGATACTGATGATCTAGTGGCTAAATCCAAGTAAGCATTTGTACTTGATGAGTTTCACACATTAAGACGTAGCATATGCTATGTGAGCAAGTATACACGTAATATAATCATTAATTATAGATAAGCCATATTGAGGCTTAAGAAATATTTGAGAGGAACCATTAAATATGGTATTCCATATAATGAATTTCCCATTATTCTTGAGATGAACAATGATGTTGAGTGAATCTTTGATTCATATGAGAAGAAATTCATTAGTGAATTTCCCATTGTTCTTGAGGAGAGACATTGAGTGAATTTTCAATTCATATGTGAATAATTTCATTAGTGGTTATGTTCTCACATTTGGTGGCAGAACAATAACATGAAAACCAACTAAGTAAGCTATGTTAAGAGTTAGTTGCTTGAGAGTTGGAATATAATGAGACTAAGTGGTTGGAAACACCTCCTTAGTAAGAGTTATTTTAACATATTTAATGTATATACATTGAGATTGCAAAAACGCAACATATATTGTGAAATAAGACCTATAATGGCAAAAGTAAAACGTATACGTTTGAGACATATTATTGAGATGGAATTTTATCCATTTAAGTCTAGAGTGATTCTGATCAAATCATCTGACTAATTTTTGAGAAATAAATTTTTGAAAAAGAAATTTATTTTGATACATCAGAGAGGATGGGAATTAAGTTAATTTGAAATTAATGAAGGGTGGGAACCCAACCTACATGAGTGGAGATCCTACGGAATAGGTTCATATGGTACTAACAAGCCTTCTATTAGTTCGGCTAGCACTACAAAAATATTGTCCCAATCCTAGATGTGTGAAAAGTACTATGTTGCATATCTTAAGAGGTTAAGTCAAAAGGACTCTTAATGATATTTCATAGCTCTTATGAGGGGTGTATAAAGTGCAATACACACTTGATGATATCACCAATGTGACTGTAAAGTGGGGCCACTTTTATGAGATATAATACTGGTAATATATCTAAAGCACTCATCAAAGACCAGGCACGTGCATGGCCTATTCGCTCAAAACCGTGATGAACAGAAATGTACTTGGTATAATGCGATATGGTAAAATCCCTATCTTACAATAGCGCTTATTTGGTTCATAGAAACTATATATTTCACCAAATATTCCATAAATTAAATTTTACCTATCAAGTTCTGGTTTATAGTCCACAAGACACCAGTTCCATGCATTATATGTCAAACTAGAGATATCCAGAAAATTTATTAAATCTTCTTTCGAAAGTTAGGGACTGTTGGAAAAATGAGAATATTATGTTACTTTCAAAAGAATATTTTGTGATATTTTTTTGTTGAGAAAAATATCTTGTGGTCAAAATAGTTTATTATGGAAGTTACAAACTTTATTTCCTTCATAAAAGTGAGTTTTAAGTGAGTTTAATTCTCCAACGGCTATATTTGATTAAATATTTGTAACTCCCATCGGTTATGATTTTTAAGACACCATACTTATTGTTTTATAACAACTATTTTATTACTTATAATATAGTTGGTGGATTTTTCCATTTGAAGAGAGAATCAAATTTTATAATTTTCTTTCTCCCAAAATTGTTGGATATGATAAGCATTTCTGATTCCTGTACCCAAACTCAAATCAAGTTTGAAGGAGTTGTTTAATCCTTAAAGGAACTACGAAGTATCCTTTAAGGACAGATTCTCCTACTCGACTCAACTCATCCAAACACTTAAGAATTTGTTCTTGTTGTTCAGTGATGTTCCAAGTAATTAAGATCGTTATTTACAGCTTCCGAAGATCATTTTCAATTTCAGCAGAAAGCGTTGCCTCATTTGAGTAAACCGTTGCCTAAGTTGTGCATTCGGATCTACTGCAACAGATTCTGAACAATAAAGCATTGCCTTTGGTCCAGTTTCGAAGCTACTGCAATAGTTTCTAAAAAGGGTTGCCCCTCATCCGGTTTGCCTCCAGATCAGTCCGGATCAGTTTGCCTTTGGATCAGTTTGCCTCCAAAAGTGTTGCCTCCAGATCCAGTTTCTGAGTTTCTACAACAGTTTCTTATTAAAAAAGTGTTGCCTATTAACCTGCAACTCCGAAAGCAACTTCGTAACTACGTTTAAAGAGCAAAATTTCCAACAATATATACAAAATCAACAACCACTCATTAAATCTAATAAGTAAATTACCTCTCTTTTGGATAACTTCAGTTGGCAGCAGTGGTTCGTTATTGTGTTGCTTGGATTCCTTGGCAGGCCAATTGCTACTTCCTTAAAGAAGATACTAGTGGTGTCAAACTCATACTTGACCAAACTCTCTAAGTACTAATTAGTCATTCAATACTCACACAATAAGAATGAGATTTTTTTAGTACTTCTCCCACCACTCATTTAACTATAATTAGACTATATGTAATAACTAAGATGATTCAATTTCTATTACCTATGCTCTCATAATGATTTCTAGGTTGCTTCTAGACCGTTTCTGAAGATTGCGCTTTACCTTTTTCCATGTTAAGAGTTCTTTTCCAGTGAATGAAATAGATGCCGATATTGGCACCGGAGATAATGTCGTAGTTAAGCTTTCGTCAGGTGGGTACTTCCTTTGCCTTGTCTTTTCTACTTGATAACTGATTTTGAGGTCCACTATGATAGAAAGGGAATATAAAGCAATATATGTTTCAATAATTCAATGTCATGACTCAATCAGAAAATGTATTTAGGTTTAGCTGTAGGTGAGTTTTTTTACGGATTTAACATTAAGCAAATTACCAAGAAAGCAAATGTATACAAGTCTGATTTAGAGTGCATATTACTTACAAAGTTAAGCTTGTAGTCTTTAATGGTAAGAAATGGAAAAATAATAGCCAAGTATTCATAGTCAGTTAGCATTACGGCCCCTGCATTCACTTGTTCATAATAGATCAAATCATAAGCTAGCAATACCAAATAGCTGTATGAATGAAATAGATATCAAAAAATTTAAGGAATCTACCTAGAACAGAAGTTGAAAGACCCAAGTAGCAATGCTTGCTACTTCAGAACCATACAATTTATCTAGGGATTTTGGGGATTTCCTTAAATTTGTGCTTTCTTCGTTGATTAGAGCAACAAGGTCCCCTTGCTCCATATCAAAAACAACATTCAAGTTTTATTAAAACAGGATACACAACACAATCACAACTTTTGAGTGTAGGACTGAGCTCAAATTTTTGAACCATTTAACAAGATTTATCCACCCATCATTTCTTTAGGCTATAAAATCAAATACAAACTTAGTTTCGAAGGGAAGTAAACAGTGCATAAGATCTTGATTAAGCCAGTTGGGTTAGAAGGACAAGAAATCATAGAAAATATGAGTGTTGTAAGGTTTTAGCTTCTTTTGTAACTTTTACATAAACAATAATAATCTCAGCACCCAAATTACAAAGGCAAACCAAGGAATGCCAAAATATAAATACTATTAAACTGTTAAAATTCAATCAAATTAATAAATTTGGGTTAACAAACAAAAGAATTTTACCTCAACTAGAGAGAAGAAGGCATAAGATAGCCATATAGTTTGATTCCTCAAAGTTGCCTATAGAAATAATGCTTTTTGATCTTAAAAAGTCAACAGAGAAATGTAAACAATATCAGCTAATAAATTAGTTGTTAGTTCATCACACATTGATCCAAATAACTACCTCTTCTCACTTTTAGACACAGAAAGCATATTTTGCATATGAGTTAGACTAATCTGGAAAAGTCAAACCATTACAACTAACAAACAAATCAAACAAATTCACCTTGAGGCCATATTAGAAGCTACTTTTATAAAGAGAAATAGGGAAAGTAGAGCAAAATCAAGATTATAAGCTAGGGTTATTTCATACCTTGAGGCCAGTGAGGAACTAGGGCAGGCAAAAAGAAAGATTTGGAGTCAGAAAGTACAAGTTAGGATCTAATTCCAGTAAAAACAATCGCACTTGAGCATCTTTTGGAATCAATTTGTCACTTAATTAACATCCCAAAAAACCCAATAATATTTCATCAAACCATCAAATAACCAAACAAACAATACACAAACTACAAAGGCAAAACTGGCTCACCAAATCAAAGAAACCAATTAAATAGAGGAAATCTTTGATAGATAAAAATGAAAATGCAATCGCAGGTGATATGGTGAGGTTGTAAGTGAGATTCCTTAAAATCGCAGGTAGAACGCTGAAATCAGTGAAATCATAAGTCAAATTGTTTGAGTGAAAGAACGAAGCCCAAACGATGAACCGAGTTCTACTTGCTGGATTTGAATCACAATGGTGAAGAGGGCATACAAATTGAACCAATATCAGGTGGTTTAAATCAATGAGAAAAATCAAGATAGAAAATAAAGATGTAGGGGTTAGGAAATTAGGGATTTTTTGAAAGCAGGGGTGAGTGAGATGATGAGAGGGTTTTTAGAAATTTGATAGACACAAATAGGTGAGAGGGTTTTTATTTACTTTATTTTAATTCACTAATTATTTACTAAAATTGTGTGGCGCTAAACTTCCCGCTCTAAATCTTTAGGGAGTGTTTGGTCGGGAGGTTTCAGGAAAGGGAAAGGGAATTAAAATATTTGATTCCCTTTGTTGTTGTTTGTTTGGATAAAGGAATCAAATTTATTACCCATTTTGGGTAATGAAATTACCCCTTTTAAGATCTTTCCGTTACCCCCACTCCACTAGATAAGCATTCCATTTCACTATTTTTCTCTAATACAATTATCTTATAGTTAAATAATGCTAATAATAATCAATATTATCCTAAATATATAAAATAATAATAATAAATATTATTATAATATTATTATATACCGATTAAAATAATATTATATAATAATAAATAATAATAATAATAACAATAATAAATCATATTATTATTCTATATAATAATAATATAAAAAATAATTTTTCACTCTTTTTGCAAATATTTTTAAATACGTTATAACTGTATTAACATAGGTAGGCTTTAGTCAACATTTACAGATAAGTGTTGACAAAGCCAAATTCTTTATCTAAATCATAACACTTAAGGGTCAACACTTTGATTTTTTGTTGTTAAAGCCAATCTATGGTAGTTCCAGGCTAGGTTCAACTTCCTTGAATGCAATGGGAGATACAGTTGCATTCAAGTTGCCTTGATCTTCTTCAAATTCAGTTTCAGCAGAAACAACGTTTAAATCAATATTTACCTCTTCAAATTTTTGTGTCAGATTAATAGTAGCTGCTTGAACTTGATCAGTAGGAGAGTTGGTAATGTCCTCAACTTCCTTTTCTAGCTTCTTTTCAGGACTTTCAGTATTTTCAACTTCTAGATTGAGATGAGATTCCAGAAGATTTTCTAGGGAGTTAGAGCTTTTTAGTTCCGGAGGTATTGCTATATTAACTGCTCTGGATAGGAGTGTTAATGAGCCCAATGGCTCGAAAATAATTTGAGATTTAGCTTAGTCAAAGCTCGGTCAAAGTTCAACTCGATAGAGCTTGACTCGAGTTCAGGATCAGCTCGAGATATTAACAAGCCAAACCAAGCCTTCTAAGGTTTGGCTTGAAAGCTCGCAAACATGTTCGTATAATTTTTATAGTTAATAAATTAGTGAAAACAAATTAATTATATATGATTGGTGAGTAATAATTATTCATTTATGATAATTATTTGTAAATGATGATTTAAAATAACTTGCTACTTCTTTGCAAGAGTGGTGATGAATATGAAATTACATAGTATAAAACATAGAAAGAGATAAAATGAGAGTGATTACGGATCATGGTAAAAATATTATGATGTTAGTTTAAATTTTTTAAAATTATGTATTTCTTTAAGTGCGAATGAATTGAGTTATTTTTTTTGGAAATGTATTTTCCGATATTTGTTTTGAAAAAGTGTAACACAATATCATGTTATAGATGCAATCCTTTTTTTAACTAGTGTTGCCATGAATCAGTTTTAATTATCAAAGTTGAAACATTAGGGTAAACACTTTTATTTTGTGTTGCAATAGTGCATATATGTTAGGTCTTGTTTAGGCTCGCAAGCTCGCGAACTCGAGCCAAGCTTTTCATGAGCCCGAGCTGAACTTCATTTTTCTAAGCTTGTTGAGCTTTGAGCCGAGCAGAACACGATTAAATATGTTCATGAGCCAAGCCGAGCCCTACACTATTCGATCTCGGTTCGGATAGTTAACACCCTTAGCTCCGGATGAGCCTCCTGGTCCTACTGGAGTTGAAATAGACTCTTGATCTTTTTGGTTTACCCAAATAGAATTAATAATTTCATTGAATTCCAATCCTTCGGAAGTTATGTCTCTGCATTGGCTTCCATTTCCTTTCTTGCCTTGATAGCTTTAGAGAAGGTTGGCCCCTTTTTAGTTACCTGTTTCTTTAGGGCAACTTCTTCTTCGGCTTCATCAAGATCTAGAGCAACACCACTCTTTCTTCCCACTTTAGCTTAAGTAGCTTTGGTCAATCTCTTCTTAGGTTTCTCTGGAGTCTGCTCCAAAATTTGTGTAAGAGTCTGATTATCCTCATTTTTTTCTTCTGTAGCTTCTTCCACCATAGGCTCCAAATTAATTTTCTTTTGGGCCCTGGATCTGGTGGTTCTTAGATTCTTTTTTGTCGGAGCTTTTTTAGTTATATCTTCAGCTTTTTGGATTCTACTCTTTTCTTGTCTTTCCCTCTTTTGTCTTAGGGCTTTCTCTTCGTCCTAATTCTCATAAAAGTAAGCTTCTTGAAATTCTTTTCAAGGATGGCCTTTACTTGATCCGGTTTAGCTTTAGACAGATCCACCTGATGTTCTGCCAAGATTTTGGTGATGAGTGCTCCATGGGAGTACATGTGTTGCTTCATATAATGAATGAGTAAGACTACATATTGACTTCTCTACTCTCAAACCAATGTTGAATTACAGAGTTCTAAAAGGCTAAGGCAGTGTTGAGGGATCCCTTCTGGACCAGGACGAGTCTTGCCATTACAAAGTGAAGAGTCCTTAGCATTGTTTGGCCAGTGTGTTGCTATTTTATCACTAAAGAACCTCTCCAAAAGCCACATCTGAGGATCATCTTTAACAGTGAGCTCATCTCCATAATTCCTCGTGATTACTCTATTGTTCTTCATCCCAAAATGGGTGACATAGAATTCAGGCGTGATTGTGATTTCCTTCCCCTATACTGTAGTCTGGAGTGCGTTATAGTGCTTATGAACTTTCAGGTTTTTGTAATATTCATTGACTAGGACTGGATAGGTTGGGTTTTTCATCCAATGAAAGATCTCAAAATGTTGGTATTTTAGAAGGATTTTAGAGTAAGGTTCTATGGTAAAGAGATACTCATCATCCAAGTAATTAGATAGAGTAATGGTGTCAGTGTCTTTGAATTTGATGGGGATGAAATCCTCATCTTTGAGAGAGTCCATTAGAACTAAGT
Source organism: Euphorbia pulcherrima (assembly GCA_947683365.1). Classification (NCBI taxonomy): domain Eukaryota; kingdom Viridiplantae; phylum Streptophyta; class Magnoliopsida; order Malpighiales; family Euphorbiaceae; genus Euphorbia; species Euphorbia pulcherrima. The sequence goes on from CANTUS010000008.1 coordinate 3,537,332, forward strand.
TCTTAAAATGAAGGGCAGCTTGACTCTTTGTTCTTACCATTTAGTAGTTTAGGAAAGGATTTTGAAATTAAGTGTTTTTGGAGATAAAATAGCAGAGTAATAGTAGATCAGTTGCTTGCATGAAGATGAAGAGGGATTTTAGGGCTTTTTATAGAGTTCTGAAGGTGAGGATATTTTGGTAATCTAGAAGCAGTTAAAATTAACTAGATTGATGACTTGGCAGTTAATTTTGAGGAAAGAGGTTAATGGCGTGTAAACCAAAGAATAGGAACGGTTTATTTAATTTCCAACTGTTGGATTTTACCGCCCAATAGTTGTTCAATAAACGTTTGACATTCAAAAGTGTATAGTTACTCACAGTTACTTTTTAGCACCTTTATTGCCATTCATTTTATCTTGTCTGCTGAGCTAAAGATTTTCCTTCCTGACAAGAAATTTGGCATATCTCCTTTTCTTCTTTGACTTTCTCTTCTAGAGCAGATCTTACTTTTCTTCTTCCGGACCTTTTAAATTTTGGCTTTAACACTTCAACATCCATTTTGAGCTTGTTGACTTGGCATAGCGTGTTTCCCAAACTACTTTAGAGGATCTTCTTCAGGTTGTGAGCATGATCCGGATGCTTTAAGTCTTTAAAACTAGATGATTTGCTTTAGCACTAATCTCTTCTTAAATGGCTCCTTGAAAAGGCATAATCTTGAGGGTTATCTGGATTTTCTGATATGATTATCATCTCGCCTTCATCTCCTAATCTTCATGAATGTAGAGAGTATTTTATGCCAATATTGATTCCGTAGATAGCACTGGATGTTGGTCACTGTGCTTAAGTTAATAAGGTCAGAGGAGGGGTGAATGACCCTTTTCATGGAAATAATAGACTTTCAAAAAGTCTTGTGTAACGTGTTTGAATGTTCCAAATATTTTGGATCCAGATGATGTGAATAATGCAAATAATGTAAATTGCAACAAATTAAAGACAAGGTAAAGAAAATTCAAACGCAAGAGATTTATACTGGTTTAACCCCGCCTACGTCCAGTCCCCAAAGGTTTCTTCCTTTGAGCTTATCCACTAGTGTGATTTCTTTCCAACTGGCAGAAATCAAGCCTTACAGTTGTCTCTGGATGGTACCCCCTTTTGGATGTAGGATATACCACTAGAAGCACCAACTCCTAGCTGCGTCATCTTGTCTTTAGCAGGATATACCACTTAGATTTCTACCCAAACCTAAGCTGAGTCCTACAGGGAGATCCCACTCAAAGCACCTACTTTAAGCTGTATCCCAATCTCACAACTCACCCAAGTTGGAGATTTTTACACTTTGGTTTTCTCAAAGGTTTTGGTTTTGGACTTCCTCAAGTTTATAACTCACTTAGGAATCCTTACAATTGATTTTGAATTGATTGATTCTTGGAGGGATGTGTTTTCTTATTGCTTTTGAGAATTCTCTTGTTAATTGCTCTTTCAAGTCAACCATCACCTTTTCAACATGTGAAGCTTCCCTTTTATAGGCTTTGATCATAAATATTGAGCTGTAGTTAAATCTTCACCATTGATCAAGTAAGATGTGGAGCTTTTGGAGCCGTTGATCAATCCATTAGATAGAGATTTTGACCTATTTGAATCCTTAGGATTGAGGCTAAAAAGTTATCAGTGATCGTTTTCCTTGTATTTTAGTGATGCACCAACTTTTATACCAGTAGCTTTTTGGTGTGAGCTCCACACGCCTTCTTATTGGTCTAGGTGAAAATGGTTGTTTACCTTTTTCTCTGTCCGATGTCAGTCCTTTATCCTTTTTCTAAAAAGTGCTAGCTGTAATTTTTGTGTTTCTTTAGGGAAAAGGATCTTTGATTTGATAGACCAAAAGAATGGAGGGAATGGAATTTTTGAATCATTCCCTTTGTCTTGAAATGTTAAGTCTTCCGGATGTCTTCAGACTTAATATATCTAGATTTGCCTTCTTCGGGATGCTTTTGCAATCAGTTCTTCTGGATGTTGTTTTGGACAGTTCAAAGTTTATTTTCTTTCCAAATTTTAACCAGATGCTTCCATTTATGCTTAGGTAATCTTACTGTCTTAGACTTTGGATATTTTGGATGTGAGTCCGGATTAGTAACTTATGTCTTTTCATACATAGGTTTTTTGTTTACTTCAAACCTGATCCGGATTATTTGTATTCTGGATCCTTATTTCCCAACCCTGGATCAGTTTCTAAAGGCTTCCCTTCCTCCAGAGATATGTCTTTCAAATTTTAGCTTGTTTTCTCATCCAGGTTAGTGTGATGAAAGTATTTCACCATAAGCCACCTGCCTTAATCATCCACTATCAATTTATTAGGTTTATTGATCTTTGTGTGGATTTAAGACATACCTGCAAGTCCCAATCAGACTTGGGTTATCTCAGGTTAATCACCTCTTTAGGTTGTGGAAGAGTGTTATGATTGTTTTTAAATCTACATACTTGAGTTGTATGATTATTCTTACCACAGTAAGTGCATCAGAAGATATGTGTTGTTTGTTATGGCTTCTCTCTTAACTAGACTTGTTGGTGATGATAAACCTTCTCTCCTTTTTTTTAATATCCAAGTATCTCCGTTCTTGAGGTGGTTTTCTCATAAACCCTTTTTGTCTGTGATTTGCTGCATGTTTTTACCCTTGGGTTGTTTGCAGTCATTTCTTCTTCTTTATTGTGAAGGATCCGGATTTCTTCTTTGATTTATGGCTTCGATTTTCTTTCGGATGCTTCCTTCAACAAGGATAGTTCCCTATTTATCCCAAATAGGTTGGCGCTTAACATCTGTACTTGATTCTTCAAGTAATTTACTTGAGTAGCATCAATGCGCTTTATTCCCCTTATCAGATTAATGTCTTGGGTTATGGCTCCATTTCCTTCAGTGAGCTCTAGTGCTTGTCTTTAAAGGGATTTGATTGCTTTTGCATTCTTCCTTACATTGTTGATCACATTCCCAAGTCCCTGGCAAGTTCAAAGTTAGATAAAGAATTAGAGTGGGAGTTCACCTCTATGCTTTCTGACTTTGATTATGATTCTTCTATTATCCCAGTGACTTGCTCAGGTGTTCTCCTTCTGGATTGATTTGCTTCTAGCTCTATTAGTGCCATGAATACACAATGTACAGTCTCTTCTTCTTTTATGGAGGATAAATTACAACTTTCATCACTGTTGCTCCATGTAGCCATCATCGCCTTCTTCTTAAAGTCTTTTTTCATTCTGAGCTCAGGATAATTTTTTTAAAGTGCCCCTTTTCTCATCATTCATAGCAAGCAATGACTTTCTCTGGATCCTTCTTTTCTTCTAGACTCCTCTTGTACTTATCTTTGTTGGAGCTGCTTTCTTTCTAATTCCTGGAGTTAGGTTTTCTGAAGCCTCTTCTTGACCTTCTTTCTTCCTTTTTTAGGAATTTTTTGAATTCCTTGCTAATCATTGTCATATTATCATTTTTGCAGGATGATGACTTTGATTGTCCTTTTATTTGGAGGCTTCTGTTTCGAATTACTTTGCCTTTAGTGTAATTGTTTTCTTTTTCTCCTCAGGCATCTTCTCCTTGTTGGAAAATAATGATCGGGAAGAACAAATCCAAGAACTAATCCGGATCAAGTTTGAAGAAAAAAGAAACGCAAGTCTAAGACAAATCATCCAGACACATATTGAAGAATTCAAAACACCTAAGTCCATGTTAAAAGCATCTGGTTAAAGTTTCAAAAAGAAACAAACATATAACCTATAAAAGTTAGAATCCAAAGAAAGACTGATTGAAGAAGCATCCAGATATATTAAGTCTGAAGATATCTGGAGTACTCAAATTTTAAGACAAAGGGAAAAGTTCAAAATCACTTTTTCCCTCCACATTTGGTCTGAAGTCAAAGATCCTTTTGCCTTGAAGATTGTAAAAGTAACAGCTAACACGCACTCCAGAAAAGGATAAAAGGACTGACACAGGAAAGAGAAAAAGGCAACAACCTTTTTAACAAAGACCAATAGGAATGGCGCATGGATCACACACCAAAAGTAAATGGCATAAAAGTTGGCAAATCACTAAAATACAAACAAACGATCACTGATAAATTTTCAGCCTCATTCCTAAAAATTTAAATGGGACATTTATTCAATCTAATGGATTGATGAATGGCTCCGAAAGCGCCACATTATACCTAACCAACGATGAAGATTCAAGATCAACCTCAGCAGTACACAACGGCTACATTAATGATCAAAGCCTATAAAAGGGAAGCTTCACAAGTTGAGAAGGTGCTGGTTGATTTCACAAGAAGCTATTACAAGAGAATTCAAGCTAATTTAATCATTGAACAAAAATCCCTCCAAGAACTAGAAAGATTCCAAATCTATTTTTTATAAGAATTCTCAAGTGTGTTATAAACTTGAAGAATTCAAAAACCAAATCCTTGAAAAATCAAGTTGTAAGATCTCATACTTGGGTAAGTATTGAGATTGGGAGCTAGCTTAGAGTTGGTGCTTTAAGTAGAATCTCCCTATAGGATTCAGCTTAGGTTTGGGTAGAATCTAAGTGGTATATCCTACTAAAGAAAAAAGACTCAGCTAGGAGTTGGTGCTCCTAGTGGTATATCCTACTTCCAGGAGAGGGGTTACTATCTAGAGACGAATCGTAAGGCTTAATTCCTGCCAAATTGGAAAGGAATTACACTAGTGGAAAAGCTCAAAGGAAGGAACCTCTGGGGACTGGATGTAGGTAGGGCCGAACCAGTGTAAAATCTCTTGTGTTTGATTTCCTCTACCTTAGGTCTTTACTTTTGTGCATTTCATTTTATATCTGAATTATCCAAAACCTATAGATCTAGATCAAAAATCAAACACTCTACACAAGACTTTTTAAAGTCTAAAAATTCCACAAAAAGGGTCATTCACCCCCCTCTGGCCCTAAATAACTAAGCACAGGGACCAATAAGTGGTATCAGAGTAAGTGCTCGAAACTAGAGATCTAACAATCTTGACCTAAAGGTCTATATTTTGATTCAAGAATCAAAATGAGTTTTAATAACTCATAACTTCTTCTGGAGGGTATGTCCATTACCCATCCTCCACTTTTCATCGGTGAACACTATACATTTTTTAAAAACTGCATGAAAAATTTCATTCTGGCTCAAAGCCTGTTAGCATGGATGGCCATTAAAGATGGCCCATATATTCCTATTTATGAAGTAGAGGGTTTAACCACCCGAAAGCCCTCAAATTTATGGGATGAGAATGATTATAAAAAGCTACATGAAAATGCAAATGCTATTAATATACTTCATTGTGCTCTTAGTGTAGCTGAATTTAATAGGATTTCCGGACGTGAAACTGCATAAGAGATATGGTAGAAACTTGAGGTGACTTACGAAGGCACCAACAAAGTCAAAGAGGTAATAATAGATCTTCTTCAACAAAAGCTTAAAACCTTTAAGATGGAGCCCAAGGAATCCATCAGTAGCATGAATACCAGATACACCAATCTGGTCAATACAATTAAAAGCCTTGGAAAGGAAATTTCTGAAGTAGATATGCTAAAGAAGGTTCTCCAAAGTCTTACCAAGGAATGGGATAACAAAAAGACTGCCATTGAAGAGGCTCTTGATCTGAACTTTTATAGTTATGATGAACTTATTGGCAATCTCTTGACATAAGAATTATCTTTGGAGAGATACAGTCAACAAGAGAAGAAGTAGGAAGAAAAGAAGAAAGCCATTGCACTCAAGGCAGAATCATCCCGATCAGTTTCCTCCGGATCGGAAAAGAAGTCAAAGGAATCTGAGTGCAATAAAGAACAAATGGCTATGTCAGCCAAACAATTTAGGAAATTCTTGAAAAAGAAAGAAAGAAGAAGCTCCAAAAGATATGATTCCAGAAGAATGAAAGAATGATCCCTAAAAAGAGACAAAGCTAGAAAAGCTCCGAAAGACAAGAAAAATCTGGAAAAGGAATCAGTCTGCTTTGAATGTCGTGAAAAAGGACACTTTAGGTCCAAATGTCCTAAACTAAAAAAGGAAAAGAGATACAAGAAGAAGGCAATGGTGGCCACATGGAGCAATAGTGAAGAAAGTAGTAGCTTATCTTTTATAGTGGAAGAGGAAACTGTAAACTATACATTTATGGCACTATCTGATCCGGTGGAAGAAATTCATCAAAGCAGACCACTGAGCAAATCAATGATGAATCAAAATCAGAATCTGCAAGTACTGAGGTAAACTTTAACTCTACTCATGTACTTAACATTCAACTTGCTAGGGCTTTGGGGATTGTAATCAATAATGCGAGGAAGAATACAAAAGCCATTGAATCCCTCCAAAGATAAGTGATAGAGCTTGTTGAAGATGTTGAAGCCATGTCACAAGATATCAATTCAATCAGGGCAACAAAACTTCCTAAGAAGTCAATTGTAAATATTGAGGGCCAATCTAACTAGGCTAGATAGGGAACTAGCTCTAATGAAGGAAGCTTTCAGAAGAAATGCAAAGGCAACCCCCAAAAGAAAATAAAAGTTTCCAAATTAAAACAAGAATCCAGAATATCCTGAGCAGAAGAAAGTCTGGAGGCAACCTCAAGCACAAAAGCATATTGCTCCACCGGGCCAGAAGACTCAAAGATTCACAGCTGCTCAAAAAGGAAAGGCTAAAGCAATCGATGATGATTAGCCAATTAAGCAAAAGAAAAACTATAGAGCATAAGTTGCCCCTCCAACCAACTATAATGTCCAAACCAAACAGTACAATTCGGATCTATCCAAAGTAGGATATTCTAGAGATTATGGGAAGAAGGATCTCTAAAAGATTAAGGAGAAGCTTAAGCAGAACAAACCAATTGAAGGGTGCAGGTTTTTTAAAGCAAATAACTATTGGAAAACAATGATCCGGAAGAACAAACAAGAATCTATCAAGATTAAGTTTAGAGAAAACAAAAAACTTATAAGGAAAACAAGACTTGTAAGTATATGTAATCTCTTAAATCCAAGAAGAGCCTAAGCACGCAAAAGGTAGCATCCGGTTAAAGTTTCAAAAGGAAACAAACTTTGAACCGCTCAAAATAGCATCTGGAAGAACTGATTGCAGAAGTATCTAGAAGAAGATAGATCCAATGATATTAAAGTCTCAAGACATCCGAAAGACTTTAATATTTCAGACAAAGGGAATGACTCAAAAATTCCATTCCCTCCATTCTTTGGTCTCTAAGTCAAAGATCCTTTTCCCTAAAGTGAGACAAAAAATGATAGCTAGCATTTTTCAGAAAAAGGATAAACGACTGACACCGGATAGAGAAAAAGGTAACAACCTTTTCACCTAGACCAATAAGAAGGCGCGTGGAGCTCACACCTAAAGGCTACTAGTATAAAAGTTGGTGTATCACTAAAATACAAGAAAACGATCACTGACAACTTTTTAGCCTCAATCCTAAGGATTCAAATGCGTTAAAATCTCTATCTAATGAATTGATCAACGGTTTCGAAAGCTCCATATCTTACCTGATCAATGGTGAAGATTTAACTACATCTCACCAACCCATAATGGCTACATTTATGATCGAAGCCTAAAAATAGAAGCTTCACATGTTGAGAAGGTGCTGGTTAACTTGAAAGAGCAATTAACAAGAGAATTCGCAAAAGTAATCAGAAAACACATCCCTCCAAGAATCAATCAATTCCAAATCAGTTGTAAGGATTTCCAAGTGCGTTATAAACTTGAGGAAGTCTAAAACCAAAACCTTTAAGAAAACCAAAGAGTAAAAATCTCTAACTTAGGTGAGTTGTGAGATTGGGATACAGCTTAAAGTAGGTGCTTTTAGTGGGATCTCCCTGTAGGATTCAGCTTAGGTTTAGGTGGATATCTAAGTGGTATATCCTGCAAAAGACAAGAGGACTCAGCTAGGAGTTGGTGTTTCTAGTGGTATATCCTACCTCCGGAAGGGGGTACCATCCAGAGACAACTGTAAGGCTTGATTTCTGCCAGTTGGAAAGAAATCACACTAGTGGATAAGCTTAAAGGAAGGAACCTTTGGGGACTAGACGTAGGTGGGGCCGAACCAGTATAAATCTCTTGTGTTTGAATTTTCTTTACCTCGTCTTTAATTTATTGCAATTTATATTATTTGCATTACTTGCATCATCCGAATCTAAAATATCCGGAATATTCAAACATGCTACACAAGACTTTTTAAAAGTCTATTATTTCCGCAAAAAGGGTCATTCACCCCCCCCCCCTTTGACCTTATTAACTTAAGCACAGGGACCAACAATAACCATATAACTAAGATGTGTAGATTTAAAAATGGATATTATGATGTTTATTCTAGGCCTGAAATGATTGATAATCTGAGAGGACCCAAATTTGATTGGTACCCAGACCCACTTGATCTATTTTACAGGTATGCCTTAGATCCAAAGAAGATTAACATACATGGTACATTGATAGTGGAAGCTCAAGGCACATGACTGGTGATGAGAAAGCCTTCATCACTCTAATCCGGAAGAAAGGTGGAAAAGTAAGCTTTGGAGACAATAAAAAAGGACAAATCATTGGACATGGAACCATTGGATCTGAGTTGAAGATAAAAGATGTCTCACTAGTTAATGGACTAAAGTTCAACCTACTACGTGTAGTATAACTCTGTGATAAAGGGAGAAAAGTCACCTTTGATTCCTGAGGCTACTCAATCTTTGATAGTAAGTCAAATCAACTCATTCTTTATGCACCTAGAGTAAACAATGTCTATTCTGTTAACATTAAAAATGAGAAAAAAAATAATATATGCTTGGTGTCTAAAGAAGAAGAATCATGGCTTTGGCACCGAAGGTTGGGACTTGTAAGCATGAACCTCATGTCCAAATCGGCCAAAAAGGAATTGGTTGTGGGTTTGCCTAATGTAGCTTTTGATAAGGATCACATATGCACTGCATGTCAAATAGGTAAATAACATAGAAAAATTTTCCCTTCCATCTCCTATCTACCCTCTAAGAGAGTTCTAGAACTCTTGCACATTAATCTCTTGGGTCTAATCAAACTAATGAGTTTAGGTAGAAGAGAATACATTATGGTTATAGTGGATGATTATTCTCGCTATACCTAGGTTACTTTGCTAGATAGCAAAGATGAAGCCTTTGATCACTTCTCAAAAATATTCATCTAGATAGAAGCAGAATAGGGCATAAGCATTGCACGCATCCGGAGTGATAATAGATGAGAATTCAAAAATAAGTATTTTGCTAAATTCTGTGATTCCAAAGGCATTGAGCACAACTTTTCTACTCCTCATACACCTCATTAAAATGGGGTTGTTGAAAGGAAGAATAGAACAATAGTTGAAATGGCTCGAACGATGCTAAATGAGAATAAATTATCTAAATACTTTTGGGGAGAGGCTGTAAATACAGCATGCTACATCTTAAATAGAGCTCTCATTAGAAAGACTATAGACAAGACCCCCTATGAAATCTAGAAGGGAAGGAAACCCAAAATTGGGTACTTCAAAGCCTTTGGATGTAAATGCTAAATCCTAAATGATAGAGAGCAATTAGGAAAATTTGATATAAAATCTAATGAAGCAATTTTTTTTGGCTACTCAACATATAGAAAAGCTTATAGAGTCTATAATAAATGAACCCAAACTATGGTAGAGTCTATACATATAGATTTTGATGAGACTAACCATGTAGGGAAAAGAAGTTCCAATCCGAAAGACTTAACTCCAGAATCTGAGAATGCTAAAGAAAAAGAAGTGCAGATTCCATATTTCTTTCAAATCAAGAAGTACAAATCAGAAGATGAAGGAATCAACTTCAAATCAGAAGCATCACAAGGATATCTCCATCATCATGAGATAAATTTCATTGATGATCAAGAAGAAGGAGTTGATGCAAAGGAACAAAATCCAGTACATAATGCAGATCTTCAAAGAGAGATCCAAACTCACAGGGATAATCCGGTTGAAGCCATTTTGGAAAATTTTCAAAATCTAGTCAGATCCAGAGGATAACTCAATAGGATGATGAGCCATGCTTCTTTTATCTCTCTCAATGAGCCAAAGAAGTTTCAAGATGCAGAAGGGGATGAAAGCTAGATGATGGCAATGCAAGAAGAACTAGATCAGTTCACACAGAAATGATGTATGGGATCTAGTACCACCTCCTGAAGGAAAGTCAATCATTAGCACTAAATGGGTATTCTAGAACAAGCTAGATGAATCCAGAGTTGTAATGAGAAATAAGGCAAGATTGGTGGCACAAGCCTATAACAAATAAGAAGGCATTGACTTTGAAGAAACCTTTGCTCCAATAGCAAGATTAGAGCCAATCTGGATTCTATGTGCTTTTGTTTCATTCATGGGATTCATATTGTTCCAAATGGATGTCAAAAGTGCATTCCTAAATGGATTAATTCAAGAAGAAGTCTATTTCAAGCAACCACCAGGATTTAAAGACTTAAAACATCTAGACCATGTGTACAAGGTAAAGAAGGCTCTCTATGGATTGAATCAGGCACCAAGATCTTGGTATGAGATACTCACTTCATTCCTCATATCCAAGGGATACATCCGGGGCAAGGCAGATACAACACTTTTCATTAAAAAGTAGAAAGGTGATATCATTCTTATTCAAATTTATGTAGATGACATCATATTTGGAGCAACAGATGAAAAGATGCGTGAAGAATTTAGCACTCAAATGAAGAAGGAATTTAAGATGTCAGTGATGGGAGAACTCAATTTCTTCCTTAGATTGCAAATCAAGTAGAATCCGGATGGAATCTTTATCAATCAATCTAAATACACCAAGGAGATTCTAAAGAAGTTTTAAATGGACAAGAGCAAGCCTATGTCCACTCCTATGGGATCAGATATAGTTCTCTCAAAGGATTGTGAAGGTGAAGATGTAGATAAGAAGCTCTACAGAGGGATGATTGGATCACTGCTATACTTGACAGCTAGTAGACCTAACATACATTATGCAGTTTGCTACTGTGCAAGATATCAAGCCAATCCAAAGGATTCTCATCTCAAGGCAGTAAAAAGGGTGCTTAGATACTTACTGGGAATAAATGAAGTTAGGCTATGGTATCCTAGTAAGGGCAATTTTACCTTGCAAGGATTCACTGATACAGATTATGGAAGAGACACACTTGACAGAAAAAGAACATTCGGAGACTTTCACTTTCTTGGAGATTGCTTAGTGTTATGGCATAGCAAAAGGCAGACTTCAGTAGCACTGCTAACCACTGAAGTAGAATACACGGTAGCAGGAAGTTATGTTGCTCAACTCATGTGGATCAAGTAATAATTGGAAGATTATGGTGTGCAAGTAGGATGTGTAGAAGTGATGTATGACAACAAAAGTGCAATAGATGTGTCAAAGAATCCAGTGCTATATAGATGGATGAAACATGTTAATATCAGACACCATTTCATCTCGGATCATGTAATAAAAAAGGATGTTATCTTGGTGTACACCCTAAAAAATGAGCAAAGGGCAGACATCTTTACTAAGCCATTGAGTAAAGATCAGTACAACAAGCTAAGAGAGGTAATTGGAATGTCAAAATCAATTTGAAGAAAAATCCAGAAGACAATCTGGAGTCATGAAGATCCTTGGCAACTCAAGGAAGGAAATCAAGGGAAGAAGACTCAGTGATGAATCCAGAAGGAATATTGCTAGCTCAGCAGACAATAATGACACGTGACAGTAAAACCACAAAAAGGTAATTGTACATATTTTGAATTTTAAATATTAATTAGGAAGTCACATGCGGTAAAAGCAACAGTTACCTGACAAAATAAACAGTTCTAATTCTCCGGTTTAAACGCTATGTCCGGATCTAATTAATTGCCTCTCTCCTAAATTTTAACTGCCATGTCACAAATCCAATTAACTTTAACTGCATCCAGATTACCAAACTACCCTCACTCAGAAAACTCTATAAATACCCTAAAAATCACTCATCTTCTTCATGTGAGCAACTACTCTACTATTACTCTGCAAATTTTTCTCCAAAAACCCTCGAATCTCAAATCCTTTCATAAACTCTCAAATGGAAAACACCCAAGATCAAACCACTCCTCCTCCTCATAGAAACACCTTTACAGAAGCTGGTCTCCAGAAAGGGAATTTTATTCCTCTCAAGCTTAAATCCCCTGATACAGTAGTTCTGTCAGACTTCTTGGGTGATAACTTCCTATTTAAAAATAAACTGTATTGACAACTCCTAAAAGACCAACATCTTGAGGTCTTCCTCAAGATGAACCACCCAACATATCCGGATCTTGTTAGGGAATTCTATGACAATCTGATGATCCATTCCTATTACGATGCCCTCTGAACCAAGGTAAAGCAGAAGGTGATAACCATAACACCAGAATTCTTTGTGACCCACTTCAAGATTAAGAATGATGGGGTTCTGTTAAGAAATGATAAGGATAAGCTAAAAGTTAAGTACAACCCAAAGATGTGGCTTCCAATCTGGTACTTTGGAGACAAGTTTTCAACCTATTGGCTTGAAACCCCTAGACTGCTGCTATTTATCTTGGCAAAATTCATCCTGATCAGAAAGGGCTCCCTCACCGCCGCATCCTCCTTTCAACACTACGTCCTGCAGGATTGGGTGGAGAGTAGATTCATAAACATGCCAGCCCTAATCATCCACATCCTGAAGCAATATAAAAACACTCATGGCGCTCTCATCTCCAAAATTCTTCATGAAAATGGAATTGATCTTTCCAAAGCCCAATCCATCCAAGGCAAAGAAAGCTATCCTTTGGGGAGATATAGGATGAAGAAAAAGCCCAGAAGCAGAAAAGCACAGGGCTGAGAAGACCAAAATCTGAAAGGCTGGAAGTTCCGTGGAACTGGCTCCAGAAGCTAAAAGGGGGAGAACCACTAAGGCCAAAAGCTAGAGAAAATTAAAAATGGAGCAGGTTGAAGAAGTAGGTAAGGATAAACTTTCCCTCACACAACTGATGAAAACTACCCCAGAAAAGCCTAAGAAGAGGGGTAGGCTGATAAAGCTACAGCAAAGAAGCTAGTTTGTGAACTAGAAGCCTCTAAACCAAATGTTGTAGTTGTTAATATAATTCGGAAGGAATGGTTAAAGAGTGCCAAGACCAGGATTAAAGATGTCCTTAAAGGAAATTCTGAATCTAATAGTGAAGAAACTGAGGATGAAGAACCTTTATAGAAAAAGTAGTTCATCTGGAAAGGACCCACCGTTAGTGAGATGCTTAAATCACAAAGAGTTAAATTAACCCCTAGAAAGGCTGCTGATGGAATCCAAATCCAAGAGCCAATTCCCAGTGCTACAAAACTAGCAGATATCAGCAAAGGGAAAGAAGTCTTGGCTGCGGGAACACCCATCATTCCAGAAAACCTTAATTTGGAAGATCCTTAGTATATGACAATGATGGAAGTTGTGAAAGAAAACCTGAAGGCAAATCAACTCACTAAGGAGGGACTCGGAGGCTCTTTTGGAACAACTACTGATATTAGTCCATCCATCCTCATTTCCCCAAAAGATCTTGACCATCTATGAGAAAGTGAGTATCTGGAAGAAGATTTATGTGTATTCAAGGCAAGAACTAGACCTCTTCCGGATAATCTATTACTTATATAATTAAAGGTAGTTGAAGTGGAAAGTCTTAAAAAGGCATCTGGAGGGAATCGTGAGGACAGTACCACCATTTTAGATCATACTGAAGAGAGAGCCATATGTCCTAAAACGGCACCTGGAGGGGAGACTGAGGAAAATGCCCGTCTTCTAAAACTTAGGATTGAGGAAAGAACAGAGATAGAGCATACTGAGCCCCAATAGAACAATAAGGTAATCCCCATCTCGAATTCTTCTAATACTACTGCTGATCTAGCTGGTGATGCCATTATAAATCAGGATAACTTAGGTGCAGAAATCAAAAATGCATCTAAGGAAATTTAGTCTATCCCGGTGCAAAATGCTCTAGAGGAGGGAGTTAGTTTGGGACCCACTAAGCAGACTTCTAAAGTGGACTCGAAGGGCGAGGCCACTCTGGAGGAAAGGTCAAAAGAAAGAAAAGAAGAGCAAGAGGAAGATGAGGAGAGTAGTGAAAGGGAAGAAACTTTTGAATTGGAAGAATCCAGAAGCAGATATGGGTCTAAAGAGTCCTATTCTTTAGATAGCATCTTAAAGAGACGAACCATCAATCCTAAACCTACCAGAGCTGAGAAGTTGAGGGTGGCATTGAAAATGATAGAGGAGGCTATAATTGAAGGGCATAGAGAAAGTGATATTAAGCGTAGTCTCCGGAGCATATGCGATCGACTAAAGTCCGTGGAGAATCAATAAAGGGAAAATTATTAACTTCGGATCTAAAGACAAAATTGGGGGAAATTAAGGGCTCCATACAGAATATGGCTACAAAAGTAAAGGTCTTCCTTATAGCAGAACTAGTGGCAGAAAATTCCTTGTCAAAGATCTCTTCGGTGCTGGATCAGCTAAATTCAAATATTGTAGGAGCAAATCGCTCTGCAACTCAAGCACTCACCAAATCTGACAATAATTGTGCTACTATAATGGGCTAAATAACCTCTTCCTCTATTGATCTAAAGACAGAACTGAAAGAGTATGTGGACAGCAAGCTTGAAAACTTGGAAAAATTCATTCCCCAAGCCATCATCAATTCTGCTAGGGGCATCACCTCTAGACTAACATATCTAAATGAGGAACATCAGGTTGCTCAAGAAATGTTCTACAATTTTCTTGATGAAGGGTTACCTAAGCTCCTGGAGAACCATATTGAAGAAATAAGTAATGATTTTGGGAGTCATCTCTCTGAAACCGAAAAACTAATAAATGCCTGGAAAGAAAGTTGTGACAAAGAGCTTAAAACAATCAACACCAATGTTCATAATATCCGGAGAGATATCATCAAAGAGATTGAGTAACTCTAAATCGGTATGTCAAATCTCTCGCTCAATGCTCCTTCTACTTCATCCGGATCCGCACCTACCAACCCTGACGGCCTTCTCCTCCCAATAATTAGAACCTTGTCCAGTCCATTGGGGATATAGGATTCTTTGGATACAAGTGTACCTTAAAGCTACTTAAGGCACTCTTCCCATTTTTCGAAGAAGAGAAAAAAATCACGCTCTCAAAATGATTCCAGATATGGTCAAGCCCTACAAGCACCTCCGAAACCAACTCAAACCAATCCATCTCCTTCCGACCACTATGGAGAATTTCATTGAAAAGCGCCTGTAAGGAAATGATGATTACCCCGTTTATTTAGAGGCTTGGGTTAAGAGTGGGATCAAAGAACTTACAGGCTTATTGACCCCCAATGTGAGTGGGCAATCTTTTTCGCTCGGCCCGTGTCAGAGGTGGGTATGCGGGATAACATGTGTTGTGAAGCGTGCTAGAGGGATTGGTCCTCACTTTAGAGGTGTGATGAAAAATAGACTGATAAAAGTGATGTTGAAGATGAATTTTATTCCAATTTAAATGTGAAAAGATATGAGGCCCAAATCCCGTATTTACAGACATAGTCGCCACTCGGTCTAGCTCTATCGGGAATCTGGGTACGATATTCCCACCGGGTGGTTAGACCGTACCTTAAAACAGAGATTTCGAGTTCGGATGATGTTGCTTACTTTTCATTCATTAAATCAAACCATCTACATTTTAATAAAGGTGACTTTAGTTCTTATGTGATTTAAATCCTCCCAATTAGAGTTTTCGGTTAAAATAATCCATACATCATGGGGCGAATCATGCGATAAGGCAATAAATAAAGCAAATAAATTAATTATTACATGGCTCTACAAATTCCTATACATTTTTTCTAATGCGGGAAAATAAATGAAATAAATAACGAAAGACCAAAACAGGACCTCAACCGAACTTACCAACACATAATTGGCTCCAAAAAAAGACAAATATGCACAAATATCACACAAATAATTCAAGGCAGAAAATTAAATTAAAACAAGGGAGAAAGGCACTTTTTATGATTTTTTTGGGCTAAAAACAAATCTTTTTGGGTATTTAATAATTATCTAAGCAACCTAATAATTAATTAAATAAACTACTAAAATTAATCAAGATATTTACAGAAAGGAAAAAAAGGGACCCAAAAACACCGGAAAAGATGTTTGCAAAAATACTGAAAGAAAAGGGGATAACCACCCTAAAAATGACCAAGAGCAGCAAAACAATTAAATAGATTGGAACTCAGATTTGTTACCTCTAGGTCGTGAATCTGCTCTTTGAGACTTGAATCAACCCTTGGTGAGATCCTTTTTTATGATTTTGAAGATTTGGATAGTGTTTTTAGGAAAAAGTTACTAAAAACCTATTTAATCAATTTTTAAGCTATGATTTCTAACGGGTTTTAGTTTAAATCTAAGAGATTAAACGAGATAAAGACCGAAGAAACTGATTTGTAGAAATTCTTTAGCCTTTATCAGGCTTTCTCTCTCTAGTTCTTAAGTTTATCTCACTAAAAATTTGAGTTTTTTTAACTGATGAAAATTAGCCCCCAAAAGTCCTGAAAATGATGATTTTAAGGGTTTATATTGACTCCATTAGGTGTAAATAACCTCATCAGTCCCTCAAATACTCAGATTTCACGATAAAAATGTGTAAAACTGAAAAAAAAAAAAAAAAGGCGAAAAGGGGGCTAAACCATGCTCTTAGCGCGGTTCACTGCACAAGGAGTGCGGTAAAGGGAACTGACACCACGCCCCTTGCTGCGGTTCACCCCGCTGCCGGAGTGGTGCACCACGCTCCTGGCACAGTTCAGCGTGCAAGGACCACGGCAAAGGGGCCAGATATAAGAGATCGGGGCCAAAAACCTTAAAAGAGCGTAACTTTAACCGTGGTTATCCGATTTAAGCGATTCTTAACATTCTAGAAACCTCAGAGCGTCTAGAATCTAGGAAAAATAATGGGACTTGCTGAAAATTATCGTGTTTAAGAGAAAACCATGAAACAAATCATTGTGGTTGAGAGAAAGATTACAGTTAATTTTTAAATGCGTTTTAATTATTTTTAAGTGCGGTCAAAGGTCCAAAATCGTCAAAAATATACTTTCCAAACGTGATTCAACTCTGAAAGAATAGAACAACTGGCTTGTAAAGAGGTTAGAGCAAAAAGTCATCATCATTCCACGGGACAGTGAAAAGCCCGTAATCATAGGCTGCCCCTCGGGAGATTACCACTTGACTTAGTCAAATGTGATCTCATGAAAGAGCAACGGATAGAAGGTCATGCCTGAGGTTTGGATTCTTGAATTGGTTGTCTACTGGTGGTTTGGGGACACACCATCAACGGACCTATCAAGAACAAAGTTCTGACTTGGAAATTTTGATTTGGTATCACCTTTGACTTCTCCACGGATTTGAGGTAGACCGTTGGTTGCCTTAAATATAGAAAATCTAATATAAACTGTTGGTTGCCTTACGTCGCCATAATATAACTGAGGATTAAACGCCCAGTCGAATGGCATTGCGCCGCTCCATTACAGAAACTCTAATATAAACTACAAGTTGCCTTACGTCACCATAACATAACTGAGGATTAAACGCCGAGTTGAATGGTATTACGCCGCTCCATTATAAAAACTCCAATATAAACTATTGGCTGCCTTACGTCACCATAACATAACTAAGGATTAAACGGCCAGTCGAATGGCATTGCGCCCTCCATTATAGAAACTTAGATATAGACTATTGGTTGCCTTATATAACCATAACACAACTGAGGATTAAACGACCAGTTGAATGGCATTGCACCGCTCCATTACAGAAACTCCAATATAAATTTCTAGTTGCCTTACTCACCATAACATAACTAAGGATTAAACACCCAGTCGAATGGCATTGCATCGCTCCATTACATAAACTCGAATATAAACTGCTGGCTGAATTACGTCACCATAACATAACTGAGGATTAAATGCCCATTCAAATGGCATTGCACCACTCCATTACAGATTCTATGATATAGACTACTGGTTGCCTTACATCACCATAACATAACTAAGGATTAAACACCTAGTTGAATGGCATTGCGCCGCTCCATTAAAGAAACTCTGATATAGACTGTTGGTTGCCTTACGTCACCATAACATAACTGAGGATTGAACGCCCATTCGAATGGCATTGCATCGCTCTATTACAGAAACTCTAATGTAGACTATTGGTTGGCAGAAATTTGGGTCCTGAACTCTTGAATTAGTTGTCTAATGGGATTGCCATTAACAAACCTATCAAGAACAAATTCAAGATTTATTGGTCACATTTTGAAACCTCGCATTGGTCGTCCATCGAGGTTGTCATATAGTGCACCTGCCAAGAAAATTTTGAGATATTACAAAGCGTTGTGAATTTTTTCATTTTTATTTCTTCATTGATTTTGTTGAGATAAAAAAATTTTGCCCCTTCAATTAATAATAAAAATGAAGTGATAATAAATTGAGTTTAGTAATATCTGGGAGTCCAAAAAAAAATTTGATGTTCGGTTGATTTTGCCCCATTTGATTGATAGACAGCTTGCGATTTGTACGGGTTGATAGTAACTAGGTGTAGAGAATTTGTATGGGTCAATTGTTTTGCATAGTGGAACGTAGCTTGCGATTTACGACAGGACAGACGGCTCAGCATGTGGATCCCCGGCTTAGGTTTTGAGGTTCACCAAAACCGAGCTTGGGCTTAAAGGTTTGGGATTTTGAGTTTGAGTTTTGGATCTTGGATTTTGAATTTTGGATTCTTGGATCGGTAAGCTGCATCAAGGTGCCCTTGGAAGATCGGGAAGGGTGCATCAAGGTGTCCTTGGGGGATTGGAATGTTGCATTAAGGTGCCCCTGAAGAGTTAAGAGCTACATGGAGGTACCCCTAAAGGGTTAGGATCTGAATTCTGAATTCTCTTATCGGATGACCACTGAGATTGTCATATGGTGCGCCTGTCAAGAAAATTATTAGATATCAATAATTGGCATGAGTTGCATATTTATTCCTTAATTGATTTTAAGGAAACAAAAATATTGTTGCCCCTTTAATTAAGCAATAAAAATGGAAGTATAAAATATAAATTGAGTTAAGATTTTTGGGAGTCCGGAGAAACGATATAGATTGAACTTAAAGCTCGAGGACATTTTCTGTACTTTGATCCGACAATGTCACAAGATTTCAACACAGGGAGAATGGTCTTTGATTTATTTCCTGTAGAAACTAACATAGAATAATAGATAGGATATTATGCATGTATGTGTGAAAGCATGAGTTGTTTGGTCTAATCGTCTTCTATATCTGAGTGACTTGATTGGTTGCTTGATTGACTTGCTTGAAGAGAGAATATACGGAATTGCATAGATGAGGTGGGTATGCCCCATGGTGGAGAATTAGGGAAATTGCATAGATCAGGTGAAAATGCCCATGGTGGAGAATTAGGGGAATTACAGCGTACACGAGGGGTCGTGCGGCCAGATATTGAGGTTGAGTACGGTCGCCCCCTATCGCTCGTTGATAAAGGAAATGAATCAGTTGTGTAACAATCACCGGATTGCATATATCATAGACAAGGGAAGTACGAAGCAAAGTTTAAGATTCTGGATAATGGACAGCTAGACACTATCACTACTAATGAATTCTTCTAAGGATGGCTTCGAAATATTAGGATGCTACGGACTCGAGATGATCGGTCATTGTTAAGACTAGAGTGGACACGTGCAACATACAAATTTCAATTTTTTGAGTCTACTAGGTTGTAGAGGATATTCAGGCACTATGATAACGATAATGCAGGTATTTTGATGTGATAGATAATAGCCACTACCTTCACTTTTATTTCTCTTAATTTTTGCATAGACCCTAACATTGTGATGGGCCTATCAGACTTATGTCATTTTTCTTTTATGTCCTGATTTTTGCCTGGATTGCCCTTTCGGGTTTTCAATCCAGCGGACTTTTCCTGGCTTTTGCATAGACTTCAGCTCTTTTCCGTCTATCGGGATTTTTGCCTTTTGTCATTCTTTTCTTTTGAGGAATCGGGTTGACTGCACAGAACTCAATTGCAACATTTTGCCTTTTAGACCCAATATATTCATTCAAGCTCAAGCATAAGAGTTCGGTAAAAGTGACATTTCCATTAAATGAATTAAGTTTGAGTACATAATGATGATAACCATTTCTTTTAACCCAAACTCTAGCGTTAACTAGCCGATTAAGGTTTTCTAGCCGACGTATTCTCATAACTCGCTTTACCCTAACTTTTGCGTAGACCGCCCTTTCTGGGTTTTTAGTCTAACGGACGATTTCGTACCCTAACTTTTGCCTAACTAGCTTGTAGAATACCAATCAGCACCTTGATTTTTGCCAGAGTAGTAAAAGACCACTCGTCGGGTCATTTATTTATTTTTATGTGTCGCTTTTTCTAATTTGATTCTTTTTTGTTAGATATGATAACGCCCCAACCTGTTTAGATTGATAGGGTTTACGAACTCGTTACCATCCATACTCATAATTTTCATGCCCCTTGGTATCGAGTACCTTTCTGATTACATGAGGTCTTTCCAAATTTGGTCAAAACATCCCCATTGGATCGGTGTGAGTAGGCTTCACTTTTTTTAAAATCATATCATCGGCCCTTGACGAATACTCCTGATGCTTGACACGGTTGTTGTTCAGCCTCGGTATGCACTATTAGTGCATCTGAAGATTGTTCAAGCTGTTTGAACTACGCCTTAGTCCATGGGAGTGCCCTTGACTTAGATTCAGTGTGACTCTCAAGGAGTTTGTCTCGGTTTCAGCTGGGATGGTGGTTGCCATACCATAATCCCAAGAGAAAGGAGTCAAATTCGTGGGAACTCTCACACTTCTTTGGTACCTATAAAGGGAAAATGATAGCTTGTTGGCCCAATCTCTGTATTTTACGATAGTCTTCGGCTCAATCTCTGTATCTTGCAATAGTCTTGGAAATAAACTCCTTGACAAGTCAGTTTATGGGTTTGGTTACCCTATTAGCTTATGGTCTGTGGGATGAATCACTATGACGCTCGATCTCATATTTCTTGATCAAATTGGTTGCTGTCCCTTGGAACTGAACCCCATTGTCTGAGATGATATGATGAAGTAATCCATACTAGGTGAAGATGCATTTCTCGATGAACTTGGACATCCTCTTAGCGGTAATGTTGGCGAAAGACTTGGGTTCCCCTTATTTTGAGAAGTAACCCGCCCCTATAATGATGAAGTAGTGCTTATTTGTTAATGAAGGTTGAATCTCACTGATCATATTTATCCCCCACACCGTGGATGGCCAATACAGAGAGAAATTGGAAAGTTTGGTAGATGCAAGGTATTGGATATTGGTAGGGATTAATGGTTTATCAGAGGTGGGAATTTTGAGAATGGGTGGCCGAAGAAAAGGAAAGCCTTAGTTCTATTGAAGGTGACCTGGAGATGCTCCTTCCCTATAATAGGTTGACGCTTCTTTGGTAGCTTGAAAATAGGTTTTCGCACAATTGTAAGGTGAACGATGAACTGACTGACGTTTATAATCGTTCTAAGAAAATACCATACGTCTTTCTTAGTGTAGGTGTCGAAATGCAATGCTTAAAAAACTGACAATCAACCCCAGGTGTGTCTAGGAATGACCAGTTGAAAGCGTCATCATAATCTTTAAGCACTTTAATTATCTCTCTTTTTATTTTAGAGGTTGGGTCATTAGAAGTGGTTACCATTTTAGGTTATCATCTGTACTCAAATTTATTTTAGTTAAAGAAACATCATGAATACTAAACACATTATGCTTATGATAAAATAAATGCATGGACCCATCGGGCGAAACATCAAGCAGATAAGCAAAATAAGAGTCTTTGATTATATGAAAATGCCTTGAAGGTGGAATTGTTCACATCTAAATACTAGAAAAAGAAAATTACATCATAAGATAGTTGTCCTCCACAGGTGGAGGATCTTGGTTGGTAGAGCTGGTAGATTAAGCATCCTCGGTAGCTTTCATTGGCAAGTCGTCCAGGATGAGATCCAGATGTTTCCCTTATTCAGCTAATGACTTATCTTCTTCATTCACTAGAGACCTCACGATATTCTTGTTAGCTTTGGCGATGGGACTAGCTTCATCAATGGTATTGACTAAACTAGAGAAGACCGTGGCCAACACAATTTCTTTAGGGAGATCAATATTGATCGCACCTACCTCACCATCTAAGCTCAGTGATGGCTTCTCCTCAGTACTGGTTTTCCTAGCTAGTTATTCCATTTTTCCCTCTATCGCCAAGCCCTAAATGGCCATGCCTAGAGGTTTGCATTGATCTATTTTGAGCCCTACCTGAACATGATAGCGGCAAAAATTCTCTTTTTCATCGGGTGTGGGAGAATGATATTCACGAAGAGAATTAAGCATGCCTTTCACTCGCAACTTGGCAAATAGGACACTAAGAGGGAGTTTCCATGGAGACACGAAAGCTTTCTGACCAAGCATTCGAGCAGGTGCGGCTTGAACTGTAGAGACATTCTCTTGAGCAATGACTTGAACTATGGGTGTATTCTCCTCAGTCGGGGCATGGGAAACTTCAATAGCTCCAGAATTGTTGTTCTTAATAGACTAGGGTTTACCCCACTTGGCTTGTTAGCTTTCTCTTTCTCTTCACGGCACTCTATTTTCTCAGCCTTCTTGAAAACCTTCATATATGAGTCATAAGAATCTATTTCCATATCTTCTCAAAAGATTGGGAGAGATCCATCTAGAAGCTTTGGGATCATCTCCTTCAAGCTAAGCTTTTGCTTTAGAAGCACTTGGGTGGACATCCATCGATTAAAATAGGACTTAAAAGTCTCTCCTTACTTCTTCTTAACTGCTTTGAGGTGCTGGATAGTGGTTTCCATGGTCGAGTTGAAACCATTGTGGGTGATTAGAGCCTCGAAAAGAAGCTTCCAATGGAGAACCATGTTAGTAGAGAGAGTGTTATACCATTCAAGAGCTAGTCCACCAAAAGTGCACAGGAACAGCTTTGCAAGAACCTTATCTCCAATCTTCTGAACTCTCATGATTTGCTTGTATATCACGATATGGGATTTAGGAGGACCCTCACCAGTGTAAGCTTCCATTCTAGGCATCAAGAAGTTTTTTGGGACCCAATCGTCATCTCTCCTGTCTTCTTTCTTTTGAATAATGGCCATCAGTTGTCTCAAAAGTGCCTCACTTTTGGTGTCATGCCCGAAGATTCCATGACCTTGTCGATTGGTATTACACCTGGAGAATGTGTGACCTAATCGTTTGAAGTAGAAGTGGCGCCAAACTGGAAGGGTGGCGGCAGCAATGGAGTTCAAACATGAGGACGTGCTTGGAAATTCTGGCTAAATGAATTCTGAGAATATGTCCCCCCTTGAAGTAACCATAAAGTTAGGAGGGGTAAAAGACACAGGGAGCGTCGAAGGAAGGGTAAAACCACTTGAAAGTACGGTCATCTGTTTTGTGAAACCCCCTAAAAAAGCAGGGAAGACTGAAGTATGAATAATCGGCCTTGTGTCTTGAGGAGGGAATACAAAGGTCGACATAGAGAATGATGGAGGTGACTAAGTGGCTGGTCTAAAACTCTGAGCAAGAAAAGTGAAAACTAGAGGAGTGGAGGATGAAGGAGGTTGAGCGAAACTCTGATAAACTGGAATTGGCCTAGATGGATAGGTTGATTTGGCAAAACAGTCTGACCTAAAAATGGAGTTTGAACTGATGGAATCGGGCCTTGGCTGATTTGAGCGGTCTCATACTAACCTTGAGCTTGAGTAACCGGCCCTAATGGCCACTGAGCATTTCTTTCCTCTATAAAAACACAACAAACTTGCTCTTGAATAGTAGTGCAAAACAATTCAGATCGGAGGAACATGGCCATAGCACTGGCGATCTCGGTACTCAACGGAGAATGACCCTGATCAGGTGGAAGGAGAGGAGGAGAAAAAGTACCCCCACATAGAACCCCACTAACTGGCGGAATATCAAACATGACTGAATAATTCGGGCTCTAGAGCCACTGAACTTGAACCCCTGAGACGATGGATCAAACAACGATCGAGGTTGGACCAAATTAGACTGCGATAGCGAGGACCTCTACACCTTTTTAAGAAATCAGAAGATGATCAGCCTGAATTGAACCATGAATGAGGTGAATGATTACACAATAATTCTAGGTGATGAATGTAATATACATAGGATGGTTTAGAGAGGGAGAGAGGAGAAGGGCTCATGATGCAAAGATTATCCCCAAAATACATAAGACGCATGAATCCCTCGCTATTCCTTAGTGAACTAGGTACGATTCCTTACGACCCAAACAATCTCAAGCATTTTGTTAAATTCTCCCTTCAAGCGAGGGGAGAGTAGAGGTAAGCGAAAGGATAAAATAAAAGTCAGCCACAGGCGGCCTATGCACGAGGTGCGTATGCATGAGCACAACACAAATAGCATGCGATAAATGAACTACTTCCAACCTTATGACTCCCGCGCAACGCCGTTCAAAAAATAAGGGGCTTAACTCAAGCGCCAATGAACGGCAATTGAGTATGTGACCTAAGTCTAAAATATGCGTGTTTTGGTGATTTCCTAAGGGGAAATTGCTATGGCTTTATCTAATGTGGTCATGGCCTCAAACTGCCCGTATTGTGTAACAATATTGAAGAAGGTTCTCGTTTACCTTGATTCCATGTCACTCGACCACTCCTCAAATGAGTGCTATCGCGAGAGTTGACGTGTTGGTTGAAACAAGTGATCCACCCACAAATATCCCCAATTCCTAGTGGGGCAAAAGGTATACAAGTGAGCTTCACGGGGTGAGATAATGGCACCTTAACCTAGTATCTAACTATGCGATGGATTCAAAAGGCATAAGAAATAAAGCTTTTATTTAAAAAATGATTTTAGCACATCATCAGAATCCTTTAACCAATCTTTAAAAATGAAAGCAACTTTTCAAATTTTAAGTTAAGAGGAAATCCCCAGCAGAGTCGACATTATAAGCGGGCGACCTTTTCCATGCGGCCCGCGTGAGAGGCAGGTATGCGGGATAACGTGCGTTGTGAAGCATGCTAGAGGGATTGATCCTCACTTTAGAGGAGTGATGAAAAATAGACTGATAAAAGCGATGTTGAAGTTGAATTTTAGTCCAATTTAAATGTTACAAAATACGAGACCCGAAATCCCATATTCACAGACATAGTCGCCACCCGGTCTAGCTCTACTGGGAATTTGGGTACGATATTCCCACCAGGTGGTTAGACCGTACCTTATAATAGAGATTCCGAGTTCGGATGATGTTGCTTACTTTTCATTTATTAAATCAAACCATTTACATTTTAATAAATGTGACTTTAGTTCTTATGCGATTTAAATCCTCCCAATCAGAGTTTTCGGTTAAAATAACTCATACATCATGTGGCGAATCATGCGATAAGGCAATAAATAAAGTAAATAAATTAATTATTACATGGCTCCACAAATTCCTATACATTTTTTCTAATGCGGAAAAATAAATGAAATAAATAACGAAAGACCAAAACCGGACCTCAACCGAACTTACCAACACATAATCGGCTCCAAAAAAAGATAAATCACACATAAATATGCACAAATATCACATAAATAATTCAAGGTAGAAAATTAAATTAAAACAAGGGAGAAATGCATTTTTTATGATTTTTCGGGGCTAAAACACATCTTTTTGGGTATTTAATAATTATCTAAACAACCTAATAATTAATTAAATAAAAAATACAACCCTGAAATTAAATAAGATATTTACAGAATATTTTTAGATTTTTATTTGGGATAAAAAGATTTATTAAGGATTTATTTGATGAAAAAGTCATTTTTAAACCATTAAATAGACATTTAACCAATTAAATAATTAATAAATTAATTCCAGTAGATTAAAAATTATTTTTATTAATTTCAGATTTTTTGTCAATTTTTGAAAAATTTTCGAGTGAAAATCGGGTCAAAACGCAATAATAAAATAGGGCTAAAAACACAAAACAAGGACCTTCTGGCATTTTTGCCAGTTTGATCGTTGTGGTGGCCATATGACCGCTGTCGTTGCAGCAGTGACCGCTGTCGTGGCAGCGGTCAGATGACTACTGGAGCGGTCATGCCAGAAAAATTCCAAACGGACAAAAATCGGTAATTTTTACACCCAAAAACTTAAGATTATTGAAATTTTAAGCCGATTCGCACGATATTGCAGTAGATTTGGACTTAAAATGATGAAATAACTTTGATTTTTTTATTTTGAGACAAAAAGGGACCCAAAAACACCAGAAAAGATGTTTGCAAAAATACCGAAAGAAAATAGGATAACCACCCCAAAAATGACCAAGAGGAGCAAAACAATTTAAAAAATTAATTAAATAGATTGGAACTCAGATTTGTTACCTCTATGCTAGGGATGGCAATGGATTGGATATGGATATGGATATCCTACAATATATTCTACAATATATTGCATACAAGTATATGTTCAAAGATATCCATATTCAATCCATTGTCATCCCTACTCTAGGCCATGAATCTGCTCTTTGAGACTCAAATCAACCCTTGGTGAGATCCTTTTTGATGATTTTGAAGATTTAGGTAGTGTTTTTGAGGAAAAATCACTAAAAACTTGTTTAATCAATTTTTAAGCTATGATTTCTAAAGGATTTTAGTTTAAATCTAAGAGATTAAATGAGATAAAGACCCAAGACACTGATTTGGAGAAATTTTTTAGCCTTTATCAAGCTTTCTCTCTATAGTTCTTAAGTTTATCTCACTAAAAATTTGACTTTTTTAATCTGATGAAAATTAGCCCCCATATGTCCTGAAAAGGATGATTTTAAGGGTTTATAGACTCCATTAGGAGTAAATAACCCCATAAGTCCCTCAAATACTCAGATTTTATGATAAAAATGGGTAAAACAGAAAAAAGGGCTAAAAAGGGGCTTGACCGCGCTCCTGGCGCGGTTTACCGCACAAGGAGCTCGGTAAAGGGGACTGACACGCCGCTCCCCCGGTGCGATTCACCGCTTAAGGAGCACGGCAAAGGGGGCTGACACGCAACACCCCCTGGGGCGGTGCACCGCGCTCGTAGCGAGGTTCACCATACCTCTGGCGCAACAAAGGGGGCAGATACAAGGGATCAAGGCCAAAAACCTTAAAAGAGCATAACTTTTACCACGGTTATTCAATTTAAGTGATTCTTCACATTCCAAAAACCTCAGAGTCTAGAATCTAGGAAAAATAACGAAACTTGCTGAAAATGATTGGGTTTAAGAGAAAACCTTGAAACAAATTACTACATGGGAGAGAAAGATTACAGTTAATTTTTAAATGCGTTTTAATTATTTTTAAGCGCGGTCAATGGTCCAAAATCGTCAAAAAGGTACTTGCCAAACGTGATTCAACTTTGAAAGAATAGAACAATTGGCTTGTAAAGAGGTCAGAGCAAAAACTCATCATCGTTCCGTGGGACACCGAAAAGCCCGTGCTCACACCCAATCTGATGCCAACAAAATGGGGGAGAAGAGCAGCACAAGCAAAGGTGATCAGGCTATGGAAGTAGATGGGTAGATTAGTACAGTTCATAGAATAGCTATTTTTCATTGCAAATATTGTAATAGCTACATCTGTAATTTTTCACTTATATATTTCTGTACTTGTATTTCGGATCTTCATGAGGTTAACTATTGTTAACAACAAAAGTATATAAAGTGAAACATTACTACTCAAAATTGCTTCTAAGTACAATATATATTATACTTTAGAAACTTATAAGATAGAATGCAAAAGTATTAGGGGAGTTGAGGATGCTAAAATTATGGGGGAGCAAATTTGTAAATGACTAAGTATCAAGAATCATACTTAGCTCATATAACCCCTATGCTTATGCTTATATGTCTTAGGTTTTTGTTTCCATCAAATGGGGGAGATTGCAATGATCCGGAAAAATAAATCCAAGAATTGATTCGGAACAAGTTTGAAGAAAACAAAAACACAAGTCCAAGACAAATCATCCGGACACACATTGAAGACTTCAAAACACCTAAGTCCATATTAAAAGCATCCGATTAAAGATTGGAAAGGAAATAAACTTGTAACCTATCAAAGTCAGAATCCGGAGAAAGACTGATTGAAGAAGCATCCGGATATATTAAGTCTGAAGACATCCGGAAGATTCAAATTTCAAGACAAAGAGAAAAGTTCAAAATCACCTTTTCCCTCCACATTTGGTCTGAAATCAAAGATCCTTTTACCTTGATGATTGTGAAAGTAACAACTAATAGGCACTCTAAAAAAGGACAAAAGGACTGATACATGAAAGAGAAAAAGGTAACAACCTTTTTAACATAAACCAATGGGAATGGCGCATGGAGCACACACCAAAAGCAAACGGCATAAAAGTTGGCAAATCGCTAAAATACATACAAACGATCACTGACAACTTTTCAGCCTCAATCCCAAAAATTCTAAGGGATTGATGAATGGCTTTGGAAGCGCCACATCATACCTAATCAACGGTGAAGATTCAAGATCAACATCAATGGTTCACAATGAGTACATTCATTATCAAAGCCTATAAAAGGGAAGCTTCACAAGTAGAGAAGGTGCTGGTTGATTTCACAAGAAGCTATTACAAGAGAATTCAAGCTAACTCAATCAGTGAACAAAAATCCCTCCAAGAACAAGAAAAATTCCAAATCTGTTTTTTGTAAGAATTCTCAAGTGTGTTATAAACTTGAACAATTCAAAAAACCAAATCCTTGAAAAATCATGTTGTAACATCTCATACTTGGGTGAGTATTGAGATTGGGAACTAGCTTAGAGTTGGTGCTTTAAGTGGAATCTCCCTGTAGGACTCAGCTTAGGTTTGGGTAGAATCTAAGTGGTATATCCTACTAAAGAAAAAGGACTCAGCTAGGAGTTGGTGTTTCTAGAGGTATATCCTACTTCCGGAAGAGGGGTTACCATCCGGAGATAAATTGTAAGCCTTAATTCCTGTCAGATTGAAAAGGAATTACACTAGTGGAAAAGCTCAAAGGAAGGAACCTCTGGGGACTGGATGTAGGCAGGGTCGAACCAGTATAAAATCTCTTATGTTTGATTTCCTCTACCTTGAGTCTTTACTTTTATGCGTTTCATTTTATATCTGCATTATCTGGAACTTATAGATCCGGATCAAAAATCAAACACGCTACACAAGACTTTTTAAAGTCTGAAAATTCCTCGAAAAGGGTCATTCACCCCCCTCTGACCCTAAATAACTAAGCACATGGATCAACACTCTTGCTGACTGTATCTCTCCAAGAATAGTTCTTGGGTTAGGAGATTTCCAATGAGCTCATCATAGCTATAATACTTCAAGTCATGAGCTTCCTCAATGGCAGTTTTCTTACTGTCCCATTCTATGGTGAGGCTTCGGAGAATCTCCTTTACAATCTCCTCCTCTGTAACTTCCTTTCCCAGCCTCTTCATTTCATTCACTAAATTTATGTATCTAGTGTTCATGCTGCTAATGGACTCTTTTGGTTCCGTCTTGAAGGCTTCAAGCTTTTGTTGTAGTAGAACAATTTTGGCTTCTTTAACTTTGCTTGTCCTTCATAAGTTACTTCAAGCTTTTGCCAGATTTCCTAAGTAGTTTCACAGCCTGAGATCCTGTTAAATTCTATTGCACTCATAGTACAATAGAGCATGTTAATAGCATTTGTGTTTTCACGCAATCTTTTATAATCGTTTGTATTCCATTGATTTGATGGTTTTCTAGTGGTTATACCCTCCACCTCAATAGTTGGAATATAAGGGCCATCTTCTATGGCCATCTATGCATGCATGCTTTGAGCCTGAATGAAATTCTTCATCCGGTTTGTTCAGAACGTGTAGCATTCAACAGTGAAGAGTGGAGGACAGGTAATGGACATACCCTCCGAAAGAAGTTTTGAGTTATTAAAACTTATTTTGATTTATGGATCAAAATATCGACCTTTAGCTCGAGATTGTTACATCTCTAGTTGTGAGCACTTGCTCTGATACCACTTGTTGGTCTCTGTGCATATGTATTTAGGGTCAGAGGGGGTGAATGACCCTTTTTGTGGAATTTATAGACTTATAAAAAGTCTGTGTAGCCTGTTTGAAACGATCCAGATACATTAGATCTGGATGATGCAGATGTTTAATTAGAATGCAATTAAAGTAAAGACAGGGTAAGAATATTCAGACATGAGAGATTTATCCTATTTCGGCCCCGCCTACTCCAATCCCCGGAGTTTCTTACTCCGAGCTTTGTCCATTAGTTGATTCCTTTTCAACTGGCAGGAATCAAGCCTTCCAATTTTTCTCCAGACAACAGGATATACCACCAAGTTCTTCACTCTGGCTGAGTCCTTCCAGAAGCAAGATATACCACCAAGGCACCAACCTTAGCTAAGTCCTCTCGAGCTTGTCTCTAGAAATTTCTTCTCTGAAAGTAGGATATACCACCAAAAGCACCAACTTCTGGCTGAGCCTCCTTGAGCTTGTCTCTAGAAGCACCAACTCCTAGCTTAGTCATTTTTCTTTAGTGAGATATACCACTTAAACTCTCCCCAAGTCTAAGCTAAGTCTCACAGGGATATACCACTAAAAGCACCTACTTCTAGCTGAGTCTCCAATCTCAATACTTACCCAAGTATGAGATTCTTCTCTCTTTGTTTTCTCAAATGGTAGGTTTTCCTCAAGTTTATAATCTTACTTGGGAATCCTTACAAATAGATATAGAATTGTTTGGTTCTTGGAGGGATTAATGTAACTGATTGAGTAGTGGATTTCTTTAAGGTGTGGT
This sequence comes from Euphorbia pulcherrima, assembly GCA_947683365.1. NCBI lineage: Eukaryota > Viridiplantae > Streptophyta > Magnoliopsida > Malpighiales > Euphorbiaceae > Euphorbia > Euphorbia pulcherrima. The sequence continues at coordinate 3,568,164 of CANTUS010000008.1, forward strand.
AACTCTGGTATCAATCAGCATCTTCTCAACTTTTGAAGCTTGACTTTTATAGGCTTGGATAAGAATGTAGCCGTTGTGATCCGTTGGAATGATCTTGAATCTTCACCATTGATTAAATATGAGGTGGCGCTTTTGAAGCCATTGATTTGTCCGTTAGACCCATTAAATGATCTGTTGAATTGATGGGATTTTGCAGACAAAAGTTGTCAGTAGTCATTTGTTTGGCATTTTGTGTTTTGCCAAATTCTAAGCAACTTTTTCTTTTGTTTTGACTCCACGCGCCTTGCTATTGGTCTATGAAAAAAGGTTGTTACCTTTTTCTCTTTCTGTGTCAGTTCTTTTGTCCTTTTTTTAATTTGTGCAAGGTGTTACTTTTTTAATCTCCAAGGCAAATAGGAACTTTGACTGAGACCAATATTGGAGGGAAAATATTATTCAAGCATTTTCTCTTTGTCTGTCTTTTGAATCATCCTAATATCTCCATATTTCAACTTGTCCGAATGATAATTCAATCAGTTGACTTCTCCGGATACTGCCTTCTTATACTTGTGGGATGCTATCTTCTGTTTTTGAACCCGGATGCATATTTCCTCGGACTTAGTGACTTGTTTATATTTGATGCTAAGTTTGGATGCAATCCTTTTGTATTTGATAGTTTGTTTCCTTCAAACCATAATCTGGATGATCTATTTGAGCTTTGGAGTTTTGTTCCTTCTAGACCTTTGATTAGAATGCATTCTTCTTGATTCTAGAAAGGACTCCCGGATAGTTGATTTGGTCTTTGAATTTTGTTTCCTTTCAAAACTGTGATCCAGATGCTGTCTTCTTGATTCTTGATTCTAGGTTGCTTCCGGATGCTATTTCTCCAACACCATTCAACTCCCTCATTCGGACTCAACCACTCTCACAAGGGAGAGTGGACTTCACATGCCTAACATATGTATTTTGACTTTTCAATCCAGTAGAATCGCGACACATGACATTGTAAAAAAAATTTTAAAAAAATTCTTCTTCTTCTTCTTCTTCTTCTTCTTCTTCTTCTTCTTCTTCTTCTTCTTCTTCTTCTTCTTCTTCTTTTTCTTCTTCTTCTTCTTCTTCTTTAATTTTTTTTTAAAAAATCATCTAATATTTTTCGGGGAAAATCTTAGATATTTACGGAAAATTTTTCGAAAAAAATCTTTTCCGAAAAAATCCCAAAAATTTTCCCCGAGGAAAATCTTTTTCGGGAAAATTCTTAGATTTTTCCCGAAAAATTTTACCAGGAAAAGCCGAGATTTTCAACCTAGAAAGAGTCAACACTCGTCCCTAAAGTCAAAGGGAGCCACATCAGCTGACACATAGGACGGAGGGAGTTGAATGGTGCACTTTTTTAAAGTTAAGATAGTTGCGGGGACACTTTCAAAAGTCAGAGAGGGAGCAGGTTATTTAAGTCAAGTTGAGAATAATGTTAATGCATTAAACTAAATATTTACCTAATTAAAATAAAATACAACAAAGAAATAGGAAAAATGTTCTCGCCGGACAAAATAAAGCAAAAACACGTGCTCGTAAGCTCCGCACTCCATCAATCTCGCCAACACCGCTACTCTCAATTTCTTGCCACCATCATTCCTCTTTGTTTCTTGCCTCCTTGCCTCGTCCTCTCTAATTTCTACTTTTATTCTAATGTATGATTTTTGTTTTTTTTTCTTTTTCTCGGTCTTTGATATGGGATTGATTGCGCGATGAGAAAATTACATATTTTAGTGGGAAAGCTCTTTGTATATACTTTTTTTTGCTTCTTCTTACCCTTCAATATTGTGCTTTGTGGGTTTATGAGTATTTTTTAAAACCCAATGTAAAATTGTTGCGTTTGATTTTTGTGAAAGCTTGGCTCTATTCTCATAAATCTTTATTTTTATTATCTACCCATATTTATGAATTGAATTATGTGGTTTTAATCTTGAATTTTGAAAGGAATTGTTACGGCAATACCATGTATTTGTCGAAGGTTGAAGGCTCCATTAAAACTAGGATTCCTTGTTAGCTAGTTTGATCTCAGCTTTAATTAGTACATGAAAGAACATAAATGAGGAAGAGATGAACTGCCCCTTATATGTATTTGATATAATTATTATTTATATTATAATATTTTTAGATTCATTCGCATATATATTTAAATATTTTCACATATGTTACAATTTTTATGAATTTAATTAAAATATTTAAGTATAAATAAATAAATATAACGTATAAAATTAAATTTAGATGTTAAACTTTAAAAAAATTTGAAATTTTTAACAATTATTCGTATTATAAATAATAAATATATATTTATATAATATGTTAATTATTAGTTCTATCAGGCTTGGATTTTAGATTAAAATCAAGCTTATCCTATACTTTTTTCGGGTCTCTTCAAGTTCAGTTCTTGTCGGGCCTATTATCTAATTAATTTGTCCAAACCTATCCCCAGGTCTATTAACAATATAACAAAGTAAAGTATAAGGGAGGTAGTACTGAGAAAATGTAAAATATAAGAATGTATAAATTAGTCTTTTAAAACACAAGGGGTAGTAGTGTATTATGTCAAACCTGGGGGAGATTATAATTATTTAACTTTTGCTTAATGTTTCTCCTACTCTCCACTGAACTTTCAAAGTGACCATGTAGCTCCCTCAACTTTTAATAAGTACACCACTTTGCCTCTTGAGCGATGCGTGCAACTTCTGGTTGATTTAACTATTCAAACATGGCATGTGATCTCTTTTAAAGTTCAGGTGAATAGTTAGTTTTTAGGACAAATCTAAATACCGGAAATGCACTAGGCCTTTTAACTTTTTAAAAATATGGTGATTCATGGTTTTCAGGGAATTGTAAGCCATATGAATACAATGAGTTTTTTTTTTTTGAAAACCTGAATACAATGAGTTTGGGACTGCCACTTAACATAATACAATGAGTTTGGGACTGCCACTTAACATATTGTCCATATACGTATTGAATAGCCACTTATGAATATATATTTTGAATAAAATAGTTTTATCAATTTGGAGAGAGTTAACTCTATCACTTGAATTATTCTGAAGCTATACTTTTAGTGCATCTACTGTTACATTTGACTAGGGTACTCAGAGTCAAACCGGAATCGAAATCCAAACCAAAACTGAATAAAAATAATCGAATTGAACTGAACCAAATTTATTTCGGTTCCGTTTTTTGTTTTTAAAATTTGAGTTTCGGTTCGGTTTCAGTGTTCTCAATCAAAATTGAAATAAAACCGAATCGAATAAATCAATAAATATTATATTTTAATATATATTTATATTATATCTAATATCCTAATCATATTGACAATATACAACACACTAATTAGTAAACAATAATAACAAATATGAGATTTTAACTTAAGTAATCCTAATTTGGAAAGAATTATTTTACTTTACAATTTTAGAAATATGACTCATTCAATAATTCATTATATGCATGTCATATTACTTGAATTAATATCTTTTATGTATCAATATTTATATTTATTATTGTAAATATATGCATGTCATATTACTTGAATTAATATCTTTTATGTATCAATATTTATATTTATTGTTGTAAATATAAATTTTAAAGTCTTATTTAGATCAAATTTAACCCACATTAAGATTAAATTACTTTAAGTCTTTCTCATATAACCCTAAAATAAAAAAAATAAATTACAAATTATTTTATAAATTATAGAGTTTGAGCAATTCGGTTATAACCGAACCGAATCGAATCGAATCCGAACCAAATTATATTCGGTTCGATTTACACCGAACCGAACTATATTTAATTTGGTTTCGGTTCTTATATTTTTACTAATTCAAATTTTAATGCGGGTCGATTGAATCTAATTTTTAAATCGAATCGATATTTGATCACCCCTACATTTGACAGATGGATAATAACGGAAAACTTTAATTTTTAAAGTTATATAGACTATGAAAGTTGATTACATGATTTCTAAATGTAAGGGCAAATGTCAAACTATCCTCTTGTATCTAAAACATAAAGATAAAGATAAATGAACCATAAATTTAAAATCGATTAGTTTAAAAGTTAAATTGTTATAAGTCTACAATTTGCATCAAATTGATATCTTTAGGTAAGGTTTTTATATATGGTATCGGTTACTAATACTCTTCTTCAATTCAACGGTTGAGTATTTATGAGAGACCATTTAATTAAGAGAAGAGAATATATAAATACTCTCTCATAAATACTCAACCGTTAGATTAGAGAAAGGTATTGAATATCCAGTACCATATATAATTTCCCTTTCATGTATATCTAAAAGTTCAGCAGAATCTTTCGTTTACAAGTGCTATTATATATATAGGAAAATTGTCACGAACCTACATGTCGGACTAAAATATTTACAAATTCATCGCCAAATCAAAATTAATTACATATCTACATTCTCTTTCTAATCTATTTACAAAACCACACATTCTACCTCTTTCCTCCTTTTTTCTTTTGATTTCCTTCTTTATTTTTATTTATCACTCAAATCGTTTATTTTTTTGACATGTCGCTTTAGAATTTTGTGTTATTCTTATTTTTTATCTTCGAAATGATATCCACTGTGACATTTTCAAAATTTTTTATATAGTATTTATCTAGTAGATAGCTATCTACTAGATCAGTGTTAGATATCTAGTAGATATCTAATATATCTTAATTTTAATATTTTTTATGGAATCTGACATCTAACAGATATTTAATAAATATATAATATATTTTTACCAAAAAATAAATAATTATATAATAGATGTGTATATGATGATTTTATAAATTATAAATAGATTTGTATCTTTTTTATGATGATTATTTTATAAAATATAACATCTAGTATATCGAGTAAATATCTAGTAGATCACTGTAAGATGTCTAGTAAATATCTAGTATATCTTAATTTTAACAGTTTTTTTTATGAAATTTAATGACATCTAGCATATATTTAGTAGATATAAAATAGATCCGTGTTTTTTTATGATGATTACTTTATAAAAAAAATTAACATTTACTAGATTTCTAGTAAACATCTAGCAGTGTGATATCTTTATAAATATTTTTAAATTGGATCGTATCCTTATAATTAGTTTCCCTTGTTTTTGGCTTTTTTTAGATTGTTTTAGCATTAGTCAAATTCCTTTGATTTTTGTAGGTATTTGTGTAAAAAACCCCATATATATATATATAAGAAAAGTACATAATTGGGCTAAAGCCCATAAAAAATTTCAACAAAAACTTTAGCTCACAACTATTTTGCCCAAAATAGGGGCAAAACACAATATTTGTACATTCCTTTACATTCAACAACTTTTTTACGTTCCTTCACCCAGCTGGTATAAATGTGTTTTTTGTTTGATTGAGATTTTGTTTAGTCGCACTAGGTATAATATTGGTATAAATGTATTTTTTGTTTGTTCATCTGGTATAATGCTAGTATAAATAGATTATTTGTTTGATTACTATTTTGTTTAGTCACACAAGGTAAAAACATAGTAAATTGATGGTATAAATGTGATTTTTGTTTGATTTTTTCATAAAAATATATGCTTATATTTTTTGTTTTTCACATCTGGTGTAATCTGGTATAAAGTAGTTTTTGTTCGATTTCTTTCATAAAATAGATTTTTATGATTTTGGTTTTTCAAACCTAGGGATGGCAATGAATTGGATATGGATATCTTTAAACATATACTTGTATGCAATATATTGTAAAATATATTGTAGAACATATTGTAGGATATCCATATCCAATCCATTGCCATCCCTATTCACTCCTGTTATAGGCCCTGTTCTTTTCAACTTATAAGAAGCAGTGCTGAACTGAACTGAAATGAACTTATTTCAGTGTAATTTATATGTATGCAGTATTGATAAGTACTGAACTGAACTGAATTGGACTGAATATAAGTTGAAGAGAACATGGTCATAATGCTGGTATAAATATGGTTTTTTTTTCTTCATAAAAATAGATGTTTATGTTTTTTATTTTTCACGCCTGCTATAATGCTGGTATAAAGTGGTTTTTGTTTGATTTTTTTTCATAAAATAGATTTTTATGGTTTTGGTTCTTCACACCTGGTATAGTGCTAGTTTTTCACCATAATGTTGATTTTTCACACCTTGTATAATGTTAGTATAATACTGGGTTTTTCACATCTTGTAGTAAAATGCTGGTATAATGCTTGTATCATCTATTACATATCTTCAAAAATAAAAACTTGAAATAAAGTATATCATCATGGATCTACTTTTGAAGATAAAAACGAGACGAACAAAAAAACTCTAAAGCGACATATCGAAAAAATCAATAATTTGCGAGAGAAATGCAAAATAAAGTAAAAAAATATATAAAAAAAAAAGAAATTTCATAATAGAGGAGCAACGTAGAAATTGAAAATAAAAAATTTAAAAACTACCCAAACAAAAAGGTATATATATGACTTTCTTGTTTCTCCTCTAGCCCTTGCTTAACTCCCTCCCTCTATTTTCATTCTTTTCTTTGTTTTCTCTCCTTTCTTTTTTGTTTCCTCGTCATTCTTTCTTTCTTTTTTTCCTTTCCAATATTTTCTTTGTTTTCTCTCTCTTCTTTCTTTCTTTCTTTTTCCCTTTCATTCTTTTTCCCTTTCATTCTTTTCATAATTACTTCCCAAGCATCTATTCCAACTAGTAGCCAATCCTTGTCTTCGCCCATGTTCAGAAGAGGATCTGCGCATTTCCTCTACTTGGAACTACGTGCGTTGTGGGTGAGAATGTACAGTTCCTATTCTGTGACATCTAAGGCCCGAGATCCGAGAATATGGTGATTTGAGAATGGAATGTAATTACTTTTTGCTTGTATTTTCTTTATTTTTCTTGTTAGACTAATCAATTTTTTCATAATTTTTAAAATTTTTTTTTTTTTTTTATCTCATTTGAGTTTATAATAATAACAAAATAAATCCATATCTCATCCCGTCAGAATGTGGACTCGAACATGTAACCTCTAAAATCACACCTTCAAAGTTCAACCACCAGACTAAGCTTTTACCACAATTTTCCTCATAATTTATTTCTACATAAATTTCAATATTTTCTTGGTAATCCCTTGCATAACAAATTAAACCTCAAGCTTTTGAAGGATTTTCTTCATTTATCTTACATTTTTTACTCCTTCAGTTTCTTAAACTAATCACTTCCTTTTATTTATATTTTAAAATATCAATACAATTTTTATAATTTTTTTATTTAATTTATCCTTATATTAATTAATAAAAAATATAAATATTAATAAAATTATAAAATGATAATTAAAAAAAAAAATTTCATCAAAAATATATTAACTATTTTAAAAGAGTATTAAATTTTTATTAATTTTAATAAAAAAATTTAAAAGCGAGTAATTTTAAAACAGGACCAAATATTAATTGAAGTGTCATCAAGTCGTGTTACATCATCAAGTACAATACACACCATGTGAAAAAAGCAATCAAATGGGTCCCTTTCAAACTATTGCTTAACTCAAAATTAAAAAAAAAGATAATCCAATAAAATGCTTCGGAGAAGCATCAATGAAAAATGAGCGCCCAAATCAAGGCTCAAGGACCAATGTAACACAACAAACGTGTGTTTCAGTTCATTTGCCTTCTTCAAGTTATAATTGGAAAAAACAAAAGACTAGTCTTGTTCCTAAAACAAAGCAACTCACAGTACAGATAAACTTTAAACATTATCAGATAACATTTCCACGCAATTCAATTTGTAGCATCTTCCATTTCAGTCAAAGTTGAAGCCTTCAAGCAATTCGGGTACTTAAACGGCAAGGTGAGCAGCGGTGTACCATCGTATAATTGTTGCGATGCCATTCCCAAACAGTATCCCAATCCAAGACCAACTGGAACTGCTACTGCATTTCCAACTTGTGTGTACCTGCATATCAAAACAATTACAGACTATAATACCAGAAACTCGAACAACTTAGAAATCAATTTATTTTTTTAAGCAATACTGACCTCTCCTTAATTGAACCCAGCAATTGGTAACAGTCTGGGAACCCTTGTAATCTAGCGTTTTCTCTAACTGTCAGCACTCTATCTTGTACAGGATGGATGATGACCTTCAATGATATTTATTTTGAATTTAGACACTGCAGTTATTGTATTTACTAACAAATAATTATGTTAAGACAGATTATGGAACCTGATTATGAGGTTCGGCTCTTGTTACAACAGTCGGAACAATTTCGTCCCACCACAAACGACCAAACGGCCTACATTTCAGCAATACAAAAAGAATGTTATGCAAAAGACCTTTAAAGCAGAGGCTGAAAAATAAGAACAGAAGCTAAAACAATAAGCGCTTACTTAAGAGATTTCCCGTTAATATACGTCATTGCATAATCAGGAACCTAGCAACACAATCAACAATGAGATTACTGGATTTCCAATATAATTAATAAATATATGCAAAATGTATTACCAAATTTTTGCCAGATGGAAGCTTTACTCTTTCAACTTTTGGATCCCATTCTACTGTGTTATTTGGACCAACCAAAACACCGGGTAAATCCCTAAAGTTTGCGCCCTGGCAAAGAAACGAGAATAAATTCAAAAATTGAGAAAGTGCATTTATCAAAATATTCCTCTAAAATCAAACAAAACAAACCTTTTTCTTGGGAATTCGGCAGACTCGTCCATAGTCATCAATGTTCAACTGTAGAGGTCTATGGTCGTACAATACTTCTTTGCATCCTTTCTCAGAAGGAGCACTAGTATAACCTACCACATCTGTATTATGGAATAGCTTTATCATATATAAATCAATGAAAAATGAATATCAATCTACATAAAGTATGAGATGCAAGCGCGGGTTAGTTCAAATAACATGCTTATACACTATAATATTATAATTATAACATGTTTACACTGGTTAGTTTATTGTCAAATCAAATCAAAGAAATTTTCTGAGATTGAAAGAAAAACAGAATCTACATACTAAAATTTGGGAAACAAATCTTTCACTATAGAAGCTAAACTCTAGATAACGCAAATCTATAAAAACATCACGCTCATCAATTAAGTTGCCATTCTCTTCTATAGACAACATTTTTTATTAATCCAACCTAGGAATAGAGCTAGAAGCCTTAACTGGTTTAAGAGAAATGCAAAACAAATCACTGTAAAAGACCAAATGGAAAAAACACATACCATTTCTCTTCAGTCTGATATATTTCTGAAACTCGGTTTCAGGAGTTGTCTCATAATCCATCTCATCTCGACTCTCATCATTAGTGACCTAAAATTGTAACAAGATAATTCTTTTTATTAACTCAGATATTCCTTTTATCATATAAAGTGAAAATTAGATATATGAACAAACATACTGATGGGAGATCTGATATAGCATCTCCAAGAAGAAGTTCTTTTTCCAATTGATTAGGTTTGATTTCATCATAAGCAACAGCAATTTCCTGAGTAAAATTCAAGGTTAAGTCATTGCATGAATACATATAAAGCTAGAGGGACTCAGTTTAAGTATTATACCTCAAACCCATTAGGAAAGCCACCTTTAACAACAACTTCATGAGTTGGCAATGGATACTGAGGCAAGGTCTAAAATTTCAAAAAAAAAAAACATCAAGAAGAGTACAAATATTGTCCACAAACAAAGTTTTGGAAAGCAAAAAAAACTTGCCTTAAATGGCTGAGCACCCCACATCAACATTCGCATCCGAAATTGAGGTAGACCATAGGCTCCAGCTGCCATCATACCCATTCGGGCTTGATAGTTCATGGAAACAAGACGACCAAGTGCATAACGGGCCAAGAATCCACCCGCAAACCTTAAAATGTCAACCACATTTTCCATGAGAACATATTTAGGCTGCAAGTACTCAACAATATCCATGAATACCACCAGTTGATGGTTCTTAGGGTCATCTAATGGTGCTTCCTTGTTTCTGAAACGGTTAAAACCGCTGATTCCTTGGCATGGGGGCCCTCCACAGATAAAATCAACTTTTCCCTAACAAAAAATTGAAGCTAATCAGCGTCAACTACATTATTCTCGCAAAATATTCAAACTATTGCGTCACAGATATAAGGCAAAAGAAGAGAAATCAGAAGCAGAGTTAAGTTAGCTAATTCAGTTAGCTTTGTTGGTAGTTATTATCCTTGCATTGTTATTGTATATATTGCAATTATTAGTCAATTAGCTCTCGTATGGTTAATTATATCCTTACTTCCAAAGGATGACTCGGCAATCCTTATAGTACAGTACTAGGAAGTTAGGCAAAATTGGCATCATATGAACAGTTGTCCCTTGTAGCTGTTGCATTCTTTCTATTTATGTAAGAAGCTTGTTTGAAGAAATTAATCAATCAGCGAGTGAATATTCAAATATTTCCTATCTTCTCTTCTATTCTATCTTACACTTCTCTAATTCCATGCTAATCCATAATTGTCGAATCTAGATCAAGAATTGGAATCCAAATTTTATGAAATGTGATTCAAGAATCATGAAATAGTAAGATTCAGTTTTAAGTTTATAAAAATAAAAAACAAAACATTTAAAATGTTAAACTTAAGGATATTATTAAAGTTTAGTGTAGATATGCCATTTTAATAAATTACCATGTGAATCAAATTATACTTAAAATATAATCTAATCCATAACTAATCCTAATAAAAGTGAAGCTAGTGAAGTTGAAGTTGGTGAGAAGAAAGAGAGTTAATGATGGCTTTAAATGCAGTTGATGAAGGAGTTTTTCATAGTAGTGTGGCTCTTTATGCTTCTAAAGAGTAAGATAAGTTGCAAAATGCAAACTTCAATGCTCTTACGATTTGAGTAAATATATTATTGCAAATGTAGTAGTAGAAGGGGCAGTTGTTCTAGACAAGCTATTACAGCACGATAATGCTTCCTTGGTTGATGCAACCCACAGTGGTGAAGTCAATTGTTGGATTACCAAAGTGTTTTTTTCCATGGCCCTACTGATTGTGGCAAACTGCAAAACTCTATCATTCTTAGGACAAGAAAGTTTTAATACAAAAGCTATAGTCATATATTAGAGGCAAAAGAAGAAAATCATAAGAACTAAGTTAGATAATCCAATTTATTTTGTTGGTAGATATTTTGATTGCATTGTTACAATATTTAATGCAATAATTGGTTAAGAAGCTTGTTAGAAAGAATTTATCAATCAATTAAATATAAAAATACAATAGGTCAAGACTTAACTTTGGTCAAAAGTTAAAAATTATGAATGGAAATGTCAAAGAAAGTATTTAGCTGATGATAAAAATTAAACAAAGCAAAGCAAAGCACTTACCGGAAGAGGCAATATATTTGACTGGTAACCTTTTATCACGAACTCCTTAATTTTGTCCTTGCAGTCACTAGCATATAAAAGAAACATAGAAAATCAAGGAAAAAGATAATTAATATTATAGTCAATAAATATATTTTTGAAATGTAAAGATGTACCTTAAGCCGTCAACGGGCTCCCAAGTATCCTCAGCCGGGCCATAACCCTTCCAGCGTACCTACATCATCAATTATTGCCAAGAAGAATAATAACAATAAACAAGAAGATGAAACATCACTAATATAATTGCTTGACAACACAAAACTAATAACTCAGAAATAAATTAGCAATTGAGATAAATTTCCAATAGAAGCATTAATCGCATTTATGCATAATGTCTAAGCTCGTTGCCACCTCTTCTAACCAAATCTTAATATCTAATTTGAGTCAAGATTTAAGAGCCTATAAAGAAATATTTTACATGGAAATTTAGAACCTTTAAAATTCTTTAACAAGTAAAATTGAACCTAGGACAAGTATTAAAACTTCAGTCATGAACCTATGATGCCTTTATGAATGAAACAAATATAACATATCGCATTTTGTGGGTCTTCTTGCACAAAACAACAGCCTAATGTATTTTTTAACATGCATAAGTATCATACCTATGTGTAAAAGAACAAGTGCCCTCAGTACAGTCGAGTGTATTTAATGTACATATATATATATAGAATGTGTCTTAAAATTGCAGTTAGCATCCAGCATCTAAAACAGATTCTATGAGCCATTTATTAAGAAAAATTAGATGGGAGGTTGTATTTTCCAATTAATGTCAAGAGAAGACCAAGGGATTCATTCAATATGAGCCCTTGCATTTAGTTGCCAAATGTTCAAAGGGAATAAAAACAGCGAATCAAATAATTATCGTTGTACCATATTTGGATCTCAGGCCTACAAGACTTGCACAGAAGAATGATTACTAATTTTCCAACATATAATGATTACATAAAGTAAGCTTTTGAAATGCTCAAATCCACACCAAAATTAATATTCCTTTAAAAGACATAAATTTGACGCAGTTTATATAGCCATTCTCTCAGCATAGCTTACATTCATTAGAGATTCTCTGGAACTTTTAAGAACCTTGTTGTGAACAACGAGAAGAGATTCTCATATATGTTCATTCCAACATAAACATGTTAAAGATGAGCCACAGTATGCTCCTAATCCAAGACATAACTAATGCTATACTTTGACAACTAGAGACATGTGACTAGCCACTACTGCAAAATATAAACAAACTTAATATACCTTGAAGTACAACCCAGTCTTCATGGATTTGTTAGGATCACCATAACAAACTGCTAATAGTTTCTCCACTTCAAATTCTTCAGGAGAAAGATCAGATGCTTCATCATTCTCATGCTCTTCTACTGATTGTTCTTCACTTTTAACATTAAAACGCTGCTCTTTATTGTCTTTTGAACCAAACAAGGAAAACTCTACACATAGCTTTTCCCATTCCTTCAATAGCGATAAAAAATCTTCTGCTGCCTCATTTCTCACCTAATAACCATTTAAAATGCAATGTTTATTATCAAAGTTGGACATTCAAGAACAAAAACTATTAGAGATACAGCCCAACACATTACCTCCGTTTCAGGATGATTCAGCTTCAAACTTTTGCATGCTTCGGAGTTTAAGTCAACAGCCCACCTCTTCATACCATCAAGTAAACAACAAATTCTTTAAAAAGATTCAATATAAGGATGACAACACTACTTCAAAAAGTAGAGCGCCATCAATCTTTAAGCATTTCCAACAAAAATGTCCACTTCTAATTCATTCTAAAAACAAAAACATGGACCTTATCTTCTCTTTCTTAGGGAAAATGTATCTTTTTATCTTAAGCAATGTAGTTGTACAAAGACTTGGAATTTGATTTTATAAGCATTTGAAAATAAGTTTGGAATGGAGAAAAAGTTTGTAGCTTTTTCAACCATAATAGAAAACATCTAATATTGATAATTGATATTTTTTAAAAACTTGACATATGTACGAGGAAAGTATTATTAGTCTAAGCATGACAGTGAAATTTGGCTAACTGTATTGTGCATAAGGTGAAATATGCCCAGAAAAAAAATGAAAGACTATTTTTCCAACCTTGTCATATTTCTAGTGGAAATTAAACATTTATTCTTTTACTTACAGTTACTAGTTCTACACCGGATAAAGAAGCGCCCACGCACAGCCCAGTTGACATTGCACCACAACCAGAATATAAGTCCAGTAGAAACATTTTCCCCTTCTCACAATCAGAAGATTTAATTACATTTGAATCACTTTCTCTTGATATAGTTGATGAGTCATTTTCTGAATTTGAATCATCTACAGCAAACAAAAGAAGAAAAAAGTCATTTTGATTGTGAGAAGTGGCTTTCCTTAAAAAAATCTCAATTCAAATTTATAATAGTTATATATAGAAAATACTACCTGTTTTTATTGTTTCATAAGTCAGAAAAGGTAGTGTATATTTCATGTCATAATAAAGGTCACAATCTGGAATTTGTTTCTTCTTTTCTAGTAAATTCATCTACAAAGCAGAATCAGAACAAAATAAACAAATAACAAAGTTAGAAGCAAACATAAGAAAACCAAGTATTTAAGAATATAAATGAATTTTGAAAACAAAACACGAAATCAACGTGCAGCAATCATACATTCGGTTTAACTAAAGCAATATTGATTTTCAAGACAAGGCAATACAAATCATTATCATCTTTCATATCAGAAAGAAAGACCCGTTTGCTCTCTTCAGTTTTCACATGGTCTTGAATAACCTGGGGAAACCATAAAATTCAATTAGGAAACAAAAAGAAATAACATAAGAATATAAAACAATGAAAGCCCATCTTACAGTGTCATTGATTCTGTAAAACCACTGAGCAGTGAAGTGTGGATCCCCCTTAGTGCTTTCAAAGAACTCTACTATTCTAGCTATATAATTAGGTTCTCCTTCACCGGCCTACAAAGAAATTCAAAAAATGAAACAAAAAAAACCCTTATATTCATGAAAGAATAAAAGCAGCAAAATGCTGCTCCAAATCTTTTATTTCATAATTATAAAAATATTACAAATGAAAAAAAGAAACAGAGAAAGAAAGATACTTGAACATAAGCATGATCGCCAAGGTTATACACGATTCCATCCACCCGTGCTTGTGTATAATGACATTTCGCTTGCACTTCATACTCCTTCTCTTTACTGAATATTTTTTCAGATCCGGTTAAGAATATGAGCAAATAAAAGAACAAAACATACAGTAACCAGTAATATTAGGGTATCTCTAAGGTCAGTGGGCTTACCTATTGGCATTTCCCGAAAGAGATCTTTTCGCCTAACAAACACAGATTCAGATGTTAAACGACAGATTAAAACTACTAGGAAACAGAAAGCGATGAAATTGGGAGGAAGATGAAAAAAAAGAAGAAAAAGAATTGAACCTTGGAGCGGTAATGATGGGGCCATTTCTGAATGGCTTCGGCAGCTGGAACAGGATCGCCGATTAAACAACAAACGGGATCCGAGTCAGCCCTTTCGGTCTTGTTTACTCCGGCGGACGGAAGGGAGGAGAGTTCTGCTATCTCGCCGGCAATTGCAAGGTTCTCTGCGGGCTCCGGCGGCCCTCTTTTGCTTCTCTTGTTTGGTCTGCCCATGACTTGTGGTCTAGCAAAAGAGGGAAATTGTGTAGACTACTTTGCTCTCTTCTTTTTCCCCCCGTTTATATCAGAATATTTGGTGTTGATATTCTATTCAAATATTGAAAGTAAATATATTTTAAATTTATTACCTAATTTATTTGTTTTTTTTAAGGTGTAACGGTAGCCAATAAATTAAATTTTATATCATTAATTTATAATAAAATCTGAAGTGACTTATACTTTATAAAAATTAAAGTGATTATAGCATTCACCTTATATTTAGTAGATAGTAATTTTTATTAAAGGATTTCTACACAGTATCAAGTATTTTATACTCTTATTGTTCAATAAATGATACTTATACGCTTTTAATATTGTAATAATAATATATGGTAGGTGTCAATGATCAAGTAATAAGGATACCAGATATCAAGTACCATATAAAATTTCTCTTCTAAATAAATGATTTAAACCAAACTTTGATAAAATATATTGTAATTTTTTGTAATATTAGGGAATTATAGTTACCAATTAACAAAAAGGATGGTAACTAATTAGTAAGAAAGGCAATTTAGGTTGAGGCAAATATGGGAGGGAATATATAAATAAAAAAAAGACCAAGGGGGGAGTTTGATTTTGAAGAAAGCGGGAAAGGAGGGTTTTGGCGCCCGCTCAAACCCCTCTGAAAAATTAAACAGGCTGTGGGTCAATGTGTCTTTTTAATTAATGAGACTTTTTCATATCCTATACAATGGGCGAGAAAGGGTTTGTATGAAACTTGGATTAGTAAATATGGTCTACCTCAAATTGATATATAATTTTAATATAATTACAGAATTTTTTAAATTTAATATTTAATCTCTTTAAAAAAATTTAATTATAAAAAAAATAAAGAAATTTGGATTAAACATAATTTGTGGTTTTCCTAAAAGCAACTTATGAAAAAAAATTTCATAACTGCACGTGTAATTTTAAATTGCTAGTAAAACAAATTTTTTATAGTAAATTCTACAAAGTAACCTGTATTTTATTAAAAAGAAAATAAGCATAAAAAATGCTATTTTTCATTAATAATATGATGTTATGTGTGATATTTTAATCGATTCAACACTTTCATAAATTAATTATATTAATAATTAATAATTATATGTCAAGAATTTAATTTATTTTGTAAATTTTTTATTTTTATAATTTTTATTGCTTATCAACACCTATCAATTAAACAAATACATTCTTCACTTCTTAAAAGTTTTCAAAATTTAAGGTATATTGTATTTATGATTTTTTTATTAAAGTAATGCACAGTAAAAATTATTGTATATTAATAAACCAATCAACCAAGCCTTAAGCCATCTCCATGAGTTTTTCCCGCAAAACTCTATAATTTAAAACAGTTATAATATTTATTCTTCAACTCTATACTTTAAATTTTTACTTTAAAATATAAATATTATTATTTAATTCCTCTCTACCTAAGAGTAGGGGTGTGCAGAACCGAACCGAAACCGAAATCCAAATTAAAACCGAATAAAAATAACTGAATTGAACTGAACCAGATTTATTTCGGTTCGGTTTTGAATTTTAAAATTCTTACAATTCAAGTTTTGATTTTATCAACCAAAATCGAAATAAAACCGAACCGAATAAATTAATAAATATTATATTTTAATATATATTCATATTATGTCTAATATCCTCATTATATTGACGATATACAAAATACTAATTAGTAAACTGTTGGGAAGTGACAGTCAAATTGAACATGCATAAGAGGCATGGCGGAAATTTAAAATTTTATCCATGTCCCCCGGAACTCCTATTAGTTGCATATAAATTAAATAAAGCCTTAACTAAATAATTTTCTACCTAGGTTAGCATGCTAAAGGACTAGGCATACCATAATTCCAAATTATATCCTACCATATTTATTTTATACTAAGCATGTTATAACTCTAAGTTATAACCTAAGCATAAAATAAACTAAGCATGTAAAAATAACATAAGCATAATTATTAAGTCTAAAAATATTTAAAGAAAAAGACTTAAAAATTAAAAGAGAAAGAAAAAGAACTTACCAGTTGAAGCGTGCTTTTGCAGAACCTTCTTGCACAAGCCCCCAATCGTAGGATAGCCTCTATTAGTATCCACAAAAACCCGCCAACCAAAACTTCCCCAGGAGGAAGAACTAGGAAGCCTCGAATAGTTGCTAGACCACTCTAGAAACCTCACCCAAAAATATAAACTAGCGGTGCCCGAATAAATTCAGGCTACACAAAAATAACTTGCTCAATTACCCGAGAGATTAATTATCTCGCTTAGGATTTATGCTTTGAGCTTGATACAATTTGAAAGAAAAGGGGACAGTTTATATATAGGCTTGGGGGACCATTTTGCTCCCCCTGGAGCGATGTGGGATGGGAGTAATTACTCCCATCCCATGTGCACACATGCACGTGCGTGGGCTTTGCCTTGCTTGTGGACTGTGCATATACAACTCATTTTTATGAGCTGTCACGAGCAATGCCCAACATTACTCGCACACCTTTTGGTATACTCCCGCGCACTCGAGCCTGTATAAAATACTTTTGTACTCTCGGTCCAATTAAACTCGCCAATGCAAAATTCCCCTTTTTAATCCTTTTTCAAATATTTATTTTCTGACCCTAATAAATTTAGTCACCAGTCAAAATAAATTTTTTGGTCCAACAAAAATTGATCTAATTAATTATAATTTATTTATAACTCTAATTAATTAGTTATCGGTCAAAATAAATTCCTTGGTCTATCAAAAATTGATCTAATTAATTTTAATCAATCAAATAATAATCCAATTATTATTTATGTTATATTTTTATTATAGAATAAATCTATTAGTTCTTTACTTAGTCCGATGAAGGTCCAATGTGTGTGACCTTATAGGATCCCGAAGTATTGAGCTGTTAAGGCTTAACCAACCCTTGTTCTAATGGAACCATTGGCTCGATGCTCTAGACCGTGAATAGAACTCGATTACCTTAAACGACTGTAGTACGCCTCTAACAAGGGTCTACCATCCCCCATTACTCGGAACGTCATTTATGCTTATGACTTAATCCCGGTTAATGCAACAGTTATCCAGTGCGATAAATTCCTTCCATTCTTTAATATTAGTACATCTGGTTTATTGGGTTCGGTTAAAGTGTTAACCCACTAATAGCGAGGTTGCTCCAAGCTATCCCAGTTATTTACTTGTTACCGAAGTATATTGCCTTTTACCGTAGTGTGTTTGACTAGAAGCCATTTCTATCAAACACATACTCTGATCAGAGGTTTATGGCAATCATCACTTCAATAAGTGGCCAGGTACAACTCCTTAATATATCCGGAGCGATAGATTCTTTCCGACTACTCAGCCTACCAATGTGCTGTCATCACTATACCCTTAATCACCGGTAGCACCCTAAATTAATGAGTGCATAGTAATGACCCAAAATATAGCAATAGTACCACACAAGGTAGCTAGCATCTCAAGTATGAGGACATTCGCAAAGCTTATTGAATGAAGATAAACACTAACACATTGATATATATACCAAGTGTTTATCTTGCTACGGTCTCCAATATATCTCCGCAATCCCACAAGTAGAAGGAATTCTCATTATCAAATTTAACTTTTTTCACATTGTTTATATTGAAAACTTCTGTTTTAGTATCAAGAATATAATTGCCACCTTTCAACATTCCATAACCATAAAGAATATTATTCAAACGAATCTGACAATTATTATTCGAAAATAAAATTTCAAATCCCTCTACTGCTAAACACGCAACAGATACAATATTCTTAGTAACACTTGGAATGTAGTAACAATTATTCAAAACTAAAACAAGTCCACTTGGCAAAATAAGACTAAAGCTCCCTACAGCTAACACAGCAACCCTGGCTCCATTTCCCACGCGTAGGTCCATCTCCCCTTTTACAAGTTTTCTACAGTTCCTTAGTCTCTGCACAGAAGTGCAGATATGAGAACCATAACTAGTATCTAATACCCAAGTGGATTCTCGCGAAAAAGTAGCAAAGTTTTTAATTACAAATATACCTGAAGTAGATGCCTCTGTAGGCTTCTTCTTCAAATGCTCAGAAGCAGGAGCTTTGCAATCCCTCTTTCAATGTCCCGGTTTCCCACATTAGAAGCAGACATACTTAGATGCCTTCTTTTCATTCTTCTTCTTACTGATTCTTTTCTTAGCACCTAGTGCCTGCTTCTTCTTTTTAGAAGCCTTGCCTTTTTCAACCAACAGTAGAGGTTTCTGATCCTTTTTTATCTGAGGTTCTACTGTTTTCAGCATGTTGATTTATTCAAGGATAGTAGAATTAATCATGTTCATGTAATAGTTAGTCATGAAGCCTGAGTAACTATCTGTCAAGGACATCAACACAAGGTCAATGCTCAAGTCATGATTCATCTCGAATCCCAATCGATTCAGCTTCTCAAGGTATCCCAAGAGTTTCAGTACATGCTGAGCGGCAGAGGTGCCAGCCTACATCTTAGTTTCGAAAAGGAGCTTGAAGGTCTCATACCTCTCTGCCCTCTCCCTCTCCGAAAAGAGTTCTTCAAGATGGAGAACCATATCCTCCAAGGGCATGTTATCATGCTGTTTCTGAAGCTCAAAATTTATGGAACCCAACATAATACTCATGCCAGTCTCACGATCTTTCCTACGCTTCAACCAGACATCATGTTCCACATGATCCTCAACATCAGGTTCTACAGGGAAAATTTCACTTAGGACATAGGCAATTCCCTCGGATCTGAGAACTATTCTCACGGCTCAGAACCAATCAAAAAAGTTTGAGCCATTCAATTTGGTGTCAAGTAACATACGGAGATTGAAATTGGAAGCCATTTTCAACCTTAGATATAAGAAAAGAAAAGTGTTTAGATATTAGTTTAAGTATTTAATATGAGGACTTTTAATTAAATACATTTTTCTACTATTTTCTTCGAAATTTACAATAGCCCATTCTATTGAATTTGCGAATTTTAGCCCAGCTAAATTTCCTAGTAGGTAGCATCTATAACTAGTCTATTACAACCCCCAATTTTATGAGTCAAGTCATAATAGTAAGTCATAGTTGGAATCCCATTCCATTTGCATCGCATGCAATTGCTAATTCATTCAAGTTCCCTAATCCCAAGGGACGTGTGCTCTTATATTAGCATCTCCTTGAATATGTCTCAGATCTGGGCCTAGCCCCCAATTTTATAGTGGACTACCCCAGCTCTATTAAGGCAGACCCTATCTCAAACTTTACAACTAGTTAATGTGGACTAGAAGGAAAGCTTTGCGTAGCACTTTGATAGCCTTAAGAGACCGTATTATAAATTTGAGTAAGGAAGACTACAACTTGCCTTAATATATTTACTTTGGAATTTTATTGGTGTTAAACGTCTCACCCAATCTAGGATTTTATCAGATGGACAAAATTATAATAACTTGTATTAATTTAGGGAATTTTGGAATTAATTTATAAGGTCTAACCTTAGGTGGGATCAGCTCTTTATTATAATTATTCCATCAAACTAGACTATATGCAAAATAATTAACACTTTTATTTGTTATATTTATATTGCATTTCCTTTAAGCTTTTATTCAATAAATTTAATTTATTACTTTGTTATAGAAACATATATAAGCACCATCTTATATACTATAAATAAATTAGTTCATATTAATCCCCCGGTTGGTCAATTCAAATTGCACCGATATAGGTTCCCAGGTAGGAGAGGTGCCCTATGAGGAGTAGACACCAAGTTCAATCCTTAGGATCCCGAAGTATTGAGCTGTTAAGGCTTAACCAACCCTTGTTCTAATGGAACAATTGGCTCGATGCTCTAGACCATGAATAGAACTTGATTACCTTAAACGACTGTAGTACGCCTCTAGTAAGGGTCTACCATCCCCCATTACTCGGAACGCCATTTATGCTTATGACTTAATCCCGGCTAATGCAATAGTTATCCACTACGATAAATTCCTTCCATTCTTTAATATTAGTACCATCTGGTTTATTGGGTTCAGTTAAA
Source organism: Euphorbia pulcherrima (assembly GCA_947683365.1). Lineage (NCBI taxonomy): Eukaryota > Viridiplantae > Streptophyta > Magnoliopsida > Malpighiales > Euphorbiaceae > Euphorbia > Euphorbia pulcherrima. Next base: position 3,589,245 of record CANTUS010000008.1, read on the forward strand.
GTGTTAACCCACTAATAGCGAGATTGCTCCAAGCTATCCTAGTTATTTACTTGTTACCGAAGTATATTGCCTTTTACCATAATGTGTTTGACTAGAAACCATTTCTATCAAACACATACTCTGATTAGAGGTTTATGGCAATCATCACTTCAACAAGTGGCCAGGTACAACTCCTTAATATATCTGGAGCGATAGATTCTTTTCAACTACTCAGCCTACCAACGTGCTATCATCACTATACCCATAATCACCAGTAGCACCCTAAATTAATTAGTGCATAGTAATGACCCAAAGTATAGCAATAGTACCACACAAGGTAGCTAGCATCTCAAGTATGAGGACATTCGCAAAGCTTATTGTATGAAGATAAACACTAATGCAATGATATATATACTAAGTGTTTATCTTGCTGCGGTCTCCAATATATCTCCCAGATATATCCATGTGTCAAACTTAAGGCGCCACCTTCAGTCTTTAGGAGATAAACTGCTTGGACCTTTCCAAGAAAGTTGACCACATGCTAGTCTTTCCGTTTCATCAATATCCTTTCTTGATGAAACTATGACTAGGGATAGTTTAGATATAATCATAATTACACATTAAGCAGGTTCCACCAAATATAGTCCAACTATAATTTCTCTCTCTTCATGCTATGATATGTCAAGGACTTTTACATACGTCAATGAATATATATTTAGCCAGCTTTAATATATATATATATATATATATATATATATATATAAGTATATTGATATAAACAAAAGATTAAATGCCTTTATTGATTAAACAAATTATTCATACTATTACATAATTAAGATATATCGCCCTAATTGCCTTAAGGGCATACATCATATCCAACAAACTCCCACTTGCACTAAGGCCAATTAGCCATATGTTTTAATCCATATGCTTTAACATGTTGGTCATGTTTGACTTGAGTCAATGGCTTTGTTAGACCATCTGCAAGGTTCTGATCAGTGGGTGCATATTCTAATCTTATTATCTTAGTATCAACAATCTTCCTGATTATATGATACTTTCTGGATACATGTCTATTTTTCTGATGAGACCGTGGTTCCTTTGCCTGAGCTATGGCACCATTGTTATCACAATATAAAGTAATTGGATCAGCAGCCTCAGGCACCACACCGAGATCACCAATAAATCCATTAACCAGACAGCTTCTTTTGCTGATTCGCATGCAGCAATGTATTCAGATTCTGTGGTTGAATCAGCAGTAGTTTCTTGCTTAGAACTCTTCCAGCATACTGCCCCTCTATTTAACACATACACAAAACCTGACTGAGACTTGAAGTCATCCATGTCAGATTGAAAACTTGTGTTAGTGTAACCTTTGATAGTGAAGTCACCTTCTTCATAAATCAAGGACTCATCCTTAGTCCTTCTCAAGTACTTAAGGATTGCCTTGACGGCCATCCAGTTCTTTTCACCGGGATCTGATTGATAACTGCTAGTAAAGCTCAAAGCCTGAGAGACATCCAGCCTAGTACATATCATAGCATACATGATGGATCCTATCGCGGATGCATAGGGTATATCCTTCATGCACATTCTCTCCTGAGCTGTCTTCGGACACTCAGCCTTAGATAGGTTAATCCTTTTTGTCATCAGGATAAACTTTCTTAAAATGCTCAAGGTTGAACCTATTCAACATATTGTCTATATATGTACTTTCAGAAAGACCTAATAGCCTCTTGGATCTATCCCTGTAGATCTTTATACCTAGTGTAAATGCTACTTCACCAAGGTCTTTCATGGAGAACTTTCTTGACAACCATACTTTAATATTTTGAAGAAGAGAAATGTCATTTCCTATTAGCAGAATGTCATCAACATACAATACTAGAAAAATGACTGCACTCCCACTAACCTTCTTGTAAACACAAGGCTCATTTGCATTTGGACAGAAATCCAGTTCCTGGATTGTTTGATCAAACCTTATATTCCAACTCCTGGATGCCTGCTTAAGTCCATAAATGGATCTTTATAGCTTGCATACCTTCGAGCCATTCTAAGATGTAAAAACCTCAGGTTATATCATATACACATCCCGGTCTAAATCCCCATTCAGGAATGCTGTTTTTGCATCCATCTGCCAGATCTCATAATCGTAATGAGCAGCAACGGCGAGGAGTATCCTTATGGATTTAAGCATGGCTACCGGTGAGAAGGTTTCATCATAGTCAATACCTTCCCGTTTACTATAACCTTTCATAACCAACCTTGCTTTATAGGTAATTACATTACCATCCATGTATGTCTTCTTCTTGAAGACCCATTTGCACCCAATTAGTCTAACCTCTTGCGGTGCATCAACCAAATTCCAAACTTGGTTCTCGTAAATGGAATCTATTTCTGATTTCAATGCCTTATGCAATTTATCAGAATCTGAGCTTTTCATTGCCTCATCATATATCTTTGGTTCATCATCCTCCATAAGATATAGTTCCTTATCATTAGTGATGATAAACCCATATCTATCGGGACCCTTATGAACACGACCTGATCTTTGCAATGATTGTGTTTCGACAGGTTGTTCTTGGATCACACTCTCTTGTGTATCTAGAATGGGGTCAATCAGTTGATTGTTTGTTTCTTTCTCTTGAACTTCCAGTTCAATATTTCTCCCACTGACTTTTGCAAGTAAGTGTTCCTGTTCTAAAAAGTGAGCATTTCGAGACACAAATACCTTTTATGCTTCGGGTTGGTAAAACAGATATCCAATTGTTTCCTTTGGATATCCAATGAATAGATATTTGTCAGCCTTGGCATTTAGCTTATCTGATGCTATCCTCTTTACCATGGCAGGACAGCCCCATACTCTTAAGTGACTTAGAGATGGCTTTTTGTTACACTATCTTTCATAATGTGTAAAATCAACTGATTTATAGGGCACTCTGTTTAAGACATAAACCATGCTCTCTAGTGCATATCCCTAAAAGGATTTACTAAGAACTGCATGGCTCATTATGGACCTGACCATTTCTAATAAAGTCCTATTCCTCCTTTCTGACACTCCATTGTGTTTGGGTGTATAAGGAGGGGTCCACTGGGGAACTATCCCATTTTCCTTTAGATAATCCTAAAACTCCTGACTTAAGTATTCTCTACCTCGATTCGATCAAAGTGTTTTAATACTTTTCTCAAGCTGTTTCTCTACTTCAGCTCTGAATAGTTTGAATTTTTCAAAACTTTCAGACCTGTGCTTCATCAAGTACAAATTACCATATTGTGAGTAATCATAAATAAAGGTTATAAAGTAGGAATATCCTTCTAGTGCCTGAACACTCATTAGACCACACACATCAGTGTGTATAAGTTCTAATGTACTCGTGGCTCGTTCACCCTTTCCTTTAAAGAGTAACTTTGTCATTTTTCCTTTTAAACAAGGTTCGCAATCACCATAAGACTCCAAGTCTATTGGGCCCAAGTCTCCACGCTTATACAACATGGTTAAGCGATCTTTGTTTATGTGGCCTAAACGGTAATGCCATAAGTAGAAGGAATTCTCATTATCCAATTTAACTTTCTTCACATTGTTTATATTGAAAACTTCTATTTTAGTATCAGGAATATAAATGCCACCTTTCAACATTCCATAACCATAAAGAATATTATTCAAACGAATCTAATAATTATTATTTGAAAATAAAATTTCAAATCCCTCTACTGCTAAACACGCAATAGATACAATATTCTTAGTAACACTTGGAATGTAGTAACAATTATTCAAAACTAAAAGAAGTCCACTTGGAAAAACAAGACTAAAGCTCCCTATGGCTAATGCAGCAACTCTAGCTCCATATCCTACGCATAGATCCATCTCCCCTTTTGCAAGTTTTCTACAGTTCCTTAGTCCCTGAACAGAAGTGTAGATATGAGAACCACAACCAGTATCTAATACCTAAGTGGATTCTCGCGGAAAAGTAGCAAAGTTTTCAATTACAAATATACCTGAAGTAGATGCCTCTGTAGGCTTCTTCTTCAAATGCTCAGAAGCAGGAGCTTTGCAATCCCTCTTCCAATGTCCCGGTTTCCCACATTGGAAGCAGACATACTTAGATGCCTTCTTTTCATTCTTCTTCTTACTGATTCTTTTCTTTGCACGTGGTGCCTGCTTCTTCTTTTTAGAAGCCTTGCCTTTTTCAACCAATAGTAGAGGTTTCTGATCCTTTTTTATCTGAGGTTCTACTGTTTTCAGCATGTTGATTAATTCAGGGATAGTAGAATTAATCCTGTTCATGTAATAGTTAGTCACGAAGCCTGAGTAACTATCTGTCAAGGACATCAACACAAGGTCAATGCTCAAGTCATGATTTATCTCAAATCCCAATTGATTCAGCTTCTTAAGGTATCCTAAGAGTTTCAGTACTTGCTGAGAGGCAGAGGTGCCAGCCTGCATCTTGGTTCCGAAAAGGAGCTTGGAGGTCTCATACCTCTCTGTCCTCTCCCTCTCCGAAAAGAGTTCTTCAAGATGGAGAACCATATCCTCCAAGGGCATGTTGTCATACTGTTTCTGAAGCTCAGAATTTATGGACCCCAATATAATACACATGGCAGTCTCATGATATTTCCTATGCTTCAACTAGGCATCGTGTTCTACATGATCCTCAACGTCAGGTTCTACAGGGAAAATTTCACTTAGGACATAGGCAATTCCCTCGGATCTGAGAACTATTCTTACAGGTCAGAACCAATCAGAAAAGTTTGAGCCATTCAATTTGGTGTCAAGTAACATACAGAGATTAAAATTGGAAGCCATTTTCAACCTAAGATATAAGAAAAGAAAAGTGTTTAGATATTAGTTTAAGTACATGTATTTAATATGAGGACTTAATTAAATCCATTTTCCTACTTTTTTCTTCGAAATTTACAATAACCCATTCTATTGAATTCGTGAATTTTAGCCCAGCTAAATTTTCTAGTAGGTAGCATCTATAACTTGTCTATTACAACCCCCAATTTTATGAGTCAAGTCATATTAGTAAGTCATAGTTGGAATCCCATTCCATTTGCATCGCATGCAATTGCTAATTCATTCAAGTTCCCTAATCCTAAGGGACGAGTGCTCTTATATTAGCATCTCCTTGAATATGTCTCAGATCTAGGCCTAGCCCCCAATTTTATAGTGGACTACCCCAACTCTGTTAAGGCAGACCCTATCTCAAACTTTATAACGAGTCAATGTGGACTAGAAGGAACGCTTTGCGTAGCACTTTGATAGCCCAAAGAGACCGTATTATAAATTTTAATAAGGAAGACTACAACTTGCCTTAATATATTTACTTTGGGATTTTATTGGTGTTAAACGTCTCACCCAATCTAGGATTTTATCAGATGGACAAAATTATAATAACTTGTATTAATTCAGGGAATTTTAGAATTAATTTATAAGGTCTAACCTTAGGTGGGATCAGCTCTTTATTATAATTATTCCATCAAACTAGACTATATGCAAAATAATTAACACTTTTATTTGTTATATTTATATTGCATTTCCTTTAAGCTTTTATTCAATAAATTTAATTTATTACTTTGTTATAGAAACATATATAAGCACCATCTTATATACTATAAATAAATTAGTTCATATTAATCCCCCGGTTGGTCAATTCAAATTGCACCGATATAGATTCCCAGGTAGGAGAGGTGCCCTATAAGGAGTAGACACCAAGTTCAATCCTTAGCCAGAACAAATACGGGCACAAACTTGAAGACCAATGGATTCTCTTGAACTAATAAATTTCGTTCTTTCAATTCATGTAAATTGGGAGCATCTATAACCCATGTAATTTCAATAAATTACTGATACTTATATAATTTAAGTAAGTTGAGGAGGCTTGTTCAAAATTATTCATAACCATTTTCTAACCTTGAAATGAAAGTCACAAGTTTATATATATTGTTCCAAACAATTAAATAAATAACTCATTTCATTTAGAAAATAATATTTAGTTCGCTTCTAACTTAATTATGCACTAAATAGGCAGGCTCTGATACCACTATTGGGAACTGACAGTCAAATTGAACATGCATAAGAGGCATGGCGGAAATTCAAAATTTTGTCCCTGTCCCCAGGAACTCCTATTAGTTGCATATAAATTAAATAAAGCCTTAACTAAATAATTCTCTACCTAGGCTAGCATGCTAAAGGACTAGGCATACCATAATTCCAAATTATATCCTAGCATATTTATTTTATACTAAGTATGTTATAACTCTAAGTTATAACCTAAACATAAAATAAACTAAGCATGTAAAAATAACCTAAGCATAATTATTAAGTCTAAAAACACTTAAAGAAAAAGACTTAATAATTAAAAGACAAAGAAAAAGAACTTACCAGTTGAAGCGTGCTTTTGCAGAACCTTCTTGCACAAGCATCCAATCGTAAGATAGCCTCTATTAGTATCCATACGAACCCCACCAACCAAAACCTCTCCAGGAGAAAGAACTAAGAAGCCTCGAGTAGTTGCTAGACCACTCCAGAAGCCTCACCCAAAAATATAAACTAGCGGTGCCCGAATAAATTCAGGCTCCACAAAAATAACTTGCTCAATTACCCGAGAGATTAATTATCTCGCTTAGGATTTATGCTTTGAGCTTGGTACAATTTAAAAGAAAAGGGGACAGCATATATATAGGCTTGGGGGAGCATTTTACTCCCCCTGGAGCGATGTGGGATGGGAGTAATTACTCCCATCCCATGTGCACACATGCACGTGCGTGAACTTTGCCTTGCTTGTGGGCTGCGCATGTGCAGCTCATTTTTATGAGTTGCCGCGAGCAATGCCCAGCATTGCTCACACACCTTTTGGTGTACTCCCACGCACTCGAGCCTGTATAAAATACTTTTGTACTCTCGGTCCAATTAAACTCGCCAATGCAAAATTCCCCTTTTTAATCCTTTTTCAAATATTTATTTTCTGACCCTAATAAATTTAGTCACCAGTCAAAATAAATTTCTTGGTCCAACCAAAATTGATCTAAGCAATTATAATTTATTTATGACTCTAATTAATTAGTTATCGGTCAAAATAAATTCCTTGGTCTATCCAAAATTGATCTAATCAATTTTAATAATCAAATAATAATCCAATTATTATTTATGTTATATTTTTGTAATGGAATAAATCTATTAGTTCTTTACTTAGTCCGATGAAGGTCCAATGTGTGTGACCTTATAGGATCCCGAAGTATTGAGCTGTTAAGGCTTAACCAACCCTTGTTCTAATGGAACCATTGGCTCGATGCTCTAGACCGTGAATAGAACTCGATTACCTTATACAACTGTAGTATGCCTCTAGCAAGGGTCTACCATCCCCCATTGCTCAGAACGTCATTTACGCTTATGACTTAATCCCGGTTAATGCAATAGTTATCCACTGCGATAAATTCCTTCCATTCTTTAATATTAGTACCATCTGGTTTATTGGGTTCGGTTAAAGTGTTAACCCACTAATAGCGAGGTTGCTCCAAGCTATCCCAATTATTTACTTGTTACCGAAGTAAATTGCCTTTTACCATAATATGTTTGACTAGAAACCATTTCTATCAAACACATACTCTGATATGAGGTTTATGTCAATCATCACTTCAACAAGTGGCCAGGTACAACTCCTTAATATATCCGAAGCGATAGATTCTTTCCGACTACTCAGCCTACCAACATGCTGTCATCACTATACCCGTAATCACCGGTAGCACCCTAAATTAATGAGTGCATAGTAATGACCTAAAGTATAGCAATAGTACCACACAAGGTAGCTAGCATCTCAAGTATGAGGACATTCGCAAAGCTTATTGCATGAAGATAAACACTAACACATTGATATATATACTAAGTGTTTATCTTACTGCGGTCTCCAATATATCTCCCAGATATATCCATGTGTCAAACTTAAGGCACCACCTTCAGTCTTTAGGAGATTAACTGCTTAGACCTTTCCAAGAAAGTTGACCACATGCTAGTCTTTCCGTTTCATCAATATCCTTTCTTGATGAAACTTTGACTAGGGATAGTTTAGACATAATCATAATTGTACATGAAGCAGGTTCCACCAAATATAGTCCAACTATAATTTCTCTGACTTCATGCTATGATATGTCAAGGACTTTTGCATACATCAACGAATATATATTTAACCAGCTTTAATATATATATATATATATATATATATATATATAAACAAAAGATTAAATGCCTTTGTTGATTAAACAAATTATTCGTACTATTACATAATTAATATATATCGCCCTAACTGCCTTAAGGGCATACATCATATCCAACATAAACCATAATAACAAATATGGGATTTTAACCTAAGTAATCCTAATTTGGAAGGAATTGTTGTACTTTACAACTTTAGGAATATGACTCATTCAATAATTCATTATATGCATGTCATACTACTTGAATTAATATTTTTTATGTATCAATATTTATATTTATTAATGTAAATATAAATTTTAATGTCTAATTGCTATCAAATTTAACACATATTAAGATGAAATTGCTTTAAATCTCTCTCATATAACCCTAAAATGAAAAAATAAATTATAAATTATTTTATAAATTATAGAGTCTGAGACCGAATTTTATTTGGTTCAGTTTTGGTTCGTATATTTTACTAATTTGGGTTTCGGTTCGGTCCGATTTTTAGACCGAACCAACATTTGCTCACCCCTCTTAGAGCAAGTCCAACCATTTTCCCCATTTTTCATTACTCAAATCCCATTTTGGAGAATCTACAGTGTTCTTGTTCCAACCATCTTCCCCGTTTTTCATTCCCTATTTTAGATTCCCAAAAAATAATAGTACGTTATTATTATTCCCCATTTTAGATTCCCAAAAAATAATAATACATTATTATTATTATTATATCAATTTATTTACATCAATCATATTATATTCAACTAACAAAATAATTAAAAAAATTAAAATGAGGGATGGAGTCAACTATTTCCCATATGTGTTCCCCATTTTAGGGAATTTCCTAAAATGGGAAACCATTGGAAGTGCCCTTAGTCCAATCATTTTCCTCATTTCTCATTCCTCAAACCCCATTTTGGGGAATTTACAATATTCTTGCTCCAACCATTATCCCCATTTTTCATTTCCTAGAAATAATAATACTTTATTATTATTATATTAATTTTTTACATCATTTCTATCCTAACCAACTAACAAAACAATTATAAAAATCAAAACTAAAATATAAATTAATAAAATATTGCATTCCCCAAATATGGGGTTCCCCATTTTGGGGACATACATGGTTGGACTCAAATATTTCCCATATGTGTTCCTCATTTTGAGCAATTTCCCAAAATGGGGAACCATTGGAGTTGAACAAGTCCAACAATTTTTCCCATTTTTCATTCCCCAAACCCCATTTTAGGGAATCTATAATATTTTTGCTCCAACCATCTTCCCATCCCCATATTAGTTTCTCAAAAAATAATAATATTCTATCAATATTATATTAATTTCTTTATATCATTTCAGTTCTAATTAAATGACAAAACAATAAAATAAATAAAAGCTAAAAATAAAAAGTAATAAAACTAATGGTTCCTTAAAATAGGGTTCTCCATATTTAGGGAACCTATTTTAGGAACATACTATACAGGGAATGATTAGACTCAATCATTTCCCATATGTGTTCCCCATTCTAAGAAATTCTTCAAAATGAGAAAACCAATGAAAACGTCATAACAAATAAACATTTATTCAAGTAAATAAAATATAAAAAAAGCAATAAAAATAATATAGAATTGAATGGGGAGCAATTGAGCAACACTATTGCTCCCTTTTTTTTTTAAAATCAAAAGCTCCATTCTCATCTCGGATGCCATTTTACCATAGGGTTAGAGATGCTCTTAAGTTTCATACAAGGTAGGGGATTATTGTCTATTAGTGTTTATAAAAAATTAATTTATTGTATAAATATGATTAGGTAAATTGTAAATAACCATTTAAAATATTACTTAATTAGTATAAATCAAACGATATTTAATATCACTATTGATCTCAATTATTTATGTGCGACAATAATATACTCCCTTCATTTTTTTAACTGTCGCTTTAAAATCAAATAAATTTTTTTAATAAGTGTCACTTTCAATTTTTAATGTAATTGTTTGAACATCTTTTTCATTTTGCCCACATTTAATGCAATATTGGAAATTATAAAAGATAATATAGATCAATCATCTTTTCAAATAATTATTAGTGTTAGAGGTATTTTAGTACTTTTATTCTCTTAATTAATATTTTCTTGGTATTGACAAACTCACCCAAACAAATTTTTTTAATAAGTGTCACTTTGAGCATCTTTTCCATTTTGTCCATATTTAATGCAATATTGGAAATGATAAAAGATAACAAAGATCAATCATCTTTTCAAATAATTATTAGTGTTAGGGGTATTTTAGTACTTTTATTCTCTTAATTAATATTTTCTTGGTATTGACAAGCTCACCTAAAGAGGCAGTTAAAAAAACGGAGGGAGTAATAAACTTTAAAACTATAAGAGCATCTTTAGTAGTTAATCTATTTCAATGATAGTCTTGACACATAAGCAAAAATATACAATGAACTAGAAAATAACTCTATACTAGCTTCTATATTTTCTCTTTTATATATGATGTGGCACAATAAATGTTAAACATTATCTATTTGATCTTCTACATATAGACAATCAAATTGAAAGCCAAGTCATCAATTTTATTAATATTTTAATGCTTAATTTGAAATTCACATGTAGGTTAATTGTGAAAGAGATATAATTAATTATTTTTTTAATAACATCCACTATAAAATAGATAATCTAGTGTAGCTAGTTTCTTGAAATATATTGTCTATTTTTAAAATTATTGGCATGTCATCAATGTGGTTGTCTCTTCCATATGCCACATAATCTTAAAATCTACTATTTATTAAAGATGCTCTAAGTCATATATATTGCAAGTTGTTTAATTTTTTATGTCTGTTTTTATTACATTTACCAACATATTGCAAATCTACAATTAAACACACTCTAACTCAATAGGGTTAGATACCATTGCACTTATTGTAAATAGAAAATTATATGCGTTTATCGAGTTTTGTGATTTTTCGTATTTAAGAAAACTATCAACATTTCCATTACCAAAATGATTCAAAATTAAAAATTTCTCATCTCGGCCCAGCCCACAATGATTCTTATATGGAATTTCTTATCATGGATGTATTTAACAGATGTGCTAAACCTGAAGATCCATTGATTGACGATGAGTGAAGATTTGTAGTATTGAATCATGCCTTATTGTGCTTAATTGGTGTAAACATATATCAGTAATTATAGAAATCTTCATGTTTTCAGGTTTGTGCCAAGTTCAAGGAGATTTCCTCACCAAAAAAAAATACAAATAAGCATTTTTTTTGGAAAATGAGAGCGAATTGGAGGAAAAATCTAGTTGAATATTACCAATTATGGTAATGTGGGGTGCACCGAAAAAGAGTGTATTTTTTACAATAGAAAAGATAGTGTAAAAGTGGAGAAAGTTGGCCCTTTCTTATTTACAAGACTGCGCTTAGCTTCTCTTAAAAGTCTTTGTAGTTGGTGCAACTTGGCAAGTTACACTACTTTATTATTATTGTTTCATGTTCATTATCTTTTAGGTTTTTTAAATTATCTTTTATAATGTTTTAATCTTTTATTTCTCACCAACAGGTCGTGTAAGATCTCCTCCGCTATAGTGTCGCTCGATATCATCTTTTGGTTTTATTACTATAGTGTGTAAAACTTGAATAAGAGCCTTAGCTGGTCTTCATATGTATTCGTTATTTGATATTATATGTTGATTGTGTGTTTGAGTAAACATTCTTATTAGATTGTGGTCAAACTCATACTTTGCTATGTCAATAAGTACCTGATTGAGACTTGATATAGTGGAAATTACAAACACACACATGCATACCTTAAGATTGAGAGGGAGAAGACCTTTCAACCGTGAGGAGATAAGGTGCGTGCTGAGAGTTTAAACATTTTTAAATACCTAACTAAACATAATGCAAGATTGCTAATTTAACAACTACCTATGTGAGTAATGGATGTCGAGACCACCAAAAATAAATCCCTGGCAAAATAAACTTGTAGTTAGCAGTGAGCGGGAGTCGAATCCACAAGGAACGGTATTTGACAATGTTATTCTAAGAAGATGACAGACAGTGTGACCTAAAAGCGCTCTTGATGGGAATTTGTGTATTAAAACTAAATAAAGCAGGTAATGAAACAATAGGAAACAATGGCTCAACCAATATAGGACAAGACTGAATATCATGGTGATCATAGGATAAGAAATTAATTGCAACGAGACCTAGATTTAGTTATACTAATACTCATGCACCGTACAGTACTAGCAACTTTTCCTTATTGTGTATGGAGACCGGACTTCGTGCCACGACCTCACTTTTACTCACTATGTCTCTTGACTTCGTGCCAAGAGCTCGCCAATAAATAGCAATATAAATAAGAAAAGCCTAAATCCTTATTGATAGGTAGTAAGGCACTCCTAACAGGCATAAGATTACCTTTCTCCAGTCTTGATGGAGACTTTGTTGCTTCATCCCTCTTTAGGCACAATTACGGATGCAAGAATAGAGATTAACAATAATCACAAAGACTTACCAATTGGGTGATCAGTCTAAACAATGAGACCAAGTGATATTCTTACCATAAAACCTTCAGGTACCGAGATTGGTAAATAGGCCGCCTTGTAAATTTCTGTATTCAATTGCGGTCCTCACACCATCTAAACTCAGTCTTGACCATTAATTGGTCAAGCCATGAGAGTTCTAGCTAAACATGGCTAAATTTAAATGTGCATAAATTTAAAGAGATTGGAAATGAATCATGCTGAGAATATAAAGATTGAAATCAAAACAACGGATTAAAATTGGAAATGAAGTTGTAAATTAAATTTAGAAATGTTCAAAACCAAAACTGTAAATCAAAGTGCTAAAGAACACAAAGACTAAAAACTAGACTAAAAAGACTGAATGATAGAAACTCTGTATCAATTGTGTGTATCTTTTATTTGTATGAATGATTGAATGATCCATTGAGACTCACCGGCCTTGGTATTTATAGCTGAGTGCACCTCCTTATGCTTCTTCTTTAGTGACAAAATAGGAATCTTTGTATTTATTTTGATGGATACATTTCCTTTTGGTCTTGATCTTCAAATGGTAGTGAAATTCTTCCTTTTATGAGATTTAGGAAAGAGAACGAGCTTTTTTTTGAGATGGCTCTTCCTGAATAGGATTTGCTCGAATTAGGTAACTTCCAGATCTGGATGTGGCATGCACCGGTATTGATGTCATCTTGGTCATTCTAAAGTGTTATGGAGTCACCGGGACCAGCTATCGCTCCCGCTGCCTGTGTCAGATCGGTGAGAGGCTCTTTTTCTCCAAATATCGCATATTTTCTCTGAATTGCCTTCAAAACCTAAAAGAGACAGAAAAGGAAGTAATAGCGGCCATAAAGACAGAAAAACATGGTCTCAATGATATGGAAATAGGCACAAATACATACTGAAAATACAACCCATCAGTGAGACTTAAATTAGCAGTCTTAGAAACCAAGTGATGCCTATAGGTAGGCTTAGAGGGAAAACTGGTTAAGAGACCTTAGATTTATGAGGTTAACAAGTAGTAATGAAACCTATTTGGGGCAAGACCTTACACTATATCTGGATAGGAAAAGCTTGCGCCTTTTATCATTATGAATATTTATTGGTCCTTATGCGTATAACTCAATGAGTTAGAGGGGGGGTGAATATCTCCCTAGATAAAAAACAAAAACTTTTTCGTGATTGAAACAGGCTCGGCTAATTAGGTCAGCTGGCTGAGTAGAAACACAGAAAAACTTCAAATTCTAAGTAAAGAACACAGAAATTTATACTAGTACAGCAACCTGTGCCTACCTCCAGTCCCAAGAGAGTGTCTTGGCTTTAATCCACTAATCTCAACTCCTTTACCCTAGGCGGAGAAGCCTTTGACAAAGATTCCCAATTACAGAAAGTACCCTCCAAATTGTAATTGTGCACCCGCTGACTAGAATACCCTCTTCTATCAGTAACTTAAAAAGAGTTCAACAAAGATCTGGATTCAACTTATATAAACATTGATCTAGTTACAAAATATCAGATTTACAATTCAAATGATCTATTCTATTTTCTCTATCTTAATGAATCTAATTCTAGCTGAGTAGTGCTTCTTAGATTGAATTTATTTAGTGATGAGATTTTGATAGAGTTTTAACTTAGTAGAAATTCTAGGTGTTTTCACCAAGTTCCAATGCTTCCTTGCTTCCTTCTTTTATGGGTGAATTCAAGAAAGTAGCTGTTGAACTTGTCTTGGCATCTTCTGCAATTCACCAGCTTAGTTATACACTCGTTGCTTATTCAAATTGATCAGTTAGGAGATAGAATCATACCTTTGTGAGATAGAAATCAATCCGTTGTAAGAATGATTGATTCTGTGCTGCGAATTTGAATTTCTTATCTCTTGATGCCGAAAATCCATTAGATAGAAACTGCGCTGCCTTGCTACGTGTCATCTTTCTATTCTTTCTGGTACTCTGACGCATTTATAAAGGCATGCAATGGCAGGAGAAGCGCGCTGTAAAGATCCGCTTTGACTTTGTCTTCTTACAGCTTTTCTCTAGAAATTTTTTTTGCATAGTGCCGCTTATTGTCGCCATTTAATTCCTTTTATTTTTTTTATGATGTGTAACTTTAGTTACTGCAAAAGGTGAGGCAAACAAGAATATTCCCTTTTTACTCAAATAGAAAGTTCAACACAATTACATAATCCAATTAACTCTCACACACACACACACACATAATGAACACAGCTGATAAACTATCTATTAAACCCAGTACAAGTTTGGACTGATTTAGTGGCTGACTCAGTAGTGCTTAAGTTTTGATCATAACAAATAAGTTAAGTTTGAGTTAATTAACTCAATAATGAGGTTAATATAAATAATCTATGGTTATGTGTGAGTTATTGAATTTGAGGGTCGAATGACAGTTCTCTGCTGACCTAGTTATTTAGTTTTAACTCTGAGTTGTTTTTGAGTTGAGCTATTCACTTAGTCGTTGACTAGTAACTGTTCACTTAGCGATTGATATTTAGATTTTGTTTCAGCTGAGTATATTTTTTCTACCTTTCACTGAGTTACTTTATCTTAATCAATGACACTGACTTTTCCATTTGAGGAAAAATGGAATCTTTGATTTTAGTGTTGCTTTCTGCAGAACATTAATGAGACAAAGACAAAAAGAATTAATGCCTTGACAAGACTTCGGTTTATGAAGAAAAAGACAAATTCTTCTAGAATTAAGCTGCAAAAAGTCATTTGCCAAATTGGGAAATTCTATAAATCAATAACATAGTATCGTGCACTCTGCAAACTGTTAGATTACTAGAAGGTATGGAAAGATGATATCGAGCAAGTCGGAGTGAGTTCTCTCTAACAAAAGACTAACATCAAACGACAAATAATTCAAATTGAAGCTCGAATCTTAATCTATCTTTAACTTGATGTTTTCTATCTTACAACGGTGTGTTTCTATCTCCAAACAGATTGATTTGAAGAAGCAACGGGTGAATAGATGAGCTGTCAATTTCAAAAGATGGCAAAGCAAGTTCAACGGCCACATTCTTGATTTCAAGTATAAAAGGAGCAAGAAGGCAAGCGTTAGAACTTGGTGATTATACCTAAATTTCTAAGAAGTAAAATTCTGCCAATTTACAAGCTTTATAGAAGTTCAAATCGAGAAAGCAACTAATCAGTAAAAATCAGCTTTAGAGCAAGAGAGGATAGAATAGATCAATAGCATTTTAATATCTGATCATTTGTAACTAGATTAACGTTTTTATAAGTTAATTCCAGCTCTTGTTTTGACTTAGTTGAGTTGCTAATAGAATAGTTGATTCCAGCTCTTATTTAGAATTAGTTGAGTTGCTAGTAGAAGATGGTATTCTACTCAGCGGGTGAGCAATTACAATTTGGAAGGTTCTTTCTGTAATTGAGGAAATTTATGAAAGGCTTCTCCGCCTAGGGTAAAGGAGTTGAGATTGGTGAACTAAAGCTAAGACACTCTCTTCGGACTATATATAAGCACAGGTTGCCGAACCAATATAAAATCTTTGTTTTCTTTACTTTGAAGTTTTCTAGATTTCCACTCAGCCAGCTGACCTACTTAGTGGAGTTCATCATATCACGAAAAAGTTTCTGTTTTATTAAGGTGAGTCATTCACCCCCCCTCTGACTCATTGGGTGTATACATAGGGACCAACAAGTGGTATCAGAGCTAGTTTCCATTATAAAGGTTTCACAATCTTGAGATAAAGACTATGGTGTACAAGGGAGGAGAATCCAGTGGAAAGGCCCAAGCTTACATTCTGCCAAAAGGCATGTTAGTTACCAGGCCTCCCATGTTTGATGGTGATCATTATACTTATTGGAAGAATAGGATGAAGAATTCCATCCAGTCTCAGAGTATGCATGCTTGGATGGCTATAGTTGAAGGACCATATGTTCCTACTATCGTGAAGAATGGAGTGCGCATTGATAAGTACTCTAATGAGTGGGATAATCAGGACTTGGCCAGATTAAAGGAAAATGCATCTACTATCAACTATCTTCATTGTGCTCTTGATGCAACTGAGTTCAATCGTGTTTCAGGTTGTGAAACTGCACAAGAGATATGGAAAAAGTTGGAAGTAACTTATGAAGGCAATGACAAGGTCAAAGAGTCCAAGATCAATATCCTCATGAGGGATTATGAATGGTTTCATATGCAACCCAAGGAAGATATTTCCAACATGAACACCAGGTTCATGAATATTATCAATGAACTAAAAAGACTTGGCAAGAACTTCACAAAAGAAGAGACTGACGAGAAGATTTTGAGAAGTTTTACACAAGAATGGGATGCGAATAAGAGTGCTATTGAAGAAGCTCATAATTTGAAGACCTATAAGTTTGATGAGATGATCGAAACCTTGCTGACTCATGAGATGTCTTTGAAGCAATATGAAGATGAGTCCAAGAAACTCAAGATCAAGGAAAGATAAAGCTCTAGCAAAGCTATTATTCTTAAGGCTAATAAAGAAGAATCCTCTAAAGTAGAATATCCAGAGGATAACAAAGAAGAGATAGCACTGATGACCAAGAACTTCAACAGGTTCTTGAAGAAAGATAAGAACTTTCAAAGATTTAGAAGGCCTAACAAGTACAAGAAAGGAGCAAATGATAGACCATAGAAGGAATTCAACAAAGAGCATAACAAAGATATCAAATGCTTTGAATATAGTGAAAAAGGGCATATCCAGTCTAACTATCCTAAAGCTAAGAAGGACAGATTTAAGAAGAAAAGGGATAAGAAGGCTCTTGCTGCAAACTAAAGTGATTCTGAATAAGAGTCATCATCCTCAGATGAAGAGGCACAAGATTCTACAAATGTGTGTCTCATGGCTAAGGGCGATCAACCTAACTCAGAGTTAGCTGACCAACCATCTACTTCCGCTGCCAATCAATTAGCTGACTAGAGCAGAGACAAAGGAAAGCAAACTAAGGTAAATTCTGAACACCCTTTATCTTTAGATGAACTTGCTGCAGTACTTAATGATGTTATTAACGTGACTAATAAGTTAACCAAATACATCAAAGTACTCCAGAGGAGGTGTGATGATCTAGAAGATGTCAATTATTCTACCTTACTTGACATCTTATACCTTATGGAAAAAGCTAAGTACCATGATGGATATAACAACAAGCTCACTAAGAAAATGGATGAGTTAGCTACCGAATAACAGCTTAGAAAAAGGTGCGGGTCCTTCCTCAACCTAGCAGGAACACTCATAGTAACCACACTCACCACTCTAAGAAGGTTTCTCAAAAGAGGAAAGTGAGCAGGCCCAATCCTAAGGCCGTATGTAGTTTTTATGGAAAGTCACGACATGCTACAGTCATGTGTAGACACAAAAATGGTTACTATGATGAGTATGACTGGTCAAGGATGACCACCACTAATAAGGGAGGACCCAGCCAGAAAAAGGCATGGGTACCTAAGAAACCTTGATTGTTTTATAGGTGAGCCTGAGATCCATTGATGATAGAAGAATGTGGCATTTGGATAGTGGATGCTGGAAGCATATGACTGGTGATGAAAAGCAATTCGTCACATTGGAGTGAAAGAGGAATAGAAGTATCAGTTTTGGAGACAACCAAAAGGGAAAGATTGTTGACAATGGCACTGTAAGAGTCAAGCCTTCAATTGAAAATGTGTCTATTGTGAAAGGCCTGAAGTTCAACTTACTAAGCATTGCTCAGCTGTGTGACAAAGGCAAGAAAGTAATCTTCGACTTAGTGGGCTGCTCAGTCATTGATGGTAACTCTAACCAAACTATTCTTTATGCTCCTAGAATTAATAATGTTTATATGATTAATTTATCCCCTGGCTCCAATGATATATGCTTAGTTTCTAAGGAGGAAAACTCATGGCTATGCCACAGAAGGTTAAGACATATCAATATGACCAATCTGTCCAAATTAGCTAGAAATGAACTTATTGAGGGTTTACCCAATCTAGCCTTTGAAAAAGATAGACTATGCTCAACATGTCAACTTAGGAAATAATTTAGGAAGACCTTTAAATCCTTAGCTGATATATATTCTTCTCGTCCCCTTGATCTTCTACAAATGGTTTTGTTTGGGCCAGTGTTACCAACAAGTCTAGGTAGAATGAAATACACCCTTGTGGTTGTAGATGATCTGACTAGGTTCACTTGGATTATCTTGCTTGCAAGTAAAGATGAAACATTTGAATCATTCTCTAGGTTGGCTACCAGGATCATGAATGAAAAAGACCTTAAAATTAATAGAATCCGCAGTGACCATGAAAGAGAATTCAAAAATAGACAGTTTGGGGAAATCTGTTCTAAGCATAGTATTGACCATATTTTTTCTGCCCCTCATACACCTTAGTAGAATGGGATTGTTAAGAGAAAGAATCGTACTACTTAGAGATGGTTCGTTCTATGCTAAGTGATAATAACCTACCAAAGTATTTCTGGGGAGAAACGGTTAACACAACTTGTTATATTCTAAATAGAGTTTTAATTTGCCCAGTTTTGAACAAAACTCCTTATGAACTTTGAAAGGGGCACAAGCCCAAGGTTGGTCATCTCAAGGCCTTTGGTTGTAAATGCTTCATATTAAACACTGAAGACTAATTGGCTAAATTTGACCCCAAGGCTGATGAAGGAATCTTTCTGGGTTACTTAACACATAGTAGGGCGTATAGAGTGTATGTCAAGAGGACTGGCACATTTGAGGAGTCAATACATATAGATTTCAATGAAACTAATAATGCAGGTAGAGAAGCCAGTGATGATGAAAAGGAAAAGGAACAAGTCAGCGAATCAGTCAGTCAGCCCAATGTTATTCCTGATCTAATTCCGAAAAATGAAGACTATGAAGTTGAATTAGACCAATCCATCAACTTTGGTGATGATACTGATGATCAACCCATGGCAGTAGCTCAGCGAGCTGATCTTGATATACCAAAAGAAGTTAGAGTAAGAGAGATCACCCAGTTGAGAAGATCCTTGATAGTGTGCAAAATCCAGTGCTGACTAGAGGCCAGCTGAATAGAATGATGAGTCATTCAACATTTATCTCATCGATTGAACCCAAGAAGTTTGAAGCTGCTGAGTTTGATGACAACTGGATGATTGTAATATAAGAGGAGCTAGACCAATTTAGAAGAAATGAAGTTTGGGATTTGGTGGAGAAACCTAGAGGCAAGTCAATCATTGGCACCAAATGGGTTTTCAAGAACAAGATAGATGAAGCTGGTAATGTTATTAGAAACAAGGCCAAACTTATTGATCTAGGCTACAATCAATAAGAAGGCATTGACTATGGAGAAACCTTTGCACTAGTATCAAGACTTGAAGCCATAAGAATTCTCTGTTCTTTTGCATCTCATATGAACTTCAAGTTATTTTAAATAGTTGTTAAGAGTGCATTTCTTAATGGTTATATTCAAGAGGAAGTCTATGTCAGACAGCCCCTAGGCTTTGAAGACCCCAAGTTTCCATATCGTATCTTCGAGTTAAAGAAGGCTCTCTATGGGTTGAAGCAAGCTCTAAGAGCTTGGTATGAGACACTGACTAACTTTTTACTCATTAAAGGTTATGTTAGAGGAAAATCAGATACAATTATGTTCATCAAAAGAAAGCATCAAGATGTATTGCTTGTCCAAATCTATGTTGATGATATCATTTTTGGAGCAACTGATGAGAAGTTATGCAAAGAATTCAGCCAATAGGAGAGCTTAATCTCTTTCTTGGTTTGCAAATCAAGCAAGGTGGGGATGGGATCTTCATCAGCTAAGCTAAGTATACCAAGGAAGTACTCAGAAAGTTTGACATGGATAAATGATACAATTCTGAGTAAAGATGAGGAAGGTAAACCTGTAGAGAGTATGCTCTATAGAGGTATTATTGGTTCTCTACTTTACTTAACTGCTAGTAGGCATGACATTTAATACGCTGTATGTTATTGTGCAAGATATCAAGCTGACCCCAGAGAATCTCACTTAGCTGTTGTTAAGAGAATTCTCAGGTATTTGCTAGGCTCTATTGATGTAGGTTTATAGTATCCAAGTAATGCAGATTTCACTTTGAGAGGATACACTGATGCTGACTATGGAAGAGATAAATTAGAAAGGAAAAGCACCACTGAAGGATGTCATTTCCTTAGTGATTGTCTAGTCACATGGTACATCAAGAAGTAAACTTCTGTGGGTCTGAGTACTGCTGAGGCTGAGTACATGGATGTAGGAAGTTGTGTAGCACAACTACTATGGATCAAGCAACAATTGGAGGATTATGGTCAGTGTTTTATAAATCGGGCTAGGAGGCGCCTAGGCGGGATTTTTTATAACACCGCCGCGATTTTAGGTAGTCAGGCGTCCTGGGTGGTTGACCGATTTAGGCGAAGCTAGGCGGTCTAAGGTGGGGCTAGGAGGGTCTAGGCAGGGGTTTTATTTTAAAAATCGCCCTAGGCGGACTATCTAGGCGGTGCCTAGGCTGGATTTTTCACAACACTATTATTAAAACATGCTTTAAATTATGTTTTTTTATATTTTATATTTTATATAATTTATTTTTTAGTTGAATTTATATTTTTATATATTAAAAAATATTTAAAAAATAAAAAATACAAATCCGTCTAGATCCCGCCTAGGTTCTGCCTAGGCCCGGCCTAGGCATTTTGAGCCCTCAACCACCCGACTAGCGCCTAGAGCTTTTTAAAACATTGATTATGGTATAAAGTCTAAGTGCCTTGAAGCCATGTGTGACAACAAGAGTGCAATTGACCTATTCAAGAATCCAATTCAACATAGCAGGATAAAGCATGTCAATATTAGACATCACTTCATAAGGGATCATGTGCTAAAAGGAGAAGTCAAGCTCACATATATTCCTACTGAAGAACAACGAATTGACATCTTCACAAAGCCTATTGGAAAGGACCAATTCAATATCTTGAGAGAACTAATCAGAATGTCCAGTCTAATTTGAAGAAATATTTTCCCCACTACCTATTCTAGAGCTGACCTATCTTCCGCTCCGAGCTTCTGCGAATTAGGTTGAGTATTTCTTCTTCGCGGTTGAATTTTGGACACGTCATTAAAACTGTCACCGGTTTATTTTCAAATTCAAAACTGATAGAAATGGTAGCAAGTTTAAAAATGACCCCATTTAGACGCTTTAACTCCGTGTAATTCGTTATCATAAATCTCATGGTAACCGTTGATCAATCGCACCATTGAATTATGACCATAGATTGTGAGTCACACACGTAAGCTTTTCAGGCTTAGGCGAAGGGTTTTTGGCTATTTAAGGAGAGATATAATAGAAGGAAATGTTACTTTACCAAATTCCTTTTCTGTAATCTTCTTCCTAAATCCCCAAATTCTCTAATTTCTCTCAAAGCGATTCTAATGGCGAGTTCTTCAAGAAGTTCATTCAGACCCAGTTCTTTAAAATCTCTCTTTGTAAGAAATGAGGATGATTCATGTTGGGTTACTACCACTGATCTTTTGGCACAAGTAGTGGTGGGATTTAGCAAAAGGAAAAATCTATTCATTCCTACAGGAATTGAGTGCACACCCACTGAGTGGTGTTCAAGAGAAGGAGCTAAGGTAGAAGACCCCGTCACTATTGATATGCTCAATTTTTCTAGCGATGAGAGCTTTGGGAAGTGGACATGCCAACACCGTCTAAGAGGGTTCTTTGACATTCCCAATGGTTGCTATGAGTAGACCGTGAAGAGTTTCTTCCATGGCATCCACATGATTGAAGGATTCACGGACATATTTATCACTATGATGATGGGAAGAAAGGTATATGTAACTGGGAATGAGAGAAAGAGGGCTGGGAATGTGAGTAGTGAAGGATGAAGAACATATGAACATCCTAATAAACTATGAAGTTCTTGCTAACTATAAGGTCGGTGAACTTATAGCCTCAATATTCTCGAAGAAGGGGAAGCAAGCTCACAAGCTAGTAATAAAGGTACTATTGCCCAAAACTACATCCACTGATAGCTTCTCAAAATTTGAGAGAGTGTTTATCTACACTCTCACAGAAGGGATGAATATCAACTGGCTGCTAGCCATTCTGCACAGATTTATGAAAGTGTCCAAATACATGGTTTATGGGCATCTTGTGATGAAGATTTGCAGGGCCTATGAGCTAGACCTAGAAGGATGGGCTCAGAGAAGTGGGATTATTCTCAAGGTTATTAAGTCAAGAATACTCAGCAATGCTCATTTTCATGGTTTAAGATGTAAGGAAAAGCCCAAAAACACCAAGTACATCAAGCTGAAGAAAGGAGAGGTCAGAGTGAAGGACCCAAAAGCTATAATGACCATGAAGCCAATTAGACCATAAGATGAAGACCAAACTATTGATACCTTTGTGGCTCAAGAGCTTAGGAGGATAACTAAGCTAAGAGCTGAGAAAGGAGAAGAGAATGATGAGAAGAAGGAGGTCAAGAGAGACTCTAAGAAAGTTGTGAAGAAGAAGAGCTCAGCTGGCTTAAATCATGTGGTTGCCCTATTCCTAGGAAGTCTAGATTTTCCAAGGGAACCAAGGATGAAAAGCATAGAGAGCTGACTGCTAAAGAGAAAGAAGAAGAGAAGGGGGTTGAGGAAGAGCTGAGAGAGGAGATGCCTTTGAAAAGATTGAAGAAGAGGAAGAGTGAAGATGCTCAGCTTGATAGTGAAAAGGTTGTAGGACAAGAAGCTACATTAGTTATTTACCTCAAGTAGGTCAGCCAAAGAAGAAGTTGATGGTGAAAAAGCTAACTGGCATAGTCTAGAGTGTTGAGGAAGCTGAGAAGATAAAGGCAGCAGAGGCTGCGAGGCTAAAGAAGAAGTAGGAGGATCTGGAGGAAGAGATTAGGAGAAGGGCAGAAGAGTCAGCTGCTCTAAATAAAGCTAAGGTTGAGAAGGCCTATGAGGAAGCAATTGCAAGCCTGGCTAAGAAGTCAATCCTTGAGGATGTTAGTGAGATGATAGGGCTTTGAAAGGGATTGAGAGTGAAGAAGAGCAGGATGATGAAGAAGACGTTGAGCAAGTTAACTCAGTAGAGTTTAAGGTGAATGATGAAGAAGAAGGCTAGCAAATTATTATTGTGTCTGCTGAGGAGCCTAAGGAGGAGAAAAGAGAAAGGAAGAGGAGAATCTTTAAGAAGATGAATGTTGTGTTTGATGAGGATGAAGGAGACTTGGAGGATAAGGAGGAACGAGAGATTGTTGGTGCTGAGAAGGAGAAGGATGAAGTGAACCAAGGAGAATCATTCCTAGACCCAAACCTATCATCTGAAATACCCCTTTCACCTACACCAATCTCCATGTAACCTTTACCTGAAAACCAAACACCATCCACCTCCACCTCCACCTCTAACCAAATAACCATAATCCCAATACTTTCACCTGTTGGATCTCCAACTCATGAACCGTTAATGATAGAAGGACATGTTGTCAGAGGTCCTCCTACTTTTGAAGAAATTCCAAATGACCAACAACCACTATAACCTCAATCCCAATTCGACACCCTAGCTGCTCTGTTGGGAGATATAAGGAGGTTTGGAAGAGAAAGATATCTGTGAGCACTGGATTTTGCAATCCCTCTTACGAGACAATGATGACGTATTCCTAATTTTATTCCTCATAATAAAAATTCTTTAGAGTTTTTATTACCGATATAAAATTCCCTGCAAATTTTATTTCTCGTAAGAATTCATTTCGGCGTGTCCGATAATGCGTCCGGTAGGAGCTTGAACTGATGATTTGCACCCAAAATTAAATTAATATCTAAATATCCATTAAAATATCATTAAAATTCAAAAAGATGCCTTTTGATCCGCTTTTTGACCCCCTTTGGCAACTTTTTAGGGTTGTGGGCCAACTGGCAGTCAGCTTGTAGGAGGCTGATGCTGCCGACGGTATCGCTCATGCCGTCGGCAATATCACCATATCGCCGGTGACATGGCCAAATCGGGCTTTTGCAGAATGGTTTCTTCTTCTTCCTTGGGCAGACTCTTTTTTGGCCATTTCGCTGAAAATGGCTGAAAGGTCTCGAAGACCACCCATATTTGCCTATAAAAACACACCTTAGGGTTTCAATATAAGAAGGGAGATAACACAACACATATCTGAAATTTAACCTGTAGTTTTAGAGTGAGAAAGCTCATTTTAGTGAGATAAGAAGTAGAAAAGGTAAGAAAAGGGATTCCAGTCCATTTTTCTTTATTTTTCTTCTTTGAATTCCCTTAGTTAATCCTTAAAATCAGTAGAATTTAGGTTAAAATCAATTTAATAGGAATTTAGAGACATAAATCCTTAAATTTACTACCCAAATCATCTTTGTAAGCTCCCCGAAGGTGTTCCTTGGATCACGAAGAGGTGGATTCATGGCCCCGAGGTAAAATTCTGAGTCTCATAGCTCTTTAGCTTCATTCTTACTAGTTTGTGCTAGTTTGTGCTGTTTTGTGCTTGTTTTTGGGTTTTTGGTCTGCTGCTGCAAGAAGCTAAAGCCACCGGAGGAAAGTGAAGTCGCTGGTGGTATCAACCATGCCGCCAGCGGCATCATTGATACCGCCAGTGACATCACTTACCTCAGAGGCCTCATCTTCTTGTAGGACCCTTTCTTTATGGTATCTAAAAATTCATGTAGTCTGCCTATGTGACTGATACCGCTAGCGACATCACTGATACCGCCGGAGGTATTAACCATGCCGCCGGCGACATGACCTTCTAGACAACTATTTTATTTTGTTTCTTTCTGACCTAGTTATATTCCTGAGGCTAGGGTGTAGAATGAAATGACAAAGGTCCAAAACCTTCTAAAAAAAGACCCCACCTCATACCATGTAGCATTTTCACTAATAATCTAGTTAAAACAACGATCGAGTCTAAAATTTGGTTAAAATGGAATTTTCCCCCAAACGCCGTTCAAATCTCATTTTTAGCCATCTATCCGGGCTTTGTAACATAACAAATGAATATGCCATGTTCACGCTAACTCGAGTCTTGTTTTATCCCCTAACTATGCATGCTAAGTGATACACCTCGTATGATGTGCCGTATCTGTGCTAACCTTCTTCTGCAGGTAGGTTTAGGTTAGATGTATGTTAGACCTTTGGGTGTTTTATTTATCGCATAGAAAATGTATAGGATTTGAAAGCCCGGTAATAATTTCAATTTCTGCATTTACTTTTGGATGACTGTAATAATATATTTATCGCTTCAATTGTCTGACAAACACGAAAACAACATATAAGCCGAAAACACAATAAATAGGGTGGATTAAAATTGATTAAGAAAGAATGAAATATTTTAACTTGGCCCAATGAAGAATAGATAACATCATCTGAACTCGGAATCTCTACTTAAGGTATGGTCTACCACCTGGTAGGAAAATCGTACCAAAATTTCTCGATTGAGCTGAACCGGGTGGCGACTCTATTTTAAGTACGGGATTTCGATCTCGTATCCTTTAACACCTAAATTGGACTTAAATTCAACATCAACATCAATCAATCTATATTTTCATCACGCTAAAATGAGGATCAATCCCTCGGTACTCCTCACGGCGCTTGTTACTTTTTTGCCCCAAATGCGACGCTTCTCACGCGGTCCTCGAGGGCGGGAATAAGGTCGTCCGCTCACAATGGCAAATTTACTGGGGAATGATATCTTTAAACTTGAACTTAAATTTTCAATAAGTTTAAAGGATTTTGATGATGTATTGAAATCATTGGCCAAATTAAAACTTCATTCTTTTTTATAACGTTTTATCCTTAAACATGCGTGTAGATAGTTTGATAATTTTTAGTTGCCCAATTTTACCCGAGAAGCTCGCGAAAGTATCACTCAGGCCCTGTTTGGAATTGAGGATGCCTAGCGGGCGGATCACTCGCTTTAACCAACACGTAAACTCCTGCGATCGCACCTATTTGGGGAGCGGTTGAGTAACTTAGAATCAAGGTAAACGAGAATCTTCTACATTAACAACCATATACCAAAGCCACGCTAGAAAAAGCCTTAGCACTTCACTCCTCTAGGATTACCAAAACAATGAAAATAATTGGGATGCGCTTCTCTTGCCATTACCGATGAAGAAGCCAAAACTCCATCCTTCCAAAGAGGCGTGACGTGGGAGTCATAAGGTTGGAAGAGGGACGTTTCATATGCAAAATGATACATGCACATACATCAACCATGCATCGGCCTCAAGGGCTAAAAAATAAATCAACTTACCCTTACTACTTTCGCCCATGGAAGAAGTTTAGCAACCTGCGTAGGACTTCTTTTTGTACCTCCGTTGCGTCACCACATATCACTATGTATGGCGTGAGATACAAACGTCCCACGTATGTTGGAGGGATAAGCCGTCACATCATCGCTAACCATATCTACGTGCAGCCATACATATCATGCACTGCTTCCCAAAAACAAAAAGCATGCATGCCATCCATACCATTTACAACCCATTCATGGTCTGACCCATGATTCATGATCCTAAACATTCTTGCTCCCATATTTGGAACTTCGCGACCAGTCATGTCTCTTCCTCACAATGATAACATCACCATGCCTGAAGAACAAACCACTCCTACCTCAGCAATAGCTCACCCTCCATCTCCTGGGTCAGAAATCGCTGCCGCCATTATCCAATTTCTAGGCTTAGATCAATTCTGAAATATCATTTGAGAACTGATTTGGATAGCTGTGCAAGGATCCATGTGAGCGGACGACGGTTCGAGTGGCTGCGGCGTGGGGCCGGGCCCTGTCGGGCGGGCCCTCTTTTTGTGCGTCGGGGAGACGAGTGTGATATGATTGAAAAGAAAATGATTTTGTGTATTGTAATGCTTAAAAGATACGAGATCGAAACCCCGTACTTAGAATAGAGTCGCCACCCGGTTCAGCTCAACCGGGAAATTTTCAGTACGATTTTCCCACCGGGTGGTTGGACCATACCTTAAGTAGAGATTCCGAGTTCGGATGATGTTATGTACTTTTCATTAGGCCAAGTTAGGATACTTCATTCTTTCTTGATCGGTTTAATCCACCCTATTTATTCGTATTTTCAGTTATTTTGTGGTTTTCGCGTTTATCAAGCAATTGAAGCGATAAATAAAATATTTGCAATCGCAAAAGAAAAGTAAGTGCGGAAAGTAGAATCATTACAAGATTTTCAAGTCCTGTACTTTTTCTACGTAACAAATAAAATACTCGAATGTCCGATATATACCCACCTGCAGATGATAGTTGACACGAATATGGCATATATATTTATAATATCATAAAGCCCGATTGAATGGCTAAAATGAGGTTCGAATGGCGTTTGAGGGGAAATTCCATTTTTGTCCAAATTTCAGATTCGGTTGTCGCTTTAATCGGATTACAAATGAACATACACTTGTTATGGGGCGGGTCTGTTTTCAGGAGATTTCGAATCTTCATCGTTACACTATAGATCCTAGCTTCAGAAAATAAATTAGTTTGGAAACAAACGAAAACGATACTGCTGTCCAGAAAGCCAAGCCGCCGATTGCATCTGATGCCGCCGACGAAATAATTGATGTCGCTGGCGGCATGGATGATGCCGCCGGCGACATCAACTATGTCACGGGCGACATCAGCATGCAGATGGGCATAGGGTTTTCTGAATACCGTAAAGAAAGGGTTTCGCGAGAAAGCGAGGTCTCCGGGGAATGTGACGCTAGCGGCGGTACCAACGATGCCTCTCGCGACATGGGTGATACAGCCGGCAACATTACATGTCTCCGGTGACTCCAATTCCTTGCTATAGCAGTGGTTTGTAGTCAAAGTGACCGAAAACTCAAAAGATCGTAAATGAACGAAAATTCTTACAAATCACTAATAACAATGCCAAAGAGCTATGAGACTCAGGATTTTTACTTCGGGGTTGTGAATCCACCTCTTCGTGATCCGAATAAAACACCTTCGGGGAGCTTGTTACGATGATTTAATAATGATTTTTAGTGTCTTTTGGTTTCTAAGTTCTACCAAGATGATTTTGACTTAAAGATTTGTCGATTTCATCTCACAATCAGAGAGTTCAAAGAAGAAAAACCAGGAAAAATGGGTCGGAATCCCGTTTTTTCTGTTTTAGCTAATTCTTATCTCACTATTATCTATTTCTACCTTAAAAATCCCTTTTCTCCTTTTCTTTCCCTTCCTCCCTTTTAAGTGCAGCCCAAGGTGCCCTTTTATAGGTGAAATGGGGTGTTTTTAGGACATTTTTTAATAATTCCACCGAAAGTGGTCGAAAAGGCTGTCTGCAAGAGGACCCGCTTCGAGTCATGTCGCCGGCGACATTATAATGTCACCGGCGGTATGATCCATGTCGCCGGCGGTATGGTCATATCGCCGGCGACATGGATGATGCTCTAGGCGGCATCAGCCTTCAACATGCTTTCAGTTAGTGGGTCAAAAGAAGCCAAAAAACCGGGAAAAGTGGCTTAATAGTGGAAAAAAGCATCTTTATGGCCCATAACAATATTTTAATGGACATTATTTAATTTGGGTGTAGATCATCGGTTCAAGCTCCTACCGAACGCGTTATCGGCCACGCCGAACTGGATTTATAAAATTCACAAGGAATATTATTTTGGTAATAAAAATTCTGAAGCGAACTTTTATTTTGAGGTATTGAAATCGGGTACACGTCGTCATCGTCTCGCGAGAGGGACTGCAAAATCCCGTGCTCACAGGCTGCCCCTCGGGGGATCACTGCTGCCATAGGTCAGTATGATCACCCGAAAGAGCAAGGGATAGGAATGATACCTGAAGGATGACTGGTTCGTCCCTTGGTCGGACTTATGCTCTGTCGACGGTTCGTCCCTTGGTCGGACTTACGCTTTGTTGACGGTTCGTCCCTTGGTCGGACTTATGCTCTGCGATTGTTTGCCCCTTGGTCGGGCTTAAGCTTGGTCGTTCGTTTGTCCCTTGGTTGGACATACACTTTGTCGTCTGTTTGTCCCTTGGTAGGACTTACGCTTTATCGACTGTTCGTCCCTTGGTCGGACTTGCGCTTTGCCGACTGTTTGTCCCTTGGTCGGACTTGCGCTCTGTGGAGGATTCGTCCCTTGGTCGGACTTGTTCTTTGTAGATTGTCCCTTGATCGGACTTGTGCTTTAAATAGAGAGGTTTGCTCTCTGCTTTAAATCGAGAGGTTTGCCCCTTGGTCGGGCTCTCGTTTGGTACAGTGATTATCCTTTGGTCGGACTTTTCACTTTAAAGAGAACGCCCTTTGGTTGGGTTTGTTTGAAGAAATTGCCCTTCGGTTGGGCTTGTTTGAAGAAATTGCCCTTCGGTTGGGCTTGTTTGAAGAAATTGCCCTTCGGTTGGGCTTGTTTGAAGAAATTGCCCTTCGGTTGGGCTTGTTTGAAGAAATTGCCCTTCGGTTGGGCTTGTTTGAAGAAATTGCCCGTCGGTTGGGCTTGTTTGAAGAAATTGCCCTTCGGTTGGGCTTGTTTGAAGAAATTGCCC
Source organism: Euphorbia pulcherrima (assembly GCA_947683365.1). Taxonomy (NCBI): domain Eukaryota; kingdom Viridiplantae; phylum Streptophyta; class Magnoliopsida; order Malpighiales; family Euphorbiaceae; genus Euphorbia; species Euphorbia pulcherrima. The sequence goes on from CANTUS010000008.1 coordinate 3,619,424, forward strand.
TTCGGTTGGGCTTGTTTGAAGAAATTGCCCTTCGGTTGGGCTTGTTCGAAGAAATTGCCCTTCGGTTGGGCTTGTTTGAAGAAATTGCCCTTCGGTTGGGCTTGTTTGAAGAAATTGCCCTTCGGTTGGGCTTGTTTGAAGAAATCTAGTTTGGAGGGGGAACATCGCCGGCGGCATGATTGATATCGCCGGCGGCATGATTGATATCGCCGGCGGCATGAGTTGATGTCGTCGGCGACATGGATGCCGCGTGCAGCTTTGACTAGTCAAATAATTTCAAAATTTGAACTAAATGAGGCGATATCGCCACCGGTTTGAGTGATGTCGCCGGCGGTATGGACTGATGTCGCCGGCGGCATGGAGGGACAGTTTCAGATTAATTAAAACTCCTCGAATCCCGCGCGGCAGTTTAAAAAGAGATTGGAACTCTCTTCTTCCCCATTCTTTCTCAAAACCGCATCTCTCTTCATCTCTTCTCCAATTTACCTTTTTTTGAAATTATGAAGAGAATTAGCAAGGCTTTTAGGGGTAAATCCAAGGCTAGGGAGAGCCTGCCTGATTCTTCCGTTGAGGGACTGAAAATCCTTTCCGTTCCTACTGCATACGGTCTGAAGGAGACGGCCAAAATGTACGGCTATGGCATTAACTCTCCTATCACAATTCTGACTCCGGAGAAGGAGAAACACCTCTCTTATATCCAGGTAATTTCGCAACAAAACTTGAATTACTTCTTTTCGAATTCGATGTGATTTGGCCTCAGATTTGTAAACATGTTATGATAGGTTCGATTTTTGCTTCGTTGTTCGATTGATTTAGGCTTAGAGCGGAATATATCAGTCATATTGTATGCTTTTAGGGTCGATTTTTACCTTGTGGTTCGATTGATTTGGGATTTTTGTGATTTTTAGCACGGTGGGTGCGATTTAGGGAGAAAGCAGGTTCTGCCCGCGTAGAGTGATGCCGCTGGCGGCATGAGTGATGCCGCTGGCGGCATCAGTGTTGTTGCTGGCGACATCAGCCTTTGTCAGAGGCTTTATGGGAGTCTGATGTCGCTTCTGTTGAAGCTGATGTCGCCGGCGATATGAGCCATGCCGCTGGCGGTATGGGCTGATGCCGCTGGCGACATCGCTTCTAATAGAGGCGACATCAGCAGCCTTTTTGACAGGAATGCACAGAATTGATCTGTTTTGCTTTCGATTTTGCAGCCATACGAACTGACTTACACAGGAGGGATTGGCACCATCGGCAAGTGGTGGCATCATATTTCGGAGAATGATCCCGAGCTTGCGCTCGCGATTAACGAGACGGGGTTTGGGGATTTGGCTCGAATCATGCCTATGTTGATGCCTAAGCTACCTCATTCTTCAGTAACGGCCTTGACTGAAAGGTGGTCTGAGACTACCCATACCTTCCATCTCCCCTTTGGGGAAGTTACAATTACCCCTTTTGATGTGGTAGCCATGACCGGCCTTCCTTGGACGGATGAGGTTATCCATTTTGACGTCTACATGGACAAGTACCATGTTGAGAGGCCCATGGTGAGGCGGGTAAAGGAGTTGTTCGGACTGAAGCCCGTTTCTGGGCGGCTGTCTTATGGTGAGTTGTACCGTTATTGGACCCAGGTGGATGTGGTGCCTGAGGAGGAAAGGGTGGCATGTGTCCGTTCCTTTATGATCTCACTACTCACCGTGCTGTTCTTCCCAATCTCGGGGAGTAAGATCAACTACATACTTATAACCGCGGTGGAAGATGTGCCGGGAATCAGGAGGAAGAATTGGCCGAGGGCCATCTTGGCCCAATTGTACCACGGGCTGGATGTGGGAGCCCGGAAGAATGAAAAAGCCCTTCGCCTTTGCCATCTGCTACTCCAGGCATAGATTTTTTTTTTTTTTAGATAACATGTGTTCTTATGACGTCTTTTGAATTGATCGGTCGTTATTTGTGCAGGCTTGGGCATTCGAGCATCAGATCCTTCCGCCGATGGAGTTTAAGACGGTTGTGCCACCGGACTCTCATTTCCTTGCCCGCTGGTACGGGTGCATCGGTGGGATGGCAAAGTACCCTACGCTGTATAGGGAGGTCCTAAGGAGCGTGCGACTGAGTTCGGTACGGTTTTTTTTTTTTTTTTGGGTCTATGGACTTATGTTGGTTGTTTTGATGTAGCTCGTCTTGGACCCGTTTGATGGGGTGGAGAACTTCGCTGAGGTTGCACGGGTTCGGAGGGAGGTGGATGACCGCCGATTTGTGATTGAGTGCCCCCTGTCCCAGCAGTGGTATCTGGGCGAGCGCGTCCGGGGCTGGAGGTCCCTTCCGGTTGCAGCTAGACTGGTGCCTGCCGATCCTCCGCGGGGCTTGTGGTGGCCTCATTTGGTGATTTCTGCCGAGGCCGACAAAGCCGATTATATTGAAGGGAACGGCCGAGTGATCCCTAGCCTTCCTGGCTTATATGAGCGGCTCTTTCAGCGTCTACTCCCCGTGTGTCCTCGTATCCATGGCAACGATACAATTGAGTATCATAACGAGCAACGATTGGAGGACGAAAAGAGGCGTCTCGGAGGCGTTGTGGAGGATGATGATGAGGATGATGATGAAGATGAAGCGCTGGAAGGGGACGTTGCGGTCGACCCTGAGGGGGAGGATGAGGTAGGTGCGGGTGTAGCTGGTGGGAGCGTGCCGATGTCCCAAGGGGAACAACGTTCTTTCGGGGTATGATTGTGTTTGTGTGTATGATTTTGAAGTCATTTAGGGATGTTGTTGACGTGTGACTTTCATGTTTTGCAGGAACCTGCGAGAAAGAGGGCTCGGGATAACCAGAGTGGGACCCGACATTATGTCGCGCCGGAGGGCATGACCTTCGTGGAGGGGAGATTGGTCAATCCGTTGGAAACCACTTTCCTGTTGATGAACTCTCGAGGCGAATTCTCTCATAGGAATGTTGGCTCAAGCCGGCAAGCCCCGATTTTTATGCCCGAAAATACAACCTACGTAGGTCCTAATAATTATTTTCTTATTAAGTCTTAGATGCGGGTGTCTAAAGATTTGCTTTTTGGATTTGTTAGGTGGCGCGGAGTCATGTGGAGCAACTCGCGGAGAACAATTTTGTTCTCCGGGATACCCTTATTGGGCAATCGCTTCTGGTTCAGGTATTTTATGCACATGATAAGATGGGATATATGTATGGATGTTATGCATGACATGCAAGGCTGATACTTTCTCCGGTTTGCAGGATTTTTTAGCCCTTTCTATGTCTGATGCTGACGCAGCCCGGCGGCGGTATGAGGAGACTGCAGCTTTACAGCGCCGTGTGAGCGATCTCGAGGGACAGCTGGCGGCCATCGCTCAAGAACAGAGAAGTAAACAGAATCTGGACCGTGCGCATCCTGGGGGTACCAGTCGTAGGGGGGTCAAGAAGTCTGCCGGCCGACGTGCGTTTACCGCGGCTGAGGAGTCTAGTAGTGTTCCCATGACGGAGGGAAGAGAGGCAGACGATGTTGACGATTGGTTCGCAAGTCCCGATGACGTTTCATCACGTCCAGCCGGTAGTGGCGGATATGCTTAGTTTTGCTTTTCCTTTTTGTTTTGCCTTGTTCTTGTTTGTACCTCCGACACATTGGGGTTTTGATATTTTTGTTATGGGCCAGAGGATTCGATACAATTTGAGCAATTTGTGCCCCCGGGCTTCTATTTTGAATATAAAGATGAATATGATTGTTTACAGGTTTTGCATAGGTCTGAAATGGCAGAAATGTTTCTGATGTCGCCGGAAAATTCACTCCATGCCGCCGGCGGCATGACCCATATCGCCCAAATGGTTCGAGCTAAAATAATATATACAGGGCTGTCTGAAGTCCATATCGCCGGCGACATCGTCTGATATCGCCCTAGTTGGCTCCATATCGCCGGCGGCATCAACCAAATCGCCGGCGGCATCAACCACTTCGCCGGCGGCATCAACTTTCCAGCAGTCTGATTTCAACCATTCTGTCCACTACTTGTCATGGCAACCCATAATCAAAAACTACGGGGTTTTCTGCAGAGTTTGGGGAATGTCGACTGGAAGAGGCTCAAAAAATTCAGGCTTTGGGGTTTTCGATATGTCGCGGCGTGGCCTGTGAGCCGCGAATTCCTTCGAGCGGTATTGTCCTTTTGGGATCCAATGGACCATGTTTTCCGCTTCTCATCGTTCGAGCTTTGCCCCTTGCTCGAAGAATTCCATGCTATTTTAGGGACTCCGTGTCCTAAGCGCGTTTCGCTGGCGTTACCGGATCTTCAATTTGGCATAAATGGAATCCCACGAGGGCTATGGAATTTAGATTCTATCGACCCATTTCTATCTCAGTTGCCTGACAGACCTAGTTTTCAGCTCGAAGCAGTCTTGGAGTGGTGTCGTGGAGTGTCTCGATCCCATCCTGCTTGGTCATTTATGATGGCCTTATTACTTATGGCGGAGTTTATGTGTGGAGTGAGCCTGGTCGCTCCGCTGAGGTTAATTTCCCTCATTGGTCCCATGTCGACAGGGGCTTCCCCCGTGGCCGTGGGATTGGCCGATGTTTTGTTAAACATGGATGCTGCTTCTGTTGACTCGTCACTCATTGGGGATCAATTCACATTATTACAGGTATCTCTTGTTCTTTTTGATCCCAGCATTTCTTTCTCCTATCCTTACCCGAGTTCTGCATTTATAGGTCTGGTTGATGGAGAAGCTAAAGCTGAGGGAGGCACCCCGAGGGAATCCAAAAAAGTATCTTCCTGTCCATCTGAGGGAGAGAGGGCTTATGCGGGCCGATTTCGATGAGCTGACATATGACGATTGGGTGACTATCCTGAGGGGGTATACTGACATGCAGGTTCAGTGGGTTAGTCCGTGGTGGAGAATTCAGGATGTGGTCGTAGAATCTTGGGGAGCCTGTGTTCAATTGATAGGCTTGGAGAAATCTTCATTTTATACCCCATACCGGCTATGTCGTCAGTATGGTAAGAGGCAGAGAGTCCCGATCAAACTGCCCCACAACCAGATCGGAGTTTACAAAGCTAGGTGGGTCAACCATATTCAGGAGAAGTGGTCCAGGGAGGCTGTGTTCGAGATTCTAGATTATGATCAACTAGAAACCACTGAAACTGACACATACTATAGAGGATGGCTTGCCGAGATAAGAGGTTTGCCGACCCATCGAAAGCGGTCATGGGCCCGTTTGGAGGGGGAATGTGCAGAGCGAGGGGAAGATTCTCTCTCTACTAGCACACCAAGGCGGATCTCTAGGTACCAGGGTGATGATGCGGGAAGTTTGTTTTAAGTCTTGTCATTGTCGGAATCATCAGTTTTTTTTTTTATTCTAAAATGGAACAAAATGAACCCTGTTCAAAGCTTGTCGAAGTTGTCTTGAATTTATGAATACATGATTCACGTAAGCATAAGCATCTAGATTTTAACAAAAGAAAACTTTTTATTAATCGAGATAAAATAAAGTACATGATGTTTGGTTGCCATTTCCATCGACTTAACTCCCGGTGCCGACTAGCCGAGTTCGGTTTTCTAGAAGGCACTCGCTCTGTGCTCACATACCCTAACTTTTGCCTAGATCACCCTGTTCGGGTTTTCGATCTAGCAGGTTTGTCTTATCCCCTAACTTTTATACGGTTGGTTCGCAGAATACCAATCGTCGGGTATCACCCTAATTTTTGCCCGATCAGTGAAAGACTGAAAGGCGAGAGATTATTATGTATGTGTTTTTTCGTGTGCTGCTTTTCTGATTTGATTCTTTTAAACATGATAACGCTTAAGCCTGTCTTGGTTTACTGGATTTACGAACTCGTTCCCATCCATGTCCATAAGTTTAGCTGCCCCTTTGCTAAGCAGCTTCTTTATCACATATGGTCCTTCCCAGTTCGGCCTGAATTTTCCCCTCACATCAGTGGTAGAGTGTTTCAACTGCTTGAGGACCAGATCACCGACCTTTAGGGGGAACTTTTGATGTTTTACCCGACTGTTATATGCCCGAGCCACACGTTGTTGGTACATCTGGAGGTTGTCAAGGGTTTCAACCTTTGTTCATCCATCATGTTCAACTGTTCGAACCTTGTCCGAGTCCATTTGGATTCTTCTAACTTAGCTTCCAGGGCAACTCTTAATAAGGTCACCTGAGTTTCAACTGGCAAGACTACTTCCATCCCGTAGACCAAAGAAAATGGAGTTTGGCCTGTCGGAGTGCGTATGCTGGTGCGGTATCCCCAAATAGCGAAGTGCAACTTATCCGCCCAATCTCTATAACCGGCTATCATCTTAGAAAGAATCTTCTTTACCGATTTATTGGCTGCCTCAACAGCTCCATTGGCTTGTGGTCTATATGGAGAAGACCTGTGGTGTTCGATCCCATACTTCTCGATTAATGAAGCGGTTGCTCCTTGAAACTGTACCCCGTTATCTGAGACTATATGATGTGGGAGCCCATACCGCGCAAAGATATGCTTTTCTATGAATTTGGCCATCTGTCTGGCAGTGACATTGGTGAAGGATTCGGCTTCAACCCATTTTGAAAAGTAATCTACTGCTACCACAATGAATTTGTGGCCATTCGTTGAGGAAGGACGGATTTCACCAATTATATCTATACCCCATGCCGAGAATGGCCAAGGGGTGGACAAGTGATGGAGCTCGGTCGGTGGCAAATGTCGCATGTCCCCGTAAATCTGGCATTGGTGGCATCGTTTGACTTGGGCGATACAATCGGCTGTGAGAGTGAGCCAAAAATACCCTAGTCGCTGGATCTTCTTTGCAAGGGCCAGACCATTCATGTGAGGGCCACAGTCGCCGGCATGGACCTGGATCATTACATTCTGAGCCTCGGTATCAATGAGGCAACGGAGGAGTAGGCCCTCACTGGTGCGCTTGAATAGATCATTATCTATAATACAAAATTGGGTAGCAAGCCGCCGTAGGGTGGTACGGTCCGAGTCGGAAGAATCTGTGGGGTATTGGCCGGTCTGAAGAAATAAGACTATGTCAGAATACCAACAAGGTTCGGATGAAATGGCGAGAACTGGAGGAGTTGTTTGAACACGATATGGGGTCTTGGTGGATAGCAAAACCAACGGGCGGATAGGTTGCTGTTGGGGTCCTTCCCATAAGGACGCGAGAGTGGCGAGAGCATCTGCCATTTGGTTCTCATCTCGAGGGACATGGCGGTACAAGCATGAGGTAAATTTCTCAGACAATTCGCGAACGGCCTCAACATAAGGGCGAAGGGATTCTTCTTTAACTTCCCAATCTCCAACAACCTGACGAACTACTAGAGCCGAATCTCCGATGACGGATACATGGTGTGCTTGAACCTGAAGAAGAGCCTCGAGGCCAAACAAGCAAGCTTCGTATTCAGCGCCATTGTTGGTGACAGTGAATTCTAAACGTTTGGATAACGGGATTATCTCATTATCTGGTGTGACGATGATGACTCCGAGACCTGCTCCCCGGCGATTCACAGCGCCATCAAAGTACATTGTCCAACTGTCAACAAGGGTTGTAGCAGAGGCTAGCTGTTCGTCAGGGAACTCTAAATTTTCCTTATAATCGGAGCTGAGGGGTTGATTAGCCAAGAATTCGGCTACAGCCCTCCCTTTAATGACCTTTCGGGTTACATATTCAATGTCAAACTCAGATAAGAGAAGTAGCCATCGTGACAATTTGCCGGCTAGAGTAGGGAATTGACAAAGAAACTTCATTGGATCAATTTTGGCTACTGCCTGGACTCGATAGGATTGGAAATAATGTCGCAACTTCTTAGTGAGCCAAACCATGGTAGCACAAGTCTTCTCTACAATTGAATATCGGGTTTCGTAATCCAACAGTTTTTTACTTAGGTAGTAGATGGCATGCTCGCGCTTATCATCATGTTCTTGGACAAGCATGGCTCCGACGGACGTTTCTTCAATGGCCAGATAAAGGATGAGTGGTTTCCCTGGGATGGGAGGCGTCAAGACCAGTGGATTGACAAGGTATGCCTTGATTCTGTCAAATGCTACTTGGCAGTGATTGTTCCATACCACGGGTTGCTGTTTCTTCAACAACTTAAAGATGGGTTCGCAGACAGTAGTGAGGCGGGCAATGAATCGGCTAACATACTGTAAGGACCCTAAAAACGATCGGACTTCTTTCTCCGTCTTTGGGGAAGGCATATCCCTGATGGCTTTGGCTTTGTCTGGGTCCATTTCAATTCCTTTTTAGCTAACCACGTATCCTAATAGCTTGCCGGAGGTAACTCCAAACACGCACTTCTTTGGATTTAGACGAAGATTGTATTTTTCAATGCGAGCCATGAACTTGTCAAGAACAGCAGGGTGTTCCTCTCGAGTGGCGGATTTCACAATCATATCGTCCACATACACTTCCACTTCTTTATGGATCATGTCGTGTAGTAGGGCAGTTACAGCTCGTTGATAAGTGGCTCCGGCATTTTTCAATCCGAATGGCATTACTTTGTAGCAATAAACCCCCCACTCAGTAATGAATGCTGTTTTGACTTTATCGGCGATATTAACCAGGATTTGATTGTATCCTGAGAACCCATCCATGAACGAATACATAGCCGCCCTGGCGGCACTGTCAATTAGGACATCGATGTGCGGGAGAGGGAAGTCATCCTTTGGTGAGGCTTTATTGAGATCTCGAAAGTCTACGCAGACTCGAACTCTACCATCCTTCTTTGGCACCGGGACGATGTTGGACAACCAAGTCGGGTATTCTACTACTTCTATGAATCGAGCTTCGATCAACCTCGAAACTTCTGTCTTAACTTGTTCTGCCCATTCAAGTCTCAATCGGCGGAGCTTCTGTTTGACAGGTCGGAATTTAGGATCAGTTGGGATCCTGTGTTCGGCGATTCGTCGATCAACCCCAGGCATGTCTTCGTATGACCAGGCGAAAGCGTTAACATGATTCTTAAGCACTTTTATGATCTCACTTTTTTCCTCGGGAGTTAAGTCTTTGGAAATGGTTACCATTTTTGGATTGTCATCCGTACTTAGGTTTATTTCACTTAATAGAGTTTCACTAATGCCAAAAATGTTATGCGTATTGTCACGTGAATGCGTGGATCCATCCGGAAAGACATCAAACAAGTAAGCTGAACGGGAGTTATTCATTGCGTAAAAAGCCTCATAAGCGGCATTGTTTGTATCAAAAACATCAGAAATATTAAAATTTACATCATCCTTGTCTTCCTCCATATGCGGAGGGGCTTCTGCGGCTGCATCGGTGGGAGAGGTGCTCCCTGTATCATTTGTCGGGGTGGTGAGCGACGGCCCCTCAGACAGGTCAGCCTTTTTGGTTATAGCCCTGGCGAGCTCTTCCGCTATAGTCATCGTGGCATCTTCTTTCCCATTACCTTTCCAGCCTTTCTTCATCAGTAGTGCCATCGCTCTCGTCACGGTTGCCACGACATCCTCAATTTCTGGATCGACAGACTCACCTTCGGGATACATCTTATCTTTCCCCTTATCTTTTTCAGAAATCACGTTGACAGGCACATCAGACTCTGCAGGTTCAGGTTCAGCTGAAGTTATCATGTGACCGGCCTCAAAGTCGTAGACATCTTTAAAGATTTCAAAGCCGGGCCACATTTTCCCGTCATGCTCGATTGGTTCGATCTCCCCTTTATAAAGCCTCTTTCCCTGGATTTCACAAGTAGTGACCATGCGGCAATAACAGTAAGGGACGCGACGATAGGCTTTTCTAGGCTTATACCCCAGTCCAGCTCCACGAATGAGGATCTTTGGTTCCAATGCCTCAATAATTCCCTGTTCATGTATTCCTCCACCCTTGCCAGGCCTGTAACCAGACTTCTTCATTAGCTTGCCCATACCCGCATGAAGGTAGCTGTGCCAAAGGGGAAGGGATCTTTCAGCCTTACTAATCACGGCAATCTGGAGGCTCTTTTCTAGGTTTGCTTCGGCTTCCATAACGGCCATGACAGAAGCAGGATCGACCTCTATAGTTATCATTCTATCACCATGGATTAGCTTGATCTTTTGGTGTAATGTGGAGGGTACTGCACCCAATGCATGGAGCCATGGCCGGCCAAGCAGCAGAGAATAGGTAACAGGAATGTCAATGACGGTGAAACGTACATTGTTTGTGATACCTTCGACAGTAACCCCTGCCTCAAAGACCCCAATTACATTGCGCTTTGAGTCGTCATAAGCTCTAATAACAGTGTTGGACCTTTCGAGCATGTCCTCTGACAGTCCCAGATGAGGAAGGATCTTTAAAGGGCATAGGTTTAGGGCGGAGCCATCATCTACCATGACGCATGGGATGACCTTATCAAGAATTTGAACCCGGATGAACAAGGCCCTATTGTGATCCCTTCCTTCAAGTGTAAGATCAAAACTATCAAACACGATCTGAGGCCCTTTTCTTGGGGGAATGCCTTCTCCTATCGTGGCGCACATCTCAACGACTGAGGTGGTCAGACTAGCCTCCAGGTCAAGGAGCCATTTGATCAAACCCTTACGATGCCTTTCTGAGTCAATTACCAGTTGCCAGATGCTATATCGGGCTTGGGTGTTTTTCAACTGGGTAATGAGGGGGTCAACCTCAAGACTAGTAGGGACATGTGGAGGTGGAGAAGGGGGCCTCGCTGTAGTTCCAACCCTGCTAGGAATCGAGTCTTTGTTTAGACGGAGATACCGATCTTCCGGCTGATATACACGACCACTCCGGGTGATATTGAGGACATTGTCGAGTAAGACGCTCTTGGTGGCTCGCGTCTCAAATAGGTACTGCTGCTCTTCAGAGTCCGAATCTGGGTCTCGTAGTTCATATTTATCCACACTAAAAAGGTCATGGTGGTCGACCTTGAACAAGTTGGTACTTACGGCCTTGGATTCCTGAGCCATTTCCCCCTCCTCATCAGAATAGTTCTCCTTTGAAACAAAGGAATCTACACTGAATAGTGCCTTTCCCTCAGCTTTCCTTCTCTTTGCCACAAATGGTTTAGACCTACGACCCTTTTGTTTTGGTTGGCTTGGATCCCTTTCCATTCCTTGAATGGAGTTAACTCCTGGGTTAGCCTGATTGATAAGTTCAAAAATTGAGCAAGATGGAAGTCCTGAACCGATGACCAGGACGAAATTACTACTGCCCGGCCCCTGGGCAAGGAGGTCGAAGACCGTGGCTTCAAGTAAACCAGATTGGACCATTCCGACCTTACTTTCGAAGCTTGGTAAAGGGTTATTCATAGTGCTCGGGGCTTTTTCTGGTTCGGCAATCTTTGCCTCACTAACCAATCGCTGAATAGCTGAGAGTAGGGCCTTGCAGTTGTTGGTTTGGTGCCCCACCTGAACGTGATAATTACAGAAGTTATTCTTATCTTCAGGTTTGGGTGGCTTGTATTCTTGAAGGGACTGTATAAAACCCGCTTCCCTCAACCGTTGGAAGATGACCCGGAGGGGCAATTTATAGGGGTTGGTCAAAACAAAAGGGGGCCGAGGAGTCTGGACCGAGGCAATCGTTGATGGTGGCGTAGCAGGGGTATGAGAAATGGTTTGGATAGCAGCCAGTGTTTTTGGCTTAACCGGCGCTAGGGTCGAGGGTTGCGCTTCATTTTTCCTGAACCACGGTTTTCCTGCCCTCTCGGCCTTCTCGCGTTCTGCCTCATGCTCAATCTTTTCTGCTTTCACAAACACAGCTTTGTAAGAAAGGAAAGAATCCGTAGCCATTTCCTTGCGGAACAAGGGGAGAGATCCTTCGAGGAGTTTGACAATCATTTCCTCAAGGCTAAGCTTAGACTTCATCAAGACCTGGGTTGACATCCACCTATTGAAGTACTGCTTAAAGGTTTCGTTGGGCATTTGACGGATCCTCTCAAGATGTTGGAGGGTCGTCTCCATCATAGTATTGAACCCATAGTGTACTTTCAAAGCCTCAGATAAGAGCGTCCAGTCGGCGACAATATGCTGCGGCAAAGTGTGGTACCACTCGAGTGCAGGTCCCCGAAGAGAACAAGGAAACATCTCAGCCAACACTTTGTCACTTAGCTTCTTTACCCGCATCACCCTTTCGTACATTATGATGTGAGAGGCGGGTGCTCCCGAGCCATCATAATGAGCCATGTTTGGCATAGTAAAATTGTCAGGGACCCAATCCTCGTCCCTTTCAGGTTTTTTATTAATGATGAGGCGGTTGATGTAAGCTTGGATTTCTGGTGTCACGCCCGGAGGTTGCGTGACCTGGTCGCTGATCGGTTCGCGAGAGATGGTTGGGGCTTGGGGTGTCGCACCCGGAGAATGCACGACCTGGTCGCTGACGGTATGAGAAGCTATCATTTGTCGAACGAAAGCGGCTACCTCAGGTGTTACACCCGGAGGTTGTGTGACCTGGTCGTTGAAGGTTGTAGGACGGACAGTCAGATGGCTGGCAAATGGATTCTGGGGGTAAGTGGTGCCTTTAGGAGTTACGACAAACTGTGGAGGTGTGAATGAGGGTAGAGGCCGAGACGATAGGCTTTGGTGATTGAATGTCAGAGGAGTTGAGGTTTGGGTGAAAGGTCTTGGGTTGAAAGGTACAGCTGGTGGAGTGGTTGAAGTCGACAAGAGAGCCGAATCCTGTCCAAACTGGAATGGACTCGTCAGGGGTTGGATTGATTGAAGTACAGGTGCGATAGGTCCTGCCTCTACCAAACTGGTCAGTATCCGAGTTATACCGTCCGGGGCATGGATGTCGGATGCCGATACTCTATCGAAATTCCTGTTTTCCAGAGCTCGCTTAACCGCTGCATCAACCGTAGTTTGGATTGAGGTTTGGAAAGCATCCGAGTTTAAGAACTGCAACATAGCATTGGTCAAGTCAAAGCCAGGAGGTGGTTGGGATCCTGTTCCCGAGCTGGAAGTGGGACCAAGGGGCTCTTCTGGAGGGGGGGTCCCTTCGTTTCTCGGGAAAGACATGGTCGGTCGAAGGAAACCTTAGCTTAACTGCACTTGCTCTGAATCTGATTCCTCGCTAGAATCGGTATGGGGGATTCCTTCAACTTCCGTGGTGGCAACCGGGGTCGGAGGATGACGTATCAGGCGATGTTCTATCCTTCTCCAGGCCGGGGTGCGACGGTCAGTGCGCCTCCTCCTAGCTGAAATGGTAAGCAGCGGATCAGGCTATACGTGGATGGGTGAATGATATGCGTGGTATGCATGCTTTTCGTGCCCTGGGAGTGACGTGCAGTGCGCATGGCTGCTCGTAGATGTGGTTAAGGATGATGTGATGGCTTAACCCTCCACATATATGAGACGTGTGTACTTCTCGTCATACATAGCGATATGTGGTGACGCAACGGAGGTACAAGAGAAGTCCTACACATGTTGCTAAACCTCTTCCACGGGTGGAAGTGGTAAGGGCAAGTTGATTCATTTTCGGCCCTTAAAGCCGATGTATGGGGGTGCATGATCATAGAGCACTTAGCATGCGAATCGGCCCTGTTCCAACCTTTTGACTCCCGCGTAACGCCTCTTTAGTAGGATGGAGTTTGGCGGCTTCACCGGTAATGGCGAAAATAGCGCGTCCCAATTATTTTATTCATTTTGGGTAATCCTAAGGGGAATGATGTGCTAAGGCTTTTTTCTAACGCGGCTTTGGTATAGGGTTGTTGATGTAGAAGGTTCCCGTTTACCTTGATTCCACGTTTACTCAATCACTACCCGAATGGGCGTGGTCATAGGAGTTTACGTGTTGGTTGAAACGAGTGATCCACCCACTAGGCATCCTCAATTCCAACAGGGCATGAGTGATACTTTGTGAGCTTCTCGGCTAAAATAGGGTTCCTAAAATTACCGAACTATCTACACGCGTGAGGACAAGATGTCATAAGAAAAGAGTGAAGTTTTAATTTGGCCAATGATTTCAATACATCATCAAAATCTTTTAAACTATGAAGGAAGATTCAAGTTTAAAGAAAAGTCCCCAGCAGAGTCGCCACTGTGAGCGGACGACGGTTCGAGCGGCTGCGGCGCGGGGCCGGGCCCTGTCGGGCGGGCCCTCTTTTTGTGCGTCGGGGAGACGAGTGTGATATGATTGAAAAGAAAATGATTTTGTGTATTGTAATGCTTAAAAGATACGAGATCGAAACCCCGTACTTAGAATAGAGTCGCCACCCGGTTCAGCTCAACCGGGAAATTTTCAGTACGATTTTCCCACCGGGTGGTTGGACCATACCTTAAGTAGAGATTCCGAGTTCGGATGATGTTATGTACTTTTCATTAGGCCAAGTTAGGATACTTCATTCTTTCTTGATCGGTTTAATCCACCCTATTTATTCGTATTTTCAGTTATTTTGTGGTTTTCGCGTTTATCAAGCAATTGAAGCGATAAATAAAATATTTGCAATCGCAAAAGAAAAGTAAGTGCGGAAAGTAGAATCATTACAAGATTTTCAAGTCCTGTACTTTTTCTACGTAACAAATAAAATACCCGAATGTCCGATATATACCCACCTGCAGATGATAGTTGACACGAATATGGCATATCTATTTATAATATCATAAAGCCCGATTGAATGGCTAAAATGAGGTTCGAATGGCGTTTGAGGGGAAATTCCATTTTTGTCCAAATTTCAGATTCGGTTGTCGCTTTAATCAGATTACAAATGAACATACACTTGTTATGGGGCGGGTCTGTTTTCAGGAGATTTCGAATCTCCATCGTTACACTATAGATCCTAGCTTCAGAAAATAAATTAGTTTGGAAACAAACGAAAACGATACTGCTGTCCAGAAAGCCAAGCCGCCGATTGCATCTGATGCCGCCGACGAAATAATTGATGTCGCTGGCGGCATGGATGATGCCGCCGGCGACATCAACTATGTCACGGGCGACATCAGCATGCAGATGGGCATAGGGTTTTCTGAATACCGTAAAGAAAGGGTTTCGCGAGAAAGCGAGTCTCCGGGGAATGTGACGCTAGCGGCGGTACCAACGATGCCTCTCGCGACATGGGTGATACAGCCGGCAACATTACATGTCTCCGGTGACTCCAATTCCTTGCTATAGCAGTGGTTTGTAGTCAAAGTGACCGAAAACTCAAAAGATCGTAAATGAACGAAAATTCTTACAAATCACTAATAACAATGCCAAAGAGCTATGAGACTCAGGATTTTTACCTCGGGGTTGTGAATCCACCTCTTCGTGATCCGAATAAAACACCTCCGGGGAGCTTGTTACGATGATTTAATAATGATTTTTAGTGTCTTTTGGTTTCTAAGTTCTACCAAGATGATTTTGACTTAAAGATTTGTCGATTTCATCTCACAATCAGAGAGTTCAAAGAAGAAAAACCAGGAAAAATGGGTCGGAATCCCGTTTTTTCTGTTTTATCTAATTCTTATCTCACTATTATCTATTTCTACCTTAAAAATCCCTTTTCTCCTTTTCTTTCCCTTCCTCCCTTTTAAGTGCAGCCCAAGGTGCCCTTTTATAGGTGAAATGGGGTGTTTTTAGGACATTTTTTAATAATTCCACCGAAAGTGGTCGAAAAGGCTGTCTGCAAGAGGACCCGCTTTGAGTCATGTCGCCGGCGACATTATAATGTCGCCGGCGGTATGATCCATGTCGCCGGCGGTATGGTCATATCGCCGGCGACATGGATGATGCTCTGGGCGGCGTCAGCCTTCAACATGCCTTCAGTTAGTGGGTCAAAAGAAGCCAAAAAACCGGGAAAAAGTGGCTTAATAGTGGAAAAAAGCATCTTTATGGCCCTTAACAATATTTTAATGGACATTATTTAATTTGGGTGTAAATCATCGGTTCAAGCTCCTACCGAACGCGTTATCGGCCACGCCGAACTGGATTTATAAAATTCACAAGGAATATTATTTTGGTAATAAAAATTCTGAAGCGAACTTTTATTTTGAGGTATTGAAATCGGGTACACGTCATCATCGTCTCGCGAGAGGGACTGGAAAATCCCGTGCTCACAATCCATCAAGCAAGCCTTAGCAAACCAGAACTCTTAATAGGTCATGTAATCTATGGGCATGACACCCACAGCCGCGACTATCCTACAACAGTCATCCATCCTCCGAACCAGCGACCAGTTCATGCAATCTTTGGGCATGACACCCATTGGTGAAACACTCTTACAATCACTACCATCCGCTTACCCCGGGTAAAGGGAAAGAGCCCAGAGTCCAATTCCTCCATCATTCTCTGGCATCTTGCCTCCAACGTTGGTCACTCTATCACAATTTATGCTATCGGCAGCCCCGATGCCTCCTTAGTACGACTAGGTCATGCAACCTCCGGGCATGACACCTGAAGTTAAAGCCTTCTTGCATCAATTTGTGACAACTGACTGTGATCAGAAAAAGGAAGGAGCCTAAACAGAGGGAGATCAGGACAGGCTTAAGCGTTATCTTATCTGAACAAAAGAAATAATTCAGAAAAAAGTGGCACAATAATAAAATAAATGTGATAATCACCCGCCTTTCAGTCTTTTACTGATTGGGCAAAAATTAAGGTGACACCCGATGGTCGGTATTCTGCAAATTGGCCGTGCAAAAATTAGGGGATGAGTCAAAATCACCAGCTAGACTGAAAACCCAAAAAGGGCGGTTCAGGCAAAAAATAGGGCATGAGAGAAGAATAGTGAGATGTTAACTTGAAAAAATGTGAAGGCTGGTTAACACCGGGAGTTTGACTAATGGAAATGATTGCCAACATCTTGTACTCAAATTAAATTCATTCGATAAAAGTGTCTTTCGTACTGAAACCTCTATGCTTGTGATTGTATGAATGGTTAGCGACCAAAAGGGAAGGAGACATCACAAGTAAGCTTAATTAAAGATGCTCCGAGCTCATCAGTATTTCATTTTAAAAATTTAGATAGACTGAAAACATCTAGGTCTATGCAAAAGTCGGAATAAGTCTGCTGGATTCAAAACCTAAAAAGGGCAGTCCAGGCAAAAATTAAGACAAGACTCGATAGATTAAAAACCCCTTGGGGCAGTCTATGAAAAAGTTAGAGTAAAAAAGACAAGAAAAAATAATAAAAATAAAAAAGGAATAAAGGTAGCAAAAAGAGAAGCCCGAATTTCTCCAGTTTCTTCCAGTCCGCGTTTCCCAGGCTTTGTAGAAAGTCCCACAGCTGTTGGTTATGGCCTGCCATGGCTGAATTTGGCCAAGTCTGAAATTGGATCTCTGGGCAAGTGATGTCGCCGGCAATATTGATGATGCCGCCGGCGATATGGAATAGGGATATGGCGATATCACTTGATACCGCCGGCGACATGGGAGAATTTCCCGGTGACATCAGAACCATCTTTACCAATTCTAGCCTATGCAAAAACCTGTAAACAGCCATGTAACCCATTTCTAAAACCTGATCAAATGCAAATCCATTTTATTCAAAATAAAAGCCTGAAGGTGCAAGTCGTCCAAACATCCCAAACACCTAGCCTAATAAAACCGAAATCAAGCGGCAATCCAAATTATTCAAACCCAATGTATTAAGGGAATATAAACCAAAGCGAAAAGAAAAAGAACTAAAAAGCTATCTAGAGCATCCCGTCGCCACTGGATGGATGAGAGGAGACATCTGGGTCATCCATAAGCCACCGATTAGCCACATCTTTCTCCTCGTCCCTATCCTCCGTCATCGAAATGCTATTGGACTCCTCAAGTACTATAGGTGGCACCGGCCGACAGACATCTTCCCTCCTCTAAGGCTAGTACTACCGGGGTATGCGTGATCTAAATTTTGCTTGCTGCTCCTCTCATGGACAGTATCCTCCAATTGACCCTTAAGGTCGCTCACACGGCGCTAAAGCAATGCAGTCTCCTCCTTATGTCTCCGTCGGGCCGCATCGGCATCCGATAGTAAAAGGGCCAAGAAATCTTGCAGACATGAGAAATGACAATAATGCATATCATTCATAGCATCCATACATACATCTTATTTTAAGATGTCATAACAGGGAATATACTTGAACAAGTAAGGATTGACCAATGAGAGTGTCCCTAAGAGCAAAGGCATTCCCGACCAACTACTCTACCTCGCTCCAATCAACCTGAAGAATCCAAATGGGTAATCAGAAGAACTCCACAAAGGGTTATTGCAGGAATATGTTTAGAATTATGAAGAGCTTACATAGGTGGTATTTTCTGGCATGAAGATTGGTGCATGCCGGCTCGGGCCTATATCTTTAGGCTGGCACTCGCCCCTTGAATTCATTAGTATGAACTGGGTCTCTAGGGGATTGGATAGGTGCCCCTTTAGGAAATTAACACCCCTGGGTATGTCATAGTGCCGTGCCCTACTGTAATCATCTCGGCCTCTCTTCCTGGGGGTTCTTGAAAAGCATAAAAGGAAAGTATAAACAACCATTTTCAACCCGAATAATTACTAATACATGTACATAAACATAACCATACCCCAAAAGAACGGCACTCCTTATAAGATGTCGGTACATTCCTGACAGCCGCGTCCTCACCTACCTCACCCTTTCCCTTGGGTTCATCCTCAACTTCTTCTTCTCCCTCCTCCTCCTCTTCTTCTTCCTCCTTAACATCATCCACTATGCCCTTGAGCCGCCTTTTCTCCTCCTCCATCCTTTGCTTATTATGATACTCGATCGTTTCATTCTATTTGATGTGAGGGCAAATGGGGAGTAAGCGCTGCTGATGCTACTCATAGGAGCCTGGAAGGCTTAGGATGACCCAGTCATTCCCCTCAATGTAATCGACTTTATCAGCCACAGATGTGATCACCAGGTGAGGCCACCATTAGCCTTTAGGAGGATAGGCAGGCATCGGTCTTATAGCAGTAGTGACAAACTTCCAGCTCCGAACATGCTCCCCTAAGTACCACTGCAGTGACAAGGGGCACTCCATCACAAATCGGCGATCGTCCACCTCTTTTCGGACCCTGGCCACCTCTATCAAGTTCTCTACCCCATTGAAGGGATCGAGAATAACCTGACCCAACAACCAAGGAAGCAACTGACATAAGCATAATGTAAATTTATAAACCTTTTTGTCTACTAATGTTTTGTTTTAGGTGTGAAATAGGGACTAGGTCAAAAGATCGCTTACTGAGCTTAATCGCACGGTCCTCAAAGACTCCTGGTGGATCGTAGAATACTTGGCTTTCCTATCGATGCCACCATACCACCGGGCAAGAAAGTGAGAACCCAGTGGCATAATAGCCTTGAACTCGACCGATGGAAGGATTTGATACTCAAAGGCCCAAGCCTGCACAAGTAAACAATTAGTCAGTCCAAAACATCCACAGTAAATAAAGCATGCACATCAAACCAAGAAAATCAAGCAAAATGCTTTTAAGGAAGGTATACCTGTAATAGCAAGTGGCTGAGGCGGAGGGCCTTCCCCATCTTCCAAGCACCTGCATCCAGTCCTTGGTACATCTACGCTAGGATGGCCCTCGACTAATTCTTCTTACTAATGCTCGCTATATCCTCAATAGCAGATATCAGCCCATAGTTAATCTTGCTCCTTGAGACTAGGAAGAACAACACGGTGAGTAAGGAAATCACAAAAGAGCAGATGCAAGTGTCTCTATCATCCTCGGGCACTACATCCGCTCTAGTCCAGTATTGGTACAGCTCGCCATAGGATAGCCGACCTGAGATGGTCTTCAAGCCAAACAACTGCTTCACTCGCCTTACCACATGCTTCTCGGTATGATACTTGTCCATATATGCATCAAAATGAATGACCTCATCCTTCCATGGGAGCTCGATCATAGTCACCTCCCCAAACAAAAAGTGAAAGGTATGGGTGGTTTCAGACCACTTCTCTATAAGAGCCATCACAGTCAGGTGGGAAAGCTTTGGCATTAGCATGGGCATGATTTGGGCTAAGTCTTTAAAACCCATCTTGTTAATGGCCAGCGCAAGTTTGAGATCCTTCTCCGCTATGTGATGCCACCACTCGCTGATTGTATACATACCCCCGGTGTATGTCAGTCCGTACGGCTACAAAAATTAGAAGCAAAATAGATAAGCCCCGATTTATTTTCACATCTCTGTCATTTGCTGGAAGGCTGCTGATGTCGCTTCTGCTAGAAACGATGCCGCCAGTGACATAATCCATACCGCTGGCAGCATCACCTTAAGTAGAAACGACATCACATCTTCCTAGGACTTTTTACAAGGCCTGATGCCGCTGGCGGCATCACTCATGCCACCGGTGACATCGTAACCTGCGGGCAGAACTCAGTTTTGCCCAAAAAAGCACAATCATCACGCCAAAACCACAAAAATCACAATTAATCGAATCCTAAGCCTATAAATAGTAAAGATCAAACCTAAAACATGCAATATTAGTTTATAATCAACCTATTTCACGCTTATAACTCCTATCATGACGCGATTTTGAGCCTAAGGCCGGAATCGAAACTTAACCTAAAAAAGGAGTTTTGATTTTTGTAGGATTACCTATACGTAATGTTTCTTCTTATCCGAGGTCAGGTCGGTGATAGGTGAATTGATCCTGTAGCAATACATCTTGGCTATCTCCTTTAAACTATAAGCAACGGGAATCGAGAGAGGTTTTAACCCGTCGATGGTAGATTCAGGCAAGTTATCCCTCGCCTTACTAGCCAACTTCCCTTTGATAGCCTTAGCAATTCTCTTCGTGATTAGGGTCAAAAGAGAACAAGAGATTTGATTTTCAAAGAGAAAAGAATAAGTGGAGAAGATAGAGGGGGTCGGCAGTTCTGTCTACAGAATGGGGGAAGAAAAAGAGTTTTACTCTTTTAAAACCCCCGTACATAATTTGAGGAGTTTTAATTTATTTGAAACTGCCCGTCCATACTGCCGGCGGCATCAGCTCAAACCGCCAGCAACATCAGTCATGCCGCCCGTGACATCACCTCTACCAATTTAAATTTTGAATTTGTTTGACCAATCAAAGTTGCCACGTGGCACTCACATCACTGGCAGCATCAAGTCAAATCACTACGGCATCACCCATGTTGTTGGCGATATCAACTCCTCTCCCTACACTTTTCAGCCATTTTCGGTGAAATTTTGGTTCTAGCCCCAACATCCCAAGACTTCCGAAACCCTTGTACTTTTTACATTTTTACTGTTGATCGAAGGGGCAAAAATATTTTTGTCTCATAAAATTGATCAAGTAGTAAAAACGTCATTTAAAAATCTGTATAATCTTGTTCTCATACCTTGTAGGTACAACCACAACCGTAAACCTAATATGCTCATTATATATGCCGATCAGAGATTACAGCGTGACTCTATACATGCTAATCTTTGGGTGCACCCCTGGAACGCCAACTGAAGGTCCCTAACACAGGCTCTGTACGTGTCACCCTTTGGGTTCACCCCTGGAACGCCTACTGAAGGTCCCTAACATAGGCTCTATACGTGTCACCCTTTGGGTTTACCCTTGGAACGCTAACTGAAGGTCCCTAACATAGGCTCTGTATGTGTCACCCTTTGGGTTCACCCCTGGAAAGCCAACTGAAGGTCCCTGATGGGTCCACCCCTGAAACGCTAACTAAAGGTCCCTAACATAGGCTCTGTATGTGTCACCCTTTGGGTTCACCCCTGGAACGCCAACTAAAGGTCCCTAACATAAGCTCTGTACATGTCACCTTTTGGGTTCACCCCTGGAACGCCAATTGAAGGTCCCTAATATAGGCTCTATACGTGTCACGCTTTGCATTCACCCGTAGAATGCCAACTGAAGGTCCCTGACACAGGCTCTATACGTGTCACCCTTTAGGTTTACCCCTGGAACGCCAACTGAAGGTCCCTGACATAGGCTCTGTACGTGTCACCCTTTGGGTTCACCCCTAGAACAACAACTGAAGGTCCCTGACACAGGCTCTATACGTATCACCCTTTGGGTTCACCCCTGGAAAGCTAATTAAAGGTCCCTGACATAGGCTCTATACGTGTCACCCTTTGGGTTCACCCTTGGAATGCTAACTGAAGGTCTCTGACACAACCTCTGTATGTGTCACCCTTTAGGTTCACCCCTCTGAGATCGTAATGTTACCCTATACACGTCACTTTTAGTTCCAACAGTTGTCCTATCATCCCCCAAGACTTCTGAAACCCTTGTACTTTTATTATCACTTTTTTTTACTGTTGATCGAAGGGGTAAATTTTTTTTTTATTTCACAAAATTGGTCAAGTAGTAAAAATGTCTTCTAAAAACCAGTCTAATCTTGTCTACTTGTCACTTGTTGCAGGAATGACGCTTCATAATCTCAAAGCTCAAGCCCGACTAAGGGGCAACCAATCCGCGAAGCTCAAGTCTGACCAAGGGGAAACCTCTCAACAAAGCATAAGTCCGACCAAGGGGCAACCAATCTATAAAGCATAAGTCCGACCAAGGGGTAACCTCTCCGCAAAGTATAAGTCCGACCAAGGGGAAACCAATCCACAAAGCATAAGTTTTACCAAGGGGAAGCTAGTCCACAAAGCACAAGTCCGACCAAGGGGCAAGCTAGTCATTCATCAGGTATCATTCCAATCCCTTGCTCTTTCATGCGATCATATTGACATGTGGCAGTAGTGATTTCCCAAGGGGTAGCCTGTGAGCACGGGATTTTGCAGTCCCTCTTGCGAGACGATGATGATGTATTCCCGATTTTATTCCTCGTAATAAAAATTCTTTGGAGTTTTTATTACCGATATAAAATTCCCCATGAATTTTATTTCTTGTAAGAATTCAGTTTGGTGTGTCCGATAATGCGTCTGATAGGAGCTTAAACCGATGATTTGCACCCAAAATTAAATTAATATCTGAATATCCATTAAAATATCATTAAAATTCAAAAAGATGCCCTTTGACTCATTTTTTGATCCCATTTGGCAGCTTTTTGGGCTTATGGACCCGATGGCAGTCAGCCTACAGGAGGCTGATGCCGCCGACAATATCGTTCATGCCGCCGGCGATATCACAATATCGACGGCGACATGGCCAAATTGGGCTTCTGCAGAATGCTTTATTCTTCTTCCTTGGGCAGACTCTTTTTTTGCCATTTTGGTAAAAATGGCTGAAAGGTCTCAAAGACCACCCATATTTGCCTATAAAAACACACCTTAGGGTTTTAATATAAGAAGGGAGATAACACAACACATATCTGAAATTTAACATGCAGTTTTAGAGCGAGAAAGCTCATTTTAGTGAGATAAGAAGTAGAAAAGGTAAGAAAAGGGATTCCAATCCATTTTTCTTGGTTTTTCTTCTTTGAATTCCCTTAGTTAATGCTTAAAATCAGTAGACTTTAGATTAAAATCAATTTAATAGGAATTTAGAGACATAAATCCTTAAATTTACTACCCAAATTATCTTTACAAGTTCCTCAGAGGTTCCTTAGATCACGAAGAGGTGGATTCACGGCCCCGAGGTAAAATTCTGAGTTTCATAGCTCTTTGGCTTCATTCTTACTTATTTGTGCTATTTTGTGCTTGTTTTTAGGTTTTTGGTCATTTTTAACCATTACGTACTGCTGCTGCAAGAAGCTAAAGCCGTCGAAGGAAAGTGAAGTCGCCTGTGGTATCAACCATGTTGCCAGCGGCATTATTGATACCGCCGGCAACATCACTTGCCTCTAGAGGCTTCATCTTCTTATAGGACCCTTTCTTTATGGTATCCAGAAAGTCATATAGTTTGCCTGTGTGACTGATACCGCTAGTAACATCACTGATGCCGCCGGTGGTATCAACCATGCAGCCGACAACATGACCTTCTGGATAGCTGTTTTATTTCATTTCTTTCTAACCTAGTTATATTCTCGAAGCTAGGGTGTACAATGCAACAATGAAGGTCCAAAACATTCTAAAAATAGACCCCACCTCATACTATGTGGAATTTTCACTAATAATCTGGTTAAACAACGATAGAGTCTAAAACAGAATTTTCCCATAAACGTCGTTCAAATCTCATTTTTAGCCATCTAACTGGGCTTTATAATATAACAAATGAATATGCCATGTTCACGCTAACTCGAGTCTTGTTTTGTCCCCTAACTATGCATGCTAAGTGACATACCTCGTACGACATACCGTATCTATGCTAACCATCTTCTGCAGGTAGATTTAGGTTAGATGTATGTTAGGCCTTCGGGTATTTTATTTATTGCATAGAAAATGTATAGTATTTCAAAGCCCTGTAATAATTTTAATTTCTACATTTACTTTTGGATGACTGTAATAATGTATTTATCGCTTCGATTGCTTGACAAATGAGAAAACAACATATAAACCGAAAACACAATAAATAAGGCGGATTAAAATTGATTAAGAAAGAATGAAATATTTTAACTTGGCCCAATGAAGAATAGATAACATCATCCAAACTCGGAATCTCTACTTACGGTATGGTCTACCAACTGGTGGGAAAATCATACTGAAATTTCCCGATTGAGCTGGACCGGGTGGTGAGTCTATTTTAAGTACGAGGATTTATCTCATATCCTTTAACACCTAAATTAGACTTAAATCCAACATCAACATCAATCAATCCATATTTTCATCACGCTAAAATGAGGATCAATCACTCAGCACGCCTCACGGCGATTGTTACTTTTTCGCCCCATGTGTGACTCTTCTCACGCTATCCTCGAGGGCGGGAAAAAGGTCATCCGCTCACAGTATCCAGGATTAAGGACAGATAAGGAGATTGTTGCTGAAATTGATAAGTCATTACTGTATGAGGAAGTTCTGAGGAGAATTGCAAAGGCTGTTGAGCTAGTGCAAGGGTTTATAGAAGCTGTTGAAGAAATAAAGGCCCATTTCAAGTCTTTCCCTACTGCATTCTCGCTGACTAAGGCAATGGTTTCCCATACTTTACCCATCTTAAATATCGCAGGTAGGAAAGCTGAATACTTGAAGATGGAGGTTGTAGAGCTCAAAAAGAAAATGGAGAAGATATATGAAAGCAACTGCCGAGTAGTGAATAAGGAGAGGGACTTCAGAAACTCCTTGATTGACAAGTTCAATCCAATTTTGTAGGTGATGCAAGCTGTGCTCAGTGGATACAACATCTTGAGCAAGGAGAATGACACCAATACAACCAAGCTGGATGTTGTGATTTATGCTATCAATACATTGATCACTGTTGTTAACAGAAGTTAAGGCAACTCTAATGAGCTGAAGTAGATAAAGGAAGATATTTTGAAGGGAGTAAAGGCCTTAGAGGAAGAAGTGCTGAAGGGCTTGAAGAGATTGAATATATCTGACGCTCTGAGTAGCGACATTATTATGTTAGAGGCTGAACAAGAACCATCTCTTCACTAGAAGCTTGGTCATATTTATGATCAAATCAACTCTGTTTAAGCTGATGTCTATAATGATGGTCAAGCAATTGATCAGATCCATAAGCAAGTGTCCTCACACATCAGAAGCACTCCTATGCTAGAGCGGATCTTAAGAGAGAATAATCAAGCCAAGGCTCTGACCAGTCTCACCCAGATTTCCAAGGAAGGGCCGAGTGTTCAGTACTGGGTCAATCAATCTCAATCTCACGCCATAGTAGCACTCATTTACTTTCTCAAGGAACAAGATTTTCTTTCCTAAGAGATCTATAAGTTGCTAGTGAAGAACTTTTCTTCTAATATTTATGGCAATCTCAAGAATTTTGAGGCCTCTCTGAACTCATTTGGTCATCAAGCTCATGCCATTTTGGATTCAATGGCAATGGGGGAGAAGGATTGCGAGTAGCGTGAGCAGGAGGAGAAAGAGAGATATCAAAGGGTAGCTGAGTTCTCGTATAAACTATCAAAGGATATGGAGTGCATTGAAGAGCAATATATTGAGACCCGTAAGAGGAAAGGAAAGGAGATTGCGCTTCCAAAAGAGAAGAAGTCAAGGTGGGATCATCAAGCGTTTAAGGAAAGAAGAGCTAATTTTGGAGGGCCACCAATGCCAAAATAGAATAGAAATTCTTGTAATCTTTAGCACTTAATGTAAACTTAGTATAGGTTAACTTTCTATTGATCTGTACTCAATTATGAATATACAAAGATTACTTGTTCTGTTCTGAATTAAGATCTTCTTAACTTCTTATATTTTCTGCTATATATATATATATATATATATATATATATATATATATATATATATATATATATGTTAATAATCTTGCAGAAATATATGAGAAGTATTGAGGGATGCCGACCTAAGAGGAATCAAGAATTATGGGGGAGTTAGCGTTCACTCTGAAAGAATTGAAGATGCTGAACAAAGATATATCAAACATTCTCTTAAGGTAACTCTGATCTAAATATCTTATTGATTTAATTTCGCGCTCAATTAATTGCCATTGATCCAAATGGGGGAGATTATTGAACCCAAAACAAGTTTTGACTGATTCAGTGGCTGACTCGGTAGTGCTTAAGTTTTGATCATAACAATTAACTTAAGTTTGAGTTCATTAAATCAATAATGAGGTTAAAATAAATAATCTACGGTTATGTGTGAGGTATTGAATTCGAGGGTAAATTGAGAATTCTCCGCTGACCTAGTTATTTAGTTTTAACTCTAAGTTGTTTTTGAGTTGAGCTATTTACTTAGTCGCTGACTAGTAACTGTTCACTCAGCGGTTGATATTTAGATTTTGTTTCAACTGAGTATATTTTTTCTATCTTTTGCTGAGTTACTTTATCTTAGTCAATGAAATTGACTTTTCCAATTGAGGAAAAATAGAATCTATGCTTTTAGAGTTGCTTTTTTGCAGAACATTAATGAGACAAAGATAAAAAGAATTAATGCCTTGACAAGACTTCTATTTATGAAGAAAAAGACAAACTCTTCCAGAATCAAGCTATAAAAAGTCATTTGCCAAATTGGGAAATTCTATAAATCAATGACATAGTATCACGCGCTCTGCAAACTGTCAGATTACCAGAAGGTATGGGAAGATGACACAGAGCAAGTCGGCGCGAGTTCTCTAATGAAAGACTAGCATAAAACGATAAATAATTCAAATTGAAGCTCGAATCTCAATCTGTCTCTAACGAATTTTTTTCAATCTCACAACATGGTGATTTTATCTACTAATGATGTGATTCTATCTCCTAATGGATTGATTTGAAGAAGCAAAGGGTGAATAGATGAGCTGTTAATTTTAGAAGATGGCAAAGCAAGTTCAACGGCTACATTCTTGATTTCAAGTATAAAAGGATCAAGAAGGCAAGTGCTAGAACTTGGTGATTACACCTGAATTTCTAAGAAGCAAAATTCTGCTAATTTACAAGCTTTAAAGAAGTTCAAATCGAGAAAGCAACTACTTAGCGAAAATCAGCTTTACAACAAGAGAGAATAGAATAGATAAATAACATTGTAATATCTGATCATTTGTAACTGGATCAACGTTTCTATAAGTTGATTCCAGATCTTGTTTAGACTTAGTTGAGTTGCTAGTAGAAGAGGGTATTCTGCTCAGCGGGTGAGCTATTACAGTTTGAAGGGTACAATCTAAAATTGGGGAAATTTGTGAAAGACTTCTCTGCCTAGGGTAAAGGAGTTGAGATTAGTGAATTAAAGCCAAGACACTCTCTTGGGACTGGATGTAAGCACAGTTGCCGAACTAGTATAAAATCTATATGATCTTTACTTTGAAGTTTTTCATATTTCCACTCAGTCAGGTGACTTACTCAGCGGAGTTCATCATATCGTAAAAAAGTTTCTATTTTATTAGAGCGAGTCATTCACCCCCCTCTGGCTCATTGAGTGTACGCATATGGACCAACACTATCCAAATAACGTGGGTTGAGGGAACACTACTTTAGTCAGCGGATATAATTAACTGATCAGCTCAAGACACGCTAGATTAAATCATGGAACTAAGTCAGCCAAAATATTTAACCCTACCATTGAGTCAATATATTTAGCTAAATAGCTTAGTCTAACTGATCTAACATCATTATTGATTTAATTAACTTAAACTGAGCTAAATTGCCATGATCAAAACATCTAAGCACAACTGAGTCAACCACTGAGTCGGTCAAACTTGTGATGGGCTCAACAATATCTTATCTTTACTTTATGCATTTATTTTCATGTCATCTTAGTTAACCACCCAACCTTAAAATATGAAAACCTTCTAAGCCAATTTACTAGGAAAATCTCAGACTGTTTAAGCTTGCTCCATGTGAATACGACCTTGTGCTTACCACACTATACTGACCCTAGTGCACTTGATAGGTGATACCTTTAGGTAGCAACAATTGAGTTTAGAATTTGTGTAAATAGTCAAACTATATCAAAGCTTGGCTTGACCAATATATAGTATATTTGAAAATTAGTCGCTGATCTGTATAAATTCAAACCATAAATCTGTACATATAGAGATGTGTGATGTCATAAAAGTATAAGACATGTATAAATGAATTACAGGTAAAATATATGTGAAATACACTATATGACACTGTCATTTTACTTCTAATATATTTATATCTTATTTTTATCTCATGTCTTTATAATTTCATATCGTTGGTTCTTGTCCTTGGAAGATGTCTCAAAAGAGGGTTTGATGACAACAAAAAATCTAAGGTTCTGGAAGCCAAGCATATTGCTTAGAAGACAAAGTTGTTTCGAAAGCCAAACATCCTCGGTATAAAAGAATCTGAATATAGGCTCCGAGGAACTTAAGACTCTGTATCAAAAGGAAATCAAGCAGTCATAATCATAAAACAAGTTGGAACAAGTGAAAACATATCAGAAAAAGAAACAAATCCTGAAAACAAAGTTTTAGAAGCTAGCAAGAAGATTCATAAGCAAACGGTGAGAAGCTCAAAGGAAAAGACAACTAGCATGCACAACAGAACGATGTAGCTTAAATCCTTACGCAACTCACGCGAAGATAATCAGCTAAAAAAATAGTCTCGATCCTTGTAAATAAAAAAGATACGATTTCTAATAACTACAAAAACGGATAAGACTGATTGAAAAAAGTGAGTTGACAACTTGGAGACAAAGACCACTTTCAACCACCTGCTACCCGCTAACCTGAAGGTTCAAAGGTATGTAAGAGAGGACTTAGAGTTGCAAAAGTTGGTCGAGTTAACTGTCATTGCTCTATTGAACAGTAAAAACAATGAGTCGAACGAAAGATCCAACCACTCTAAAGGAAAAGAGTTGTTTGAGATAACAATCAAAATCGTACTTTGCAAAGGTATAAGCGACCACATATCAATAATAACTATATATGAAACTTCTACCACTATTGAAGAAAGTGAGAGCTTTTAACCAAGTGCAACATGCTGCCATTTTAGCAACTCCTTCAAACAAACGATCGCAAAGATAATCTGCTTTTTAATTTTTATAAAGCTCAAGAACATCAGACTCCAAATCGGTTGTAAAAGATTCTTGAAACATTGTTCAAGATTTCAAAACCTTATTTCATGTCTCAAAGGATTATAAAAGCTTTGTTGAGTTATTGTGAAGGCTCGTTGTTCTACTTAGTTTGGGTTAGAAGTTAAGTAGTGAAATCAAGATTACAAATAGAAGAGTATTCTTTGTAATGTGATTCATTTGTGAAAGTTTATTTACCCCAAAAGGAGTTATATGCATTAGTGAATTTTTGTTTGGCAGGGTAAGTTTTGAAGTCCAACTCAAGTACATAGACATGGTTTAGGCTTTTTATCGGAGTGAAAGCGACAAACCCTAACAATGCAACACGTACTACAACTCCGGGTTTAGCAAGGTGGACAAAACCGAGTACATGGTGGATGAAGTGTAATGTAGATGCAGATGTATTTGACTTGAGAGACAAGCTAGAGTACGACTATGTTGTTCGCGACTTGAGAGGTGTTGTACTTGCTGCTCGTTCTCAGGGGCGAAGCTAGGATTCCGAATAAGGGAGGGTGAACACTCATTGGAAAATGTCGTTTAAATTCTTTGTTATCTTCTCTTCACAATTTCACCCAAAAATTATATTAAATTGGCATTTATAAGATGTGATTACATACACATACACCATGAATACACATTAGACTACCCTTTTAGGTATTGCTTAGATTTTATTATAAAAAGACAATGGTTACCACTGTTTTGTTTACTTTAATTTTATGGTTGATGTCTTAGCCTAATGATTGAGACTAAATTTATATTTTGTGGTTGATGTCTTAGCCTAATAATTGAGACTAAATTTATAACTCTAGAGATCACAAGCTCGAACCACATTTAAAAGAGTTAAGAATTTTCCTTGATATTTAATAATATAATCATATTCAATTCAACAAGGTGCACATGCAAGGGCCAAAGAAGTGTTAATGAAATAGTGTAATGAAAATAAGTGTGACCACTAATCATAAAGTCATGAAAATGAATTAAAACCAAACTGAAATATTTTATCTTTTGTATCTCGGTACAACCTATTAATTTAAAGTTCACTTATGTTTTTCCCGAATCTAATCACGCTTTCTTTTGTATGTCATGTATTCACAATACTTCCTCCAATCATTTATTACTTCATTTTCAATACGTAAAAAAATCATTTCAATTGATACCATTTATATCATATTATTAATTTTCACATAATTCGTATTCTAATATATACATTACATCTAAATTTTTTTTTTGTTATTATTAGTTTATTAAGGCCCTGTTTGTTTGCAGTAAAATATTTTACAGGAAAATATTTTCCTAATTTTCAGGTGTTTGTTTGAAATTGTAAAATAAGTCAAGGAAAATATTTAGTTAGTCAACAGGAAAATCTCTTTACAACAAGGGAAAATGTTTTACCCTAAAAAAACAGGAAAAACATTTTCCCTTAACAAATACACGCTTCGTTTTCTTTATGACGCTGCTTTTTTCTGAAATCGCCAAATCAGTTCCACCAGCTGCTCTCTTTTGATTCAACGCTACTCAAAATCATCACCGTAAGTCCAAATTCTATATCTCTATTTTGGGTTTTATTCTGTTTTTGTTTTCAACGGCTATTCTCAATTGCTATATGCAATTCCTTTTACTTTGTAATCTTTATTCTGTTTGTATGAACTAATCGTATGAAGTTTCTTGGTGTTCTCTGTGTTTTTTATATCAATTAAACAAATTAGTTTAATTAATTTGATTTCACTGATTTAGTTTGGAATAGTGTAATCTCAAGTGAAATAGAATTAATTGGTTGATTTTATTATGATGAATTGACTAAATATTGATTCATTGACAAAACAAAAATTGATTAATGGCATTATGCTATTGAATTAGGTTTGCAGTAGGTGTAATCTATTTGTATGCATAATATGAATGGGGTAAATAGTTTCAATTTATGTAATTGAGCAATTATTTTGTGTTCTCCAATTCTACAATACTATCTTGAGAGTTGAAAGTTGGATATGGTAATTTTTCTAATTACTGTTGATTTCATTGATTGTGTTTAGATTATTGTAGTTAGTGTTGATCTTCTCTATACTACAATAAGGATAATAACCGGTACCTGCGATTGTTTAAGTTCAGTATTACGGTAGTGTTAAGAACCACTAAATTTAGGCTTGATCGGTAATATGTGGAGGTCAGTGTCGTACTTCAGTATTATGGTAATAGTACCTGCTATTTTTTCATGACATGGAGATGATTTTGTATTATTGTTTTGAGTAAATAGTTTTAGGCTGCAGGTCATGATCATGAGCTGGGATTGGGTGGTTGTTGCAATATCTTTCTAGTCCAATTGCCTTGCCCTACCTTAATACATGTCATGTTAGTTGAAGGCTTGAAGCCTGTGATAATTACAAGTCTATAAAGTATTAATTCAATTGCAATTATATTGAGATTACAGAGGTGTGTGTGTGGGTTATTGCGTGTGTGTTTGTGTGCAAGTGCTTTTTGTTTTCTATCTGTGTTGTTAGTCTTGATGATATTAAAACTGAACAAGTTATTCTGTTAAATGGTCTATCATTGTTTGTTGAAATTTTTTTGTGATGTGCAGATGGATCAAAGCCACATTATTGAAGCAGTACTGAGTGGTGTTGGTACTACAGTGATGCTTATTGTGAAGAGATTTATCAATAAAAGAAAAAGGACTAGAATAATAAGACAACCTCGTATAGCGGTGGAATCTGAGAGAGAATTTTACATAAATAGTTTGTTGAATAGAGGCGATAGACATTGCACCGAACAACTTCGTATGAAACCTATGGTCTTTTATGAACTTTGTGACATTCTCAGTAGTCAAAATCTCATACAACCAACTAAAAATATGACTGCTAGGGAGCAAGTAATGATTTTCTTACAAGTTATTGGGCATAATAATAGATTTAGAGTTGTCGGGGGGAGATTTTTTAGATCCGTAGAAACGGTGCATCGATATTTTAGAACTGTATTATATGCAATTCTAAAATTGTACAAACAACTTATTAAGGATCCTGGAAATGAATGTCCCACACAAATTGTAAATAGTCGAAGATTTTATCCATACTTTAAGGTAACTGACACGTCGTTCTTTGTTTGAATAAAATCTAAATTAAATTTTTACTGAGTATATGTTCAAATAGGATTGCGTTGAAGCAATTGATGGTACTCATATACCAGCAAGTGTTCCTCTTAAAATTCAAGGAAAATTTCGTAATAAAGAAAAAGCAATAACACAAAACGTGTTAGCAGCAGTTTCCTTTGATCTCCGATTCACCTATGTTTTAGTTGGTTGGGAAGGAAGTGCACATGATTCCAGTGTACTGAATGATGCATTGTCTAAAGATTTTAAGATTCCTGAAGGTATGGACTTTTAAAAAATATTTTCAAAAATGTTTTTAAAGATTAAAATAGATTATTTTATTGACTTTTTTCAAAAAAATCTTATAGGTAAATATTATCTCGGTGATGCTGGTTATGGCATTAGAAATGGAGTTTTAACTCCATATCGAGGTGTTCGCTACCATCTTATGGAACATCATGGCAACTTACCTCAAACTGCAAAGGAGTTGTATAATATGAGACATTCTTCTTTGCGAACTACTATTGAGCGCACATTTGGTGTGTTAAAGGCACGTTTTCGTGCATTGGATTCTAGACCATTTTGGTCTTATCAAACACAAATAGATGTTGTTCTAGCATGTTGCATTTTGCATAATCATATAATGGTAGTTGATCCTGAAGATGCAATCATGGAGGAAGTGAACAACAATTATGAACCAACAACTTAAAGAACTCAATTGAGTCAAAGAGAAGAGATGCACGAAAAATAGGGAATGGGCAACAAAGAGGGATATGATAGCAAACTCTATGTGGAATAACTTTACTAGGAGAAATAATTAGTAGATATGACTTTCATTTGTTTGTGACTTTATTTATGATTTCAGTTTTGTATGACTTCATTGTGATATACTCTTGAGATACTATTTCTTATCACAAATTTGTGTATTTATTATTTGGACTTAAATTTCATTTTTGTATTTATTATTTTGAATTGAGCAATTGTTTACCAGAATGAATGCATATGTTTATGTATGTATGGTTTTAGGTTATGTCAATGGGTGATCAACACAAAGAGACAAAAGTTAAAAGAAAACAATTTAGATGGACTACTCCAATGTCTAATATGTCTCTTCAAATACTCGCCGATGAGGCAATGAAAGGTAACAAACCATCATCTACATTTAAGCCTGCTTCATTTCTCCGTGTTGCATAAGAAGTAAGTGAAAAGTTTGAACCTTGTCGTTCCGAGCATGTTGAAAATCATTTGAGAACTATTAAAAAAGATTGGATGATTACTGAGATACTGAAAAATAAGAGTGGATTTGGATTGGATGATAACATGAAGATGATAACTGCAGATCACCATGTTTATGATGAAGAAGTTGTGGTAAGAAAATTTATTTATGTTATATATAGAGTAAATATATGAAATTGTTGTTTTATGCAGGCAAACCCAACTCATGGAAAATTTTTGAAAAAAAAAATTTCCATGTACGATGAAATGGCAATAGTTATTGGAAAAGATATTGCCACAGCTGTATATGCAAAATCTTACTCTAATGTTAACATGGATGAAACTATAAATTTGGATGATGATGATATTTCTGCGTTTGAGGAGATGCCTACACCAAAGGGTACTGCAACTGAATCGTATAATAATTCCAAAAAAAAGATCACATAGGAAGAGAGGTTGTGCCGTTGATGATGTGAGTGAGGAAAAGATCTATGAACACATGTCTAATATGGCTTCTGCAATGCGAGACTTTGGGACATCTGCAAAAAAGCTCATAAAATATTTATTGATAATCTTTTCAAAGAAGTTATGTGCACGAAGGATTATGATGAGTTTGCTTTATCTCGTGTCTTCGATTATTTGGCTGAGCACGAACACATTGCAACAGCTTTCTTAGCTAAAACTCCACAGCTTAGGAAATATTGGGTTGATAATGTTTTAGACAAGTAGAAAATATGGTTATGATAAAGATGCTAGATAGTTAGACATGTTATGGATATTTTTATAAAAATTCTCATGAATACTTTAATTTTCCATATGTTTTTTATGGAAATCTAATTTTTATTTTCATATACGTTATTTTTATGGATAATATAATGAAAAAATTTAGTATAAACATATATATATAGTTTACTTAAATTTATTGTTGTAAAATATTTTTCAGAATTGCAATCAAACAAAAGAAAATATTTTTAGTGTTGTAACCAAACACATGAAAATATTTTATTTTCCTATAAAATGTTTTCCCTTATAAAATATTTTCTCTTGCACAATATTTTTCTGAAGACAAACGAAGGCCTAATATGTAATTTAAAAAATATTGCTTCACATCAAAATTTCATTAGTTATATACTATAAACACTACAAGATTATGAAATTGAAAAATTGATATCTATCCTATTATAAAATTTAGAAAACTTGGGGGTTTGTTTCATCAAAAGTAATTAAAAGATGTAAGAATTATTATATTTGCCGTCCAATTAGGATCAAAATCAGCTCATACACTTGTCCTAGAAAGAAGCTAAACACCTCAAAAGTAAAATTGCAAGGGTAGAGATCCTCTAAAGTACCGTAGAGTGCATTTTAGTAGTTTTTAACCATTGATTAGAAAATAGAAGGATGAAATTTCATATAATATGATAAAATTATTATTTTATTTATATCTCCGTATCTTTCCTACTTTTCTCCATATTAATGGTTAGAGTGAAAAATGTTTGACTAAACAATGAAAACAGACACAATAATAATCTTTTCGAATATTCAATAAGCAAAGAGTATTAGCTATTCCTACAAGTTCTTTTTTTACCAAAAAAAAATTATTATAAAATCAATTAGAGTAATTATAATTTTAATTAAAGTTGGATAAGAGTATTAAATTTTTTTATTAGTCGAAGAATTAGCCGCTCTAGCAAGTAAATGTGTTGTCTGATTCGCATCATAATAAACGTAAACTACGCGAAACTGTCTAAAATATTTAATAAGTTTTAAACGATCGTTAAAAATAAAACCAAACATTATTATTTAAAGCATGTTCTACGTTCAAAGCATCCGAATCAAAAATAATTTATCAAAGTTGTTACCATTCAACCAACTAAAAGCTTCTCTACAGCTCATCACTACCGCTACAAAAGAATCACCACCTCCGTGCATCAGGATAGAACGAGCAATGGGGAGTCAAGGAGTAGCAGATGTCGGCGGCCGCTCCTTTGGCTTTCGAAAAAATTGCCTACAATCTACTAGTACAATCTACCGATTCGCGGCCCCTAACTGTAGAATTTTGAAAACCGCCTCCCCTGTATGTAGAGTTTTTTGAGATGGAAAATAGAAGACGATGGACAGCTTGTGAATCATCTATTCCGATTGTGATTGGGGAGGTGAAAAAGGCAAGAAATTTATGGTTTATTTTAAAGGAAGATGTAAAATGATAAATTTGAATGAGTCTATTTCTCTGTAAATTGTTTTTTTACCATAGAAGAAGAAGAAGGTAAACAGTATTTTCTATTTGCAATTTGGGAAGAGATTCTCTGCACTACTAAAATAGGAAAGATGTAGATATATAAATAAAATAATAATTTTATCATCAATATATTATATATATTTATAATCACATACGTTTGACTATCTTCAGTGCACACATAATTCAATTATTGCCTACTTCATTGACTTAATCCTTGGCTGTAATTGCATTAATCATTGTCACAATATCATTTTATTAATCATCACGACTATACTTAGTTGATCTACTCATTTGTTATCGCTTCAGCCTCAGAGGTGATAGATATAGTAATGTAATTACTATATCTATCAAGAGGCACTATACAAATTTTCAAGTTTTTTTTGATAATTCAATGAACTAGAAAGTAAAATACTAGAAGGAAAGAAAAGAAACAAAATAAACCAGATACAACAAACTATCTAGTAGGACAACTATAACCAGTTCTGGACGTTAAGAGCCCACAAAAATCGTTCCTAAGCAAAGGGAGCAAGAGGGGAGGGGGTGCAGCAGGATCTCCAAACCAACAGGAGATGAAATAGCAAGTTTCGCCAACTAATCTGCACAATTATTCGCTTCTCTATAGATATGTTTCACCTGCATTTGGTTAATGGAGTCCATCACATGTTTGATGTTGCTAACAATGTGTTGGAAAATTTCGGTAGAATGAAGCTTTGAATGTTTATAAAAAACGTCTCTCAATCTTTGTTGAAGAAATCTAATAAAATGATGCATGGATAATTCTGAAGTCGTGACGAACACTTTCAGATTGAATCTTATTTGGCGGTTCTACCAAATAGATCAGTCGGATAAAATCAGAAACGACAAGAACTTAGAACGAATTTTTGTTGTGAAGAAAAGTGAACCAAAAATTACAAAAATCGTTGCAAAAAACTCTTTCTATAAGTGTTGACAATGTCACGTTTTTATAGACCTAATACGAACAGTTGCAACTCTTCAGAACAGAAGTGTTGCGAAAAGACATGTCCATTCGAGCAGCTGCAACAGTTCATAATAGAAGTGTTGCGAAAGGTAGCTCCCGGACCCTCGTAAGCTAAGTATCGTAATAGAACTCGAACAAACGTGCACTCCGCACTCTCCTAACTTGTTCGATGAAATATTACGACTGCATTGGTCAACTAGTTGATCCAATTACACTAAAATACCAACAATCCTCCCCCATTTTAGTGTAATCCATGATTAACTAAACAAAATCACAACAAATAACAAACTTATGCATAAATGAAATATCATAACGATTGAATTTCATCTTAGTATATTACACATTCCAAATATTCGAATACCAAAGGTGTCACTATGGATTGAACCTTGGTTATCCATCTTGAATACTCGAAGATAATATTCACACATAAGTTAACATTCTAACATGTTCGTACTTGACACTATCTTTTACTAGCCTTGTGTCCCTATCCTTTATAAGCATATCAAAGCCAAGTCTAAGCTTCTTGAAGCGGCCAAACTTCATGCTTATCTAGGTAGCCTTTTTACTCTTGCACCTGCGTATGCAATTTTTCAAAAAGGCTATTAAGAAGTTAAACTTCAACCTCCTTTACTTGCAGGTCTGAACACACACCTTGGGATGTTTTAATCAGTGTGTTCCAATCTCTAGATGTTAAGCTTTCCTCATTGAATTCAGCACCTAAGTCATATTAGGTGGGAATTGGGTATCTTAAAATGAGAGATTTTAGATGGACTTTAATTTCATCCCCATAGCCGACTTTTGCACAAGATCTTTCCTTAACCCTTTGGTTATATGATCGGCTAAATTATGCTCAGTTTTTACAAACTCATATTCCATTATCGAATCACTCACACAAGTTTGTTTCTTAGACACCCAAGAAGTAGCACCTCCCCAAGAAGAAACACTCATCCACTTGCAGAAGAACTATACTCCTCATAAGAAAAATAACTAGTATCCGACTAACCTTCAAAAACCGAAGAAAGCCATAAGAAACGCGCCATGTGGCATTATGTTAACTGGTCAACATTGACTTTTGACTGACACGTGTCAGTCAACCCCAAAAGTTAAACCAATGCCACATTATATGACGGTTAAAGTTGGATAGGGACAAGTTTCTGGTGACGCTTAATTTCACTAAAGTGTTGCCAAAACTGCTCCACTTACATTCTTTCTTGCGACACAAAAAAAATATTCTGGCAACGCTCTGAAAATCGTTACCATATCAACTAGTAGCCTTGTTTCTGGCAACACTTCTAAAAGCGTCACAATAGGTCACAAAAGCGTTGCCAAAACTGCTACACCAAGCATCGCCACAGATCATGAACTATCACAAACGGTTGTCACAAATACTAACCATCCTGACTTTTCATTTTGCAACAAACTTTCTGACGGAATCAGAATCCCTCACAAACCGTCATATGAAACCAAGACCTGCAGCAAAAAAAAGTTATCGCAAATGAACCATTGCAACTTTTCATTGTGCAACGAATTTTGCAACGGATTTAGAATCCCTTGCAAACTGCAGAAAAACGAATTCAGATTTTTAATCATTTCAAAATCGATTCCGGCCACCAACAAAACCCCTCCTAAGGTTTTCGATGTCCCGAGTCCAATGGCGCTATTCTTTTTTAAAAAAATGAACCTAAAAACGTCGTTTATACAAAACGACTTGAGAATCAAGATTTTTTTTTCAAGAAAAAGAATGTTTATATCGCCGTAAACAACCAAAAACAAAAATGGCCAAACATAATTCATCATAACTACTATAATTAAGAAATTCAAATCTTAAATTTTAAAGCATCAAACTTCAATTAAAACACAATAAAAATCAACATTCATATTTTTCAGAATTTTTCAGATTTTATGACCTGACTTCCCCTGCATTTTTCTCCATTAAAACATCATCAAATCGAAAACTGTTCTTCTAAACATAATTATCCACATGTCTTAGCTTTCCAAATACACCAGAATCACAGAAATCCAAATTGTATAACCAAAGTTATGATCTAAACACTAAACAGTGTACAAAGCTGAGATTTTTCAAAAATAGATTTCACGACTCAATTTCAAATGAACATTTCACATTGAAAACGAACGAAATTAAATAAGGTTTCTTCTGAATATATATTCCTTAGATTATGTAGATGTCAATAGAATGAATAATCATTCAAATCGGATTTATATAACAAGAGAAAACATCAAAATAAAACAGGGGCAAAATCTGGAAGTTTTTCAAAAAATCGAGAAATTGAAATTAGAGACACAAACAATCATCGCAAGAGAATGGATCGAATTCGTACCTCTTCGGTGAAAAACTCAGGCTTCAAGCGACAAAATAAGATTCAATATTTGTTGGGGAATTCTGGTAGAATGAAGCCTTGAATGTCTGTAAAAAAAAATCTCTCAATCTTTGTTGAAGAAATCTAATAAAATGATGCATGGATAATTCTGAAGTCGTGACGAACAGTTTCAGATTGAATCTTATTTAGCAGTTCTACCAAATAGATCAATCGGATAAAATTAGAAACGATAAGAACTTAGAATGAATTTTTATTGTGAAGAAAAGTGAACCAAAAATTACAGAAATTGTTGCAAAAAACTCTTTCTATAAGTGTTGACAATGCCGCATTTTTATAGACCGGATACGAACAGTTGTAACTCTTTAGAATAGAAGTGTTGCAAAAAGACATGTCCATTCGAGCAGCTGCAATAGTTCATAATAGAAGTGTTGCAAAAGGTAGCTCCCGGACCCTCGTAAGCTAAGTATCGTAACAGAACTCGAACAAACGTGCACTCTGCACTTTCCTAACTTGTTCGATGAAATATTACGACTGCATTGGTCAACTAGTTGATCCAATTACACTAAAATACCAACACAATGTTCCCGAGAGGATGGGCCGAGTTAATCTGACGATTATGGAGGAGCTGGATTAGCTCCGAAGAATCTAATTCTATGATAATATTAGTAAGTTTTTGGATTTCAACATTTGAAGATCGGAGAACACTTCCCATGCTTCAGCTAGAATTGAATTCCCTTTCCCAATGTTACGAAGGAATCCGCCTTGCCATGAGCCATTGTGGTCCCAGATAATTCCAACAGCTCCAATGTTGCTCGTAGATCGATTACAATAGCCGTCAACGTTTAAAGTAAACCAGCCTTCAAGGGGTTTATTCCATTTAGTCAAAATTTCCTCCTTGCATGTGTAGAAATTATGACAAAGTCCAACATAGACAAAGTAAAAGGTTGACTTAATTAAATTGGTGGCTTAATTAAATAGGAGGCTACATTAATTAGGTGGCTAAATATGGTGCAAAGATGGTAAAATTTGTGTATAAATGGACCTATGATCTTTGCTAATTCTTCATCCTAAAATCAAATGCCTTCCTATTCTTAAGGCTTTATAATTCTTTTTCTTCTCTATTTATAATATTTCTTTGAGTGAAATATTAATTTGGTAGTGTCCGGGGACGTAGGCAAAATTGGTCAAACCTCGTTAAATTTTGATGTTCTCTCTATTTTGTTTAGGTTTTAGCAATAGTTTTGAATTTGCTAGTCGTTTTCACAATAATTGGTATCAGAGCGTTGGTTTTATCAGAAATTAGTATGCTCTGTGCACTGTAGGTGTGCTACAGTCGGCACATTAGAAAGTTTTTCCTACTTTCGATCCTATTGTCTAATTGGCATTTAGCAAATCTAGAATTATTGTTAAAACACTCTTTTGGTAAAATCTAGAATAATAATAGTTTATTGTCTCTAGTAAATGGAAAAAATTCTATCACCAAGCGATAAATGCCTAAGGAAATTGGTGTGTAACTGAGGCCGTTTGTGACTTGACCAATTACCTGGGAATTTTTTCTAGGAAACTTGAGTAATATTATTATTTGTGATTTTACGGTTTGGCTGAAATGGAAAATCCATTTGAAACGAAGGCATCCACATCAAATACTTTAAGTATTTTTTAGAGAGTTACTGGAGTAAATTCGAGAGTGATGGTTGATATATTTGATGGTAGCGGTCATTTCGGCATGTGGCAAAGTGAGGTTTAGGACGCCTTATTTCAACAGGGTCTTGACATTGCACTTGAAAGAGAGAAACCAAACGAACTGGGAGAAGGAGATTGGAGCACCCTCAATTGGTTGGCTTGTGGTACAATTCGGTCGTGCTTATCTAGAGAGCAGAAGTATGCATTTTGCAAGACTGTGAGCTACCAACCTTTTTCCCGCCTGCGAGGACCGCGTGAGATGCGTAGCACGGGGGACGGAAAAACAACGAGCGCTGTGAAGCGTGCTAAGGGAGAATCCTTATTTTAGGCGTGATGAAAATACTAAAGAAAATGATGTTGATGTTGAATTTAAGTCCAATTTATGTGTTAAGGGATACGAGAATTGAAATCCCGTAATTTAAGATAGAGTCGCCACCCAGTTTAGCTCCATCGGGAATTTGGTTACGATATTCCCACCGGGTGGTTGGACCGTATCTTAAAACAGAGATTCTAAGCTCGGATGATATTGCTTACTTTTCAATTTTTAAATCAAGCCATTTATGTTTTAATAAATGTGACTTTGGTTCTTATGCGATTTAAATCCAATTATTGTTTGGGAGTTTTCAGTTTATATGCCATTCATCATACAAAAAGTGGTAAATAAAGCAAATAAAATAATTATTACAAGGCTTTACAAATGCCTATACATTTCTCTGATTCGGGAAAAGTAAATAAAGCAAAAAATAAATAAACGGGCGAAACCTGGTTTTAACCGAGCTTACCAACTCGGACCCGACTCTAAACGAGGCAAAAAAATACGAGAATAATCACAAATAAAGTATAAATAAATAAATGGCAGAAAATAAACACATAACATGGAGAA
This sequence comes from Euphorbia pulcherrima, assembly GCA_947683365.1. NCBI lineage: Eukaryota > Viridiplantae > Streptophyta > Magnoliopsida > Malpighiales > Euphorbiaceae > Euphorbia > Euphorbia pulcherrima. The sequence continues at coordinate 3,661,160 of CANTUS010000008.1, forward strand.
AACATATTTTTGGATTTTTTTCGAGATTAAAAACAAAATTTTCGGGTATTAGTTAATTATCTAACAACCTAAAAATTCAAAATAAATTAACTAAACAACCTAAAAACAGATTTAATATTTGCAGAATTTTTTTTGGATTTTAATAGGATAAAAAGATTTATTAGGCATTTATTTAGTAAAAAAGGTCATTTTTAAGCCATTAAATAGACATTTAACTAATTAAATAATTAATAAAATAATTTCAATAGATTAAAAATTACTTCAATTAATTCCACGTTACTTATGATTTTTGGAGATTTTTTTGAGTGAAAATCGGGATTAAAAATGCATTAAAAAGATAAAACAGGGCCAAAAACACAAAATAAAACAAATAGGGACCATTTGGACATTTTTTACCAATAGGCCGACTCAGTGAGGTGGTAGGCCGAATCAGCGAGTTGGCCTAGATGACACTCAGTCGGCCTTCTGCCCACTGAAGTGGTCTACAGGAAAAAATGCCTAAACAAGCTAGAATCGACGTTTTTATGCCCGAAAACCCACGATTACTAACATTTCAAGCCGTTTCCTACTTTATTACATTAGATTTAGACTCAAAATGCTAAAATAACTTTGATTTTTCAGTTTGGGGGAAAAGAAACCAGAAAATCCGGTGAAATAATGATTGGCCGATTGAGAGACGCGTACGCCGACTGAGCGACGTGGTAGGACGACTCGCTGAGTCGGCCAGCCATGTCGCTCAGGCAACCTGCTATTCACCAGAATGGTCAGCCGGAAAATCACAAAAAGAGTAAAAAATAAGGGCCAAACGCCCGAAAAACCAGCCAAAAACACAGTAGAAGACAATAAATAACTAAATGAAAGTTACCTAAAGGCCATGAATCCACTCTCGAGACTCAAACCGGTCGTTTGGCAAGCTTTGTGATGGATTTGTGACAAAACCCGATGAAACAATGACCAATTTAGCAAGGGATTTAGTGATTTATAAGGAAAAAAGTCCCTAAATCCCATTTAAATCAGTTTTTACCTAAGATTTCTAATTGATTTTAACTTTATAAACTAAAGAATAAAGCCTAATAAAGTTTAGGAAACTAGGATAATTAGATTTCCACCACTTTATGAGACTTATTCCTCCTAAAAAGCCTTAAACTCTAAAATCAGAATTTTCTTCCCAAATGAGCCAAAAAGTCCTGAAAATCTGAATTTTTGGGGTTTTTATAGACCTAAAGAGTGCAAAATCTCACAATTAATCCTCCAAATGTTTGGATTTGGCAAAAAAATCTCAAAACCGGACTTGCAGGGCAAGAAAAACCCGGACGAACACAAAGAAGGGGAGAGCCCGTACCAAGGCCGCGTCAGATGACGCGGCTTGGTCCAAGCCATGTCAGGCGATGGGGCCAGATCTAGGCCGCATCGCCGACACGGCCTAGGGCATGGTCCCTCAGATATGGGGGCCACGACAGGGGCCACATGGCTCACGTGGCCCCACCTTCCCTTGACAGCGCCGGCCGCCATCGCCGGAGCGGGGGCACCAGCAGGTAGAGGGCTAGGCTAGGGGATACGATCCCGGCAAAGGTCGGACTTCAAACTGTCATAATTTACACTACGGTTATCCAATTAAGGCAATTTTTAACATTCTAGAAAGCTCGGAGAGTTAAGAATCCAATGATATAAAACGAGACTTGCTAAAAATGTTCGAATCTTATGAAAAATCTCAAAACAAATTACTACACGTGAGGGGAAGGGAAACGGTTAATTCTAAATGCATGTTAATTATTTTAATTGGGGTCAATGGCACAAATTCGTCAACAGAAGATTTCCAAATGTGATTTGACTCCTAAAAGATAGAATGACTAACCCATAAAAGGTTAGAGCAAAAAGTCATCATCGTTCTACGGGTCACCGAAAAGCCCGTGCTCACAGGCTGCCCCTCGTGAGATTACCATTCGACAGGTCAAATGTGATTTCATGAAAGAGCAAGGGATAGGAGGTTATACATGATTTACAAATTCCTGAGCTGATTGTCTATTAGGGTTGCCATCAACAGAACTTTCAAGAGGAACAAGACATGCATAAAAGGGAAATTCCCAAAACGGTTGTCTATGGACGGTATAGGGATGCATCATCAATGGACCTTACGAGGATATAAAATTCTTTGAGTCGGTTTATCTACGGACGGTATGGGTACCCATCATCAATGGACCTTTCAAAGCCGGAAATCTCAAGTTGGTTGTTTACTGGTGGTTTGGGAACGCACCATTGACAGATTAATCAAGATGAAAATTTTTTCTGAGTTGTAGGAATTCTGAATTAGTTGTTTTTTGGGGTTGCCATCGACATACCTATCAAGAATTAGAATTGAGAAATTAGCAGGTGATAAATATGTCTCTTTTTAATGCTTAATTAATTTTGTGAAACAAAAATTTGTGCCTCTTCAATTAACAATAAAAAAGGGAATATAAAAAAGCAGAGATTAGAGATGTCCGAGAGCCGGAAAGAAATAACCAATCGGAGGATTTTGCTTCTTGCTGAAAGAAATATTCCAGAGAATATTCTATACACTAAAGGATAAAAAGGAATATATTCCTTTTTTTTTTCCTTTTTCCTTCCTTTGTTAACTTTCTGCAACTTATTTACTTCTTTCTTTTCTTAATCTCTTCTTCCATTTCATTTCCTTTACTTCCTCTTTCATACTTATCTCTCTTAATAAAGTCAAGTCATCCCTCGATTTTTCAAGCTCGGGAAAGATGTACTGCAAGAAAGGGCTTAAGAGGTCCCACAACCTCGATCACGATACGTTACCACGAGGAGAGGATAACCGGTGAATTTGCACGGTTCACTAGGTATACGGATTCGTGGTTCTAACACATATATAGGATACAGCAGACTTCTCAGGTTCAGATGTTCACCAACTTGGTCGGGCATGCTTCTGACCTTCAGGTAAACCGCTAAAACCCGATGTTGCCGAAATTTCCATAAAATCCCATGAACTTAATTTTGATTTTTACTGTGTTTAGGCTTGAAATTAGGTGAAATAGGTTGAATAGAGATGTTTAGGATGCATCTAGGCGTGTTTCGTGACTAATTTGGACAAATTTAGACCTAAATTGAGCTTGAAAAGGCGAAAAAAAGGATATAATGGGGATAAGCCGTCGGCGGTGGGAGGCTGGCCACCACCCGCGGTAAGGCCACATCAACAACACTAGGTCGCATCGCCGACCCGGCTTACCAGCTCGGCAAGGTGGCCTAGCCTCCCGAGGCAGCCTCCGGCCACTGATCGCAGGCGACGACTGCTGGCGGCCGGAGAAAAAGAGGGCAAGCTTTTGGGCTAATCCGAGGGGCCTATCTGGACTGGTTTTTTTGCGCTGAGTTCGATTTTGCAGTCAAAATTCAGATTTGAGATAGGCTAGATGCTAAAGATTTGATTTATTTTTTATTTTGCACACTTTAATAGCTAGTAATAATGCTTGACATTAATTTTTACAGCAATAGGGTCTTAAGCCAATGGGTTCACTACAGAGATGTGCTAGGTGGTGGGGTCAGATCAAAGATCAGGCTGACAACTCGCTAGTTATGGCTATCCGAGGCATGGGACTAGAGCGGATGCTAGATTCATTGACAGTTTCATGCCGTCCGATGAGCCTAGATATATTAGGGTGTTTGGTCGAGCGATGGGGCGAGACTACACACACGTTCCACCTTTCAATTGGCGTGATAGCCATCACCCCATCTGATATATGCGCTATGATCGAGATGCAATGGGAGGGTGACCCGATGATATTCGATGTCTATCCTGACCACTTTAGCCATGAGCTGGAGGCTCATGCCCGGGTGTTGGCAGTTTTGGAAGTTTTGATACCAACAGAAGGTAAACTGAGATATGTAGGGCTACACGAGCATTGGGTTACGGGGATTGACATTAGCGGGGAGTGCTTCGACCAGTACCTTCGGTCATTTCTCCTGACCATACTGACATGCTTATTCTTTCCCTCTTCCTCAAGTAGAGCCTCACTAGGATTACTATGCGCTCTTGAGGATTTAGGCAGCTTCAATTTATGGAACTGGCCGAGGGCCATTCTTGGCCAGATATACTATGCTCTTGACTGCTCAGTGCGAGGGAAAGTTGATGAATTCAAGCTGGGCAACTATGGGTTTTGGTAATGGATCCTCTTTGATTGAAATCCTTAACATATGGTTTTGGTTTTAAATGCTTTTTGAGCTTCTTTATTTATTGCATTTGCAGATGTGGGCTTTCGAGTATCGGATTATCTGTCCCTCTAATTCGGAAGATCAGCCACCACCCGGGTCATATGCCATTGCCCGATGGATGGTTAGTTGGTCAAATATCGATCAAGAGGGCAAACCATATTGGTACCGAGAGTATCTAAGGCAACTCCATCGTCATCGGGTAACCTTACTTTCTGCGCATTTAGTTTAAACATTAGTTTGAAACTATATTGATAAAAAGAGCTAGAATACTTACATTGGTTATTGATACGGTTATCTTTGTTCTTATTTTATAGACCGTTTCCAAGCCGTGGACGAAGTTGACAAACTATGAGCATGTGAAGAAGTTCGAGGAATCGTAGACAGGTGTCGATTTATATTGGAGTTCCCATTCAGCCTGGAGTGGTACTTTGGTGAGCGAGTCCTTTGATGGAGGACTAGCACCACTGCATAGAGAAGAGTCCCCCTGATGTTCCCGTTAGTGCCTTTTGGCCTCACTTTATGCTGTCAGAGGACTAGACTTGATTTAAGGGAGGCGACCAGGTCTGGGTAGCCTTGGGTGGTAGAGATTATGATACCCATATGAGGTGACTAATTCCTTCTTGCCCCAGGAGGGTACAAGATAATGTGGAGCGGAACTTTGAGTCTAGTGATGATGGCGTTCAGACAGAGGGCAGTACTAAACTCGACGAGATTGACAACGATGCCGATGACATTCCTTTCGAGGATGATGACGGGATGGCTGATATGGACCCAAACAAGATGCTTTTTGGCGATGCCGGGTTGGGTGTTGAGCCACCTGCCCCTAGGCGGGGGCTCCGAGGGGTATATCTCATAAACTTCTGGCAAACTTTAACCATAATTGCTGAAATCACTATATTACTCTGATTCTAATTTGACTGACCGATATGCCTTTTCTCTTGATTTTAGGGGACCCAAAGAGATAGAAGGGGAGCCCCTGTGCTCAATACTAGAGCGCACCTAGGGCCTTCACAGCAATATACGACCGACCTAGAGATCGTTTCTATTGGACTAGTTCCCCCTACTCAGAGAGCGTTCCTAATGGGATTTGTTAAGGGAGTGTTGGTAAATCAACTGCATACCTCTTTATGCCTGATGATCCGTCTGAGAGTTTGAGAGCCCAGGTGTGTTGAGGAGTATACTGCGCATTTAACCTTTGCCCCACCGGAGACCACCCACGCAAGAAACCAACTCATACTTTACTTTGTCGATTCTTATATACTGTTATCGTCCATACAAGGTGATTGGTTGGTTCTGCTTTTGATTGTGTAGGTACATGTCTCGGAGGCTGAGCGCTTGGCCCGGGGTTGCTTTAGCATGAGGGACTTAGTCGTTGCATAAGATTCCACAGGCTGGGTAAGATTCTATCTTACAACCTGTTAAGATTTAAAACAAGAAAAGTATATAGGATATTTGTTAGCTTTATGCATGTATGATATGAATGCATGAATTATTGGGCCGATCACTAATATTTACAGCTCTAGGTTAGGATGGATGCGGATTGAGCGTGAGTATGTGGATTACCGGAGCCGGCAGGATCGAGAGAGGATAAATTATGAAGGTCAGCTAGCTCATGAGGCAGTAGACTATGAGAGGCGACTAGCTCAGGAGAAGGAGCAGTATACATGAGAAATGGAGACATTAAGGGGCTATGTTGAGAGGGTGGAGGAGCGCGAAACCAATTAGAGAGGAAGGCGGAAGCTCGATGATAGCCATAGCGACGAGGGAGATGATATCAAGATCACCATGATTGACGTGAGCTAGTCTATGCACTTTCAGGCTACCTCAGAGATGATGAGTTTTCCAGGGATTTAGCCTATGGGTCTGATTGCCCTACATGGACCTAGCACGAGTCGAGCTTTGAGGCCTGCTGACTTAAAGGGGAGGTCCGAGGGCCACCTCGGATGAGCCCTTACTCTTACGCATTTTGATTTTTCTTGATGCACTGGTGAACTTGTGGATGATTTGATTGCCGAGATGCTTAACTTGTTTGCTTGTTTAATTGCATTGTTTGCTCGCTAGATGAATGCTAGGCAAGATAGATGCTTGACTAGGAATAAAATAATTAACGCTTATAATCATCTAGTTTAACTATTGCAACCCTATTTAACAGGCAATTAGCAGAGAGAGATCACTGATGGAGACACACAATGCTAGGCTGAGGCAGTTTATGCGCACTTTAGTGAGCTCTGATTGGGAGAGGCTAGAGGTTTTCAGATTAGCAGGGCTTCGATATATTGCTAGCAGGCCGGTGAACATGGCCTTCCTCCATGTAGCATTCCTTTACTGGGACCCGATGGACCATGTATTTTGCTTCTCGGGTTTTGAGCTTTACCCGATGGTGAAGGAGTATCACGCTATTCTCAAGATGATCTACACTCGTGGGATGCACTTTGCTATGCTGAAGGTGCATTTTGGGGTTGAGGATCAGCTGACTGAGTTATGGAACCTGGATGCCCCTATTACTTTTCTTTCCTGGATTCCTGGATCACCGGGATTCGATCTCAACAGGGTACTTGATTGGTGCATAGCCCCTCCCAGGTAGCATATTTCTTATCCTTTTATGGTGGCTCTATTGGTTATGGCTGAGTTTATCTATGAGGTTGGTACTGTCACCCTATTCTGGCTAGTTTCGATCATTGGATAGGCCTCAAAAGGCATATATCCATTTTCTAGGGTTAGCTGAGACCCTATTCTATCTTGATAGAGCTACTGGTGATCCTGACCTCATCGAAGACCACTTCTCTATACTACATGTATTCCTTTAACCAACTCTAACCCAAAACTGATACTGAATCTGAATTTGAAACCAAAACTAAAACTAAATCTGAATCAGAAACTAAAAATTAAACTAAATCTGAATCTGAAACCAAAATTGAAATTAAAACTTAATTTGAAATCAAATTTGAAACTGAAACTGAATCTGAATCTGAAACTGAATCTAAATTTAAAATTGAAACTGAATCTGAATCTGAATCTAAAACTAAAACTGAATCTGAATCTGAATCTGCAAGTTTGGCTCTTAGAGAAGCTAGTTTTGCTCCAGGATCCTTGGGGCGATCCGAGACAATATGGGCCCAGGAATTATCATAGCAGGGCTTGTATCACTATTGGCCACGATACCCTGATAGCTGGCGATTGGACGGTGATCATGAAGGGCTTATCTGATGCTGACATTCACTAGGTCTGCCGTTGGTAGGAGATTTTTGATATTCTGGTGGACATTGGTCGAGGAAAGGTTCAGCTTGTAGGGCTACGGTACTTTAAGTATTACTCGCCTTATCACTTTTACTGACAGTGAGGGTGACGATAGAGGGTCTTACTGCACTTGGGTGATTTTGAGGCCAGACCATTCCAAGCCCATCTTCTAGACCATACTAGAGAGGTATGGGCCGGCCGAGCGAGCTACGAGACCATAGATTATGATCGATTGGACGCTATCACTACTGATGGATTCTATAAAGGATGGCTTCGATAGGTTGGGAGATTGTGGTGTTGAGTGGAGCACCTTCATTCGTGGTTTGAGTGGAGTGACAAGCAGGCAGGATGTGATCCTTTATTAGGGGAAGAGAAGCTGGTTTGAGCTTTCGACTCCGATTACGACGACGATGAAGATGATGATGATGATGAGGGTGCAGGGCCTTCTGGGTGATTGATGATTGCGCTATCTTTACTTTTATTTGTCTTTACTTTTGCATAGGCCTGAACATTTTGTTAGGCCCATCAGACTTTTATTTGTTGCTTTTATATCCTAACTTTTTCCTGGACCGCCCTTTTTAAGTTTTCAATCTAGCGGACTTTCTGGATTTTGCATAAGCCTAGATGTTTTCAGCCTATCAGAATTTATGCCTTTTTATATTTCTTATGATTCTTATTTCATTTGGCGAGCAAGAATTTGAGTTAAATGACATCCCAAACTCAACTTATCTGTAACATTTTGCCTTTAGGGCCCAATATACTCATTTGCACATAAACATAAGAGCTCAGTAAAAGTGACATTTCCATTAAATGACGTAACCTTGAGTACATGATGATGATAATCGTTTCTACTGACTCAAACTCTGGTGTTGACTAGCCTATAAAGGTTTTCTAGTCAACAAACTCTCATGACTCACTTTTCCCTAACTTTTACCTAGACCGTCCTTTTTAAGTTTTCAGTCTAGCGAGCTATTTTTGCTCCCTAACTTTTACCTGATTGGTTTGTAGAATACCAATTAGTGGGTCACACCCTATTTTTTGCCCGAGCAGTAAAAGACCACTCGCTAGGTGATTTGATTTGATTTATTTTTTTATGTACCGCTTTTTTGGATTTGATTCTTTTAATTCGGATATGATAACGCTTTAACCGATCCTGATTGATAGGGTTTGTGAATTCATTACCATCCATATCCATAATCTTCATTCTACCTTTACCAAGAACTTTCTTAATCACATAAGGTCCTTCCCAATTCAGCTGAAACTTCCCCCTTGGGACAATGGTGGTAGGCTTTACTTGCTTCAGGACCAGGTCACCAGCTTTCAATGGGCATCGAAGATGCTTGACCTGACTATTATAAGCTCTTGCCATGCGCTGCTGATACATTTGGAGGCTATCCAAGGCTTTCAGGCATTGCTCGTCCATGGTATTCAGCTGTTCAAACCTTGCTTTTTTCCATTCAATCTCTTTGAGTTTAGATTTGAGCGCTACTCCTAGAGACTTCATCTCAATTTAAATAGGTAAAACTGCATCCATACCATAAACTAAGGAAAAGGGGGCTTGACTTATGGGAGTTCTGATGCTTGTTCGGTACCCCTAAAGAGCAAATGGTAACTTATCGGCCCAATCTCAGTAATCGGCTATAGTCTTAGAAAGGATTTTCTTAATGGACTTGTTGGCTACCTCCACCGCATCGTTGGCCTGAGGATGGTAGGGCAAAGATCTATGATGCTCAATACCATACTTCTCAATAAACTCTACGGTTGCCCCTTGGAATGGAACCCCATTGTCTGATACAATATGATGAGGTAGACCATATCGACCGAAAATGTGCTTCTCAATGAACTTGGCCATCTTCTTGGCGGTAATACTGGTGTACGATTTAGCTTTCACCCATTTTGAGAAATAATCCACTGCCACAATGATGAAGCGGTGACCATTTGTTGAAGATGGTTGAATCTAGCCAATTATATCTATCCCCCACACCGAGAATGGCCAAGGAGTAGATAAATTATGAAGTTCGGTGGGTGGAAGATGCTGAATATCTCTATAAATCTAACATTGGTGAGACCTCTTAACCTCGGGGACACAGTCGACGATTAGAGTTAATGAAAAGTACCCAATCCGCTGAATTTTCTTAGCTAAGGCCAGACCATTCATGTGTAGTCTAGAATCTCCTGTATGAACCTCTCCGACGACCCAACAAGCTTCTGATTCAGTCAAACACCGAAGCAACAAACCATCAAAAGTGCGCTTGAAGAGATCATTGCCCACAATCCTAAATTGAAAGGCCAACTTTCAAAGAGTAGCGTGATCGGATTCTGTAGTGCCCTCGGGATACTGACCATTCCAAAGAAATTGTATAATGTCTGAATACCAGCTGGGTTCATCACTGATAGTGAAGACATGGGCAATATCACATGAATGGTAGAGAACCCTTACAGAAACTAAGATCAGAGGGCAAATGGGTTGGCGTTGAGGGCCTTCCCACATCGAAGCCAATGTAGCTAACGAATCAACCATCTGATTTTCATCTCGGGGAACTTGCTGATATAGATATGTCTTGAATTTGGTCGATAAATCCCAAAAGGCTGATATGGACATCTCGGGGGATTTTCATCTAAAAGTTTCTTGCTTAAGTAATACACTGCACGGTCCTTCTTACTGTCATCTTCCTGAACCAACATCGCCCCTATGGCGGAATCATCAATTGCTAAGTACTAGCTCAGCAGCTTCCCTAGGATGGGTGGATGAAGAACGGGTGGGTGAAGAAGGTAAGCCTTGATTTTCTCAAATGTGATCTGACAATGCTCATCCCACATAATCGGCTAATGCTTCCTTAACAATTTAAAGATTGGCTCACAAACGGTGGTGAGGCGAGAAATGAACCTACTGACATATCAAATGGAACCAAGGAAAGACCGAACCTTTTTTTCTGTCTTAGGAGTGGGCATATCCCTGATTGCTTTAATCTTATCTAGATCCATTTAAATCCCTCTTTGACTGACCACATGGCCTAAAAGCTTTCCCGATGTGACCCCAAATATGCACTTCTTCGGATTAAAGCATAAGTTATATTTCTCAATGCGAGTCATAAACTTATCCAAAATCGCAGGGTGCTCTTCTCTGGTAGCAGACTTAACCAACATGTCGTACACATAAACCTCTACTTCTTTGTGGATCATGTCATGCAAAAGAGTGGTGACAGCACGTTGATAGGTTGCTCCGGTGTTCTTCAGACCAAATGGCATAACCCAATTGTAGAATACTCCCTATTCTATGATGAAAGCTGTCTTAACCTTATCGATTATATCCAGCAGAATCTGATTGTACCTTGAGAACCCATCCATGAATGAGTACATTACGGCCCTAGCAGCGCTGTCGATTAGCATGTCGTTGTGAGGTAGAGGAAAATTATCTTTCGGTGAAGCCTTGTTCAGATATGTATAATCCACACAAACCCTTACCCTTCCATCCTTCTTCAAAACCGGGACAATTTTGGATAACCACGTGGGATATTCGATGACTTTGATGTGCTTAGCCTCAATCATGTTAGCAACCTCCACCCTAACCTTATCGGCCCACTCCGGTCTCATTCTTCAAAATTTTTGCTTGGCAGGATGGAATCTAGGATTGGTTGGAGTGTGATGCTCAGCGATATGGCGATCGACGCTAGGCATGTCCATATGCGACCAAGCAAAAGCGTTAACATGATCTTTTAGCACTTTAATTATCTCACTATTTATCTTAGGGGTTAAGTTGTTAGAAAGGGTTACCATTTTAGGGTTATCATCTGTACTCAAGTTTATTTTAGTTAAAGAAACACCATGAATACTAAACACATTATGCTTACGATTAAATGAATGCATGGGCCCATTGGGCGAAACATCAAACAAATAAGCGAAATCAGAATCTTTCATTGAATTAAAGGCCTTATAGGCTACATTATTCTCATAAAAAACACTAGAAATATTAAAAGCTACATCATTATAGATAGGGTCATCCTCCACAGGCGGAGGGTCTTGAGCAGCAGCATTAGCAGAGTTGACACCCTCGGTAGGTTCCATAAGCAGGTCATCCAGATCGTGATCCAAGGCTTTCACTTGATTGACAGACTACATACCTTCTTCAGTAGCAAGAGATCGGATGAGCTTCTTCACAGGTTCAGCCAGAGGATTGGCTTTATCATCCTTCTTCCACTTCTTCTTAAGCAGAACAGACATGGCCTTAGACATAGCAGGCACAACATCTTCAATTTCTTGGTCCACAGGCTTCCCTTCATCTTAATCAAAGAACAACTTCCCCTTGTCTTTCTCATCGGACGCAACAACGGATATTGGCTTAATCGGGTTCTCCCCCTTCTCAATAAAGCATTTCTTCTCGAAGTCATACACATCCTTGAAGACCTTAAAACCCGGCCAAACTTGACCATCATGCTCAATAGGCTCGGATTCTCTTTTGTAGATACTTTTCCCTTGAACTTTATAAAAAGTCACCATATGGCAGTAGAACGGATGAACAAGCCTGTAAATCTTCTTTGGAGTGTACCCAAAACCAGCTTGCCTGGGGCATTTCTTGATTGGGACAGGATCGATAATTCCCCCAAAGTGCTTGCCTAAACATTGACCTGGCTCATGGTCATGTTTCTTCATCAACTTCCTTGCTATAGATCAGTAGCGCTTATAGCAAGGGGCCTTAGGTTTCTCATTACTGATAACAACCATTCGAAATCCGGACACCTCCTCGGCTTTCATAATGGCCATGACCGAGGCATGATCAACTTTAATAACCTTAATCTTTTTATCTTTCCCCACAGCTTTGATCTTTTGATGGAGTGTTGATGAGATCGCTCCCACAGAGTGAATCCAGGGTCAGCCTAGGAGCAAAGAATAGGTGACGGTAATATCGATGACGGTAAACTGAACCTTAGCAGAAATTTCCCCTATAGTTGCTTCGGCTTTGAAAACCCCAATCACATCCCTCTTTGAATCATCATAGGTTCGGATAACAGTGTTGGATTTCTTGAGCATTTCCTTGGATAGACCCAAATGAGGAAGAACCTTCAAAGGGCAGAGATTCAGGGAAGAAACATCATCAACCATAACGCATGGGATAATTCTGTCGAGGACCTAGGTTGAGGAGAGAAACAGTAAAGGCGTGGGAATTGAAAGGAATAGGATATGAGTAAGAATCAATGGTGTATTAGGGGTGGGAAATTTAATAATGGTGAGAGAAAAAAGGTAAGCTTCAATTTTGTCGAAGGTAATCTGGCGATGCTCGTTTTCCATAATGGGCTGACACTTTTTTGGTAGTTTGAAAATGGGCTTGCACATAGTTGATAAGTCATCGATGAACTGATTGACATATTGGATCTATCCAAGGAAGGACTGAGCTTCTTTTTGTTCTATCTTAGGTGTGAATATGGGATGCTCGGCAACTCGATGACGAACCTTGGGTGTGTCCAAGTGTGACCAGGTGAAAGCATTATCAAGATTTTTAAGCACTTGTTATCTCTCATTTTCTTTCAAAGGTTAGGTCATTAGGAATGGTTACCATTTTAGGATATCATATGACTCAAATTTATTTCAATTAAAGAAACATCATGAATACTGAGCACATTATGCTTATGACAAAAATGAATGTATGGACCCATCAAGAAAGCATCAAACGAGTAAACAAAACAAGAGCCTTTGATTGAATTAAAAATACCCTAAAAGTAGAATTGTTCACATCTAAATACTAGAAAATAAAATTACATAGATAGATAGATAGTCATCCTTCACAGGTGAAGGGTCTTGATCAACAAAGCTGGTATATTAAGCATCCTCGGTAGCTTTCATTGGTGCATCGTCCAGGACGAGATCCAGAATATTCACTTGCTCGGTAGATGACTTGTCTCCTTCATTTGCTAGAGACCTTGCGAGATTCTTCTTAGAGTTGGTGATAGAATTGGCTTCATAACGGTGTTGACTGAATCGGAGAAGACCATGGCCAATGCAACTTCCTCGGGGAGTCTAAAATTGATTGCACCTTTTATGGTGAATTTTTCCTATCACCTTTTATGGGTCATTTGTCCTATCTTTTAGGAGTCGAATCGCATTTAGAAAGCTTCTGTTGACAAATTTGTGCCTTTGACCCTAACTAAAATAATTAACATGCATTTAGAATTAACTATTTCCCTTCCCCTCATGCCCAGTAATTTGTTTCACGATTTTCTATAAGATCCAAACATTTTTAGCAAGTCTCGTTGTTGTTGAATTCTTGACTCTCTAAGCTTTTGAGAATGTCAAGAATTGCCTTAAGCAGATAAGCGTAGTGTAAGTTATGAGCGTTTGAAGTCCGACCTTCGCCGGGACCATGTCCCCTAGCCTAGCCCTCTCCCCGCCAGTGCCCCCGCTTCGGCAATGGCAGCAAGCACCATCGCTAAAAGGTGGGGCTGTGTGGCTCACACGGCCTAGCATTGTCCCCCGTGTCTGGCCTGGGCCAAGGCCGCGTCTTGGCGCGGGCTCTCCCCTTCTCTGTGTTCGTCCGGGTTTTTCTTGCCCTGCAAGTTGGGTTTCACAATTTTTCTGTCAAATCCAAACATTTGGAGGATTAATTGTGAGATTTTGCACTCTCTAGGGTCTATAAAAACCCTAAAAATTTAGATTTTCAGGAATTTTTTGGCTCATTTGGGAAGAAAATTCTGATTTTAGAGTTTAAGGCTTTTTAGGAGGAATAAGTCTTATAAAGTGGTGGAAATCTAATTATCCTAATTTCCTAAGCTTTATTATGCTTCATTCTTTAGTTTAAAAAGTTAAAATCAATTAGAAATCTCAAGTAAAAACTGATTTAAATAGGATTTAGGGACTTTTTTCCTTACAAATCACTAAATCACTTGCTAAATTGGTCACTGTTTCGTCGAATTTTGTCACAAAACTGTCACAAAGCTTGCCAAATGATTGGTTCGAGTCTCGAGAGTGGATTCACGGCCTTTAGGTAGCTTTCTGAGGTTTAATCTTTTTCATTTAGTTATTTATTGTCTTTTATTGTGTTTTTGGCTGGTTTTCCAGGCTTTTGGCCCTTATTTTCGACTCTTTTTGTGATTTTCCGGCAAAATTTCGGCTGACCGGTTCGGCAAACAGCAAGCCGCCTGAGCGATATGGCTGGCCGACTTAGCGAGTCGGCCTACCACGTGGCTCAGTTGGCCTACGCGTCGCTCAATCAGCCAATCATTATTTCACCTGATTTTCTAGGTTCTTTTCCCCCAAACTGAAAAATCAAAGTTATTTTAGTATTTTAAGTCCAAATCTACTGTAATAATGTAGGAAATGGCTTGAAATGTCAATAATCTTGGGTTTTCGGGCACAAAAATGTCGATTTTAGCTTATTTATGCACTTTTTTTGGTAGACCGCTTAAGTGGGTAGAGGGCCGACTGAGTGTCATCTAAGCCAACTCGCTGAGTTGGCCTACCATGTCACTGAGTCGGGCTACCACCTCACTAAGTCGGCCTACTGGTAAAAAATATCCAAATGGTCCCTGTTTGTTTTATTTTGCGTTTTTTGCTTTGTCATTTTAATGCATTTTTAACCTCGATTTTCACCCGAAAAAGTCTCTAAAAATCATAAATAATCTGGAATTAATTGAAGTAATTTTTAATCTCCTGAAATTATTTTATTAATTATTTAATTGATTAAATATCTATTTAATGGCTTAAAAATGACATTTTTACTAAATAAATGCCTAATAAATCTTTTTATCCTAAATTAAAATCCAAAAATTTTTCTATAAATATTAAATCTGTTTTTAGGTTATTTAGTTAATTTATTTCGTATTTTTAGGTTGTTAGATAATTAACTAATACCCAAAAATTGTGTTTTTAGTCCCAAAAAAATTCAAAAATATGTTTTCTCCGTGTTATGTGTTTATTTTCTGCCATTTATTTATTTATGCTTTATTTGTGATTATTCTCGTATTTTTTTTGCCTCGTTTAGAGTCGGGTCTGAGTTAGTAAGCTCGGTTAAAAGCCGGTTTCGCCCGTTTATTTATTTATCGCTTTATTTACTTTTCCCGCATTAGAAAAATGCATAGGTATTTGTAAAACGTTGTAATAATTATTTTATTTGCTTTATTCACCGCTTTTCGTGTGATGAATGACATATAAACTGAAAACTCCCAAACAATAATTGGATTTAAATCGTATAAGAACCAAAGTCACATTTATTAAAACATAAATGGCTTGATTTGAAAATTGAAAAGTAAGCAACATAATCCGAGCTTGGAATCTCTATTTTAAGGAATAGTCCAACCATCAGGTGGGAATATCGTACCCAAATTCCCGGTGAAGCTAAATCGGGTGGCGACTCTATCTTAAATTACGGTATTTTAAGTCTCGTATCCCTTAACAGATAAATTGGATTTAAATTCAACATCAACATCATTTTCATTAGTATTTTCATCAAGCCTAAAAACAAGAATTCTCCCTTAGCACGCTTCACAGCGCTCGTTGTTTTTCGCCCCCTATGCTACGCATCTCACGCGGTCCTCACCGGAGGGAAAAAGGTCGCTAGCTCATAAAGAGACTTCGGCTAATAGATTAATGACGGGATTGGAGGAGAAGTTCCTAAAGAAAAGCAGTCAGAATAAGCTTTACATGAAGAAAAGACTGTTCCAATTTACGTTCACTCCTGGTACCATAATGGACGATCACATCACTAGTTTTATTCAGTTAGTTGCTGATTTATTGAACCTAGATGTGACATTTGGAGATGAGGATCTCGCCTTGATGTTGTTGGGATCCCTTCCAAAGGATTTTGAGTTTCTTGAAATGACTCTACTTTATGGGAACGCTGCTGTAACTCTCAGTGAAGTCTGTGGAGCTTTGTATAGCTATGAATTGAGGAGGAAGGATAAATTAGATAGCTCAAGTGGAGGGACTCAAGCCTTGATTATCAGAGGATGCCTGGGAGACCAGGCGAAAGGAAAGAATGGACGATCAAAGGCAATGTTGAAGTTAAGCAAAAATGAATGCGCCTTTTGTAGAGAAAAAGGGCATTGGAAAAATGAGTGTCCTAAGTCGAAGGAGAGAGGCCAATCTGATAAAGGAAAGGCTGTTACGGTGGCTGAGTATGATATGGACTTAGATTGTTCACTTATTGTATCGAGTTCTACCAGCTCTTCTAGTGTTTGGCTTCTTGATTCCGGATGCAGTTATCATATGTGTCCTAATTGAGAATGGTTTTATGATTTTGAAGAACTAGAAGATGGAGTAGTATATGCAGCAAATGATATCCCTATTACCACACATTTGATTAGTTCTATATGATTGAAAAATCGAGGTGGATCAATTAAAACTTTATAGAAAGTTCAATACGTACCAGATTTATTAAAGAATCTCATTTATGTGGGAGCCTTAGAAGAAAAAGGTTTCATCACACAATCAGAAGTTGGAGTTATGAGGATAATTTCTGGTGCACTGGTGGTGTTGGAAGGAGTTTGAAAGAGTAACAGTTTATATCATTATCAGGGCACTATTGTTATTAGAACTGCTAAATTGGCTTCTAATGACGAGGTGTTCGAAGCAATCAGATTATGGCAAATGCGCTTGGGACAAGTTGGTTTGGTGATCAGTAAGATAAAGATGGTGATATGGATAAACATCGATCAAATACTGGTCATGTATTCACTTTGGCAAAAGGACCAGTGTGTTGCAAGTCTACTTAATAGTTACCGGATGCTTTGTTTATGATAGAAGCAGAGTATATGGCATGCACAGAGGCTGTAAAAGAAGCAATTTGGCTTCAAGGGTTGCTTGATGAATTAGGGATTCGACATAAGCACATGAAGGTGCATTTTGATAGTCAGAGTGCTATTGTGTTGGCTAAGAATCAAGATTATCATTCAAGGATGAAGCATATCGATGTTCATTACCACTTTATACGAGAGGTTCTTGAAGAAGGCGGAGTTGCAATTCAAACCACAGAGAATCTAGATAATATTTTGGTAAATGTTGTAAGCTTGGTCAAGTTCTAATGTTATTTGGACTTGATCAATGCTATTGAAAATTGAAGACCGCATTGGAAGACACTACACAAGATAAGAGATTGAAGATGTGGACTTTGTCAAGGTGGAGATTTGTAGAAATTGATACAAAGTCCGGCATGGACAAAGTAAAAGGTTGACTCAACTAAATTGGTGCCTTAATTAAATAGGATGCTACAATAATTAGGTGGCTAAATATGGTTGGAAGATGGAAAAATTTGTGTATAAATAAACCTATAATCTTTGCTAATTCTTCATCCCAAAATCAAATGCCTTCCTATTCTTGAGGCTTTGTAATTCTCTCTCTTCTCTATTTGTAATATTTCTTTGAGTGAAATATTAATTTGGTAGTGTCCGGAGATGTAGGCGAAATTGGATGAACCTTGTTAAATTTCAATGTTGTCTCTATTTTGTTTTAGTTTTAGCAGTAGTTTTGAATTTGCTATATGCCAGCATGCACCATATACCAGATCATTCGGTGACCAACTCTTTTGGCATGCCTCAGTAAAACCCTTGATAACTTCATGCTTGTTGGTTGGGATATCACTTCCGTTTTGACAAACTCATATATTTAACCATTTCCAAATGTGCCAATTAGCAATACAGAATATGAGATTCCATGGAATGTTCCATATGTATTTTTTGTTGGCTTTGCACGTTAATTTTCCACCAATCAACATCAGAGATAGATAAAAAAATTAGGCATAAAATTAAGGACCTCCAATTCTTTCCATATCTTTGAGTTGTGAGTACACTCTCGAAGTACATGTACTATTGATTCTGAGCTTAAGGTGCAAAAGCTACAGTTAGCATACTCAGTAAGGTGTCTTCGATTACGTTCCGCATTGGTTGATAATTTGTCTTATGAGGCTAACCAAATAAAATATCGGATTATGTATGGAATTCACAACTTCCAAATCAAAATCCAATTGAACTTAACTTGTATATCAACCTCAGATAAGAGCATTAAATAAGCCGATTTGGTAGTAAAGGTACCTGTGATGAGTTGTTCCACGATATCACATCTTTCTCATCTGAGTTTACCTTGATTTTAAAGGTAGCCAAGTGTAGTAAAAATTCATGTGGTAGGATCTGCTCAAGGGAAGACCAATCCCAATTTCCATCTGGCGTCACATATTCATTAACCCTTCTATTGATATATTCGGAGGGGATAGAATGCAAGGTCTCTTGAAGTGGTTTATCAATCAACCACATGTCTTTCCAAAAATATACTTCAATCCCATTTTTGGGGTTCCATGCCATTCCTTTCTTAAATTTAGGCAATACTGTTAAGATACTTCGCCAAAGATGAGATTTTTGAGATCATGAGCCTTCGAGATTAAAAATATCTCTATTTCCTATGTATTTTCCACATAAAAGTTGGGCCTAAAGAGAGGCTGGCTCTTTGATTAGGTGCCATAAAAGCTTTAAGAGAAGAACAATGTTGTGGGGCTTGCTCTTGTGAAGGCCGATTCCTCCCTTGTCCCAAGAATTACAGACTTCATCCCAGGAGATCAAGTGCATTTTTTATTTCCATTTTCATTACCCCAAAGAAACTCTCAGTCGATTTTGTCTAGGAGCTCTAGAGTATAGGCGGGGATGAGATTGGTTAGCATTAAATGGTTAGGAAAATCGCTAATGACAGACTTGATAACCGTAGCTTTGTTAGATACAATGATCTGGATGAACTAATACAAGAACATATCCGGATCGGGTTTGAATAAAATTAAAACATAATCCCGTAAGTCCATAAAGAGAATAAAAACTCAAGAGTCCAAGTCAAGTCATTCGGATACATACTGAAGACTCTAAACACCTAAGTATATAAGAAAAACATCCGGTTTAAGTCTGGAAAGGAAACAAACTTTTAACCTCTGAAAAGCAGCACCCGAAATAGAAGATTAATTGAAGAAGCATTCGAATATATTGACTATAAAGACATCCGAAAGACTTAATTATCAAGACAAAGGGAAAAGTTCAAAATCTCCTTTTCCCTCCACATTTGGTCTGAAGTCAAAAATCCTTTTGCTTTGAAGATTGTAAAAGAGGCAACTAGCATGCATTCTAGAAAAGGACAAAAGGACTGACACAGGAAAGAGAAAAAGGTAACAACCTTTCTAATATAGACTAATGGAAATGGCGCGTAGATCTCACACTAAAAAACAAACGGCATAAAAGTTGGTGATTCACTAAAATACAAACACAACGATCACTGACAACTTTTTAGCTTGAATCCTAAAAATTCAAATGGGACATTTATTCTGTCTAACGGATTGATCAATGGCACCAAAAGTGCCACATCATACCCGATCAATGGTGAAGATTCAAATCTACCTCAACGGTACACAACGGCTACAATAATGATCATAGCCTATAAAAGGAGATCTTGACACATAGCTACTAAAAAGGGAATTCAAGCAAATTCAATTAGTGAACAAAGTCCCTATAAGAACTAGAAACATCCGAATTTGTTTGTTAAGAATTCTCAAGTAAGTTATAAACTTGAGGAATTCAAAAACCAATCCTTTGAAAAACCAGTTGTAAGATCTCATACTTGGGTTAGTATTGAGATTGGGATCAAACTTAGAGTTGGTGCTTTAAGTAGTATCTCCCTGTAGGACTCAGCTTAGGTTTGGGTAGAATCTAAGTGGTATATCCTACTAAAGAAAAAGGACTTAGCTAGGAGTTGGTGCTTCTAGTGGTAGATCCTACATCCGGAAGAGGGGTCACCATCCGGAGACAATTGTAAGGCTTGATTCCTACCAGTTGGAAAGCAATCACACTAGTGAATAAAGCTCAGAGTAAGGAAACTCTAGGGACTGGAGTAGGCGGGGCCGAACCAGGATAAAATTATAGTGTTTGATTTTCTTTAATCCTTCACTTTGTTGCAATTTATTTTATATTTTCATCATCCGGATCCATTACATCCGGAACATATCAAACACGCTACACAAGACTTTTTAAAGACTGTAAAATCTGTGAACAGGGTCATTCACCTCCTTTAACCTTATATACACCCTCATAGGGACCAACAAGTAGTATCAGAGCTAGTGGCCAAAACTAGAGATCTAAAAATCTCGAGCTAAAGGTCCATATTTTGATCCAAGAATCATAATGAGTTTTAATAACTCACAACTCCTTACGGAGGATATGTCCATTGCCCATCCTCCACTCTTCACCGATGAACACTACACATTCTAGAAGAACCAGCTGAAGAATTTCATTCAGGCTCAAAGTATGATGGCATGGATGGCTATTTAAGATAGCCCATGTATTCCTACTTACGAAGTAGAGGGTTTAACTACCCGGAAGCCCTCAAATTTATGAGATGAAAATGATTATAAAAAGCTGCGTGAAAATGCAAATGCTATTAATATGCTTCATTATACTCTTAGTGCAATTGAATTTAATAGGATTTTCGGATGTGAAACTACACAAGAGATATGGCAGAAACTTGAGGTGACTTATGAAGGCACCAACGAAGTCAAGGAAGTAAAAATAGATCTTCTTCAACAAAAGCTTGAAACCTTCCAGATGGAGCTAAAGGAATCCATCAGCAACATGAATACTAGATACACCAATCTAGTTAATGAAATAAAGAGGCTTGAAAAGGAGATCTCTGAAGTAGAGATGGTAAAGAAAGTTCTCAGGAGTCTCACCAAGGAGTGGGATAACAAAAAGACTACCATTGAACAGGCTCATGACTTGAAATTTTACATTTATGATGAACTCATTGGTAATCTCTTGACTTAAGAACTATCCTTTGAGAGATACAATTAATAAGAGAAGAAGCTGGAAGAAAAGAAGAAAACCATTGCTCTCAAGGCACACATCCGGATCAGTCTCTTCTAGAACAGAAAACAGTTAAAGGAATCCCACTACAACAAAGAAGATATGGCTATGCTAGCCAAGCAGTTTGGTAGATTCTTGAGAAGAAAAGAAAGAAGGAGCTCTAGAAAGTATGATTCCAGAAGAATGAAGGAAGGATCCTCCAAAAGAGACAAGCTAAGAAAAGCTCCAGAAGACAAGAAGGATCCGGAAAAAGAATCAGCCTGATTTGAATGTGGAGACAAAGGACATTTCAGATCTAAATGTCTAAAGCTTAAAAAGGAAAAGAGATATAAGAAGAAAGAAATGGTGGCCACATGGAGCAATAGTGAAGAAAGCAGTAGCTCATCTTCAACAGAAGAAGAAGAAACTACAAATTGTGCATTTATGGCACTATCTGATCCGGAAGCAGAGCAATTTAGAAGAAATCCATCACAACAAGTCACTGAGCAAATTGAAGAATCAGAATCTGAGACAGCAAGTACTGAGGTAAACTCTCAATCAAATTCTATATCTAACTTTAATCTTGCTAGAGCTTTAGGGATTGTAATCAACAATGTGAGGAAGAACACAAGAGCTATCAAATCCCTCCAAAGACAAGTGATGGAACTTGCTGAAGATGCTGAAACAATGGCATAAGATATCAACTCAATCGAGACCACAAAGCACATTGATGCCGTTGAAGAAAACTTCCTATGGAATCAAGTACAAATATTAAGTGCAAATGTGACCGGGCTAGATAGGGAACTAACTCTGATGAAGTAGGCATCCAGAAGGAAAACAAAAATCTCAAATCAAAGGAGAAAGCCCGACCTTGCATCTAGAAGGAATCTAGAGCCTACAAAATAAAAGAAAACTTAGAAGCAGCCTCAAGCTCTAAAACAAAATGCTCCACCAAGACAAAGGAATCAAACTTAGAGATACACAGTTGCTTAAAAGGGGAAGGCTAAAGTGGTCTATGATGAGACACCCACTAAGCAAAAGAAAAACTATAGAGTATAAGTTGCCCCTTTAGTCAACTACCAGATAAAAACCAAACAAGCTAGTCCGGATCTTGCAAAAGCAAGATATTTCGGAGATTATGGAAAGAATGATCTCCAAACGATTGAGGAGAAGCTTAACCAGAACAAACCAGTCGCTGGGTGCAGGTTTTGTGGAGCAAATAACCATATGACTAAAATGTGTAGATTTAAAACTGGTGATTATGATATTTATCCTTGGCTTGAAATGGTTGATAACCCGAGAGGACCCAAATCTGATTGGGTACCCAAACCCACTTGATCTATTTTACAGGTATACCTAGATCTACAGAAGATCAACAAACATGATACATTGATAGCGGATGCTCAAGGAACATGACTGTGATGAGAAAGCCTTCATCACTTTAATCCGGAAGAAAGGTGGAAAGGTAAGCTTTGGAGACAATCAAAAGGGGCAGATCATTGGGCATGGAACCATTAGATCTGAGTTAAAAATAGAAGATGTCTCACTAGTTGATGGACTGAAGTTCAACCTGCTAAGTGTTGCACAACTTTGTGACAAGGGGAGGAAAGTCACCTTGGACTCCGGAGGATGCTCAATCACTGATAGTAAGTCAAATCTACTCATTCTTTATGCACATAGAGTAAACAATGTCTATTCTATTAACATTAAAAATGATAAAAAGAATATATGCTTGGTGTCTAAAGAAGAAGAAACATGGCTTTGGCACCGGAGGTTGGGACATGTAAGCATGAACCTCCTGTCCAAATTGGCCAAAAAGGAATTGGTTATGGGTTTGCCTAAGGTTTTTTTTTATAAGGATCACATATGCACTACATGTCAATTAGGTAAACAACATAGAAAAATTTTCCCTTCCATCTCCTATATACCCTCTAAGAGAGTTCTAGAACTCTTGCACATTGATCTCTTTGGTCTAATCAAACTAATGAGTTTAGGTAGAAGAGAATACACTATGGTTATAGTGGATGATTATTCTCGATATACTTGGATTGCTTCGCTAGCAAGCAAAGATGAAGCCTTTGACCATTTCTCAAAAATATTCATCTAGATAGAAGTAGAACAAGGTACAATCATTGCACACATCGAGAGTGATAATGGAGGATAATTCAAAAATAAGCATTTTGCTTAATTCTGTGAATCCAAAGGCATTGAGCACAACTTTTCTGCTCCTCATACACCTCAATAGAATGTGGTTGTTGAAAGGAAAAACTAAACAATAGTTAAAATGGCTTGAACAGTACTAAATAAGAATAGATTGCTTAAATATTTATGGGGTGAGGCCGTAAATCCAACATGTTACATCTTAAATAGAGCTCTCATTAGAAAGACTATAGACAAGACTCCATATAAAATCTGGAAGGGAAGGAAACCCAAGATTGGGTACTTCAAAGCCTTTAGATGTAAATGCTACATTCTAAATGATAGAGAGCAACTAGGAAAATTGATCCTAAATCTGATAAAGCAATTTTCCTTGGCTACTCAACACATAGCAAAGCTTACATAGTCTTTAATAAATGAACCCAAAATATGGTAGAATCTATACATGTAGATTTTGATGAGACTAACCATGCAGGGAAAAGAAGTTCTAATCAGGAAGACTTAACTCTGGAAGCTGAGAATGCTGAAGAAAAGGAAGAAGTGCAGATTCTAGATTCTTTTCAAATCAAGAAGTACAAAGAAGAAGATGAAGGAATCAACTTCAACTCAAAAGCACCACAAGAATATCTCAATCATCATGAGATAAACTTTATTAATGATCAAGAAGAAGGAGTTGAAGCGGATGAGGAACAAACTCCAATACAGCATACAGTTCTTTGAAGAGAGATCTGGACTCATAGGGATCATTCGGTTAAAGCCATTTCGAATAATATTCAAAATCTAGTCAGAACCAGAGGATAACTCAACATGATGATGAGCCATGCTGCTTTTGTCTCTCTCAGTGAACCAAAGAAGTTTCAAGATGCAGAAGGGGATGAAAGCTGAATGATGGCAATGTAAGAAGAACTAGATCAGTTCACCAGAAATGATGTCTGGGATCTAGTACCACCACTTAAGGAAAAGCCAATCATTAGCACTGAATGGGTATTCCAGAATAAGCTAGATGAATCCAGAGTTATGGTGAGAAATACGGCAAGATTGGTTGCACCAGGCTATAACCAACAAGAAGGCATTGACTTTGAAGAAACCTTTGCTCTTATAGTAAGATTAGAGGCAATCAGGATTTTATGTGCTTTTGCATCATTCATGGGATTCACATTGTTCCAAATGGATGTCAAAAGTGCATTCCTAAATGGAGTTATTTAGGAAGAAGTCTATATCAAGCAACCACCTAGATTTGAAGACTCAAAGCATTCGGACCATGTGTACAAGCTAAAGAAAGCCCTCTATGGATTGAAGCAAGCACCAAAAGCCTGGTATGAGAGACTCACTTCATTCTGCATATCCAAGGGATACATCCGAGGTAAGGCAGATACAACACTTTTCATCAAAAAGAAGAAGGGTGATGTCATTATTATTCAAATTTATATAGATGATATCATCTTTGGAGCAATAGATGAAAAGATGTGTGAAGAATTCAGCACTCAAATGCAGAAAGAATTTGAGATGTCAATGATGGGAGAACTTAATTTCTTCCTCGGTCTACAAATCAAGTAGAGTCCGAATGGAATTTTCATCAACCAATCCAAATACACCAAGGAGATACTGAAGAAGTTTGAGATGGATAAGAGCAAGCCCATGTCCACTCTAATGGGATCAGATACAACCCTTTCAAAGGATTGTAAAGGTGAAGAGGTAGATCAGAAGCTCTACAGTGGGATGATCAGATCACTATTATACTTGACAGCTAGTAGACCTGACATACACTATACAGTCTACTACTGTGCAAGGTATCGAGCTAATCCAAAAGATTCTCATCTTAAAGGCGTAAAAAGGGTGCTTAGGTATTTGTTAAGAACAACTGAAGTTAGGCTATGGTATCCCAATAATGGCAATTTAACTTTGCAAGGATACACTGATGTAGAATATGGAAGAGATACACTTGAGAGGAAAAGCACATCTGGAGGCTGTCATTTTCTTGGAGATTGCCTAGTATCATGGTATAGTAAAAAGCAAACTTTAGTAGCCTTATCAACCACAGAAGCTGAATACATGGCAGCAGGAAGTTGTGTTTCTCAACTCTTATGGATAAGGAAACAAATGGAAGATTATGGCGTACAAGCACTATGTGTAGATGTGATGTGTGATAGCAAAAGTGCAATTGATGATTCGAAGAATCTAGTACTTCATTGCAGGATGAAACATGTTAATATTAGACACTATTTCATCTGGCATCATGTAATGAAGAAGGATGTTATCTTGGTCTACATCCCAACAAATGAGCACAAGGAAAAAATCTTTACTAAGCCATTTAGTAAATATCAGTACAACAAGCTAAGAGAAGCAATTGGAATCTCATATCCAATTTCAAGTAGAATCCGAAAGACAATCCGGAGTTATAAAGATCCTCAGTAACTCAAGGAAATCAAGAAGAAAGAGGAAGATTCAGTGATAAATCTGGAGAGAATATTGCCAGCTCAGTATACAGAATTGACAAATGGTAGCAAAAGTCAAAAAGGTAACTGTACACATTTTGAATTTCAAACGTTTATTGGGCAACTCACGTGTGGTAAAATTCAACAGCTATTTTTAAATAAACTGTTCCAATTCTCTGGTTTAAACGTCATTTACCTCTCTCTAAAAATTTTAACTACCATGTCACTGATCAAGTTAACTCTAACTGCATCCGAATTACCAAATTACCCTCACTCTGAGAATTCTATTAAAACCCCTAAAATTCTCTCATCTTCTTAACGCAAAGTAATTCATCTACTGTTACTCTTAAATTTTTCTTTCAGAACTTAAAATCCTAAATTCTCTTCTTCCAAATTTTTCAAATGGCAACCACCAACACTCAAACCAAAACAACTCCACCTCCAATGATCATCTTCAAGTTGTAGGATCTACATGATGATCACTTCATTCCAGTCAAATGAAATACGTCAGACACCATAACCCCATCTGACTTTCTGGGAGATGATTTCTTATTCTCAACTGAACACTATGCTCAACTTCTCATAGATCAAAGTCTAAAAGATTTCTTAAAAATGCATAACCCAACCTACCCAGTATTTGTAAAGCAATTTTACGAGAATAAAAAACCCACACCTACTATGACGTGCTACAGACCACTATTGATGGGAAGGTTATTACTTTGACCCTAAATTTCTTTGTTACTTACCTAACGATGAAGAATGAAGGAGTAATGATCCAAACTGATGAAGATGAACAGAATGTGTAGTATAACCCAATGCAATGGATTCCGACAAGGTACTTTAGGGATAAGTGCTCCACTCACTGGCCACAAACCTCAATAATGTTGCAATTCATTCTAGCAAAGTTTGTCTTGATCCGGAGAAGATCTCTCAATATCGTGTCATCATTCCATCACTGCATTCTCAAACATTAGGTAGAAAGCAGGGTAATCAACATGCCAGTGCTCCTCATTCATTACATCTAGTAGTACAAACATTCCCATGGAGGTCTTGTCATAAGAATTCTTCTTGAAAATGGGATTGATTTGTCTAAGGAGGAATCAGTAGAAGGAAAAGCCGTCTTGGAGAAAAACTTCCGGAAATTGACTTTAATAAAACATGGGATGAGGAGAAAGCCATAAGGCAGAGAGAAGAAAAGAAGGAAAAGAGTAAGGTCTGGAAGGCCGGAGGGCTAATTCATATTATTCCGGAGCCAAAGAGGGCAAGAACAACTAGAGCTAAGGCTCAAAGAAAAATCAATTTAGAGTCTGTGGTGGAGGAGCAAAGTGAAGATACTCTCACCCTCAATCAATTGCTGAAAAACACTCTAGATAAGCCAAAGGGGGTAAGGCTCAGTAAAGTTGCAGCCAAGAAGAAGAAGACTATCAATCTTGAGGACAATAAAGCCTTTGTAGTTCCTGCTGCTACCATTAAAGCCGGAAGAATAAAAGGAGCCAAGCAATCTTTGAAGGAGATCATTGTTGAGGCAAGTGAGCCCAGTAGTGCCATATAAGAAGAGGAGCTCATTCCAAAAAGATCTCTCATCCGGAAAGGCTCAACATTTACTGAAGCTCTCAAGGCTAAGAAGGCTAAATTAGCCATTAAGAAGCCTGCTTCTGGAATCAAAATACAAGAACCAATCCTCAAGGCCTCAGAAGACATGAGTAAAGGGAAGGAGATAGTGGTCTTTATAAAGCCAATCATTCTGATTAATCTTTATCCGAAAGATACTCAGTACGCTGAGATGATGAATGTAGTTATGAGCATTGGATTTTAATGAACCTTCTCACGAAACTATGATGAAGAGCTATACGATGCAATATCTTTCAGGTGTTGTCCATCCAAGGTGTTCCTACTATTACAGAGTTGATTTTGGCCATAACATAGTGACCTAGACTGACCTTAGGTACCCGTACGGGTGCTGTATAGTAGTACAGATCCATCCACAGGCTCATACGGGGTGACTACGTGCTGTAGGCTTAGGGGGACCCGTATGGGTCCCATTGTACCGGTACGGGTAGGGACCCATCCATATGGGTATGGTTGTTTCCTATTCATGCTTTTTCGAAAGTAGTCTCTTACCATTTTTGGGAAAAGGCAGGTCTCAAACGTGATTTATTGCGTTCAGACCTCCTCTCCCCTATAAAAAGGGGTCTTCCCTTCAAATTTTTAAACAACACCCATTTTTCATATGAAATTATACTAAAACTCTAGCAATTTCTATGGGTATAGAAAAGGGATAGTGGGGGTATGGGAGGTCTAAAATAGGGCGAAAACCCTTCTTTTGAGGTTTTGTCCATATTTAATTCATTCCTAACTTCGTTCATTAGGATTTAGGGGAGATTCTGTCCACACAAATACTCACCTAAATCGTCCTATTCCATCTACTTTGGTCGGGCTCTCTCAACAATAAAGGGATCACCTCAAAGCTGATTCACGTCAAAAAGGTAACACTTCTGAGTTTCAAAGAGGCTCACGTCTCAATTATTTCGTTATAATTATTGTTCGCTGCTTCCACTGTATTTGTTGTTTTCATTTCTTATCTCGGGTTTGGTCCTCACCCGTACGAGCCTTGTTGGCACCATATATCTCCAAGGATATCACTTTAGTGCGCCACACTTATACGGAATGAAATCCCCTTTTTTGTTATTTTACCTTTTCTGCCACC
Source organism: Euphorbia pulcherrima (assembly GCA_947683365.1). Classification (NCBI taxonomy): domain Eukaryota; kingdom Viridiplantae; phylum Streptophyta; class Magnoliopsida; order Malpighiales; family Euphorbiaceae; genus Euphorbia; species Euphorbia pulcherrima. The sequence continues at coordinate 3,689,692 of CANTUS010000008.1, forward strand.
AATCTACTGATCTATAATCTGCAACTTAACTGAACCAAGTTTCTGCCTGGGACTAGACAGGACCCGAACAGGTGCTCCACACTCATTTCAGTCCTCCCTAGTACTCGTACATATTAGGAAACAATGATCCGGACCATAAATTAAACTAAACTATCCGGATTAGGTTGGAAAGAAACAAAAACTTAAATTATGTAATCCTCCTAAATCCAAATGGAAACATCCGGACAAAGATCCAGCTACAAGGTTATCCATTGATGACATTAAGTACCTAAGCATATGGAATCATTAGAATAAAGCTCGGAAAGGAAACAAGCTTTAATCCCTCAAGAATAGCATCCGGAAGAACTGATTGCCCTAACTTCGGAAGCATAGAGATCCAGAGTAAATGAGTCTGAAGACATCTAGAAGACTCATGCTTGAAGATAATGGGAAAAAGTTTCAAAGATAACTTTTCCCTCCACCTTCTGGTCTGCATAAGTCAAAGATACTTTCCCTATGAATAAGATAAAAGTGACATGTTGCACTTTTCAGAAAAAGGACAAAATGACTAACACCGGACTAAAAAAGCTAACAAACTTTTTCACCTAGACCCATAAGGAGGCGCGTGCAGCTCACACAAAAAACCTAATGGTGTAAAAGTTGGTGCACCATAAAAAGCCAAGTAAATTGACAACTTTTTAGCATCAATTCCTAGGATTTAAATAGGTCAAATTACAGTCTAACGGATTGATCAATGGCTCCAAAAGCGCCACCTATAACCCGATCAAGGGTGAAGATTTATTACGAGCTCAATAACCCATAACGGCTACATTTATGATAGAAGCCTATAAAAGGGAAGGTTCACCAATTGAGAAGGTTGGCTGTTTGATTCACAGAAATAAGTAACAAAGAACAAGCATTCAATCAGCTTATAAATCGCTCGAAGAATCAATCAATTCAAATTCTATTGTAAGGATTCCTAAGTGAGTTATAAACTTAACAAAATCCAAAACCAAAACCTTTGTGAAAACAAGAGTGTAAGGATCTCCAACTTGGTAGAGTTGAGAGATTGGGATATAACTTAAAGTTAGTGCTTTGAGTGGGAACTCCATGTCGGACTCAGCTTAGATTCGGGGTAGAAGTCTAAGTGGTTTAACCTACAAAAGACTAAAGGACTCAGCTAGAAGTTGGTGCTTCTAGTTGTATATCCTACATCAGGAAGGGGTTACGATCGGAAGATAAACTGTAAGGCTTGATTCCTACCAGTTGGAAAGGAATCCACTAGTGGAAAAGCTCAGAGGAAGGAAACTCTGGGGACTGAAGTAGGCGGGGCCGAACCAGGATAAAATCCTTTGTGTTTGATTTCTTTAACTCTTTATTTATTGCATTATATTATCATAACTGCATCATCTGGATCCATCATCCGGATTATAATCAAACACACTACACTAAGACTTTTTAAAGTCTGTGTATTCCATAAAAAATGTCATAAAGACCCTCACAGGGACCACTAAGTGGTATCAAAGCAAGTGCTCTAAACTAGAGATCTAGCAATCTCGAGCTAAAGGTCCAATATTTTGATTCATATATCAAAATGAGTTTCCAAAACTCACAACTTTTTCCCAAGGGTATGTCCATTACCCATCCTTCATTCTTCACCGGTGAACACTACTCGTTTTGGAAAAATTGGATGAAGAACTTCATCCAGTCATAAAGCATGCAAGCATGGTTAGCTATTAAAGATGGTCCTTATGAGCCTACTTATAAAGTAGAGGGTATGACTACCCGAAAGCCATCAAGTATATGGGATGAGAATGATTTTAAAAAGTTGTGTAAAAATGCAAATGCTATTAACATGCTTCATTGTGCTCTTAGTGCCGCTGAATTTAATAGAATATCTGGATGTGAGACTATAAAGGAATTTTAGGAGAAGCTAGAGGTAACTTATGAAGGAACTACCAAAGCAAGAGAAGCCAAGATTGATTTACCCCAGCAAAAGCTTGAATCCTTCAAAATGGAACCTAAAGAATCAATCAGCAGCATAAATGCTAGATACACCAATCTAGTGAATGAGATGGAAAGCCTGGGAAAAAAATCTCTAAAGTAGAGATGGTAAAGAAGGTGCTCCGGAGTCTCAGCAAATAATGGGACAACAAAAAGACTACCATTGAGGAAGCTCATGACTTAAACTTTTATAGTTATGATGAACTCATTGGTAATCTTCTAACCCAAGAGTTATCCTTGGAGAGATATAGCCAATAAGAAAAGAACCCTGAGGAGAAAAAGAAAGCCATTGTACTTAAGGCAGAATCCACTAGATTAGCTTCATCTGGAGAAGAAGAGCAAATCACTGAATCACTAAGCACCAAAGATCAACTCACTCTATTGACCAGAAAACTCAACAGATTTATACAAAAGAAAGACAGAAGGAAACCAAGAAAGTATGAATCCTAGAAATCAAAAGAAGGCACATCCAGAAGGGACAGACCTATAAAGAATCCAGAAGAAAAGAAGGATCTAGAAAAAGAAGCTACCTATTTTGAATGTGGAGAAAAAGGCCATTTCAGAACAAAATGTCCCAAGCTTAAGAGAACCAAGAAGTTCAAAAAGAAGGCAATGGTAGCTAACTTGAGCAACATTGAAGAAAGCAGCAGCTCATCTTTAATAGAAGAAGAAGAGACTACCAACTGTACATTCATGGCACTAACTGATCTAGAAGCAGAGGAATTTGGAAGGAATGTCTCCAAGCAAGAAACAGTGCAAATCAAAGAATCAAAATCAGAAACGGCAAACACTGAGGTAAATTCTTATTCTAATTCTGCTTCTAATTTTGACCTTGCTAGAGCTCTATCTATTGTAATCAAGGGTGTAAAGAAGAATGTAAAAGCAATCAAGTCCCTTAAAAGAGTGGTAATGGAGTTGGCAGAAGTTGCTGAGGTAATGGCACAAGACATCAATCTGGTTAGAGCAACCAAGCATATTGTTATTGTGGAGGAGAACTTCCTTAGGAATCAAGTCCAGATTCTAAATGCAAATGTAACGGGACTGGATAGAGAAATCAATCTATTAAAGGAGGTATCCAGGAAGAGGCCAGAGATAAAAGCTCCAAGAAGAGATAATCATCCTCCTGCTCAGAATAGATTCCAAAAGACCCTTAATCAAAGGGTGAAGGAATTTAGTAGGCAACCACAAGGCCAAAGATATACTGCTGCTCAAAAGGGAAAGGCTAAGGTGGCTTACAACTAATAGACTATCAAACAAATAAGAAATTGTGGAGCAAAAATCGCACCTCCAACCAGCTTTCGGATACACTCCGGACTATCACCAGTGTACAAGAAGCTGGATATGGAGGAAACTATGAGAGGGAAGATCTTGAAAATATAAAAAAGAAGTAGGAACAAAACAAATCCATTGTAGGGTGCAGGTTTTATGGGAAAAACAATCATAATACTAAATTATGTAGATTAAAAAATGGTTATTATGATGTTTACCCTTGGCCTGAGATGGTTATTAACCCGAGAGGACCCAAATTTGATTGGGCACCCAAACCCACTTGATCTATTTTACAGGTATGCCTTAGATCCATAGTAGATCAACATACTTGGTATATTGATAGTGGATGCTCAAGGTAAATGCCAGGTGATGAGAAGGCCTTCATCATACTGACCCGGAAGAAGGGAGGCAAAGTAAGCTTTGGAGACAATAAAAAGGGATAGATCATTGGTCATAGAACCATTGGATCAGAATTAAAGATAGAAGATGTCTCACTAGTTGAAGGACTGAAATTCAACTTGCTAAGTGTGGAACTTTATGACAAAGGAAGAAAAGTCACATTTGATTCCGGAGGCTGCTCAATCTATGATAGTAAGTCCAACCAACTCATTCTTTATACACCTAGAGTAAATAATGTCTATTCTATAAACATTAAAATGCTACAAAGAATATCTTCTTGGTGTCTAAAGAAGAAGAATCATGGTTGTGGCACCGGAGGTTTGGACATGTCAGTATGAACCTCCTATCCAAACTAGCTAAAAAGGAATTAGTAGTGGGTTTGCCTAAGGTTGCTTCTGATAAGGATCATCTATGCACTGCATGTCAATTAGGTAAATAGCATAAGAAAAGTTTCCCTTCCATCTCATACATTCCTTCTAAAAGAGTACTTGAGCTCTTGCATATTGATCTCTTTGGTCCAATCAAACCATTGAGTTTAGGTAGAAGAGAATACACCATGGTCATTGTGGATAATTATTCTCGATATACCTGGGTTCTCATGCTAGCAAGCAAGGATGAAGCCTTTGACCAATTCTCTAAAACATTCATCCGGATAGAAGTAGAATAGGGCGTAAACATTGCACGAATCCGGAGTGATAATGGTGGAGAATTCAAAAATAAGCATTTTGCTGATTTTTGTGACTCCAAGGGCATTGAACATAACTTCTCTTCCCCTCACACTCCTTAATAGAATGGAGTTATTGAGAGAAAGAACATGACCATAGTTGAGATGGCTAGAGCAATGCTAAGTGAAAATTTTTTGCCAAAATACTCTTGGGGAGAGGCCGTGAATACAACATGTTATATTCTAAATAGAGCTCTCATTAGAAAAACCATAGAAAAGACCCCATATGAAATCTGGAAGGGAAGAAAACCCAAAATATTTTTATGACTCCAAGGGCATTGAACATAACTTCTCTGCCCCTCACACTCCTTAACAGAATGGAGTTATTGAGAGAAAGAACAGGACTATAGTTGAGATGGCTAGAGCAATGCTACGTGAAAATTATTTGCCAAAATACTTTTAGGGAGAGGCCATGAATACAACATGGTATATTCTAAATAGAGCTCTCATTAGAAAAATTATAGAAAAGACCCCATATGAAATCTAGAAGGGAAGAAAGCCCAAAATTGGGTATTTCAAGGCACTCTGATGTAAATGCTACATCCTTAATGATAGAGAGCAACTAGGAAAATTTGATCCTAAATCCGATTAAGGAATTTTCCTTGGCTACTTAACACATAGTAAGGCTTATAGAGTCTTCAATAAAAGAACTCAAACTGTAATAGAGTCAATACATGTAGATTTTGATGAGACTAACCCTGCAGGTAAGAAAAGTTACACTTTGGAAGATCCAGTTTGGGAAATTGAAAATCCTGGAGAAAAGAAAGAGGCAGAAGTTCCTGATTCATTCTATATCAAGAAGTACAAAGAGGAAGATGAATGAATATCTTGTAAACCAGAAATACAACAAGTTAATCTCAACCAACAAGAGATTAACTTTAATAAAGGCCAAGAAGGAGTGGTTAAAGCTGAAATCGATCAAGTTCCAGTTCAACATGAAGGCCTGCAAAGAAAGATCCGGACACATAGAGATCATTCCATTGAAAATATTCTGGATGATGTTCAGAATCCAGTAAGAACTAGTGGTCAGCTCGATAGGTTGATGAGCCATGCTGCTTTTGTCTCTCTCATTGAGCTAAAGAAATTTCAAGATGCTATAGGTGATGAAAGTTGGATGATGGCAATTTAGGAAGAACTAGATCATTTCTCCAGAAATGATGTCTGAGATCTAGTACCACCTCCTAAAGGAAAATCAATCATTGGCACTAAGTGGGTGTTTCAGAATAAGCTTGATGAATCCGGAGTTATGGTGAGAAACAAGGCAAGATTAGTTGCCCAAGGCTACAACCAGCAAGAAGGAATTAATTTTGAAGAAACCTTTGCTCCCGTAGCGAGGCTGGAAGCAATCTGGATTCTATATGCTTTTGCATCATTCATAGGGTTCACACTATACCAAATGGATGCCAAAAGTGCATTTCTTAATGGTGTTATCCAAGAATAAGTCTATATTAAGCAACCACCCAGATTTGAAGATCCAAAGCATCCGGATCATGTGTACAAACTAAAGAAGGCTTTCTATGGATTATAGCAGACACCTAGAGCTTGGTATGAGAGATTAACCTCATTTCTTATATCCAAGAGTTATATCAGAGGCAAGGTAGACACCACAGTGTTCATCAAAAACAAGAAAAATGATATCGTTCTAGTCCAAATTTATGTGGATGATATCATATTTGGAGCAACTGATGAAAGGATGTGTGAAGAATTTAGCTCTCAAATGCAAAAGGAATTTGAGATGTCCATGATGGGAGAGCTCAATTTCTTCCTTGGTCTACAAATCAAACAAAGTCCGGATGGGATTTTCATTAACTAGTCAAAGTACACCAAGGAAATCTTGAAGAAGTTCAAAATGGACAAAAGAAAGCCTATATCCACTCCAATGGGATCATATACAGTCCTATCCAAGGATTGTGAAGGAGAGGATGTTGATCAAAAGCTCTATAGAGGGATGATTGGCTCACTCCTATACTTGACTGCTAGCAGACCTGACATACATTATGCTATTTGTTACTGTGCAAGATATCAAGCCAATCCTAAGGATTCTCATCTAGAGATAGTAAAAAGAATCCTTAGATACCTCCTAGAAACCACTGAAGTTGGGTTATAGTATCCTAGTAATAGAGATTTCACACTCCAAGGGTTAACTGATGCAGACTATGGTAGAGATACTCTTGAGAGAAAGAGTACATCCGAAGGTTGCCATTTCCTTGGAGGTTGCTTAGTATTATGGTACACTAAGAAGCAAACTTCAGTTGCCTTATCTACTACAGAAGCTGAATACATGGCAGCTGGAAGTTGTGTAGCTCAACTCCTCTAGATCAATCAACAACTTGAGGATTATAGAGTTCAATCCAGATGTGTGCATGTTATGTGTGATAACAAAAGTGCTATTGATGTATCAAAGAATCCAGTACTCCACATCCAGATGAAGCATGTTAACATAAGGCATTATTTCATCAGGGATCATGTGTTGAAGAAGGATGTTGCATTGGCATACATTCCAACCAACGAGCAAAGAGCAGATATCTTTACCAAACCACTGAGTAAGGATCAATTTGGGAAGCTAAGGGAGTCAATTGGAATGTCCAATCCAATTTGAAGATAATCCGAAAGACAATCCAGAGTCGTGGTGTATCGTTTGCAAGATACACCCGAAAGAGATGAAACCTTCATCCCAAAAGAGAATTTGTCACATCATCAGAAAAGAATGACAAGTGGTAAAAAAAAGCGCAAAAGGTTAATAGTTACTTTTAAATTTCAAAAGTCGATTGGCTGTTACACATACGGTAACTACCTCAGTTATCATTCAAAATAAACTGTTCCTATTCTCCAGTTAAACTGAACTTACCTCTCTCTTGAAAATCCAGTTGCCATGTCATCAATAGAGCCAAACTGTCGGTGTCCGGATTACCAAACTACCCTCACTTTGGAAATTCTATATAAACCCCTCAAAATCACCCTTCTTCCTCAAGCGAGCAACTACTCTACTGTTACTCTTCAAAAATCGAAACCTAAACCCTAATTTCTTCAATTCCTTTCTCTAAAATGGCTGCAATTATGACTAAAGATGGACCTATAATGCTTCCAACCCAGAATATCTTTAAAGAGTCTGATCTTCAAGATAAAGACTTCATTCTTATCAATTTTAAACCCTCCGACTCTATTATCCCCATATTATTTGGGTGATAACTTTTTATTCGAAATGGACCCTTATTCTAGACTCATAGAAGATCAGCATCTCACGAATTTCCTCAAGATCAACTACTCTATGTATCCAGACCTTATCAAAGGTTCAGGCTAGATTTTTTTAAGCAGCATCTGGGCATGAAAAATGAAGGGGTTCAACTACGGACTGATGGTGATGAATAGAAAATTGAGTATAAAGCTAAGCAGTGGTTGCATCTAAACTACTTTAGAGACGAATTCAGCACATATTTTCCTCATATTCCCAGATATCTCCAGCATGTTATGGCAAAATTGGTGCCCATAAGGAAAGGATCTCTTACCACAGTGTCTTCATTCCAACACTGTGTGCTCCAACACTGGGTAGAGAGTAGGGTAATTAACATGCCTATACTTATCATCCACTTCCTTAAGCAGCATGTAAACTCTCATGGCGCTCTAATCACCAGGATTCTCCTTGCAAACAAAATCAACCTCACCGGATTTGAATCTATCATTGGTAAGGAAATCTTGGAGAAGAACTTCAAGAAATTGAATTATGGAGAGAAGTAGGATGAAGAAAAGGCCAAGAGGCAACGGGATGAGAAGAAAAGCAGAGCTAGAAAAGCTGCTGATCCAACAGAGGCTCCAGTTCTAAAGAAGGCCCGGACTGATAAATCTAAAATAGCTAAAAAGCAGGTTATAACTCTGGATGAAGATACCTAGACAATTATCCAGCTGCCTAACAAATCTCTAGAAAAGCCAAACCCAAGGGGAAGGCTGATTAAGACAGCTGATTTGTTGAAAAGATCGATTTATGATCTAGAAGCAAGAGAATCCATTACAGTAGCTACTGCTGCAATAAGAAAGGGCTATCAAAAAGGCTAGAAAAGAACAGCATCAGAATTGCTGACAGAGAAAAATGGGTCTGATGAGTAGGAAACAGAAGATGAAATGATAGCGCAAAAGAAGCAATTCACTCATAAGGGGTGCACTTTTGATGAAGCAGTCAAGGCTCAAAAACATTAAAAGAAAATATCCAAGAAGCCAACTGCTATAGTTATTGATGAGGAGGCTGCTAAGAGGGTTGTAGTGGAGGAATTGGCTAAGGCCAAAAGTTCTAAAGGTAAATATGTTCCTGGATCTAATGAGGATATCCTTCCGGAGGATCCTCAGTATGAAGAGATAATGGCTTATATGGCAGACAACTATAGAATCAGCAATCCAGCCATAGAAGGACTCGGAGGATCCTCCGCTACACTAATCCTTGTAGATTAGGCTGCCCTGGCTGAGATGTCAAAAATTTCAGAATCCGGTTCATTTAACTTCCTACCTATCACAGAACCTCTTCTGGAGAACCTGCTACTTCTGGAAGCTAATATTCTAACAGAAATAAGTCCTGTAGAGGAAAATGTAGAGGGTGTTGAGGATAGTTCCAACATGCCTGGGGGAGTTATTGTAAGTCCTGAAAAGGCATTTGAATGGGTGACAGAGGACATTTCCTGTCATCCGGGGGTTGAGGTGGGAAGAAGTGAAGAAAAAGAAGCCTCAAGCATTCAAATTTCATCACCATTTAATAAGGTACCCCTTGACATTGCTCCTTTAAATGTTTGTGCTGATCTCAATGCTAATGTTACAGCAACTGTAAATGTGGACAACTTAGGCACTGCAACTCAAATAGTGTCTAAGGAACAAGCGCCCAACCCGGATGATGTCATTCCGGAGGAGGGACAGGGTCTGAGATTCAAAGAGAACACTTCTAAAGCGGACTTTAAGGGCGAGGCCAGTCTGGAGGAAAGGTCAGAGGGAGGAGATAAGAACAAGAACAGTCCCATTCAGAGGAGAGTAATAATGAAGCTAATGATGAACCCTCCAAAAGCAGCTTTAGTTCTGGAGATGACTCCTCTAACTCCTCTGAAGAATAGTTTCCTCCAAATGTTAGTCCTATGAGAGTTCCGGCTAACAATATAATAAAGGCCAAAGTTTCGGCAACTCTTCACCTGCTAAAAGAGGCTGCTCAAGAGGAGAATGAGGAAGGGTACATCAAATAGAGCCTCCTGACTATCTGTACTCATCTAAGAGGAGTTGAAAAAGAATTACTTAGACAAGCTTCTGATCAAGATGTGAAAATTGAATTAGGTGAGATCAAAATATCAGTAAAGAATATAGAAGACAAAGTCTTGGATTTCCCTACTCTATGAGCTATTGCTGCAGCTTCTCTCTCCCAAATCACACCAATTTTAAACGAGCTTAAAGAATACGCTTCCACAACTAACCGGACTACTAATCAAGCCAACACCTTGGTTTCAAATAATTGTGGAACTGTAATTGACAAGATCACATCCTCCTCCTCCGAGCTCTTAGAAGAAATTAAAGCCTATCTAGATACCAAGTTTGAAAACTTGTCAAATTCATGGCTGAGAAGGACCTCAAACCTGTCATCAATGATCTGGGAGTAGACCAGCAAGTTCACCAGGAAATGCTGGTACACTTCATTAAGAAGACTATTCCTAAAATCCAAGATCAAATACTAGACGACATGGGTGATGAAATGCAGAGCCATCTGGCCGGACTTGAAAAGATAATCACTGATTGGAGAGCTACAATTACAAAGGAAATAACTCTCTAAATAAAATCCTTGCATAACATCCGGAGAGGAATAAGTGAAGAAATCTCTCTCCTTCAAACCAGCCTAAATAAGCTCTCAATATCTGGATCCTCCTCCTCTCTTGCTAATCCGGAAAGCCAGCTCCTTCCAGTCTTCCACAACCTAGTACAAGCCATTGGAGACTCCGACTTCTTTGGTCAAAAAGGGATGATAACTCTCCTTAAGGTCCTCTTCCCTTACTATGATCCAAAGGATCAAGAGTTTATCTTGTGCATTTATCCGTTAATTAAACAATCCTATGACCAATTGAAGAAGACAATCCGGAGCTTCTATCTTACTCCTCCAATGGTTGACAAGATTATTGCTGAACGGACCAAAGGTAGTGCTAACTACACTATTTATTCAAATGCATGGCAAGCAGCTTGGGACAATAGAACTTATATGGTAGTAGACCCCAAAGCTAGAAACAAAAAGAGGGAGAAGAGTATACAAGAACCTGAATCCGGCAAGGGAAAGGAAAAGCAAGGAGGACCATCCGGAGAGAATTAGACTAGCTATAATTTTTGTAAAATCTTATAATAGCTAGATTCACTATTATATATTCCTATAAATTATAATATGAACTTCACTGATGTTAATTATTGTTAACAGCAGAAGTATATATAGTGAAAATATCTAATTCTCAAAAATTGCTTCTAAAGTACAATCTGTAATTGTACTTAAAAAACTTAGAAGCTAGAATTGAAAAATATTGGGGGAGTTAGGATGCTAGAATTATATAGGAGTAAAACCTGTAAATGTCTAAGTATCAAGAATCATACTTGGTTCATATATACTCCATTCCCTTGTACTTAGTTTTTGTTTCCATCAAATGAGGGAGATTTTTAGGAAACAATGATCCGGACCACAAATTAAACTAAACTATCTGGATTAGGTTTGAAAGAAACAAAAACTTAAATTACATAATCCTCCTAAATCCAAATGGAAACATCCGGACAAAGATCCAGCTACAAGGTTATCCATTAATGAAATTAATTACCCAAGCACATGGAATCATCTGAATAAAGCTTGGAAAGGAAACGCTCTTTAATCCCTCAGGAATAGCATCAGAAAGAACTGATTGCCCTAACTCCGAAAGCATAGAGATCCAGAGACAATGAGTCTGAAGACATCCGAAAGACTCACGCTTAAAGACAATGGGAAAAAGTTTCAAAGATAACTTTTCCCTCCACCTTTTGGTCTACATAAGTCAAAGATCCTTTCACCGTGAATAAGACAAAAATGACAGCTTGCACTTTTTAGAAAAAGGATAAAAGGACTAACACCGGACTGAAAAAGCTAACAAACGTTTTCACCTAGACCAATAAGGAGCCGCGTGGAGCTCACACCAAAAAGCTAATGGTGTAAAAGCTGGTGCACCATAAAAAGCCAAGTAAAATGATCACTGATAACTTTTCAGCATCAATCCCTAGGATTTAAATGGGTCAATTAAAGTCTAATGGATTGATCAACGGCTCCAGAAGCACCTCCTATAAACTGATCAAGGGTGAAGATTTATTACAAGCTCAACAACCCACAACAACTACATTTATGATAGAAGCCTATAAAAGGGAAGGTTCACCAATTAAGATGGTTGGCTATTTGATTCACAAAAACAAGTAACAAAGAACGAGCATGCAATCAGCTTACAAATCCCTCCAAGAATCAATCAATTCAAAATCTATTGTAAGGATTCCTAAGTGAGTTATAAAATTAAGGAAATCCAAAACCAAAACCTTTGTGAAAATAAGAGCGTAAAGATCTCCAACTTGGGTGAGTTGAGAGATTGGGATACAACTTAAAGTTGGTGCTTTGAGTGGGAACTCCCTGTAGGACTCAGCTTAGATTCGGGGTAGAAGTCTAAGTTGTATATCCTACTAAAGACTAAAGGACTCAGCTAGAAGTTGGTGCTTCTAGCGGTATATCCTACATCCGAAAGGGGCTATCATCCGGAGACAAATTATAAGGCTTGATTCCTACCAGTTGGAAAGGAATCCACTAGTGGAAAAGCTCAGAGGAAGGAAACACCGGGGACTGGAGTAGGCGGGGCTGAACCAGGATAAAATCCTTTGTGTTTGATTTCTTTAACTCTTTATTTATTGTATTATATTGTCATAACTGCATCATCCGGATCCATCATCTAGATCATAATCAAACATACTACACTAAGACTTTTTAAAGTCTGTGTATTCTACAAAAAGGGTCATTCACCCCCCTCTGACTCGATAAAGACCCTCTCAGGGACCAACAGTACGGGTGCCTCCCATTCGTACGGGTACTAGCCTCCCAGACAGAATCTAGAATCCATATTTTAAATTGATTGAAATTAATCCATCTCACCATTTGCCATGCGATCATTTTCACTAATAATCCTGTAAATCAACCCACAAAATTTAAATTATGTTTTTACAATAAAATACGTTAAATTGTTGATTTATGGTTTGCCATAAACTGTGCTAACGTCGATGGATGCAGGAGAATTTATTTTTATTTTATTTTATAACTTAGAATAAATGTATAGGTTCTCTTTGCAATTCCCCTATTTTCCCTGGTTGTAATTTTTTTCCATTTTATTGCTTGTGCTTTATTATAATATGTAAATGCATGTAACGAGTGTGAAAGAGTGTAGAAATAGGAATTCTGTTATAATTCCCCAAATGATGAAAACTAAAACGGTTTTACGCGATGAATGTAATTTTGAATCAACTAAATGAGAAATAAGTGACTCATTCAATACCCGAATCTCTGATCCAATAGGTATGAGTCTCCCGCCTAGAGGGAACCGTACCAAAACTCTTTCCCAAGTAGACAACTTGGGTGGCGACTCTATCAATTGTATCAGGATTTTGGGTCTCAATTCTTTTATCCATTAAAATTGGCTTATCATGCAAACTTTAACTAAAAATGTTTTGTCACCGTAAATCCAACCAAACCCCCAGTGGGCCCCACCTCTCTCACAAAGGCGCCAAGGGAGACCCACATGTCATCGACACCTCACAGTAGCGACTCCACTAGGGATATTAATCTTTTGACTTGTAAAATGTTGGTTTGTATTAAAAGCTTAAAAGATTAAGATGAGCACCGAAAATCATTTACTTGATTCAACCCGCTTTTTTTTCATCATTTGGGAAAATTATCACACTCTATCTTCTCATCTCCTTCTCTCTTTAGTTAAATGCACTCTTCTTCTAGAGCTAGGTTAGGGTGCCCTATTGTTTCCGCTACACTCATGAAAGTGTTATCCATGCCGCCAAGAATTGGGGACACTCTAGTGGGTGGAGCACTCATTGCTATCTCCCTCCAAAAGAGGCTTGATACGATGGGAACCTTCTACATCAACTTTTGATACGTCCCTACACCATTCTTATCAAAAGCCATAGAGTTTTACCCTCTAGGTACCCTGATTCCTGTGTGAGATTAGACTAAGGAAGAATGCCCTCAGACTCGGCGGGGAGAAATAAGGACGGATTCGATCGCTTTGCATGTGTTATGATTAACCCCACCATGCATCGTTATAATTTCTGCATGCATACCACATCCCATGCATTTACTGATCTCTTGGTTACTACATCAGTTTAAGACAAGGACCGATAATTCCATCCAACACTCATAGCAGTCACTATCATAGCTCAGCTTGGTAAGTCAGTTCATCCAGCAAACCCAACACTTTCACAGTTAGTAGTGGGACTCATTCACTCCGTTAAGAGGCTATTCTTCAGTTGCACCGTAGCAAGGACCCGAGTCAGCTACCAGATTTCATGGTTATGCTAAAGGGGATAATCCTCCCTGGTTGCATGGGTTTACCCTATGGCATGACCCACAACCAAGTGGTTCACCCTATGACTGTAGATGACATCTCACCTTAGGATACTCCTCTTTTGAAACTCTTCAAGAAGTTAAGGAAATACCAGTTGATTGATCATCTCCAACCGTATGTTCCGCCATAGCCTGAGGAAAGAGTTAGTTTCTGCATATCTCATGTCAGTTTTGATCACCCAACTATAAAATGTGAGGATCTCCTCAAAGCCATCACCACGCTAATTGACAAAAGAAAAGTCTGTGAACCTCAAAGAAGACAGGATAAGGTAGACATGATCAACTTGGGGTTAGAAGAAAGCGAAGTATGGGAGCGCATCATGGAAACCAAGAAGGCAAGAGAAGAATCGTCCATGTTTGACCTTATAGCTATTAGACAATGGAGTGGGAAACCTATCCACGAATACTTTTAGAGGTGGTTAACAATCGCGGTAGCCCTTGAAAGGAAAACTCAGGAGAAAGAATTAGCTGATCGATTCATCTTCAGTTTATCTCCCACCTCCGCAAGATAGCATTCGTGAATGCATACAAAACTATCCCTGAGAGCTATAAAGTAGCTATAGAAGTAGAGAAATGTGCCAAACAAATGGAAGATAATGACCCATCAAAGATTGAAGTGAACAAAGCCATTGATGCCCTCACCACTTCCTTACACACTATCTTATGTCTGGGGATAAGAAAAAGACACTAATTCAGGAAGCCCTAAGAAGCCTGGCCCAAGCTACAAGGGAAGCTATAGATGATGTGTTGACCGAAAAGTAGTTACAAGACCTAGATTGTGACCTGACTCACTTTTTGATGAATGACCAAGAAGGCTCTCCGCCTGTGGAGAATGACAATGCAATTATATATAATGAAAATGCTGTAGCCTTCGGGCATCCTAATAATAATGATAATGATTTTGCTTACTTGTTTGATGTTTCACCCAACGGTACCATACATTCATCTGGCCATACGCATAGCATTTTTAGCATTCATGATTCTCCATTGCATAACATTAATTTGGGTACTGAGGAAAGGCCAAAAATGGTAACCATATCTAATGATCTAACCCCTATTAAAAAAAAGAGAGATGATAAAAGTGCTTAGAAAATATGTTAACGCTTTTGCCTGGTCCTATAAAGACATGTCTGGGGTAGATCACCAAATTACGATCATTGTATCCCAATCGATCCCCGGTTTAAACTAGTCAAACAAAAGCTAAGAAGGTTACATCCTGAATGGGCCGATCAGATCAAAGCCAAAGTTGCTATGTTACTGGAAGCCAAGTTCATTGAAGTAATTGAATACCCAATATGTTTAGAAAATGTTATCCCGGTCCTAAGAAAGATGGGAAGTCAGAATGTGTGTCGACTTTTGCGATTTAAACAAGGTGTCCCCTAAGGATGACTTTCTATTACCACACATCGATGTATTGGTGGATAGCACCGCTAGGGCCGCAGTGTACTCATTTTTATAGGGATTCTCTGGGTACAATCAGATCTTGATGGACATCATTGACAAGGTAAAGATAGCCTTCATCACAGAATGGGGGGTGTACTATTACAAAGTAATGCCCTTTGGGCTTAAGAATGCAGGGGCAACTTATCAGAGCATAGTAATAACTTTACTACATAACATGATTCACAAGGAGGTTGATGTCTAAGTAGATGACATGCTAGTAAAATCCAATACAAGGGAAGAACACCCTGAGATCTTGGAGAGGTTCTTGACTAGAATTGAGAAGCTGCACCTGAATCCAAAGAAGTGTGTGTTTGAGGTTACATCGGGTAAACTCTTGGGGCACATTGTCAGTTAGAGGGGAATTGAAGTCAACCCTGATAAGGTTAGAGCTATTCAAGAAATGCCTATTCCTAAAACCGAAAGGGAGGTCAGGTCATTCCTTGGATCGCTTCAGTATGTGAGTCATTTTATTGCCAAGCTAACAACCGTGTGTGAACCAATCTTTAAGTTGTTGAGAAGGAAGCAACCGATAGAGTAGGATGAGAAATGCAAAATAGAGTTCGAAAAGATAAAGTCTTATCTTGTGAACCCCCCAGTTTTGAAGCCTCCGATGCCCGGCAAGCCGCTAATTCTCTACCTGGCCATAGAAGAGTCATTTATAGGGGCAATGTCAGTGCAAGAACAAGAGGATGAGAGCGAGCATGCTATCTAATATTTAAGCAAAAAGTTGCTAGAATATGAGATGAAATACATGGTAGTAGAAAAGACCTACACAATGATGGTATGGTTAACTAAGAAGTTGAGGCATTACTTCCAGTCCTACAAAATTCAAGCGGTTGCAAAGGTTGATCCAATAAAGTACCTTTTCCAATCCCCCACATTGGTAGGGAAACTTTCTCACTGGCTCTTATTACTGTCTGAGTTTGATATCGGATATATCATGAAAAAAGTCATTAAGGGAAGGGTAGTGGCTGAGTTTTTGGCCAGTCAACCTATAGAGTCTGATTATGTTGAGAATCTGGATTTTCTTGATGAACAGTTAGCAGAAGTGAAAGCTGAGAAGCTGAATGGACCATGTATTTCGATGGAGCTATAAATCGGAAGGGTGCCGGTCTTGGGGTAATCATCATCACACCACAAGGTAAGGTCATTCCACTAAGCAAGCGATTGGAGTTCCCGACCACTAATAATGGGGCCGATTATGAAGCCTGCCTCTTTGGTCTTGATACTCTTTTATAAATAGGGAAAGGAAGTCTGAGTAATGGGGGATTCCACGTTAGTAATAAAACACGTCATAGGAGAGTGAGAGATTAGGGAAGAGTCACTCCGACTGTATGTGGATGCAGTCTGGGATCTGTCAGCCCAGTTCAACCAATGCTTATTCCAATATATACTAAAGGATGAGAATCAGATGGCAAACTCCTTGGCCACCCTAGCCTCTATGTGGAGGGGAGAAGAAGCTCAACCCATCCGCCCACTTATAGTTGAAACGACTTATTCCCCATTTCATGAAAGGGTTTAGGTTATGGTTATGGAGGAGCAAAAAGTCTGTTAGTACGACGATATTAAGAGGATCCTGAAAGGAGGAAAGTGCCCCGAAGGGTCATCAGGGTCAGATTGCTTAACTCTTCAAAGATTAGTAACTCAGTTCAGACTAGTTGGTAAAGATCTCTTCAAAAGGTCAGTTGAGGGCTTATTGTTGAGGTGCTTGATAGAAAAAGAAGCAGAAAGGGTAGTGACTCAGGTATATATAGGGGGTTGTGGTTCGCATATGAACGGGATGGCTCTAGCCAAAAAAGTTCAGAGAATGGGGTACTACTGGACCACAATGAATGCAGATTGCGTAAACAAGGTAAGAAAATGTCGTGAATGTCAAATTCATGGGGATATACAACATCTCCCTTGATCCGCACATTTGTCCACTCCTTCGGCTTTTTCGGCGTAGGGGATAAATATAATTGGTGAAATTTGGCCGTCATCAACCAATGGCTATCGATTCATCATAGTCGCAGTTGATTATTTTTCAAAATGGGTAGAGGCCAAATCTTACACCAACATTACTGTCAAGAAAATGGCTAAGTTCATAGAGAGGCATATTTTTGCAAGATATAGAGTACCACACCATGTAGTTTCTGACAACAGCATTTAATTCCAAGGGGCCACAACTGAATTGTTTGAAAAATTCAACATTAAGCGTCACAGATCTTCTCCCTATAGACCACAAGCTAACGGGATAGTTAAGGCTGCCAATAAGTCAATCAAGAAGATTTTGTCCAAAATGGTAGCAACTTATAGAGATTGGGCTGATAAACTTCCCTTTGCAGTTTTGGGGTATAGAACCATTATAAGGACTTCTCTCGATCAAACACCTTTCTCCTTGGTATATGGAATGGAAGCCGTGTTGCTGGTTGAAACAAAAGTAAGATCTCTAAGAGTGGCACTAGAATCACAGTTAAAGGAATAATATTAGGCAAAAGCCAGGTATGAATAGTTGAATTCGATAGATGAAAGGTGACTCAAGGCATCGACCATCTTCAGATGTACCAGCAAGACACTCGGGCTTATAATAACAGAGTCAGATACTCGAAATAACCTCTCAAAGAGGGTGATATGGTTCTCAAGCAGCTACGCCAGACTAACACCAATGTTAGGGGTAAGTTCAAACTTAACTGGGAAGGACCATTCATAGTGAAGAAAGTCCTTGGTAAAGGGGGAATTAAGCTTATGGATATGGATGGAAATGAGTTTGTAAATCAAGATAGGCTTAAGCGTTATCATGTATAGGTCAAAAGAATTAAATCATAAAAAAGCAGCATAAAGAATAAAATAAAGAATAAAACGCCCGACAAGTGGTCATTTACAGCTTGGGCAAAAATTAGGGTGCAGCCCGCTGATCGGTATTCCAAAACTGGTTAGGAAAAAGTTAGGGAACTCAAAATAATGCCCACTAGGCTCAAAACCCGAAAAGGGCGGCTTAGGAAAAAGTTAGGTCATCGAGAGAAAAATGTCAGTTGCTTTCTAGAAAATCTGTAAAAGACCAGTAGGCAGTAGGTGTTCAGCATTGGAAATTGTTATCATTGCCTATATACCCAAATTAATCTCATCAATGAACATGTTATTAATTTGCTAAGAATCTTGGTCTTATGAATGCATGCATGTCTTTAGGTGAAATAATCGCTGGTATGCGAACAACAATTTTTCTCTATGTGTTATGCATCATGATATTCATCTTTACCACACGTTTGTAATTTTCAGAAAAAGCCTGCTGGATTGAAAACCCAAAAGGGCGGTCCAGGCAAAAGTTAAGGTAAAAAGAGAAAGTTTGCTGGGTTGAGCCGTCAAGGACAACTCAGGCAAAAATTAAGAAAGCCTGGGGATTGAAAACCTAAAAGGGCGGTCCCGGAAAAATTAAGGCAAAAGCTTGCTAGGTTGAAAACCCGAAAGGGCGGTCTAGGCAAAAGTTAAAGCTAAAAAGAAAAAGGTCCGCTGAGCTAAGCCGTCAAGAACAACCCAGGCAAAAATTAGGATGAAAAGAAAAAAAAACAAAATGTTCGATAGGTCATCTCACATCAAATGGCCTATGCAAAAGTTAGAACTTAATTCAGTCCCCTTGCTACAAAATCACCGGATACGAGTTCACAAGGCAACAATGCACAATAATCTCAGTTCTAGAAAAATCCATATGCACAGAAAGGAATATCAAAAGTACCAGTCCAGAAGTTGACAATCAAAATAAGCCATGCAGGGCCCAAAAGTATCAAACGGTCTAGAAAGCAATCAAAATCTAAGCTACCAGGGGATCCTATCCCTGGTGACCCTCCTGAGTCTGGCCCTGAGTATCCCCCAGCAGATCATCCACGTCAATGGTTATATGGTCCTCAGCATCATCAACACCGATAGTCGGCAGGATGGGGTCCCTAATCTCTGAAGTCCCTATAGCAGCCCTAGCAGCATCAGTCTCCTTAGCACTCTGACTTGTGCCCTTCTAGGTCACTCGATATGCAGAAAGATCATCCTTAAACTCGACATCGAATGGCTCAGGGGTCTGCCTACTCTTAGTCATACGAGCTAGCTATGCCTATAGCACCTCGATCTCTCTCCTAGCTCTCTCCAGGTCTGCCTCTAGCACGGGGAATCCGATCCAACTTCGTAGTGGCCGGTCGTAGCTGATCCTTGAGGAAACTAGCTCGTTCCTCAGCAACCTCTATATCCCGAGCAAATCTATCCCGCTCCATAGCCAGTAGGGTCTGCATGAAAATTAGAGAATCAGTACACATGTATAAATATCATAGCATGAATGCATAGTTTATTATATTTTATAGGTAAATAGGAAAGTCACTGCAGCTAAGGCATCCTGTGCCATCATCAGATCCCTAGTTGTGAGGCACCTTCACGCAATCCTCTCTGCCTCGGCTACAGACACCTATGGAAACCCATTCAGTCGGTTCAGAATGCATATCATAATAAAGGTACAAGCTAAGAGTTTGGTATAGGAACTCACATGGGTCGCACTAGGGGAACAAAGCAGATGGTGTGGACCGAGTTCTCCAACCCCAGCACAGCACGCTTCCCTGAATGATCAAGGAGGTGGAAGGAAGAATCTAGGTTAGTCTGGAGGATGCCGTCCCTAAAGCCTCTAACAGTCTTTGCCTGCTTCCCTAGAGGATCCAGGTCAGTCGGTGCCGTAGGGTCATTGGCGGTAGTAGTAGTAGCTCGCTTTCGCTTATAAGTAAAAGACTAGAGATGAAAATTATAGATTGTCAGACCAGCGGTTTATACGAGTGATAATAAAGGAGCAAGCTGAGTCAAAAGACATACCTGAGTGGAAGAACCTGCAGGCCTAGAAATGCCCTCTGTCTATTGAGCTAGGAAAGGGCCTCCGCAGTTGTCTCCAGCTCCATCATTGCCACCCTTGTCATCATCATCATCGTCGTCATCCCCATAGTGAAACTTGAGGGGAGTATCTCCTACATGGACCCTCGGGCATGGCTGAAATAGTGAGGAAAGGGTGAAGAAAGTATAAGATCCCTTAACGGAAAGTACTCGGGCCGCCTCACCCAGTAGATGCAGCCCCTAGTCAGTATCCAGCATCAGATGTGGCCAGAAGACACCCACAAGGATAGGCGGAGGAATAAGCCTCTCCACCATAGAGCTCGTCTGCCAGTCATGAACCCGTTCACCTAGGTACCACTCAAAGGAAAGTGGTGACTCCAGAATAAATCGACGATCATCCACCCCTTGCCGCATAACCTCAATCTCGTCATGGATGGCCATGGGCACCTAAGGGTCGCGAATAATCTGCATATAATTAGAATACACTATAAGAACCCTAGCTTCATAAATATAGTTTATCACTGACAATTTGTTAAATTGAAAATGCAAGTTCAGATTTAAAGATATACTCGATGAGAACACAACTAGAGGATATACGCCTGATACTCTGCTGTAGTCCCGGGACTGTTACTGCCAGGGGCCCATCCACTTAGATATAATATGATATGTCTCAGGCCGATCGTCCAAGCCTGGCCTAGGGATAAATCGGTGCTCGAATGCCCACATTTGTAAAAGAACCAAAAGTCAATCACAGGATGGTTTAAATATATGGATAAAAGTATAAGGGAAGTTCAGTGTTTACCAGAAGGAGTAGGTGACTAATCTTCAGCTCAGCTTGCTGACCTCAAACCCCGATGTCCAGTCCGTAGTATAGTTGAGCAAGAATGGCCTGGCACTAATTCTTGCCATGCACACTAGCAAGATCCTCCATGGTAGAAAGCAAACCATAGTTGAGGTTGCTAGAGTATACAGGAAAGAAGACGGTCGATAGAAGACTCAAAAGGAACTGGCATATTGATCCCTCTTGTCAGCAGCAGTCGGCCTCGGCTGTACCTGCCAGTAAGTGTGCAGCTCCCCATACTTAAGCCCCCTCCAGGATAAAGCCCAAGGAGTCTCTTTACATAGTCCTTCACCTCGACCTGTGAATGCCAATGGTCATCATACACGATGAAGTGAATGATGTCTCCTCTCCAAGCTAATCCAGTCAATGCGCACATGTCAGATAGGATGACGGTCACCTCCCTAATGGTAAAATAAAAGGTATGGGTAGTCTCTGACCACCGCTCAGCTAGTGCAGCAATGGCATTAGGAGCCAAAGTCTTCGACCCCTCGGGAATGGCTCGCACAATGTCAGAGAAGCCTAGACCGTCGATCTGGGCAATTAGCTTAGTATCCCCATCAGCACGAATCTCCTCATACCTCTTCCGGCAGAAACTCAAAGCCCAAATAGTCATAAAAGGGAACTACGAAAATCAAACAGCAATACATCAGAGTTAGAATGCAGTGGTTAAGTCAGAATTAGAAAAGAAAGGTACAATTTTTGCAGTCTTGTGCATTCTGCCTTAGGCAGGGGAACCCGCACAGATTAGCCTTACCCGTACGGGTACCCTACTCACACTCGTATGAGAAATAGGGCCCTTACCGTTACGGGTACCCTACTCACACTCGTATGAGAAATAGGGCCCGTACGGGTCCCCCTCACTGGTACAGGTCCCTGTAAATAGTTTCATTAGGAGAAAAATTCCCAAATAGCCATTTTTCACCAAAACTCAACCAAACCTCAGTAAAACCTATCCTAAAAGCTCCCTAGGCTAAAGGTACATGCAGTAGGCTCTATTTTGACACATAAAACATCCTAAAAGCATGCCAAATCAAAGAAATTCCAATTTGGGAAAAATTGAAAATGGTGAATTGGATCGACTTACTTGGAGTTCAGAGGGATGTGACTCGGGAAAAGGAACCAGAGGGACCTCAGAAGAAGGGTTAAAACCCAGAAAATATTCTGTCTCTCGGAAATCATAACCAACGGCCACTGGACATCATTGGAATTCTAAATCACCTATCTGGGGCAGTTCCTAGCGTTTTAGACCAAAACAGCCAGCATCAGGAATCTTCTTATACATCTTTAGGTTGATTCAAATGGAAAATTGCCGAAATTGGAGAGAATTAGAATTTTTGGTGAATAGAGGGAATAGGGACTGTTTGTATTTTTAAAACTGCCCCCGAAGCACCTGTACCGATGTCACATACCCGTACAGGTTCCATGTCCTTAAAAATTCACTTGTACAGCTACGGCCTACTCGTACAGGTCTCCTCTTGCCATCGAGGGGCAAATTTTAAACTGGTGTTTCATAAAAGCGAAGAAAGCTTCACAATACCAGTTCTAGCAAAAGGGACTCTATCCAAGGGGCATCCCCCCACTTCCTAATAACGGGAAAATATCCAGGGGCATCCCCCCACTTCCTAATAATGGGATCAAATCTAGGGGCATCCCCCCACTTCCTAATAACGGGGATCAAATCCATGGGCATCCCCCACTTCTCAATAACGGGATTAATCCAGGGGCATCCCCCCCCACTTCCCAATAACGGGATCAAATCCAGGGGCATCCCCCCTTCCCAATAACGGGATCAAATCCCGGGGCATCCCCCCACTTCCCAATAATGGGAATAAATCCATGGGCATCCCTCCACTTCCCAATAATGGGATCAAATCCAGGGCATCCCCCTATTTCCTAATAACGGGATCCAATCCAGAGGCATCCCTCTACTTCCCAACAATAGGATCATAATCTAGGGGCATCCCCCTACTTCTTAGTAATAGGATCAAAACCAGGGGAATCCCCCTACTTCCTAAATCAAGGGGCATCCCCCCTACTTCCTAATAACGGGATCAAATACAGGGGCATCCCCCAACTTCCCAATAACGGGATCAAATCCAGGGGCATCCCCCCACTTCTTAATAATGGGATCAAATCCAAGGGCATCCCCCTACCTCCCAATAGTGGGATCAAATCCAGGGGCATCCCCCCACCTCCCAGTAGCAAGATCATATCTAGAGGCATCCCCTCATTATGCTAGGAGTATCCACCAACCAACCTAAGGGCACTCACCCTAGGGGTATTCCCCAGCAGTAAAATAAGCGGTGAACGGGCCAACCTGGCATTTCCCACACATGATTTTTGATCCATACCTCTTTATTCTTAATTAAAGGGGCAAAAATATTTTTGTTTCCATAAAAGTCAATTAAGAATAAAAAGGCATCTGCTCAGACAACAACTGATTCGGTGTTTGATCATTATTCTTTTTCCAGGTCATTCAAAATTCCCCAGCAGGAGAGTTATCCACCTTAAGAAAGGGATACACACTTTTATTAAGCAGAGTCATTAGGGATATCCATAGTGACAAAAGGAAAGTAATCCACCTCAAGAAAAGGATACACATACGTTCCCCAATAGAGTTGCGAGGGGTATGCATCAGTAAGGAAAGAAGTTCACCTTAAAGGAACTAGCCCATGTCATCATCTTAGGTATGATTTCTAAACCCCCGCTCATATCGTGAGATCATGCAGATCCATATCTGCAATGATCCCATGAGGGACAGTCTGTGAGCACTGGATTTTAATGATCCTTCTCACGAAACTATAATGAAAGTTATATGATGCAATATCTTTCAGGTGTTGTCCATCCAAGGTGTTCCTACTACTATAGAGTTGAGTTTGGCCATAGCACAGTGACCTAGATGGACCTTAGGTCCCCGTACGAGTGCTGCATAGTGGTACAGATCCACCTGCAGGCCCGTATGGGTGACTACCTGTCGTACACCTAAGGAGGACCCGTACGGGTCCCCTTGTATCGGTATGGGAAGGGCCCCACCCCATATAGGTACGGTTGTTTCCTATTCAAGCTTTTTCAAAAGTAGTCTCTTACCATTTTCGAAAAAAGGCAGGTCTTAAAAGTGATTTATATCATTCAGACCTCCTTTCCCCTATAAAAAGGGGTCTTCACATTTTTACACCTTTCCCCTATAAAAAGGGGTCTTCACATTTTTACACAACACTCATTTTTTATATGAAAATTATACTAAAACTCTAGCAATTTCTATAGGTATAGAAAAGGGATAGTGGGGGTATAGGAGGTATAAAATAGGGAGAAAACCCTTCTTTTGAGGTTTTGTCCACATTTTATTCATTCCTAACTTCGTTCATTACAATTTAGGGGAGATTCTCTCCACATAAATACTCACCTAAATAGTCCTATTCCATATACTTTGGCTAGGCTCTCTCAACAGTAAAGGGATCACCTTAAAGTGGATTCACGTTGAAAAGGTAATGCTCCTGAGTTTCAAAGAGACTCACATCTCAATTATTTCGTTATAATTATTATTCACTGCTTCCATTATATCTGTTGCTTTCATTTCCCGTCTCGGGTTTGGTCCTCACCCGTGTGAGCCTTGTTAGCACTATATATCCACAAGGATATCATACAGAAGGAAATCCTCTTTTTTGTTATTTTACCTTTTTTGCCACCAATCCACTGATCTATAATCTGTAACTTAACTGAACCAAGTTTCTGCCTGGGACCAGACAGGACTCGTACGGGTACACCACACCCATACCGATCCTCCCTGGTACCCATACGGGTGCCCCCCATCCTTATGGGTACTGGCCTCCTAGGCAAAATCCTGAATCCATATTTTAAATCGGTTCAAATCAATCCAACTCACCATTTGCCATGCGATCATTTTCACCAATAATCCAGTAAATCAACCCACGAAATTTAAATTGTGTTTTTACAACAAAATACGTTAAATTGTTGATTTGTGGTGTGCCATAAACTATGCTAAAGCCTGTGGATGCATGGGAATTTATTTTCATTTTGTTTTATAACTTAGAATAAATGTATAGGTTCTCTTTGCAATTCCCCCATTTTCCCCGGCTGTAATTTTTCCCCCATTTATTGCTTGTGCTTTACTGTAATATGTTAATGCATGTAACGAGTGTGAAAGAGTGTAGAAATAGAATTTCTATGATAATTCCCTAAATGATGAAAACTAAAACGGTTTTACGCAATGAATGTAATTCTGAATCAACTAAATGAGAAATAAGTGACTCATCTGATACCCGAATCTCTGATCCAATAGGTATTAGTCTCCCGCCTAGAGGGAACTGTACCAAAACTCTTTCCTAAGTAGACAACTTAGGTGGCAACTCTATCAATTATATCGGGATTTAGGTCTTGATTCTTTTATTCATTAAAATTAGCTTATTAAGCAAACTTTAACTAAAAATGTTTTGTCATGCCTAAATCTAACCAAACCCCCAGTGGGCTCCGCCTCTCTCAGAAATGCGCCAAGGAAGACCCATATGTCATCGACACCTCATAGCAGTGAAGGCTAACTTAAAAGCCAATCAACTCACAAAGGAGGGACCCGGAGGCTCTTTCGGTAACACAACTCACAACAGTCCATCTGTCATCATCACAACTAAAGAGCTAGTACTTCTCAAGGAAAGTGATTTATTCGGAGGTAGATATCTATGTATTCAAGGCACTAAATGCACCACTTCCTGAAAATTTGTTGAATATAGAAATAATTGAGATAACTGAAGTGGAAAGTCCTGCAAAGGCAACTGAAGGGAATGTTGAGGAAAATACCAACATTCCGGAGCAAACAAAAGAGGAAAACATTGAAGAGGAGATAGAAATAGATGAAGCAGAGCATATAGAACCATAGAACATAGAGGTAATCCTTATCTTTAAATCTATAATTATTGCTGCTGATATGGCTGGTGATGCCACTAAAATCCAGGACAACTTAGATGCAAATCTTCAAAATACATCTAAGGTAGATGAATTTAGCCAGGAGCAAAATGCTCCGGAGGAGGGAGACGGTCTAAGACCTACTGAGCACGCTTCTAAAGTGGACTCAAAGGGTGAGGCCACTCTGAAAGAAAGGTTAGAAGCTGAGCAAGAAGACCATGAGGATGATAAGGAAGAGGAATCCTCCGAATCAGAAGGCAAATTTGGAAGTAGCTCTGGATTCGGAGAAGAATCCACTCTAGAGAGACTATTGAAAAATCCAACCATAAAACCAAAGCCCACCAGAGCTGAGAAAATTCACATGACCATAAGTTTGTTTGAGCAAGCCAATATTGAAGGGCACAAAGAAGATGAGATCAGACGAACGCTCTAGGGTATATGTGCACAATTGAAGTCCGTGGAGAATCACATAACTGAAAAATCGATGACTTCGAACCTTAATGAAGAATTGGGAGAGATAAGTCTATAATCAAGAATATTAAACAAAAAGTGGACTTATTCCCTTCATCAGAACTCATAGCAGAGACTTCCCTTTCCAAAATTACTTTGGTATTGAATCAGTTATCTTCCAACATTGCAGGAGCAAATCGCTCCACAACTCAAGCCATTATTGGAGCTGACAACAATTGTGAAATGATTATGGGTCAAATAACCTCCTCCTCAACTGATTTAAAAGCAGAGCTAAAAGACAATATTGATCGCAAGTTTGAAATCTTGGAAAAATTCATTCCCTCTTCCATCTCAGAGTCCTTAAAAGATGTTACATCCGGACTCACAATGCTCAATGAAGAACATCAGGCAGCCCAGTAAATGCTCCATCACTTTCAGGATAAAGACCTCCAAAATCTCCTAGCAAAACATATGGAATATGTGAGCCAAGATTTTCAATGCCATCTCTCTGGCAAAGAAATGCTTATCAACACTACAAAGAATCATTTTAACAAAGACCTGAACAATCTCAATACCAATGTTTATAATGTCTGAAGGGATATCATCCAGGAGATTGAAAAACTCCAAACTGGTATGGCTCTATTATCACTCACTCCTTCCTCATCTGGATCCTCCTCTATGATTCCGGAAAGCCTTCTCCTCCCAATCCTTCAAGACCTTATCCAGCAAATCGGGGATACAAGATTCTTTAGGTACAAGTGCAATCTAACACTTCTCAAGGAAATGTTTCTATTTTTTGAAGAATAAGATAGGCAACATGTTTTAAAAATGATTCCTAATCTTGTCAAGTCCTACAAACAGCTTCGGAACCTAATCAAACCAGTCCAACTCCTTCCTGCCACTGTAGACACGGTTATTAAGAAGCGTCATGAAGGAAATGTTGATTATTCTGTGTATTCTAGAGCATGGCAGAAGAGTTGGGATCAAAGGACTTATATGGTAATAGAACTACAATTCGATGCAAACAAAAAGGGGGAGAAGAGCTCAAGCAAAGAAGGTGAGGCTATGGATGAGGATATGGAAGAGTAGTACAGTTTGTAGTATAGCTATTTACTCTTTATCTGTAAAATCTAGCTATGTAAATTTTCTTTCACTTATATACTTTTGTATCTTATAATCCGAAACTTCATTGATGTTAACTATTATTAACAGTAGAAGTATATATAGTGAAAAAGACTTGTACAAAAAATTACTTCTAAGTACAATAAATAATTGTACTTCAAAAACTTAGAAGCTAGAATTCACAACTATTGGGGGAGTTAGGATGCTAGAATTATGGGGGAATAAAACTGTAAATGTTGAAGTATCAAGAATCATACTTATTTCATAAAACCCCTTTTGCTGATACATAAATGTACTTAGGTTTTTGTTTCCATCAAATGGGGGAGATTGTTAGAAACAATGATTCGGATGAACTAATACAAGAACATATCCGGATCAGGTTTGATAAAAACAAAAACATAATCCCCTAAGTCCAAAAAGAGAACAAAAACTTAAGAGTCCAAGTCAAGTCATTCAGACAAATACTGAAGATTCCAAACACCTAAGTACACAAGAAAAGCATCTGGTTAAAGTTTGGAAAGGAAAAAAACTTTTAACCTCTCAAAAGTACCATCTGGAAGAGAAGACTGATTGAAGAATCATTCTAATATATTAAGTCTAAAGACATCCGGAAGACTCAATTATCAAGATAAAGGGAAAAGTTCAAATTCTCCTTTTCCCTCCACATTTGGTCTGAAGTCAAAGATCCTTTTGCCTTGAAGATTATAAAAGAGATAGCTAGCATGCATTCTAAAAAAGGTCAAAAGGACTAACACAGGAAAGAGAAAAAGGCAACAACCTTTTCAACATAGACCAATGGAAATGGCGCGTGGAGCTCACACTAAAAAACAAACAATATAAAAGGTGGTGATTCACTAAAATACAAACAAAATGATCATTGAAAACTTTTTAGACTCAATCCTAAAAATTCAAACGGGACATTTAATCAGTCTAATGGATTGATCAATGCCTCTAGAAGTGCCACATCATACCTGATCAATGGTGAAGATTCAAATATACCTGAACGGTACACAACGGCTATATTAGTGATCAAAGCCTATAAAAGGAGATCTTCACACATTGAGAAGGTGCTGGTTGATTTCATAAGAAGCTATTAAAATGAGAATTCAAGCAAATTCAATTAGTGAACAAAATCTCTCCAAGAACTAGAAACATCAAAATCTATTTTGTAAGAAATTTCAAGTGAGTTATAAAATTGAGGAATTCAAAAACCAATCCTTTGAAAAATCAGTTGTACGATCTCATACTTGGGTGAGTATTGAGATTGGGATCTAACTTAGAGATGGTGCTCCAAGTGGTATCTTCTTATAGTATTGAACTTATGTTTGGGTAGAATCTAAGTGGTATATCCTACTAAAGAAAAACGACTTAGCTAGGAGTTGGTGCTTCTAGTGGTAGATCCTACATTCAAAAGAGGGGTCACCATCCGGAGACAATTGTAAGGCTTAATTCTTGCTAGTTGTAAAGGAATCACACTAGTGGACAAAGCTCGGAGTAAGGAAACTCCGGGGATTATAGTAGGCGGGGCCGAACCAGGATAAAATCATAGTTTTTCATCTTATTTAATCCTTTACTTTTTTGATTTTTATTTTATATTTTCATCATCTGGATCCATTACATTCGGAACATATCAATCACGCTACACAAAACTTTTTAAAGTCTATAAAATCCGTAATTAGGGTCATTCACCCCCCTCTAACCTTATATACACCCTCCCACGAACCAACAAGCTCAATCGGCCAAAGATAATGTGGAGGCTTTCCATCCTGCGAGCTTGGATTGGACTTTATTGATCACTTCAGTAAAGGTGTTTTTGGTCATTCGGGATTGAAGGACCGGCACTCCCAAGTATTTACCAAAGCAGGATATCAAAGGAATATAACATCATTGACTATATGCTCTTGTTAAGGTTGGATTTACGTTCCTTGAAACACATATGCGTGACTTAGACATATATACTAGTTGCCCAGAATTATCATAAAAAGAGGACAACACTCTTCCATGATATCAAGTTGAGCCACTGAAGCTTTACCAAATAGTAGTAAATCATCGGCGAAGAAGAGGTGAGTAATAGGCGAGTTGTTTCTAGTACATTTAATACCCTTCTAAAGACTTGCACCGACTTTGCTCTGAATAATGTGTCCGAGGTATTCCATACACAACACAAATAAGTATGGGGATATTGGATCCCCTTGCCTGATCCCATGGGAGGGGTAGATTTTTTCTGTTATGCTACCATTAAACATGATCCGCATTGAGGTGATAGAAATACATTTATACACTAAATCCACCCATTCTTGAGGCATCCCACTGGCACTAAGAGTATCAATAATAAAGTCCCATCTGAGTATATCATATGCTTTCTCCAAATCGATCTTGATAGCCATAAACCCTTTTTTGCCTTTTCTAACCAGCATTGAATGGATGACTTCTTGAGCAATAATAATGTTATTACTAATTTATCTCCCTAGTACAAAGCTACTCTGATTAGGATCAACAAGAAAGTGTAATATTGATTTAATCCAATTAGAGAGGATTTTGGTAACAGCCTTGTACACAACTGTACACAGGCTAATAGGCTACACTAGTTAATAGCCTCCAGTTGTGCTACCTTGGGGAGGAGAACAAGCAGGGTTTCATTAATTAGTGTTAAATTAGTCTTCCCTGTAAATGTTGCCAGCACAAAATCAATCACCCCTGATTTCACCATTTTCCAATGTCTTTGGAAGAAACCTGTTGGAAGACCATCAACACTGGGTGCCTTCGAGGATCTAATATCAAAAATTGCATTCCTCACATCTATGTTGGTGAATAGTTTGAAAGCATTCATCATTAGCTCTGAATCAACATAAGGGAAATTAGCACCTATTTGGACAACCCTCGTAGGTAAAGCCTTTACCGAGAATAACTTCTCATATAATTGGATAACCACCTTTTTAAGGATGTCTTGGTCCTCAATCTAGATTCCTTCCTCAGATTTCAGCTTGTCTATTCGGTTTCTTCTTCTGTGGGTCACTGTAGATACATGGAAAAAATTAGTACTATTATCCTGTCATGTTAGCCACTTCTTTCGAGATTTTTGATACCATAGTAGTTCCTCTTGCTATAGGTGTAAGCACGGGCTTTTTGGTGTCCCGCAAAATGATGATGACATTTTGCTCTAACCTTTTATGGACCAGTTATAATATTCTTGTAGGGTTGAATCATGTTTGGAAAGCTCCTTTTGACGAGTTTGGACCTTTGACCGTCATTAAAAATCATTAAAATTGAATTTAAAAATGAGCATTTATCTTTCTCTCGTGTAGTATTTTGTTTTGCTGTTTTTGAAAAGTTCGAACATTTTGAGCAAGTCTCGTTATTTTTCTTATATTCTAGCTGTTTGAGGTTTCCAAAATGTTAAGAATCGCTTAAATGGGATAACCGTGGTGAACATTATGAATTTTCGAAGTCACCCTTTTTTCTTTTGGTTAAAAAATTTATGTTTTTCCCATACCCGGTCCAGATTTAGGCGATGGTCGCTGGAATCCAGCCGCCGGTGATTGCGTCGGCTGCCACCTGCCGATGGCTGTCACCGGCAGGGCTGGCCGCATTGCTGACGTGGCCCAAATCTGGCCGCGTCAGTGATACGGTCTACCGCGTCACTGATTGCTTTGTGGATTAACAGTTCGCATTTCTGGTCTTTATCTGCCAAAAATTTTTGAATTTTTTTCCGATTTTCTCCATAAAATTCATGATTTTAAGGGACCAAATGAATCATTTTCAAGGATTCAAGTCTATATAAACCCCCAAAATCATCATATTCAAGACTTTTGCCATTTTGAACATTTAAATCACCATTTTTAGGGTTCTTAGTTTCTAGAGAGAGAAAACCTTTTAAGGTAGTGAAATTCAAATTATTTTGGGTTTCTAAACATTATTAGGCTCGATCTTTTAGTTTTAAACAACTAAAAATAGATTTAAACTCAAGATAAAATCAATTTTAACTAGGAGTTAGAGACTTTTCTCAAAAATCACTAAATCCCTTGCTTTTTCTGCCACTAAATTCGTCACTATTCGTCGGTGCTCGTCATAAAATCGTCAAAAGAGCTTGCCAAAGGTTGATTCGAGTCTCGAGGGTGGATTCACAGCCTAAAGGTAATTTCTGAGTTCCAATCTATTTTCTTAAGTTATTCCTTGCTTGTTGCTGCGTTTTTGCTTGGTTTTTGGGACATTTGGCCTTTATTTTCGGCCTTTTTTATGATTTTCCGGCAAGATTCTGGCTAGCCACTCTGGAGACTGGTAGGCCAACTGAATGACATGGTAGATCGACATAGTGAGTCGACTAATCGCATCATTCAATTGACCTACTTGTTGCTCAAGCGGCCAACCACCTTTTCGCCGGTATATTTGGGTTTCTTCCCCACGGCTCAAAAAATCAAAGTTATCTCAATGTTTTAAGTCTAAATCTACTGAAATAATGTGGGGAACGATTTAAAACATCAATAATCTTGAGTTTTCGGACGCAAAAATGCTGATTCTCGCATGTTTAGTCATTTTTTCGGTTGACCACTTCAGTGGGCAGTAGACCAATTGAGTGACGCCTAGGCCGACTCACTGAGTCGGCCAACCATGTCATTCAAGCAGCCTACCACCTCACTGAATAAGCCTACTAGCAAAAAATGCCCAAATGGTCCATGTTTGTTTTATTTTATATTTTTTTCCCAGTTTTATCGTTTTCTTGCTTTTTTAACCCCGATTTTCAACCGAAATTTTTTTGAAAAATCTCATAGAATCTGTAATATCATAATACATTTTTTAATATATTTTTAATGATTTATTAATTATTTAATTGGTTAAATCTTAATTTAAATGGCTTCAAAATGGATTTTTTCACCAAATAAATCCTTAATAAATCTTTTTACCATAATATAAAATCCCAAAAATATTCTGTAATTACCTTTATTAATTTTAGATTGTTTAGCTTATTTATTTAATTATTAGGTTGTTTAGATAATAAATAAATGCCTAAAAAGGTGTGTTTTTAGCCATGGAAAATCCTAAAAATGCGTTTTCTTTCTTATTTGATTTATTTATTATTTATGCATTATTTGTTATTTTCTTATGTGCGATTTATTACTTTTTGGAGCTGTTTCGGGGTTGGTAAGCCTGGTTGAGACCTGATCTCGGTCTTTTTATTTATCTGTTTTATTTTCTCGCACTAGAAAAATGTATAGGTATTTGTAAAGCCATGTAATAATTTATTTATCTGCTTTATTTACTACTTTCTGCATGCCGCATTGTGTGATGTGTGGATACTATAACCAAAAACTCTAATTAGGAGGATTTAAATCGCATAAGAACTAAAGTTGCATTTATTAAAATGTAAATGGTTTGATTTAATAAATGAAAAATAAGCAACATCATCCGAACTCGGAACCTCTATTTTAAGGTACCTTCTAACCACCTGGTGGGAATATCGTACCCAAATTCCCGATAGAGCATTCCAGGTCTCGTATCTCTTAACACCTATATTGGATAAAAATTCAACTTCAACATCGATTTTATCAGTCTATCTTTTTATCGCACTAAAATGAGAACTGATTTCAGGTTCACTTTGCCGCAATTACATATTTTTCCGCCCTTTAAGGGTCTGAAAAAGGTCGTTCGCTAACAGTGGCGACTCTGCTAGGGATTTCCTTTTAAATTAAAATTTGAAAAATCGCTTCCATTTTCAAAAATTGGTTAAAGGATTTTGATGATGTGCCGAAATCGTTTTTAAATCAACGCTTTATTTCTTTTGCTTTTTGAATCCAACAATGTAGTTAGATACTAAGTTAAGATGCCATTATCTCACCCTGTGAAGCTCACTTATATACCTCATGCCCGCCAAGAGTTGAGGATATTTGTGGGTGGATCACTCGTTTCAACCAACGCGTAATTCCCTTGATAGCACTCATTTGAGGAGTAGTTGAGTTACACGGAATCAAGGTAAACGAGACCCTTCTACAATATTGTTCCACGATACCAGCAGTTTAAGACCATATACCACGTTAGATAAAGCCATAGCAACTTCCCCTTAGGAAATCACCAAAATACATATGTTTTACATTTAGGTCGTATACTCAATTGTCGTTCATTAGCGTTTGAGTTAAGCCCCAGATCTTTTGAACGGCATTGCACGGGAGTAATAAGGCTGCAATTAGTTCATTTTTTGCATGCTATTTGTGTTGTGCTCATGCATACGCACCTCATGCATAGGGTGCCTGTGGCCAACTTTTATTTTATCTTCCCGCTTACCTCTACTCTCCCCTCGCTTGAAGGGGGAATTTAACAAAATGCCTGAGATCATTTGAGTCCCGAGGAATTGTATTTAGTTCACTAGGTATAGCGAGGGATTCACATGTCTCGCATATTTTGGGGTTAAGCTTCGCATCATAAGCTTTTATGCTCTCTATCTCTCTAAACCACCTTGGTATATATGGCATTCATCACTTGAATTATTATGTAATCATCCATTTTATCCGTGGTTCAATTTGAGAAGATCATCTTCCTAATTCAGAGTTAGGTTAGGACGTCCTCGCCATCACAGTCCTCTTTAGCTTCGACTCGATCATCGTTTGGTTCGCCGGTCAATGATTTGCATTTTAGTTCCAGAATCTGCTTTATCTACCATGTCTGATTTACCAACAATTGATAGGGTTCTGTCCAAGGGCACTTCTCCTCCTCTCCCTTTGCTTGATCAGGGTCAGTCTCCATTGAGTTCCAAAATTGATCAATGACAATGTTTCTTTGATCCGATCAGTTCCGAGATGCAATTCAAGAGTAGGTCTAAGATTTAGTCTGCACAGTCTTAGAAGAGAGAATAAGTGTTCAAAGGATTCTGAGAGTCATTATTCAAGCTCAGGGACAATTAGCGATCACTCAAAATTTCCTAGTTCAGGTTCTGCCAATTCAGATTCAGTCTACTGTCTAGCTGATTTAGCTAGTCCAGTTTGTGCAACGACCTATTCAGCATTCGTCGAGCCTGTTTTAGTTTGGTCAGGAAGTCACACAATCTAAACCACCTGTGTTCGCCTATGCAACTTAGGCTTTAAACCACTCCGCCAATCTTTATTTTCTCACCAGTGTGAGTCAGCTTTAGTTGGCCCCAATAACCCCAGATCAGTTTTAGCCAGCTCGAACAATTTCACCCGTCCAATCCCAATCAGGTCTTTTCGAACTGGATTATAATTTAGCTTAACCTCAGTCAGTTTATGCTCCTTCGGGTTTTACTTTACCAACCTAAGGCCCGAGACCAGCTTCTCCAAATCCAATCTTCCCTTCTGCCTCGGGTGGCCTTATGCCTCACATGACTGCCCCTTCTAGCAGGTTCATGTCAGCCATAAAGCCTCTAAAGTCTTTTTCTCCTGCTCCTACTTAATTTGTTGTGCTCTGAGAGGGACTACTTACCCGTAAAACCCCTTTGATTCTAATCTATAAGTCAGTTCTCAAGTTAAGACCTCATCGCTTGCTTCACCATTCCAGTTTGGCATGGCCTCTCCATCTAACGACCAGGTCATGCAATCTCTGGGCATGACACCTAAAATAGAGACTCTATTATGAAGGTGCTTGCTTTTTAGTACCAAGGGAGGACCGAATGAAAATCCCAAGGGAGGTGAAGGAGTTGGTAAGTCACACGATACCCCTTCTCAAGCCAAAATGAAAGAGCGGCTTACGCAAGAGAAGAAGTTGGATCGCATTCCCCCGAATCCAATTTGGGTTGGTGACCAGGCACCCGTACGAAAGGCAACTAAAAAGAAGTACGATATATAACCATAGAAAGCACCTTTGAGAAGCATATACACGAAGTTAAGGAAAGACGGTAAGATTAGACCATTACACCTATAGAGACCTCCTACAGCTGATAAAAGGGATAGGTTTTGCAAATATCATGTCCAACCAAGTCACTCCACTAATGAATGTCGGACTTTGATTCAAGACATCGACCGTTTGGTAAGGGAAGGAAAGATAGTTGAGCCTGAAAAAGCATCTAACCATATGGATTCACCCTCGCTTTCTGGCTCACCAAAAGGAGGTGGTGATCCGCATGATCTCATTAGGGCCATCTGTTCCAAAGGCAAAGCTCTCGCAATTTAACTCAATGTCTCTGCAATTCAAGCTGCACATGTTCGGCCACCTGGTCAAAAATTGTTCGTGTCTCCGTGGAAACTCCCTCTGAGTGTCCTATTTAACAAGTGCAAGAGAAAGGCATGCTTAATCCTCTCCGAGAATATCGTTCCCCTATGCTAAAAGAGAAAGGGAATTTTTGCCCTTATAATATTCAGGCAGGGCATAGAACAGATCAATGAAAACCTCTGGGCATGGCCATCTGGTGCTTGGTGAGAGAGGGAAAAGTGGATCTGCCAACTAGGAAGACCAGTACTGAGGAGAAACCATCATTGAGCTCTAATGGTTAGGTAGGTGCAATCAACATCGGTCTCCTCAAAGAAATTGTGTTGGCCATAGTCTTTTCTAGTTCAGTTAACACCGCTGTTGGAGCCAATTCTATCGCCAAAGCTAGCAAGAATCTCGCGAGGTCTCTAGTGAAAGAAGGAGACAAGTCATCTGCCAAACAAGTAAAAGTTTTGGATCTCGTCCTAGATGACACACCAATGAAAGCAACCAAGGATGCCTAATTTACCAGCTCTGCCAATCAAGACCCTTTGCCTGTGGAGGATGACTATCTATGATGTAATTTTCTTTTTTCTAGTATTTAGATGTGAACAACTCTGCCTTTAAGGCAT
The DNA here is from genome assembly GCA_947683365.1 of Euphorbia pulcherrima. NCBI lineage: Eukaryota > Viridiplantae > Streptophyta > Magnoliopsida > Malpighiales > Euphorbiaceae > Euphorbia > Euphorbia pulcherrima. Next base: position 3,726,060 of record CANTUS010000008.1, read on the forward strand.
TTTTACTCAATCAAAGACTCTCATTTTGCTTATTTATTTCATGTTTTACTCGATGGGTCCATGCATTCATTTTATCATAAGCATAACGTGTTCAGTATTCATGATGTTTCTCTAACTGAAATAAATTTGAGTACATATGATAACCTAAAATGGTAACCATTTCTAATGTCCTAACCTCTAAAAGAAAAAGAGAGATTGAAGTGCTTAAGGATCATGATAATGCTTTCAACTGGTTGTTCCTAGACAGGCTTAGGGTTGATAGTCAGATTGCCGAGCATCCTATCTTCACGCCTAAAGCAGAAAAGAAGCTCAATTCTTCCTTGGATAGGTTCAAGATGTCAATCGAATCATCACTCACACCCGTAAGCCCATTTTCAAACTACCCAAGAAGCGTTAGCCAATTATGGAGAAAGAACATCAGCAGATCACCTTTGACAAAATCAAAACTTACCCTTTTCTTTGCCCATCCATTCTCAAAATTCCCACCCCTGATACACCATTGATCCTTACTAATATCCAATACCTTCTAATTCCTAACCTTCCCTGCTCCTCTCCTCATTGACCATTCTCGGCAAGGAGGACATGTATGATTGGCAAAATTGACCTTCGTCGATAAATAGACACTTCTGAAAATAGGGGGAAGCCAAGCCTTACATCATCATTACCGCCGAGAAGATGGTCAAGTTCATCGAGAAACACGTCTTTGCTCGGTATAGCCTACCTCATCGCATCATCTCAATTAATGTGGTTTCAGTTTCAAGGCCAACAACTGATTTGATCAAGAAATATGGAACCGAGTGTCACAGGGTTTTGCCTCACTTACCACGAGCTAATGGGGCAACTAAAGCTGCAAACTAGCCTATCAAAAAGGTTCTCTCAAAAACTACTATAACAAGATATAGAGATTGGGTCGATAAACTACCATTCGCCCTCTAGAGATGTCAAATAAGTGTCAAAATTCCTATAAATCCGACGCCTTTCTCCTTGGTTTATGGTATATCAACTGCGATCCCAGTCAAAATTGAGATGGAGTCCGTGAGAGTTGTACTGAATCCAAGTTAAAGGGATCCCCATGGACTAACAAATTAAACAGTCTTCAGATGTATCAAAAGCGCATAGCGAGGTTAAACAACAACCTTGTCAAGCATTAGGAGTATCTGTCAAAGGCCGATGATCTGATTTTGAAGCAAGTAAAGCCTACTAATATCGATCCAAGGGGTAAAGTCCCGATTAAACCGGGGAAGACCTTACATAATCATAAGACGTACTAGGTTCCAGGGGCATGAAGATTATGGATGGTAACGAATTAGAAAACCCTACAAATCAAAACAAGTCAAAGCATTATCATATCTAACCAAAAGAATCAAATTTAGAAAAGCGGTACATAACAAAATAAATAAAATTAATCACCCGGCGAGTGGTTTTCTACTACTCGAGAAAAAATTAGGGTGTATCCCGCTGATCGGTATTCTACAAATCGGTCAGGCAAAAGTTAGGGTGTAAAGTAGCCCGCTAGACTAAAAACCTGAAAAGGGAAGTCTAGGAAAAAATTAGGGTAAGAGCGAGCAACGAGAGATATGTTAGCTAGAAAACCTGTATAGGCTAGTTAACATCAGAGTTTGGGTCAGTAGAAATGGTTATCATCATTACATACTCAAACTTAATTCATTTAATGGAAATGTCATTTTACTGAATTCTTTATGTTTGTGCTTGAATGAATATATTGGGCCCTAAAGGCAAATTACAACAAATGAGTCAAACATAGGGTTCTGTGCAGTCAACCCAATACCTCAAAAGAAAAAAAAGTAAAGATAAAAGGTTAAAATCCTGATAGGCTAAAAACAATGAGGTCTATGCAAAAGCCAAGAAAAGTCCACTGGATTGAAAACCCGAAATAGGAGATCCAGGCAAAAATTAGGGCATAAAAGCAAAATAACCAAGTCTAATGGGCCCAACATAATGTTCAAGTCTATGCAAAAATTAAGACAATCAAAACATGTTGGTCCCTGTGAGAGTATATATAAGGGCAGAGGAAGGTGAATGGCCCTTTTTTGTGAAATTTATAGACTTAGAAAAGTCTTAGTGTAGCGTGTTTGATTATGATTCGGAGGATGGATCTGGATGATGCAAATATGAAAATAATATGCATTAAAGTAATAGAGAAATAAAATCAAACATAGGTATTTTATAATGGTTCAGCCCCGCCTACGTCCAGTCCCCAAAGTTTCATTCCTCCGAGCTTATCCACTAGTGGATTCCTTTCCAACTGGCAAGAATCAAGCCTTACAGGTTTGTCGCCGGATGGTAACCCCTTCTGGAAGTAGGATATACCACTGGAAGCACCAACTCTTAGCTGAGTCCTCTTATCTTTAGTAGGATATACCACTTAGCCTTCTACCTCGAATCTAAGCTGAGTCCTATAGGGAGATCCCACTCAAAGCACCTACTTCAAGCTATATCCCAATCTCTCAACTCACCCAAGTTGGAGATTCTTACTCTTTGGTTTTTAACAAAGGGTTGGTTTTTTGGAGTTCCTCAAGTTTATAGTTTCACTTGGGAATCCTTACAAATAGATTTTGGATGTGCTTTATTTTTGGAGTGATTATATTAACTGATTGAATGTGTATTACCTTGTTGCTTGTTTTTCAAACCAACCAGTCAACCTTCCCATTTGGTGAAGAGCTCCTTCTATAGGCTTTGATCATAAATGTAGCCGTTGTGGTTGGTGAGCTTTCATTCAATCTTCACCCTTGATCAGGTCGTGATGTGGAGCATTTAGAGCAGTTGATCAATCTGTTAGACTATATTTTGATCCATTTGAAATCTTAGGATTGAGGCTAGAAAGTTGTCAGTGATAGTTTTGCTTGTCATTTTGTGATGCACCAACTTTTATATCGTATGGTTTTTGGTGTGAGCTCCACGCGCTTCCTTATTGGTCTAGGTAAAAAGGTAGTTTCCTTTTTTTATCCGGCGTCAGTCCTTTTATCCTTTTTCTGAAAATGTGAGCTGTCAATTTTTTGTCTTTCTAGAGAGGAAAGGTCTTTGACTTGGAGACCAAAAGGATGGAGGGAAAGTTATATTTTGTATCTTTCCTTATGTTTGAAATATAGGTCTTCCGGATGTCTTTTAGACCTATATTCTCCGGATTTATCTTCTTTTGGAGATAGCTTCAATCAGTTCTTCCAGATGCTAGTCTTGAAGGACAGAAGTTTGTTTCCTTTCCAAACTTTGTTTGAATGATTTCCTCTAGTGCTTAGGTATTTAATCTCTTCAATGGATCACTTGTATCTTGATCTTTGTCCCGATATTTCCATTTGGATTTGGGAGTATTACATACATTGTTTTTGTTTCTTTCAAACTTGATCCGGATTTGTTTTTAGATTGTTATTCGGATCATTGTTTACCAATAATCTCCCCCATTTAATGGAAATATAAACCTAAGTCAACTAAGCATAGGATAGGGGTATAAGAACTAAGTATGATTCTTGATACTTAGTCATTACAATGCTCCCCCATAATTATAGCATCCTAACTCTTTTAACTCCCCCATGATTTTGTAATACTAGCTTCTAAGTTTGTTTTAGTACAATTATAGATTGTACTTTAGAAGTGATTTGTTTATGTGGTTAAGATATTCACTATATATATACTTCTGCTGTTAACAATGGTTAACATCATGAAATTCATTTTTACACGATATAGAAATACATATAAGTGAATCTACCTAGTATAAAAAATATTACAATGTTTTGCCATTTAGCTATCTTAACTACTTCTCCTCCGGATAGTTCGCTCTTCCTGACTTTCAGCATTTTTCCCTTGCCATTTCCACTTCCTTCCCCTAGTTGATTTGGATCTTCCTCCCCCTTTTTGCTTCCATCAAGGGGGTCTATGACATTGTATGTGCGCTTGTCCCAAGACTGCTGCCAAGCAGAAGAGTAGATAGAATAGTCTTTGTTGCCCTTTGCTCTCTCATCAATGATGTGATCAATTATAGGCAGAGTCAAGTAATAAGGGCGGAGAGATCTCCGTAGTTGATCATAAGATTGTGAGACTTGGGGAAGAATCCGCAGGATGTGTTCTTGGTCCTTGGGGTTATAGTAGGGGAATATAGCCTTAATAAGAGTAGTCATACCTTTTTGGCTCATGAACCCGGAGTCCCCTATGGCTTGAACAAGATTATGCAGTACCGGAATGAGCTGGCTTTCTAGAATAGCCGGAGGGGAAGAGGGTCCGGAGATAGACAAATTGTTGATTCCAGTTTGGAGTAAAGTTATTTCCTCTTAGATCCCCTTCTGGATATTGTGAAGTGATTCAGTTTGATCATTTATTTTTTTAGAAACTGACTTCTTCCATTCATTGATAAATTGTTCGATCCCAGAATTTCAGGACTGCAACTCATCACCCATATCATCAAGGATCTTTTCTTTGAGTTTGGGAACTATGTCACCTATAAAGTGAGCAAGCATGTCCTGGGTCACTTGTTGATCAGTTTCCAAGTTGGAAAGAGTAGGTTTCAAGTCTCTCTCTTCCATGAATTTTGTCAAGCTTTCAAACTTGTTATCAATATGGTCCTTTATTTCGGTGGATAGATCAGTGGTGGATAAGGACATTCTTTCAAGAATAGTTGCACAGTTATCAAAGGCCAAGGTATTGGCTTGACTGGTAGTCCTATTTGATGTAGTGGCGCTCTCTTTAAGTTCATTCAAAATTGGTTGGACTTGGGATAGAGAAGCTTCCGCCAGAGCTCCGGGAGTTGGAAAATCCATAACTTGCTACTCAATTCTAGGGAGGCATTTCAAACTCTCCTTGATCTCACCCAAGTTCTTTTGTACAGCTGTATCAGATCATCACCTTAGTAATTCCTTCTCAACTCCTCAAAGATGAGCGCATATAGTTCGGAGACTCTGCTTCACATATCCCTCTTTGCTTTCCTCCTTAGCAACCTCTTTCAATAACTGAAGCACAGTTGTAACTTTAGATTTGACAGTGCTGTTCGCAGGCTCTCTTATAGCTGGAATCTTGGGAGGGAATTCCTCATCAGAGGAGCTGGATGAGGTGTCTTCCTCCCTATCTTCTCTCTTATATCCTTCTTCTTCCTTCTCATCATTTTTCTCATGTCCTTCTTCTTCCTCCTTATCATCACTTTCTTCTTCATCCTTATCCTCCTCCATCCATTCCTCCGGATGAGCCTTGCCTATAGGGTCCACTTCAGAAGTGTGCCCTTTGGAAATCAGACTCACTCCCTCCTCTAGAGTTATATCATCCGGGTTTGGCACTATGTCTTTAGCAACATTATGAGAGTTTGTAGCTAAGTTGTGCTCATTTTCTGCAACATCATCCTGAATAGCATCAAGATCAAAATCAAGATGAAGTAGAGCAGGGGTTACCTCCTTTGTTTATAGCGTCTGATTTTGATCATCTTCAACTTCCTGCTCTTCTTCTTCCAACCTAGCCTCCGGATGGTTGGAGCTGTCCTCAACTACCCCTATAAGTACCTTTACAGGACTTACAGTTTACTCTTCAAGCATGTTAGAATTGTCCTCAACGGTTACTACAGATGCCTTTTCAGGACTTATCTTTTCTCCCCCAGGCATGTTTGTATTTTCCTCAACACCCTTCTCCAGTGCCTTTTTAGGACTTTCAAGATTTAGTACTGGAGTGCCGAATCCAAGCAGATTCTCTGGTTGATCTTCTTTGTGGGAGGCAAAGATAAATGAATCAGCTTCAGGGATTTTTGACAATGTGTCCATCTCATCAGGAGTCACTAAAATTGGAGGTACAATGGTTGGATTTACTCCGGATGAAGCACTTGGACCTTCTGTTCTTTCTTGATTTATTTTGGTGTTCTCCAACTTGTATTATTATATATTGTTCATCATCTTCCCCTACTATCTCTGTTGCCCCTGGAACATTATTCCCTTTGATTAGTTTTGCTTTCTCCAAAGCGGCTTTCTCCCTATACTTCTTTGCTTCTTCATTCAGCACTATTCTAGCTAGTCTCCTTCCTTCATTATCCTTCTTCTCTTGGGTAGCAATGGCTTCATCATAAGTTAGCCCCTTTCTTCTGAGGTTCTTTTGTTTAGGAGCCTCATCCTCCGTCTCCTCATCATCTTCCTCCTCTTCCATTTCAGCTAAGCTTCTTGTAGCTTTCCTCCTTATAGCCTCAATTGCTTTTGAAGCAAATGGAGGCAAATCAGCTGCAATTCCTTTCTTGGCCACCTTTTTATTAGCTTTCCCTTTCCCTTGGGTTTTTCAGGACTGGCTTTCATGATCTGGCTAATTGTAAGGGCGTCTTCATTAACTGTCGCTTCAAGAATTGCTTTTGGCTTCTTTTGTGCCTTACTCTTAATTATTCTGGCCTTTTTGGGAATAGAGGCTTATTCTTCCGCATCCACTACCTTCCGGGATTTAATTCTTTTCTCATCCCTTTTCTATTTTGCTTTTTCCTCGTTCCATTCCTCATCATATCTAAGATTGAGGAAATTCTTCTTTAGAATAAGCTTTTCATAGATGTTGTCTAGTTCGGTTAGATTTACTTTGGCCGCTTGTAGGATTCTTATGATTAGGGCACCATGAGAGTTCACATGCGTCTTGAGATAGTGAATGATCAAGACTAGCCAGTTTAATTCCCTACTTCCAACCCAATGCTGCAGAATGTAGTGTTGGACGGAAGAAACTATATAGTCAATGATCCTTTTCTGATCAGGACAAGTTTCGCCAAAGCATGTTGCAGAATTCTGGGGGTTCTGGGGAAGTATGTAGAGAATTTATCTCTAAAATAATTCTTGTGAAGCCATAGTTTGAATCATAGTCATCTCCAGTTTCATCGCCATCTTTTCTCATTTATACACTAGAGTTCTTCATTTTTAGATTCTTGTCAAAGAATTCTGGAGTGATAGTTATGACCTTCCCCTAGACTTGAGTGCGGAAGGCATCAAAATGGTTATGAGCACTGAGATTTTCATAAAATTCCTTCACCAGCTCTGGGTATGTAGGGCAATTTATCTTCAGGAAGTCACCCAGATTTTGATCTTTGATTAGAGTGAAGAAAGGAGGGGTTTTGAATAAGTAATCATCACCTAAGTGATCAGTGGGGATAACGGATTCAAAGGTCTTGAAATTCAGGGGTTTAAAATCAGTATCCTTCAAGCCAGATACTTGAAAGAAATTTTTGCTAGGTAAGATCTCAAGGGTGTTTGAGGTGTTTGTGGCTGCCATTTTAGAGGTTCTTAGAAAGCTAGGGTTCTGGGTTTGAATTTTTGTAGAGTAACAGTAGAATAGTTACTCGCGTGAGGAAGAAGATGAATTTAGGGGGTATTTATAGATTTTTCAAGGTAAGGGTATTTGGTAATCTGGATTTCAACAGTTTTGACTAGATTGATGACATGGCAGTCAGAAATTTAGGAGAGAGGTAAGTTCAGTTTAACCGGAGAATGTGGACGATTTATTTTGAAAATAATTGTCCAATTTATCGCGCGTGTAACCACCAATAGACTTTTGAAATTTAAAAAGTAATAGTTACCTTTAAAGTGCTTTTTCTACCATTTGTCCTTCTTGTCTGCTGACGTGGCATACTTTCCTCCGGATTAGGCTTGTATTGGCAATTACCTCTATTCTGGATGATCCAGTTTGATAGGAGTCTTAATTGACCATGGATTCTCTTTCGAATTTTCATCAAATTGGATTTCACATACCAATGGCCTTCCTTAACTTCCCAAATTGATCTTTACTTAAGGGCTTAGTAAAGATATCTGCTCTTTGCTCATTGGTTGGAATGTATACCAATGCAACATCCTTCTTTATCACATAATCTCTAATAAAGTGATGTCTTATGTTGACATGTTTCATTCGGATATGAAGTACAGGATTCTTTGAGACATCAATAGCACACTTGTTGTCACATATTACATCAACACTTCCGGATTGAACTCCATAATCTTCTAGCTATTGCTTGATCCATAGGAGTTGAGCTACACAACTTCTAGCTACCATATATTCTGCTTCTATAGTAGATAATGCAACTAAAGTTTGCTTTTTACTGTACCATGATACTAAGCAATCTTTAAGGAAATGGCATCCTCCGGATGTACTCTTTCTCTCAAGAGTGTCCCTTCCATAGTCTGTATCAATGAACCCTTTGAGAGTGTAATCTCCATTACTAGGATACCATAATCCAACTTCAGTGGTCCCTAGGAGATATCTAAGGATTCTTTAGACTACTTTGAGATGAGAATCCTTAGGATTGGCTTGATACCTTGCACAGTAGCAAACTGTATAATGTATGTCAGGTCTGCTAGCTGTCAAGTATAAAAGTGAGCCAATCATTCCTCTGTACAGCTTTTGATCTACATCTTCTTATTTATAATCCTTGGAAAGGACTATATCTGATCCCATTGGAGTGGACATTGTTTTGCTTTTGTCCATGTCAAACTTCTTCAAAATCTCCTTGGTATACTTTGACTGGTTTATGAAAATCCCACCCGGACTTTGTTTGATTTGTAAACCAAGGAAGAAATTGATTTCTTCCATCATGTACATCCCAAATTCCTTTTCCATTTGAGAGCTGAATTCTTCACACATCTTCTCATCAGGGGCTCCAAATATGATATCATCCACATAAATTTGGACTAGGATTATAACACTTTTCTTCTTCTTAATGAAGAGGGTTGTGTTAGCTTTCCCTCTAATATAATCCTTGGATATGAGAAATGTAGTGAGTCTCTCATACCAAGCCCTTGGATCTTGTTGCAATCCATAGAGAGCTTTCTTTAACTTGTAGACTTGATCCGGATACTTGGGGTCTTCAAATCCAGGTGGCTGCTTAACATATACTTCTTCCTAGATTACCCTATTGAGAAACGCACTTTTGACATCCATTTAGAATAGTGTGAATTCCATAAATGCTGTAAAGGCACATAGAATCCGGATTGCTTCCAGTCTGGCTACAAAGGCAAAGGTTTCCTCAAAATCTATCCCCTCATGTTGATTGTATCCTTGTGCCACCAATCTTTCCTTATTTCTCACCAATACTCCGGATTCATCTAGCTTGTTCCTGAATACCCATTTGGTGCTAATGATAGATTTTCCTTTGGGAGGTGGAACAAGATCCCAAACATTATTTCTGGTGAATTGATCCAGTTCTTCTTGCATAGCCATCATCCAACTATTATCTCCTTCAGCATCTTGGAATTTGTTTGGCTTAATGAGAGAGACAAAGGCTGCATGACTCATCATTCTGTTAAGTTATTCTCTGGTTCAAACTAGATTTTGGACATTGTCCAGAATGGCTTCTACTGGATGATCTCTGTGAGTTCGGATCCCTCTCTGTAGCTCTTCATGTTGGATTTGGACTAGATCTACATCTGCTACTTTAACTTCTTCTTAGCCTTTATTGAAGTCAATCTCTTGTTGATTGAGATTTACTTGTTGGTCTTCTGGATTGAAGGAAATTCCTTCATCTTCCTCTTTGTACTTCCTGATCTGGAATGTATCAGGATTTCCTCCTTCCATCTTTTCTCCAGAGATTTTATCTTCCGGATTTAGAATTTCCATAATGGAGACTTTCTTACCTGCAGGGTTAGTCTCATCGAAATCTACATGTATAGACTCTACCACAGTTTGTGTTCTTTTGTTGAAGACTCTGTAAGTCTTACGATATGTTGAGTAGCCAAGAAAAATTGCTTCATCAGATTTAGGATCAAAATTTCCTAATTGGTCTTTATCATTTAGGATGTAGCACTTACATCCGAATGCTTTGAAGTACACAATTTTGGGTTTTCTTCCCTTCTATATTTCATATGGAGTCTTTTTAATGGTCTTTCTAATGAGAGCTCTATTCAATATATAGCATACTGTATTTACAGCCTCACCCCAAAAATATTTGGGCAAATAATTTTCACTAAGCATTGTTCTAGCCATCTCAACTATGGTCCTATTCTTTCTCTCAACAACTCCATTCTGTTGAGGAGTGTGAGGGGCAGAGAAGTTATGTTCAATGCCCTTGGAGTCACAAAAATTAGCAAAAATGCTTATTTTTGAATTCTCCACCATTATCACTCTAGATGCGTGCAATGCTTATGCCCTATTCTACTTCTATCCGAATGAATGTTTTGGAGAATTGGTCAAAAGCTTCATCCTTACTTGTTAGCAGGAGAACCTAGGTATATCGAGAATAGTCATCCACAATGACCATGGTGTATTCTCTTCTACCTAAACTCAATGGCTTGATTGGACCAAAGAGATCAATATGTAAGAGCTCAAGTACTCTTTTGGAAGGAATGTATGAGATGGAAGGGAAACTTTTCTTATGTTGTTTACCTAGATGGCATGCAGTGCACAGATGATCCTTATGAAAAGCAACCTTAGGCAAACCTACTACTAATTCCTTTTTGGCTAGTTTGGATAGGAGGTTCATACTGACATGTCCTAACCTCCGGTGCCATAGCCACGATTCTTCTTCTTTAGACACCAAGCAGATATTCTTTTTATCATTTTCAATGTTTATAGAATAGATATTATTGTCTCTAAAGCTTACTTTGCCTCCCTTCTTCTGGGTTAATGTGATGAAGGCCTTCTTATCACATGTCATGTGCCTTGAGCATCCACTATCAATATACGAAGTTTGTTGATCTACTGTGGATCTAAGGCATACCTGTAAAACAGATCAAGTGGATTTGGGTACCCAATCAGATTTGGGTCCTCTCAGGTTCATAACCATCTCAGGCCACGGTAAACATCATAATAACCATTCTTTAATCTATATAATTTAGTAATATGATTATTTTTTCCACAAAACCTGCACCCTAAAATGGGTATGTTTTGCTTTTGCTTCTCGCTGATCTTCTCCAGATCCTTCCTTCCATAGTTGCCTTTATACCCAGCTTCTTACACACTGGTGGATGGTCCAGTATAAATCCAGAAGTTGGTTGGGGTGCAACTTCAGCTCTACAATTTCTTATTTATTTAATAGGCTGTTAGTTGTAGGCTACCTTAGCTTTCCCTTTTGAGCAGCAGTATATCTTTGAGCTTGTAGCTGCCTGCTAACTCCATTCATTCTTTAATTAGGGGTATTTTGGAATCTTTTCTGAGCAGAAGGATGATTATCTCTTCTTGGAGCTTTTATCTCTGGCCTCTTCCTAGATACTTCCTTTAATAGATTGATTTCTCTCTCTAGTCCCATTACATTTGCATTTAGGATCTAGACTTGATTCCTCAGGAAGTTCTCCTCTACAACATCAATATGTTTGATTGCTTTAACTAAATTGATGTCTTGTGCCATTACTTCAGCATCTTCTACTAACTCCATTACTGCTCTTTTAAGGGACTTGATTGCTCTTACATTCTTCTTCACACCCTTGATTACAATAGATAGAGCTCTAGCATGATCAATATTAGAGGCAGAATTAGAATAAGAATTTACCTCATTGTTTGCTGTATCTGATTCTAATTCTTTAATTTGCACTATTTATTGCTTGGAGGCATTCCTTCTGGATTGCTCTGCTTCCGGGTCAGTCAGAGCCATGAACGCACAGTTTGCAATCTCCTCTTCTTCTGTTAAAGATGAGCTACTACTATCTTCACTATTGCTCCAAGTAGCAACCATTGCCTTCTTTTTAAACTTCTTGGTTCTCTTGAGCTTAGGGCACTTTGTTCTAAAGTGGTCTTTCTCACCACATTCAAAATAGGCAGCATCTCTCTCCGGATCTTTCCTTTCTTCCGGATTTCTTCTGGGCATGTCTCTTTTGAAAGTTCCTTCCCTAAATTTTTGAGACTCATACTACCTGAACTTTCTTCTGTCCTTCTTTTATAGGAACCTATTTAGCCTTCTTGTCAACAAGGCTAATTGTTCTTGTATGCCTTGAGGTTCCGGGACATGTTCTTCTTCTCCGGATGAAGCTGATTTGGTAGATTCTGCATTGAGTGCAATTGCTTTCTTTTTCTCCTCAGGCTTCTTTTCTTGTTAACTATACCTCCTCAAGGATAGTTCTTAAGTTAGTAAATTGCCAATGAGCTCATCATATTTGTAGAAATTTAGATCATGAGCTTTCTTAATGGCAGTCTTCTTGTTATCCTATTCTTTGGTGAGACTCTGGAGCACCTTCTTTACCATATCTACTTCTGGAATCTCCTTGCCCAGTCTTTCCATTCATTCACTAGATTTGTGTATCTAGTATTCATTTCGCTGATGGATTTCTTTAGTTCCATCTTGAAGGCTTCAAATTTCTGCTGGAGTAGGTCAAGTTTAGCTTCTCTAACTTTGGTGGTCCCTTCATAAGTTACTTCCAGCTTATCCCAGATCTCTTTTACAGTCTCGCATCCAGATATCGTATTAAATTTAGCTGCACTAAGAGCACAATGAAGCATGTTAATAGTATTTGCATTTTCATGCAACCTTTTAAAATCATTTTCATCCCACATGCTTAAGGGCTTTTTAGTTATCATTCCTTCTTCATCATATGTAGGCTCATATGGACCATCTTTAATTACTAGCCATGCTTGCATGCTTTAAGATTGTATGAAATTCTTCATCCAGTTTTTCCAGAACATGTAGTGTTCACCGGTGAAGAGTGGAGGATGGATAATAGACATACCCTCCGGAAGAAGCTATGAGTTTTGGAAACTCATTTTGATATAGATCAAAATATGGGCTTTCAGCTCGAGATTGTTAGATCTCTAGTTTTGAGCACTTGCTCTGATATCACTTGTTGATCCTTGTGAGAGTATTTATAAGGGCAGAGGGGGGTGAATGGCCCTTTTTCATGAAATTTACAGACTTAGAAAAGTTTTAGTGTATCGTGTTTGATTATGATCCGGAGGATGGATCCGGATGATGCAAATATGACAATAATATGCAATAAAGTAAAAGAGAAAGAAAATCAAACACAGGTATTTTATACTAGTTCAGCCCCGCCTACGTCTAGTCCCCGGAGTTTCCTTCCTCTGAGCTTATCCAACAGTGGATTCCTTTCCAACTGGCAAGAATCAAGCCTTACAGGTTTATATCCGAATGATAACCCCTTCCGAAAGTAGGATATACCACTAGAAGCACCAACTCCTAGCTGAGTCCTCTTGTCTTTAGTAGGATATATCACTTAGCCTTCTACCTCGAATCTAAGCTGAGTCTTATAGGGAGATCCCACTCAAAGCACCTACTTCAAGCTATATCCCAATCTCTCAACTCATCTAAGTTGGAGATTCTTACTCTTTGGTTTTTAATAAAGGGTCGGTTTTTTGGAGTTCCTCCAGTTTATAGTTTCACTTGGGAATCCTTACAAATAGATTTTGGATGTGCTATGTTCTTGGAGTGATTATATTAACTGATTGAATGTGTATTGCTTTGTTGATTGTTTTTCAAATCAACCATTCAACCTTCTCATTTGGTGAAGAGCTCCTTTTATAGGCTTTGATCATAAATGTAGCCGTTGTGGTTGGTGAGCTTTCATTCAATCTTCACCCTTGATCAGGTCGTGATGTAGAGCTTTTGGAGCCGTTGATCAATCCATTAGACTATATTTTGACCCATTTGAAATCTTGGGATTAAGGCTAGAAAGTTGTCAGTGATCGTTTTGCTTGTCATTTTATGATGCACCAACTTTTATACCGTATGCTTTTTGGTGTGAGCTCCACGCGCGTCCTTATTGGTCTAAGTAAAAAGGTAGTTTCCTTTTTCTGTCCGGTGTCAGTCCTTTTGTCCTTTTTCTGAAAATGTGAGCTGTCAATTTTTTGTCTTTCTAGAGGGGAAAGGATCTTTGACTTGGAACCAAAAGGATGGAGGGAAAGTTATATTTTGTATCTTTCCCTATTTTTGAAATATAGGTCTTCCGGATGTCTTTTGGACCTATATTCTCCGGATTTATCTTCTTCCGAAGATAGCTTCAATCATTCTTCTGGATGCTAGTCTTGAAGGACAGAAGTTAATTTCCTTTCCAAACTTTGTCCGGATGATTTCCTCTAGTGCTTAGGTATTTAATTTATTCAATGGATGAATTGTATCTTGATCTTTGTCCAGATATTTCCATTTGGATTTGGGAGTATTACATACATTATTTTTGTTTCTTTCAAACTTGATCCAGATTTATTTTTAGATTGTCATCCAGATCATAGTTTCCCAATAAAATGAAGATAAATGACTGCCATCGATCACATTGAGATATTTGCATTATTGTCATCATCATCAGAGTGCCTGAATACATTCTCTAGTCTAGTGGATTCAAAGGGCTTAAATCCGTCCTCTGCACGTGTCCACTCTAATCTCGACCGCGACCAATCATCTCAAGTCTGCAATCTCCTAAAACCATCCTTGGTAGAATTCATTGGTAGTGATAGCGTCCAGTTGTTCGTTATCCAGAATCTTGAACTTTGCTTCATGCACCCCTTGTCTTCGACATGCTCGATCCAACAATCAATTTGCAGTCGACTTGCCACTTTGAATAGCTCGTGAGGAGCCCTCAGTCACTTATCATACTAGCAATACAGAATTCACATGTCCTTTCTCAGCTATGGTATCCAAACACACGAGCCTCGCGTGTACGCCGTAACTTCCATAGTTCTCCACCAGGGGCATTCCTACCTTGTCTGTACGACATCCCTAATCCTCTGGCAGGGGCAATCTTGTCTTGTCCATGCTGCAAAGCATTTCCATATATCCTCTCTCCTAACAAGAGGCCAGGTCAGATAAGTCAATCGAGCAAGCAACAGAATTAAGCAAAATCGATCAGGCGAGCTGTCATGTAGCTTAGATATGGAGGATGATCAGTCCAAGCAGCTCATCCATTCATGCATTCGTGCATAATATTCATAAATGTCCTATCATAAATGTCCTATCTATTATTCTATACTAAATTCTACATGAAATAAAGCACAGAAAAGTATCCTCAAGCCATACGCTCGACCTCCAAACAAGCACCCGTATCAAGGGGCATCTCAGAATTGTTTTCAATCCTATTTTCTAAGCAGCATCCAAGGGGCATATCAGCTAATGTCTTTGAGCTATACATTCAACCTCGACAGTTTCTCCGGACTCCTGGAAATCCTAACTCAATTTATATTTCATTCTTCCATTTTTATTGCTTCATTAAAGGGGCAAAAGTATTTTTGTTCCACAAAATCAATTAAACAATAAAAACACAATTCATATCATTTACTAATGCTTCAAAACTACGTTGACAGGTACACCATGTGGCAATCCAGATGGACAACCAACCCGATGGATCCTAAAATCAAAACTCAGAATTTCTCCCAGGGGCACCTTAATGCAAGTGCCCATGGGCACCTTGATATAATCATCAGGGGTGTCTCAAAACATTTTCTAAACTACTTTCAAAGATAGAGAATCCAAGGGGCATATCAGTTGGACCTGATGGATGCCTTGTATGCCATACGGCGATTCCGATGGACAATCGATCCGAAGATCTAAAATTCAAAACTCAAAAAATCCTTTAGGGGCACTTTCATGCAACTTTCAACTCTTCAGGGGCACCACGATGCAGCTTTTAGCCCTCCAAGAGCGCCTCGATGCAACTGTCGCAAAATCAACTTAGCGATGACTTTCCCGGACTTCTCGGATATTTCTAAACTCATTTTTCTCAATATTCCATTTTTATTGCTTAATTGAAGGGGAAAAAAATTTTCTTGACAAAATCAATTAAGCAATTGAAAATGCAATCTACAACGATTTCTAACTTTTCAAATTCTATTCGTGTTAGGTCTATTGGTGGCACCACCAGTAGATAATCGACTCAGATTTGCCTTCTCAATAGGTTCGTTGATGGTGCATCCTCAAACCACCAGTAGACAACCGATTCAAATTTGCCTTCTCCATAGGTCCATTGATGGTGCATCCTCAAACCACCAGTAGACAACCGATCCAGATTTGCCTTCTCGATAGGTCCGTTGATGGTGCATCCTCAAACCACTAGTAGACAACCGATTCAAATTTGCCTTCTCGATAGGTCTGTTGATGGTGCGTCCTCAAACCACCAGAAGATAAACGATTCAGATTTACCTTCTCGATAGGTCCGTTGATGGTGCATCCTCAAACCATAAGTAGACAACCGATTCAGATTTGCCTTCTCAATAGGTCCGTTGATGGTGCATTCTTAAACCACTAGTGGACAACCGATTTAGTTTTACCTTCCCGATAGGTCCGTTGATAATGCATCCCATAATCATCCATAGACAACCAACTCAAGGTTCCATCAACTCAGGTATGACCTTTTATCCCTTGCCCTTTCGTGAGATCACACTTGACCCGCCAAGTGATAATCTCCAGACGGGCAGCCTGTGAGCACAGGCTTTTTGGTGTCCCACGGAATGATGATGCCGTTTTGCTATGACCTTTTATGGACCAGTTATTCTATTATTGTAGGGTCGAATCACGTTTGGAAAGCTCCTTTTGACGAGTTTGGACCTTTGACCATCATTAAAAATCATTAAAATTGAATTTAAAAATGAGCCTTTATCTTTCTCTCACGCGGAGTAATTTGTTTCGTGCTTTTTTTAAAAATCCAAACATTTTCAGCAAGTCTTGTTAATTTTTTGAGATTTTAGACTCTCTGGGGTTTCCAAAATGTTAAGAATCACCTAAATCGGATAATCGTGGTGAAAGTTATGAATTTTCGAAGTCGCCCTTTTTTTCTTTTGGTTAAAAAAAATTTTGTTTTCCCCTCCCCGGTCCGGATTCCAGCGATGGCCGCCAGAATCCGGCCCCCACCTACCAGAGGCGGTCGTCGGCAGGGCTCGCCGCGTCTTGGGAGGCCACGCCCAAAAAGGGTTGGGCCGCGACAGCTGACGCGGCCCAGATCTGGCCGCATCAGCTAATGCGGTCTGCCGCGTCACTGACGCAGCCTTGCTCCGTGGACTGACAGTCCGCGCTTCTGGTCTTTTTTTGTCAAAAAAATTCGAATTTTTATCAGTTTTCTCCACAAAATTCATGATTTTAAGGGACCAAATGAATATTTTTCACGGATTCAAGTCTATATAAACCCCCAAATCATCAGATTTAAGACTTTTGCCATTTTGAACATTTAAATCACCATTTTTAGGGTTTTTAGTTTCTAGAGAGAAGCCTTCTAAGGTGGTGAAATCTGAATTATTTTGGGTTTCTAAACATCATTAGGCTCGATCTTTTAGTTTTAAACAACTAAAAATTGATTTAAACTCAAGATAAAATCAATTTTAACTAGGATTTAAGGACTTTTCTCAAAAATCACTAAATCCCTTGCTTTTTCTGTCACTAAATTTGTCACTATTTGTCGGTGTTCATCACAAAATCTTCAAAAGAGCTTGCCAAAGGTTGATTCGAGTCTCGAGGGTGAATTCACGACCTAAAGGTAATTTTTAAGTTCCAATCTATTTTCTTAAGTTATTCCTTGCTTGTTGCTGCGTTTTTGCTTGGTTTTTGGGGCATTTGACCTTTGTTTTCGGCCTTTTGTGTGATTTTCCGGCGAGATTCCGGCTGGCCACTCCGGAGATCGGTAGGCCGACTGAATGACATGGTAGACCGACTCAGTGAGTCAGCCAACCGCGTCGTTCTATCGGCCTACTTGTCGCTCAAGCGGCCAACCACCTTTTTGCCGGTATATTTGGGTTTCTTCCCCCCGGGTCGAAAAATCAAAGTTATCTCGATGTTTTAAGTCCAAATCTACTGAAATAATGTGGGGAACGATTTAAAACGTCAACAATCTTGAGTTTTCAGGTGCAAAAATGTTGATTCACGCCTGTTTAGGCAATTTTTTTGGTTGACCACTTTAGTGGCCAGTAGACCGATTGAGTGACTCCTAGGCTGACTCACTCAGTCGGCAACCGTGTCATTCAAGCAGCCTACAACCTCACTAAATCGGCCTACTAGCAAAAAATTCCCAAATGGTCCATGTATATTTTATTTTGTGTTTTTTGCCCTGTTTTATCATTTTCTTGCGTTTTTTACCACGATTTTCACCCGGAAATTTTCTGAAAAATCTCATATAATCTGTAATATCATAATAAATTTTTTAATCTATTTTTCATGATTTATTAATTATTTAATTGGTTAAATCTTCATTTAAATGGCTTAAAAATGGGTTTTTCATCAAATAAATCCTTAATAAATCTTTTTACCATAATATAAATTAGGTTGTTTAGATAATAAATAAATGCCCAAAAAGGTGTGTTTTTAGTCCCAGAAAATCCTAAAAATGTGTTTTCTTCCTTGTTTGATTTATTTTCTGCATTTTTATTATTTATGCATTATTTGTTATTTGCTTGTGTGCGAGTTATTGTTTCTTGGAGCTGTTTCGGGGTTGGTAAGCCCAGTTGAGACCCGATCTCGATTTGTTTATTTATCTATTTTATTTTCCCGCATTAGGATAATGTATAGGTATTTGTGAAGCCATGTAATAATTAATTTATCTAGTTTATTTACTGCTTTCTGCATGCCGCGCTATGTGATGTATGGATATTATAACCGAAAACTCTAATTAGGAGGATTTAAATCGCATAAGAACTAAAGTGGCGTTTATTAAAATGTAAATTGTTTGATTTAATAAATGAAAAATAAGCAACATCATCCGAACTCAGAATCTTTGTTTTAAGGTGCAGTCTAACCACCCGGTGGGAATATCGTACCCAAATTCCCGGTAGAGCTAAACCGGGTGGCGACTGTCTTAAAATACGGGATTCCAGGTCTTGTATCTCTTAACACCTAAATTGGACTAAAATTCAACTTCAACATCGATTTTATCGGTCTATCTTTTCATCGCGCTAAAATAAGGATCGATTTCCGGCTCACTTCGCCGCGATTACATATTTTTTCGCTCCCTTAAGGGTCGGAAAAAGGTCATCCGCTCACAGTAGGACTTCAAAAAAGGTCAGCACGAATCTGAGTTTGAAGAATAGATAAAGAGTGGGACCATTGATGCTTCTGCTCCCTATTAATTCCTGATAAATGCGCCAACCTGCACTTTTTTTTATGCTTAATGTTGCCAAATACCAATCGGTTCCATTTTTGCACCTCCTTTATGAAATTATTAGTTACAAGAAAGTGATTGAATTGAGGCTGCCAACTATTTTTAACCAACTCCAGCAAGCCCACATGTGTCTCCCAAGCTAACTCATAGCGAAATGGTCTATTAGAGGCTTTGTATTTAGGCCCTTCTATCTAAAGAAGGATTAGACAGTGTCTGAGTGTCGGTATGGTAGGTTCGTCACTCTAGCATCAGGGAATAAGACTCTGCCAGTCATATTAGTATAGCATGTCTAACCTTACTTGAAGATGATTTCTTCTCCAGGTGAAACGGTTTCCACTGGCTCCCATATCGATAAGATTAATTGATTAAATCTGTCATTGATGTGTAAAACATCTATTTATGTAGTTCTAGAATCCTCCTTGTTGGTCAGTGATGGTAGTGATGTCATTAAAGTCTCCCGCGAGGAACCTGGCTTCCGTAGGATCCACATCAAGATTAGCAATCTCTTCCCACATTTGATTTCTTATGGATGCCACGGTGCTAGCATATATAAGAGTCATGATACAAGAGTGTTGCTTCTTCTACTAAAACGGAAATGTAAAAAGTACCTGTTCTCCTGTAAGATATCACTTTGAGCAAAGTCTCGTTGCCAAAATAGCCAAATGCCTCTAGATAATCCAACTGGATATACACAGTGGAAATTCCACCCTCGAAGCTTGGAAGCAAATTCAGAGGCCCTAGAGTGGCCGACCTTAGTTTCAAGTAACCCGAATAAATTCAAATGGTGAGTTTGGATGAGGTTCTTTACATGAAGAAAACTTTTGTTGCTAGCACATCCTCTTATGTTCCAAAATAACCAATTCATGATGGGAAATTTGATGGATAAGCAGAATATCATAAAACACACCTCTCACTGAGCTGACAGAACCTCAGCTTTCTCTCGGAAGCGTGGGCATTTCCTTTATCCTTTTTCTTTGTTTTTTTCCCAGAGTTCCCCATTATAATATCTGGTGGAATTGGGGGAGGAATATTCTCAGCTCAATTCGTGCCCAAGCACGATGGAGATTCAATTGATTCTTTGATGGAGTCATCAACCATGGCCTCAGGTTGGATACACGCGTGTGCAGAAATAAGGTCTGCAATCAGAGCTCTCTAAGTTTGAGAATTTTGATGGGGTGAGATTCAGTGTTTGGGTTGGATGATGGGTTGTTGTGGGTCAGTTAAACCACACGCTTCTTGGGTAACAAAAATAGAGCTAGGCTTAGAGGGTTGGGCTTGAGGAAGTAAGGCTGGGTGAGAAGGGCCTTAACCAGGTGGGCTTGAGCTTTAGTGGGTCTTTGGGGTCTCAAAGAAATGGGCCAAGCTGGCTCTACAGACTTGATAGGTGGTAAGGTGTTAAATTTAGGAGGTGGGATTAGCGGGGACTTTACCGAGGCAAAGGTAGGGTTAGGTAAAAGAGGCTTTTTCATTGTCTTGGAAGGAAGCTCTGCATCAGCTTCTTTTGTACTTAAAATGTCAAATCTGTTGCCTGAGGTTGAGGCCCTAGATCTGTCAGAGACCTTCTTTCGTTTGTTGCACTGGGCTCCACGATTTGGCCTTTGTCCTTTGGGTAAACAGTTGGCAGTGATGGTTTGGTAGTGTTTGCTGGCTCTCTCGCCTGAGTAGTTGGCCGGCGCCGGATAGTCTTTTTTGCCATCATCCAAGGACCAAAGTTCTCAAGGACTTCGGGTCTGGGGTTCCTCTCTACCTCCTTGTTTTCACTTGTTGCACTATCATTGTCCAAGTTCAATTCTCCATTAGTCTCTTTAGTCGGGCATTGTTCTTTGCTATGACCATAGATACCACAGTTGAAGCAAATGTTGTGTAAGCCTTCGTATTCGATTCTGAAAATGCGATTCTTGAGTTTATACTTTGCCACTAAAGTCTTGCTTAAATCGATTACCACACAGACTCGGGCGTATTTCCCACGACTAGCGCTTACGGTATGTTTGGTATCAAGTTTTTTAAGAGATTACAGAGGAAGGGCGATCCAGGGCTAATTGAAATTGGGAGGATATTTAAAGAATTCAATGGATAACTCTCCTGATTTTAATCCCACTATATTAGTAGGATTTGGTGGGAGTGGAGATAATTTTACAATTATAATTTTATTATTTTAATTTATTTTTTATTTTTTTATTTAAAGATTATATAAATAATTTTATATAATTTTTTTTTTATAAATTCATCCATTCTTTTTAAATATTAAATTTTAAAAGTTATTTCATTCCTTCTAAATTTTATTCTTTCTTTTTCATTTCATTGAAATTTACCATTGTTTTGCTCTCAAGCAGAGCTTTAGTATGATTTTATCCACATACAAAGTTTTTCTTATCGAATTAGGATTTTTTAAAGTTGAAAAATAACTTTAGAGTAAAGTTAAATAATATTTAATTATTTATTATATTTTTAATAATTAAAATTAATTACACTCTCAATAAAATTCTTCTCTTAATTCTTTTATCTTTATTTCTCTCTAACTTTATTTTTTTATGTCCTCTCCCAGTGCCCCAAGCTTCATAAGTGCCTGAAAGTTGTAGTATTCTATTGGCAGCCATGGGAAATGAATTCAAGCTACTCCCTTCATCTTTTTAAAATAAGCATTTTAGCCACTTTTTAAAATATATTTTTCTTTTTAAAATATATTTTTACTTGTCATTTTTAAATATTTAGGCACTTTTTAAATTATTTTTTCAATTATACCCTCATTTATCCCATTATCATTAATTGTAATAAAATGGAAAAATAAATATTTATTAGAGGGTAAAATAGTATTTTTCTGCCTTTATTAATTAATTACTTAAAAATGTCAAATGTGTTAGAAGATAAATAAAAAAAGATGGAGGGAGTATAAAAATGAAAACTCGGACATCAAACGGGTCAAAATGGGGGTGCCATTTTGCAACTGAGATTAAATGGTCTGCTATCATCCAAGGTCCTCCTCTAAGGGCAGCCACGTAATCATCTTTGGAGGAGAAACGTGCCAGGTAAACATCATTTGACATATCAATTAATTCCATTGTTCCAACTTTAGGCGAGAAACTGTGGAGTTTTGATGCTAAGAAATTGAAACTCACTTTTTTGCCAAGAACTTTAACGATGATTGACTGTTTCCATGGTTTCCATAGTGCGCCCTTTTTGCAGCAATAAAACGGATGCGCGGGCAACGTTCGTTGGTCTTCTTCCTCTTCTTCGTCACTGGCTGATACCACAGAGAAATCTTCTTCTGAGGAGTACTCTGTTTCAAACTGATTTGAATAATCAGACATGAGCTCGTCTTCCTCATTAGTGGTGCCACATAGTTTATCTTTATACAAAGTCTTCTTTCTTACTGGAGATGTGGCCACCACATTGTGGGAAGGATTAGAAATTTCTATAGATTCAGCACTTCCATCAGCTACTTTTATCTTTTTATTACTCCTTTCAAGTTTATCACTTTCCTCTCCATAGAGTTTGAGAGAGTTTTCAGATGTAGCCATTACTATAAAAATTTTCAATAATATAGCAAAAAGTTAACCACCCTCCTCGAACTCCTATAATCATCCCATACATAATTTACATCTTGCTTATATCTTTTAATGCAATAATATATCATTTTTTAAAAAAAAGATACGAAACTGCAGTTACATCAAATAGAAGGAAAAATCCTCATCTATCATGAATTTAGTTCAAACCTAAAACTTTTAGCGATCACAAATTCAATTTTACCGCTAAACTAAGACTTTACTACAATGCAATAATGTATCATTTGAGTATACTAATATTTTATTTATGCTTGTCTTACATATTGCTTATACCTTAACCCGAGATATCGATTATTAGTTATACATTATTTTATCTCAGTTACACATAATTTATATATATTCCTCGTACTTTAGTTTTGTTATACCTAAAGATACAATGACACACTAGTTATATAATTTTTTGTTACAACTGAAAATACAATGAACCTTAATTACTACTTATTTATACATCCATTGCAATTTACTTGTATCATCTGATGATATATTAGTTGAAGCTTATTGATACAATCTAATACATTTATAACTCATGTTAAATTTACTTATAAGTTATATATTTTTTTAAAGATATGAATTTTGAAGAGGCTGGATATTAAATCTATGACCTCTCACCTCTACTTTAATTTTTTTTCGAGGTGTATTAATTGAGCTACATCCAACTGGTATATATCACTTTATAATTTTCGGAAATGCTGGAAAAAGTATGTATAACATGAATCTAATTTTGTAAAAGAACAAAATACTCAGTGTTGTGCCAAAAAAAAAGAAAACAATGGATTGCGAAATCGGATATATAAAGTACAAGAAGCAGACGAGAGAAACACATGTCAACAAGGATGCGGAAACCATGTACTTACAAGATCTTGAAAGGATTAAAAATTATGCAAAGTTTTAATTAAATGTAAAATTGCTGCAGTGAGCCAAAGAAGCATCATACGCCCTGTTCTTTTCAATTAACTGATAAGTAGATATATTGTACTGAATTGAATGATACTGAACTAAATAATACTGAACTAAACTGAATGGTATTAAAACAGAAAATACTGAAACTGAACAATACTGAAACTCAAACTGAATTATAATTAATAATATAAATAATATTTTAAAATATCAAAATTTATTAACAAAATAATTAATAACACTTTAAATGACACTATATATTTTAATAAAATTTATTAATTATAACATAAAATAATAATAATGATAATAATAAATTATTACTATTATATATTTTATTTTATTATAATTATTGTTATGAAATTACTTTATTATTTTAATTATTATCAATATTTATAAAATATTATTACTTTTATTTATTTATTTGTCCTACGAAATTTTCCATTATAAAAATAATAATTAATAATTTTAAAAATATTATTATTGATTAAATTTTCTTTGTTGTTATCTATGATTACTACTATTAATTAATAATATTGATATATGATATTATCAATTAATATTCATTGCTTTTTATAATTTATGAATATTAATATAAATTAATAATATTGGTATAATGCATAAACAAAAACTTAATACTGAATGCTAAATACTGAAACCAAATGATACTAAACTAAATGGTGCTGAATTGAACAAAAAAATAAGTTGAAAACAACATTACCTAAATACCCTTAAAAAAATATTTGAATATCACCTTAAATGCTGAAAAGAAGTAACTTTATGCTGCAGAAAACAATATGGAAAAATTAAATACAACAGATACTGCTGATTACAGGCACTTCACGTGGTGCCACTTCAAAAATCAGCGTTTTATTATCTAAACAAGTACAGCTTAAGCTTATAGCTTTCTCAGCAAAACAAAAATTGCACAAAACCATTCAGAAGCTACTAAATTTAATGAAATGAAGTAATCCATCTACAATTCTATCCACTTGGAAAGCACAAGGGAACAGTTGAACCGGAAAGCAGGACTGTCTGTTAAGCCAACTCTATAATAACATTGAAAATAATACTACTCATATATGACTACTTATTTGAATATATACTCTATGATTGCATTTAAATGGTCACAAACAAGTTCCTTTTCTTGCACTACATTTTCACAGATGTTTCCAGGACGAATGCAACCCAAGTCAGTGTTACACCCATCTTCTAATTCTACGAAAAAACGACAACTTTAAGGTAACTTCTAAGTTATAAAATACTACTTCTGCATACACAATTCAAAGGCATCACCAACTTTTAACATTAAAGCATGCCTACTATAATATGAACACTACCTGTCATGAAATTCATTTAATATGTGTTGTTAAAGGGGCGCCATACGCAGTGCACTGGGTCATGCACCTCGCCATACCTCAAGCGAGGTAGCGTACTCTGGTGTGTGCCTCAGGCACGCCTATGGGACAATTTATTTTCAAGGTACTATTTTACTTTATAATGTGTTGTCCATCTATTTTTAAGAGTTTAAATTATAAGTCAAAGCTAGATATTCCTAATTCAATTCCTATTATGGCTGGTTTAATCCAAGACTAGATATTTCTAAGGCAATATGAAAATTCTACACATATATGTACATCTAACAATTCTTAGTTCTTTTTTCTCGTACCATTATTGCATTTAACTTTCACTTTTCAAGCATATATTTTGCCTCGCCTTCAGGCACGCCTAGCCCCCTTGGCACCTGGGCTGCGCCTAGCGCCTTGACGACTATGCATTTAATCCTAAAGAAACCAAACTGTACGCTAACCACTAAAAATGTGAGCAAGTCAGTGCTACTATGTATAATCACCAATTGTGAGACCACTGATATGGTGCAGGAGGTTATTATGCCACAAGTTCAATCATAATTACTCTTTTCGTCTATCTGAGCAATTAATTCATCGTACTTTAAAGTCGGATATGCCATGCACATGTTGCACAGATAATGAAAACCCAAAACTTTATGAATAGCCAGTAACGAAATTATGATGCTAAAGAAAAGAAGATCCAGTATCCAACACTAATAAACATTAAAAAGCTATGTAGCACAGAAACAGAAACGGAAACGGCCACGGAAACGAAAACCGGGAAACGCCATTTCTAAAAAATATAGGCTTGGAAACTGTGGGAAAACAACACGGACACGGATACGGAAACGGAAACGGAAACGCTGAAATGGCATGTAACCGGAGTTTCCGTGCTTCATAGTTAAAAAGACTTGTAATGAAATTCATGGTGATCTTAAATACTTGTAACCATGTTTAACAGAATTCTGTTTTGGTGACAACTCTTCATCAATAACCATTAACCATAAATGCCCTCAGACGCCGATAAAACTGAACAAAAATCATTTTATGACCGACAATATTGGTAGTATACTCTCAAAAGACAAGAAAATTCAACCTTAATTAATTGACTTAATG
Source organism: Euphorbia pulcherrima (assembly GCA_947683365.1). NCBI lineage: Eukaryota > Viridiplantae > Streptophyta > Magnoliopsida > Malpighiales > Euphorbiaceae > Euphorbia > Euphorbia pulcherrima. The sequence goes on from CANTUS010000008.1 coordinate 3,751,929, forward strand.
CTTAGGGAACCTGAAAATTACAAAATTAGCTATACAATAAAGGGCCTCATTCCTAGATCATAGTTGTCAAAGGCGCGCCTTAGGCTCCGGGCTCACTAGGCTCCAGCCTCATCGCCTAGGCACCTACCAGGCTCCTCACATTCAAAAGGCGCACGCCTAGATGCATTAGTCTCTAGGCTCCATGTGCTAAAGGCGTGCACCTAGGCGCGCTTGATACCAAAATTAGGTTTTTTTTATAGGAAATGTAATGATTCAGGTAAGTATAGAGTTTAAGAAAGAAAAGAAATTAAGAAATAGAAATTATGGAAGAAAAATTGGGGAAAAATATTACTTATGAAAGCATCTCTTCTAAATGATAAGTAAATGTAATAAAATGCTAATAATAATATTATTAATATTAATCATAAAATGATCACTACATCTTAGAGAAAACAATTATTTTAATTGATTTGAACACAAAAGATAATATAAATTGATGAACCTTTTTTTCCATGGTTTTAACACTTGGTATAATTTATAAGTTTTTTTAGTTGGTGTGCCTTGACAACTATGTCCTAGATATTTATCAATAGCCATACAAACCTGTAGAAAATATAAACCCGCAGACCATGTTCCTGTTCTGACCCACAGAACTGAGTTCGGCCCCTACCATGGAGATAAAAAGTTCAGTCCACAACAATTAACAAAACGCAGCATTTAAAGATAGTATCTCAACAAACCTCATTCTCAATAACAGATACATGGTGTGCTGTCTATCCAATCAAGGCAAAGTTACCATCTATTATGAAGGCTAAACAAAGGTTCACGGTAAAAAATGTCATCTAAGTTAGATTTGGCTGATTAACTCATTAGTCTAATGATTCAGCAAACTCCAGTAAGAAAAATGCAGAAGTTGAAGATAGTATCTAGATAATACGCATTCTAATTTCACACACTTGGTGTATAGTACAAACAATATAGGAAGTATATCACCAAAAAAAATTTATATATATATAGGATATTCAACTCAGTTAGATTCGACTAAGGAATTGATTAGTCTTATAACTGAAACAAGAAAACTGACTACATTTGCTCAAAAGGTAACATGCTAAATCTGATTTTGTCAAACTAAGCCTTGTTAAATACTTCATTTGCAATCCATAGATAACCCATTCAAACGAAAAGTAAAAGGTACTAAACAATGTTTGGGCAAATCTAAATATATTCCGCCCATATTAATCTGGTAACGAACATTAATTAATCCTAATTCAGATCAACTCAATTACTGTTCCATGGATGCCACCCCAATTTACTTACTCGTGCAAAAAAGATCTATAAAAGAAAAATGAACCGTTACAATTCATCCAGTTGCTTGAGATCCATTGTCAAATTATTACCATCATACTCAATAAAGGCAAGTTCCGATCCATCCTACCTCAAGTAAGTATCAAATATTTATGACTAGAGTATTTAATAAATATAGAATACAAATAGCAATGAGTTTAATAAAATCAGACCGATTAATTCGTTTTGGGATCAGGCATAGGGAAGAGCCCAGCGCCGGCGGCCCCACGTGGTGGTGAAAACCCTAGAAACTTCTGAAGATTTGTGCGAATACTGATCGAACAAAGGAAATACAAAAACGCCATTGAACAATCCGTCGGATCGTCGCCTTGCAATCCTCTATGACTCATCTTCTTGACAAGCGCGATCGGCTTAAACGGCAATTTGGCAACAACTTTTCCTTCGAAGAGCGAATTGAGTAGACCAAAAACGATGAAGAGAACCAAGGCGACAACGGCTCCAGATTTGAATTTGAAGAGGGAGAGGTCTCGACTGGACTCTTTGAGAGAGGTCTCAAAGCGGTCAATTTTCCTAGTCTTAGACTTCTTGGTGGAGATTTTGGTGGTTTCGGTTTTCATAGTCTCGAGCTTCTTAGAAGCTTTATCAATGGAGGATTTGAGGGATCTGTAGGAGTTAGTACGGTAAATTAAGATCCAGGAGATGGCTTCGCAGACCACGGCGGTGCAGACGGAGATTCCGACGACGGTGAGGCTGTCGAAGTACTTGGAAGAGGGAAGGAACTGAAGAGCAGCCATGGGGTTGGGGAGAAGAGTAGGGGAAAGTGACTTTGAATGCTCCAGAGGAAAGAGAGAGCGATACTGATAATAATAACGCTGATTTGGTTGGAGTTGAGTTGGATTCCAAGTTTACGGGTTTCTATATAATGGTTCTGATTTTTAGTCTGTTCTTCAAATATAAATGCTAAATATTTAAAAATAAATAAAATAATAAAGAATAATATCGTTAAATAATTTCTGAACATTTATTATTTATATAAGGTAAAGAAATTAAAAGGCTTAATTTATTATATAATTTTTTAAAGTTGACAATGTAATTTTATAATTTTGTATCACTAAATTATGTAGTCTAAATATTAGTTTTGAATTAAATAATGGGTAAATGTATAGGACTTTTGGCTAAATCCATTTAAAAAATAATTTATATGCGTAGATGTTTTATCTTTCTTCAATAAGGATTTTTTTTATGTATTTTTTTATTAAAATTAATTTTATATTATATATTTATTGGTATATTTAGTCTTGTTATATTAGTTTCATGATATTTATAATTATAAAATTATTTTTTTATAAATTATAAGACATTTTTATAGCTTTTAAGAAAATGATTGCACGAAAAAAATAATAATAAAAAATTTTTTTATAGCAATTTTTATTTATAACACAATTAAATATGATACATATAACTAACTTTTGTCCATAAAAAATTTGATACAAAAGGAGATAATAAAAAATACAAGAAGATCATAGTATGATAAAAGTAATAGTTAGGGAGAGCTATAATTATATTTGTAAAACAAAGAATGTACTAGTGTAATTGGCCAAAACTCATTATTACCCTTAAATAATTAGTCGCGTGCCTTATTCCCCCCGCATTTTACTTCTTTCCGCCCGTATATACCCCCCTATTGACAACTTTGTCCCTCTCATAATTTCCGCTCCTTCTCTCTCTTGTTCTCTCTCTAGTTCTCAATTCTCTAAATTTTCCTTTTCCCGTTCTTACTAAATTGTGAGTTCTTTTCCCTTTCTTATGAAATTTCACTTCCCCCTCTCTTCATGTGGAAAATTTCCTTAAATTTAATACACCCATCTTAGGACTCATCCTTTCTCTTTTTCTAAATTCAAAAGTAAGGTATCTGTTCAAATGGCATCCACGGAGGAAATATATTGGGAAGACTTCATTGGTTATAGCATCAGTCATGATGAATCGTCCAGTTACTTCGATTTGGATCATTACTCAACTCCAGTGAAGGCGTACGCAGGATTAGATCTAGAAAAAGATCCTTAACCAACCGATCATGACTCAACTCCAATGGAAACAACTAATTATAACTCTACTCCAATGAAATCAACCGACCGTAACACAAGTCCAATGGATTCAACATATTATAACTCCACTCCAACAGAAAATACAGGCGAGGGAGGTTAATCAAGACCGAACGACGATGATGGTCCATCGGCGAGAAATAGGGTAAGAGTTGATTTTTTCAGTTATTAGTGTATGCCGCATTCAATTAATGCATCTTACCAATGGTAAAGACTCATAATAGATTGGGGCTATCGACTGGTACACCGTTTCCATTGTAGGTGCAAAACCAGTGGACAATCCTAAGTCTCGTGTGGCTCATTTTCCCGCCTAAAACTACACTTAGTTTCCCGCCAATATAAATAGGTCGCAGTCGCCTGAAAATTTCAAGAGAGCAACCTAAATCAACAGATTAAAACGAGAGCGACCTAATTCTACTAAATCTCCATAATATTAGTAGGTCGCACTCGGTTGAAAATGTCAAAAGAGCGACCAAAATCAACAAATGAAAACTAGAGCGACCAAAAGCAATAAGTTAAATGATACTTTTACATTGTATTGAAGTAATTCTAAGAGACTAATGTACATGATTTCACTTTGTTTATATACCACAAAATGTCGCGTAAAAATGTAGTGGATCATAAGGATTAAAATAGTTGCTCTTGTCTTATTAGCTAAGCTTATCATTGTAGTTGTACATATAAGAATACAAAGTGACTCTCTGAATACAAACCATACAACATGTCTAAAATCTATGAGCTTCATGCATGTGTAATGCCTTGGATACAACCTCGATGTAAAACACCATTACTCATACATTAACTCTTACAAAACATAATGACAAATACATTCAATATTGTCTAACCGCCCTCCACAATCATTAAATTACATAGATCGCATTCGATTGAAGCTTTCTAAAGACCCACCAGAACCACCATTTGTAATGGATTTTTTATAGTGAATTATTCTACGGTAGAAACTGTAATTAATGTTCAATGAGTCATGATGAACAAGTGAGTGATGGTGCAGGTAAGAGTGGTAGAGTTTGAGGGCAATGGGATTGACTACAGCGGGAAGTTCGACTCCAACACTGTTTTCAAGTCCGAAGAAGAGGCAGTTAGGTGGGCTAAACAAACTATAATCGAAAATGGATTCCAGTTATGTATTTCTTCACGTAAGGGTGAACCCCATAAGAAGCTGCTCAAATGTACGTATGGCGAAAGGGACAGAACGGTCGACAAGAATCTAGCTATGAGAAAGATGAACATGACTAAAACGACCGGGTGCAAATTCTCACTATATGTACAATAGGTATAAAGGTATGACATTTAGGGTATCCGTCCACTCCAAGGGCACAAGGGGATTCACAACCATGTACTACGGGCGTGTGTAAAGATCCCTAAACTTAGTCTCGAAGCCAAAGTAATTATTTGTGATATGATGGAGGCCCAAGCAAAGTCATGTTCTATTCGTGCGGCTATTGAGTTAAAATTAAAAGTCGCACATGAACTAAAATAGGTTTACAATTACAGGGATAAGATGCGTAAGAAAAGTTTTACAAACAGGGATGTAGCGGGACAGTTGTTTCATTTATGTAAATAATACAAATATGTGATTTGGAAGCATTCTAACCCAGATTCAAACGTGTTAACCCATTTATTTTTTGCACACCCCGACTCTATTCGTTTACTTTGGAACTTCACTTGGTTCACTGGCATAGAATCAACATACAAGACAAACATGTACAAGATGCCCATGGTGGAGAAGGTAGGAATGACTCCATGCAAATCTAACTTCCTAATTGCTTATGCACTTGTGAAGGATGAGACTGAGGCGACCTACCATTGGGTGTTAGATAAGTTGAGGATGTTGCTTTGTCCTAACCTCCATCCGACTGCCATTGCAATCAATAGGGAGTTAGGACTGCTGAATCCAATAAAGGATATATTTCCACAAACAACCCACTTACTTTGCACTTGGCACATCAACAAGGATGTCAAAGATAAGGTTTATCATCTTTCCGGAAAGGATAAGATATATACTATACATGTCAAGGAAAAGGTGTTTAGTAGAATTTTAGAAGTTACAAGCGAAGAGAAATTTGAACAGGCTGTAGAGTTTGCAAGAGATGCCCTATTGAACCATCCTACGATGATGCCGTACATTGAGTCCACCTGGTTAGTCCACAAGGAGAAATTTGTTAGAGCATGGACAAACAAGGTGCTACACTTTGGCAACACCATGACATGTAGAGTCGAGAGTCAACATGCTGCACTAAAGCAATGGCTTAACTCATCTAAGGGTGCAATAGATATAATGTGGGAGAAAGCAAATAAACAAATAAAATCGCAAATAATTGAGATCAGGTACATATTTTCTATTCTCGCGTCTATAGTTTTCATTAAATTGTGAACCAACATGGTCGATTCGAATCAAATTATTGTGTACATTAGGTGGGTCAATATGTTAATAACTACATGTAAGGCTCACAATGATGAAACTAAATATATGGGTTATGTTATATGCTTCCTGCCTCTCATAAATTGACTTTTTCAAAATTGTTAAAGTTGCTTCAATTTGTTAAATAAGTTCCTAATTTGATTTACTTCCTATACCTATCATCAATTACTGTCAGGTCCAAGCTTAAAAATTAAAAAGCAGTAGATGTGCCTACTACAGTGGCTTTCCCTTTATGTTCCTTACCTATCAAGTCTCCCAACATTGTTTGAAAGAGCTTAATGAATAGCTGCGAAGGATGAGAGAATTGAGCTATAAAGTTAATTATCATTGCAAATGCATTTTGAGACACTCCCTTCAGATTCCTTGTGCATGTGAACTAAAAAAAGCAATTGACTTAAACACTCATATCGGCATTCACCAAGTGCATTCCTTTTGGAGGACACTTCTAATCGATGATAAAGGCAAACCTAACGTTCCGGCACATGAGGATATGTTGACAAAGGAGCACAGTTATCTCGACACCCTTATTGAGAAGGTGAAAGCAAGCGATCCTGGAAATGTGCAAAGAATATCCCTTATAATACATAACAAAGTTAACCCTGGATAAATAAATGTGCGTGAACCGGAGGTGAAGATGAATGTTAGAGGTCTACTGAAGGGTAGTAGATCTAGGAAACGGGATCCTAGTGGTTTTGAGTATGGTGAGCATGGGCGTGGGCGTGGGCGTGGGGGCTTGGGTAGTCACCAAGTACATCGTTTTCATGTGGGTCTACTCAGCCCCATACTCAGTCACTCGGTCTTGCTGGTATGTGTAACTGGTGTCAGATTATTATAATTATGAAATGGATTTATCAGGAAAATTGATTCAAAATATTTTATAGGCAAAGATATTACCGACTTTACTCAGGTGGGAAAAATATCGCCGGTGATCCTACCATTTATTGAGGGTTATATGAACCCTAAATATGATGGGAACTGTGGGTTTCGAGTAGTCGCGAGCTATGTACATGGTAATCAGGACAGTTGGGGGTACACAAGACAGTCTGTTGCACATGAAATATATATAAAGGGTACTCTGTACACCGAATTGTATGATTAAAATATCGGACAAGCAATCAATCGTATACTGTAGGATGGAGGAGACTGCATGGAAAACCATATGATGGCAATTGTGGAAGACTTGTTCCCAATTGCTACATTTTACAATGCAGCCGTCTTTTGTTTCACACTCAACCCTGCGATGTGCCTAACTGTCTTGCCATTAACAGTACCCTTAACTTCAACACAGCCGGAGGTTGATATAGTGATTTGTCACTTGGCAGAGTTAAAACACTATATACGCCTAAACTTGACTAAAGATTTTCCAATGCCTCCTATAGCATATTACTGGCATAAAAATCACAGACCTAGTGTTGACAGTTGGGATAAATTGTACGCTGCCAGACGAAGAAATTGGGATGCATTCACATACACAGGGCGAGCCATTAATTAAATTTTTTCCTTGTATGTAATCCGAATCATATATTGATACTGACATGCACATATGTATTAGTGACAGGAACATTTCTAGCGTAGAACCTGTTGGATATGATGTATGCCCTTAAGGCAATTAGGGCGATATATCTTAATTATGTAATAGTACAAATAGTTTGTTTAATCAATAAAGGCATTTAATCTTTTGTTTATATCAATATGCATGTATATATATATATATATATATATATATTAAAGCTGTTAAATATATATTCATTGATGTATGCAAAAGTCTTTGACATATCATAGCATAAAGTTAGAGAAATTATAGTTGGACTATATTTGGTGGAACCTGCTTCATGTGCAATTATGATTATGTCTAAACTATCCCTAGTCATAGTTTCATCAAGAAAGGATATTGATGAAATGGAAAGACTAGCATGTGGTCAACTTTCTTGGAAAGGGTTCAAGCAGTTAATCTCCTAAAGACTGAAGGTGGTGCCTTAAGTTTGACACATGGATATATCTGGGAGATATATTGGAGACCTCAGCAAAATAAACACTTCATATATATATCAATGTGTTAGTGTTTATCTTCATGCAATAAGCTTTGCGAATGTCCTCATACTTGAGATGCTAGCTACCTTGTGTGGTAATATTGCTATACTTTGGGTCATTGCTATGCACTCATTAATTAAGGGTGCTACCGGTGATTACGGGTATAGTGATGACAGCACATTGGTAGGCTGAGTAGTCGGAAAGAATCTATCGCTCCGGATATATTAAGGAGTTGTACCTGGCCACTTGTTGAAGTGATGATTTCCATAAACCTCTGATCAGAGTATGTGTTTGATAAAAATGGTTTCTAGTTAAACACACTATGGTAAAAGGCAATATACTTCGGTAACAAGTAAATAACTGGGATAGCTTGGAGCAACCTCGCTATTAGTGGTTTAACACTTTAACCGAACCCAATAAACCAGATGGTACTAATATTAAAGAATGGAAGGAATTTATCGCACTGGATAACTATTGGATTAACCGGGATTAAGTCATAAGCATAAATGATGTTCTGAATAATGGGGGATGGTAGACCCTTGCTAGAGGCGTACTACAGTCATTTAAGGTAATCGAGTTCTATTCACGATCTAGAGCATCAAGCCAACGGTTTCATTAAAACAAGGGTTGATTAAGCCTTAACAGCTCAATACTTCAGGATTCTATAAGGTCACACATATTGGACCTTCATCGGACTAAGTAAAGAACTAATAGATTTATTCTATTACAAAAATATAACATAAATAATAATTGGATTATTATTTGATTGGTTAAAATTGATTAGATCAATTTTGGATAGACCAAGGAATTTATTTTAACCGCTAACTAATTAATTAGAGTGATAAATAAATTATAATTGATTAGATCAATCTTGGTTGGACCAAGAAATTTATTTTGACTGGTGACTAATTTATTAGGGTCAGAAAATAAATATTTGAAAAAGGATTAAAAAGGGGAATTTTGCATTGGCGAGTTTAATTGAACCGAGAGTACAAAAGTATTTTGTACAGGCTCGAGTGTGCGGGAGTACACTGAAAGGTGTGCGAACAACGCTGGGCATTGCTCGCGGCAGCCCATAAAAATGGGCTGCACATGCGCAGCCCACAAGTAAGACAAAGCCCACAAGGGCTTTGCCTTGCATATGCACACAACGTGCGCGCTGTGTGCACATAGGATGATAGTAATTACTCCCATCCCACATCGCTCACAGGGGGAGCATAATGCTCCCCCAAGCCTATATATAAGCTTTCCCCTTTCCTTTCAAATGGTACCAAGCTCAAAGCATAAATCCTAAGAGAGATAATTAATCTCTCGGGTAATTGAGCAAGTTATTTTTGTGGAGCCTGAATTTATCAGGGCACCGCTAGTTTATATTTTTGGGTGAGGCTTCTAGAGTGGTCTAGCAACTACTCGAGGCTTCTTAGTTCTTCCTTATGGGGAGGTCTTGGTTGGTGGGGTTCGTGTGGATACTGATAGAGGCTATCCTACGATTGGAGGCTTGTGTAAAAAGGTTCTGCAAAAGCACGCTTCAACTGGTAAGTTCTTTTTCTTTCTCTTTTAATTATTAAGTCTAATTATTAAGTCTTTTTCTTTAAGTATTTTTAGACTTAATAATTACGCTTAGGTTATTTTTGCATGCTTTATTTATTTTATGCTTAGGTTATAACTTAGAGTTATAATATGCATAGTATAAAATAAATATGCTAGGATATAATTTGGAATTATGGTATGCCTAGTCCTTTAGCATGCTAACCTAGGTAGAGAATTATTTAGTTAAGACTTTATTTAATTTATATGCAACTAATAGGAGTTCCTGGGGACAAGGACAAAATTTTGAATTTCCGCCATGCCTCTGATGCATGTTCAATCTGACTGTCAGTTCCCAACAGTGGTATCAGAGCCTGCCTATTTAGTGCATAATTAAGTTAGAAGCAAACTAAATATTATTTTCTAAATGAAATGATTTGTTTATTTATTTGTTTGAAACAATATATATAAACTTGTGCCTTTCATTTCAAGGTTAGAAAATGGTTATGAATAATTTTGAAAAACATGCTCAACTTACTCAAATTATACAAGTATCAATAATTTATTTAAATTACATGGGTTATAGATGCTCCTAATTTACATGAATTGGAAGAACGAAATTTATTAGTTCAAGAGAATCCATTGGTCTTCAAGTTTGTGCCCGTATTTGTTCTGGCTAAGGATTAGACTTGGTGTCTACTCCTCATAGGGCACCTCTCCTACCTGGAAACCTATGTCGGTGCAATTTGAATTGACCAACCGGGGATTAATATGAACTAATTTATTTCTAGTATATAAGATAGTGCTTATATATGTTTCTATAACGAAGTAAAAAAATTAAATTTATTGAATAAAAGCTTAAAGGAAATGCAATATAAATATAACAAATAAAAGTGTTAATTATTTTACATATAATCTAGGTTGATGGAATAATTATAATAAAGAGCTGAACCCACCCAAGGTTAGACCTTATAAATTAATTCTAAAATTCCCTAAATTAATACAAGTTATTAAAATTTTGTCCATCTGATAAAATCCTAGATTGGATGAGACGTTTAACACCAATAAAATCTCAAAGTAAATATATTAAGGCAAGTTGTAATCTTTCTTACTCAAATTTATAATACGGTCTCTTTGGGCTATCAAAGTGCTACGCAAAGCGTTCCTTCTAGTCCACATTGATTGGTTGTAAAGTCTGAGATAGGCTCTGCCTTAACAGAACTGGGGTAGTCCACCATAAAATTGGGGGCTAGGCCCAGATCTAAGACATATTCAAGGAGATGCTAATATAAGAGCACACATCCCTTGGGATTAGGGAACTTGAATGAATTAGCAATTGCATGCGATGCAAATGGAATGGGATTCCGACTATGACTTACTATTACGACTCGACTCATAAAATTGGGGGTTGTAATAGACTAGTTATAGATGCTACCTACTAGGAAATTTAGCTGGGCTAAAATTCACGAATTCAATAGAATGGGCTATTGTAAATTTCGAAGAAAATAGTAGGAAAATGAATTTAATTAAAAGTCCTCATATTAAATACATGTACTTAAACTAATATCTAAACAATTTTCTTTTCTTATATCTTAGGTTGAAATCTTTATTTAAATACAAATATTCGCATTGATAACTAATTTTGATTGACTCTAAGGGTTTGTTTAGAAATGTGGGGATAGTCCTCGAAGCCTTGGGCATGGCATGTACTTTGTATAAGCCTAAATCTAAACAACATGATGCAAGCAGTTCTGATTGAAACAGATATGCATTAAATACATAAAGAAAACTAGGATACAACACCTTGGAGGTTGTTTACATCCCTGTTACCTTATGTGAGTAGCTGGCAGGAGATAAGGATAAACATCAAGTCAGATGTTAGGATCCATGTTACCTTAGCTACAAGGGCATCATAAAATCATGGACTTGAAAGTCTGTGTCTTTACATCTTTGAGAAAGGATTTTCCCTGGTGGAAAATTTGAACCAAAATATTTTTGATGGAAAATTGGTTGACCAATTAGTCAGAAAATTAATTGGTTCATATCTCAAAGAAGTAAAGGGACACATGGTGTCTAGTTTTGAAGTAGGATGGAGCAGAGTAAAGAGAAAGTAAAAAGAATACTGAGAATTTTATCTGGGAGACAAAATGATTGTTTTCAACATGAAATATTGGAAACAAGATCTTCATTTCAATATGGAGATTGGAAATAAGATCAAAATGGCTAGAGTCTCATAGCATGAGAAGAGGAGGCATGAAGCTTCCACTTCAAGATGTTTGATATTGAGAAATTCTACATCTCAATGGAATTCTAAATTGGTATGGAATACCTAATGAGAATCACATGTCTGTATGAAGGTATAGATATTATTGAGAAGTAGAGCTTTGGCAAAAAGGAGAGTTGTACCTATAGAAAATCATTAGAGCTTGATGGCTGCTATTGATGTAGGAACTTGAAATTTCCATTTCGCTAAAATTTGTAAAAGAACGAAATTCAATTGTCATTATAAAATATTATTTCCTGCCTCACAGCAGATGGAATATTTTCCAATTTGATAAAAGGTATTATCAAAGTTATGAATGATATTTTATTGTAATATGACAAATGATATTTCATAATTACAAAATCATATTCTCAAATATAAACATTGCTAAGAGAAAATTAGATAATCAGAATTCCTTCTACTTATGGCATTATCGTTTAGGCCACATAAACAAAGATCGCTTAACCAAGCTGCATAAGCACGGAAACTTGGGCCCAATAGACTTAGAGTCTTAATGGTGATTGTGAACCTTGTTTAAAAGGAAAAATGATAAAGTTACCCTTTTAAGGAAAGGGTGAGCAGGCTACAAGTACATTGGAACTTATACATACTGATGTGTGTGGTCCAATGAATGTTCAGGCACTAGGAGGATACTCCTACTTCATAACCTTTATTGATGATTACTCACGATACGGTTATTTGTACTTAATGAAGCATAAGTCTGAAAGTTTTGAAAAATTCAAACTATTCAGAGCTGAAGTAGAGAAACAGCTTGAGAAAAGTATTAAAACACTTTGATCGGATCGAGTTGGAGAATACTTAAGTCAGGATTTTTAGGATTATCTAAAGGAAAATGGGATAGTTCCCTAGCGGACCCCTCCTTATACACCCCAACACAATGGAGTGTTAGAAAGGAGGAATCGGACTTTATTAGATATGGTCAGGTCCATGATGAGCCATGCAGTTCTTAGTAAATCCTTTTGGGGATATGCACTGGAGAGCGCGGTTTATATCTTAAACAGAGTGGCCTCCAAATCAGTTGATTTTACACCATATAAAAGATGGTGTAACAAAAAACCATCTCTAAGTCACTTAAGAGTATGGGGCTGTCCTGCCATGGTAAAGAGGATAGCGTCATATAAGCTAAATGCTAAGGCTGATAAATGTCTGTTCATTGGATATCCAAAGGAAACAATTGGATATCTGTTTTACTAACACGAAGCACAAAAGGTATTTATATCTCGGGATGCTCACTTTTTGGAAAAGGAACACTTACTTGCAAAAGTCAGTGGGAGCAATATTGAATTAGAAGTTTAAGAGAAAGAAACAGACAATCAAATGATTGACCCCGTTCTAGATACAGAAGAGAGTGTGATCCAAGAACAACCTATCAAAACACAATCATTGCGAAGACTAGGCCGTGTTCATAAGGGTCCCAATAGATATAGGTTTATCATCACTAATGATAAGGAACTATATCTTATGGAGGATGATGAGGCAATGAAAAGCTTAGATTCTGATAAATGGCAAATGGCCATAAAATCAGAAATGGATTCCATGTACTAGAACCAAGTTTGGAATTTAGTTGATGCACCGCACGAGGTTAGACTAATTGGGTGCAAATGGGTCTTCAAGAAGAAGACAGGCATGGACGGTAATGTAATTACCTATAAAGCAAGGTTGGTTACGAAAGGTTATAGTCAACGGAAAGGTATTGACTATGATGAAACCTTCTCACTAGTAGCCATGCTCAAATCCATAAGGATACTCCTCGCCATTGTTGCTCATTACGATTATGAGATCTAGCAGATGGATGTAAAAACAGCATTCCTGAATGGGTATTTAGATCGGGATGTGTATATGACACAACCTGAGGGTTTTACATCTCAGAATGGCTTAAAGGTATGCAAGCTACAAAGATCCATTTATGGACTTAATCAGGCATCCAGGAGTTGGAATATAAGGTTTGATCAGACAATCAGGATATTGGATTTCTGCCCAAATGCAAATGAGCCTTGTGTTTACAAGAAGGTTAGTGGGAGTGCAGTCGTTTTTATAGTATTATATGTTAATGACATTCTGCTAATAGGAAACGACATTTCTCTTCTTCAAAGCGTTAAAGTATGGTTGTCAAGAAAGTTCTCCATGAAAGACCTTGGTGAAGCAGCATCTATACTAGGTATAAAGATCTACAGGGATATATCTAAGAGGCTGTTAGGTCTTTCTCAAAGTACATATATAGACAAAGTGTTGAATAGGTTCAACCTTGAGCATTTTGAGAAAGGTTATCTCCTGATGATAAAGGGGGTTAGCCTATCTAAGGTTGAGTGTCCGAAGATAGCTCAGGAGAGAATGCGCAAAAAGGATATACCCTATGCATCCTCGATAGGATCTATCATGTATGCTATGATATGTACTAGGCCGGATGTCTCTCAGGATTTGAGCTTTATGAGAAGATATCAGTCAGATCTAGGTGAAAATCACTAGATGGCCATCAAGGCAATCCTTAAGTACTTGAGAAGGACTAAGGATGAGTTCTTGATTTATGGAGAAGGTGACCTCACTATCAAAGGTTACACTAATGCGAGCTTTCAATCTTACAAAGATTACTTTAAGTCTCAGTCAGGTTTTGTGTATGTGTTAAATGGAGGGGCAGTATCCTAGAAGAGTTCTAAGCTAGAAACTACTACTGATTCAACCACGGAATCTGAATACATTGTTGCATGTAAAGCAGCAAAAGAAGCTATCTGGTTATAGGGATTTATTGGTGATCTGGGTGTGGTGCTTAAGGCTGTTGATCCAATTACTTTATATTGTGATAACAATGGTGCCATAGCTCTGGCAAAGGAACCATGGTCTCATCAGAAAAACAGACATGTATCCAAAAAGTATCATATAATCAGGGAGATTATTGATGCTAAGATAACAAGATTAGAATATGTACCCACTGATCAGAACCTCGCAGATGGTTTGACAAAGCCATTGACTTAAGTAAAACATGACCAACATGTTAAAGCATATGGATTAAAAACATATGGCTAATTGGCCTTAGTGCAAGTGGGAGTTTGTTGGATATGATGTATGCCCTTAAGGCAATTAGGGCGATATATCTTAACTATGTAATAGTACGAATAATTTGTTTAATCAATAAAGGCATTTAATCTTTTGTTTATATCAATATGCTTGTATATATATATATTAATGCTGGTTAAATATATATTCGTTGATGTATGCAAAATTCCTTGACATATCATAGCATGAAGTTAGAGAAATTATAGTTGGACTATATTTCGTGGAACCTGCTTCATGTGTAATTATGATTATGTCTAAACTATCCCTAGTCATAGTTTCATCAAGAAAGGATACTGATTAAACGGAAAGACTAGCATATGGTCAACTTTCTTGAAAAGGGTCCAAGCAGTTAATCTCCTAAAGACTGAAGGTGGTGCCTTAAGTTTGACACATGGATATATCTGGGAGATATATTGGAGACCGCAGCAAGATAAACACTTGGTATATATATCAATGTGTTAGTGTTTATCTTCATACAATAAGCTTTGCGAATGTCCTCATACTTGAGATGCTAGCTACCTTGTGTGGTACTATTGCTATACTTTGGGTCATTACTATGCACTCATTAATTTAGGGTCGTACGGGTGATTATAGGTATAGTGATGACAGCACGTTGGTAGGCTGAGTAGTCGGAAAGAATCCATCACTCCGGATATATTAAGGAGTTGTACCTGGCCACTTGTTGAAGTGATGATTGCCATAAACCTCTGATCAGAGTATGTTTTCAATAGAAATGGTTTCTAGTCAAACACACTATGGTAAAAGGCAATATACTTTGGTAATAAGTAAACTACTGGGATAGCTTGGAGCAACCTCGCTATTAGTAGGTTAACACTTTACCCGAACCCTATAAACCAAATTGTACTAATATTAAAGAATGGAAGGAATTTATCGCACTGGATAACTATTACATTAACCGGGATTAAGTCATAAGCATAAATGATGTTCCGAGTAATGGGGGATAGTAGACCCTTGCTAGAGGCGTACTACAGTCGTTTAAGGTAATCAAGTTCTATTCACGGTCTAGAGCATCGAGCCAATGGTTCCATTAGAACAAGGGTTGGTTAAGCCTTAACAGCTCAATACTTCGGGATCCTATAAGGTCACACACATTGGACCTTCATCGGACTAAGTAAAGAACTAATAGATTTGTTCTATTATGAAAATATAACATAAATAATAATTGGATTATTATTTGATTGGTTAAAATTGATTAAATCAATTTTAGATAGACCAAGGAATTTATTTTGACTGGTAACTAATTAATTAGAGTCATAAATAAATTATAATTGATTAGATCAATTTTGGTTGGACCAAGAAATTTATTTTGACTGGTGACTAATTTATTAGGGTCAGAAAATAAATATTTGAAAAAGGATTAAAAAGGGAAATTTTGCATTGGCGAGTTTAATTGACCGAGAGTACAAAAGTATTTTGTACAGGCTCGAGTGCGCGGGAGTATACCGAAAGGTGTGCGAGCAATGTTGGGCATTGCTCGTGGCAGCCCATAAAAATGGGCTGCACATGCGCAGCCCACAAGCAAGGCAAAGCCCACAAGGGCTTTGCCTTGCATGTGCACATAGCGTGCACGGTGTGTGAACATGGGATGGGAGTAATTACTCCCATCCCACATCGCTCACAGGGGGAGAAAAATGCTCCCCCAAGCCTGTATATAGGCTGCCCCCTTCCCTTTCAAATGGTACCAAGCTCAAAGCATAAATCCTAAGCGAGATAATTAATCTCTCGGGTAATTGAGCAAGTTATTTTTGTGGAGCCTGAATTTATTCGGGCACCACTAGTTTATATTTTTGGGTGAGGCTTCTAGAGTGGTCTAGCAACTACTCGAGGCTTCTTAGTTCTTCCTCCTGGGGAGGTTTTGGTTGGTGGGGTTCGTGTGGATACTGATAGAGGCTATCCTACGATTGGAGGCTTGTGCAAAAAGGTTCTGCAAAAGCACGCTTCAACTGGTAAGTTCCTTTTCTTTCTCTTTTAATTATTAAGTCTTTTTCTTTAAGTGTTTTTAGACTTAATAATTATGCTTAAGTTATTTTTGCATGCTTAGTTTATTTTATATTTAGGTTATAACTTAGAGTTATAACATGCTTAGTATAAAATAAATATGCTAGGATATAATTTAAAATTATGGTATGCCTAGTCCTTTAACATGCTAACCTAGGTAGAGAATTATTTAGTTAAGGATTTATTTAATTTATATGCATCTAATAGAAGTTCCTGTGGACAGGGACAAAATTTTAAATTTCTGCCATGCCTCTTATGCATGTTCAATCTGACTATCAGTTCCCAACAGAACCAATATTGGTGGATTATTGATTCATCGACATTGCCGCACGAGTTTTCCATGGTATAAGTTTTGGCTTGTCTATTTTGATTTAAAATGAATCTATAATCTTGACAATGTAAGACAGACAACAAAAAACAATTTAAACATGCATTGAATTAAATTATTGCCCACTGTTCTTTTTTTTTATTAAAGTTATACGTACATGTAACCGTCAGGGTCAAGAATCATTCTGAACTCCACCATGTCCTAGTAGATTGTTGATGCTAAGATAATAAGACTAGAATATGTACCCACTGATCAAAACCTCACAGATGGTCTAACAAAGCCATTAACTCAAGTCAAACATGACCAGCATGTTAAAGGATATGGATTAAGACATATGGCTAATTGGCCTTAGTGCTAGTGGGAGTTTGTTAGATATGATGTATGCCCTTAAGGCAATAAGACCGATATATCTTAATTATGTAATGGTACAGATAATTTGTTTAATTAATAAAGACATTTAATCTTTTGTTTATATCAATGTGTGTGTGTGTGTGTGTATATATATATATATATATATATATATATATATGATTGGTTAAAATATATTCATTGATATATGTGTACAAGAGTCCTTGACATATCATAGCATGAAGTGAGAGCAATTATAGTGGGACTATACTTAGTGAGACCTACTTCATGTGTAATTATGATTATGTCTAAACTATCCCTAGTCATAGTTTCATCAAGAAAGGATATTGATGAAACGATAAGGCTAGCATGTGGTCAACTTTCTTGGAATGGGTCCAAGCAGTTAAACTCCTAAGACTGAAGGTGGTGCCTTAAGTTTGACACATGGATATATCTGAAAGATATATTGGAGACTGCAGTAAGATAAATACTTGGTAAATATATCATAGTGTTAGTGTTTATCTCTATGCGTAGCTTTGCGAATATCCTCATACTTGAGATACTAGTTACCTTGTATGGTACTATTGCTATACTTTGGGTCATTACTATACACTCATTAGTTAAGGGTGCTACGAGTGATTACGAGCACAGTGATGACTACACATTGGTAAGCTATGTGGTCGAAAAGAATCCATCGCTCTGGATATATTAAGGAGTTGTACCTAGCCACTTGTTGAAGTGATAATTGCTATAAACCTCTGATCAAAGTATGTTTTTAATGGAAATAGTTTCTAGTCAAACACATTATGGTAAAAAGCAATATACTTCAGTAACAGGTAAATAACTGGGATAGCTTGGAGCAACCTTGCTATTAGTGGGTTAACACTTTAACCGAACCCAACAAACCAGATGGTACTAATATTATATAATGGAAGGAGTTCATTGCATTGAGCAACCGTTGCATTAACCAGGATTTAGTCATAGGCACAAATGAAGTTCCGAGTAATGGGGGATAGTATACCCTTGCTAGAGGCGTACTACAGTTGTTTAAGGTAATCGAGTTCTTTTCATGGTCTAAAACCTCGAGTCAATAGTTCCTATAGAACAAGGATTGGTTAAGCCTTAACATCTCAATACTTCAGGATCCTATAAGGTCACACACGTTGGGCCTTCATCAGACTCAGTAAAGAATTAATAGATTTATTCTATTATGAAAATATAACATAATAATAATTGGATTATTATTTAATTAGAACAAGAATTTATTTTTGATCGGTAACTAATTTTATTTGGGTCATAAATAAATTAAGACATTGGTTAAAATGATTAGATCATTTTGGACAAACCAAGAATTTATTTTGACCGGTAACTAATATTATTAGGGTCATAAAATAAATTAATTATTTGGAAAAAAGGATTAAAAGGGAATTTTTCAAACGGGTTGGACCTAGTAAACATGTTAGACATTTTTGGACTACAAAAGGGGATGCGGGATTCGCAACACATTCGGTGTGCAAAATCCTACACTGTGGGCTCACAAGTGCCGTAATGTGGCATTTACGAGATCCCGCAAGGCTAGGCTAAGCCCAGCACGGGATTCCTTATAGCTTGCGAGATGCACAGTGTAAGGAGCATGCTGTACACGCGGGCTAACCCGCGGGGCTTTAAACCCGCTTATGGGATGTGCATTTTGTACATCCCAAATCGAAAGTGGGGGAGCAATTTTGCTCCCTTAAGTCTATAAATAGGCACCTCCTTTCACCTTTTCCAATGCACCAAGCTCAAGGCATAAATCCTAAGTTGAGATTCCTGAAGTAAAATCTCCCGGGTCGACTTGAGTAAGTTCTTTTGAGGGGCCTCGAATATTTTGAGGCACCTCTAGTTTATATTTTTAGGTGGGCTTTTGGAGTGGTCTAGCAGCTACTCAAAGCTCTACAGTTCTTCCTCATTAGGAGGTTTCGGTTGGTGGTGTTTGTGTGGATACTCATTGAGGCTATCCTACACTTGGAGGCTTGTGCAAGGGGGTTCTGCTAAAGCACCCTTCAACTGGTAAGTTTCCTTTGTTTCTCTTTTAATTATTAGGTTTTTTCTTTAAGCATTTTTAGACTTAATAAGTATGCTTAGGTTGTTTGGCATGCTTAGTTTATTTTATGCTTAGGTTATAGCTTAGAGTTATAACATGCTTAGTCTAAAATATTTATGCTAGGATATAATTTAGAATTATGGTATGCCTAGCCTATACATGCTAACCTAAGTAAAGAATTATTTAGGTAAGGCTTTATTTAATATGCAACTAATAGGAGTTCCTAAGGATAAGGGACAAAATTTTTAATTTCCACTGGGAGCATTGGATTTTAACGATCCTTCTCCCAAAATGATGATGAGAGCTATATGATGCATTCTCTTGCAGGTTTTATCCATTAGAGGTGTTCCTACTGCTGCAGAGTTGAGTTTGGCTAAAGTTTGGAGACCTAGTCTGCCTTTAGAGACCCGTACGGGTGCTGCCTGGTGGACCCAAATGGGTCATTCCTTCCGTATGCCTGGGGGGTCTCGTACGGTTCCCCCAGGACCTGTACGGGTGGGGCCCCACCCGTACGGGTCCTCTTGTTGCCTGAACAAGCTCTTTTAGAAGGGAATCCTTGCCTAGTTCGGGAAAAGGTAGGTAACGAACACGATTTATTGCGTTCAGACCTTCTTTCCCTTATAAATCGGCCTCTTTTCTTCACATTTTAACAAACACAATTCATAATACAAGATAGCAAGTATACTATACACAAATTCTAGCAGTTTCTATAGGGATAGAAAGGTTATAGTTGAGGTATAGGAGGTATAAAATAGGGACCCATTTTCTGAGGTTTTGTCCACATTTTATTCATTCGTACCTTTATTTATTAGGATTTAGGGGAGGTTATGTCCATACAAACACTCACCTAAATAGTCCTATTTCATCTACTTTGGCTAGACTCTCTCAACAGCAAAGGGATCGCCTCAAAGTGGAATCACGCCGTAAAGGTAACGCTCTTGAGTTTCAAAGAGACTCACATCTCAGTTATTTTATTATTGTTATTCTCTTCCTCCTCTATTATATCTGCTCTTTTTATTTTCTACTTTGGGTCTGGTCCTAACCCATATGAGCCTTGTTGGCACCATATGTCCTTAGGGATATTAAATAGGTACGCCATACTCATACAGAAGGAAATCTCATTTTTATTTCATTTCTCCTTTATTAAGTTATCCATTTCAAACTGAGTTTCTGCCTGGGACCAGCTAGGACCCATATGGGTCCCCCATACCGCATCGGTCCTCCTAAGTACTCGTACGGGTCCCAACCACTCGTACGGGTACCAGCCCCCAAGCAGAATCCAGAATTCATTTTAATTCGGTTAAAAATCAATCCAACTCACCATTTGCCATGAAATCATTTTCACTAATAATCTAGTAAATCAACCCACAAAAGTTAAAATGTCTTTTTAAAACAAAATATGTTGAAGACTCATTATTTCTCTCTGATCCTAGATGCCGCCTAGGCACTATTGATCGTAAAACCGCCACGCTAACATTCACATTTTTCCTAATGAAATGCTAACTTATTATGTACTATAAACTGTGCTAATCTTTGTGGATGCAGGGAAATTTATTTTTATTTTATTTTATAACTTAGAACAAATGTATAGGTTCTCTTGCAATTCCCCCATTTTCCCCCGGTTGTAATTTTTATTCCCCCATTTATTGCTTGTGCTTTATTGTAATCTGTAAATGCATGTAACGAGTGTGAAAGAGTGTAGAAAAATAGGATTTCAGTGATAATTCTCCAAATGATGAAAAAAAATGGTTTTACACGATGAATGTAATTTTGAATCAACTAAATGAGAAATAAGTAACTCATCTGATACCCGAATCTCTTATCCAATAGGTATGAGTCTCCCACCCAATGGGAAACATACCAAAACTCTTTCCCAAGTAGACAACTTGGGTGGCGACTCTATCATTTGTATCGAGAATTGGGTCTCGATTCTTTTATTCATTAAAATTGGCTATTTGAGCAAACTTGAACTAAAAATGTTTTGTCATGCCTAAATTCA
This sequence comes from Euphorbia pulcherrima, assembly GCA_947683365.1. Taxonomy (NCBI): domain Eukaryota; kingdom Viridiplantae; phylum Streptophyta; class Magnoliopsida; order Malpighiales; family Euphorbiaceae; genus Euphorbia; species Euphorbia pulcherrima. The sequence continues at coordinate 3,773,425 of CANTUS010000008.1, forward strand.
ACAAACCCCCAGTAGGCCTCGCCTCTCATATAAGCGCCAAGGGAGACCCACACATCATCAATACCCCACAATTGCGACTCTGTCGAGGAATTAATCTTTTAACTTGCAAAATTTTGGTTTGTTTTAAAAGCTTAAAAGATTAAGATGAACACCAAAAATCATTTACTTTATTCAACCCATTTTCTTTTTCATCATTTGGGAAAATTATCACACTCTATCTTTTCATCTCCTTCTCTTTTTAGATATATGCGCTCTTCTTCTAGCTCTAGGTTAAGGTGCCCTATTATTTCCGCAAAACTTATAAAAGTGTCACCCATGCTGGCCAGGAATTCAGGACACTCTAATGGGTGGAGCACTCATTACTATCTCCCTCTAAAAGAGGTTTGATGTGATGGGAACCTTCTACATCAAACTTCCGGTATGTCCCTATGCCATTCTTATTGAAAGCCTTAGAATTTTACCTTCTAGGTACCCTTTTTTGTGTGAAATTAGACTAAGAAAGAATACCCTCAGAACTGGTGGGAGAAATAAGGACGGAATTGATCGCTTCACATGTGTTGTATTATGTTCCCCTATAATTAACCTAGCCATGCATCATTGTAATTTGTGCATGCATATCACATCCCTTGCATGTACTGATCTTTTGGTTATCACCTCAGCCAAAGCTCAAAGGGTTAAAACTTGGCAATGTTCTCAGGTCCGTTTGATTTGAATTTCGGCTCCTCCTCTTCCTCCTCTTTCATCTCAGTTAAGGGTTGCTCCACTTCTATTTACGGGCATCTTGTCTAGCAGTTAGTTTATTCTGATTGATCTTGATTCTACTTATATTCTCGAGGAAATATCTCGTATCCTGACTCTAGAGGGCCAGATTAATGTTAAGGTTGAGAATGTTACTACTAGTGAGGAGGAAAATGGATCACGGGCCGAGGTTAGGTCAGAGATTGCAAATGCCATCTCTCAATACTTAGGAAGTGATCAATTTTTAAACCAAATGAATGATAAGATGTTAGCTTCCATCAATGCAATCTTGGCCAAAGAGAGAATGGTCAATGCTCCTCATAGTGCACCTATCAGTGCTGCATTAGTGAATGCAGTGATTAGTGAGCAAGTATCAAGAGTTACTAATAATCCATTCACTCAGTTTCAGTTGCCACCTGTGCAGAATCACATGGATTCTTCTAGTCAATTTGGTCAGTTGGGTTCTATGGGTCCATTTGGTTCAGTTAGCCAGTCATTCTAGTCAGTGGATACAGTGGTTCTACCAGTTGTCAGTCAGTTTGCTCGGCCTAGTCAAGGGTTTGTACCACCTCTATTTCAGTTTAGGGCATCTGGCCTAATCCCCAATTTTATGGTCACACCTAAGGGGACGACCTTTCCTCAATTAATAGGTTTACCCTTGGGTGCGATTACTTAATTGAAGGGATCATCCTTGTCCATGGAATTACGTGATCTACTTCAGAAATTGCTTGCTACCAATCCCAGTTCTCAACCATCATCACTATCAGTTTAAACCAATGGAGAAGAGGATTGGGTCCCTAAAAACTTTAGTATGCCTAGCATAGTGAAGTATAAGGGAACTGGTCCACCTCAATCCCATATAACCACCTATTAGAGGGTTATGAGAATCAGAAAGTTAAGTGATATGGTCCTAGCAGAAATGTTCCCTTGCACCCTGGAATGTCCTGCTATCGAGTGGTACAATACCCTATCAGATGAGGTGACCAGAAACTGGAAAGCTTTATCTAAGGCTTTCATTGAGTAGTATGGTTTTAATGCCACCATTAAAACTACCATACAAAATTTGGAGGCAATCAAGCAGGCCTCCAAGGAGAAATTCAAGCCCTATTTCGAAAGATGGATGGCCACTCAAGTTTCACTGAAAGATAGACTAAGTCTCCTCAAGATGATCGTAAAATTGATGGATAGTGGCCTGCCTGCTTATCGTAAATTCTTGGTTTGGATAAACTCTCCAGCTATGTTAAGGTCTTTAAAAAACTGAGAAGTGGGAAAGAATCAAGGAATTGGAGAAGGCGAGTGTGTCGGCCAAACCTTGGTTCAAGAAGAATGACCCTTCAGCCCTAGCCCAGGCTTCTATGCCAAAGTCTGACTCCGATCCTATAGCAGCGGTAGTGCAAGAAGAAGTGGCTACAGTCCGCACCATCAAAGATGACATTTCTCCTTGGAAAGCATCTTTGCCTACCATCTTCACTAAGTTGAGGGCACCTGGTCTTCTTTAGAGTATCAAGCCCTATGTCCCGCCTAAACCTGAAGATAGGGATCAATTTTGTGCTTATCACGTCAGTAAGGATCATCAAACTGGTGCCTGTAGAGATCTACTTGAGGCTATTCGTGGTTTGATTAGGGAAAAGAAGATACATGAATCTTGAGCTTAAGCCCAGTACCATGAATAACCCCCTACCAAATTTTAAGAAACAAGTTGCAGCTGTCGAGTCAGGGTTGCCCTCCTACCATGTCTTTAATATAATCTCGCAAGCTAATCCTATAGTTCACTCAATAGTGGCTTTACCTGATGAACTGGTCCCTATTGACATCGATGCATTTGAGTTAGAAGGAACTCATGATGAGGAAGCTATGTTAGTTCAACTAGAACCAATTGATATCGATGCTTATATGTTGGAGAATGATGAGCTCGAAGGGCCAGCCTTGTTGGTGGAAACTTCCAAAGGGAGAAGTTATATGAAAGATGGGGTGTTGCATGTTACCTGAAGTGGGAGGGTTCTTCCCAATCCTCTCCCAAAAAGAAGAAGGGGCATAGATGTAGATATCCAGGACATTCCAAATATCAATTAGGGCTTGACCTTTATGCCTACTATTGAAACTCAAACCCCAGTTGGTAATAAAAAGAAAGATTTAAAAATCACACCGCTCATCCAGCAGTTGCAAGTTGCCCCTGCTAAGTACAGCATTTGGCAGCTTCTCATTGACTCTGAAGATCATCGCAAGGGTCTGATAGAAAAGTTGTTAAGCATAGAGGCTATACCATCTACTACTTTGGTTGAGGTGTTTTCAGTTATTGGGGGATCTCCTCCCGGTCAAGTTGAACCCATTAAGTTTTATCCGTCAGACCTCCTGATCGAAGGGAATAAGCATAACAAGGCACTTTTCATTAAGGTGCAAATCTTTGATCATTCTATCCCATGTGCTATGGTGGATAATGGTTCTGCCCTTAATCTCTACCATACCAAGATCTTTCCTTATTTAGGGCTGGATGGATCCATGTTACAGAAGTCCAATACTATTATAAGGGCATATGATGATATGAAAAGAAGTGGCATTCAGGTTTTTAAAGCTGAAGTTACAGTTGGGGGAGTGAAGTCCAAAGTCTTATTTACTGTCCTTAACATTCCCGTCACCTACTCATTATTGTTAGGTCATCCTTGGCTCCATGCATTAGGAGCCATCCCTTCCACAGTCCATCAGAAAGTTAAGCTCATCCACAATGGCAAGCTAGTGACCATTGAACCTGATGAACCATCTATTATAGCAACTATGGGGACTGAAGAAAAGGAATCTAGGGTAGATGTACCTCACCAAGATACAAAGCTTTCAGTTAAGGGGTATGTATCGCTCAAAATTGAAAAGATCATGATGAAGCAAGGTTATATGAAAGGAAAGGGGCTCGTAAAGAATCTACAGGGTATGTTGGAACCTATTTTGCCCCTTCCATGGCCATTCAGACTTGGTTTGGGGAATCACCCAGGTGCTAAGAAGTCTAAACCTTAGCCCTACCTCATGATAGGGGCTGAGGTCAAGCAAAAGATATTCATAGGTGAGGAAGAGTCAGTTGAAATAAGGGGCGAGAAGGTCCCTGGTTTTGATATCTTCAATGATGTATATGATTTCAAGAAACGTTACATGATTGAAACCTTAATTTTTATGGAAATATGTAGGAATGCTGAAGAAGATGAAATGAATGAAGCAATCGAGTCCATCACCAAGGCACTAGCAGTACTTATGAGGAAGAATTGGAAGGGACGTGAGAAGGGAAATCCCATCAGCAAGGCTGTCAAAAACTTGGCAAGAGTAGTGGCTGAAGAAGAGCATGCAAACCTGCATACTAGAGCTACCAGTTCAGCTGTTACTATTGCCAAAGTTGATCAACAAGGCCCTCTGCCTGTGGAGGATGATTCAAATGATGTAATTTTTAATGTTGCAAATATTTTTTATGCAAACGATGCCGCTTATAAGGTGTATCTTGGATAAGTTGTAACATCAGTACTTTTCAAAACATGTCATGAATAAATTGATGCATTTCTCATTCACATTTCACTTGAGTATTCCATTATAATGACACTATGCACTCATAACAAAAACATCCTTAAAAACATCATCACATTCATTAATGTAGTTGACTTTGAATACATCACAATGGTATAAATATCCAGTGGTTAAAACCTATCACCAAACAAAAGAGAGATAATAAAAGTGCTTAGTAAACATGATAACAGCGAGTCTTGGCCCATCTTTCTTCACGAAGGGGAAAAGGGTACAAGGGTACACGTCGTTAAGAAAGAAGACCAAGAAGACTCATGAGAGCATCAACAACAGGTTGGCTTTGGTCATAACATCTTGGGGCACAACAAATGCCCAAATTCTTCAGAAGCTCTAAAGGGAAGCTGATCATTGATGCCAATAAGTCAATCAAGAGGATTTTGTCCAAGACAGTAGCTACTTACAGGGACCGGGATGATAAACTTCCTTTTACGATTTAGGGGTATAGAACTAGTATAAGAACTCCCACTAATCAGACGCCATTTTCCTTGGTATATGGAATGGAAGTTGTGTTACTGGTTGAAACAGAAGTAAGATCCCTAAGAGTGGCACTTAAAGCTCAGTTAAAAGAGTCAGATTGGGCGAAGGCTAGGAATGAGAAGTTAAATTCAATAGATGAAAAGCGGCTCAAAGCACTTGACCATCTACAGATGTACCAGCAGTGTATGGCTCGAGCTTACAACAATAGAGTCAGATACCCAAAATAACCTCTCACAGTAGGTGATCTGGTCCTCAAGCAGCTATGCCAGGTCAACACTAACGCTAGGGACAAGTTCAAGCCTAATTAGCAAGGACCATTCGTAGTTAAGAGAGTCCTTGGCAAAGGAGGAATCAAGCTTATGGATATGGATGGAAATGAGTTTGTGAATCCAGTAAATCAAGATAGGCTTAAGTGTTATCATGTCTAGGTCAAAAAAATGAAATCACAAAAAAGCAGCACAAAGAATAAAAGAAATAAAGAATAAATCACTCGATGAGTGGTCCTCTACTGCTCGAGCAAAAATTAGGGCGCAGCCCGCTGATCAGTATTCCAAAAATCGATCAGGAAAAAATTAGGGCACTCCAACGCAATAAAGCTCGCTAAGCTAAAAACCCGAAAAGGGTGGCTTAGGCAAAAGTTAGGGCATCGAGAGAAAAATGTCAGTTGCATTCTAGAAAATCTGTAAAAGACAAGTAGGCAGTAGGGGTTAACCATTGGAAATTGTTACCATTGCCTATGTACTCAAATTAATCTCATCAATGAATGTGTTATGATTTTGCTAAGAATCTTGGTCTTATGGATGCATGCATGTCTTTAGGTGATAATCGCAGGTGTGTGGACATCAATTTTTCTCTACATCTTATGTATCATTGTTATTCCTTTCATTATACATGTAATCCAACAGAGATAAAAGTACCAAAGAAATCAGGCGTATGCAAAATTCATCAAAAGTCTACTTGATTGAGCCGTCAAGGATAATTCAGGCAAAAATTAAGACAGTCTGTTGGATTGAAAACCCGAAAGGGCAGTCCAAGCAAAAGTTAAGACATCTAAAGGAAAACAAAAAGCCTATGGGGGCAAAAACCCGAAAGGGCGGTCCACTAATTTCAACTCCTTTACCCTAGGCGGAGTAGCCTTTCACAAATTGCCCAATTATAGAAAGTACCCTCCAAACTGCAATCGCTCACCGGTTGACTAGAATACCCTCTTCTATCAGCAACTCAGAAAGAGTCTAAACAAGAGCTGGATTCAACTTATAGAAACATTGATCCAGTTACAAATGATCTAAAATTACAATCGATTGATCTAATCTATTCTCTAATGTTCTAAAGCAGATTCTAGTTGAGTCGTGCTTTCTTGCTTGAACTCCTTTAAAGCTTGTAAATTGACAGTCTTTGCTTCTAGGAAATTCAGGTGTAATCACCAAGTTCTAATGCTTGCCTTCTTGCTCCTTTTATAGTTGGATTGAGAAAGTAGCCATTGAACTTTTCTTGGCATCTTTTAAAGTTGACAGCTCAGTAATTAACACGTTGCTTCTTCAAATCGATCCGTTAATATATAGAATTGCACCGTTGTGAAATACATTTCAATTCGTTAGATTGAAATTCGAGCTTCAATTTGAAATCTTTGTCGTTTGATGCCAGTCTTCCGTTAGAGAGAACTCGCGCTGACTTGCCACGTGTCTTCATTCTATTCCCTCTGATATTCTGACATATTGCAGAGTGCGCGATACAAGGTTGGTATATCTGTAGAATTACCTAAAGTGGCAATTGACTAGTTGCAGCTTTGCATTGGAAGACTTTGTCATTTTCTTCATAATTCTGTATCTTGTCAAGGCATTAATTCATTTTATCTTTGTCTCATTAATGTTCCTGCAAAAAGCAACCCTAAAAGAAAAAATACCTTTTTACCTTAAAAGGTAAGGTCCGCAGCATTGATAGACTTAAAGTAACTCAGCTGAAAAGATAAAACGAAATGTACACAGCCGAAATAAAATCTAAATATCAAGCGTTGAGTGAATATTACCAAGTCAGCGACTAAGTAGATACTCAGCCCACAAACCACTCAGAGTTAAACTAAATAGCTAGGTCTTCTACCCTTGAATTTACTAACTTCCTTAAAATCATAGACTATTTATTTTAACATCATTATTGATTTAATTATCCCAAACTGAACTTAATTGCTATGATCAAAACTTAAGCACTACTGAGTCATCCACTGAGTCAGCCAAAACTCATGTTTGGTTCAACAATTACATAAACCCAAATCCATATTTCGGAACTAAGAGCATCTTTAGTAGTTTGTTTATTCTCATAATAGTCTTGACAAATATGCAAAAATAGACAATCATGTAAAAAATAGCTCTACATAAGCTCCTCGATTTTCTCTTTCCTACATGATGTGGCACCATAAATATTGAACACTGCCTATTTAATCTTTCTACATGTAGAAAATCAAATAGAAAGCCAAATCATCAAATTTATTAATATTTTAATGGTTAATTTAAAATTCAAATGTTGGTTAGTTGTTAAAGATATAATTTAGTAACCAATTAATTCTTTTTCTAATGCAATCCACTATGAAATAAACAATATATTGTAGCTAGTTCATTGAAATATATTTCTTATTTTCAAAATCATACATGCCGCATAATCCTAGAATCCACACTATCTACTAAAGTCTAAAGATGCTCTAAATATATGTAATAGTGTACCAAACTTCTTCTGTAACATCAACTCAACTTGATTATATTATGCCAATGAGGTTGCAGTTTATATTAAGAAGCAAAACATACAAACTAAGTTAAGTTGATCTAAGTCGCATTTACAAGCCGGGTATGAAACATGACTATCCATTAGAAGTACCGTATGCAGTTGCATCATCACCAATGGATGACCGCATAATTATAGAACGGCTGCCCACCGGAAAGGAATCAATTTGCGTACTGCACCCTATATTTTACAGAATGTCTTCAAATCTCATTTTTTCATCTCTATGTATCACCAATAAACACATTTTTCTTCAAATTGACAATCGATAACATACCTGGACTTCATTTGTTGCCTTTCGCGTCTCCTTTTTCGCTCCGTCATGCTATTTCGTGAATTAATCGTAACACCTCGCAATATTAGATTAGGGGGATAGAGGGGTGAATGCTGCAGTTTTGAATATAAGATTTTGCTCCAACTCGCAAGATTAGGATAGGGGGTGAAAGTTACAGTTTTGAGACTAAGTTTTCGTTGCTGCTAGCAAGATTAGGGTAGAGAGAGAAATATTACAGTTTTGAAGCTAAAAATTATGCGATATGGTGAAATTTACAGATGGTGAGTTAATAAAAAAAGAATAGGAGAGAACACTAATTATAGGAGTTGAGAATGTTTGATAGCATTACTAGCAGGAGTAAAATTATGAGAGAGACAATTATCCATAGAAATATATACGGGCTGCAGGAAGAAAATTGGGGCCGGAATAAAGTATAACTCAATAATTAAATGAAATTATTGAATCAAAATAGTCGGTTCAGCCCATATCGATTGCAGCACTGCTTCTCAGCCTCTCCAAACGTTCCTTTCTTCATCGAACGTACGCCGGCAACCACCTCCGGCCTACACCACTACTCGGACTCCGACAACAAGTTAGTCTTCCTCCATCTTTCCACCTCTTTATCAATTATTCAGTTATTTGTTTATAATTAGACATTTATTTTAAGTTCGCCAATTAGAGAGCAATTTTGATTTCGTTTCTTCAAACGATTTTTCAAATTCACCGTACGGTTGCTGTAAAATAGAACCTCAATTCGAAATGATTTTCAAGCTATTGTGAATAATGTTGGATAAGCGACTGATGTATCTTTGTTTGCTACCAAGTGAGCAAGTTTTAAATTCAATTCAAATTAGGGTTTTAGTTCTTTAAATTAATTCACTGGATTCATGCTCTAGTTAGCCCCTAACTTTCATACTATACCATCACTTGAATGCTTTTCACTTAATTGGTTCTTTGAGAAATTATTGGTATAAATATATTAAGTTAGTATTTTTTTGCCAAGGTCAAGAGTGTTCTAGTTGATTTGGTTTAGATATATTAACTAATTCGCATGAAATTTAATCTCATGTAGATTGTGAAATCAAAAGCAAGCAACTACAGTGTTTATGTTAGTAATAAATGGTTTTTTTTTTGGAATTTAATTCTCCAAGCGGCATAGATATTTCTTTGGCAGGATTTATGGCAAGAGGACAATTTCAGGAGGATAAATGCTTTTAGCTGATTAGATTCTTCCAAAAAACTCCATCAGTAACAAGATTTTGCCACTATCAGTTTTACAGATAGTTTATCCAATGAATTCTATATTATTGCCTTCATCTCTCATCTTTTGGTTTCCTTCCCCCAATCATCACTTAAAACCTCGGGGAATTTCCACTGGTAGAATCTGCCATCAAGTTCCTCTCTTCTCTTCGAAACCTAGTTCATTTTCATCCAGCTTAAGCTGTCACCAGTCATCAATTGCTAGTCCAGAAGAGGGGCCAGTATCTGTGATCACCTTTGAAGATTTTGTCGAAAAAGATTGGTCATTTCTTGATTTTGACGATGTAAGTTCCAGAGACGAGCATAATAAAAAGATCAGTCGGATAATTTCTGCTGGAAAAATTGAAGAGAATTCAAGGGTTATGGTTTCAATAGGTTCAGAGGAATTTGTGGATCAGTTGGTTGATACATCGCCCTGCAGCCTTTTGCTTGTTGTTCATGATTCACTCTTTCTATTAGCAATCGTCAAGGAGAAATACGACAAAGTTAAATGTTGGCAAGGAGAGCTGACACATGTGCCAGAAAAGTGGGCTCCTTTGGATGTTGTATTTCTGTATTTTCTTCCAGCTTTGCCCTTTCAACTCGATCAGGTCTTTGGAAAACTTGCAAAACATTGCTCGAAAGGTAATTAAAATGACTATTGTTACTCATCTCTTTGGTTCTGCATATATAATAGTGCATTTGTGGTTGAAGCTTTATTAGATTGAGGTTTTGACTTTTTCTATAGGGGCAAGAGTGGTCATTAGCCATCCGCAAGGAAGAGAAGTATTAGAGAAGCAAAGAAAACAATACCAAGATGTTATTGTTTCTGAATTGGCTGATAAGATGACCCTGCAGAAGAATGCTGCTGATAATTTTTTCGAGATAATTGAATATGTCGATGAGCCAGGATTCTATCTTGCTGTCTTACAGTTTTCTGGGTCAAGAAACTGAAAATAGGCTTTTTCTTTATTTTTCTTTGCGGAAAACGTTTTTGTGCTATCGAGATTAAGTGAAGATGCAGTGAGAATTATATTCTGAGCCTGATATGTAAAAACTTATAATCTACTGAGCCAGTGTTTCGGAATTTCGTTATGCAATAGTGATTTGAATTTTATTCTAGCTCAAGCCCTGCTCTATGCTTTTTACAATCAGCAGTTTTTATGATGTTGGGTTCTCTTACAGTAGAGATAATCCTTGTTGAAATTTGAGTTCCATGATATAAAAGGACTAAAATGTCAAAAAACTGTGAACAGTAAACATAATTTTTATGAGGAAAACAATCCAGTATAATGGAACTTAGATGATAGGGGGGGTTTAATAAACCAAACCCGAGCTTGAACATGATGAGCTGTGGTATGAAAATGGTGCTGATATAACTGAATTTGAAACCCCAAAACCACATATCAATTCGTTGAAGGTTTGAAACATCAATTAAATACACAAGATTGGAGTGCAATTGAATGTAGTTCAATTCAGCGCTGCGTAGTTATAAATTTACACTGAAATAAGTTCAATTCTTCTCAAAAGAACATGGCCATATAATGGTTTTCTATGATACTTTAATAAGCACTTCTATTTTATGGTCTAACTCGGTCTGCTACTTGCTCTGTACATAAAATTACAATTCTAAACACTTATTTTTGCCAATCCTGCCCCAATTTTTTTTGGCAAATAAAATAACTACAGAAACAAGCACTTGCACAGGCATTAAAATTGATAGATGCCCCAAGACTTCGAAAATTTGCCAAATATCAATCATGGCTAGAGAGTTCTAAATCAAAATACTGACAAGGAAAACAATATCATACTAAAAAATGCTTCGTTGTAATAAAGGGAATAAAAAAAGGAAAGCTGACCTCAAACAGAAAACCTCAACCTTTTTTCTATCTCTACATTAAAATTGAAAATATTAGAAAGAAAAACTGAGACCAAATTGGTTTCTATCAAACTATAGCTAAAATTGTATTTTCTTTTAAGGAAGATAATTGTGCACTGACTTCCTTTCATAATACTCGAACTTCCAATAGCTAACAAGAAGACGCCGCATTCCTTAACAACTTCTTAACTTCTCACGAACATATTAAAACAACGAAAACCGCAAGGCATTGCTTGCTGCAAACAAGTTATATTCTTCCATAATAGTTTCTTTCTTATTGCATGCAGGATCATTTTCAACTGACATTTTAGCAGGTCGGTCTCCAACTATCCCATTTTTGGAACTTTCTTTTGAAAGATCCAAGGGCCCACCAAAATGGAACAAGGAAAAGTCCGAATTACCCACATGCAATTTGGTCGGATTATCCATCTTCCCACCTTCCATACCTGTTGGTCTTGACTTAGCTGAAGCTTTCTTCTCTCTCTTAGTTTCAGTTATAGTCTCCGAGTTCAAAGCATTGACTTTTCCTAGCGGCTGATAAACTGGAACTGGGCCAGGATTATACATGGGGGTCACCATATGCTGCATTGGACCGTACTGCATACATAACTGCGAGTTCCCATTTAAACCGTAGTTGAGAGGAGCCGAATATAGGTAGTGGTTAGGGTGGGGAAAGGGCATTATTTCATTAGCAGGCCAAGAGACTGGATTTTGATGGTAGTAATTCACTGAAGGAGCTGAAAAAACAGGAAATTGCAGATTTTTATCATGCAAAGGTGGAAACATGCCTTGATGTTGAGAGCCCATAGCAATAATACTTGGTATTCCATTATCAGTATTTTGGCTCAGTTGTTCATCTACTGAAAATCCTAGTTTTCTGCTTCCATGAGCCTCCCCTCTATTGGTACTCGTTTTGTTTTCTATAAAGAAACCGTTCTGACATAACAAAGATTCTCTTCCTTCTGACTGTTTACTAGTATCTTCCGAGTCAGATGTCGATGAGGATTCCAAGTTTCCATGGTTTGACGAGGCTGTAATGCTATCTCCCTCGCTAAGGCATGATGAGCAGTTATCAGAGTTCGAAGTACTAGGATCAGAAGTCCTGTTCTTTTCAGGGCATGAACTCACTTCATCAAAAGAAGCTTCTTTCTGGTTGCAATGGGCCTTCTCTTCAACACTCTGTCTGTTCTGGTTGCTTACATTGATTTCTAGGCTAGACTTTTCTGAACCCCCCATATCATTCTCATTGTGATCGAAATCACCAGATGGCTTATTGAGGTTACCATCAGATTCTATTCTACTCTTAAAATTGGATGATCTAAGGGTAACATTACTACATGAGTTGCTCCAAGGATACTTCTTTTGTGATTCTGTAGCCTCCCAAACTTTCCTAGGTTGAATGTTATTTCGGTAAAATTGCTTGGACATATCAAGTGCGGGTTCAAACTTACCAAAAGGTTTGCAGTCTCGGGCAGCAGTGACTTGCAGTTCAACCTTCACCCTGTATTCACTGTTTTGATGACAGCTGCAGGAATGAAAGTCATATCTGTTGTTGGGAGATTGAAACTTCTCATTGAACTTGTGGCCACAGTTTCGGCTATTGGGCTTCGATCCATTAATCCTTGACGATCTGTGTGATCCATTAACACCCCTTGGAAGAGTCTCGAAATTATCATAATAATGTCTTGACTCAGATCTATTCACCGTGCCTCCATTTTCTGAAACCGTGAACCGACGCCTATCAGACCACTTCATAGAGGAGTCAAGTTGTTCTTTGTGAAATTTTAATCTATGGTGCAAAAAATTTGATTGTTCACTCGTAAAATCTCCATCAGGACAATGATAGGAATTTGTTTGCACTGAGGAAGTGAAATTCCCATTTAAGATATGTTCCTGATTGTCAGGAGATCCAGGCCTAGATGTGGAAATATCATCAGTTGAGTCAACAGAATCCTGACAGCTGAGGGAATTATTAGGTTCATCCTCAAAACTTGCTGAGGTTTGATCCTTTGATTCTTCAAGATTATCAGTTAAGTCAGGACACTTGGTTTCTTTGTCTTTCTCTTTGGCTTCTTTGGCTTTTAACCTCTCCTTTCTTCTGAGCTTCTTCGCTCTTTCTTTTGTTCTTCTTCTCTCCTTTCGTTCTTCTTCTTCACGCTTTTCATTTTCCTCTTCCTCTAGAAGTTTCTTCTGCAGGAATAGTTGCTTTAAATGAAATGTGCTCCTCCATTTTTATCAAGAAAACAGATTCCCAGTTTGGTTTGCAACTCATAGTGCCCAAAGGACAAATGTAAATACCTGTTTTTCCAAAGTTAAAATTTCTTTGCAAGCAACATGAACACGCTCCTCCAGTAGCTTTAATGCAAGACAAACAAAAATACTGTGTGCATTTTGGCGCGCAGTTCCTTCTCTAAAAGCCTTCTCAACCTGAAAAACACATCAACTGCAAATGTGAAGATTTCAATTTAAAGATAAGTGAATAATCCAGCCACTCTAGCAACCTATATATACTGATGATGCTACTAAAGAAATTAATAAAGACAGCAGGATAGGTGGTTACATGTGTGCAATCCAAAAGCAGGATCAACTTAACAACCAATTATTTCATTTGTGGACCCAAAAGGCACTCAGAAAGTGTACAATTTCACCTAGAAACACAGAAGGCATGCTTAGCCACCTTAATGGCCTAACTGTACACCAAACTAATTAACAGCTGAAAATTCAAGAGATATTTTATATTGTAAAAAATATCAGGTACATATTTACGATTGCGCTGTGTACATCATTCATGAAAAATCTCTTGAAACTTTCCTCGTAACAGACAGTTTACCTTCCATCTCCACTAACTCTGCATTTCTCCTACTGAACACTATTTCTTTCACTTTGAATTGCAAATTAAAGTTAATGCCGCAATTAGAAGATGAATGCCCATTAGTATCATTTGATTAACAATTTCTAATCAAATTAACTTCCATTACTAGTTATTCTGCTCCTCATTTATATTTAACAAACACCCATGTCCAGAAAGCAAAACTACAGCATACTGTCTCAAAGCCAGCCTACATCATAGGCACAGTTGGAATTCCACTAATTGAGATGAGAGCTTTGTAGATTTGGCCATTTGTTTTGAACCTATGAATGAAAAAGCAAGAATCACCTGTTCCTTAAAAATAACAGTTGCAGCATCAAGAAGAAATTCTCGAGCAAGTTCAGGACTCTTCGCATGTTTTTGGGGACGGGTGCACTCTCCATCCAGCTCATTGCCATCCTTGTCCATGGAATCATCATCCTAGAAGAAAAAAGAAATATAAATGACAATTGACCAAAATGTACAAGTGATTTTTTCATAAACAAAAATAAAGCAGAGCAACAAGACCTAAACTACCTCTTCTTCCTCGGCTTCTTCAGCATGTTCAAAAAACCTTCTGATGCTTTCTCCACTATTAATCGAAACAAAGCCATCACCAACCACTACCCTGCAATGCACACATGGTTGACCTCTCAATGCATGAGCTTTTACAGAAAACTCAGTGCAACGGCCATCTAATTTCCATGCCCTCAAGGTGATGAAACATGAAGTCAGACCACCAAGATCTAGGCCATTAACTTGTACACTCCCATTCATGCCTACATTTTCAAACTCTAGAATGTCAGATTTTCCTTCTCCTGTTCCCACTGCCCATTCAAAATGATGATATGATCCAGAAGTATCAGCAAAAGTTTGGCACCAATCAGCCTGGATTGTGTTATCTGACACCTGAAATGATAGTAAAAAATCTTGTCATGCCGCAATGTGGGATGAATTTCCATCAAGTGCTCAATACTAAAGAGCTAGCGATAAGAACAGTAGCATGGTTGGCTTCTTTCTTTATGAATCCTTAATCATCATTACAAGTTATGCCCGAGAAGCACAAAAGATGAAAAGGCACCTCATACTGGAAAGCTGTATCCGCAGCACAAAACCAACTATTACAACGTGGTTCTCGCCGCATGCGCTTAAGCTCCTTCAGCTCCTTGAACTCACGAATAACGTTCCTTCTACAATCTCTGCAAAATCTCTTGCTATCAAACCTGTGGCATGAAAGACTCGGTTAATTGGAAAAAAAAATGCGTATCATGATTCATGGCAGGATAATGTGTATCATGAACACTATCAGCACATGAATGTGAATAACAAAGATGTAACTGTCACATAAGCATAAATTTAAAAGGTAACTTAGGCTGGCTTTTAGCGGCACAAACACTTCCAATGCCCCTAGCACAAAACTATATGAAATGTGGATTTCAAGTCAAGATGATGTCATGGACTAATATGATGTCATGAGCAAGATCCTGTACATATAACATGTAGGCTGACTTGATGAGAAGTACAATACCTTCAGATGTTTGATTATTCTAGTAGTCCTAACTCCTAATCGCATATGGTTTTAGCTTCGAGCTCCGACAAATGCAGATTAGCCAACTAGTCCTCAATTCTCATTTTCAGTTTTGCTGGGAACTATATGTTGTATGGATGTATATACAATATAAGGAATAAGCAATGGGCACCTGTACATGAGCCTCTCAATAAAATCTTCCTCCTTCATCTTCAGAAGGGAGTGTCGTGTCTCCTCTCCAAGTGCTGACCAGAAGTCTACTAATGTGTCACAAGAAAGCTTGGCAGTGTGTAGTGCACACGTTTCTCTTGTCCCGTACCCTCTACCATAACTCGCAATTCCTTGGCTTATCCAACCTCGACCACCACCTCCACATGCATCAGGGTATAGCAATTCTCTTTCCCGTTCCCTTGCTCTTGCACTGTCAAAGACCTGATTTTAAGCACACCATCAGCTTCCATAACAGAAGATAATAATAAGATTGAATGACAAAACAAAACTGACACTCACAAGTTGGAGATCCTTAAGGGACTTTGAGTACAAATAGCAATTCAAAAGAGTCAATGTGCCATCACGTGTTATGGTTAGACCCCCCCAGGGATGGACAGCTGGGTCCTGAATTTCATCATGGCACCCATTTATCATATATAATCCATCATTCTGATTTTTTGAGGCTTCTGATCTGTTGTATACCCCCTCCTGATGCAAAGACTTACAGTACATGACTATCTGCAAGAATCCCTCGAGCAATAGTCCATTGCATCTAGAACAGTACATGTTCTTACGTGCTTGCTCAAACAGAGTTTGCTTGTTGATTCTCAGTAACTTATGCCGCGCTCGTAATGACAGCTCACTCCAAAACTACATAGTGCACAAAAGTTATTACTTTCTGGTAGCCAAATCACTATACCAAGTGCTGAACTTGAAAGTTTAAATTCTATTATAGCATATAATGGAAAGAAGTGTGCACCTAACAACCTGAGCTTCTCAGACAATGTTACCTAGGATATTGAAGTGTCAAAAACCAATCAATTCTGATAAGAAGATTAAGGTATGCTATTACTTTTCTATCAGGTAGCACTAGAATGAAAAAACCTGATACATTAATAGTGCTTTTTGAATCAAGATTTTTGGAAGGTGTTCATTTATACAAAAATGAATTGAATTCCTTTACAAACAACGGTTCCAAACACACCATAAGACCAATACTTGTCCTCTAAGCAAACAGACTAAGCACTGAAAGTGCAATTGCCTCGACCTGGAGCCTTTTAGCCAAATGAAGACTGACATTATCCAGTCACCAAGCGCAAAATGAAATTGCTGCCATCAGGACCAGCAGTAACATCTATAGATTGTAAATACTCTTATCTAATTCAAACTACCAATGAACATTCATAAATTAAAAGTTAGAATGGATCTAGAAAACAAGACGCCACAGCCAAACATAAAAAAACTGACTAGACAATAAAACTATAACTAAATACCACGGGCAGCAAGATCCAATCCAATAAATACAAACACAAAATAAAAAATCTAAACAACTAGGAAATACTGAACCATTCAATTCCGATACATATAAACCCGTAAATGGAAGGCATCGGTACCTTCCGCAGCTGATTATAGCTAACATCATTGCGTTGCTTTGACCAGAATCCATTAGCGGAAAGCGAGTAAACACCAGATGGTGCATTACTGAATTGTTCATTTCTCTGAGCTAATCCAGGCATGTTACTGATGTATAGGTATAATAATTCTCTCTTTAACAAAAGAAACAAAATCAAACTACGATAGATTCATCCATAATCTCTGTTCCGATATCGTCCGAAACCTCATTTAAGCGGATCCAAAATACCGATCGATAAAACAAAAATTAAATCGAATCAAACAATCGAAAAACGTGATTCAATCCAATGGAAACATAACAATCCAAATAAGGATCGACGAGTGACTTTAATGTCATAAAAGTTGGGTCTGATAAAGAGAGAATAGGGAAAGCAGAATTGATTTGGATTGAAATGGCGAAGAAAGAGATCCAAGGTAGAAAGGTGAGTGGGTTTTTTGCTGAGATTTGAGACTGCGTATTTTGAAGACGAAGGAAAAATTGCAATCAAATTGTTTGATAGAGGTGCTGGTCACATGAGTTGCTTTATTTTCAATTTAACAATATAGTAACAGCCTCACGTTTATTAAGTCTAAATTTTAAAAAATTTATTTTATACTACGTTAAAGTGGGTACTGGCTGTATTATTTAATATATTAATTAGTATATTATATATTTATTCTAATAAAATTAAAATAACTTACAAAAGTTCAAAATTAATATATATTTAAATTAAATGTACAATCATATTTTATAATTTTTGTGTTGATTCGTTTTAACTTCCAATTATGTAAAATAGATATTTTATATTCAGTTGAAAAAGACTAACCTGTATAAATCTATAATAAATATTAAAGTATAAACTTTTATCTCGATAGCTTCCTGCTTATGAAACTCGTGTAGTCTTTCATTTTTACTACATGTGCTTTGATACAAATATTTATATTGATTGCAAAAATTGGCCACAATTTATAAATGTAAAACAATAACGATAATTCATCCTAATTAATTATTTCTTTATAAAAAGTAGCTATTGTTATTAATCATAGTCATTTTTCTAAATCAAATTCATGAAAAATATATTAAAATCAATTTTCTAAAATTCTAACCGAATGAGTATTGATTTAATATAGATTTAAATTTATAAAAAAATATACAATTCAATAATTATTGTAGACGTTAATAAAATCTGCTCATATATAGAGGGTGTTTCTCATAGCTTATATTCAGATTATAAGTTAGTTTTGGCTTTTAAGCTCTTAGTTTAAGTGTTTCTGAAAGCTTATTTTAAGCTTATAAGAGATTTTAAAGTTAAAAGAAAAAAGCTTCAAATTGGAGCTTCTTAAAAAGCTAATTTATAAGCTGATTTTAGCTTAAAAGCTAAAAGGCTGAAGCTATGAGAAACACCCCCATAGTGTAAATCAATTAAAGTAAAGAAAGCTCGTGTATGTCAACAAATAATTAGAAAAGTTAGCAATAACATATCAAATATTGGTAAAAAAAATAAGAATCAACTTATAAAAAAAATTTTAAACAATTGGACAATATGAATAATAAATTAAAATTTTAAAAATATGATTATATTGATTATAATCCTATTTAAGAATTAATATGGCTCTTTTTTCTCATCAAATATTTTTTATTATTATGATTATTATTATTTTATATTTTGGTATTGTTATGATTATTACGAATAAAATTGAAATATAATTTTTATTATTTTTTTATATACATTTGTTATTTTGATTTTATTCATTAAAAATAATTAATAATTTATTTATTATTAATATTGTTTGTAGTTAGTTTCATCATTTTATTATTCATGGTAAGTAACATTAATTAGTAATTTATATATGTAAAAGGTATAAGGATAAATATTTTTAAAAGGTATAATGATAAAAGATTCTTTTAGGACTTTAGTTTCATCATTTATTATTCATGGTAAGTAACATTAATTAATAATCTATATATGTAAAAGGTATACGGATAAATTTTTTTTAAAAGGTATAAGAGTAATTATTGATAGATTATTTCACCCTAAAACTACTTCCCTTCTAATTTTTTACCAGGATTGATTCATGTTCACTGCACCAATTTAATATCATGATAGTTGTTGGCATGATGTACAACACAAAATATTAATCGGAGTTCGATAAAACCACTCAGATAATAAAATAAGGTGAATTAAAGATCTAACTGAATCTAAGATAAATGACTAATACTTTATTTCGTCTCGTAAGGGGTTTTACACCACATTAAGGCAAAAAAAATTGATGAGCTAACATCTCTTATCCACTAGGTTTAACTACTTGTTTTGATAAAAAAAAAAAACTACTTGTCACATGTCCTTTTTAATTCTATGAGCGATTATAAGGTCAGTTATACTCATTAACTCTTATATCGATTTTGTTGAAGTGAATTGAATCGTTGAGTCTTTGAACCTTCATATATGTATTCGGCGTTGCTTCTGCCACCCTAAAATTATTTTTTATCTATCTTTTCAAACACTACTTCACATACTTTTTAGAATATGATGTGGAAAATCAAGAGATCACAATACTAAATTCACCATAATTCTTATTTTTAATACATGTTTGTATAACTTTTTTTAGTAGTATTTACAAGGATCTTTATTAATTTAATTTTATTCGGGGTTTAGTCACAGTTAACGCTCCTCATCCCTTCTAATAAGTGTATTTAATGGAATTCGAACTTTATTATTATAATATCCCATTTCATGCATTATATTTGCATTTGTCCATATCTGTTATATGTCATTATATTTAAATTTTACATGATATATTTATTAAAATTGGTTAGTGAAAATAATAGTTATTTTAACCATACAAAATACGATAGTTAATATCTAGGTATCGAATTATATGGCTATAGAATTTTAAGGAATAAGTGGAGTATAGTTATGTTATAGATATAAAATGATTATTAGAACATATAAAGTTGAATAAAATTGTGATATATCATAAGGATTTAAGTATAAGAATTAGTATTAGAATTAGTATTAGTATGGTATAGATATATGTATATGTATTTAGTATAGTTAGTATTTGTAATAAATAAAGAATTTGAGGGCAAATTGGTCTTTTGCCCCTTAGATCTTTTTATGAACTGATAAAAATTAGATCAGTTCTTCATCTCCTAAAACACAAAGCAAAGAACAAAGAAAAAGGAAGAAGAGAAGAAGAGATCTAGAAGGAAGGAATCAGGAACACGAGGCCGTGAAAGTGTTCAAGAGGAGGAAACAAGTCGATTTCGTGGAAATTAGCATTCCATCTGTGAGTATAAACATGATATGAATAGGTGAAATGTTTTGATATGTGATATTTGAATGTTTGGTGAATTGTTGTGAATTGAATGATTATATGTTATTTGGGGAATTTGAATTATATGAGCATATGTTTATTTGGTGAAACTTGAGATAATTGAATTATTCATTATATACGCAATTATACAGGAACAAATGAAATAAAGAGAGACGTTGTGACATAGCCGATCAAACATTGCAATACATGTTCTGTTATCTGGACCTATATGGTCAACCAATTGCAATATTTGATAAATGGACCGAAAGGTCAACCAATTGTTATCTGGACCAAAAGGTCAACCAATTGTTATATAGCTGGCCAGCAAATCAATTGTTATCTGTTACAAATGTTACATGTATCCCGGGGCAATAGTTTGGCCGGAAATGCCACAACAATTAAATAAATGAATCATCCAATAGTATATAAGAATGACTGTATGTATAATTGGAAGGTGTAACTGTATGTGATTGTTAAATTCATTGATTGTTTATATTCACTGGGTGGCGACTCATATAAATCGCTATATTTTTCATTTGTTAAAGTTGTAGATAAAGTATTGTACTAGAAGGTTCTTACCTGTAACTGTCATGGAAGAAAGGTCTATCGGCTGTGTCCATCTCGCTCTCTCTCCTCACATGACAAGCATATAGAATAGAAAGTGGTTGGGTTTTGATTTTTCAAATCAAACATAATTATGGTTTGTAATAAATGAACGATATTAGAGTTGATGTGAAATATTATGGTTGTGTTAATATATGAATATTTTTAAAAAATAAAAAATAAAAATTTCTATAGTATTTTTCTATAGTTATTATATGATAGGGGTGTTTCAGTTGGTATCAAAGCGGGGATATGGTCATAGGGGCATACAAATGCATACATAATATAAGATTAGTATATGTTATCTTATAACATGTTATCATATTCATATAGGGCTGATGAGAACCAAAATGTTAACCCGAGGAGAGAGGGACCAGCCGTAAATCAACCTGTAGAAATCCAACCTATTATATCTGCATCACCTATGCATTCTCATGCATCAAATTTACAGCATCATTAGGAAATACCTGTGGTGCAAGCACCTGTAACATTTGTCCAAAGAGAAAGAAGGTTTGATAAATTGAAGAAACAAGGTGCAGAAGAATTCAAGGGAACTACAGATCCTACAATAGCGGAAAGATGGTTAAAAAGGTTAGAAAGAGTTTTCAATATGATGCATTGTACTCCTGATGAGAAGTTCGATTATGCGGTATTTTTACTTCAAGATGATGCTTATGACTGGTGGGAGACTATCCCGGGGAGCACTGTTCAGCCTCCTATCTTGACTTGGGATGATTTTGTACGGGGAATTCAAAAGTAATTATATGCCTGATGTGTACATTGATGATAAAAGAAAACAATTTTTGAACTTAAGACAAGGTAGGATGACAGTGGCCGAGTATGAAGTTAAGTTCAATCAGCTATCCAGTTATGTACCAACATTAGTGGCGACTGAAAAGGATAGATGCAGGAAATTTGAGGATGGGCTTAGATATGAAATTCGAACCAAGATATCATCATTTGAACTTGAAAGTTACCTAAAGTTAAAAAATGCTGCAGTTAGGGCTGAAAGACTAGAAAAAGAGAAAGCAGATTATAAAGCTAGAAGAGGTTACGGTGATTTTAGTGGTGACCAAAGTAAAAAGTCTGCTAAGCATCAAACAAATTCTTCTCCATCACAGTTTATAGCTAGAGGAGGATATTCTGGGAATAGAGGAGGAAGAACAAATGTGCAAACTCATTCGAGACAAAGTCAGGGACAAAGCTCGGGATAAAAACCTCAGTGTATGCTATGTGGTAAATTGCATGAAGGCGAATGCAGGAAACTGACTGGAGCATGTTACTTATGTGGCTCTTTTGAACATTTAATACGTGATTGTCCAAAACGAATAGAAGCAACTGAAAGAGCTCAATCAGAGGCTACAGTTCAGAATACCAGAGGCAGGGGAGCTGGTGTAGTAACAGGTAGAGGTAGGGGTAGAGGAATAACAACAAGCAATATTGGTAGATCTGAGGCTCAGAGTTCTAGGCCTCTAACACAGGCTCGCGTTTTTGCCATGACTCGACAAGAAGCTATTGACGCACCAGAAGTTGTTACCGGTAAGATTTCTATCTGCAACATGGATGTTTGTGCATTAATTGATCCTGGATCAACTCATTCATTTATATCATCAAACTTGGCATCACAATTGCATATGGCTTATGAACCTTTGAGATTTGATCTATATGTGGGAACTCCTTTGGGTGAATTGGTGATTGCAAATCAAGTGTACAGAAATTGTTTGATTCAAATTGACAAGGTTATATTAAGTGCGGACTTGATTAGATTGACTATTAGAGAGTTTGATGTGATTTTGGGTATGGATTGGTTGGAAAAACATCATGCAGTAGTAAATTGTTTCACCAAGGAAGTTATTTTAGAGACATCAGATAAGCTAAAAGTCATTTTTCAGGGTGAACGTCAGATAGTACCGACTTGTTTAATTTCTGCAATTAATACTTTTCGGTTAATCAAGGGTGGATGTGAGGCATATTTAGCACATGTTATTGACACCAAAGTATCAGATGTATCACTTGATGATATTCCTATTGTTAAAGAATTTCCCGATGTATTTCCTGCGGACCTACCAGGATTGCCACCTGATAGAGAAGCAGAATTTACCATTGATTTAGTTCCAGGAACTGCACCGATTTCTATTTCTCCATATAGAATGGCTCCAGTGGTTAAAAGAGCTGAAAAAGCAATTACAAGAGTTACTTGATAAGGGATTTATTAGACCTAGTGTGTCTCCTTGGGGTGCTCCGGTATTGTTTGTTAAGAAAAAGGATGGCACTATGCGACTTTGCATTGATTACAAACAGTTGAATCGAGTAACTGTGAAGAATAAATATCCTTTACCTCGTATTGATGATTTATTCGATCAATTGCAAGGAGCATGTGTATTTTCTAAAATTGATTTGAGGTCAGGGTATTATCAACTCGGAATTTCAACACAAGATGTTCCAAAAACAGCTTTCAGAACTCGATATGGACATTATGAATTTCTGGTGATGCCATTTGGTTTGACGAATGCACCTGCAGCTTTCATGGCTTTGATGAACAAGGTATTTCAACAGTATCTTGACAAGTTTGTCATTGTTTTCATTGATGACATACTTGTGTACTCGAAAAGTAATGAAGAACACGAGCAACATTTGAGAATTATGCTTCAAATTTTGAGAGAAAAACAGCTATATGCAAAGTTTAGCAAATGTGAATTCTGGTTGAATCATGTTTTATTTTTGGGACATGTGGTTTCTGGTCAAGGCATTCAGGTTGATGCTAAAAAGATCGAAGCTGTGGTTCAATGGGAAGCTCCGAAAAATGTAGCAGAAGTAAGAAGTTTTCTGGGATTAGCAGGGTATTATCGATGATTTGTTGATGGGTTTTCTCTTATTGCTGCTCCAATGACAAAATTACTACGAAAGAATGTACAGTTCCAGTGGACAGATGATTGCCAGAAAAGTTTTGATGAATTAAAGAAACGATTGACTACAGCTCCGATTTTGACAATTCCAACTGGCACTGATGGATTTGTTGTTTACAGTGATGCTTCTCACCAAGGTTTGGGTTGTGTTCTAATGCAACATGGGAAGGTAATTGCGTATGCATCTAGACAATTAAAACCATATGAATTATCTTATCCAGTGCATGATTTAGAACTGGCTGCTATTGTGTTTGCTTTGAAAATTTGGAGGCATTATTTGTACGGAGAAACTTTTCAGATTTTCACTGATCATAAGAGTTTGAAATATTTGTTGAGTCAGAAAGAATTGAATATGAGGCAGAGGAGATGGCTAGAATTGTTAAAAGATTATGATTTCACGATAGAATATCATCCGGGAAAAGCGAATGTTGTAGCTGATGCCTTAAGTAGAAAATCCAGTAGTGTAATGGCTAATGTTCAAGTTCCTAAACTCCCATACTTAGTTCAATTGCGAGCAATGGATGTTGACTTAAAATTGGGCGAAAATGGTGCATTATTAGCTAACTTCAAGGTAAGACCAGTGTTACATGACAGAATTAAGGAAGCTCAGGTTCGAGATCCGCAATTAAAAGAGATTATGGAAAATGTCAAGCAAGGAAAGAGCACTGATTTTACAGTAGAAAATGATACTTTGATGTTGGGACAAAGAATTTGTGTGCCTGATGTTGATAATTTGAAGAAGGAAATTTTAGAAGAAGCTCATACTGCTCCATATGCTATGCATCCGGGAATGACAAAAATGTATCATACCTTACGCTCTCATTTTTGGTGGTCTGGAATGAAGAAGGATATTGCTGAATACATTTCAAAGTGTTTGATATGTCAACAAGTAAAGATTGAACATCAAGCTCCAGCAGGGAAATTACGACCATTACCTATACCAGTTTGGAAATGGGAGATGGTTACTATGGATTTTGTGTACGGGTTTCCGAAAACTCCAAGAAAGAATGATGCTATTTGGGTTATTGTTGATAGATTGACAAAATCAGCCCACTTTTTACCCATACAATGGGGTTGTTCATTGGAGAATTTGGCGAAGAAGTATGTTAATAAAATTGTTAGATTACATGGAATACCTGTGTCTATTGTATCAGATAGAGATCCTCGATTTACATCTCGATTTTGGAGAAGTTTACAGCAGGCATTGGGCACAAAATTAAACTTTAGCACTGCTTTTCATCCTCAAACAGATGGTCAATCAGAAAGAACAATTCAGACTTTGGAAGAAATGCTTCGAGCTTGTGCTATGGAATTCAAAGGTGCGTGGGATGAATATGTTGCTCTAATGGAATTCGCTTATAATAATCACTATCATAGTAGTATTGGAATGGCACCGTATGAGGCTCTTTATGGAAGAAAATGCAGAAGTCCTATTTATTGGGATGAAGAAGGGATGAGAGTTTTGGAAGGTCCAGAAATAGTACAAGACACATTTGAAAAGGTGAAGATAGTAAGAGAAAGAATCAAGGCAGCACAAGATAGACAGAAAAGTTATGTTGATCAACATAGAAGGGAAAAGGAATATGAAGTAGGGGACAAAGTTTTTCTTCGCGTATCACCTTAGAAAGGCGTACTAAGGTTTAAGAAGAAAGGGAAGCTTAGTCTGCGGTACATAGGGCCTTATGACATTCTTGAAAGAATTGGTCCGCTTGCTTATAAATTGGCATTACCACCAGAGTTAGCTCAAATTCACAATGTCTTTCATGTAAGCATGCTAAGGAAGTATCGGTCAGACCCTACTCATGTATTGAAGGACCAAGAGATAGAGATTGCTGATAATTTGAGTTATGTAGAAGAGCCAGTAGCAATTATCGGGTATAAGACCAAACAATTGCGAAACAAAGAAATACCATTGGTAAAAGTACTTTGGAAAAGTCATTCAGTTGAAGAAGCCACTTGGGAAATAGAAGATCGAATGAGAAGGGACTATCCTTATTTGTTTTCTGATTCAGGTATTTAATTTCGAGGACGAAATTCTTTAAGGGGGGGAGAATTATAATATCCCATTTCATGCATTATATTTGCATTTGTCCACATCTGTTATATGTCATTATATTTAAATTTTACATGATATATTTATTAAAATTGGTTAGTGAAAATAATAGTTATTTTAACCATACAAAATACGATAGTTAATATCTAGGTATCGAATTATATGGCTATAGAATTTTAAGGAATAAGTGGAGTATAGTTATGTTATAGATATAAAATGATTATTAGAACATATAAAGTTGAATAAAATTGTGATATAACATAAGGATTTAAGTATAAGAATTAGTATTAGAATTAGTATTAGTATGGTATAGATATATGTATATGTATTTAGTATAGTTAGTATTTGTAATAAATAAAGAATTTGAGGGCAAATTGGTCTTTTGCCCCTTAGATCTTTTTATGAACTGATAAGAATTAGATCAGTTCTTCATCTCCTAAAACACAAAGCAAAGAACAAAGAAAAAGGAAGAAGAGAAGAAGAGATCTAGAAGGAAGGAATCAGGAACACGAGGTTGTGAAAGTGTTCAAGAGGAGGAAACAAGTCGATTTCGTGGAAATTAGTATTCCATCTGTGAGTATAAACATGATATGAATAGGTGAAATGTTTTGATATGTGATATTTGAATGTTTGGTGAATTGTTGTGAATTGAATGATTATATGTTATTTGGGGAATTTAAATTATATGAGCATATGTTTATTTGGTGAAACTTGAGATAATTGAATTATTCATTATATACGCAATTATACAGGAACAAATGAAATAAAGAGAGACGTTGTGACATAGCCGATCAAACATTGCAATACATGTTCTGTTATCTGGACCTATATGGTCAACCAATTGCAATATTTGATAAATGGACCGAAAGGTCAACCAATTGTTATCTGGACCAAAAGGTCAACCAATTGTTATATAGCTGGCCAGCAAATCAATTATTATCTGTTACAAATGTTACATGTATCCCGGGGCAATAGTTTGGCCGGAAATGCCACAATAATTAAATAAATGAATCATCCAATAGTATATAAGAATGACTGTATGTTTAATTGGAAGGTGTAACTGTATGTGATTGTTAAATTCATTGATTGTTTATATTCACTGAGTGGCGACTCATATAAATCGCTATATTTTTCTATTGTTGAAGTTGTAGATAAAGTATTATACTAGAAGGTTCTTACCTGTAGCTGTCATGGAAGAAAGGTCTGTCGGCTGTGTCCATCTCGCTCTCTCTCCTCACATGACAAGCATATAGAATGGAAAGTGGTTGGGTTTTGATTTTTCAAATCAAACATAATTATGGTTTGTAATAAATGAACGATATTAGAGTTGATGTGAAATATTATGGTTGTGTTAATATATGAATATTTTTTAAAAAAAAATAAAAATTTCTATAATATTTTTCTATAGTTATTATATGATAGGGGTGTTTCAGTTATCCTCCAACTTACGTTGCCAATTAAATTACACCTTATTGATATGTTTGTATAGCTTTTTAAATAAACTTTAAAATAGACTTTAGTCGATAGTGCCCTACATAAACAAACTTAGTTTGTTTTCCTAATGTAGATTTGTTTTAATATAGGCTACTAATAGTACTAATTAATAGTTACATAAGAATATTTATGTAATGTAAGCTACTAATTTTAATTTTACTAGTTAGGAATATTTTCATTTTCCATTTAACAGTTATATACATCCATATAAAGGTAAAGCAAAAAACATACTGATTAGTTACAATGGAGATATAAATATAAAAATACAATTACTATTATAACATACTCTTAAAATTTTCATTAAAATAATGTGGGAAATTATTCGCTTTCATCTTGTGAACGGCATGTGGGGCCTTATTAATAAAGAGATGCGGAAGTTTTGTAGGTTAGCGGAGGCATCAATTTAGTTAGAACTTTTGCCCAGAAATTTTCTCCCGTCTCAAACTTTTTTTTTCCCGAGAGACACAATGTTTCTCGTGGAGGTTTTTTAAAAAAATGTGGGAAATTATTCAATATAATTCATTTGCCTAAAATAAATATCAAAACAACTCAACCATGACATCATATCTTTCTAACATTTTTAACTTTTCTTTTTTACCTTTATATGCGTATGAACAATTAAAAAAGATTTATTTATTTTATTTTTTTTTAGCTTATTTTGTATTTATCTCTCAAACCGTTCATATTTTCGACATACCGCTTTAGAGTTTTTTGTTTGTCTCATTTTTATCTTCGAAACGCCATCCATTGTGATATACATTTTTCAATTTTTTTTCGACCTGTTACAAACCTAATATATTTCTGTTATAAATCTAATATAAGATTTATAACTTACATATAACAGATATATAATAGATATATATCAGTTCAATGTGCACTAAAAATACAAAGAGACTTATATTAGACTTATAACATATATAAATTTGATATGTAGGAGATATATAACAGTTCAATGAACATTACAAATACAAAGAGACTTATATTAGAATTATAACATATTTTTATTAGGTTTGTAACAGATATATATCAGATATATAGTAGATATATAACATTTCAATGGGCATTGCAAATACAAAGAGACTTATATTAGAATTATAACAGATTTTTATTAGGTTTGTAAGAAATATATATCAGATATATAGTATATATATAACAGTTCAATGAGCATTGAAAATACAAAGAGACTTATGTTAGATTTACAACATAATAGGTTTGTAACAGACATATAGTAGATATATATCAGTTCAATGTGCATTGCAAATACAAAGAGACTCATATTATACTTACTAGTGTAGTCCTCGTGCGATACACGGATATGTCATTTGTAATAAGTATATCAATGATAAGTTTATTTTGTAACATTAAGAGAAAATGGCAGGAGTTATCTAATTCTTTTTTTTTCAAAGAACAATGAGCAGTTTAAAGAAAGAGGGAGATAGATAAGTGAAAGAATAAGAAATTCTTTTTGAGTTATGTGCATTTCTCATTCAAATATTTAGAGTAAATAATTGATAGGATGATATCTTTACATAAGAAACTAAATTAAATTTAAATTTTTTTCTTAAATGGGATTATAATCAACAGAATATAATTAAATAAAATCGATAAAAATATTTTAAATTTTAAGAAATAGATTTAAGAAAAACATAGTTGATGGATATACTTAAATGATAATTATAAAATTTTAATTCATTTGATCAAATAATTGAAAATAATCCATTATCTTTCATAAGAAGGAGGTACTATTACAAAATTATCATAAGAAGGAGTAAGTATTATTATAAAATTCAAATCTTTTCTTAAATAAGATTATAATTTATACTTTTTTGCCAATATTTGATGAGAAAAAAAGAGTCACATTGATTCTTGAATAATGAGTAAGTACTATTACGAAATTCAAATTTTTTCCTAAATAGGATTATAACCAACATAATTAAATAAAATCAAGAACAACAAATTCAATTTTAAATAAATACATTTAGAAGATATATTAGTTGACCTAATAATTTAAAATATTGCAAAATTGACAATGATTCAACAAATACTAATCTTTCTTTAAAAAGAGATACATATCAATTATTATTCTCATTTCTCACCTTATCAGTTTTGCTCGATTGCTCAAAATTTGTACATTATCTTCATCTACAAATAGGATTATAATTAAATAAAATTATAATAAGTATATCAATGATAAGTTTTGTAAATAGAATTATAATTTATTCTTTAACATGTTTATAATTTAGAATTAATGTGACTCTATAAGAATTAATTTAACTCCTTTTTCCTCATCAAATATTTTATTATTACTATTGTCATTGTTATTATTATTTTAATTTAATTAAATTTTAATTTTATATTTTGATATTGTTATGATTAATATGAATATTAACCAATTTTAAATGTCATTATTATAGTAATATAAATTGGAATAACATGTGTGAGCACGGGCTTTTCGGTGACCCTTGGAATGATGATGACTTGTTGCTCTGGCCTCGTACGGTCTAGTTGTTTTATTCTTTGAAGGTCGAATCGCATTTGGCAAGTACATTTTTGATGATTTCGGACCTTTGGCGACGCTTAAATATCACTTGCATGCATTTAGGATTAGCAGTTTCCTTTCACTCGCGTGCAGTAATTTTCTATAAGATTCAAACATTTTCAGCAAGTCTCGTTTATATCGTTGGATTCTTGACTCTCCGAGCTTTCCGAAATATCAAGAATCGCCTTAATCGGATAACAATAGTGGAAGATATAGGCGTTGGAAGTTGAAACCCTAATCTACCCTAATCACCCAAAAACCTTAATCAAACCCTACCTAAACCCTAATCAACAAAACCCTAACCCTAGTTTGTCTAAACCCTAGCAGCTACCCTTAGCCCCCTTTTTTACTACTACCACCGCCGATAGTGACGGCGGTGGCAGCCTGCCCTCCGGCGATGGTGCCGCTACTCTTGTGGCGGTCACCCTGGCAGTGGTGGCATTCACTGCCACCCTTTGTGGTGGTGAATGCCACCGAGGTGGCCACCCCCGTTGTGGCTACCACCGCCTCTGTTATGGCTGTGGAGGCTGCCGTGACGGTGGCGGTGGGCGTGGCACGGCCTGTTTCAAGCCGTGCCACTTCGTTTCTCTCTCCTCTAGCGATTCAACCATATATTTTTCCTAAAAATTCGCCTAAGTTGGTGGATTTTTGTGCGTGAGAGTATTTAAACCAATCTAAGAGAGAGAGGGAGTGGGACTTTCTCCAGATTTTAGGATTTAGAAATCATTGTAGAGAAAAAAAGGAAGAACTAGAGAGAGAAAAGGAAGAACTAGAGAGAGAAAGCTTAAGAAAAGCTAGAATCCGGGTTTAATCCTCTCTAATCTTGATTCTTAGTTGTTCTTAGGCTTGATGTTGTAGTTTAAACACTAAAATCAGTTAGAAATCATAGGTTAAACGGATTAAATAGAGTTTTAGAGATTTTTCCCCAAATACCACCCAAACAATCTATCACTATTTCCATCGCTATTTTCGTCGCTGTTTCCATCGGAAAATCATTAAAAGCTTGCCAAACGTCCGATTCAAGTTTCTCATGTTAGATTCACGGCCTATAGGTAACAAAACTGAGTTCCCTTGATCTTTTATTTCATTTATAGTTCATTTGTTGCTGTTCTTGCTGCCTTTGGTGTTGTTTCTTAGTTTTTTCCTTAGTGTTCTTGGAAAACCGTCGGAAAATAATCCGACCTCTATAGGGATAGCCTTCACCTCTACCCCTATAGCCTTGGCCGCTACTGTTATAGCGGTGAAGGCTATAGCTATGGAGGTGAACTCCACCCCTATAGAGGTCCCGTTATTCCTTACGATTTTTTGGTATTTTCTTATCCAAATCCATAAAATCAACATTATTTGAGTGTTTTAAGTCTAGATCTGTTGAAATATAGTTGATTAAGACTTAAAACTTCAATGATTTCAAGTTTATGGATGCAAAAACACCGGTATCCCCCCTAAAAATGGTTTAGCGCGGCAAAGGCTATAGTGACAGCCTTGACCGCTGCCGCTATAGCCTTCATCGCTGCCACTATAGCAGCCAAAGTTATAGCTGTGGCGGTCAGGGTTGTCACTAAAGCCCTTTGCCGCCAAAAGCTATTTTTAGCCCCTTTTCACCTTTTTCTTGTATTTTTTACCCTGATTTAAACACGAAAATTTTCTAAAAGTTTATGAATAATTTGAAGTTGTTTTTATTATTTTATTCTATTTTTCGATTTTATTTAGATTTTATTTGATTTAATATGCATTTTAATGGCTTAAAAGTTGTGTTGTTGCTAAATAAATTCAAATAAATTGTTTTCCACCAACTAAAAATTCCAAAAATATTCTAAATATGTTAAATTTAATTTTAGGATGTTTAGTTAATTTATTTCACCTTTTTAAGTTACTTAGATAATTGATTAACACCCAAAAATTATGTTTTTGTCCCGAAAAATCTAAAAATATGTTTTCTTCATGCTACGTGTTTATTTTTCGCATTTATTTATTTATGCTTTATTCCCGTATACCTTTTGCCTCATTTGGAGCCGGATCCGAGTCGGTAAGCTCGGTTAAAACTCGATTTCGCCCGTTTATTTATTTATCGCTTTATTTATTTTCTTGCATTAGAAAAATGTATAGGTATTTTTAAAGCCTTGTAATAATTTTATTTTCTTGCTTTATTTATTTATCGCTTTCCGTGTGATGTATGACATATAAACCGAAGATACCAAACAATAATCAGATTAAATCGCATAAGAACGGAGGTCATGTTTGTTGAAATATAATCGGCTTGATTTAAAAATTAAAAAGTAAGCAACATCATCCGAACCTAGAATCTCTATTTTAAGGTACGGTCCAACCACCCGGTGGGAATATCGTACCTAAATTCCTGGTGGAGCTTAACTGGGTGGCGACTCTATCTTAAAATACGAGATTCTAAGTCTCGTATCCCTTAACACATGAATTGGACTTAACTTCAACTTCAACATCATTTTCCATTATCGTTCTCATCACGCTAAAATAAGGATCATCCTTTAGCATGCTTCACAGCACTCATTGTTTCTCCGCCCCACGCCGAAGAACATTAAAGCTTACAGTGTGGGCGGGGGGATCGAGGGTCGTCGGCTCACAGTGGCGACTCAGCTGGGGACTTTCCTTTAACTTAAAACTTGAAAATCGCTCCCATTTTCAAACTTTGGTTAAAGGATTTTGATGATATGCCTAAATCGTTTTTAAATCAATGCTTTATTTCATATTCCTTTTGATCCACCGCTTTAGTTAGATTCTAAGTTATAAGGTGCCATTTTATCACCCCCGTGATGCCCTCCCAGGAATTGGGGATATTTATGGATGGAACACTCGTTTTAACCAACGTATAATTCTCACGGTCGAACTCATTTGAGGAGTGGTTGAGTTACACGAAATCAAGGTAAACGAGACCCTTCTACCGTGTCATTCACGACACCAGCAGTTTGAGACTATTAACTACGATAAAACTAGCCATAGCAACTTCCCTTTAGGCTCACCGGAACAATCTAGATTTAGGTCACACACTCTCTTACCGTTTTCTGGTGCTAGAGTTAACCACAGACTACAAATTAGCGTTGTGCAGGAGCCATAAGGTTGGAAGAGGTTTATTTGCTTTCTTGTGCTACTTGTGTTATGCTCATGCATTCGCACTTCATGCATAGGCATCCTGTGGCCGACCTTTATTTTCAGTTTTCGCTTACCTCTACTCTCCCCTCGCTTGAAGGGGGAATTTCACAAAATGCTTGAGATCGTTTGAGTCCCGATGACCCGTACCTAGTTCGCTAGGCATAGCGAGGCATTCATACGTCTCATGTATTTTGGGGTTAAGCTTCGCATCATAAGCTCTTCTACCCTCTACCTCTCTAAACCACCCGTATATATGGCATTCATCACTCAAATATTTATGTTATCATCCATTTCATTCATGGTTCGATTCTGGCTGATCATCTTCCGATTTCAGAGAAAGTTAGGCTAAGGCACCACTCCCACCAGATTCGATCATCATCTAGTTTGCTATTCTGTAGGCCCAAGTTCAGTTTCAAGCTCAGTTTTAGAATCTGTTTCTTTTTGCTATGTCTGATTTGCAGCCAGTGGATAGGGTTCCATCCGAGGGTTCTTCTTCTCCTCCTTTCCTCTCGGCTGATCAGGGTCGCTCTCCTTAGAGTTTCGAGATTGCCAATGCTTTGTCAGTATTTCTTCGATCCAATCAATTCCGAGATGCAATTCAGGGGCAGATCCAAGATTCAGTCTGCGTAGTTTTGGAAGAGAAAAGAAGTGTCCAAAGGATTCCGATGATTGGTATTCAAGCTCGGGGACAACCAAAGACCGCTCAAAGTGGGTCGGTTCAGGTTGCGCCATTCCAGGCTCAGTCTTCTATTCAACCAATTCAACCGATTCAGTATGTACAGCAGCCTACTCAACCTCCGCCTATCCTATTTCAGTTTGGTCAGGATATCATGTAATCTCCATCGCCCGTATTTGCTTATCCAACCTAAGCTCCAGACCATACCTTCAAGCCTGGTTTTCTCACTAGTATGAGCCAGCTTCCGCTAACCCCAATAACCCTGGATCAGTTTTAGCCTGCTCGGTCAATTTCTCTGGTCCAGTCCCAACCCGGTCTATTCTAACTGAGGAGGAGTAGGAAGAGGGGCTACTTACCCACATAATTATTGGGAACTGATAGTCAAATTGAACATGCATAAGAGGCATGACGGAAATTTAAAATTTTATCCCTGTCCCCAGGAACTCCTATTAGTTGCATATAAATTAAACAAAGCCTTTACTAAATAATTCTCTACCTAGGTTAGCATGCTAAAGGACTAGGCATACCATAATTCCAAATTATATCCTCGCATATTTATTTTATACTAAGCATGTTATAACTCTAAGTTATAACCTAAGCATAAAATAAACTAAGCATGTAAAAATAAAACAAGCATAATTATTAAGTCTAAAAACACTTAAAAAAAGACTTAATAATTAAAAGAGAAAAAGAACTTATCAGTTGAAGCATGCTTTTGCAGAACCTTTTTGCACAAGCCTCCAATCATAGGATAGCCTCTATTAGTATCCACACGAACCCCACCAACCAAAACCTCCCCGGGAGGAAGAACTAAGAAGCCTCGAGTAGTTGCTACACCACTCTAGAAGCCTCACACAAAAATATAAACTAGAGGTGCCCGAATAAATTCAGGCTCCTCAAAAATAACTTGCTCAATTACCCGAGAGATTAATTATCTCGCTTAGGATTTATGCTTTGAGCTTGGTGCAATTTGAAAGGAAAGGGGACAGCCTATTTATAGGCTTGGGGGATCATTTTACTCCCCTATGAGCGATATGGGTTGGGAGTAATTACTCCCATCCATAGCATGCTGTGTGCTGCAAGGCAAAGCCCTTATGGGCTTTGCCTTGCTTGTGGGCTGCGCATGTGCAGCCCATTTTCTTGGGTTGCCGCGAGCAATACCTAACATTGCTCGCACGCCTTTTGGTGTACTCCCACGCACTCGAGCCTGTACAAAATACTTTTGTACACTCGGTCCAATTATCCCCTTTTAATCCTTTTTCAAATATTTATTTTCTGACCCTAATAAATTAGTCACCAGTCAAAATAAATTTCTTGGTCCAACCAAAATTGATCTAATCAATTATAATTTATTTATGACTCTAATTAATTAGTTACCAGTCAAAATAAATACTTTGGTTTATCCAAAATTGATCTAATCAATTTTAACCAATCAAATAATAATCCAATTATTATTTAAGTTATATTTTTGTAATAGAATAAATCTATTAGTTCTTTACTTAGTCCGATGAAGGTCCAATGTGTGTGACCTTATAGGATCCCGAAGTATTGAGCTGTTAAGGCTTAACAAACCCTTGTTCTAATAGAACCATTGGCTCGATGCTCTAGATCATGAATAGAACTCGATTACCTTAAACGACTGTAGTACGCCGCTAGCAAGGGTCTACCATCCCCTATTACTCGAAACGTCATTTATGCTTATGACTTAATCCCGGTTAATGCAATAGTTATCTAGTGCGATAAATTCCTTCCATTCTTTAATATTAGTACCATTTGGTTTATAGGGTTCGGGTAAAGTGTTAACCCACTAATAGCGAGGTTGCTCCAAGCTATCCTAGTAGTTTACTTGTTACCAAAGTATATTGCCTTTTACCATAGTGTGTTTGACTAGAAACCATTTCTATCAAACACATACTCTGATCAGAGGTTTATGGCAATCAGCACTTCAACAAGTGGTCAGGTATAACTCCTTAATATATCCGGAGCGATGGATTCTTTCTGACTACTCAGACTACCAACGTGTTGTCATCACTATACCCGTAATCGCTCGTAGCACCCTAAATTAATAAGTGCATAGTAATGACCCAAAGTATAGCAATAGTACCATACAAGGTAGCTAGCATCTTAAGTATGAGGACATTCGCAAAGCTTATTGCATGAAGATAAGCACTAACAGATTGATATATATACCAAGTGTTTATCTTGCTGCGGTCTTTAATATATCTCCCATTTATATCCATGTGTCAAACTTAAGGCATCATCTTCAGTCTTTAGGAGATTAACTGCTTGGACCGTTTCCAAGAAAGTTGACCACATGCTAGTCTTTCCATTTCATCAATATCCTTTCTTGATGAAACTATGACTAGGGATAGTTTAGACATAATCATAATTGCACATGAAGGAGGTTCCACCAAATATAGTACAACTATAATTTCTCTAACTTCATGCTATGATATGTCAAGGACTTTTGCATACATCAATGAATATATATTTAACCAGCTTTAATATATATATATATATATATATATATATATATATATATATATATATATATATATATATATATATATATATATATATAAAGCATATTGATATAAACAAAAGATTAAATGCCTTTATTGATTAAACAAATTATTCATACTATTACATAATTAAGATATATCGCCCTAATTACCTTGAGGGCATACGTCATATCCAACAAAAATCCCTTCAATACCAATCTGCAAGTTAACTCTCAAGTCAAGCCCTCATCTGTTGCTTCACCATTCCAGTTTGGTGAGCCCCATCCCTCTAGCGACTAGGTCATGCAACCTCCGGGCATGACGCCTGAAATTAAAGCTCTTAAGCATCGGTTAGCACCCCATTCATCCAACGACCAAGTCGTCCAATCCCCGGGCATGATGCCCAAAATGGAGGCTCTACTGCATAAGTTCCTACTCTTTAGTTTCGAAGAGAGTCGAAAAGCAAAGCCCAAAGAGTGTGAAGGACCTCGTGCTATCCCATCACGGGCCGAGGTGAAGGAGAAGCTTTAGCAAGCCAGCAAGTTGAATCTCGGGCCTTCCCCTCAGGATCGGCCAATTGCTCGGGCACTAGTTGTAGCAGCTCCTAAAGATAACCCAGAGAATGTTATAGGTTCGTGGAAATTAGCCCTCAGTGTAATCTTAGCCACCTTAAGGGAGTACAGCCTCCTCAGATGCCTTTGCGAGCATAGGCCCACTAAGGAGGAGGAGAAGCATACTGTTTAGTGAGGGAAGGAAAGATAGTTGAGCCTGAAAAAGCACTTAACCATCAGGGTTCACCCTCGCTTTTTGGCTCACCAAAGAGAGTTAGAGGTCCATAAGATATCATTAGAGCCATCTTTTCTAAAGGCAAGAATCCCATGCGGTCTCTAGCGGATGAAGGAGATAAGTCATCAGTCGAGCGCATGAAAGTTCCGGATCTCGACCTGGACGACGCACCAAAGAAACCTACCAAGGATGCCTAATCTACCAGCGCCGCAACTCAAGACCCTCTGCCTGTGGAGGACGGCTATCTATTATGTAATTTTCTTTTTCTAGTACTCAGATGTGAACAATTCTGCCTTTAAGGCACTTTAATTCAATCAAAGACTCTCTTTTTGCTTATCTATTTGATGTTTCGCCCGACGGGCCCATGCATTCATTTTATCATAAGCATAATGTGTTCAGTATACATGGCGTTTCCCTAAATAAAATAAATATGAGTACAGATGATAACCTAAAATGGTAGCCATTTTCTAATGACCTAATCTCTGAAAGAAAATAGGAGATAAAAAGTGCCAAAGATCTTGATAACTCTTTTAACTGTTCACACCTATCCACACCCAGGGTTCATCATCAGATTGCCGAGCATTCCATCTTCACACCTAAAATAGAAAAAGAAGCTCAATACTTCCTTAGATGAATCCAATATGACAATCGGTTCATCGACAACCTCACAACCATGCACAAGCCTATTTTTAAGCTATCGAAGAAGCGTCAACCTATTATGGAGAAGGAGCATCGTCAGACCACTTTCAACAGAATTATGGTTTGTCTTTTCTTCGCCCGCCCATTCTCAAAATTCCTAACCCTAATAGATCATTGCCTTTTCCCAATATCCATTTCCTTACAACCTTACACCTTCCCTAGTTCTCTCCTCATTGGCCACTCTCGGCAAGGGGGATATATATGATCGGCGAGATTCGACCCTCATTAATAAATGTACACTACTTCATCATCGTAGGGGCAGGTTACTTCTCAAAATAAGGGGAAGCCGGGTCTTTTGCTAACCTCATCGCCGAGAAGATGGCTAAGTTCACCGAGAGATATGTCTTTGCTCAGTGCAGCCTACCTCTTCACATTATTTTAAACAATGGGTTTCAGTCCTAAGGGGCAACCATTGATTTGATCAAGAAATATGGAACTAAGCGCAGTAGATCTGTACCCAACTAACTATAAGCTAATAGGGCAACCGGGGCCACAAGCCAGCTTATCAAGAGGTTCATTTCTAAGACTACCGCAAAGATCAAAGATTGAGCCAATGAGCTACCATTCACCCTTTGAAGATGTTAAGCGAATGTCAAAATCCTCGTAAACCGAACACCTTTCTCCTTTGCCTATGAAATGGAAGCTGTGCTACCAACCAATGCCAAGATGAAATCCTTGAGAGTCTCATTGAATCCAAGTTAAAGAGACCCCCATGGACTTAAGCACAGTTCGAAAAAGATTAAACAATCTTTAGATATATCAACAGCGCATGGCAAGGCCAAATGACAACCAAGTCAAGCATCAGAAGTACCCACTGAAGGCCAGTGATATGATTTTAAAGCAAGTAAAGCCTATCGATACTGATCCAAGGGGGAAGTTCTAACCAAATTAGGAAAGACCTCGTGTAATCAGTAAGGCACTTGATACAAGGGGCATGATTATCGGCAGTATGAGTTCATAAACCCTATCAATCAAAATAGGTCAAAGAGTTATCATATCTAACTAAAAAAGAATCAAATCCAGAAAAGCGGCTCATAAAAATATATAAATAAATCACCCGGTGTGAGCGGATGATGCTTCGCATGGCGGTAGCGCGGCCGAGCCCTGTTGGGCCGGCCCATTTGTGTGATGGGGGATGAGTGTAATGTGTTTAAAAAATGATTTTACATATTTTAATGCTCAAAAGATACGAGATTGAAATCCCGTACTTAAAATAGAGTCGTCACCCCGTTCAGCTCAACCGAGAGATTTTTGGTATAATTTTCCCACCGGATGGTTGGATTATACTTTAAGTAGAGATTCCGAGTTCGGATGATGTTATCTATTTTTCATTAAGCCAAGTTAAGATACTCCATTCTTTCTTAATCGGTTTAATCCATCCTATTTATTTGTATTTTCAGTTATTTTGTTATTTTTGCATTTATCAAGCAATTGAAGCAATGAATAAAATATTTATAGCCATAAAAGAAAAATAAGTGCGGAAAGTAAAATTATTACAAGGTTTTTAAGTCCCATACATTTTCTATACAATAAATAAAACACCTGAATGTCTGATATACATCTAGCTGCAGAAGATGGTTGGCACGAATATGGCATATTTTATTTACAGTTATGAGGCCCGATCAGATGGGTAAAATGAGGTTTGAATGGTGTTTGCGGGGAAATTCCATTTTTATCCAAATTTTAAATTCAATTGTTGCTTTAATCGGATTATAAGTGAAAATGCCACTCGTTGTGGAATGGGGTCTATTTTTAGGGGGTTTTGAACCTCCATCGTTACTCTATATGTCCTAGCTTCAGAAAAATAAGTTAGTTTGGGAACAAATAAAAATAAAACTGCTGTTTGAAAAGTCATGCCGTCGACTGGGCAATGCGGCATGGCTGATGCCGCTGGCGACATCAATTGTGTCGCGGGCGATATAAGTATGCAGATAGGCACAAGGCTTTCTAAGTACCGTAAAGAAAGGGTCCTGCAAGAAAGTGAGGTCTCTAGGGAATACGATGCTAACGGCGGTATCAACGATGTCTTTGGCGTCATGGGTGATACAGCCGGCAATATCACATGTCTCCGGTGACTTCAATTTCTTGCAGCAGCAGCGGTCGGTAGTCAAAGTGACCAAAAAACCAAAAATAAACACAAATCAACAAAAATTAACACAAACCAATAATAATGCCAAAGAGCTATGAGACTCAGTATTTTCACCTCAGGGTAGTGAATCCAACTCTTTGTGAACTGAACAGTAACACCTTCGGGGAGCTTACAATGATGATTTAATTGTCAATTTAAGAGTTTTAGGTCTCCAAATC
Organism: Euphorbia pulcherrima; assembly: GCA_947683365.1. Taxonomy (NCBI): domain Eukaryota; kingdom Viridiplantae; phylum Streptophyta; class Magnoliopsida; order Malpighiales; family Euphorbiaceae; genus Euphorbia; species Euphorbia pulcherrima. Next base: position 3,813,342 of record CANTUS010000008.1, read on the forward strand.
CTATCAAGTTGATTTTGATTTAAAGACTCATTGACTTTAAGCTCACAATCAAAGAGTTCAAAGAAGAAAAATTGGGAAAAATGGATTAGAATCCTTTTTCCTGCCTTTTCTAACTCTTATCTCACTAAGATCTACTCTCTCGATTTTAGCCTCTCAATTGCCCAATTTTAGCTCCTTCCCTATACAATTTCAGTCCCCCCCTCTTTATTCAGCCTAAGGTGTCTTTTTATAGGTAAATTAGTGTGTTTTTTAAGACCTTTTTGACTTATTCCACTGAAAGTGGCTGAAAGGCTGTCTGTGGAGGGACCCATTTTAGGCCATGCCGCCGGCGATATAATGATGTCACCGGCGGTATGGCTAATGCTGCCGGCGATATGGCTGATGCCGCTGGTGGCATCAGCCTCTAGCATACCGACAACCAACAAGTCAAAAAGCCTAAAAAGTCGGGAAAAGTGGTTTAATAGTGGGTGGAAAGGCATCTTTTTTAATTTTAATTATATTTTAATAGGTATTATTTAATTTAGATGTAAATCATCGGTTCAAGTTCCTACCGGACGCGTTATTGGCCACGCCAAACTGGATTCTACCAAGTATAAAATTCACAAGGAATATTATTTTGGTAATAAAAATTCTAAAGAGAACTTTTATTTTAAGGCATTGAAAATTGGGTACACGTCATCATCGTCTCGCGAGAGGGACTACAAAATCTCGTGCTCACAGGCTGCCCCTCGGGGGATCACTACTGCCACATGTCAGTATGATCGCATGAAAGAGCATCGGATAGGAATGATACCTGAGGGATGACTGATTTGCCCCTTGGTCGGACTTACGCTTTATAGATTGGTTGCCCCTTGGTTAGACTTACGCTTTGTAGAGATTGTCCCTTGGACGGACTTATGCTTTGTGGAGAGTTTGTCCTTCGGTCGGACTTATGCTTTGCGGAAAAGTTATCCTTTGGTCGGACTTGTGCTTTATAGAGAGATTGTCCTTTGGTCGGACTTGAGCTTTGTAGAGAGGTATGCCCCTTGTTCGGGCTTATGCTTTGTGGAGTGGTTGTCCTTTGGTCGGACTTGAGCTTTATGGAGAGTTTGTCCTTTGGTCGGACTTATGCTTTACAGAAATTATCCTTTGGTCGGACTTAAGCTTTGTGGAGAGTTTGTCCTTCGGTCGGACTTATGCTTTGCAGAAATTGTCCCTTGGTTAGACTTGAGCTTTATGGAGAGTTTGTCCTTCGGTCGGACTTATGCTTTGTGGAAAAGTTATCCTTTGGTCGGACTTGTGCTTTGTAGAGAGATTGTCCTTTGGTCGGACTTATGCTTTACGAAAATTATCCCTTGGTCGGACTTGAGCTTTGTGGAAAGTTTATCCTTTGGTTGGACTTATGCTTTGTGGAAATTATCCCTTGGTCAGACTTGAGCTTTATGGAGAGTTTGTCCTTCGGTCGGACTTATGCTTTGCAGAAAAGTTGTCCTTTGGTCGGACTTGAGCTTTGTGGAGAGTTTGTCCTTTAGTCAGACTTACATTTTACAGAGAGATTGTCCCTTAGTCGGACTTACGCTTTGCGGAGAGATTGTCCCTTGGTCGGACTTTGAGCTTTGTGGAGAGTTTATCCTTTGGTCGGACTTATAGTCTGTGGAGAGTTCGCCCTTCGATTGGGCTTTCACTTTATTGAGTGATTGCCCTTTGGTCGGGCTTTCACTTTGTGAAGTGATTGCCCTTTGGTCGGACTTACGCTTTGCGGAGAGATTGTCCCTTGGTCAGACTTTGAGCTTTATGGAGAGTTTATCCTTTGGTCGGACTTATGGTCTGTGGAGAGTTCACCCTTCGATTAGGGTTATATTTTATGGAGAGATCGCCTTACGGTTAGGCTTATGTTTTGTGGGGACATCGCCCTTCGGTTGGGCTCATATTTTGTGAAGAGTTTGCCCTTTGGTCGGACTTATGCTTTGTAGAGATTGTCCCTTGGTCGGACTTGAGCTTTGTAGAGTGCTTGTCCCTTGGTCAGACTTGCACATTATGGAGAATTTGCCCCTTCAGTCCGGCTTTCACTTTGTGGAGTGATTACCCTTTGGTTGGGCTTACGATTTATGGAGAGATTGCCCCTCAGTCGGGCTTTCACTTTGTGGAGTGCTTGTCCCTTGGTTGGACTTGCACATTGTGGAGAATTTGCCCCTTCGGTCAGGCTTTCACTTTATAGAGTGCTTGCCCCTTGGTCGGACTTGCACATTATGGAGAATTTGCCACTTCGGTCGGGCTTTCACTTTATGGAGTGATTGCCCTTTGGTCAGGTTTATGATTTATGGAGAGATTGCCCCTCGGTCGGGCTTTCACTTTGTGGAGTGCTTGTCCCTTGGACGGACTTGCACATTGTGGAGAATTTGCCCCTTCAATTGGCCTTTCACTTTATGGAGTGATTGCCCTTTGGTCGGGCTTTCACTTTGTGGAGTGATTGCCCTTTGGTCGGGCTTACGATTTGCGGAGAGATTGCCTCTTGGCCGGGCTTTCACTTTATAGAGTGCTTGTCCCTTGGTCGGACTTGTACATTATGGAGAATTTGCCCCTTCTATCTGGCTTTCATTTTGTAGAGTGCTTGTCCCTTGGTCGGACTTGCATATTATGGAGAATTTGCCCCTTCGGTTGGGCTTTCACTTTGTGGAGTGATTGCCCTTTGGTCGGGCTTTCACTTTGTGGAGTGATTGCCCTTTTATTGGGCTTACGATTTGCAGAGAGATTGCCCCTCGGTCGGGCTTTCACTTTATGGAGTGCTTAACCCTTGGTTGAACTTGAACATTGTGGAGAATTTGCCCCTTCGGTCGGGCTTCACTTCGTGGAGTGATTGCCCTTTGGTCGGGCTTACGATTTACGGAGAGATTGCCCCTCGGTTGGGCTTTCACTTTGTGGAGTGCTTGTCCCTTGGTCGGAATTGCACATTGTAGAGAATTTTCCCCTTCGGTCGGGCTTTCAGTTTGTGGAGTGCTTATCCCTTAGTCGGGCTTGTGTTTTGTGTAGCAATTGTCCTTTGGTTAGACTTATGCAAAATCTAAATTGGAGGGGTGATGTCGCCAGCGGCATGAATGATGTCGCTGGCGGTATGGATTGATACTGTCGGCAGCATGAGTGCCACGTGGCAGCTTTGACTGGTCAGATAATTTCAAAATTTGAACTGAAAGAGGCGATGTCGTGGGCGGCATGAATGGGCAGTTTCAGATAAATCAAAACTCCTCGAATTCTGTGCGGCAGTTTAAAAGGAATTCAAACTCCCTTCTTCCTTATTCATTTAGAAAACCGTACCCCTCTCCATCTTCTTCTCCAATTTTTCTGATTTCTTTTTCGTTATTCAAATCATGAAGAGAATCGCCAAGGCTTTCAGGGGCAAATCCGCCAAGGCTAGGGAGAACTTGCCCGATTCTTCTATCGAGGGATTGAAAATTCTCTTCGTTCCTACTGCTTATGGCCTGAAGGAGATGACCAAGATGTATGGCTATGGGATTAATTCTACCATAACCAATCTGATCCCGGAGAAGGAGAAGCACCTCTGCTATGTCCAGGTAATCCCACAAAACCCGAATCTCTTCTTTTCGGTTTGATTTGGCTTTAGATTTGAAATCGTGTCATGATAGGAGTTTAAGTGTGAAATATATTGGTTATATTGCATGCTTTAGGATCGATTTTTACCGTTTTCAGGCTTATTATTTGATTGGTTGTGATTTTTGCGATTTTAGCACGATGGGTGCGATTTTGGGGAGAAACAGGTTTTGCCCGCACATAGTGATGTCGCTGGCGGCATCAGTCCTTGCGAAAGGGCTTATGGGAGTCTGATGTCGCTTTTATTTAGGGTGATGTCGCTGGCGGCATGAACCATGCCACTGGTGGTATAGAGTGATACCGTCGGTGACATCGCTTTTAACAGAAGCGACATCAGCAGCTTTTTTAATGAAAAATAAGCATGATTGATCCATTTTGTTTTGATTTTACAGCCATATGAACTAACCTATACAGGGGAACTGGGCACTATCAGTGAATGGTGGCATCACATTTCGGAGCACGACCCCGAGCTAGTGCTTGCCATTAATGACACAGGGTTCGAGGACTTGGCCCGAATAATGCCAATGCTGATGCCTAAGCTTTCTCATTCAGCAGTAACGGCCCTAACCGAGATGTGGTCCGAGACCACCCATACTTTCCACTTCTCTTTCGGGAAAGCTACGATTACACCTTCTAACATCGTAGCCATGACCGGCCTCCCTTGGAAGGATGAGGTCATACATTTTGATGCTTACATGGACAAGTACCATGTTGAGAGGCCCGTGGAGAGGCGGGTGAAGGAGTTGTTTGGTCTGAAGCTCATTTTTGGGCGGCTGTCTTATGGAGAGTTGTACCATCACTGGACCCGGGTGGATGTAGTGCCTGAGGAGGAGAGGGAGGCTTGTGTCCGATCCTTCGTGATTCCTATGCTTACTGTGCTATTCTTCCCAATCTCGGGGAGCAAGATCAATTATGTGCTTATAACTGCTGTGGAGGATGTGGCGGGTATTAGGAGGAAGAATTGGCCGAGGATCATCTTGGCTCAGTTATACCATAGGCTGGACGTGGGAGCCTGGAAGAAGGAGAAAGCCCTTCACCTTTGCCACTTATTACTCCAGGTACATCTCTTTGGAAGTATTTTTACTTGATAGTATACGTTCTCATTTATTGTATGACACTTTTTGAATTGATTGGTCGTTATTTGTGCAGGCCTGGGCCTTCGAGCATCAGATCCTCCCACCGGTGGAGTTTAAGAAGATTGTGCCACCGGGCTCTTACTTCCTCGCTTGCTGGTGCGGGGGTGTCAGTGGGAAGGCCAAGTACCCTACGAAGTATAGGGAGGTCTTGAGGAGCGTGCGGTTGAGCTCGGTATGCAATTTTTGATTTAGTCTTTGTTTTTACATTTAGATAAAACAAAAATTGCTTATGGACTTATATTGGTTATTTTGATGTAGCTCATCTTAGATCCATTCGATGGGGTAGAGAATCTAGCAGAGGTCGTAAGGGTCAGGAGGGAGGTAGATGACCACCGGTTCGTGATTGATTGGCCTCTGTCCCAGCAGTGGTACCTAGGCGAGCGCGTCTGGGGCTGGAGGTCCGTCCCAGTGGCTACTAGACCGGTGCTTGCTGATCCTTCCAAGGGCTTATGGTGGCCCCATTTGGTGATCACCTCCGAGGCTGACAAGGCTGATTACATCGAGGGGAACGACCGAGTGATCCCTAGCGTCCCTGGCCTCTACGAGTAGCTTCTGTAGCGTCTACTCCCTGTATGTCCTCACATCCATGGAAATGATACGATTGAGTATCATAATGAGCAATGGTTGGAGGATGAGAAAAGGCACCTCAAAGGCATTATGGATGTTGAGGAGGAAGATGATAATAAAGATGAGGCACTTAAAAGGGATGTTGCGATCGACCCTGAGGGGGAGGATGAGGTAGGCGCGGACGTGGCTGGCGGGAGCGCACCAATGTCCCAAGGGGAGCAATGTTCTTTTGAGGTATGATTGTGCTTGTGTGTATGATTTTAAAATCATTTGGAACGTTGTTGACGTGTGGCTTTCATGTTTTTTAGGAACCTGCAAGGAAGAGAGGCCGAGATAATCAGAGTGGGACCTAGCACTATGGTGTACCGGAGGGCATAAACTTTATGGAGGGGGGTCTGGTCAATCCGTTGGAAACCACGTTCCTGCTGATGAACTCCCGAGGCGAATTCCTCCCTAGGATCATTGGCTCGAGCAAGCAAGCTCCAATTTTCATGCCTGAAAATACTACTTACGTAAGGCCTAATAATTACTTTATTGTTTAGCCTTGGATGCGGGTGTCTAATGATTTGCCTTTTGGATTTTCTAGGTGGCGCAGAGCCATATGGAGCAGCTTGCAGAGAACAATTTTGTTCTCCGGGATACACTCGTCGGACAGTCGCTCCTTGTTCAGGTATTTTATACATATATTTAAGATGGGATGCATGTATGGATATTATGAATGATATGCATTGTTGATATTTTCTCTGGTTTGCAGGGTTTCTTGGCCCTTTCCTTGTTAGATACAAATGCAACCCGGCGGCGGTATGAGGAGGAGACTGCAGACCTACGGCGTCGCATGAGTGACCTTGAGGGTCAGCTGGCAGCCACCATTCAGGAACGGAGAAGTAAGCAAAACTTAGATCGTGCACACCCTGGTAGTACCAGTCGTAGAGGGATCAAGATGTCTGCCGGCCGACGCCCGCCTGCCGTGGCCGAGGAGTCTAGCAGTGTGCCCATGACGGAGGGAAGAGGACGATGTTGATGACTGGCTTGTGAGTCCTAAAGACATTTCATCTCGCCCGGCCGGTAGTGGCGGGCATGCCTAGTTTTCTTTTCATTTTTGTTTTGCTTTTTTAGTTCTTTGTTTGTACCCTTGATACATTGGGGTTTGGATAATTTGGTTTTGTTGTAGACTAGATGTTTTGGGATATTTCGAGTGGTTTGCGCCTTCGGGCTTTTTATTTTGAAAATGAATTGCTATTTAACAAGGCATTAGAAATGTAGTATAGGATTGTTTACAGGTTCTGTCCAGGTCTGAAATGATGATATTGTTTCTGATGCCGCCTAGAAAATTAACTCCATACAGCTGGCGGCATCAACTGATATCACCTAAAATAATCCATGTCGCCGGTGGTATCATTCTTATTGCCAGTTGCATCACTTGAAAACCGCCTATATCCATATCAGTGGCGGCATCAACTAATATTGCCCAAAATAACCCATGTCGCCGGCGGCATCAATTTCTAGCAATCTGTTTTTGACTATTCTGTCCATTCCTGTCATGGCAAATCAAAAGCTATGGGGTTTTCTGCAGAGTCTCGGGAACGCAGACTTTGGGCTCCAACTTGACCCTATCATTTGCATAGACTGTCCTTTTGAGTTTTCGACCTAATAGACTTATTTTGACTTTTGTATAGGCCTAGATGTTTTCAGTCTATCCAAATTTTTATTATTATTTTTTATTATTGTTTTTTATTATTTTTTTATTATAAGCTCGCAGCTTCTTCAATTAAGCTCAATTGCGATGTTTCCACCACTTGATCGCCGGACATTTATACAATCACAAACACGAAGGTTTTAGTATAAAAGACACTTTTATCGAGTGAATCTATCTTGAGTATAGGATGTTGGCAATCATTTCCATTAATGGAACCCCTAGTGTTAACCGGCCTCTAGAGGTTTTCAAGTTAACATCTCGCAATTTTTCTCTCGTGCCCTAATGTTTGTCTGAACCACCCTTTTCGGGTTTTTAGTTCAGCAGGCCTTATTGACTTATCCCCTAATTTTTGCACGGCTGGTTTGCGGGATACCGACCGTTGGGTGTCACCTTAATTCTGTCCCATCAGTAAATGACTGAAATGCGGGTGATTATCATGTATATATTTTTTTTATGTCATTTTTCTGATTTATTTCTTTTGTTTAGACCCGATAATGCCTAAGCTCATCCTGGTTGACTAGATCGATGAACTCGCTCTTGTCTGTGCTTATGACTTCGGCACCATCCTTAGCCATATGACAACCTTCTCAATTTGGTCTGAACTTTTCATTGGTATCGGAGGTTTTCAGATGCTTCAGTGTCGGGCCTATGACTCTCGGCAAGGGTGTTGATTATCTGATTCACTATTGTGCCTTGGTTGTGGCTTTACAGATATTCTTGGTGTCCATTCGGTTTTTGCCTGGATCACCCGATTCATTCTAACATTCATCGGGTAACCTTGTTTTGATTTTTGCTGAACTCATTGCAAGCTGTTTAGTTTATAGGAGTTTTTGGTGCTTACCCAAAGCTTTATTGATTGGTTTGATTGTCGTCCTGATCGCTATTTTGATTGCTCCTTCAGTCTGTGGTTTGCAGAGCCCTTCTTGTTTAGGCCTGAATTTACACCCTATATCGGTGGTAAAGGGTTTTGAACAAGTGATGTTTGGTTTGAGGACCTTTTGTTTGGTGCTTTTGAAGTGGTAGTTTGCTTTGTTGGTTTGTTTGGTAAGCTGATCGTGACGTCGATTGTGCGAACATCTTTGTGGTTTATGGGATAAAGGTGCTTGCCCTTAGACTTGGTGTTCTAGGAAGTGTTTACAATTCTGATTTTTGTTGGTTGAAGGGTTTGATAGGGTTAATTTGTAACGGGTGAAGATGTGTTTCTCTGCAAAATTTGGTCGTATTCTTGGTGGTGACATTGGCCTGAGATTTGGCTATAATGTTTATTTGATGGAGGTTGGGCTCCGTTGGGTGTAAGCCTTGATTCTCTATTTCAGGAGACCGGTTGATCTTCTTTGGTAGCTTTAAAAGGTGTATCGTTGCGGGGTTGCTGAGTTAATTCTAGAAGAGACCCATGGCATTCAACGACCTAATTACTGACCTAAGCAAAAGCATTATCATGGTCTTTAAGCACTTTATTATCTCACATGTGTTTAACAAGGGTTAAATTATTGGGTTTGATTACCACATAAGAGTTTACATTTGTACTCAGCTTAATTTCATTCGATAAAATATCTTGAATACTGAAAGCATCGTATGCATGCTCATATGAAGGCGTGGATGAAATGATACAGACATGACATAAGTAAGAAAAATGGAAGTTGCTCATAGAGCTAAAAAGTCTAAACTCTAAGGATTTAAATTGGGATTCTTCGTCCCCGTTGGAGCGTGATTTTCCCCTACCATTGGAGTAGATGACCTTGATGAGATCTTGAGGCGCATTCTATTGTTTGGAAAAGCTGGGATTAATCATCCGTGTCTAGTTGCTAAACTTTGGTAAGGGGCTAGATGCCCTTTCAGGGTCTGTAATCTTCTTATCCTTCACCAGACGTTGGATGGTGTGAACCAAAGCTTTGCATTGATTGGTGTGGTGACCCGAAAATATGTGATATCCGTAAAAGCCTTTTCCTTCTTCTCTCATGGGAGGATTGAATTTCCGAAGAGGTTTAAGAATGCCAGCTTCCCTTAATCCGGTGAAGATTACATTAAGTGACAGTTTCTATAGATTTGTGCTACACTTAAGACCATTGTTTGGCTGAATAATGGCAGCTGGTGCTAATTTCTGAGAGGTCTCTTAGTCCACCATGATTTTAGGTAGGGGTATAGGTGAGTCAGTGTTTTGAAAGACCTAGTTTTCCTCTGATTGGACTCTCCCCTCTTTCTGATTGCAGCCTACTGTCATTAATTGATGCGATAAGTCTTCAACTTTGTATTGTATGACCTGGTCATATTGAGGAAGTAGCGGGGTAGCGGGGATCTTGAATTGCGATGGGGTGACCAACGTCGGAGGTAAGATGTTAAAGAATGATGGAAGAATTGGATTCTGGGCTCCTTCTGTTTATCCGGGGTAAGCGGTTGGCGGTGATTGCCAAAGTGTATTGTTATCGGGTCTCATGCCCGGAGATTGCATGACCTGGTCGAAGTCCTCACTTCCTAGGGCCTTCTTGACGGATACTCACACTAGCTCCTGAATGATGTTTCGAAACTGATCGGAGTTCAGAAAGTGGATGATAGTAGCGGTGATCTCTGATCCAAGAGACGGAGGGTGAATTGTGGCTCCTGAGGTGGGGGGAAGACTAGTCTGTTCTCTGGGTGAGGTAGAATTGTCATTGTGAGGAAGAGGCATGGCTGGTTGTGAAGTTCTCGGTTCAAGAGGAAGACTGTTTAGGATCATGAGCCGTGGGTCAGACCATGAATAGGTTATATAAATGGTATGGATGGTATGTATGTATGTTTTTTTATTGGAAGCGGTGCGTGATATGTATGGCTGCACGTAGATGTGGTTAGAGATGATGTGATGGCTTATCCCTCCAATATACATGGGATATTTGTGTCTCACATCTTACATAGCGATATGTGGTGATGCAATAGAGGCACAAGAGAACTCCTACGTATGTTGCTAAACTTCTTCCATGGGTGGAAGTGGTAAGGGTAAGTTGATTCATTTTCGGCTCTTAAAGCCGATGCATGGGGGGTACATGATCACAGAGCACATAGCACGCGAATCGGCCCTCTTCCAACCTTATGACTCCTATGTAACGTCTCTTTAGAAGGATGGAGTTTGGCCTCTTCACCGGTAATGGCGAAAGAAGCGCGTCCCAATTATTATATTTGTTTTGGGTAGTCCTAAAGAGAATGATGTGCTAAGGCTTTTTCTAGCGCGGCTTTGGTATAGGGTTATTGATGTAGAAGGTTCTCGTTTACCTTGATTCCACATTACTCAACCACTACCTAAATAGGTGCGATCGTAGGAGTTTACGTGTTGGTTAAAACGAGTGATCCACCCATTAGGCATCCTCGATTTCAACAGGGCATGAGTGATACTTCGTGAGCTTCTCGGGTGAAATAGGGCACCTATAATTATCAAACTATCTACACGCGTGAGGATAAAATGTTATAAAAAAAGAATGAAGTTTTAATTTGGCCAATGATTTCAATACATCATCAAAATCTTTTAAACTTTATGAAAGAAAGTTCAAGTTTAAACAATAGTCCCCAGCAGAGTCGCCACTGTAAGCGGACGATGCTTCGCACGGCGATAGCACGGCCGGGCCCTGTCGGGCCGACCCATTTGAGTGACGGGGGATGAGTGTAATGTGTTTGAAAAATGATTTTGCATATTTTAATGCTCAAAAAATACGAGATTGAAATCCCGTACTTAAAATAGAGTCGCCACCCGGTTCAGCTCAACCGAGAAATTTTTGGTACGATTTTCCCACCGGGTGGTTGGATCATACCTCAAGTAGAGATTCCGAGTTCGGATGATGTTATCTATTTTTCATTAGGCCAAGTTAAGATACTCCATTCTTTCTTAATCGGTTTAATCCATCCTATTTATTTGTATTTTCAGTTATTTTGTTATTTTCGCGTTTATCAAGCAATTGAAGCAATGAATAAAATATTTACACCCATAAAAGAAAAATAAGTGCGAAAAGTAAAATTATTACAAGCTTTTCAAGTCCCGTACATTTTCTATGCAATAAATAAAACACCCGAATGTCCGATATACATCTACCTGCAGAAGATGGTTGGCACGAATATGGCATATTTTATTTACAGTATTATAAGGCCCGATCGGATGGCTAAAATGAGGTTTGAATGGCATTTGTGGGGAAATTTCATTTTTATCCAAATTTTAGATTCAATTATTGCTTTAATCGGATTATAAGTGAAAATGCCACTCATTGTAGGATGGGGTCTGTTTTCAGGGGGTTTGGAACCTCCATCGTTACACTATATGTCCTAGCTTCAGAAAAATAAGTTAGTTCGGGAACAAATGAAAATAAAACTGCTATCCGGAAAGTTATGCCGCCGACGAAGCAACTGATGCAGCCGGCGACATGGTTGATGTCGCTGACGGCATGGCTGATGCCGCCGGCGACATCAATTGTGTCGCAGGCGACATCAGTATGCAGACAGGCACATGGCTTTCTGAGTACTGTAAAGAAAGGGTCCCGCAAGAAAGTGAGGTCTCTGGGGAACGCGATGCTAATGGCGGTATCAACGATGTCTCTGGCGACATGGGTGATACAGCCGGCAACATCATATGTCTCCGGTGACTTCAATTTCTTGCAGCAGCAGCAGCGATCGGTAGTCAAAGTGACCAAAAAACCAAAAATGAACACAAATCAACAAAAATTAACACAAACCAATAATAATAATGCCAAAGAGCTATGAGACTCAGGATTTTCACCTCGAGGTAGTGAATCCAACTCTTCGTGAACTGAACAGTAACACCTTCGAGGAGCTTGCAACGATGATTTAATTATCAATTTAAGAGTTTTAGGCCTCTAAATCCTATCAAGTTGATTTTGATTTAAAGACCCGTTGACTTTAAGCTCACAATTAGAGAGTTCAAAGAAGAAAAATCTGGAAAAATGGATTAGAATCCTTTTTCCTGCCTTTTCTAATTCTTATCTCACTAAGATCTACTCTCTCGATTTCAGCCTCTCAATTGCCCAATTTTAGCTCATTCCCTATACAATTTCAGTCCCCCCTCTTTATTCAGCCTAAGGTGTCTTTTTATAGGCAAATTGGGGTGTTTTTTGAGACCTTTTCGACTTATTCTGCCGAAAGTGGCCGAAAGGCTGTCTGTGGAGGGACCCATTTTAGGCCATGTCGCCGGCGGTATGGTGATGCCGTCGGCGGCATGGCTGATGCCGCTGGTGGCATCAGCCTCCAGCATACCGACAACCAACGAGTCAAAAAGCCTAGAAAGTCGGGAAAAGTGGTTTAATAGTGGGTGGAGAGGCATCTTTTTAAATTTTAATTATATTTTAATGGGTATTATTTAATTTGGGCATAAATCATCGGTTCAAGCTCCTACCGGATGCGTTATCGGCCACGCCGAATTGGATTCTACCAAGTATAAAATTCACAAGGAATATTATTTTGGTAATATAAATTCTAAAGAGAACTTTTATTTTGAGGCATTAAAAATCGGGTACACGTCATCATCATCTCACGAGAAGGACTGCAAAATCCCGTGCTTACACCCGACGAGTGGTCTTCTACTGCTGGGGCAAAAATTAGGGTGTATCCCGCTGATCGGTGTTCTACAAATCACTCAGGCAAAAGTTAGGGTGCAAGAATAATCCGCTAGACTGAAACCCAAAAAGGGCGCTCTAGGCAAAAATTAGGGTAAAGTGAGCCAAGATAGTATGTTGGCTAGAAAACCTTCATAGGCTAGTCAGCACCAGAGTTTGGGTCACTAGAAATGATTATCATCATCATGTACTCAAACTTTATTCAACTAACGTAAATGTCACTTATACTGAATTCTTTATGTTAATGCTTGAATGAATATATATTGGACCCTAAAGGTAAAATATTGCAAGTAAGTCAAACGTAGGGTTCTGTGCAGTCAACCCAATTCCTCAAAAGAAGCAAAAGCAAAGTTAAAAGGCAAAAATCCTGATAGATTGAAAATAATCGAGGTCTATGCAAAAGTGGGGAAAGTCCGCTGGATTGAAAACCCGAAAAGGGTGGTCCAGGCAAAACTTAGGACATAAAAGTAAAATGAACAAGTCTGATGGGCCCGATACAATGTCTGGGTCTATGCAAAAATTATGACAATTAGAACAAAGATTACCAACTACCATCGATCACATCAAGATATCTGCATCATTGCCGTCATCATCAAAAAGCATGAATATGTTCGCCTGTCTAATAGATTCGAAGGACTCAGATTTGTCCTTTGACCGTGTTTGCTCAATTCTTGACCGCAATCGAGCATCTTGATTCTATAGTATCCTAATCTTCCGAAACCATCCTCGGTAGAATTCATTGGTAGTGATAGCGTCCAGCCGTTTATCATCCTGAACCTTAAAATTCGCTTTGTGCTCCCACCTATCTCTAATTCTCTCAAGTCCATAATCATTTATGCAAGCAAGAGGGTGTGTAGGAAAATGATAATCTTCCGCTAGGGGCATTCTCACTTCGCCTATGCCGCAAGGCACTTCCGTGCATTCTTTTCCCTGGTCAAATATCTATCGCGCCTAACATCCATCTAGCGAATAAATAAAGCAACCAAAGTAATCAACGCAAGAAAGCAATCTCATCAGCCAAACCAAATAAAGCAACTAAAGTATCAAATCCCCAATGTCTCAGGTGAATGCCATAATACAATAAGAAAAGAAAAGATAAGGTATCTGAAGGGTAGTGAGAGAGTGCAGAAGTGTATCGATCTAGCATCTATCAATCCTCCCCATCATAATCAGATCGGATGTATCCTATCTCGTTGTCATCCTCGCTCCGCTTACCCTCTATAGTGTCCTCCGTAAGAGTGCGAGATGATGAGGGCTCAGATGGAAACTCAGGGCGAGCTGCAGACCGCGTGAAATATATCTTCCTTATCCTCGTAGCACCGTGAGTATGTCCCAAGGATCCTGATCACCTCGCATCAGCCATAAAACCCCAGCCATCTCCTCCCATATCTACACCTGCACCTCAACCTTGCCTCCTAAGCTGGGCCTCGAGATTTTCCCTCTGAATCCTCAGCCTCCAAACCTGGTCGTTGATCCTCGCCATATCCCGAGCATGCGATGCCCTCTCCTCCGCATACTAAGCTCTCTCAAACACCATCTGGCCCTGATATTCGGCCATTTAGCCCCGATACTCCACCAGCTCCCGCTCAGCAAGCACTCATCCCTCCTCACTAGCCCGAACCTGGTCTTGCTCTATAGCAATAAAAGCCTGTGCATCAGCAACCGTGAAAATGATCAACTCCGATAAATCATGCATCATGCATATATTCATAATATTTATATATGTTATCGTATTTGTTTCTTACATGAAATGATGAAAGAAATCAATTACCCCGGAAATGGAATCCTGGGCTAAGACCATGTCCCTCACTGAAAAATATCCTCGGGCTATGCGCTCAACCTCAGAGGCAAGCACCTATAAGTCAGAGATAAAATCAGATCGATCACCACGGCCAAACAGTAGTATATTATAATCAGAAAAGTGCTTACATGTGTGGTATTGGGAGGAGTGAAGAAAATGGGTATGGTAGTCTCCTCGATGCGCTTGACCTCGTACACCCCTGACCGACTTAAAACCCATAGTTCTCGCTCCATGGCATTCCCCAGGACCCCTTGGACAAATCCGTGAGGTGGAATCACCCTAGCATGAGGTATCTCAGTGGAAGCCATATTGGGTCGGAGCTGTGGCCCCTGCCACTAAAGCCGGCGCCGTTGTTCCCTCTCCTCTTCTTGCGGGAAGCCTGAAAAGGAGCAAGTAAAATGTCAGTCAAGCAGTGAGATAATAGAAAGTCGAAGTGCATCCTCGATAGTCAATTTATACCTTCTTATGTCGGGGTAAGAAAACTCCGGGACCTGCGAGATCCTCAATATCGAAAGGCACGCTATCCTGGTCCATGGCTATGCCACCACCCTCACCATCTAAGGGGAGCTCATCATCATCATTATCATCCCCGCCATACCCGTCGCTACCCTCGGTCACCATGCCGTCGTCTCCAAAATCCTCATGCTTGTCAGCTGGGTTAATCTCCGACAGGCAGGAATAAGCCGATCGAGGTGAGCAGTGTAGTCTCGTCTAAGTGAGGACACTCTCTCCTAGTCGTCGTCCATGTATCTCACCTGATCTCTCGTGGGCATAAGGTAGGGCCGGAATATACCCATTGGCACATCGGGCGGGAATCTCCTCCGTAGGATAACTCTATTCCTCCATCTCTATATACGCTCCCCAAAGTACCACTCCAAACTCAGGGGGTACTCTAGTAAGAAGGGGCATCCATCTACCCTGCATTGGCCACCAGCTCCTCCCTAGATCTCTCTAATGTGGTCATAGTATGGCAGGCTCCTCCATGGCTCCGCGATAAGCTTAAAAATAACAACAAATCACTGTAAGTATATCTCCTTTTGTCCGTACAGTTTCGGACTAAATGCTTAAATTAAATGTGCAGGAATAGATCTTATTACCCAGTGTCTGCAAAGCTGCCTCAGATAATCCCTGTACCAGGCATGCCCATGGGTGTCCTTATCCTTCCACCCTACCATCCATCGGGCTATGTAGTGGGAACCGTTCGGGGGCTGACCGTCTAACCCGGGCGGCGGTACAACTCTATAGGCATATGTCTATACCTATAAAAAGAATGATAAAGTCAGTGCATAGCTAGTATAATTATTTTAGATTTTTCGGTGGGTAGAATTCCTAACCTGAATCCAAAAGACCCAGGCCTTGAACTCGCCAATGTCCCCGCGAGCCGAGCAATCAAGGGCGAAATACATCTGCCCAAGTATGGCCCGAGGCCAATTCCACTCCCGAAAAGTGGTCATGTCCTCAAGAGCTCTAAGTAAGCCCATGGTAACCACGCTCGAAGAAGTGGGAAAGAATAGGGTGGTAAGCAAGGTGATGACAAAGGACCGCAAATACTGAATCAGCCGGTCGCCACTAATATCGGTCTCCTGGGTCCAATACACCTCAAGTGTTGTATACCTGAGCCTCTATTTCCCTAAGGGAGAGACCCCAAGGAGCGCCTCTACTCGAGCCTGAGAAGCTGGCCAGTCAAAGAAACGGTCGAGATACAAGTCAAAATGAATCACTCGACCTCCCCATCGAAATCCTATCATCGCTGCTACATCAAAAGGGGTGATGGTCAGCTCCCCAACCAGTAAATAAAATGTATGGGTGGTCTCGCTCCATCTCTCAACCAAGTATGCCATGACGGTCTGGCTCATAGGCTTATGCCCCGTTGGCAAAGCCTCAAGTAATGGCACCAAGCCTGTATCCGTAATAGCCTCGGCCAACGAAAAGTCTTGGGTTGCTCGCGCCTTAGCTTTTATCTTAACCCACCACTTGGCGTACTGGCTTATAGACCCCATCATCTTGTAGTGATGGGTCTGTAAAATTTTAAATGTCAAGAATTAGCACCAAAAAAGGCAAAGCGGAAGTTAGTTATGCAAATTAAACAAAGAAAGCCAATTTTCAGCCTCTAGATCACCTCAGAACTGAATTTTGACATCAAAATCAGATTCAGGGAGAAAAATCAACTTGGGTAGCCCCCTTTTTTTTGGGTTCACCGGCGACGGCTCCACTGCTGCCGCTGCTGCCGCCGCCGTAGCAACGGTGTTCACCGCTATAGCGGTAGCGGTGACCGCTGCCCCTATAACGGTGGCGACTTGGCAGTCCCCTTACCTTTTATTGGGCTCACCGGCGATGGCTCCACCGCCGCTATCATGACAGCATTCACCGCTGCCATAATAGCGTCCACCGCTATAGCGGCAGCAGTGACCGCTGCCCCTATAGCGGTGGCTGCGACGTCGGCCTCAAGCCATCCCTTGACATCCCTTTCTCCCTAAAATCCAAAATTTCACCCGAATCTCGGTCCAAATTAAGCTAAATCAGTCCCTAAACAATTCTAAAGCAGTTCGAAACCCTTTTTATCAACAATTTCATCAAAAATCCAAGCCTAAAAGCCTAAGATTTCAAAGTTAGGCCATGAGCATAAAGTGTAAAATCTGAAATTTTGATCAGGTTTTGGGTTATTACCTGAAGAGTCGAGGTGTGCCCACTTAAATCCATGTGTATCCGGGGTTGCGAGTAAGGAGTATACCCTAAATACTTATCTTCTCGGCAAAGTCCATACGCTTGGGCAACCGAAAGAGCGCACAAACCGTAGCTAGTCATGCGCAAGGAGCTATGGTCAATCCCACCGGATCCCTTCTTAATCATTTTGGCTCGATAACTCAAAGAGACCGAGCCCGTTCGGGTTGTATAGAAAGGGAAAGAAAAGAATGCAAAGGGAAAGAATGAAAATGAAAATGGAAGAAGTGCAGGATTTGATTATCGAATGAAAAGAAAGAAGTAAAAGAAAGAAAAGAAAAGGAATATATTCCTTTTTGTCTTTTATTGTATAGAATATTCTTTGGAATATTCCTTTTCGCAAGGGGCAAAGCTCTCCCATCGGTTATTTCTTTCCGAACCTCAAATATCCCTAAACTCAATTTATATTTCATATTCCATTTTTTATTGCTTAATTGAAGGGGCAAAAAGTTTTATTCCACAAAATCAATTAAGCAATAAAAAATGCAAATTATATGGCTTACTAATGCTTCAACACTACATTGACAGGTACCCTGTACAGCGATCCTTTCGAGGCGTCTCACCGTAACCTCCTGAATCTCTAGGGGCACCTTGATGCAGCCTACCGATCCGAGAATCCAATCCCTAAAAAGCCCAAGCTCGTGCTTGGCAATCCGTAAAAAGCCCAAGCCCATGCTTGGCAAACCTCAAAAGCCCAAGCCCATGCTTGGCAAAACCCTAAAAAGCCCAAGCCTATGCTTGGCAATCCGTCAAAAGCCCAAGCCCGTGCTTGGCAAACCTTAAAAGCCCAAGCTCATGCTTGGCAAGCCTCAAAAGCCCAAGCTCGTGCTTGGTAATCCGTCAAAAGCCTAAGCCTATGCTAGGAGAAGCCTCAAAAGCCCAAGCCCGTGCTTGGCAAACCTCAAAAGCCCAAGCTCGTGCTTAGCAAAACCCTAAAAAGCCCAAGCCTATGCTTGGCAATCCGTCAAAAGCCCAAGCCCGTGCTTGGCAAACCTCAAAAGCCTAAGCTCATGCTTGGCAAGCCTCAAAAGCCCAAGCCCATGCTTGGCAAACCTCAAAAGCCCAAGCCCATGCTTGGCAAAGGCTCAAAAGCCCAAGCCCGTGCTTGGCGATCCGTCAAAAACCCAAACCCATGCTTGGCAAAGCATCAGAAGCCCAAGCCCGTGCTTGGCAATTCATCGAAAGCCCAAGCCCATGCTTAGCGAAGCCTCAAAAGCCCAAGCCCGTGCATGGCAATCGCCCAAGCCCGCACTTGGAAAACCTTAAGTCTCTCTTATATCGAATCAAATCAACCAAGTCAGAATCTCAGTTCTTGATAATTCTATTAATGGCAACCCCAGTAGATAATGAGTTCAAGAATCCGCACTTCAAGTATAACCCTCTATCCCTTGCTCTTTCATGAGATCACACTTGGCCCGCCAAGTGGTAATCTTCCGAGGGGCAACCTGTGAGCATGGGCTTTTCGGTGACCCTTGGAACGATGACGACTTGTTGCTCTAACCTCGTACGGTCTAGTTGTCTTATTCTTTGAAGGTCGAATTGCATTTGGCAAGTACATTTTTTATGATTTTGGACCTTTGGCGGCGCTTAAATATAACTCGCATGCATTTAGGATTAGCTGTTTCCTTTCACTCGTGCGCAGTAATTTGTTTTGCAATTTTCTATAAGATTCGAACATTTTCAGCAAGTCTCATTTATACCGTTGGATTTTTTACTCTCTAAACTTTCTGGAATGTCAAGAATTGCCTTAATCAGATAATCGTAGTGGAAGATATAGGCGTTGGAAGTTAAAACCCTAATCTACCCTAATTACCCAAAAACCCTAATGAAACCCTACCTAAACCCTAATCAATAAAACCCTAACCCTAGTTTGTCTAAACCCTAGCAGCTACCCTTAGCCCCCTTTTGTACTGCCACCACCGCCGGCGGTGGAGGTGGCAACCTTCCCTCCGGCGACGGTGGCAGCCACTCTTGTGGAGGCCATCGCCGCAGTGATGGCGTTCACTGCCACCCTTTGTGGCGGTGAACGCCACCGGGGGTGGCCACCCCCGTTGTGGCCACCCTCGCCATTTTGGCAGCCACCACCGCCTCTGTTATGGTGGTGGAGGCTGCTGTCATGGCGGTGACCACTGCCCTTATAGCGGTCACCACCGTGACGGTGGCGGTGGACGTGGCACGGCCTGTTTCAGGCCATGCCACTTTATTTCTCTCTCCTCTCGAGATTCGGCCACGTATTTTTCCCCAAAATTTGCCCAAGACGGTGGATTTTTGTGTGAGAGTATTTAAACTAATCCAAGAGAGCGAGAGTGGGACTTTTCTCCAGATTATAGGATTTAGAAATCATTTTAGAGAAAAAAATCAAGAACAAGAGAGAGAAAAGGAAGAACTAGAGAGAGAAAGTTTAAGAAAACCTAGAATCCATGTTTAATCCTCTCTAATCTTGATTCTTAGTTGTTCTTAGGCTTGATCTCGTAGTTTAAACACTAAAATCAGTTAGAAATCATAAGTTAAAATGGATTAAATAGGGTTTTAGAGATTTTTCTCCAAATACCACCCAAACAATCTATCACTATTTCCATCGCTATTTTCATCGATATTTCCGTCGAAAAATCATTAAAAGCTTGCCAAACGTCCAATTCGAGTCTCCCGAGTTAGATTCACGGCCTATAGGTAACAAAACTGAGTTCCCTTGATCTTTTATTTCATTTATTATTCATTTGTTGCTCTTCTTGCTGCCTTTGGTGTTGTTTCTTGGTTTTTTCCTTGGTGTTCTTGAAAAACCGTCGGAAAATAATCCGACCTATATAAGGATAGCCTTCACCTCTACCCATATAGCCTTGGCCGCTACTGTTATAGCGGTGAAGGCTATAGCTATGGAGGTGAACTCCACCCCTATAGAGGTCTCGTTATTCCTTACAATTTTTGGGTATTTTCTTACCCAAATCCATAAAATCAACATTATTTGAGTGTTTTAAGTCTAGATCTATTAAAATATAGCTGATTACGACTTAAAACTTTAATAATTTCGAGTTTATGGATGCAAAAACACCGGTATCCCCCTTAAAAATGGTTTGGCGCGGCAAAGGCTATAGTGACAGCCTTGACCACCGCCGCTATAGCCTTCACCACTGCCACTATAGCGGCCAAAGCTATAGCAGTGGCGGTCAGGGTTATCACCAAAGCCCTTTGCCGCTAAAAGTTGTTTTTAGCCCTTTTCGCCTTTTTCTTGCGTTTTTACCCCGATTTCAACCCAAAATTTTTTTAAAAGTTTATGAATAATCTGAAGCTGTTTTTATTTATTTTATTCTGTTTTTAGATTTTATTTAGATTTTTATTTGATTTAATATGCATTTTAATGGCTTAAAAATTGTGTTGTTGCTAAATAAATCCAAATAAATTGTTTTCCACCAACTATTATTCCAAAAATATTCTGAATATGTTAAATTTGATTTTAGGATATTTAGTTAATTTATTTCACCTTTTTAGGTTGCTTAGATAATTGATTAACACCCGAAAATTATATTTTTGTCCCGAAAAATTCAAAAATATGTTTTTTTCATGCTACGTGTTTATTTTCCGCATTTATTTATTTATAATTTACTTATGATTATTCCTGTATACCTTTTGACTCGTTTGGAGCCAGTTTCGAGTCGGTAAGCTCGGTTAAAACCCGGTTTCACCCGTTTATTTATTTATCGCTTTATTTATTTTCTTGCATTAGAAAAATATATAGTTATTTGTAAAGCCTTGTAATAATTTTATTTTCTTCCTTTGTTTATTTATCGCTTTCGTGTGATGTATGACATATAAACAGAAAATACCAAACAATAGTCAGATTAAATCGCATAAGAACTAAGGTCACGTTTATTGAAATATAATCGGCTTGATTTGAAAATTGAAAAGTAAGCAACATCATCCGAACCTAGAATCTCTGTTTTAAGGTACGGTCCAACCAACCGATGGGAATATCGTACCCAAATTCTTGGTGGAGCTTAACCGGGTGGCGACTCTATCTTTAAATACGAGATTCTAAGTCTCGTATCCATTAACACATAAATTGGACTTAACTTCAACTTCAACATCATTTTCCATTATTGTTCTCATCACACTAAAATAAGGATCATCCTTTAGCACACTTCATAGCGCTCGTTGTTTCTCCACCCCAAGCCAAAGAGCATTAAAGCTTACCGTGCGGGTGGGGGGATCGGGGGTTGTCGGCTCACAACATGGTAATTAAATAAAATAAATTTAATAATAAAATTGAAATACTTCTTTTGAAAGGTATATGGGTAAAGAAGTCTTTTAGGGCTTCTTTGGTTATATATATAATTTAAACAAATTTGCTTGCCAAAAATAGTGTACTTACTTGTTTACATTCCACCAATTCTGTGATTGCCTTTACTTGTACTGATTCACTTGCTATCTCTTCAGATGCAAAGTATGCATTTTGAGATGATATTTGAGTTATCCTTTTAGAGCCCGATCGACTAACTGAGAGCAATCTAAACTCAAACATAAGAAATTGATATTAAGGAAATTATGAAGTACAACATTTTTATTCTTGTCATATTTAAATATTTAAATTAAATTAATAGTAAAAAATATCTGTAATATTTTACCTTGATTTAAACTCCGGTACCTCGAAAAGGTTCGGATTAATCCACAATTTGGATGCATGTCAAGTATTAGCCACCTCATACTTACCTACATTGTTAAAACAATATTAAAATTGAAATTTACAATTTTTTTATGAAATTTTTTTAATTAAATTGGAATACTGTAATTTTAGTCAAAAGCGATTTTAAAAATTATAGTTGAACGCCATTACATGAGAACAAAAAAAATTTAAAAAATCAGTACCTCTGTATTCTCGAGCACATATCAACTGCATCACAACAATAATTCGTTCATTATTAGATGAATTGAAATGAGATAATATTTGTTCTACAAATTTACCCCATAACGTTTTGCTGATATTCTATTATACCTACATTTTGATATCATAATAAAGTTTAAATTAATAAGGAATAATATATGCAAATAACATGAAAAATTTTAGATAAATACGCATGGTCTTGAAGTTCCAAATTCAAGAAAGCACTGTTAGTTCCATTCATGAAACGGCTTTGCACATCACCACGGCTGACAATTTCACCAATTACATCTGTTAAAAATACGTGTATTTGATTAATTGCTAATTATAGTTTAAAATATAGAATTGAAATTAAAATAAAAATAAAAATAATAAAATAATTTTATAAAACATCAAAAAGAGTAGAATTTTCTGTTAGTTATGCAATTTTATTAAACATTTAGTGCGATAAATTTTTCAATACTCAATTACAGATAATTTATTAACATACATTTTCGTCTTGCAAAACCATTTCAATAGTAAATATTGCATTTGGTTTATTTCGTTCTGAAATAGTCCAAAGGCGGAGAACATGTACTTTGAGGTTCCATTGCATATTAGTTGGATTTATATCGCATATAAAATCCATCTTTAGTTGCACCTAAGTGGGTTGATATCATCCACCGAATTATGTTTCTACTTCAATATAATGAACAGTATATTTTTTACAATTATCTTGTGCTTTCTGGTCAAAATTTGATGAGGAAAAAGGAGTCACACGGATTCTTAAATAAGAAGGAGTAAGTACTGCTACGAAATTCAGATTTATTCTTAGATAGATTATAACAAACAGAATAAAATAAAATCAAGAACAACAAATAAAATTTTAAATAAATAGATTTAGGAGATGTGTATTATTTTGATTTGTTTCTATAATTCACCCTAATTAATTATTTGCTTACAAAAAGTAGTTATTGCTATAATCATTATCATTTTTCCAAATCAAACTTATTAAAGAAATATATTAAAATCAGATTCATAAAATTCCGATTTAAATTTATGAAAAAATATCCAATTTAATAATTATTGTAGACGGTAATAAAATCTGATCATAAATAGTGTAAAATAAAATCAATTAAAGTAAAGAAAGCTCTTTTATGCCAACAAATAATTGGAAAAGTTAGCTATAGCATATCAAATATTTACATTGGTAAAAAAAGAATAAGAATCAACTTGTAAAAAAATTTTCATAACAATTGAACAATATGAACAAAAAATTAAAATTTAAAAAATATGACTCTATGGATTATAATCCTATTTAAGAATTAATGTGACTCTTTTTTCTCATCAAATATTTTATTATTATTATTATTGTTGTTATTACGATTATTTTAATTTAATTTTAATTTTATATCTTGGTATTATTATGATTATTATTATGAATATAATTGAAATATAATGTTATTATTTTAATATATAGATTTGTTATTTTGATTTTATTCATTATAAAATACCATTAATATAGTATTGTTAATGTGACTCTATAAGATGTGTCTACGCTAACCGCATGACTGAAAGGTAATCTAAGTCAGGTGCGTTCAAAATACCATTATTATAGTAATATTTTCAAATAATATTAACCATTATTATGAGACCATTATTATAGTAATATTAATGTGACTCTATAAGAATTAATGTGACTCTGTAATGTGACTCTATAAAATTAATTGACTACTTTTTACTTATTAAATATTTTATTATTATTATTATTTTAATTTTGTAATCAACATGTATTATATTTTTAGTATTGTTATGATTAGTATGACCAATTACTATTGTTGTTGTTATTACTATTTTAATTTTATTTCAATTTTATATTTTCGTACTTTTATAATTAGTATGAATATTAACCAATTTTAATTACCATTATTATAGAGATATTAACCAATTTCTATAATAATAGTATTATTAAATTTATTTTATTTTATTACCATGTTATTTCAATTTATATATCTCTTATATATATATATATATATATATATATATATATATATATATATATATATATATATATATATATATTATGGACTTATATTATACTTATAACATATATATTAGATATATAGGAGACATATAATAGTTCAATGGGCATTGCAAATACAAAGAGACTTATATTTGCATTATAACAGATTTTTATTAGGTTTGTAACAGATATATATCAGATATATAGTGGATGTATAATAGTTCAATGAACGTTGCAAATACAAAGAGACTTATATTATAATTATAACAGATTGTTATTAGGTTTGTAACAGATACGTATCAGATATATAGTAGATATATAATAGTTCAATGAGAATTGAAATACAAAGAGACTTGTGTTAGATTTATAAAATATTTGTAATAGGTTTGTAACGGATATATATTAGATATATAGTAGATATATAACTGTTCAATGAGCATTGTAAAATATGATAAAACTTATGTTAGACTTGTAACATATTTGTATTAGATTTGTAACAAATATTTATTAGATTTATAGTAGATATATAACTGTTTGATTAGCATTGCAAATACAAAGAGACTTATATTAAAATTATAATACATTTGTATTAAGTCTGTAACAGATATATATCAGATATATAGTAGATATATAACAGTTCACTAAGCATTGAAAATACAAAGAGACTTATATTAGACTATAACATATTTGTATTAGGTTTGTAACATATATATATACCAGATATATAGTAGATACAGTAAAATCTCTATAAATTAATACTCGATAAAATTAATAATTTATCCAGTCCCAACTTGGGATCAGTACAAAATTGGACCCCAATCGATAAAATAATAAGATAATAACTTTTTTAAAATCCTAGTGTATATATATATTGGTCCCAACAAAACTATAAATTAATAATTACTAAAAGATTTCAAATTCTAAGATTGTCTAGTAAAAAATAAATCTATAGTCACTTATTTTTTTGTTAAACTTTAAATCTATATTGGGTTCATCTTTAAATCTCCTCATTGAACTTAAGAGTTGAAGCATTGTCTTCTCGTATTGCAACAAAAAGTTGTGAAGAGTTGTTGCCGCTTGCAATGCTTCTTTCCGAGTGACCGGTTTCAAAGCTATTGAATCATCCTCAACTTCGTCATCAACCGGATTTTGAATGGTATCCGCCACAATTTCTTTAATGCTTTGAACCTCGTAACATTCATTATTTTCATCAGGATAATCTAGCAAGTGATTCACATCCATTTTGTGCTGATAATGCATTCCCGTAATCAAGTTCTCAAGCTCACGAATGTCTTCTCCAGAATTTGTATAGTGATCAATTTCTAACCATGTTTAATGTATATGGAGAAGAAATGTGCCTTGAAACTTGTTTTTGTAATTTATTTTTTGGTATCATGAGCTAGCTTTTTACTTATTAAAAAACAATGAACTTGACAAATTCAATTAATTTGTGAATGTACATTGGACTTGAAAATTTAAAGGTTATACGTAAAACCTTTTAAATTAATAAATTATTAATTTATCGATATAATAATATCTCGCTAAATTAATTAAATATCTCGGTCCCAACATTATTAATTTATAGAGGTTTTACTGTATATAACAGTTCAATTCAATGAGCATTGCAAATACAAAGAGACTTATAATAGATTTATAATAGATATATATTAGGTTTTTAACAGAAACATATTAGGTTTGTAACAGGTCGGATTTTTTTTGAAAAAATATATCACAAGGAATGACGTTTCTCAGATAAAAATGAGACGAATATAAAAATTTAAAGCGGCATGACAAAAAAATAAATGATTTGAGAGATAAATGTAAAATAAGTAAAAAAATAAAAATAAACACCCAAAACGTATGAACATGTATAAGGGTAAACAGTAAGTCATCAACAACTTATAATGGTGATATAAAAAATAATTAAGTTTGTGAAATTTTACTTTAAGACATTTTAACAATTTAATAAAAATTTATATGAAATTATTTTTACCAAACTAATATATTTAACTATTTTTTAATATAAATATATAAAAGCTAAGGCCTAAGTTATTGCTTAAGCCTTGGGCTTTCTCTTTTTAATTTAAGAAACATAAAAATGAACCATATTCCAGCTCTAGTCCTTCCCTTCATCTTCTTCGTAGAACAACCTTTTTAACTCCTATGTTAAAAACCATAAAGCTTATACGGGGGTTTATTAATTTCAAGAATTTTGGAGGTCAATTGACCCTCCATAACCCCAGGGATCCGTCCATGCGTCCCCAGATTTCCATTATATCACCTTATTTTCTTATTTCTACAATAAGGTTAGTCAACAATTAAATTTTATACAAAGTAATAAGTTTGTAGCCTACTTATAAAAGTATTTTTTAATTTACGTACAATAATAGTGCTAATTTACACTTTTTTATGCATAATACTGTTTATATGATGGTGATGGTAAAATGATGTGTATTGGTATAACATGTTAAATTTACAGGTTATTTATTGTTTGATAATGTTCAATAATTAAAATATAAAATAATTGACTTTTTTAATTTTTTTAAAAGTAATACATAATAGTTGACTTAAAATATGTATAAATTAATGTTATCGAAATAGATCCAACATTAAATTGGTAAAGTTAATGATTTACGGATTTATTGATTCAATCAGATTATAAAATTTTAAGAAAATATTTTAAATGATATAAAAAACAATAATGTTTCATTTGAATTATACTATATTTAACAAAATTTATATTTTTGTGGAAGGATACAAAAATACTAAATGAAACCCAAACATTCAATGGGCTGAATTAGCAGCCGTTTGCAGTAGAGGGAAGAACGGGTGCTATGTCTTATTTGGCTCAAGGTTCGTTAAAATATAATATGATATGGTACACATATGATTTTTTAAAAGTTTTTATTTGAATACATGATATGACATTGTATAATGTTTTAAAATTTTTAATTTACTTTAAAGGACAACCATGATAAACTATCAAATTTATAATTTTATTTTCATGATTCTCTGAACCATGAAAGAACCATATCGAAAAAAAGAGTCGTATAAAAAATTTTAAATTAAAATTATATTATAATATAATGAACCACAGTTTTTTCATGAAGCAAACAAGCCTTAATGTCATTTTATTTAGGAAAATTCTACATTACTTGGATGCATTGCAATGTAATGTAGATTTTTCTAAAAGTCAGTTTTATCCTTATCTAAATTGATAACAACAAATTCACTAAAGGGCACCTTTAATTAAAAAGTCCTAATAACAAATCATATCATCAGTCATGATCGTGTTCCGAATTATAAGCTTCACATGATAATTAAAGAAGAATATTTAATAATTTGGTGTTCGGAAAATAAAAAAAATAAGTCTTTCATCAAGTTGAATTGAAGGTCATAAATCAAGGGGAAAAATGAATTTGTTGTTGAAATTCTTTTGCACATGTGTGAGTGAGGGAGAGAAACATATACGAGTACTGATTTTTTGTTAGGCCCAATGATAGATTACGAGAAAAAAAAATATTAGCAGAATAAAAGACACACAGATTTTTACGTGGAAACCCTAAATGAATTAGGGAAAAACTATGGGACCAACTCCGAATAATTCTTCCACTATAAAATAATAGTAGGTACACCAAGAGATTACAAAATAGTGGCACTCAAGTGTTTCCCAAAACCTCACTATTTTCTCTCTTACCCAGCTCTTAGGAACCCTTTTCCTAAGACTCTCTACACAGATTACATTTTTATCTGTGTTTCTTCTCTATTACTCTCTGTGTTGGTCTGCTCTTCAAATGAGCAAAACCCTCCTCTATTTATAGGAGATTCAAAACGCGTACGGCCGAATTATGCACAGTAAATTTACTGTGCACTTTTTAAAAATATTTCTTGCCGACCTGCCTCCCTTTTTTGAATTTTTTTTAATTAAACAGTGGGTCCCATAATAAGAGGGACACCACTCAACAAATCTCCCCCTCCCGACTACATTGTGGGACTCTCCATCTTGGTTGCTTCAACGCACTGGTCGAACTTTTCTTTTAGTACGACCTTCGTCAGCCTATTAGCAACATTTTTATTTGTATGAATCTTCTGCAACTTGAACTCTTTTTCTTCAATGGCAAATCTGAGCCAATGAAATCTTACATCAATATGTTTCGTCCGTGCATGATACATAGTATTTTTGCTCAAGTCTAGTGCACTTTGACTATCACAATAAACTATGTAGTCTTCTTCTTGCACACCCAATTCGGTGAAGAATCGCTTTAACCGAAGTATTTTCTTTCCTGCTTCCGCTGCTGCAACGTACTCTGCTTCGGTTGTTGATAATGAAACATATTTTTGTAACCATAACTGCCATGAAATAGCTCCCCCTGAGAATGTAAATAAGTAACCTGATGTAGATTTTCTTTCATCAAGGTCACCAGCCATATCCGCATCTGTGTAACCAACAAGTGCTGGCTTTCCACCTCCAAAGGTTAAACATAACTTTGAAGTTCCTCTCAGGTATCTAAAGATCCATTTAACTGCTTCCCAATGTGTCTTATGGGGATTTGACAAGAATCTACTCACAACTCCAACTGCATGAGCGATGTCTGGTCTCGTACACACCATTGCATACATTAAACTTCCGACCGCTGAAGAATATGGAACATTTGACATATCTTCTCTGTTTTTCTCTGTTGAAGGGTAGGATTTCTTACTCAACTTGAAATGAGCGGCAAGTGGAGTGCTAACTGGTTTAGCATTCTTCATATTGAACCTTTCTATTACTCGTTCAATATATTTTTCTTGCGATAACCATAGCCTGCAGGACCTCCGATCTCGTGTAATCTCCAATCCAAGAATTCGCCTTGCCGGTCCCAAATCCTTCATGTCAAACGCCTTAGACAAATCACACTTCAACTTACTAATCATTTTGGCATCTGGCCCAACGACTAGCATATCATCAACATATAAGAGAAGAATGATAAATTTTTCATCAGGGAATTTCTGGACATATACACATGGATCAGCTTCTGTCCTCTTGTATCCTTGATTCACCATGAAGGAATCAAACTTTTTATACCATTGCCGCGGGGCTTGCTTTAGCCCATACAAACTTTTCTCTAGGCGACACACCATGTCCTCCTTTCCCTTAACCATGAAACCTTCTGGTTGTTCCATATAAATTTCTTCATCTAAATCCCATGCAAGATCGCGGTCTTTACATCAAGCTGTTCTAACTCAAGGTTCAAGCTGGCTACAAGACCTAACATAACTCGAATTGAACTCATTTTCACAACTGGTGAAAAAATCTCGTCAAAGTCGATACCTTTCTTTTGAGTAAAGCCTTTAACCAATCGAGCTTTATATCTCACTAGGTCTCCATCATCTTTCTTCAGCTTGTACACCCATTTGTTCTTGAGTGTTCTCTTCCCTTTAGGAAGTTTCACCAGCTCGGACGTCTCATTCTTCTTCAAAGAATTCATCTCCTCTTGCATGGCCTTCATCCAACAATCTTTATCTTTACAAGATTGCACATCTTGGAAGCTTTCAGGCTCCCCCTCATCAGTGATTAAAATATAATCAGAACTGAAGTATTTTGTAGATGGTTGGCGTTCTCTGATTGACCTCCTTAATTGAGGTTCTTCTTCTGGTAGAATGGGGTTCTCTGGCTCCCCCTGCTCAATACCCTCTTTATTCATATCTTCATCTACAATCGTATCTTGATCCCTCACAACTGGCTCTTCTTCTCCATCTTGTTCTGATTGATGCATTCTTCTTTCTGTGGCATCATCTGATAGAATGCTCTCTGGTGTAATATCGATAACACCGTCACTCGTAGATCTTTCGCCGATGATATCATTCTCATGAAATACAACATCTCGGCTCCTTCCTCCAATGGATTCTGTATCCATGGGACCACTAACGTCAGAGTGTACCAACTCTATCTTATTATTTCTCCTTCTAGAGCTTTTCTAAAATGAAACTCGATGTTGCTTCCCAGATAAACAGTGATCACATGGGTTAATTTTTCCTTTGGCTAATAGGATGAGGGACTTCTTAGCCAGTATATTCAACCCTTTCTCACTAACATGCGCCAGTCGCCTATGCCACAAATTTGGTGAAGCATCATCTCTAACTGTATTCAGTTGACCCGCACATACTATTGCTTGTGTTTTGTATAGCGAGCAACACAATCTTCCTTTCGCCACCACCAACGATCCTTTGGTGAGTTTCCAATTTCCAACGCCTGTATGATTGTGATAACCTTCCTTGTCCAATACACTAACAGACAACAAGTTCAACCGAAGATCTGGAACGTGTCGCACATTTTTAAGTGTTAATGTGCATCCGACACTTGTCTTCACGCAGATATCGCCGATTCCCACCATTTGCGACACACTATTATTTCTCATTTTAATAGTACCATAATCGCCCGCTTTATAGGTTGAGAAGTATTCCCTTTTTGGAACACAGTGGTATGAGGCACCATAATCCACAATCCACTCGGTATCTGCATCTCCAACATGACAACAATCTGCATCATGAGATACTAAAGCCACCTCTCCATCTTCTATTGTGACTGCAGCAGATGTGTTTTTGTCATCATCATGACTTCGGTTTGCATTCTCTTGTTTAAGGAAACGGCAGTTCCTTTTGAGATGACCCTGCTTTCCACAGTGGTAGCATGACCTCTTCTCTCGGGACTTGGATCTATCTTTCGATTTTCCATTCCCACGACCTCTACTCTTGCTTCGGCCCCTATTCTCTGTGACAAGGGCTTGTGAACTGGTACTGGCAACTTCCCTTCTATGAAGCTCTACATTAAGTAGACTATTCTTTACCATAGACATTGTTACCACACCATTTGGAGCTGAGTTACTCAGTGATACAACAAGAGTATCCCAGCTATCTGGTAGAGTTCCCATCAAAAGACATGCTTGCATCTCATCATCCAAGGACATACCGGTGACTGCTAACTCACTTATGAATCCTTCAAAGTCGTTCAGGTGTTGTGTGATAGATCGTCCCTCTATCAATTTCAAGTTCATGACTTTGCGAATCATGAACACTTTTCCTTGAGCATTTTTAGCCTCGTACATATCCTCTAGCTTCTTCCAGAGAACTTTGGGATCTGTTTCATTCCTTACGTGGTTGTACAGGCTAGCATCTATCCATTGGCGTATTGTACCCAATGTCTGCTTCTTCAACTTTATCCACTGCTGATCTTTCATATCCTCCGGCTTTGCGTCGTCACCCTCAATTGGATCGTACAAATCTTTGCAATTGAGGTAGTCCTCCATTCTGGATTTCCACATTGAATAATTTGTATCCGTCAATTTCATCATTACACCGCCATTCGCCATGTCGAAACTTTAAAAATGGCAAAATTTTACTATTCACGAATTTCACTATTCACATAAATAGTGAATGTATATGTGAATAGTACCGTATACCCAAATAATACTTGTATATTGGAATAGTAACAGTATGCCCGTATACTTACATAATACTATTCATAAAAGATGGCCGAATATGAATAGTTATTATATATGAATACTATTACTTAATTTACTATTTTACTATTCATTCAAATTGCCTATGTGCAACGGTTTTTCGAACGGATTGCGCCATCGGATTCCCCGTAATTTTCTCGTCGTCGTGGTATATTTATTTTTGAAAAATATATCCACGGATTTTACTGATAAAACAACCTTCGGCTCTGATACCACTTGTTAGGCCCAATGATAGACTACGAGAAAAAAGAATATCAGCAGAATAAAAGACACACAGATTTTTACGTAGAAACCCCAAATGAATTAGGAAAAAACCACGGGACCAACTCCGAATAATTCTTCCACTATAAAATAATAGTAGGTACACCAAGAGATTACAAAATAGTGGCACT
This sequence comes from Euphorbia pulcherrima, assembly GCA_947683365.1. NCBI lineage: Eukaryota > Viridiplantae > Streptophyta > Magnoliopsida > Malpighiales > Euphorbiaceae > Euphorbia > Euphorbia pulcherrima. The sequence continues at coordinate 3,845,199 of CANTUS010000008.1, forward strand.
CAAGTATTTCCCAAAACCTCACTATTTTCTCTCTTACCCAGCTCTTAGGAACCCTTTTCCTAAGACTCTCTACACAGATTACATTTTTATCTGTGTTTCTTCTCTATTACTCTCTGTGTTGGTCTGCTCTTCAAATGAGCAAAACCCTCCTCTATTTATAGGACTCTCTTTTTTTTAAATTTTTTTTAATTAAACAGTGGGTCCCACAATAAGAGGGACACCACTCAACATTTTTTTTGTTAAACTTTCTCAATCCCTCTCTTCAAAATTGAAGATCGATCCCTGTTGATTTTATAGCAATTCATGTTCATATGAAGATGGAAAATGGCTAGCTTGGCTTACTTTTTCATCATCTCCGTATGTCTTCATCTGCTCCATCTTATTGATTTTGTTGTTTTCCTTCATTTAAGATGAGAACTGATGAGAGACAGATTTTGAATTTGACAAATTGTAGAAGGATGATCTGCCATTAACAGGCTGAAATTTTTCTGACTCTTGTTTAGGGAAGAACAGACTTATAGATTTCCATTCTTAAGCTTTTCAAACTTCCAATATGAATAGCACCAAAAGGCAAAAGAAAGAGGATAGAAGATTTTTACAGATTCACTTGGAAGAAATACGCCGCCGGAGAAAGATGAAAGGCGTAGAAAAGGACTCAGAGTCCGAAGGAGATGCGATAGAATCAAACTCACAGTGAATAAATCAAAAATAAATTTGTTATTATATTATTATTTTCTATTTCATTAATATTTTTATTTATTCATTTATTAATTATTATAAATAGACAATGACGTGGTGCTACTAGGATCATCCTTTTATTTATCAACAAGAAGGTATAGAACCCTATCTTTATTGATGAAAAAAACATACCCTAAACAAAAACATCGATACGGATGCAAATCAGGCATCCGAGAACAGGATATCCAACCCAAAGAGAGAAATCATAGCGCCGAAGCTCGTACTCTAGGAGAGGCGGTTTCAGAACTTTTTGTAATTAAAGGCGGTAGAGAAGTAGGGACTTCTTCTCCGATTTTTGGGTTGCTCCTGTGGAAGAAGAGCATCGGCGGAAATGGCTATTGTTATGTCAATTTCGATCAACCGTATCCGTTAGTGGCGAGATCTGGGAGTTTGAGGCCGCTTGTCGGCAAGGCATTAACTCCGTTGATTGAAGAAGGACTGATCGGGATGGCGGTGATTTTGAGACTGTAAGGGTCGGGCTAAGCTTTTGGACTTCGTTGGCGCCCGAGCGTAGGTAATTTTCTCTTTTTTCTTCTGTTAAAGTTAATTTCCTCTGTTTGGTTGGTGAGAAAATGAGGGGAAAAGAATGAACATGTTGAACTCCACCTCTCCTCTACAACTTCGCTCCAATTTTGATGTCCTTGAGAGTTGAAATTTTGATAGTTTGTGCTGGGGGTTTGCTCTGAAGATTAGAACTTTGCTATTTTATGATGGTTTTTGCTATGTATAACTGACATCATTGTTTTTATTTGCCTCAGAATGGTGCTCGTTTGGACAGTGAGATCATTTATGATCTTTATTTTGTATTATCATCGATTAGTTTTTGTCATTGTTATACTCTTAGCCTTTTGTTTTTCTTCATTTTGCTGTTGTTAGTACTATGTTTTTGTATTCAACGGTAGATTTTAGGTCTGTCAATGTATCAGATTGATATAATTACACTTTGACCTCTTTTTCAAGAATATATGATAAGTGCCTTTTCTTGGAACTTTACCTAATGCCTTTGTTGTTCTTCTTGGTAGTTGAGTAGCTGCTGCTTGGTGTGCATGAAAGATGACAGTGTCGAAGGCATATATGATACTCTGAAGGAGTGTGCTGTTATTAGCAAATCAGCTGGAGGAATTGGTGTCTCTGTTCATAATTTCCGTGCAACTGGCTGCTATATTCGTGGAACAAACAGGACATCTAATGGTGTTATTCCTATGTTACGAGTGTTCAATGATACTACCTGCTATGTAGATTAAGGAGGAGGCAAGAGGAAAGGTATATTTATATTAATTTCGCTGAGCTTTCAATCTCTCAGAGGAGTTTGAAACTTGACGATGATCTTTCGTTATCTGTTTTCTGTAGGTGCTTTTGCTGTGTCTTTGGAGCCATGGCATGCGGATGTTTTTGAATTTCTCGACCTTAGAAAAAAGCATGGGAAGGTAAGCCAAAAAAGTTGGATAGTTCTTTCAACATATAAGATCAAGTGTAACCTTTTGTGTTCTGTAGGAGGAACATCGTACCCGTAACCTATTCTATGTGCTTTGGGTGCCTGGTCTTTTTATGCAAAGGGTTAAAAGTAAAGGACTTTGGTTATTATTTTGCTCTAATGAGGCTCCTTGCCTGGCAGATTGTTGGGGTGATGAATTTGAGAAACTGTATACCAAATATGAGGGAGAGGTAAGTTTTAATTTTGTTTTTAATTGCTTTCAAGATTTTCTAAAATGCCCATTTCTTTCCTTTATTAGATGTTTTTGGTTACTAATTATACTCATGTTTGTATAACCAGGGCAAGGCCAAAAAGTATTCAGCAGAATCTGGGAACCATCGAGTCTTCAAATTTGTGTTCTGAGATTATTGAATATACAAGTCCAAGAGAAACTGCTGTGTGTAAGGGAAAAAGTGAGTGCCGACATCATTTAGATTAAAGCTTTCTCTCTCTTAGTTTAATTTCTTTCACTTCAGGGGATCCCATTGGATTCGTATCCTTCAAAGCTTATTGGTAGTGGAGGTTTAAACAATAGATACTTTGACTTTGGTAAACTAGCAGAGGTTTGTATCACTAGCAACATGGTTTTTCATGTCATGCGATGTTTGGAATGCTCTAGGAGGCTGATGTTTGTCGAAATAATTTGCCAATTAACTTTCAGTTATTTGTTCTTGTGGAGCAGGTTACAGAAGTAGTTACTGCAAATCTTAACAAAATAATCGTTGTTAATTACTATCCGGTGGAAACTGCTAAAATGTCAAATCTTTGACATAGGCCAATCGACACTTGAGTCCAGGGTCTTGCAGATGCTTTTACTTTACTTGGCATGGAATTTGATTCACCTGAGGTACATTTGCACTTCCCTCTTTGAATGGTGGATTGGTTCGATTATGAGCTGATATTTGTTGAAATAAAATGCAGGCTCAACAATTAAACAACGAGATATTGGAGACCATTTATTATCATGCTCTTAAAGCTTCTTCAGATATAGCTGAAAGGGATGGTCCCTATGAAACATATGATGGAAGTCCAGTAAGAAAAGTATTTCATCTTCATTCATTCTGCTTGTGTACCTTTAGTGTCTGATTATTTATTTATTGTTGCTTTGTTTCTGTTCTAATTTATGCATAATGTAATTTCAGTCAGTTTGCCTGTGGTTTTTATTGCTCTCGTTCATAGTTGTCAAAGGCACACCTCCCAAAGGGTGTGACCCTCGGCTCCTCGCCATACTACATGCAAGGTGGTGTCTTTGAGGCGTGCGCCTCGAGCTTGCGCCTCATGGACACTTTTATTTTTCACGGTTTTAACTTTAATGTGTTTTCTATGATCCATCCATTTTTAAGAGCTCTAATAATAAATTAATGCTAGACATTCCTAATTCATTTCCTATTCAAGGCTAGAAATTTCTAATACAGTATGTAAATTTTATATACATAAGTACGTCTAACAATTCTCGTAGTTTTGATGGCAATGTTATTTCATATAACTTCACTATTCAAGCAAATATTTTTTCCAAATGGTTTGCACCTAGCACACCTTGGGCGTGCGCCTCGCCTTCAGGTGCGCCTGTCCCCTTTGTGCCTCAATGCGCCTTGCGCATTTAACAACTATGCTCTTGTTATGTCTAAAACATAATTTGCTGATTTCCACGACTTGCACTTCACACTGTTGCCTGTTTACTATATTTGCCGAGTAATTTGAGAGATAATTTGGAGCAGATTACCGTTGTGTTGAGTTCCTCCTTTTTGCTGTCATCTCGAGATGGGAGGACCTATTACTTTTATTTTCCGAATTCTAAGTACATCGACTTTTTCAGGGAATTCTTCAGCCTGATATGCGATAGTTCCATCTAGTCGGTGCAACTGGGATTCTCTGAGGGTAATGATATCAAAGAACGAAGTGAGAAATTCCCTTCTCGTGGCACCATGCTAACTGCTTTAACCAGTCATATTATGTTTGGCAAATCTCTTTGGTGGAGGATGTTATACTAGTGTAAGTTATTCAAGCTTTTTTGGTGGCTGCTAGTTGGAGTTATATATGATATATATAAACTACATTTGAACAAGCTGGTTCCTGTAGGGTAACGTTCAAATTGTATGTGGAAATTTTAATTTCCCTTGGGTTATCATCTTCTCTGAGAAAGTGGAGTTCATCCAACAAATTATGATCAATTTAATCAATATTTATCAGAATCTTATGATTTGATTGAGCCCCAAATTGATTCGAATCTATGGGGTGAATCTAAATTCACCTGAATCTTACGATTCAATACCTAGTGAATGGGCAGAATCTTACGACTCCACTGATTCGGTCGATTCATAAATTATAATAAATTAAAGCATGATAAAATTAAAGATTCGACTCTAAGGTAGCCAAAGAATCAATATTTTGTTTATAAGAGTACAATTATCTTCATTTAAATTACGAGTAAAATAATTCAATACCATACCCCAACTGGTTTGACTTGCAAAGATGCTTAGCTAGAATTCCCAACCCTTGCATTACTATCCTGAACTGGAATAGGAGAAAATGTTGTGAAGTAAGATAAATGCTTAATATTGTAATGTTTTGCAAAAATTTTTAAAGTCCCCATTTTATTATTAATATCTTTAATGTGTACAGTCTAAGTAGATGCTCCGTATTTACTTACTAGAAACTGTTAGTTACCCTTTATTCTGTTGATTCCTCAGGTATGCTGCTATGTTGGGCTCTTCTCCTGAAGATAGAATCAGCATAAAACGAGTAACTTTAGAAGCTTATAAGTCACGTGAAACATGTATTTTTCGCTTCTTATCTTTACGATAATACATATAATTTCAAGCCTTTATTAAGTTTTGAAGTGAATAATAATCATTTTCTAACGGTTGCAAATAGTTGAACATGAAGTATACGAGAATACATATAATTTCAAGCCTTTAATTAGTTTTTAAGTGAATAATAAACATTTTCTAACGGTTGCAAATAGCTGAACATCATATGTGATCCCTGTACTGTTTTACATGTTTTTTTGTAGCTCCTCCTTGTTTGCCTAGTTTGTCATCCAATGAAAATATGGATATATTGGGATCACTTCGACTCGGAAAATATACCACAGTGAGTGCAATTATAATTTCCGTATTCTCTTTTGAAGTATCCGGTAATTTACTCGAAGAAAGATGAGGATTACTTGTACTAAAAGTTGGTACTCGGATTCGCCTAATACAATATGATGCCTATTAAGCCCGATTCTTAAAGATTTTGAAGTATCCCGTGATTCTAATTTGCTTGATGAAAGATGAGGATTACTTTGCCTAACATAATATGATGCCTATTAAGCCCGACTCTAAAAGATTTTTGAAGTATCCACTGATAAAAAAATGAGGATGGCTTCTATTGAGAGCTCGAACTCGGATTTGCCTTATATAATATGATGCCTAATAAGCTTGACTCTAAAAGATTTTGAAGTATCCGGTGATTTTAATGTGTTTGATAAAAGATGAGGATTACTTCTACTGAAAGTTGGAACTCGGTGTTGCTTAACATAACATGTTGCTTATTAAGCCTGACTTTAAAAGATTTTGAAGTATTCGGCGATTCTAATTTACTAATTAAAAATGAGGATTACTTATATTGAAAGTTGGAACTTGATGTTGCCGAACATAATATGTTGCGTATTAAGCCCGACTCTAAAAGATTCTGAAGTATCCAGTGATTCTAAGTTACTGACAAAAAATGAGGATTACTTCTACTTAAAGTTGGAACTTGGATTTGCCTTATATAATATGATGCCTATTTAGCCCGAGACTAAATGATTTTGAAGTATCCAGTGATTCTAATGAACTTGATGAAATATAAGGATTACTTCTACTGAAAGTTGGAACTCGACATTGCCTAACATAATATGATGCCTATCAATCCTGACTCTTAAAGATTTTGAAGTATCCAATGATTCTAATTTACTTGATAAAAAATGAGGATCGCTTCTAGTGAAAGTTTGAACTTGGATTTGCCTAATTTTATATGATTCCTATTACACTAAATGATCTCGAAGTATCCAGTGATTCTAATGTATTTGATGAAATATGAGGATTACTTCTACTAAAAGTTAGAATTCGGTTTTGCCTAACATAAAATTAATCATGGCAAATAGATATATTGAAGTATCCAATGATTCTGATTTAAAAAATGAGGAATACTTCTACTGAAAGTTGAAACTCGGATTTGGCTTATATAATATGATGCCTATTCAACCTGACACTAAATGATTTTGAAGTATCTAGTGATTCTAATGTAATTGATGAAAGATGAGGATTACTTCTACTGAAAGTTTCAACTCGACTTTGCCTAACATAATATGATACCTGTTAAGCCTAACTCTAAAAGATTTTGAAGTATCCAGTGATTTTAATTTACATGATATAAAATGAGGATTATTTCAACTAAGTTGGAACTAGGATTTGCCTAATATTATATGATGCCTATTCAGTTTGACTCTAAATGATTTTGAAGTATCCAATGATTCTAATGTAATTGATGAAAGATGAGTATTACTTCTATTGAATGTTGGAATTCGGATTTGCCTTATTAAATATGATGCCTATTAGGCTCGACTCTAAAAGATTTTGAAATATCTAGTGATTCTAATATATTTAGTGAAAGATGAGTATTACTTCTACTGAATGTTGGAGTTGCCTACCATAATCTGATGCCTATGTAGCCTTCCTATAGATTTTTTGAAGTGTCCCGAAATTCTAATTTGCTAGTTAAATATATGTCTGCTAAAGGATGTTTGTTTGATTTTGAAGTATGCCGTAATCAGTAATTCCAATCTTTATAATTTAAATGGGGATTACTTCTCAGCTTTGTCTACTATAATATTATTCATATGCATATTATATGCAGCCTAAGTTGAAGGATTTTGATGCTAAAAGGTTTTTAAAAGGAGGGTTTTTGATTTTGAAGTATTCTGTGATTATTACTACTTGATGAAAGATGATGATTACTTCTACTGCTTAACCCTTTGATCCTAGCCAAGTTCCACTGCTTAACCTATTCGTAAGCTCGGTGGCCCAGTGGGTGAAATGCGGATGTGGAATTTATGGGAATCCCAATCATGGGTAGTGGTACATATGTACACTTTAATTGGGAAACTTAAAAACCTTCTGTGTGATGGACAATTGCTGATTTTGACCGGGACTCAATAGGTGTCTGAGTTCAAAGGACGATGTTGTTTGTGTGATTAAGAACCTAGCAACATTGGAAGGGTCTGTTCTGCTTCTGACGTGTTACTAATTAGTTTAATCAGGATTGTTTCCTTTGTCTTATTCATTAACCATTATTTTGATTTTACATTTCAGTAGTTACATGGGGAGTTCAAATCAAAATTGACTTCTTCTCTGTATGCAGAAGATGTATGTGAGGTGACCCTTCTTTAAGGTTTTCACGTTGCATATAATTTGTGTACTATGTTGTTTAACTATTTAACAATTAAAGGTTGATTTCTTCAAAAAAACAATTAAATGTTGATGACTATCTTCATTTTGATGTAATACAGGCATGCCAACACCTTTCTAAGTTGGGGGATCTTTCTCAGACTAGTATTTGTGAAGACTGAAAAAGTAGAGGTCCCTCAGGTGGTCAAGCCCTATCTTTCTCAATCAATTAGGTTGTTTTTTTTTTTAATTTAATTGATTCCAAAAAAAAGTAATGGTTAAATATCAATGTTTAGAGATTAACACATTTTGTTGAGAAATTGCAAGAAGCTAATGGCATCATTCTTTTTTCGTGGGAATTCAATTATTAATCTTCAGGTGAGCTATTTGCGAATGTGCTCTGCTGGTGTATGTAGTTTGGTTTTGGTTCTTTTTTTTTGCTCAAAGAGAGTAGTTCGCTGGAGTGTTAATGTCTTTTCTATTTTTAGTTATTTCTTATTACCTTAACTTGTAAATAGAATCTAGGTTCAGCTTGATACAGATCTGCAGGTGAGGCTAGAGAAAATTAGTGAGACGATGAAGATGTTTCAAGATTTGGTCCCTGGGTGTAATAAGGTGCTTATTTGTTATAATTTGTCTTAATCATGTGTCTCTTCTTCTTAGTGAATATGTTTTGCGAAATTCATGATGTGGAGACTTATTATAACAGTGTCTCGTGTTTTTACTTTATGGTTCATATGCCCAATACTGAGAGGAACCCATATTAGACATATTAGACATCTGTTTATTATGTCATTCTCCTAATTAAGCCGGTATATTTTCCTTGTTTGACCAGGTTATTGGTAAAGCACTGGTTCTTGATGAGATAACAAATTACGTCTGGTCATTACAACACCTGTACATTTTAAGTATCTAGTGATTCTTATTTACATGATAAAAAATGAGGATTAATTCTAAATAACTATATTAATTGGTAATAATAAAATATTTATTAATAATAACAGTGAGCCATAAAAAAATTAATATTCGAATTTTATAATTTATAGAATTAATAATTATTATTATAAAAAAAAGATTAATAATATTATTAATTAAATATAATACTACTTATTATACTATAAATATTAATCCTTATTTTTATAAAGTAAATGTAACAATATTACAATATTAACGAAATAACAATATAATTTTTATTATATATATAGTATTATTTATTATTACTATAAGAATATGTATTATAAATAGTATTTAATTTGAATATAATAATAGAGAAATAAAAATAATAATAAAATATAAAAATATTTATTTACCAGTAAAAATATATATTCAATATTTGAATAAAACTAGTTGCTATTAATTATTATAAATAATTATTATATATCAAGTAATAATAATAAAAATTAAATAATAATATATATTTTATTATAATATATTCTAATTATCAGTAGTAAAATTTAAGAATAACTATAAATATAAAATATAATAAAGTTTATCATAATTATTTAATAAATTAAATTTATATTATTATGTTTATGATATTTATAAATAAACATAACTAATATATAATGATTATTAATTATTATAATGAAATAATTATAATGATAACATTATTAATATTATTTTTATAATAATTATATTATAATATATAGTTTATTAACAATAAATTTATTTATTAAATATGATACTACTTATCTTTAATAATGAAACTATTATAAATTTTATACTAATGATTAATAGTATAATATTGTAACTAATAATAAATATTGTTATAGATATAATAAATAAAAATATAAAAGTTATCAAAATAGTTTTTATTAAAAATTAATTATAATTTTGCTAATAATTAATTAATAATATGTAGTAATAATAATAATAATAATAATAATAATAATAATAATTAGATAATTGATTTCTTTTAATCCAAACAATAACAAAACAAAGTTATTCCTTTTCCTAGCCTATTCGAACACATAACACAATCAAAGTGAATTACATTTCTTTCCTTATCATTTCATTTGTTTATTCCCTTCCCCTTTCCTTATGTAAACAAAACGGCCCCTAAAAGAAAAACTATTTATGGGCTTGAGTCAACCTTGGGATTGACCTCGTAAGCCCGACCTGAGCCGAAGCCCTGAAGTGTAAAAGTGTAGGCCGGGCCGATCTTGGTTTTATGTTTTTAGTCAAAAGGCGGAGGAGGCCCGACCCAGCTCTTTAGAATACTAGTATTCTAATTTAATCTTTTGTTAAGAAACAATTAGATAGTGTTATCAGGATGCTTGATTGCTAGAAAATTCATTGTTATATTTACACGTTGCATATTTTATTTTTCGGTTATTATATAGTGACTTTGTTTTTGGCTTACTTTGTCACTATCACCATTACTTTAACTTCCAACCCACTAATCCAATGGTGATGAAGGACAAAGTAACTTTTGCTTTGCAAAAAACAAAGTCACCATAACCTTTACCTTAGTTTTTTTTCCTTTTAAAAGAACTATGTATTTAGTGGCAAAAAAACCACAAAAAAGAGAGATTGTATTATTATCTAATAAAATAAATTAAAAGTTACTTCTAATTGAATGAAATGATTAATTAAATATATTAAAATCGGAAATTGATAGAATGAAAGAAATTAATTAATTATATGAAAAAGATAGTTTTTATGAATGGATAGATGGGAGAGATGGAAAGGACACAATGGTCATTGGACGCTTTCTAGGTTTCTTTCTTTAACCTAAAGTGAGATTACCAAAAATGAGGAAAGTAAAATGTTGCATATCATCTCCTGCGGAATAGCGCCGTTCAACAACAGTAATCGGAGGAGCAAGAGATTGTCGTTTTTATGGCTTCCCAATAGGTAACACGACTTCCTCTCTCTTAGTTTTCCCCCAATCTCTCCCTTTTTTCTTCATCTCTACAATTCTATTTCTCTCCACCCTATTCAAATTATTAACTTTAATTTACTAAACTATAAGTTGTATGACTAAAATTGAAAGTGCAGTCTAATTTTGGCAGGGATGATAATGACAGCATTACTATCATATATTGTAAAAAATGGTAATTCCAGAGGCATCAAAGGTGACTATATGGAGAAGTGATGGTATAACTGACAATTATGCTTCATGTTGGTCCAGTGGAGTTTCTTTATTATTGGCTTCATAGAGCATTGCATTATAGCTACCTATTTTCAAGATACCTCCCACCATCATTCTTCTATTGTTACTCACCTCAATTCTGGTAATAATTTCCTTTCTGTACATTTTTTTTATAAATGACCAATTAGAGATGGAAAGACGGGTAAATTTTTGTAATTAAGTTGATATACTTGAAAACAATATTCATAAAAGGATATGCCTATTAAGCCTGACTCTAAAAGATTTTGAAGTATCCAGTGATTCTAATATACTTGATAAAAATGAGGATTACTTCTACTGAAAATTGGAACTCGGATTTGCCTTTTATAATATGATGCCTACTAAGTCTGACTCTAAAAGATTATGAAGTATCTAGTGATTCTAATGTATTTGATGCAAGATGAGGATTACTTCTACTTAAAGTTGAAACTCGGTGTTGCCTAACACATTATGATGCCTATTGAGCCGGACTCTAAAAGATTTTAAAGTATCTCGTGATTTTAATGTATTTATTGAAAGATGAGGATTACTTCTACTGAAAGTTGGAACTCGGATTTGCCTAATATTATATGATGCCTATTCGGCCTAACATTAAATAATTTTGAAGTATCTAGTGATTCTAATGTATTTGATGAAAGATGAGGATTACTTCTACTAAAAGTTGGAACTCGGTGTTGCCTATCATAATTTGATGCCTATGTAATTTGCCTAATATTATATGATGCCTATTCAACCTGACACTAAATGATTTTGAAGTATCCAGTGATTGTAATGTATTTGATGAAAGATGAGGATTACTTCTACTGAATGTTGGAACTCGAATTAGCCTTATATAATGTGATACCTACTAGGCTTGACTCTAAAAGATTTTGAAGATGAAAGATGAGGATTACTTCTACTGAAAGTTGGAACTCGATGATGCCTAACATTATCAGCCTATTAAGCTTGACTCTAAAAGATTTTGAATTATCTAGTGATTCTAATGTATTTGATGAAAGATGAGGATCAATTCTATTGTAAGTTGGAACTCTGTGTTGCTAAACATAATCTAAAGCCTATGAAATTTGCCTAATGTTATATGGTGCCTATTCACCTTGACATTTAATGATTTTAAAGTATCCAGTGATTCTAATGTATTTGATGAAAGATGAGGATTACTTTACTGAATGTTGAAACTCGGATTTGCCTTATATAATATGTTGCCTATTAGGCCTGACTCTATAAGATTTTGAAGTATCTGATTCTAATGTATTTGATGAGAGATAAGGATTACTTCTACTGAAATTTGGAACTCGGTGTTGCCTAATATAATTCTATGCCTATGTAATTTGCCTAATATCATATGATGCCTATTCAACCTGACACTAAATGATTTTGAAGTATCCAATGATTCAAATGTATTTGATGAAAGATGAGGATCACTTTTACTGAAAGTTGGAACTCGTATTTGCCTAATATTATATGATGCCTTTTCAGCCTGACACTAAATGAATATGAAGTATCCAGTAATTCTATTGTATTTGATGAAAGATGAGGATCACTTCTACTGAAAGTTCGAACTCGATGTTGCCTAACATAATCTGAAGTCTATGTAATTTGCCTAATATTATATGATGCATATTCAGCCTGATATTAGATGATTTTGAAGTAACCAATTATTCTAATGTATTTGATGAAAGATGGGGATTACTTTACTAAATGTTGGAACTCGGATATGCCTTATATAATATGATGCCTATTAGGCCTGACTCTAAAAGATTTCGAAGTATCTATTCTACTGAAAGTTGGAACTCTTTGTAGCCTAACATTATAAGATGCCTATTAAGCCTGACTTTAAAAGAGTTTGAAGTATCCAGTGATTCTAATCTATTTGATGAAAGATGAGGATTAATTCTAATTAAAGTTGGAACTCAAATTTGCCTAATATTATATGATGCCTATTCAGGCTGACACTAATTGATTATGGAGTATCTATTGATATTAATGTATTTGATGAAAGATGAGGATCACTTCTACTCTAAGTTCGAACTCGGATTTGCCTAATATTATATGATGCCTATTCAGCCTGACACTAAATGATTATGAAGTATCCGGTGATTCTAATGCATTTGAGGAAAGATGAGAATCACTTCTACTGAAAGTTGGAACTCGGTGTTGCCTAACATAATCTGAAGCCTATGTAATTTGCCTAATATTATATGATTGCTTATTCAGCCTGACACTAAATGATTTTGAAGTATCCAGTGATTCTAATGTATTTGATGAAAGATGAGGATTACTTTACTGAATGTTGAAACTCGGATTTGTGTTCTGTAGGAGGAAAATCGTTCCCCTGACCTATTCTTTGAGCTTTGTGTGCCTGGTCTTTTTATGCAAAGGGTTAAAAGTAAAGGACTTTGGTCATCATTTTGCCCTAATGAGGCTCTTTGCCTGGCAGATTGTTGGGGTGTTGAATTTGAGAAACTGTATACCAAATATGAGGGAGAGGTAAGTTTTAATTTTGTTTTTAATTGCTTTCAAGATTTTCTAAAATGCCCATTTCTTTCCTTTATTAGATGTTTTTGGTTACTAATAATACTCATGTTTGTATAACCAGGGCAAGGCCAAAAAGCAACCAGCAGAATCTGGGAACCATCAAGTCCTCAAATTTGGGTTCTGAGATTATTGAATATACAAGTCCAAGAGAAACTGCTGTGTGTAAGGGAAAAAGTGAGTGCCGACATCATTTAGATTAAAGTTCTCACTCTCGGTATTTGCATTTTTCATAGTTTAATTTCTTTCACTTCAGGGGATCCCATTGAAGTCGTATCCTTCAAAGCTTGTTGGGAGTGGAGGTTCAAACAATAGATACTTTGACTTTGATAAACTAGCAGAGGTTTGTATCACTAGCAACATGTTTTTTCATGTTCATGCAATGTTTGGAATGCTCTAGGAGGCTGATATTTGTCGAAATAATTTGCCAATTAACTTTAAGTTGTTTGTTCTTGTGGAGCAGGTTACAAAAGTAGTTACTGCAAATCGTAACAAAATAATCGTTGTTAATTACTATCCGGTGGAAACTGCTAAAATGTCAAATCTTCGACACAGGCCAATCGGCATTGGAGTCCAAGGTCTTGCAGATGCTTTTATTTTACTTGGCATGGAATTTGATTCACCTAAGGTACATTTGCACTTCCCTCTTTGAATGGTGGATTGGTTGGATTATGAGCTGATATTTGTTGAAATAAAATGCAGGCTCAACAATTAAACAAGGAGATATTGGAGACCATTTAATATCATGCTCTTAAAGCTTCTTCAGATATAGCTGAAAGGATGGTCCCTATGAAACATATGATGGAAGTCCAGTAAGAAAAGTATTTCATCTTCATTCATTCTGCTTGTGTGCCTTTAGTGTCTGATTATTTATTTATTGCTGCTTCGTTTCTGTTCTAATTTATGCATAATGTAATTTCAGTCAGTTTGCCTGTAGTTTTTAATGCTCTCGTTCATAGTTGTCAAAGGCTAACCTCCTAAAGGGTGTGACCCTCGGCGCCTTGCCATACTACATGCAAGGTGGTGTCTTTGAGGCGTGCGCCTCGAGCTTGCTCCTCGTGGACACTTTTATTTTTCACGGTTTTAACTTTAATGTGTTTTCTATGATCCATCCATTTTTAAGAGCTCTAATAATAAATTAATGCTAGACATTCCTAATTCATTTCCTATTCAAGGCTAGAAATTTCTAATACAGTATGTAAATTTTATATACATAAGTACGTCTAACAATTCTCGTAGTTTTGATGGCAATGTTATTTCATATAACTTCACTATTCAAGCAAATATTTTTTCCAAATGGTTTGCACCTAGCACACCTTGGGCGTGCGCCTCGCCTTTAGGTGCGCCTGTCCCCTTTGTGCCTCAATGCGCCTTGCGCATTTAACAACTATGCTCTTGTTATGTCTAAAACCTAATTTGCTGATTTCCACGACTTGCGCTTCACCCTCTTGCATGTTTACTATATTTGCCGAGTAATTTGAGAGAGAATTTGGAGCAGATTACCGTTGTGTTGAGTTCCTCCTTTTTGCTGTCATCTCGAGATGGCAGGACCTATTACTTATATTTTCCGAATTTTAAAATGTACATTGGATTTTTCAGGGAATTCTTCAGCCTGATATGCGATAATTCCATCTAGTCGGTGTAACTGGGATTCTCTGAGGGAAATGATATCAAAGAACGGAGTGAGAAATCCCCTTCTCGTGGCACCAATGCTAATTGCTTTAACCAGTCATATTATGTTAGGCAAATCTCTTTGGTGGAGGATGTTATACTAGTGTAAGTTATTCAAGCTTTTTTGGTAGCTGCTAGTTGGAGTCATATAAGATATATATAAACTACATTTGACCACAGATTAAGATCAATTTATTCAATAGTTATCAGAATCTTATGATTTGATTGAGCCCCAAATCAATTCGAGTCTATGTGATGAATCTAAATTCACCTGAATCTTACGATTCAATAGGTAGTGAATCGGCAGAATCTTTTGACTCCAACGATTCGGTCGATTCATGAATTATAATAAATTAAGCATGATAAAATTAAAGATTGGACTCTGAGGTAGCCAAAGAATCAATATTTTGTTTATAAGAGTACAAGTATCTTCATTTGAATTACGAGTAAAATAATTCAAATCTATACCCCAACTGGTTTGACTTGCAAAGATGCTTAGCTAGAATTCCCAATCCATGCATTACTATCCTGAACTGAAATAGGAGAAAATGTTGTGAAGTAAGATAAATGCTTAATATGGTCATATTTTGCAATAATTTTCAAAGTCGTCATTTTTCATTAATGTCTTTAATGTGTACAGTCTGAGTAGATGCTCCGTAATTGCTTACTAGAAACTGTTAGATACCCTTTATTCTGTTGATTCCTCTGGTATGCTGCTATGTTGGGCTCCACCTGAAGATAGAATCAGCATAAAACCAGTCACTTTACAAGCTTATAAGTCATGTGAAACATGTATTTTTCGCCTCTTATTTATACGATAATACATATAATTTCAAGCCTTTAATTAGTTTTGAAGTAAATAATAAACATTTTCTAACGGTCGCAAATAGCTGAACATTATATGTGATCCTTGTATTGTTTTTCATGTTTTCTGTAATCTCCTCCTTGTTTGCCTAGTTTGTCATCATATGAAAATATGGATATATTAGGATCACTTCGACTCGGAAAATATACCACAGTGAGTGCAATTATAATTTCTGAGTCTCTTTTGAAGTATCCGGTGATTGCAATTTACTCGATGAAAGATGAGGATCCCTTCTACTAAAGGTTGGGACTCGGATTCGCATAATACAACATGTTGCCTATTAAGACCGACTCTTAAAGATTTTGAAGTATTCCGTGATTCTAATTTGCTTGATGAAAGATGAGGATTACTTTGCCTAACATAATATGATGCCTATTAAGCCTGACTCTAAAAGATTTTGAAGTATTCAGTGATTCAAATTTACTTATAAATAAATGAGGATTACTTCTATTGAAAGTTGGAACTCGGATCTCAGATTTGCCTTATATAATATGATGCCTATTAAGCCTGACTCTAAAAGATTTTGAAATATCCGGTGATTCTAATGTATTTGATAAAAGATGAGGATTACCTCTACTGAAAGTTTGAATTCGGTGTTGCCTAACATAATATGTTGCCTATTAAGGTTGACTCTAAAAGATTCTGAAGTATCTTGTGATTCCAATTTACTGATAAAAAATAAGGGTTACTTCTACTTAAAGTTGGAATTCAGATTTGCCTTGTATAATATGATGCTTGAAGTATCCATTGATTCTAATGAACTTGATGAAAGATGAGGAATACTTGTACTTAAAGTTTGAACTCGGCTTTGCCTAATATAATATGATGCCAATTAATCCTGACTCTGAAAGATTTTGAAGTATCCAATGATTCTAATTTACTTAATAAAAAAAGAGGATTACTTCTACTGAAAGTTTGAACTCGAATTTGCCTGATATTATATGATTCTTATTCAGCCTGACACTAAATGATTTTGAAGTATCCAGTGATTCAAATGTAATTGAGGAAAGATGAGGATTACTTCTATTGAAAGTTGGAACTCGGTTTTGCCTAACATAATATTAATCCTGGCAAATAGATATTAGAGTATCCAATGGTTCTATTTTAAAAAATGAGGATTACTTCTACTGAAAGTTGGAACTCGGATTTGCCTAATATTTAATGATGCCTATTCAGCTTGGCACTAAATGATTTTGAAGTGTCTAGTGATTCTAATGTAGTTGATGAAAGATGAGGATTACTTCTACTGAAAGTTTCAACCCGGCTTTGCCTGACATAATATGATGCCTATTAAGCCTACCTCTAAAAGATTTTGAAGTATCCAGATATTTTAATTAACTTGATAAAAAATGAGGATTAGTTATACTGAAAGTTGGAACTTGGATTTGCCTAATATTATGTGATGTCTATTCAGCCTGACACTAGATGATTTTGAAGTTCCCAGTGATTCCAGTGATTCTAATTTTAATGAGGATTACTCCTCAGCCTTGCCTATTATAGTATTATTCATATGCTGCCCAAGTCTGAAAGATCTTGATGTATTCCGTGATCCAATTTGCTTGATAAATGCAAGTTTGATGCTAAAATTTCTTTAAAAGGTAGGTTTTTGATTTCGAAGTATCCCTTGATTATTACTACTCGATGAAAGATGAGGATTACTTCTACTGCTTAACCTTTTGATCCTAGCTAATTTCCACTACTTAACCTTTCTGTTAGCTCGGTGGGTGAAGAACGGATGTGGATTTTATGGGAATCCAATCATTGGTAGTGGTACACATGTACACTTTAATTGTGAAACTTAAAAACATTCTGTGTGATGGACAATTGTTGATTTTGACTGGGACTCAACAGGTTTTTGAGTTGAAAGGACGATGTTTGTTTTTGTGATTAAGAACCTAGCAACATTGGAAGGGTCAGTTCTGCTTCTGACGTGTTACTAATTAGTTTATTCAAGAGTGTAGTTCCTTTGTCTTATTCATTAACCACTATTTTGATTTTTACATTTCAGGTAATAGTTACACAGGGAGTTAGAATCAAAGTTGACTTCCTCTATGTATGCAGAAGATGTCTATGAGGTGACCCATCTTTAAGATTTTCACCTTGCATATAATTTGTGCACTATGTTTAACAATTAAAGGTTGATGACTATCTTCATTTTGATGTAGTACAGGCCCGCCAATACCTTTCTGAGTTGGGGGATCTTTCCCAAACTAGTATTTGCAAAGACTGAAAAAGTAGAGGTCCGTCAGTTGCCATGCAATATCTTTCTCAATCAATTAGGCTGTTTTTTTTAATTGATCCCCAAAAAAGGGATGGTTAAATATCAATTTTTAGGGATTAACACATATTGTTGAGAAATTGCAAGAATTCAATGGCATCATTCTTGTTTCGTGGGAATTCGAGTATTAATGTTCAGGTGAGCTATTTGTGCATGTGCTCTGCTGGTGTATTTTTGATTTGTAGTCTGGTTTTGGTTCATTTTTTGTTATTGCAGAGAGAGTAATTCACTGGAATGTTAATGTCTTTTCTATTTTTAGTTATTTCTTATTACCTTAAGTTGTAAATAAAATCTAGGTTCATCTTGATACAGATTAAGTCACTATTATTTTGATTTGTAAGAGTTTTACATAGTGAGTAAACTCTTCTTCTGCAGGCAACGCGAGAGAAAGTTGGTGAGAGGATGGAGATGCTTCAAGATTTGTTCCTTGAGTGTAATAATGTGCTTATAAGTTATAATTTGTCTTAATCATGTGTCTGTTTAATCAACGTATATGTTTTGCCAATTTCATGCAGTGAAGACTTATTATAACAGTGTCTCCTGATTTTACCTTATGGTTCATATGCCCAATATCGAGAGCAACCCATATTAGATATTTGGTTATGTCATACTACTAATTAAGCCGGTATATTTTCTTTGTTTGACCAGGTTATTGGTAAAGCCCTGGTTCTTGATGAGATAAAAAATTACGTCCGGTCGTTATAGCACAGGTATATTTTAAGTATCTAGTCATTCTTATGCACGTGATAAAAAATGAGGATTACTTCTACTAAATAACTGTATTAATTAATAATAATAAAATATTTATTAATAATAACACTGAGCAATAAATAAAAATTAATATTTAAATTTAATAATTATTATTATAAAAATAAAAAAGATTAATAATATTATTAATTAAATATAATAATATTTATTATTAATATAAATATTAATCCTTAATTTATAAAATAAAAATGAAATATTAACAATATTAACAAAATAGCAACATAATAATTTTTATTATTTATATAGTATTATTTATTATTACTATAAAAATAAGAATATTTATCATTAATAGTATTTAATTTAAATATAATAATAGAGAAATAAAAATAATAATAAAATATAATAATATTTATTTAATTTTAAAAATATATATTCAATATTTAAAAAATATAAGTTGCTAATAAAAATTAATTATTATAAATAATTATTATATATCAATTAATAATAATAAAAATTAAATAATATTATATATTTTATTATAATATATTCTTATTATCAATAGTAAAATTTAAGAATAACTATAATATAAAATACAATAATGTTTATCATAATTATTTAATAAATCAAATTTGTATTATTATCTTTATGATATTGATAAATAAAAATAACTAATATGTAATAATTATTATAATATAATTATAATGATACATATTATTAATGTTTATATTATTTTTTATAATTATTATACTATAATATATATTTTTAATTAACAATAAATTTATTTATTTAATATGATACTAGTCTTTAATAATAAAACAATTATAAATATTATAATAATGATTAATAGATTAATATTATAACTAATAATAAATATTTTTTAATGTTCAATGTTATTATAGATATAAAAAATAAAAATATAAAAGGTTATCAAAAAATGTTTTTATTAAAATTAATCATAATTCTGCTAATAATTAATTAAATAATATGTAGTAATAATAATAATAATAATAATAATAATAATAATAATTAGATAATTGATTTCTTTTAATCTAAACAATAGCAAAACAAAGTCGTTCCTTTTCCTAGCCTATCCATACACATACACAATCAAAGGGATTTAAATTCCTTTCCTTATCATTTCATTTGTTAATTCCCATCCCCTTTCCACCTAAAAGAAAAACTATTTATTGGTTTGGGTCAAACTTAGGATTGACCTTGTAAGCTCGACCTGAGCCGAAGCCTGAAGCTTTAGAAGTGTAAGCCTGGCCGGTCTTGGGTTAATGTTTTTAGTCAAAAGCCGGAGGAGGTCTGACCCAACCCTTTAGAATACTAGTATTCTAATTTAATCTTTTGTTAAGAAACAATTAGATAGTATTATCAAGATGCCTGATTGCTAGAAAATTCATTGTTATGTTTGCACGTTGCATATTTAGTTTTTGGGTTATTATGTAATGACTTTGTTTTTTTTTGTGCTTACTTAGTCATTATCACCATTAATTTAACTTCCACCCCACTAATTCAATGGTGATGAAGGACAAAGTAATTTTTACTTTGCAAAAAACAAAGTCACCATAACCTTTACCTTAATTTGTTTCCTTTTAAAAAATAAAGTCACCATAACCTTAATTTATTATATTATTAACTAATAAAATAAATTAAAAGTTACTTTCTATAGAATGAAATAATTTGATTAAATATATTAAAATCGGAAATTGATCGAATGAAAAAAAATTAATTATATGAAAAAGTTACATCTAATGAATGGGCAGATGGGAGAAATGGAGAGGACACAATGGTCATTGGAGGCTTTCTAGGTTTTTTTCTTTAACCTAAATTGAGATTACCAAAAATGAGGAAAGTAAAACCATGCGTATCATCTCTTGCAGAATAGTGCTGTTCAACAATAGTAATCGGAGGAGCAAGAGATTTTCACTTTTTTTGGCTTCCCAATAGGTAACACGACTTCCTCTCTCTAAGTTTTGCCTCCAATCTCTCCCTTTCTTCTTCATCTCTGCAATTCTATTTCTGTCCACCCTATTCAGATTATTAACTTTAATTTAACAAAAAAAAAGAGTTAAAAATGTTATATTATTCTGTAATTGTAAGTTATATGATCTAAAATTGAAAGTGCAGTTTAATTTTGGCAGGGATGATAATGACATCATTACTATCATATATTGTAAACATGGTAATTCTAGAGGCATCAAAGGTGCTTATATGGAGGAGTGGCTTCATGTTGGTCCTATGGAGTTTATTATTGGCTTCACATTGCATTGCATCACAACTACCTATTTTCAAGATACCTCCCACCATCGTTCTTCTATTGTTACTTAGCCCATTTCTGGTAATAATTTCCGTTCTGTACTTTTTTTTGATAAT
This sequence comes from Euphorbia pulcherrima, assembly GCA_947683365.1. Lineage (NCBI taxonomy): Eukaryota > Viridiplantae > Streptophyta > Magnoliopsida > Malpighiales > Euphorbiaceae > Euphorbia > Euphorbia pulcherrima. Next base: position 3,866,388 of record CANTUS010000008.1, read on the forward strand.
TGACTGATTAGAGAAAGAAAGACAACTACAATTTTTAATTAAGTTGATATACCTGAAAACAATCTTCATAAACGGATATGCCAATTAAGCCCGACTCTAAAAGATTTTGAAGTGTCCAGTGATTCTAATATACTTAAGAAAAATGAGGATTAGTTCTATGGAAAGTTGGAACTCAGATTTGCCTTATATAGTGTGATTGCCTATTAAGCCCGACTCTAAAAGATTTTGAAGTATTCGGTGATTCTAACGTATTTGATGAAAGATGAGGATTACTTCTACTGAAAGTTGGAACTCGGTGTTGCCCAACATAATTCCTATTAATCCTGATCTGTCATCAAATACATTAGAATCACTAGATTACTTCTAAAAGTTGTAACTCGGATTTGCCTTATATAGTATGATGCCTATAAAACCTGATTCTAAAAGATTTTTAAGTATCGAGTGATTATAATGTATTTGATGAAAGATGAGGATTACTTCTACTGAAGTTAGAACTCCGTGTTGCCTAACATAATATGATGCCTATTAAGCCGAACTCTAAATGATTTTAAAGTATCCAGTGATTCTAATGTATTTGATGAAAGATGAGGATGATGCCTATGTAATTTGCCTAATATAATATGATGCTTGTTTAGCCTGACACTAAATGATTTTGGAGTATCCAGTGATTCTAATGCATTTGATGAAAGGTGAGGATTACTTCTTCTGAATGTTGGAACTCGGATTTGCCTTATATAATATAATGCCTATTAGGCTTGACTCTAAAAGATTTGAAGTATCCAGTGATTCTAATGTAATTGATGAAAGATGAGGATTGCTTCTACTGAAAGTTGGAACTCGGTGTTGCCTAACATTATATGATGCCTATTAAGCTTAACTCTAAAAGATTTTGAAGTATTTAGTGATTTTAATGTATTTGATGAAAGATGAGGATTACTTCTACTGAAAGTTGGAACTCAGGTTTGCATGATATTATATTATGCCTATTTATCCCGACACTAAATGATTTTGAAGCATTTAGTGATTCTAATTTATTTAATGAAAGATGAGGATTACTTCAACTGAAAGATGGAACTCGGTGTTGCCTAACATAATCCGATGCCTATGTAATTTGCCTAATATTATATGATGCATATTCAACCTAATATTAAATGATTTTGAAGTATCCAGTGATTCTAATGTATTTGATGAAAGATGAGGATCACTTCAACTGAATATTGAAACTCGATTTTACCTTATATAATATGATGCCTATTAAGCCTAACAGATTTTGAAGTACCCAATGATTCTAATGTATTTGATGAAAGATGATTACTTCTACTGAAAGTTGGAACTCGGTGTTGCCTAACATAATCTGATGCGTATGTAATTTGCTTAATATTATATGATGCCTATTTAACCCGACACTAAATGATTTTGAAGTATCCAATGATGCTAATGCATTTGATATAGATGAGGATTGCTTCTACTGAATGTTGTAACTCGGATTTTCCTTATACAATATGATGCCTATTAGGCCTGACTCTAAACGATTTTGAAGTATCAAGTGATTCTAATGTATTTGATGAAAGATGAGGATTACTTCTCCTGAAAGCTAGAACTCAGTGTTGCCTAACATAATCTGATTCCTATGTAATTTGCCTAATATTTTTTGATGCCTACTCAACTTGACACTAAATGATTTTGAAGTATCCAGTGATTCTAATGTATTTGATGTACGATGAGGATTACTTTTACTGTATGTTGGAACTTGAATTTGCTTTATATAATATGATGCGTATTAGGCCAAACTCTAAAAGATTTTTAAGTATCCAGTAAATCTAATATAATTGATGAAACATTAGGATTACTTCTACTGAAAGTTGGAACTCGGTGTTGCCTAACATTATATGATGCCTATGAAGCCCGACTCTGAAAGATTTTGAAGTATCCAATGATTTTAATGTATTTGATGTAAAATGAGGATTACTTTTATTGAAAGTTAGATATCGGATTTGTATAATATTATATGATGCCTATTCAGCCTTACACTAAATGATTTTGAAGTATTCAATGATTCTAATGAATTTGATGGAAGATGAGGATTACTTCTATTGAAAGTTGGAACTCGGTGTTGCCTAACAAAACATGATGCCTAATAAGCCGGACTCTAAATGATTTAAAGTATCCAGTGATTCTAATGTATCTAATGAAAGATGAGGATTACTTCTATTGAATGTTGAAACACGGATTTGCCTTATTTAATATGATGCCTATTAGGCCTGTCTCTAAAAGATTTTGAAGTATCCAGTGATTCTAATGTATTTGATGAAAGATGAGGATACTTCTACTGAAAGTTAGAACTTGGTGTTTCCTAACATAATTTGATGCCTATATAATTTGCCTAATATAATATGATTCCTATTCAGCCTGACACTGAATGATTTTAAAGTATCAAGTGATTCTAATGCATTTGATGAAAGATGAGGATTACTTTTATTGAATGTTGGAACTCGAATTTTCCTTATAAATTATGATGCATATTAGGCCTCTAAAAGATATTGAAGTATCCGGTGCTTCTAATGTAACTGATGAAAGATGAGGGTTGCTTCTACGTAAAGTTGGAATGTGGTGTTGCCTAACATTATATGATGCCTATTAAGCGCAACTCTAAATGATTTTGAAGTATCCAGTAATTTTAAGGTATTTTAATGGAAGATGAGGATTACTTCTACTAAAAGTTGGAACTAAGATTTGCCTGATATTTTATGATGCATATTCAGCCTGACACTAAATGATTTTGAAGCATTTAGTGATTCTAATTTATTTGATGAAAGATGATGATTACTTCTACTGAAAGATGGAACTCGGTGTTGCCTGATATAATTCGATGTCTATGTAATTTGCCTAATATTATATGATGCATATTCAACTTGATACTAAATGATTTTAAAGTATCTTGTGATTCTAATATATTTGATGATAGATGAGGATTACTTCTACTGAATGTTGAAACTTGATTTTGCCTTATATAATATGATGCCTATCAAGCTTGATTCTAAAAGATTTTGAAGTATCTTGTGATTCTAATGTATTTGATGAAAGATGATGAATACTTCTACTGAAAGTTGAAACTCGGTGTTGCCTAACATAATTTGATGCCTATGTAATTTGCCTAATATTATATGATGCCTATTCAGCCTGACATTAAATGATTTTGAAGTATCTAGTGATTCTAATGCATTTGATAAAGATGAGGATTACTACTCTGAATGTTATAACTCGGATTTGCCTTATACAATATGATGCCTATTAGGCCTGACACTAAAAGATTTTGAAGTATCCGGTGATTCTAATGTATCTGATGAAAGATGAAGATTACTTCTACTGAAAGCTGGGACTCGGTGTTGCCTTACATAATCTGATTCCTATGTAATTTGCCTAATATTATTTGATGCCTACTCAACTTGACACTAAATGATTTTGAAGTATCCATTAATTTTAATGTATTTAATGAAAGATGAGGATCACTTCTACTGAATGTTGGAACTCGGATTTGCCTTATATAATATGATGCATTTTAGGCACGACTCCAAAAGATTTTTAAGTGTTTATTAAATCTAATATAATTTATGAAAGATAAGGATTACTTCTACTTAAAGTTGGAACTCGGAGTTGCCTAACTTTTTATGATGCCTATGAAGCCCGACTCTAAAAGATGTTGAAGTGTCTAGTGATTTACGTATTTGATGAAAGATGAGGATTACTTCTATTGAATGTTAGAAATTGGATTTGCCTAATATTATATGATGCATATTCAGCCTTACACTAAATAATTTTGAAGTATCCGATTCTAATGTATTTGATGAAAGATGAGTATTACTTTTATTGAAAGTTGGAACTCAGTGTTGCTTAATATAATCTGATGCCTATGTAATTTGCGTAATATTATATGATGCCTATTCTGCCTTACACTAAATGATTTTGAAGTATTTAGTGATTCTAACGTATTTGATGAAATATCAGGATTACTTTTGCTGAAAGTTGGTACTCGGTGTTGCCTAACATAATCTGATGCCTATGTAATTTGCCCGATATTATTTGATTCCTATTAGGCCTGACTCTAAAAGATTTTAAAGTTTCTAGTGATTCTAATGTATTTGATGAAAGATTAGGATTACTTCTACTTAAAGTTGGAACTCGGTGTTGCCTAACATAATCTGATGCCTATTCATTCTAACACTAATTGATTTTGAAGCATCTAGTGATTTTAATGTATTTGATGAAAGTTGAGGATTACTTGTAATGAAAGTTGGAACTCGTACTCCCTCCATTTCCAAAAGTTTTACTTTTTGACTTTTTTTGATTTTGCTAAAAGTTTGACATTTTGAAATTTTAATGCATTTTTTATAATATTTTTTCTAATTTATCTTATATTAATTAGGAGGGAGATAATTGATTATGAGTAGTAATTGAGAAGAAAGAGAATTTTTATATAAAATATAAAGGATAAATTAGTCTTTTATTAGTGATTGAGAAGTATCCAATGATTTTAATGTATTTGAAAGATGAGGAATACTTATACTGAAAGTTGAACTCAAATTTGCCTTTTATAATATGATGCATATGAGGCCTGGCTCTAAAAGATTTTGAAGTATCCAGCGATTTCATTGTATTTGATGTAAGATGAGAACTAAAAGTTGAAATTCGGTGTTGCCTAACATAATCTGATGCTATGTAATTTTCCTAATATTGTATGATACCTATTAAGTCTGACACTAAATGATTTTAAAGTATTCAGTATTTCTAATGCATTTGATGAAAGATGAGGATTACTTCTTCTGAATGTTGGAACTCGGATTTGCCTTATAATATGATGCCTATTAGGCCCAACTCTAAAAGAGTTTGAAGTATCCTGTGATTCTATTGTATTTGATGAAAGAAGAGGATTACTTTAACTGAAAGTTGGAATTCGGTGTTGCCTAACGTAATCTGATGCCTATGTAATTTGCCTAATATTATATAATACCTATTCAGCCTGACAATAAATGATTTTGAAATATCCGGTGATTCTAATGTATTTGATGAAAGATAAGGATTACTTCCATTAAATGTTGGAACTCGGATTTGCCTTATATAATATGATTCCAACTAGGCCTGACTCTAAGAAATTTCGAAGTATCCAGTGGTTCAATTTGCTTGATAAATGCAAGTTTGATTCTAAAAGGTTTTAAAAAGGTGGGTTTTTTTTTATTTTGAAGTATCCCATGATTATTATTAATCACATTATAAAAGCTGAGAATTACTTCTATTGCTTAATCTTTTGATCCTAGCTAAATTCCACTATTTAACCTTAATGTTAGCTCGATGTCCCAGTGGGTGAAGAGCGGATGTGGATTTTATGGGAATCCAATCATTGGTAGTTTACACATGTACACTCTAATTCGGAAACTTAAAAACCTTCTATGTGATGGACAATTGCCAATTTTGACTGGGATTCAACAAGTTTCTAAGTTGAAGGGCGACGATGTTGCTTGTGTGATTAAGAACCTAACAACATTAGATGGGTCAGTTCTGCTTCGGACGCTTTACTTATTAGTTTATTCAAGAGTGTAGTTCCTTTTTCTTACTCATTAACCATTATTCTAGTTTTTACATTTCAGGTAATAGTTATATAGGGAGTTCAAATCAAATTGACTTCCTCTCTGTATGCATAAGATGTCAATGAGGTGAGCGCTTCTTTGAGAGTTTCAGCTTGGCATATAATTTGTGTACTATGTTGTTTAACTGTTTAACAATTAAAGTTTGGTGACTATCTTTATTTTGATGTAATATAGGCCCACCAATACCTTTCTAAGCTGGGGGATCTTTCTTAGACTAGTATTTGCAAAGACTGAAGAAGTAGAGGTCCGTCAGGTGGCCACGCCATATCTTTCTCCATCAATTAGGCTGTTTTTTAAATTTAATTGATTCCCTAAAAAGTGATGATTAGATATCAATTTTTAGGGATTAACACATTTTGTTGAAAAACTGCAAGAAGCTAATGGCATCATTGTTTTTTCGTGGGAATTCGATTATTGATCTTCAGGTGAGCTATTTGCGCATGTGCTTTGCTGGTGTGTTTTTGATTTGTAGTTCGATTTTGGTTCTTTTTTTGTTGTTGCAGAGAGTGTAATTCATTGGAATGTTAAATGTCTTTTCTGCTTCTAGTTATTTCTTATTACCTTAAGTTGTAAATAGAATCTAGATTCAGCTTGATACAGATTAAGTCAATATTATTTTGATTTGTAATAGTTTTACATACTGAGTAAACTCTTCTTCTACAGGCAAGGCGAGAGAAAATTAGTGAGAGGATGTAGATGCTTCAAGATTTGGTCCCTAGGTGTGATAAGGTGCTTATAAGTTATACTTTGTCTTAATCATGTGTCTGTTTAATTAGCGTATATGTTTTGCCAAATTCATGTTGTGAAGACTTATTATAACAGTATCTCCTGTTTTTACTTTATGGTTCATATGCCCAATACTGAGAGAAACCCATATTAGACATCTGGTTATTATGTCATGCTCCTAACTAAGCAGGTATATTTTCCTTGTTTGACCATGTTATTGGTAAAGCACTAGTTCTGGTTGAGATAATATTTTATGCCCGATCATTACAACGTCAGTCTGAGTTATTGTCTAATCTTTTTATGTCTACTTTCTCTTTTTATGGCTAGTCAATTCTGTTTGTCTGTTGAAAACAGAGATAGTAGCTCCATATTTTACTTTTGCAGTTTCTGTAAATGAAACTAGAAGCAATTAATTCAAGAACGGATGTCCACTCAACAATTGATGGTTTTCATGCAAAAGATGTAAGTCCACAATTCAGTCAATTGCTTTCGTTACTTAAAGAAAGAATGGCATGAAATCAGAAGAGGAGTAAATTCAATGTCTATGTTCAGAGTTGGTCCAAAGTATTTCCAAGTTATAGCTGTTTCCTTCTCATAAAAAGAGAATGCCTCTTTCTTCAAACTTGTAAATCTAATTTTGTATAGGACCATGTGTGCGTGTTTATTTATTGCTTTTATAAAGAATAAAATCGGTGAAAATAGTGCAAGCTCTTAGTGTATTTCTATAAATGATTTGCAGGTGATGGAAATTGAGAAAGAAGTGTTGGTAGAATCCTAAGCAATCCAAGAGAAAGTTACAAAACAAACTACTGTTAATGATTTTTTAAAAGGCTAAAGGATTTATGTTATAGACGTTGGAAGCTTGAAAGTTAATCGGTTCGTTTAATTCTCTCTGTTTAATTTTTGAAAATATTTAAAGGATGTTCTTTAAATTGTATTATGGGCAATTAGTTATCGCTCTGAAATGAAATGATATATGTTCATGATATAACATATGTTCTAAGGTTTCTGGCTACATGGGGCCTGTTGTGGGTTAGGCATGCGTTGAATTAAAAGTGCAAGTTAGTGATGATTTGCGGAATTATCAAATAATATTTAGTCCTGCTTTAAATCCACTTGCTATCTTTATTTCAATAAATTCATGGTCAATTAAAGTCAAACTTAAGGTCTGGAAAATGCTCCTAGTTAAGTTTCTAAGTTCTTTAAAAGTGGTTGCACTACTGAGATGAATGAGGTGAAAATACTGCAGGATCTTGGGCATACAGTTGACTTCATTGAATATAGAAACTGATGATAATAAGTTACCTATTTAATTCCGTTTTATTAACCAAGATTTGTTATATTTTTTGTTTCCATCCTACATAGCCAATGCAAGGGGCTGATATGGGGAGAAACTGCATTGCTTGGTGTTTCTCGTGGAATTGTCTATATCCCATGATCAAATAACTCATAAGGTGAATATATCATCATTGCTGCAGTGTTACTGGTGTTTTTTCTAGTAAATTTGCCATATAATCATCTTTGAACTTGACTTCTCTGTTTTTTTTCCAGATATGCCTCCACGCAGACACAAATACAAGCTGTGAATCGGTGGTGACAAGTGGTCAGCACCATTTAACTCCAAACGATGGCAGTCCTGCAGGGTTAGTGGAATCCCTTCTCTATTGCTCTTTTCATCATCTTCAAACATGCTCTGTTTGGTCCCTATCCATCCTTGTTTTTTTTACAATTTGTAACCTTCTTCTTGGTTTGATACGTGGGTTGAGAGTCCGTACTGTGTATTTGCAATGGCTGGTATTCTAATTCGTTGTTTTCTTATTTATCTGCCACAATGTATATTTCAGTCACCTGCTTCTTGAAGAGCCTATTAGGATGTTAAAAACTGGAGCCGTCCGAGGCTGTGAGTATTCATAACGACCGATTACTTTTTTAATACTTTTTTATTGGATTTTTATATTTGTTTTTGACTTTGAGGCTTTTGTTGATTTTGTTGATTTGCAGAGAATTATGAAAATTGTGGGGGCTTTTGGCCCTAAGCTCGATCATTGATGTTATTTCTAGCTGCCTCAAAGTTGGGATGTCGGATGAGTTTTTGTTAGTTTGCTTTAGTTCAGGAGATGGATGATTTTGATTTACAATTTTGTGTGGATAGTGTTTCAATTTTTTATGGGGTAACCTGGAGTATCACCAGGAGACTCTAGATAACTTGAAAGCTATGTGCTATAAGATTTTTAATTTTTTAACTCTTTCTTGAAGAATGAGAGTGTTTGTGAAATCTAAATGGTAAATAAGATTCATTTTTTTAAAACTTAATTTGAAAGCCTTTAAATTCCCTGAATACCGTTCTTATATGTCTTTGTTAATGGCAATTTTTAATTTACTTTTGTCGCCGTCGGCGTCGGCGTCGGCATCGTCATCGTCATCATCATTTTTCTATGTAATTGACTAGTATGATACTACAATTGCAATTGCAGACAAAAGATTGATTTGAAATATTTTTATATCAGTGTTCTTGTGCAGCTAAATGAATGTATGTGAAAGTTTATATGCAAAAATACCATGTAAAGAGTGGCATTATTGATTTGTCTTTTAGAGATGTGTTGAATGAGTGGCGTTATTTATGTTCTTCAGGTTATGCTCGATATGGTGGGCACTGAGTTGCAGGTTATTAGCAGAAGTGAGACGTCTATATCACTATAAACATATGCGGTTGTAACCTTAACTCCTAATCAGGATGTTCTGATGTACTTCTCTTCAATTTTGATGGACTATCCAAGGTTTCATTTTTGTCCTGAACTCCTCGTGTTATCTCATGTGTTGCGTGTTTTCATTTGTCAGTATTTGCTTTAATTGTTTAACTATTAGGTGATCAATTTATTATTAGCATTCGAGTCTTGTCTTTGTCTCAAGTGCTTAATAGATGGTAGGGTACCGTCAAGTCCAGCCTGAGCCCTGCTTTGATGGACTTGACTTGGACACCTACGTTTTTCAAAGCTCGTTCGAAGCCTAGCCTTCTAAAGCTCGAAGTTTTATGGGTAGACTTGATTTTTATATTAATATACAAGCTCTTTATTTATTTTATATTTATATGTTATATATGATACGTGCTTTTTATTTTTATATTTTAATCTATTAATATTTTAAAATTAAATACAATACGTCTTACTTTTATTGAACTATTTAGGTAAAGAATAAAATTATATGTAAAATTTGATTATATTTGTATAAATTTTTTTTATTTTGTTCATGTTTAATTCACCAAAATTTTGAGGGGGCGTTTGGGTTAGGGTATGAAAACTGTTTATTACCTTTGTTGTTGTTTGGTTATCCTCTTCTTGATTTTTCATTACCAACAATCCTTTGTCTCGAAACTTCTCTATCCCATTTGTCTTACTAACCTAAGTACTATTCCCTTCATTTCTATTCTATATATTATTTTAAATAACTATAATATTTAATAATGATAAAATATTTATTAACAATAAGAGAGCAATAAATAAAATTATTATTTAAATTTAATAATTTATGTTATTTATAATTATTATCAGAAAAAATAGATTAATAATATTATTAATTAAATGTAATAATAATAATTATTATTAATATAAAAATTAATCCTTTTGACAAAATAAAAATAACGATGTTAACAATATTAATAAAATAATAAAATAATAATTTTTATTATTTATATAGTATTATTATTTAATATTACTATAAAAATATTTATTATTAGTATTTAATTTAAATATAATATTAGAGATAATTAAAAATAAAAATAAAATATAATAATATTTATTTACTATTAATAATATATATTCAATTTTTAAATAATAATAGCTACTAACAAAAGTTAACTATTATTAATAATTATTATGTATCAACTAATAATAATAAAAATTAAATAATAATATTTATTATATAATAATATTCTAATTATCAGAAGTAAAATTTAAAAATAATTTAAAAAATAAATTTTATATCATAATTATTCAATAAATTAAATTTATAATATTATCTTTATGATATTTATAAATAAAAATAACTAATATATAATAATTAGTAATTATAATATTTAAATAATTATAATAATACATATTATTAATATTAATACTATTCATAATTATTATATTATAATATATATTTTTAATTAACTAAAATTTATTTATTAAATTTGATACTACTTATCTTTAATAATAAAACTATTATAAATATTATGCTAATGTTTATTTATTAAATTTGATACTACTTATCTTTAATAATAAAACTATTATAAATATTATGCTAATGATTAATTGTATAATATTATAATTAATAATAAATAATCTTTTGATAATCAATATTTACTAAATGTTAATATAGATATAATAAATAAAAATATAAAAAGTTATCAAAAAAGTTTTTATTCAAAATTAAATATAATTTTTCTAATAATTAATTAATAATATGTACTTGTAATAATAATAATAATAATAATAATAATAATAATAATAATAATTGATTTATTTTAATCAATAAGAGAACAAAGTCATTCCTTTTCCTAGTCTATCCAGACACATAACACAATAAAAAAGAATTACTTTCCTTTTCTCGTCTCTTCATTTGTTAATTCGCTTTCGCTTTTCTTATGTGAACAAAATTGCCCCTAAAAGAAAAACTATTTATTGGCTTGGGTCAAGCTTAGGATTGACCTTGTAAGCCCGACCTGAGCCGAAGCCTAAAGTTTAAAAGTGTAGGCCAGATCGGTCTTGGGTTGATGTTTTTATTCAAAAGCCAGAGGAGGCTCGACCCAACCCATTAGAATACTAGTGTTCTAACTGAAACTTTTTTTAAAAAACAATTAGATAGTATTATCTAGATGCTTGATTGCTAGAAAATTCATTGTTATATATACACGTCGCTTATTTAGTTTTTAGGTTATTATATGGTGACTCTGTTTTTTTGATTACTTTAACTTCCATCCCACTAATCCAATGGTGATGAAGGACACAGTAACTTTTACTTTGCAAATAACAAAGTCACCATAACTTTCACCTTAGTCTTTTTTCTTTTAAAAGAACTTTGTATTTAGTGGAAAAAAAAACAAAAAAAGAGATTGTATTAATATCTAATAAAATAAATTAAAACTTACTTTAATGAAATAATTTGATTAAATATATTAAAATTGGAAATTGATAAAATGAAATAAATTGATTAATTATATGAAATAGTTACATTTTATGACTAGGCAGATGAGAGAAATGGAAAGGACACATGGTCATTGGAGGTATCCTAGGTTTTTTTCTTTGATCTAAAGTGAGATTATCAAAAATGAGGAAAGTAAAACGCTGCATATCATCTCCAACGGAATAGGGCCGTTCAACAATAGTAATCCGAAGAGCAAGAGATTTTCGCTTTTTATGGCTTCCCAATAGGTAACACGACTTCCTCTCTTAGTTTTGCCCCCAATTTCTCCCTTTCTTCTTCATTCTATTTCTCTCCACCCTGTTCAGATTATTAGCTTTAATTTACTAAAAAAAGGTAAAAAATATGTCTTATTATTCTGTAACTGTAAGTTATATGATCTAAAATTAAAAGTGCAGTTTAATTTTGGCAGGGATGATAATGACATCATTACTATCATAAATTGTGAACATGGTAATTCCAGAGGCATCAAAGGTGCCTATATGGAGAAGTGAGTTCATGTTGGTCATGTGGAGTTTATTATTGGCTTCACATTCAATTGCATCACAACTACCCATTTTCAAGATACCTCCCACCATCATTCTTCTATTGTTACTCAGCCCATTTCTGGTAATAAATTCCTTTTTGTACTTTTTTTTATAACTGACAGATTAGAGATAGAAAGACAGCTAAATTTTTTAATTAAGTTGATATACCCGAGAACAATCTTCGTAAAAGGATATGCCTATTAAGTCTTGAATCTAAAAGATTTTGAAGTATTTAGTGATTCTAATATACTTGAGAAAAATGAAGATTACTTCCACGGAAAGTTGGAACTCAGATTTGCCTTATATAGTATGATGCCTATTAAGCCCGACTATAAAAGATTTTGAAGTATCTAGTGATTCTAGTGTATTTGATGAAAGATGAGAATTACTTGTACTGAAAGTTGGAACTCGGTGTTGCCTAACATAATATGATGCCTATTAATCCTCATCTTTCATCAAATACTTTAGAATCACTAGAATACTTTTAAAAGTTTGAACTCGGATTTGCTTTATATAGTATGATGCCTATAAAGCATGACTCTCTGATTTTTAAGTATCCAGTGATTATAATGTAATTGATGATGATGAGGATTACTTCTATTGAAAGTTAGAACTCGGTATTGCCAAACATAATATGATGCTTATTAAGTAGGACTCTAAATGATTTTGAAGTATCCAAAGATTCTAATGCATCTGATGAAAGATGAGGATTATTTCTACTCAATGTTGGAACTTGGATTTTCCTTATACAATATGATGCCTATTAGGACAGACATTAAAAGATTTTGAAGTATCCAGTGATTCTAAAATATTTGATGAAAGATGAGGATTACTTCTACTGAAAGTTGGAACTCGGTGTTGCCTAACATAATCTATTTCCTATGTAATTTTCTAATATTATTTGATGCCTATTCAGCCTGACACTAAATGTTTTTGAAGTACCCAGTGATTCTTATGTATTTGATGAAATATGAGGATTACTTCTACTGAATGTTGGAACTCGAATTTGTCTAATATTATATGATGTCTATTAGGCCCGGCTCTAAAAGATTTTTAAGTGTCTGGTAAATCTAATGTAATTGATGAAAGATGAGGATGACTTCTACTAAAAGTTGGAACTCGGTGTTGACTAACATTATATGAAGCCTATGAAGCCCGACTCTAAAAGATTTTGAAGTATCCAGTGATTTCAATGTATTTGATGAAAGATGGGGATTACTTCTACTGAAACATGGGAACCGGAATTGTCTAATATTATATGATGCCTATTCAGCCTTACACTATATGATTTTGAAGTATCCAGTGATTCTAATGTATTTGATGCAAGATGAGGATTACTTCTACTGAAAGTTGGAACTCGGTGTTGCTTAACATAATTTGATGCCTATGTAATTTGCGTAATTTTGTATGATGCCTATTCTGCCTGACACTCAATGATTTTGAAGTATTTAGTGATTTAATGTATTTGATGAAAGATGAGGATTACTTCTAATGAAAATTGGAACTTGGATTTTCCTAGTATTATACGATGCCTATTCAGTTGGCACTAAATAATTTTGAAGTATCCAGTGATTCTAATGTATTTAATGAAAGATGAGGATTACTTCTACTGAATGTTTGAACTCGATGTTACCTAACACAAAATGATGACTATATAATTTGCGTAATATTATATGATGCCTATTAAGCCTAATACTAAATGATTTTGAAGTATTAAGTGATTCTAATGTATTTGATGAAAGAAGGATTAGTTCTGCTAAATGTTGAAACTCAATTTTGCCTTATATAATATGATGCCTATTATGCCCGACTCTAAAAGATTTTGAAGTATGATGTTATTCCAATGTATCTGATGAAAGATGACGATTATTTCTACTGAAAGTTGGAACTCGGTGTTGCCTAACGTAATCTGGTGCATGTGTAATTTGCCTAATATTATATGATGCCTATTCAATCTGACATTAAATGATTTTGAAGTATCCAATGATTCTAATACATTTGATGGAAGATGAGGATTACTTCTACTAAATGCTGGAACTTAGATATTAGTCCTGACACCAAAAGATTTTGAATTATCCTGTGATTATAATGTATTTGATGAAAGATGAGGATTACTTCTACTGAAAGTAGGAACTCGGTGTTGCCTAACATAATCTGATGCCTATGTAATATTCGTAAAATTATTTAATGCCTATTCAGCCTGACACTAAATTATTTTGAAGTATCCAATGATTCAAATGTATTTGATGAAAGATGAGGATTACTTCTACTGAAAGTTGGAACTCGGATTTGCCTTATATAATATGATGCCTAATAGGCCCGACTCTAAAAGATTTTTAAGTATCTAGTAAATCTAATGTAATTGATGAAAGATAAGGATTACTTATACTGAAACATAGAAATCAGATTTGCCTAATATTATATGATGCCTATTCAGCCTTATACTAAATGATTTTGAAGTATCAAGTGATTCTAATGTATTTGATGAAATATGAGGATTACATCTGCTGAAAGTTAAAACTCGGTGTTACCTAACATAATCTGATGCCTTTGTAATTTGCCAAATATTATATGATGCCGATTCAGCCTGATACTAATTCATTTTGAAGTATCAGTGATTTTAATGTATTTAATGAAAGATGAGGATTACTTCTAATAAAAATTGGATCTTAGATTTGCCTAATATTATACGATGCCTATTCAGCCAGACACTAAGTGATTTTGAAGTATCGAGTGATTCTAATGTATTTGATGAAAGATGAGGATTGCTTCTACTGAAAGTTGGAACTCAGTGTTGCCTAATACAAAATGATGACTGTGTAATTTGCCTAATATTATATGTTGCCTATTCAACCTGATATTAAGTGATTTTGAAGTATCAAGTGATTCTAATGTATTTGATGAAATATGATGATTACTTCTGCTGAATGTTGAAACTTGATTTTGCCTTTTATAATATGATACCTATTAGGCCCAACTCTAAAAGGTTTTGAATTATCCTGTGATTCTAATGTATTTGATGAAAGATGATGATTACTTCAACTGAAAGTTGGAACTCGGTGTTTCCTAACATAATCCGATTCCTATGTAATTTGCCTAATATTAAGTAATGCTTATTTAGCCTGACACTAAAAGACTTTAAAGTATCTAGTGATTCTAATGAATTCGATGAAAGATGAGGATTACTTCTGCTGAATGTTGGAACTCGGATTTTCCTTATACAATATGATGCCTATTAGTCCTGACACTAAAAGATTTTAAAGTATCAAGTGATTATAATGTATTTGATGAAAGATGAGGATTACTTCTATTGAAAAGTTGGAACTCGGATTTGCCTAATATGATACGATGCTTATTCAACTTGACACTAAATAATTTTGAAGTATCCAATGATTCTAATGTATTTGATGAAAGATGACAATTGCTTCTACTAAAAGTTTGAACTCGGTGTCGCCTAATACAAAATGATGACTATGTTATTTGCCTAATATTATATGATGCTAATTCAGCCTGATACTAAAAAATTTTGAAGTATCAAGTGATTCTAATGTATTTGGTGAAAGATGAGCATTACTTTTACTGAATGTTGAAACTCGATTTTGCCTTATATAATATGATGCCTATTAGGCCTGACTTTAAAACATTTTCAAGCATCCAGTGATTCTAATGTATTTGATGAAAGATGACGATTACTTCTACTAAAAGTTAGAACTCGGTAATGCCTAACATAATCTGATGCTTATGTAATTTGCCTAATATTATGTGATGCCTATTCAGCCTAACACTAAGTGATTTTGAAGGATCCAATGATTCTAATGCATTTGATAAAAGATGAGGATTACTTCTACTGAATGTTGGAATTTGAATTTGACTTATACAATATAATGTCTTTTAGTCTTGACACTAAAAGATTTTGAAGTATCCAGTGATTCTAATGTATTTAATGAAAGATGAAGATTACTTTTATTGAAAGTTGGAACTTAGTGTTGCCTAACATAATCTAATGCCTATGTAATTTGCCTAATATTATTTGATGCCTATTCATCCTAACACTGAATGATTTTGACGTATCTAGGGATTCTAATGAATATGATGAAAGAAGAGGATTACTTCTCTTGAATGTTGAACTCGATTTTAATTATGTAATATGACGCCTCTTAGGCCCGACTCTAAAATATTTTTAAGTATCCAGTAAATCTAATGTAATTGATGAAAGATGAAGATTACGTTTACTGAAAGTTGGAACTCGATGCAGCCTAACATTTTATGATGCCTACAAAGCCTAACTCTAAAAGATTTTGAAGTATTCAGCGATTTTGATGTATTTGATGAAAGATTAAGATTACTTCTACTGCAAGTTGGAAATAGGATTTGCCCTATATTATATGATGCCTATTCAACCTTACACTAAATGATTTTGAAGTATCTAGTGATTCTAATGTATTTGATGAAAGATGAGGATTACTTCTACTGAAAGTTGGAACTCGTTGTGCTTAGCATAATCTAATGCCTATGTAATTTGCCTAATATTATATGATGCCAATTTAGCGTGACAATATATGATTTTGAAGAATTTAGTGATTGTAATGTATTTGATGAAAGATGAGGATTACTTCTACTGAAAGTTGGAACTCATTGTTGCATAATATAGTTTGATGCCTATGTAATTTGCCCAATATTATATGATGCCTATTCAGCTTGACACTAAGTGATTTTAATGTATTTGATGAACTATAAGGATTACTTCTAATGAAAATTGGAACTCGGATTGCCTAGTATTATACGATGCCTATTATGCCTTACACTAAATGATTTTGAAGTATCCAGCGATTATAATGTATTTGATGAAATATGAGGATTACTTCTACTGAATGTTGAAACTCAATTTTGCCTTACATAATATGATGCCTATTAGGCCTGACTCTAAAAGATTTTAAAGTATCCTGTGATTCTAATGTATTTGATGAAAGATGATGATTACTTTTGCTGAAAGTTGGAACTCGGTGTTGCCTAACATAAGCTGATGCCTATGTAAGGTTCCTAATATTATGTGATGCCTATTCAGCAAGACACTAAATGATTTTGAAGTATCCAGTGATTCTAATGCATTTCATGAAAGATGAGGATTACTTCTGCTGAATGTTGGAACTCGGATTTGCCTTATACAATACGATGCCTATTAGTCCTGAGACTAAAAGATTTTGAAATATCTAGTGATTTTAATGTATTTGATGAAAGATGAGGAATACTTCTTCTAAAAGTTGGAACTCGGTGTTGCCTAACATAATCTGATGCCTATGTAATTTGCCTAATAATATTTGATGCCTATTCAGCCTAACGCTAAATGATTTTGAAGTATCCAGTGACTCTAATATATTTGATGAAAGATGAGGATTACTTCTACTGAATGTTGGAACTCAGATTTGCCTTATATAATATGATTCCTATTAGGTCCGACTCTAAATATTTTTGAGTATCCAGTTTATCTAATGTAATTTATGAAAGATGAGGACTACTTCTATTGAAAGTTGGAACTTGGAGTTGCCTAACATTTTATGAAGCCCATGAAGCCTGACTCTAAAAGATTTTGAAGTATCTAGTGATTTTAATGTATTTGATGAAAGACTAGGATTACTTCTACTGAAAGTTGGAAATAAGATTTGCCTAATATTATATGATGCTTATTCATCCTGACAATAAATGATTTTGAAGTATTTAGTGATTCTAATATATTTGATGAAAGATGGCGATTACTTCTACTGAAAGTTGGAAATCGGTGTTGCCTAACACAATCAGATGCCCATGTAATTTTCCTAATATTATATGTTGCCTATTCAGCCTGGCACTAAATGATTTTAAAGTATCAAGTGATTTTAATGCATTGTATGAAAGATGAGGATCATTCTACTGAGTGTTGGAACTCGGATTTGCCTAATATTATACGATGCCTATTCAGCATGAGACTAATTGATTTTGAAGTATCGAGTGATTCTAATGTATTTGATGAAAGATGAGGATTGCTTCGGCTGAAAGTTTGGACTCGGTGTTGCCTAACATAATTTGATGCCTATGTAATTTGCCTTATATTATATGATGCATATTCAACTTGCCACTAAGTTGTTTTAAAGTATCAAGTGATTCTAATGTATTTGATGAAAGAGGATTACTTCTATTGAAAGTTGGAACTTAGAGTTGCCTAACATAATCTGATTTCTATATAATTTGCCTAATATTATATGATACCTCTTCAGCCTAACACTAAAATTTTATTAAGTATCCAACGATTCTATTGTATTTGATGAAAGATGAGGATTACTTCTACTAAATGTTGGATTTGGGATTTGCCTTATGTAATAAGATGCCTATTAGGCTTGACACTAAAAGATTTCAAAGTATCCAGTGATTCTGTTGTAATTAATGAAAGATGTGGATTACTTCTACTGAAAGTTAAAACTCGGTGTTGCCTAATGTTATATGATGCCTACTAAGCTTGACTCTAAAGGATTGTGAAGTATCGAGTGATTTTAATGTATTTAATGAAAGATGAGGAATACTTGTACTAAAAGTTTGTATATAATATGATTCCAATTAGGCCTGACTCTAAAAGATTTTGAAGTATCCAGTGATTCCAATGTATTTGATGAAAGATGAGGATTACTTCTACTAAAAGTTGGAATTCAGTGTTGCCTAATGTAATCTAATGCTATATAATTTGCCTAATATTGTATGATGCCTACTAAGACTGACACTAAATTATTTTGAAGTATCTAGTGATTCTTATGTACTTGATGAAAGATGAAGATTATTTCTACTAAATGTTAGAACTCGGATTTGCCTTATAATATGATGCCTATTAGGCCTGACTCTAAAAGTTTTTGTAGTATCCTGTTATTCTATTGTATTTGATGAAAGATGAGGATTACTTTAACTGAAAGTTAGGACTCGGTGTTGCCAATGTAATCTGATGCCTATGTAATTTCCCTAATATTATATGATGCCTATTCAGCTTGACAACAAATGATTTTGAAATATCCAGAGATTCTAATGTATTTGATGAAAGATAAGGATTACTTATACTGAATGTTGGAACTCGGATTTGCCATATATAATATGATGCCTACTAGGCCTGGCTCTAAAAAATTTCGAAGTACTAGTGGTTTAATTTGTTTGATAAATGCAAGTTTGATTCTAAAAGGTTTTTAAGAGGAGGGTTTTTATTTTGAAGTATCCCATGATTATTATTAATCACATGATGAAAGATGAGAGTTACTTCTACTGCTTAATCTTTTGATCGTAGATAAGTTCCACTGTTTAACCATAATGTTAGCTCGGTGGCCCGGTGGGTGAAGAGCGGATGTGGATTTTATGGGAATCTAATCATTGGTAGTTGTACATATGTACACTTTAATTGGGAAACTTAAAAACCTTATGTGTGATGGACAATTGCTGATTTTGACTAGGACTCAACAGGTTTCTTAGTTGAAGGGCGACAATGTTGTTTATGTGATTAAGAATCTAGCAACATTGGATGGGTCAGTTCTGCTTCTTACGTGTTACTAATTAGTTTATTCAAGAGTGTAGTTCCTTTGTCTTATTCATTAACCATTATTCTGATTTTTACATTTCAGGTAATAGTTACATGGGGAGTTCAAATCAAATTGACTTCCTCTGTGTATGCAAAAGATGTCAATGAGTTGAGCGCTTCTTTAAGTGTTTAACCTTGGCATATAATTTGTGTACTATGTTGGTTAACTGTTTAACAATTAAAGGTTACTGACAATCTTCATTTTGATGTAATATAGGCTGCCAATACCTTTTTAAGCTGAGGGATCTTTCTTAGACTAGTATTTGCGAAGACTGAAGAAGTAGAGGTTCGTCAGGAGGCCACTTGTGAGCACGAGGCTTTTCCGTCGCCACCATGGAATGATGATGGATTTGCTCTGACCTTTTACAGACTGATCGTTCTATTTTTCTAGTTCAAAACATTCATAGAGACATCCATATTTGATGATTTTGGACCTAATCGCGCTTAAATAAAAATTTAAAAATGCCAAAAAATATTAAATCTCCCTAAAATCCAAATTCTCTTTTTTTGCCCCCGCTGTCGGTAGTGGCGCCACTACGTCTTGTAGTAGCGCGGGCCACGACCGCTGGCGCCGGTACCTATAGCCTCGCCGCCACTCTTGTGGTGACGACCGCTATAGTGGTGGCGTCGCTACTACATCGTGTAGCGGCGACGCTGGCACGACCTCCTCTGGCCCGTGTTGGTCTTCTTTTCTCTCTCTTTTCCCCATTAGTTTGGTTTTTTCCCCGAATTTTCACCCTAAGTCGGTGTATTTTTTAGTGGGGACTATTCAAAACCAAGTTGAGAGAGAAACATAGACTTTTTGGATTAAATTCTCAGTAGAGAATTTGAAATTTGAGAGAAAATTAAGAACTAGTGAGAGAAAGCTTAAGAAAATCTTGAATATGATCCTAATCTAGATTCTAAGTTGTTCTTAGGCTTAATTTCTTAGATAAATCATAAAATCAAGTAGAAATCTTAGGTAAAAAATGGACTAAATAGGCTTAGAGACTATTTCTTTCAAATACTACCTAAATTCGTCACTGACTATCACTTAATTTCCATCGCGGTTTCATCACAAATCAACATAAAAGCCTGCCTTCGGTTGATTCAAGTCACAAAGAGTGGACTTACGTCCTAAAAGTAACATATTTAAGTTCAATTACTTATTTCCTTGCTTTTCTTCTCCTTTTGCTGCTGTTTTGTTGTGTTTTTGGAGCCTTTTGCTCATTTTCTTTTGGTATTTTTGCAAAAATTGGGTAAAATTGCCTAAGCCTTTGTAAACGTCGCCACCACCGCTACTAACCGGACACCGCCGCTAAGTCAGTTGCGGCGCCACTACACTCATAGTGGTGGCGCTACGGTTAATAGAGGTGGCTCCACGATTAGTGGAGACCTGGGTCATTTTTCTGATTTTTGGGTTTCTTCCCCCCAATCCTTAAAATCAATATTATTTTGACATTTTAAGTCTAAATCTACTAAAATATTGTTGAAATCGACTTAAAATCTTAATGGTTTTGATTTTTTGGTGTAAAAATGCCATTTCCTCCCCTTTTTTTGGGATTTAATTGGGACCTCTACAAGTGGGTGTCGCTGCCTCTATAAGCTATGGTGCCACCGCTACAACCAGTAGCGGTGCTGCTATAGTAGTAGTGGTGGCGCCACCCTCCAGTAGTGGTGCCTGGTAAAATTCCAAAATAGGTCCCTGTTTTATGTTTTCTTGCGTTTTAGCCCTCTTTTTATCATTTTTCTTGCATTTTCAGTCCGTTTAAATACTCGAAAATTTCTCTAATATAAAATAAAATCTGTAATTATTTTTAATATGGTGAATTAATTAATTAATTGATCAAATAACCCAACTTGATCTAAAACTGGAGTTTATCACCTAAAATTCACAATAAACCATTTTTCATTGGGTTAAGATTTGATCTTTCTTTGAAAATTATATGTGCCTCATTTATTCGTATTGTTGGATGATATATCTTTTTTGGAGCCAAGTTTGTGACGGTAAGTTCGGTTGAGTTTTATTTCGACTTCTCGGTATTTGTTTTCTCGCATTAGAAAAATGTATAGGAATTTATAAAGCCCTGTAATAATTTTAATTTTTTGCATTTTTTTATTTGTTGGATGACTGTAATAATTTTATCGCTTTTTTGCATGACGCGCTGTGTGATGTATGGATAAATACTAACCAAAAATTCTAAATTAATCGCATAAGAATTAAAGAGCTTTTATTGAAAATTAAATGATTCGATTTATAAAATGAAGAATAGACAACATTATTCGAGCTCTGAATCTCTAATTAAGGTGCGGTCTAACACTCATTGGGAAAATCTTATCCAAAAATTTTCAGTTGAGTTGAACTGGGTGGTGGCTCTATCTTAAGGACGAGATTCTGATCTCTTCCCTTTTAATGTATAAATTGGAATAAAATATCAACTTGAATTTCACTTTAATAAATTTTTGTCCCGCCTCTAAAATAAAGGGCTCTCCTACGGCTCGCTTAGCCGCGCTTATTTTTCTCATCTTTCATATGCAAAAAAAGGTCGCCCGCTCATAGTGGCGACTTTGCTGGCGATTTTCCTTTCACCTTGAAATTTGAAATTCTTTTCTTTTTTTTTTAAAATTCGTTAAAGGATTTGACGACGTCTAGAAATCATTTTTTAAATTAAAACTTCTTTATTTCTTATGTCTTTTTTATCCATCGCATAACTAGAATACTAGGTTAAGGTGCCCATTATTCACCCGTGAAGCTCACTTGCCAGGAATTGGGGATACTTTGTAAGTGGATCACTCATTTCAACCAACGCGTAAACTCCGAATATAGCACACATTTGAGGAGTGGTTGAGTTACGTGGAATCAAGGTACACGAGAGTCTCCTACATCATTAACAGTTTGAGACCATGACCGTGTTAGACAAACTATAGCAACTTCCCCTCAGGAATTACCAAAATGCGCATGTTTTAGATTTAGGTTGCATACTCTCTTGCCATTTGTTTGCGTTAGAGTTGAGTCCTAGAATTTTGAATGGCGTCGCACGGGAGTCATAAGGTTGGAAGAAGTTTTGCTTGTCACATGCTACTTGTGTTGTGCTAATTCATGCAATAATCCATGCATTGGTCGTCTGTGGCCAACCTTTATTTTATTCTTTCACTTATCTCTACTCTCCCTTCACTTGAAGGGGGAAATTAACAAAATGCCTATGATCGTTTGGGTCCTAAGGAACCATACCTAGTTCGATAAGGAATAATAAGGGATCGCACAACTCATGTATTTTGGGGGATAAGTTTTGCATTATAAAGCCTTTCTGCTATCTCCATCTCTAAACCACCCTGTATATATCACATTCATCACTCGAATAATTGTACAATCATTCATTTCATTCATGGTTTGATTTGGGCTGATTAGCTTTTGATTTCTCAGCTAGGCCGCGACGTACTCACCATCGTAGTCAAGTTTGGTCCAAGCTCGATCGCCGTTTGGTTCGTCGTTCTATGACATTGAGTTCAATTTTAGAATATGCTTTTTCAGCCATGTATAATCTACTGCCAGTTGACGGGGCTCCGTCTAAGGGTACTCCTCCTCCTTCTCTTCCTCTGCCTAGCTAGGGTCAGTCTTAGTTGGGTAACAAGATCACAAGTGCTATGGCCGTATTCCTTCAATCTGATTTGTTTTGCACTTCTATTCAAGAGCAAGTCCATTCTATTTTGAGGGAAGAAATGAATGATCAGAGGCCATTAGGGTCAATGGTTCAAGCTAAGGGATAACCAAAGTTCATTTAGAATGGGTCAAGTCAGGTTCCACCAGTTCAGACTCAGACTTCAGTTCCCTTAGTTCAGCCCATCCGGCCTATTCAGCTAAGTCAGTTTCACTTTAGGCAGATTTAGTTCAGCCATCCTCGTCTTTAACTCTACCAGCCTTTGGGTTTCCACCTCTAAACCTGAGACCTATAACAGAAGCCCTTATTTTCCCCGCTTTCTCAAGGGATTTTACTCTTCAGATGACTGCACCTTCAAGTGGTTTTGTCCGTCCTCCAATACCACCATTGTCTTTTGCACCATCTCCCCCTAACTTTGTGGTCACTCTGAGAGGATCAACTTACCCTATGAATCCCTTTGCCCGTCCTCTGGTTGACCCAACACCTCCTCCACCTTTTTAATTTGGATCCACTTCAGTTTCTAACATCTAGGCCACACAATCTCTGGGTGTGACACCAGAAGTGGAGGTGCTTTTGAGGTAGTTAATAGCCATGAATGACAATAAAGGAGAGAAAGATGAGGATTGGGTTCCAAAGAACTTTTTAATGCCGAGAATGGAGCCTTACAATGGTGAAGGACCCCCAAAGTCTCAGTGTCATGTACGAGCGAATCATGCAAGTCTAAAAAATTAGTGACAGTGTTTTAGCTAAGTTATTCCCTTATACTTTGGCTGGTCCGACACTAAAATGGTACAATACTCTTCCCTCCGAGGTGGTTCTCGATTAGAAGCTTCTGTCTGAGGCTCTAATCGGTCATTACAGTTTTAACTCTATCATGGAGACCACTATCCAGCATCTTAAGGCAGTTAAGTAGAAGCTACATGAGACCTTTAAGTCTTACTTCAATCACTGGATGTCCACCCAAGTTCTATTAAAGTAAAAGCTCAGTCTAAAGGAGATGCTTCCAAAGCTTCTTGATGGATCTCTCCCGATCTTCCACAAGGAAATGGAGATAGATTCCTATGAGTCCTACATGAAGGTTTTTTAAAAGGCCGAAAAGATTGAGGGCCGAGAAGAGAAAGAGAAGGTGAATAAGCCGAGTGGGAATCGACCCTCGATTAAAAAGAATGACTCTAATAATATTGCCCCTACTCCTACTAAGGGTAAGGCACCTGCAGTTCAAGCTGTAGCGCAAGAGGGGGTATCAGTTATCTAAGTAGCCCTTTCTCCTCAAGCATTTATATCTCCGTGGAAGCTACCGCTTGGTATCATCTTTGCTAGAATGTTTAAAGCAGGTAAGATCAAACCCCTGTGCGATTATAAAGCTCCTAAGCCAGATGAGTTAGGAAACTTTTACAAGTTCCAAGAAAGGGAACTAAATTGATCAATGCCGAGTCTTGGCCTCTACCATCGCTCGTTTGGTAAGAGGGGAAAAGTGCCATTGAAAATCCTCTGCCTAAGTTTGATGGAAAAGTCACTATGATCAACTCTAGTCTTAGTGAAGAATGTGTCCTGAAAATGGTCTCTGAAGAGTTTGTAATGGTTATGGGCTCTGGTCTTCCGTCAAACGTTATCTTTAATATGATCTCACAGTCCAATCCTGTGGTAACCTCCATAGAGATTAAGGAACTAGACCAAGGAAATGAGACTAAGATTGAAGGCGTAGAGATAGTTAGGGAAGCACCATTCAATGTTGACAATTACGTTCTCAAAGGGGAATATTATGATGAGGAGCCTGAGGCTTTCAATATTGATGAGTATGAGCTTTAAGAAATAACACTAGCTTATGAGGAACCAGCCTACTTGTTTGAAACTCCAGCTACCAAAAGTATGAAGATCGATGGAATCTTGAATGTCACCAGGAGTGGTCGAGTATATCAACCTAAGGATAATCGCCTTCATCTTGAGAATGACCCTATCCAAAAATGTGTTGGTACTACTACTAGGCCTCCATCTCCACTTCCTCAGGTTGAGTTAAGCAATGAGATTGATCCTTGCATTACCCAATTGAATAAAACTCAAGCTCGCTATAGCATTTGGCAACTTGTCCTTGGCTCCGACCTTCATCGCCGAGCTCTCACCTAAAAGCTTTTAGAACTTGAAGCAAATGCTACAACTTTTGTCATCGAAATGTGTAATATGGTGGGGGAAGGGGTACTGCTTTTGGGAGGAGATGAGTCAATTATGTTCTCTAATTAGAATCTCCCACCCGAGGGGAAAGACCATAATTGAGCCTTGTTCATTTCCGTTCAGATTTTCAATAGGACTATCCCATGTGCGATGGTTGATGATAGTTCCGCCCTTAAGCTATGTCATCTTAAGATCCTTCCGCATTTAGGTTTGTCCAAGGCCATGCTTGAGAGGTCTAGTACCATCATTCATGCTTACGATGACTCCAAGCGTGGTGTGATTGGGGTATTCAAGGTAGAGGTAACTACGAGGGAAGTTTCTAGCAAAGTTCAATTCATTATCCTTAACATTCTAGTCACCTACTCTCTACCTTTGCGGTGACCTGGTATTCATGTTATGGGAGAGGTCCCTTCGATGCTCCATCAAAAGATTAAGGTCCCAGGGAAGGATGGAAAGATCAAGGTCATTGAAGCTGATCAAGCCTCTGTCATGGCCATTATGGAAGACGAGGAAAGGTATGGGTTTCGTGTAGCCATTGTCTTTAATGAGAAGTCGAAAGTTCCTTGTTATTAGCGCTATTCGTCTGCTGCTAGAAAGATGATGAAGAAGCATGTCATATAGTAGAGAAAGGGATAGGCAAGTGTTTCCAAGGCATCGTTAGTCCTATTAGAGTTAAGAAGTACCGATGCTTATTGGTATTGGCTATACGCCTAGGAAGGCTTGTAGTTGTGTTCACCAGATGTACTGTAACATGGTCACTATTTGCAAAATCTAAGGAAAGAGAGCCTACAAAGGGCAGCCAGAATCCATCAAGCATGGAGTTCAGATATGGCCCTGTTTTGAGATCTTTAATGATATGTATGACTTTGAGAAGAACTGTTTGATTGGGAAGGAGAAGCCTCTATTCGAAAGCCTCGAGAAACCTGTTTCCGCCATCAAGCTCGATGAGAAAGGTAAAGGGAAGATGTATCCTGATCCTAAAGATGAGAAGAAGTCTGCTGACAAAGAGATAGATGATGCTATGGCTGCTATATCTAGAGCCATATCTGTTTTGTTGAAAAAGAAGTGGAAGAAGAGTGAAGAAGCCAATCCTCTAGCCAAAGCTATGAAGAAGATCGCGAGGTCTCTAGCAAAGGAAGGGGAAAAGCTGACAGCTGAGCAAGAGAAAGCTTTGGGTCTCAACCTGGACGACCTACCCATGGAATTTACCAAAGGTGTCAACTCTACTGATGCCGCTACTCAAGGCCCTGTGCATGTGTAGAATGACTCTATCTTTGATGATGTATCTTTTGATATTTCTAGTGTTTTTGATGAGAACAATGTAGCTTACAATGCTTTTACTTCAATAAAGATTCTGATTTTACTTATTTGCTTGACGTTTTGCCCGATAGGCCATTCAATCATTTAATCATAAGCATAATGTGTTCAATATTCATGATGTTTTTTTAATTGAAATAAATTTAAGTACAGATGATAACCCAAAAATGGTAACCATTTCTAGTGACTTAACCCCTGAAGTAAAATGAGAGATGATTAAAGTGCTGAAAGATCATGTTAACGCTTTAGCTTGGTCACATATGGACATGCTTGGTGTTGATCGTCATATTGCCGAGAATCGCATTTCGACTGATCCTAAGTTTTGACCTATCAAACAGAAATTCCACCGGTTGAGACCAGAATGAGCTAATAAATTTAGAGCAGATGTTGCTAATGATTAAAGCTAATCACGTCAAAGTTGTTGAGTATCTGACCTAGTTATCCAATATTGTCCCAATTGCGAAGAAAGACGAAAGGGTAAGGGTTTGTGTGGACTATAGAGATCTGAACAAGGATTCACCGAAAAACAACTTTCCTCTACCGCATATCGATGTTCTAATCGACAGAGCCGCCAGGGCCGCAATGTACTTGTCTATGGATGGGTTCTCAGGGTACAATCAGATTCTCTTAGACATAATCGACAAGGTCAAGACAACTTTCATCACAAAATAGGGGGGTCTTCTGTTATTGAGTTATGCCGTTTGGTCAGAAGAACATCGGAGCAACCTACCAACATGCCGTCACCACCCTTTTGCATGATATGATCTATAAAGAAGTGGAAGTTTATGTGGATTACATGTTGGTTAAGTCTTCTACCAAGGAGGAGCACCCCACGATTTTGGATAAGTTTATGGCTCGCATTGAGAAATACAACTTATGCCTTAACCCAAAGAAATCCATATTTGAGGTGACATCAGGAAAGCTCTTAGGTCATGTGGTCAGTCAAAGAAGTATTGAGATAAATCTAGATAAGATTAAAGCAATCAGAGACATGCTTGCTCCAAAAATAGAGAAAGAAGTGCGGTCCTTCCTTGGGTCCATTCATTATGTCAGTTGATTCATTGCTCACCTTACTACCGTTTGCGAGCCGATCTTCAAGCTACTAAGAAAACATTAGCCAATTATATAGGATGAGCATTGTTAAATCATCTTTGACAGAATCAAGGCCTACCTTTTTAACCCACCCGTTCTTCGACCTACCACCCCGATAAGCCACTAATTCTGTACTTGGCAATAGATGAATCGGCAATAGGGGCAATGTTAGTTTAAGAGGATGATAGCAAGAGAGAACACGATGCGTAGTACCTAAGTAAGAAACTATTGGATTACAAAACTCATTACTCAATAGTGGAAAATACATGTGCTGCTATGGTTTGGTTAACTAAGAAGTTGCGCCACTACTTTCAGTCATACCGAATCAAGTTGTCGCTAAAGCTGACTCGATGAAGTATCTTTGTCAGTCGCCAACTTTGGCCGTCAAGCTTTCACGATGGTTACTATTGCTCTTTGAGTTTGATATTGAATATGTCACAAAGAAAGTTATCAAAGGCCGTGCAGTTGTAAATTTTTGGCAAACCAAGCTCTCGAATCTGATTATATTGAGAAATTGGACTTTCCAAACGAGCAATTAGCCGTAATTGACATTGTAAAACAGGTATAGACTATGTACTTCGATGGTGCGGTGAACAAGTATAGAGCAGGCCTCAGAGTTATCATCTTCACACCCGACAATAAAGTCATTCCTCTATCAAAGCAGTTAGAGTTTACAACCACCAATAATGGTGCAGAATATGAAGCTTGTCTATTTGGTTTGGAAGCCCTATTGCTTGTAGAGGCAAAGCATGCTTCAGTAATTGGAGATTCGGCTTTGGTAATCCATTAGGTTATCGGGGATTGGGAAATCAAGGAAGAATTGCTAAGGCCTTATATGGATGCGGTTTACGATTTGTCATCAAAATTTGATGCCTGTTTGTATCAGCATGTGCCAAGAGATGAGAATCAGATGGCCGATTTGTTAGCCAAGCTAACTTTAATGTAGGAAGGACCGTAGCTCCAGCCCATTCGGCCTTTGATTCTTGTTTCTGAGAAAGTTCCTTACAATTCGCGTGACATTGCCCAAGCCTTTACAATTAGTGGTAAACCTTGTTGGTATTCAGAAATTGTTCAATTTCTTTGAAGTGGTCAGTACCCAGAGAATTCTACTGATTCAGACCATACTACACTATATAAGTTGGCCTTTTAGTTCAGGATTATTGATAATGACCTTTTCAAAAGAACTTCCGATTGTTTATTACTCCGGTGCTTAACTGAGTCCGAGGCTCTTTGAGTGGTGAGCCAAGTTCATGTGGGTGATTGTAGACTGCACATGAATAGAATGGCACTAGCCAAGAAAATTCAAAGGATGGGATACTTTTGGTTGATTCTAATAGTCGACTGTGTTTCTAAGGTTAAGAGGTGCAGTCAATGCCAGATCTATGGTGATATCCAACATCTTCAACCTACTGAGCTTCACAGTTTATCTACTCCTTGGCCATTCTCGGTGTGGGGGATAGATATAATTGGTGAAATTCGGCCATCATCGACTAATGGTCACCATTTCATCATAGTAGCGGTGGATTATTTCTCAAAATGGGTAGAAGCCAAATTATACCCCAGTATTACCACCAAGAAAATGGCCAAGTTCATCGAAAATCACATCTTCACTCGGTATGG
This sequence comes from Euphorbia pulcherrima, assembly GCA_947683365.1. Classification (NCBI taxonomy): domain Eukaryota; kingdom Viridiplantae; phylum Streptophyta; class Magnoliopsida; order Malpighiales; family Euphorbiaceae; genus Euphorbia; species Euphorbia pulcherrima. Next base: position 3,895,885 of record CANTUS010000008.1, read on the forward strand.
TTTGCCTCACCACATTGTATCGGATAATGGAGTTCAATTCCAAGGGGCAACTAGTGATTTAATTAAGAAGTATAGGATTAAGCACCATATATCCTCACTTTACAATCTTCAGGCCAATGGTGTAGTTGAAGCTGCGAATAAGTCTATAAACAAGATCCTCTCTAAGACTATTGCTGGATATCAAGATTGGGCCAATAAGCTCACATTTGCTCTCTGAGGGTACCGAACAAGCATCAAAGCTCCTACAAGCCAAATGCCATTTTCTCTAGTTTATGGGATGGAAGCCGTCTTACCCCGTAGAAATTGAGATGAAATCTTTATGAGTAGAATTCAAATCAAAGTTAGAGGAGATCGAATGGACAAGGGCCAGATTTGAACAGCTCTATACCATGGATGAGAAGCGTTTGAAAGCCTTGAATAACCTCTAAATATAACATTAGCGCATGGCTAGGGCTTATAATAGTCAAGTAAAAAATCACAAGGATCTGTTGAAGGCCAGCGATCTAGTTCTGAAGCTAGTTAAGCATACCAACACTGACCTAAGGGGGAAGTTTCGACCAAATTGGGAAGGACCCTATATAATCAAGAAGGTGCTTGGAAAAGGTGGCATGAAGATTATGGACATGGATGGTAATGAGTTCAAGAACCTTATCAATCAGGATCGATTGGAGAATTATCATATCTAATCAAAAGAATCAAATCTAGAAAAGCAGCACATGAAATAAAAGAAATAAAATAAACCACCTGGCGAGTGGTCTTCTATCGCTCGAATAAAAATTAGGGTGTAACCCGCTGATTAGTATTCTACAAACTAGTCAGGCAAAAGTTAGGGTGCAAGCATAGCCCGCTAGACTAAAAACCCAAAAAGGATGGTCTTGGCAAAAGTTAGGGTAAAAAAGAGCTATGGGAGAGTTGTTAGCTAGAAAACCTTTTCATGCTAGTTAGCACCGGAGTTTGAGTTAATAGAAATGGTTATCATCATTATGTACTCAAACTTATTTCAATTAATGAAAATGTCATTTTTACTGAGTTCTTATGCTTGTGTGCAAATGAATACACTGGGCCCTGAAGGCGAAATGTTGCTGATAAATCGAATTCAGGGTTCCATACAATTAAGTCAATAACTCGCAATAAAAATAAAAATAATAACAATAATAAAAGGCATAAAATCCAATATTTTAAAAACATCTAGGTCTATGCAAAAGTCGGAAAAGTCCGCTGGATTGAAAACCCAATAAGGGCGGTCCAAGCAAAAATCAGGACATCAAAGCCATAAATAAATAAAGTCTGATGAATCCAATACAATGTTAGGGTCTCTGCAAAAGTAAAGACAAATGCACGTAAAGATAATGTGAGCATCATCAAGCATGCCAAGGGACCTACACCCTCATCATCATCACCATCAGGATCGGAATAGTAGAATCGGGAGATTCTCTCTGCCATAGTGGAAGGGTAGGGGTTGAGTCCATCCTGCTCTCACCTCCACTCGTGCCATGATCTCCATCGCTCATCCTGTGTCCACAACCTCCTAGTATCACGAAGCCATCTTCGGTAGATATCATCAGTAGTGATAGCATCTAGTCTGTCATAATCCAGAGTCCTAGATCTTGCCTCTAGTCACCACACCTCTCTAGCATGCTTGATAAAGCTAGCGCTAAATGGTTGACTCCTCGACCACATCAAATGGAGTGGGACCCTCTGTCGATGACCCTAATAATGACATAAGCGATAGGGCAAGTAATACGCAAACTGCCATAACCCCGCAAGCTAAACTCAACTGCCCCCCAAATCTACCAGCATGTCTGTAATCCTCCATCAGTGATAGTCCCAACAAATGTTTGTGTTAGCTCGTCCCTCCATGACCCCTATCTAAGCCTCAAAGGACAGGGTGTCATGACCATCAGTAACCATGCTCCTCCCATGATGGCTCCAGGGTAGATACTTCCTCAGGTTACTCCAAGGCTCTTAGATCAAAGCCAGCTTCTCCAAAAGCCAAACCTGCATAGTCAATTTTAGATTTAGTTAAGATCAGTTTCAGTTTCAGATTTAGTTTAGATTCAGTTTCAGTTTAGGTTTCAGTTCAGATTCAGTTTGTGTGAGCGGACAATGTTTTCGGGTGTGGGCGGGCTGTGTTTACTTTATGAATCAATTCAGGTCAACTGAGGCAACTTTTCCTTTCAGGACAATCGATGCATTAATTATAGGCAACCGAGGTAACTTGGTAACTTGGCCAGGGGTTTTAATAAATAGAATTGGTAGGAGAGAATATAAAACAACTTATGAAATGATGTCAAAAAGATTCATGAATCTAAATCCATAATTTAAAATATAGAGTCGCCACCTGGATAAGCTCTTCTAGGAAATTCTGGTATAACACCGTCCCAAGAACAAAACTATACCTTAATTTAGAGATTCGGGTCTAGATGAATTACTTATTGAATTTGTCTAGCCAATTTAAATTGAAATACCAATATTGTTTATTAAATGACAAACATATTATCTAGATTCATTTTAAGAAACAAGGCGAGAAAAAGAAGCTATTCTTAATCAAAACACACCACCTCAATGTGGTCATGGCATCATGTTATATTAGTTACCACATGCTTATAACACATAATACGAAATCATCCTGCAGAAAAGAGATTAAAACAAATATATTGCATTTTGCCCGGAATAATAGCAACGTCGGCGTCAAAGATCACGGTGCTGTTCTTCCAGCATAACGGTGCCGTGATAAATTTAGCAATTCACAAAATTAAGAAAATAATGAAATCACAAAATATGGCAAGCAATCCCACAAATAAAAAAGAAATGGAAGAAGGGGTGTAGAAAAGTATACCGTGGAGTTACAAGCTAATCCTCCGAACAAAATCACCACAAAGAGCTCTTACCTGCTCAAATATAATTAAATTAAAATGACAAATAATGGAAAGGACAAGGAAAGAAAATGACATGTTATTAAGAAATAAAAAAATAAAGCATGAAAGAGATGAAAATGAAATATAAATTAATTATGACATAAATCGAAAATGAAGCATAAATTAATTACATAATTAAAAATGGAAATGGAATATAATTGAAAAATGAAATGAGAATCAAAATATTACATAATTATAATTGGATATGAAATATGAATTATTTACATTTTAGGATGTGAATCAATTATATTATGGAAAAGGAATACAAACCATTTATATTATGGAAGCGAAATATAAATGATTTATATTATGGAAAAATAAATGATTTATGTTAAGGAAATGAAATATAAACTCTTTATATTATAACAATGAAATATGAATAAATTTATGTTATGTAATATAAATAATTTATATTTTGAGTCAAATGGATTATTGTTGGAATTGGAGCGTGAAATGAAAGTTAAAATGAAAATGGAGTGGATTGATTTATAACTAGATTTAATTATTATAGAAATGATTTGTGAATTGAAATTTAATGAATCAAAGCAGGAATAAATTAAAATGATTATATTAGTCTCAGATTGTATACATTTTCATTGTGAATCCATTGTTAGATTCGAAATGAAATGGGAATGACCTCGTGGAGAGTGATTGGATTCGGAAAGGATGAGTTAAGATCAGTAAAGAATAATCAGGCGAAAATAAATTCCCCTCTTTATTCTAAACTTGCTAAAAACTCAAAAATAATTTGGACAGAACTTTGATAAGAACTTTCCTAATGCTAATTTCGCAGAATAGATTTGATAGATGATAATTGTATATCAGAAAATGATCTTGGGCCTCTATTTATAGTGAAAAATGGGCCTTTAAATTGGGTAGAATAATTAATTCCCCAACTGAACAAGAAAATTGAATTAATTCATTATATTTTGCCAAAAAAATTGATAGCTGTACCGTTTTTAGGGACAACGGTACCGTTATTGGCTAATTTTAAACAAGAAATTTGAGTTAAGTCGGTCAAAATTATTCGGGAAATAATAGACACCGGTATCGTTATAAGGGATAACGGTACCATTGTCTACCGATGATGGTACGGCCGTTGATGACCGGGGTACACCTTTTCAGGAATTTTTGATATGGTTGTGAGGGACTGGATGCACTTTTCGAGGCCAATTCTCATAAATCAATTTTAAACCTAACATGTCAGGAAAAAATAAAGTATAGAGCCAATCTTTCATCATCGACTAAGGGCATAGGAAAATTTCGTGCTCACAAACTGTCCCTCATGGGACATAATAGACCGAAGTTTTATGATAATGTGAAAGAGAGTACTGAATAAGGTAAGGGATCATACCTGAGATGCCTGTAAGGGAGATTTTATTCGATTGACCCTACTTTGGAATGAAAGTCTGTTTCTCTAAATAGGGTGAGAATCCATTGAGAATGTACCACTCTAATAGGGAAATAAATAATAAATATCCCTGCTAGGGAAAGGAGAATAACTCTGTGGGGAATAAAATGTTAGTGTTGTAATAAAATATTAATGCATCAATAGAAATAAATTGGCTATGTAGTCGAGGACCGAGCCAGTAGAGATTTGCCGGAGCTATAATCTCTACAAGGGTAAAAATTGGCTGTATGGTCCGGGAATAAGCCAGTAGAGATTTACCGGAGCTATGATCTCTACAAAGGTAAAAATTGGCTATATGGTCAAGCACCAAGCCAGTAGAAATTTGCCTGAGGTATGATTTCTACAATAATAATAATAAATGGCAGTATGGTCGGGGGACCAAGCCAGTGGAAATTCGCCAGAGCTATGATTCCCATAAAAGCAAAAATTGGCTGTATGATCAAGGACCAAGCCAATAGCAATTTGCCGGAGCTATGACTTCTACAACAACAATAATAAATGGTTGTATGGTCGGGACCAACCCAGTGGAAATTTATCAGAGCTATGATTTCCATAAAAAGGTAAAAATTGGCTGTATAGTCAGGGACCAAGATAGTAGAGATTTGCCAGAGCTATGATCTCTACAAAGGTAAAAATTGGCTATATGGTCAGGGAACAAGCCAGTGGAAATATACCGGAGCTATGATTCCCACAAAAGGAAAAATTGGTTTTATGGTCAGGGACCAAGCCAGTAGAGATTTCCCAGAGCTATGATCTCCGAAAAGGTAAAAATTGGCTGTATGGTCAGGGACCAAGCTAGTAGAGATTTTTCGGAGCTATGATCTCTACAAAGGTAAAAAATTGGCTGTATGGTCAGGGACCAAGGTAGTGGAAATTTTCTGGACCTATGATTTCCACAAAAGGAAAAATTGGCTGTATGGTCAGGGACCAAACTAGTAGAGATTTACCGGAGCTATAATCTCTACAAAGTTTAAAATTAAAGTTTGGTTCTACTTTGGAAATGTCATATCTTGGGAATGATGTGATTTTCCTTTGAAAACATTTACCTAACTTGCTTTGAAAAGGCATTTGGTTTGAAATGTTGAAAGAAGTCTGCTAGAGTTATGAATACCGGTACCGCTTTATCTGATATAGGTACCGTTGTTGTGTCTTTTCGGTACCGATTTTGACAAATTCAAAAATTATAAATAGAGCCATTTTCCCCAAACAGTAGCTCACTCTCCTCTTGCACCTCTATAAAAAATTTGACCTATTTTCTTTATTTTTGGACCAATTTGCACCTTATTTGTCATGATGTTTCATAAGGCGGGTTCCAAGAATGCTAGGACTGTTCTTCAGGCTTTATTAGCCACTATCCCTAATTTGGAGCTTCGAGTTACGTATGTTGCTCAGGCGTATTTCCTTGAGGATGATGAGAAGCATCTCGAGCTTGATCAAGGATTCGAGCCTGCTATTGATCACGCCTACAGATCTCACGCTTCACATAGACCGATTAGTAGATCAATTTTATGATTATAGTTCGCCAAATTTAAAATTCAAAGCCTTAGGTTAGAAACTTCGGAATAAACTTGGATTATGCATGCTTGGTTAGATTCTAGGTTTGATTGAGAGTCCCAATTAGTTAGGGAACCTTAGATGATGAAATTCTAGGCCTCGGGATGTATTACTCATTTTTTTGGTGTTTTTTGGATTATTCTCCGTGGTTAAGGGACTGTTCCCCTTGTACCACTATCGATGGCTGTGCCGTTATCATGAGATAATGGTACTAGTCTCGATAAGGCTCATACCGATATTGGCAAGAGCAGTACAGGTATCAGTGCCAGAAACCAATTTTGCTGATTTTTGTCATTTTAAATGCAATTCTAAGAGAAACAAGGCCTCATGTAAACATGTATGAGCGTATAAAATTGATAAACATGAATACCTTTTACGATTTCATTGTGTTGGAGCATTTGAGAGAGGGCCTCAGGTCTTTGTCCTTTAGTCAGAAATCATGGGACAAGATCACCAACACTGAGGTACGCCAAGGAGTGGTTGATGATAGATTTGGTGAGCTGATTAAGAGTCTTCGACCCAAGGGAACCCATACTTCTTGCTTTGCTTTGATGGTTCTTGTGAAGAGATGGTCAGATATCATTCATTCCTCCCATCTATCGATCAGGGAGATGATGATCACACCCTCTAATATGGCGGTGATGACTAGATTACCGTTTCAAGGTGACATAGTCCACTTCAATGTCTATGCTGATAGGTTCCACCTAGAGAAGCAGTTTTGGATTATGTAGAGGGTTTATTCGGTGTGAGACCCACTTATAATCGGTTGGAGTATACCAAGCTGCGTGATCACTGGTTAGCGCAGTAAGAGTTGACTGCTGATTCGAGGTAGTAGTATGTCAGGGCTTTTCTCATCGGCTTACTTACTACGGTCCTCTTCCCATGGGGAGCGGGCCACGTACACTATAGGCTCTTTTTAGCTTTGGCGGATCTTACTCAGGGCCCCAAGCTAAATTGGTGTCAAGTGGCACGTGGTCAATTCTACTTGGGTCTCAATGCTAGCGCTCGAGGGAACCTGTCGGAGCTGATGTGCGGCTATCTCTTTCTCCTGGTATTTTCCAAATTTGACCTTTGTACTTTATTTCTTTTAGTGATGCTTGTGGTATTGAAATGCTTTAATTTTTGCAAATTTGGGCCTTTGTGTATAAGGTCCTTCCTCCACCCGAGCTAGCAGGTGAGATTGCCCCAGGGGCGACTATTCTTTTCTCCTAGATTCGATCTTGGAAGAAGGTGCTGAGGGACACAGCCGCTCTTCGAGCTTACCTATGGGGACTTACTCTTGACCAGGTTTCTACAAAATTTAAAATTGAAATTAGTAGAAACTGTATTGACATAAGGTTTTTAGAATTATTCCCTGACTTTTAACATTATTGTAGCTTCACCGAGAGCTATGGGAGGGCTCTAGCCATATAAGTCTAGTCAGAGTTGCCTGTGAGCTGTATGATGATTGGTGCTTTGTGATGGAGTGCCCCATGTTCATGGAGTGGTACTTGGGCGAGAGAGTGAGGGGCCTCAGGACTGTAGCTTCTGTTGCTGAGAGGGTGGTTCCTGTTGATCTGCTAGTTGATCTATTCTACCCACATCTAGTGGGGAAGTAGGATCATGCTACTATATGGGATTGCCCAGGATATTAGGTTGATACTGCTGAGGGAGCTTATACCGATTTTATAGCGAGGTTGATTCCCTTTCCTGCCACTCTCCCAGCACCTCTAGTACAAACTTGTGATTTTATAAACTTATTTCACTTGCTTTCTTCTATTTTATATGATATTATGTTTTAATAGGTTCCCTCACATAAGAGGGGGAGGACCTCACATAGTAGTGGGACTCTCCCTACAGCTCAGGTGGCTCCTGTTGTTGATCGGGGTACCGGTAGCCCACCTGTTGGTCGGGCCCATATAGTTGAGGGTCGCATGCAGATAACCCTGGATACTGCTTTCATCATTATGATGGGAGTCAATAGATAGGTGACCCAGGGACTCCCTCCATCAGCTCATCAGCTGGAGTTTGTTCTAGCTTACACTACTCATGTAAGATCCTGATTTGTTTTCTTTGGTTTTGAGCATTTTATTAGATTTTAGTATTAGTTTTGAGTTATAGGTGCCTCGGGCTATAGTGGAGCAGTTGGCTAGGGGATAACAATCTATTGGTGATCTCCTTTCTACCCAGTGACACCTTATGGAGGTAAAGTACCTAAACCTGTTGAAATAATTTATGTATGATGCATGAACAATTGTATAATGAATGATGCATGATTTGTTTGGATTTGCAGTCGGCTTTGAAGGATATGACCAAGAGATTGGCCAGAGCTAAGGAGGAGGCTAGGAATGCCACTACTAGGGCCGAGGCAGAGACAGAGAGCTTGAGGAACCTTCGCTCAAAGTGGCTTGGTGATCCGTCTGTGCGAGGAGGAGTGGAGGAGCCTGAGGGACTAGAGGGATCGGGCTCTAGTGATTCCTTTTCTGTAGATGGCTCAGAGTAGATTAGGCACTTTTTGTATTTACACTTCTTTTTGGAACTTTTGATGTATCATTGCTGTACAGAATTTTGCCTTGATGAATAGAAAACAATTTTTGCGAATTCCTTGTCAATTTTCTTGATTATCACAATGAGATTAATTGACCTGCTTTATAATACCGGTACCTCTATTGTAAAAGTTCATGGCTGAATAATATAGATAACGGTAGAGATAGAGTGATAGCGGTACCGTTGTCACCAATATCAGTACCGGTGTTAGTGTTAGTACTCTACAATTTTCTTCATTTCTTCAAACTCAGTTGAACAATGGGCTTCTATAGCATAGAATTGAGACAATTCCTAAAGCAACTGAGTGAAAAGGACTGGAAAAAATTGAAATCATTCGGATTATGGAATATCAGTTATTATATCGATGATTTTATGAATTCTAAGCTTCTTTGGGCGGTTTGCAGGACCTAATTGACTGAGTGTTTCACTTGGGTAGCATAGAACTATTCCTGATGTTTTTAGTGCTATCCTGAATATCCTAACCCCTCAAGGGCTGAAATAGTAATTCCTCAGTTTGTTTTTGGTTCAGAGTGGGACTTGGATCACATTTTCGGGCTTGAATCTGGTGAGGATTTCTTGTCTCATGCCCCTGACTTATCTAGATTCAAGATACACTCAGTGTTTAAATAGTGCAAAGATATTCCTGAAGCTCACTCAGCTTGGCCTTCCTTGGTTGATACACTGATAATGAGTGAGTAGATATATGGGTTAGGCGAGACCGTGTAGCCTTTTCGGTTGATTTCTTTGATATCACAGGTGGCTAGCGGGGCTTCTCCAGTCACTTTTACTTTAATTGAGACCCTTATTTATTTGGATGCTTCTTCTATAGACCAAAATCTAATAGGGGGTCACTTCACATTATTACAGGTAACTCGTAGTAGATTTGTTGATTTTTTAATTGCAAATATTGACAAATGCTTCCTTATAGGTATAGAATATAGATAAATAGGCTTTAAATTACCCACCATAGGGGAGTATCAAGAAGTACAACCCTTCTAATTTCTTAGAGCATGCCTTTACTACATCAGGCCACAAAATGTTGTCTTTGGCCGAGTAGACCCCTATTCTACAGGCTTATGCTGAGACTCAGATTTGTTGGGTTTGCCCTTAGTGAAAGATCTCAGATGTCTTATTGGAGATGTCGCCAGATGGAGTTCAATTACTTGGGTTACAGATAGTGATATCGTATTCCCCATCTAGGTTACGCAAATAATACGGACAAGTCCAAAAGATTCCAACTGAATTTTGCATGACTGTGTTAGCTGAATAACCTTCTACCCAGCCAAAACTCTTTATTGACAGATAGGAAAAGTGTACAAAATATGTCCAATTGGAATATGAAACTGAGAGGATTATAACAACCAATGAGCTGTAAAAGGGTTGGATAGCTGCGATTCGGACTTTGCCTACCTAAAAGGAATGAATGGCGGCTAGCATTGATTGGCACTATTATTTTAGAGGCTTTAAACCTCTTCTTCTTGAGACAAAGAAGAGACTCGTAGTTTGACATTTGATGTGATAATGCTAGACTTTTGATACGATACTTCCATTTTCAGTTCTAATTTTGCATATGGAGTTTATATTGCGTCCTCCACCTATCAAACTACATATGTCCTAATTTTTGCTTGGACTGCCCTTTTGGGTTTTCAATCCATCAGACTTATTTTCTGGCATTTGCATAGACCTTGCTCTTTTTAGTCCATCAGATATTTTGCCTTTTTGGAAATATGTTTTTTCATTTACATTTATTTATTTATTTTTATTAAGTCTAGGCATGGAACAAGAGATAAGGCGTGAATAGAAAAAATGGAACATATGCTAACTTGCGGATCAATCACCTTTACGTAACAAAACATTTATTATTGTATTCATACAAGAATTTTAGCAAGAACGACACTTTTATTGAATGAGCTTAAATTGGTTACAAATGTTAGTATCAATTTCAAATAACTTATCTCCAATTGCTAGCTACCCAGTTACAGTTTTATAGATAGCGACTCTCAATTGTTTAGTCCTAATGTTTGCTTTAACCCCTCACATAGGTCCAACGGACTTTATTAGCCTTAATTTTTCCATGACCTGCCCTTTTCGGGTTTTTAAATCATCAGGCTGCCCTAATTTTTTCCCAATTTGCCCTTTTTGGGTTTTCAATTTGGTGGGCTTATTCTTTATTTTGTCATTTATTTTTTTATCTACATGTGATAGTGCTTAAGCTTGTCTTGGTTGATAGGATTTACAAACTAATTTCCATCCATATCCATGATCTTGAGCGCCCCTTTACAAAGTATCATTTTTATAACATATGGACCTTTCCAATTGGTATAGAATTTTCCCCGAGCATTGGTATTGACTTTCCTCAGCTGTTTGAGGACCAGGTATCCTACTTTGAGTGGTTCTTTTAGTTGTCTGACTCGATTGTTGTAAGCTCTAGCCATATGCTATTGGTACATTTATAGGTGATCCAAAGCCTTCAATTGTGTCTCATCTATCATATTCAGCTATTCAGATCTAGCTCGGACCTCGTCTGTTTCTTTCAACTGAGGTTCTAAAGCGACCCTGAGTGACTTGACCTCGATTTCTACTGGTAGAACAACTTCCATCCCATATACTAAGGAGAACGGAGTTTGATTCATCAGTGTATGCACACTTTTCCTATACCCCCTAGTCTATAAAAGGATGCTTGTCGATCCAATTGTGGTATGTGACGGCCATCTTAGATAAAATCTTTTTTATCGCTTTATTGGCTTCATCAACTGCTCCATTGGCCGATGGTCGATAAGGAGATGATCTATGATGTTCAATCCCGTATATCCTAGTCAAATCTATAGTTTCTGCTTAGAACTGAACCCTATTATCAGAAACAATATGATGAGGAATCCCATATCGAGCAAAAGTTTGGCGTTAAATGAACTTGGCCATCTTTTTAGTGGTAATATTGGTGTAGGATTTTGCTTCCACCCATTTTGAGAAGTAGTCGATTTTCACTACTATATACCAGTGACCATTTGTGGATGATGGTCGATTCTCACCAATGATATCTATCCCCCATGCTGAGAATGGCCAAGGAGTAGACAAATTTTGGAGTTCACTAGGCGGTAGATGTGAAATTTCCCCATGGATTTGACATTCATGACACTTCTTTACTTCAATTATGCAATCAGTCATCATTGTAGTCCAATAGTAACCCTATTGCTGTATCTTCTTTACGAGGGCCACTTCATTCATATGCAGCCCACAATAACTCGAATGCACATTCCTCATGATACGGGGTAGCTTCTTCACTAGTTAAGCATTTAAGAAGTAACCCATCATTAGTTCTTTTGAGTAGAACACCATCAACTATGCTAAACTAAACTGCAAATTTTCTCAATGTTGTATGATCTGACTGAGATACACCGTCAGGGTATTAGCCATCTCTCAAGAATTGAATTATGTCAAAATACCAGGAATCCTCTACAATCTGTCCTACTCTCAATATTGACTAGTCAAAGAATGGTGCCTTGGAAGACTGCATAACTAGTGGTTTCATTAGCCTTTCTTGTGAATTTTCTTATGTGGAAGCTAATGTTGCTAGTGAGTCATTTGATTTTCTTCTCTCAGTACATGTTGTTACAAACTTGCCTAAATTTTGTTCATAGGTCCTAAATCGTTTCAAGATAAGGATAAAGTGATTCTTCTTTGATTTCCCAATCTCCTACGACTTAGAGAATTACTAGAGCCAAATCCCCTACAACTGATACATCGGTTCCCCCAACTGAGAGAAGTGCTTCTAATCCAAAAAGACATGCTTTATATTCTTCTCCATTATTGGTGATAGAGAATTCTAGGCATTTGGACAATGGGATTATCCCCTTATGAGGAGTGACGATGATAACACCAAGTCCAACGCCTCATTTGTTAATTGCACCATCAAAATACATGGTCTATGAGGGTTTTGCTTCTTCTACCATAGCTAACTATTCATTGGGAAATTCCAGATTCTCCAAATAATCAGATTCTATCTGTTGACCAGCCAAGTACTCTACCACAACTCATCCTTTGATGACCTTCTTCGTGACATATTCGATATTAAATTCTGACAAAAGTAGCAGCCATCTCAACAAATTCCCAGCCAAAGTAGTTGACTCACAAAGATACTTTGCGATAACTTGGATCTGGTAAGACTAAAAGTAATGTCTTAGCTTCTTGTTTAACCACACCATTGTAGCACAGGTTTTCTCCACTATAGTGTAGTGACTTTTGTATTCTAACAACGTTTTATTGAGGTAGTAGATCACGTGCTCTTTCTTATCCTCATGTTCTTGTACTAGCATTGCACCTCCTGATATTTCCTCAATTGCCAAATATAAGGTCAAAGGTTTCCCTTATATCGGAGGTTGAAGGATGGGTGGATTCCTAAGGTAAGCCTTGACTCTATCGAAGGCCATCTAACATTGATCATTCCATACCACCGACTGCTGCTTTCTTAATAACTTGAATGCAGGTTTACAAACTATAGCAAGTCAAGATATGAACCTACTAAAATATTGCAAAGATCCCAAGAATAATCAGACTTCTTTCTCGATTTTGGTGTAGGCATTTCACGGAGAGCCTTGATTTTGTTAGGATCCATTTCGATACCTCATAGACTAATGATATGCCCTAGTAATTTCCCAGATGTAACCCCAAACACGCACTTCTTAGGATTTAGCCAAAGGTTGTATTTCTTGATTTTGGTAAGGAATCTGTCTAAGATAGCCAGATGCTCTTCTCAGGTTGACAACTTTACTAATAGGTCATCAACATAGACCTCAACCTCTTTATGGATCATGCCATGCAACAAGGCAGTAGCGACTCTCTAGTATGTCACCCCCGTATTCTTTAACCCAAATGGCATAACTCAAAAACAGTAAACTCCCAGTATAGTGATGAAGGCTGTGTTGACTTTATTTTGAATGTCCATGAGAATTTGATTGTAACTTGAATACCCATCTATAAAAGAATACATGGAGGCTCTAGCAGCACTGTCAACCAAAACATCAATGTGTGGTAATGGGGAATCATCTTTAGGCATGACTTTGTTGAGATCATGATAGTCAACACAAGCCCAGACTCTTCCGTGTTTCATTGCTACTAGAACCACATTTTCTATCTAAGTTGGATACTCGACTACTTCTAAGAATGTCACTTTAATCTGTTTGGATATGTTGGCTTTAACCTTTTCAGCCCATTCAGGTCTTAAGTGATAGAGTTTCTACTTAACTGGCCTAAACTTAGGATCAGTCAGAATTTTGTGTTCGGCTATCTCATGATCGACGCTTGGCATATCTTTGTAGGACCAAGCGAACGCTATCACATGCTTTTTTAAGACTTTTGTTATTTAATTTTTCTCTATGGAAGACATATTATTTGCAATATATACTAATTTAGGATTATCATTTGTACCCAAGTTAAGTTCATGCATAGAAGTATCATGTATGCTAAATACATTATATGATGTTTAAATAAATGCACAGTGCCATTAGGCGATACATCAAACAAGTAAGCAAACTGATTATTTTTTAGTGATAAATTAGCCTCATAGGCTTTATTGTTCACACCAGAAACATAAGAAATAGAAATAAGAAAATCATCCTCTTCTTCCTCAGTGGCATCCTTGTAGACCAGATTAGCAATCTTTTCTTCAAGCTCTTGTATGTCAGCAGTCAAAGGCTTAGGAGTCTTATCAATCAGGAAACACTTACTGAAGTCAAACATATCATTAAAGATCTAAAAAATAGGAACTAGTTTGCCCTTTATTTTCATAGGTTCTGGCTGACCGTGATAAGGTTCTTCAGTCCTTATGTAGATAGAAACTATGTTGACCGGATACCAGTTACTCTTCTTTATCTTCTTGTTGACAAGACCCAAACCTTCCTTCCCAATCTGAGAGAGAATTCTTGGAGGAGATGAAATTCCCTAAAGGTTACGTCTTAAACCTCTTCCCCATTTGCAGCCTTTCCTTGCCTTATATTTAACAACCCACGGATCGTAGTGCTTAGTAAGGCTATCATTGAGGTTCTTATTTATCCCGGCTACTCCCATATCTTCACTAGCCATGGCAGCAATGACAAATTCTTCATATGCTTCTAGAGTGACAAGCTTCCCTCTATAAATTAGTTTGATCTTTTGGTGGAGAGTTGATGGAACATACCCTATCGAATGAAGCCAAGGATGGCCCAAGAGCAATGAGAACGTGAATAGAATATCAGTGACCGTGAAGGTTATAGGAGCCGTAACTTCCCTCATAGTAACTTCAGCTTCAAATGTTCCTAGAACCTCCTTCTTGGAGTCGTTGTAGGCTTTGATTATAGTACTTGATTTCTTCAGCGTTTGTATAGAAAGGCCAACATGTGGGAGGACTTTGAGAGGACACAAATTCAGAGCGGACCTATCATCTACCATGACACACGGAATGACCTTGTCGAAGAAATAAACCTTGATGAAAAGAGCTTTAATATGTTCAGGTCCTTTAAGATATGTGAGTGGGTGGATGTTTAGGCGGGTCTTGCATGCGGGGTGCGGCGCGAGGGGCATGCTTTGGATTCGGTGCAGTTTGAGGAAATTGCAGTGTTTGGTCTGGTTTGAGAAAATCCCATTTACTTAAATGCGGTGGCTTTGTAGGCCAAAAATGTGATTATATTTGAGAAATATATTTGCATATTTTATTAGAAAAAGATATTCTTAAAATAAAGCATTTTTACTTTATTTAAAAATAAAATAGAGTCGCCACCCCGTTCAGCTCCACCTGAAATTGTGGTATACTGCCCCGAAATGAGATTTTTATACCAAAAAGAAAGTGAGATTCTGAGTTCGGATATAATAGTTACTCATATTATTCAAATTGTATGGATTAATTTTGGAATTTTGGAACTTGTGGTGATTTCTGCATTACAACGGCTTTATTTAAGAATTAAATTTAAGAAATAAAACGGGCATTACAATGGCTTAATGAATAGATATTTTCTACCAAAATTTCTGTAGAGTAACGGCAGCATTTGGGTCTGGGCCTGGAAACTTGGATAGAGTTTCCTCACATTCTAGATGTTTTTCCGTAGCTGCGAGCTTATTTACACATATTATAATTTAAGTCGCACAATTGGCTCACTTAACCAGAGAAATGGAATGCAATATGTAATAATAAAGCAATAAAAATGTATTTTAATGAATTTGAAAGTTGGGCTTAGAGCCAATTACCCTCAGTTTGCCTTTTCGTGTGTCCAGGATGACTTAAGAGCCGGTGCATGACCTAAGTTGTCAAAGGTTGTGATTTGGTTGGAAAATAGATTTAACCTGAGTTATGACTATAATCTTGGGTTATTTCTAAAGGGAAATGTGAGATTTGGTCATTTTTAGACCGAAGATCACTGTGGGTTCTTGATCCAAAAAGATCGTGAAGTAAGTTTATACCGAATGTTGGTGATAGAACTCAGATCTGGGATTATTTTGATAAAGTTTCGGGGCTTCTGGGATGCCCGGAACTGAAAAAGGACATAAAGGTAGTTTTTGATTTTTTCAGAAATTTCCATCTCTCTGAAATGAGGGGGGTGCACCCCTTTATATAGAGGGTTGGTAATTAACCGGCAGGCTAATTACATAGGTAAATAGCCAGCGGGCTGATTACCACTCTTACAGGATTTTACATCAGATCCCGTAAATCCTGGCCAGATCTTGGTAAGATTTGATTTTTTTACTAAAGATTGGTAAATAGCCGGTGGGCTAATTACCTATGTTTGAACAAACTTTTACTTTTTGATTTTTCAGTAGAAAATGCTAAATCAAAGCTTCCCCAGAATGTGGATTTTAGAAATTTGGATTTTAGATGACAATTCGGTCCTTTTTGGCTTATTTATCTGATCGCTGGACGAAATAGCCATTATTCATCATTGAGACGGAACGGACCTGTGCTAACAGTTTACCCCTGCATACATAAATTTTGTGCTAGAAATTTCGTCGTATTCAAAACAAACAAAATAGTGTGTGTGAGATGCAATTATTTAAAAATATTTTTAATCGATAAATTTTGAAACAAAATATATTTGGCCCCTTTGATTAAAATTTTTTTAATGAGTTGTGTGAGGTTAAGGAATTGACCAGAGATCAAAATAAATATTTTTGGATGCTTGATGCATGTGCGATTGTGTAAAAATAGCTTTTAGGTCCAGTCGTTTTGAAAACGATGCAGAAAATGGATAAAAATGCAAAATTGCAAAAATTTTGAAAATACGTGTAATTAGCCGACGGGCTAATTACCTATGTAATGGTAACTTTTATAGCCATTACGCGTAAACGCGTGATTGCTGGATAGGTAATTAGCCGGTGGGCTAATTACATAGGTAATTAGCCCACGGGCTAATTACCAGCGGTCTATAAAACAACAGCTTGGCTCCCATTTTCTTCACACCAATAATTCTCTCTTCTTCATCTGGCATTTTCTGCTCCCAATTTTCAAAAATTTCTGCCTTTGAGCTATTTTCGGTGATGATTTCTTTCATTTCCTTCCCTTTGCCCCTACTTTTTAGATTCTGTGGGGTCTCGATGTGTTTCAAGCTTTACAACATCTGCTTGGATCTGCCAGCCGTTTAAGTGACTACTCAGAACATGCTTATTGATGGCGAACAAGTAGAACTTTCCGAGGTTCCAGTCGATGCTTTGTATGGGCTCCCGCCGAATCGGATGTATCACGAGATTGCTCCAGGGGATTTTATTCCGCCTGCTTTAAAGCCTTCCGACCATCTTTCTCAGATTTTAGTACGCCTTACTGCTATTTGTATTTCGCACAAAGACATATCCATTTTATTGTTTATTTATATATTTTTACGCAATGATTTATTATTGGGCGATGATTTATTATTTTTGGTAATCGTGTGATTTATCTAAAACTGGTGTGTGATACATGTGTATGCATTATTTAAGTTATCAAGCATGATGGCGCTAGCATTACCCACTTTCATAAGTGGTATAAGGTGCTATCTCCTGGTGCTAAGGCCATTGTTGACGGGACATCCTTGGGGAGGATGGTCAGGAATTGCAAGTATGTCAGGCACCACAAGTATCCATACATCCCAGCCGGTATATCTACCTACATCTTAAGCAGGTGGTCCGATACTACCCACACTTTCCATTTTTGTTGCGAGGAGTATAACATCACTCTGCTAGATTACAGTGCTATCACAGGTCTACCATTCCACGGTAATGTGATCCATTTCAATGCTTACTTCACTTATGACAACTTCAATGTAGAGATCATTGAAGCTCTGATTGGATACTCCGGAGACAAGTCGAGGCGAGTTTCTTGTGAGAAACTCATGACTTTTTAGACCTCCGGGGATAGAGAGTATCTGACTGCTACCTATAAGGCTAGAGCTTTCATTACCGCTACCTTGTCATGGCTATGTTTTCCTATCGGGGGTTCGATCATGAACCTCCATATACTACCAGCTTTGATAGATCCATCTTGCTTTGACGAGTAGCATGGGGCCGAGCTGCATTGGGTCACCTATACTAGGCTCTTGACTAGTGCGTGAGGAATAGGATTGACAATTTCAAGTCTTGTCTTCAGATTGTTTCTGTAATGACTTAATCCTCATCTCTTTTTTATGAGTATTTTGTCCATTTTCGGTGTTATGATCTTTTCCTTATCTGCTTGCAGACATGGTTCTTCAAGATGGGGATCCTTCTGAGGACCAAGCTCGTGCCAGATAGTAGTTTCCCATTCTGCCCTCGATTGCCACACTATTTCCATGGTTAGGAAATAGAGTCCGGTTTTGCTCTTTCTGCCCATCTTTGTGCCCTTTCTTTAGAGTAGGTATGCCTCATAATTTTCTTAGTTTGCTTTAATCATTATATCTGCTACAATCGTTGTACCGATGTCTAGCTTTCTCTTTTTTTAGATTAGGATGCAGCCTTAGAGGCATGCTCTTCACTGGTCGGAGGTCATGAGACAAGCTAGGGAGTTCGTGGACATCCGACTAATCATAGAGACCCTCTTCTCTTTAGAGTGGTATTTGGGTGATCACATTCAGGGCTGGAATCTTCCTCCCAGGTCACGTTCTATTCCTCTTGAGGTGCCTCGGTGGGTCTTTTGGCCTTGTTGCTTGCCTCACTTTGCACGATTGGCCTCCGAGGGTATCTCTAGCACCTTCCCAGAGCTGGTTGGCGGATATAAGGAGTTCTGCCATTCATAGCTGCTTAGATGGTTGGATACAGATCCTATTCCTATTGCGCCTCAGTGGGATACCCACAACCCTCCTAAGGATGATAATTCCTTGGCTTTTGTCCTTGAGGCCTCTTCCCCTTCGAGTTCTGCCCCTAGTGTCCAAGCTAGATCAGGTTCACATGAGGCTGTCCGGATGATGGTACTTCTCCTTTTACTTGCTTGAGTTCTTCTTTCTTTTATGGTTGCCATTATTTTGACTATCGTGCTTTAGTTAGGCTGACTTGACCTTGCTCTATTGTTTTTGTAGGATCATTAAGGTAGGAAGAGACATGCGACTACTTCTACTTATGTAGGTAGCTCTTCGGCATCATCTATCCTACCTTAGGGCCTGATAATGGTGGAGGGGCATTGGGGGTTTGAGTATCAGCCCCTTATGTTCATGATGTACTGCCCTGACCTGATCACTTATACTCCGGTCATCCCGCTTGAGCGTTTGGTGACTTTCTATCCTGTTAGTGCCACTCATGTTAGTCTCCTCTATCTTTTCTCCTTTTGCCTTTAGATTTTAGATTGCAATAGTCCTAACTTGCTTTGATCTATCATTCTTGCAGGTGCCTATCACTGACAATATCTCCGACTGGGGTTATATTCAAGGGCAGCAATGCTTCATGATGACCCAAAACTCGGATATGGTGGTATGTTTATTATTTTATTATGTTAATGATGATGCATGGCATGTCCTGAAATGCATGTGAATGATTCATTTTAAAATGTTGAAGCTGGAGATTCGATGGCTCCGAGCTCAGTTGGGGTTACTTTAGGTGGACGACCCACAGCAGCAGCCACAACAGCGACAAGGCAATCCAATCGGATTCTTCTTGTAGGGCGATTAGATAGGATTTTTCTTTTCTTTTGTTTTTTTTATGTTTTGCTTTGCTTTCTTTTAGGGCCGTTTGCAGTGCTCCTTTTGTCTGAACACATTTTTGTATGGATAAAATTTTCTTTGTTCCTTTGCTTTGTGTTTCCTTTTCATTATTGTTTAAGTTTATCGGGGTAATCTGCCAGATGTTGACAGATTGCCCTATAAACTATGTATAGCGAACTATTACCCTTGTGAAATTCTGCCATAGAGGGCTATACCAGTTTTCATGCTGATCTGAATATTTATCTCAAGAACTCCGATGGTTGGGATCCTCTCAAGGTTTGTGGTTTGGCACACATGAATGAGTACTATCATATCTTTGTCAAGGACATTATGATCCAAGCTGTTGTCAGGTTCTAGGATCCTATTGACAGCGTGTTTTAGTTCGGGGATCATGAGCTATGCCCCTTATACGAGGAGTTCTGTGGGCTCCTCCAGTCCTCTATCGATATGTCTTCGGTCATCCCAGCACATCATCCTAAATTTTTTGATTTGTTGATGAATCATTTTTAGTTACAGTGATTCAACAGGCGTCGATTGATTTGTGATGATGGCTTGAGGTTGGATGTGGCTTTTGACATAATCAAGGGACTTTCCCCTAATGATGCAAGTTGGCTTTCGCTCATTTGTCTACTTTTGTTAGGGGTCTTCCTTTACAAGGTTCCCGCAATGGTTTACAGTTTTGCCTTCCTGACTATTGTTGATCAGATGCTAGAGGAGAAATCTCCCATTGCAGTTAGTTTGGCTGAGACTCTGATCTTCATGCGCGCTTCTTGGAATGGAACTGAAGCTATTACCAATGGTAGCAGGCTTCTTCTTTAGGTAAAATTTTTTATTTGATCCTTTCTATTTGCATGAACCGCCCTTTCGGGTTTTTGATCCATCAGGCTTGCCTTAATTTTTACTTGGACCGCCTTTTCAGGTTTTCAATCCAGCAGGCTAACTTTTCTTTTCTTTTTGTCTTCTTTTCCTTTTTTCCTTTTTTTTTCTTTTTTCATTTTTTTTTCATTTGTTGCTTTTGCAGCTTTGGCTCTAGGACAAGCTTTCCGTGTTGTCTATTCCTACAAGCATGGATTATCATCCAAGGGCCTACTAGGTGTGAGGCTCTATAGTTCGTATTGGCAATCATTCGCATAGAGATTTCACTATTGAGGAGTGGGTTGATTTTATGGGTAGCTAGGCTGCTAAGGATATTCATTGGGTTTGCCCTTGGTAGGGTATCTCGCATGTGACTACTGATGTTGCTAGAGGTGGGGTTGTCCTTATCGGTCTTTTCGAGACCATTACCTACTCTCCTGGTTGCTTGTGCAGGCAGTACGGCCATTCTCAGAGGTTTCCTGCATCCCTGTGCACCTTAATTGGCCTAGAGTTATCCTATAGTCGGTCTATTGTCACGATGTAAGGTGGACCAGTCGCACTTAGGTGGAGATGAATTACTCTGTCCCTTTTGATATTCACCCTTCTGAGGCTTATCGCATTTGCGTTGTAAGTACTCGAGGGTTTCCTACCCTTGGAGAGAGGCTCATTGAGATGCAGAGACTCTACAGCTTCCTTGAGGGTCTTTGAGCTTGCCATTACGAGTCTTCTTGTTCCCGTGGGAGAATAAAGGCATCAGGCTTGGTTATTTGTCTTTGTTGTTTCCATTCCCTGTTTGTGATGCACCTTTATGTGTAATAAGGATGAAAAGATGTTTATTTGAATGCGTGTTTCATTAAACAATTCACAGTTTCCATTTAATGCACCAATACAGTATTTTTAATATGAACATGTTACTACAAAAGATATTATTTATCACGGAGGATAAGTGGTATTTATTTCCAAGAAATGCCCACGTTGCCTAAGGCTCCGAAGGGATTTTACCCAAGGCTCCACTCTTTTATTTTGGAGTCTTTATTTTTGCTCAAGAGCCGTTACCAGCTCTTGATAGAATTTATTATTATTATTATTATTTTTATTTTACATGAAATAGCACTTCAACTTATCGCGATTGACCGGATTCATGAATTCGTTGCTGTCCAGATCTGAGATCTTTACGACCCCTTTACTGAGAGTCTTCTGTACCACATACGGTCCTTCCCAATTTGGCTGGAATTTCCCTCGAGCATCCATGTGTATTTTATGAGATTGCTTCAAGACTAAATCGCCCATCTTCAAAAGTTGGCTCTCCCCTTTGACTTTACGGTTGTAAGCCCTAGCCATGCATTATTGGTATAACTGTAGATTTTCCAATGCTCCTAATCGCTTTTCATCGATCAAGGTTAGTTCTTCATGCCTCTCTTTTGCCCATTTATATTTGGGGAAGTCTGGCTTCAAGGGCTTTGCTCAAAGACTTGATTTCCATTTCAATGGGGCAATACTGCCTCCATCCCATAGACAAGGGAAAAAGGAGTTTGACCCGTAGGAGTCTTGACACTACTTCAATATCCCCATAAGGCATAGGGAAAATGATTACCCCAATCTTGGTAGTTGGAAATCATCTTGGAGAGGATTTTCTTGATTGCCTTATTAGCCGCTTCTACAGCTCCGTTGGCTTAAGGGAGATAAGGCAAAGAGCGATGATGCTCAATCCCCATGCTTTTCAATAAGATCAGCTATTTCTCCTTGAAACTACACACTATTGTCACTCACTGCATGATGAGGAATGTTATACCTAGCAAAGATGTGTCGCTGAATAAACTGAGCCATTGTCTTGGCCATGATGCCTGTATATGATTCCGCTTCAACCTACTTGGAAAAGTAATCATCCGTTACTATAATGAAGTGATGACCATTGGTTGAAGAAGGTCTTATTTCACTAGTGATGTCGATGCCCCAGGCCGAGAATGGCCAAGGCATTGTTAAGCTTTGCAATGTTGTTGGAGGTAAGTGGCTCACATCTCCGTATATCTGATAGGTGTGGCAAGCCCTTGCTTCTTGGGCACAATCAGCTAGCATGGTCAGCCAAAAGTACCGCATCCTCTGGATTTTCTTTGCCATCATAATGCCATTCATGTGTGGACTGGAGTATCCTGAATGTACTTCCTTCATCACCTTTTCAGCTTCTTACTGTGTCAGGCATTTTAGCAGTAGGCCATTAGAGGTCCTTTTGAATAGATCTCCTTTAATCAGGAAGAATAGCACAATAAGCTTTTTCAACGTATTCCTGTCGGAATCTGTAGTCTCAACATGGAATTTACCATTTTCAAGGAACTTGACGATATCGGAATACCAAGTGGGTTCTTCTTTATGGTGTCTTTTATTGCACAGACGTGGTAAGGAGAGCGAGCTATTTTCATAACAAGAGGTTTGATTGGTTGCTTTTGGGGCCCTTCCCATATGGAGGCTAAAGTGGCCAATGGATCTGCCATCTAATTTTCCTTGTGGGGCGTGTGAATAAATTTGCACTCACCAAACATAGTGGCTTTTCTCCATACTGCTTCTAAGTAAGGCTTGAGGGATTCCTCCTTTAGGTCCTAGTCCCTTATGACATGCTTGATGACTAAAGCCGAATCACTGATAATTTTCACTGTCTGCTCTAAGAGTGATTAGGGTAGACATTTCAAACAAACATACTTCATACTCTACCCCGTTATTTGTGGTGAGAAATTCTAAGCATTTTGATAGAGGTATGAGTGCTCCGTCTGGCGTAAAGATGATAACTCCCAAACTGGCTCCTCGCTTGTTGACGGCGCCGTTGAAGAACATGGTCCATCTTCTGGGTGGTGGTTAGAAGACATTCATTAGGAAATTCTAGGTTTTCTTGTTCTCCTTCCTCGAGTGGTTGACTTACTAGGAATTCAGTCACTACTCTACCCTTGATGGTCTTCTTTATTACGTACTCAATATCGAATTCTAAAACAACAAGAACCACCTTGCCAGTTTTCTGGTTAGTGAGGGAGTCTGACATAAGTACTTCATCCACTTTTGCGACTGCTTGGATTCTATACGATTAGAAGTAATGCCTGAGCTTTTTGGTGAGCCAGACCATAGCTGAACAAGTCTTTTCCATGATGGTGTATCGAGTCTCATACTCTTGCAATTTCTTACTGAGGTAATAAACTGCATGTTCCCCCTTATCTTTATATTCTTGAACTAGTATGGCCCCCTACAGACTTTTCTTCTACCCCTAAGTAGAGAATGAGTGCCTCCCAAGAATCGACAACTTCAGTACCGAAGGGTTCATCAGGTAAGCTTTAATCCTATCAAAGGCTTTCTAGAATTGGTCGTTCCACTCCATCGGCTTTTATTTCCTCAAGAGTTTGAAGATAGGCTCACATATGGTGGTCAACCATGTATAAAGCAACTGATATACTATATGGATCCTAAGAAACTTCTTACTTCCTTCTCAGTTTTTGGTACGGGCATTTCCCTGATAGCATTGGCCTTGTCAGGGTCCAACTCTATACCTCTTTGGCTAACCATATGCCCCAATAATTTGCCTGTTGTGACACCAAATATGCACTTTTTTAGGTTCAAACGGAGGTTGTACTTTTCAATCCTTGTGAGGAATTATTCTAGCACTATCGAGTGTTCTTCTGATGTAACGGATTTAACAAGTATGTCATCCATACACACCTCAACTTCTTTGTGGATCAAGTAATGTAGTAAGGTGGTGACTACTCGCTGGTAGGTTGCCCCTGCATTCTTAAGTCTGAAAGGCATTACTCTAAAATAATAAGTTCCCCACTCTAAGATGAATGCGATTTTGAGCTTGTCTATTACATTCATAAGGATCTGGTAGTATCCCGAGAATCCATCCATAAAGGAATACATGGCTGCTCTCACCTCGCTGTCTACCAGGACATCAATGTGTGGTAGCGGGAAATCATCCTTAGGGGTAGCCTTATTCAAGTCCTTAAAGTCAACGTAAACTCGAACATCACCGTTCTTCTTGGGTACCACGACTACATTGGATAGCTAAGTGGGATACTCGACGACTTCGACGAAATTTGCCTTGATCTATTTTGCCACCTCTGATTTAACCTTTTCTGGCCCACTCTGGATGCATTCTTCTCATCTTTTGCTTTACCCGTTGAATTTTTAGGTCTATACGGATCTTGTGCTTGGTGATGTGCCGATTAAGTCTAGGCATATCCTTATGAGACCAAGTGTAGGTTAAAATGTGATTTTTCAATACTTTTATCAATTCTCTCTTTTTTAATAGGCAATTGATTAGAAATGTATACCATTTTTTGATCATCTTCCGTGTTTAAATTAATTTCTTTTGTAATATCATGATCGATGTTAAAAATGCTAGATGAATGCTGGAATGGATGCATGGAATCAAAATCAGAAACACAATCCAAATAAGCTAAGTTCTTCATCTTATTATCATCATAAAGTACATTATTTAGTTTGAACATGCTAGAAATGGAAATAAAAGACTCATCCTGATCAACAGGGTTTGGCTATATTACAGATGATTCTCCTATGGCAGTTGACTTTAGAAGGATATCCTTGTCATCTTCCTCTTGTACCTTTGCCTTGCCTTTCATAGTCACGACCACATCCATGACGGCTTGGTGTAAGCTACCCCCCTTGCTCCTTGCTTCCTCAACTATCTTGAGTTATTCCTGAAGGTGCTTGGTTAGGGTGTCGAGGATTTATTCCTCTCTACTTAGCTTTTTGACCTTCTTTGGGTGTACCTGTTTATCATTCTTGGTCTGATCCAGGATTGCCCTTACATCTACCTGGCGACCGGCCTTTTTTACATAGGTTACGAAGGTTTTACCATTTTTGCCGTAGTCAACTACGTCTGAGAAGATCTTGAATCCTAGAACGGTCTTCCCCAAATGAGTAAAAGGCTCGAGGGTTCCTCCATAGTGCTATTACAGCTTCCTTTGAAAGGTCATCTTATGGACAACTCTTTGAGAGCCTGTGTAATTGAGTTCAGCGGGCTTCAATTCTCCTACCCCTATATTGAAGGTTGGCATTCCCTATTCATGGGCGCCTAGTCCTTTTCCAGGAGTGTGGTGCTTTTATATGTATCCCTGAATCAATGGATCCGTGAATACCTCTGATTCTGATTGTTTGTTTGCTTCCTAGCCAATTGTGGCTGTGGTAAACCCTTTCATGTTGATTTCTTCCATCTTCAGTGCTACTACCACTGAAGCTTCATCAGCTTCCAGGGTAACAATCTTTCCACGGAATGGGATTTTGATCTTCTGGTGTAGGGTGGATGGGACTCCTACCAAAGCATGGAATCATGGTCTCCTAAGTAGCATAGAGAAAGTTACTGGGATATCTATAACCATAAAGAGTACTATAGATGAGGTTTTACCAATAGTGACTTCAGCTTCAAATATGCTGATGACGGTCCTCTTAGAGTTGTTGTAGGCTTTGATGACCAAGGTGGATTTCTTAAAGTCCCTCTCAGTCAGTCCTAGGATTGGTAAGATATCCTTAGGATAGACATTCAGTGATGAGCCATCGTCGACCATTATACAGGGCATGATGCCCCCGAAAACACTAGCCTTCAAGTAGAGAGCCTTACTATAGCAAATGCCTTTGTTGGGTAAATCCAAGCTAGAGAAGATCAGAGATAATAGTGCTACTCTCGTTATTGTGTAGTGCATAGACCTGTCCTAGGGATGTTAGAGGAGATGTTTTAATTTCCATTAGCTTTTTAACGATAGCGAGCCTGTGATCTTGAGAGCCCAGGAGTAGGTCCTAGATACTCATCTTAGTTGTAGTGGCCTGCAGTTAATCACAATCGGGCTTTCTATCTATTCTGAGGACTTAACAAAAGTAGGAGGTATTGGGGGCTCAGTTTTTGGTACTACTGGGGCTACTGATCCAGTGACTTTTCCTCCTCTAGTGATAGGACTGACCACCTGGATTGGCGAGTTTGTTGTTTTGAAGACCTCAAACTCGTTGAAATCCTCATTGAGGGGTATCTCTCCCAAGTCGATTGGCTTGTTTATAGAAACCGATGCCTTGGCAGTGAAGGGCCACTGCATGAAGGGAACCTTTTCGGGCTGCTTTTCTGGAGCGATGGAATTCTCTTGTAAGATTTGACATAGGATAGGATTGGATTTTTGCCTGATCATATAGACAGATGAGCAGGCTCCATTAGTTGGTTCACTTCTACCGAACAGATCTAGCATGTCATCGTAAAGGACTGGTGCATCATGGTATTATTTGTATACAAGGGGTTTTCCTTGGCCGATTCTATTGATGTTGGGCATGCGACGTTGGTGGCTTCCCAATCCCAGTACAATAAGGGGTTCCTGTGCCTATCTAGTTTGAGAGTTGTGTCTTTTGGTAGGTCGAACCATATGAAGTAGTTAATGAATTGCTTGGCCAGAATATTCCAGAATGACTTCTAGTAAAATGTCAGCCCTTCATACCAAATGACTACCTTTTCTCACAGAGTCCATTGGAACTTTTTGGGTCAATGGGTATAATAAATCTACCCATCGTTCATCATTTGCATGAATTCATGGATGTGATGGCATGGCCTTGTATTTTCGTTGTAAAATATGGGGTAAACTTCCCTCAAGTTTGGGCTTCGGATTTGATAACTGTTTTGAGCTAGTTCGTTCTCTACACGAATTCTCTCTATAATGTATTCATGAGGGGGTTCTTGCCCCTCATCCCAAATCATGTTAACAACATGTTTGCTATTTGAGTCAAAGTCCATAAAGTCTCTAGAATTGTCACTTGCTGCAGACCATAAGGCGCCTAGGGAGTCGTGCTCTAGAGAAGAGGCGTAGCTCTCGGCACCGTCATAAATAACCATCCTGCCATTGGGGAAGGGAGCCTTGTACTCGAAATCTCCTGGTAAGTGATTTAGCTCATCATTCGAGAAAGTCTCTGATTCATACCCCCAGTTATCCACTTCGCTTTCATTTTCGTGATCTGATTCACTGGAGTCCAAAAATTCTTCCACCTCTTCATCTGAATCTTTGAAAGGCTGTGGCTCAAAGTTCCAGTTTGGCGCATATGGAGCTGGGATATCATTATTAGAATTTTCTTTTGGATCGTCTTCCTCAGGATCTTCCTTGGGATCTTCTTCTGGATCTTCTTCTCATTTTTCTTCTGCTACATTTGGCTCAGCTTTGACTCCTTCTATGGATATACGAAACTCGGATACCATGGTTTGTATGCTGGCAAATGTTTCCTTCATACGGGC
Organism: Euphorbia pulcherrima; assembly: GCA_947683365.1. Taxonomy (NCBI): domain Eukaryota; kingdom Viridiplantae; phylum Streptophyta; class Magnoliopsida; order Malpighiales; family Euphorbiaceae; genus Euphorbia; species Euphorbia pulcherrima. Next base: position 3,923,506 of record CANTUS010000008.1, read on the forward strand.
ACCATATGCTATAATGTCGATATGGATTTCTCCAAATGGGTCTTATGCACCTCCATCTAGATTCAGGCCGAGATACCTCTGTTGGTCTACGTGGTTACTCCATGCCTGTTCATCATCATACAGCTCTTAGATTTCTGGATGTGCTGGCCCAGAAGAGCCCCCGAATTCAAAGAGACTTGTTCTGACATAATTAGGACTCATGTAATCTAGGTGAGTGTACATGGGAGGTTGTGGAGGAGGGATATCTTGCCAGCCAGAATTATGTCGGTCTACTTGTGGTGCCAGCCACTAGTAAAGCTCATCTTGGTATAGTTGAAATGCCCTAAAGTAGTGGAGGATGTTAGGAACTGACAATTAAATTGAACATGCATAAGAGGCATGGCGGAAATTCAAAATTTTATCCCTGTCCCCAGGAACTCCTATTAGTTGCATACAAATTAAATAAAGCCTTAACTAAATAATTCTCTACCTAGGTTAGCATGCTAAAGGACTAGGCATACCGTAATTCCAAATTATATACTAGCATATTTAATTTATACTAAGCATGTTATAACTCTAAGTTATAACCTAAGCATAAAATATACTAAGCATGCAAAAATAACCTAAGCATAATTATTAAGTCTAAAAACACTTAAAGAAAAAGACTTAATAATTAAAAGAGAAAGAAAAAGAACTTACCAGTTGAAGCATGCTTTTGCAGAACCTTCTTGCATAAGCCTCCAATCGTAGGATAGCCTTTATCAGTATCCACACGAACCCCACTAACCAAAACCTTCCCAGAAGGAAGAACTAAGAAGCCTCGAGTAGTTGCTAGACCACTCTAGAAGCCTCACCCAAAAATATAAACTAGCGGTGCCCGAATAAATTCAGGCTCCACAAAAAATAACTTGCTCAATTACCCAAAAGATTAATTATCTTGCTTAGGATTTATGCTTTGAGCCTGGTACAATTTGAAAGGAAAGAAGATAGCCTATATATAGGCTTAGTGGGAGCAAAATTGCTCCCCCTTAGGCGATGTGGCATGGGAGTAATTAATTACTCCCATCCCATGTGCACACAGCGTGTGCACGCTGTGTGCTCACGCAAGGCAAAGCCCTTATGGGCTTTGCCTTGCTTGTGGGCTGCGCATGTGCAGCCCAATTTTTATGGGCTGCCACGAGCAATGCCCAGCATTGCTCGCACACCTTTCGGTGTACTCCCGTACACTCGAGACTGTACAAAATACTTTTTTATTCTCGGTCCAATTAAACTGGCCAATGCAAAATTCCCCTTTTTAATCCTTTTTCAAATATTTATTTTCTGACCCTAATAAATTAGTCACCAGTCAAAATAAATTTCTTGGTCCAATCAAAATTGATCTAATCAATTATAATTTATTTATGACGCTAAATAATTATTTACCGGTCAAAATAAATTCCTTAGTCTATCCAAAATTGATCTAATCAATTTTAACCAATCAAATAATAATCCAATCATTATTTATGTTATATTTTCATAATAGAATAAATCTAATAGTTCTTTACTTTGTCAGATGAAGGTCTAATGTGTGTGACCTTATAGGATCCCGAAGTATTGAGCTGTTAAGGCCTAACCAACCCTTGTTCTAATGGAACCATTGGCTCGATGCTCTAGACCGTGAATAGAACTCGATTACCTTAAACGATTGTAGTACGCCTCTAGCAAGGGCCTAACATCCCCCATTTCTCGGAACGTCATTTATGCTTATGACTTAATCTCGGTTAATGCAATAGTTATCCAGTGCGATAAATTCCTTCCATTCTTTATTATTAGTACCATCTAGTTTATTGGGTTCCGTTAAAGTGTTAACCTACTAATAGCGAGGTTGCTCCAAGCTATCCTAATTATTTACTTGTTATCGAAGTATATTGCCTTTTACTATAGTGTGTTTGACTAGAAACCATTTCTACCAAATAATTACTCTGATTAGAGGTTTATGGCAATCATCACTTCAACAAGTGGCCAGGTACAACTCCTTAATATATCCAGAGCGATGGATTCTTTCCGACTACTCAGCCTACCAATGTGCTGTCAGCACTATACCCGTAATCCCCCGTAGCACCCTAAATTAATGAGTGCATAGTAATGACCCAAAGTATAGCAATAGTACCACATAAGGCAACTAGCATCTAAAGTATGAGAACATTCACAAAGCTTATTGCATGAAGATAAACACTAACATATTGATATTTATACCAAGTGTTTATCTTGCTACGGTCTCTAATACATCTTCCAGATATATCCATGTGTCAATCTTAAGGCACCATCTTCAGTCTTTAGGAGATTAACTGCTTGGACCCTTTCCAAGAAAGTTGACCACATGCTAGTCTTTCCGTTTCATCAATATCCTTTCTTGATGAAATTGTGACTGGGGATAGTTTAGACATAATCATAATTGCACATGAAGCAGGTTCCACCAAATATAGCCCAACTATAATTTCTCTAACTTCATGCTATGATATGTCAAGGACTTTTGTATACATACATCAATGAATATATTTTAACCAGCTATAATATATACGTATAGAAACACATTGATATAAACAAAAGAATAAATGCCTTTATTGATTAAATAAATTATTCGTAGTATTACATAATTAAGATATATCGCCCTGATTGCCTTAAGGGCATACATCATATCCAACAAACTTCCACTTGCAGTAAGGCCAATTAGCCATATGTTTTAATCCATATGCTTTAACATGCTGGTCATGTTTGACTTGAGACAATGGCTTTGTCAGACCATCCGCGAGGTTTTGATCAGTGGGTACATATTCTAATCTTATTATCTTAGCATCAACAATCTCCCTGATTATATGATACTTTTTGGATACATATGTATTTATCTAATAAGACCGTGGTTTCTTTGCCTGAGTTATGGCACCATTGCTATCACAATATAAAGTAATTGGATCAACAGCCTCAGGCACCACACCGAGATCACCAATAAATCCCTTTAACCAGACAACTTCTTTTGCTACTTCGCATACAGCAATGTATTCAGATTTCGTGGTTGAATCAGCAGTAGTTTCTTGCTTGGAACTCTTCCAGTATACTACCCCTCCATTTAATAGATACATAAAACCTGACTGAGACTTTAAGTCACCCTTGTCAGATTGAAAACTCGCATCAGTGTAACCTTTGATAGTGAGGTCACCTTCTCCATAAATCAAGAACTCATCCTTAGTCCTTCTCAAGTACTTAAGGATTGCCTTGACGACCATCTAGCGCTTTTCAACTGGATCTAATTAATATCTGCTCGTAAAGCTCAAAGCCTGAGAGACATCCGGCCTAGAACATATCATAGCACACATGATGGATCCTATCGCGGATGCATAGGGTATATCCTTCATGTGCATTCTCTCCTGAGCTATCTTCGGACACTCAGCCTTAGATAGGTTAATCCCCTTTGTCATCGAGAGATAACCTTTCTTAGAATGCTCAAGGTTGAACTTATTCAATACCTTGTCTATATATGTACTTTGAGAAAGACCTAACAGCCTCTTAGATCTATCCCTGTAGATCTTTATACCTAGTATAAATGTTGCTTCACCAAGGTCTTTCATGGAGAACTTTCTTGACAACCATAATTTAACTTTTTGAAGAGGAGAAATGTCATTTCCTATTAGCAGAATGTCATCAACATACAATACTAGAAAAATGACTACACTCCCACTAACCTTCTTGTAAACACAAGGCTCATTTGCATTTGGGTAGAAATCCAGTTCCCGAATTATCTAATCAAACCTTATATTCCAACTCCTGGATGCCTGCTTAAGTCCATAAATGGATCTTTGTAGCTTGCATACCTTCGAGCCATTCTGAGATGTAAAACCCTCAGGTTGTGTCATATACACATCTTGGTCTAAATCCCCATTCAGGAATGCTATTTTTACATCCATCTGCCAAATCTCATAATTATAACGAGCAGCAATGGCGGGGAGTATCCTTATGGATTTGAGCATGGCTACCAGTGAGAAGGTTTCATCATAGTCAATACCTTCCCTATTGACTATAACCTTTCACAACCAACCTTGCTTCATAGGTAATTACATTACCGTCTATGTCAGTCTTCTTCTTGAAGACCCATTTGCACCCAATTGGTATAACCTCTTGCGGTGCATCAACCAAATTCCAAACTTGGTTCTCGTACATGGAATCCATTTCTGATTTCATGGCCTTTTGCCATTTATCAGAATATGAGCTTTTCATTGCCTCATCATATGTCCTTGGTTCATCATCCTCCATAAGATATAGTTCCTTATCATTAGTGATGTTAAACCCATATCTATCGGGACCTTTATGAACATGACCTGATCTTCGCAATTATTGTGTTTCAACAGGTTATTCTTGGATCACACTCTCTTGTGTATCTAGAATGGGGTTAATCAGTTGATTGTCTGTCTCTTTCTCTTGAACTTCAAGTTCAATATTGCTTCCACTTACTTTTGCAAGTAAGTGTTCCTTTTCCAAAAAGTGAGCATTCTGAGACACAAATACCTTTTTTGCTTTTGGTTGGTAAAATAGATATCCAATTATTTCCATTGGGTATCCAATGAATAGACATTTGTCAGCCTTGGCATTTAGCTTATGTGACGCTATCCTCTTTACCATGGCAAGACAGCCCCATATTCTTAAGTGACTTAGAGATGGCTTTTTGTTACACCATCTTTCATAAGGTGTAAAATCAACTAATTTAGAGGCCACTCTATTTAAGACATAAACCACGCTCTCTAGTGCATATCCCTAAAAGGATTTACTAAGAATTGCATGGCTCATCATAGACCTGACCGTATCTAATAAAGTCCTATTCCTCCTTTCTGACACTCCATTGTGTTGGGGTGTATAATGAGGGGTCCACTGGGGAACTATCCCATTTTCATTTAGATAATCTTGAAACTCCTGACTTAAGTATTGTCCACCTCGATCCGATTGAAGTGTTTTAATACTTTTCTCAAGCTATTTCTCTACTTCAGCTCTGAATAGTTTGAATTTTTCAAAACTTTCAGACTTGTGCTTCATCAAGTACAAATAACCATATCGTGAGTAATCATCAATAAAGGTTATGAAGTAGGAGTATCCTCCTAGTGCGTGAACACTCATTGGACCACACACATCTGTGTGTATAAGTTATAATGTACTCGTGGCTTGTTCACCCTTTCCTTTAAAGGGTAACTTTGTCATTTTTCCTTTTAAACAAAGTTCAGAATCACCATAAGACTCCAAATCTATTGGGCCCAAGTCTCCACGCTTATGTAACTTGGTTAAGAGAACTTTGTTTATGTGGCCTAAATGGCAATGCCATAAGTAGAAGGAATTCTCGTTATCTAATTTAACTTTCTTCACATTGTTTATATTGAAAACTTCTATTTTAGTATCAAGAATATAAATGCCACCTTTCCACTCAAACAAATCTGACAATTATTATTTAAGATTAAAATTTCAAACCCTTCTGCTGCTAAAAATGCAACAGACACAATATTCTTAGTAACACTTGGAATGTAGTAACAAGTATTCAAAACTAAAACAAGTCCACTTGGCAAAACAAGACTAAAGCTCCCTACGACTAATGCAGTAACTCTAGCTCCATTTCCCATGCATAGGTCCATCTCTCCTTTTACAAGTTTTCTACAGTTCCTTAGTCCCTGCATAAAAGTATAGATATGAGAACCACAACCAGTATCCAATACCCAAGTGGGTTCTTGTGGAAAAGTAGAAAAGTTTTCAATTACAAACATACCTGAAGTAGATGCCTCTGTAGGCTTCTTCTTCAAATGCTCAGAAGCAGGAGCTTTACAATCCCTCTTCCAATGTCCTAGTTTCCCACATTGGAAGCAGACATACTTAAATGCCTTCTTTTCATTCTTCTTCTTACTGATACTTTTCTTGGCACCCAGTGCCTGCTTCTTCTTTTTAGAAGCCTTGCCTTTTTCAACCAATAGTAGAGGTTTCTGATCCTTCTTGATCTGAGGTTCTATTGTTTTCAGCATATTGATTAATTCAAGGATAGTTGAATTAATCCTATTCATGTAATAGTTAGTCACAAAGCCTGAGTGACTATCTGTCAAGGACATGAACACAAGGTCAACGCTTAAGTCATGATTCATCTCGAATCCTAATCGATTTAGCTTCTCAAGGTATCCCAAGAGTTTCATTACATGCTGAGAGGCAGAGGTGCCAACCTGTATCTTAGTCCCAAAAAGGAGCTTGGAGGTGTCATACCTCTCTTCCCTCTCCCTCTCTGAAAAGAGTTCTTCAAGATGGAGAACCATATCCTTCAAGGGTATGTTCTTATGTTGTTTCTGAAGCTCAGGATTCATGGACCCCAACATAATACACATGGCAGTCTCACGATCTTTCCTGTGCTTCAACCAAGCATCATATTCCACTTGATCCTCAGCATCAGGTTCTACAGGGAAAATTTCACTTAGGAAATAGGCAATTCCCTCGGATCTGAGAACTATTCTCATTGCTCGGAACCAATCAAAAAAGTTCAAGCCATTCAATTTGGTGTTAAGTAATATATAGAGATTAAAATTGGAAGCCATTTTCAACCTAAGATATAAGAAAAGAAAAGTATTTAGATAATAGTTTAAGTACATGTATTTAACATGAGAACTTTTAATTAAATTCATTTTCCTACTATTTTCTTCGAAATTTACAATAGCCCATTCTATTGAATTCGTGAATTCTAGCCCAGCTAAATTTCCTAGTAGGTAGCATCTATAACTAGTCTATTACAAATCCCAATTTTATGAGTCAAGTCATAATAGTAAGTCATAGTTGGAATCCCATTCCATTTGCATTGCATGCAATTGCTAATTCATTCAAGTTCCCTAATCCCAAGGGATGTGTGCTCTTATATTAGCATCTCCTTGAATATGTCTCAGATCTGGGGCTAGCCCCCAATTTTATGGTGGACTACCCCAGCTCTGTTAAGGCAGACCCTATCTCAAACATTACAACCAATCAATGTGGACTAGAAGGAATGCTTTGCGTAGCACTTTGATAGCCCAAAGAGACCGTATTATAAATTTGAGTAAGGAGGACTATAACTTGCCTTAATATATTTACTTTGGGATTTAATTGGTGTTAAGCGTCTCACCCAATCTAGGATTTTATCAGCGGACAAAATTATAATAACTTGTATTAATTGAGGGAATTTTAGAATTAATTTATAAGGTCTAACGTTAGGTGGGTTCAGCTCTTTATTGTAATTATTCCATCAACTTAGATTATATGCAAAATAATTAACACTTTTATTTGTTATATTTATATTGCATTTCCTTTAAGCTTTTATTCAATAATTTTAATTTTTTTACTTTGTTATAGAAACATATATAAGCACCATCTTATAAACTAGAAATAAATTAGTTCATATTAATCCCCCGGTTGGTCAATTCAAATTGCACCGATATAGGTTCCCAGGTAGGAGAGATGCCCTATAAGGAGTAGACACTAAGTCCAATCCTTAGCATGAACAAATACGAGCACAAACTTGAAGACCAATGGATTCTCTTGAACTAATAAATTTCATTCTTCCAATTCATGTAAATTGGGAGCATCTATAACGCATGTAATTTAAATAAATTATTGACACTTGTATAATTTGAGTAAGTTGAGCAGGCTTATTCAAAATTATTTATAACCATTTTCTAACCTTGAAATGAAAGGCACAAGTTTATATATATTGTTCCAAATAATTAAATAAACAAATCATTTCATTTAGAAAATAATATTTAGTTTGCTTCTAACTTAATTATGCACTAAATAGGCAGGCTCTGATACTACTGTTGGGAACTGACAGTCAAATTGAACATGCATAAGAGGTATGGTAGAAATTCAAAATTTTGTCCCTATCTCCAGGAACTTCTATTAGTTGCATATAAATTAAATAAAGCCTTAATTAAATAATTCTCTACCTAGGTTAGCATGCTAAAGGACTAGGCATACCATAGTGCTAAATTATATCCTACCATATTTATTTTATACTAAGCATGTTATAACTCTAAGTTACAACCTAAGCATAAAATAAACTTAGCATGCAAAAATAACTTAAGCATAATTATTAAGTCCAAAAACACTTAAAGAAAAAGACTTAATAATTAAAAGAGAAAGAAAAAGAACTTACCAACTGAAGCGTGCTTTTACAGAACCTTCTTGCACAAGCCTCCAATCGTAGCAAAGCCTATATCAGTATCCACACGAACCCCACAAACCAAAACCTCCCCTGGAGGAAGAACTAAGAAGCCTCGAGTAGTTGCTAGACCACTCTAGAAGCCTCACCCAAAAATATAAACTAGCGGTGCCCGAATAAATTCAGGCTCCACTAAAATAACTTGATCAATTACCCGAGAGATTAATTATTTCACTTAGAATTTATGCTTTGAGCTTGGTACAATTTGAAAGGAAAGGAGATAGCCTATATATAGGCTTAGGGGGAGCAAACCCCCTTAGGCGATGTAATTACTCGCATCCCATGTGCACACAGCGTGTGCATGCTGTGTGCACATGCAAGGCAAAGCCCTTGTGGGCTGCGCATGTGCAGCCCATTTTTATGGGCTGCCGTGAGCAATGCCCAGCATTGCTCACACACCTTTCAGTGTACTCTCGCGCACTCGAGCCTGTACAAAATACATTTGTATTCTCGGTCCAATTAAACTCGTCAATGCAAAATTCCCCTTTTTAATCCTTTTTCAAATATTTATTTTCTGACCCTAATAAATTAGTCACCAGTCAAAATAAATTTCTTGGTCCAACAAAAATTGATCTAATCAATTATAATTTATTTATGACTCTAATTAGTTAGTTACCGGCCAAAATAAATTCCTTGGTCTATCCAAAATTGATCTAATCAATTTTAACCAATCAAATAATAATCCAATTATTATTTATGTTATATTTTCGTAATAGAATAAATCTATTAGTTCTTTACTTAGTCCGATGAAGGTCCAATGTGTGTGACCTTATAGGATCCTGAAGTATTGAGCTGTTATGACTTAACCAACCCTTGTTCTAATAGAACCACTGGCTCGATGCTCTAGACTGTGAATAGAACTCGATTACCTTAAACGATTGTAGTACGCCTCTAGCAAGGGTCTACCATTCCCCATTACTCAGAACGTCATTTATGCTTATGACTTAATCTCGGTTAATGCAATAGTTATCCAGTGCGATAAATTCCTTCCATTCTTTAATATTAGTACCATCTGGTTTATTGGATTCGGTTAAAGTGTTAACCCACTAATAGCAAGGTTGCTCCAAGCTATCCTTGTTATTTACTTGTTATCGAAGTATATAGCCTTTTACCATAGTGTGTTTGACTAGAAACCATTTCTATCAAACACTTACTCTGATCAGAGGTTTATGGCAATCATCCCTTCAATAAGTGGCCAGGTACAACTCCTTAATATATCCGGAGTGATGGATTCTTTTCAACTACTCAGCCTACCAACGTACTGTCATCACTATACCCGTAATTACCTATAGCACCCTAAATTAATGAGTGCATAGTAATGACCCAAAGTATAGCAATAGTACCACACAAGGCAACTAGCATCTAAAGTATGAGGACATTCGCAAAGCTTATTGCATGAAGATAAACACTAATACATTGATATTTATACAAAGTGTTTATCTTGCTGCGGTCTCCAATATATCTCCCAGATATATCCATGTGTCAAGCTTAAGGCACCACCTTCAGTCTTTAGGAGATTAACTGCTTGGACCCTTTCCAAGAAAGTTGACCACATGCTAGTCTTTCCATTTTATCAATATCCTTTCTTGATGAAACTGTGAGTAGGAATAGTTTAGACATAATCATAATTGCACATGAAGGAGGTTCCACTAAATATAGCCCAACTATAATTTCTCTAACTTCATGCTATGATATGTCAAAGACTTTTGAATACATACATCAATGAATATATTTTAACCAGCTATAATTTATATATATAGAAACACATTGATATAAATATAAGAACAAATGCCTTTATTGATTAAATAAATTATTCGTACTATTACATAATTAAGATATATCGCCCTAATTGCCTTATGGGCATACATCATATCCAACAGAGGAAAGATCTCTCCATAATGTACTAGTTCCAACATCCTTCCAGTGGCATTGCATCATACCAGTCCATGGCTGGGCCTTCTAAGAATCGGGGAAACTGCGGTGCGAAACCCATCATGGCTATTCCTTATTCGCATATAAATAGGAGAAATTCTTCAAGTTGTTCATTCAGATCTGAATCTTTGTAATATATAAGATGTGGTGGTACAAGATATTGGTCCATCCCTTCTCTCCTCGTCCTCAGGACATACTAGTCGACCATATAGATGATATCCATGTTATTAAAGATTGTATTGTCCCCCCATCCCTGGTCATGTCGGAAGTTATCTGTTACATCGATACTGTATTCGTCAGCTTCTACATGAATCCCCATGGCGTTCACCATAGCTTGGAAGTTTGGCAGCAAATTAGTCTGAGTGCTTGGCTTCTTCTCAGGCTCTTTCATTCTCCCATCAGTTATTATCTACTATAGATCTTTTAGTAGCTGAGCGCATCATTTAGTGCGGTGCCCTTTAGTCACATGATAAGCATAGAAATTGTCTCTGTCTGCTACTATAGGTAGAGCAAACGGTTTAATGCTCTGGAGTTGGTTGGACTTCCTTAGCTTGGTGAAGATCAGGAACAATGATTCTACCCTTGGAGAGATGGACTGGTGAGTCTGTACTTGGGTGACTACTGCCACTTTGGGAGCACCTTTTGAGGATTCAGAAATGGCTTATTTGGAAGAACTGCCTTTCTCCCAATATCAAGGTTTAGTGTAAGCTTGCTATTCTTGCTTATTTGCTCGACCTTCTTCTTCATATTTTTCAAGCCTCTTAGTATAGTCTACCATGTCGTTGAAGGTGTCAAATCTTTTCATCTTCATTTCATCTTGATATTTTGGACTAGAGCCCTTGATAAGCTTTACTATCAGGGCATCTTGGACAGGTACCTCGGTTACAAGCGCACGAATAGCCATCCATCTTAGATAAAACTCTTTAAAGGACTCATTCAACCGTTACTTAATTCTTTTGAGATCTTGTAGAGTAGTCTTAACCTTCAGATTGAAGGCATAGTTTTCAAGGAATGCCGAGCATAGCTTCTTCCAATTAGACTTTACATCGGTTGGCTTTCTCATGTACCACTTGGAGGTGGGCCCACAAAGAGTTTCTTGAAATAGATTGACTATGTGAACCTTAGGGATGTTCATGCTAGTCATAATTCAGAGATAACTTTCCATGTGAATGTGAGGAGGTCTAGTTCCAGTATATGGGGCCATGAAGGGCATCACAAAGTTAGCCGGAAGGGCTTCCAATTCCTTAGGCAAAAATTGATCAATATCCATGTATTGCTCTATAGAGGGAGTAACAGTTTTGTCCTTTACTAGAGATAGCTTCTCCATGTCTGCCATCTTTGCTTTGAGTGCGACTATTTTAGTCTCTTATTCTTGGGTTTTCTAAGCATTAGCAGCGCTTAGCCTTTCCCAAATATCATGAAATTCTGGGGCGTAAAAAATCCTCCTAAGGGACTGGCCAACCGCATCATTATCTACCATCGTGGTTTCGGGTTCTAGATCAGAGAAAAATCCAGTTAGAGATTTAACCAGTGGTGGGGGTATGACTTTAGGACTGCTCGTAATGCGCCTTAACCTGCTTCTCTCTCGCTTCAAACCAGAAAGGGCAAGAGATCAAGTGTTAGTAAGTGCACCGGGCATGGCTCTGGGCCTTTCTTACCTTGTTTGTGGGGCGAATGAATGAATGTGTGAGCGATCAAATGCATGGATGAATGATGGAGATGTACAATCAAATTTAAAAAGGTTTAGGCATATGCCAATCACTCGAGGAGCAATTGACGGCTTGCGACATTCATGGTATATTGCAAATACACAGTTCTAAGACCAAGGGCCTGAGTCGGATCAGACTCGAAAGCCCGAGGGCAAGTTGACTCGCTGGTCAAGGGGGTGAGATGTCACTAGGGTCACTCAAAGGGTATTGACTTACTGGTCTAAGGGATGAGATAACACTAGGGTCACTCAAGGAGTTTTGACTCATTGGTCCAAGGGGTGAGATGACACTAGGGTCACTCAAGGGGCTTTGACTCATTGGTCCAAGGGGTGAGCTGACGCGGGGGTCACTCAAAGGGTTTTGACTCATTGGCCCAAGGGGTAAGCTAATGCGGGTCTCTCAAAGGGTATTGACTCATTGGTCCAAGGGGTGAGCTGACGCGGGTCACTCAAAGGGTTTTAACTTATTGGTCCAAGGATTGAGCTGACCCTAGGGTCACTCAAGGGGTTTTGACTCATTGGTCAAAGGGGTGAGTTGACGCGGGGGTCACTCAAAGGGTTTTGACTCATTGGTCCAAGGATTGAGCTGACCCTAGGGTCACTCAAAGGGTTTTGTATATTTTGGCTCATTGGTTGAGCCTAGGTAGATTCATTGGTCTCAGTTATTTTGGCTTATGGGTTGAGCCTAGGTGGACTCACTGGTCTCAAATGATTTCGGCTCGCGGGTTGAGCCTAGGTGGACTCACTAGTCTCGGTTCATTTCAGCTCATAGGCTGAGCCTAGGTGGACTCACTGGTCTTAGATAATTTCGGCTAGCGGGTTGAGCCTAGGTGGACTCACTAGTCTAGGTTCATTTTAGCTCATGAGCTGAGCCTAGGTGGACTTACTAGTCTCGGTTAATTTTGGCTCACGGGTTGAGCCTAGGTGGACTCACTGGTCTTAGTTAATGAAATAGCATGGCACACGTTAATATCATAGCTGTACAAAGATGTGGTTAGTTTTCATACAATCGTGATGTTTATGATGTCCATTTTTAGTTTATTTATATTTAATAAACCTGCACATGTAGCAAACGGTTAGATCGCGCCTACCACCCTTTAAACTTCATTTGGTTACTTTATTTTGAAGTCAAAAAGGGACTTAGAGAAATCTGCTCACATGCACTCAAGGTTTCTGGGTAGACCTATGAGAAAGAGTTTACGGTTCATCTATATGTGGGTTCCTGTTGGGTGTGATTTGGTTACCCTATGCCTTTGTGTATTGAGTCCCAATGGCTTGAAAAGAACTAAAGGAAACTTTTCCACATATAATATACGTAGGTAGTCTTGCCCTTAAGTGAACAAAGTCCTCGTACGTTATGCAAGGGGTGTGATTGGATCCATACCTCTCAAGCCCTAAGCGAACTTGGAGATACTTCACCAAAAGACACCTAAATTGGTTTGGGGTAAAGAATGCAGATGCTATGCAGTCCTAAAATTTTTGTAATGGAGAAGTTACCACAAATTCCTTAGTTCCAAAATTTAATTTGAACAATATTTTAACTATTATGTCAGAAAAAGAATTTTTATAAAAATCGGGTTTTTATAAAAATAATTATCCCCAGCGGAGTCGCCACTATGAGCGGGCGGACATTTAGGCAGGTCTTGCAAATAGGGTGCGGCGCACCGGGCGCGCTTTGGATTCGGTGCAGTTTGAGGAAACCATGATGTTTGGTCTGGTTTGAGAAAATCTAGTTTGCTGAAATGCGGTGGCTTTATAGGCAAAAAATGTGACTATATTTGAGAAATATATTTGCACATTTTATTAGAAAAAGATATTCTTAAAATAAGGAATTTTTACTTTATTTAAAAATAAAATAGAGTCGCCCCAGGTTCAGCTCCACCGGGAATTGTGGTATACTGCCCCGAAATGGGATTTTTATACTAAAAAGAATGTGAGATTCTGAGTTCGGATATAATAATTACTCTTATTGCTCAAATTATTTGGATTAATTTTAGAATTTTGGAACTTGTGGTGATTTCTGCATTACAACGACTTTATTTAAGAATTCAATTCAGGAAATAAAACGGGCATTATAACGGCTTAATAAATAGATATTTTCTACCAAAATTTCGGCAGAGTAACGGCAGCATTTAGGTCTGGGCCCGGAAACTCGGATAGAGTTTCCTGACATTCTTGATGTTTTTCCGTACCTACGAGCTTATTTTCACATATTATAATTTAAGTAGCACCAGTGGCTCATTTAACCAGAGAAATGGAATGTAATATGTAATAATAAAGCAATAAAAATGTATTTTAATGAATTTGGAAGTTGGGCTTAGAGCCAATTACCCTCAGTTTACCTTTCCATCTGTCCATGATGACTGGAGAGCCAATGTACGATAGAAGTTGTCAAAGGTTGTGATTTGGTTGGAAAATAGATTTAACTCGAGTTATGACTATAATCTTGAGTTATTTCTAAAGGGAAATGTGAGATTTGGTCATTTTTAGACCAAAGATCACTGCTGGATCTTGATCTAAAAAGACCGTGAAGTAAGTTTATACCGAATGTCGGTGATAGAACTCAGATCTGGAATTATTTTGACAAAGTTTTGGAGCTTTTGGGATTCCCGGAACTAAAAAGGAGATAAAGGTAATTTTGGATTTTTTTAAAAAAATTTCCGTCTCTCTAAAATGAGGGGGGTGCACCCTTTATATAGAGGGTTGGTAATTAGCTGGCGGGCTAATTACATAGGTAAATAGCTAGCGGGCTAATTATCACTCTGATAGGATTTTACATTAGATCCCGTAAATCCTGGCTAGATCTCGGTAATTGATTTTTTTACTATAGATCGGTAAATAGCCGGCGGGCTAGTTACCTATATTTGACCAAACTTTGACTTTTTGATTTTTTAGTAGAAAATACTAAATTAGAGCTTCTCCGAGATGTGGATTTTTGAATTTCGGATTTTGGATGACAATTAGGTCCTTTTTAGCTTATATCTATGATCACTGGACGAAATAGGCATTATTCCTCATCGGACTGCAACGGGCCTATGCTAATAGGAGGGTAATCAGAAGAGGAGAAAGTAATCGATCCTAGAGGAGTGCTTCCCCCAATCAGTTTACACATTTCGGTGGGAGAGTTCGTGGGGATGACATTCATTTCCATTAACTTTTCTACCAAAGCAGCCCTATGTTTCTCAGATACTCGTAACAACTGCTAGATACTGAACTTACCCTGAACTTGTTTCAACTATTTGATCAACGGGTCATCTTCTACTTCTTCTTTCGCAGGAGGTGGAGGGGGATGCTGTTGGCCCTTACTTGGAGTAGTTTTCCTAATGTTAGGTTGGTAAAAAGGGCCGATACGGGGTAAGATTCATTACCTCACCATTTTTGATGAAAGATACTGAACCATTTTTCGTACTCATAGGGTATATCAAGCTATCTTCATTTTCATCATAGCCAATATCATCAAGATTGATAGGGGCAAAGAAGGATTGGCCAAAGAAATCAATGGAATCGAGATCGATTGGTTCATTGGTCATACAACACAAATCATGAACTACTTCTATCTCAGCACCAAACTCAATAGGCCAACACTCCTAAGTTGAACTACTGGCCTCTACATGATTGGCCTAGATATTCTGCTAAGGAAGAAATTGGTAGAGAGACTGGAATCCACCACAAGAATAACCTCTTTCATCACTTTCTTATTTTTTAAGTACTGAACTATATATGCTTCAAGTGTGTCGAGCCCAACCATGTTTACTAGCTTTGTGAACTGGGGGAGTAGGTTATTGAGGGTACTGGGTCATAGTGCTGGTTCTTTGATCTTTCCTTATTTGATAAGATTCTTAATGGCACTTAAGAGAGCTTTGCAATTATTGGTGTGGTGGCCAAGAGTCACATGATAGCCACATAAATTGCAAACATCTTCAGGCTTGGGAGTGGAATAGGGAACCAGGTTATCCATTAGCTTGATCTTCCTTAACTTGCTGAATAGAAATAATAAAAAAACCTTATAGGGAGAGATCCTAGAATTTTCCCCTTGGGTTAACTGGACTGCAGCTATATCGGCTTCAATGGCTGAGGTCACTTTAACTTTTGGTGTGGCTGGTGCAGGTGCGGATGGTTCAGCCATTTTCTTGTAACCAAAGGAATAAGTCTTAGATGAGGTAGTGGCATTTCTCTATTTCTTCATAGCGGCTTGCCTTTTGATCTTCTCAGCTTTCTTACAAACATTGGTACAATTCTCATAATCATCTAGGGCCATCTAATCCTGGTACCAAGGTAAGGCATCGTTAATCATTTTGATTATCATTTCGGGTAAGCTAGGTTTCCTACCCAATAACGCCTGAGTGGAAATCAATCACTCATAGTAAGATCGAAAACTTTCCCCTTCTTTCTGCTTAACTTGCTCTAAATTTTGAATGGTGATTTTTAGTTTGGAGATGAACTCATAGTGTTCCTTGAAGCTCTTGGATAGTTTCCCCTAATCTAAGCGGACATCTTTGTGCTGGGTAGCATACCATTCTACAGTGGACCCCATCAAAGTACAAGAGAACATTCTAGCTAACTGGTTGTCGGATAATCCCTTCATTCTCATCACATTCTCATAATTGTCCATATGAATGAAAGGCAGACCAATCCCCATACAGGAAGGAAGGGGAGGCATATTAAAACCTATTAGTAGGAGTTTGACACCATTACTAGAGACAATCTTACCCTACCACCCTCGAGCATGCGAAGGAACATTCTACAAAAATCTTCAGAACTACAATCGATCTTAGGAGGGGCGTCAGCCTCTCCCTCATGATTTTTAGGCTCTTTATCAAAACCCTTTTCAGTGTCTTTCCTAAAAACCTTCTCTAGAACCTCCTTCACAGAGGTTTGAATCTGCTCATTGATAGAACCCTTAAAGTAATCTGAGTTTAGGAAGTCAGTAAAGGCGGTGTGCATCTCTTGCATCATGCTTTCAATATTGGACGACGGAGCCATTTCATTGATCTCAGGAGAATCTGAACTGAAATTATAACTATGATGATCAAACTGCTCGGAACCCGATTCGGACCCTAAACTCGAAACTGATTTTGAGACAATTTTATTTCCTCAATAACTAAATTCAATAGTACGGACCAGGCGATCGTGACCCCTCTTCTAAATTTAGAGATAACCAAGGTCGGATTAGCCATGCATGGTTTTATGCATGGATAAATGAATGGGATAAAGAACCTGGTTAAAGTGGATTCGTGCAAATATGGCTGTCAAAAGATAGTTAATGCTATGTAATGCGACTCAAACAAGACTCGTGTGTGCAATGTGCTTACAAAACAAAAACTCGTTAGTCATATAAGGAAATAAGACTTCCCCCAAGATTTCCATGAGAGACAAAAGGTGATAGGACCTTAGATGACTCTAGGGCAGACATGGTTATATAGACCGAGACAAAATGATGATGATGAAACAATGTTATGCGATCGAGGTTCGGACAAATGTAGAGGGTGCAATATCGATAAGACATCGCAATATAGGTGGGAGTTTTCTAGGGTCTAAGGGCCCAAGATTGACATGAGGTTGACTGGGGTGATGCATACTACAGCATGATATGAGGATATATGGGTGATAGGCGGGATGTAGGTGGGATATCTCTATGCATAGATAAATACAAGTTTAGTCGAGACATCAGTGGGGTGCCTCTAGAGACAGATAGCTTAATGACATAAGCAAGTGCATGATAAAAATTTGAGTGAGACATTAATATAATATCTCTAAGGACAACAAAGGTATAGGCGAGACATGGATGTGATGTCTCTAAGGATGACAGTTTTAAAAATGCATGTAACTAGTTCATGGATAAGGATGAAGCAAGGCATCAATGGGACACCTCTAGGGTGGGTAATGACATGCAAAAGTAAAATGAGCAATCGAGACATCAAGGTGACATCTCTCAAATGGACGGTATATAGACGTATAGTGGAGATAGGGCTAAAGGGCGATATCTATGGGATACCATCTCAAAAAGGGTTTGCATGAACCTAGTGACTACTGTATGAGACGTCTCATGGAAAGACTTGGGGGAAATGAATATACTTGACAAGTGTAGCAAATGATTTTGCATTTAGCATGATAACATTTAACATGGAAACATTTATCATGACAACTCTTATAGCACAACAGTGAGGGTTAGTTAACACGTAGGTGGCAATCATTCCTCCAACCTTGTACCTCCCATCTGCTTATTACTCCACGCGAAGGGTAAAGCTTCTAAATCTAGTCTTGGCTCTAAAAAACTTTGCAATCTATATGAGACAATAAAGTGCAGCCTACACTATTAAATGTGATAAGGTAGTCCTAAGGGGAAGTTGATAGGCTACTACATGCAAGCTTATAGTCGAGTTGCTGATAAAGAAGGCTCCCATGAAGAATATTGGCTATACTATCATGAGTTGTTATCCACTTGGCGACCCTATGTCCTATGAAGAATCATAGGTAAAGCTTTGCTAAAGTAACACGGTAAATAACAAGCATGATCCTGCCGTAAAATGCAAAAGAATCTAACTACTACAATGAATGATGCATAAAATAAATAATGTTGGGTTAATTTGGCTAAACAAATTTTTGGGTATTCACCAAATCTTTTAAATGATTTTTTTAGAAAAAGTCCCCAATAGAGTCTCCACTATGAGTGGATGACATTTTTGGGCATAGGCGGGCCATATTTACTTTTTGGTTCAATTCGGGTCAATCGAGGAAACCTTTCCTTTCGGGGAATCAAGGCATTAATTATAGGCAATCGAGGCAACTTGGTTACTCGGCTAGGGGTTTTAATAAATAAAATTGGTAGGAGAGAATATAAAACAATTTATAAAAT
The DNA here is from genome assembly GCA_947683365.1 of Euphorbia pulcherrima. Taxonomy (NCBI): domain Eukaryota; kingdom Viridiplantae; phylum Streptophyta; class Magnoliopsida; order Malpighiales; family Euphorbiaceae; genus Euphorbia; species Euphorbia pulcherrima. The sequence goes on from CANTUS010000008.1 coordinate 3,942,217, forward strand.
GATGTCAAAAAGATTCATGGATCTAAATCAATAACTTAAAATATAAAGTCACCACCTGGATCAGCTCTTCCAGGAAATTCTGGTCTAACACTGTTCGTAGAACAAAACTATACCTTAATTTTGAGATTCGGGTCCAAACGAATTACTTATTTAATTTGTTTAGCCAATTTAAATTGAAATACCAAAATTGTTTATTAAATGTCAAACATATTATCTAAATTCATTTTAAGAAATAAGGCAAGAAAAAGAAGCTATTCTTAATCAAAACACACCACCTCAATGTGGTCAATGCATCATGTTATATTAGTTATCGCATGCTTATAACACATAATATGAAACAAATTAATTCTGGGTGATTATCCTATAGAAAAGGGATTAAAATAGATATATTGGATTTGGCCCGGAATAATAGCAACGTCGGCGACAAAGATCACGGTGCCGTTCTTCCAGCATGACATTGTCGTGACAAATTTAGCAATTCTCAAAATTGAGAGCATAATAGAATCACAAAATATGGAAAGCAATTCCACAAATAAAAAAGAAATGGAAGAAGGGGTGTAGAAAAGTGTACCATGGAGTTACAAGCTAATCCCCCGAACAAAATCACCGCAAAGAGCTCTTACCCGCTCAAATATAATTAAATAAAAATGACAAATAATGGATAGGACAAGGAAAGAAAATGACATGTAATTAAGAAATAAGAAAAATAAGACATGTGTGAGGTGTCGATGACGTGTGGGTCTCCCTTGGCACCTGTGTGAGAGGCAGCGCCCACTGGGGGTTGGTTGAATTTAGGCGTGATAAAACCTTTTTAGTTCAAGTTTACACAAATAACCAATTTTAATGAATAAAAGAATTGAGACCCAAATCTTGATACAAATGATAGAGTCACCTCCCAAGTTGTGTACTTGGGAAAGAGTTTTGGTACGGTTTCCATTGTGTGGGAGACTCATACCTATTGGATCAGAGATTCGGGTATTGGATGAGTCACTCATTTCTCATTTAGTTGATTCAAAATTACATTCACCGTGTAAAACCATTTTTGTTTACATCATTTGGGGAATTATCATAGAAATCCTATTTTTCTACACTCTTTCATACTCATTACATGCGTTTACAGATTATAATAAAGCACAAGCAATAAATGGGGGATAAAAATTACAATCGGGGGAAAATGGGGGAATTGGAAGAGAACCTATACATTTGTTCTAAGTTATAAAACAAAATAAAATAAATTCCCCTGCATCGACAAAGATTACCACAGTTTATAGCACATCATTAGTCCGCATTTCATTAGGAGTGATTATGTTAGCGTGGGGGTTTTACAATAGAAAATGCTCGGGCAGCTTCTAGGATCGAAGAGAAATAATGAGTCTTCAACATATTTTGTTATGAAAACATATTTTAACTTTTATTGGTTGATTTACCAGATTATTAGTTAAAGTGATCGCATGGAAAATGGTGAGTTGGATTGATTTTTCAGTAAATTAAAATGATGGAGGCTGGTACCCATATTAGTGGGTGGGACTAGTACGGGTACCAAAGAGGACCAGTATGGGTATAGGGGACCCATACGGGTCCTCTCTGGTCCCAAGTAGAAACTCAATTCGAGATGGATAAGTTAATAGAGGAGAAATGGAATAAAAATAGGATTTCCTTTCATATGAGTATGGCGCACTGATTTAATATCCCTAAGGATACATGGTGCCAATATGGCTCATATGGGTTAGGACTAGACCCAAAGCAGAAAATAAAAAGAGCATCTATAATAGAGGTTATGGAGGATAACAATAAAATAACTGAGATATGAGTCTCTTTAAAACTCAAGAGCGTTACCTTTGTAGCATGAATTCACTTTGAGGCGATCCCTTTGCTATTGAGAGAGTCTAGCAAAAGTAGATACAATAAGACTATTTAGGTGAGTGTTTGTGTGGACAGAACCTCCCCTGAATCCTAATATATGAAGCTAGGAATGAATAAAATGTGGACAAAACCTCAAGGAATGAGTTTTCTCCCTATTTTATACCTCCTATACCTCCATTATACCTTTCCATACCTATGGAAACTGCTAGAATTTGTGTATAGTACACTAACTATTTTTGTATTATGAATTGTATGTTAAAATGTGAAGAAAAGAGGCCTATTTATATGGGAAAGGAGGTTTGAATGCAATAAATCGCGTTTATGATATGCCTTTTCTTAAAATAGGAAAGGATTCCCTTCTAAAAGGCATGTTCAGGCAACAAGAGGACCCATACGAGTGGGGCCCCACCCATATGGGTCCTGGGGGACCTGTACGTGTCCTCTCAGGTGTATGGAAGGAATGACCCATATGGGTCCGCCGGTGGATCAATACCACCAGGTAGCACCCGTACGGGTCCCTAAGGGCAGACTAGGTCTCCAAACTTTGGCAAAACTCAGCTATACAGTAGTAGGAACACCTCTGATGGATAACACTTGCAAGAGAATGCATTATATAGCTATCATCATCATTTTTAGATGGATCATTAAAATCTAGTGCTCACAGATGACCCCTTATGGGATCACTGCAGGTACGGATTTGTATGATCTCACGATGTGAGCACGGGATTAGAAATTATACCTGAGGTGCTGATATGGGTGAGTTCCTTTCTTAAGGTGAACTTCTTTCCTGTGTGTCCCTATTCTGAGGTGGACGACTTTCCTTTGCCAATGCGCATCCCTTTCCTGAGGCGGATGACTTTTCTTACCAATGCGTATCCCTTTCATAAGGTGGATGACTTTCCTTACCAATGCGTATCTCTTTCCTGAGCCAGATGACTTTCCTTTGCTACTACGTATCCATTTCCTAAGGTGGATGACTTTCCTTTACTACTGCACATCCCTAGTGACTGTAATAGGGAAGGTGTGTATCCCTTTCTTAAGGCGGATTGACTCTCCTGGCTGATGGCGTATCCCTTTCCTAAGGCGGATCAACTTTCTTTACTGATATATCCCTTTCTTAAGGCGGATTGACTTTCCTGGCTGATGGCGTATCTCTTTTCTAAGGCAGATGACTCTCTTGCTAGGGAATTCAAATAACCTAAAAAGAGACAATAATCAAACACCGAGTTAGTCATTATCTAAGCAAACACAACTTTATTCTTAATTGACTTTTGTGAAAAAATTTTTGCCCCTTCAATTAAGAATAAAAATGTGTGGATAGGGGTTAGCCCTTGAAATAAACTAAAAACTAAGTGCAAAAAATATCAGGTTTGGCCCGATTACTGTTGATTTTGCTATTGTAGAATGCCCGTAGGGTGGGTACCCCTAGTGTTTTTGATGATAAGGGTATTCCCCTTGTTGATTCTGCTACTAGGTAATAGGGGTATGCCCTTGGATTGGCTGATTTCACAGCTGGGAGATGGAGGGATGCCCCTGGAATGGCTGATTCTATAGTTAGGAGATGGGGGAGTGCCCCTGGCTGATTCCACTGCTGGGAGATAGGGGGGATGCCCCTTGGTTAACTCCGCTGCTGGGAGATAGGGGGATGCCCCTGGATGACTCCACTGCTGGGGAGTAAAGTAATATCCTTTGGTAAAACCTCTTCTACTAGGGAAGTTTTTACTAGTAAGATTTGTTTGATGGGGAAGAATTCTTGTGCTTGGATGGACCTGTACAAAAAAATAATCCTTGTTAGCTATCAGTTCAAAATTGGCTTACCTTGATTCTTGATTGACTTTTATGAAAACAAAAATATTTTTGCCCCTTCAATCAAGGATCTAGGTGAGCTACGGGCTTCCCCAAATATAACTGAAACATAAGGTTGAAGAGAAGTGGGGTTGGTGTCGAACTCAGACTGGATGAATTTTTTGTGCTTTCTGAAATACTAGTTTAAAATCTACCCTTGGATGGCAAGAGAAGGCTTGTATGGGTGGGCCAGAACCCATACGGGTGTGGTCCTTGAGAGTTGGGACCCGTGTGGGTGGGTTGGGACCCGTATGAGTCCCTATCAAAGTTGTTTAGACTCCTCACATCTCGCCTTATACAAAATCTTCCCATTTTGCATTCTCTGGCAATTTTCTTCCTAGAACTGATCAAAATGTATAAAAAGATCCCAAAGATTGGTCGTTTCCCCATTAGACTAGAGGATTTACCCCCGGTGGGTAATTCGAGGTTTTAAGAATGCCTGGTTTCTATCGGGTATGCCTTTCGTAAGTTGGACTCATTTCTGGGGCTCACTCCTATCTCTAAAGTGCCTCTAATCCCTTCTCCTAATACCCACGCTTCAAAACTCTAGGTAATTTTGCTTGATTCTCCATTTTCCATTTTCAAACTCTTGGAAAATTCCTCAAATTTTGGCATGAATTAGGGTGTTTTAGACCTTGGAATAGAGCCTGATGCATGTAACTTTAGTCTAGGATGCTTTTAGGATAGTTTTGGATGAGCTTTGGTTGTATTTGGAAGATTTTGGATTTTTTAGGAAATATTTCCCGTAAGGACTGTTTGCAGGGGACCCATATGGGTAAGAGGGACCCATTACGGGTCCTATTTTGGTACGAGAGCCACTAGAGGACCCATACGGTCTTGTCCTTAGGGATAAAATGTTGATTTCTTTGATTTTTGCTATTCTTTTCTGATTTTTGACTTGTCTGTTGTATTTTAACCCTATTGATCTATAATTTTGTCTTTACAGTTTCAATATAAGGCTGTGAGAGCCTTGAGCTTCTGCAGGAAGTGGTACGATTAGATCCGTTCTGCAGGGATATCGAGTTGCTGGCCCACATTGATTCCTTTGGCTTTAATGACATTATCGGGGCCATTCCTCAAGCTCCAAAGACACTAGCCCCAGGGGCCATTTTAGCCTTAGTAGAGAGATGGTTAGAGATGACCCATACCTTTCATCTACCAATTAAGGAGGTCACTATAACTCCCTTAAATGTGTGCACCGTGATGGGATTAGAGTGGAGTGCGGATATTGTCCACATTGATGTTTATGCCGATAGGTGGCATTCCCGGCATGAGGTGAAGGCCTATATTACGAGATTACTTAGGCTTCATCCGGGGAGGGGGCCGAACAACCTTAAGTATGGGGACTTGCATACTTATTAGATCGGGCAACTGAGTCCTATTGTGATTGATAGGAGAGATCAGTATGCCCGATCTTTCCTGCTGACATTTCTTACCATTGTCTTTTTCTCGGTCTATTCGAGAAACCTCAATTATGGTTTGCTCTCAACTATGGAGGATCTTGCTGATGTGCCAGGCAAGAACTAGTGCCGGGCCATTCTAGTATAGCTATATTATAGATTGGACATTGGAGCTTAGGGTGCGTAGTCCGAGCTTAAGATCTGCCACCTGATACTACTGGTAAATCCCGAACTGATATCTTTGTGCTTTAACCTTTCATTCAAATTATGCTACGACTAATCCTTATTATGTCTTATAGATTTAGGCCTTCAAGTAATGATTTATCCCTAGGATGGATTTGCCCATGTAGCCTGAGACACCGCACATTGTTTCTAGGTGGATGGGGCTTTGGCAGGGTCAGCCCTTGACCACAACGCAGTACAGGAGTTACTTTGCCAGTTATGCTCAGATCGAGTAAACTTCTTCCCTACTAAACCTGCATTTTTCATTTTAACATACCATTAGTAGAAACTGTATTCACGAGGTTGTGATACTTATAGTGCATTTATTTTATGCAGGTCATCCGAGACCCGTGGGAGAGATTGGATATGAATGGGGCTATTGACAGGATGCAGGCCGGCGTGGATGACTGCTGCTTTGTCTTGTAGTCACCACTCTCCTTCGAGTGATATTTTGGTGAGTAGGTCTGAGGGTGGAGGACCAATGCTATGGTAGAAAGACCGATCCCTCTTTTGATTCTAGTGGGCGTCTTTTGGCTGCACCTCATGCTTAGGACTAACCGGGGGTTATACCTATTGGGCGAGGGGCTCTCGTGCTATCTGTAGAGTGCTCCAATACTGAGTTCATTGATTTCTCGCTTCTTTCTCCTTGTGAGAGGATTCACCACGAGGATGTCCCTCTTGAGTTCCACTGGACTGATAGTGAGGATGATGATAATGATGATAACGATGAGGGTGGACCTAAGGGCGACCGCGGGGGTCCATCCATAGTTCAGGGCACTGAGGGCTCAGCTAGGTCCGCTGCCCCTTCTTCTCAGGTATTTTCTTAACTTAACCCTTGTGAATAGCTTACTATTTTCTAAAATTGATTATTATCCTGAGTACGATCCTTTATTGCTATAGTCCTCTTTCGCTTCTATGCGAAAGAGGCCTATTGTCGCTGCTGCTGCTGCCCTTGAGCCATCGTTGAAGTAGTCTCATGCTTTTGGGTTCGTAAGAGAGGGAGTCCTCTGACCAGAGCTAGATACTTTCTTTTGGCTCCTCGATCACTACGGGAATCAAGTTGTCAAGGAGCTCGAGGAGTTAGTCCAGCTCATTGGTTTTACTCCATCTTGCTCTACCCATGTAAGGAATTGTCTGCTTTAATCTTTATCCATCACATTTATTTCTTAGAATGTCCTATCATGATCTGACCTTTTTCTTTTAGGTGACTATTTTTGAGGCTGAGAGGATTGCCATGGGCTATTTCTCTATGCGGGATCTGCTACTGGCCTAGGATGTGCTAGCCTCGGTAAGTTTCTTTTATCTATAAAATTTAACTAACTATGCATAATACATGCTATGACATTCTTGTACGTGTGCTGATCTTATGATTTCACTACAGACTCTATTGGCCATGGAGCGCATCAAGTCCGCTTGAGAAGTGGATGCTTCGGAGGAGAGAGCCAGGTTCTTGGAGGAGTAGCTACAGGCAACCACCGATGAGGGTGACTAGGCCAGGGCTGAGACTACTCGGGCGAGGGTCACAATTGAGATGCTGAGGGGCCAGCTGGCGAGGATGACTGAGGATAGGCAGACGCCGAATCCTTCTGATGATGAGTCTAAGGATGATCTTTCTGCATACCTTGTGACTCAGAGGGATGGAGGTCAGCATGCTGAGGGAGCTAATACTGCTAGGGCTACTGTAGGGACATCAGAGACTAGGGCCCTTGCCCAGCTAGCTGCTAGTACCAGTGAAGCCGAGGATCATATGATGATAGATATGGATTATCTGCTGGCAGATACACAAGATCAGACTCAAGAGGGTCACCAAGGATAGGATCCCCCAGCAGCTTAGATTATGATTACATTCTAAATTATTGATACTTTTTGGCCCTGCGTGGCTTGTTTTGGATGTAAACTTTGGATTGATACCTTTGACATTAAACTTTTATGCATGCTAATTTTTGAGTATTGCTGCTTTGTGAACCCGTATTACTTTGGATTTCGTAGCGAGGGGATCGAGTGATGTTCTAACTTTTGCATAGGCCATTCGATGTAAGATGACGTATCGAACATTTATTTTTCTTTCTTTTTGTCCTAATTTTTTTCTGAACTGTCCTTGCCAGCTTAGTCTAGCAAACTTCTTCTTTTTAGCTTTTACTTTTGCCTAGACCGCTCTTTCGGGTTTTCAACCTAGCAAGCTTTTCCTTTATTTTTTGCTTGGATCACCCTTTCAAGTTTTCAATCCAGCAGGCTTTTCTTTCTCTTCCTTTGCCTTAATTTTTATCGAGACTGACTGAGAGTGGACGACATTTTGGATGGGCTGCGAATCAGGGCTAGTGGACCGGTGTCCAGAAAATATATGTTGTGATGGTGATGGTACAAAATGGTTTATCATGTTTGAATGTCCAAAAGATACGAGATCAAAATCCCGTACTTAAAATAGAGTTACAACCTGGTTTAGCTCAACTAGGAAATTTTGGTGCGATTCTCCCACCGGGTGGTAGACCATACCTTAAGTAGAGATTCCGAGTTTAAATGATGTTATCTATTTTACATTAGGCCAAGTTAAAAGATTTCATTCTTTTTCAATCGGTTTTAATCCACCCTATTTATTGTGTTTTAGGTTTATATGTTGTTTTCGCGTTATTTAGCAAGCGTTCGAAAGTGGGAAATAAATTATTACAGTTATCCAAAAATAAATGCAGAAAAATCCTATACATTTTTCAATGTAATAAATAAAATACCCGAAGGCCTAGCATTCATCTAACCTAAATCTACCTGCACAAAACGGTTAGCATAAATACGACACGTTTTACGGGGTATATCACGTAACATGGATAGTTAGTAAAAAAAACAAAACCCGAGTTAGCATAAACATGGCATATTTATTTAAAATTTATGGAGCCCAGTTGGATGGCTAAAAATGGGGTTTGAGTGGCGTTTATGGGAAAATTCTATTTTATCCAAATTTTAGACTCGACTGTTATTTTAACTGGATTATTAGTAAAAATACCACATGGTATGGGGTGGTCTGTTTTCAGAATGTTTTGGACCTTCATTGTTGCATTGTACATCCTAGCTTCAAGAATTAAACTAGGTCGAAAAAGAAATGAAAATAAACTGCTGAGAATTTTATATCGGTAATAAAAATTCCAAAAAAGAATTTTTATTATAAGGAAGAAAATTGGGCATGCGTCATCATTGTCTCGTGAGAGGGACTGTAAAATCCCATGCTCACAGGCTGCCCCTCGTGGGATCACTACCGCCACATGTCAGTATGATCTCATGAAAGAGCAAGGGTTGAGAAATGATACCTGATGGATGGCGGGCTGGACTTGGAGGATGACAAGATTTTGATTCCATCAATGCCTCCGTTGGGTGACTAGTTTGCCCCTTGGTCGGGCTTAGGCTTTGATGATTTATTGCCCCTTGGTCGGGCTTGAGCTTTGTGGATTGATTTGCCCCTTGGTCGAGGTTGAGCTTTGTGGATTTATATGCCCCTTGGTTGGGCTTGGGCTTTAAGGATTTGTTGCCCTTTGGTCGGGCTTGGGATTTGAGGATTTGTCACCCCTTGGTCGGGCTTGAGCTTTGAGGATGGCGGTTGAATCCGTAGGGTGGAATGTATAGGGTCATGTCAAAACCGTCAGTTGATGTTTGGTGGTTGAACCCAAAGATCGATATGTATAGGGTCATGCCGCAATCTTCAGTGATGTTCCAGGGGGTGAACTCGAAGATTGGTATGTACAAGGTCATGCCATAATCTCCGATTGGCGTACAAGGGTGAACTTGAAGAGCAAAATATATAGGGTCATTCCATAATCTCCAATGATGTTCCATGGGATAAACCCAAAGATCGGTGTGTACAGGGTCATGTCATAATCTTCTATTGGCGTACAGGGAGTGAACTTGAAGAGCAAAATGTATAGGATCATTCTATAATCTCCAATGATGTTCTAGGGGGTGAACCCCAAGATTGGTATGTATAGGGTCATTCGAAATCTCTAGTTGGCGTACAAGGGGTGAACTTGAAGAGCAGAATGTACAGGGTCATTCCATAATCTCCAATGATGTTCCAGGGGGTGAACCCAAAGATCGATATGTACAGGGTGATGCCATAATCTCCGGTTGGCGTACAAGGGGTGAACTTGAAGAGCAAAATATACAGGGTCATTCCATAATCTCCAATGATGTTCCATATGGTGGCCTAGAGAATGAGTATATTTAGTTTGCGGTTGTGGTTGTAGCTGTAAGGAGTAGTCCGAGAAACAAGATTAGACATTTTTTTAAATGACGTTTTTACTGCTTGATCGATTTTGTGAAACAAAAATTTTTTTGCCCCTTCGATCAACAGTAAAAATGTAATAATTAAAAATGCAAGAGTTTCAAAAGTTTTGAGATTTCGAGGATTTGGTTGAGTCCTATCGGATTTTGTAGTAAGAAAAGGTGTCACAAAGGATCCCAAGTCATTGCTGAGGTTGTCAGGCAACCTAGTAAATGGCATGAGGTGCCCCCGTGAATGGCATGAGGTGCCCCTATGAAATGGCATGAGGTGCCCCTATGAAAGGGCATGAGATGCCCCTATGAAAGGGGATGAGGTGCCCCTATATTCAGAGAAAATAGAGTTAGTTAAGATATAAGTGATGTTTTTACTGCTTGATCGATTTTGTGAAACAAAAATATTTTTGCCCTTTCGATCAATAGCAGAAATGTAATAATTAAAATGCAAGAGTTTCAGAAGTCCTAGAATTTCAAGGTTTTGAACTAGGATCCCCGTTGAATTGTTAGAAAGGCAACTGTATTATCCCTGGGAAGTTGATATCACCGGCGGTATAAAGTGATGTGGCTGGTGATTTGGTTGATGCTGCCGGCGGTATGAGGTGCCATATGGCAGCTTTGACTGGTAAGGAATTTGAAATTTGAATGGGATAAGTTGATGTCGCCGGCGGTATGGGTTATATTACCAGCAATGTGAAGCGATGCCATCGGCGGCCTTAACTAGCAGTTTCAGATTAATTAAACTCTTCGAATTCCATGCGGGTGTTTAATATGAATTAAGACACCACTTTTCTTATTTTGGTATAGTGAACACCGAGACTCTTCCCTTCTTCTTCTCTCCCCAAGGATAAATCTCCTCATATTTTCTAAATTCAGTCTTTTCTCATCTCTTTTTACTTTCAATATGAAAAGGATTTCTAAGGCTCTCAAAGGTAAATCAACTGCCAAGGCTAAGGATGATTTGCCTGATTCTTCCATCCTGTGGCTGAAAATTTGCCCAGTTTCCATTGGTTATGGCATAAAGGAATCCGAGAGCATGTATGGCTATAAAATAACCACGCCCATCACCAATCTCGTCCTGGAAAAAGAAGATCATCTCTCCCACACCTAGGTAATCCTACAAAAACTCAATAATTTCGTTTTGATTTTTGTGATTTTGGTTATAAAAACTTGAAATCCTGTCGTTATAATGCTTAAGATGCAAAAATAGGAGCGTCAATGCATGCTATAGGGTTGCTTTGACTTGATTTTACACCGCATTTTTTGTGATTTTGGTTTGATTTTTGTTTTTGAGTTTCTGTAAAACTACTTACAAAATTAATGATGCTAGGGGTATGATTCACATCATCGGCAACATCAGGCCTAAGAGAAGGTCTGATAATCTTGCCATGCCACTAGCGATGTCAATGATATTACCGGTGACTTCAACCATGCCATTGGCAGTATGGTTGAGGCTGCCAATGATATCACTGCCTCATCAGTGATATCAACAGGTTTCAGTAGGGCCTACAAGCTTTAAAAAAAGCAATTCAGTTGCTTATCTGATTTAATTTCTAATTTCCTTGTCTTTTTGCAGCCCCATTCTATTACATGTACCGGGGGAATGGAAACAATCAGCAAGTGGTGAAAGGTGATAAATATGCATGACCCCGTGCTTCGAGCTGCCATCGATGAGATAGGTTTTGAGGGCTTAGCTTGGATTCCGCCAATTATCATGCCCAAGTTATCTCACTCGACCCTTACAACACTGACTCAGAGGTGGTTGAAAACCACCCACTCATTCCATCTCCCAATTGGTGAGCTTACTATCACCCCTTCAGATATTGTGGCTATGACTGGACTGCCTTGGACTGATGAGGTCATTCACTTTGATGTTTATATGGCAAAGCACCATATTCGGGGACCTATGGTAAAACAGGTGATTGACCTTTTTGCGGTGAAGCCTAAGCTGGGGCTTCTATTATATGGGGACCTGTACAAGTTCTAGAAAAAGAAGGTGGTCCTTGAGTTACAGAGAGAGGATTGTGTCAGTTTCTTTGTTATTTTACTATTGACGGTGCTATTCTTCCCAATTTCCAGCAGTAAGGTGAACTATGGGTTGATTTCCGTGGTTGAGGACGTGGCGGTAATTCATGAGCAAAATTGGCGAAGGGCCATACTTACCCAGATATTTCATGGGTTAGACACCGGGGCTAGGAAGTAGAACAAGGTCCTTAGATTGAGCCCTTTACTAGTGCAGGTACGATGATATTCTGCTTTTTCCAACCTTTCGTATTGTTGTATTCTTGGCCTTTTGGCTGTTTTCTTTATCAATTTAAACTGACTGACTTTTGTTTGTATAGGCTTAGGCCTTTGAGTATAAGATCTATTGGGAAACAATGATCTAACTATCTGAATCAGGTTTGAAAGAAACAAAAACTTAATTATGTAATTCTCTGAAGTCTAAATGGAAACATCCGGATAAAGGTCCAGATACAAGGTTGTTCATTGAAGACATTACGTACCTAAGCATATGAAATCATCAGAATAAAGCTTGGAAAGGAAACAAGCTTTAATCCCTCAAGAACATCATCCGGAAGAACTGATTGCCCTAACTCTGGAAGCATAGAGATCTGGAGACAATGAGTCTGAAGACATCAAGAAGACTCATGCTTGAAGATAATAGGAAGACTTTCAAAGATAGCTTTTCCCTCCACCTTTTGGTCTATATAGTCAAAGATCCTTTCCCTATGCAGAAGACAAAAGTGATAGCTTGAACTTTTTAGTAAAAGGACAAAAGGACTAACACCAGACTAAAAAAGCTAACAAATTGTTCACCTAGACTAATAAGGAGGCGCGTGGAGCTCACACTAAAAAGCTAATGGTGTAAAAATTGGTGCACCATAAAAAACCAAGTAAAACAATCACTAACAACTTTTCAGCATCAATCCCTAGGATTCAAACAGGTTAAATTACAGTCTAACGGATTAATCAACGGCTTCGGAAGTGCCACCTATAACCTGATCAAGGGTGAAGATTTAATACAAGCTCAACAACCAACAATGGCTATATTTATGATAGAAGACTATAAAAGGGAAGCTTCACCGATTGAGAAGGTTAGCTTTTTGATTGACAAAAGCAAGTAACAAAGCACAAGCATTCAATCAGTTTACAATCCCTCCAAGAATCAATCAATTCCAAATCTGTTGTAAGGATTCCTAAGTGAGTCATAAACTTAAGGAAATCCAAAACCAAAACCTTTATGAAAACAAGAGTGTAGGGATCTCTAACTTGGGTGAGTTGTGAGATTGGAATACGACTTAAAGTTTGTGATTTGAGTGGGAACTCCCTGTTGGACTCATCTTATATTCGGGGTAGAAGTCTAAGTGGTATATCCTACTAAAGACTAAAGGACTCAGCTAGGAGTTGGCGCTTCTAGTGGTATATCCTACATCCGAAAGGGGTTACCATTCAAAGACAAATTTTAAGGCGATTCCTACTAGTTGGAAAGGAATCCACTAGTGAAAAGCTCAAAGGAAGGAAACTCTGGGGACTGGAGTAGGCGGGGTCGAACCGGGATAAAATTCTTTGTGTTTGATTTCTGTAACTCTTTATTTATTGCATTATATTGTCATAACTGCATCATCTGGATCATAAACAAACACATTACACTAAGACTTTTTAAAGTCTGTGTATTCTGCGAAAAAGGGTCATTCACCCCCCTTCTAACCTTATATAGACCCTCACAGGGACCAATAAGTGTTATTAGAGCAAGTGTTCAAAACTGGAGATCTAACAATCTCGAGCTAAAGGTCCAAGATTTTGATTCATATATCAAAATGAGTTTCTAAAACTCACAACTCCTTCCCGAGGGTATGTCCATTACCTGTCCTTCACTCTTAACCAGTGAACAGTACATGTCTGGAAAAATCGAATGAAGAACTTCATCCAGTCACAAAGTATGTAAGCATGGTTAGTTATTAAAGATGGTCCTTATGAGCCTACTTATGAAGTAGAGGGCATGACTGCCCGAAAGCCATTAAGTATGTGCGATGAGAATGATTTTAAAAAGTTGCGTGAAAACACAAATGCTATTAACATGCTTCATTGTGCTCTTAGTGCAGCTGAATTTAATAAAATATTCGGATGTAAGACTGCAAAGGAAATTTAGGAGAAGCTGGAGGTAACCTATGAAGGAACTACCAAAGTAAGAGAAGCCAAGCTTGATTTAATCCAGCAAAAGCTTGAATCCTTCAAAATGGAACCTAAGGAATCAATTAGTAGCATGAACACTAGATACACCAATCTAGTGAATGAAATGAAAAGGCTGGGAAAAGAAATCTCTGAAGTAGTAAAGAAGGTACTCTGGAGTCTCACCAAGGAATGGGACGACAAAAAGACTGCCATTGAGGTAGCTCATGACTTAAACTTTTACAGTTATGATGAACTCATTGGTAATCTTCTAACCTAAGAGTTATCCTAGAAGAGATGGAGCCAACAAGAAAAGAATCCTGAGGAGAAAAAGAAAGTCATTGAACTTAAGGCGGAATCCACTAGATTGGCTTTATTCGGAGAAGAAGAGCAAATCACTGAATCACTGAGCGCCAAAGATCAACTTGCTCTGTTGACTAGAAAACTCAACAGATTCATACAAAAGAAAGACAAAAGGAAACCAAGAAAGTATGAATCCTGGAAATCAAAAGAAGGTACATCCAGACGGGGACAGACCTAGAAAAAATCTAGAAGAAAAGAAGGATCCGAAAAAAGAAGCTACCTGTTTTGAATGTGGAGAAATAGGCCATTTAAGAACAAAATGTCCCAAGCTTAAGAGAACCAAAAAGTTTAAAAAGAAGGCAATGGTAGCTACCTAGAACAATAGTGAAGAAAGTAGCTGCTCATCTTCAACAAAAGAAGAGGAGACTGCCAATTGTGCATTTATGGCTCTAACTGATCCAGAAGCAGACCAATCCGGAAGAAATGCCTCTAAGCAAGATAAAATGCAAATCAAAGAATCAGAATCAGAAATAGCAAACACTAAGGTAAATTCTTGTTCTAATTCTGCTTCTAATTTTGACCTTGCTAGAGCTATGTCTATTGTAATCAAGAGTGAAAAGAAGAATGCAAAAGCAATCAAATCCCTCGAGATAGCAGTGACGGAGTTAGTAGAAGATGCTGAAGCAATGGCACAAGATATCAATTTGGTTAGAGGAACTAAGCATATTGATGTTGTGGAAGAGAACTTCTTAAGGAATGAAGTCCAGATTCTAAATGCAAATGTAATGGGACTGGATAGAGAAATCAATCTATTAAAGGAGGTATCCAGGAAGAGGCCAGAGACAAAAGCTCCAAGAAGAGATCATCATCCTCCTACTCCAAACAGATTCCAAAAGACCCTTAATCAAAGGATGAAGGAAGTTAGCAGGCAACCACAAGCCTAAAGATATATTGCTACTCAAAATGGAAAGGCTAAGGTAGCTTACAACCAACAGCCTATCAAACAGAGAAGAAATTATGGAACAGAAGTTGCACCTCCAACTAGCTTCTGAATTCAAACCGGACCATCTACCAGAGTACAAGAAGCTGGATATAGAGTGAACTATGGGAAGGAAGATCTCGAAAAGATAAAAAAGAAGCAGGAATAGAATAGATCCAATGTAGGGTGCAAGTTTTGTGGGAAGAACAATCATATTTCTAAATTATGTAGATTAAAAAATGGTTATTATGATGTTTACCCTTGGCCTGAGATTGTTATTAAACTAAGAGGACCCAAATTTGATTAGGAACTCAAACCCACTTGATCTGTTTTGCAGGTATGCCTTAGATCTACAATAGATAAACACACTTGGTATATTGATAGTGGATGCTCAAGGCACATGATAGGTGATAAGAAGGCCTTCATCACATTGACCCGAAAGAAGGGAGGCAAAGTAAGCTTTGGAGACAATCAAAAGGGACAGATCATTGGTGATGGAACCATTGGATCTAAATTAAAGATAGAAGATGTCTCCCTGGTTGATGGACTAAAATTCAACTTGCTAAGTGTGGCCCAACTTTGTGACAAAGGAAGAAAAGTCATATTTGATTCCGGAGGCTACTCAATCTATGATAGTAAGTCCAACTCATTCTTTATCAACCTAGAGTAAATAATGTCTATTCTGTAAACATTAAAAATGATAAAAAAGAATACGTGCTTGGTGTATAAAGAAGAAGAATCATGGCTATAACACCGGAGGTTAGGACATGTCAGTATGAACCTCCTGTCCAAACTAGCCAAAAAGGAATTAGTAGTGGGTTTGCCTAAGGTTGCTTTTGATAAGGATCATCTATGCACTGCATGTCAATTGGGTAAATAGCATAAGAAAAGTTTCCCTTCCATCTCATACATTCCCTCCAAAAGAGTACTTGAGCACTTGCATATTGATCTCTTTCGTCCAATAAAACCATTGAGTTTAGGTAGAAGAGAATACACCATAGTCATTGTCAATGATTATTGTCGATATACCTAGGTGCTCGTGCTAGCAAGCAAAGACGAAGCATTTGACGAATTTTCAAATACATTCATCCGGATAGAAGTAGAACAGGGCATAAGCATTGCATGAATCCAAAGTGATAATGGTGAAGAATTTAAAAATAAGCATTTTGCTGATTTTTGTGACTCTAAGGGCATTAAACATAACTTCTCTACCCCTCACACTCCTCAATAGAATGGAGTTGTTGAGAGAAAGAACAGGACCATAGTTAAGATGGCTAAAACAATGCTCAATGAAAATTGTTTGCCAAAATACTTTTAGGGAGAGGCCGCGAATACAACATGTTATATTCTAAATAGAGCTCTCATTAGAAAAACCATAGAAAAGACCCCATATGAAATCTAGAAGGGAAGAAAACCCAAAATTGGGTATTTCTAAGCATTTGGATGTAAATTCTACATCCTTAATAATAGAGAGCAGCTAGGAAAATTTGATCCTAAATCTGATGAAGCAATTTTCCTTGGCTACTCAACACATAGTAAGGCTTACAAAGTCTTCAATAAACGAAATCAAACTGTAGTAAAGTCTATACATGTAGATTTCGATGAGACTAACCCTACAGGTAAGAAAAGTTACACTCCAAAAGATCCAGTTCTGGAAATTGTAAACCCTAGAGAAAAGAAAGAGGAAGAAGTTCTTGATTCATTCCATATCAAGAGGTACAAAGAGGAAGATGAAGGAATATCTTTTAAACCAGAAATACAACAAGTTAATCTCAACCAGCAAGAGATTGACTTTAATGAAGGACAAGGAGTAGTTGAAGCTGAAATGTAGCAAGTCCCAGTTAAACATGAAGGCCTGTAGAGGGAGATCCGGACATATAGTGATCATTCCATTGAAAATATTCTTGATGATGTTCAGAATCCAGTTAGAATAAGAGGTTAGCTCAATAGGATGATGAGCCATCCTGCTTTTGTCTCTCTCATTGAGCCAAAGAAATTTTAAGATGCTGAAGGAGATGAAAGTTGGATAATGGCAATGCAGGAAGAGCTAGATAAATTCACCAGGAATGATGTATGTGATCTAGTAACACCTTCAAAGGGAAAGTCAATCATTAGCACCAAATGGGTTTTTCGAAATAAGCTAGATGAATTTGGAGTAGTGGTGAGAAACAAAGCAAGATTGGTTGCCCAAGGATATAATCAACAAGAAGGGATTGACTATGAAGGAACCTTTGCACCTGTAGCAAGGCTGGAAGCAATCCAGATTCTATATGCTTTTGCATCATTCATGGGGTTTACACTATACCAAATGGATATCAAAAGTGCATTTCTTAATGGTATTATCCAAGAAGAAGTATATGTTAAGCAACCACCTAGATTTGAAGATCCAAAGCATCTGGATCATGTGTACAAGCTAAAGAAGGCTCTCTATGGATTAAAGCAGGCACCTAGAGCTTGGTATGAGAGATTAACCTCATTTCTTATATCTAAGAGTTATATTAAAGGCAAGGCAGACACCACACTATTCGTCAAGAAGAAGAAGAATGATATCATTCTAGTCCAAATTTATGTGGATGATATCATATTTGGAGCAATTGATGAAAGGATGTGTGAAGAATTTCACTCTCAAATGCAAAAGGAATTTGAGATGTCTATGATGGGAGAACTCAATTTCTTCCTTGGTCTACAGATCAAGCAAAGTCTGGATGACATTTTCATTAACTAGTCAAAGTACACCAAGGAAATCTTAAAGAAGTTTGAAATGGACAAGAGCAAGCCAATGTCCACTCCATTGGGATCAGATACAATCCCATCCAAGGATTGTGAAGGAGAAGATGTTGATCAAAAGCTCTATAGAGGGATGATTGGCTCAATGCTATACTTGACAGCTAGTAGACCTGACATACACTATGCAGTTTGCTACTGTGCAAGGTATCAAGCCAATCCTAGGGATTCTCATCTCAAGGCAGTAAAGTGAATTCTAAGATACCTCCTAGGAACCACTGAAATTGGGTTATGGTATCCTAGTACTAGAGATTTCACTCTCTAAGGGTTCACTAATGCAGATTATGGCAGAGATACTCTTGAGAGAAAGAGTACATCTAGAGGTTGCCATTTCCTTAGAGATTGCTTAGTATCATGGTATAACAAGAAGCAAACTTCAATTGCCTTGTCTACTATAGAAGCTAAATACATGGCAAATAGAAGTTGTATAACTCAACTCCTTTGGATCAAGCAATAACTTGAAGATTATGGAGTTCAATCCGAATGTATGGATGTTATATGTGACAACAAAAGTGCTATTGATGTGTCAAAGAATCCAGTACTCCATAGCAGGATAAAGCTTGTCAATATAAGGCATCATTTCATTAGGGATCATATGATAAAGAAGGATGTTGCATTGGTATACATTCCAACCAATGAGCAAAGAGAAGATATCTTTACTAAGCCACTGAGTAAGGATCAATTTTTAAAGCTAAAGGAGTCAATTGGAATGTCCAATCGAATTTAGGGTTAATCCGAAACACAGGTCAAAATCAAGCTGGATACTTAGTAAGAAAAATCAATCCGAAAGAGAAGATACATTGGAGAAAAATCTATACCGGAAGAAACTCTCCCACTTCAGCAGACAAGAAAGACAAATGGCAGTAAAAGCGCAGAAAGGTAACAATTACTTTTTTGAATTTAAAACGTCTATTAGTTGTTACACGCGCGGTAAATTTAACAGTGTACTTTTTAAATAAACTGTTCCTATTCTCCGGTTAAACTGAGTTTACCTCTTTCTTAAAAATCTAGTTGCCATGTCATCAATCCAGCCAAACTACCCGCATCTAGATTACCAAACTACCCTCACTTTAAAAATTCTATATAAACCCCAAAAAATCACCCTTCTTCCTAACACGAGCAGCTAAGTATTATTACTCTGTAATTTTAAAAACCGAAAACCCTAACTATCATTCAAACTCTCAAATGGCAGCAATCATGACTAAAGCTAGTCCCGTGATGCTTCCAACTTAAAATGTCTTCTTAGAATCCAATCTGAAAGACAAAGATTTCATCCCCATAGACTATAAACCCTTTGATTCAGTTATCCCTACAGATTTTCTGGGATATAATTCCGTCATTGAAACCAACCCCTATTCCAGGCTTTTTGAGGACCAGCACCTAACGAGCTTCCTAAAAATAAATTGCCTAACCTACCCAAATTTAGTCCAAGAATTCTATGACAACCTAAGAGCCAATAAGAAATTTTATGCCCTAAGAACTAAGGTTTAGGGAAAGGAAATTACTGTAACTCTGGACTTCTTCGAACATTTCCTAAGTATGAAGAATAGCGGAGTTTTAATGAGGGTGGATGGAGATGAAGCTAAGGTGAAGTATGATTTAGAGATGTGTCTTCCGAAAAGGTATTTTGGGGATAAATTTTCAACATACTGGCCTCGAATCCCAAGATACCTTTAACATGTGCTGGCATAGTTAGTCCTGATCCAGAAGGGCTCACTAACTATAGTGTCTTCCTTCTAGCACTGTGTGTTAGAATAATGGGTAGAAAGTAGGGAGGTCAACATGCCTATGCTCCTTATTCACTACCTTAAGCATCATAGGAATTCCTATGGGGCTCTTATAACCCGGATTCTCCAAGCAAATAGGATAGATTTGATCGAATTTCAAGGTGTCAGTGGAAAGCCCATTATACAGAGGAACTTCCTAAACCTAGGATTCAACGAAACCTGGGATGAAGATAAAGCTAAGAGGCTAAGAGAAGAAAAGAAAAATAAGACCCGAAAAGCTACCAATCCAGAAGCAAGTGGTCTGGTACCTAAAAAGGCCAGAATAACCAGACCTAAGGCAAAGAGAGAATTGGCTCTAGCTCCATTGGATGAAGAAGAGAATGAAGATACTCAAACAATCACCCAACTACTTAACAAATCTCTAGAAAAGCCAAAACCAAGGGGAAGGCTGATTAAGACAGCTGATTTGATGAAAAGACCAATTTGTGATCTGAAAGTAAGAGAATCCATCGTAGTAGCTGCTGCTATAATAAGAAAGGGATATCAAAAAGGTCAGAAAACAAAAGTATTAGATTTACTGAAGGAGGGTAGTGGGTTTGATGAGGAGGAAACAAAAGATGAAATGCCTATGCCAAAGAAGCAATTCAACCAGAAGGGGTGCACTTTTGATAAAGCAGTCAAGGCTTAAAAACATCAAAAGAAAACAACTAAGAAGACAACTGCTATAGTTATTGATGAGGAGGCTGCTAAGAGGGTTGTAGTGGAGGAGTTGGCTAAGGCCAAAAGTTCAAAAGGCAAAAATGTTCCCGAATCTAATGAGGATATCCTTCTGAAGGATCCTCAGTATAAAGAGATGATGGCTTCTATGGCAGACAACTATAGAATTAACAATCTAGCCATGCAAGGACCCGGAGGATTCTCTACTACACTAATCCTTATAGATTAGGCTGCATTGGCTGAGGTGTTAAAAATTCTGGAATCCAGTTCATTCAACTTCCTACCCATTATAGAACCTCTTCTAGAGAACCTGTTAATTCCTGAAGCTGAGATCCAATCAGAAATAAGTCTTGTAAAGGCAATTGTAGAGGGTGTTGAGGATAGTTCCAGCACGCCTGGGGGAGTTACCAAAAGTCCTGAGAAGGCACTTGATGGGGTGATAGAGGACATTTCCTATCATCCAGGGGTTGTGGTGGGAGGAAGTGAAGAAAGAATAGAAGACTCAAGATTCAAATTCCATCGCCAATGAATAAGGTATCCCCTGACATTATTCCTTTAAATGTTTGTACTGATCAAAAGATTCTACCAATGTGTATCTCATGGCTAAGGACGATCTAGTTCACTCAGAGTCAGCTGACCAACCAACTACTTCTGCTGCTAGACAATCAGTTGACCAAAGCAAAGACAAAGGAAATAACTTTGAGGTAAATTCTAAACCCCCTTTGTCTTTAGATGAGCTTGACACAGTAATTAATGATGTTATTAATGTGACTAAGAAGTCAACGAAATACATCAAAGTACTTTAGAGGAGGTGTGATGATCTAGAAGATGTTAATTCTTCTACCTTTTTTGATATGCTGTACCTGATGGAAAAAGCTGAGTACCAAAATGGATATAATAGCAAACTCACTAAGAGATTGAATGAGCTAGCTGTTGAATTAATAGGTTTGAAAAAGGTACGGGTCCCTCCTCAACCTAGCAGGAATACTCAGAGTAACTGCACTCACCACTCTGAGAAGGTTTCTCAAAAGAGTAAAGTGAGCAAACCTAATCCTAAGGCCATTGTAGTTTGTGTGGTAAGCCAGGACATCCTATAGTCATGTCTATGCATAAAAAAGGTTACTATGATGTGTATGACTGGTCAAGGATGACCACCATTAAAAAGGGAGGACCTATCTAGAAAAAGGCATGGGTACCTAAGAAAACTTGACTATTTTGCAGGTGAGCCTGAGATCCACTAATGATAGAAGAATGCAGTATTTGGGTAGTGGATGCTCGAGGCATATGATAGGTGATGAAAAGCAATTCATCACATTGGAGCGAATAAGAAATGGAAGTGTCAATTTTGGAGACAACAAGAAAGGAAAGATTATTGGTAATGGCACCGTGGGAGTCAAGCCTTCAATAAAGTTCAACTTGCTAAGTGTTGCTCAGCTATGTGACAAAGGCAACAAAATGATATTTGACTCAGCGAGCTACTCAGTCATTGATGGTAACTCTGACTAAACTATTCTTTATGTTCCTAGAATTAATAATGTTTATATGTTTGATTTATCCCCTGGCTCCAATGATATATGCTTAGTTTCTAAGGAGGAAAACTCATGGTTATGGCACAGAAGGTTAGGACATATCAATATGACCAATTTGTCCAAATTAGCCAGAAATGAACTTATTGAGGGATTACCAAATCTAGCCTTTGAAAAAGATAGACTCTACTCAGCATGCCAACTTGGGAAATAATTTAGGAAGACCTTTAAATTATTAGCTGTTATATCTTCTTCTCACCCCCTTGATCTTCTACACATGGATTTGTTTGGGCCTATTGTGCTAATAAGTCCAGGTTGAATGAAATACACCCTTGTGGTTGTAGATGATCTGACCAGGTTCACTTAGATTGTCTTGCTAGTAGGCAAAGATGAAGTATTTGAATCATTCTTTAGGTTGGCTACCCGGATCATGAATGAAAAATACCTTAAAATTAATAGAATCCGTAGTAACCATGGAAGAGAATTTGAAAACATGCAGTTTGAGGAATTTTGTTCTAAGCATGGTATTGACCATAATTTTTCTGCCCCTCATGCACCTTAGCAGATTGCAGAGTTGGGTGGTTCTATGCTGAGTGATAACAATTTACCAAAGTATTTCTAAGGAGAGGTTGTTAACACAGCTTGTTACATTCTAAACATGGTTTTAATTCACCCAGTTTTGCATAAAACTGCTTATGAACTTTGGAAGGGGCATAAGCCCAAGGTTGGTCATCTCAAGGCCTTTGGTTGTAAATTCTTCATATTAAACACTGAAGACCAGTTGGCTAAATTTCACCCTAAGCCTGATTAAGGAATTTTTCTGGATTACTTAACACATAGTAGGGCATACATAGTGTATGTTAAGAGGACTGGCTTCTTAGAGGAGTTCATGCATGTAGATTTCAATGAAACTAACAATGCTAGTGGAGAAACTAGTGATGATGGAAGAGAAAAGGAATAAGTCAGCATATTGTTTGGTTATCCCATTATTATTCTTGATCGAGTACCATAAAAAGAAGATGAAGAAGTTGACTTGGACCAATCAATCAACTTTAGTGATGATGTGGATGCTCAACTAATGTCAGTTACTGAGCGAGCTAATCCTGATCTACCAAAAGAAGTCATAGCAAGAAGAGATCACCCAATTGACAATATTCTTGATAGTGTACAAAATCTAGTGCTGATTAGAGGTCAGCTGAACAGAATGATGAGTCATTCAGCATTTGTTTCATTGATTGAACCAAAGAAGTTTGACGATGCTGAGTTTGATGAAAACTAGATGATTGCAATGTAAGAAGAGCTAGACCAATTCTGAAGAAATTAAGTTTGGGCTTTGGTGGAGAAACCTAAAGGAAAGTCAATCATAGGTGCCAAATGGGTTTTCAAGAATAAGCTAGATGAAGCTGGTAATGTTTTCAGAAACAAAGCCAGACTGGTTGCTTAAGGCTATAATCAATAAGAAGGCATTGATTATGGAGAAACATTTGCACAAGTAGCAAGACTTGAAGCCATAAGGATTCTTTGTGGTTATGCATCCCATATGAGCTTCAAATTGTTTGAAATGGATGTTAAGAGTGCATTTCTTAATGGTTATATTCAAGAGGAAGTCTATGTCAGACACCCCCTAGGCTTTGAAGATCTAAAGTTTCCAGATCATGTCTTTAAGCTGAAGAAAGCTCTATATGGACTGAAACAAGCTCTAAGAGGTTGGTATGAGAGACTGACTAACTTTTTAATCAGCAAAGGGTATGTCAAAGGAAAAGTAGATACAACTCTATTTATCAAGAAGAAGCATCAAGATGTGTTGCTAGTCCAAATATATGTTGATGATATCATATTTAGAGCAACTGATGAAAAGATATGCAAAGAATTTAGTCAGTAGATGAAGAAAGAATTTGAAATGTCAATGATGGAAGAGCTTAATTTCTTTCTTGGTTTGCTAATCAAGTAAGGCAAAGATGGAATCTTCATTAGCCAAGCTAAGTATGCCAAGAAAGTACTCAAGAAGTTTAACATGGATAAAGCTAAGCCAATGTCAACACCCATGGCCATTGATACAATTCTGAGTAAGGATGCGAAAGGTAAACCTATAGAGAGTAAGCTCTACAGAGGTATTATTGGAGCTCTACTTTACTTAACAGTTAGTATGCCTGATATTCAATATGCTATATGTTATTGTGCAAGATATCAAGCTTACCCTAGATAATCTCATCTAGTCACAGTTAAGAGAATTCTCAGGTATTTGCTAGGCTCTATTGATGTAGGTTTATGGTATCCAAGTAATGCAGACTTCACTCTGAGTGGATATATAGATACAGACTATGGAAGAGACAAACTTGAAAGGAAAAGCACCACATAAGGATGTCATTTCCTTGGTGGTTGTCTAGTTCCATGGTATAGTAAGAAGTAGACTTTATGTAGCTTTGAGTACACTTGAGGCTAAGTACATGGCTGCAGGAAGTTATGTAGCATAACTACTATGGATCAAGCATCAACTAGAGGATTATAGTATAAAGTCTAAGTGCCTTGAAGTAATGTGTGACAATAAGAGTGCAATTGACCTATCCAAGAATCCAGTTCAACATGGCAGGATGAAGCATGTCAATATCAGACATCACTTCATAAGGGATCACGTGGTAAAAGGAGAAGTCAAGCTTAGATACATTCCTACTGAAGAATAGCTAGCTAACATATTCATAAAGCCTATTGGAAAGGATCAATTCAACACACTTAGACAATTGATCGAAATGTCCAATCCAATTTG
Organism: Euphorbia pulcherrima; assembly: GCA_947683365.1. Lineage (NCBI taxonomy): Eukaryota > Viridiplantae > Streptophyta > Magnoliopsida > Malpighiales > Euphorbiaceae > Euphorbia > Euphorbia pulcherrima. The sequence goes on from CANTUS010000008.1 coordinate 3,966,774, forward strand.
CAGATATACATTCTACTGTGACCTACTCTAGAGCTGACCAAACTAGGGCACACTCTGAGCTTCAGTGAATTCGGTTAAGTATTTCTTTTTGCCACTTGAATTTTGGACAAGTCATTTATTGTCACCGGTTATCTTTTAAATTTAAACTTGATAGAAATGGTAGCAAGTTATAAAATGATCCACATTTAGAGCAGTTATTCCATGTTTCTGGTGCTCATTTATTCTACGGTATATGTTATACAATCTAACCATTGAATCTTAAGACCATGGATTATGAGTCGTACACGAAGCGTTGCAGGTTTATGCGAAGAGTTTTTGGCTATTTAAGGAGAAATTCAGAAAGAGGAAAGGTTACTTTACCAAACTTCCTTTCTTTGAAATTTTCTTCCTAAATCTCTAAAATCTCTAATCTTCATCAAAGCAATTTGTAATGACGAGCACATCAGGGAGGAAATCTGAACTTTTTGTAAGAAACAAGAAAGATACTTGTTGGATTGCAACACAAGATCATATTGCTCAAGTAGCTATTAGATTCAATAAGAGAGAGAATCTTCGTATCCCCGTTGGGACAAAATATATCCCTACAGAATGGTGTTCTATAGAGAAAATAGAAGTAGACAGTCCAATGGTAGTAGATATGCTGAGTTTCTATAGTGATGAGAGATTTGGAAAATGGGCATGCCAGCATCATTTGAGAGGTTTCTATGAACTTCCAAACGGCTGCTATGAAGAAATTGTTTTGAGATTCTTCGATGGAATCCACATGGTAGATGGTCAGGAGGATGTTTTCATGACCACCATGATAGGGAGAAAAGTATATGTTACTGCCAAGCTGATAGCATGACTGTTAGGGATACGCGAATGGGGAATCAGGTTGAGAGTGATAAAAGATGAAGAGCATGTAGATATTTCCATAGATTATGAGTTCCCAGAAGATTAGAAGGATGGTGAACTAATTGCTTCTATGTTCACCAAGGAAGGGAAGCAAGCCTATGAGCTTGTCACCAAGGTTTTGTTGCCCAAAACAGGCTCTACATGGAGCTGTTCAAAAATTGAAAGGGTGTTTGTATATGCCCTAACGCATCGGATGAGTATTAATTGGCCTCTAGCCATTTTGTATAGATTTTTATAGGTTACCAAGCATTTGGTATATGGCCAACTTGTGATGGAGATTTGCAGAGCTTATGAGCTCGATACAGAAGGATGGGCAACAAAGAACAACATTCAGCTGAAGATAATCGAGTCTAGGGTACTCAGCGATGCCCACTTTTATGGAACTCAGAGCAAATAAGCGACCCTCCAACACAAAGTACATAAAGCTGAAAAGAGGGGAGGTTAGAGTAAAGGATCCTAAAGCAATCATTGAAATAAAGCCAATCCAACCCCATGAAGAAGATCAAACTTTAGATTCCTTTATGGCTAGCAAACTTGAGTGAATTACTAAGCTAAGAGCTAAGAAGGGAGAAGAAAATCCTGAAAAGCAGGGAGGAAAGAAGGAGGTCAGGAGGGACTCTAAAAAGGCCAAGAAAAGGAGCTCAGCGAGCTCTATTCCTATAGTTGCCCAAGCACCCAAAAATACAAGATCATTTGAGGGGACTAAGGAAGAAAAGTCTCATGAGCTGACCCCTAAGGAAATAGAAGAAGAGAAGATGGCTGAGGAAGAGTTAGGGGAAGACATGCCCCTGAAAGGGGAGAGAAAGAGAAAGGTAGATCCCGCTCATTTGGATGAGGTGACTACCAAGGGAAAGGAAGCTACATCAGTTTCTATCCCCCAAGTAGGTCAGCCTAAGAAAAAGTTGATGGTGAAGAGAGAGACTGGGGTAGTCCAAGATGTTGAGGAAGTTGAGAGAGTGAAAGTTGCTGAGGAAGAGAGAATCAGAATGAAGTAGGAGGAAATTGAATGTACTATTAGGAGGAAGGTTGAGGAAGTAACAACAGTAGTAGTTAAGGCTAAGGCTAGCACTAAGAAAATTTTACAGAAGGCTGTAGCTAGCCTGGTTGAGAAGGAAGTGCTGGAGGAAGTAGAGGAGATGATAGGGGCTCTTGATGGAATTAAAAATCAAGAAGAGCAGGAGGAGGAAGATGATGTGGTAGAAGATGAGGCTGTAGAATTTGATGTGCTAAACTCTGACCAGCAAGTCACTCTTACTGCTAAGGAAGCCAAGGAAGCTAGGAAGGAGAGGAAGAGGGGTTTATTGAAAAGAATGAAGATTGTGATAGATGAGGATGAGGATGAGGGAGACCTCAAAGATAAGGAGGAAGAGGAGAATGTAGTTGAGCATGGAGCTGAGCTGACTGAAAATTCACAAACTCAGGTCAGCGAGTCTGCTATTGAAGGTGTTGTGAAGAGAAGGAAGCTGAAGAAACTATCACTTTCCCAAACACATCCACTGAAACACCACTCTTACCTACACCAATCTCTGCCTTGCCCCTACCAGAAAGACAAACACCATCTACATCCACATCCACCACTGACCAAACTAACCCAAACTCTGACCAAACAGCCATCATCCCATACCTTTCTCCTATAGGATCTCCCGTGCATGAAACTTTATATTCAGAAGGACCTCTACCAGTCAAAGGACCTCTAATTATTGAGGAGATTCCGAAACAGCAACAACCATAACAACCTCAACAACCACAACCACAACCCCAATTCAACCCAAATGCTGAACTGTTGGGAGATATTAGGACGATGGGGAGAGTAAGGTTTCTAGGATTGAGGATTAATGCTGAAATTGTAAAATCACTACTATCTGAGGAAGTGTTGAGGAGGATTGCAAACCCTGTGGAGCTAATGCAAAGTTTTGTGGAAGCAGTTGAAGAGATGAAGGCCCACATCAGATCTATAGCTACCCAATTTTCCTTGGTCAAGCCAATGGTATCCATGTATTGCCCTTGTTATCTGTTATAGGTAGGCAGGTTGATGGCTTAAAGTTAGAAGTTTCAAAGCTTAAAAAGTAGATGGAGAAGAATATGAAAGCAACAGCAAAGTGCTTAGTGATGAAAGGGATTTCAGGAACTCAATGAGAAGCAAATTTAATCCCTTACTTGAAGCAATGGTGAAAGTACTAGATGGGTATAGCATACTCAGCAAGGAGAATGAAGCCAACACAACTATTTTGAATGTTGTTTTTTATGGCCTTAATGCTCTAATAACAGTGGTAACCAACCATCATGGTTTACACACTAAGTTGAGGAAAATGAAGGAGGAGATGCTAAAAGGATTAAAGGATTAGAAGGGAGCTGTGCTAAATGCCTTAAAGAGGCTTAATATTTCAGATGCTCTAAGAAATGACATCGTTATAGTAGATGCTGAACTGGAGCCTTCTTTTCATCAGAAACTTGGTCATATTCGAGACCAAATCAAGCAAGTTCAAATAAATGTCATTAACGATGGAGAAGCCATAGATAAAATTCATGATAAACTCACTACTCATATAAGGAGGACTCCCATGCTGGAGAGGATTCTGAGGGAAAATAATTAGGCCAAGGCTCTGGCCAGTCTCACCCAGATTTCCAAAGAAGGTTTAAGCGCTGAATATCAAGCCAACCTCTATTAATCCTACACTTTAGTAGGCTTATTCATCTTTCTCAGAGAACAAGATACGATATCACAAGAAATTTAATAGCTACTTGTACAAATTTTTTCAACTAATGTATATGGTCAGCTAGAAACTTTTGAGGAGTCTCTAAGATCATTTGATCATCAAGCCCAAACCATTTCGGATTCAATGGCAATAGGGGAGAAGGATCATCAGAAGAGTGAAAAAGGAATAGAAGGAAAGAGAACAGAGGATTGCTGAATTTTCATACAACCTTTATAAGGATCTAGAGTGCATACAAAGAGAATATCATGAGACCAGAAAAAGGAAAGGCAAGGAGATTGCTCTACCAAAGGAAAAGAAATCCAGATGGGATTAAAGCTTATAAAGAAAGGAGAACAAATTTGGGAGACCCTCCTATGCCAAAAGATTAGAATATACATATATATATATATATATATATATATATATATATATATATATATGCTCTGATCCTTTGCAAAAATATATGAGAAGTATTGAGGGATGTTGAACTCAGAAGATTCACTAATTATGAGGGAGTTAGCATTTACTCTGACCGAATTAAAGATGCTGAACAAAGACATATCAAACATAAGTATCAGGTAACTGACTCAGTGGATGACTCAGTTGTGCTTAAGTTTTGATCATAACAATTAAGTTAAGAATGGGATAATTAAATCAAAAATGATGTTAAAATGAATACACTATGGTTTTAAGGGAGTTAGTAAATTGAAGGGTACAATTTTGAGTCTCCGCTGACCTACCTATTTAGTTTAACTCTGAGTGGTTTCTGGGCTGGGTATCTACTTAGTCACTGACTCAGTAATATTCACTCAGCTCTTGATATTTAGATTTTGTTTCAACTATATGCTTTAGGTTTTATCTTTTACGCTGAGTTACTTTAAGTCTGTCATTGCTGCTGACCTTACCTTTTAAGGTAAAAAGGTATCTTTGCTTTTAGTGTTACTTTTTGCAGGAACATTGATGAGACAAAGATAAAAAGAATTAATACCTTGACAAGACACAAAATTATGAAGAAAATGACAAAGTCTTCCAATGCAAAGATGCAACAAGTCAGTTGCCACTTTGGCTAATTCTGCAGATCTACCAACCTTGTATCACACACTCTACAACATTCAGAATACCAGAGGGAATGGGATGAAGACACGTGGCAAGTCAGCGCAAGCTCTCTCTAATGGAAGACTGGCATTAAATGATAAAGAATTGAATTTAGAGCTTGAATTTCAATCTAACAGATTAAAATGTATTTTCACAATGGTGTAATTCTATCTCTTAACAGATCGATTTGAAGAAGCAACGAGCAAAATACTGAGCTGTCAATTTTAGAAGATGCTAAGATAAGTTCAACGACTACTTTCTTAATCCATCTATAAAAGGAGCAGGAAGGAAAGCGTTAGAACTTGGTGATTACACCTGAATTTCCTAGAAGCAAAGACCCTATCAATTTACAAGCTTTAAAGGAGTTCAAGCAAGAAAAAACAACTCAGCTAGAATCTGCTTTAGAAAAAGAGAGAATAGATTAGATCATTTAATTATAATATTAGATCATTTATAACTGGATCAACTTTTGTATAAGTTGAATCCAGCTCTTATTTAGACTCTTTGAGAGTTGCTGATAGAAGAGGGTATTCTATTCAACGGGTGAGCGATTGCAGTTTGGAGGGTACTTACTATAATTGGGGAATTTATGAAAGGCTTCTCCACTGTGAGGTGTTGATGATGTTAGGGTCTCCCTTGGCACTTGTGTGAGAGGTGGGGGCCACTCGGGGTTGGTTGAATTTAGGCGTGACAAAACACTTTTCAGTTCAAGTTTGCATAAATAGCCAATTTTAATGAATAAAAGAATCGAGACCCAAATCTCGATACAATTGATAGAGTCGCCACCCAAGTTATCTTCTTGGGAAAGAGTTTTGGTATAGTTCCCTCTAAGCAGGAGACTCATACCTATCGGATCAGAGATTCAGGTATTAAATGAGTCACTTATTTCTCATTTAGTTGATTCAAAATTACATTCACCGCATAAAACCGATTTAGTTTTCATCATTTAGGGAATTATCAAAGAAATCCTATTTCTACACTCTTTCACACTCGTTATATGCGTTCACATGTTACAATAAAGCACAAACAATAAATGAGGGAATAAAAATTACAACCAGGGGAAAAAATGGGCGAATTGTAAAGAGAACCTATATATTTGTTCTAAGTTATAAAACAAAATGAAAATAAATTCCCTGCATCCACAAACGTTAGCATAGTTTATAGCACATCATAAATCAGCACTTCAACGTATTTTGTTGTGAAAACACGTCTTCACTTTTATGGGTTGAATTACCAGAGTTTTAGTGAAAATGATTGCACGAAAAATGGTGAGTTGGATTGATTTTTAACCAGTTAAAATGAGTTTTGGAATCTACTTGGGGCTGGTACCCGTACAGGTGGGTAGGACCTGTATGGCTACCAAAGAGGACATGCATGGGTATGGTGTAACCGGATGGGTCCTATCTGGTTTGGGTAGAAACTTTGTTCAGCTTAATTTATAGATTAACAAATTAACAGATTGGTGGTAGAAAAATAAAAAAAGGGATTTCCTTCCATATGAGTATGGGGCACCGACTGAGTATGGGGCACCGATTAGATATCTTTTGGGATATATGGTGCCAATAAAGCTCATATAGGTTATAGGACCAGACCCGAAATAAGAAATGATAGGAATAGATATAATAGAAGGAATAAAGAATAATAATAATGAAATAACTAAGATGTGAGTCTCTTTAAAACTCAAGAGTGTTACCTTATCGACGTGAATCCACTTTGAGATGATCCCTTTACTATTGAGAGATTTAGGCCAAAGTAGATGATGAAATAGGACTATTTAGGTGAGTATTTGTGTGGACAAAATCTCCCCTAAATCCTAATAAAAGAAGCTAGGAATGAATAAAATGTGGACAAAACCTCAAAGGAACAGTTTTCCCTCTATTTTATACCTCCTATAGCCCCACTATACCTTTTCTATAACTATAGAAATTGCTAGAGTTTTTGTATAATTTTCATATAAGATGCATGTTGAAATATGAAGAGAAGGGCCCTATTTATAGGGGAAAGGAGGTCTGAATGCAATACATCACGTTCACGACCTGCCTTTTCCCAAAATAGAAAGGATTCCCCCTTCTAAAAGAGCTTGTTTAGGCAACAAGAGGACCCGTACGGGTGGAGCCCCACTCAAACGTGTCTTAGGGGACTTGTACGGGTCCCTTAGGCATATGGAATAGATGACCCAATACGGGTCTGCTAGTGGATCAGTACGATCAGGTAGCACCCATACGGGTCCCTAAGGGCAGACTAGGTCTCTAAACTTTTGCCACACTCAACTCTACAGTAGTAGGAACACCTCTGATAGACAACACCTAAAAGACATTGCATCATATAGCTCTCATCGTAGTTTCATAAGAAGGATCATTAAAATCTAGTGCTAACAGACTGCCCCTCATGGGATCACTACAAATATAGATCTTTATAATCTCACAATGAGAGTGAGGGTTTAGAAATTATCCCTGTCTTAATGATATGGGTTAGTTCCTTTCATGAGGTGAACTTCTTTCCTTTACTGATGCGTACCCCTTATAACTTTACTGGGGAATGTGTATCGCTTTCCTGAGGTGGATGACTTTCCTTTTACTACCGTGCATGTCCCTTTTCTAAGGTGGATGACTTTCCTTGCCAATGGGTATCCCTTTCCTCAGGTGGATGACTTTCCTTTTCCTACCATGCATATCCCTCTCCTGAGGCGGATGACTTTCCTTGCTAATACGTATCCCTTTCCTGAGGCGGATGACTTTCCTTTTACTACCATGCATATCCCTAGTGACTCAATTGGGGAGGGTGTGTGTATCTCTTTCTTAAGGTAGATTGACTTTCCTAGCTGATGATGGTGTATCCCTTTCCTAAGGCGGATGGCTCTCCTGAATGATGATATTTCCCTTTGCTAAGGTGGATGACTCTCCTTTTACTGATGACTTCTCTGGGGAAGATGTTTTTATCCCTTTCTTGAGGCGGATGGAATTTCCTAGCTGATGATGGTGTATCCCTTTCCTAAGGCGGATGACTCTCCTAACTAATGATATATCCCTTTCCTAAGGCGGATGACTCTCCTTTTGCTGATGACTTCTTTGGGGAAGATATGTGTATCCCTTTCTTGAGGCAGATTTGCTTTCCTGGCTGGTGATGGTGTATCCCTTTCCTAAGGCAGATGACTCTCCTGCTGGGGAATTTTGAACAACATAAAAAGGGACAACAATCAAACACCGAGTTAGTAGTTGTCTAAGTAGACACCTCTTTATTCTTAATTGAGTTTGGTGAAAACAAAGAATATTTTTGCTCCTTCAATCAAGGATCAAGGTGAGCAAAAGGACTTATCCCGAATACAATGGAAATGTAAAGTAAGAGGGAGTGGAGGCCAACCCCGAACTTAGACTGGATGAATTTCTGGTGCATCCTGAAACACTGATGCAAAAATCTTCCCTTAGATGGTAAGATAGGACCCGTACGAGTAGGCCAGACCCCGTATAGGTGAAGATCTTGAAAGTAGGGACTTGTACAGATGGGGTGGGACTCGTATCGGTCCCCGACGGGGGTTTTGAAAGGCAGATCAATCTCCTCATATTCCGCTTTATACCAAAACTTCCCATTTTGTAATTCTGGTGATTTTCTTCCTATAACCAACCAAACGTGTACAAAAAGATCCCAAAGGTCGGCTGTTCTCCCTTAAACTTAAGGAATCACCCCCGATGGATGATTCAGGGCTTCAAGAATGCCCGATTTCCTTCGGGTATGCATTTTGCGGAGGAGACTCGTTCCTAGGGCTCACTCCTATCTCTAAAGTGCCATTGATACCTTCTCCCGAGATCCATGCCTCAAAACTTTAGGTAACTTCGCATGATTCTCCATTTTCCAATTTTGAATTTCTGGCAATTTTTGAATTTTAGCATGAATTAGGGTGTTTTAAACCTTAGAATAGAGCCTGATGCATGTAACTTTAGCCTAGGATACTTTTAGGATAGTTTTGGATTAACTTTGGTTGAAATTGGATGATTTTGGATTTTTGGGAAACTTTTTATAGAGGGGCTGCTTGTAGGGGACTTGTACGGGTGAGGGGGGACCCATATGGGGTCCCGTTTTTTATACGGGTGCTCCTCTGGGACCTATAGTGGTGGAGTTTACCCGTACGGGTCCTATCCTCAGGGATAGAATGCTGGTTACTTTTCTTTCTATAATCTTTTCCCAATTTCTGACTTTTCTACTATCCTCTAACCCTGTTGATCTGTAATTCTATCTCTGCAGTTCTATTATAAGACTGTGGGGGCCTTGAGCTTTTGGAGGAAATAGTACGAGGAGATCCATATTGCGGGGGATACAGAGTTATTGATCCGCATTGATTCTTTTGGATTCAATGACATTATCAGGGCTATCCTTAGGTCCCCTAGGACGTTAGCGCCTGGTACTGTTTCAGCTTTGACTGAAAGGTTGTTAGAGTCAACCCATACTTTCCACTTGCCTATTGGGGAGGTCACTATCACTCCCTTAGATGTATGCACCATGAGAGGTCTGGAGTAGAGTGGGGATGTGGTCCATTTTGATGTTCATGTCGACCGGTGGCATTCTCGGCCTGAAGTGAAGGCCTACATCACCAGACTACTTGGGCTTCATCTAAGCAGGACGAATAAGCTCAAGTACAAGGATTTGCATGCTCACTAGATCAGGTAGTCGAGTCCTATTGTAGCCGATAGGAGGGAGCAGTACGCTTGGTCTTTCTTACTGACATTTCTTACCACTGTCTTCTTCCCAGTCTACTCGAGTAACCTCAACTATGGTTTGCTCTCTGCTATGGAGAACCTTACCACTGTGCGAAGCAAGAACTAGTGCCAGGCTATCTTAGCATAGCTATACTATGGGCTAGACATCGGAGTCTGGGGTGAGCAGTCCGACCTCAAGATTTGCCATCTGATACTACTAGTAAATCCCAAGCTGATCTCTTGTGCTTTAACCTTTTGCCTGAACCTATATTGCAACTAATCCTTACTTTGTCTTACAGATTTAGGCTTTTGAACACCAGCTGATTCCCACACCAGGTTTGCCCATGCAACCTAAGACACCGAATATTGTATCTAGATAGATAGGGCTTTGGTAGAATCAGCCCTTGACCAATGCACAGTACCGAGAGTTTTTAAGCTAGCTGCGCTCAGATTGGGTAAACGTGCATTTTACACTTTAATAAACCATTAGTAGAAACTATATTTACTAGGTCGCAATACTTATAGTGCATTTATTTCGAGCAGGTTATTCGAGATCCATGGGAGAGATTGGTCACATATGGAGTCATCGAGCAGATGCAGGTCGGCGTGGACGACCGCCACTTTATCCTGGAGTCATCACTCTCCTATAAGTGGTATTTCAGTGAGCGGGTTCAAAGGTGGAGGACCAATGCCATGGCGGAGAGAGCAATTCCCTTCCCCCCGGATCTCAGCAGGCATTTTTTAGCCTCATCTTATGCTAGGGACCGATCGGGGGCTATACTTATTTGGCGAGGGAGCTTGTGTGCTGTCTATAGAGGGCTTTTATGCTGAGTTTATTGATTCCTCCCTGCGGTAGGATTCACCACGAGGACGTGTGACTCTCCCTTGGGGCCTTTGTGAGAGGCGGGGCCCACTGGGAGTTGGTTGAATTTAGGCGTGACAAAACATTTTTTTGTTCAAGTTTGCACAAATAGCCAATTTTAATGAATAAAAGAATCGAGACCCAAATCTCAATACAATTGATAGAGACACCACCCAAGTTCTCTACTTGGGAAAGAGTTTTGGTACGGTTCCCTATAGGCGGGAGACTCATACCTATTGGATAAGAGATTCGGGTATCGGATGAGTCACTTATTTCTCATTTAGATGATTCAAAATTACATTCACCGCATAAAATCGTTTTAGTTTTCATCATTTAGGGAATTATCACAGAAATCCTATTTCTATACTCCCTCACACTCGTTACATTCGTTTACATATTACAATAAAGCACAAGCAATAAATGGGGGAATAAAAATTATAATCGAAGGAAAAATGGGGGAATTACAAAGAGAACTTATACATTTGTTCTAAGTTATAAAACAAAATGAAAATAAATTCCCCTGCATCCACAGATGTTAGCACAGTTTATAGTACATCATAAATCAGCACTTCGTATTTTATTGTGAAAACACATTTTAACTTTTGTGGTTTGATTTACCAGATTATTAGTGAAAATGATTGCATGGGAAATGGTGAGTGGGATTGATTTTTAACCAGTTAAAATGAGTTCTGGAATCTTTCTAGGGCTGGTACCCGTACGGGTGGGTGGGACCCATACGGCTACCAAGGAGGATCGGTACGGGTATAGTGTGCCTGTACGGGTCTTTTTTGGTCCAGGTGAAAACTTTGTTTGGCTCAGTTTACAGATTAACAGATTGGTGGCAGAAAAATAAAATAAAAATGAATTTCCTTCCATATGAGTATGGCACACCAATTTGATATCTTTGGGGACATATGGTGCTAACAAGGTTCATACGGGTTAGGACCAGACCCAAAACAAGAAATGAAAGGAACAAATATAATAGAAGGAACAGATAATAATAATAATTAAGTAACTGAGATGTGAGTCTCTTTAAAACTCAAGAGCGTTACCTTTGCGGCGTGAATCCACTTTGAGATGATCCCTTTACTATAGAGAGAGTCCGGCCAAAGTAGATGATGAAATAGAACTATTTAGGTGAGTATTTGTGTGGATAGAACCTCCTACAAATCCTAATAAAGGAATCTGGGAATGAATAATATATGGACAAAACCTCAAAGGAAGGGTTTTCTCCTTATTTTATACCTCCTATACCCCCACTATACCTTTTCTATACCTATAGAAATTGCTAGAGTTTCAGTATAATTTTCAGATGAGAAGTGTGTGTGTATGTGTTGAAATGTGAAGAGAAGGGCCCTATTTATAGGGGAAAGGAGGTCTGAACGCAATAAATCCCGTTCATGACCTGCCTTTTCCCGAAATAGGAAAGGATTCCCTTCCAAAAGAGCCTATTTAGGCAACAAGAGGACCTGTATGGGTGGGGCCCTACCCATAAGGGTCCTAGGGGACTCACATAGGTCCCCCCTAGGTGTATGGAATGGATGACCCATACAGGTCCGCCTGTGGATCTGTACCACTAGGCAGCACCTGTACGGGTCGCTAAGGGTAGACTAGGTCTCTAAACTATGGCTAAACTCAACTCAGCAGCAGGAACACCTCTGATGGACAACACATGAAAGACATTGCATCATATAGCTCTTATTATAGTTTTATGAGAAGGACCGTTAAAATCCAGTGCTCACATCCGCCTAGGATAAAGGAGTTGAGATTAGTGGATTAAAGCCAAGGCACCTTCTCGAGACTGGATGTAAGCACAAGTTGTCGAACCAGTATAAAATCTTTGTGTTCTTTACATAATGGCACTTTCTAGTTATTTCACTTAGCCTGCTAACGTCACTCAGCGGAGAAAGTTATTATCGCGAAAAAAAGTTTTATAAGTTCTTGAGTGAGTCATTCACCCCCCTCTGACTCAGTGAGTGTACGCATAAGGACCAATAGTATAAATTAGATTAAAATATCAACTTGAACATTACTTTAATAAATTTTTGTCATGCCTCTAAAATAGAGGGCTCTCCTTTGCCTCGCTTATTTTTACAATCTTTCATACTAAAAAAAAGGTTGCCCGCTCACACCACGCCATATCTTTCTCAATTAATTAGGCTATTTTTTTATTTTAATTGATTCCCAAAAAAAGTGATGGTTAAATATCAATTTTTAGGGATTAACATATTTTGTTGAGAAACTACAAGAGGCTAATGGCATCAATCTTTTTTCATGGGATTTCCAGTATTGATCTTCAGGTGAGCAATTTGTGCATGTGCTTTGCTAGTGTATTTTTTATTTGTAGTTTGGTTTTGCTTCATTTTTTTGCTACTACAGAAAGTGTAATTCACTGGAATGTTAATGTCTTTTCGACTTTTATTTATTTCTTATTACCTTAAGTTGTAGATATAATATAGATTTAGCTTAATATAGATCAAGTCAATATTATTTTGATTTGTAAGAGTTTTACATACAGAGTAAACTTTTCTTCTGCAGGCTAGGCGAGAGAAAATTAGAGAGAGGATGGGGATGCTTCAAGATTTGGTCCCTGGGTGTACTAAGGTGCTTATAAGTTATACTTTGTCTTAATCATGTGTCGGTTTAATTACGTATATGTTTTGCCAAATTCATGTTGTGAAGACTTACTATAACAGTGTCTCCTTTTTTTTACTTTATGTTCATATGCCCAATACTGAGAGCAACCTATATTAGACACCTGTCTATTATGTCATGCTCCTAATTAAGTTAGTATATTTTCCTTGTTTGACCAGTTTATTGATAAAGCACTGGTTTTGGTCTAGATAATATTTTATGCCCGGTCATTACACCGACAGGTTGAGTTCCTGTCTTATCTTTTCATGTCTACTTTCTCTTTATATGGCTAATCAATTCTGTTTGTCTATTGAAAACTGAGATAGTATCTCCTTATTTTACTTTTGCAGTTTCTATCAATGAAACTAGAAGCAATTCATTCAAGAATGGATGTCCACTCAATAATTGATGGTTTTGAAGCAAAAGATGTAAGTCCACAATTCAGCCAATTGCTTTTATTACTTAAAGAAAGAATGACATAAAACTGGAAGAGAAGAGTATTTGAATTTAATGTCTATGTTCATAGTTGGTCCAAAGTATTTCCAAGTTGAAACTATTGCCTTCTCATGAAAAGAGAATGCCAGTTCTTCAAACTTGCAAATCTGATTTTGTATAAGATCGTGTGTGCGTGTTTATTTATTGCTTTTGTAATGAATAAAATCGGTGAAAATAGTGCAAGCTCTTAGTGTGTTTCTATAAACGATTTGCAGGTGATGGAAATTGAGAAAGAATGTATTGTGGGAAATTAGTTCTCGCTCTGAAATGAAATGATATATGTTCATGATGTAACAGATGTTCCAAGTTTCTAGCCACATGGGTCCTGTTGTGGGTTAGGCATGTGTTGGATTCCAAGTGCAAGTTGGCAATGATTTGTGGAATTATCAGGAAAAATTTAATCCTACTATAAAACATCTTGCTATTTGTATTTTAATAAATTCATGGTCAGTTAAAGACATGTTGGAAATCAATCATCCAGAAGCCTTAGCAAAAACATGAAGACAAGCATTCGGATCAAGGTTTTGAAGAAAACAAAAACCACAAGTCCAAGAAGACCTCATCCGGCTTGAGACAGAAGAAAACAATCCTTAAAGAATCATCTGGTTAGAGTTTGGAAGGAAACAAACTACTAAGCTAAAAAAGACAGCATCTAGAATAAATCACTATTGAAGAGCATCCGGAAAAGTTATCGTCAAAAGACATCTAAAAGATATAACTTTCAAGACAAAAGGGAAAATATTTAAAAATAATTTTCCCTCCAAATTGGTCTTAAGGCAAACATGCTTTTTTCCTTGAAGAATGAAAAAGAAACAACTTTCAAATATTTAGGAAAGGACAAAAAGGCTGACAACGGAAAGAGAAAAAGGTAACAACATTTTTTACCTAGACCAATGGCAAGGAGGGTTGAGTCCACACAAAAGACAAAGTTGCATAAAATTTGGCAGAGTATAAAAAGGCAAATAAATGACACTTGACAACTTCATTGGTCCAATCCCAACAAATTCAAATGGGACATTTATTTGGTCTAACGGACAGATCAACGACTCTGAAACACCATCTCATATCTTATCAATGGTGAAGATTCAAGATCAAGCAACTGCTATGTTTATAATCCAAGCCTATAAATGGGAAGTTTCACAAGTTGAGAAGATGCTTGTTGATTTTACAAAGCTATTACCCTAAGAGATATTTGTTATTCAATCAGTAATTCAATCCCTCCAAGAACTAAAAACTCAAATAAGTTGAAAGAATTCTCAAGTGAAACTATAAACTTGAAGAATTCAAAACCCAACCCTTTGTTAAAACAAAGCTATAAGATCTCATACTTAGGTAAGTATTGAGATTGGGACTTAGCTTAAACTAGGAAAGTTAAAGTGGTATATCCCTATGGGACTTAGCTTAAACTTGGGTAGAGTTTGAGTGGTATATCCCACTAAAGAAGAGGACTCAGCCAAGCTCGGTAGTTTGGTGGTATATCCTACATCTGGAAGAGAGGGTATCTTCTAGGGACAATGTACAAAGCACTCAGCCAAGGTTGGAGTTAGCTAGGTGGTATATCCTACATCCAGAGGAGAAGAAATCTACGGAGATAACTGTAAAGGCTGTTGGGAACTGACAGTCACTTTGAACATGCATAATAGGCATAGTAGAAATTCAAAATTTTGTCCCTTGTCCCTAGGAACTCATATCAATTGCACATAAATTAATTATAGCCTCAATTGAATTAATTCTCTACCTAGGTTAGCATGCATAGGCTAGGCATATCATAATTCTAAATTATATCCTAGCATAAATATTTCATACTAAGCATGTTATAACTCTAAGCTATAACCTAAGCATAAAATAAACTAAGCATGCAAAACAACCTAAGTATAATAATTATTAAGTCTAAAAATGCTTAAAGAAAAAAGATCTAATAATTAAAAGAGAAAGAAAGGAAACTTACCCATTGAAGCATGCTTTAGTAGAACCTCCTTGCACAAGCCTCCAAGTGTAGGATAGCCTCTATGAGTATCCACACGAACCCCACCAATCCAAAACCTCCCACTGAGGAAGAACTGTAGACCCTTGAGTAGCTACTAGACCACTCCAAAAGCCCACACAAAAATATTAACTGCAGGTGTCTCAAAATATTCAAGGCTCCTAAAAAATAACTTGCTCTTAATTCAACTCGTGAGATAGCATGTTAGGATCTTAAGCCAAGTCTGAAATGAGCTTGTGGTGCAATTTAAAAGGGGGGAGATGAAGCCTATTTATAGGCTTGGGGGAGAAAATTTGCTCTCCCATTTTCAATCATGCACATCCCATAAAGCAGGTTTGACCCGTGGGGCTTAGAGCCTTGTGGGCTGGCCCGCATGCACAGTATGCTCTGCACGTAGGCATCTCCCAAGCTAGGCTTGCAAGATTTCTCACAAGCCCAGCTTGCAAGGATTCCCATGCTGGGCTTAGCCCAGCACTGCCAAGGCAGTGGTGGCTAGCCCAGCCTTGCGGGCCTCCGCAAGTGCCACATTGCGGAACTTGCGAGCCCACGGTGCTGGATTTCATGCACTGAGCATGTTGTGAATCCCGCAACCCCTTTTGAAGTCCAAAATGTCCAACATCTTCTGGGTCCAACCCATTTGGAAAAATTCACTTTTGGTCCTTTTCAAATATTAATTTATTTATGGCCCTAATAAAATTAGTTACCGGTCAAAATAAAATCTGGCTTAACCAGAAAATGATCTAATCATTTTAATCTGTACTTTAAATTATTTATGACCCTAATAAAATTAGTTGCCGATCAAAATAAGTTCTTTGTCTAACCAAATAATAATTCAGTTATTATTATGTTATATTTTCATAATTAAATAAATCTATTAATTCTTTACTCAGTTCGATGAAGGTCTAATGTGTGTGACTTTATAGGATTCCAAAGTATTGAGTTGTTAAGGTTTAACCAATCCTTGTTCTATAGGAACTATTGGCTCAAGGATCTAGACCATGAATAGAAATTGATTACCTTAAATAACTGTAGTACACCTCTAGCAAGAGTCCACCATCCCCTATGACTCAGAATGTCATTTGTGCTTATGACTTAATCCCGGTTAATGCAGTAGTTGACCTATGCGATGAACTCCTTCCATTCTTTAATATTAGTACCATCTAGTTTGTCGGGCTCGGTTAAAGTGTCAACCCACTAATAGAGAGGTTGCTCAAGCTATCCCAGTTATTTACTTATTACCGAAGTATATTTCTTTTTACCATATTGTGTTTTACTAGAAACTATTTCTATTAAACACATACATCGATTAGAAGTTTATAGCAATCATCACTTCAAAAAGTGGCCAGGTTCAACTCCTTAATATATTCAGAGCAATGGATTCTTTCCGACTGCATAGCTTACCAACGTGTTGTCATCACTATACCCGTAATCACCCATGACACACTATATAAATGAGTGCATAGGAATGACCCAAAGTATAGCGATAGTGCCACACAAGTTAACTAGTATCTCAAGTATGAGGATATTCGCAAAGCTACTGCATAAAGATAAACACTAACACCTTGATATATATACTAAGTGTTTATCTTATTGCGGTCTCCAATATATCAACTAGATATATCCATCTGTCAATCTTAAGGCACCACCTTCAGTTATAGGAGATTAACTGCTTGGACACATTCCAAGAAAGTTAACCACATGCTAGTCTTACTGCTTTATCAATATCCTTTCTTGATGAAACTATGACTATGGATAATTTATACATAATGATAGTTGCACATGAAGTAGATCTCTCTAAGCATAGTCCAACTATGATCTCTCACTTCATGCTATGATATATGTCAAGTACTTTTGTGTAAAGATATCAATGAATATATTTTAACTAGTCATAATATATATGGACACACTGATACAAACAAAGGATTAAAAGCCTTTATTAATAAAATGAATTATTCGTACCATTACGTAATTAAGATATATCACCCTCATTACCTTAAGGAAATACATCATATCTAACAAACTCCCACTTGTATTAAGGCCAATTAGCCATATGTCTTAATCCATATGCTTTCACATGTTGGTCATATTTGACTTGCGTCAAAGGCTTCGTCAGACCATCCTCAAGGTTTTGATCAGTAGGGACATATTATAATCTTATCATCTTAGTATCAAATAATCTCCTTGATTATATGATACTTTCTGGATACATGTCTATTTTTCAGGTGAGACTGTGGTTCTTTTGCCTAAGCTATAGCTCCATTGTTATCATAATATAAAGTAATTGGATAAAAAATCGTAGGCACCACACCGAGATCACCAATAAATGCCTTTAACCAAATAGCTTCTTTTGATGCTTTACAGGCAGCAACATACTCAGATTCCATGGTTGAATCAGCAGTAGTTTCTAGCTTTGAACTCTTCCAGCATACTGCCCATCCATTTAATACATACATAAAACCTGGCTGAGACTTAAAGTCATCCTTGTCATATTGAAAACTCGCATCAGTGTAACCTCTAATTGTGAGGTCACCATCTCCGTATATCATGAACTCACCTTTAGTCCTTCTCAAGTACTTAAGAATTGCCTTGACAGCCATCTAGTGCTTTTCACCTAGATCTGATTGATATCTACTCATAAAACTCAAAGCATGAGAGACATTTGGCCTAGTACATATCATAGCATACATGATGGATCCTATTACGGATGCATAGGGTATATCCTTGGTATGCATTTTCTCCTAAGCTGTCTTCAGACACTCAGCCTTAGATAGATTAATCACCTTTATCATTAGAAGATAACCTTTCTTAGAATGCTCAAGGTCGAACCTATTCAAAACCTTTTCTATATATGTACTTTGAGAAAGACCTAACAGCTTCTTGGATCTATCTCCATAGATCTTTATACCTAGTATAAATGTTGCTTCTCTAAGGTATTTCATGGAGAACTTTCTTGACAACCATATTTTAATACTTTGAAGAAGAGAAATGTCATTCCCTATTTTTAGAATGTCATTGACATATAATACTAAGAAAATGATTGCACTCCTACTAACCTTCTTATAAACACAACGCTCATTAATGTTTGGATAGAAATCCAGTTCATGAATTGTTTGATCAAACCTGGTATTCCAACTCGTGGATGCTTGCCTAAGTCCATAAATAAGCCTTTACAGTTTGCATACCTTCAAGCCATTCTGAGTTTTAAAAACCTCAGGCTGTGTCATATACATCCTGGTCTAAATCCCCATTCAGGAATACTATTTTAACATCCATCTGCCAGATCTCATAATCATAATGAGCAGCAATGACGAGGAGTATCCTTATGGATTTAAGCATGGCTATCAATGATAAAGTTTTATAATAGTCAATACCTTTGCATTGATTATAACCTTTTGCAACCAACCTTGCCTTATAGGTAATCACATTACCATCCATGTTAGTCTTCTTCTTGAAGACCCATTTGCACCTAATAGGTCTAACCTCTTCTGGTGCATCGACTAAATTTCAAACTTGGTTTTCATACATGGAATGCATTTCTGATTTCATGGCTTTAAGCCATTTATCAGATTCTGAGGTCTTCATTAGTTCATCATAGGTTCTTTACTCATCATCCTCCATGAGATATAGTTCCTTATCATCCGTGATGATAAAACCATATCTTTCAGGGCCTTAATGAACACGACCTGATCTTTACAATGATTGTGTTTTGATAGGTTGTTCATGGATCACACCTTCTTATATATCTAGAATGGGGTCAATCAGCTAATTGTCTGTTTCTTCCTCTTGAAGTTTCAGTTTGAGATTGCTCCTACTAACTTTTACTAGTAAGTGTTCCTTTTCTAAAAAGTGAGCACTCCGAGACACAAATACCATCTGTTCTTCAGGTTGTTGAGTAAATATCCAATAGTTTCCTTTGGATATCTAATGAACAGAAACTTGTCAGATTTAGCGTCCAGCTTTTCTGATGCTATCCTCTTTACCATAATAGGATAGCCCTATACTCTTAGGTGACTTATAGATGGCCTTTTACTACACCATCTTTCGTAAGGCGTAAAATCAACTAATTTAGAGGGCACTCTAATTAATACATAAATTGTGCTTTCTAGTGCATATCCCTAAAAGGATGTGCTGAGATTTGCTTGGCTCATCATGGACCCAACCATATCTAATAAAGTCTGATTCCTCCTTTCAGACACTCCATTGTGTTAGGTTGTATAAGGAGGGATCCACTGGGGAACTATCCCATTTTCTTTTAGATAATCCTAAAACTCTTAACTTAAGTATTCTCCACCTTGATTAGATTGTAGTGCTTTAATACTTTTCTTAAGTTGTTTCTCTACTTCATTTTTGAATATTTTGAACTTTTCAAAACTTTCAGGCTTGTCCTTCATTAAGTATAAATAATTATATCGCGAATAATCATCAATAAAGGTTATGAAGTAGGAGTATCCTCCTAGTGCCTGAACACTCATTAGACCACACACATTAGTATGTAAAAGTTTCAATGTACTCATGGCTCTTTCACCCTTTCCTTTAAACGGTAACTTTGTCATTTTTCCTTTTAAACAAGGTTTGCAATCACTATAAGACTTTAAGTCTATTAGGCCCAAGTCTCCACACTTATGTAACTTGGTTAAGCAATCTTTGTTTATATGGCCTAAATGATAATGTCATAAGTAGAAAGATTTCTCATTATCTAATTTAACTTTCTTCATATTGTTTGTATTAAAAATTTCTATTTTAGTATCAATAATAAAAATGCCACTATTCAACATCCCATAGCCATAAAGAACATTATATAAACGAATCTGACAATTATTGTTCGAAAATAAAACTTCAAATCCCTCTACCGTTAAATGCGCAATTGAGATAATATTCTCAGTAACATTCAGAATATAGTAACAATTATTTATAACTAAAATTAGGTTACTTAGCAAAATAAGATTAAAGCTTCCTACGGTTAATGCAGTAACTCGTGCTCCATTTCCTATACACAGGTCCATCTCCCCTTTTGAAAGCCTCATACTATTCCTTAGTCCCTACATAGAAGTACAGATGTGAGAACCACAACTAGTATCCAATAGCCAGGTTGATTCATAAGGAGAAGTAGCATAGTTTTCAAGTACAAACATACCTAAAGTAGATGCCTCTGCAAGCTTCTTCTTCAAATGTTCAAAAGTGGGAGCTTTGCAATCCCTCTTTCAGTGTCACGGTTTCTCACACTAGAAGCAGACAAATTTAGATGTCTTCTTTTCTTTCTTCTTCTTTCTAATGCATTTCTTGGTCCCCAATTCCTGCTTCTTTTTAGAAGTTTTGCCCTTCCCGAGCAACAATGGAGTCTTCTAATCTTTCTTGATCTGAGGTTCTACTGTCTTCAGCATGTTGATTAATTCTAGGATCACAGAATCAATTTTGTTTATGTAATAGTTAGTCACAAAATTTGAGTAACTATCTGTTAAGGACATCAACACAAGGCCGATACTTAACTCATGATTCATTTCAAATCCCAATCAATTTAGCTTCTCAAGGTATCCTAAGAGTTTAAGTACATGTTGAGAGGCAAAGGCGCTAGCCTGCATCTTGGTTCCAAAAAGAAGTCTTGAGGTCTCATACCTCTCTGTCCTTTCTCGCTCAACAAAGAGCTCCTCAAGATGGAGAACCATGGTCTCTAAGTCCAAGTACTCATGTTGTTTCTGAAGCTCAAGATTTATAGACACCAACATTATGCATGTAGTCTCATGATCTTTCTTATGCTCCAACCAGGCATCATGTTCCACTAGATCCCCAACATCAGGTTCTACGGGGAAAATCTCATCTAGAGTATAGACAATTCCCTCGAATCTGAGAACTATTCTCACATCTCGAAACCAATCAAAAAAGTTTGAGCCATTTAGTTTGGTGTCAAGTAATAGATGGAGATTAATGTTGGAAGTCATTTTCAACCTAAGATGTAAGAAAAGAAAAAAAATTGTTGAGGCTTTAGCATATAGTACATATATTTAATATAAGGACTTTTAATTAAATACATTTATCCTAACATTTTTTTGAAATTTACAATAGTCCATTCTATTAAATTCAGGAAGTCTAGCCTAGCTATTTCCAAGTAGGCAACATCTACACCTAGTCTAATATGACCCCTAATTTTATGAGTCAAGCCATATCAGTAATTTGTGGTTGTAATCTCATTCTATTTGCATCACAAGCAATTGCTGATTTGTTCAAGTTCCCAAATTCCATGGGACGTGTGCTCTTATATTAGTATCTCCTTGAACGTGTCTCAGTTCTGCGGCTAGCCCCCAATTTTATGGTGGACTATCGAGTCCTATTAAGGCAGACCCTATCTCAATTTTTATAACCGATCGATGTAGACAAAAGGAACACTTTGCGCAAGACTTTATGGCTGAAAAAGACTATATTATAAATTTGAGTAAGGAAGACTATAACTTGCCTTAATATATTTACTTTGGGCTTTTAATGGTGTTAGACGTCTCAACCAATCTAGGATTTATTAGATGAACATATTTATAACAATTTATATTAATTCAAGGACTTTTATAATTAATTTGTAAGGTCTAACCTTAGGTGAATTCAAGCTCTTTATTATATATATTCCATCAACCTAGATTATATGCAAAATATCAACATTTTTATTTGTTACATATATATTGCTTTTCCTTTAACCTTTTATTCAATAATTTAGTTTTTACGTTGTTATACAAACATATATAAGCATCATCTTATATACTAGAAATAAATAAGTCTATTATTAATCCCCTCTTGGTCAATTCAAGCTGCACCGATATAGGTTCCCAGGTAGGAGAGGTGCCCTATGAGAAGTAGACACCAAGTCCAATCCTTGCCAGAACAAACACGAGCACAAACTTGAAGACCACGAATCCTCTTGAACTAATAAATTTCATTCTTTCAATTCATGTAAATTGAAAGCATCTATAACCCTTGTAACTTATATAATTTATTGAGTCTTTAATAATTTTTGAGTAAGTTGAGCAAGCTTATTCGAAATTATTTATATTCATTTTCTAACATTGAAATGAAAGCCTAAATTCATCTATTGTTCCAAAAAATTTAATAAACTTTAAATCATTTCATATTGAAAATAAAATTCAGTTTGCTTTTAACTTAATTATATGCTAAATAGGCAGGTTCTGATACCACTATTTGGAACTGACAGTCACTTTAAACATGCATAAATGGGCATGGCGGAAATTCAAAATTTTGTCCCTTATCCCTAGGAACTCATATTAGTTGCATATAAATTAATTAAAGCATAAACTAAATTAATTCTCTACCTAGGTTAGCATGCATAGGCTAGACATAACATAATTCTAAATTATATCCTAGCATAAATATTCCATACTAAGCATGTCATAACTCTAAGCTATAACTTAAGCATAAAATAAACTAAGCATGCGAAACAACCTAAGCATAATAATTATTAAGTCTAAAAATGCTTAAAGAAAAAAGACCTAATAATTAAAAGCGAAAGAAAGGAAACTTACCAGTTGAAGCGTGCTTTAGCAGAACCTCCTTGCAAAAGTATCCGAGTGTAGGATAGCTTCTATGAGTATCTACACGAACCCCACAAACCAAAACCTCCTAATAAGAAAGAATTGTAGAGCCTTGCGTAGCTGCTAGACCACTCCAAAAGCCCACCCAAAAATATTAACTAGAGGTGCCTCAAAATATTCGAGGCTCCTAAAAAATAACTTGCTCTTAATTCAACTCGAGAGATAGCACATTGGAATCTTAACTCAAGACTTAAATGAGCTTGTGGTGCAATTTGAAAGGCGGGAGGTGAAGCCTATTTATAGGTTTAGGGGAGAAAATTTGCTCCCCCATTTTCGGTAATGCACATCCTACACGCGAGTTTAACCCGCGGGGGTTGGAGCCTCATGGACTGGCCCACGTGTGCAGTGTTCTCTGCACGCTATGCATATTGCAAGCTAGGCTTGTGAGATTTATCATAAGCCTAGCTTGTAAGGAATCTCGCCCTGAGCTTAGACATGTGCTGCCAAGGTAGCGCTGGCGAGCCCAGCCTCGCGGGCCTGGCACTTGAGAGCCCACGGTGCGGGATTTCGCACACTAATTGTGTTGTGAATCCCATGACCCATTTTATAGTCCAAAATGTCTAACATCTTCTGGGTCCAACCCGTTTGATAAAATTTCCTTTTGGTCCTTTTCAAATATTAATTTATTATGACCCTCATAAAATTAGTTACCGGTCAAAATAAATTCTTGGTCTAACCAAATAATAATCCAATTATTATTATGTAATATTTTCATAATAAAATGTATCTATTAATTCTTTACTTAGTCAGATGAAGGTCCAATATGTGTGACCTTATAGGATCCCGAAGTATTGAGCTCTTAAGGCTTAACCAATTCTTGTTCTATAGGAACTATAGGCTCAAGGTTCTAGACCGTGAATAGAACTCGATTACCTTAAACGACTATAGTATGCCTCTAGCAAGGGTCCACCATCTTCCATTGCTCAGAACGTCATTTGTGCTTCTGACTTAATCTCGGTTAATGCAATACTTGCCCAATGCGATGGACTCAGTCCATTCTTTAATATTAGTACCATCTGATTTGTTAGGCTTGGTTAAAGTGTTAACCCACTAATAGCGAGGTTGTTCTAAGCTATCCTAGTTATTAACTTGTTACCAAAGTATATTGCTTTTTACCATAATGTGTTTGACTAGAAACTATTTCTATCAAACACATACTCTTATCAGAGTTTATAGAAATCATCACTTCAACAAGTGGCTAGGTACAACTCCTTAATATTTTGGAGTGATGGATTCTTTCCAACTACATAGCTTACCAACGTGCTATCATCACTGCACCCGTAGTCACTCGTGCCACCCAAAATCAATGAGTGCATAGGAATGACCCAAAGTATAGCGATAGTACCACACAAGGTAACTAGTATATCAAGTATAAGGATATTTGCAAAGCTACCGTATAAAGATAAACACTAACACCTTGATATATATATATATATATATATATATATATATATATATATATGTGTGTGTGTGTGTGTGTGTGTGTGTGTGTGTGTGTGTGTGTGTGTGTGTGTGTGTGTATATATATACCAACTGTTTATCTTATTACAGCCTCCAATATCTCCTCCAGATATATCCATGTGTCAATCTTAAGGCACCACCGTCAGCTATATGAGATTAACTGCTTGAACCTGTTCTAAGAAAGTTGACCACATGCTAGTCTTACTGCTTCATCAATATCCTTTCTTGATGAAACTATGACTAGGGATAGTTTAGACATAATTATAATTACACATGATGCAGATCTCTCTAAGCATAGTCCAACTATGATCTCTCACTTCATGCTATGATATATGTCAAGAACTTTTGTATACTGATATCAATGAATACATTTTAACCAGCTATAATATATATGGACACATTGATATAAACAAAAGATTAAATGCCTTTATTAATAAAATGAATCATTTTTACCATTACATAATTAAGATATATCGCCCTAATTACCTTTATGGTATACATCATATCTAACAAAGGCTTGAGTTCTGCCCGTGAAAGAAATCACACTAGTGGATTAAGCTCGGAGGAGGAAACTCCATGGACTGGACATAGGCATAGCCGAACCAGTATAAAAATTGTTATGTTTGATTTTCTTTCACTTTAAGCTTTTACTTTAAATGCTGTTTATTTAATACCTGCATCATCCGGATCCCATAACCCCAGATCATTTCCAACTCGCTGCACTAAGACTTTTTAAAATTTAAATATTCTGTAGAAGGGTCATTCACACCCCTCTAACCCTAATTATGCTCAAATAGGGACCAACACGTGGTATCAGAGTGAGTGCTCATAATAAGAGATCTAACAATCTCAAGCTAAAGGTCCAAAAAGCAAAATTAGTTACAATAACTCATAGCTTCTCCTAGAGGGCATGTCCATTACCCGTCCTCCACTCTTCACCGATGAACACTACACATTCTGGAAAATTGGATGAAGAACTTTATTCAGGCTCAAAGCATGCAAGCATGGATGGCCATAAAGAATGGCCCTTATATTCCAACCATTGAGGTTGAAGGTGTTACCACCAGAAAACCATCAAATCAATGAGATGACATTGATTATAAAAAGTTGGGTGAAAATGGAAATACTATTAATAAGCTTCATTGTGTAGAATTTAACAGGATCTTAGGCTGTGAAATTGGTCAAGAATTCAGCCAAAAACTTAAGGTAACCTATGAAGGAACCAACAAGGTCCGAGAAGCTAAGACCGACCTCCTCCAATAAAAACTAGAAAACTTTAAGATGGACCCTAAAGAGTCAATCAGTAGCATGAACACCAGATAAATCTAGTGAATGAAATGAAGAGGCTAGGAAAGGAGATTACAGAAGAAGAAATGCTGAAGAAAATTCTCTCGAGTCTTAGCAAAGAATGGGATAACAAGAAGACTTCCATTGAGGAAGCTCATGACTTAAAATTCTATAGTTATGATGAGCTCATTGGTAATCTGCTAATTCAAGAGCTATCCCTGGAGAGATATAGTTAGCAAGAAAAGAAGCCTGAAGAGAAAAGAAAGGACTTACTCTCAAAGCAGAATCATCCGAAATATACTCCTTCCGTATCAGAAAAGAATTCAAGACCATCTTCCTAAAAAAATAATGACATAGCCATGTAGGCTAGAAAATTCAACAAAGTCCTAAAAAAAGGAAGAAAGGAAGTCAAGGGGAAGCTCCAGAAGGTTTGACTACAGAATAAAAAAAGAAAGCTACCCCATAAAGGATAAGTACATAAAAGCACTAGAAGAGAAGAAAGATAAAGAGAAGGAGATTGCTTTCTTTGAATGTGGAGAGAAACAACATATAAAAGCACAATGTCCTAAGCTCAAGAAGGAGAACAGATACAAGAAGAAGGCAATGGTGCCCACTTAGAGAAATAGTGAGGAAAGAAGTAGCTTATTCTCTATAGAGGAAGAGGAAGAGACTGCCAACTGTGCATTTATGGCATTGACCAATCCAAAAGTAGAACAATTCAGAAGAGGAACAACTCAGCAGATCACTAAGCAAACTGATGAATTAGAGTCTGAGTCAGCTAGTATAGAGGTAAACTCTCACTTTAATCTTATTTCTAACAATGATCTTGCTAAAGCTCTAGGGATTGTGATCAACAATCTAAGGAAGAACACCAAAGCCATCAAAATTTTTCAGAGACAAGTAATGGAGTTAATAGAGGATGCTGAAGCAATGGGATGAGACATCAATCTTATAAGGGATACAAAGCATTGTGAGAATGTGAAAGAAAACTCTATAAGGTCCCAAGTCCAAATACTCAGTGCAAATTTGTTTGGGCTGGAAAGAGAACTAGCCCTGATTAAGGAAGTTGCCGGAAGAATCCAAAGCCAGCTCCTGGAAGAAAACCAGGACCTTCAAACCAAAGAAGGAATCCGAAACCTCCAAAGCCAAAGAAAGTCAATAGACAACCCAAGCATAGAAGTATATAGCTCCTAAAAAAGGAAAACTACAAGTGTAGAGATATACAGCTACTCAAAAAGGGAAAGCTATAGTAATCTATGATGAACAACCACTCAAGGAAATAAAGAATCACATAGTGGAAATATCTCCTCAAGTCAACTATAAGATACAATCCAGAAAATCAGATCCGGATCTATCTAAAGCAGGGTACTTTAAAGATTATAGAAAGAAAGATCTACAAAATATTGAAGAAAAGCTTAAACAAAATAAACCAATCATTGGGTGCACGTTTTGTGGTAGAAATAACAATGTTACTAAAATGTGTAGATTTAAAAATATTTATTATGATGTCAATTTATGGCCCGAAATGGTTGTTAACGTAAGAGGACCCAAATCTTATTGGGTACCCAAACCCACTTGATTTGTTTTGTAGGTATGCCTAAAGTCCATAGAGGATCAACAAATATGGTAAATTTATTGTGGATTTTCAAGGCACATAAATGGTGATGAAAGAGCCTTCATCACATTAACTCGGAAGAAGGGAGGAAAAGTAAGATTTGGAGACTGTCAAAAGAGATAGATCATTAGTCAAGGAACCATTGGATCTGAATTAAAGATAGAAAATGTCTCTCTTATTGATGGACTGAAGTTCAACTTACTTTATGTTGCCTAACTCTGTGATAAAGGAAGAAAAGTCATCTTTTACTCTAGAAGCTGCTCAATAATTCAGAGAAAGTAAAGCCAAGATCCGAATGAAACAGTTTCAGATGAAGTGGAACCAGTAAAGGTTCAATATCCTTTTCAAGTGAGGAAGTACAAAGAAGAGGATAATGAAATCAACTTTAACTTTGATCAATTTTCAGACAATCCCCGTAATGCTGGAATTGATTTCAATGATGAACAAGGAGGAAATGAAGAAGAAGAAGCAATTATAGAATAAGCTCCACAACAACATGAAGATCTTCAAAGGGAAACTAGAACTCAAAAGAACCATCATGTAGAAGCCATTTTGGATGGTGTCAAAAATCCAGTTAGAACCAGAGGACAACTCAACATAATGGAAAGCCCTGATGCATTTGTGTCACTCATTGACCCAAAGAAGTTCTAAGATGTAGAAGGAGATAAAAGCTGGATGATGGCTATGTAAGAAGAGCTAGATTAATTCATAAGGAATAATGTTTGGGATCTATTACCACCTCTTGAAGGAAAGACAATCATTGGCACAAAGTTGATATTCCAGAACATGTTGGATGAATTCGGAGTAGTAGTGAGAAAAAAAGTGAGGTTGGTTTCCTAGGGGTACAATCAACAAGAGGGCATAGATTTTGAAGAAACTTTTGTTCCAGTAGCAAGGTTGGATGCAATCAGGATCTTATGTGCTTTTGCATCTTATATAGGGTTCACCCTATTCTAAATGGATGTCAAAAGTGCTTTTTTAAATGGAGTTATTCAAGAAGAAGTCTATGTTAAGCAACCACCAGGGTTTGAAGACTCAAAGCATGCGGTGCATGTCTACAACCTAAAGAAAGCCCTCTATGTATTGAACCAAGAACTAAGAGCTTGGTATGAGAGACTCACCTCATTTCTAATATCTAAGGGATACATCCGAGTAAAAGCAGATATAACACTCTTCAACAAAAAGAAAAAGGGTGATGTCATTGTTCAAATCTATGTGGATGATATCATCTTTGGATCTACTGATGAAAAGATGTGTGAAGAGTTCAACAATCAAATGAAAAAGGAATTTGAAATGTCAATGATGGGAGAACTCAACTTCTTCCTTGGTATTCATATCAAGCAGAGTCTGGATGGCATCTTCATCAACCAATCTAAGTATACTAAGGAGATTCCAAAGAAGTTTGATATGGACAAAACCAAGACAATGTCCACGCTTATGGGATTAGATACAGTCCTTTCTAGGGATTGTGATGGCGAAGATGTAGATCAAAAGCTGTATACAGGGATATTAGTTCACTTTTATATCCGACTGCAAGTAGACCAGACATACACTATGTTGTATGCTACTGTGCAAGATATCAAGCCAATCCTAGAGAATCACATCTAAAGGCTGTCAAAAGAATTCTCAAATACTTGCTAGGAGCAATAGAAGTTGGATTATGGTATCCTAGTATTGGGAATATCACTTTGAAAGGTAACACTAATGCTGATTATGACAGGGATATGCTTAAAAGAAAAAGCATATCCAGAGGCTGTCATTTTCTTGGAGATTGCCTAGTATCTTGGTATAGCAAGAAGCAAACGTCAGTGGCACTATCAACTACTGAAGCAGAGTATATGGCTGCTAGAAGTTGTGTTGCTCAAATCCTATGGATTAAACAATAGTTAGAAGAGTATGTAGTTCAAGAAGGATGTCTTGATGCAATGTGTGACAGCAAGAGTGCAATTAATGTGTCCAAAAATGTAGTGCTACATAGCAGGATGAAACATGTCAACATAAGGCATA
Source organism: Euphorbia pulcherrima (assembly GCA_947683365.1). Classification (NCBI taxonomy): domain Eukaryota; kingdom Viridiplantae; phylum Streptophyta; class Magnoliopsida; order Malpighiales; family Euphorbiaceae; genus Euphorbia; species Euphorbia pulcherrima. The sequence goes on from CANTUS010000008.1 coordinate 3,996,084, forward strand.
ACTTTATCCGATAACATATGATGAAAAAGGATGTATTTTTGGTCTACATTCCAATAAATAAGAAAGAGTAGATATCTTTACTAAACCTTTAAGTAAAGATCAATTCAACAAGTTCAAGGTGGCAATCGGAATGTCAAATCCAATTTAAGTTGCGAAGAGATCAAGGAAGAAAATCAAGTTAGATTAATTCTAGATTTGAAAGGAAATATTGCCAGCTCAGTAGACAAGAAATGGCAAATGACAGTAAAAGCGCAAAAAATAACCATACACATTTTGAATTTCAAACATTTATTGGACAACCCATACGCCGTAACTTACAACAGTTACAAATGGAGTAAACCATTCCCATTATCTGGTTTAGAAACCATTAACCTCTCTCCTCAAATTTAACTCCCACCTCATCGATCCAAATAGATTTAACTGCATCCAGATTACTAAAATACCCTCACCTTCAAAACTCTATAAAAAGCCCCTAAAATCACTGTCTTCTTCACCAAGTAATCATCTACTGTTACTCTGCAAAAATTTCCTTAGAACCTTAAAACCTTTAAACTCTTTTCTCAAAAACTATTAAATGGCCAACACCATGAATCAAACACCCCATGCTCCAAAGAATGTATTTCTGGAAGCAAATCTCCAAGATGCGGACTTCATCCTGCTTAATCTCAAGCTCGGACACCATCATCCCCTCTGATCATTTAGGTGATGAATTAATGTTTACCACTGAACCCTACTCCCAACTTCTAAAGGACTAACATCTAGAGGTCTTCCTCTAGATGAAAAACCTAACTTACCCCATCCTTGTAAAAGAGTTCTATGATATTCTAAAAGTTCACTAGTACTTTGATGCACTCCGGACCAAGGTGTAGGGGAAGTTAATCACAGTCACTCCGGAGTTCTTCATGACTCATTTCAATATGAATAATGAGGGGGTAATCATGAGGAATGATAGATATGAGATCATTGTCAAGTATGATCCCAAGCTATGGCTACTTGAGCGATATTTTGGAGATAAAGTCTCCACTCATTGGCCAGAAACTCCCAGGGTGCTCGAATTTGTTCTTGCCAAGTTTATTTTGATCCGGAAGGGCTACCTTAACACTGCTTCAGCTTTCCAACATTGGGTACTTCTGAATTGGATGGAAAGCAGAGAACTCAATATACTCGTCCTGCTCATCCATTACATCAAGCAACATAGATACTCTCGTGGATCCCTGATCATTAAAATCCTCTCAATATGTGGAGTAAATTTGACTGGAGCAAAGTAGGTTGAAGGGAAGCATATCCTAGAAAAGAACTTCCTTAAGTTGATTCATGATCTGAAGTGGAATCAGGCTAAGGCCATAGAATAGAAGTGGTTGAAGTAGGAGAAGAGTAAAGTGAGGAAGGCCAGAGGCTTAGTGGAGAAGGTTCTGGTAGTCAAGAGGGCTAGGACCACTAACCCTAGAGCCTAAAATAAGATGGACTTAGATCCAATCGAGGAGGAAGTTGAGGAAGAGGATGAGGATGCCATGACTCTAACCCAAATCCTCCATAAAACCCCCCACTAAGCCTTGGAGAAGGTTGATTAAGGCTGCGACCAAGAAGGGAAGAAAGGGTGATGATCTGGAAGAAAATGAGAGAATTGCAGTTGTTTTTACAGTAATTAGAGAAGGAAGGAAGAGAGTGGCAAAGAACACCCTTGAGGAAATAATTGAGCAGGAAAGTGCATCCAGCAGTGCCACTGAAGAGGATGAGCCTGTCCTAAAGAAGAAACTGATAAAGAAGGGACCAACATTTCCTCATGCTCTAAGGGGTAAAGAAAGCCAAGACAATTGTAAAAACTGGTGTGTAATCATGATAAAAGAGCCTACTCTTAAACAATCTAAAGCAGAAGTACTAGCTTAAGCCTAAAGGGAAAAGGGAAGCATGTAGAAATCACTTCCAAGACTCTACATCTAGAGGATCTAGAGTACAATGAAATGATAGCCATAATTACTGAAAATCAAAGGATGAACAAGCATGTCCTCACCATTAAAGGACCCGGAGGCTCATCTAGAGCATCTAGCCAAGCAATCTCTCTGGTAGATCACTCTCAATCTATCTTTATATCTCTATTAGATCTCCAGCATCTCAAAGAAGAGTACGGTGATAAGGAATTAAGAAGTTTAAATCTCGAACCTTGCACACAACCTCCTTCTCAACTTGGAAGTTAAGGATGTTAAAGTAGTAGAAGTTGAAAGTCCTATAAAGGCACAAGTTGAGGAAGTAGATAATCCGAATCAGCAACATGATGAGGTATCAATTGATCTAGATGAAAATAATGTTGAAACTGATAAGTTGGTTAAAAACCAAGGCAACTTGGATGCAATAGAATCCCCCATTGCATCCAAGGTAGATAAGCCTAACCTGGTGTCAAAGACACTGGAGGAGGGAGCTGATCTGGGTTCCAATGAGGATGCCATATTGGCTACCTCATCAGGCAAGGTCATTTTAAAGGATTTGATGGAACAAAGGGATAACCTAGAAGAAAATAGGGAGGAAAATGAGAATAATGTTGATTAGGCTACTGAAAAGGAGGGAGAAGAGGATCAGGAGGTAAGGGAGGAGCATAAGGAAAAGAAAGAGGAAAATAAAAGTGAAGGCTCTTCCGTATCTGAGGACTTCTGAAGTGAATCTGAAAGTGGTTTCGGATCCGAGTATGAGACATATGGCTCTAGTAAAGAGGGAATAAAGTCAAATGCTCCATCAAATCCCCCCACTAGCTCTAAAGCTGCAAAAGTGTAAATGGCATTGAAATTATTAGAGGAAGCTGCTATAGAGGGGAAGGAGGATGATGATATTCTTAAACCACTGCTCAAGGAAATTTTCCAAAAGACTAATTGCAGTGGATTCCCTAGGTAAGAATAGGTCTATTTCTCCATATCTAAAAACTGAATTGGAGGGAATCAAGACAAGGCTAACCACCATTGAGAAGCAAGTTAACTAATTCCTTAGTGCTGAACAAGTTGCTGAAACAACATTATCTAAAGCCACTCCGGTTTTGGAGCAAATCTCTTAAGCAATTACTGAAACTAAAAGAGCTGCTACAAAAGCTGAGATCGGAGTTGATAATAGCAATGCTACCATATTGGGTCATATCACTTCATCCTCTACTAAATTGAAAATGGAGCTGAGATAATACATCAATCAGAAGTTTGAAAACTTACTAAAGTTCATCCCAAATGACATTGCTGAATCCATAAAGGACGTATCTTCTGGAATAACCTCTCTCTCCACTGCCTAGGGCAAAATGAAAGAATAACTAAAGAAATTTCTTAAAGATGACTTGCCAACTCTTCTAGAAAAAGCAGTTAAGGATATAAGCAGTGATTGCCAAACTGGCCTCTTCACTATGGATAAAACTGTTGGAATTGGCATGACACATTCAATATTGAGGTTCGACACTTGAATGAACCCATCCATAATAGTGGCAAAACAATCAAGGAAGACATCCAACAACTTGGCTCCTCACTGTCTAACTTAAGCTTAACTGCTTCATCCACTTCTAGCCAATCCAGATATATACATGAGAGCCTGCTACTCCCCCTCTTCCAGTAATTAGTCTAGCATATTGGTGACATCGGGTTCAATGGCTACTAGTGCAGTCTAACCTTGCTCTAGGGAATGTTTCCCTTCTTTGAAGAGGAACATAGAAACTATGCTCTCTCCCTACATCTTAACTTGACAAAATCTTATGCTCAACTCTGGAAGCCAATAAAGCCAGTTCATCTTATTCCTGCTACTGTCGACAAGATTATTAAGCAGCATTTTGTGGGGAATGAAGACTATACTATTCTCTCCAAGGCATGGCAAAAGAAGTGGCATCACCGTACTTACTTGGTTATAGACCCCCCACTGATGCAAACAAAAAGGGTGAGAAAGAGTTATAGGGGGAGAAAGAGCAGCATAAGAAGGGTAAGAGAAGAAGTAGCTATAGATTAGCTGAAAATTATTTTATAAATCATCTGTAATAGCTAGCTATATAAACATTGTTTTTCACTCATAATTCTCTGTATTTGTAATCATGTGCTTCATTGATGTTAACACTTGTTAACAACAGAAGTTATATAGTGAAAATAAATTATTAAAAATTGCTTCCAAGTACAACTATCAATTGTACTACAAAAACTTAAAAGCTCATATACAAAAAAAGTTAGGGATTTAGGATGCTAGATTATGGGGAGAAAACTTGTAAATGACTAAGTATAAAAAATTATACTTATATCATATTCCAAAATATAGATGCTTCTGCTTTTAGGTTTTTGTTTCCATCAAAATGAGGGAGATTGTTGGAAATCAATCATCAAGAATCCTCAGCAAAAACCTCAAGACAAGCTTAAGAATCAAGGTTTTAAAGAAAACAGATGTTGGAAATCAATCATCCGGAAGCCTTTGCCTAAACACAAGAAAACAGAATCCAGATCAAGGTTTTGAAGGAAATAAAATCTCAAGTCTAAAAAGATCATCCGTATTGTGCCTTCAAGGAAACATGTCACTAAGTCAAAAAAAACATGCGCATTCGGTTTCAAGAATAGAAGAAAAGATCTCCTATATCCAAGAAGACAACATCTGGAGAAAATCACTGATTAAAAGATCATCCGGTCACAATTAGAGTGTGAAGACATCCAGAAGACTCAACTCTCTAGACAAAGGGAATATATTCAAAAACATAATTCCCTCTATATTGGTATGAAGTCAAAATCCCTTTTTACCTTGGTATATGAAAAAGTGACAGATTGCACGCATTGTAGAAGAGGATAAAAGACTGACTTGAAAAGAGAAAAAGGTAACAACCTTTTTAACCTAGACCAATGGCATGGCGCGTGGAGCTCAAACAACTGACAAAGCTGTATAAAATTAAGTTGTGCAAAAAATTATAAATAAACACCAACTGACAACTTTATTGCATCAATCCCAATAACTTTAATAGGTCAATTAATGAGTCTAATAGACTAATCAATGGCTCTAAAAGTGCCACTTAATATCTAATCATTGATGAAGATTCAAGATCATACCAACGGTACACAACGGCTACATTTATGATCCAAAGCCTATAAAAGGGAAGCTTCACATATTGAGAAGATGATAGCTAATTCAAAAAGGCAATCCATTAAGAAATTCGCTATTTAATTATTGTGAAAACACCTCTAAGAACCAACAATAAAAAATCAGTTTGTAAGTACTCTCAAGTGAAAAATATAAACTTGAAGAGTTAAAAAACCCACTTTGAAAAAGATATTTGTAAACTCTAATACTTAGGTGAGTATTGAGATTGAGACTTAGCTTAAACTAGGAAGGTTTAAGTGGTATACCCCTGTGGGACTTAGCTAAGTAGAGTTTGAGTGGTATATTCTGCTAAAGAAGAGGACTTAGCTAAGCTTGGTAGTTTGGTCGTATATCTTACATCCGGAATAATAGAAATCTCTGGAGATAACTGTAAAGGCTTGATTCCTACCCATTGAAAGGAATCTCACTAGTGGATTGAAAAGCCTGGAGAAGGAACCTTTGGGGACTAGAGTAGGAGGTGTCGAACTAGTATAAATCACTGTGTTTGAATTTCCTTACTTATTGATTTAAATTTTAGTGCATCTCATTCATATATGAATCATCCGAATCAACTGATTCTGGAACATATCAAACACAGTACACAGACTTTTAAATGTTGATAAATTCCGCAAAAAAGGGTCACTCACCCCCCTCTGACCCTAATTATACCTTCACAGGGATGAACAAGTGGTATCAAAGTGAATGCCTACAACTAGAGACTTAACAGTCTCGAGCTAAGTGTATAATTTAATCCCTAAAAGTAACATGAGTTTCAACAACTCTCAGCTTCTTCCGAAGGGTATGTCCATTACCCGTCCTCCACTCTTCACTAGTGAACACTACAAATTTTGGAAAAATTGGATGAAGAATTTCATTCGAGCTCTAAGCATGCTAGTATAGATGGTAATTAAAGATGGCCTATATGTCCCCACCTATGAAGTTAAGGGTATCACTACAAGGAAACCCTCTAATTAGTGGGATGAAAATGACTATAAGAAATTATGTGAAAATGCAAATGCAATTAACATGTTTCATTGTGCTTTTAGTGCAGCAGAATTTAACAGGATATCAGGCTATGAAACTGTACAAGAAATTTGGCAAAAGCTTGAAGTTACCTATGAAGGAACCAACAAGGTCAAGAAAGCTAGCATTGATCTCCTCCAGCAAAAACTGGAAATCTTCAAGATGGAACTAAAGGAATTAATAAGTAGCATGAACACTAGATACACAAGTCTAGTAAATGAAATGAAAAGAGTGGGAAAGGACATCACTGAAGAAGAAATGGTGAAGAATATCCTCCGAAGTCTCACAAAAGATTGGGGTAATAAGAAGACTATCATTGAGGAAGCCCATGATCCTAAGTTCTACAGCTATGATGAGCTCATTTGTAATCTGTTAACTCAAGAGCATTCGTTAGAAAGATATAGTTAGCAAGAAAAGAAGCCTATAGAGAAAAAGAAAGGAATTGCTCTTAAAGCATATTCCTTTGGATCAACTTTCGCCGGAGCAGAAAAGCATTCAAGGGAATCTCCCTATAATAAAGAAGAAATGGCTATGCTAGCCAAACAATTCAATAGATTCCTAAGAAAGGAAGGGAGGAGAAGCTCTAGAAAATTTGATTCTAGAAGAAAGAAGGAAAGCTCCTCCAGAAAGGACAAGTTCAGAAAAGCACTAGAAGAAAAGAAAGATCTGGAAAAAGAAATAGCCTATTTGAATGTAGAGAAAAAGGACATTTCAAACCAAAATGTCCCAAGCTAAGAAGGAAAAGACGTACAAAAATAAGGCTATAATGGCCACTTGGAGCCACAGCAAAGAGAGCAACAGCTCATCCTCTATAGAGGAAGAAGAAGAGACTGCCAACTGTGTATTCATGGCATTGACTGATGAAGAGGCAGATCAGTAGAAGAAAAACATCAAAGCAAATTGATGAATCAGAGTCTGAGTCAACAAGTACAAAGGTAAACTCTCACTCTAACTCTATTTCTAACCTTGATCTTGCTAGAGCTTTAGGGATTGTGATCAATAATGTAAAGAAGAAAACAAAGACTATCAAATCCCTTCAAAGACAAGTAATGGAACTAGCAAAAGATGATGAGGAAATGGCTTAGGACATCAATATGATAAGAGGCACAAAACACATTAATGTTATTGAGGATAACTTCCTGAGAAATCAAGTTCCAATTCTTAATTCCAATGTAATTGTGCTAGATAGGGAACTTACCTTAATGAAGGAAGCTACTTGAAGGAGGCCAAAACCTCCAACTCCAAGAATAAATCAAAAGCCCTCAAATTTAAGTGGAGGGAATGTAAGCAGACAATCCCAAGCACAAAAGTATACGGCTCCTCAAAAGGGAAAAACTCAAGGTTAGAAATATACAGCTGCTCAAAAAGGAAAAGCTATGATAGTCTATGATGAACAACCACTCAAGAAAAGAAGGAATCATAGAGTGGAAATAACTCCTCCAATCAACTACCAGATACAATCTAGAAAATCAAATCCGGATCTATCCAAAGCATGATACTTTAGAGATTATGAAAAGAAGTATCTCCAAAAGATTGAAGAAAAGCTTAAACAAAACAAATCAATAGGTTTTGTGGTATAAATAATCATATAACTACTATGCATAGATTTAAAAAGGGTTATTATAATAGTCAACCTTGGCCTGAAATGGTTATTAACCCTAGAGGACCCAAATCTGATTGGGTACTCAAACCCAGTTGATCTATTTTATAGGTATGCCTTAATTCCACAGAAGATCAACAAATTTGGTACATTGATTGTATATGCTCAAGACACATGACTGGTGATGAAAGTGCCTTCATCACATTAATCCAGAAGAAGGGTGCAAAAGTAAGCTTTGGAGATAATCAAAAGGGGCAGATCATTGGACGTGGAAACATTGGATCTGAATTAAAAATAGAAGATGTCTCCCTAGTTGAAGGTGAAGTTCAACCTACTAAGTGTAGCACAACTCTGTGACAAAGAAAGAAAAGTCATCTTTGTCGCCAGAGGCTGCTCAATCATTGTTAGTAAGTCCAATCAACTCATTCGTTATGCACCTAGAGTAAATAATGTCTATTCTGTTAACATTAAAAATGAGAAAAAGAATATATGCTTGGTGTCTAAAGAATAAGAATCATGGCTTTGGCACCGGAGGTTAGGACATGCAAGCATGAACCTCCTGTCCGAATTAGCCAAAAAGGAATTGGTTGTGGGTTTTCCTAAGGTTGATTTTGATAAGGATCACATATGCACAACATGCTAACTAGGTAAATAAACTAGAAAAAGTTTCCCTTTCACATCCTATATACCTTCCAACAGAATTCTTGAACTCTTGCATATTGATATCTTTGATCCAATCAAATTTATGAGTTTAGGTAGAAGAGAATACTCTATGGTGATACTGGATGATTGCTCTTGCTATACCTGGGTTACTTTGCTAACTAGCAAAGACGAAGCCTTTTACCATTTCTTTAGGATATTTATTAGGATAGAAGTAGAATAGGGCATAAGCATTGCACACATCCGGAGTGATAATGGAGGAGAATAAAATAATAAGCACTTTGCTGAATTCTGTGAATCAAAAGGCATTAAGAACAACTTCTATGCTCCTCATACACCACAATAGAATGGGGTTGTAGGAAGGAAAAATAGAACCATAGTTGAAATGGCTCATACAATGCTAAATGAGAATAGATTTCCTAAGTACTTCTGGGGTAAGGCAGTAGACACTGCATGTTATATTTTAAATAGAGCTCTCATTAGAAAGACCATGGACAAAACCCCATACGAAATCTGGAAGGGAAGGAAACACAAAATTGGGTACTTTAAAGCCTTTGGATGTAAATGCTACAGCTTAAATAATAGAGAGCAATTAGGAAAATTTCATCCTAAATCTGATGAAGCAATTTTCCTTAGTTACTCAGTATATAGCAAAGATTACAGAGTATATAACCAAAGAACTCCAACTATGGTAGAGTCAATACATGCAGATTTCAATGAGACTAACCATGCAGGAAAGAAAAGTCTAGATCCAGATGATATAGTTCCAGATGAAGCAGAACCAGCAAAGGCTCAAGATCCTTTCCAAATAAAGAAGTACAAAGAAGAGGATGATCAAATCAATTTAAACAATGATCCATTACCCAAGAATCTTGATCTTGATGAAATCAAATTCAATGATGAATAAGGACTAGAAGAAGAAGAAGTTCATATGAATGAAGAGGAGATTCCACAACAGCATGAAGAACTTCAGAGAGAGATCCAAACTCGTAAGAACCAACAAATTGAAGCTATTTGGGATGATGTCCAAAATCCAATTAGAACGAGAGGAAAACTCAAAAGTATGATGAGAAATGTTGCCTTCATCTCATTCATTGAACTAAAAAAGTTCCAAGATGCAGAAGGGGATGAAAGTTGGATGATGGTTATGCAAGAAGAGCTAGATCAGTTCACAAGGAATGATGTTTGGTATCTAGTCCCACTGCTAAAAGGGAAATCTATCATTTGCACAAAGTGGGTGTTCCAAAACAAGCTAGATAAATATTGAGTTATGGTAAGAAACAAGACAAGATTAGTTGCTCAAGGGTACAACCAACAAGAAGGCATAGATTATTAGGAAACTTTTGCTCTAGTGGTAAGACTGGAAGTAATAAGGATCTTATGTGCTTTTTCATCCTATATAGGATTCACCCTGTTCCAAATGGATGTCAAGAGTGTCTTTCTCAATGGTGTCATTCAAGAAGAGGTCTATGTTAAGCAACCACCGGGATTTAAAGACTTAAACCATCTGGAGCATGTCTATAAGCTTAAAAAAGCTCTCTATGGGTTGAAAAAGGCACCAAGTGCTTGGTATGAGAGACTCACATCATTTCTCAAATCCAAGGGATATATCCGGGGCAAAGAAAATACAACCCTCTTCACCAAGAAGAAGAAGGATGATGTCATTCTTGTCCAAATCTATGTAGATGACATTATCTTTGGACCAACTGATGAGAAGATGTATGAAGAATTCAGCTCACAAAGGAAGAAGGAAATTGAGATGTCGATGATGGGAGAACTTAACTTCTTCCTTGATTTTCAAATTAAGTAGAGTTCAGATGGGATTTTCATAAACTAGTCCAAGTTCACCAAGGAAATTCTAAAGAAGTTCGAGATGGAAAAAGCAAGCTAATGTCCACTCCAATGGGTCTAAAAAAGTCCTTTCAAAGGATTTTGGTGAATAAGCAGTCGATTAGAAGCTTTATAGAGGGATGATTGGATCACTTCTATACTTAACAGCTAGCAGAATGACATACATTATGCAGTCTGTTACTATAAAAGTTATCAAGCCAATCCATAGGATTCACATCTCAAAGCTATAAAAAGCATTCTTAGATATCTTCTAGGAACTACTAAAGTAAGCCTATGGTATCCTAGTAATGGCAATTTTACATTGCAAGGACATACTGATGCTGATTATAGCAGAGATATACTTGAAAGAAAAAGCACATTCGGAGGTTGTCATTTTCTTGGAGATTGGTTAATGTCTTGGTATAACAAGAAGCAAACATCAGTGGCATTGTCAACAACTGAAGCAGAATACATGGCTACAGGAAGCTGTGTTGCTAACTTTTATGGATCAAGAAATAGTTGTAAAGTTATGGAGTTCATGCAGGATGTGTAGATATGATGTGTGATAATAAAAGTGCAATTGATGTGTTAAAGAATCTAGTACTATGCAACAGGATGAAGCATGTCAACATAAGGCATCATTTCATCAAAGATCATGTCATAAAGAAGGATGTAATGTTGGTCTACATTCCAACAAATGAGCAAAGAGTAGATATCTTTAATAAACCTCTAAGTAAAGATCAATTCAACAAGCTCAAGGAGTCAATTGGAATGTCAAATCCAATTTGAAGAAGGATCCACAAGGTGAAAATACAGTTAATTGAGTCTCCAAAAGTTAAGGAATAAAGGAAAAGAAGAAAAGAGAATTCAGACTAATCCTGGAACATAAAATTGCCAGCTCAGCAAATAAGAATGACCAATGGCAATAAAAGCGTAAAAGTAACTATACATGTTTTGAATTTCAAATGTCTATTGGGCAGTTCACGCGCGGCAAAAGTTACAACAGTTAAACAAAATAAATCATTCCAATTCTCCAGTTTATACGCCACTAACTTCTCTCGTCAAAGTTAACTGCCAAGTCATCAATCCAGTTAGTTTTAACAGCTTTTAGATGACCAAAATACCCTCACCTTGAACGTTCTATAAAATGCCCCAAAGTTCACTATCTTCTTCATGCAAGTAATCATCTACTATTACTCTGCAAAAAGTTCCTTAGAACCCTAAAATTCCCAAACCTTCAAATTCTTTCAAATGGCCAACACTCAAGCTAAATCAACCCCTCTTCCCTCAAAGAATATCTTTGAAGTGGAAAATCCTTTGGATACAGATTTCATTTCGGTGAAGCACATAAGCTCAGACACCATAATTCCTTCAGATCACCAAGGTAATAACTTTCTTTACTCCACAGAATCATATGTCCAACTTCTAAAAGACCAACATCTCGAAGTCTTCCTCACAATAAACAACCCCGGATACCTTGTTCTCATAAAAGAATTCTATGATAACCTAACAGTTGATACTTATTTTGATGCACTCCAAACAATAGTGCAAAGGAAGGTGATTACTCTCACTCTAGAGTTCTTTGTACTCACTTTAAGATGAAAAATGAGGGGGTAATCATGCATAGTACTGGCAATGAGAAGACTATAAAGTATAATCCAACACTCTAGCTTCTAAAAAGGTATTTTGGAGATAAACGCTTCACTTACTAGCCGGAGACTCCAAGATTGCTGCAATTAGTACTAGCCAAATTCATCCTCATCCGGAGGGGATCACTCACCACTGCCTCTACCATCCAACATTTCATCCTTTAGCATTGGGTGGAAAGTAGAGTCCTCAACATTCCTGTCCTCCTCAACCACTACATCAGGCAATATAAGCATTCTAATGGAGCTCTCATTACCAAAATTCTCATAAAGAATGCAATCGACCTATCCAGAGAGGAGAGTGCAAAAGGGAAAGCTACTCTTGAGAAGAATTTTCTCAAGCTAACCTATGGTAAGCATTGGGATGAAGAAAAAGCCATAAGACAAAAGAGGGAGAAGTAGGAGAAGAGTAGGATCCGAAAAGACAGAGGCATGGTTGAGAAGGCTTCGGTTGTTAAGAGGGAAAGAAATACTAGAACCAAGGCCTATAAAAGGTTCAATCTAGATCCTGTGGTGGAGGAATATGTAGAAGATGGGAATGAGGACCAAATGACTCTCACTTAGATCTTAAAACAAACTCTAGAGCTGCCTAAGAAAAGAAGGAGGCTTGTTAAAACTGCTACAAGGAAGGGGAGGAACATTGAGACTTCAGAGGTAATGATTGATGACAAAACTCTGGAGGTAGCAGATTCCATTCTTGCTAGTAGAAAGAGGGGTGCTGCTCAAACTTTGAAGGAAATCCTTGAGGAAGATGGTGCCATTGAGAGCAGTGGTACAGAAGAAGAGGAACTCATCTTAAAAAGGCAATTGAGAAAGAAGGGGCCAACTTTTACACAAGCCCTACAAGCAAAAAGGGCTAAGATAAACCCCAAGCAAGCTACTAGAATATCATTCAAGGAGCCTATTCCAAAAGCCACTCAAGCAAAAAATTATGGCTAAGGCCAGACTAAGTAAGGGAAAGCATGTTGAGATAACTGCTAGAACCATTCATCCATAGGATCCAGAACATGATGATGTAATGATTGCCATTTGGGCAAATAACAAAGCCAATCAGCACATTCTTTCTCTTAAAGGACCCGAAGGCTCATTTAAAGCATCTAATCAAGCCATTCCTCTAGTGGATCCCTCTCAACCTATACTTGTCTCTCCTCTTGATCTCCAGCACCTCCAGGAAGATTATACTGAAGAAGAGCTAAGAGGATTGAACTTTTAAATATGCATAAAGCCCCATTCTGGAATCCTATTTAAATCCTGAAGTTGATGTTATTGAGGCTAAAAGTTCTGGAAAGGCACGGGAGGAGGAGTTTGAGGACAGTACTAATCTTCTAGTGGACCAAACATAAGTGAAAGTTGATGAGGAAATAGAGCATCTGGGTCATCAAAACACAGAGGTAACTCTTGATCTTAACATTAATATTGATGATGCTATGGAAATTGGGGTTGCTTAAAAACAAGGCAACTTAGATGCAAACTCTCAAAATGCATCTAAGGAAGTTAAGCTTAGCCCGGAGCAAATTGCTATGAAGGAGGGAGATGGTCTGAGACCAAATGAGCATGCTAATACAATTGATACACAAGGCGAGGCCACTTCAAAGGATAGGTTGGAAGAAAAGAATGAAGAGAAAAATGTGATAACACGAGCTGACAATCAGGAAGAGAAGAAGGATGAGAATTAGGGATTAGAGTCTTCCAACTCTTAAGAGTCAGGAAGAAAATCCAGCAGTAGCTCCAGTTTAGAATTAGAAATCGAAAGTGAAGAGAGTAAGGGAACCAAGGCCAAAATTCCACCAAACTTTTCTATCACCGGACCTAAAAAGGTAAGAATGGCTTAAAAACTTCTAGAAGAAGCTGTCTTAAAGGGAAAGAAGGACGATGACACCCTTAAACCCCTAATAAGGGAAATCTATCAAAGGTTGATCACTGTGGAAAAGTTGTTCAAGAATCAATTCATGTCTCTGGATATAAAACCTGAGGTAGAAAGTATGAAGACCCCAATCAACAATATTGAGAAGAAGGTAAGCCAATTTCTTACTACAGAGCAAGTAGCCAAAACCTCTCCCTCTAAGATCACTCCTACTCTAAACCAGCTTACTATTGTAATCACAATAGTAAATAAATCTGCTACTCTGACCGCTACTGAATTAGATAATAATTGTGCAACAATCTTAGGGCATGTGACTTCAACATCCACTGACTTCGAGACTGAACTTAAGGAGTATCTAGATTCCAAGTTTCGAACCTCGCAAAAATTCATTCTTACTACTCTTACTGAATCACCAAAGGACATTTCCTCAAGTCTCACATCCCTCACTCATGAGCAGAAAGCCTTTAAGAAGCAGCTTAAGGCATTTCTCAAAGAAGACTTGCCCAAACTATTAGAAAAAGCAGCAAAAGACATTGGCCATGACTACAAAAATGGTATCTCTAATGTAAATACCATTGTGGAAAATTGGCGAACCACTTTTGACATTGAACTCCGGAACTTTAATGAAAGCATTCACAATAGAACCAAGATTGTCGTTGATGAAATAAAGCTGATAAACATTGGTATGAATAACCTCAGTATCACTACTCCTTCTTCATCTACTCCTACTTCATCTTCAGTAATTCTAGAGAGTCTACTCCTCCCCCTAATCCAGCAATTGATCCAGCACATTAGAGATACTAGGTTCAATGAATATCAAGATATGTTAACCTTGCTCTGGGGGATGTTTCCCTTCTTTGTGAAAGAGGACATAGACTATGCAATCTCCATTCACCCCAACCTAACAAAGTCCTACTCTCAGCTCCAAAGGCTTATAAAGCCTATTCATCTAGTTCCTACTACTGTTGACAACATTATAGAGTAGCGTCTCATATCGAATGAGGAATATACCATTCTCTCCGGAGCCTGGCAAAAGAAGTGGGATCAAAGGTCTTATATGGTTATAGATCTCCTGGAGGATGCAAACAAAAAGGGGGAGAAAGACATCAAAGGAGAAGCATCTAAAGAAAAAGAGAAGGAGTAGTATAGCTGCTTATATAGTTATTTTTTGAAAATTTATAATAGCTAGATCTGCCATTTTTTTCACTCATATTCTTTTATAATTTATAATCCTGAACTTCATTGATGTTAACTATTGTTAACAGTAGAAGTAATATATAGTGAAAATATTGCTTCTATGTACAACCATCAATTGTACTTCAAAAACTTAAAAGCTAGAAAGCAAAAATATTGGGGGAGTTAGTATGCTAGAATTATGGGGGAGAAACCTTATAAATGTCTAAGCACAAGAATCATACTTAGCTCATAAATCCCTTAAAATATATGCTTCTTTCCTTAGGTTTTTGTTTCTATCAAAATGGGGGGGATTGTTAAAAATCAATCATCTTGAAGCCTTTTCCTAAACACAATAAAACAACATTTGGATCAAGGTTTTAAAGGAAATAAAATCTCAAGTCTAAAAAGATCATCCGGATTGTGCCTTGATGGAGACAAGTCACTAAGTCCAAAAACATGTGCATCCGGTTTCAAGAATAGAAGAAAAGATCTCCTATATCCAAGAAGACAACATCCGAAAAAAATCACTGATAAAAAGAGCATCCGGTCATAGTTAGAGTCTGAAGACATCTGAAAGACACATCCGGTCAAAATCTCTTTTTACCTTGGTATATGAAAAAGTGACAGCTAGCACGCATTCTAGAAGAGGACAAAAGACTGACTTGGAAAGAGAAAAATGTAACAACCTTTTTAACCTATACCAATGACATGGCGTATGGAGCTCAAACAACTGACAAAGCTGCATAAAATTTGGCTGTGCACAAAATGCCAAATAGATGCCAACTAACAAGTTTGTTACGTCAATCCCAACAATTCAAATGGGTCAATCAATGAGTCTAACGGACTAATCAATAGCTCTAGAAGCACCACTTATTTTCTGATCAATGGTGAAGATTCAAGATCATACCGATGGTACACAAAGGCTACATTTATGATCCAAAGACCATAAAAGGGAAGCTCACATGTTGGAAGATGCTGGTTTATTCAAAAAGGCAATCCATTAAGAAATTCACTATTTAATTAGTTATGAAAACACCTCCAAGAACCAAACAATAAAAAATTAGTTTGTAAGAACTCTCAAGTGAAAAATATAAACTTGAAGAGTTCAAAAACCCTCTTTGAAAAAGATATTTGTAAAGTCTCACACTGGAGTGAGTATTGAGATTGGGACATAGTTTAAACTAGGAAGGTTTAAGTGGTATATCCCTATAGGACTTAGCTTGAACATGGGTAGAGTTTGAGTGGTATGTCCTGCTAAAGAAGAGGACTCATCCAAGCTTGGTAGTTTGGTGGTATATCTTACAACCGAAATAGAAGAAATCTCTGGAGACAACTGTAAAGGCTTAATTCTTACCCGTTGAAAGGAATCTCACTAGTGGATTGAAAAGCTCAGAGAAGGAACCTCCGGGGAATGGAGTAGGCAATGTTGAACCAGTATAAATCACTGTGTTTGAATTTCCTTACTTATTGCTTTAAATTTTAGTGCATCTCATTCATATTTGCATCATCTGGATCCACTAATCCCGGAACATAACAAACACGCTACACAAACTTTTAAAAGTTGATTAATTCTGAAAAAAAGGGTCAGTCACCCCCGCTAACCCAAATTGTACCTTTATTGGGACCAACAACAAAAACCACAAGTCTAAGAAGACCTTACCCAGTTCAAGGTAGAAGAAAATAATCCCTAAAGAAGCATTCGGTTAGAGTATGGAAGGAAACAAACTACTAAGCCCAAAAAGATAGCATCCAGAACAAATCACTATTTAAGAACATCTAGAAAAGTAATTTTCAAAAGACATCTGGAAGATATAATTCTCAAGATAAAAGGGAAGATATTTAAAATTAATCTTACCTCCAAATTGGTCTTAAGTCAAACATGCTTTTTGCCTTGAAGAATGAAAAAGCAACAACTTTCACATATTTAGGAAAGGACAAAAAGGTTGACAACGGAAAAAGAAAAAATAAAAACCTTTTTAACCTAGACTAGTGGAAAGGTGCATGGATTCCACACAAAAGACAAAGTTGCATAAAATTTGGCGGAGCACAAAAGCCAAATAAACGACACATGACAACTGTATTGCTCCAGTCTCAACAAATTCATACGAGGCATTTATTAGGTCTAACAGACATGTCAACGAATCCGGAAGTGCCATATCATATCTGATCAACTGTGAAGATTCAAGATCAAGCAACGACTATATTTATTATCCAAGCCTATAAAAGGGAAGCTTCACAAGTTTAGAAGATGTTGGTTGATTTTACAAAGCTATTACCCTAAGAGATATTTGCTATTCAATCAGTGATTCAATCCCTCCAAGAACTAAAAACTCAAATCAGTTGTAAGAATTCTCAAGTAAAACTACAAACTTGAAGAATTCAAAACCTAACCCTTTATTAAAACAAAGTTGTAAGATCTCTAATTGGTTGAGTATTGAGATTGGGACTTAGCTTAAACTAGGAAAGTTTAAGTGGTATATCCATGTGTGACTTAGCTTAAACATGGGTAAAGTTTGAGTGGTATATCCTACTAAAGAAGAGGACTCAGCCAAGCTCGGTGGTTTGGTGGTATATCCTACATCCGGAAGAGAGGGTATCTTTTAGAGACAACGCACAAAGGACTCAGCCAAGCTTGGAGTTAGCTAGGTGGTATATCCTACATCTAGAGGAGAAGAAATCTTTGGAGATAGCTGTAAAGGCTTGATTTATTCCAGCGAAAAAAATCACACTAGTGGATTAAGTTTCGAGGAGGAAACTCTGGGGACTAGACATAGGCAAGGTTGAACTAGTATAAACATTATTGTGTAACTTTAAGCTTTTACTTTAAGTGCAATTTCTTTAATACCTGCATCATTCATATCCCATAACTTCGGATCATTTCAAACAAGCTACACTAAGACTTTTTCAAAAGTTAAATATTCTGCAAAAAGGGTTATTCACCCCCCCCCACTGACCCTAATTATACTCGTATAGGGACCAACAAGTCGAAGTTAAGGTCTGGAAATTGCTCCTAGTTAAGTTTCTAAGTTCTTTAAAATTGGTTGCACTACTAAGATGAATGAGGTCAAAATACTGCAGGATCTTGGGCTTACAGTTGACTTCATTGAGTAAAGAAACTGATGACAATAGGTTACCAATCTAATTCCTTTTCATTAACCAAGATTTGATATATTTTTTGTTTCCATGCTACATACCCAATTCAAGGGGCTGAGATGAGGAGAAACTACATTGCTTTGTATTTCTCATGGAATTGTCTATATCCCATGATCAAATAACTTATAAGGTGAATATATCATAATTGCTGCAGTGATACTGGGTTTTTTGCTAGTAAATTTGCCATAGAATCATCTTTGAACTTGACTTCTCTGTTTTTTTTAAATATGCCTCCACGTAGACACAAATACAAGCTATGAATCGGTGGTGATAAGTGGTCCGCACCATTTAACTCCAATGGATGCCAGTCTTGAAGGGTTAGTGGAATCCCTTCTCTATTTCTCTTTTCATTTTCTTCGAACATGTTTTGTTGGGTCCCTATCCATCATTGTTTTTTTTATAATTTGTAACCTTCTTGTTGGTTCGATACGTGGGTTCAGAGTCTATTCTATGTATTTGCAATGGCTGGTATTCTAATTCGTTGTTTTCTTGTTTATCCACCATAATGTATATTCAAGTCACATGCTTCTTGAGGAGCTTATTAGGATGTACAATATTGGAGTCGTCCGAGGCCGTGAGTATTTGTAACGACAAATTACCTTTTTTGATTTTTTTATTGGATTTTTACTTTGAGGCATTTGTTCATTTGCAGATAATGATGAAAATTGTAGGGACTTTTGGCCCTAATCTCGATCATTGATGTTATTTCTAGCTGCAGGTTAAAATGTTCGATGAGTTTTTGTTACTTTGCTTTAGTTCACGAGATGGATGATTTTGATTTACTTTTTTGTGTGCGGTTCGATTTGTCCTGGGGTAATGTGGAGTATCACCAGGAGACTCTAGATAAGTTGAAAGCTATTGTGCTATAAGATTTTTAATTTTTTAACTCTTTCTTGAAGAATAAGAGTGTGAAATCTTAATAGTAAATGATACTCATTTTTTTCAAAACTTAATTTGAAAGCCTTTGAATTCCCTAAATACATGTCTTTGTTAATGACATTTTTTATTTTGCTTTTATCGTTATCACCATCAACATCATCATCATTTTTCTCCGTAATTGACTAATATGATACTGTGATTGCAATTGCAGATGAAAAACTAATTTGAAATATTTTTATATCAGTGTTCTTGTGCAATTAAATGACTGTATGTAAAAGTTCATAGCAAAAACATACCATTTAAAGAGTGGCATTATTGATTTGTATTTTTGAGATGTGTTGGATGAGTGGCATTATTTATGTTCTTCAGGTTATGCTCGTTATGGTGGGCGCTGAGTTGCAGGTTATTACCAGAAAGCGAGACATGCATATCACTACCGACAGATGCTTTTGTAACCTTAACTCCAAAATAGGATGTTTAGATGTACTTCCCTTCAATTGTGATGGACAATCACAGGTTTCATTTTTGTCCTTAACTCCTTGTGTTATCTCATGTGTTGCGTGTTTTCATCTGTCACTATTTACTTTAATTGTTTAACTGTTAGGTGATCAAATTATTAGTAGCATTTAAGTCTTCTCTTTGTCTTAAGTGCTTCATAGATGTTAAAGTACCGTCAAGCCCGACCTGAGCCCCGTTTAAATGGACTTGACTTGAACACCTACGTTTTACAAAGCTCGTTCAAGCTCAAGCCTTCTAAAACTTAAAGTTTTATGTGTCGGATTTAATTTTTAAATTGATGTTCAAGCTCTTTATTTATTTTATATTTATATGTTATATATGATACTTATTTTTTATTCTTTATATTTTAATTTAATAAAATTTCAAACGTAACTATAATAAGTCGTACTTTTATTGAACTATTAGAGTGAAGAATAACATTATATGTAAAATTTAATCATATTTGTATAAAATTTATCATTTATTCCTATTTAATTCACCAAAAATTTAAGGGAGCGTTTAGTTTAGGGTATGAAAACTGTTTATTACCTTTGTTGTTGTTTGGTTATCATTTTCTTGATTTTTTTATTACCCACCATCCTTTATCCCCTTACCCCAAACTCCTCTATCCCATTTGCCTCACTCAACATAGTTCTATTCCCTTTATTTCTATTCTATATATCATTTTAAATAACTATAATAATTAATAGTAATAAAATATTTATTAATAATAGCAAAGCAATAAATAAAAATTAATATTTAAATTTAATCTTTATTATTATTGTTATAAAAACAAAATAGATTACTAATATAATTAATTAAATATAATAATATTAATTGTAAATATAAATATTCATCCTTATTGTTAGAAAATAATAATAACAATATTAACAATATTAATAAAATAATAATATAATAATTTTAATTATTTATATAGTATTATTATTTATTATTATTATAAAAATATTTATTATTAGTATTTAATTTAAATATAATGATAGAGATAAATAAAAATAAAATATAATAATACTTATTTACTATTAATAATATATATTCAATATTTAAATAATAATAGCTACTAATAAAAATTTATTATTAATAATAATTATTATATATCAAGTAATAATAATAAATATTAAATTATTATATTTATAATAATAATAATATTTTAATTATCAATAGTAAAATTTAAGCATAATTATAAATATAAAATATAATAAAGTTTATCATATTTATTTAATAAATTAAATTTGTATTATTATCTTTACTATACATATAAATAGAAATAATTAATATATAATTTTATTAATTATAATATTCAAATAATTATAACGATGCATATAATTAATATTAATATTATTTTTATAATTATTATATTATAATATATATTTTTAATTAACTATAAACTTATTTATTAAATATGATACTACTTATCTTTAATAATAAAATTATTATACATATTATATTAATAATTAATTCTATATTATTATAACTAATAATAAATATTTTTATAATATTCAATGTTATTAAATATTAGTATAGATATATTAAATAAAAATATAAACAATTACAAAAAAAATTTATTAAAACTTAATTATAATTTTGCTAATAATTAATCAATAATATGTAA
Source organism: Euphorbia pulcherrima (assembly GCA_947683365.1). Taxonomy (NCBI): domain Eukaryota; kingdom Viridiplantae; phylum Streptophyta; class Magnoliopsida; order Malpighiales; family Euphorbiaceae; genus Euphorbia; species Euphorbia pulcherrima. The sequence goes on from CANTUS010000008.1 coordinate 4,017,110, forward strand.
TAATAATAATAATTAAATAATTGATTTATTTTAATCCAAACAATAGCAGAAAAAAGTCATTCCTTTCCCTAGCCTATCGAAACACGTAACACAATTAAAAGGAATTACATTATTTTCCTTGTCGTTTCATTTGTTAATTCTCCTTTTTCTTTTGTGAACAAAACGCCCCTAAAAGAAAAACTATTTATTTTGCTTGGGTCAATCTTAGGATTGACCTTTTAAGCCGGACCTAAGCCAAAGCCTAAAGTTTAAAAGTGTAGGTCAGGCCGGTGTGAGCTAGCGACCTATTTCCTGCACGCGAGGTTCGCGTGAAATGCGTTTGGTGTGGGGCGAAAAAACAACGAGCGCTGTGAAGCGTGCTAAAGGATAATCCATATTTTAGGCATGATGAAAATGACAATGGAAAACGATATTGATGTTGAATTGAAGTCCAATTTTAGGTGTTAAGGGATACGATAATTAAAATCCCACATTTTAAGATAGAGTCGCCACCCGGTTAAGCTCCACTGGGAATTTGGGTACGATATTCCCACCAGATGGTTGGACCGTACCTTAAAACAGAGATTCCAAGTCCTGATGATGTTGCTAACTTTTCAATCTTTAAATCAAGCCATTTATGTTTAAATAAATGCGACTTCGATTGTTATTCGATTTAAATCCGATTATAGTTTGGAGCTTTCGATTTATATGTCATACATCACACGAAAAGCGGTAAATAAAGCAAATAAAATAATTATTACAAGGCTTTACAAATACCTATATATTTTTCTAATGCGAGAAAATAAATAAAACGATAAATAAATATACGGGCGAACCCCGATTTTAACCGAGCTTACCGACTCGGACCCGGCTCCAAACGAGGCAAAAGGTATATGCGAATAGTAATAGATAAAGCGTAAATAAATAAATGGTAAAAAATAAACACACAATACGAGAAAAAGCATATTTTTGGACTTTTTTTGGGACTAAAAACACAACTTTCGGGTAACAACCTAAAAATATGAAATAAATAAACTAAACAACCTAAAAACAGATTTAATATTTATAGAAAAATTCTTCGATTTTAATTTAGGATAAAAAGATTTATTAGAAATTTATTTAGTAAAAAGGTCATTTTAAGTCATTAAATAGACATTTAACCAATTTAGAAAGTAATAAAATAATTCCAGCAGATTAAAAATTAAATTAATTAATTTCAGATTATTTAGGGATTTTCAAAGATTTTTCCAGGTGAAAATTGGGGCTGAAAATGCATTAAAACGACAAAACAGAGCCAAAAACACAAAATAAAACAAGCAGGGACCATCTGGACATTTTTTTACCAGTAGGTCGACTCAGTGAGTGGTAGGCCCACTTAGTAACATGGTAGGCTGACTCAGCGAAGTGTCCTAGATGACACTCAGACGGCATTCGCCTCACTGAAGTGGTCTATCGGAAAAAGTGTCTAAACAAGCCAGAATCAACATTTTTATGCCCGAAAATCCTAGATTATTAACATTTCAAGTCGTTTCCCACATTATTACAGTAGATTCAGACTTAAAATGCTAAAATAACTTTGGTTTTTTAGTTTGGGGGAAAAGAACCCAAAAACTCTGGGGAAACAACGATTGGCCACTTGAACGACACGTAGGCCGACTGAGCAAAGTGGTAGGCCGACTTGCCGAGTCGGCCAGCCACGTCGCTCAGGCGGCCTAACAATCGCTGGAACATTCAGGCGGAGTTTCGCCGGAAAATCACAAAAAGGACGAGAATAAGGGCCAAATGCCCGAAAAACCAACCAAAATACAGCAAGAGATAATAAGTAGCTAAATGAAATAGATTGGAACTCAGAAAGTTACCTAAAGGCCGTGAATCCACCCTCGAAACTCAAACCAGACATTTGGCAAGCTTTGTGATGGATTTGTGATAAAACCCGATGAAACAGTGACCAATTTAGCATGGGATTTAGTGATTTGTAAGGAAAACGTCCCTAAATCCTATTTAAATCAATTTCACCTACCATTTCTAATTGATTTTAGCTTTTTTAACTAAAGAATGAAGCCTAATAAAGCTTAGGAAATTAACATGATTGGATTTCCACCACTTTATAAGACTTGTTCTTCCGAAATATGCTTAACCTCTCAAATCAGAATTTCTTTTCTCAAATCAGCCAAAAAGTCCTTGAAACCTGAATTTAATTGGTTTTTATAGACTTTCTCAATTGCAAAATCTCACAATTAATCCTCCAAAAGTTGGAATTTAACGAAAAAATCACAAAAACCTAGCTTGGGGGCCAAGGAAAACTCGAAAAATGCAGGAATATGGGCTCCTCGTGCGAAGGCCGCGTCGGTGACATGGTCAGGCCAAGGTGGCGTCAGGTGACGCTGCCCGACCCAGGCTGCATTGAATGACATGGCGTGCTACATGGTCTATACGGCCCGGTGCATGGACCACGCGGCCTCGCATTCTGGCGACAGCATCGGCCGTCGTCGCATGAATGCAGGGGCACCGGTGGGGAGAGAGAATGGGGCCCGATGAGGGTCGAGCCCGAAATGCTCATTACTTTCACTATGGTTATGAAATTAAGGTGATTCTTGACATTCCAGAAAGCTTGGAGAGTCAAGAATCCAACGATACAAACAAGACTTGCTGAAAATGTTTGAATTTTATGTAAAATTGCAAAACAAATTATTGTACACGAGGAAGTGAAACGGTTAATCTAAATGCGAGTTAATTATTTTTAAATGGGTTTAAAGGCACAAATTTGTCAACAAATAACTTGCAAAATGCGATTCGATTCTAAAAGAATGGAATAACTAGACCGTAAAAGGTTAGAGAAAAAAGTCATCATCGTTCTGAGGGTCACTGAAAAGCCCGTGCTCACAGGCTGCCCCTTGTGAGGTTACCATTTAACGGGTCAAATGTGATTTCACGAAAGAGCGAGGGATAGAAGGTTCTGATTTATGAATTCTTGAGCCGATTGTCTACTGGGTTTTCCATCAACAGATCTTTTAGTAGGAATAAGACAGGCATAAAAGTGAAATTCCTGAAAAGATTGTCTGTGGATGGTATAAGGACGTGTCATCAACGGACCTTATGAGGCTAGGAAATTATTTGAGTTGGTTGTCTACGGACGGTTCAGGGATGTATCATCAACGGACCTTTCAAAGCCAAAAATCTCGAGTTGGTTGTCTGCTGGTGGTTTGGGAATGCACCATTGGTAGACTAATCGAGATGAAAATTTTTCTGAGTTGTAGGAATTCTGAATCGGTTGCTTTCTAGGTACGCCATCGACAGGCCTATCAAGAATTAAAGTTGAGAAATTAGCATGCGATAAATATGCCCCTTTTATTGCTTAATTAATTTTGTAAAACAAAAATTTTTACCCCTTCAATTAACAATAAAAGAGGGAATATAAAATAGCAGAGATTAGAGATGTCTGAGAGCCGAAAAGAAATAACCGATCGGAGAATTTTGCCCCTTGCTAAAAGGAATATTTCAAAGAATATGTTATGCACTAAATGACAAAAAGAATATATTCCTTTTTTATTGTTTTTCCTTCTTTCTTTTGCTTTCACTTTCTGCAATTAAAATTTCTTTCATTTCTCATTCTTTATTTCCATTTCATTTCCTTCACTTTCTCTTTCTTATTTCCTTCTCTCGACAAAATTTGACCAACTCCCTGATTTTCTGAGTTTGAAGCAAGATGTACTGTAAGAAAGGGCTTAAGAGGTCCCACAACCTCGATCACGACACGCTACCACGAGGAGAGGACAACCGGCGAATTGGCCCGACTCACTGGGCATATGGATTATAGATTTCCAACACATATAACTCTGACTTCTTAGGATTAGATGTTCACCAACTTGGTCGGGCATGCTTCTGACCTTCAGGTAAACCGCTAAAACCCGATTTTTGTCAAAATTTCTATAAAATGTCGTGAACTTGATTTGGATTTTTAGGGTACTTTAGGCTCAAAATTAGGTGAAATAGGTTGAGGAAAGATGTTTAGGATGCATTTAGGTGCATTTTGGGACTGATTTGGACAAATTTGGACTAAAATTGGGCCTTAAAAGGCGAAAAAAGGGGTTTTATGGGTATAAGCAACCGGTGGCAAGGCCGCATCGGCAGCGCTGGGCTGCGTCGTCGATGCGGCCTACAACCTTAGTGAGGTGGCTGGCTACCTCAATGAGGCAGCCTCCGGCCACCGGTCACCGGCGACGGCTCTCGACGGCCGGAAAGAGGGGGCATTGCTTTCGGGGGGAAACTAAGGGGCCTATCTAGACCAATTTTTTGTGTTGAGTTTGAATTTGTAGTCAAAATTTAGATATGAGATAGGCTAGATGCTGAAAACTTGATTTATTTCCGATTCTAATCTTTAAATACTAGCACTAATGCTTGGTATTAATTTTTCGGAGCCACATGGTCTTAAGCTGATGGGTTTACTATAGAGATGTGCCAAGTGGCGGGGTCAGATCAAAGGCCTAACTGACAACTCACTAGTTGTGGCTATTCGAGGCATAGGGCTAGAGCGGATGCTGGATTCGCTGACCGTTTCATGCCGTCAGATGAGCTCAGATATATTAGGGTGTTTGGTTGAGCATTGGAGTGAGACAACACACGCGTTCCACCTTTAGATCAACGAGATGACTATCACCCCGTCCGATATATGCGCTATGACCGAGATATGGTGGGAGGGCTTTCTGATGATATTCGATGTCTATCTTGACCGCTTTTACCATGAGCCAGAGGTTCATGCCCGGGTAATGGCACTTTTATGGGTTTCGATACTGGCTGATGGTAAAATAAGATACAAGGATCTATATGAGCATTGGGTTGTGATGATTGACATTAGCGGGGGAGTGCTTCGATCAGTACCTTCGGTCATTTCTCTTGACCATACTAACATGCTTATTCTTTCCATGCTCCTCGAGTAGGGCCTCATTAGGATTACTATACGCTCTTGAGGATTTGAGTAGCTTTAATATGTAGAACTGGTTGAGGGCCATCCTTGGTCAGATTTACTATGCCCTTGACTGCTCGGTGTGGGGAAAGTCGCCGAATTTAGGGTTTTGGTAATGGATCCTCTTTGACTAAAATCCTTAACATATGCTTTTGCTTTTAAATGCTTTTTGAGCTTCTTTATTTATTGCATTTGCAGATGTGGGATTTTAAGTACCGGATTATCTATACCCCTGACTTTGAGGATCAGCCACCTCCCGGGTCACATGCCGTTGCCCGATGGATGGTTAGCTGATTGAATGTCGATCGAGAGGGTGGACCGTGTTGGTACCGAGAGTATCTGAGGCAGCTCCATCATCATAGGGTAACCTTAACTTCTGCGCATTTAGTTTAAACATTAGTTCGAAACTATATTTACAAAAGAGCAAGAATACTTACATTGGTGATTGATACAGTTTTCTTTGTTCTTATTTTACAGATCATTTCCAAGCCGTGGAAGAGACTGATAAACTATGAGCATGTGAAGCAAGTTTGGGGGACTATAGACGGGTGTCAATTTATATTAGAGTGCCCATTCAGCTTGGAGTGGTACTTTGGCAAGCGAGTCCGTCGATGGAGGACCAGCACCACTGCTTAGAGGAGAGTCCCCCCTAATGTTCCCGTTAGTGTCGTTTGGCCTCACTTTATGTCACTAGATGACCAGACTCAGTTTATGGGAGGCAACCAAATCTGGGTGGCCTTAGTTGCTAGAGATTATAATGCTCATCTTAGGTGACTGATTCCCTCTAGCCCAGGAGGGGGCGAGACGATGTGGAGTGGAACTTTGAGTTTGGTGATGATGGCATTCAGACGGAGGGTAGCAACAGACTCGACGGGGTTGAGGATGTTGCCGATGACATCCCTTCTGATGCTAATGATGGGATGGCTGATATAGACCTAGGCCAGATGCTTTCTGGCGATGTTGGGTCAGGCGTTGAGCCACCTGCCCCTAGGCGGGGGCGCTGAGGGGTACATCTCTCAAACTTCTAGCAAACTTTCACCATAATTGCTAAAATCACTATATTACTCTAACTCTTAATTTGACTGACCGATATGCCTTTTCTTTTGATTTTAGGGAACCCAAAGAGCTAGGAGGGGAGCCCCCGTGCTCCATCCTAGAGCGCGTCCATGGTCTTCATACCAATATATGACTGACCCAGAGACCGTTTTTATTGGACTAGTTCCTCCTACTTAGAGAGCGTTCCTACCAGGGTTTGTTGAGGGAGTGTTGGTAAATCAGCAGGATACCTTTTTATGCCTGATGACTCATCCGGGAGTTTAAGAGCCCAGGTGCGTTGAGGAGTATATTGCGCCTTTGACCTTTGCCCCATCAGAGACCACACATGTAAGAATCTAACTCATGCTTTACTTTATCGATTCTTATATTACTGTCACCTAACCATGGCGATTGGTTAGTTCTACTTTTGATTATATATATACCTATCTCGGAGGCTGAGTGCTTGGCCCAGGGGTTGCTTTAGAATGAGAGACTTGGTCATTGCACAGGATTCCGTAGGTTGGGTAAGATTCTGTCTTACAACCTATCAAGATTTAAAACAAGAAAATCATATAGGGTATTTGTTAGCTTTAAGCATGTATGATATGAATGCACGAATTATTAGGCTGATCACTAATATTTGTAGCTCTTGGTCGGGATGGATCAAGAAAAGTATCAGAGTGAGTGAGAGGAGCGAATGCGGATTGAGCGTGAGTACACGGATTATCGGAGTCGGCTGGATTAAGAGAGGACATATTATGAGGGTCGGATAGCTCGGGAGGCAGCAGACTATGAGAGGGGACTAGCTAAGTAGAAGGAGCAGTATACATGAAAGATGGAGATGCTAAGGAGATATGTTAAGAGGGTGAAGGAGCGGTAAAACTAATGACAGAGGGAGGCTGAAGCTCGCGATGGCAGCCATAGTGACAGGGGAGATGGTACTGAGATTACTATGATTAATGCGAGCTAGTCGATGCACTTTCAGGCTACCTTGGAGATGATGAGCTTTCTAGGGATATGGCCTATGGGTCCGAGTTTCCCCCCTAGATTTAGCATGGGTGGAGCTTCAAGGCCTGCTGCCTTAGAAGGGAGATCTAAAGGCCACCTCGGATGAGCCCTTACTCTTATGCATTTTTATTTTTGTCGATGCACTGGTGAACTTGTGGATGATTTAATGGCGTGATGCTTAGCTTGTTTGCTTGTTTGATTCTGTTGTTTTCCCTCTAGACGAATGCTAGGCGCGATAGATGCTTGACTAGGAACAAACTAATTAACACTTACAATCATCTGAATTAATGAATGCAACCTTATTTGACAGGCGATTAGTAGATAGAGATCACTGATGGAGACAATCAATGCTAGGCTGAGGTAGTTTACGTGCACTATAGCGAGCTTTGATTGGGATAGGCTGGAGGTTTTTGGATTAGCGGGTCTTTAATATATTGCTAGTAGGCAAGTGAACGTGGCCTTCAACCATGTAGCATTCCTCTATTGGGACCCGATTGACCATGTATTCCCTTCTCAAGCTTTGAGCTGTGCCCGATGGTGGAGGAGTATCACGCTATTCTCGGGATGATTTGCACTAGCGGGATGCACTTTGCTATGCCAGAGGTGCATTTTAGGGCGGAGGAGCAGCTGACTGGGTTGTGGAACCTGGATGCCCCTACTACTATCCTTTCTCAGATTCCTGGATCACCGGGATTCGATCTTAGTAGAGTACTCGATTGGTGTATAGGCACTCCTAGGTCACATATTTCTTATCCTTTAATGGTGGCTCTATTGCTTATGGCTGAGTTTATCTACGGGTTTGGCACTGTTGCCCCATTTCAGCTAGTTTTAATCATAGGACAGGCCTCAGTGGGCATATCTCCATTATTTCTAGGGTTAACTTAGTCACTATTCTATTTGGATAGGGCTGCCACTGATCCTGACCTCATCGGAGATTACTTCTCTTTACTACATGTATTCTTTTAACTGGCTCTAAACCTGAAACCCATACTAAATCTGAATCTAGATCTGAAATTAAAACTAAAACTAAAACTAAAATTAAACTGAATCTGAATCTATCACTAAACCTGAATCTAAATCTGAATCTAAATTTGCAGGTTTGGCTCTTAGAGAAGCTAGCTTTGCTCTAGGATCCTAGAGGTAATCCGAGATGATATGGGTCTAGGAATTATTATGGGAGAGAACATATCACTGCATGCCAGGATACCCTGATAGCTAGCGAGTGGATAGTGATCATGGAGGGCTTATTTAATGCAGATATTCACTGGGTCTGCCGCTGGTGGGAGATTTCTGATGTTCTGGTGGACATTGATGGAGGCAAGGTTCAACTTTTAGGGCTACGGTACTTTGAGCATTACTCGCCTTATCGCTTATATCGACCGTGGGGGCGACGACAGAGGGTCCCACTACACTTAGTTGATTTCAAGGCTAGGCCATTCTTAGCGTATCTTCTTGGCCATGCCAGAGAGGTATGGGCCAGTCGAGCGAGCTATGAGACCTTAGACTACGATCGGCTAGATGCTATCACTACTAATGGATTCTACTGAGGGTTGCTTTGATAGGTTGGGAGATTATAGAGTAGAACGAAGCGCCTGTGCTTGTGGTTCGAGTGGAGTGACGGGCAGGTGGGATGTGATTCTTTGTCAGTAGAGGAGAAGCTGGTTCGAGCTTTCGACTCCCATTACAACGATGATGATGATGATGAGGGTTCAGGGCCTTCTGGGTGATTGATGATTGCGCTATCTTTACTTTTATTTGTCTTTACTTTTGCATAGGCCTGAACATTATGTTATGCCTATCAAACATTTTTTTGCTGCTTTTATGTCCTAACTTTTGCCTAGACCACCCTTTTCGGGTTTTCAATCCAGCAGACCTTTCTGCTTTTGAATAGGCCTAGATCTTTTTAGCCTATCAGATTTTATTCCTCTTTATATTTCTTATGATTTTCATTTTATTTGGAGTGCAAGAATTTGAGTTAAGCGATATTCCAAACTCGACTTATCTGCAACATTTCGTCTTTAGGGCCCAATATATTCATTTGTACATAAACATAAGAGCTCAGTATAAGTGACATTTCCATTAACTGAAGTAAACTTGAGTACATAATGATGATAACCATTTCTACTGACTCAAACTCTGGTGTTAACTAGCCTAAGAAGGTTTTCAAGCCAACAAACTCTCATGCCTCACTTTTACCCTAACTTTTGCCTAGGCCGTCCTTTTCAGGTTTTCGGCCTAACTGGTCATTTTTGCACCCTAACTTTTGGTTAATTGGTTTGTGAAATCTCAATCAGCAGGATACACCCTATTTTTTGCCCGAGCAGTAAGAGACCACTCGGTGGGTGATTTAATTTGATTTATTTTTTTACGTGCTGCTTTTCTGGATTTGATTCTTTTGATCCAGATATGATAACGCTTTAACTGATCATGATTGATAGGGTTTGTGAACTCATTACCATCCATATCCATGATTTTCATTCCGCCTTTACCGAGAACTTTCTTAATCACATAAGGCCCTTCCCAATTTGGTCGAAACTTCCCCCTTGGATCAGTGGTGGAAGGCTTTACTTACTTCAGGACCAAGTCACCGGCTTTCAATGGATACCTATGGTGCTTGACTCGACTATTATAGACTCTTGCCATATGCTGCTGATACATTTAAAGGCTATCCAAGGCTTTTAGGCGTTTCTCATCAAGTGTATTTAGCTGCTCAAAGCTTGCTTATTTCCATTCAGCCTCTTCGAACTTAGATTCAAGTGCCACTCACAAAGACTTCATCTCGATTTCAACAGGTAAAACTGCTTCCATACTATAAACCAAGGAAAAGGGGGTTTGACTTATAGGAGTTCTAATGCTTCTTCTGCACCCCTAAAGAGCGCATGGTAACTTATCGACCTAATCTCGGTAACCGGCTATGATCTTAGAAAGGATTTTCTTAACGGACTTGTTGGCTGCTTCTATCGCATCATTAGCCTGAGGATGGTAGGGCGAAGATATATAATGCTCTGTACCATACTTATCAATCAACTCCACAGTTGCCTCTTGGAACTGAACCCCCTTATCTAATACAATATGATGAGGTACACCATCCGAGCAAAAATGTGCTTCTTAATGAACTTTGCCATCCTCTTAGCGGTAATACTGGTGTACGATTTGGCTTCAACCCATTTTGAGAACTAATCCACTGCCACAATGATGAAGCGGTGACCATTAGATGATGATGGCTGAATCTCACCACTTATATCTATCCCCCACGCCGATAATGGCCAAGGACTAGATAAATTGTAAAGTTTGGTGGGTGGAAGATGCTGAATATCTCCATAAAACTAGCACTGGTGACATCTCTTAACCTCGGAGACACAGTCGGCAATCAGAGTTAACCAAAAGTACCCTATCAACTAAATTTTCTTAGCTAAGGCCAGGCCATTCATGTGCGGTCCACAATCACCTACATGAACCTCTCCCATAACCCAATGAGCTTCTAATTCAGTCAGACACTGGAGCAACAAACCATTAAAAGTGTGCTTGAAGAGATCATTATCTATAATCCTGAATTGAAAGGCCAACTTTCGGAACGTGGCGTGATCGGATTCAGTAGCACCCTCGGGATATTGACCATTTTGGAGAAATTGCATAATGTCTGAATACCAGCAGGGTTCATCACTGATGGTGAGAACTTGGGCAATATTGCGTAAATGGTAGGGAACCTTCATCGTAACAAAGATCAAAGGGCAAATTGGTTGGCACTGAGGACCTTCCAACACAGAAGCCAGTGTAGCTAACGAATCAGCCTTCTGATTTTTATCTCAGGGGACATGGTGATATAGGTATGTCTTGAATTTAGCTGATAAATCCTAAATGGCATTAACATAAGGACGGAGAGATTCTTCTTTGATTTCCCAATTGCCCATGACTTAATAGATGACCAAGGCCGAATCGCCAATCATAGAGACATGCTTTGCCCCTACAACCAACAAGGCTTCAAGACCAAATAGACAAGCTTCGTATTCAGCCCCATTATTAGTAGTAGGAAACTTCAACCACTTAGACAGAGGGATAACTTCATTATCGGGCGTGAATAAGATGACTTCAAGGCCCGCTCTGAATCTGTTCACGACACCATCGAAATATATAGTGTGCATGGGCTTGGCTACATCAATTATAGCTAATTGCTCATCGGGAAAGTCTAAGTTCTCGACATAATCGGAGTTGAGAGCTTGGTTTGCCAAAAATTTTACAATCGTTCTACCTTTGATAACTTCCTAATGACATACTTAATATCGAATTCAGAAAGCAACAGTAACCATCTTGATAACTTGCCAGATAAGGTTAGTGACTGACAAAGATATTTTATTGGGTCAACCTTAGCAACGACTTAAACCTTGTATGATTGGAAGTAGTGGCGCAACTTCTTAGTTAGCCAAACCATGGCGGCACAATCGAGCAAGGAGTTTTATAATCCAACAGCTTCTTACTTAAGTAGTACACCACATACTCCTTCTTACTATCATCTTCTTCAACCAACATTACCCCTATGGCAGAGTCATCAATTGCTAAGTACAAGATCAATGGCTTGCTTGGAGTGGGCAGACAAAGGACGGGTGGGTGAAGAAGATAGGCCTTGATTTTGTTGAAAGCGATCTGATAATGCTCATCCCATACAATTTGCTAACACTTCTTTAATAGCTTAAAGATAGGCTCACAAATGGTGGTGAGGAGAGAAATGAACCTACTAACATATTGGATGGAACCAATGAAAGACCAGACTTCTATTTCTGTCTTCAGAGTGGGCATATCCGTGATTGCTTTAATCTCATCTGGATCCGTTTCAATCCCCCTTTGACTGACCACATAGCCTAAAAGCTTTCCCGATGTAACCCCAAATATGCACTTCTTTAGATTAAGGCATAAGTTATACTTCTCAATATGAGTCATAAACTTATCCAAATTCGTGGGGTGCTCTTCTCTGGTAGCAGACTTAACCAACATGTCATCCACATAGACCTCTACTTCTTTGTGGATCATGTCATATAAGAGAGTGGTGATAGCGCACTGATAGGTTGCTCTGGCATTCTTCAGACCAAAAGGTATAAACCGATAGCAAAATACCCCTTATTCTATGATGAAAGCTATCTTAACCTTATCGATTATGTCTAACAGAATCCGATTGTACCCTGAGAACCCATCCATGAATGAGTACATTACGGCCCTAGCGGCATTATCGATTAGCAAATTGATGTGAGGCAGGGCAAAGTCATCCTTTTGCGAAGCTTTGTTCAGATCTCAGTAATCTATATAAACCTTTACCCTTCCATCCTTCTTTGGAATAGAGATAATGTTGGATAACTAGGTCAGGTATTCAATGACTTTGACATAGCCTCAATCATGTTAACAACCTCCGCTCTAACCTTGTCGACCTACTCCGGTCTCATTCTTTGGAATTTTTGCTTGATAGGATGGAATCTAGGATCAGTTGGAATGCAATGCTCGGTGATATGGCGATCGACACTAGGCATATCCATATGCGACCAAGCAAAAGTGTTAACATGATCTTTTAGCACCTTAATTATCTCACTTTTTATCTCAGGGGTTAAGTCGATAGAAAGTTTTACCATTTTAGGGTTATCATATGTACTCAAGTTTATTTCAGTTAAAGAAATGTCATGAATACTGAACACATTATACTTATGATTACATGAATGCATGGGCCTATCGGGCGAAACATCAAGCAAATAAGCGAAATCAGAATTAAAGGCCTTATAGGCTACATTGTTCTCATTAAAAACACTGGAAATATTAAAAGTTACATCATCATAGATAGAGTCATCCTCCGCAGGCGGAGGGTCTTGAGCAGCGGCATCAGTAGAGTTGACACCCTCGGTAGGTTCCATAAGCAGGTCGTCCAGATTGTGTTCTAGGATTTTCACTTGTTCGGCGGACATCATAGATTCTTAAGTAGCAAGAGATTGGGCGAGCTTCGTCACGGCTTTGCCCAGAGGATTGGCTTCATCATTCTTCTGCCACTTCTTCTTAAGCAGAACAGACATAGCAGCCACTACATCTTCAATTTTTGGGTCCACAGGCTTCTCTTCAATTGAATCAAAAAATAGCTTCCCCTTGTCTTTCTCATCGGACAACAGTAGATATCTGCTCAATTGGGCTCTCCCTCTTCTCAATAAAGCAATTCTTCTCGAAGTTAAACACATCCTTAAAGATCTCAAAACCCCGCCAAACTTGACCACCATGCTCAATAGGTTCAAATTCTCCTTTGTAGACACCCTTCCCTTGAACCTCACAAATAGTCACCATATTGCAGTAAAATGGATGAACACGCCTGTAAATCTTCTTTGGAGTATACCCAAAACCAGTTCACTTGGGGTACTTCTTGATCGGGAGAGGATCGATAATTCCCCCAAAGTACTTGCCTAAATAGTGACCCGACTTATGGCCATGCTTCTTCATCAACTTCCTTACTACAGACGAGTAGCACTCACAACAAGAGGCCTTTGGTTTCTCATTACTAATAACAGCCATTCAAAATCCAAACTCCTCCTTGGCTTTTATAATGGCCATGACCGAGGTATAATCAGCTTCAATTACTTTGATCTTTTCTTCTTTCCCCATGGCTTTGATCATTTGATGGAGTGTCAATAAGACCGCTCCTACAGAGTGAAGCCAGGGTCGGCTTAGGAGCAAGGAATAGGTGACAGGAATATCGATGATCGTAAATTAATCCTTAGTAGAAATTTCCCCTGTAGTCACTTTAACTTCAAAAACCCCAATCACATCCCTCTTCGAATCATCATAGGCTCGGATGACAGTGTTAGATTTCTCGAGCGTTTCCCCGGATAAACCTAAATGAGGAAGAACTTTTAGAGGATATAAATTTAGAGAGGAACCATCAGCAACTATAGCAAACGAGATAATTCTATTGAGGACCTGGGCACGGATGAACAAGGCTTGATTATGAGAGCCCACCTCAGGTGGAAGGTCTTGATTAGAGAACATTATCGAATCATCCTCTCTCGAGGGCGGTATTCCTTTCCCTATCATGCTGCACATCTCAATGATAGAAGTAGTAGGCTTTACTTTAAGCTCCAGCAGCCTCTTAATCAGAGCCCGACGGTAATCATCAGAACTAAGAACTAATTGCCAAATGTTAAAACGGGCTTGAGTCATCTTTAACTGATTAATCAGAGGATCAATATCAGGACTTGCTTCAACCTGAGAAGACAGTGCAATCGGCTTAGATACGTTCTTAATGGGGTTCGAGATTGGATAATTCTCAAAGTGGATGCGGTTGTCCTTAGGCTGGTACACTCCACCACTAGGGGTGACATGGAGAATTCCATCAATCGATATGCTTTTTGTGGCCGGGGTTTTAAATGGATATGGTGGTTTGTCATATACCAATGACAAATCCCAAAGCTCATACTCATCCACTTTGAAAGCCTAAAACTCTTCATCAGAATAATCTTCTTTCAAAACATAATCATCAACATTGAACAACTCCATTTTGACCATTTCCACATCTTCGGCTTTAGTCTTGTCTTCTTGCCCCATTTCTTCAATTTCCATGGAGCTTACCATAGGATTAGACTGTGAGATCATATCAAATACAAAACTCAAAGGGAGACCAAAGCCGATAACCATTACAAATTCCTCGGATATCATTTCTAGAATATACCTTTCCTTAATGCAAGAACTGATCACAAAGACCTTGCCCCCAAAATTAGGGAAAGGGTTTTCCACAGTGCTTGGCTTCTTGGCTGACTCAGCCATTTTTCCTTCTTTGACCATACGAGCAATAGTGGAAGCTAGTGCATTACATTGATCAGTTTGATGCCCCTTTTACACATGAAACTTGCAAAAATTCCCCTTTTCATCTGGTTAAGGAGCCCGGAAATCGCGTAGAGGCTTCAACTGACCCACTTTATACATCTTAGCAAAAATGACACCGAAGGGTAACTTCCAAGGGGATACAAAGGTTGCTAAGAATGGGGAGAGACTTGAACTGCTGATACTTCTTCTTGAGCCACGGTTTGCACCGTAGGCAACTTACCTTTAGCAGGAGCTGGTGGAATTTCACTCGATTATTCTTTTTAAACCATAATTGATTCCCACTCAACTTATTACCCTAGTCTTTCTCCTTTTGGCGCTCAATTTTTTCAGCTTTTTCAAAAACTTTATGATAGGACTCAAAAGAGTTGATATCCAATTCTTTTTGGAGCATCGGAAGAGCCTCGTCAAGCAACTTTAGGATCATTTATTTCAGGATGAGCTTTTGCTTTAAGAGAACCTGAGTGGCCATCCATCTGTTGAAATATGACTTAAAGGATTCACCTGGCTTTTACTTGACTACCTCAAGATGCTGAATGGTAGTCTCCATTACGGAATTAAATCTATAGTGGGCAATTAAAGCTTCAGATAGGAGTTTCCAATACAGTATTATGGACTCTGGGAGAGTATTGTACCACTCGAGAGCAGGTCCCGAAAGGGTACACAGGAATAACTTAGCCAACACTTTATCCCTAATGTTTTAGACTCGCATCATCCGCTCATACATCACTATATGGGACTTGGGAGGTCCTTCACCTGAATAAGCTTCCATGTAGGGCATAGAAAAATTCATGGGCACCCAATCATCATCTCTCACTTCTTCCTTATCCTTGCCCTATTCAGAAATTGCCTGAAGAAATCCTCCATTTCAAGTGTCATGCTAGGAGGCTACGTGACCTGGTCGCATGGTGTCACGCCCGAAGGCTGCGTGACCTAGTTGTGGAGCATAGAAGATGATCCAAACTGAAATGGCAGAGGAGCTGGGGTTTCAATCTGGGGGCGACCATTGGCTATATTGAGGAGATGATAAAATTGTTGGATGGAATAACCATTTAAGGGGTAAAACCCCCTTAGAAAGCCGAGAATATAGGAGCTTAGCTAATAGGCTTGAAGGTACAAGAAAAGGAAAACCAAAGGTTGGTGGAGCAAATGACAAGGGCGATTGAGAGGGACTCTAACCAAACTAAAATTGGCTTTGCTGGATAAGACAAACAGAGGGGATCAGCGATATCAAAAACTGATTCTGAACTGGCAGAGATTGTCTAGCCATACTCTAAATGATTTCTCTATGAGCTTGAATTATAGGCCCTATTAGCCTCTGAGACTCTCTTTCCTCTCTAAGAGCCGATCTAACTTGGTCTTAAATAGTGGCTCAAAGCATATCTGATTCCAGGAACATAGCCATATCATTAGCCAATTCAGACCTTGACTCTGATGAGGGGGAGGGGGAGAAGGGGAAGGAACGCTCTCATAGGGTTCATCATTCAAACCCGAATTAGACATGGTTGAAAGAGCATATTCTAATACTGAACTTACTAGCCTGCAGATTAGATGATGATCTGGATGCAACTAAAGAGGACTGCGGCGATGGGGACGTCTTGACCTAGCTAAAGAAACCAAAAGATGATCAGCCCGAATTGAACCATGAATAAGATGGATGATTACATAAATATTTTAGTGATGAATGCCTAATATACAGGGGTGGTTTAGAGAGGTAGAGAGCAGAAGAGCTATGATGTAAAGCTTAATAACAAAATACTTGAGACGTATGAATTCCTTGCTATGCCTAGCGAACTAGGTATAGGTAGTCGGGACTCAAACGATCTCAGGCATTTTGTTAAATTCCCCCTTCAAGCGAGGGAAGAGTAGAGGTAAGCAAAAACCAAAAATAAAGGTCGGCCACAGGTGGCCTATGCATGAGGTTTGCATGACCGAGCACAACACAAGTAGCACAGGAAAGCAAATAAACCTCTTCTAAACTTATGACTCCTGCATAACGCTAATTTATAGTCTGGGGTTTACTCTAGCGCCGGGAAATGGCAAGAGAGTATGTGACCTAAATCTAGATTGTTCTGGTGAGCCTAAAGGAAAGTTCCTATGGCTAGATTTATTGCGGTTCATAGTCTCAAACTGCTAGTGTCGTAGAACGACACTGTAGAAGGGTCTTGTTTACCTTAATTCCGTGTAACTCAACCACTTCTCAAATGAGTGTGACCGCGGGAATTACACGTTGGTTGAAATGAGTGTTCTACCCATAAATATGCCTAATTCCTAGCAGGCATGAGGTATAAAAGTGAACTTCATGGGGGTGAAAATAATGGCACCTTAAAACTTAGAATCTAACTAAGCGGTGGATTCAAAGGCCATAAGAAATAAAGCGTTGATTTAAAAAATGATTTAGGAACATCATCAAAATCCTTTAACCAAAGTTTGAAAATAAAGGCGATTTCCCACATTTTAAGTTAAAAGGAAGTCCCCAGCAGAGTCGCCACTATGAGCCAGCAACCTATTTCCTGCCCGCGAGGTTCGCGCAAAATGTGTTTGGTGGGGGGCGAAAAAACAATGAGCGCTGCGAAGCATGCTAAGGGATAATCCTTATTTTAGGCATGATGAAAACGATAATGGAAAATGATGTTGATGTTGAATTTAAGTCCAATTTTAGGTGTTGAGGGACACGAGACTTAAAATCTCATATTTTAAGATAGAGTTGCCACCCGATTAAGCTCCACCTGGAACTTGGGAATGATATTCCCACCGGATGGTTGGACCGTACCTTAAAACAGAGATTCTAAGTCCGGATGATGTTGCTTACTTTTCAATCTTTAAATCAAAGCCATCTATATTTAAATAAATGCGACTTCGATTCTTATGCAATTTAAATCGATTATAATTTGGAGTTTTTGATTTATATGCCATACATCACACAAAAAGTGGTAAATAAAGCAAATAAAATAATTATTACAAGGTTTTATAAATACCTATACATTTTTCTAATGCAAGAAAATAAATAAAGCGATAAATATATAAACGGGTGAAACCGGGTTTTAACCGAGCTTCCCGACTTGGACCCGGCTCCAAACGAGGCATAAGGTATATGCGAATAGTAATAGATAAAGCATAAATAAATAAATGGTAGAAAATAAACACCTAATACGAGAAAAGCATATTTTTGGATTTTTTTCGGGACTAAAAACATAATTTTTGGGTATTAGTTAATTATCTAACAACCTAAAAATATGAAATAAATAAACTAAACAACCTAAAAACAGATTTAATATTTATAAAAAAATTCTTGGATTTTAATTTCGGATAAAAAGATTTATTAGGCATTTATTTAGTAAAAGAGTCATTTTTAAGCCATTAAATAGTTATTTAACCAATTTAGAAAGTAATAAAACAATTCCAGCAAATTAAAAATTAATTTAATTCATTTCAAATTATTTAGGGATTTTTGGAGATTTTTTCGGGTGAAAATCGGGGCTGAAAACGCATTAAAATGATAAAATAGAGCCAAAAACACAAAATAAAACAAGCAGGGACCATCTAGACATTTTTTTACTAGTAGGCCAACCCAGTGAGGTGGTTGGCTGACTCAGTGACATGGTAGGCCGACTCAATGAGGTGGCCTAGATGACACTCAGTCAGCCTTTGCCTCACTGAAGTGGTTTGCCGGAGAAAGTGTCTAAACAAGCAAGAATCAACATTTTTATGCCCGAAAACCCAAGATTACTAACATTTCAAGTCGTTTCCCACATTATTACAGTTGATCCAGACTTCAAATGCTAAAATAACTTTGGTTTTTTAGTTTAAGGGAAAAGAACCCAAAGCATCTGGTGAAATAACGATTGGCCACTTGAACGACATATAGGCTGATTGAGCGAAGTGGTAGGCCGACTCGCCGAGTCGGCCAGCCATGTCACTCAGGTGGCCTGACGTTCGCTAAAATAGTTAGCCAAAGTTTTGCCGAAAAATCACAAAAGGACGGGAATAATGGCCAAATGCCCGGAAAACCAACCAAAACACAGTAAGAGCCAATAAGTAGCTAAATGAAATAGATTGGAACTCAGAACTACCTAAAGGCCGTGAATCCACCATCGAGACTCAAACCGGACATTTGGCAAGCTTTGTGAAAACCTGACAAAACAATGACCAATTTAGCAAAGGATTTAGTGATTTGTAAGGAAAAAGTCCCTAAATCCCATTTAAATCAATTTTACCTTAGATTTCTAATTGATTTTAGCTTTTTTAACTAAAGAATGAAGCCTAGTAAAGCTTAGGAAATTAAAATGATTGGATTTCCACCACTTTATAAGACATGTTCTTCCTAAATATGCTTAACCTCTCAATTTAAAATTTCTTTTCTCAAATCAACCAAAAAGTCCTTGAAACTTAAATTTAATGGGTTTTTATAGACTTTGTCAAGTGCAAAATCTCACAATTAATCCTCCAAATGTTGGATTTTGACAGAAATATCACGAAAACCCGACTTGGGGGCCAAGAAAAACCTAAAAAATGTAGGAAAAGGGGCTCCCCGCTCGAAGGCCGCATAGGTGATGCTGGCCAGCCCAGGCTGCGTCACTTGAGGCGACCCAATCTAACCCTCATCAAGTGACGCGGCCTAGAAGACTATGTGAGCCATACGGCCTGGCACGTGGACCATGCAGCCCCGCATTCCAGCGATGGCACCGGCCACCGTCGCCAGCGGGGAGAGGGAAAGGGGCCCAGTAAGGGCCGGACCCAAAACGCTTATAACTTTCACTATGGTTATCCGATTAAGGCAATTCTTGACATTCCAAAAAGCTTGGAGAGTCAAGAATCCAAAGATATAACTAAGACTTGCTGAAAATTTTTGGAATTTATAGAAAATTGCAAAACAAATTACTCGCACAAAGAAGGGAAACGGTTAATCTAAACGCGACTTAATTATTTTTAATTGAGGTCAAAGGGACAAATTCGTCAACAAAGAACTTGCCAATCGCAATTCGATTCTCAAAGAAGGGAACAACTTGACCATAAAAGGTTAGAGCAAAAAGTCATCATCATTCTGAGGGTCACTAAAAAGCCCGTGCTCACAACTGGTCCTAGGTTAATGTTTTTATTCAAAAGCCAAAGGAGGCTTGACCCAACCCTTTAGAATACTAGTGTTCTAATTGAAACTTTTGCTTAGAAACAATGAGATAGTATTACCAGGATGCTTGATTGCTGGAAAATTCATTGTTATATTTACACGTTGCATATTTAGTTTTCAGGTTATTATATGGTGACTGTGTTTTTTTGCTTACTTTGTCACTATCACCGTTACTTTAACTTCCATCCCACTAATCCAATGGTGATGAAGAATAAAGTATATTTTGCAAATAACAAAGTCACCATAACTTCCCCCTTAGTTTTTTCCTTTAAAAGAACATTATATAGTGGCAAAAAAACTAAAAAAAAAGAGATTGTATTAATATGTACTAAAATAATTTAAAAGTTACTTTTACAAAATGAAATAATTTGATTAAATATATTAAAATTTGAAATTGATAGAATGAAATAAATTAATTAATTATATGAAAAAGTTGCATTTTATGAATGGGTAGATGAGAGAAATTGGAAAGGATACAATGATCATTGGAGGATTTCTAGGTTTTTTTCTTTGACCTAAAGTGAGATTACCAAAAATGAGGAAAGTAAAACGCTGCATATCATCTCTAGCAGAATAGTAACATTCAACAACAGTAACTGGAGGAGCAAGAGATTGTCGCTTTTTATGGCTTCCCAACAGGTAACACAACTTCCTCTCTTTTAGTTTTGCCCCTAATCTCTCCCTTTCTTTTTCATCTATCCAATTCTATTTCTCTCCACCCTCTTCAGATTATTAACTTTAATTTACTTAAAAAAGTTAAAAATATGTTATACAATTCTGTACCTGTAAGTTATATGATCTAAAATTCAAAGTGTAGTTTAATTTTTGTAGGGATGATAATGACATCATTACTATGATATATGGTAAACTTGGTAATTCTAGAGGCATCAAAGGTGCCTATATGGAGAAGTGACTTCATGTTGGTCTTGTGGAGTTTATTATTGGCTTCATATTGCATTGCATCACAACTATCTATTTTCAAGATACCTCCCACCATCATTCTTCTATTGTTACTTAGCCCATTTCTGGAAATAATTTCCTTTTCGTACTTTTTTTATTATTGACTGATTGGAGATAGAAAGATAGCTAAATTTTTTAATTAAGTTGATATACCTAAAAATAATCTTCATAAACGGATATGCCTATAAAGCATGACTCTAAAAGATTTTGAAGTATCCAGTGATTCTAATATATTTGAGAAATATGAGGATTACTTGTACGAAAAGTTTGAACTCAGATTTGCCTTATATAATATGATGCCTATTAAGCCCAACTCTAAAAGATTTTGAAGTATCCAGTGATTCTAATGTATTTGATTAAAGATGAGGATTACTTCTACTGAAAGATGGAACACGGTGTTGCCTAACATAATATGATGCCTACTAATCCTCATCTATCATTAAATACATTAGAATCTCTAGATCACTTCTAAAAGTTGGAACCCGGATTTGCCTTATATAGTATGATGCTTATAAAGCCTGATTCTAAAAGATTTTGAAGTATCTAGTGATTATAATGTATTTGATGAAAGATGAGGATTATTTATACTAAAAGTTGGAACTCGGTGTTGCCTAACATAATATAATCCCTATTAAGCCAGACTCTAAATGATTTTGAAGTATCTAGTGATTCTACTGTATTTGATGAAAGATAAGGATTACTTATACTAAATGTTGGAACTCGAGTTCGCCTTATTTAATATGATGCATATTAGGCATGTCTCTAAAAGATTTTGAAGTATCCAGTGATTCTAATGTATTTGATGAAAGATGAGGATACTTCTACTGAAAGTTAGAACTCGGTGTTTCCTAACATAATCTTATGCCTATTGTGAGCAGATGACATTTTGGACGGCTGCGAACTGGGCCGGAGGATCGACCCCTTAAAATGATGGGCGTGATGATGATGGTAGAAAATGTATTAGTATATTTTATTGCTTAAAAGATACGAGATCAAAATCCCATATTTAAGACAAAGTCGCTACCCGGTTAAGCTCAACCGGGAAATTTAGGTACAATTTTCCCACCAGGCGGTAGACCATACCTTAAAATAGAGATTCCGAGTTCGGATGATGTTATCTATTCTACATTGACCAATTTAAAAGTATCATTCTTTCTTATTCAATTTTAATCCACCCTATTTAGTGTTTTTGATTTATATTTTGTGTTAGCGCGTTATTTAGCAAGCATTCAAAGCGATAAATAAATTATTACATTCATTCAAAAATAAATTTGGAAATTAAAAGAATAATTACAAGGTCTTCATGTCCTATACATTTGTCTAAAATGAAAAATAAAATACCCGAATGCCTAACATACAACTATCCTAAATCTACCTACACAAATAGGTTAGCTTAAATACGACACGTATATAGGATATATCACATAACATGCATAATTAGTAGAAAAAACAAACTCGAGTTAGCATGATCATTGCATAAATTATGGACACTGCGTGGATGGCAAAAAAAAATTGTTCTTGAACGGCGTTGTGGAAAAACTCATTTTACGTTTAGACTCGATTGTTATTTCAACCGGTTTATTAGTGAAAATGCCACATGTTATGGGGTGAGGACTATTTTCGGGGTAATCTGGGTTACCCGTCGTGGTACTGTACATCCTACTAAAATTTAAACTAGGTTGGGATGAAAAGAAAATAAATCTGCTCTCTTGAAACTCAAGCCGCCGGCGGCATGGGTGAAGCCGCTGGCGATATTGGTGATTTTACCGGCGGTTTCACTCATATAGGCCTACAAACTGACATTCTAGGTACCATAAAGAAAGTGTCCCACAATAAAATAAAGTCATTAGTGACAAATGGAGCCACTGGCGGTATCATTAATGCCATTGGCGTCATGATGATATCGCCGACGGCTTCACATATCGCCTGCAGTTTCACTTTCTTGCAGCAGCAGTAGTTAACAGTCGAATAATCGACCGAAAACCTAAAACTAAGCACAAAATCCCAATGAATCATAATAAATAGCAAGAATAAATGCCAAAGAGATCAAGAGACTCAGGATTTTACCTCGGGGCCATGAATCCATATCTTTGTGATCCAATGACACCTCCGGGGAGCTCGAAATGATGATTTGGTTAGGAACTAAAGATTTAAGTCTCTAAATCCTATTATATTGATTTTTAAACCTAAGTTCTACTAATTTTAAATAAATTTCTAAGAGAATCAATAAAGAAAAACCAAGAAAAGATGGAATGATCCCTCTTTTTACCTTTTCTTCACCTTATCTTACTAAAACTCACTTATCTCACTAGAATTTTCTCTCTAATTCAATTTATAAGCTGCTAATCCTTTCTTTCATCTGGAAATGGCCTTTTTATAAGCAAAAATCTGATAGATCTGACTTTTCTTGATTATCCAGCAGATATCAAGTGAAGGCATGGAAAAAAGCTATCTGCCTGCAAAAGTCAAATCGTCGGTGGCATGGATGATACCACTGGTGATATCACTGAAGCTGCTGGTGGCTTCAAGACTCTACACAGGTCTGAAAAGGAGGGATGGCTTAGCCTAAAAAGTGGATTAAGAGTCAAATCTGCCAAAAAAGGTAATCAAGATTTTTGATTTAATTAGAGATATTTTTAATTTTTTTGGGTACTTAGCACTAAATTCATTTTGGGATGTAAAACAACGGTTCGAGCTTCCACCGGGCGCATAATCGGACACGCTTAACTTTTTCGTAAAAAAAATTCGAAAAGAACTTTTAACGAGGATTGAAAATACGAATATATGTTATCATAATCATCATCTCGTTAGAGGGGTTGTAAAATCCCGTGCTCACAGGCTGCCCGTCGGGGGATCACTGCTACCATAGGTCAGTATGATCTTATGAAAAGAGCAATGGTTTAGAAATTGTATCTGATAGGTGGTGTGTCGGGCTCAAAGTATGAATGGTACACTAACTCCATTATAGCTTTCGATTGACCTCCGTTAGGTAGGGACCCAAAGGTTGATAGGTACACTGACTCCATCCCGGCCTCTGGTTGATTCTGAATGGGTGTAGACCCAAAGGATGATGTGTACACTGACCACATCATGACCTTCTATGATTTTGAATTAGTGTGGACCTAAAGGATGACATGTACAGTGACTACATCATGACCTTTTGTTATTTTGGATGGGAGTAGGCCTAAAGGATGACGTGTACACTGACTACATCATGACCTTCTGTGATTTTGAGCGGCTGTGGACCCAAAGGGTGACGTGTACACTAACTACATCATGGCCTTCTGTGATTATGAGCAGGCGTGGACCCAAAGGGTGACATGTACACTGACTACATCATGGCCTTCTATGATTCTGAATGGGTGTGAACCCAAAGGATGACATATACTGACTACATCATGACATTCTATGATTCTGAACGGGTGTAGACCTAAAGGATGACGTGTACTCTGACTACATCATGACCTTCTGTGGTTTTGATGGTATTTGGCTTGCCCTTGTGGTTGTACCTGCAATGAGCAATGAGAAAAACTGGATTAGATAGGCTTTTTTAAATAACATTTTCACTTCTTGATCGATTTTGTGAAACAAAAATATTTTTGCCCCTTTGATCAATAGTAACAATGTGATAATTAAAGGTATAAGGGTCCTAAAAGTCCTAGAGCGTCAAGGTTTTGTGTTGAGATCCTATTGAATCATTGAAAAGGCTTCTAAAGCTATTCCAGAAGACTTGATGTCACCGGCAGCCTGACTGATGCTGCTGGCAATATAAGATGCAACGTAGCATGTTTGATTGGTCAAAGAAATTGAAAATTGCCCCTAAGAATGTTGATATCGCCAGGGATCTAAATGATACCCCCGGCAGCTTGGCTGATACCGCCGGCGATATTAAGGGACAATTTCAGATTTAATTAAACTCCTTAATTTCCACGCAGGTGTTTAATACGAATTAAAACTCCTTTTCTTCCCATATTGAACGATAGTAGCTGAAATAACTCCTCCTCTCCCCCATACTTCATTTATTTTCTTCTTCTTTAATTCCTCATATTGAAGAAATTGTTCAAATGCAAACCCGTCAGTATGAAGCCTAGTGATTTGCCTGATTCTTCTATTGAACGACTAAATATCTGCCCAGTTCACATGGCTTGCGGCTTAAAGGATTTTAAAATCATGTTCGGGTATGGGAATGTAGCTCCTATTGATGATCAAACCTCGAAAAAGGATGAGCACCTCTCTTTTGTCATAGTAATCCTGCAAAACTCGAATACTTTCATTTTGTTTATTGATATTTTGGTCCTAGACTTGAAATATGCCATGATAGAGACTAAAAATAGTAAACATAAGAGTATATAAACTGAAATATGCATGTTATAGGGTCGTTTTGCTTGATTTTATGCCCTAGAATTGATTTATTGCATTTTGGTCGATTTTTGTTTGATTTCGGGCAAGCCTATGAATCTATCTGCAGAATATGATGCCGCCAATGGTATGGAGCGGCTGGTATCAGTGATATTACCAGCAGTATCATTCATATCATGAGTGATATAACTGATGTCGCCGACAACATCAATGCTTCAGCAGCGATATCAGCAAGGTTCCAACAGCTTTATGACATGGAAAAAGTGCAAATTACTTATCTAGTTTACTTTCTTTTGATTTTTGCAGCTGCACAGGCTTACTTGTACTAGGGGAATGGGGACCATCGATGAATGGTGGAAGCATGTTGATGCAAAATACCCCGAGCTTTGAGTGGCTATCGATGCTACGGGTTTTGGAGACTTGGCCAGGATTTTACCCGTAAGGATGCCCAAGCTTTCACACTCAGCTTGACCGCTATGACTAAAAAGTGGGGGAGACCACTCATACTTTCCACTTATGATCGGTGAGGTTACCATCACTCCCTTGGATGTGGTGGCTATGATTGGGCTTTCATGGATTGATAATGTCATCCACTTTAATGTCTATATAGAGAAGTATTGCATCAAGAAAACTGTGGTAAAGAGGGTCATAGAGCTGTTTGTATTGAAGCCCTATGCAGGCGGTTATCTTATGGAGAGCTCCAGGAACATTGGATGGCAGTTGGGGTTGTCCCTAAAGCTCAACAGGATGCTTGCATCCATTCTTTTGTTATTTCCCTATTGTCTATGATGTTCTTTCTAGTTTCTAGTAGCAAAATCAACTATGGGCTTATTAACCCCCTTGAAGATGTTAAAAGGATCAAGGAGAAAAACTAGCCTAGGACCATTCTTGCCCAAATGTACTATAGACTAGACTTGGGGACTAGGAAAAAGGATAAGGTCCTCGGACTGAATCATTTGCTTCTTCAGGTATGCCTTTTAAAGAGCACTTTATTACTACTTTTTTGTTTTTTCTCCTTTTGTTTAGTTTTGGACTACTTGGCTGTCAATTGTGCACGCTTGGGATTTCAAGCATCAAATTCTCCCTCTGATGAAGTTTAAGACGAAAGTGCCAGCAAATTTGCACTTTCTTGCTCGATGTTGTCGGAGTGTTAGGGGATTCTATAGATACCCTACCGGCTATAGAGAGGCACTGAGGAACTTGAAGAACAGCTCGGTTTGTGACATTGGCTCTTAATCCAGTCTCATACTCAACAAACCATTAGTTAAAAAATGCATTAATGAATTTAAATTGTGCTTACATTGGTTTTCCATTTGATTCCTTGGACAGGTTGTCAGGGATCCCTTTGATAGGGTGCCTAATCATGCTGAAGTCCTTATAGTTTGGGAGGATGTGGATGATTGTAGGTTTGTGATGGAGTGCCCTATGTCTTTAGAGTGGTACCTAGGGGAGAGAGTGCACAATTGGAGATATGTCATGCCCCCTGCTAGACTAGTGCCTCCGGCACCTCCTATGGGCCTCTAGTGGCCTTATTTGACTATCACTAATGAGTCTGAAAAAGCTGATTTTCTGGAGGGGAATGGTTGCATGGAGGAGAGTGTCCTTGATCCCTACAATGGCCACATATTGTTGGGAACTGACAGTCAAATTGAACATGCATAAGAGGCATGACGGAAATTCAAAATTTTGTCCCTGTCCCAGGAACTCCTATTCGTTGCATATAAATTAAATAAAGCCTTAACTAAATAATTCTCTACCTAGGTTAGCATGCTAAAGGACTAGGCATACCATAATTCCAAATTATATCCTAGCATATTTATTTTATACTAAGCATGTTATAACTCTAGGTTATAACCTAAGCATAAAATAAACTAAGCATGCAAAAATAACCTAAGCACAATTATTAAGTCTAAAAACACTTAAAGAAAAAGACTTAATAATTAAAAGAGAAAGAAAAAGAACTTACCAGTTGAAGCGTGCTTTTGCAGGACCTTCTTGCACAAGCCTCCAGTCGTAGGATAGCCTCTATCAGTATCCACACGAACCCCACCAACCAAAACCTCCCCAGGACGAAGAACTAAGAAGCCTCGAGTAGTTGCTAGACCACTCTAGAAGCCTCACCCAAAAATATAAACTAGCGGTGCCCGAATAAATTCAGGCTCCACAAAAATAACTTGCTCAAGTACCCGAGATTTTAATTATCTCGCTTAGGATTTATGCTTTGAGCTTGGTACATTTTGAAAGGAGAAGGGACAGCCTATATATAAGCTTGGGGTGCAAAAATTTGCTCCCCAATTAACGATGTGGGATGGGAGTAAAACTCCGATCCCACACATACCACATGCACGTGCTGCATGTGGTATTCATGGGCTGCCTTTGTGCAGCCCATGAATATGGGCCACCGCGAACACCGCCCAGCAATGTTCGCACACCTTTTGGTGTATTTCGTGCAACCGAATATTTGTACAAAATATTTTATACTTTTCGGTTTTAACTCGCCAATTCAAAATCCCCTTTAAATCCTTTCAAATAAATATTTATTTTTGACTCTAATAAATTAGTTATCAGTCAAAATAAATTTCTTGGTCCAACCAAAATTGATCTAATCAATTATAATTTATTTATGACTCTAATTAATTAGTTACCGGTCAAAATAAATTCCTTGGTCTATCAAAAATTGATTTAATCAATTTTAACCAATCAAATAATAATCTAACTATTATTTATGTTATATTCTTGTAATAGAATAAATCTATTAGTTCTTTACTTAGTCCGATGAAGGTCCAATGTGTGTGACCTTATAGGATCCCGAAGTATTGAGCTGTTAAGGCTTAATCAACCCTTGTTCTAATGGAACCATTGGCTTGATGCTCTTGACCGTAAATAGAACTCGATTACCTTAAACGACTGTAGTACGCCTTTAGCAAGGGTCTACCATCCCCCATTACTTGGAACGTCATTTGTGATTATGACTTAATCCCGGTTAATGCAATAGTGATCCAGTGCGATAAATTCCTTCCATTCTTTAATTTTAGTACCATCTGGTTTATTGGGTTCGGTTAAAGTGTTAACCCGCTAATAGCAAGGTTGCTCCAAGCTATCCCAGTTATTTACTTGTTACCGAAGTATATTGCCTTTTACCATAGTGTGTTTGACTAGAAACCATTTCTATCAAACACATACTCTGATCAGAGGTTTATGGCAATCATCACTTCAACAAGTGGCCAGGTACAACTCCTTAATATATCCGGAGCGATGGATTCTTTCCGACTACTCGGTCTACCAACGTGTTGTTATCACTATACCCGTAATCACCCATAGCGCCCTAAATTAATGAGTGCATAGCAATGACCCAAAGTATAGCAATAGTACCACACAAGGCAACTAGCATCTTAAGTATGAGGACATTCGCAAAGCTTATACCAAGTGTTTATCTTGCTGCGGTCTCCAATATATCTCCCAGATATATCCATGTGTCAAGCTTAAGGCACCACCTTCAGTATTTAGGAGATTAACTGCTTGGACCCTTTCCAAGAAAGTTGACCACATGCTAGTCTTTCCGTTTCATCAATATCCTTTCTTGATGACACTGTGACTAGGGATAGTTTAGACATAATCATAATTGCACATGAAGTAGGTTCCACCAAATATAGTCCAGCTATAATTCCTCTGACTTCATGCTATGATATGTCAAGGACTTTTGTATACATACATCAATGAATATATTTTAACCAGCTATAATATATATGTATAAAAACACATTGATATAAACAAAAGAACAAATGCCTTTATTGATTAAACAAATTATTCGTACTATTACATAATTAAGATATATCGCCCTAATTGCCTTAAGGGCATACATCATATCCAACAAACTCCCACTTGCACTAAGGCCAATTAGCCATATGTTTTAATCCATATGCTTTAACATGCTGGTCATGTTTGACTTGAGTCAATAATTTTGTCAGACCATCCGCGAGGTTCTGATCAGTGGGTAGATATTCTAATCTTATTATCTTAGCATCAACAATCTCCCTGATTATATGATACTTTCTGGATACATGTCTGTTTTTCTGATGAGACCGTGGTTCCTTTGCCTGAGCTATGGCACCATTGTTATCACAATATAAAGTAATTGGATCAATAGCCTCAGGCACCACACCGAGATCACCAATAAATCCCTTTAACCAGACAGCTTCTTTTGCTGCTTCACATGGAGCAATGTATTCAGATTTCGTGGTTGAATCAGCAGTAGTTTCTTGCTTGGAACTCTTCCAGCATACTGCCCCTCCATTTAACACATACACAAAACCTGACTGAGACTTAAAGTCATCCTTGTCAGATTGAAAGCTTGCGTCAGTGTAACCTTTGATAGTGAGATCACCTTCTCCATAAATCAAGAACTCATCCTTAGTCCTTCTCAAGTACTTAAGGATTGCCTTGACGGCCATCCAGTGCTTTTCACCTGGATCTGACTGATATCTGCTCGTAAAGCTCAAAGCTTGAGAGACATCCGGCCTAGTACATATCATAGCATACATGATGGATCCTATCGCAGATGCATAGGGTATATCCTTCATGCGCATTCTCTCTTGAGCTGTCTTCGGACACTCAGCTTTAGATAGGTTAATCCCCTTTGTCATTGGGAGATACCCTTTCTTAGAATGCTCAAGGTTGAACCTATTCAACACCTTGTCTATATATGTACTTTGAGAAAGACCTAACAGCCTCTTGGATCTATCCTTGTAGATCTTTATACCTAGTATAAATGCTGCTTCACCAAGGTCTTTCATGGAGAACTTTCTTGACAACCATACTTTAACGTTTTGAAGAAGAGAAATGTCATTTCCTATTAGCAGAATGTCATCAACATACAATACTAGAAAAACGACTGCACTCCCACTAACCTTCTTGTAAACACAAGGCTCATTTGCATTTGGGCAGAAATCCAGTTCCCGGATTATCTGATCAAACCTTATATTCCAACTCTTTGATGCCTGCTTAAGTCCATAAATGGATCTTTGTAGCTTGCATACCTTCGAGCCATTCTGAGATGTAAAACCCTCAGGTTGTGTCATATACACATCCCGGTCTAAATCCCCATTGAGGAATGTTGTTTTTACATCCATCTGCCAGATCTCATAATCGTAATGAGCAGCAATGGCGAGGAGTATCCTTATGGATTTGAGCATGGCTACCGGTGAGAAGGTTTCATCATAGTCAATACCTTCCCGTTGACTATAACCTTTTGCAACCAACCTTGCTTTATAGGTAATTACATTACCATCCATGTCTGTCTTCTTCTTGAAGACCCATTTGCACCCAATTGGTCTAACCTCTTGTGGTGCATCAACCAAATTCCAAACTTGGTTCTCGTACATGGGATCCATTTCTGATTTCATGGCCTTTTGCCATTTATCAGAATATGAGCCTTTTATTATTGCCTCATCATATGTCCTTGGTTCATCATCCTCCACAAGATATAGTTCTTTATCATTAGTGATAATAAACCCATATCTACCGGGACCCTTATGAACACGACTTGATCTTCGTAATGATTGTGTTTCGACAGTTTGTTCTTGGATCACACTCTCTTGTGTATCTAGAATGGGGTCAATCAGTTGATCGTTTGTTTCTTCCTCTTGAACTTCCAGTTCAATATTGCTCCCACTGACCTTTTCAAGTAAGTGTTCCTTATCCAAAAAGTGAGCATTCTGAGACACAAATACCTTTTGTGCTTCGGGTTGGTAAAACAGATATTCAATTGTTTCCTTTGGATATCCAATGAACAGACATTTATCAGCCTTGGCATTTAGCTTATCTGACGCTATCCTCTTCACCATAGCAGGACAACCCCATACTCTTAAGTGATTTAGAGATGGCTTTTTATTACACCATCTTTCATAAGGTGTAAAATCAACTGATTTAGAGGGCACTCTGTTTAAGACATAAACCGCGCTCTCAAGTGCATATCCCCAAAAGGATTTACTAAGAACTGCATGGCTCATCATGGACCTGACCATATCTAATAAAGTCCGATTCCTCCTTTCTAACACTCCATTGTGTTGGGGTGTATAAGGAGGGGTCCACTGGGGAACTATCCCATTTTCCTTTAGATAATCCTGAAACTCCTGACTTAAGTATTCTCCACCTCGATCCGATCGAAGTGTTTTAATACTTTTCTCAAGCTGTTTCTCTACTTCAGCTATAAATAGTTTGAATTTTTCAAAACTTTCAGACTTGTGCTTCATCAAGTACAAATAACCGTATCGTGAGTAATCATCAATAAAGGTTATGAAGTAGGAGTATCCTCCTAGTGCCTGAACACTCATTGGACCACACACATCAGTGTGTATAAGTTCCAATGTACTCGTGGCTCGTTCACCCTTTCCTTTAAAGGGTAACTTTGTCATTTTTCCTTTTAAACAAGGTTCACAATCACCATAAGACTCCAAATCTATTAGGCCCAAGTCTCCACGCTTATGCAACTTGGTTAAGCGATCTTTATTTATGTGGCCTAAACGGCAATGCCATAACTAGAAGGAATTCTCATTACCTAATTTAACTTTCTTCACATTATTTATATTGAAAACTTCTGTTTTAGTATCAAGAATATAAATGCCACCTTTCAACATTCCATAACCATAAAGAATATTATTCAACCGAATCTGACAATTATTATTCGAAAATAAAATTTCAAATCCCTCTGTTGCTAAACATGCAACAGATACAATATTCTTAGTAACACTTGGAATGTAATAACAATTATTCAAAAATAAAACAAGTCCACTTGGCAAAACAAGACTAAAGCTCCCTACGGCTAATGCAGCAACTCTGGCTCCATTTCCCACGCGTAGGTCCATCTCCCCTTTTGCAAGTTTTCTACAGTTCCTTAGTCCCTGCACAGAAGTACAGATATGAGAACCACAACCAGTATCTAATACCCAAGTGGATTCTTGCGGAAAAGTAACAAAGTTTTCAATTACAAATATACCTGAAGTAGATGCCTCTGTAGGCTTCTTCTTTAAATGCTCAAAAGCAGGAGCTTTGCAATCCCTCTTCCAATGTCCCGGTTTCCCACATTGGAAGTAGACATACTTAGATGCCTTCTTTTCATTCTTCTTCTTACTGGTTCTTTTCTTGGCAACCAGTTCCTGCTTCTTCTTCTTAGAAGCCTTGCCTTTTTCAACCAACAGTAGAGGTTTCTGATCTTTCTTGATCTGAGGTTCTACTATTTTCAGCATGTTAATTAATTCAGGGATAGTTGAATTAATCCTGTTCATGTAATAGTTAGTTACGAAGCCTGAGTAACTATCTGTCAAGGACATCAACACAAGGTCAATGCACAAGTCATGATTCATCTCGAATCCCAATCGATTCAGCTTCTGAAGGTATCCCAAGAGTTTTAGTACATGCTGAGAGGCAGAGGTGCCAGCCTGCATCTTGGTCCCGAAAAGGAGCTTAGAGGTCTCATACCTCTCTGTCCTCTCCCTCTCCGAAAAGAGTTATTCAAGATGGAGAACCATATCCTCCAAGGGCATGTTCTCATGTTGTTTCTGAAGCTCAGAATTCATGGATCCCAACATAATACACATGGCAGTCTCACGATCTTTCCTGTGCTTCAACCAGGCATCATGTTCCACATGATCCTCAACATCAGGTTCTACAGGGAAAATTTCACTTAGGACATAGGCAATTCCCTCAGATCTGAGAACTATTCTCACTGCTCGGAACCAATCAGAAAAGTTCGAGCCATTCAATTTGGTGTCAAGTAACATACGGAGATTAAAATTGGAAGCCATTTTCAACCTAAGACATAAGAAAAGAAAAGTGTTTAGATATTAGTTTAAGTACATGTATTTAATATGAGGACTTTTAATTAAATACATTTTCCTACTATTTTCTTCAAAATTTACAATAGCCCATTCTATTGAATTCGTGAATTTTAGCCCAGCTAAATTTCCTAGTAGGTAGCATCTATAACTAGTCTATTACAACCCCCAATTTTATGAGTCAAGTCATAATAATCAGTCATAGTTGGAATCCAATTCCATTTGCATCGCATGCAATTGCTAATTCATTCAAGTTCCCTAATCCCAAGGGACGTGTGCTCTTATATTAGCATCTCCTTGAATATGTCTCAGATCTGGGCCTAGCCCCCAATTTTATGGTGGACTACCCCAGCTCTGTTAAGGCAGACCCTATCTCAAACTTTACAACCAATCAATGTGGACTAGAAGGAACGCTTTGCGTAGCACTTTGATAGCCCAAAAAGACCGTATTATAAATTTGAGTAAGGAAGACTATAACTTGCCTTAATATATTTACTTTGGGATTTTATTGGTGTTAAACGTCTCACCCAATCTAGGATTTTATCAGATGGACAAAATTATAATTACTTGTATTAATTCAGGGAATTTTAGAATTAATTTATAAGGTCTAACCTTAGGTGGGTTCAGCTCTTTATTATAATTATTCCATCAACCTAGATTATATGTAAAATAATTAACGCTTTAATTTGTTATATTTATATTGCATTTCCTTCAAGCTTTTGTTCAATAATTTTAATTTTTTACTTTGTTATAGAAACACATATAAGCACCATCTTATATACTACAAATAAATTAGTTCATATTAATCCCCCGATTGGTCAATTCAAATTGCACCGATATAGGTTCCCAGGTAGGAGAGGTGCCCTATGAGGAGTAGACACCAAGTCCAATCCTTAGCCAGAACAAATACGGGCACAAACTTGAAGACCAATGGATTCTCTTGAACTAATAAATTTCGTTCTTCCAATTCATGTAAATTGGGATCATCTATAACCCATGTAATTTAAATAAATTATTGACACTTGTATAATTTGAGTAAGTTGAGCAAGCTTATTCAAAATTATTCATAACTAATTTCTAACCTTGAAATGAAAGACAGAAGTTTATATATATTGTTCCAAACAATTAAATAAACAAATCATTTTATTTAGAAAATAATATTTAGTTTGCTTCTAACTTAATTATGCACTAAATAGGCAGGCTCTGATACCACTGTTGGGAACTGACAGTAAAATTGAACATGCATAAGAGGCATGACGGAAATTCAAAATTTTGTCCCTGTCCCAGGAACTCCTATTAATTGCATATAAATTAAATAAAGCCTTAACTAAATAATTCTCTACCTAGGTTAGCATGCTAAAGGACTAGGCATACCATAATTCCAAATTATATCCTAGCATATTTATTTTATACTAAGCATGTTATAACTCTAAGTTATAACCTAAGCATAAAATAAACTAAGCATGCAAAAATAACCTAAGCATAATTATTAAGTCTAAAAACACTTAAAGAAAAAGACTTAATAATTAAAAGAGAAAGAAAAAGAACTTACCAGTTGAAGCGTGCTTTTGCAGGACCTTCTTACACAAGCCTCCAGTCGTAGGATAGCCTCTATCAGTATCCACACGAACCCCACCAACCAAAACCTCCCCAGGAGGAAGAACTAAGAAGCCTCGAGTAGTTGCTAGACCACTCTAGAAGCCTCACCCAAAAATATAAACTAGCGGTGCCCGAATAAATTCAGGCTCCACAAAAATAACTTGCTCAAGTACCCGAGAGATTAATTATCTCGCTTAGGATTTATGCTTTGAGCTTGGTACATTTTGAAAGGAGAAGGGACAGCCGATATATAGGCTTGGAGAGCAAAAATTTGCTCCCCAATTAACGATGTGGGATGGGAGTAAAACTCCGATCCCACACATACCACATGCACGTGCTGCATGTGGTATTCATGGGCTGCCTTTGTGCAGCCCATGAATATGGGCCACCGCGAACACCGCCCAGCAATGTTCGCACACCTTTTGGTGTATTTTGCGCAACCGAATATTTGTTCAAAATATTTTATACTTTTCGGTTTTAACTCGCCAATACAAAATCCCCTTTAAATCCTTTCAAATAAATATTTATTTTTGACTCTAATAAATTAGTTATCAGTCAAAATAAATTTCTTGGTCCAACCAAAATTGATCTAATCAATTATAATTTATTTATGACTCTAATTAATTAGTTACCGGTTAAAATAAATTCCTTGGTCTATCAAAAATTGATTTAATCAATTTTAACCAATCAAATAATAATCCAACTATTATTTATGTTATATTCTTGTAATAGAATAAATCTATTAGTTCTTTACTTAGTCCGATGAAGGTCCAATGTGTGTGACCTTATAGGATCCCGAAGTATTGAGCTGTTAAGGCTTAACCAACCCTTGTTCTAATGGAACCATTGGCTCGATGCTCTAGACCGTAAATAGAACTCGATTACCTTAAACGACTGTAGTACGCCTCTAGCAAGGGTCTACCATCCCCCATTACTTGGAACGTCATTTATGCTTATGACTTAATCCCGGTTAATGCAATAGTTATCCAGTGCGATAAATTCCTTCCATTCTTTAATTTTAGTACCATCTGGTTTATTGGGTTCGGTTAAAGTGTTAACCCACTAATAGCAAGGTTGCTCCAAGCTATCCCAGTTATTTACTTGTTACCAAAGTATATTGCCTTTTACCATAGTGTGTTTGACTAGAAACCATTTCTATCAAACACATACTCTGATCAGAGGTTTATGGCAATCATCACTTCAACAAGTGGCCAGGTACAACTCCTTAATATATCCGAAGCGATGGATTCTTTCCGACTACTCAGTCTACCAACGTGTTGTTATCACTATACCCGTAATCACCCGTAGCACCCTAAATTAATGAGTGCATAGCAATGACCCAAAGTATAGCAATAGTACCACACAAGGCAACTAGCATCTTAAGTATGAGGACATTCGTAAAGCTTATTGCATGAAGATAAACACTAACACATTGATATTTATACCAAGTGTTTATCTTGCTGCGGTCTCCAATATATCTCCCAGATATATCCATGTGTCAAGCTTAAGGCACCACCTTCAGTATTTAGGAGATTAACTGCTTGGACCCTTTCCAAGAAAGTTGACCACATGCTAGTCTTTCCGTTTCATCAATATCCTTTCTTGATGACACTGTGACTAGGGATAGTTTAGACATAATCATAATTACACATGAAGTAGGTTCCACCAAATATAATCCAACTATAATTCCTCTGACTTCATGCTATGATATGTCAAGGACTTTTGTATACATACATCAATGAATATATTTTAACCAGTTATAATATATATGTATAAAAACACATTGATATAAACAAAAGAACAAATGCCTTTATTGATTAAACAAATTATTCGTACTATTACATAATTAAGATATATCGCCCTAATTGCCTTAAGGGCATACATCATATCCAACACATATCGCACCTTCTCCCTACGTGCACCCATATTCATCATAAGGACTCAATCTCCTTTCATGCAAAAAGAAGAAGGAGGAATTGAAAAGATGAGCGAGCATTGGGGATAGTAGTAGCGAGGAAGAGGATGATGAAGAGGGTGATGGTGAGGATGGCGATGGGGGGGGGGGGGGGGGGGGGGAAACAAGGCAGGCGAGGAGGTGTGATGGTCCTCAAGGAGCATTATTCTTCTGACATAAGATCATTCTCTTTCACATATTTGATCTCATTTTGGTCTAAGAATTTTGCTCACATTTAACTTGTTGTGTTGTTTCATGTTTGTGTTTGTTAGGTACTTGCTAGGAAGAGGACCAGGCCTGAGTCTAGTAGATTACGTTGCCGGGGTAGACTTGAGGATGTTGGCATAGTGATGGGGCACCTTTCGATAACTTTGTAAAAGTCTTTTCTACTTTTGGGTCTAAGAGGTGACTTTTAGGTAAGAGAGATAACTCCGAGAAGCCACTCACTGAACTTCATGCCTCCGAATACTACTCATGTAAGTCTTGTGAAAATATGAATTCACTCCTTTTGTGTATGTGATCTCTCCGTTGGGATCACCCTTTGATTACCTTTTTAAGGATTTTTTAGGTTTTACATGGGGAGGCAGAGTGGCTGGCAGGGAAATGCTTTGCTCTAAGGGATACCTTTGTCTCCCAGACTTTATTTGCTAAGGTAAATTTCTTGTATGAAATGCTAAAACTTTTAGATAGATCATGCATGATTGTTATCATTTGTGTTTTGTAGGAGTTTATGGCACTGTCACTACTGGATGCTAACTAAGCCCAGATGAGATACTTGTAGGTGGTGGCTACAAATCAAGAACTTTAGTGCCAAGTGAGCAAGCTGGAGCATCAGCTGGATGCTACGTTGCATGAGAGTAGGAGCAAGCACAAGATGGATTGCGTACCCCAAGTCGAGCCTAGCTGTAAGGTGAAGAAAGTGGTAGTTGGCAGGCGTCCTACCTACGAGCCTAATGATTCATGAAGCATCTCAATGACTAAGGGGAGGGTCGAGAATGAGGATATAAGCCATTATTTTATGGATGACATAGAGATCTCATCTCACCCAACTGGCGGTGGTGGCCAACCTTAGATTTATTTATTGTTGATTTCTCTTTGGATTTGGATTTGTACCTCTAATACATTGGGGTTTGGAATATTTAGTTTTGTTCGATTTTTAGATTGATTAGGCTTAGGATTTTGCACATTTGCGCCTTTGGGCTTTTGGATTTGGAATAAATGGATGCTTTGGTTTGAATTGTGTTTCGGAATTGGTTATAGGATTTTTATAGTTTATGAATAGGCCTGAACTAGCCAAAATAGGCCTAAAATTTGCAGTAAATGATACCATGCCACCGACGGTATCATTTAAATTGCCACCCATATGAAAATTTTGATTTGCTAACTAATGTAGACAACAACTCCTGTGATTGATATCGTTGGCGGCTTCACTCCATACGACCACCAATTTCATTGATACCGGCGGCGGCATCAACTTCCAAAATTACAAATTTTGGCCAATTTTCCATATTCAGCCATGGAGAGCTATAATCAGCAGGTAAGGAACTTCATGGGAATCTTGGGCGAGTCATATTGGAAGAAACTATAGAAATTCGGGCTATGGGGTTTTCATATGTTGCCTTGGGGCGGATCAACCCGACATTTATTCGGGGAGCACTTGCTTTTTGGGATCGAATGGACCACGTTTTCCACTTCTCCTCATTCAAGTTGTGTCCATTATTAGACGAGTTCCATGCCATTCTGGGGATCCCATGCCCCAAACACATTCCCTTGGCAATTTCGGAGCTTATATTTAGTGTGGAGGCCAACTGACAGGCCTATGGAGCTTGGCTTTGGTGGATCCCCTTCTTTCTCAGGTATATGGTCAGCCAATATTTTAGCTTAGTACGGTACTAGACTGGTGTAGGTGAGCCCTTAGGACTCATGTTTCTTGGCCATACATGGTTGCATTACTGCTCATGTCAGAGTTTATGTGCGGAGTGGGCCTGATTGCCCCATTTTGGTTGGTTTCCATTATTAGGCCTATGTTGGAGGGAGCTTCCCTCATAGCTGTAGGGCTGGCCGAGACACTGTTGAATGTTGACGTGGCCTCCTCTGATCCCAACCTAATTGGTGACCATTTATCGCTGTTACAGGTATGACCCTTATCATTTTAGGTCTATTGCCAGTTTCCACGCTTATATGAAAACATTTTGCAGGTGTTTCTCATGGAGAAATTTAAGATAACTTTAGCTCTGTGTGTCAGTCCAAAGAAGTATTTACCCGTGCATCTAAGCGAGAGAGGGCTGATTTGAGGGGATTTTTGCTGATTGACAGTCGAGGATTGGGTGCCCATTCTCAGGAGGTATGATGACTCACAGATACAGTGGGTTAGTCCATGGTGGAGGATCTGAGACATGGTCGTCGAGTCTTGGGGATCGTGTGATCAAATGTTAGGCCTGTAAAGGATTACTTTCTATACCCCATTCTGACTTCACCGTCAGTATGTTAACGATAGAGGGGTCAAAGCAAACTACCTGAGGAGCACAACAGCTTCTTCAATGTAGATTGGGTGACTCACATTTGGGAGAAGTGGGCAAGGGAGGCTATCTTTGAGACTTTGGATTATGACCACGTGGAGACTACCAATACTGATGGACACTACAATGGATGGCTTGTTGAGACCAGATGCATGTTGACTTAGGTTGAGCAATTGTGGGCCTGCTTAGAGCGGGAGCAAGCTGAGCAGGGATTTGAGCCCATCTCTGCAACCACTTTAGGGAGGATTTCAAGGTTTTATGATGACATAGGGAGTTTGATGTGAGATGCGCTTTTATCAGTTCTATCTTTTACATAGGTCGCCTGGGGTGATGGACCTATTGAACTTATTTTATTATTTTATTTGGCTCTAACTTTTGCATAGAATGCCCCGAGGGGTTTTAATACCGCCCTTTTTGAGTTTTCAATCTAGCAAACTTATTCCGAATTTTGCATAAACCTCGTTGTTTTCAGTCTATCAGAATTATTTGTCTTTTATTCATTGTTTTTCTTTATTGCGCATTGACTAAAATAATGATAACTCTACATTCTATTTACTTGAGTTGTTTTGACCGTATGAATACAAAGATTCTCATAAACATAAGCATTAAGGATTCAGTAAAAAAGATACTTTAATCAGATGAAGCAAATTAAAACACACGATGTTGGTAACCATTTCCCTCAACCTAACTCCCAGTGCCAAGTAGCCTATGTTGGTTTTCTAGTAGACACTCTCTCTTTCCTCACCGCCCTTACTTTTGCCTAGACTGCCCTTTTTAGGTTTTCAGTCTAGCGGGCTATTGTAATCGATACCCTAACTTTTGCCCGACCAATTCGCAGAATATTGACCGTCAAGTGTCACCCTAATTTTTATCCGATCGGTAGAGGACCGAAAGGTGGGTGATATATATATATATATATATATATATATATATATATATATATATATATATATATATATATATATATATATATATATATATTTGATTTATTTCTTTTAGTTAGACATGGTAACGCTTGAGCAAATCGTGGTTCATAGGGTTCACAAACTCATTCCCATCCATGTTCATAATCTTGGCTGCTCCTTTACTGAGCATCTTTGTTATCACATACGGTCCTTCCCAATTAGGTCTGAACTTGCCCCTCGCATTAGTGGTGGAAGTTTCAACTGCTTAAGAACTAGATCGCCAGCTTTAGCGGGAACTTATGGTGTCTAACCCTGCTGTTATAAGCTCGAGCCATACATTGTCGATACATTTGGAGATTATCTAGAGCCTTTAGCCTCTGTTCGTCCATCATGTTCAGTTGTTCAAATCTGTCCCTAGTCCATTTGGATTCCTCTAGCTTGGCTTCTAGTTCAACCCTTAGCAAACTTACTTGAGTCTCAATTGGGAGAACCGCTTCCATTCTATAGACCAAGGAGAACAAAGTTTAACTGGTTGGGGTTTAGATACTCATGTGATAACCCTAAATGGCGAAAGCCAACTTGTTGGCCTAACCTCTACAGCCGGCTATCATCTTGGAGAGGATCTTTTTCATTGATTTATTTATGGCTTCGATAGTGCCATTGGCTTGACGTCTGTATGGAGAAGATATGTGGTGTTCAATCTCATACCTTTCAATCAATTAAGTAGTTGCCCCTTGGAACTACACCCCATTGTCTGAAACTATGTGATGCAGAAGTCTATACCGAGCAAAAATGTGCTTTTCTATGAATTTGGCCATCTTCTTGGCGATGACATTGGTGTAGGATTCAACATCTACCCATTTAGAGAAGTAGTTGTTAGCATGGTCTACTCGGCCGAATGAGGATTTATACCTATTTCAATCACCGATTAGACAAGGGAGCCAAGAAAGACTGAATTGTCATAAAAAATCCAAAAATTCCCATTCGTCATAATATTCCAAGTTGCATCCTTGAAATGCTTGAAATCCATTTCCGAATAATCAAAACAATCAAACTGTCAAACAGTAAAACTATCTTAAAAACACAAAAAATGCCATTTTGTGGACTTAAACAATCGAATTTGGCCAAAATAAAGTGAGGCTAGGGGCCAAAGGCCACTAGTTTTACTCATTGGGTCGTTTCAGTCAAAATATGGTCAAATAGGTAATTAGTCGGGCGGGTAATTACCTATGAATAGTAAACAAATCGTATCTAACTGAGATTTTACATGATTTAAAGCAAGATTTTATCAGATAGGTAATTAGTCGGCCGGCTAATTACCTATGTAATAATTACCACCCTTCTATAAATAAGGGAGCTTCCCCCCTCATTTTCACAGATAAAAAACGCACCAAAAACCCATTTACACCCAAAAATCATTTTAGGAGTCCTAAAAGCCCCGAAACTCTGTCAAAACACTTTCAAATCTGAGCTTTACTACCAACATTCAGTATAAACTCATTTTCTGGTCTTTTTAGATCTAGATCTTATAGTGATCTTCGATCTAAAAATAACTCAATCTCTCAGAAATCCTGCATTTTCTATAGAAATAATCCAAGATTAAGGCCATAACTTGGGTTAAATCTATTTTCCAACCAAACGACATTTTTCTCTTTAACAACTTTGATCCCACAACGACTCTCAAGTCATCCTAAATAGACGAAAAGGTAACTGAGCGTAATTGGCTCTAAGCCCAACTTT
Organism: Euphorbia pulcherrima; assembly: GCA_947683365.1. NCBI lineage: Eukaryota > Viridiplantae > Streptophyta > Magnoliopsida > Malpighiales > Euphorbiaceae > Euphorbia > Euphorbia pulcherrima. The sequence goes on from CANTUS010000008.1 coordinate 4,058,930, forward strand.
AAAATTCATTTTAATCCATTTTTATTATATTATTATTGCATATTGCATTTCCATTTGTCTTCTTAAGTGAGCCACTGGAGCCACTTAAACTATAATATGTGTAAATAAGCTCACAGGTACGGATAAGCATCCAGAATGTGAGGAAACTCTATCCGAGTTTTCGGGCCAAAACCCAAACGCTGCCATTACTCTATTGAAATTTAAATAGAAAATATCTATTTATTGAGCCATTATAACGCCCGTTTTATTTCTTGAATTTAATTCTTAAATAAAGCCGTTGTAATGCAGAAATTACCACAATTTCCAAAATTCCAAAATCAATACACACAATTTGAACAATATGACTAACTATTATGTCTGAACTCTGAATCTCACTTTCTTTTCGGTATAAAAGTTCCATCATGGATGATATACCATAATTCTTGGAGGAGCTGAACCGGGTGGCGATTGTATTTTATTTTTAAATACAGTAAAAATGCTTTATTTTAAAAATATTTTTTCTCAATAAAATGTGCAAATATATTCCTTAATATAATCACATTTTTTACCTACAAAGCCATGGCATTTAAGCAAACTAGCTTTACTCAAACCAAACCAAACACTAAGTTTTCTCAAACTGCAACTAGACGCACTCCGCGCACCGCACCCAGTGTGCATCCCTTCAAAGCCTCGCCCGCTCATAGTAGTCTACAGCTACCACAATGAACTTGTGCTCGTTTGTCGATGAAGGGCGAATTTCACCAATTATGTCTATCCCTCACGCTGAGAATGGCCAAGGATTAGATAAGTGATGGAGCTCGATAGGTGGCAAGTGCTGCATATCCCCATAAATCTTTCATTGGTGGTAGCATTTTACTTGGGCGATACAATCGACCGTTAAGGCGAGCTAAAAATATCCCAACTGTTGTATCTTCTTTGCAATGGTGAGACCATTCATGTGAGGGCGACAATAACCAGCGTGGACCTGATCAATTACTTACTGAGCTTTGGTCTTAGTTCAGAATTGAAGTAATAAAACCTTGCCGATCGCTTGAAGAGATCGTTATCAACTATCCAAAATCAGACGGCGAGCCGCCGTAGAGTCCGAGTCAGAGGAATCTGAAGGATACTATCCATGTTGGAGGAATAAGATGATGTCAGAATACCAAAAGCGCTCGAAGGAGAGAGCGAGGACCGGCTGCACATGATGAGGATGGTAGGGGAGCTTGGTTGATAATTGAATCAAAGGGTGGATAGGTTGTTGTCGAGGTCCTTCCCATAATGAAGCCAGGGTGGCAAGAGAGTCAGCCATTTAGTTCTCATCCCGAGGTACATGACGGTACAAATAAGATTGGAACTTCTCGGATAAGCTAGGACAGTTTTGACATAAGGGCACAGAAATTCCTCCTTGATTTCCCAATCACCAACAACTTGATGGATGATAAGAGCTGAATCCCCCACTATAGATATAGTTTTGGCTCCAGCCTGGAGGAGAGCTTCGAGACCAAATAAGCAAGCTTCATACTTAGGGCCATTTTTAGTAATATTGAATTCTAAAAATTTGGACATTAAAATGATCTCATTATCTGGTGTGACCAGGATGACTCTAAGGCATGCCCCTTAGTGATTCACAGCATTGTCAAAGAATATAGTCCACACACCCTTGGGGGTGGTGATTGCAGTGAGCTGTTCATTGAGGAACTCCAAGTTCTCAGTATAATCGGAGTGAAGAGCTTTATTAGCTAGAAATTCGGAGACAGCGCGCCCTTTGATAACCTTTTCGTTACATATTTAATATTGAACTCTGAAAGAATCAATAACCAGCGAGAGAGCTTGCGGGATAAGGAAGGAGACTGACAAAGGTATTGTTGGAAAACACTGATCCGAAATCTCAATTAAAATAAAATATCCGGATTAGGTTTAAAAGAAATAAAAACTTAAGATCTCCTAAAACCAAATGGAAGCATCCAGAAAAGATCCAGCTACAAAGTCATCCATTGAAGACATTAAGTACCTAAGCATATACTGGAATCATCAAGATAAAGTTTGGAAAGGAAATAAACTTTGATCTCTCCAGATTAGCATCCGGAAGAACTGATTGCACTAACTCTGGAAGAAGAAAGATTCGGAGATTCTGAGTTTGAGAGCATTCAGAAGACTCAGATATCAAAATAATGGGAAAAGTTTCAAAGAAAATTTTCCCACCACCTTTTTGGTCTACATAGTCAAAGATCCTTTCCCCATATGCAAGACAAAAGAGATAACTTGCACTTTTCAGAAAAAGGACAAAAGTACTGGCACCAGATTGAAAAAGTTAACAGCCTTTTTCACTTAGACCAATAAGGAGGTGTGTGGAGCTCACATCAAAAAGTTACTAAGATAGAAGTTGGTGTAACAGTAAAATACATGGAAAATGATCACTGACATATTTTCAGCCTCAATCCCAAGGATTCAAATAGGTCAAATTACTATCTAATGAATTGATCAACGGCTCCAGAAGCGCCACATACAACCTGATCAAGGGTGAAGATTAAATTCAAGCTCAACAACCCACAATGGCTACATTTATGACAGAAGCCTATAAAAGGGAAGCTTCACACATTGAGAAGGTTGGTCGGTTGACTTGAGATAGCAAATTAACAAAGAGAACTCGCAAAAAGCAATCAAACATTTATCCCTCCAAGAATCAAACAATTCCAAATCAGTTTGTAAGGATTCCTAAGTGAGCTATAAACTTAAAGAAATCCAAAAACCAAAATCTTGGACAAAAACTATAGTGTAAAAAATCTCCTACTTGGGTGAGTAGTGAGATTGGGATATAGCTTGAAAGAGGTGCTTTGAGTGGGATCTCCCTGTAGGACTCAGCTTAGATTCGGGGTTGAAGTCTAAGTGGTATATCCTTCTAAAGACAAAAGGACTCAACTAGGAGTTGGTGCTTCTAGTGGTATATCCTACATCTGGAAGGGGTTACCATCCGGAGACAACATGTAAGGCTTGATTCCTGCCAGTTGGAAAGGAATCCAATAGTGGATAAGCTCGGTGGAAGGAAACTTTGGGGACTGGACGTAGGCAGGGCCGAACCAGTATAAATCACTGTGTTTGATTTTCTTTCATTCACTTACTGCATTATATTATCATATTTGCATTATCCGGATCCATCCTCCGAATCATAATCAAACACGCTACACTTAAACTTGTTAAAGTCAATTAATTCTGCAAAAAAGGGTCATGCACCCCCCCTCTAACCTTATATAGACCCTCACAGGGACTAAAAAGTGGTATCAGAGCACTAAAATTTTGATTCAAATATTAAAATGAGTTTTCAAAACTGATAACTCCTTCCCGAGGGTATGTCCATTACCCATCCTCCACTCTACACTAGTGAACACTACATGTTCTAAAAAAACTGGATGAAGAACTTCATTCAAGGACAAAGCATGCAAGCATGGTTGGTTTTCCAGGATGGTCCATATGAACCTACTTATGAAGTAGATGGTATGATCACCTAAAAGCCATCACGTTTATGGGATGAGAATGATTTTAAAAAGTTGTGTGAAAATGCAAATGCTACTAACATGCTTCACTATGCTCTTAGTGCAACAGAATTCAATAGGATATCCAGATATGAGACTATAAAGGAGATCTGGGAGAAGCTGGAGGTAACCTATGAAGGAACTAGTCAAGTGAAAGAAGCAAAGATTGATCTACCCCAGCAAAAACTCAAATCCTTCAAGATGGAGCCAAAAGAATCCATCAGTAGGATGAACACTAGATATAATAATCTAGTGAATGAGATGAAAAGGCTTAGAAAGGAAGTCTCTGAAGTAGAAATGATGAAAAAGGTGCTCCAAAGTCTCACCAAAGAGTGGGATACCAAGAAGACTGCCATTGAAGAAGCTCATGACTTAAATGTTTACAGTTATAATGAGCTCATTAGCAATCTCTTGACATAAGAGCTGTCCCTGGAAAGATATAGCCAACAGGAGAAGAAGCCTGAAGAAAAGAAGAAAGCTATTGTACTAAAGGCAGAATCAACTAGATCAGCTTCATTCGGAGGAAAAGAGAAAGTCACTGAGTCTCTAAGCACCAAAGAACAACTTGCCCTACTAACTAGATAGCTCAACAGGTTCATATAAAAGGAAGATAGAAGGAAAACAAAAAAGTATGAATCTCAAAAACCAAGATAAGGCACATCCAGAAGAGATAGGCCTAGAAATAATTTGGATGAAAAGAAGGATCCAAAAAAAGAAGCCGCCTGTTTTGAATGTGGAGAGAAAGGCCACTTCAGAACAAAATGCCCTAAGCTTAAAAGAATCAAGAAGCAGAAGAAAAAGGAAATGGTGGCTACCTGGAGCAACAGTGAGGAAAGCAGTAGCTCCTCTTCAAAAAGAAGAAGCAGAGACTACCAATTATACATTCATGGCACTGACTGATCCAAAAGTAAAAGAATCCAAAAAGAATGCCTCAAGCAAGATACAGTACAAATTGAAGAATCAGAATCAGAAATAGCAAACACTAGGTAAATTCTTATTCTAATTCTACTTCTAACTTTGACCTTACTAGAGCTTTATCTATTGTGATCATGAGTGTGAAGAAGAATGCAAAGCAATCAAGTGTTAGAGATTGCTAAGGATAATGAAGCCTTTGCACAAGATGTCAACCTGATAAAAATAGCAAAGCACATTGATAAAGTTAAGGAGAACTACCTAAAGAATCAAGTGCAAATGCTAAGTGCCAATCTAATTGGGCTAGATAGAGAAATAGCCCTAATAAAGGAGGCATCCAGATGGAAATCCAATTCTCCATAAAGAAGGAGAAATCCAGGGAAAGCTATATAAAAAATTCCATATCATGCTACCAAAGGAAATCTAAAACCCTCTAACCAAAAGGTGAAAGATGTCAATAGGCAACCACAAGCCCAAAGATATATTATTGCTCAAAAGGGAAAGGCTAAGGTGGTTTACAATCAATAACCTGCCAACCAGAAAAGGAATTATGCAGCAGAAGTTGCACCTCTAACCAACTTTTGGATACATTTCAGACCATTCATAAGTACACAAGAAGCTAGATATAGGGGAACTATAGGAAGAAGGATCTGGAAAAGATCAAAAAGAAGCAAAAGCAAAACAAACCCATCTCAAGGTGCAGGTTTTGCGGGAAAAACAATCATATTACTAAATTATGCAGATTAAAAATTGGTTATTATGATGTTAATCCTTGGCTAGAGATGGTTATTAACCCGAGAGACCCAAATTTTATTGGGTACCCAAACCCACTTGATCTATTTTACAGGTATGCCTTAGATCTATGGTAGATCAACACACTTGGTACATTGATAGTGGATGCTCAAGGCACATGATAGGTGACAAGAAGGCCTTCATCACACTAAATTGAAAGAAGTGAGGCAAAGTAAGCTTTGGAGACAATCAAAAGGGATAGATCATTGGACAAGGAACCATTGGGTCTGAGTTAAAAATAGAAGATGTCTCATTAGTTGATGGACTAAAATTCAACTTGCTAAGTGTAGCCAAACTCTATGACAAAGGAAGAAAAGTCACATTTGATTCTGGAGGCTGCTCAATCTATGATAGTAAGTCAAATCAACTCATTCTTTATGCACCTAGAGTTAATAATGTCTATTCTGTTAACATTAAAAATGAGAAAAAGAACATCTGCTTGGTGTCTAAAGAGAAAGAATCATGGCTATGGCACCGAAGTTTAGGACATGTGAGCATGAACCTCCTATCCAAATTAGCCAAAAAGGAATTGGTAGTGGGTTTGCCTAAGGTTGCTTTTGATAAGGATCATTTATGCACTGCATGTCAACTAGGTAAACAGCATAAAAGCTTCCCTTTCATTTCCTACATTCCCTCCAAAAGAGTACTTGAGCTCTTGCATATTGATCTCTTTGGTCCAATCAAACCATTGAGTTTAGGTAGAAGAGAATACACCATGGTAATTGTGGATGATTATTCTCGTTATACCTGGGTTCTCCTGCAAGCAAGCAAAGATGAAGCCCTTAACCAATTTGTAAAAACATTCATTCGGATAGAAGTAGAATAAGGCATAAGCATTGCATTCATCCGGAGTGATAATGGTCATGAGTTCAAAAATAAGCATTTTGCTAAGTTTTGTGACTCTAAAGGCATTGAACACAATTTCTCGGCTCCTCAAACTCCTCAACAAAATGGAGTTATTGAGCGGAAAAATAGGACCATTGTTGAGATGGAAAGAACAATGCTAAATGAGAATTGTTTTCTAAAATATTTCTGGGGAGAGGCCGCAAACACAGCATGTTACATCTGGAATAGAGCTCTCATTAAAAAGAACCATAAAAAAGACTCCCTATGAAATCTGAAAGGCAAGAAAACCCAAAATTGGGTATGTTAAGGCATTTGGATGTAAATGCTACATCCTAAATGATAGAGAGCAACTAGGAAAATTTGATCCTAATCTGATGAAGCAATTTTCCTTGGCTACTCAATACATGGTAAGACTTACATAGTCTTCAATAAATGAACCCAAACTGTGGTAGAGTCAATACATGCAGATTTTGATGAAACTAACCCTATAGGTAAGAAAAGTTCCACTCTGGATGATCCAGTTCTGGAAGTCAAAACACTGGAGAAAAGAAGAAAGTAGAAGTTTTTGATTCATTTCAAATTAAGAAGTACAAAGTGGAAGATGAAGGAATATCCCTTGATCCAGAAGCACAACATGTTGATCTCAATCCATAAGAGATTAACTTTAATAAAGGTAAGAAGAAGTAGTTGAGGCAGAAGTGGAAAAAGCTCTAATCCAACATGAAGGCCTACGAAGGGAAATTTGGACTCATAGAGATCACTCAATGGACAATATTCTAGATGATGTTCAGAATCCTATAAGAACCAGAGGTCAACTCAACATGATGATGAGTCATGCTGCCTTTGTCTCATTAATTGAGCTAAAGAAATTCTAGGATGCAGAAGGTAATGAAAGTTGGATGATGGGCAGGCAAGAAGAATTGGATCAGTTCTGTAGAAATGATGTATGGGATCTAGTCTCACCTCCTAAAGGAAAATCAATCATTAGCACTAAGTGGGTGTTTCAGAACAAGCTTAATGAATCCAGAGTTATGGTGAGAAATAAGGCAAGATTGGTTGCCCAAGGATACAACCAGCAAGAAGGGATTGATTATGAAGAAACCTTTGCACCAGTAGCAAGGTTGGAAGTAATTCGGATCCTATGTTCTTTTGCTTCAGTCATGGGGTTCACATTATACCAAATGGATGTCAAAAATACATTTCTAAATGGTGTTATCCAAGAAGAAGTCTATGCTAAGCAACCACCCAATTTTGAAGACCCAAAGCATCCAGATCATGTGCATAAGCTGAAGAAGGCTCTCTATGGACTAAAGCAGGCACCTAGAGCTTGGTATGAAAGATTAACCTCATTCCTTATTTCCAAGGGATATATCAGAGGCAAGGCAGACACCACACTCTTCATCAAGAGGAAGAAGGATGATGTTATCCTAGTCCAAAATTATGTGGATGATATGCTTTTTAGAGCTACTGATGACAAGATGTGCAAAGAGTTCAGCATTCAAATGCAGAAGGAATTTTGAGATGTCTATGATGGGAGAACTCTACTTCTTTCTTGGCCTGCAAATCAAGCAGAGTCCGAATGGAATCTTTATCAATCAATCCAAGTACACCAAAGGGATTCTAAAGAAGTTTGAAATGGATAAGAGCAAGCCCATATCCACCCCAATGGGATCAGATATAGTCCTGTCCAAGGATTGTGAAGGAGACGATGTTTATCGGAAGCTCTATAGAGGGATGATTGGTTCTCTCCTATACTTAACAGCTAGCAGGCTTGAAATACACTATGTAGTTTGGTACTGTGCAAGGTATCAAGCCAATCCTAAGGATTCTCATCTCAAGGCAGTAAAGAGGATTTTTAGATACCTCCTAGGAACCACTAAAGTTGGGTTATGGTATCCTAGGAATGGAGATTTCACACTCCAAGGATTCATTAATGCAGATTATGGGAGAGATACTCTTGAGAGAAAAACTACATTCGGCGGCCGCCATTTCCTTGGAGATTGCTTAGTATCATGGTACAGCGAGAAGCAAAACTCAGTTGCTCTATCTACTATAGAAGCAGAATATATGGCAGCTGGAAGTTGTGTGGCTTAACTCCTTTGGATCAAGTAATAACTAGAAGACTATGGAGTTCAATCCAGATGTGTGAATGTTATGTGTGACAACAGAAGTGCTATTGATGTGTCAAAAAATCTAGTGCTCCATAGCAGGATGAAGCATGTCATTATAGGGCATCATTTCATCCGGGATTATGTGATGAAGAAGGATATTGTATTGGTGTACATTCCAACCAATGAGCAAAGAGCAGACATCGTTACTAAGCTACTGAGTAAAGATCAATTTAGGAAGCTAAGGGAGTCAATTGGTATGTCTAATCCAATTTGAAGTTAATCCGGAAGACAGTCCAAAATCAACTTGGATCCTTCGTAAGACAATTAATCCGGAAGAAAAGAAGCATAGAAGAAAAATCTATTCTAGAGAAAAGGGTGCTACGTTAGCAGACAAGAATGGCAAATGGCAGTAAAAGCGCTTAAAAGGTAACTATGACTTTTTGAATTTTAAATGTTTATTGGTTGTTACACGTGCGATAAATGCAATAGTTGGCTTTTGAAATATACTGTTCCCATTCTCCGGTTAAACTGAATTTACATCTCTCCTAAAATTCTGATTACCATGTCATCAATCCAGCCAAATCAACGGCATCTGGATTACCAAAATACCCTAGCTTTGAAAAATCAATATAAACCCCCCTTCACGCGAGCAACTACCTTACAGTTACTCTACAAATTTTGAAACCTAAACCCTAATTCCTTCGCTCTTTCTAAAATGGCTGCTATTATGACTAGCGAAGGACCCAGAATGCTACCCACTAAGAATATCTTTCAAATGTCTGATCTACAAGATAAAGATTTCACCCCTATAAACTTCAAGCCTTTGACTCTATCATCCCCACAGACAATTTGGGCGATAACTTCCTTTTTAAAACTGATCCTTACTCTAGGCTAATTAAGGATCAGCATTTGATAGACTTCCTTAAGATAAATTGCCTAACATACCTAGATTTAGTTAGGGAATTCTATGATAACTTGAGAGCCAACGAGCATTTTGATGCCCTGCGAACCAAGGTTCAAGGGAAAGAGATGACCATTACTCTTGATTTCTTCGAAAACTCACCTAATATAAAGAACAGCAGAGTTTTGATGAGAGCTCATGGAGACAAGATGAAAGTGAAGTATGATCCAAAATGTGGCTTCCTGCCAGATACTTTGGGGAAAAGTTCTCTACCTACTGGCCACAAGCACCAAGATATCTCCAGCATGTGCTTGCAAAATTAGTGCTCATCCGAAAGGGATTACTCATAACCATTTCTAGTTTCCAACACTATGTACTACAGCACTGGGCAAAATATAGAGAGGTTAACATGCCAATACTGATAATTCACTACTTGAAGCAGTGCAGAAATTACCACGGGGCACTAATCACCCGGATACTTCAAGCCCATGAGGTTGACTTCTCCATATTTAAAGGAGTAAATGGAAAAGAAATCTTGGAGAAAACCTTCAAGAAATTAACTTTTAGAGAAACATAGAATGAAAAGAAAGCCAAGAAGCTTGCGGGCATAATTATTGATGAGAAAGCTGCTAGGAGAGTGGTACTGGAAGAATTGGCTAGGGCAAAAGTCTCCAAGGGCAAATATGTGCCCGGATCAAATGAAGACATTCTTCTGAAAGATCCTCAATATGAGGAAATAATGGCATCGATTGCTGAAATTATCCAGATCAACAATCAGATAATAGAAGGCCCTGGTGGCTCTTCCGGTGCTCAACTTATCCAAATCGATTTGGAGGATATGGCAGAAATCTCCCGAGATCCGGAAGTAGCAAATTTTCACTTCTTACCAAGATCCAGACCCCTTTTGGAGAACCTTCTCAATCCAGAAGCTGAAATCCCAACTGAAAGAAATCCTAAAAAGGCATATAGAGAGGGCATTGAGGACATTTCTAATGCACCTGGGGGAGAAATTATAAGTCCTGCCAAGGCATTAGAAGGGGTGGCTGAGGACATTACCGGCCATCCGAGTGCTAAGGAGGTTGAGGAAGGAAGTAAGGAAGCAGCTGATCTGAAAAAAACATCATCAACTAAGGTAATTGCTATCTCAGCATCTTTTGATTTCAATGCTAATGTTGTTGCTAGTACTAAAATAGCAGCTAAACAAAGGGACAACTTAGATGCACAGTCCCTAATTTCATCAAGGATCAGGAGTCTAACCTAGAACATAAAGTTCTGGAGGAGGGACTTAGTCTGAGATCTGATGAGAATGCTCCTAGAGTGGACTCAAGGGGCAAGGCTAGTTTGGAGGAATGGTTGGAAGAAGAAGAAGAAGAAGAAGAAGAAGAAGAAGAAGAAGAAGAAGAAGAAGAAGAAGAAGAAGAAGAAGAAGAAGAAGAAGAAGAAGAAGAAGAACAAGAACAAGAAGAAGAAGAAGAAGAAGAAGAGAGCAGTGGCTCTTTCGGCTCATCCGAACATGATTCTTCTAGCTCATCCGAAGATAAATCCCTTCTACTGCTAGTCCTAACAGAATTCTAGCTGTTAACACTAAGCAAGCAAAGGTTACAGCAATGCCTAAATTGCTAAAAGAAGCTACTCAAGAGGAGACTAAGGAAGGGTATATCAAGTAGAGTCTCCAAAATATATGCAAACACTTAAAAGCCATGGAGAAAATACTTATTGAAGAATTCCAGCCTCTGACCATACAAAAAGAATTTGAAGAAATAAAAGGGGATATCAAGAAGATGGTAGAGAAAGTGGAGGATTTTCCCTCTCCAGGCACACTGGCAGAAGCATCCTTGCCTCAAGTCAAACCTGTACTTGAGGAACTGAAGTTAAATATAGTAGAAGCAAACTGGATTGCCAGTCAAGCAAACATGAGTGCAACTAATAATTGTGCAACTGTTCTAGATAAAGTCACCTCTTCCTCCTCCTAGCTATCAATTGAAATCAAGGAGTATATTGATACCGAGTTTGAAAAATTGTCAAAATTCATAACTGAAAGGGATCCTACGCCTACCCTTATAGAATTGGGAGAAGAATAGCAGGCTATCAAAGAAATGATTATCAACTTTCTGGATGAATCTCTCCCTAAAAGCCAAGAAAAGATGCTAGATGATATAGGAGATAAGATTGGAAGTTATTTGACCGGATTGGAGAAAAATCATAAATGATTGGAAAGCCTCCGCTACAAAGGAGATGTCAATCCAAACAGAATCTATCCATAACATCCGAAGAGGTATCAGTGAAGAGATTACTCTTCTTCAAACTAGAATCTCTAAACTATCCTTATCCGGATCTTCTTCTAGCCCATCAATTCCTGAAAGACATCTCCTTCTAGTCTTCCACAATCTGGTCCAAGCCATTAGGGATTCCGGCTTCTTCGGGGTAAAAGGGGGTAACAACACTACTTAAGGCACTCTTCCCTTATTTTGATAAGAAGGATCAAGAGTTCATACCCCACATACATCCTGCCATAAAACAAACTTATGTTGAATTGAAGAAAGCCATCTGACCCTATTACCTCACTCCAGCCACTGTGGATCATATTATTGATGAGAGGAGTAAAGGTAATGTTAACTACTCCATATATTCTAAACCTTGGCAAGAAGCCTGGAATAATAGAACCTACATGGTAATCAATCCCCAAGATGGAAACAAAAAGGGGGAGAAAAGTCAGCAGGGTCAACAAGAGGAAGGGACCATAAAAGGCAAGGAAAAGGAGGGAGGACCATCCGGTGGGAATTAGACTAGCTATAATTTTGCAACAACTTTTATAATAGCTAGATTCACTGTTATGTGTCTCTGTAATCTATAATCAAAAGCTTCATTGAGGTTAACCATTATTAACAGCAGAAGTACATAAATAGTGAAAATCTAATTATCAAAAAATTGCTTCTAAAAGTACAATCTGAAATTGTACTATAAAAATATTGGAATCTATAACTCAAAAATATTGGGCGAGTTAGGATGCTAAAATTATGGGGGAGTAAAATTTGTAAATGACTAAGTATCAAAAATCATACTCAGCTCATATATGCTCCTTTTCCCTTATGCTTAGTTGTCTTAGTTTTTCTTTCCATCAAATGGGGGAGATTGTTGGAAAATAATGATCCGGAATCTCAATTAAAATAAAATATCCAGATCAGGTTTGATAGAAACAAAACTTAGAATCTCCTAAATCCAAATGGAAGCATCTAAAAAATACCTAGCTACAAAATAATCCATTGAAGATACAAAGTACCTAGCATATACTGGAATCATCAAGATAAAGTTTCGAAAGGAAATAAACTTTGATCTCTCCAGACTAGCATCCGGAAGAACAGATTGCACTAACTTTGGAAGAAGAAAGATCTGGAGATTCTGAGTCTGAGAGCATCTAGAAGACTCCGATATCAAAATAATGGGAAAAGTTTCAAAGATAACTTTTCCGACCACCTTTTTGGTCTACATAGTCAAAGATCCTTTCCCCATATGCAAGACAAAAAAGACAGCTTGCACTTTTCAGAAAAAGGACAAAAGTACTGACACCAGATTGAAAAAGTTAACAACCTTTTTCACCTAGACCAATAAGGAGGCGTGTGGAGCTCACACTAAAAAGTTACTAATATAAAAGTTGGTGTAACACTAAAATACAAGGAAAACGATCACTAACATATTTTTAGCCTCAATCCCCAGGATTCAAACGGGTCAAATTACTTTCTAATGGATTGATCAACAGCTGCAGAAGCTCCACATATAACCTGACCAAGGGTGAAGATTAAATTCAAGTTCAACAACCCATAACGGCTACATTTATGACAAAAGCCTATAAAAGGGAAGCTCCACACATTGAGAAGGTTGGCTGGCTGACTTGAGATAGCAAATTAACAAAGAGAACTCACAAAAAGCAAACATACATTCATCCCTCCAAGAATCAAATAATTCTAAATCAGTTTGTAAAGATTCCTAAGTGAGCTATAAACTTAAGGAAATCCAAAAACTAAAATATTAGATAAAAACCAAATTGTAAAGCATCTCCTACTTGGGTGAGTAGTGAGATTGGGATATAGCTTGAAGTAGGTGCTTTGAGTGGGATCTCCCCGCAGGACTCAGCTTAGATTTGGGGTAGAAGTCTAAGAGGTATATCCTACCAAAATAAAAGGACTCAGCTAGGAGTTAGTGCTTCTCACGGTATATCCTACATCCGAAAGGGGTTACCATCCAAAGACAACCTATAAGGCTTGATTCCTGCCAGTTGGAAAGGAATCCACTAGTGGATAAGATCGAAGGAAGAAAACTTCAGGGACTGTACGTAGGTGGGGCCGAACCAGTATAAATCATCGTGTTTAATTTTCTTTCATTCACTTACTACATTATATTATCATATTTGCATTATCTGGATCTATCCTCCAGATTATAATCAAACACGCTACACTTAGACTTGTTAAAGTCTATTAATTCCACGAAAAAGGGTCATTCACCCCCCCCCCCCTCTGACCTTATATAGACCCTCATAAGGACCAACAGGTATTCCATCAAGTTGATCTTAGACAAGGCCTGAACGCGGTAGGATTGAAAGTAGTGGCTTAATTTCTTTATGAGCCAAACCATTGTGGTACAAGTTTTCTACACAACCAAATACCGGGTTTTGTAATCCAACAACTTCTTACTTTATAAATAGACTGCGTGTTCCCGCTTATCATCGTGCTCTTGGACAAGCACTGCCCCTATGGAAGATTCCTCAATGGCCAAATATAGGATCAAGGGTTTTCCAGGGGTGGGTGGTTTTAGAACGGGTGGGTTGACCAGGTAGGCCTTGATTTCATCAAACACCACTTACCATTGGTTGTTCCATATAGCTGGTTGCTGCTTTCTTAATAACTTGAAGATAGGTTTGCACATGGTAGTGAGACGGGCGATGAACTGACTGATATACTATAAGGAGCCTAGGAATGATCAGACTTCTTTCTCTATTTTTGGTGGCGGCATATCCCTGATGGATTTAGCCTTATCAAGATCCATTTTGATTCCTTTCTAGCTGACTATGTGTCCCAGTATTTTACCTGAAGTGACCCCAAACACGCACTTCTTTGGATTCAGGCGGAGATTATAATTCTCAATATGAGTCACGAATCTGTTGAGAATAGCGGGGTGCGCTTCTTGGGTGGCAGAGTTCACAATCACATCATCTACATAAACCTCTACCTCTTTATAGATCATGTCATGCAAGAGAGCTGTCACATCTCATTGGTAAGTAGCCTCAGCATTTTTCAACCCGAACTACATAACCTTGTAGCAATAAACCCCTCATTTGGTGATGAAAGCTGTCTTAATCTTATCGATAACATCCACTAGGATTTGATTATACCCTGAGCGCCCATCCATGAATGAGTACATGGCTACCCTAGTGGCACTATCAATTAGGACATTGATGTGGGGGAGCAGGAAGTCATCCTTTGGTGAAGCTTTATTGAGATCCTGAAAGTCAACACAAACTCGGACCCTACCATCCTTTTATAGAATTGGAATGATATTGAATAATCGAGTTAGGTACTCTACTATTTCAATGGAATGAGCCTTGATTAAGCGCAAAACCTCTCCCATGACTTATTCTACCCATTCTGGCCTTAACCAACAAAGCTTCTATTTGACTGGTTTGAACTTAGGACTGGTTGGGATTCTATGCTCAGCAATGTGATGATCGAACCCTAGCATGTCTTCATACTACCAAGCAAAAGCATTAACATGTCTTTTAAGCACTTTTATTATCTCACTTTTTTCTTCAGGAGTCAAGTTGTTGGAAATGGTTACCACTTTGGGGGTTTCAATCAGTACTTAGATTTATTTTATGTGAAGAATTGTCATGAATATCGAAAACATTATGCGTATGGTTATGTGAATGTATGGTCCACCAGGTAAAACATCAAACAATTAAGCAGATGAGAGTCATTCATTGAATTAAAAGCCTTATAGGCGACAATGTTTGCATCAAATTCATCAGAAATGTTAAAGATTACATCATCCATATTTTCATCCTCCACAGATCAAGGGAGTTCAGTGGTGATGTCAGCAGCAGCTGGATCATCCTCTATAGTCTCCATCAGAATGGTGTCTTGGTCATGTTCCTAAGCTATCTTCTGCTCGGCAGTGAGTGGTGATTCCTTTAATAGATTGGCTTTCTCAATTAGGGCCCTGGCGAGCTTCTTCACCATCTTGGTTATGGAGTCCTCTTATTTGGTCCTCTCACCCTTCCAGCCTTTTCCCATCAGAAAGGCCATAGCCTTCATCATGAAAGCCACTGCGTCTTTAAAATCCAGATCCATGGGCTTTTCGCTACTTCCCTCATCCTTATTCTTGGGGTACATCTCCTTTCCCTTAACCTTATCAGTGACAACATTCACAGGCACAATAGGCTCAGCAGTAGGCGTAGCAATGTGTTCGGGCTTAGTAGAGATGACCATACAGCCGGCTTCAAAGTCATAAACATCCTTGAGGACCTTAAAACCAGGCCACATTATGATGCTCGACATGCTCAGGCTCTCCCTTGTAAGGCCTCTTGCCATGAATTTCATAAATAGTCACCTAACGATAGTAGTTGGGGTGAACATAGTGATAGGTCTTCTTAGGTTTGTAACCTAAGCCAGCACGATAGACCAGCACCTTCGGTTCTAAGGCCTCGATAATCCTCTGCTCATTGATTCTACAACCCTTTCCATACTTAAACCTAGCTCACTTTATTAGTTTCCCAATGCCATGGTGAAGATAATCATGCCAAATAGCGCTCGATCTCTCAGCCTTTCAAATCATAGCAACATGGAGACCCTCATCTAACATAGCTTCGGCTTCCATGATAGGCACAATAGAAGCTGCATCAGCCTTGATTGTTACAAGCTTATTCTCATGTATGAACTTAACCTTTTGAAGAAGGGTGGACGGTACCACCCCTAGGGTGTGAAGCCAAGGTCGACTGAGCAATAAGGAGTAGGTGACTAGAATGTCAATCATGGTGAACTGTACTTTACTTGTAACCCTCCGATAGTAACTTCTGATACGAATACCCCAATCACATTGCATTTTGAGTCATCGTAAGCACTGATTATAGTGTTGGATTTTTCTAGCATTTCCTCTGATAGGTCTAGATGAGGGAGGACTTGTAGGGGGCAGAGATTCAAGGCAGAACCATCATCTACCATGACACAAGGTATGGTCTTATCAAGTAGCTAAATTTGGATAAACAAAGCCCTATTGTAAGCCTTATGCTCAAGTAGGAGATCAAAATGATCAAACACGAACTACAATCCCTGCTTTAGAGGAACAGCCTCTCTAACCTTGGAATACATTTCAACAATAGAGGTTGTTGGAGTGGCTTCTAAGTCAAGCAATTGCTTAATTAGGCCGCTATAATGCCCCTCTGAATCAATGACCAGCTACCAGATGTTGTAGCAGGCTTAGGTGTTCTTGAGTTGGGTGATAAGGGGATCGACCTCAAGGCTTGTCAGAATAGGTGGAGGAGGAGAGGGAGGTCTTGTAGTGGTGCCCACCCTCTTAGGGACCGGGTCCTTATTTAGATGAAGATAACGATCCTCGGGTTGGTACATATGGCTACTCCTAGTAATGTTGAGGACATTATCGAGTAAGACACTATGGGTAGCTCGTGTTTTGAAAGGATAAGAAGGTTCATCAAACTTTAAAGCCAGGTCTTATAGTACATACTTATCCATACTAAAGGGCTTATCCTGATCAACTTTAAATAGCTTATTTGGCTCCCTGGCTGAAGGTGCATCGGTGTCAACCTTGAATATTTGGTGCTCATTTCTTGGACCTCTTTGATCATATCATCATCATCATCAGAATAATATCCCTTTGGAACAAGGGTAACCACACTGAAGAATGGTTCTTTTATGGCTTTTATTCTATTGACCATGATAGGTTAGGTTTGGTAGCTTTCTTTCTTACACAGAATTGGGTCTATTTCCATGCCCTGAACTGAGTTAACCCCTGGGTTAGCTTGGCTAATTAAATTGAAGACCGAGTTGGATAGTAGACTGGAATTGATGACCAAGACTGAATCACATTTCTCTTACCCTTGGGTGATTAGCTCAAAGACTATGTCTTCAGGTATATCAAAACTGTTCATGCCCACCTTATTCCTAAAATTTGGTAGGGGATTGGTCATGGTGGTTGGAGCCTTTTCTGGTTCAGCAATCTTTCCTTCACTTATCAAATATTGGATGGCTGAAAGCAGGGTTTTGTAGTTATTTGTTTAATGGCCCACCTAAACATGATATGAAGAAAAATTACCCTTATCCTCGGATTTGGGTGGTTTATATTCATGATGGGATTGGATATACCTAGCCTCCCTCAAGCAATTGAGGATAGTTCTGAGTGACAACTTGTATGGGTGACCAAGACAAAAGGAGGATGAGGTGGTTGGACTGTGGCAACTACTGGCGGGGCTTAAGTGAGTGTCGTAGCTGTAGGAAGGGTTTGAGTGACTGCCTAAACTGCAGCCAGGACTTTGGGTTTAGCAGGTGATGGGGCTGCGGCCGGAGTATCATTATTCTTTCTGTACCATGGCTTCCCTGCCTTCTTGTCTTGCTCATGCTCAATCTCACACTTGATTTTAGCTTTCTTGTAAAAAGCCTTATAAGAAAGGAAGGAGTTGGTAGCCATCTCCTTTCGGAAAATAGAAGTGGTCCTTCTAAGAGCTTAACAATCATTTCATCAAGGTTGAGCTTAGACTTCATCAGAACTTGGGTTGCCATCCATTGATTGAAATACAGATTGAAAGTTTCACTAGGCAACTGGTGGACTCCCTCAAGGTGTTGTAGGGTTGTCTCCATCATGGTATTAAAGATGTAATGTTCAATCAAATCTATCCTATACATTTGTCCAAATGAACAATATCTTAAATCTACCTGCACGAAAAGGTTAGCAAAAATACTTCCTGTATATGGGATATATCACATAGCAAGCATAATAAATAGACAAAACAAGACTCAATTTTGCATGATCATGGCATAAATTATAGAGACTGCGTGGATGGCAAACAAATGGTTTTGAATAGCATTATGGAAAACCTTGTTTTACATGTAGACTCGATTGTTATTGTAAGCGGTTTATTAGTGAAAATGCCACATGTTATAGAGTGAGGACTATTTTTAGGGTATTCTGGATTACCCACCGTGGTACTATACACCCTAGCATCAGAATTTAAACTAGGATGGGATGAAGAGAAAATAAATCTGTTATCTAGAATCTCCAGCTGCCGGCGGTATGGGTAAAGCTGCTGGTGATATCAGTGACGTCGCCAACAGTTTCACTCATATAGGCCTACAAACTGACATTCTGGGTACCATAAAGAAAGGTCCCATAAGAAAATAAAGTCATTGGTGACAAATGAAGCCATTAGCGGTATCATTGATGTCGCTGGTGACATGAATGATACCGCCAGCGATTTCACTTTCTTGCAGTAGTTAACAATCAAATAATTAACCAAAAACCTGAAACTAAGCATAAAACACCAAAGAATCACAATAAACAGCAAGAATAAATGTCAAAGAGCTCAAGAGACTTAGGATTTTACCTCAGGGCCACGAATCAACCTCTTCGTGATCCAATGACACCTCCAAGGAGCTCAAAATGACGATTTGGGTAGTGAACTAAAGATTTAAGTCTCTAAATCCTATTACATTGAACTTTAAACCTAAGTTCTACTGATTTTAAGTTAATTTCTAAGAGAATCAATAAAGAAAAACCAAGAAAAGATGGAATGATCCCTCTTTTCTTACCTTTTCTTCACCTTATCTCACTAAAACTCACTTATTTCACTAGAATTTTCTCTCTAATTCAAGTTGTGAGTTGCTAATCCTTTCTTTCATCCATAAATGACCTTTTTAAGGGCAACAATCCGAAAGAGCTAACTTTTCTCGATTATCCAGCGAATATCGAGCTAAGGCATGGCAAAAAGCTATCTACCTGTAAAAGTTAGACCACTGACGGCATGGATGATATTATCGGCGACATCACTGAAGCCGCTAGCAGCTTTAAAACCCTGCACATGTTTGAAAAGGAGGTATGGCCTAGACTAAAATGTGGATTAAGGATCAAATCCGCCCAAAATGGTGTTTAGATAGGATTTTTTTATTTAATTAGAGCTATTTTGAATTTTTAGAGTATTTAGGATGAAATTTATTTTAGGGTGTAAATCATTGATTCATGCTTCCACCGGACGCATAGTCGGACAAGCTGAACTGAATTTTTCCATAATAATTCGAAAAGAATTTTTAATGAGGATTAAAAATACGAATATACGTCTTCATCATCTCTCAAAAGGGACTGTAAAATCCTATGCTCACACCTATGTAATTTGCCTAACATAATATCATGCCTATTCAGCCTGATACTAAATGATTTTTAAGTATCCAGTGATTCTAATGCATCTGATGAAAGATGAGGATTACTTCTACTAAATTTTAGAACTCAAATTCGCCTTATATAATATGATAACTATTCCACCTTATGCTAAATGATTTTGAATTATCCAGTGATTCAAATGTAATTGATGAAAGATAAGGATTACTTCTATTGAACGTCAGAACTCATTGTTTCCTGACATTATATGATGCATGTAAAGCCTAACTCTAAAAGATTTTGAAGTGTCCAGTGATTTTATTGTATTTGATGAAAGATGAGGACTACTTCAACTGAAAGTTGGAACTCGGTGTTGCCTAAAATAATCTAATGCCTATTCAGCCTGACACTAAATGATTTTAAAGCATCTAGTGATTCTAATGTAATTTATGAAAGATGAGGAATACTTCAACTAAAAGTGTGAACTCGGTGTTGCCTAACGTTATATGATGCCTATTAAGCCTAACTCTAAAAGATTTTGAAGTATCCAGTGATTATAATGTAATTGATGAAAGATGACGATTATTTCTACTAAAATTTGGAACTCGATGTTACCTAACATTATATGATGCCTACCAAGCCTAACTCTAAAAGATTTTAAAGTATCCAGTGATTTTAATGTATACTAAAAGTTGGAACTCAGATTTGCCTGATATTATATGATGCCTATATAGCCTGACACTAAATGATTTTGAAGCATCTAGTGACTTTAATTTATTTGATGAAATATGAGGATTACTTCTACTAAAAGATGGAACTCAGTGTTGCCTAACATAATCTGATGCCCATGTAATTTGCCTGATAATATTTGATGCTTATTCAGCCTCATATTAAATGATTTTCAAGTATCAAGTGATTCTAATCTATTTAATGGAAGATCAAGATTACTTCTATTGAATGTTGAAACTTGAATCTGCCTTATATAATATGATGCCTATTAGGCTTAACTATGAAAGATTTTTAAGTATCTAGCAATTCTAATGTATTTGATGAAAGATGACGATTACTTCTACTGAAAGTTAGAACTCGGTGTTGCCTAACATAATCTGATGCCTATGTAATTTGCCAAATATTATGTTATGCCTATCCAGCCTGACATTAAATGATTTTGTAGTATCCAGTGATTTTAATGCATTTGATGAAAGATGAGGATTACTTCTATTGAATGTAGGAACTCAGATTTGCCTAGTATTATACGATGCCTATTCAGCATGACACAAAATGATTTTGAAGTACCCAGTGATTCTAACGTATTTGAGGAAAGATGAGGATTGCTTCTACTAAAAGTTGGAACTAGGTGTTACCTAACATAATCGGATGCCTATGTAATTTGCCTTATTTAATATGATGCCTATTCTACTTGAGACTTAATGATTTTGAAGTATAAAGTGATTCTTTTGTATTTGATGAATGATGAGGATTACTTCTATTAGATATGATGCATGCCCTTAAGGCAATTAGGGCGATATATCTTAATTATGTATTGGTACGAACAATTTGTTTAATAAATAAAAGCATTTGATCTTTTGTTTATATCCATATGTTCATATATATTGACTGGTTAAAATATATTCATTGACATCTTTGTACAAAGGTCCTTGATATAATACATAGCATGAAGTGAGAGATTTTATAGTGGGACTATATGTAGTGAGACCTGCTTCATGTGCAATTATGATTATGTCTAAACTATCCCTAGTCATAGTTTCATCAAGAAAGGATATTGATGGAGAAGTAAGACTAGCACGTAGTCAACTCTCTTGGAAAGGGTCCAAACAGTTAACCTCCTAAGACTAAAGAAGGTGCCTTGAGTTTGACACATGGATATATATGGAAGACATAATGGTGACCGTAGTAAGATAAACATTTGGTATATATATTAGTGTGTTAGTATTTATCTTCACGCAGTAGCTTTGCGAATATCCTCATACTTGAGATATTAGTTACCTTGTGTGGTACTATTGCTATACTTTGGGCCATACCTATTCAATCATTAATTTAGGGTGCCACAGGTGATTACGGGTATAGAGATGACATCACATTGGTAAGTTATATAGTCGAAAAGAATCATCGCTCAGGATATACTATAGAGTTTTTACCTGGCCGCTTGTTGAAGTGATGATTACTATAAACCTCTTATCGGAGTATGTGATTGATAGAAATAGTTTCTAGTCAAACACATTATGGTAAAAGGTAATATACTTCGGTAATAAGCAAATAACTCGGATAGCTTGGAGTAGCCTCACTATTGGTGGGTTAACACTTTAATCAAACCCAACAAACCAGATGGTATCGATATTAAAGAACGGAAGGAGTTCATCGCATTGGACAAGTATTGTACAAACTAGGATTAAGTCACAAGCACAAATGATGTTCCGAGTAATAGGGGATGGTAGACACTTGTTAGAGGCGTACTAAAGTCGTTTAAGGTAATCAAGTTCCATTCATGGTCTAGAAACTCGAGCCAATAGTTCCTATAGTACAAAGATTGGTCCAACCTTAACAGCTCAATACTACATGATCTTATAAGCTCACACACATTGAACTTTCATCGGACAGAGTAAAGAATTAATAGACCTAATCTATTACAAAAATATTAAAGGGATTGTTGAACTATTACCTTGTTAGACCAGAGATTTTATTTATTGACTAGTAACTAATTTTATTAGGGTCTTAAATAAATTAAAGTGTTGATTAAAATGATTAGATCATTTTATGATTAAGCTAGGAATTTATTTTGACCAGTAACTAATTTTATTAGGGTCATAAATAAAGTAAAGTGCTGAGTAAAATGATTAGATCATTTTATGGTTAAGCCAGGAATTTATTTTGACCAGTAACTAATTTTTATTAGAGTCATAAATAAATTAAAGTGTTGATTAAAATTATTAAATCATTTTACATTTAAGCCAAGGATTTGTGCAGACAGGTAACTAATTTTATTATGGACATAAAATAAATTAAAAGAAAAAAGGATTAAATTTAATCTCATATTAAATTCGCAATTAATCCGCATTAAATTCACGTCAAATTCGAGGAGCCTTTGCTTCCCTTATATAAAGCTAGCCCTTCTTCTTTATTTCTGACACCATATCTTTCTATGAGCTCTGACTTGAGATTCTAACACATTTTCTCAATGTCAACTTAAAAGATAAAATTAAGGAGTCCCTTTGGTTAATATTTCGGGTGGGTTTTGGAGTGGTCTAGCAGCTACGCAAAACCATACGATTCTTCCTCATTGGGAGGTTTCGGTTGGTGGGGTTCATGTGGATACTAACAAGCTTGTGTAAGAAGGTTCTGCTAAAGCACCCTTCAACTGGTAAGTCCTCTAATTCTCTTTTAATTATTAAGCCCTTTTATTAAGCGTTTTAAGACTTAAAATTATTATGCTTAGGTTATTATGCATACTTAATTTATTTTATATTTAAATTATAACTTAGAGTTATACATGTTCAATATAAAATAATTATGCTAGGATATAATTTAGAATTATGGTACGCTTAGCATATGCATGCTAAATTAAGTAGAATTAATTTAGTTAAGGCTTTAATTGATTTATATGCTACTAATAGGAGTTCCTAGGGACAAGGGAAAAAATTTTAAATTTTCGTCGTGCCCCTTATGTATGTTTAAATTGACTGTCAATTCTCAATAGTGGTATCAGAGACTGCCTATTTAGTGCATAGTTAAGTTAAAGCCAAACTGAATTTTATTTTCTATATGAAATTATTTAAAGTTTATTAAATTGTTTGGAACAATAGATAAACTTAGACTTTTATTTCAAAGGTTAGAAAATAGATATAGATAATTTTGAATAAGCCTGCTCAACTTATTCAAACTCATCAAAGACTCAATAAATTATATAAATTACATGGGTTATAGATGCTTTTAATTTACATGAATTAAAAGAATGAAATTTATTAGTCCAAGAGAATCCATGTTTTTTCAAGCTTGTGCCTGTATATGTTCTGGCAAGGATTGGACTAGACCTGGGCATAGGCCGGGCTGAACCGGGTTCGAGCAGGGCTCAATCGGGCCTAACTAAAAAAAAGTAGCCCAAGCCCGGCCCAACCCATAAAAAATAAAAGTCAGGCTCGGGCCAGGCCGGGCCTTTATTAAATAATAAAATCCCAAGCCCGGCCCGCGGGCTTACCAGTTAATATATATAATTAAAAATTAATATATTTTTTAATAGAAAAATTATTATAATTAAATAATTGTAACCAAAATTCTGATATAAGTCACAAAATTGAGTTTTGAAACTAAATTTTACAAAAAAATTTAAAAATTTCAATAATTATTAGTAATATAAATAATAAATATATATTTATTTAATATATTTATTTAGTAGCTCGGGCCGGGCGGGCCGGACTTAGGTTTTAGGACTAAAACCAAGCCAATCCCATACTTTCTCGGGCCTCTTCGGATTTGGGCCCTAACCTCCAATAAGTTTGTCCAAACCTGGCCCATGAAAGACGGGCATGGGTAGGCCTCGCAGGCCGGCAGGTTAATGCCCAGGTCTAGATTGGACAAGGTGTCTACTCCTCATAAGGCACCTCTCCTACCTGGGAATATATATCGGTGCAACTTGAGTTAATAAAGAGGGGATTAAATATGGGCTGATTTATTTCTAGTATATCAGATGGTTCTTATTTATGTTTCTATAACAAAGTAAATATTGAATTATTGAATTATTTATGTTTCTATAACAAAGTAAATATTGAATTATTGAATGAAAGATTAAAGGAAATGCATTACAAATGTAACAAATAAAATGTTAATTATTTTGCATATAATCTAGGTTAATAGAATAATTATAATAAAGAGCTTGAATCCACCTAAGGTTAGACCTTATAAATTAATTCTAAAATTCCCTAAATTAATAAAAATTATTATTATAAGTATGTCCATCTAGTAAATCCTAGATTGGGTGAGATGTTTGACACCAATAAAGTCCCAAAGTAAATATATTAAGGCAAGTTATAAGTCTTCCTTACTTAAATTTATGATACGATCTTTTTCGGCTATAATGTGTTGCGTAAAGCGTTCCTTTCGTCTATATCGACCGGTTATAAAAATTGAGATAGGGTTTGCCTCAATAGGACTGGGTGGTCTACCATAAAATTGGGGGCTAGCCGTAGGTCTAAGACACGTTCAAGGAGATGCTAATATAAGAGCACACGTCCCTAGGAATTAGGGAAGTTGAATAAATTAGCTATTGCATAATAGAATGGAATTCCAACTACAACTTACTAATATGGCTTGACTCATAAAATTAGGGGACGTATTAGACTAGTTATAGATGCTACCAATTTTAGCTAGGCTAAATCTCCCGAATTCAATAGAATAGGCTATTGTAAATTTCAAAAAATTGTAGGATAAAAGTACTTAATTAAAAGTCCTTATATTAAACACATATATTGTATACTAAAGTCTAAACAATATTTTTCTTTTCTTATATCTTTAGTTGAAACTTTTAAATACAAACATTTATCTTGATGACTAATTTTGTTGGCTCAAACTTCAAGGGTTTGTTTAGAAATGTGAGGACAACCCTCAAAGCTTTTGGCTTGTCATGTATATTGTATAAGCCCAAATCTAAACAACATGATGCAAGTAATTATTCTTGAAACAGATATGCATGAAATACATAAAGGAAACTAGGATACAACACCTTATGATTGCACCCCTATTACCTTATATAAGTAGCTGGCAAGAGACAAGGATAAATGTCCAGTCAGATGTTAGGATCCATGATACCCTAACTACAAGGGCATCACGAAGTCATGGACTTGAAAGTCTATGTCTTTACATCTTAGAGAAAGAATTTCCTATCATGGAAGATTTGAACCAAAATATTTTGATGGAAAATTGGTAGACCAATTAGTCAGAAATTTAAATGGTTCATGTCTCAAAGAAGTAAAGGGACATATGGTGTCTAGTTTTGAAGTAGGATAGAGCAGAGTGAAGAGAAAAGCAAAAAGTATACTGAGAATTTTGTCTAGGAGACAAAATTATTTTCAATATGAAACATTGGAAACAAGATCTTCATTTTAATATGGGATATTGGAAATAAGATCAAAATGGCTAAATTCTCATAGCATGAGAAGAGGAGGACTAAAGCTTCCACTTAGAGATGTTTGATATTAGAGAAATTCTACATCTTAAGGGGATTCTAAATTGGTATGGAATACCTAATGAAAATCACATATCCATATGAAGGCATAGATACTAATGAGAAGTAGAGGTTTAACAAAAGGAGAATTGTACCTATGAAAAATCATTAATGCTTGTTGGTTGCTATTAATATAGGAACTTAAAATCTCCTTTTGACTAAATTTGTAATATCTTGAAATGGTAATCATCTGTCAGTATAAAATATTATTTCCTGCTTCACAGCAGATGAAATTTTATTCCAATTTAATAAAAGGTATTATCAAAGTTGGGAAAGATATTTTATCATAATATGATAAATAATATTTCATAATTACAAAAATCATATTCTTAATATAAATGATGCTAAGAGAAAATTAGATAATGAGAAATCTTTCTACTTATGACACTCCTATTTAAGCCATATAAACAAAGATCGTTTAACTAAGTTATACAAGCACGGAGACTTAGGCCCAATAGACATGGAGACTTATGGTGATTGTGACCCTTCTTTAAAAGGAAAAATGACAAAGTTACCCTTTTAAGGGAAAGGGTGAACGAGCCACGAGTACATTGGAACTTATACATACAGATGTATGTGGTCCAATGAGTGTTAAGGCACTAGGAGGATACACCTGTTATAACCTTTATTGATGATTATTCACGATATGGTTATCTGTACTTAATGAAGCATATGTCTGAAAGTTTTAAGAAGTTCAAAAGATTCAAAAATGAAGTAGAGAAACAACTTGAGGAACGTATTAAAGTACTTTGATCTGATCGAGGTGGAGAGTACTTAAGTCAAGAGTTTTAGGATTATCTAAAGGAAAATGGGATCGTTCCCCAGTAGACCCCTCCTTATACACCCCAACACAATGGAGTGTCTAAAAGGAGGAATCGGCTTATTAGATATGGTTTAGTCCATGATAAGCCAAGTAGGTCTCAGTAAATCCTTTTGGGTATATGCACTAGAAAGTGGAGTTTATGTATTAAATAGAGTGCCCTCTAAATCAGTGACTTTACGCCTTACAAAAGATGGTGTAATAAAAGACCATCTCTATGTCACCTAAGAGTATGGGGTTGTCCTGCTATGGTAAAGAGGATAGCATTATATACGCTGGACGTAAAATTTGACAAGTTTATGTTCATTAGATATCCAAAGGAAATATAGGATATTTTATTTACCAACCCAAAACACAAAAGGTATTTATGTCTCAGAGGGCTCACTTTTTGGAAAAGGATCACTTACTTGCAAAGGTCAGTGGGAGTAATATTGACCTGGAGGTTCAAGAGGAAGAAACAGACAATCAACTGATTGACCCCATTCCAGATACACAAGAAGGTGTGATCCAAGAATAACCTGTCAAAACACAATCATTGCAAAGATCAAGTCATGTTTATAAAGGTCCTGAAAGATATGGTTTTGTCATCACGGATGATAGGGAACTATATCTCATTAAGGATGATGAACCACGAACTTTTGATGAAGCAATGAAAAGCTCAGGTTCTAATAAATGGCTTGAAGCCATGAAATCGGAAATGGATTCCATGTATAAAAACCAAGTTTGGAAAAGTGTCGATGCACTAGAAGAGGTTAGACTTATTGGGTGCATGGGTCTTCAAGAAGAAGAATGACACGGATGGTAATGTAATTATCTATAAGACAAGGCTAGTTGTGAAAGGTTATAGTCAATGTGAAGTTATTGACTATGATGAAACTTTCTCACCGGTAGCCATACTTAATTCCATCAAAATACTCCTTGCCATTGGTGCTCATCATGATTATGAGATCTGGCAGATGGATATTAAAATAGCATTCCTGAATGGGGATTTGGATCGGGATGTGTATATGACACAGCCTGGGGGTTTTACATCTCAGAATGGATCAAAGGTATGCAAATTGCAAAGGTCCATTTATGGACTTAAGCAAGCATCCAGGAGTTGGAATATTAGGTTTGATCAGACAATCCATAAACTGGATTTCTGTCAAAATATAAATGAGCCTTGTGGTTATAAGAAGGTTAGTGGTAATATAGTCATTTTCTTAAGTATCATATGTCAATGACATTCTACTAATAGGAAATGGCATTTCTCTTCTTCAAAGTATTAAAATATGGTTATCAAGGAAGTTCTCCATGAAAGACCTTGGAGAAGCAGCATTTATAATAGGTATAAGGATCTATAAAGATAGATCCAAGAGGTTGTTAAGTATTTCTCAAGGTACAGATATAGACAAGGTACTCAATAGGTTCAGCCTTGAGCAATCGAAAAAGGTTATCTCCCAATGACAAATGGAATAAACCTATCTAAGACTAAGTGTCCGAAGATAGCTCAGGAAAGAATGCGCATGAAGGATATACCCTATACATCCTCGATAGGATCTATCATGTATGCTATGATATGTACTAGGCTAGATGTCTCTCAAGCCTTGAGCTTTAGGAGTAGATATCAATTGGATCCAGGTGACAAGCACTGGATGGTCGTCAAGGCAATTCTTAAGTACTTGAGAAGGAATAAAGATGAGTTCTTGATATATGGAGATGGTTACCTCACAATTAGAGGTTACACTAATGCAAGTTTTCAATCTAAAAAGGATGACTATAAATCTCAGTCAGGTTTTGTATATGTATTAAATGGAGGGGAAGTATACTGGAAGAGTTCCAAGTAAGAAACTATTGTTGATTCAACCACAAAATCTGAGTACATTGATGCATGTAAAGTAGTAAAAGAAGTTGTCTGGTTAAAGGGATTTATTGGGATCTCGGTGTGGTGCCTAAGATTGTTTATCAAATTACTTTGTACTATAATAACAATGGTGCTATAGCTCAAGCAAAAGAACCACTGTCTCACCAAAAAAATAGACATGTACTTAGAAAGTATCATAAAATCAGGGATATTTTTCATGCTAAGATAATAAGATTAGAATATGTCCCCACTAATCAGAACCTCATGAATGGTCAAACAAAGCCATTGACACAAGCCAAACTTGACCAGCATGTGAAAGTATATGGAGTAAGACATGTGGCTAATTGGCCTTAGTGCAAGTGGGAGTTTGTTAGATATGATGTATGCCCTTAAGGCAATTAGGGTGATATATCTTAATTATGTATTGGTACGAACAATTTGTTTAATTAATAAAGGCATTTAATCTTTTGCTTATATCGATGTGTTCATATATATTGTGACTAGTTAAAATATATTCATTGATATCTTTATACGAAGGTCCTTGACATAATACATAGCATAAAGTAAGAGATATTATAGTGGGACTATGTGTAGTGAGACCTGCTTCATGTGCAATTATGATTATTTCTAAACTATACCTAGTCATAGTTTTATCAAGAAAGAATATTCATAGAATAGTAAGACTAGCATGTGGTCAACTCTTTTGGAAAAGGTCCAAGTAGTTAACCTCCTAAGACTGAAGGTGGTACCTTGAGTTTTAAACATGGATATATTTAGAAGATATATTCGAGACCACAGTAAGATAAACACTTTGTATATATATCAATGTGTTAGTGTTTATCTTCACGCAGTAGCTTTGTGAATATCCCATACTTGAGTTATTAGTTACCTTGTGTGGTACTATTGCTATACTTTGGGTCATACCTATTCGCTCATTAATTTAGGGTGTTGTAGGTGATAACGGGTATAGTGATGATAGCACGTTGGTAAGCTATATAGTTAGAAAGAATCCATCGCTCTGAATATATTAAGGAGTTTTTACCTGGCCGATTGTTGAAGTGATGATTACTATAAACCACTCATCAAAGTATGTGATTGATAGAAATAATTTCTAGTCAAACACATTATGATAAATAGTAATATACTTCGGTAACAAGCACATAACTAGGATAGCTTGGAGCAACCTCGTATTGGTGGGTTAACACTTTAATCAAACCCAACAAACAAGATGGTACTGATATTAACGAATGGAAGGAGTTCATCGCATTGGATAACTATTGCACAAACTAGGATTAAGTCATAAGCACAAATGATGTTCCGAGTAATGGGGATGATAGACCCACCCTTGCTCAAGGCGTACTACAGTCATTTAAGGTAATCGAGTTCTATTCACTGTCTGGAAACTCGAGCCAATAATTCTTATAGAACAAAGATTGGTCAAACCTTAACAGCTCAATACTACAGGATCCTATAAGGTCACACACATTGAACTTTCATCGGACAGAGTAAAGAATTAGTAGACTTAATCTATTATGAAAATATTAAAGGGATGGTTGAACTATTACCTGGTTAGACCAGAGATTTTATTTATTGACTAGTAACTAATTTTATTAGGGTCATAAATAAATTAAAGTGTTGATTAAAATGATTTATTCATTTTATGTTTAAGCCAGAAATTTAGTTTGACCAGTAATTAATTTTATTAGGCTCAGAAATAAATTAAAGTGTTGAGTAAAATGATTAGATCATTTTATGGTTAAGCTAGGAATTTATTTTGACTAGTAACTAATTTTTATTAGAGTCATAAATAAATTAAAGTGTTGATTAAAATTATTAAATCATTTTACGTTTAAGACAAGAATTTATGTTCACCGGTAACTAATTTTATTAGGGTCATAAATTAAATTAAAAGAAAGGGGGATTAAATTTAATTGCATATTAAATTCGCAATTAATCCGCATGAAATCCTGCATTAAATTCGCGTTAAATTCGGGGAGGCTTTGCTTCCCCTATATAAAGCTAGACCTTCTTCTTCATTTCTTACACCATATCTTTCTATGAGCTCTGACTTGAGATTTTAACATGTTTTCTCAATGTCAACTTAAAAGATAAAATTAAGGTGTCCCTTTGGTTAATATTTTGGGTGAGTTTTGGAGTGGTCTAGCAGCTACGCAAAACCCTGTGATTCTTCCTCATTGGGAGGTTTCGGTTGGTGGGGTTCATGTGGATACTCATAGAGGGTATCCCATACGTAGAGGCTTGTGTAAGAAGGTTATGCTAAAGCACGCTTCAACTGGTAAGTCCTCTAATTCTCTTTTGATTATTAAGTCCTTTTATTTAGCGTTTTAAGTCTTAAAATTATTATGCTTAGGTTATTATGGATGCTTAATTTACTTTATATTTAAATTATAACTTGGAGTTATAACATGTTCAATATAAAATATTTATGCTAGGATATAATTTAGAATTATGGTACACTTAGCTTATTCATGCTAAATTAAGTAGAGAATTAATTTAGTTAAGGCTCTAATTAATTTATATGCTACTAATAGGAGTTCCTAGGGACAAGGGACAAAATTTTGAATTTCCGTCGTGCCCCTTATGTATGTTCAAATTGACTGTCAGTTTTTAATAGTGGTATCAGAGCATGCCTATTTAGTGCATAGTTAAGTTAAAGCCAAACTGAATTTTATTTTCTATATGAAATAATTTAAAGTTTATTAAATTGTTTGGAAAAATAGATGAACTTAGACTTTTATTTCAAATGTTAGAAAATTGATATAGATAATTTTGAATAAGTCTGCTCAACTTACTCAAACTCATCAAAGACTCAATAAATTATACAAATTATATAGGTTATAGATGCTTTTAATTTACATGAATTAAAAGAATGAAATTTATTATTCCAAGAGAATCCATGTTTTTTCAAGCTTGTGCATGTATATGTTCTAGCAAGGATTGGACTAGACCAGCGCAAAGGCCGAGCTAGGCTGGGTTGGGGTCAGGCTCAATCGGGCCTAACTAAAAAATAAGTAGCCCAAGCCACGCCCAACCCATAAAAAATAAAAGTCAGGCTTGGGCCGGGCCAGGCCTTTATAAAATAATAAAATCCCAAGCCCGGCCCCGCGGGCTTACCAATTAATATATATAATTAAAAAATAAAATATTTTTTAATAGAAAAATTATTATACTTAAATAATTGTAACCAAAATTCTAATATAAGTCACAAAATTGAGTTTTAAACTAAATTTTACAAAAAAAATTAAAAATTTCAATAATTATTACTAATGTAAATAATAAATATATATTTATTTAATATATTTATTTAGTAGTTCAGGCCGGGTGGGTCGGATTTGGGTCTTAGGACTAAAACCAAGCCGATTCCATACATTCTTCGGGCCTCTTCAAGTTTGGGTCGGGTCGGGACTAACCTCCAATAAGTTTGTCCAAACCCGGCCTATGAAAGAGGGGCATGGGTGGGCCTCGCAGGCCGGCAGGTTAATGCCCAGGTCTAGATTGGACAAGGTGTCTACTCCTCATAAGGCACCTCTCCTACCTGGGAGTGTATATCGGTGCAGCTTGAGTTCACAAAGAGGGGATTAAATATGGACTGATTTATATCCAGTATATCATATGGTTCTTATTTATGTTTCTATAACAAAGTAAAAATTAAATTATTGAATGAAAGCTTAAAGCAAATGCAATATAAATATAACAAATAAAATGTTAA
Organism: Euphorbia pulcherrima; assembly: GCA_947683365.1. Taxonomy (NCBI): domain Eukaryota; kingdom Viridiplantae; phylum Streptophyta; class Magnoliopsida; order Malpighiales; family Euphorbiaceae; genus Euphorbia; species Euphorbia pulcherrima. Next base: position 4,091,003 of record CANTUS010000008.1, read on the forward strand.
TTATTTTACATATAATCTAGGTGGATGGAATAATTATAATAAAGAGCTTGAACCCACCTAAGGTTAGACCTTATAAATTAATTCTAAAATTCCCTGAATTAATATAAAGTATTATTATAAGTATGTCCATCTAGTAAATCCTCGATTGCGTGAGATGTTTAACGCCAATAAAATCCCAAAGTAAATATATTAAGGCAAGTAATAAGTCTTCATTACTTAAATTTAGGATACGATCTTTTTCGGCTACAATGTGTTGCGTACAGTGTTCCTTTCGTCTACATCATCCGGTTATAAAAATTGAGATAGGGTATGCCTTAATAGGAATGGGTAGTCTACCATACAATTGGGGGCTAGCCGTAGCACTAAGATACGTTCAAGGAGATGCTAATATAAGAGCACACGTCCCTAAGAATTAGGGAACTTGAATAAATTAGCTATTGCATACGATGCAAATGGAATGGAATTCCAACTACAACTTACCAATTTTACCTAGGCTAAATCTCCCGAATTCAATAGAATGGGCTATTGTAAATTTCAAAAAATTATAGGATAAAAGTATTTAATTAAAAGTTCTTATATTAAATATATATACTATATGCTAAAGTCTAAACAATATTTTTCTTTTCTTATATCTTTGGTTGAAATTTTTAAATACAAACGTTTGTCTTGATGACTAATTTTGATTGGCTCAAGCTTCAAGGGTTTGTTTAGGAATGTGAGGACGACCCTCAAAGCTTTTGGCTTAGCATGTATATTGTATAAAACCAAATCTAAACAACATGATGCAAGTAATTATTCTTAAAACAGGAATGCATGAAATACATAAAGGAAACTAGGATACAATAGCTTGTGTTATCACCCCTGTTACCTTATGTAAGTAGTTAGCAGGAGACGAGGATAAACATCAAGTCAGATGTTAGGATCCATGTTACCTTAACTATAAGGGCATCATAAAATCATGGACTTGAAAGTCTATTTCCTTACATCTTAGAGAAAGAATTTCCTATCATGGAAGATTTGAACCAAAATATTTTTGATGGAAAATTGGTGGACCAACTAGTCAGAAATTTAAATGGTTCATGTCTCAAAGAAGTTAAGGGACATATGGAGTCTAGTTTTGAAGCAGGACAGAGCAGAGTGAAGAGAAAAGTAAAAAGTATACTGAGAATTTTGTCTAGTAGATAAAATGATTGTTTCAATATGATGATATATTGGAAACAAGATCTTTATTTTAATATGGGATATTGGAAATAAGATCAAAATGGCTAAAGTCTCATAGCATGAGAAGAGGAGGCCTGAAGCTTCCACTTAGAGATGTTTGCTATTAAGAAATTCTACATCTCAAGGGAATTGTAAATTAGAATGGAATACTCCATACGAAGGTATAGGTATTAATGAGAAGCAAAGGTTTAACAAAAGGAGAATTGTACCTGTGGAAAATCGTTAAAGCTTGTTGGCTGCTGTTGATATAGGAACTTAAAATCTCCTTTTGACTAAATTTGTAATTCGATGAAATGGTATTCATCTGTCATTATAAAATATTATCTCTTGCTTCATAGCAGATGAAATTTTATTCCAATTTGATGAAAGGTATTATCAAAGTTGGGAAAGATATTTTATCGTAGTATGACAATTGATATTTTATAATAACAAAAATCATATTCTCCATGTAAACGATGCTAAGAGAAAATTAGATAATGAGAAATCTTTCTACTTATGGCACTGCCGTATAAGCTATATAAACAAAGATCGCTTAACTAAGTTATACAAGTGTGGAGACTTAGGCCCAATAGACATGGAGTCTTATGGTGATTGTGAGCCTTGTATAAAAGGAAAAATGATGAAGTTACCCTTTAAAGGAAAGGGTTAATGAGCCACGAGTACATTGGAACTTATACGTATAGATGTATGTGGTCCTATGAGTGTTAAGGCACTAGGAGGATGCACATACTTCATAACCTTTATTGATGATTATTCACGATATGGTTATCTATACTTAATGAAGCATAAGTCTGAAAGTTTTGAGAAGTTCAAAATATTCAAAAATGAAGTAGAGAAACAACTTGAGAGAAGTATGAAAGTACTACAATCTGATCGAGGTGGAGAGTACTTAAGTCAAGAGTTTTAGGATTATCTAAAGGAGAATGGAATAGTTCCCTAATGGACCCCTCCTTATACACCCTAACATAATGGAGTGTCTAAAAGGAGGAATCAGACCTTATTAGATATGGTTCAATCAATGATGAGCCAAGCAGATCTCAGTAAATTTTTTTAGGGATATGCACTAGAAAGTGCAGTTTATGTATTAAATAGAGTGCCTTCTAAATGAGTGACTTCTAAATGAGTGACTTTATGCCTTACAAAAGATGGTGTAATAAAAGACCATCTTTGTGTCACCTAAGAGTATGGGGTTGTCCTGCTATGGTAAAAAGGATAGCATTAGATAAGCTGGACGTTAAATCTGACAAGTGTATGTTCTTTAGATATCCAAAGGAAATATTTGATATTTATTTTACCAACCCAAAGCACAGAAGGTATTTGTGTCTTAAAGTGCTCACTTTTTGGAAAAGGAACACTTACTTGCAAAGGTCAATAGGAGCAATATTGACCTGGAGGTTCAAGAGAAAAAAATAGACAATCAGCTGATTGACCCCATTCCAGATACATAAGAAGGTGTGATCTAAGAACAACCTATCAAAACACAATCATTGCAAAGATCAGGTCATGTTCATAAAGGTCCTGAAAGATATGGTTTTGTCATCACAGGTGATAGGGTACTATATCTCATGGAGGATGACGAACCACGAACTTTTGATGAAGCAATGCAAAGCTCAAGTTTTGATAAATGGTTTGAAGCCATGGAATTAGAAATGGATTCCATGTATGAAAACCAAGTTTGGAAATTGGTCGATGCACCAGAAGAGGTTAGACCTATTAGGTGCAAATGGGTTTTCAAGAAGAAGACTAACACGGATGGTAATGTAATTACCTAGAAGACAAGGTTGGTTGTGAAAGGTTATAGTCAATGTGAAGGTATTGACTATGATGAAACTTTCTCACCGGTAGCCAGGCTTAAATCCATCAGAATACTCCTCACCATTGTTGCTGCTCATAATGATTATGAGATCTTGCAGATGGATATTAAAACAGCTTTCCTTGATGGGGATTTGGACCGGGATGTGTATATGTCGCAACCTGAGGGTTTTACATCTCAGAATGGCTCGAAGGTATGCAAATTACAAAGGTCCATTTATGGACTTGAGCAAGCATCCAGGTATTGGAAAATTAGGTTTGATCAGACAATCCATGAACTGGATTTCTATCAAAACATAAATGAGCCTTGTGTTTACAAGAAGTTTAGTGGAGTTTAGTCGTTTTCTTAAGTATTATATGTTGATGACACTCTGCTAATAGGAAATGACATTTCTCTTCTTCAAAGTATTAAAATATGGTTGTCAAGAAATTTCTCCATGAAAGACCTTGAAAAAGCATCATTTATACTAAGTATAAGGGTCTATAGAGATAGATCCAAGAGGTTGTTAAGTCTTTCTCAAAGTACACATATAGACAAGGTACTCAATACGTTCAGCCTTGACCATTCGAAGAAAGGTTATCTCCCGATTACAAAGGGAATAAACCTATCTAAGACTGAGTGTCCGAAGACAGCTCAGGAAAGAATGCGCATGAAGGATATACCCTATGCATCCGCGATAGGATCCATCATGTATGCTATGTACTAGGCCAGATGTCTCTCAAGCCTTAAGCTTTACGAGTAGATATCAATCAGATCCAGGTGAAAAGCACTAGATGGTCGTTAAGTCAATTCTTAAGTACTTGAGAAGGACTAAAGATGAGTTCTTGATGTATAGAGATGGTGACATCATAATTAGAGGTTACACTAATGCAAGTTTTCAATCTGAAAAGGATGACTTTAAGTCTCAGTCAGGTTTTGTGTATGTATTAAATGGAGGGGAAGTATGCTGGAAGAGTTCTAAGTAAGAAACTACTGTTAATTCAACCACAAAATCTAAGTACATTGCTGCCTGTAAAGTAGCAAAAGAAGCTATCTGGTTAAAGTGATTTATTGGTGATCTCAGTGTGGTGCCTGAGATTATTTATCCAATAACTTTGTATTATAATAACAATAGTGCTATAGCTCAATCAAAAGAACCACGGTCTCACCAGAAAAATAGACATGTACTTATAAAGTATCATATATTTAGGGATATTTTTTATGCTAAGATAATAAGATTAGAATATGTCCCCACTGATCAGAACCTCGTGCATGGTCTAACAAAGCCATTGACGCAAGTCAACCATGACCAGCATGTGAAAGCATATGGAGCAAGACATGTGGCTAATTGGCCATAGTACAAGTGGGAGTTTGTTAGATATGATGTATGCCCTTAAGGCAATTAGGGTGGTATATCTTAATTATGTATTGGTACGAATAATTTGTTTAATTAATAAAGGCATTAATCTTTTGTTTATATCAATGTGTTCCTATATATTGTGACTGGTTAAAATATATTCATTGATATCTTTATACGAAGGTCCTTGACATAATACATAGCATGAAGTGGGAGATATTATAGTGGGACAATGTGTAGTCAGACCTGCTTCATGTGCAATTATGATTATGTCTTAACTATACCTAGTCATAGTTTCATCAAGAAAGGAAACTAATGGAGCAGTAAGACTAGCATATGGTCAACTCTTTTGGAAAGGGTCCAAGTAGTTAACCTCCTAAGACAGAATGTGGTGCCTTGAGTTTGACATATGGATATATTTGGAAGATATATTTGAAACCACAGTGAGATAAACACTTGGTATATATAACAATGTGTTAGTGTTTATCTTCATGCAGTAGCTTTGCGAATATCCTCATACTTGAGATATTAGTTACCTTGTGTGGTACTATTGCTATACTTTGGGTCATACCTATTCACTCATTAATTTAGGGTGCCGCGGGTGATTACGGGTATGGTGATAACAACACGTTGGATAGCTATATAGTCAGAAAGAATCCATCGCTCCGAATATATTAAGGAGTTTTTACCTAGCCATTTGTTGAAGTGATAATTACTATAAACCTCTTATCAGAGTATGTGATTGTTAGAAATAGTTTTTAGTCAAATAAATTACAGTAAAAAGTAATATACTTCAATAACAAGCACATAACTGGGATAGCTTAGAGCAACCTCGTATTGGTGGGTTAACACTTTATTCAAACCAAACAAACAAGATGGTATTGATATTAAAGAATGGAAGGAGTTCATCGCATTGGGCAACTATTGCACAAACTAGGATTAAGTTATAAGCACAAATGATGTTCCGAGTAATGGGGGATGGTAGACCCTTGCTAAAGGTGTACTACTGTCATTTAAGGTAATCGAGTTCCATTCACGGTCTAGAACCTCAAGCCAATAGTTCCTATAGAGCAAAGACTTGTCAAACCTTAATAGCTCAATACTACATGATCCTATAAGGTCACACACATTGAACATTCATCAAACTTGATATATTACGAAAATATTAAAGGGATGGTTGAACTATTTCTTGGTTAGACCAGAGATTTTATTTATTGACCAGTTCTAATTTTATTGGGGTCATAAATAAATTAAAGTATTGATTAAAATGATTGGACCATTTTAATGGTTATGCCATGAATTTATTTTGACTAGTAATTAATTTTATTAGGGTCATAAATAAATTAAAGTGTTGATTAAAATGATTAGATCATTTTATGGTTAAGCCATGAATTTATTTTGACCAGTAACTAATTTTATTAGGGTCGTAAATAAATTAAAGTGTTGATTAAAATGATGAAATCATTTTATGATTAAGCCAAGAATTTATTTTGACCGGTAACTAATTTTATTAGGGTATTAAATAAAATAAAAGAAAGGAGGATTAAATTTAATCTCATATTAAATTCCAATTTAATCCGCATTTAATCCCGCATTTAATCTCTTAAATCCGCATTTAATCCCGCATTAAATCTGCATTACATTCGGGGAGCCTTTGCTTCCCCTATATAAAGCTAGCCCCTCTTCTTCATTTCTTGCACCATATCTTTCTATCAGCTCTGACTTGGGATTCTAATACATTTTCTCAATGTCAACTTAAAAGATAAAATTAAGGACTCCCTTTGGTTAATATGTCGGGTGGGTTTTGGAGTGGTCTAGCAGCTACTCAAAACTCTGCGGTTCTTCCTCATAGGAAGGTTTCGGTTGGTGGGGTTCGTGTGGATACTCGTAGAGGCTATCCTTTACTTGGAGGCTTGTGTAAGAAGGTTATGCTAAAGCACGCTTCAACTGGTAAGTCCTCTTTTTTTAAAAAAAACATTGGCAAGTCCTCTATTTTTCTTTTAGTTATTAAGTCCTTTTATTAAGCGTTTTATGACTTAATAATTATTATGCTTAGGTTATTTTGCATGGTTAATATTTATTATATATTTAAATTATAACTTAGAGTTATAACATGTTCAATATAAAATATTTATGCTATGGTATAATTTAGAATTATGGTACGCCTAGCCTATGCATGCTAACTTAAGTAGAGAATTAACTTAGTTAAGGCTTTAATTAATTTATATGTACTAATAGGAGTTCTTAGGGACAAGGGACAAAATTTTGAATTTCCGTTATGCCTGGTACTCGGATTGACTATCAGTTCCCAACAACTTCTATTGGAAGTTGGAACTCGGTGTTGCCTAACATAATCTGATTTCTATGTAATTTTCCTAATATTATATGATGCCTATTAAAAGTTCGAACTCGGTGTTGCCCAACATAATATGACACTAAAAACTTTTTAAGTATCTTGTAATTCTAATGTATTTGATGAAAGATGAGGATTACTTCTATAGAATGTTGGATTTGGGATTTTCCTTATATAATATGATGCCTATTAGGCCTGACGCTAAAAGATTTTAAAGTATCCAATGATTCTGTTGTAATTGATGAAAGTTGTGGATTATGTCTATTGAAAGTTGGAACTTGGTGTTTCCTAACATTATATGATGCCTATTAAGCCTGACTCTAAAAGATTTTGTAGTATCGAGTATTTTGATGTATTTGATGAAAGATGACGAATACTTCTACCAAAAGTTGGAACTCGAATTTGCCTTATATAATATGATGCCTATTAGGCCTGACTCTAAAAGATTTTGAAGTATCTAGTGATTCTAATGTATTTGATGAAAGATGAGCATTACTTATACTAAAAGTTGGAATTCGGTGTTGCCTAAAATACTCTGATGCTAATAATTTTTCTAATATTTTATGATGCCTACTAAGCCAGACACTAAATTATTTTGAAGGATCGAGTGATTCTAATGTATTTGATGAAAGATGAGGATTACTTCTACTAAATGTTGGAACTCGAATTTGCCTCATAATATGATTCCTATTAGGTCAGACTCTAAAAGATTTTGAAGTGTCCTGTGATTCTATTTTATTTGATGAAAGATGAGGATTACTTTAACTAAAAGTTGGAACTTGATGTTGCCTAACGCAATCTGATCCCTATGTAATTTGCCTAATATTATATGATGCCTATTCAGCCTGACAATAAATGATTTTAAAATATCCAGTGATTCTAATGTATTTAATGAAAGATAAGGATTACTTCTACTGAATGTTGAAACTCGAATTTTCCTTATATAATATGATACCTACTAGGCCTGACTCTAAAAAATTTTGAAGTATTCAGTTGTTCAATTTTCTTGATAAATGCCAGTTTGATTCTAAAAGGTTTTTAAAAGGAGGGTCTTTTTATTTTGAAGTATCCCGTGATTATTATTAATCACATGATGAAAGATGAGAATTACTTCTACTACTTAACTTTTTTATCCTAGCTAAGTTCCACTGCTTAACTTTAATGTTAGCTCGGTGGCCCGGTGGGGGAAGAGCAGATGTGGATTTTATGGGAATCCAATCATTGGTAGTTGTACATATGTACGCTTTAATTGGGAAGCTTAAAAACCTTCTGTGTGATGGACAATTACTTATTTTGATTGGGACTCAACAGGTTATTGAGTTAAAGGGTGACGATGTTGTTTATGTGATTAAGAACCTAGCAATATTGGATGGGTCAGTTATGCTTCTTAGGTGTTACTAATTATTTTATTCAAGATAGTAGTTCCTCAGCTTTATTCGTTAACCATTATTCTAATTTTTACATTTTGTTTAATAGTTACATGGGGAGTTTAAATCAAATTGACTTTCTCACTGTATACAGAAGATGCCAATGAGGTGAGCGCTTCTTTAAGTGTTTCAACTTGGCATATATTTTTGTACTATGTTGTTTAACTATTTAACAATTAAAGGTTGGTGACTATATTCATTTTGATGTAATATAGTCCCGCCAATGCCTTTCTAAGCTGGGGGATCTTTCTCAGACTAGTATTTACGAAGACTGAAGAAGTAGAGGTCTGTCAAGTGGCCATGCCATAGCTTTCTATATCAATTAGGTTTTTTTAATTTAATTGATTCCCCAAAAAAGTAATGGTTAAATATCAATTTTTAGGGATTAACACATTTTGTTGAGATCCTGCAAGAAGCTAATGGCATCATTCTTTTTTCGTCGGAATTCAAGTATTGATCTCCAGGTGAGCTATTTGCACATGTGCTCTGCTGGTGTATTTTTAATTTGTAGTTTGGTTTTGGTTCATTTTTGTTGTTACAGAGAGTGTAATTCACTGGAATGTTAATGTCTTTTCGGCTTTTAGTTATTTCTTATTACCTTAAGTTGTCAATAGAATCTAGATTCAACTTGATACAGATTACGTCAATATTATTTTGATTTAAAAGAGTTTTACATACTAAGTAAACTCTTCTTTTACAGACAAGGCTAGAGAAAACCAATGAGAGGATGAAGATGCTTCAGGATTTGGTCCCTAGGTGTAACAAGGTTCTTATAAGTTATACTATGTCTCAATAATGTGTTTGTTTAGTTAGAGTATATGTTTTGCAAAATTCATGTTGTGAAGACTTATTATAACAATGTCCCCTATTTTTACTTTATGGTTCACATGCCCAATACTGAGAGCAACCCATATTAGAGATCTGGTTATTATGTCATGCTCCTAATTAAGCCGGTATATTTTCCTTGTTTGACCAGGTTATTGGTAAAGCATTGGTTCTGGTTGAGATAATATTTTATGTTTGGTCATTACAGCGACATGTTGAGTTATTGTCTTATCTTTTTATGCCTACTTTCTCTTTATATGGCTAATTAATTCTGTTTGTGTGCTAAAAACTGAGATAGTATCTCCTTATTTTACTTTTGCTGTTTCTAACAATGAAACTAGAAGCAATTAATTCAAGAATGGATGTCCACTCAACAATTAATCGTTTTCATGCAAAAGATGTAAGTCCATAATTCAGCCAAATGATTTTGTTACTTAAAGAAAGAATGGCATGAAAGCAAAAGAGAAGAGTATTTGAATTCAATGTCTATATTTAGAGTTGGTCCATAGTATTTTCAAGTTACAACAATTGCCTTCTTATGAAAAGAGAATGCTAGTTCTTCAAACTTGTGAATCTGATTTTGTATAAGACCATGTGTGAGTGTGTATTTATTGCTTTTGTAAAGAATAAAATCATTGAAAATAGTAGAAGCTCTTAGTGTGTTTCTAAAAATGATTTATAGGTGATAGAAATTGAGAAAGAAGCATTGGTAGAATCCTAAGCAATCCAAGAGAAAGTTACAAGACAAACTGATGTTTGATCTTTTAAAAGGCTAAACGATTTATGTTCTATTAATGATGTTGGAAGCTTGAAAGGTGATTAGTTCTTTTAATTCCCTCTGTTTAATTTTTGAAAATATTTGAAGGATGTTCTTTAAATTGTATTGTGGGCAATTAGTTCTCGCTCTAAAATTAAATGATATATGTTCATGATATAATAGAATTTCCAAGGTTTCTGGCCACATGGGGCCTATTGTGGGTTAGGCATGCATTGGATACAAAGTGCAAGTTAGTGATGATTTGCAAAATTATCGGGTAATATTTAGTCCTGCTTGAAATCCAGTTGCTATCTGTATTTCAATAAATTCATGGTCAATTAAAGTCAAAGTTAAGGTTTGGAAATTGCTCCTAGTTAAGTTTCTAATTTCTTCAAAAGTGGTTGCACTACTGAGATGAATGAGGTGAAAATACTGCAGGACAATGGGTATATAGTTGACTTAATTGAATAAAGAAATCATGACAATAGGTAACCTATCAAATTCCGTTTCACTAACCAAGATTTGTTATATTTTTTTCCATGCTACAAAGCTAATGCAAGGGGCTGAGATGAGTAGAAACTGCATTGTTTTGTGTTTCTCATGGAATTGTCTATATCCCATGATCAAATAACTCATAAGGTGAATATATCATTATTGTTGCAGTGTTATTGGTATTTTTGCTAGTAAATTTTCCATAGAATCATCTTTGAACTTGACTTCGCTATTTTTTTCTAGATATGCCTCCACGCAAACACAAATACAAGCTGTGAATCGGTGGTGACAAGTGGTTAGCACCATTTGGTTCCAAAGGATGCCAGTTCTGCAGGGTTAGTGGAATCCCTTCTCTATTGTTCTTTTCATCTTCTTTGAACATGTTCTGTTGGGTCCCTATCCATCCTTGTTCTTTTTACAATTTATAACCTTATTATTGGTTTGATACATAGGTTCAGAGTCTATTCTATGTATTTGCAATGGCTAGTATTCTAATTCGTTGTTTTCTTGTTTATCCACCACAATGTACATTCTGGTCACCTGTCTCTTAAGGATCCTATAAGGATGTTCAATACTGGAGCCATCCGAGGCTCTGAGTATTTATAATGATTGATTACTTTTTTATATTTTTATTGGATATTTTTATTTGTTTTTAACTTTGAGGCTTTTGTTCATTTTGTTGATTAGTAGAGCATGATGAAAATTGTTGGGCCTTTTTGCCCTAAGCTCAATCATTGATGTTATTTCTAGCTGCCTTAAGGTTAGAATGTCCGGTGAGTTTTTGTTAGTTTTCTTTAGTTTAGGAGATGGATGATTTTGATTTACTTTCTTGTATGGATAGCGGTTCGGTTTTTCTTAGGGTAACCTAGAGTATCATCAGGAGACTCTAGATAACTTGAAAGTTGTTGTGCTATAAGTTTTTAATTTTTTAACTCTTTCTTGAAGAATAAGAGTGTTTGTGAAATCTAAATAGTAAATAAGACTCATTTTTTTTAAAACTTAATTTGAAAGCCTTTGAAATCCCTGAATATTGTTCTTATATGTCTTTGTTAATGACATTTTTTAATTTACTTTCGTTATTGTCATCGTCTTCATCATCATCATCATCATTATCATCATCATCATCATCATCATCATCATCATTTTTCTCTATAATTGACTAGTATGATACTACGATTGCAGTTGCAGACAAAAGACTGATTTGAAATATTTTTATATCAGTGTTCTTGTGCAGTTAAATGACTGTATGTAAAAGTTTATATGAAAAAAATACCATGTAAAGAGTGGCATTATTGATTTATCTTTTTGAGATGTGTTGAATGAGTGGCATTATTTATGTTCTTCAGGTTATGCTCGATATGGTAGGCCCTAAGTTATAGGTTATTAGCAAAAGCGAGACATCCATGTCACTACAGACATATACAGTTGTAACCTAAAAGATTTTGAAGTATCTTGTTATCTATTGTATTTGATGAAAGATGAGGATTACTTTAACTAAAAGTTGGAACTCGATGTTGCCTAACGTAATATGTGTTGGGAACTGACAGTCACTTTGAACATGCAAGACAGGCATGGCAGAAAATTCAAAATTTGTCCCTTGGAACTTCTATTAGTTGCATATAATTTAATTAAAGCCTTAACTAAATTAATTCTCTACTTAGGTTAGCATGCATAGGCTAGGCGTACATAATTTAAAATTATATCCTACCGTAAATATATTTTATACTAAGCAGGTTATAACTCTAAGTTATAGTTTAAGCATAAAATAAACAAAGCATGCTAAATAACCTAAGCATCATAATTATTAAGTCTAAAAAAGCTTAAAGAAAAAGACTTAACAATTAAAGGAGAATTAGAAGACTTACCAGTTGAAGCGTGCTTTAGCAGACCCTTCTTACACAAGCCTCCAAGTGTAGGATAGCCTCTATGAATATCCATATGAACCCCACCAACCAAAACCTCCCTGTGAGGAAGAACCGTAGAGCTTTGAGTAACTGCTAGACCACTCCAAAAGCCCACCCGAAAATATTAAAGAAATCCCTCTTAGTTAATTGAGAAAACTACTTGAAGAATCCCAAATACAAAACTAGAGAGAGGAGAGAAGAATTATTGGTGTGTTAAAATGAGGAAGAGAGCTCCTTTTATAGGGAGAGGGGGAGCTACCGTCATTAAATTCTCGGATGGGAAAAAACCTCATCCTACCCCTTAACTTGGGTGGCAAGCTTCTGCTTGGCTTGCCGCCCAAGCCGCTTGCGAGACAAGCTCCTTGTGCGCTTGAGGCCCATACCGCAAGCACAGCTTGCGGCAAGCCCCTTTTAGGCTAGCCCTTTTTGCATATATTGACCGTGTGAATAAATTTATATGCCCATGGAAAAATTCCCTTTTAATCACGTTGGTCCCCATACATATGTATATAAGGTCAGAGGGGGGTGAATGACCCTTTTTGCAAAATTTACAGACTTCAAAAAGTCTTGGATAGCGTGTTTAATATATTTCGGATATAATGGATTTGGATGATGCAAATATGAAATAATGTGCAATAAAGTAAAGAGTAAAAGAAAATCAAACATAATAATTTTATCCTAGTTTGGCCCCGCCTACTCCAGTCCCCAAAGTTTCCTTCCTCTTAGCTCTATCCACTAGTGTGATTCCTTTCTAACTAGTAGGAATCAAGCCTTTCAATCGTCTCCGGAGATTTATTCTCCTCCAGATGTAGGATATACCACTAGAAGCACCAACTCCTAGCTCAGTCCTCTTGAGATTGTCTCCGAAAGGTAACGTCTCTTCTGGATGTAGGATATACCACTAGAAGCACCAACTCCTAGTTGAGTCCTTTTTCTTTAGTAGCATATACCACTTAGATTCTACCCAAACCTAAGCTGAGTCCTACAGGGATATACCACTTAAAGCACTAGCACTATGCTGAGTCCCAATCTCAATACTCACCCCAGTATGAGATATTACAACTGATTTTATCAAGGGTTTGGTTTTTGAATTCTTCAAGTTTATAACACACTTGAGAATTCTTACAAAAATAAATTTGGAGTTTTTCTAGTTCTTTGAGGGATTTTGTTTACTGATTGAATTTGCTTGAATTCTATTTGTAGTAGCTTCTTATGAAATCAACTTGCACCTTCTCAACATGTGAAGGTTCCCTTTTTTATAGGCTTTGACCATAAATGTAGTCGTTGTTTATTATTGAGGTTGATCTTGAATCTTCATCATTGATTAGGTATGATGTGGCACTTCCGGAGCCTTTGTTCAATCCATTAGACTGAGTAAATGTCCCGTTTGAATTTTTCAGATTGAGGCTAAAAAGTTGTCAGTGATCATTTTGTTTGTATTTTAGTGAATCACTAACTTTTATGCCATTATGCTTTTTAGTGAGCTCCACGCGCCATTCCCATTGGTCTATGTTAAAAAGGTCGTTACCTTTTTCTCTTCCTTGTGTCCGTCCTTTTGTCCTTTTTAAAAATGCATGCTAGCTGTCTCTTTTTCAATCTTCTAGGTAAAAAGGATCTTTGACTTCAGACTAAAAGTGGGGGGAAATACGATTGTTAATGAATTTCCCTTTGCCTTGATAATTGAGTCTTCTGGATGTCTTCAGACTCAACTAATTCGAATGCTTCTTTAATCAGTCTTTCTTCGAATGCTATTTTTGAGAGGTTAGAAGTTTGTGTCCTTTCCAAACTCTAACCGGATGCCTTTTATGGACTTAGGTGTTTGAAGTCTTCAATATGTATCCGGATGACTTATCTTGGACTCTTGTGATTTTGATTTATTCCAATTATGAATACTTTGTGTTTTTGTTTTCTTCAAACTTGATCCGGATATGTTCTTGAATTAGTTCTTCCGAATCATTGTTTCCCAACAATCTCCCCCATTTGATGGAAATAAAAACCTAAGTATATTTAAGCATAAGCATAGGGGTTTTATGTGCTAAGTATGATTCTTGATACTTAGTCATTTATAGATTTACTCCCCCAAAATTCTAACATCCTAATTCCCCTATAATTTTAGCATTCTAACTCCTCCAATATTATTGCATTCTAGCTTCTAAGTTTTTGAAGTACAATTGATAGTTGTACTAAGAAGCAATTTTTAAGTAGAATGTTTCACTACATATACTTCTGATGTTAATAATAGTTAACATCAATAAAGTTCTGGATTACAAGTTTTAGAGTATATAAGTGAAAAAATTCAGAACTAGCTATTACAAAATTTTACATTGAAAAATAGCTATTCTATACATAAAAATTTACTTCCTCTTCCCAGATGCTTCACCTTCCTTGCTTGTGCTCTTCTCTAGTGGTTCTGTTTTCTTCTCCCCCTTTTTATTTGCATCATCAGCTTAGGGGTCGATTACTATATATATCCTTTGATCCCAAATCTTCTGCTAAGCTCTAGAGTACACAGAATAGTCAACATTGCCTTTAATGCACTTCTCAATGATTGTGTCCACAGTTATAAGAAGGAGATGTAGTGGTTTAATGAGCTTATAGAGCTGCGAGTAGGACTTGACAAGATCTGGATGCATCTTAAGGGCATGTTGTCTATCATCTTCTTCAAAGAATAGGAATAGTGCCTTGAGAAGAGTAAGATTGCACTTGTACCCAAAGAATCCTGTATCCACAATGTTCTAAATAAGGTTTTAAATGACTGGGAGGAGAAGGCTTTCCGGAATGATAGGTGAGGTTTCGGATAAAGGAGGAGCAGAGAGCGAGAGTTGAGACAGACCGGTTTTGAGTTATTCAACTTCCTGGATTATGTCTTAACGGCAGTTATAAAGACTGGTATTAAGAAGCCAGAGTTACTTGTTGAAATTGTCCTTCCAAGTGTTAATGAGCTTTTCTGTTCCAAAAAGATGGCACTAGAAGTCATTGCTCACATCATTTATATGCTTATCTAGGAGTTTTGGTAGTTCCTCATCATGAAAATTACATAACATCTCCTAAGAGGCCTGGTGTTCCTCATTGAGCAAAGTTAATTAGGATGAAACCTCCTTGGAGGATTCTGTGATGGCTTAGGGAATGAATTTTTACAAGCTTTCAAACTTGCAATCAATGTACTCCTTTAGCTTAGTCTTTAAATCAGTGAATGAGGAAGCTATTTGAACAATGATTGTAGCACAATTATTTTCTACTCTGGTTGAAGCTTGTGTTGTTGATCTATTGGCAGTGGTAATTGTAGAAGTAAGTTGGTTGAGAGTAGGAGTGATTTGTGAGAGAGAGTTTTCTAATGCTCTAGTTGTAGCTTGTGTTGCTAATCTATTGGCATTGGTAATTGCAAAAGTAAGTTGGTTGAGAGTAGGAGTGATTTGTGAGAGAGAGTTTTTTGCAACTTGCTTGGCAGTGGGGAATTTTTTGACTTTCTCCTCAATATACTCAACTGTTAATTTAATTGCTCCCAATTCAGCCTTAATGTCTGGACCCATGGATTTTTCTTATATGATCTTTTCAACTGACATCAACTTGGTGCATACACCCTGGAGTGTTTTTGTGATCTCATCCTCTCTGTGCCCTTCGACAGTAGCTTCCTCTATCAATTTTAGGGCAATTCTGGTCTTCTCAGCTCTAGTAGGCTTTGGATTTATGGTTATCTGCTCTAGTAACCCATCTGAATGGATAGGCTCATCTCCCTTAGATGAACTTTGAGGTTCAATGACACCCGAGTTGCCTTGGATTTCATCAAATACAGCATCAACAGTAGTAATGTTGGAATTAATTTTAGGGGTTATCTCAGGGCTTGGATGTTTAGTGGGCTCTACTTCTTATCTGCTTCTCCATCTACCTTCAGCTCATCTCCCAAAAGATTGGAATTGTCCTCAATCTCCCCTCCTAATGCCTTTTCAGGACATATAAATCTCACTTCCTTAGGAATGTTGGAATTGTCCTCAACATCCACTTCATGTGCCTTTATAGGACTTTTACTTTCAACTGCTTCAGTATTAACATTCAATAGATTCTCTGGAAGAGGTTCTATTCTTTCTTCGAACACATACAGTTCTTCTTCACTGTATTGACTTTCTCTGAGACGATCCAAATCTTTAGGAGAGATGACTATAGGAGGAGTAATAACACTGGCAGTTTCAGAAGAGCATCCAGGTCCTTCCTCTAAAAGATGATTGGCCTTTAGATTTTCCTTTATAGTATCCATCATTTTCAGCATATTGAGGATCCTCTAGATTAATGTTGTCTGGAGTAACTGGTTTGGCAACTACCACAACTTCCTTCCCTTTTAATTTTTTAGTCATAGCTATCTCCTCCGTGTTATTATCCTTGGGGGAAGGCTCATGTATTCAAATACCAGAAGTCGGTTTTTGCACTGGAAGATTAGCCCTTTTGGCTTTAATGGCTTCACTGAAGGTTGGTCCCTTCTTTTATAGCTACCTTCTCTTTTGAATAGGCTTTTCATCCTCAGTAGCACTGCTTGATTCACTGATATCTTCATCAAGAATTTCTTCAAGGGACTTCTTAGCTCTTTATCTTCCAAGTAGTATGACAGCTATAACCTTCAGAGTTTGATCCTTAAGCATTATCTCCAGAGTTTCTACATTTTTACCCTTCTTTGCAGCTGCTTTGATAAGCCTCCTTCTAGGCCTTTTTACAGGTTTTTGGCACATGATGTGATTAAGGGTCATGGCATCTTCATTTGCTTCCTCAACCTCTTCCACCACCGGCTTAAGATTGACCTTCCTTTGAGCTCTGGGCTTGGTGGTTCTAGCCCTTTTGGCTTCCGGAGCAATTTACACTCTAGCCTTCCGGACCTTACTCTACTCTTGTTTTTCTTTCTTCTGTTTCACGGCTTTCTCTTCAACCCAGGTTTCCCTAAAGTTCAATTTTTTGAATTTTTTCTCCAAAACTTCCTTCCCTTGAATAAATTAGACTCCAGACAGATTGACGCCAACTTATGGAGTATTTTGGTAATGAGCGCGCTATGGGTGTTCTCTTCTACTTTATAAAGTGCATAATTAGTGCAAGCTTGTTTAGGACTCCTCTCTTCACCCAATGCTAAAGAACACAGTGTTGAAATGAAGATGCAGTGGTGAGAGAGCCTTTCAGGATCATAATAAATTTTTCCAAAACAAATTGCAGCAATTTGGGGGTCTCTGGCCAATAAGTGGAGAATTTATCTCCAAAATATCGTACTGGACCTTGAGTTCATTACCATCATTTAGCAGAAGATCCCCTTCATTCTTCATCTAGAAGTGAGTTACAAAGAACTCCGAAGTTAGCATAATGACTTTCCCTTGCACTTTTCTATGAAGTGCATCATAGTTGTAGTGAACAGTAAGGTTATCATGAGAAGACCTCAAGATGTTGGTCTTTTAGAAGTTGGGAGTAGGGTTTAGTGCTAAATAGGTAATTGTTGCCCAAATAGTCTGAGGGAACTATAGTATCAGGGCTTTTAAGTTAGAGAGGAATAAAATCCCCATTCTTAAGATTAGTTTTTTTGAAGATGTTTCTGGAAGGAGGAATGGTTTGGATGTGTGTTTTTACCATTAGAGAGTTCGAAAAGAATTTGGGAATTTAGGGTTTCTAGAAATAAAACAGCAGAGTAATAGTAGATTAGTTGCTCAAGTGAGGATGAAGAAGGATTTTGGGAGCTTTTTATAGAGTTTTCAAGATGAGGGTAGAATGGTAATCCGAAAGGAGTTAGATTTAACTGGATCAGTTACATAGTAGTAAAAAATAAGGAGAGAGTTAAGTGGTGTTTAAACTAGAGAATTGGAATAGTTTAATTTGTAAAGCAGCTATAATTTTCGCCGTGCATGAACTACTCAATAAACGTTTAAAATTCAAAACATGTATAATTACCTTATGTCACTCTTGTCCGCTAAGCTGGCAATATACCTTCCGGATCCAAAGTTAAATAATTTCTTCTTCATTTTCTTGACCTTTTGACTTGAGATGATCAAGATTAACTGTTGTTTTTCTTCCAGATCTTTCTTCAAATTGGATTTGACATTCCAATTTTCTCCCTTAGCTTGTTGAATTGATCTTTACTTAGTTGCTTAGTAAAGATATATGCCCTTTGCTCATTTGTTGGAATGTAAACCAAGGTTACTTGCTTCTTCATAATATGATCTCTGATGAAATGGTGCCTGATATTGACATGATTCATTTTGCTATGAATCGCTGGATTTTTGGACACATCAATTGCACTTTTGTTGTCACACATAATATCCACGCATCCGGGTTGAACTCCATAATCTTCTAGTTTCTATTTGATCCATGGAGGTTGAGCAATACAACTTCTACAGCCATATATTCTACTTCATTGGTTGATAATGCTACTGAAGTTCGCTTCTTGCTATACCAAGATACTAAGCAATCTCTAAGGAAAAGACAGCCTCCGGATGTGCTTTTTCTCTCAAGCATGTCTCTTCCATAGTCTGCATCAGTGTACCCTTGCAAAGTCAAATTCCCATTGATGGGATACCATAATCCAACTTCAATTGTTCCCAGCAAATACCTGAGCACCCCTTTTATAGCCTTAAGATGAGAATCTTATAGATTGGTTTGATACCTTGCATAATACCAAACTGCATAGTGTATATCAAGTCTGCTAGCTGTCAAGTATAGAAGTGATCCAATAATTCCTCTGTAGAGCTTTTAATCCATATCTTCTCCTTCACAATCCTTTAAAAGGACTGTATTTGAACCCATAGGAGTGGACATTGGCTTGCTTTTGTCCATCTCAAACTTCTTTAGAATCTCTTTGGCGTATTTGGATTGGTTTATGAAAATCCCATCTAGACTCTGTTTGATTTGAAGACTAAGAAAGAAGTTGAGTTCTCCCATCATTGACATCTCAAATTCCTTCTACATTTGAGAGCTGAATTCCTCACACATTCTTTCATCAGTTGCTCGACATAGATTTGGACAAGAATGACATCTTTTTTCTTCTTGATGAAGAGTGTTGTATCTACTTTACCTCGGATATAGCCCTTGGTGCTTGCTTTAATCTATAAAGAGCATTCTTCAACTTGTACACATGCTCTGGATGCTTTGAATCTTCAAATCCAGATGGTTGCTTGACATATACTTCCTCTTGAATGACACCATTTAGGAATGCACTTTTGACATCTATTTGGAACAATGTAAATCCCATGAATGATGCAAAAGAAACATAGAATCCGGATAGCCTCTAGTATTGCTATAGGATCAAAAGTCTTTTTAAAGTCAATGCCTTCTTGTTGATTATAGCCTTGAGCAACCAATCTTGCTTTATTTCTTACCATAGCTCCGGATTCATCGAGCTTGTTCTAGAATACCCATTTGGTACCAATGATTGACTTTCCTTCAGGTAGTGATACTAGATCCCATACATCATTTTTAGTGAATTGATCCAGCTCTTCTTGTATAGTCATCATCCATCCTTTATCTCCCTCTGCATCTTGAAACTTCTTTGGTTTTATGAGTGAGACAAAGGCAGCATGACTCATCATCCGGTTGAGTTGTCCTCTAGTTCCAATTGGATTTTGGACATTATCCAAAATAGCTTCTACTGGATGATTTCTGTGTCCTCATTTCCTTTTGAAGATCTCCATGTAATTCTGGAACTTGTTCTACTAATGCATCTAGTTCCTCATCTATTCCTAGTCCGTCATTGAAATCAATTTTAGCATTCAAGGGGTTGTCTGGGAGATAATCTTGGTTGAAATTGATTGGCTCATCCTCTTCCATATACTTATTGATTTGAAAGGGATCTTGAGCTTTTAATGGTTCAGTTTCATCCGGAGTTGTCTCATTCGGATCTTGGCTTTTCTTTCCTGCATAGTTAGTCTCATAGAAATCTACATGAATTAACTCTACCACAATTTATGTTCTTTTGTTATATACTTTGTAAGCTTTGCTATGTATTGAGTAGCCAAGGAAAATTGCATCATCAGATTTAGGATCAAATTTTCTTACTTGCTCTCTATCATTTATAATGTAGTATTTACATCCAAAGTCTTTGAAGTACCCAATCTTAGGTTTCCATCCCTTTCAGATTTTATATGAAATCTTATCTATGGTCTTTCTAACGAGAGCTATATTCAAAATGTAACATGCAGTGTTCACGGCCTCACCCCAAAAGTATTTAGGCAATCTATTCTCATTTAGCATTGTTCAAGCCATTTCAACTATTGTTCTGTTTTTCCTTTCAATAACCCCATTCTATTGAGGTGTATGCGGAGCAAAGAAGTTGTGCTCAATGCCCTTGGCACAAAATTCAGCAAAATGCTTATTTTTTAATTCTCCTCCATTATCACTCCAAATGCGGGCAATGCTTATGCCCTGTTCTACTTCTATCCGGATGAATATTTTTGAGAAATGGTTAAAGTCTTCATCTTTTCTATCTAGAAAAGCAACCCAAGTATAGCGAGAATAATCATCCACTATGACTATAGTGTATTCTCTTCTACCTAAAATCATTGGTTTGATTGGACCAAAGATATCAATGTGAAAGAGTTTAAGAACTCTCTTGGAGGGTATATAGGAGATGGAAGGGAAGCTTTTTCTATGTTATTTACCTAATTGACATACAGTGCATATATGATCTTTATCAAAAGCAACCTTAGGCAAACCCACAACTAATTTCTTTTTGGATAATTTGGACAGGAGGTTCATACTTACATGTCCCAACCTCCGGTGCCAAAGCCATGATTCTTCTTCTTTAGACACCAAGCATATAGTTTTTTTCTCATTTTTAATGTTAATAGAATAGACATTGTTTACTCTAGGTGCACAAAGAATGAGTTGATTTGACTTACTATCAGCGATTGAGCAGCCTCCAGAGTCAAAGGTGACTTTTCTCCCTTTGTCACAGAGTTGTGCAACACTTATCAAGTTAGACTTCAGTCCATCAACTAGTGAGACATCTTCTATTTTTAATTAAGATCCAATGGTTCCATGCTCAATGATCTGTCCCTTTTGATTGTCTCCAAAGCTTACTTTTCCACCTTTCTTTCAGATTACAGTGATAAAGGCTTTCTCATCACTAGTCATGTGCCTTGAGCATCCACTATCAATGTACCATGTTTATTGATCTTCTATAGATCTAAGGCACACCTGTAAAATTGATCAAGTGGGTTTGGGTACCCAATCAGATTTGGGTCCTCTCGGGTTATCAATCATTTCAGGCCAATGATAAATATCATAATAACCATTTTTAAATCTACACATTTTAGTCATATGGTTATTTGCACCACAAAACCTGCACCCAAGGACTGGTTTGTTTTGCTTAAGCTTCTCCTCAATATTTTGGAGGTCCTTCTCCCTATAATCTCTAGAATATCCTGCTTTGGCCAAATCCTGACTAGATTGTCAGGTCTAGATCCGGTAGTTGACTGGAGGGGCAACTTCTGCTCTGTTGTTTCTCTTTTTCTTGATGGGTTGATCATCATAAACCACTTTAGTCTTTCCCTTTTGAGCAGCTATATGTCTCTGTGTTTGAGTTCTTCGTCCCAATGGAGCGTTGTGTTTTTGAGCTTGAGGCTGCTTCTGGGATTTCTTCTATTTTTGGTGTTTCGGATTCCTTCTGGAAGATGGGTTTAAGTTTCTTATTTGCTTTGAAGATTCTGGTTTCCTTCTGGATGCCTCCTTCATTAGAGCTAGCTCTTTATCTAGTCTAGTTACATTTGTACTTAGTATCTGCACTTGATTTCTTAGAAAGTTTTCTTCGACAAGATCAACGTGTTTTGTGGCTCTTATTTGATTAACATCTTTTGCCAATACTTCAGCATCTTCTGCTCATTCCATCACTTGTCTTTGGAGGGATTTGATAGCTTTTATGTTCTTCCTCACATTATTCATTACAATCCCTAAAGCCCTAGCAAGATCAAGGTTAGATATAGAAGTTGAATGAGAATTTACCTCAGTACTTATTGTCTCTGATTCTGACTCTTCAATTTGCTCAATGACTTGCTTTGATGGATTTCTTCCGAATTGCTCTACTTTGTGATCAGTTAGTGCCATAAATGCACAATTCGCAGTTTCTTCTTCTTATGTTGAAGAAGAGCTACTGCTTTCTGTTGGATATGATGTATGCTCTTAAGGCAATTAGGGCGATATATCTTAATTATGTTATAGTACGAATAATTTATTTAATCAATAAAGGCATTTGTTCTTTTGTTTATATCAATGTGTTTCTATACATATATATTATAGCTGGTTAAAATATATTCATTGATGTATGTATACAAAAGCCCTTGACATATCATAGCATGAAGTCAGAGAAATTACAGTTGGACTATATTTGGTGGAACCTGCATCATGTGCAATTATGATTATGTCTAAACTATCCCTAGTCACAGTTTCATTAAGAAAGGATATTGATGAAATGGAAAGACTAGCATGTGGTCAACTTTCTCGGAAAGGGTCCAAGCAGCTAATCTCCTAAAGACTGAAGGTGCTGCCTTAAGCTTGACACATGGATATATCTGGGAGATATATTGGAGACCGCAGCAAGATAAACACTTGGTATTAATATCAATGTGTTAGTGTTTATCTTCATGCAATAAGCTTTGCGAATGTCCTCATACTTGAGATGCTAGTTGCCTTGTGTGGTACTTTTGCTATACTTTAGGTCATTACTATGCACTCATTAATTTAGGGTCCTACGATGATTACGGGTATAGTGATGACAGCACGTTGGTAGGCTGAGTAGTCGAAAAGAATCCATCACTCTAGATATATTAAGGAGTTGTTGAAGTGATGATTGTCATAAACCTCTGATCAGAGTATATGTTTGATAGAAATGGTTTCTAGTCAAACACACTATGGTAAAAGGCAATATACTTTGATAACAAGTAAATAACTGGGATAACTTGGAGCAACCTTGCTATTAGTGGGTTAACACTTTAACCGAACCCAATAAACCAGATGGTACTAATATTAAAGAATGTAAGGAATTTTTCGCACTGGATAACTATTGCATTAACCGGGATTAAGTCATAAGCATAAATGATGTTCTAAGTAATGTGGGATGGTAGACCCCTGCTAGAGGCGTACTACAGTTGTTTAAGGTAATCGAGTTCTATTCATGGCCTAGAGCATCGAGCCAATGGTTCCATTGGAACAAGGGTTGGTTAAGCCTTAACAGCTCAATACTTCGGGATCCTATAAGGTCACACACATTGGACCTTCATCGAACTAAGTAAAGAACTAATAGATTTATTCTATTACAAAATATATAACTTAAATAATAATTGGATTATTATTTGATTGGTTAAAATTGATTAGATTAATTTTGGATAAACCAAAGTATTTATTTTGACCGGTAACTAATTAATTAGAGCCATTAATAAATTATAATTAATTAGAACAATTTTGGTTCGCCCAAGAAATTTATTTTGACTGGTGACTAATTTATTAGGGTCAGAAAATAAATATTTGAAAAAGGATTAAAAGGGGAATTTCGCATTGGCGAGTTTAATTGGACCGAGAGTATAAAAGTATTTTGTACAGCCTCGAGTGTGCGGGAGTACACCGAAAGGTGTGCGGGAGTACACCGAAAGGTGTGCAATCAATGTTGGGCATTGCTCGCGGTAACCCATGAAAATGGGTTGCACATGCGCAGCCCATATTGAATTGTATCACACAGCGTGTACACGCTGTGTGCACATGGGATGGGAGTAATTAATTACTCCCAACCCACATCAAATAAGGGGGAGCAATTTTGCTCCCCCAAGCCCATATATACGCTATCCCCTTTCCTTTCAAATTGTACCAAGCTCAAAGCATAAATCCTAAGCGAGATATTTAATCTCTCGGGTAATTGAGTAAGTTATTTTTGTGGAGCCTGAATTTATTCGGGCACTGCTAGTTTATATTTTTTTGGTTGAGGCTTCTGGAGTGGTCTAGCAACTACTTGAGGCTTCTTAGTTCTTCCTCCTGGGGAGGTTTTAGTTGGTGGGATTCATGTGGATACTGATGGAGGCTATCCTACGACTGGAGGCTTGTGCAAAAAGGTTCTACAAAAGCACGCTTCAACTGGTAAGTTCTTTTTCTTTCTCTTTTAATTATTAAATCTTTTTCTTTAAGTGTTTTTAGACTTAATAATTATGCTTAGGTTATTTTTGCATGCTTAGTATAAAATAAATATGTCAGGATATAATTTGGAATTATGGTATCCATGGTCCTTTTGCATGCTAACCTAGGTAGAGAATTATTTAGTTAAGGCTTTATTTAATTTATATGCAACTAATAGGAGTTCCTGGGGATAGGGACAAAATTTTGAATTTACACCATGCCTCTTATGCATGTTCATCTGACTGTCAGTTACCAACAGTGGTATCAAAGTCTGCCTATTTAAGTGCATAATTAAGTTAGAAGCAAACTAAACATTATTTTCTAAATGAAATGATTTATTTATTTAATTGTTTGGAACAATATATATAAACTTGTGCCTTTCATTTCAAGGTTAGAAAATGGTTATAAATAATTTTGAATAAGTCTGCTCAACTTACTCAAATTATACAAGTGTCAATAATTTATTTTAATTACATGGGTTATAGATGCTCCCAATTCACAAGAATTGGCAGAATGAAATTTATTAGTTCACGAGAATCCATTGGTCTTCAAGTTTGTGCCCGTATTTGTTCTGACTAAGGATTGGACTTGGTGTCTACTCCTCATAGGGCACCTTTCCTACCTGGGAACCTATATCGGTGCAATTTGAATTGACCAACCGAGGGATTAATTTGAACTAATTTATTTCTAGTATACAAGATGGTGCTTATATATGTTTCTATAACAAAATAAAAAAATTAAAATTATTGAATAAAAGCTTAAAGAAAATGCAATATAAATATAACAAATAAAAGTGTTAATTATTTTGTATATAATCTAGGTTGATGGAATAATTATAATAAAGAGCTGAACCCACCTAAGGTTAGACCTTATAAATTAATTCTAAAATTCCCTGAATTAATACAAGTTATTATAATTATTTCCATCCGATAATATCCTAGATTGGGTGAGACGTTTAACACCAATAAAATCCCAAAGTAAATATATTGAGGCAAGTTATAGTCTTCCTTACTCAAATTTATAATACGATCTCTTTGGGCTATCAAAGTGCTACGCAAAGCATTCCTTCTAGTCCACATTGATTGGTTGTAAATTTGAGATAGGGTCTGCCTTAACAGAGCTGGGGTAATCCACCATAAAATTGGGGGCTAGGCCTAGATCTGAGACATATTCAAGGAGATGCTAATATAAGAGCACACGTCCCTTGGGATTAGGGAACTTGAATGAATTAGCAATTGCATGTGATGCAAATGGAATGGGATTCCAACTATGACTTACTATTATGACTTGACTCACAAAATTAGGGTTTGTAATAGACTAGTTATATATGCTACCTACTAGGAAATTTAGCTGGGCTAAAATTCACGAATTCAGTAGAATGAGCTATTATAAATTTCGAAGAAAATAGTAGGAAAATGTATTTAACTAAAAGTCCTCATATTAAGTACATGTACTTAAACTAATATCTAAACACTTTTCTTTTCTTATATCTTAGGCTGAAAATGGCTTCCAATTTTAATCTCCGTATGTTACTTGACACCAAATTGAATGGCTCGAACTTTTTTGATTGGTTCCGAGCAGTGAGAATAGTTCTCATATCCGAGGGAATTGCCTATGTCCTAAGTAAAATTTTCCCTATAAAACTTGATGTTGAGGATCATGTGGAACATAATGCCTGGTTGAAGCACAGGAAAGATCCTGAGACTGCCATGTGTATTATGTTGGGGTTCATGAATCCTGAGCTTCAGAAAAAACATGAGAACATGCCCTTGGAGGATATGGTTCTTCATCTTGAAGAACTCTTTTCGGAGAGGGAGAGGACAGAGAGGTATGAGACCACCAAGCTCTTTTACGGAACCAAGATGCAGACTGGTACCTCTGTCTCTTAGCATGTACTGAATTTCTTGGGATACCTTGAGAACCTGAATCGATTGGGATTCGAGATGAATCATGACTTGAGCAATAACCTTGTGTCGATGTCTTTGACAGATAGTTACTCAGGCTTTGTGATTAACTATTACATGAACAGGATTAATTTTACTATCCCTGAATTAATCAACATGCTGAAATCAGTAGAACCTCAGGTCAAGAAGAATCAGAAACCTCTACTGTTGGTTGAAAAAGGCAAGGCTTCTAAGAAGAAGAAGCAGGCACTGGGTGCCAAGAAAAGAATCAGTAAGAAGAAGAATGAAAAGAAGGCATCTAAGTATGTCTGCTTCCAATGTGGGAGACCGGGATATTGGAAGAGGGATTGCAAAGCTCCTGCTTCTGAGCATTTGAAGAAGAAGCCTACAGAGGCATCTACTTCAGGTATGTTTGTAATTGAAAACTTTGCTACATTTCCGCAAGAATCCAGTTGGGTATTGGATACTAGTTATGGTTCTCATATCTGTACTTCTGTGTAGGGACTAAGGAACTGTAGAAAACTTGCAAAAGGGGAGATAGACCTATGTGTGGGAAATGGAGCTAGAGTTGTTGCATTAGCCATAGGGAGCTTTAGTCTTGTTTTGCCAAGTGGACTTGTTTTAGTTTTGAATAATTGTTACTACATTCCAAGCATTACTAAGAATATTGTATCTGTTGCATGTTTAGCTGCAGAAGGATTTGAAATTTTATTTTCGAATAATAATTGTCAGATTCGTTTGAATAATATTATTTATGGTTATGGAATGTTGAAAAGTGGCATTTGTGTTCTTGATACTAAAACAGAAGTTTTCAATATAAACAATGTGAAGAAAGTTAAATTAGATAATGAGAATTCCTTCTTCTTATGGCAATGCCGTTTAGGCGACATAAATAAAGATCGCTTAACCAAGTTGCATATGCGTGGAGACTTGGGCCCAATAGACTTAGAGTCTTATGGTGATTGCGAACCTTGTTTAAAAGGAAAAATGACAAAGTTACCCTTTCAAGGAAAGGGTGAGCGGGCCACAAGTACATTAGAACTTATACATATTGATGTATGTGGTCCAATGAGTGTTCAGGCACTAGGAGGATACTCCTACTTCATAACCTTTATTGATGATTACTCATGATACGGTTATTTGTACTTGATGAAGCACAAGTCTGAAAGTTTTGAAAAATTCAAACTATTCAAGGCTGAAGTAGAGAAATAGCTTGAGAAAAGTATCATAACACTTTGATCGGATCGAGGTGGAGAATACTTAAGTTAGGAGTTTCAGGATTATCTAAAGGAAAATGGGATAGTTCCCCAGTGGACCCCTTCTTATACACCCCAATGCAACGGAGTGTCAGAAAGGAGGAATTGGATTTTATTAGATATGGTCAGGTCCATGATGAGCCATGCAGTTCTTAGTAAATCCTTTTGGGGATATGCACTGGAGAGCGCGGTTTATCTCTTAAATAGAGTGCCCACTAAATTAGTTGATTTTACACCTTATGAAAGATGGTGTAACAAAAAAGCCATCTCTAAGTCACTTAAGAGTATGGGGCTATCCTGCTATGGTAAAAAGGATAGCATCAGATAAGCTAAATGCTAAGGCTGACAAATGTTTATTCATTGGATATCCAAAGGAAACAATTGGATATCTGTTTTACCAACCCGAAGCACAAAAGGTATTTGTGTTTCGGAATGCACACGTTTTGGAAAAGGAACACTTACTTGCAAAAGTCAGTGGGAGCAATATTGAACCGAAAGTTCAAGAGAAAGAGACAGACAATCAATTGATTGACCCCATTCTAGATACACAAGAGAGTGTGATCTAAGAATTACCTGTCAAAACACAATCATTACGAAGATCAGGTCGTGTTCATAAGGGTCCCGATAGATATGGGTTTATCATCACTAATGATAAAGAACTATATCTTATGGAGGATGATGAACCAAGGACATATGATGAGGCAATGAAAAGCTCAGATTCTAAAAAATGGCAAAAGGCCATGAAATCAGAAATGGTTTCCATGTACGAGAACCAAGTTTGGAATTTGGTTGATGCATCCTAAGAGGTTAGACCAATTGGGTGCAAATGGGTCTTCAAGAAGAAGACAGACATGGATGGTAATGTAATTAACTATAAAGCAAGGTTGGTTGCGAAAGGTTATAGTCAACGGGAAGGTATTGACTATGATGAAACCTTCTCACCGGTAACCATGCTCAAATCTATAAGGATACTCCTCGCCATTACTGCTCATTACGATTATGAGATCTGGCAGATGGATGTAAAAATAGCATTCCTAAATGGGGATATAGACCGAGATATGTGTATGACACAACCTGAGGGTTTTACAACTCAGAATTCCTTGAAGGTATGCAAGCTATAAAGATCCATTTAAGGACTTAAGCAGACATCCAGGAGTTAGAATATAAGGTTTGATCAGATAATCTGGGAACTAGATTTATGCCCAAATGCAAATGAGCCTTGTGTTTACAAGAAGGTTAGTGGAAGTGTAGACGTTTTTCTAGTATTGTATGTTGATGACATTCTACTAATAGGAAACGACATTTCCCTTCTTCAAAACATTAAAGTATGGTTGTCAAGAAAGTTCTCCATGAAAGACCTTGGTGAAGCAGCATTTATACTAGGTATAAAGATCTACAAGAATAGATCCAAGAGGCTGTTATGTCTTTCTCAAAGTACATATATAGATAAGGTATTGAATAGGTTCAACCTTGAGCATTCTAAGAAAGGTTATCTCCCAATGACAAAAGGGATTAACCTATCTAAGGCTGAGTGTCCAAAGACAGCTCAGGAGAGAATGCGCATGAAGGATATACACTATGCATCTGTGATAGGATCCATCATGTATGCTATGATATGTACTAGGTCGGATGTCTCTCAGGCTTTAAGCTTTATGAGCAAATATCAATTAGATCCAAGTGAAAAGCACTGGATGACCGTCAAGGCAATCCTTAAGTACTTGAGAAGGACTAAGGATGAGTTCTTGATTTATAGAGAAGGTGACCTCACTATCAAAGGTCACACTGATGCGAGTTTTCAATCTGACAAGGATGACTTTAAGTCTCAGTCAGGTTTTGTGTATGTGTTAAAAGGAGGGGCAGTATGCTGGAAGAGTTCTAAGCAAGAAACTACTGCTGATTCAACCACGGAATCTGAATACATTGCTACATGTAAAGCAGCAAAAGAAGCTGTCTAGTTAAAGGGGTTTATTGGTGATCTCGGTGTGGTGCCCGAGGCTGTTGATCTAATTACTTTATATTGTAATAACAATGGTGCCATAGCTCAGGCAAAGGAACCACGGTCTCATAAGAAATACAGATATGTATCCAGAAAGTATCATATAATCAGGGAGATTGTCGATGCTAAGATAATAAGATTAGAATATGTACCCACTGATCAGAACCTCGCGGATGGTCTGAAAAAGCCATTGACTCAAGTCAAACATGACCAGCATGTTAAAGCATAAACGTATGGGTAATTAGCCTTAGTGCAAGTGGGAGTTTGTTGGATATGATGTATGCCCTTAAGGCAATTAAGGCGATATATCTTAATTATGTAATAGTATGAATAATTTATTTAATCAATAAAGGCATTTGTTCTTTTGTTTATATCAATGTGTTTCTATACACATATATTATAGCTGGTTAAAATATATTCATTGATGTATGTATACAAAAGTCCTTGACATATCATAGCATGAAGTCAGAGAAATTATAGTTGGACTATATTTGGTGGAACATACTTCATGTGCAATTATGATTATTTCTAAACTATCCCTAGTCACAGTTTCATCAAGAAAGGATATTGATGAAATGGAAAGACTAGCATGTGGTCAACTTTCTTGGAAAGGGTCCAAGCAGGTAATCTCCTAAAGACTGAAGGTGGTGCCTTAAGCTTGACACATGGATATATCTGGGAGATATATTGGAGACCGTAGCAAGATAAACACTTGGTATAAATATCAATGTATTAGTGTTTATCTTCGTGCAATAAGCTTTGCGAAAGTCTTCATACTTGAGATGCTATTTTCCTTGTGTGGTACTTTTGCTATACTTTGGGTCATTACAATGCACTCATTAATTTAGGGTGCTACGGGTGATTAGGGTACAGTGATGATAGCATGTTGGTAGGCTGAGTAGTCAAAAAGAATCCATCCTCCGGATATATTAAGGAGCTGTACCTGGCCACTTATTGAAGTGATGATTGCCATAAACCTCTGATCAGAGTATGTGTTTGATAGAAATGGTTTCTAGTCAAACACACTATGGTAAAAGGCAATATACTTCGGTAATAAGTAAATAACTGAGATAGCTTAGAGCAACCTTGCTATTAGTGGGTTAACACTTTAACCAAACCCAATAAACTAGATGGTACTAATATTAAAGAATGGAAGGAATTTATCGCACTAGATAACTATTGCATTAACCGGGATTAAGTCATAAGCATAAATGACGTTTCGAGTAATGGGGGATGGTAGACCCTTGCTAGAGGCGTACTACAGTCGCTTAAGGTAATCGAGTTCTATTCATGGTCCAGAGCATCGAGCCAATGGTTCCGTTAGAACAAGGGTTGGTTAAGTCTTAATATCTCAATACTTCGGGATCCTATAAGGTCACACACATTGGACCTTCATCGGACTAAGTAAAGAACTAATAGATTTATTCTATTACAAAATATATAACTTAAATAATAATTGGATTATTATTTGATTGGTTAAAATTTATTAGATCAATTTTGGATAAACTAAAGTATTTATTTTGACCGGTAACTAATTAATTAGAGCCATAAATAAATTATAATTGATTAGATCAATTTTGATTGGACCAAGAAATTTATTTTGACTGGTGACTAATTTATTAGGGTCAGAAAATAAATATTTGAAAAAGGATTAAAAGGGGAATTTTGCATTGGCGAGTTTAATTGGACCGAGAGTATAAAAGTATTTTATACAGGCTCGAGTGTGCGGGAGTACACCGAAAGGTGTACGAGCAATGCTGGGCATTGCTCGCAGCAGCCCATGAAAATGGGCTACACATGCATAGCCCATATTGAATTGTGGCACACAGCGTGTACACGCTATGTGCACATAGGATGGGAGTAATTAATTACTCCCATCCCACATCGAATAAGGGGAAGCAATTTTTCTCCCCCAAGCTTATATATAGGCTATCCCCTTTCCTTTTAAATTGTACCAAGCTCAAAGCATAAATCCTAAGCGAGATAATTAATCTCTCGGGTAATTGAGTAAGTTATTTTTGTGGATCCTGAATTTATTCGGGCACCGCTAGTTTATATTTTTTTGGATGAGGCTTCTGGAGTGGTCTAGCAACTACTCGAGGCTTCTTAGTTCTTCCTCCTGGGGAGGTTTTAGTTTGTGGGGTTCGTGTGGATACTGATAGAGGCTATCCTACGATTGGATGCTTGTGCAAAAAGGTTCTGCAAAAGCACGCTTCAACTGGTAAGTTATTTTTCTTTCTCTTTTAATTACTAAGTCTGTTTCTTTAAGTGTTTTTAGACTTAATAATTATGCTTAGGTTATTTTTGCATGCTTAGTATAAAATAAATATGCTATGATATAATTTGGATTTATGGTATGCCTAGTCCTTTAGCATGCTAACCTAGGTAGAGAATTATTTAGTTAAGGCTTTATTTAATTTATATGCAACTAATAAGAGTTCCTGGGGACAGGGACAAAATTTTGAATTTCTGCCATGCCTTTTATGCATGTTCAATCTGACTGTGAGTTCCCAACACTTTCTTCACTGTTTCTCCATGTAGCCACCACTGCCTTCTTCCTATATCTCTTTTCCTTTTTAAGCTTAGGACATTTGGATCTGAAATGTCCTTTGTCTCCGCATTCCAAGTAGGCTGATTCTTTTTCCGGATCTTTCTTGTCTTTCGGAACTTTTCTTAGCTTATCCATTCTGGATGAGCCTTCTTTTATTCTTCTGGAATCATACTTTTTAGAACTTCTCCTTTCTTTCTTTCTCAGGAATCTACCGAACTGTTTGGCTAGCATAGCCATTTCTTCTTTGTTATAGTGAGATTCCTTTAAATACTTTTCTGCTCCGGAGGAGGCTGATCTGGGCGAGTCTGCCTTGAGAGCAATAACTTTCCTCTTTTCTTTAGGCTTCTTCTCTTGTTGGCTATATCTCTCCAAGGATAGTTCTTGAGTAAAGAGATTACCAATGAGTTCATCGTAACTATAGAATTTTAAGTCATGAGCTTCCTCAATCGCAGTCTTCTTGCTGTCTCATTCCTTGGTGAGACTCCGAAGGATCTTCTTTACCATTTCTTCCTCAATGATCTCTTTTCTGAGCCTCTTCATCTCATTTACTAGATTGGTGTATCTAGTATTCATGCTGCTGATGGATTCTCTGGGCTCCATCTTGAAAGATTCTAGCTTTTATTGTAGGAGATCGATTCTGGCTTCTTTAGCCTTGTTTGTTCCATCATAGGTCACTTCAAATTTTTGCCAATTTCTTATGCAGTCTCACATCCAGATATTCTGTTAAATTTTAATACACTAAGAGCACAATGAAGCATGTTTATAGCATTAGCATTTTCAAGAAACTTTTTGTAATCATTCTCATCCCACTGATATGAGGGCTTCCAGGAGTTAAACCCTCTACTTCATAAGTAGGAACATAAGGGCCAACCTTAATGGCCATCCAAGCTAACATGCTTTGAGGCTAAATGAAATTCTTCATCCGGTTTTTCCAGAATGTGTGGTGTTCACCGGTGAAGAGTGGAAGACGGGTAATGGACATACCCTTCGGAAGAAGCTGTGAGTTATTAAAACTTATTTTGATTTATGAATCAAAATATGGACCTTTAGCTCAAGATTGTTAGATTTCTAGTTATGAGCACTTGCTCTGAAACCACTTGTTGGTCCCTGTGCGTATGTATATAAGGTTAGAGGGGGTGAATAACCCTTTTTGTAGAATTTACGGACTTTAAAAAGTCTTGTGTAGCGTGTTTGATATGTTTCGGATATAATGGATCCAGATGATGTAAATAATAAATAATGTGCAATAAAGTAAAGATTTAAAGAAAATCAAACACAATATTTCTATCCTGATTTGGCCCCGCCTACTCTAGTCCCCAGAGTTTCCTTCCTCTGAGCTTTGTCCGCTAGTGTGATTCCTTTCCAACTGGTAGGAATCGAGCCTTACAATTGTCTTTGGAGATTTATTCTCCTCTGGATGTAGGATATACAACTAAAAGCACCAACTCCTAGCTGAGTCCTCTTGAGCTTGTCTCCGGACTATAACCCCTCTTCTGGATGTAGGATATACTACTAGAAGCACCAACTCCTAGTTAAGTCCTTTCTCTTTAGTAGTATATACCACTTAGATTCTACCCAAACCTAAGCTGAGTCCTACAGGTACATACCACTTAAAGCACCAACAATAAGCTGAATCCCATTCTCAATACTCACCCAAGTATGAGATATAACAACTGATTTTATCAAGGGTTTAGTTTTTGAATTCTTTAAGTTTACAACACACTTAAGAATTCTTACAAAAACAGATTTGGAGTTTTTCTAGTTCTTGGAGGGATTTTGTTTACTGATTGAATTTGCTTGAATTCTCCTTATAATAGCATCTTGTGAAATCAACCAGTACCTTCTCAACATGTGAAGGTTCCCTTTTATAGGCTTTGATCATAAATTTAGTTATTGTGTATTATTGAGGTTGATCTTGAATCTTCACCGTTGATTGGGTATAATGTGGCGCTTCCGGAGCCTTTGATCAATCCGTTAGACTGAGTAAATATCTTGTTTGAATTTTTAGGATTGAGGCTAAAAAGTTGTCCGTGATTGTTTTGTTTATATTTAGTGAATCACCAACTTTTTTGTCATTGTGCTTTTGTGTGGGCTCCGCACGCCATTCCCATTAGTTTATGTTAAAAAGAATGTTACCTTTTTCTCTTTCTTGTGTGAGTCCTTTTGCCCTTTTTTGAAATGTGCGCTAGTTGTCTCTTTTTCAATCTTCAAGGTAAAAAGGACCTTTGACTTTAGACCAAAAGTGAAGGGAAATATGATTTTTAATTAATTTCCCTTTGCCTTTATGATTGAGTCTTCTCGATGTCTTCAGACTCAACTAATTCGGATGCTTCTTCAATCAGTCTTTCTCCGGATGCTGTTTTTGAGAGGTTAAAAGTTTGTTTCCTTTCCAAACTCTTACCGGATGCCTTCCTTATGGACTTCGGTGTTTGAAGTCTTTAATATGTATCCGGATGACTTATCTTGGACTCTTGTGATTTTGATTTACTTCGATTGTGAATACTTTGTGTTTTTATTTTCTTCAAACTTGATCCGGATATGTTCTTGAAATGGTTCTTCAGGATCATTGTTTCCCAACAAATCCTCCTTTCTTTTAATTTATTTATGATCCTAATAAAATAAGTTACCAATCAAAATAAATTCCTGACTTAACCAAAATTGATTTAATCATTTTAATCAATATTTTAATTTATTTATGACCCTATTAAAATTAATTACCGATAAAAATAAATTCTTGGCTTTAACCAAAAATGATCTAATCATTTTAATCAACATTTTAATTTATTTATGACTCTGATAAAGTTAGTTACTGGTCAAAATAAATTCCTAGCTTAACTAGAAAATGATCTAATTATTTTAACCAACATTTTAATTTATTTATGACCCTAATAAATTAGTTACGAGTCAAAATAAATTCCTGGTCTAACCAGGTAATGGTCTAACCATTCTACATTTAATATTCACGTAATAGATTAAGTCTATTAATTCTTTACTCAGTCCAATGAGATTCCAATGTGCGTGACCTTATAGGATGCCAAAGTATTGAGCTATTAAGGCTTAACCAATCCTTTTTCCATAAGAACTATTGGCTCAAGGTTTTAGACCATGAATAGAACTCAATTACCTAGTTCACAAGGGACAAGTAGAGGAGTATACAAACCATAAGGTGTAACTCTATACTTACCTTACTTACAATTAGCACATACCTTCTCCATGTCTCGCTTCATGTGTGGCCAAAAGAAATGCTCGGACAACATGTCTAAAGTCTTAAGTACACCAAAATGTCCCATGAGACCTCCTCTATGAGCCTCATGAACCAGCAAAGTCCTTAAAGAACACTTAGGCAAACATAGTCTATTATCTTTAAACAAAAAACCCTTATGTTTATAGAATTTTCCAAAAGCAGCATGCTCACAAGCCTCAAAAATAGATGCAAAATCATCATTACTAGCATATAAATCTTTAATAAATTCAAATCCTAGTAGTTTAGCATGCATCATACATAGCAAAAAACACGCCTACTTAATGCATCAGCAACAACATTCTCCTTCCCTTGCTTATACTTGATCACATAAGGAAATGATTCTATGAACTCAACCCACCTAGCATCCCTTCTATTAAGCTTTTGTTGACCTTTTAAGTGTTTCAAAGATTCATGATCCATATGAATAACAACCTCTTTAGGCCATAAGTAGTGTTGCCAAGTCTCAAAAGCCCTAACTAATGCATATAACTCTTTATCATAAGTAGGATAATTCAAACTCGCCCCATTTAATTTCTCACTAAAATAAGCTATTGGATGTCACTCTTGCATCAAAACAACCCCAATACCCACACCATATGCCTCACATTCAATTTCAAAAGTTTTATCAAAATTAGGCAAAGTTTAAACAGGTGTAGAGGTAAGTTTTTATTTTAGCAAGTTAAATGCATCTTCTTGTTCCTTTTCCCACTTAAAACAAACATTCTTTTTTACTACTTCGGTTAAAGGAGCAGCAATAGAACTAAAATTTTTAACAAACCTGTGATAAAAGGTTGCCAACCTATGAAAACTCCTTACCTCATTAATCGACTTACGCGTAGGCCAATCTCAAATTGCCTTCACCTTCTCTTCATCCACTTGCACTCCTTGCGCAGAAACAACAAAACCCAAAAACACAACCTTTTCCATACAAAATGTGCACTTGGAGAAGTTAGAAAATAGTTGTGCTTTCCAAAGTGACTCTAAAATAGATCAAATATGGTTAAGGTGCTCAAATAGAGAAATAAACAACTATAAACTTACCTTTGAATTCCCTTAAAACATGATTCATTAATCGCATAAAAGTACTAGGTGCATTAGTTAACCCAAATGGCATCACTAACCACTCATATAAACCATGTTTTGTTTTAAAAGTAGTTTTCCATTCATCACCAATTTTCATCCTAATTTAATGGTAACCACTTTTTAAGTCAATTTTAGTGAAATATAAAGCCCCATTAAGCTATGTCATCAAGTCCAGGAATAGGATGCCGATATTTTACCCTTATTTTGTTGACATCTCTACAATCCACGCACATACTCCATGTCCCATCCTTTTTAGGAACTAAAATGACATGAACATCACAAGGACTCATACTTTTGCGTATCAAACCCTTTGATATCAGCTCCTCAGTTTGCCATTGTAGTTCCTTTGTCTCCTCGGAATTACTTCTATAGGCTGGTCGATTCAGTATAAATGCTCTGGGTATAAAGTCAATCTGATTTTCAATTCCTCGAATTGGGGGTAATCCACTCGAAATCTCTTCGAGAAATAAATCATCAAATTCTTGCAAAAGAGAGGAAACCACACTAGGAAGAGGATTGTCAGTTTTATCTACGGACAAGCTAAAACCTTTGCAATAAAAAAGAAACATTGTCAAATTGTTATTTTTAGCTTGCTTTAAATCCCTCATTTTGGTGTATAATGTATGATTATTGGCTTTTACAGTGCCCTTACTTTCTTCTCTCCTCACATCTCTCTCGCTCAACTCACTAGCCTTTTCTCTCACCTCTTCTCTCTTCTCACCCTTACTAATTTTATCAATCTTGTTTTCTCTCTCCTTAACTAACACCCCTTCCTTTGACATTGAATTTTGAATATGAAGTTGTTAACTAACACCCCTTCCTTTGACATTGAATTCTGAATATGAAGTTGATCTTTGTAAATTTGTACCGGTGTTAAGGGTAAGAAGGTGTAACATTTTCCTTCCTTAATTAGAGTGATTTTATTCAACTTGCCATTATGAATGGCCTCACAGTCAAATTGCCATAGACGACCTAAAAGTAAATGGCACACTTGCATATATAGGTACACATCATATAAAACCTGGTCATGAAATCTACCAATTGCAAAATTGATCAAGTCTTGTTGAGTTACTCTCACCTTATTGCTATCATTGAGCCATTGAAGACTATAAGGCTTTGGATGCCTAGTTGTGGGCAGACTCAATTTCTCAACCATGGTAGTACTAGAAACATTACAACAACTACCACTATCCATAATTATACTACATATTTTATCTTGCACATGACAATGAGCATGAAAGATATTGTCTCTTTATTCATTAGACTCTTTATTTTTGACACTTAGAACACGTCTAACAACAAGAATAACAGAGTTAAATTCATCACCGTATTCAACATTAATAGAATCCTCTAATGGAGGCAATTCATTATCGGAATCAGTTTCACTTTTAGTCATGTATTCTCTATATTTAAGTATCATAGTATGTTTATTAGGACAACCACGCATCATATGACCTCGACCTTGACATTTAAAGCATTGAATGTCTCAATTTCTACTTTGAGTTTCAATAGTTTTACCCTTGCCAAGTGTGTGCTCCTCTCCCTTCAAATTAGATTTAGGCTTAGTAACAGATGCACTAACGTTTTCCTCACGTTTGTAATTCGGCGTCCATGATAATGAGGTAGAATTACTACGTGTCTTACCCCTTCAAAGGAGCTATTTCTCAATTTTGGCCACTTTATGGAGTAATTCCTCAAAAGTTATATAATGTTGGATATCTACCGCATCACTATGCCATTATTCAGCCCTCCAAGAAAATGAGCCATTATGCTCTCTTCATCTTCTTCCACATCAACTCTCATCATCACCATTTCCATCTCTCTATAATAATCTTCCACACTCGTTGACCTTTGGCACAAGTTCTATAAATTTCTTAGTAAATCATGGTGGTTGTGAGGTGTCGATGACGTGTGGGTCTCCCTTAGTGCCTGTATGAGAGAGGCGGGGCCCACTGGGGTTTTAGTTGGATTTAGGCGTGACAAAACATTTTTTAGTTAAAGTTTGCTCAATAAGTCAATTTTAATGAATAAAAGAATTGAGACCCCAATCCCGATATAATTTCTAGAGTCGCCACCTAATTTGTATACTTGGGAAAGAGCTTTGGTAAGGTGAATAAAATGTGGACAAAACCTCAAAAGGAGGGTTTTCTCCCTATTTTATACCTCTTATACCCCCACTATACCTTTTCTATACCTATAGAAATTGCTAGAGTTTTAGTGTAATTTTCATATGAAATCCGTGTGTCTAAACATGAAGGGAAGACCCCTTTTTATAGGGAAGAGGAGGTCTGAAGGTAATAAATCACGTTTAAGACCTGCCTTTTCCTGAAAATGGTAAGAGACTACTTCTGAAAAAGCTGGAATAGGAAACAACCATACCCGTATAGGTGGGGTGCCACCCGTACCTATACCAAGAGACCCGTATGGGTCCCCCTTAGGTGTACGGCAGGTAGTCACTCGTATGGGCCTGCGAGTGGATCCATACCACTATACAACACCCGTACGGGTACCTAAGGTCAGTCTAAGTCACTGTGCCATGGCCAAACTCAACTATGCAGTAGTAGGAACACCTTGGATGGATAACACCTAAAAGATATTACATCGTATGGCTCTCATCATAGTTTCATGAGAAGGATCATTAAAATCAAGTGCTCATAGACTACCCCTCATGGGATCATTATAAATATTGATCTGTATGATCTCATGATATGAGTAGGGGTTCAGAAATCATACCTGAGGTAATGACATGGGCTAGTTCCTTTGAGGTGAACTCCTTTCCTTTGCTAATGCGTACCCCTCGTAACTCTACTGGGGAAGGTATGTGTAACTTTTTCTTGAGGCGGATGACTTTCCTTCTATCACTGTGCATATTCCTAATGACTCTGATTGGGGAAAATGTGTATCTTTTCTTAAGGAGGATGACTTCTCCCTGTATCCCTTTCCTAAGGCAGATCGACTCTCCTGATTGATGATGGTGTATCCCTTTCCCAAGGGGGATGACTCTCCTGCTGGGGAATTTTGAATGACCCCTAGGGTGAGTGCCCCTAGGTCAGTTGATGGATGCTCCTGGAACAATGAGGGGAATGCCCCTGGATTTGATCCCGCTATTGGGAGGTGGGGGGATACCCCTGGATTTGATCTCGATACTAGGAGGTGGGAGGATGCCCGTGGATTTGATCCCGCTACTGGGAAGTGGGGGGATGCCCTTGGATTTGATCCCGCTTCTGGAAAGTGGGGGGGATGCCCTTGGATTTGATCCCACTACTGGAAAGTGGGGGGGATGCCCCTGGATTTGATAATGCTACTGGGAGGTAGGGGGATGCCCCTGGATTTGATCCCATTATTGGGAAGTGGAGGGATGCCCCTAGATTTGATCCCGCTACTAGGAAGAGGGGGGATGCCAGTAGATTTGATCACGTTACTAGGAAGTAGGGGATGCCCCTAGATTTATCCCGCTATTAGAAAGTGTGAGGATGCCCATGGATTTGATCCCACTACTGGGAAGTAAGGGGTTGCCCCTAGATTTGATCCTGCTATTGGGAGGTAGGGATGCCTCTAGATTTGATCCGCTACTACAAGGTGGGGGGATGCCCCTGGATTTGATTCCGCTATTGGAAAGTGGGGGGATGCCCCTAGATTTGATCCTTTGAGAAATAGATATTCCTGATGGAGTTGATCTCTAGGGACACTTCTTCGGGAAAGGTGCCCCTCGGACAGGGTTCCTTTTGCTAGTACTTGTATTGTGAAGCTTTCTTCACTTTTGTGAGACACCAATTTAGAATTTTCCCCCGGGTGGTAAGAGGAGACCTGTATGGGTAGGTCATAGTCATACGGGTGGATTTTTAAGGACATGAAACCTATACGGGTATGTGGCATCGGTACGGGTGCTTCACGGGCAGTTTTTAAAAATACAAACAATCCCCATTCCCTCTATTCACCAAAAATTCTAATTCTCTCCAATTCTGGTGATTTTCCATTAGAATCAACCTAAAGATGTATAAGAAGATTCCTGATGCTGGCTGTTTTCGTCTGAAACATGAGGAACTACCCCAGATCGACAATTCAGAACTCCAGCGATGTCCGGTGGCTGTTGGTTATGCTTTCTGAGAGACAGATTATTTCCTGGGTTTTAACCCTTCTTTTGAGGTCCCTCTAGTTCCTTCTCCTAAGTCACATCCCTCTGAACTACAAGTAAGTCGATCCAATTCACCATTTTTGATTTTTTTCCGAAATTGGAATTTCTTTGATTGGCATGCTTTTAGGATGTTTTAGGTATTAAAATAGAGCCTAATGCATGTAACTTTAGTCTAAAGAACTTTTAGGATAGTTTTTGCTGAGGTTTGGTTGAACTTTGGTGAAAAATGGTTATTTGGGAACTTTTCTTCAATGAAACTATTTACAGGGACCCGTACCTATATGAAGGACCCGTACGGGTCCTGTTTTTCATACGGGTGCATGTAGGGTACCTATACAGGTAAGGCTCATCCATATGGGTTCCCCTGTCCAGGGCTGAATGCACAAGACTCTCTAAATCACACCTTTCATTTCTAATTTTGATTTAACCACTGTGTTCTAACTCTAATGTATTGCTGTTTCATTTTTGCAGTTCCTTTTAGGACCATTGGGGCTTTGAGTTTTTGCAAGAAGTGGTATAAGGAGATTCGTGCTGACAAGGATACTGAGCTGATAGCTCGGATTGATGGTCTAGGCTTCTCTAACATTGTGCGACCCATTCCCGAGGGGCTAAAGACTTTGGCTCCTAATGCCATTGCTGCACTGGTCGAAAGGTGGTCAGAGACTACCCATACCTTCCATTTTACCATTGGAGAGGTGACAATCACCCCATTTGACATATGTGCATTGACTGGATTAGCTTGGAGAGGAGATATCATTCACTTCAATGTGTATGCTGACCGTTGGAATTCAAGGGTCGAGGTGAAGGACTATGTACAGAGACTCCTTGAACTACATCCTAGTGCGAAGGACAAGCTCAAGTATGGGGAATTGCACAATTACTGGCGGGCGTAGCCAAGGCCGATTGCTTCAGATAGGAGGGATCAGTATGCCAGGTCTTTCCTCTTGAGTCTCCTATCAACCGTCTTCTTTCCTGTATACTCGAGAAACCTCAACTATGCTTTGCTCTCTGCCGTGGAGGATCTTTCCAATGTGCCTGGCAAGAATTGGTGTCAGGCCACTCTTCCTTAGCTATACTACAGACTAGACGTCAGGGTTCGAGGTCAGCAGGCTGAGCTTAAGATTAGTCATCTACTCCTTCTGGTAAACACTGAACTTCCCTTATGCTTTTATCCATACATTTAAACCGTCCTGTGATTGACTTTTGGTTCTTTTACAAATGTGGGCATTCGAGCATCGATTTTTCCTTAGGCCAGGCTTGGCTAGTAGCCTGAGATACCTCATATTATATCCAAGTGGATGGGCCCCTGGCAGGAGCAGCTTGGGACTGTAGCAGAGTATTTAGAGAATATCCGCCAGCTGC
Organism: Euphorbia pulcherrima; assembly: GCA_947683365.1. Lineage (NCBI taxonomy): Eukaryota > Viridiplantae > Streptophyta > Magnoliopsida > Malpighiales > Euphorbiaceae > Euphorbia > Euphorbia pulcherrima. Next base: position 4,132,776 of record CANTUS010000008.1, read on the forward strand.
ATTCTCATCATGTAGGTCTTTGAATCTGAACCTGCACTCCAATTTAACAAATTATCAGTGATAAACTATATTTATGAGGCTAGGGTTCTTATGGTGCACTCTGATTATATACAGATTATTTGTGACCCTTGGGTGCACATGGTGATCCTTGACGAGATTGAGGTTATGCTGCAGGGGGTGGATGACTGTCGATTCATTCTGGAGTCACCACTTTCCTTTGAGTGATACCTAGGTGAGCGGGTTTATGACTGGCGGACGAGCTCTGTGGTGGAGAGGCCTATTCCTCTGCCTATCCTTGTGGGTGTCCACTGGCTACATCTAATGCCAGAGAAGGACCAGGGGCTGTATCTGCTGGGTAAGAGGGCTCGAGTACTTTCTGTTGAGGGTCCTTATCCTAACTTCATCCTTACTTCGCTGCTCTTGCTATGCTCGAGGGTCCATTTAGGAGATACTCCCCTCAAGTTTCACTACGGTGATGTCAACGATGATGATGATGATGATGATGATAATGATGATGATGATGATGATGATGATGATGATGATGATGATGATGATGATGAGGGTGACGATGATGGAGCCAGAGATGACCGCGGGGGAACTTTCCTAACTCGGTAGACAGAGGGCATTTCTAGGCCTGTAGGTTCTTCCTCTCAGGAATGTCTTTTAACTTAGCTTTGTGAATCACTTACTTCTTTATTATCACTCGTATAAACTGCTAGTCTGACAATCTGTAATTTTTATCTGTAGTCTTCTGCTCACAAATGAAAGCAAGCTACTGCCACTACTACCGCCACTAACCCTGCGGCATCGGCTGACCAGGATCCACCAGGGAAGCGAGCCAAGGCTGTTAGAGGCTTTAGGGAGGGCAACCTTCAGACTGACCTAGATTCTTCCTTCCACCTCCTCGATCATTTGGGGAAGCGTGCTGTGTGAGGGTTGGAGGAGTTGGTTCATACTATTCACTTTGTTCCCCCAGTGTGACCCATGTAAGTTCCTATACCAAACTCTTAGCTTGTACCTTTGTTATGATATGTATTCTAAACTGACTGAATGGGTTTCCACAGGTGTTTGTAGCTGAGGTAGAGACGATAACGTGAAGGTGCCTCTTGGCTAGGGATTTGATGATGGCATAGGATGCCTTAGCTACGGTGAGGTTCCTATTTACCTGTAAAATATAATAAACTATGCATGCATGTTATGACATTTATACATGTGTACTGATCCTCTAATTTCTATGCAGACCCTACTGGCCTTGGGGCAGGACAAATCTGCCTGAGATGTAGAGGTTGTTGAGGATCAGGCTAGTTTTCTAGAGGACTAGCTACAATTGGCCACTACAGAGTTAGATCAAATCCCCATGCTAGAGGCGGACCTCGAGAGAGCTAGAAAAGAGACCGAGGTGTTACGGGCATAGCTGGCTAGTATGACTGAGAGTAGGCAGACTCTTGAGCCATTTGATGTCGAGTCTGAGGATGATCTCTGTCCATATCGAGTGACTCAGAGGGGCATAGGTTAGAGTGCTGAGGGGGCTGATGCTGCTAGGCCATTGCAGGGACTTTAGAGATTAGGGGCTCCATCCTGCTAGTTACTGGTGTTGATGATGCTGAGGCTCATATGATAATTGACGTGGATGATTTGCTGGCGGATAGTCAGGACTAGATTTATGAGGGTCATCAGGGACAAGATCCCCCGACAGCCTAGATTATGACTGTTTTCCAGAACTATTTGATAATCTTTTTGGCCCTGCGTGGCTTTTTTTATTATGAATTTTGGATTGGTACTTTTGATACTTCTTTTACGCTTGTGGATTTTTCTTGAACTGATATTGTTGTGCATCGTTGCCTTGTGAACCCGTATCTGGTGATTGTGTAGTGAGGGGACTGAATTAAGTTCTAATTTTTATATAGGCCATTCGATGTGAGATGACCTATCGAACATTTTGTTTTTTTCTTTTCTTTTCTTTTCATCCTAATTTTTGCCTGGGCTGTCCTTGACGGCTTAGCCCGGGGAACCATTTTCTTTTTAGCTTTAACTTTTACCTAGACCGCCCTTTCGAGTTTTCAACCTAGCAAGCTGTTGCCTTAATTTTTGCTGGGATCACCCTTTCAAGTTTTCAATCTCGTAGGCTGTCTTAATTTTTACCTGAGTTGTCCTTGATGGCTCAACCTAGCATACTTTTTCTTTTTGCCTTAACTTTTTCGTGGACCGCCCTTTTGGGTTTTCAATCCAGCAGGTTTTTCTGAAAATTGCAAATGTGTGGTAATGATGAATACAATGATGCATAGCACGTAGAGAAAAATTGATGTTCATATACCAGCGATTATTTCACCTAAAGACATCCATGCATTCATAAGACCAAGATTCTTAGCAAAATCATAACATGTTTATTGATGAGATTAATTTGGGTACATAGGCAACGGTAACAATTTCCAATGGTTAACCCCTACTGCCTACTGGTCTTTTATAGATTTTCCAGAAAGCAACTGATATTTTCTCTTGATGCCCTAACTTTTGCCTAAGTTGCCCTTTTTGGGTTTTCAGCCTAGCGGGCTTTATTTTGAGTTCCCTAACTTTTGCCCGACCGATTTGTAGAATACCGATCAACGGGGTTACACCCTAATTTTTTCCTAAGCAGTAGATGACCACTTATCGGGTGTTTTATTCTTTATTTTATTCTTTATGCCGATTTTTTTATGATTTAATTCTTTTGACCTAGATATGATAACGCTCAAGCCTATCTTGATTCACTGGATTCATGAACTCATTTTCATCCATATCCATAAGCTTGATTCCCCCTTTACCAAGAACCTTATTTACGACTAATGGTCCTTCCCAGTTAGGTCTGAACTTGCCCCTAACATCGGTGTTGGTATGGTGTAGCTGCTTGAGAACCAGATCACCCTCTTTGAGAGGTTGCTTAGGGTATCTGACTCTATTGTTGCAAGCTCGAGCCATGCGCTGTTGGTACATCTGAAGATGGTCGAGTGCCTTGAGTCACCTTTCATCTATTACATTCAACTGTTCATACCTGGCTCTCGCCCAATCTGATTCCTTTAACTGTGATTCAAGTGCCACTCTTAGAGATCTTACTTCTATTTCGACCGGCAACACAGCTTTCATTCCATATACCAAGGAGAAAGGTGTTTGATCAATAGGAGTCCATACACTGGTTCTATACCCCCCCCCCAAACTGCAAATGGAAGTTTATCAGCCCAATCTCTATAAGTGGCTACCACTTTGGATAAAATTTTCTTAAGCAGCCTCAATTACCCTGTTAGCTTGTGGTCCGTATGGGGAAGATCTATGATGCTCAATGTTGAATTTTTCAAACAATTCAACCATGGCCCCTTAAAATTGAACCTTGTTGTCTGAAACTACATGATGCGAGATTTCGTATCTTGCAAAAAACAGCCTCTCTACGAACTTGGCCACTTTCTTGGCGGTAATGTTGTTGTAAGATTCAGCCTCTACCCATTTTGAAAAATAATCAACTGTGACTATGATGAATAGATGGCCATTGGTTGATGATGGCCAAATTTCACCAATTATATCTATCCCCACGCCGAGAAAGGCCAAGGAGTAGACAAATTGTGAAGTGCAGATGAATGGAGATGTTGTATATCCCCATAAATTTGACATTCATGACATTTGCTGAGCTTGTCTACGTAGTCGGCATTCATTATGGTCTAGTAGTACCCCATTCTCTGAACTTTTCTGGCTAGAGCCATCCCGTTCATATGTGGACCGCAATCCCCTGTATGTACCTGAGTCATTACCCTTTCTACTTCTTCTTCTGTCAAGCACCTCAACAATAAACCCTCAGCTGACCTTTTGAAGAGATCTTTGCCAACTAGTCTGAACTGAGTTGCTAATCTTTTGAGAGTTAAGTGATCTGACCCTGATGATCCTTCGGGGCACTTTCCTTCTTTCAAGATCCTTTTAATATCATCGTACCAACAGACCTTTTGCTCCTTCATAACCATAACCCGAACCTTTTTATGAAATGGAGAACAAGCCATTTCTACCATAAGCGGGCGAATGGGTTGAGCCTCTTCTCCTCCCCATATAGAGGCTAGGGTGGCCAAGGAATCTACCATCTAATTCTCATCCCTTAATATATATTGGAAGAGGCATTGACTAAACTGTGCTGACAATCCCTAAATGGCTTCCACGTATGGCCTGAGCGACTATTCTCTAACTTCCCATTCCCCACAACATGCTTTATTACTAACGTGGAATCCCCCATTACCCTAATTTCCTTTGCTCCTTTTTTGTAAAAGAGTATCAAGACCAAAAAGGCAAGCTTCATAGTTGGCTCCGTTGTTAGTAACCGAGAACTCCAATCGCTTGCTTAGTAGAATGACCTTACCTTGTGGTGTGATAATGATCACTCCAACACTAGCAACCTTCTGATTCATAGCTCCATCAAAATACATGATCCATTCAGCTTTCTCAGCTCTCATTTTTGCTAACTGTTCATCGGGAAAATCTAGATTCTCAACATAATCAGACTCTATAGGTTGACTTGCCAAAAACTCAGCCACCGCCCTTCCCTTGATGACTTTTTTCATGACATATTCGACATCAAACTCAGATAGCAATAAGAGCCAATGAGAGAGTTTCCCTGCCAATGTGAGGGATTGACAAAGATACTTCATTGGATCAACCTTCGCAACCGCTTGAATTTTGTAGGACTGGAAGTAATGCCTCAACGTCTTAGTCAACCATACTATCGTTTTGCAGGTCTTTTCTACTACCATGTATTTCATCTCATATCCCAACAACTTCTTGCTTAAATATTAGATAGCATGCTCGCTCTTATCCTTTTATTCTTGAAATAACATTGCCCCTACAGATGACTCTTCTATTGCCAAGTAGAGAATCAGCGGCTTATCGGGCATCGGAGGCTTCAAAACTGGGGGGTTCACAAGATAAGCCTTGATCTTGTCGAACGCTATCTAGCATTGCTCATTCCACTCTATCAGCTGCTTCCTTCTCAATAACTTAAAGATTGGTTCACACAAGGTCGTTAGTTTGGCAATAAAATGACTCACATTCTAGAGCAACCCAAGGAATGACCTGACTTCCCTTTCGGTTTTAGGAATAGGCATTTCTTGAATAGCCCTAACCTTATCAGGGTTGACTATAATTCCCTTATGAATGATAATGTGCCCCAAGAGTTTACCCGATGTAACCCCAAACACACACTTCTTTGGATTCAGGCGCAGGTTGTACTTCTCAATTCTAGTCAAGAACCTCTCCAAGATCTCAGGGTGTTCTTCCCTTGTATTAGATTTTACTAGCATGTCATCTACGTAAACCTCAACCTCTTTGTGAATTATGTCGTGCAGTAAAGCTATCATACCCTCTGATAAGTCGCCCCTGCATTCTTCATCCCAAAGGGCATTACTTTATAATAGTACACCCCCATTCTATAATAAAGGTTGTCTTGACCTTGTCGATGATGTCCATCAAGATTTGATTGTACCTAGAGAATCCATCTAAGAATGAGTACATTGCGGCCCTAGCGGTGCTGTCCACCAATACATCGATGTGTGGTAACGGAAAGTCATCCTTAGGAGATGCCTTGTTTAAATCGCGGAAGTCGACACACATTTTGACCTTCCCATCTTTCTTAGGGACTGGGACAACATTTGCTAACCATGTCAGGTATTCAATTACTTCAATGAACTTAGCTTCCAGTAACCTAGCAACTTCAGCTTTGACCTTATCGGCCCATTCAGGATGCAACCTTCTTAACTTTTGTTTGACAGGTTTAAACCGAGGATCGGTTGGGATGTGTTGTTCGATGATTTGGCTTTCTACCCCATGCATGTCTTCATAGGACTAAGCGAAAGCGTTAACATATTTTCTAAGCACTTTTATCATCTCTCTTTTTTCTATAGGGGTTAGATCATTGGATATGGTTACCATTTTTGGATTTTCCTCGGTACCTAAATTAATGTCATGCAATGAAGTGTCATGAATGCTAAAAATGTTATGCGTATAGTCAGATGAATATATGGTGTCGTTAGGTGAAACATCAAATAAGTACACAAAATCATTATCATTATTATTAGGATGCCCGAAGGCTACATCATTTTCATTACAAATAATTGCATTATCATCCTCCACAGGCGGAGGGCCTTCTTGGTCATTCATTAAAATATGAGTCAGGTCGTGATCTAGGTCTTGCAACTGCTTCTCGGTCAACACATTGTCTACAGCTTCCCTTGTAGCTTGGGCCAGGCTTCTCAAGGCTTCCTGAATCGGTGTCTTTTCTTATCCGCCAGACATAAAATAGTGTATATGGAGGTGGTGAGCATATCAATGGCTTTATCCACTTCAATCTTTGATGGGTCATTGTCTTCCATTCATTTGGCACATTTCTCTGCTTCTATAGTTGCTTCATAGCTCTCAGGGATGGTTTTGTATGCATTCACAAATGCTATCTTGCGGAGGTGAGGAGACAACCCGAAGATGAATTGATCAGCTAATTCCTTCTCCTGAGGTTTCCTTTTAAGGGCTACCGCGATCGTTAACCACCTCTAAAAGTAGTCATGGATAGGTTCCTCACTCCACTGTCTAATAGCTATAAGGTCAAACATGGATGATTCTTCTCTTGCCTTCTTGGTTTCCATAATGTGCTTCCATACTTTGCTTTCTTCTAACCCCGAGTTGATCATGGCTACCTTATCCCCTCTTCTTCGAGGTTCATAGACTTTTCTTTTCTCAATTAGCATTGTGATGGCTTTGAGGAGATCCTTACATATACTCATTGGGTGATCAGAACTGATATGATATATGCAGAAACTTCCTCTTTCCTCAGGCCTTGGCGAAACATACGGTTGGAGATGATCAATCAATTGGTATTTTCTTAACTTCTTGAAGAGGGTCATAGGAGGAGTATCCTAAGGTAAGATGTCATCTACATGCATAGGGTGAACCACTTGGTATCGGCTCATGCCATAGGGTAAACCCATAAAACAAGGAAGGATTGTCCCCTTTGGCATAACCTTGAAATCCAACAGCTGACTCGGGTCCTTGCTATGGTGAAACTACATAATAGCCTCTTGATGGAGTGGATGAGTCCCATTACTAACTGTGCAAAGCGTCGGGTTTACTGGTTGAACTGACTTGCCAAGCTGAGCTATGATAGTGATCGATATGAGTGCTTGATGGAATTATTGGTCCTTGTTTTAAGCTGAGGTAGTAACCAAGAGATTAGTACATGCATAAGATGTGGTATGCAAGTGCAAATTATAACGATGCATGGTGGGGTTGATCACAACACATGCGAAGCGATCGATTCCGTCCTTATTTCTTCCCTCGGAGTCTGAGGGTATTCTTCCTTAGTCTAATCTCACACAAAAATCAGAGTACCTAGAGGGTAAAATTCTATGACTTTTAATAAGAATGGCGTAGGGACGTATCGGAAGTTGATGTTGAAGGTTTCCATCGTATCAAGCCTCTTTTGGAGGGAGATAGCAATGAGTGCTCCACCTACTAAGGTGCCCCAATATCCCTGGTGGTCATGGGTTACACCTTTGCGAGCATCACGGAAATAATAGGGCACCTTATCCTAGCGCTAGAAGAAGAGCACATCTAGCTAGAGAGAAGGAGGTGAGAAGATAGAGTGTGATAATTTTCCCAAATGATGAAAACAAAAATGGGTTGAATCAAGTAAATGATTTTCGGTGCTCATCTTAATCTTTTAAGCTCTTAAAACAAACCAACATTTTGCAAGTTAAAAGATAAATCCCCAGCAAATTCATCACTGTGAGGTATCAATGACGTGTGGGTCTCCCTTAGTGCCTGTATAAGAGAGGCGGGGCCCACTAGGGTTTTTTAGTTGGATTTAGGCGTGACAAAACATTTTTTAGTTAAAGTTTGCACAATAAGTCAATTTTAATGAATAAAAGAATCGATACCCAAATCCCGATACAATTGATAGAGTCGCCACCCAAGTTGTCCACTTAGGAAAGAGTTTTGGTACGGTTCCCTCTGGGAGGGAGACGCATACCTATTGGATTAGAGATTCGGGTATCGAATGAGTCACTTATTTCTCATTTAGTTGATTCAAAATTACATTCATCGCATAAAACCGTTTTAGTTTTCATTATTTAGGGAATTATCAAGAAATCCTATTTCTACACTCTTTCACACTCATTACATGCGTTTACTTAATACAATAAAGCACAAGCAATAAATGGGGGAATAAAAATTACAATAGGGGGAAAATAGGGGGAATTTCAAAGAGAACCTATATATTGGTTCTAAGTTATAAAACAAAATGAAAGTAAATTCCCCTGCATCCACAGGTGTTAGCACAGTTTATAACACACCATAAATTAACAATTTAATGAAACACAATTTAAATTTTGTGGGTTGGTTTATCGAATTATTAGTGAAAATGATCGCATCGCAAATGGTGAGTTGGATTGATTTTAACCGATTCAAAATATGAATTCTAGATTTTGCCTGGTTGGCTAGTACCCATACAGATGGAGGGAAACCATATGGGTACCTGGGAGAAACCGTACGGGTCCTATCTGGTCCCAGGCAGAAACTTGATTTAGTTAATTTATAGATTACAGATCATTAGATTGGTGGTAGAAAAAGTAAAAAATAAAAAGGTGGGATTTCCTTCCGTATGAGTATGGCACACCAAATTGATATCTTTGGGGATATATGATGCTAACAAGGCTCATAAGTGTGAGGACCAGACCCGAGACAAGAAATGAAAGCAACAAATATAATGGAAGTAACAAACAATAATAATAACGAAATAATTGAGATGTGAGTCTCTTTGAAACTCAGGATCGTTACCTTTTCGACATGAATTCACTTTGAGGTGATCCCTTTACTGTTAAGAGAGCCCGGCCAAAGTAGATGAAATAGGACTATTTAGGTGAGTATTTGTGTGGACAGAATCTCCCCTAAATCCTAATGAACAAAGCTAGGAATGAATAAAATGTGGACAAAACCTCAAAATGAGGGTTTTCTCCCTATTTTATACCTCCTATACCCCCACTATACCTTTTCTATACCTATAGAAATTGCTAGAGTTTTAATATAATTTTCATATGAAATCCGTGTGTCTAAATGTGACGGGAAGACCCCTTTTTATAGGGAAGAGGAGGTCTGAACGCAATAAATCACGTTTAAGACATGCCTTTTCCCTAAAATGGTAAGAGACTACTTCTGAAAAAGCCTGATAGGAAACAACCATACCCGCACGGGTGGGGCCCCACCCATACCGGTACTAGGGGACCCATATGGAGTCCTCCCCAGGCGTACGGTAGGTAGTCACCCATAAGGGCCTGTGAGTGGATTCGTACCACTATGCAACACCCGTACGGGTACCTAAGGTCAGTCTAGGTCACTGTGCCATGGCCAAACTCAACTCTGCAGTAGTAGGAACACCTTGGATGGACAATACCTGAAAGATATTGGATTGTATAGCTCTCATCATATTTTCATGAGAAGGATCATTAAAATCCAGTGCTCACAGTGGTAATTAGAAGGAACAAACTGTTTTTTCATAATTCCTTTCATCTCATTCCGTGTATCAACTTGCGGCTCGCCACCCATGTTTCTAGTACGTTTAAGATGATCCCACTATACTGCAGCATAATCGGTTAGTTTGAAAACAACCAATTTAATCTTCTTCTCCTCTAAATAGTTATGGATATCAAAAATTGAATACACTTTCCTTATCCATTCCAAACTCATCAGGATCACTATTACCTTTAAATGAAGGAATTTTGAATTTAATGGCATTAAGATTACCATCATGACTTGGGCAACTACTAAAGCTCCTTCATGAGCACGAACTAGATTGCTCTTCCTCGGAATCATCATCAACGTGATTACTTCTCTTGGGATGTTTAGACTTTCTCTTTGAGCCTTTAACTTCTAACCGCTTCATTCGTTCTGCAATATCAAACATTTTTTCCTCTATTCTTTTCATTTCTCCTACAATAGCAGCCCTTAAAACTTTTGGACCATCCTCATTAGACGAGTCCCCTTCCTTGCCGGACATAGTTAGATAGATAGAATTAGAAAAACTTGATATAAAAAGCTAGAACAGAACAAAAGCAGAATACTCAAAGGCGATCCATGCTCTTTGGTATTATGTTCATTGATCTCACTAAATTAAGCCAAACAATATTGAATAACTAGAGGCAAAAGGCACAAGAAAATAAAGGACAGCAAAAATTAAGTATTCTACAAGACAAGAAAATAATGAGACAAAACACAAAAATGTAAGTACGACAAAAGATTGGGTAGACAATATTCAATAAAAAAGACAAGGGCATCAATAAATGTAAGTTTCTTGCGAATAAATATTTCAGATCTCGAATTCTCTTTTTCTAAATTTTTTTTTCTATTTCTTTATTTTTTTTGGTTTATTCTCCTTGATGATTTAGAGAACAAACGTGTTCTTTTATTTTTTTTTCCTTTTTTTCTTTTTTATCTTCTTTTGTTTATGAAATTAAATAAACGAACACTACAAATTCAAAATTAATAGCAAGTCACCAATCACACAAAAAAGAATGAATTTAAGACTTTTTTAAGATTAGAGAAAAAAAAAACTTCCATGAACCTATTTAATCTAGAGGCAAATATATGTGGAACTCGATGAACAAAATAAAAATAAAAAATTAAAAGATTCCAGAATCAGAATTTTCGAAATCATTTTTCAATATGTTTTAGATCAAATTTCAACATGAAGTCTGCTTGAGAAATTTAAATCATTCTCTTAAAAATCCAATGGATTTAGAGTCGCAAAAATCTGATTTATATAGAGAAAGTTATGACAAAAAGAAGAAATCTGGAAAGAATCAAACCTCAATTCAACTTGTGCTCTAATACCAATTGATGTGAATCCGGCTACGAGAAATGCAATTCGAACTCAAGAATTTCCCTGATCGTGAATTAAGATTTAAAGATACAAAGAAGAATAAATTTTATGAATTAGAAAATAAATAATGATAGAATAAATAAAAATAGCACAACCAATCTTAGCAAGTAAAATGAACAATCACGTTAGAATTTAGTTAACGCAACCTTTCGAATTGGATGAAAAAACCTGTTATGGGGTTGACTCTCAATGGCCTAGCCAAAACAATTAATCACAATCAAAATAATACTTCAAGAACAAGATCTCGGTCACTCGCACTCAAAGAAAGTTGAATTCTCACAAAGGAAAAATCTTGGTTTTTATTAATATCTCAAATCTGTGTCTCATACATAGTAGAAAACTCTCTATTTATAGTACTCCTAAACATAGACCATGAAAATGGTATTATTATCCTCAAAAGAAAATAATGAAGTCCTAATTATCTTTAGGAAAGAAGTCGAAAAGCATAAGGAAAGGAATTCTACTAAATTGTAATCTGAAACTAAATGAGAAACAAAATACCTTAAATGAGAGAATATAAATGAACCTAATTAAATTAAATAAAATTCCTATTCATATAGATAGCCCATTTATGGTCTTCCACAATTGGCCCAATAAAAACTAACTAAGATCCTAATAGATTAACATGTGTTATACATATGAGTGTCTAAAGCTCACTTAAGCTAATTCATATTAGACCAAGTCTTGAATCACTCTTCAATCACTTGAATCAAAGTTAATGATTCTTCGTCCTTGCTCAAGCCTACATCAGTAGATTGCATCATGAAAATCTCTTTAACAAGTCCATTTAGAGTGTCTTGAGTTCTCTTTAACATAGACCTTGTAATCGAAATATATAAAGGATCCTTCCCCATAAGCTTCATACCTTTATTTCTTCCATGCTCTGGACTCATTGTTCCTTGATTTCCATCACTTATAGCAACTAAGTTTGGGCCAAATTCGAAGTGAAATTGGGACCTAAGTGCTTATAGCAACTAAGTTTGGGTCAAGATCAATAGAGCCTGTAGCAACCAAGTATCAGCTGACAAACGAGATACCTCTAAAATTCATAAAGAACCTAAAACTTATAGCAATTAAGTTTAGACCAAGTTCGACCCAAAAAAGGAAACCTAAGACTTATAGTAACTAAATTCGGGTAAAATCCAACATATACCAAATTTGACTGATAACTAAGCCTATTTGTTCGATTTCATAGCAATTAAACATCGACCAAATAGTAAATTCTCCAATCCAGCAACAAACAGAACAAGGAACACATTCTGCACAAAAACTGAGACACGGGCAAAGCCGCCCATCGGCTACTTTCACTATTCAAAAGTAGACGATCAATGGCTATAGGTGTCGATTGGCGCTTATGGCTAATCACCAAAAAACAGAGACTTCCTAAAGCAATATATAGACTTCCAATGCACTCAAATTCAACCGTAGTTTAATGCATGTACATATTTCTTCCTAAATCAAGGCACAAATCCCACCATAGGTTCAAAAATTGCAAGGAAAAGGAAAGAACAGAAAAGTTACCCCAACATGGGAGAGATTCCCTCAGGGTTTCAGAACAGTCAGAATGAATTCGCCACGCTCGACCCCATGATAATCCTTGCCTTTGGGAAGGAAGTAGTTCAAGTCCGTCCTAAGGAATAGAATCTGAAGTTTGGCCCCGTGAAGGTTTACCATAGTCTCCTCTGCCGCAGGAATATTACGCTAAAGGGACTGCCCCAATTTTGTTATCATTGCAAGGGGCAAAAATGGGAGTAGGAAAGGGACAAAGGGAAGAATGAACAATGAAAATAAGATAATTTCTATGTTGAAATTGTAGAATATAAGAGAAAATACGAAGGAGAAAACGCAGGATGAAGGTTCTATTCACATGGATCTATTCTTATAGAATCGCCAGACCCGCCAATCAACTACTTTGCATAGTAGTCGATTGATGGGTATTTATTGAATGAATAACCATTATGTAACGGCCAGCAGTTCAAATTTTGAATCCAAAAAGACTCGTCGATCGACACCTTTAATGGACCTGTTGAATCGGCGCCTTAGTTTAAAAAGTATTTGACTGTTTTGACCAATTAAATAGCATGTATTAATAAGGTATCATGCAAACAAGAATCTTTTATTCAAAAAAATTACATTTTTAGCACGCAAAAAAATTGTTTTCGAAAAAAAGGGTGGACCACAAAAGTTTCGAAGAACACGTTACAAAAATTCTTTTCCTTTTGCCCGTCAAGCATTATTGATCCAAGAGGCAAAATTTTTTGTTTTAAAAATTAGTCAATCAAGTAATGTTGGCTGATTTTATCATCACACGTTTTCACTCACCACACTCACTTCACGTATGTAAAACTTCACCACCTGGGTTGAAGGTTTTATACGAGAGGGGCAGCCTATGAGCACAGTCTGCCCGATCTTATGATCTATTAAAACCTTTCTCTAAGTATCTATCAATCGGTACTGACAAAACAACCACGTTGCTAATGAAGACTTATTAGCTAAATCATCCAAACACCACCTTAAAACATGCCATGTGTTACATCCCTTGGAAGACACTTAGATTATCGTAGGACCCACCGATCGGCTCCTTGAACTGCCAAGGACCTGGGATCGACGCCTACGTATCAATCATGGCGAAGGGTAAACTTACTCAGGAAAGCTACCTATCACCCTAACTCGCCAATCGGCGCCTTGATCCGCCAAGGACCCGCCGATCGGTACCTACGTGTTAATCACGATGAAGGATGGCCTTACTCAATAAAGCTACCTATCACTCTAACTCACTGATCGACATTTTGAACTGCCAAGGACCCACCAATCAGGGCCTACGTGGCATTCACCGGTTTATTTAGGCCAACTCATCAACCCTAAGCCTACTACCCAATCCATCGATCAACGCCTCCACCGCCCAAAACCCGCCGATTGACGGGTATCCTCTTACTATAGAAGAAGTCAAACCTTAGGGTTCAACAACAACAAGAGGAATAACAAGATCAATTGATGAAAAATCCCAAAATTTCCTAACTACTCCCTAAGTTATACCTAAAACTCCTTTCTTCTATACTGAAACTATACCAAAGTATAAACAACCTTCCGAGACTAGTCCTACCCATAAAACCATTGACATTTATTCCTAAGACACCTCCTTCGGTAATTCCCCAGCTCGACCTATAAGGTGAATTAGTTCTAGTCTATTCAGGCTTTCCAAACATCCTAGAACGAAAGAAAACTTTGTTGGATATGATGTATGCCTATAAGGCAATTAGGGTGATATATCTTAATTACGTAATAGTACGAATAATTTGTTTAATCAATAAAGGCATTTAATCTTTTGTTTATATCAATATGCTTGTATATATATATATATATATATATATATATATATAAAAGCTGGTTAAATATATATTCATTGATGTATGCAAAAGTCCTTGACATATCATATCATGAAGTCGGAGAAATTATAGTTGGACTATATTTGGTGGAACCTGCTCCATGTGCAATTATGATTATGTCTAAACTATCCCTAGTCATAGTTTCATCAAGAAAGGATATTGATGAAACGGAAAGACTAGAATGTGGTCAACTTTCTGGGAAAGGGTCCAAGTAGTTAATCTCCTAAAGACTGAAGGTGATGCCTTAAGTTTGACACATGGATAAATCTGGGAGATATATTGGAGACCGCAGCAAGACAAACACTTGGTATATATATCAATATGTTAGTGTTTATCTTCATGCAATAAGCTTTGCGAATGTCCTCATACTTGAGATGCTAGCTACCTTGTGTGGTACTATTGCTATACTTTGGGTCACTACTATGCACTCATTAATTTAGGGTGCTATGGGTGATTACGGGTATAGTATGACAGCACATTGGTAGGCTGAGTAGTTAGAAAGAATCCATCGCTCCGGATATATTGAGTTGTACCTGGCCACTTGTTGAAGTGATGATTGCCATAAACCTCTGATCAGAGTATGTGTTTGATAGAAATGGATTCTAGTCAAACGCACTATGGTAAAAGGCAATATACTTCGGTAACAAGTAAATAACTGGGATAGCTTGGAGCAACCTTGCTATTAGTGGGTTAACACTTTAACCAAACCCAATAAACTAGATGGTACTAATATTAAAGAATGGAAGGAATTTATCGCACTGGATAACTATTGCATTAACCGGGATTAAGTCATAAGCATAAAAGACGTTCCGAGTAGTGGGGGATGGTAGACCGTTGCTAGAGGCGTGCTACACTCGTTTAAGGTAATCAAGTTCTATTCACGATCTAGAGCATCGAGCCAATGGTTCCATTAGAACAATGGTTGGTTAAGCCTTAACAGCTCAATACTTCGAGATCCTATAAGGTCACACACATTGGACCTTCATCGGACTAAGTAAAGAACTAATAGATTTATTCTATTACAAAAATATAACATAAATAATAATTGGATTATTATTTGATTGGTTAAAATTGATTAGATCAATTTTGGATAGACCAAGGAATTTATTTTGACCGGTAACTAATTAATTAGAGTCATAAATAAATTATAATTGATTAGATCAATTTTCGTTGAAACAAGAAATTTATTTTGACTGGTGACTAAATTTATTAGGGTCAGAAAATAAATATTTGAAAAAGGATTAAAAAGGGGAATTTTGCATTAACGAGTTTAATTGGACCGAGAGTACAAAAGTATTTTGTACAGGCTCGAGTGCGCGGGAGTACACCGAAAGGTGTGCGAGCAATGCTGGGCATTGCTCGCTGCAGCCCATAAAAATGGGCTGCACATGTGCAGCCCACAAGCAAGGCAAAGCCCACAAGGGATTTGCCTTGCATGTGCACACAGCGTGCACACTGTGTGCACATGGGATGGGAGTAATTACTCCAATCCCACATCACTCCCAAGGGGAGCAAAATGCTCCCCCAAGCCTATATATAGGTTGTCCCCTTTCCTTTCAAATTGTACCAAGCTCAAAGCATAAATCCTAAGCGAGATAATTAATCTCTCGGGTAATTGAGCAAGTTATTTTTTATGGAGCCTGAATTTATTCGGGCACCGCCAGTTTATATTTTTGGATGAGGCTTTTAGAGTGATCTAGCAACTACTCAAGGCTTCTTAGTTCTTCCTCCTGGGGAGGTTTTGGTTGGTGGAGTTCGTGTGGATACTGATAGAGGCTATCCTACGATTGGAGGCTTGTGCAAGAAGGTTCTGCAAAAGCACGCTTCAACTGGTAAGTTCTTTTTCTTTCTCTTTAAATTATTAAGTCTTTTTCTTTAAGTGTTTTTAGACTTAATAATTATGCTTAGGTTATTTTTGCATGCTTAGCTTATTTTATGCTTAGGTTATAACTTAGAGTTATAACATGCTTAGTATAAAATAAATATGCTAGGATATAATTTGGAATTATGGTATGCCTAGTCCTTTAGCATGCTAACCTAGGTAGAGAATTATTTAGTTAAGGCTTTATTTAATTTATATGCAACTAATAGGAGTTCCTGGGGACAGGGACAAATTTTGAATTTCCGTTATGCCTCTTATGCATGTTCAAATTGAATGTCAGTTCCTAACAGTGGTATCAGAGCCTGCCTATTTGGTGCATAATTAAGTTAGAAGCAAACTAAATATTATTTTCTGAATGAAATGATTTGTTTATTTAATTGTTTGGAACAATATATATAAAGTTATGCCTTTTATTTCAAGGTTAGAAAATGGTTATGAATAATTTTGAATAAGTCTGCTCAACTTACTCAAATTATAGAAATGTCAATAATTTATTTTAATTACATGGGTTATAGATGCTCCCAATTTACATGAATTGGAAGAACGAAATTTATTAGTTCAAGAGAATCCATTGGTCTTCAAGTTTGTGCTCGTATTTGTTCTGGCTAAGGATTGGTCTTGGTGTCTACTCCTCATAGGGCACCTCTAATATCTGGGAACCTATATCGGTGCAATTTGAATTGACTAACCGGGGGATTAAGATGAACTAATTTATTTCTAGTATATAAGATGGTGCTTATATATGTTTCTATGACTAAGTAAAAAATTAAATTTATCGAATAAAAGCTTAAAAAATTAAATTTATCGAATAAAAGCTTAAAGGAAATGCAATATAAATATAACAAAAGTGTTAATTATTTTGCATATAATCTAGGTTGATGGAATAATTATAATAAAGAGTTGAACCCACCTAAGGTTAGACCTTACAAATTAATTCTAAAATTCCCTGAATTAATACAAGTTATTATAATTTTATCCATTTGATAAAATCCTAGATTAAGTGAGACATTTAACACTAATAAAATCTCAAAGTAAATATATTAAGGCAAGTTATAGTCTTCCTTACTCAAATTTATAATACGGTCTCTTTGGGCTATCAAAGTGCTATGCAAATCATTCCTTCTAGTCCACATTGATTGGTTGTAAAGTTTGAGATAGGGTCTACCTTAATAGAGCTGGGGTAGTCCACCATAAAATTGGGGGCTAGGCCCAGATCTGAGACATATTCAAGGAGATGCTAATATAAGAGCACACGTCCCTTGGAATTAGGGAACTTGAATGAATTAGCAATTGCATGTGATACAAATGGAATGGGATTCTAACTATGACTTACTATTATGACTTGACTCATAAGATTAGGGGTTGTAATAGACTAGTTAAAGATGCCACCTACTAGGAAATTTAGCTGGGCTAAAATTCACGAATTCAATAGAATGGGCTATTGTAAATTTTGAAGAAAATAGTAGGAAAATGTATTTAATTAAAAGTCCTCATATTAAATACATGTACTTAAACTAATATCTAAACACTTTCTTTTCTTATATCTTAGGTTAAAAATGGCTTCCAATTTTAATCTTCGTATGTTACTTGACACCAAATAGAATGGCTCGAACTTTTCTGATTGGTTCCGAGCAGTGAGAATAGTTCTCATATCCGAGGGAATTGCCTACGTCCTAAGTGAATTTTTCCCTATAGAACCTAATATTGAGGATCATACGGAATATGATGCCTGGTTGAAGCACAGGAAAGATCGTGAGACTGCCATGTGTATTATGTTGGGGTCCATGAATCCTGAGCTTCAGAAATGACATAAGAACATGCCCTTGGAGGATATGGTTCTCCATCTTGAAGAACTCTTTTCGGAGAGGGAGAGGACAGAGAGGTATGAGACCTCCAAGCTCCTTTTCAGGACCAAGATGCAGGCTGGCACCTCTGCCTCTCAGCATGTACTGAAACTCTTGGGATACCTTGAGAAGCTGATTCAATTGGGATTCGAGATAAATCATGACTTGAGCATTGACCTTATGTTGATGTCTTTGACAGATAGTTACTCAGGCTTCGTGACTAACTATTACATGAATAGGATTAATTCAACTATCCCTGAATTAATCAACATGCTGAAAACAGTAGAACCTCAGATCAAGAAGGATTAGAAACCTCTATTGTTGGTTGAAAAAGGCAAGGCTTCTAAGAAGAAGAAGCAAGCATTGGGTGCCAAGAAAAGAATCAGTAAGAAGAAGAATGAGAAGAAGGCATCTAAGTATGTCTGCTTCCAATGTGGGAAACCGGGACATTGGAAGAGGGATTCCAAAGCTCCTACTTCTGGGCATTTGAAGAAGAAGCCTACAAAGGCATCTACTTCAGGTATGTTTGTAATTGAAAACTTTGCTACTTTTCCGTGAGAATCCACTTGGGTATTGGATACTGGTTGTGGTTCTCATATCTGTATTTCTATGCAGGGACTAAGGAACTGTAGAAAACTTGTAAAAGGGGAAATGGACCTATATGTGAGAAATGGAGCCAGAGTTACTGCATTAGCCGTAGGGAGCTTTAGTCTTGTTTTGCCAAGTGGACTTGTTTTAGTTTTGAATAATTGTTAATACATTCCAATTGTTACTAAGAATATTGTATATGTTGCATGTTTAGCAGCAGAAGGATTTGAAATTTTATTTTTGAATAATAATTCTCAGATTCGTTTGAATAATATTCTTTATGGTTATGGAATGTTAAAAAGTGGCATTTATGTTCTTGATACTAAAACAGAAGTTTTCAATATAAACAATGTGAAGAAAGTTAAATTAGATAATGAGAATTCCTTCTACTTATGGCATTGCCGTTTAGGCCACATAAACAAAGATCACTTAACCAAGTTGCATAAGCGTGGAGACTTAGTCCCAATAGACTTAGAGTCTTATGGTGATTGCGAATCTTGTTTAAAAGGAAAAATGATAAAGTTACCCTTTAAAGGAAAGGGTGAGCGGGCCACAAGTACATTGGAACTTATACATACTGATGTATGTGGTCCAATGAGTGTTCAGGCACTAGGAGGATACTCTTACTTAATAACCTTTATTGATGATTACTCATGATATGGTTATTTGTACTTGATGAAGCACAAGTCTGAAAGTTTTGAAAAAATTAAACTATTTAGAGCTGAAGTAGATAAACAGCTTGAGAAAAGTATTAAAACACTTCGATCAGATTGAGGTGGAGAATACTTATGTCAGGAGTTTCAGGATTATCTAAAGGAAAATGGGATAGTTCCCTAGTGCCTCCTTATACACCCCAACACAATGGAGTGTCCGAAAGGAGGAATCGAACTTTATTAGATATGGTCAGATCCATGATGAGCCATGTAGTTCTTAGTAAATCCTTTTACGGATATGTACTGGAGAGCGCGGTTTATATCTTAAACAGAGTGCCCTCTAAATCAGTTGATTTTACACCTTATGAAAGATGGTGTAACAAAAAGCCATCTCTAAATCACTTAAGAGTATGGAGCTGTCCTTCTATGGTAAAGAGGATAGGGTCAGATAAGCTAAATGCCAAGGCTGACAAATGTCTGTTCATTGGATATCCAAAGGAAATAATTGGATATCTGTTTTACCAACCTGAAGCATAAAAGGTATTTGTGTCTCGGAATGCTCACTTTTTGGAAAAGGAACACTTACTTGCAAACGTTAGTGGGAGCAATATTGAATTGGAAGTTTAAGAGAAAGAAACAGACAATCAATTAATTGACCCCGTTCTAGATACACAAGAGATTGTGATCCAAGAACAACCTGTCAAAACACAATCATTGCGAAGATCAGGTCGTGTTCATAAGGGTCCCGATAGATATGGGTTTATCATCACTAATGATAAGGAACTATATCTTATGGAGGATGATGAACCAAAGACATATGATGAGGCAATGAAAAGCTCAGATTCTGATAAATGGCAAAAGGCCATGAAATCAAAAATGAATTCAATGTACGAGAACCAAGTTTGGAATTTGGTTGATGCACCGCAAGAGTTTAGACCAATTGGGTGCAAATGGGTCTTCAAGAAGACAGATATGGACGGTAATGTAATTACCTATAAAGCAAGGTTGGTTGTGAAAGGTTATAGTCAACGGGGAGGTATTGACTATAATGAAACCTTCTCACCAGTAGCCATGCTTAAATCCATAAGGATACTCCTTGCCATTGCTGCTCATTACGATTATGAGATCTAGCAGATGGACGTAAAAACGGCATTCCTGAATAGGGATTTAGACCGTGATGTGTATATGACATAACCTAAGGGTTTTACATCTCAGAATGGCTCGAAGGTATGCAAGCAACAAAGATCCATTTATGGACTTAAGCAGGCATCCAGGAGTTGGAATATAAGGTTTGATCAGAAAATCCGGGAACTGGATTTCTGCCCAAATGCAAATGAGCCTTGTGTTTATAAGAAGGTTAGTGAGAGTGCAGTCATTTTTCTAGTATTGTATGCTGATGACATTCTGCTAATAGGAAACCACATTTCTCTTCTTTAAAACGTTAAAGTATGGTTGTTAAGAAAGTTCTCCATGAAAGACCTTGGTTAAGTAGCATTTATACTAGGTATAAAGATCTACAAGGATAGATCCAAGAGGTTGTTAGGTCTTTCTCAAAGTGCATATACAGACAAGGTGTTGAATAGGTTCAACCTTGAGCATTCTAAGAAAGGTTATCTCCCGATGACAAAAGGGATTAACATATCTAAAGCTGAGTGTCCTAAGATAGCTCAGGAGAGAATGCGCATGAAGGATATACCCTATGCATCCGTGATAGGATCCATTATGTATGCTATGATATGTACTAGGCCAGATGTCTCTCAGGCTTTGAGCTTTACGAGCAGATATCAATCAGATCCAGGTGAAAAGCACTGGATGGGCGTCAAGGCAATCCTTAAGTACTTGAGAAGGACTAAGGATGAGTTCTTGATTTATGGAGAAGGTGACCACACTATCAAAGGTTACACTGACGCGAGTTTTCAATCTAACAAGGATGACTTTAAGTCTTAGTCAAGTTTTGTGTATGTGTTAAATGGAGGGGCAGTATGCTGGAAGAGTTCCAAGCAAGAAACTCCTGCTGATTCAACCACGGAATCTGAATACATTGCCGCATGCAAAGCAGCAAAAGAAGTTGTCTAGTTAAAGGGATTTATTGGTGATCTCGGTGTGGTGCCTGAGGCTGTTGATCCAATTACTTTATATTATGATAACAATGATGCCATAGCTCAGGCAAAGGAACCACGGTCTCATTAGAAAAACAGACATGTATCCAAAAAGTATCATATAATCAGGGAGATTGTTGATTCTAAGAAAATAAGATTAGAATATGTACCCACTAATCAGAACCTCGCGGATGGTCTGACAAAGCCATTGACTCAAGTCAAACATGACCAGTATGTTAAAGCATATGGATTAAAACATATGGCTAATTGGCCTCAGTGCAAGTGGGATTTTGTTTGATATGATGTATGCCCTTAAGGCAATTAGGGTGATACATCTTAATTATGTAATAGTACGAATAATTTGTTTTAATCAATAAAGGCATTTAATCGTTTGTTTATATCAATACGCTTGTATATATATATTAAAGCTGGTTAAATATATATTCATTGATGTATGCAAAAGTCCTTGGCATATCATAGCATGAAGTCAGAGAAATTATAGTTGGACTATATTTGGTGGAACCTGCTTCATGTACAATTATGATTATGTCTAAACTATCGCTAGTCATCGTTTCATCAAGAAAGGATATTGATAAAATGGAAAGACTAGCATATGGTCAACTTTCTTGGAAAGGGTCCAAGTAGTTAATCTCCTAAAGACTGAAGGTGGTGCCTTAAGTTTGACACATGGATATATCTGGGAGATATATTGGAGACCGCAGTAAGATAAACACTTGGTATAAATATCAATGTGTTAGTGTTTATCTTCATGCAATAAGCTATGCGAATGTCCTCATACTTGAGATGCTAGCTACCTTGTGTGGCACTATTGCTATACTTTAGGTCATTAATATGCACTCATTAATTTAGGGTGCTACAGGTGATTACGGGTATATTGATGACAGCACGTTGGTAGGCTAAGTAGTCGGAAAGAATCCATCGCTCCGGATATATTAAGGAGTTGTACCTGGCCACTTGTTGAAGTGATGATTGCCATAAACCTCTAATCAGAGTATGTGTTTGATAGAAATGGATTCTAGTCAAACGCACTATGGTAAAAGGCAATATACTTCTGTAACAAGTAAATAACTGGGACAGTTTGGAGCAACCTTGCTATTAGTCAGTTAACACTTTAATCGAACCCAATAAACTAGATGGTACTAATATTAAAGAATGGAATGAATTTATCACACTGGGTAACTATTGCATTAACCGAGATTAAGTCATAAGCATAAATGACATTCCGAGTAGTGGGGGATGGTAGACCCTTGCTAGAGGTGTACTACAGTCGTTTAAGGTAATCGAGTTCTATTCACGGTCTAGAGCATCGAGCCAATGGTTCCATTAGAACAATGGTTGGTTAAGCCTTAACAGCTCAATACTTCGGGATCCTATAAGGTCACACACATTGGACCTTCATCGGACTAAGTAAAGAACTAATACATTTATTCTATTACAAAAATATAACATAAATAATAATTGAATTATTATTTGATTGGTTAAAATTGATTAGATAAATTTTGGATAGACCACGGAATTTATTTTGACCGGTAACTAATTAATTAGAGTCATAAATAAATTATAATTGATTAGATCAATTTTGGTTGGACCAAGAAATTTATTTTGACTGGTAACTAAATTTATTAGGGTCAGAAAATAAATATTTGAAAAAGGATTAAAAAGGGGAATTTTGCATTGACGAGTTTAAAAAGTATTTTGTACAGGCTCGAGTGCGTGGGAGTACACCGAAAGGTGTGTGAGCAATGCTGGCCATTGCTCGCGACAGCCCATAAAAATGGGCTGCACATGTGCAGCCCACAAGCAAGGCAAAGCCCACAAGGGCTTTGCCTTGCATGTGCACGCAGCTTGCACACTGTGTGCACATGGGATGGGAGTAATTACTCTCATCCCACATCGCTCCCAGGGGGAGCAAAATGCTCCCCCAAGCCTATATATAGGTTTTCCCCTTTCCTTTCAAATTGTACCAAGCTCAAAGCATAAATCCTAAGTGAGATAATTAATCTCTCGGGTAATTAAGCAAGTTATTTTTATGGAGCCTGAATTTATTCGGGCACCGCTAGTTTATATTTTTGGGTGAGGCTTCTAGAGTGGTCTAGCAACTACTCAAGGCTTCTTAGTTCTTCCTTCTGGGGAGGTTTTGGTTGGTGGGGTTCGTGTGGATACTGATAGAGGCTATCCTACGATTGGAGGCTTGTGCAAGAAGGTTCTGCAAAAGCATGCTTCAACTGGTAAGTTCTTTTTCTTTCTCTGTAAATTATAAAGTCTTTTTCTTTAAGTGTTTTTAGACTTAATAATTATGCTTAGGTTATTTTTGCATGCTTAGTTTATTTTATGCTTAGGTTATAACTTAGAGTTATAACATCCTTAGTATGAAATAAATATGCTAGGATATAATTTGAAATTATGGTATGCCTAGTCCTTTAGCATGCTAACCTAGGTAGAGAATTATTTAGTTAAGGCTTTATTTAATTTTTATGCAACTAATAGGAGTTCCTGGAGACAGGGACAAACTTTTGAATTTCCATCATGCCTCTTATGCATGTTCAATTTAACTGTCAATTCCCAACAAACTTGAGGTCATCATCCTTTTCTATTTTCAAAAGTCCTGTAAGGTAGAGACCACCTCGGCACTGGCCTACCCCCCACGGGCCTAGCCCAACAAGGTCGTATCTCCCAACCCATACCCTTTTGGTCATTATAATATTTGCGTAGTAACAAATTATTTTTAATTTTCCTAATTCAAATAATGAGTAACTATTTCGTCCAAAACCAGAATCTCTACTTTATAGGTGTAAGAATCCTCAATCCGGATCAGTATATACAATTACGGGTGGAGCTGAACTAGGTGGCGACTCTCATATTTATAAAATAGGGACCCTTGTCCCACTGTAATAAAAGGAAGATCTCTAACGGGTCCCCGATTCTTTTTATCAGTTGAAAATGTCAAGTATATTCACACATATAACGAGCCCCACGCTCTACTTGAAGTTCCCCACATAAAAACCCGGGAACCCTACATTGGTCGTGCCATTCCAATCGGAATCGCAAAGCAAACTAATGGGAAAGCTAAGAAGATGTCCGCCCACTCACAACCGGGACCGAGATGGGAAAAACCTAGTTTCATCCCCAAATCCTCCTTTACCTTGTAGATCCTAGAGTCAATCTTGCCCTTATTTCTACTGGTGTGGCGATAGTTCAAACAAAACCGACGTTGTAATCGTCAATTGAAACTGATTCATCTTCTCCGGTAATAGGTAATTTTGCTCCGGCGAACGAGAGAGGAAGAGAGCAAAACTTTTTTTTGAATTTATTTTAAATTTAATATTCTTTGAATTAAAATCACTTGCTTGACTTTTCTAATATTACCAACTCATCTTACGTGTCACGGCTTTATGGGGTCCTGAGATGCATTTTAGACAAGTTAAAGGGGATAAGAGGTATCTTTAAAAGTTCAGGGGGCAATCAGTTGTTGGGGACAAATTCAAGGGCTAAGAATGTATTAGGTCTAATTTAAATATCGACAATGAATGATTGGAATGATCTCTATGTAATAGTAATTTAATTAGCAACATCGATGTATGATATTTTTTTGTTTGATTGTAACTATGACGTAGAATGACCTCCATGTCATTAGGTAATCAAATATAAATTTGGACTATTGGATTGAAAATGAATGGTGAGGATATTGAGATATATATATAGAGAGAGAGATTACTCTGTAAGTAAATTGATATTGAATTTGGGAGAATCATAAATGATATAAAATAATATTTCAATAATTATTTTCACTGTCATTTTATTTGTGCGGTTGATAATTAAGTACTCACTTATATACTTTTATAGGAACAAATTTTTAGAAATATTTGTATATCTCATGGTATAAATTGAATTGTTGCAGCCTATTTTTATTCTTATCAACACACGAAAAAGACGAATTTACTCGTGATTTAAAAAAATTGCTGAAATTTTAGTCTATACAGGCCTTGCTTTGACAATTTTTGGACCATAGACAAAACAATACTACATTACAAAATATGGGCCCTTTTAATAAAAGCTAATTAAATAAAGTATATTTTTTTAAGCCAATAAATTTCTCACAAAAGCATGATATCTGAAATTGATATTTCCAAAACATAAGTTTTTTACACACATGTTTTTTTTTTGCAAGTACAAGAAGCATTATATGAAAAGATACAACTTAAAAATATAATTAAAGAAAAGAAGAAGAGGCAGAGGACAAAAGCCATGCTCCACTAAGCCTACAACTGCCCAGTACACTCCCGGGGAGAAAGATAGCCTTGCAAACTTTATCAAGCAGCAGCAAAACAGCATGAGGACGTCTAACACTGTGATCAAATTCAGCCATACTCATCTACTTCCAACATTGCAAGAAAACCTTTTCATTCAAATGTACTCTGCAAAAACAAAAGCTTATAAAAAAAATGGGATCTCCTAGCATTAGGAGAAGCAAATCATTGATAAGGACATCAGCATCAATATTTTCCAGAAACTCCTCAATTGACAAAATTGCCAAGCCATTGGGACTGTTAGAAAAATTCTATAAGCAATTGAAACATTTGGATAACAATCAGTACATTTATCAAACTTATGAATCTCAGCAGCAGACATCAAATCATTTGGTAAAGTAACTTGCAGCACTTTCAATTCAGAGAAGAGATCATTTAAATCAACATCAGATGAATCACCATGAGAAAAAGTAGAATGAAAATTAACAACATTTTCTCAATTCACTTTCATCCAATGACTTCAATTTGCTTGAACTAAACAAAAACCCAAAAATGCTCTCAAACTTTTTTTAACTGCTCAACTCTAACATCCAAAGAAACAATTGCCATGTTTACTACAACCAAAAAATAATTTATCTAAAATAAATCTTCAACTGACCTAGTTTCCTCATCCTCTTTATTTTCATCAAATTGTCTTTTTCTAATAACACCACGCTTTGTTGGAAAGGTAGGCTCTACATCCATATCAATCACAATACTTTTAGCAATGTTCAAACAAGAAGTAAAACCTTCATCTCTAAACTTTTTCAAATATGACAATGTACTTTCTAATTGCTTAATGGTGGTGGCAATGCACATGGATTCACATTGCAATTTCTTGCTCACCATATTTATAGCAAATAAAATATCATGCCAAATTACCATACCAAGTAAAAACTCAAAACTACCAATTGCATTGGACAAACTCTCTGCATCACTCTTTAACTTTGCTTCATTCCCACAAGATACATATAATTCTGACAAGGCCATTCTAATTTGGGGAGCTTGAAACCTAATAGCTTTAACACTACTAATTCGACTCTCCCAACGGGTATCAAACAAACATTCAACAGTTAATCCAGGGACATTGTCCAACAAAATTTTCCATCTTTTTGTAGAACTCAAAAACAATGAATAAATGCGTCGAATAATTCCAAAAAATGAAATAGCTTAGTGCAAGAATGTGCCATATCACTAAGAATAAGATTAAGACTATGACAAGCACAAGGCATATACAATGCTCTCGGGATTTTTTCAAGAAATCGCTTTTGAACACCTTGATGCTTCCCTTTCATATTAGAACTGTTATCATACCCTTGACCCCTTGCATTATCGATATTAAGATCCAGTGACTTCAAAACATTTTGTAATTCATTAAAAAGACCCAAGCCCGATGTATCATCCACTTTCAAAAACTCTAAAAAGAACTCCTCAATTTTCATTTTATTAGTTGACATATTCACACAAACGTACTACCAAAGTCATTTGCTCCTGATGACTAATGTCAAGGGTACAATCAAGAATTACAGAAAAATACTTTGCCTCTTTAATAACCTTAAGTATAGAACTTTTAACACTGTCAGCTAAAAGGGAAATCAGCTCATTTTGAATTTTATGCCCTAGATAATGATAATGAATTTCACGATTTTGGATGCGTCTAACATGATCCTGCATTATCACATCAAATTAAACAATCATTTCAATCAATCCTAAATAATTCCCATTGCTATCTCGGTAGAGTTTTTCATTAGTACCTCGAAAAGACAAGTTATGAGTAACAAGACATTTCACAGCTGAAAATATTCTAAGTAAAACTTGCCTCCATCTCTCTTTCTCTTTCATGATTTGTTCTTGCAAGGTGTTATCAATTGTTTCATTTTTATCCATCCTTAATTTCATTTCATTCCAAGTATTCATGCTAATCATGTGTCGAAAACTGTTTTCATGTTGTTTCAGCCTATCACTAATATGTCTCCAATCATTCAAACCTTCATTTGCAAATGAACTTTTGTTATCAACAGACTTGAACAACTTGCAACAAAAACAAAACACTTTATCAACATGTTTGGAATAAATCAACCATTTTCTATCCCCAATCTCACCATTACTCAACATCCTAGAATAATAAGCATATGAAAAATGCCTATCATTCTTATCAAGAGGAAAATTAAGATTCATTTCTCTAATAGGCCCCTTCTCAACCAAAATGTCTCTTGTTTTATTATCAATGCTACCCCAATTTCTAGGATCGTATATATCCAAAGAAGGAACTGTTTGTTCTTCACAAATATCAACAATACGCACATCAATTGGCTCATTAACATCATTAGGCAAAATTTCATTTGATTGATCTAAAATTTCATCAGAAACTTCATTTCTAACAACAAATATATCAAGAGCACCTTTCTGTGATTTTTTAAACTCTTCAATTCGTTTTCTCTTTTTCCTTTTTCACTACCAGGCATATGCTTTTTAGGCAACATTCTATATAAAAGAAAATCAGAAATTAAACAACAAAATAAAATAGAACAATAGTACCTGGTAGAAGAATTTCAATTCAAGTTGAATATTTTCTTTCAAATGTGCTGCTTCCAAACGCCAAATAAAGTCATTGGAATTCTGTATATGGATTTTAGTAAATAAATTATTAATATACAATGAATTTAACAAAATTAGAATTGGTCAGATATAATTATTTTTTCAATTGCTTTTCATATGAGAATCAGACAATATAAATTTGAAATTTTGAATCATGGTTGAGACTAATAAATTTCAAATTGAGAAACTTCAGTTGTCAATTTATTGCAAAAACAATCAATGGAAACAGAAAGGATCAATTGAAGAAAACTAAAAAGAGTAAACTGACCTGTAGAAAAGAGCACTTCACGGAAGCAAGGCGTACAGAGGAGAAGATTAAAATCAACCAACAACTAAAATTGAACAAAGTATACCAAAATTAGGAATAAGAAAACCAAAGAAAGAATAGAAGATAATTAATTCAACAATATGAAACTTATCCTATTTAATCTGTAGAAAGTTTCTCCATCAATTATGATTTTGAGAATAAAGACAACATTCATTACTCCTTACCTATTTTATTATTTTTCTTTTTAGTTATTAATTTAAATTATTGATGTATTTTATATAATTTTATCTTTATATATTAACTATAAAAGAGATTATGTATTGTTAAAATTATAAATGAGTAATTAAGAAGGAAGAGAATTTAGTAAAGAGTAAATTAGTAATTTTAATTGTGTAATAAATTTTTTATTGGTTTTAATGATTCGGTTAAATGGACAATATTTTATAGATGGAGGGAATAGATATACCTGTTGAGTTTCTTGGGGAAAACTAAGGGTCCGTTTAGTTGTAGAAAATTAGACCTATTTTCCAGAAAATTTTTCTAATGAAACTGGAAAATGAAAACGGCCGTTTACTTGCAAAATTTTCAAATTAAAAAAATAGAAAAAAACTTTTTAGAATTTTTTAAATTATGCCTTGGAGCAAAAAACATCTTTTTTATATTTTCTGAAATTTTCCAAACTCAATTTATACGACTTGTGTATTCAATACAATACTTTATCCAGTACAATACTTTATTGATTAAATTTATTTTTTTAATATATATATATATATACTTGTATAAATACTTGTTATTAATAAAAAATTAATTTTTTATTAATATACTTTTAGTTTATTTATTTTCTTATTTTTCTTATTGACTTGGTAATTTTTTATTGCATATTTTTTATTTAATATGGTTTAATTTATATAAATTTATTTTAAATTAATCGATATTATTTTTTAACCAATAAAACTTAAACATACTTTAATATTCTTGGATTCTTAACTCCTTATTGTAGTAAGAAATATCAATTCAAGAATTCTCGTGTAAGCATACGAATTAGGAGAAACTATACATTAGCGAACTTAAAGCATTCATCTTTAATTACATAATGTGATAGAACAAGCTTTTAGAGTGTTAAAAGTAAAAGTTATTATAAAGTAGAAAAAACTAGTTTTTTTATAATTTAAGCACTTCATAGACGAATCAAATAATATTTTTATCATTTTATGATTGGTTAGTTTAAAGTGGCAAAGGTTAAGGCCTAGTGGTTGAGCATGCAGTTGTGATCTTAGAGGTCACAGGTTGGAGTCCACATTCAGGTGGAATAGAATTTTTCTTTATTGTTATTGCAAGCCTATAAATTAAATTTTATTTAAAAAAATTAAAATTTTATATAAAATTGATACTTTACTTTAATTTATAATATTTTTATTATACTTATAATATTTTTAATAAGTAAACTTTAAAATATAATACTTATTATTTTTTAAAAATAAAAAACAAAAACTAACTATATAAAAAATTAAAAACTAAAAAATTAAAAAAATTAAAAAAATTAAAAATGAAAAATAAAAATAATTTTCTGCTAACTTCTCTATTTAGCAAGTGAATAGATTTACTAAAAGTTGTAAAGGAGATCTGGGATAAAAGTTGTAAAGGAGATTAGAAACTCTATAAAAATGACCAAATGGACAGCTGAGAGTCCATATCACGAGTAAGTGAATAGATTTACTAATAGCATCATGTCTATTCTGTTAATTCTATTGTTATATAGACTAACAATTAATTGAAAAAACTCTACACTAACTATTTTACTTACAATTTTTAATATAATATCAGAATATATATTATCTCACATTTTAAATATTGTGTATATGACCTTCTACATATAGACACCTAAATAAAAAGATGTGTTATCAAATAAAATATTATTTTAATGTTGACTTAATTTTTAGGCGGGCATATAATTTGATTTAACGCTCAATTTTTTTCGACTTTCTTTCTTTTCCTATGGTATCTATAACTCTCTTGCTCTATTATTTTTTTAAATTATAATTAAAATTGAAATAAACTATCTACTATTACTATCTTCAAAATACATATTATCTATTTCTAAAATAATTATCACATCATTAATAAAAACTTCTATTCTACATATCACATCACCCTAAATTACAAACTCTACTAAAGATGCTCTAAAGATTCCATTCTACATTTGAAATGCTATATTATTATTATAACAAAATTATTATTATTATTATTATTATTATAATTATTATTATTATTATTATTATTATTATTATATGTTTGGTTAGTTATTAAGAATGACATCTAAAACTATTTAATCACTTGGAAGGGAAATTTTCTCATTTTAGCCATAGAATCTTGAAATTCACTTTTTTAGGGTAAATTTAAAAAACATACCATGTGATTTCGGCCATTTTAAAAAAGAGGATCATAAAAATTTTTATTTCGAAACGAGGATTGAGGTTTCAAAAGTTAGCAAATACATGATAAAAGTTAAAATTTTATATAAAATTGATGCTTTATTTTAATTTATAATATTTTTATTATACTTATAATGTTTTCAACAAGTAAACTTTAAACTATAATATTGATTATTTTTTAAAAATAAAAAACAGAAAAATTAAAAACTAAAAAATTTAAAAAATAAAAAGAAAACTAAAAATAAAAAAATGAAAATAATTTTCTTCAACTTAACAAGCCCTAAAAGTTTTCATCAGAACTACTTAAGAGTTGATATAATTCGAAATTGAGAAGTGGGATTTTGGGAAATAGGGTAAGGCGGCTTGAAGAAACGGAAGAGGCAGATGATGATGATGAGAAATAAAAATCGTAATTGAATTTGAAATCTGAAGCTAATTTAGATGATAAGGAAATTAATTGTTTAAAATAAAAAGCAAAGAGGAATAATATGGACCTGGTTATAAGAATTTTTACTACATATAATATAAAGCCTAAAGAATAAATTTTGGGCCCCTTAAAAACAGAGGCCCTAGGCATCAGCACCTGTGACTCTACCACGAGGGCCGGGCCTGACTCTATGTGTTCATGAAGAACACCCAATTTAGTCATCACCAATAGGATTATATCCTTCAGCCGTGGTTGATTCAGTCTTGAGGACGGCATATAATATAAGAGTGTCGCGATTAGAGACCAGATTGGATTGATTCATTATTGGAATTGGGTTTGGTCCGATGGCTCTTCTCCACAAACTTTAGACTAAACGTTCCCGTTATGGGCTTATGGAGTTCTGGCGTATGGCTGAAACGTCCGCACTAGTGGCTAGTCGGTTTCTTTTAAAATGCCTAGACATTGGTGCGGTTTTTTCTGCCGAACGCCTTGCTAGTGGCTCAGGCTATCTCCATGATTCCTTGGATGGATACAGTATTTTATCCAGAACAATTTCAATTCTGAAACACTTTCAAGCTCTTCCACGGTTCCGATAATGGTTTTTGGATTGAAATTGAGAAAGAAAGGAAGAAAATAATGATGTTTATTGGTTGAGAGCATTTTGGTATTTCATAATAGCGGTGGGAAGAAAATTAAGGCGGCCAAGAATTTCCACAATAAATAACGGTGCAAATAAAAATGGATGACATTTTTGAAGAAATTTTTTTTATAGTATCACAAATAATGTGGCTTTATTTCTTATAATGTAATTGTTACTTTGATCTTCATCGTTAACCTTTCTACTATTGATCCAACTGTAATAAAGGACGTTGTAATAGAGGGCAAATTATAGTCACTTTATAATGTACTAGTGTGTATATACCCACATAACCAGAAAAAGAATAATGCAAAAAATTATAATCTCATAAGCTTGGGATGACATTAAGTTTGAATTTAAGAGAATACATGAAAAGTAAGAACTCATTGAACATTTGTTTTCAGTTTTTATAAAATCGAACAATTATTCTAAATATTTATTTATACTGTCTTTCATAAATTTGTAAATAAAATATATCAACAACAACCAATAACAACTTCAACAGCTCCACTAAAATACTCGAAGTATTAAGGACAAAAAATATAAAAGTGGAATGACAGTAATGTCCTCAACTAGAAAGTAAGCAATAACAAATTGGTGGCATTCAGGGTGAGAGCTGTTTGGTTGTTGGGTTATAAATGGAAAGGCATTACCAATTGACGTTTTATTTTGCCATTTACTTCGGTCCTTTTCACACACTCACTAACTATATATGTACTTATGGACCTCTCAACTTGAAGTTAAATTTGTTCTACTAATTTCTTACACTTTAAAATTGAAAAATATCCAGTTAATTTAGTTGATTTTGTATTACATGAAATAAGTCTCACATGTATACTCAACTAACTCTGTTATTCAAGCCAAATGATTCGATACTCACAAATTCTCTTTCAATCTAATTGAATGTTTGTATAATTGTCGTGGCATGTGCTTTACATGATTACTTCTTTTACAATGCAACTATTATTTGTCATCTATTAAATCAAATTGTTATCACTTATCAATAAGTGATAAAAGTTCAATAATATTATTTAAAAAAAATAATTTGTACATTTGTACTTAAAGAAAAATTCAATCACCCCGATATAGTTTGAATCTAGGACCTTTGTAGAAGTCATAAGTTCAATTTCAACCACTAAATTAAGACTTCACCACACAATATATATCTTTTATAAACAAAGTAACTATGTAAAATAACTCATAATTATAAACATACATGTGGGAAAAATCAAGAGCTTGAATGAAACACTAACCAAGAAAAAAAAATCACAATAAACAATAAATGGCAATATATGGTATAGAAATGTTGTCATTCTACTGATGATGTTGCCATTTTTTTCTTATTTGTTTGATTGTATATAAGCAACAGAAATGTGAATGTTGTCATTTTGTTGACAAAAAAAAGACACATCATTCTTACAAAAATCCAAAAAAAAAACTAATTTAATAGTTTACAAAAAATAGGAGAAAATATTTATATAAATACGGTGTAATATTTATCTGATAAATATTTAGTAATCGTCTAATAATCATCTAGTAGTTATCTAGTAAATTAAAACTTCAAATAAATTTCTAAAACATACATAACATATGATATCTAGTATTTATCCAGTTTATCCTTATTAGATATCTAATTATTATCTAGTATATCTTAATTTTGACAGTATTTTATGAATCTAATGATGGCTAATATATATATAACATATGACAATTTCATAACAATATTCATATAACATATGCATTTATTATTTATCTAATATATCACTGATAGATATCTAGCTATTCGTCTAGTATGTCTTAATTTTGATATTTTTTATAGATCTCGTGATACCTAACATATATATAATATATGACAATTTCATAACAATATTTTTACCAGATAACTACTAGACAATTACTAGACGAATACTAGATATTTACGGGAAAAATATCAGACCGCATTCATGTAAATATTTTCTCCAATTTTTGTTAATTGTTTATGTTTTTATGTATATATGTAACTAATTTAACTTAATAGTGAATTTTATAAATATTTTAGTAAGACATATATATTTTTGACAATTTTCCTATAACATTATACACACCCAATCTTGACGACACCATTTTCATTTGGGAAAGGGCAACTTTGGTAAATAGAAAATTTTGAGCTTTCAATTTTATAAATACCAACCCAACATTTTTTAAATCCAGCCATAAAACTTACTTCTTTTAATTACCTAAACTCTTTCTTAATTTCAATATTTTAACTTTTGAATTTTGCTTTTACATGAGTACAAAAACCGTCGTTGTAACAACTCTCTCTCTAAATTAATTTAGTTTTTGCAACTTAAAAACGTCTATATCTCACAAACCGTTAATTTTTTCGATACGAGCCTTTAGAATATTTTGTTCGTCTTATTTTTGTCTTTAAAAAAATCCATATTGAATATTTTTTGAGCAAAATTTTTTTTCTCATCTTATACCAATTTTACCAATGTTTCGTAAATTCTTATACCTGGTATAAGAGTGGTATAATGTCTTTATAGTACCAGTTTTCCATTTATTTCCAAGTAGATAACATAAAACATTAGCAACACTGTTCTATTTAAAGCAAAAAAAAAACTCTTATACCTGCTATAAAGGTACTAAAAAACTGGTATAAGACTACGATTTTTTTTACTCGAAAAATATTCAATATGAATTTCATTTTAAAGATAAAAATAAGAAGAACAAAATATTGTAAAGGCTCATGTCGAAAAAATTAACGGTTTATGGGATATAATCGTTTTAAGGCCCTGTTCTTTTTCAACTTATTTTGTGTACAGTTCAGTACCATTCAGTTTAGTTCAGTTCAGTTTCAATATTCAGTATTCAGCATTCAGCATTCAGAATTCAATATTAAGTTTCAGTTTATGCATTATATTAATATTATTAATGTATATTATTATTCATAAATATTAAAAAAGTAATGAATATTAATGATAATATTATTTCAATTTCAGTTTATTTCTATTTATAATTATATAAATATTATTAATTAATATTAATATTCAGAAATAGCAATAAAGAAAAAGTTACCAATACTAATATTTTTAAAATTATTAATTATTATTTTGACGATATATTATTTTATAGAAAAAATAAATAAATAAAAGTAATAATATTTTATAAATATTGATAACAATTAAAATAATAAGGTAATATTTATAACAATAATTACAATAAAATATAATATATAGTAACAATAATAATTTATAATGGTATATTTGATTATTATTATTATATGTAATAATTAATAAATTTTATTAAAATATATATAGTATTATTTAAAGTGTTATTAATTATTATATTGATAAATTTTAATATTTTAAAAATATTATTTATATTATTAACTATAATTCAATTTCAGTACCATTCAGTTCAATTTCAGTTCAGTACCAATCAGTTCAGTTCAGCACATTTACTTATTAGTTGAAAAGAACATGGCTTAAGTTGTGAAAATTAAATTAAATATGAAAGAAAAGGTTGTGGTAAAGAAAAAACAATAACCTTAAAAGTGATAGACAGTTAAAGAAAATGAAAGTTAGGTATATGAAAAAAATATCCTATAAAGATGATATTTCCCTTTGAGAAATAGTATAAAATACGTCTCACTAAAATATTTACAATATTCACCATTAAGTTAAATTAATCACATATATAAAAAAACATAAACAATTTACAAATTAACGAAAATATGAGAAAATATTTACATAAATACGGTATGGTATTTATTCGATAAATATCTAATATTAGTGTAGTAACTATCTAATAGTTATCTAGTAAATATTATTATGAAATTGTCATATATTATATATATATATATTAGGTGTCATTAGATCCATAAAAAACTATTAAAGACATATTATACTAATAACTAAATATCTAACAATGATCTACTAATTAAATACTAAATAAGAACTAGATGTCATTTAAATATTATTATGAAATTGTCATATATTATATATATGTTGTGTCATTATATCCATAATAAACTGTCAAAATTAAAACATACTAAATAATAACTAAATATATAAACGGTGATCTACTAAATAAATACTAGATATATATTTTAAAAATTTATTAAAGTTATTTTACTAGTTAATTACTAGATATTTACCAAATAAATACTACATCACATTTATGTAAATATTTTCCCTATTTTTATAAAATACCAAATTATTTGAGTTTTTTCTAAGCTTTATAAGAACCCCTTTCCATTTTTATTCTCCATATTTTTCAACATTCTAGACAAATAAAAACAAATATACAATTACACCATGATCAATACCGGTTTTGCTGTTAATATACTAGGTAACATTATAGTAATTAATTACCTTTAAAAATGCTTATTGCTGGAGTGCTAATATATTTCTTTTATCATACCTCTAAAATATAATAGTCACCATAATAGTAATGTTCTTATTATGTAAATATCTAAACAGTGCTAAACAGTATGTGGAAAATAAATTTATTTAAACATTGCAAAGTACAATTATAATCTACATATTGGATTCTCTATAATAAACATCAGATAATCAATATCAATGTAATGTTCATATACTTGTGGTTACTTCTAAAACTTATAATTACAACACTGGTTTGATTTTAAGCAGTGTTAGATTGATACCTAGTTCAACTTAGGAGGTTGAAAATTTGTCATATATGAAATTGATTAATTATGTCATGTATTGTAAAATAGCACGAATTTGCTTATATAAGAACTTTGCAAGAGTTCGAGATGCCATTCTTAGTAGGAATCTGCAAGTTTATATGTAACAACTCAGGATTACAGCTATAGTTAGTTTGATAGAAGCATCTATCGAAGAGTAACATCCATTCATTGCACATTCAGAAAAAATGAAAGGAAGTACAATTAGATTGGATCATTTAATTACTCTACGACAAACAAGCCAACACAACTTGCGATCAAAGAGTAAAATCCATTCAATTTAATAGACTAATATCAGGCATATAGTGATGAAGTACCAAAAAATTGGTTTAACAGAAATGAGCCAATGCGCTTTGCTAAATTTACACGACTGCAACTACGATCAGCTGTACACAGTTTATTGATTTAGTACCTGATTCGTCCATGAAGTGAATCATTTCCCCCACTATATTCAATCATTATATCATCCATGAAGTGAATAATTTCCCCCTTAATTGCTACAACAACTAGAAACATAGTTGTTGAGAGAATGCAAAGCATGCTATAGCGTAAGGGTCAACGCAAAGCAAAGCGCAAAAAATGAAAAATAAAGCGAGCTATTATAAATTTCAAGAAATATCATATGTTTCGAAAATTTATATAATACAGTTACTTAAAACTAATCAACATTAAAAAAATATCACATGTCACAATAGTCCACAACAAGAAACAAGTCTTTAAAATCCAAAAGCTATTAAAAAATCACATCTTGCGTTTTTTTTTTCTGGCACAAAAACATGCGTTTTTTGCGCTTTGTGTTTAAAAGAAGCGCACAGGTTGTACTTCGCTGCGCTTTTGACAACTATGATTAGAAATCCAAACACCTAGGCGTCAACTATTTAAACATGTTTCAGGAGTTTATGCTCGTAACTCAACAAAGCAAGGCTACTGTGCTATCTATAATATAACCAATAAATGCATAGTTGTCAAAGACATGCCTCACAATGGGCGACCCTCAGTGCCTCGCCATACTACAGACGAGGTGGTGTCCCTGAGGCGTATGCCTCAAACGTACCTCAAGGACACTTATTTTTCAGAGTTCTAAGTTTTAATAATAATCCAAGGCTAGATATTCCTATTAAAGCTGATTAATTCAAGCTGAATATTCCAGTGCAATATCTAAAGTTTATATTCATATGTAAATCTTACAATACTTTTAATTCTATTTCTAGTACTGTTACTGCATTTGACTTCACTTTTTAAGCAAATTTTTTTTTGGGTTTATTTTGCGCCTAGCGTATCTTGGGTGTGCGCCTTGCCTTGCCTTGCACCAGGCCCCTTCGCACCTCAGTGCGCCTTGAGCCTCTAACAACTATGAAGTCTGACAAATGCAAAATAATCAAATTTTTAGCACTAGTTTTAGACTTCATCAGGTGACTCTGCCCCCATAAGAATATGGGAGTATCGTTCAGAATTACTTCCAAATAACCAGGCGCTTAACTAAATAGTCAGGTGCCTAACTTGAAACTATTGTAGTAGCACTTGAAATGCAAAAATTATAGGTTGCATAATATGAGATGCAGTAATTTCAATATAGGAATGCTGTCATAATTTGGTTACAATAAATTAACAGATTAATTTTTAGAGAACACCATACAAACACATGGGCAGTTCTGAAATGCAAACAGTGAATAAAATCCCAGCAATCATATGTCAAAAAAGATGATGAGATGCAGTTCAACAATTTGTAGAATAGCATTATAAACCTCAAATTCCAAAACCGAAAACTGCCCTTATCTTATGGAAAATAAGTTCCCTCCATCCTCTCTCAGTGTTCTCTGCTACTGTTGAATTTCCATATCTGCAACAAAGGCCAACAGTTGGAAGTCGACAAATTGAGCAAACCATTACTATAAAGATCCAATCTTTCAACTATGATAACAATTTAACTAACCTATCTTCTTCAGGAATATCAGTATGCAACAACTTGACTACAGTAAGCCCTGGTTCAGGCTCATCCAAAGTAAGCCTTACCTGCAACAATTCCAAAATCATTGAATCAGGCACTTTTAACACAACCGTATGACGAAAATTGAAAATATAACTAATCATTAACAAGATATTACCGTGGAAACAACACCATCAGGCCAATTACCAAACCTCCATTTTTGAACAATCAGTTTCCCTTCCTGCAACTCCACATTAGTCCCTGTAACGGATCCATCGAAAATACTAAATTCCCCTCCAACTTCCTTACTAATTCTCGCATTACTCTGCGTAAAACCTTTCCATCTATTCTCATCCATCAATATCTCAAACATATCTTTAGCTCTGCAACTGAATTTCTCAGTCAAACTGATAGATTTAAACCCTTCCTTGGATTGTTTTTTCTTTACTTCCTTCTCCACTGCTGCAGCTGTTGTGTCAGTTGCTTTCTTTGCCTCTGCCGATTGCCCCTTAGGGGCGACCTGTTTAGCTTCCAATTCATCTCTAGCAGGTCCCCCCTTTGCCATACTCTGAACATAAACCCTAATTTTCTCTTCAATTATTGGTTTCCCTTTCGCAACCATCGCTTCCTTCAATCTCTTCCCAATAGGACCTTCATCCTTAATTGTAACCCTAATTTCAGGATCCTCATCGGCATTCTCATCAGCTATATACGGAATCTCAACGGATCCATCGACTTTAAGCAAGGATTTCCCTTCGGCATCCTTAGCCTCGCCTTCCCACAAAAGGGAAACATTAAGCTCATAGCCAGGGATAATTTTCCCTTTGCGAATATTAACATAGGCTTCACCATCTACCTTATCAAGCTTCTTGATCTTAATAAACAGGTTACCTTCACCATCGAGAATAACGAGACCAGAAAGGAGCTTTGAAAGGAGATTTCGAGACCATTCCATACAATCAGTCTCGGCCCAGTGCCAATTGTGAACATTGGTGCCATCTGGTCTGTCCTCAACGATCCAGCGGCTGTCGCCCTCTCCAATCTTGGCCATGGATGAAGGAAGAATGAAGTTAAGATTGCGAAAATCACAAGTCAAAAGTGGAATGGGGAGCAGAAACGGAGATGGAATAAAAAGGAAGGAGGATTTGCATGTAGGGGAGAGTCTGGAGAGTTCTGCGAGTTCTGCTTAAAGTTGGAAGGCTCTAGAATTTAGGTTTTTGTATTCTCGTCAGTGGGTAAAGCAAGTGGAAGTTGTTTTGGGGGAGAAGGATTTCTTAGAAGAATCTAGAAGACGGTTTACATTAGGGTTACTTTGGTGGTTAAAGAAGGATTGGTTTGTGAGTGAGCAGGTGAGTCAACTCGCTACACGACAGTTAAATTTTACGTATTGGATCTTGCCAAATTTGGGAGAATCCTTTGTGTTGGCCCGGGCCGGCCCATTGTCTGTTGACATTTATCAAAATTATATGAATTTGGATAAATAATCAGATTTTCAACGGCATGAGTCACTTAGATATAGCCATGCAGGAGTGACATATAATACATTTAGTGGGTTGCTTGCGCATGGGCTATAAATTAGTCAAGAGTCCGATAGTGTTATAGAAGTAAAATGCTGGGAGTTAAATATTTTTTTATCTTATTCTATACCTTAAATACTTTTTTGGTATATAACATATTAAAATTATCTATTTGGTGCATGATGTGCTCACTTTTCGCCTATTTAGTAACTGACGTATTCGACATTAGCCTATACGGTGCATGAGCTATTTTATTTTAGTTTATCAAGCGTCCATCTTAGGGCCGACCATCAGAAGGAGTGAGTGAAGCGACCGCTCAGGGCTCTGAGTTTTCGGGACCTCAAATTTTATTCAGGTATAGAATGAGAAAAATATTAAATTTAAATGAGATTGAAAATACAAAAGTTTGATTTGGATTAGTGGTAGGACTATGCTATAATTCACCTCATGCATGTGGGTTCAACTACTATAAGCCTCATTTTGATAGATCTCCTTTTTTTTTCTTAACATCTATTAATTAAAAATTAGACTTATTTACCAAATATGCTACTTTTAAAAAAAATTGGAGAGTCCTAAATTATCATTTATTACAAATTCCTTAATATAAAAAATAATTAATAAGATTTAATATTAACTTTTAAAATAATTTTTTTCAATTGATATTAGTTTGGACTTTGAAGGTTGGTTTTTTTCTCAAAAGCAATTAATTTTGGTAATTAACTTTTGTTTCAATTCTTTAATTACAATTAGTATAATACCAGTGCGATGCATGGATAGGTCATTCGTATTAAGTATATCAATAAGAAGTAAGTCCAAACTTCAGAGAATTTATTTTATAGTACATATTTTATTTCGTTAAAGTAGGCATTGACTGAATTATTCAATATGTCAAGTAGCGATATATTCCTACAAAACCAAAATAACGCACAAAAGTACAAAATCAACGTAATTTAAATTAAAAGTACAATTATATTTTATAATTTTTGTGTTGATTTGTTTCAACTTTCAAGTATGTAAAATAGATAATTTTGTATTCGGTTGAAAAAAAGACTAACCTGTATGAATCCATAACGACAAATATTAAAGTATAAACTTTTATCTCGATAGCTTTCATGCTTATCAAACTCGTGTAATCTTTCATTTTTACTATATGTGCTTTGATACAAATGTTTATATTGATTGCGAAAATTGGCCACAATTTATAAGTGTATAACAATAACTATAATTCACCATAATTAATTATTTTTTATAAAAAGTAGTTATTGCTATTAATTATTATCATTTTTCTAAATCAAACCTATTCGGGGAAATATATTAAAATCAATTTTCTAAATTTCCGATTGAAGAATCATTGATTGAATATTGATTTAAATTTATGAAAAAATATCTAATTTAATAGTTGTTGTAGACAATAATAAAATCCGCTCATATATAGTGTAAAATCAATTAAAATTATTGGAAAACAATGATCCGAAATCTCAATTAAATCAAAATATCCGTATCAAGTTTGAAAGAAACAAAAACTTAAGCAAAGTATCTCCTAAATCTAAATGGAAGCATCCGAACAAGATCCAGCTACAAGGACATTCATTGAAGACTATATGTACTTAAGTATACATTGAAACCATTAGGTCAAAGCTTGGAAAGGAAAAAAACTTTAAACCTTCAAAATCAGCATCCGGAAGAACTGATTGCACAAGCATCCGGAAGAAGACAAATCCGGAGATATTGAGTCTGAAGACATCCGGAAGACTCGAATATCAAGACAATGGGAAAAGGTTCAAAGATAACTTTTCCCTTCACCTTTTGGTCTAACAAAGTCAAAGATCCTTTCCCCATAAGCAAGACAAAAGAGACAGCTCGCACTTTTCAGAAAAAGGACAAAAGGACTGACACCGGACAGAAAAAGTAAACAACCCTTTTCGCCTAGACCAATAAGGAGGCGCGTAGAGCTCACGCCAAATAGCTAATGGTATAAAAGTTGGTGTGACACTAAAATACAAGGAAAACGATCACTAACATCTTTTTAGCCTCAATCCCAAGATTTCAAACGGGTCAAAATCTTTATCTAACGTATTGATCAATGGATCCGGAAGCGCCACATCTTACCTGATCAACGGTGAAGATTAGTTACAGCTTACCAACCCACAATGGCTACATTTATGATGGAAGCCTATAAAAGGGAAGCTTCACAAGTTGAGAAGGTGCTGGTTAATTTCACAAAAGTATACAATAAGAGAATTTACAAGAAAGCAATCAGTCTCACAAATCCGTCCAAGAACCAAATCACTGAAAATCAGTTTGTAAGGATTCCTAAGTAAGTTATAAACTTAAGGAAGTCCTAAACCAAAACCTCTGTTAAAAATCAAAGTGCAAAAGATCTCCTACTTAGGTGAGTAGTGAGATTGGGATATAGCTTGAAGTAGGTGCTTTGAGTGGGATCTCCCTGTAGGACTCAGCTTAGATTCGGGGTAGAAGTCTAAGTGATATATCCTGATAAAGATAAAAGGACTCAGCTAGGAGTTGGTGCTTCTAGTGGTATATCCTACATCTAGAAGGGGTTACTATCCAGAGATAAATTGTAAGGCTTGATTTCTGCCAGTTGGAAAGAAACCACACTAATGGAAAAGCTCAAAGGAAGGAACCTTTGGGGACTGGACGTAGGCGGGGCCAAACCACCATAAATCATTGTGTTTGATTTTCTCTAATTCTTAATTTATATTTGCATCATATTTCACATTTTCATCATTCGGATTCATAACATCCAGAAGCCATTAAACACACTACACAAGACTTTTTAAAAGTCTATTAATTCTGCAAAAAAGGGTCATTCACCCCCCTCTGACCTTAAATAGACCTTCACAGGGAACAACAAGTGGTATCAGAGCAAGTGCTCAAACTAGCGATATAACAATCTCGAGCTAAAGGTCCATATATTTTGATTCGAGAATTAAAATAAGTTTCCAAAACTCACAGCTCCTTCCAGAGGGTATATCTATTACCCGACCTCCACTCTTCACCGGTGAACACTACACGTTCTGGAAAAACTGGATGAAGAACTTCATTCAGGCTCAAAGCATGATGGTGTGGATGGCCATTAAGGATGGCCCATATGAGCCCACTCATTAGGTATATGGTTTAACCACTTGTTAGCCCTCGAGCTTATGGGATGAAAATGATTATAAGAGATTGCGTGAAAATGCAAACATGCTTCATTATGCTCTTAGTGCAACAAAATTTAATAGGATATCCAGATGTAAAACTGCACAAGAAATCTAGTAGAAACTGGAAGTCACCTATGAAGGAACTAACAAAGTAAGAGAGGCCAAGCTTGATCTACTCCAGCAGAAACTTGAGACCTTTAAGATGGAGCCAAAAGAATCAATCAACAGTATGAGTACTAGATACACAAATCTAGTGAATGAAATGAAGAGGCTTGGAAAAGAAATTTCTAAAGTAGATATGGTCAAGAAAGTACTACAGAGTCTCACTAAGGAGTGGGATAATAAGAAGACTATCATTAAGGAAGCTCATGATCTAAACTTCTATAGTTATGATGAGCTCATCAGCAACCTCTTGACTCAAGAGCTATCTCTGGAGAGATATAGTCAACAGGAGAAGAAGCCTGAAGAGAAGAAGAAAACTATTGCACTTAAGGCAAAATCCACCGGATCAGCTACATCCGGAGAAGAAGAACAAGTCATGGAATCTCTAAGTACCAAGGTGCAACTAGCTTTATTAACTAGACAATTCAACAGGTTCATTCAAAAGAAAGAAAGGAGGAAGTCTAGAAAATATGAATCCCGAAGATAAAGGGAAGGCACATCCATAAGAGACATGCCTAGAAAGAATCCGGATGAAAAGAAGGATCCAGAAAAAGAAGTTGCCTATTTTGAATGTGGGGAGAAAGGCGACTTCAGAACAAAATGCCCTAAGCTTAAAAGAACCAAGAAGTAAAAGAAGAAGCTAATGGTGGCCACCTAGAGCAACAGTGAGGAAAGTAGCAGCTCATCTTCAACAGAAGAAGTAGAGAATGCCAACTGTGCATTCATGGCACTAACTGATCCAGAAGTAGAGCAGTTCGAAAAGAATGTCTCTAAGCAAAATACAATGCAAATTAAAGAATCAGAATCAGAAACTGCAAATACTGAGGTAAACTCTTATTCTAATTCTGATTCTAACTTTAACCTTGCTAGAGCTTTAGCTATTGTGATCAAGTGTGTGAAGAAGAACACCAAAGTGATCAAATCCTTAAGAAGATAAGTATTGGAAATCGCTGAGGATAATGAAGCATTGGCATAAGATGTCAACTTGATAAGAACAACAAAGCACATTGATGAAGTTGAGGAGAACTACCTGAAGAATCAAGTGCAAATGCTAAGTGCTAATCTTATTGGGCCGGATAGAGAAATAGCCCTGATAAAGGAGGCATCCGGATGGAGAGCCGATCCTCCGTAAAAAGGGAGAAGTCAAAGGCAAGCTGCTAGAAGAAATCCCAATCCACCCAATCAAAAAATGAAGAAAGTCGGTAGGCAACCCCAAGCTCAAAGATACACTGCTGCTCAAAAAGAAAAAGCTAAGGTAGTCTATAATCAGCAACCTACCAAATAAAGAAGGAATTGTACAGTAGAGGTTGCACCCCCAACTAGCTTTTGGATACACACTAGACCATTTACAAGTATACAAGAAGCTGGATATAAAGGAAACTATAGGAAGGAAGATATTGAAAAGA
The DNA here is from genome assembly GCA_947683365.1 of Euphorbia pulcherrima. Taxonomy (NCBI): domain Eukaryota; kingdom Viridiplantae; phylum Streptophyta; class Magnoliopsida; order Malpighiales; family Euphorbiaceae; genus Euphorbia; species Euphorbia pulcherrima. Next base: position 4,177,690 of record CANTUS010000008.1, read on the forward strand.
TAAAAATGAAGCAGAAGTAGAATAGATCCATCACAGGGTGCAGGTTTTATGGGAAAAACAATCACATTACTAAATTATGTAGATTAAAAAATGGTTATTATGATGTTAATCCTTGGCCTGAGATGGCTATTAACCCAAGAGGACCCAAATCTGATTGGGTACCCAAACTCACTTGATCTATTTTGCAAGTATGCCTTAGATCTATAGTAGATCAACACACATGGTACATTGATAGTGGATGCTCAAGGCACATGACAAGTGATGAGATGGCCTTCATTACCTTAACCAGGAAGAAGGGAGGCAAAGTAAGCTTTGGAGATAATAAAAAAGGACAAATCATTGGATATGAAACCACTGGATTTGCATTAAAAATAGAAGATGTCTCACTGATTGATGGACTGAAGTTCAACTTGCTAAGTGTAGCCCAACTCTGTGACAAAGGAAGAAAAGTCACATTTGATTCCGGAAGCTACTCAATCCATGATAGTAAGTCTAATCAACTCATTCTTTATGCACCTAGAGTAAATAATGTCTATTCTGTTACCATTAAAAATGAGAAAAAGAATATCTTCTTGGTGTCTAAAGAAGAAGAATCATGGCTATGGCACCAGAGATTGGGACATGCTAGCATGAACCTCTTGTCCAAACTAGCCAAAAAGGAATTGGTAGTGGGTTTGCCTAAGGTTGCTTTTGATAAGGATCATTTATGCACTGCATGTCAATTAGGTAAACAGCAAAAGAAAAGATTCCCTTCCATCTCCTACATTCCTTCCAAGAGAGTACTTGAGCTCTTGCATATTGATCTCTTTGGTCTAATCAAACCATGGAGATTAGGTAAAAGAGAATACACTATGGAAAGATGAAGCCTTTGACCAATTCTCAAAAACATTCATCCTGATAGAAGTAGGACAGGGCATAAGCATTGCACCAATCCGGAGTGATAATGGTGGTGAGTTCAAAAATAAGCATTTTGCTGAATTCTGTGACTCCAAGGGCATTGAACATAACTTCTCTGCCCCTCACACCCCTCAACAAAATAGAGTTATTGAGAGAAAGAACATGACCATAGTTGAAATGGCTAAAACAATGCTAAATGAGAATTGTTTGCTAAAATATTTTTGGGGTGAGGGTGTAAATACAGCATGTTATATTTTGAATAGAGCTCTTATTAGAAAGACCATAGAAAATACCCCCATGAAATCTGGAAGGGAAAAAAACCCAAAATTGGGTACTTTAAGCCATTTGGATGTAAATGCTACATCCTAAATGATAGAGAGCAACTAGGAAAATTTGATCCTAAATCTGATGAAGCAATTTTCCTTGGCTACTCAATACATAGTAAGGCTTACAGAGTCTACAACAAACGAACCCAAACTGTGGTAAAGTCTATATAGGTATATTTCAATGAGACTAACCATGCAGGTAAGAGAAGTTCCACTTTCAAAGATCCAATTTTAGAAGCTGAAAACTCTAGAGAAAAGAAGGAAATCCAAGTTCCTGATTCCTTCCAAATTAAGAGGTATAAAGAAGAGGATGAAAGAATACCTTTTGATCTAGAAGTATAATAAGTTGATCTCAATCCACAAGAGATAAACTTCAATGATAACCAAGGAGACCAAAATAAGGCAGAAGTAGAGCAAGTCCTAGTTCAACATGAAGGCTTATAAAGGGAAATCCGGACTCACAGAAATCATCCAGTAGAAGTTATTTTGGATAATGTCCAAAACCAAGCTAGAACCAGAGGACAACTCAATAGGATGATGAGCCATACTGCTTTTGTCTCTCTCATTGAGCTAAAGAAATTTCAACATGCTGAAGGAGATGAAAGCTGGATGATGGCAATGCAAGAAGAACTAGATCAATTCACTAGGAATGATGTGTGGGATCTAATGGCACCTCCAAAGGGAAAGTAAATCATTGGCAACAAATGGGTATTCCGGAACAAGATAGATGAATCTGGAGTAGTGGTAAGGAACAAAGCAAGATTGGTTGCCCAAGGCTATAATCAACAGGAAGGGATTGGTTTTGAAGAAACATTTGCCCCTGTAGCAAGACTGGAGGAAATCCGAATTTTATGTGCTTTTGCATAATTCATGGGATTCACATTGTTTCAAATGGATGTCAAAAGTGCATTTCTCAGTGGAGTTATCTAGGAAGAAGTCTATGTAAAGCAGCCACCTGGATTTGAAGATTCAAAGCATCCAGATCATGTCTACAAGTTGAAGAAGGCCCTCTATGGATTAAAGCAAGCACTTAAGGCTTAGTATGAGAGACTCACAACATTTCTTATATCCAAGGGATATATCCGGGGTAAAGCAGACACAACCCTCTTCATCAAGAAAAAGAAGAATGATATTATTCTAGTTCAAATCTATGTAGAAGATATCATATTTGGGGCAATAGATGAAAGGATGTGTGAAGAATTCAGCTCTCAAATGCAGAAAGAATTTGAGATATCCATGATGGGAGAACTTAATTTCTTCCTTGGATTACAAATCAAGGAAAGTCCGGATGAGATTTTCATTAACCAATCAAAGTATACCAAGGAGATCTTGAAGAAGTTTGAAATAAACAAGAGTAAACTAATGTCCACTCTAATGGGTTCAGATACAATCCTATCCAAGGATTGTGAAGGAGAAGATATTAATCAAAAGCTCTATAGAGGGATGATTGGCTCACTTCTATACTTGATAGCAAGCAAGCCTGACATACATTATGCAGTCTGTTACTATAGAAGGTACCAAGCCAATCCTAAGGATTCTCATCTCAAGGTAGTTAAGAGGATTCTTAGATACCTCTTAGGAACCACTGAAGTTGGATTGTGATATCCTAGTAATGGAAATTTCACACTCCAAGGCTTCACTGATGTAGATTATGGCAGAGACACTCTTGAAAGAAAGAGTACATCTGGAGGTTATCATTTCCTTGGAGATTGCCTAGTATCATGGTACAGCAAGAAGTGAACTTTAATTGCTTTATCTACTACAGAAGTAGAATATATGGCAGCTGGAAGTTGTATGGCTCAACTTCTTTGGATCAAGCAACAACTAGAAGATTATAGAGTTTAATCCGGATGTGTGGGTGTTATGTGTGACAATAAAAGTACTATCGATGTGTCAAACAATCCAGTCTTCCATAGTAGGATGAAGCATGTCAACATCAAGCATCATTTCATTTGGGATCATGTGATGAAAAAGGATGTTGCTTTGGCATACATTCTAACTAATGAGCAAAGAGCGGACATCTTTACTAAGCCACTAAAGATCAATTTGGCAAGCTAAGAGAGTCAATTGGGATGTCAAATCCAATCTGAAGAAAATATGGAAGACTATCCAAAGTTAGTTTGGATCATTAGCAAGACAAGGAATCCGGAAGATAAAAAGAATTGATCAAAGCTCTACTTCGGATGGAACACTGCCACCTCAGCAAACAAGACAGGACATATGGCAGTAAAAGCACTGAAAAGTAACTGCTTCCTTTTGAATTTCAAATGTTTATTAGGTGTTACAAGCGTGGTAAATTCATCAGTTGGTTTTCAAAATAAACCGTTCCCATTCTCCGGTTAAACTAAATTTACCTCTCTCCTGAAATTTCGACCGCCTTATTATTAATCCAGCAAAATTAACGGCATTTAGATTACCAAAATACCCTCACCTTGAAAATCTACATAAATACTTTAAATTTTCTCTCCTTCCTTATGCGAGCAACTTATCTACTGTTAATCTACTAAAAGCAAATCACAAACCTTAATCTCTGTCAATCTCTCAAATGGTTGCAATCATGACAAGTGAAGGACCTAAAATGCTCCCAACTCAAAATATCTTTATAGAGTTTGATATGAAAGATTAAGATTTCTAACCCATAAAACTCAAGACGAATGATTCTGTTGTCCCCACAGATTTCTTGGGTGATAATTTCTTATTCGAAACTGACCCATATTCTAAATTAATAGAAGATCAGCACTTGGAGGGATTTCCTCAAGATCAAGTGCCCAACCTATCCGAAGTTAGTGAGAGAATTTTATGATAATCTCAAAGCCCATTCCTTCAATGATGCCCTGAGAACTGAGTTACCAGGAAAAATCATAACTATCACTCTGGACTTCCTTGAGAAACACCTCAACATGAAAAATGATAGAGTTTAACTGAGAAGTGATGGGGATGAACAACATGTCAAGTATGACCCAAAGATGTGGCTGCATCCTAACTATTTTGGGAATAAGTGCTCAACATACTTTCCGAAAGTGCCAAGATTCCTCCAGCACGCACTTGCCAAATTGGTGCTGATTCGGAAGGGATCTCTAACCACAGTGATATCTTTCCAACACTGTGTACTCTAGCACTGGGTGAAAAGCAGAGCTATCAACATGCCTGTGCTAATCATCCTTTACCTGAGATAATATAAGAATTCTCATGGCGCCCTAAGCACCATGATTCTACTGGCCAATAAAGTAAATTTAACTGGATTCCAGTCTATAACCGAAAAGGAAATTATAGAGAAGAATTTTAAGAAGCTAAGCTTTGGGGAAACTTGGAACAAGGAAAAAGCCAAGAAGCTCCAGGATGATAAGAAAAGTAGGGCTAGAAAAGCGGTAGATCCAGTAGAAGCTCCAGTTCCCAAGAAATCAAGAACCACTAAGCCAAAGGCACAGAAGAAGCTTGACTTGATTTCGGTTGGGGAAACCAATAATGATATTTTGTCCTTAACCCAACTAATGGCGAAAACTCAGGCCAAAAATCCAAGAGGAAGGCTAATAAAAGCCTCAAATAAAGTGAAGAAACCTTTATGAGAGCTGGAAGTAGGGAAACCATTGCAGTAGCTGCTGCTGCAATTAGAGAAGGGTATCAAAAGGGACAGAAATGGAACTTAAGAGCTATGCTAGTAGAAGAGAATGACTCTAATAGTGAAAAGATAAGGGATGGGGAACCTGTCCCTAAAAAGAAACTCTAGAAGAGGGGCTTAACTTTCACAGAAGCCCTGAAGGAAGAAAAAGCAAGGGCCAAACTCTAAATCAGGAAGCCTACTCCGCTGTATCCATAAGGGAACCAACTCCCAAAACCACTAGCCCAGTCAAAATCAAAAAAGGGAAGGAGATTGTGCCATTGACCAGAAAGACAATACCTGAAGATAATATATTCCCGGAAGATCCCCAATTCACTAAAATGATGCTGGCAGTGAAAGACAATCAAAAGATCAATCTTTTGACAAAAGAGGGACCCAGAGGCTCATCCGGTACAACAACTTCAAACAACCCACCAGTCCTTATATCATCAAAGGATCTGGGACTCTTTATAGAAGCAAACTACCCGAATGAGGATCTAATGAATTTCCAAGCTAGATCCGGACCTCTCCTTGAAAACTTACTGCAAGTGGACTCGGAAGTGGTAGAGCTGAAAAGTCCTGAAAAGGCTATTAGAGGGAATGGTGAGGATAATTCCACCCTTTTGGGATAAGAGATAATTGTTGTTTCAAGTCCTTTACAGGTAATAGAAGGCATGACTGAGGACATTTCCAGTCATCCGGGGGTTATGGAGATTGAGGAAGAAAGTATACAAGAAGCTAATCTAAACAAAATGCCATCTACAGAGGTAATCCCCAACTCAGTATCATTTGATAGTAATGCTGACATTACTACTAATGTTGGAATAGAAGTTAAACATAGGGACAACTTAGATGCACATTCTCTAATTGAATCTAAGGATCAGGAGTCCAACCCAGAACATAAAGTTCTGGAGGAGGGATACAGTCTGAGATCCACTGAGAACGCTCCTAGAGTGGACTCAAAGGGCGAGGCTAGTTTGGAGGAACGGTTGGAAGAAGAGAGGGAAGAAGAAGAAGAATCAGTTGAGGCAGAAACATTCGGATCTGATGAGATCGAAAGCAGCTCTAAATTTGAAACTCCTCTACCAAGCCCAATCAGAATACCTGCTACTAATGAAAATCCAACATGAGCTACAAAGATATCCACAGCACTCAAAATTTTACAAGAGGCTACTCATGAAGAACAAGACGAGAGCTACATCAAACAAAGCCTCTAGAACATCTGCAAACATTTGAGAGCTGTGGAAAAGGTACTTCTTGAAGAATTCCAACCCTTAGATTTGAAAAAGGAACTTGAGGTGATTAAAGGGGATATCAAGAAAGTAGCAGAGAAAGTGGAGGACTTTCCCACTGCTGATTTGGTAGCAGAAGTATCTCTTGCTAAGATCAAACCAATCCTTGAGCAAATTAACATAAACATTGGCGGAGCTAACAGATCTACAGATTTGGCCATTATAGTGGCCATAAACAACTGTGCTACCATTTTAGACAATATCAAATCCTCTTCCATAGATCTCTCTACTGAGCTTAAAGAGTATAGTGATAACAAGTTTGGAAGCTTGCTAAAATTCATTCCGGATGTTGTTACCAAAGGTGAAAAAGACGTTGCTTCTGCACTTAATTTGCAAAATGAAGAGCATCAAGCTATACAAGAAATGCTCACACATTTCCTTGATGAGGATCTTCCGGAACTTCTAAAGAAGCAAGTGGATGACATAAGTGATGATACTAGAAGCCACTCCTCCGAAACTAATAACTTGATTAAAACTCTGCAAGAGGCTTTCCATAAGGATCTCACTACGCTTAACTCCAGCATCCATAATGTTTGGAGAGATATCTGCAATGATATTGATGCCTTAAAGTCAGGTGTGGCTAATCTTTCACTCTCCTCCTCCAGATCTTCCTCCTCTACCAAAGATAGCCTTGTTATTCCAGTGGTCAATGATCTAGTTAAACACATAGGCGACGCTAGAATTTTTGAGTACAAGTGCATGTTGACTCTTCTCAAGTGTATGTTTCCCTATTTCGATAAAGAAGATCAAGCCCATGCACTTCGAATGATTCCGGACATGACAAAGTCCTATAAAGAGCTCCGGGCATTTTTGAAGCCTTATCTACTCATTTGAAAAGCGCTCACAAGGGAATATAAATTACTCCATCTACTCAGAAGCATGGCAGAAGAGCTAGGATAAGAGATCATTTATGTTGATTGACCCCCAATCCGATGTAAACAATAAGGGGGAGAAGAGCACAAAAGCAAAGGAGGAGATGATATGGAAATAAATAGGTAGATAGGTAAATGTGTAGTTAGCTATTGATCTCATGTACAAATCTTGTAACAGCTAGCTTTGATAATTTTTCCCTTATATGTACTCTGTATCTGTAATTTGGAACTTCATTAATGTTAATCATTGTTAAAAGCAGAAGTATATATATAGTGAAACACGTTTACATAAAAATGCTTCTAAGTGCAATCTGTTATTGTACTTAAAAAATATATAGAAGCCAAAAATGCAAAAATATTGGGGGAGCAGGATGTTTAGATTATGGGGGAGTAAAGTTTGTAAATGACTAAGTATCAAGAATCATACTTAGCTCATATAGACTCCTTCCTTATACTTAGTTGTCTTAGATTTTTGTTTCCATCAAATGGGGGAAATTGTTGGAAAATAATGATCCATAATCCCAATTAAATCAAAATATCCAGATCAAGTTTAAAAGAAACAAAAACTTAAACAAAGTATCTCCTAAATCCAAATGGAAGCATCTGGACAAGATCCAGCTACAAGGACATTCATTTTAGACTATATGTACCTAAGCATAAAAGGAAATAAACTTTAAACCTTTAAAATCAGCATCCGGAAGAACTAATTGCATAAGCATCCAGAAGAAGATAGATCCGGAGATATTGAGTCTGAAGACATCCGGAAGACTGGAATATCAAGACAATGGGAAAAGGTTTAAAGATAACTTTTCCTTTCACCTTTTGGTCTAACAAAGTCAAAGATCCTTTCCCCATAAGCAAGATAAAAGAGACAGCTCACACTTTTCAGAAAAAGGACAAAAGGACCGACACCGGACAGAAAAAGTAAACAACCCTTTTCACCTAGACTAATAAGAAGGTGCGTAGAGCTCACACCAAAAAGCTAATGGTATAAAAGTTGGTGATACACTAAAATACAAGGAAAACAATCACTGATATCTTTTTAGCCTCAATCCCAAGATTTCAAACGGGTAAAAATCTCTATCTAATGGATTGATCAACGGCTCTAAAAGCGCCAAATCTTACCTGATCAATGGTGAAGATTAGTTACAGCTTACCAACCCACAATGACTACATTTATAATGGAAGCCTATAAAAGGGAAGCTTCACAAGTTGAGAAGGTGCTGGTTGATTTCACAAAAGTATACAACAAGAGAATTTATAAGAAAGCAATCAGTCACAATTCCCTCCAAGAACCAAATCACTGAAAATCGGTTTGCCTAAGTAAGTTATAAACTTAAGGAAGTCCAAAACCAAAACCTTTGTTAAAAATCAAAGTGCAAAAGATCTCCTACTTGGGTGAGTAGTGAGATTGGGATATAGCTTAAAGTAGGTGCTTTGAGTGGGATCTCCCTGTAGGACTCAGCTTAGATTTGGGGTAGAAGTCTAAGTGGTATATCCTGCTAAAGACAAAAGGACTCAGCTAGGAGTTGGTGCTTCTAGTGGTATATCCTACATCCGGAAGGGGTTACCATTCGGAGATAATTTGTAAAGCTTGATTTCTGCTAGCTGGAAAGAAATCACACTAGTGGAAAAGCTCAAAGGAAGGAACCTTTAGGGACTGGACGTAGGCGGGGCCGAACCAGTATAAATCATCGTGTTTGATTTTCTCTAATTCTTAATTTATATTTGCATCATATTTTACATTTGCATCATCCAGATTCATAACATCCGGAAGCCATCAAACACATTCACCCCCCTCTGACCTTATATAGACCTTCACAGGGAATAACAAAGATAATGAGAGCTCTTATATGTCAACAAATAATTAGAAAAGTTGGCAATAACATATCAAATATTCACATTGGTATAAAAAAGTTCAAACAATTGGACCATATGAACACAAATTAAGGCCCTGTTCTTTTCAACTTCTAAAAGCTGAACTGAACTGATCTGAAGTTGGCTGAACTGAACTATTTAAATTTATGAAAAAATATCTAATTTAATAATTATTGTAGATAGCAATAAAATCTGCTCATATATAGTGTAAAATCAATTAAAGTAATGAAAGTTCTTATATGTCAACAAATAATTGGAGAAGTTAGCAATAACATATCAAATATTCACGTTGGTAAAAAAATTTCAAACAATTGGGCAATATGAACACAAATTAAGGCCCTATTCTTTTCAACTTCTAAAAGCTGAACTGAACTGAAATGAACTAAGCTGAACTAAACTAGACTGAACTTATTTTAGCAAAAATTTATAACTACGCATAGCTAAACTGGACTGAACTGGACTAAACTGAAGTGGTCTAAACTGAATTGAACTACATTAAATTATAGTCCAAGAGAACAATGCCTAAAATTTTAAACATATGACTCTATTGATTATAATCCTATTTAAAAATTATTGTGACTCTTTTTTCCTCATCAAATATTTTATTATTATTGTCTTTGTTGTTGTTATTAATTTTATTTTAATTTTATATTTTGGTATTGTTACGCTTAATATGAATATTAACCAAATTTAAATACCATTATTATAGTAATATAGATTGAAACAATATGGTAATAAAATAAAACAAATTTAATAATAAAATATTAATAGTTCTTTTGGAATGTACAAGGGTAAAGAAGTAATTTAAGACTTCTTTGCTTTTATCTATATTAGTGTGGTACTCGTGCGATGCACGGATAGGTCATTTGTAATCAATATATCAATGACAAATTTGTTTCACAATATAATTTATTTGTGAAAAACATCTTTATATACAAAGAATATCAAATTCAATTTATCATACTTATTTTTTGCATTGTTATATTAGTTACAAACTCTATTTCTTCTAAATTATTAACTTTTTTTCTAATTAATACAATTACACTGCATTCCTAATCTTCATAAATAAACTTATAACAGTAGAGCAGGGAGTATGTGATAACAAATTTGTGTTCCCAATTTTATCCAAAACTTAGCCCTTAATTTCTCTTCTCTTTTTTCCTTTAATCACGTGACCACAATTTGTTTAATTCATTACAATATTAATAAATACTAAGCACTTTTAAATGTCAGTATTACAGCAATATAAATTGAAATAATATGGTAATAAAATAAAATAAATTTAACAATAAAATTAAATTATTTCTTTTGAAAGGTATATGGGCAAAGAAGTCTTCTAGGACTTCTTTGCTTTTATATATAGATATGAATATTAACCACTTTTAAATACTCATCATTATTATCGCTATTGTTGTTGTTGTTACTAATTTTATTTTAATTTTATGTTTTGGTATTGTTATGATTAATATGAAAACTAATCAATTTTAAATACCATTATTATAGTAATATAAATTGGAATAATATGGTAATAAAATAAAATAAATTTAATAATAAAATATTAATAGATCTTTTGAAAGGTACAGGGGTATGTTGGGAAACAATGATCCGGAAGAACAAATCCAAGAACAGATCCGGATCAAGTTTGAAGAAAATAAAAACTTACAAATAAAAACATTTAGTCTCCTATGTCCAAGACAAGCCATCCAGACATATATTGAAGACTATAAATACCTAAGCACACAATGGAAGCATTCGGTTAAAGTTTGGAAAGGAAACAAACTTTAAACCTCTCAAAAGCAGCATCCAGAGGAAGAACTGATTGAAGAAAAATCCGGATATATATTTGATCTAAAGACATCTGGAAGATCTAAATATCAAGGCAAAGGGAAAAAGTTCAAATTTACCTTTCCCTCTCTTTTTGGTCTGTAGTCAAATATCCTTTTTACCTCGAAGAAGACAACTAGTGCGCACCCCAGAAAAGGACAAAAGAACTGACACAGGAAAGAGAAAAAGGTGATAACCTTTTTCACATAGATCAATAAGAATGGCACGTGGAGCTCACACCAAAATAAATAGCATAAAAGTTGGTGGATCACTATAATCCAAACAAAACGATCACTGACAATTTTTTGTCTCAATCCCAAGAATTCAAACGGGTCAAAATCTGTGCCTAACAGATTAATCAATGGCTCTAGATGCGTCATATTATACTTAATCAAAGATAAAGATTCAATTCAACCTCAATGGTACACAACGGCTACATTAATGATTAAAGCCTATAAAAGGGAAGCTTTACAAGTTGAAAAGGTGCTGGTTAATTTTAAGAAAAGCTACTATAAGAGAATTCAAGCTATTGCAATCGGTAATCCCTCTAAGAACCAAACCATTCCAAATCAATTTGTAAGAACTCTCAATTAAAGATTATAAACTTGGAGAGTTCAAAACTCTTTTAAAAGAAAAAGCAATTGTAAAGATCTCATACTTGGGTGAGTATTGAGACTGGGATCTAGCTTAGAGTTGGTGCTTTAAGCGGAATCTCCCTGTAGGACTCAGCTTAGGTTTGGGTAGAATCTAAGGGGTATATCCTGCTAAAGTTAGAGGACCTAGTTAGAAGTTGGTGCTTCTAGTAGTATATCCTAACATGCAGAAGGGGTCACAAACTGTAAGGCTTGATTCCTGCCAGTTGGAAAGGAATCCACTAATGGAAAAGCTCAGAGTAAGGACACTCCGGGGACTGGAGTAGGTGGGGCTGAACTAGGATAAAATACTGTGTTTGATATTCTAACTCTTTATTTATTGCACATTATTTCATATTTGCATCATCCGGATCCATTATAACCGGAACATATCAAACACGCTACACAAGACTTTGTAAAGTCTGTAAATTCCGTAACAAGGGTCATTCACCCCCCTCTGACCTTATATGGACTCTCACAGGGACCAACATGGTAAAGATGTAATTTAGGACTTCTTTGCTTTTATGTATATATATAGATTTATAATACAAAAATTAGAATCACCTATTAAGTATAAAAAATTTAACAGATGATTTTATATTTCCAAAACAACAAATATTAGTTTGATTGATTCAATATATATTTTCGACATTCCAAAACCTTATTTTAATTAAAGTCATTGTATTTTTATATCTTTCAAATATATCAATAATCAATAAAATAAAGAATGTAATTTTAGATAAAATCTCTTGTGAAAAATCGATTGAAATTTGCTTTAAAAGATACTCGAATAACCAGAATTTCAAATAACAATATCGTAATCTAATATATATATATATATATATATAAAATAAATTTTGGTTGTTTATTAGTGATGTATAAATTTGGTTGTTGTATTTTTTTAACATATATTTATTATACAAGAGCCCCGATTTTGTTTTCTTGCCCAGAGCCCCGAAATGTTCAGAGACGGCCATGATCTATCTAACAACACAAACAACGTGAAATACATATAACATTATTTGTGATATGAATATATTTTATTGATCGTGCATAGAATTGTCGACCCTCAATAATCTGTTAAGTTGTCGTACTAAAATTGAACATGTCAGGTACCAAATAGGCAAAAAATTGAATACATCAAGTACCAAATAGGCGATTTCAATATGTCAAATAATAAAACGATATTTGAGTTATAAAACATGATCCAAGGAGGTATTTAAGTCCGCTTAGTGGTATCTAGGCAGAGATTTTTTAAAATAGTTCTAAGAGAACTTTTTTTTATACATTATTATGCACATACATCTTTTCTTTGTTTGTACATGTTACTCTTCATACTTTTATTCTTAGTAGCATCCCTAATTGAATTACTTGATGGCTGGTTGTTGATGTTCACTTACCTTTCTGATTTGTTTGTTAGTTTGGTAGGAAAACAACCAGATAACATGAATTGATAGCTAAAGAGTTTGTATACGAAATGTCGGATGGAAGTGGACAAATTTGCTAATCCCTTTATCTCCATAAAATTGTCTAATGTGCTCATAGTTGTACATACTTTGATAACCTTTAGCTATTACTTAGAAGTTTGGAATAAAAATTTCCAGGGAGGCAGAATTTTAGAGGCTTTAGGCAAACGATTAGATGAAAGAAGATAGACCCCTTGGTTGAAATTATCAATATCATTATTGTCAAATCCTGCAACTCTCAGATTTTCCTCTTCAAGAATTGTGATTTTAATGTTAACTCTTCATTCCAATGTTCATTTCTTCTTCTTGGCTACTTGTATCTGAGGTATAAACTGCTCTCATTTTGATTTCCCTAAACATTCTTCTATAGTCTGTGGGTGCTTTGTCCAATAATTTCTCTTTAAGAATTCTTTTATTTTTGTCCTCTCGATTGAATTGAGAATTTTATAACAATGTGACAGATCATGCCTAAGCTATAGTAAAAATGTTCATTGATATTGAGAATTTTATAACAACGTGACATTAAGTGACAACATACTAAATAGAATGCAATAAATAGTTAAATATTGTGTCTTTAGAAGAAGTGTTTTATTCCTTGGGTTATACATATTCTGATCTGAGGCTTACTATGCTTATTTCAGTCAATCCTTTTATTGATTAGCAGCATTAATAAAATGCCTGTTGTATAATCTTTCTGATAGGGCTATGCCAAGAATGTGACACCCAAAGACTTTCATTTTTCTTTCGAGATAGATTGATGGCACAAAGAAACTTAAGATATCAAGAGACATGATAAGAGATGTTATGGGTCAGGTTTGTTGTTTCACCTTTTCCCCAACAATTTTGGTGTACTCATTCTTAGTTTATTCCAGATTGGTTGCATATGGTTGCTATTTTGTACAGTTTGTTGAATGATTAAAATATTTTGATACCATTTTGAATTCAGAGAAAAAAAGAGCCACTGTCTTAGAAAATTGCGGACTGTTGGTATCTCAGAGTTTTAACATTGTTTCATAAGACAAAAAATTAGAGAATCCAACCCGTTACTACGAGAAAAAAAAATCCAGCTCACTTTTTGCAAGTTATTTTGGTGTAACTCGTCTTGATATTAGGTCATAACTGTGAGCGGATATCATTTTACATGGGATGGCAAAACCGGCCGTAGGACCAACCTCTAGAAATCGGGTATTTATGTGTGAATGTAGAAAATGGTTTTGCATTTTAATGCTTAAAAGAGTTGAGACCTAAATCTCGTACTTAGGACAGAGTCGCCACCCGGTTCAGTTCAATCGACAAATTTAGGTACATTTTTTTCCCACCGGGTGGTAGACCATACCATTAGTAAAGATTTCGAGCTCGGATGATGTTACATACTCTTAATCAGCCAAATTAAATCATTTATCGAGATAAAAGTATCAACCTTTCTTATGCGGTTTTATCCCATTATAGTTAGTATTTTTGATTTATATTGTGTTCGCGCGATAACATGCATACGAAAGCGGTAAAGTAAATAATTATTGCAGTCATCCAAATATAAAAGCACGAATAAAAAGCTATTCTACAGGGGATTAATATCATAAGGAAAGGGAAATAAATCTTATACATCAATTCTACGAATATAAATACACATAAATGGAAAAAGCCTAAACATACATCTAACCTAAATATACCTGCATCCACAAAAGTTAGCACAAATACAGTAGGTGAGATACATCACAATAAGGAAGCTTACAAAACTCGAATGCTTATGATCATTGGAGGAACAATACCTAAACCTGAAGATGCTCCAGAATCTTTTTGATTGCTCGTTCGAGAACTACGATCTTTGGCTCTAGAATTGAATCATTTACTTGTATCTGAAAAGAACTTCCAGATTAGTAGGAAGGAAGCTTAATCGGAATGAATCAGAATTTTTCTTCTATGATTGATCGGTATAAATATGAACAACTCCGAATTGGATCAGTTTCGCCTCAACAAATAAGTACTTGGGCCAATAAAATCCTACCTAACGAAGAGATTATTGGAGCGGTAACAAAACCCTACACTTTTCATTACAAAACCAATAAACCTGAAAAAGATGGATTATTTTGTGAAAGAATTTTCGGACCTATAAAAAGTGGAATTTGTTCTTGTGGAAATTTTTCGAGTAATCAAAAATGAAAAATAAGACCGAAAATTTTATGAACAATGCGGGGTCAAATTTGTTGATTCTTGGATACGAAGTTTGTGAGCAATGCGGGGTCGAATTTGTTGATTCTCGGATACGAAGATATCAAATGGGTTACATCTCGGGGACGGGGTTATCTAATAAAAAAATTGACCTGTCATATAACTATTGTATTAAAAAATATCTCCTTATATAAAGAATTATATAAAGAGTATGAAGATATTAATAGTAATAGGAGGATATATATATAAAGACATAGGATATATTGAAGTACTTAGGTATCCTTTTTGACGCCCAGCCCAATAGAAAGAACGCCCATCATTGATTTAAGACCTTGATAAGGTGAATACGTAGTCTATTGAATGCTAGGCATAATGAGTATAAGTACCTAAAAAAAATTCTCTTTTCACCCTATCCTATGAACTTTAAGGTGTATAAAGTTTCATATTGGATTCTTTAAGCAGAAGCGGGGCAATGGAGATTCTATTTAACTTAGATTGATCTAAGTCAAAAGCAAACCTACATCAAGAGAACCCTTCTTTGAAACACTTTGGTAGTGCTCTCGGATCGGAATCAATAAATCCGAGCATATAGAGCCATCTTGTTATCTTTATATCAAGAGAGTTATGGTAGACTAACTGATTCTTTCGATCAGTTAATGAACGAGCCTAATGCAAAAAAAAGCATGTTGGGTCTTTTAAAAAGTTCGAATCATTTTGATATTAATAAGTTTGAGCTCTTTTACCGAGAAGGTCTACGGTTTGAATCCGTATAGCCCTAAAAAAGAAAAAAATTCTTGTTTTCATTTCTTCATTCTTTTTTTCTTTGTTGGTTGTAACTGGTCGCTCGGGGGTGATTACTTGGTTTTATTTATTAATTATTCAATAGAATATTAAATATTAATATAAAAATATATAATAATAATAATAATCTAAAAATAGAAAAATATATATAATTATAATATATTATTAAATATGTTATTAAAAAATAAATAAAAAAGTTTCTTAATAAATAATATAACATAATAAATAAGAATTTATTTAATAATATTAAAAAATAGAACAAAATACTAGAATATATAAATATTCGAATTATTAGAATATTTTTTTCTATTATTTAATAGTCTATTCTATAATTCTTAATTATTCTATTTATATTTAGAATATTCTATATTTATTATATTTATTAATTATGCTCGAATTCTAGAACGCCTGTAAATTTTTTTTAATCCCATCTATTCTAGAAATATATCAAAATAACTAATATAATCGATCTAGTCCTTAAATTTAGTTCTGGACTTCGAGGAGCCGTATGAGGTAAGAATCTCATGTACGATTTTGTAATAGTGATGGGAACAATGATGTTATCACCGACTATGATTATCTAATAGTTTAAGTACCCTTTATATCGTGAATCCACCTCTTCAAGATCCAAAGACGCATTCGAAAAGCATATAATAGTACAGTATAGTAATAGTAGTAATAATACAATATAATAGGACTACCAAAATAGTAGCATTAGTAGAATAATAAAAATAAAGAAAAGAATAACAACTATACTAATAATATTACTATCTAGTAATAGTAAGAACACTAAACTCAATAACACAAATACATAATAATAATAATAATAATAATAATAATAATAATAATAATAATAATAATAAACAGGGATAATTAGGATAATAGGCTCATATGTACATACGGCATTTATGAAAGTAATAATAATAATAATAATAATAATAATAATAATAATAATAATAATAATAATAATAATATCAACCAAAACAGTTTCACTAATAAAAGTACGAAAGTAACAAATACGATATCACTTATACTAACAATATAATACTACTATTAATAATACTAATACTAATAAAACTAACAATATTACTTCTAATAACAATGACTAATAATTACAGAAATACTATGATATTGGCTAAAACAGTACTACAACTTTACCAACTAATTAAAATTAGCAACGACAATGACGGTGGCTATAATAACACAATAAGATTCTTACTGGTCGGAAATTGATTATAAATGTAAGAAAATTATAACAATAATAAAAGAAGGTAGAGAGAGAATTTGAGAGAATACTTTTATTTCTTATATCTGAGGTATATATCAAATGGAGAAATTGAATTCCTATTTACAGAGAAATCAAACAGTAAAAACGGTAAATAAATAATAAACATATTACATCAAATATTAATGACAGGTAGAAAAGTAGAAAACATATTATATCAAATATTAATAACGTGGACCCCTATCAATTATATAACCGCCCGTATAGTAACAGTTGGCTGATACATCAATTATTCAACACTCCCCCTTTGATGTATCATTTGCCGCGAATGGGACACTGCCTCGTTAAAAACCTTACTAAGGAAAAACCCAGTGGGATAAAAACCTCAGTTAAAGGAAAAAATAGTATAGTGTTTACTCCCCCAGTTCGCGAGTTAACTGGAGATCCTTAAGCCTACGCATTTCAATGCTGTAAATCAATTTCTTGAAAGTTGGGGAAGGTAAAGCCTTGGTAAATAAATCTGCTAAATTGTTACAAGAGCGGATTTGTTAAATACTGATTTCACCATTCTTTTCTAGATCATGAGTGAAGAAAATTTTTTGTGAAATATGCTTTGTTCAGTCTCCTTTAATATAGCATTCCTTTAATTGAGCAATACAAATAAAATTATCTTCATATATTATCGTCGGATCTTCCTTGACCGTAACTTTTCCACATGCTTCTTGGATATGTTTGATTAATGATCTCAACCACATACATTCACGACTTGCCTCGTGAATCGCTATTAACTCCGCATAATTTGAGGAAGTAGCTGTAATTGTTTGTTTTATTGATCGCCAAGATATAGCTGTTCTTCCTTATGTGAATAAATAGCCCGTCTGAGATCGAGCTTTGTGTGGGTTGGATAAATAACCCGCATCCGCAGATTCAACTAATTTAAGCTTAGACTCGTACGAATAAAATAAGCCTAAATCAGTAATTCCTAGAAGGTAGCACATTATATGTTTAATTCCATTCCAATGTCGTCTTGTAGTGCAGTGCTGTATCTTGATAATAAATTAACAGAGAATGCAATGTCTGGTCTTGTGTTATTAGCAAGATACATCAAAGCACCTATTGCGCTTAGATATGGTACTTCAGGACCGGAAACTTTTTCATTATTTTCTCTAGGACGAAAAACATCCTTTTTCACATCGAGTGATAGTACAACCATCGGGTTACTCAATGGATGTGCTTTGTCCATATTAAATCGTTTCAGGATCTTTTCTGTGTAGTTTGATTGATGCACTAAAATTCCTTTTTTAAAGTGCTCAATTTGCAAACCAAGACACAATTTTGACTTTCCAAGATCTTTCATCTCAAATTTTTTCTTTAAAGAATCAACTACTTTTGGAATCTCTTCTGGAGTTCCAATAATATTCAAATCATCAATATAAATTGAGATGATAATAAAATTAGATCCTAATTTTCTTATAAAAACACATGGACAAATTAGATCATTTTTATATCATTCTTTCAATATATATTCACTGAGATGGGTATACCACATGCTCCCAGATTGTTTTAATCCATATAAGGATCTTTGTAACTTTATCGAGTAAAGTTCTCATTTGCCATATTTTTATGGCAGCTTTAATCCTTCAAGGATTTTCATATAAATATCATTATCAAGCGAACCATAAAGGTAAGCTATGACAACATCCATCAAGTGCATTTGTAAATTTTCTTACACTTCAAAACTAATAAGGTATCTAAAGTTATTGCATCCACCACCGGAAATTATGTCTCCTCATAGTCTATCCCAGGGCTTTGGGAAAAACCTTGTGCAACTAATCTGGCTTTATATCTTATTATTTCATTTTTCTCAGTTCTCTTTCTAATAAAAACTCATTTATTACCAACAGGTTTTACGTCATGTGGTGTTTGAACTACTGGTCCGAATACTTTGCATTTTTCAAGAGAATTCAGCTCTGCTTGAATTGCTTCTTTCCATTTTGCCAATCATTTCTACTTTGGCATTCTTCAATAGATGTTGCCTCATGATCTATATTTTCATTTTCAATATTAATCGCAACATTATATAAAAAATATGGTCTATAACTATTTTATTGCGATTCCATCTTCTTTCAGTATTGATATAATTTATTTGAATTTCTTCATTTTCAACAGCTTCAAGTATTTGTACTTCTAGTGCTTGCCCTTCTTTCAGAAGTGTATTTATATTTATATCCTCAATGGGAATATCTTCATTATCAATAACTCTCCTCCTTTTACAATTTTTATTCTTTGAACCAATAGGACGTCCACGCTTCAGGCGTCTTAAAGTATTATCCGTAGGTTGTTCTTTAGGAATCTCAATACGAATTGGCGCATTTACTGTTGGTATATGCGATTTCGTTACTCTTTTAGAATTAGCGAGTGCATTAGGCAATTGATTTGCTAAATGTTGAAGATGAATTATTCTCTGAACTTCTAGTTCAGAATTATTTGATTTAGGATCCATATGAGAAAGTGATGCATTCCATATAATTTTCTTTTCCAAAATTGGGCTCTTATTCTCTCCCCCTAATTTTGGAAAAGTGCTTTCATCAAAATGGCAATCTACAAATCGTGCAGTAAATATATCGCCAGTTAATGGCTCAAGATATTTAATTATTGAAGGGGATTCATAGCCAACATAAATTCCTAATCTCCTTTGAGGACCCATTTTAGTCCTTTGTGGTGGAGCAATAGGCACATATACCGCGCAACCAAAAACTCTAAGATGAGAAATACTAGGCTTATGACCAGAAGCTAATTGTAATGGATAATAATCATGATAACGTACTGGTATTAAATGTATAAGAGATACTGCATGTAATATTGCATAACCCCAAACTGTAGTAGGGAGATTTGTTCGTAAAATTAGCCGTCGTGCAATTAATTGCAGATATTTAATAAATGATTCTGCTAGACCATTTTGTGTATGAACATATGCTACAAGATGTTCAACTTTTATTCCAATCGATATACAATAATCATTAAATGTTTTGGATATGAAATCCCCAGCATTATCAAGACGAATTGATTTAATAGGATAATCAGGAAACTATGCCCGTAATCTTATAATTTGAGCAAGTAACCTTGCAAATGCCATATTTCGTGAAGATAATAAGCATACATGTGATCACCTAGTTGAAGCATCAATAAGAACCATAAAATATCTAAATGGTCCACATGGTGGATAAATTGGTCCACATATGTCACATTATATGCGCTCTAAAAATGCTGGCGATTCTATTCCAACCTTACTTCTGGAAGGTTTTATTATTAATTTTCCTTGCGAATAAACAGCACAAAATAATTCATTATTTTGAAGAAACTTTTGGTTCTTCAATAGATGCCCATGTGAGTTTTCAATAATTTTTCTCATCATTATCGAACCAAGATGACCTAGTCGATCATGCCAAATTTTACAAGTATCCGAATCTATAAACTTCTAGTTTATAGTTAAATTGGCCTCAATCATATTAATATATGTGTAGTATAAGCCACATGAAAGAGTATAAAATTTTTCAAGTATACATTTCTTACTTGAAATTATTTTTGTGACATAAAGACATTCTTTACTGTCTTCGCTCACAGTTTCAATATGATATCCATTTCTGCGAATATCTTTAAAACTTAATAAATTTCTGTGAGAATTTGGGGAAAATAATGCATTATTTATAATAAGTTTTGTTCCCCTTTGTAATATAATACTAGCTCTTCCGGAGCCTTCAACCATTTTTGCTTGCCCTGATATTGTGGTAACAACAGTTTCACCCCTTTAAGAGTATTAAAATATCTTGCCTCTTTGAGAATAGTATGGGTAGTGTCACTATCTACAATACATAAATTTGCTTCATTTTCCTTGAAGTCAAATGATACCGGAAAAAAATTTATTTTCTTCATTGAAGAAATGAGAGATGCATTATTATTTATAAATAAACATTTATGAAAAGTACATTAATCAACAATAACAAAAGCAAACCAATAATAACATAAAAATTATAATATATTAATTAAGAAAAATATATGAATTAATTATTCAAATTTTTCCTTTCCACTGGTGCTGGGTAACAGAAAATCATCCAACTCCATATTGGGGATATCAATAGGGTCATTAGTGGGGTTATTATCATCCAATATAAAATTAGTTTCTGGTTCCGCACATTTCTCGAGGGATGCTTGGTATAAGGTTACCAAATGTTTAGCGCTTCTACAAATTCTTGACCAATGACCAGTCATATCGCATCTATGACATTTATTTTCATCATCTTTGCTATTATTTCTTTTATCAAATTTTTTAATTTGATTATTCCACTTCTAGTGATTATTTGTATTTTTTCACTTCGGGTGAAAATTATTGTTATTATTATTACCAAGTTTCCACTTCTGGTGTAAATTGTTATCATTATATCCTCTACCACGCCCATTACCACAATATCTACCTCGACCACGACCATTTCTGTGGCCGCGTCCATTAAAATTATTATGAATTATCGCATTCGCTTCAGGGAATGAATTTGTTCCGGGAGGTCGTAATTCACGGTTTTTCAACAGGAGTTGATTTCTCTATTCGGCTAGGATAAGAGCAGTAATTAGTTCACTATATTTCTTATAATCTTTTGCTCTATATTGTTCCTTTAATACCATATTATTCAAATGAAAAGTAGAATATCTGTGAGCACGGGATTTTGCAGTCCCTCTCGCGAGACGATGATGACGTGTACCCGATTTCAATACCTCAAAATAAAAGTTCTCTTCAGAATTTTTATTACCAAAATAATATTCCTTGTGAATTTTATAATTGGTACAATCCAGTTCGGCGTGGCCGATAACGCGTTCGGTAGGAGCTTGAACCGATGATTTACACCCAAATTAAATAATACCCATTAAAATATAATTAAAATTCAAAAAGATACCTTTCCACCCACTAATAAACCACTTTTCCCGACTTTTTAGGCTTTTTGACCCGTTGGTTGTCGGTTTGCTGGAGAATGATGTCGCCACCGACATCATTCATGCCGCCGGCGGCATCACCATACCGCCGGCGGCATGATCCATACCGCCGGCGGCATCATCATGTCGCCGGCGACATGGTACGAAATGGGTCCTCCACAGACAGCCTTTCGGCCACTTTCGGCGGAATAAGTCAAAAAGGTCTCGAAAAACACCCCAATTTGCCTATAAAAAGGCACCTAAAACTGCACTTAAGAGGGGGGGCTGAAATTATAGAGGGAATGAGCTAAAATTGGGCAATTAAGAGGCTGAAATCGAGAGAATAGATTTTAGTGAGATAAGAACTAGAAAAGGCAGGAAAAAGGATTCTAATCCATTTTTCCTGATTTTTCTTCTTCGAACTCTCTGATTGTGAGCTTAAACCAGTGGGTCTTTGGGTTAAATCAACTGGATAGAATTTAGAGACCTAAAACCTTTAAATTAACAATCAAATTATCGTTGCAAGCTCCCCGGAGGTGTTATTGTTCAGTTCACGAAGAGTTGGATTCACTACCCCGAGGTGAAAATCCCGAGTCTCATAGCTCTTTGGCATTATTATTATTATTATTGTTTTGCACTATTTTTTGTTGATTTGTGTTCGCTTTAAGTTTTCGGTCATTTTGACTGCAAACCGCTGCTGCTGCTAGGAATTGAAGTCACCGGAGACATGTGATGTTGCCGGCTGTATCACCCATGTCGCGAGAGACATCGTTGGTACCGCCGTTAGCATCACATTCCCCGGAGACCTCGCTTTCTCGCGGAACCCTTTCTTTACGGTATTCAGAAAGCCCTGTGCCCATCTGCATGTTGATGTCGCCCGTGACATAGTTGATGTCGCCGGCGGCATCATCCATGCCGCCAGCGACATCAACTATATCATCGGCGACATCAGATGCCATCGGCAGTATGGCTTTCTGGATAGCAGTATTGTTTTCGTTTGTTTCCAAATTAATTTATTTTCTGAAGCTAGGACCTATAGTGTAACGATGGAGGTTCGAGACCTCCTGAAAACAGACCCGCCCCGCGATGAGGGGTATATTCACTTGTAATCCGATTAAAGCAACGATCGAATCTGAAATTTGGATAAAAATGGAATTTCCCCGCAAACGCCATTCAAATCTCATTTTAGCCATCCAATCGGGCTTTATGATGTTATAAATAAAATATGCCATATTTGTGTCAACCATCTTCTGCAGGTAGATGTATATCGGACATTCGGGTATTTCATTTGTTACGTAGAAAATGTACAGGACTCGAAAACCTTATAATAATTCCACTTTCCGCACTTACTTTTCTTTTACGATTGTAAATATTTTATTTATCGCTGTAATTGCTTGATAAATGCGAAAACAACAAAATAACTGAAAATACAAATAAATAGGGTGGATTAAACCGATTAAGAAAGAATGAAGTATTCTAACTTGGCCTAATGAAAAGTAGATAACATCATCCGAACTCGGAATCTCTACTTAAGGTATGGTCCAACCACCCGGTGGGAAAATCGTACCGAAAATTTCCCGATTGAGCTGAACCGGGTGGCGACTCTATTCTAAGTACGGGGTTTCGATCTCATATCTTTTAAGCATTACAATACACAAAATCATTTTCTTTTCAACCATATCATACTTATCTCCCCGACACACCAAAAAACGGGCCGGCCCGACCGGGTCCAGCCCCGCGCCGCAGCCGTACAAAACGTCGTCCGCTCACAGTGGCGACTCTGCTGGGGACATTCTTTAAACTTGAATCTTCTTTCATAGTTTAAAAGATTTTGATGATGTATTGAAATCATTGGCCAAATTAAAACTTCATTCTTTTCTTATGACGTCATGTCCTCACGCGTGTAGATAGTTCGGTAATTTTAGGTACCCTATTTCACCCGAGAAGCTCACAAAGTATCACTCATGCCCTGTTGGAATTGAGGATGCCTAGTGGGTGGATCACTCGTTTTAACCAACACGTAAACTCCTATGACCACGCCCATTCGGGTAGTGATTGAGTAAACGTGGAATCAAGGTAAACAGGAACCTTCTACATCAACAACCCTATACCAAAGCTGCGTTAGAAAAAAGCCTTAGCACATCATTCCCCTTAGGATTACCCAAAACGAATAAAATAATTGGGACGCGCTACTTTCGCCATTACCGGTGAAGCAGCCAAACTCCATCCTACCAAAGAGGCGTTACGCGGGAGTCATAAGGTTGGAACAGGGCCGATTCGCATGCTATGTGCTTTATAATCATACACCCCCATGCATCGGCTTTAAGAGCCAAAAATAAATCAACTTACCCTTATCACTTCCACCCATGGAAGAGGTTTAACAACATACATAGGACTTCTCTTGTACCTCTATTGTGTCACCACATATTGCTATGTAAGACGTGAGATACGAACATTCCATGTATGTTGAAGGGATAATCCATCACATTATCTAACCACATCTGTGTACAGCCATACATATCACGCACCACTTCAAAAAAAAAAAATATACATACATATCATCCATACCATTTACAACCCATTCATGGTCTGATCCGCGACTCGTGATCCTAAGAAGCCTCCTGAACCGAGACCTTCACAACCAGCCATGTTTCTTCCCCATGATGACAACCGTACCTCGTCTAGAGGACAAGCTAGCCTTCCCTCCACCGTAGGGGCAACAGCTCACCCACCGTCTCTTGGGTCGGAGATCACCGCTGCTATCATTCAGTTTCTGAACTCCGATCAGTTTAGAAACATCATTCAGGAGATAGTATATGTATCCGTCAAGAAGGTCCTAGAAAGTCAGGACTTCGACCAGGTCATGCGATCTCCGGGCATGACACCTGATGACGATACACTCTGGCAATCACCGCCAACCGCTTACCCTGTACAAAGAGAAGGAGCCCAGAGTCCAATTCTTCCACCATTCTTTAACACCTTACCACCAACTTTGGTCACCCCATCACAATTTAAAATCCCCGCTGCCCCGATGCTTCCTCAATACGACCAAGTCATGCAACACAATGTTGAAGACTTCTCACGTCAATTGATGACAGCAGACTGCTATCAGAAAGAGGGAAGGGTCCAATCAGAGAAAGACCAGTTCTTTCAAGACACTAAATCACCCACACCCGCACCTCAAATCATGGTGGACCAAGAGACCAATCAGAAGTCGGCACTAGTTGCCATTATTCGGCCAAACGACGGTCTTAAGTATAGAACCAATCCGTGGAAACTGCCACTTAATGTGATCTTCACCGGGTTGAAGGAAGCTGGGATTCTTAAACCTCTTTACGAATTCAATCCCCCCATGAGAGAAGAAGGAAAAGGCTTTTGCAGATATCACATGTTACCGGGTCATAACACCAACCAGTGTAAAGCTTTGGTCCGTACCATCCAACGACTGGTGGATGAAAAGAAGATTACCGACCCTGAAAGGGCATCCTACCCCTTACCAGGGTCTGGCAACCAGACACGAACGATTAATCCTGGCTTTTCCAAACAACGGAAAGCTCCTCAAGATCTCATCAAGGCCATTTACTCAAATGGTGGGGGAAAATCACGCTCTGACGGTGAGGACGAAGAAACCCGATTAGCAATCCTTAGAGTTCAGACCTTTTAGCTCCATTAGCCACTTCCTTTTTTCTTACTTACGTTGTGTTTGTATCCTTTGATCAGCGTCTTCATATGAGCATACGTACGACGCTTTCAGTGTTTAAGATATTTTTATTAAATGGAATTAAATTGAGTACATTATGTGGTAATCAAATCCAATAATTTAAACCCTGTCAAACACATGAGGGATAATAAAGTGCTTAAAGACCATGATAATGCTTTTGCTCAGTGCAATAATTGGATTGTTGAAATGCCATGGATCCCTTCTAGAATTGACTCAACGGCCCTACAACGGTACACCTTTAAGCCACCAAAGAAGTATCAATCGGTCCTCGAAATAGAGAATCAAGGCTTACACCCAACGGAGCCCAAGCTCCATCAAATAAACATCGTAGCCAAAATCTCAGACCAACATCACCACCAAGAACACGACCAAATTTTAAGAGAAACACATCTTCACCCTGTACAAATCAACCCCATTGGGCCCTTCAACTACCAAAGGTCAGGGGGCAACCACTTTCTAGAACACCAAGTCTAAAGGCTAGCACCTTCATCCCACAAGCCACAAAGACGATCGCGCAACCAATATCGTAATCGGCTTACCAAATGAACCAACAAGGCAAACAACCACTGCATAGGCACCAAACAAAAGGTCCTTAAGCGGAACATCACTTGTTCACAACCCATTACCCCTAATACAGAATACGAGTTCAGGCCTAAACAAGAAGGGCTCTGCAGACCACGAATTGAAGGAGCAATCAAAATAGCGATCAGGACAACAATCAAGCCAATCGATGAAGCTTTGGAGTAAGCACCAAAAACTCCCACAAACTAAACAGCTTGCAATAAGGTCAGCCAAAAAACTCTCGACGTAACTTTGAAGGTCAGAATGAACTGGGTGATCCAGGCGAAAATCGAACGGGCACCAAGGAACTTGGAGAATCTGCAAAAGCACAACTATGTGCACAATAGCAAATCAGATATCCTATGCCCTTTCCAAGAGTCATAGACCCAGCACTGAAAAGTTTGAGACCTTCCGGTACTAAGGTTAAGTTCAGATCAGATTGAAGAGACCATCATATGATCGGAAATGGCACCAAATAAGCGAGGCTGTTAGAGTCATGAGCATAGACAAGAGGCGAGTTCATCGATCTGGTCGACCAAGACAAGCTTAAGCATTATCAGGTCTAAACAAAAGAAATAAATCAGAAAAAGCGGCACAGTAAAAAATATATATACAATAATCGCCCGCCTGTCGGTCTTCTATTGACTGGGCAAAAATTAGGGTTACACCCGACGGTCGGTACCCTGCAAACCGGCTGTACAAAAATTAGGGGATAAGTCAATAACGCCTGTTGAACTGAAAACCCGAAAAGGGCAGTTTAGACGAAAATTAGGGCACGAGAGAAAAACAATAGGATGTTAACTTGAAAACCTGTAAAGGCTGGTTAACACCAGGGGTCCCATTAATGGAAATGATTGCCAACATCTTGTACTCAAATTAGATTCACTCGATAAAAGTGTCTTTCATATTGGAACATCTGTGTTTGTGATTATGTGAATGCCTGGCGATCGAAGGATGGAAACATCACAAGTAAGCTTAATTGAAGACACTATGCGCTCAAAGGTCGGAATAAATCTGTTAGGGTGAAAACCCGAAAGGATAGTCCATGCAAACCATGGGGTCAAATTGGGGCCCAAAATCTGTGTTCCCCAGGCTCTGCAGAAAACCCCATAGCTTTTGGTTATGGGTTACCATGACGGAAACGGACGGAATTGTTGAAAACAGGTTGCTGGAAGATCGAAGCCGCCGGCGATGAGAGTGATACCGCCGGCGATATCATGATACCGCCTGCGATGTAATTAATGTCGCCGACGATATAGGATTGATTTGGGCGACTTAGATGATGCCGCCGGCGGCATGGAGTAGCTTTCTGGGCGGCATCAGAAGCATTTCTGCCATTTCGGACCTGTACAAAAACTGTAAACAATCCTATGCTACATTTCCAAGGACTTGTCAAACAGCAATTCATTTTCATATTCAAAATAAAAGCCCGAAGGCGCAAATTGCTCAAATTGTACCAAATCATCTAGCCCATGACAAAATCAAATTATCGAAACCCCAATGTATCGGAGGTACAAATGAGAACTCAAAGAAAAAAACAAAAACGAAAAGTAAAACTAAGCATGTCCGCCACTACCGGCTGGACGGGATGAAACGTCATCAGGACTTGCGAGCCAATCATCAACGTCGTCTTCCTCTCTTCCCTCCGTCATGGGAACACTACTAGACTCCTCAGCCGCGGTAAACACACATCGGCCGGCAGACTTCTTGACCCCCCTACGACTGGTACCCCCAGGGTGCGCACGGTCCAGGTTTTGTTTACTTCTCTGTTCTTGATCGGTGGCCGCCAGCTGACCCTCGAGATCGCTCACGCGGCGCTGTAGTATCAGACAAAGAAAGGGCTAAAAAATCCTGCAAACCGGAGAAAATATCAGCCTTGCATGTCATGCATAACATCCATACATATATCCCATCTTAACATGTGCATAAAATACCTGAACGAGAAGCGATTGCCCAATAAGGGTATCCCGGAGAACAAAATTGTTCTCCGCGAGTTGCTCCACATGACTCCGCGCCACCTAGCAAATCCAAAAAGCAAATCCTTACACACCCGAATCTAAGACTCAATAAGAAAATAATTATTAGGTCTTACGTAGGTTGTATTTTCAGGCATGAAAATCGGGGCTTGCCGGCTCGAGCCAACATTCCTATGAGAGAATTCGCCTCGGGAGTTCATCAACAGGAAGGTGGTTTCCAACGGATTGACCAATCTCCCCTCCACGAAGTTCATGCCCTCCGGCGCGCCATAATGTCGGGTCCCACTTTGGTTATCCCGGCCCCTCTTTCTCGCAGGCTCCTGTAAAACGTGGAAGTCACACGTCAACAACATCCCTAAACGACTTTAAAATCATACACACAAGCATAATCATACCTCGAAAGAACGTTGCTCCCCCTGGGACGTCGGCACACTCCCGCCAGCTACACTCGCACCTACCTCATCCTCCCCCTCAGGGTCGACCGCAATATCCCCTTCCAGCGCTTCATCCTCATCATCATCCTCCTCATCAACATCCACAACGCCTTTGAGGCGCCTCTTTTCGTCCTCCAATCGTTGCTCGTTATGATACAAAATTGTATCGTTACCGTGGATGCGAGGACACACAGGGAGTAGGCGCTGAAAAAGCTGCTCGTAGAGACCAGGAATGCTAGGGATCACTCGGCCATTCCCTTCAATATAATCAGCTTTGTCGGCCTCAGCAGAAATCACCAAATGAGGCCACCACAAGCCCCGCGGAGGATCGGCAGGCACCCGTCTAGCTGCAACCGGAAGGGACCTCTAACCCCGGACGCGCTCGCCCAGATACCACTGCTGGGACTGTGGGCACTCAATAACAAACCGGCGGTCATCCACCTCCCTCCGGACCCGTGCAACCTCAGCCAAGTTCTCTACCCCATCGAACGGGTCCAAGACGAGCTACATCAAAACAACCAACATAAGTCCATAGACCAAATAAATAAATAAATAAATTAAAAAAAAAATAAAAAAAAATAAAAATTTGCATACCGAACTCAACCGCACGCTCCTTAGGAGCTCCCTATACTGCGTAGGGTACTTTGCCTTCCCACCGATACCCCCGCACCAGCGAGCAAGGAAATGAGAGCCAGGCGGCACAACCTTCTCAAAATCCACCGGTGGGAGGATCTGATGCTCAAAGGCCCAGGCCTGCACAAATGACGACCGATCGATCAATCCAAAAAACGTCACGTAATAAACGAGAACACATGCTATCAAGGAGAATATCTATAAAAAGTGATACCTAGAGTAGCAGATGGCAAAGGCGTAGGGCTTTCTCTTTCTTTCGGGCTCCCACGTCCAGCCCGTGGTACAACTGGGCCAAGATGGCCCTCGGCCAATTCTTCCTCCTGATTCCCGGTACATCTTCCACCGTGGTTATAAGCATGTAGTTGATCTTACTCCCCGAGATTGGGAAGAACAGCACGGTGAGCAGTGAGATCACAAAGGAACGGACACAATCCTCCCTCTCCTCCTCGGGTACCACATTCACCCGGGTCCAATGATGGTACAACTCACCATAGGACAGCCGCCCAGAGACGGGCTTCAAACCGAACAACTCCTTTACCCGCCTCACCACGGGCCTCTCAACATGGTACTTATCCATGTAGACGTCAAAATGTATAACCTCATCCGTCCAAGGAAGGCCGGTCATGGCTACCACATCAGAAGGGGTAATTGTAACTTCCCCAAAGGAGAAATGGAAGGTATGGGTGGTCTCGGACCACCTTTCGGTCAAGGCCGTTACTGAAGAATGAGGAAGCTTAGGCATTAACATGGGCATGATCCGCGCCAAATCTTCAAGCCCTGTCTCGTTAATTGCAAGCGCGAGCTCGGGATCGTTCTCTGAGATGTGGTGCCACCACTCACCGATGGTACCCATCCTCCCTGTGTAAGTCAGTTCGTATGGCTGCAAAATCGAAAACAAAGCGGATCAATTCTGTGCATTTCTGTCAAAAAGGCTGCTGATGTCGCCTCTGTTAAAAGCGATATCGCCGGCGACATCAGCCCATACCGCCAGCGGCATGGTTCATGTCGCCGGCGACATCAGCATAAACAGAAGCGACATCAGACTCCCATAAAGCCTTTGGCAAGGAGTGATGTCGCCAGCGGCATCACTCATGCCGCCAGCGGCATCACTCTGCACGGGCAGAACCTGTTTTCTCCCTAAATCGCACCCATCGTGCCAAAAATCACAATCAATCGAACAACAAGGCAAAAACCAATCCTAAAGCATGCAATATGACTGATATATTCCACATTTCAAACCCCTATCATGGCATGTTTTCAAATCTAAAGCAAAATCACATTCGAAAAGAAGTAATTCGGGTTTTTGTGGGATTACCTAGATATAACAGAGGTGTTTCTCCTTCTCCGGAGTCAGATTGGTGATAGGAGAGTTAATGCCATAGCCATATATTTTGGCCGTCTCCTTCAGGCCGTATGCAGTAGAAACAGAAAGGATTTTCAATCCCTCAATGGAAGAATCGGGCAGGCTCTCCCTAGCCTTGGATTTGCCCCTGAAAGCCTTACTAATCCTCTTCATAATTTGAAAAAAGACAAAGTTAGAAATCAAAGAACTTTGGGAGAGAAGAGAGGGGGGATACGGTTTTGGGAAAGAATGGGGAAGAAAAGAGTTCCAATCTCTTTTTAAACTGCCGCGCGGAATTCGAGGAGTTTAATGTATCTGAAACTGTTCCTCCATGCCGCCGGCGGTATCAACCCATACCGCCGGCGATATCACTCAGGCCGCCGGCGACATCGCCTCATTTAGTTCAAATTTTGAAATTATCTGACCTGTCAAAGCTGCCACGTGGCATCCATACCGCCGGCGACATAAACTCATGCCACCAACGACATTAACTCATGCCGCCGGCGATATCAGTCATGCCGCCGGCAAATGTTGCCCCTCCAAACTAGATTTTCAAAACTAGCCCAACCGAAGGGCAATCTCTTCAAACGAGCCCAACCAAAGGGCGATCTCTTCAAAACGGGCCCAACCGAAGGGCAATCTCTTCAAACATGAGCCCAACCGAAGGGCAATCTCTTTAAAATGAAGGCCCAACCGAAGGGCAATCTCTTTAAAATGAAGGCCCAACAGAAGGGCAATCTCCTCAGAATGAAAGCCCAACAGAAGGGCAATCTCCTCAGAACGAAAGCCCAACCGAAGGGCAATCTCCTCAGAACGAAAGCCCAACCAAAGGGCGATCTCTTCAAAATGAAAGCCCAACCGAAAGGCGATCTCTTCAAAATGAAAGCACAACCAAAGGGCGATCTCTTCAAAATGAAAGCCCAACCGAAGGGCAATCTCTTCAGAACAAGCCCAACCGAAGGGCAATCTCTTCAGAACAAGTCCAACCGAAGGACAATCTCTGCAAAGTGAAAGTCCAACCGAAGGGCGATCGCTATTCCAAACACGAGCCCAACCGAAGGGCAATCTCTTTAAAATGAAAGCCCAACCGAAGGGCAATCTCTTTAAAATGAAAGCCCAACAGAAGGGCAATCTCCTCAGAACAAAAGCCCAACCGAAGGGCTATCTCCTCAGAACGAAAGCCCAACCGAAGGGCGATCTCTTTGGAACGAAAGCCCAACCAAAGGGCGATCTCTTCAAAACGAAAGCCCGACTGAAGGGCGATCTCTTCAAAATGAGCCCGACCGAAGGGCGATCTCTTCAAAGTGAAAGTCCGACCAAAGGACAATCACTATACCAAAATAAAAAGCCCAACCGAAGGGCGATCTCATCAGAACAAGCCCAACCAAAGGGCAATCTCTGCAAAGTGAAAGTCCAACCAAAGGACAATCACTATACCAAACACGAGCACAACCAAAGGGCAATCTCTTCAAAATGAAAGCCCAACCGAAGGGCAATCTCTTCAGAACAAAAGCCCAACCGAAGGGCAATCTCTTCAGAACGAAAGGCCAACCGAAGGGCAATCTCTTCAGAACGAAAGCCCAACCGAAGGGCAATCTCTTCAAACAAGCCCAACCGAAGGGCGATCTCTTCAAAATGAGCCCAACCGAAGGGCGATCTCTTCAAAGTGAAAGTCCGACCAAAGGACAATCACTATACCAAAATAAAAAGCCCAACCGAAGGGCAATCTCTTCAAACAAGCCCAACCGAAGGGCAATCTCTTCAAAATGAGCCCGACCAAAGGGCGATCTCTTCATAAGTGAGCCCGACCGAAGGGTGATCTCTTCAAAGTGAAAGTCCGACCAAAGGATAATCAGTATACCAAAATAAAAAGCCCAACCGAAGGGCGATCTCATCAAAGTGAACCCAACCGAAGGGCGATCTCTTCAAAATGAAAGCCCAACCGAAGGGCAATCTCTTCAGAACAAGTCCAACCGAAGGACAATCTCTGCAAAGTGAAAGTCCAACCGAAGGGCAATCGCTATTCCAAACACGAGCCCAACCGAAGGGCAATCTCTTTAAAATGAAAGCCCAACCGAAGGGCAATCTCTTTAAAATGAAAGCCCAACAGAAGGGCAATCTCCTCAGAACAAAAGCCCAACCGAAGGGCAATCTCCTCAGAACGAAAGCCCAACCGAAGGGCGATCTCTTTAGAACGAAAGCCCAACCGAAGGGCGATCTCTTCAAAACGAAAGCCCGACCGAAGGGCGATCTCTTCAAAATGAGCCCGACCGAAGGGCGATCTCTTCAAAGTGAAAGTCCGACCAAAGGACAATCACTATACCAAAATAAAAAGCCCAACGAGGCGATCTCATCAGAACAAGCCTAACCAAAGGGCAATCTCTGCAAAGTGAAAGTCCAACCGAAGGACAATCACTATACCAAACACGAGCCCAACCAAAGGGCAATCTCTTCAGAACGAAAGCCCAACCGAAGGGCAATCTTTTCAGAACGAAAGCCCAACCGAAGGGCAATCTCTTCAGAACCGGCAATCTCTTCAAACAAGCCCAACCGAAGGGCGATCTCTTCAAAATGAGCCCGACTGAAGGGCGATCTCTTCAAAGTGAAAGTCCGACCAAAGGACAATCACTATACCAAAATAAAAAGCCCAACCGAAGGGCAATCTCTTCAAACAAGCCCAACCAAAGGGCAATCTCTTCAAAATGAGCCCGACCAAAGGGCGATCTCTTCATAAGTGAGCCCGACCGAAGGGCGATCTCATCAAAATGAGCCCGACCAATGGGCGATCTCTTCAAAGTGAAAGTTCGACCAAAGGACAATCAGTATACCAAAATAAAAAGCCTAATCGAAGGGCGATCTCATCAAAGTGAACCCGACCGAAGGGCGATCTCTTCAAAGTGAAAGTCCGACCAAAGGACAATCACCATACCAAAATACAAAAGCCCAACCGAAGGGCGATCTCAACAAAATGAGCCCAACCGAAGGGCGATCTCTTCAAAGTGAAAGTCCGACCAAGGGACAATCACTATACCAAAATACAAAAGCCCAACCGAAAGGCGATCTCATCAAAATGAGCCCAACCGAAGGGCGATCTCATCAGAATAAGCCCAACCAAAGGGCAATATCTGCAAAGTGAAAGTCCAATCGAAGGACAACCACTATACCAAACATGAGCCCAACCAAAGGGCAATCTCTTCAGAACGAAAGCCCAACCGAAGGGCAATCACTTCAGAATGAAAGCCCAATCGAAGGGCAATCTCTTCAGAACGAAAGCCCAACCGAAGGGCAATCTCTTTAGAACGAAAGCCCAACCGAAGGGCAATCTCTTCAAACAAGCCCAACCGAAGGGCGATCTCTTCAAAATGAGCCCGACCGAAGGGCGATCTCTTCAAAGTGAAAGTCCGACCAAAGGACAATCACTATACCAAAATAAAAAGCCCAACCGAAGGGCAATCTCTTTAAACAAGCCCAATCGAAGGGCAATCTCTTCAAAATGAGCCCGACCAAAGGGCGATCTCTTCATAAGTGAGCCCGACTGAAGGGCGATCTCATCAAAATGAGCCCGACCGAAGGGCGACCTCTTCAAAGTGAAAGTCCGACCAAAGGACAATCAGTATACCAAAATAAAAAGCCCAACCGAAGGGCGATCTCATCAAAGTGAACCCGACCGAAGGGCGATCTCTTCAAAGTGAAAGTCCGACCAAAGGACAATCACCATACCAAAATACAAAAGCCCAACCGAAGGGCGATCTCATTAAAATGAGCCCAACCGAAGGGCGATCTCTTCAAAGGGAAGTCCGACCAAGGGACAATCACTATACCAAAATACAAAAGCCCAACCAAAGGGCGATCTCATCAAAATGAGCCCAACCGAAGGGCGATCTCATCAAAACGAGCCCGACTAAAGGGCGACCCCTTCAAAGTGAAAGTCCGACCAAAGGACAATCACTGTACCAAACGAGAGCCCGACCAAGGGGTAAACCTCTCGATTCAAAGCAGAAGCCTGACCAAGGGGAAAACCTCTCGATTCAAAGCATAAGCCCGACCAAGGGGAAAACCTCTCTATTCAAAGCATAAGCCCGACCAAGGGGCAAACCTCTCTATTCAAAGCAGAAGCCCGACCAAGGGGTAAACCTCTCTATTCAAAGCAGAAGCCCGACCAAGGGGCAAACCTCTCTATTCAAAGCAGAAGCCCGACTAAGGGGCTAATCTCTCTATATAAAGCACAAGTCAGACCAAAGACAAACAATCTACAAAGCACAAGTCCGATCAAGGGATAAATTCTCTTCGAAGCACAAGTCCGACCAAGGGACAATCTACAAAGCACAAGTCCGACCAAGGGACAATTTACAAAGAATAAGTCCGACCAAGGGACAAATTCTCTATGAAGCACAAGTCCGACCAAGGGACAAATTCTCTACGAAGCACAAGTCCGACCAAGGGACAAATTCTCTTCGAAGCACAAGTCCGACCAAGGGACAAATTCTCTTCGAAGCACAAGTCCGACCAAGGGACAATCTACAAAGCACAAGTCCGACCAAGGGATAATCTACAAAGCACAAGTCCGACCAAGGGACAAATTCTCTTCGAAGCACAAGTCCGACCAAGGGACAATCTACAAAGCACAAGTCCGACCAAGGGACAAAATCCCTACAAAGCACAAGTCCGACCAAGGGACAATCTACAAAGCACAAGCCCGACCAAGGGGCAAATCTCTCTATACAAAGCACAAGCCCGACCAAGGGGCAAACCTCTCTATACAAAGCACAAGTCCGACCAAAGACAAAATCTCTACGAAGCACAAGTCCGACCAAGGGATGATCTACAAAGCACAAGTCCGACCAAGGGATAAATTCTCTACGAAGCACAAGTCCGACCAAGGGACAAATTCTCTACGAAGCACAAGTCCGACCAAGGGACAAATTCTCTTCGAAGCACAAGTCCGACCAAGGGATAATCTACAAAGCACAAGTCCGACCAAGGGACAATCTACAAAGCACAAGTCCGACCAAGGGACAATCTACAAAGAACAAGTCCGACCAAGGGACAATCTACAAAGAACAAGTCCGACCAAGGGACCAACAGACGACAAAGCGTATGTCCGACCAAGGGACAATTTCTCCATAAAGCGTAAGTCCGACCAAGGGACAATTTCTCCATAAAGCGTAAGTCCGACCAAGGGACGAACAATCGACAGAGCGTAAGTCCGGCCAAGGGATAAACAATCGACAGAGCGTAAGTCCGACCAAGGGATAAACAATCGACAAAACGTATGTCCGACCAAGGGACAAATAAACGACAGAGCGTATGTCCGACCAAGGGACCAACAAACGACAGAGCGTAAGTCCGACCAAGGGGCAAACAAACGATAGAGCGTAAGTCCGACCAAGGGGCAAACAAATGATAGAGCGTAAGTCCGACCAAGGGGCAAACAATCGACAGAGCGTAAGTCCGACCAAGGGGCAAACAAATGATAGAGCGTAAGTCCGACCAAGGGGCAAACAATCGACAGAGCGTAAGTCCGACCAAGGGGCAAACAATTGACAGAGCATAAGTCCGACCAAGGGATAAGCCAGTCATCCTTCAGGTATCATTCCTATCCCTTGCTCTTTCGTGGGATCATACTGACCTGTGTCAGCAGTGATCCCCCGAGGGGCAGCCTGTGAGCACGGGATTTGGCAGTCCCTCTCGCGAGACGATGATGACGTGTACCCGATTTCAATACCTCAAAATAAAAGTTCTCTTCAGAATTTTTATTACCAAAATAATATTCCTTGTGAATTTTATAATTGGTACAATCCAGTTCGGCGTGGCCGATAACGCGTTCGGTAGGAGCTTGAACCGATGATTTACACCCAAATTAAATAATACCCATTAAAATATAATTAAAATTCAAAAAGATACCTTTCCACCCACTAATAAACCACTTTTCCCGACTTTTTAGGCTTTTTGACCCGTTGGTTGTCGGTATACTGGAGAATGATGTCGCCACTTTCGCCGGCGGCATGATCCATACCGCCGGCGACATCATCATGTCGCCGGCGACATGGTACGAAATGGGTCCTCCACAGACAGCCTTTCGACCACTTTCGGCGGAATAAGTCAAAAAGGTCTCGAAAAACACCCCAATTTGCCTATAAAAAGGCACCTAAAACTGCACTTAAGAGGGGGGACTGAAATTATAGAGGGAATGAGCTAAAATTGGGCAATTAAGAGGCTGAAATCGAGAGAATAGATTTTAGTGAGATAAGAACTAGAAAAGGCAGGAAAAAGGATTCTAATCCATTTTTCCTGATTTTTCTTCTTCGAACTCTCTGATTGTGAGCTTAAACCAGTGGGTCTTTGGGTTAAATCAACTGGATAGAATTTAGAGACCTAAAACCTTTAAATTAACAATCAAATTATCGTTGCAACCTCCCCGGAGGTGTTATTGTTCAGTTCACGAAGAGTTGGATTTACTACCCCGAGGTGAAAATCCCGAGTCTCATAGCTCTTTGGCATTATTATTATTGTTTTGCACTATTTTTTGTTGATTTGTGTTCGCTTTAAGTTTTCGGTCATTTTGACTGCAAACCGCTGCTGCTGCTAGGAATTGAAGTCGCCGGAGACATGTGATGTTGCCGGCTGTATCACCCATGTCGCGAGAGACATCGTTGGTACCGCCGTTAGCATCACATTCCCCGGAGACCTCGCTTTCTCGCGGAACCCTTTCTTTACGGTATTCAGAAAGCCCTGTGCCCATCTGCATGCTGATGTCGCCCGTGACATAGTTGATGTCGCCGGCGGCATCATCCATGCCGCCAGCGACATCAACTATGTCGTCGGCGGCATCAGATGCCATCGGCAGTATGGCTTTCTGGATAGCGGTATTGTTTTCGTTTGTTTCCAAATTAATTTATTTTCTAAAGCTAGGACCTATAGTGTAACGATGGAGGTTCGAGACCTCCTGAAAACAGACCCGCCCCGCGATGAGTGGTATATTCACTTGTAATCCGATTAAAGCAACGATCGAATCTGAAATTTGGATAAAAATTGAATTTCACCGCAAACGCCATTCAAATCTCATTTTAGCCATCCAATCGGGCTTTATGATGTTATAAATAAAATATGCCATATTTGTGTCAACCATCTTCTGCAGGTAGATGTATATCGGACATTCGGGTATTTCATTTATTACGTAGAAAATGTACAGGACTCGAAAACCTTGTAATAATTCCACTTTCCGCACTTACTTTTCTTTTACGATTGTAAATATTTTATTTATCGCTTTAATTGCTTGATAATTGCGAAAACAACAAAATAACTGAAAATACAAATAAATAGGGTGGATTAAACCGATTAAGAAAGAATGAAGTATTCTAACTTGGCCTAATGAAAAGTAGATAACATCATCCGAACTCGGAATCTCTACTTAAGGTATGGTCCAACCACCCGGTGGGAAAATCGTACCAAAAATTTCCCGGTTGAGCTGAACCGGGTGGCGACTCTATTCTAAGTACGGGGTTTCGATCTCGTATATTTTAAGCATTACAATACGCAAAATCATTTTCTTTTCAACCACATCACACTCATCTCCCCGACACACTAAAAAACGGGCCGGCCAGACAGGGTCCGGCCCCGCGCCGCAGCGGCGCAAAACGTCGTCCGCTCACAATATCTCTTTTCCAGTAAATCCTCATCAGTTATTTCCTTTCCACACAATCTTAATGTGTGGATGTAATTTGAAAATGTTTAGAATTATATGCACTGACAGATTCAAAATCTTGAAGCCTTAAGTTTATCCATTCATATTGGGCAATTGGTAGAGATATTTTCTTAAGGTGTTCAAACCTCTCCTTTAATTGTCTCCAAAGATCTGCAGGATCTTTGACAGTCAAGTAGTCTGATTGAAGTGCTTCATCAAGATGACGACGGAGAAAAACTAGAGCTATTGCCTTATACTGAGGTGTAATATTATTATTTTCAATAATAGTATTATTAAGACCCATTGATTCTAGATGCATTTCTGCATCCAACACCCAAGTAAGATAATTTTTTTCCGATACATCAAGAGGAGTAAAGTCCAAACTTTTGATATTAGACATATTAAGACTTATAAATATAATATATATTTATAGAAAATAAAATAATTATGCCTTACTTTGGAGGTGATATCCTTGATCGATAGAGCAAGCTCGTGCTGATAACGTGTTGGAAATTGACTATAAATGCTAGGAAATTATAACAATAATAAAAGAAGGCAGAGAGAGAATTTGAGAGAAAACTTTTATTTCTTATATCTGAGGTATATATCAAATGAAAAAATTAAATTCCTATTTATAGGGAAATCCAATGGTAAAAAGGGCAAATAAGTAATAAATATATTACATCATATATTAATGACAGGTAGAAAAGTTGAAAACATATTATATCAAATATTAATGACGTGAACCCCGCATCAATTATATAAATATTCACATAATAACAGACGACTGATACATCAATTATTCAACAGTACTAACCATTCTATTTCTCAAATTTAACTTTTACATAACATAATATTAGTTATACAACACATTACTATAAGACAAGAGCACTGAGGAACCTAGGATCTTTTTATCGTGGATATACAAGTATTTTTAATTTTCGTTAATAAATATCCAATTCTACATCCAATTCAATACTGTTAGTATATAAAAATTATTTATTTATAATTTTCCTCAACAAATCTAAAGCAAACGAATCTGCTAGAATACTCTATTTTTTATTATATTTTTTTTGAATAAATTAGGACCGTTTCTAGAAATATTACATGATTTGACTATTATTAATACTATCAAACATGTTTTTTTTCTATTTATGTTATTAAACTATCATTTATTAGATCAGCCATTAGAGCATTTAAATCAGGTTCATCTTCAAACGGTGCTAGCTTTTTATAACACCTCAACAAGTTTTGCTATTAAACAATAACATAATAAATAAAAAGATAAATTTAATATAAAAAGATAAATTTAATATAAAAAGATAA
Organism: Euphorbia pulcherrima; assembly: GCA_947683365.1. Taxonomy (NCBI): domain Eukaryota; kingdom Viridiplantae; phylum Streptophyta; class Magnoliopsida; order Malpighiales; family Euphorbiaceae; genus Euphorbia; species Euphorbia pulcherrima. Next base: position 4,217,309 of record CANTUS010000008.1, read on the forward strand.
ATTTAATAGAAATAACAAGTTTTACTATTACACCATTTAATTTTGTACAATTTTTAAACTCATATCTAATATAAAAAGATAAATTTAAAAAAATGAGATATAAGAATAACAAAACAAAGTAAATATTAATTAAAAAATAATATAAACTATATTATCTGGTTACCTAAAGTGAAATCAAATGATTGGGTAGAGTTTTTGAATTGGAGAAAAAATGAACTGCTGTTTAGGATTTTAATTTCTATAAAATCCACAAAATTACATTTATTAAATATATTTTAGCTACTTTAATAGTGTTTTTAGTTATTTTGTTTTCTGCCAAAAACTAAGGATCAGTTTAGCTGTGAGTTTTTACAGCTTTTTTCTGTAACTTTTTTAGAAAGCTTCATTTTTAAGCCTTTTTTTAAAGCTGCAGATTTGATTTTGGAAAAAATAAATAAGACAGTTCCTAATTAATTAATATTAAATATCAAAATGTGTTGTTTAAAGCCAAAATATATAGTACTATTAAAAGTTTGTGAGAATAACTTATTTTAAAAGCAGCTCAAATAGCAATACCAAACTGACCTAAATAAAAAATACATCACCTAAATATATATGGTGTCCACTTAATACTTTTAATGGTGTCCATTTATCAAATATATATAATATTAAAGTAATTTTTAAAAAATATGGGTTCGCAAATGGACAAGAGACAATAAGACTAGGGGAAGAAGATCAGATAATGAGTTATACGGGGTCTAATAAATGTGATCTTGCTTCTATTTTGATTAATTTGAGGCTCGTTGAAATTCGATTAGACTTTTTAGACCAGCACCCGCAGAAACTTAAATAAAGAATAACCATATAGAACTCATCATTGAAGCCAAACAAACTCTCGTGCTCACAGCTGGGAAATAAAAGTGAGATAATGGGTATAACTTTTAAACTTTATTCATCATTGAAGGGAATTGTCATCGAAAATATAACCCTGAATGCGGAAGTACTAATTAAAATTTTCTCGAATTCGGAATAGGATCTTTTTAAGAACCATCGATAGGGTTTCAAAATAACTTTATTTTAACAAACAAACGTACTTAGTTAGTCTCATTAAAAGTCAGATTCCATAAAGCTTATAAATGAAAATTTTTCAATCTTACATACACAAACTACTCTTAAATTGAGACCGATAATAGACATCGAAGACGAAGAACGATCAAAGAAAAACTTGAAGAAACATAATCTTAACATAATGGGAACGTGTTCCGCCCTCAATTGTTGGCTGCCCACGTTTTGGTCTCATTGGCAATAGGTCTTAATTTTATTTTTCTATTTATACCTAATTAATCAATTAGAGTTAGACTTAATTTAATTATAAATTTATTCTAATAAATTTTAAGTTTAATAATTAAACCCCAACAAATTTGACGGCCGATTTTCATAATTCATAAATTATGGCATAAATAAAATAAAAGTTACAATTTAATCTAATAAATTGTTATACTATAAATCAATTTAATTATCTAAACTTTAGTCAATTAATTTTTTTAAGTATATTACCAAAAAAAATTAATTTTTTTAGTATGCAATAATTTATGATTAAATTTATTCAATTAAATCATTTGACATATGAATTTATTTAATTGTTAATTAAATAAGTACCATATGTAAATACATTGAATCAACTTAATTTAACTTTAATGAATAATATAAACTACGTCATATTATACCACTAACTAAATTAATTTCTTGGAGTTATACAGATTATTCACTTACATTGACTTGACATGTCAATTAATTAATTAATAATCAATTCTTCATCTAGTCTTGTAATATTGCATGTACAAGGAATCCTAGATCAGTAGATCTAAGCGCATGATCCTTTGGTTTTGTCCATATATTGGCAATGTGATTCATCCATAGACTGTAAGCGGAGTCTAGCAAACCATTACAATCCCCAATTAGGACAAAGTACAACAGTCTCTAAAAGATATTGGACCCAATAGTTATCTCACAAAGTCCTTTGCCAGCTGACATCAATATAATGAACAAGAGGCATGATGCTTGTCACCCCTTTATGCAGTTCATCGTATTTCTTGATCTAGAATAAAATGATAAAATAAGTCAACGACTAATTGGACGTCCTTATCCATTTTATTCATCAATTGGCCGGTGTTTCATTTCGGTTTATGAAACCGAATGGCAATTCTATCACTTCAACACTACTGTTAACATGGTCATGAAATATACTAAGCATACCCGTACTTGTAATCCAATATTTAAGGACCTGTTAGTATTATGCCATAACATAACTGTCTATGACATATAACCATGTGACCTTGCTGTGTGGATCGGCCCGACCTATGTTCTCAACATGTGCCTATATTCATGATCTACTTACCAAGTGACATAGCAAATACATTGCTATAGATCATTCAACATTTTGTTTTATTCATTCCCATTATTAAAACAGACTTAGGACATTTATATAATCAATCAATGGATACTCTACTCATGTTATAGCACAAGATATACATGCAATAGATTATTGCCTTTATAATGTGACACCATTAATATGTACATAATGTAAGAACCAATGCTTGGGTACTAGGGCACACCAACATATCCAACAATCTCCCACTTGAACGAGTTCACAGTAGGCCTTGTCCTAATCTTTGTAGATCTAACCTAACCTTATAAGCTCCATCCACAATGGACTTTTGGTTAGACGATCAACAACATTGTTCTTGTGTCAACCCCATGTAATGACATGTCTTAGACATACTAAACAAGTGTTCGAACTTACGACCGAGTCCCTATAGCTTATGCAAAGACCCCGGTTTTGTCACGGAAAACATCAAGTAGGTCTAGGATCCATCCATCCTAACTTATGAACTTCCTAATCCAAACACCTCCCTTTGTAGCCATACATTTGCTATATGTGTCTAGTTTCTATTGTAGAGTTAACAAATGTATTGTATAGAGCTTTTAACTAATAACATAGCTTTCAGTAATCATAACATAACCATAATACAACTGGTCTCCAAGTATAAATCAATTTGATCTTCCTCATAGATTTCAACATCCATGATCAAATCTAACACCGTAGATTTACATTAATTGGATAACTTGATTTAATTTATCTCATAGATCACAATCAATCATATCAAATCTAAATTCATAGATTCCACCTAAAGGTCATTCTCTTGGATCTAATCTAACAACATAGATTTGCATTCAACTAGAATGTCACGATTTTGCCTAAAGCTGACATTATAAAATATTCACTATAACTTTAGTGAACTACTATCAATCTACCCAATCATAACTACATTATCACAACACAATGTTTGGAAATGTCACCGCATTACTGATTAACATCACATAAACACATTGTCTATAAAAGCATCATTGGATTGCTAATTGAAGATTCAATATCTCCCAATGGGTCCAAAGTGTCTTACTCATGATATATGATAGGAGTCATCACCATTTAAGAGAAACTGCATTTCTCCAGTTTGTGACTGAACCATCATTGCTTTTAGGTCAATTATGTCTTTACAACTTATGCTTCGAACACATGAAGCTTAAATGTAAATTCTGATATATGTCCTTTTAGAATATTTACGCCTTGAACTACAAGTTCAACCGTGCTCCCAGTACTTTTCTTAAAGAATTGTAGCCTTTAGAAAACACCCTTACATGCCTTAAACACTAAGTTTAGGCAGGGTTGTAGGTGCAATACCCTTTGGTTTCCAATGTATACTTCACAAATAGGCTCAAGTAGATTTTCTTGTGCCAATCTAATATCAATATTATGACATAGATTTTTTTTATCTTATGTTAACCATTAGATTCAGATTTCACAATTTCAAAATCTAGAGAAAGACACGTTGGGATTCAGCCTATCAATATTTCATATGGTGTTCTTTTAGTAGCCTCAGTCAGAGTGTGATATAGCTAACCAGTAGTCAAATGAGATACGTCCTCAATACGGGTCTTGGGAGATAATTCAAATTAGGTTTTAATATGCTTGCTTTCTTGGTTATACCAAAAACCTTGATATTGTAACTTACATATTTCTATGCTTTATTCTCAAAGTCCTTAACCTAATCAAGGTCCATGGATCTAATCTTATTAGTTATACTAATAAGATTCATACCCAAGAATAACTGAGAAATGCGTCTAGTTCCAGCTATTACGCTTTTGGACTTATATGCACTCTCATTGTGTTTTGGGCCCATCATGTTAGCCTCTCATTCAATAACTTTATTGACATGCATATACACCTAAGGCCCTACTGTGAGGTGTTGATGACGTGTGGGTCTCCCTTGGCACCTTGGTGAGAGGTGGGGCCCACTAGGGGCTGGTTGGATTTTGGCATGACAAAACCTTTTTAGTTCAAGTTTGCATAAATAGCCAATTTTAATGAATAAAAGAATCGAGACCCAAATCTCGATACAAATGATAGAGTCGCCACCCAAGTTGTCTACTTGGAAAAGAGTTTTGGTACGATTCTCACTAGGTGGGAGACTTATACCTATTGGATCAGAGATTTGGGTATCGGATGAGTCACTTATTTCTCATTTAGTAGATTCAAAATTACATTCACCGCTTAAAACCATTTTTTTGTTTTCATCATTTGGAGAATTATCACAGAAATCCTATTTTTCTACACTCTTTCACACTCGTTACATGCGTTTACAGATTACAATAAAGCACAAGCAATAAATGGCGGAATAAAAATTATAATCGGAGGAAAATGGGGGAATTGCAAGAGAACCTATACATTTGTTCTAAGTTATAAAACAAATTAAAAAGATAAATTCCCCTGCATCCACAAAAATTAGCATAGTTTATAGCATCTCATAAGTCAGCATTTTATTAGAAAAATGTGATTATGTTAGTGTGGCAATTTTACGATCGATAGTGCCCGAGCGGCTTCTATGATCGGAGAGAAATAACTAGTCTTCAACGTAATTTATTATGAAAACACATTTTAATTTTAGTGGGTTCATTTACCAGATTATTAGTGAAAATGATTGCATCGTAAATGGTGAGTTGGGTTGATTTTTAATCGACTAAAATGAGTTCTGGATTCTGCTTGGGGCTGGTACTCGTACGGGTGGGTGGGACCCTTATGGCTACCAGGGAGGACCAATACGGGTATGGGGTACCTGTACAGGTCCTATCTGGTCTCGGGCAAAAAATTTGTTCGGTTTAATACAAAGATTAATGGATGAAAAATAAATTAAAGACTGGATTTCCTTCCATATGAGTATAGCGCACCGATTTAATATCCCTTAGGACATATAGTGCCAACAAGGCTCATATGGGTTAGGACCAGACCCAAAACAGAAATAAAAGAACAGATTTACTAGAGGAGATAGAGAATAATAATAAAATAACCGAGATGTGAGTCTCTTTGAAACTCAGGAGCATTCCCTTTACGGTGTGAATCCACTTTGAGGCGATCCCTTTGCTGTTGAGAGAGTCTAACCAAAGTAGATGAAATAGGACTATTTAGGCGAATATTTGTGTGAACAGAACCTCCCCTAAATCCTAAGAAATGAAGCTAGGAATGAATAAATTATGGACAAAACCTCAAGGAATGAGTTTTGTCCCTATTTTATACCTCTTATACCTCCATTATACCCTTTCTATACCTGTAGAATTTGCTAGAATTTGCCTATAATATATGTGTTATGTGTTGTGTATTGTTCTTCCCCCTCCTAAATAGTGAGGAAAAGGTCCTTATTTATAGGGTGAAAGGAGGTCTGAAAGCAATAAATCGCGTTCATGACTTACCTTTTCCCGAAATAGGAAAGGATTCCCTTCCAAAAGAGCCTGATCAGGCAACAAGAGGACTCGTACAAGAGGGGCCCCACCCATACGGTGGTCCCCCCCAGGTGTGCTGAAGGAATGACCCGTATGAGTCCGCCAATGGATCCGTACCACCTGGTAGCACCCATACGGGTCCCTTAGGGCAGATTAGGTCTCCAAACTTTGGCCAAACTCAACTCTATAATAGTAGAAATACCTCTGATGGATAACACCTATAAGAGAATGCATCATATAGCTCTCATCCTCATTTTGTGAGAAGGATTGTTAAAATCAAGTGCTCACAGACTGCCCTCATAGGATCACTACAGATACGGATCTATATGATCTCACTACATGAGTGAGGGTTTAGAAATCATTCCTGAGGTGATGACATGGGTGAGTTCCTTTCTTGAGGTGAACTCATTTCCTGGGTGTCCCTTTCTTGAGGCGGACGACTTTCATTTGCGATGCGTATCCCTTTCCTAAGGCGGATGACTTTCCTTGCCAATGTGTATCCCTTTCCTGAGGTGGTTGACTTTCCTTACCAATGCGTATCCCTTTCATGAGGCGGATGACTTTCCTTATTAATGCGTATCCCTTTCTTGAGGCAGATGACTTTCCTTACCAATGCATATCCCTTTCCTGAGGCAGATGACTTTCCTTGCCAATCCATATCCCTTTCCTGGGGCGGATGACTTTCCTTGCTAATGCGTATCCCTTTCCTGAGGCGGATGACTTTCCTTTGCTACTGTGCATCCCTAGTGACTCTAATGGGGAAGGTGTGTGCATCCTTTTCTTAAGGTGCATTGACTCTCCTGGCTGATGGTGTAACCCTTTCCTAAAGCGAATGACTTTCCTGACTGATGTATCCCTTTCTCGAGGTGGATCGACTTTCCTTACTACTAGTGTATCCCTTTCTTAAGATGGATCGACTTTCCTGACTAGTGCATCCTTTTCCTAAGGTGAATCGACTTTCCTGACTGATGATGTATCCCTTTCCTAAGGAGGATCAACTCTCCTGGCTACTAGTGTATCCCTTTCTTAAGGCGGAATGACTTTCCTGGCTAATGTATCCCTTTCCTAAGGTGGATCGACTCTGGTGACTGATGAATCCCTTTCTTAAGGCAGATCGACTCTCCTATTGGTGATGTATCCCTTTCCTAAGGCGGATTGACTTTCCTGACTAATGTATCCCTTTCCTAAGGAGAATTGACTTTCCTGACTGATGTATCCCTTTCTTAAGGCGGATCGACTTTTTTGGTGGTGGTGTATCCCTTTTCTAAGGCGGACGACTCTCTTGTTAGGGAATTTGAATAACCTAAAAAGAGATAACAATCAAACATCGATTTAGTCATTGTCCAAGCAGACACATCTTTATTCTTGATTGAGTTTTGTGAAAACAAAAATATTTTTGCCCCTTCAATTAAGAAAAAAGACGCGTGGATGGGGGTTAGCCCCTAAAATAAACTAAAAACTAAGTGTGAGAAATGTCGAGTTTGGCCTGATTACTTTAGGGATGGAATGCCCCTTAGACAATGTCTCTCGGGGGAATGCCCCTCATTGGTTTCACTACCGGGGAATGCCCCTAGGGCTTTTGATGATGGGGGTAGGCCCCTTGATTGATTCTAATGCCAGAAAATGAGGGGATGCCCCTAGGATTTGATTTCACTACTGGGAAATGGGGGGGATGCCCCTAGGATCTGATTCCGCTGCTGGGAAATGAGGGGATGCCCCTGGGATCTAATTTAGCTACTGGGAAATAGGGGGATGCCCCTCGATTGGTGGGGAGATGCCCCTAGATTAGTGGGGGGGGGGGTGCTCCTTGGCTGACTCTGCTATTGGGGAGTAAAGTAATATCCTCTGGTAAAACCTCTTCTGCTGGGGAAGAATTCCTACGTTAGGATGGACCTGTACAAAAAAATCATCCTTGTCAGTAATCAATTAGAAAATGGCTTATCTTGATTCTTGATTGACTTTTGTGAAAATAAAAATATTTTTACCCCTTCAATCAAGGATCAAGGTGAGATAGGGGGCTTACCCCGAATATAACTAAAAATATAGGGTTAAGGAGAAGTGGGGTTAGCCCTGAACTCTGACTGGATGAATTTTTGGTGCTTTCTGAAATACTGGTTCAAAATCTGCCCCTGGATGGCAAGAGAAGGCCTATACAGGTGGGCTAGGACCCGTACAGGTGGGGACCTTTAGAATTGGGACCTGTATGGGTCCCCATCGAGGGTATCATAACCTGATCAGGCTCCTCATATCCCGCTTCATACAAAATCTTCCCATTTTGCATTCTCCGACGATTTTCTTCCTAGAACCAATCAAAATGTATAAAAAGATCCCAAAGATTGGCCCTGGTGAGTGATTTGGGGCTTCGAGAATGCCTAGTTTCTGTTGGGTATGCCTTTCGCGAAGAGGACTCATTTTTGGGGCTCACTCCTATCTCTGAAGCACCCCTAATCCCCTCTCTTGATACTCATGCTTCCATAGTTTAGGTAATTTTGCTTTATTCTCCATTTTCCATTTTCAAACTCTTTGAGAATTTCTCGAATTTTGGCATGAATTAGGGTGTTTTAGACCTTAGAATAGAGCCTGATGGATGTGATTTTAGTCTAGTATATTTTAGGATAGTTTTGGATGAGCTTTGGTTGCATTTGGACAATTTTAGATTTTTTGGGAAGTTTTTTGCGTAGGGACTATTTGTAGGGGACCCGTATGGGTCCCATTCTTGGTACGAGAGCCACTTGTGGACCCGTACGGGCGGGGCAGACCATATGGGTCCTGTCCTCAGGGATAGAATGCTGAGTTTTCTAATTTCTGCAATTCTTTTCTAATTTCTGACTTGTCTACCATATTTTAAACCTGTTGAGCTATAATTTTATCTTTGTACTTTCAATGCAAGACTGTAGGTGCCCTGAGCTTTTGTAGGAAGTGGTACTAGGAGATTCGTACTGTGGGGGACACTAAGTTGCTAGCCTGCATTGATTCTTTTTGTTTTAGCAAAATTATCGGGGCCATCCCTTAGGCTCAGAAGATGCTAGCCCCGGGAGCTGCTTTAGCCTTAATAGAGAGATGGTCGGAGATGAGCCATACTTTTCACTTATCAATTAGGGAGGTCACCATCACTCCCTTAGATGTGTGTGCCTTGACGAGATTGGACTGGAGCGGGGATATCATCCATTTTGATGTTTCCTACTGACAACTTTTACTACCGTCTTTTTCCCAATCTATTTGAGCAACCTCAATTATGGTTTACTTTTCGCTATAGAGGGTCATGCCATTGTTTCGGGCAAGAACTAGTGCCGGGCCATCCTGGCACAGTTATATTATGGATTGGACGTCAGGGTTTGGGTCGAGCAATCTGAGCTCCAGATCTGCCACTTAATATCACTAGTAAATCCCGAGATGATCTTTTGTGCTTTAACCTTTTATTCAAATCATACGGCGACTAATTCTTATTTTGTCTTGTAGATTTTGGGCCTTCGAGCATCAGTTTATCCCTAAGCCAGGTTTGCCCATGCAGCCTGAGACACCGCATATTATATCTAGGTGGATGGGGCTTTGGCAGGGTCAGCCCTTGTCCACAGCGTAGTAGAGAGAGTTCCTTCGCCAGTTACTCTCAGATCGGGTAGACTTCTTCCCTACTAAACCTGCATTTTATATTTCACCAAATCATTAGTAGAAACTGTGTTTATGAGGTTATGATAATTATAGTGCATTTATTTCATACAGGTTATTCGAGACTCATGGGAGAGATTGGATATACATGGGGCTATTGAGCGGATACGAGCCGGCGTGGATGACCGCCGCTTTGTCCTAGAGTCACCGCTCTCCTTCGAGTGGTATTTTGGTGAACGGGTCCGAGGGTGGAGGACCAGTGCTATGGTAGAGAGACAGATCCCTCCCCCGATCCCAGTGGGCATCTTTTGGCCGCACCTCATGCTAGGGACCGACCAGGTGCTATACTTATTGGATATGATGTATGCCCTTAAGGCAATTAGGGTGATATATCTTAATTATGTAATAGCACGAATATTTTGTTTAATTAATACAGGCATTTAATCTTTTGTTTATATCGATATGCTTATAAATATATTGTGACTAGTTAAAATATATTCGTTGATGTATGTATACAAAAGTCCTTGACGTATCATAGCATGAAGTCAGAGAAGTTATAGTTGGACTAATATTTAGAGACCTGCTTCATGTGCAATTATGATTATGTCTAAACTATCCCTAGTCATAGTTTCATCCAGAAAGGATATTGATGAAGTAAAAAGACTAGCATGTGGTCAACTTTCTTGGAAAGGGTCCAAGCAGTCAATCTCCTAAAGACTGAAGGTGGTGCCTTAAGTTTGACACATGGGTATATCTGGGAGATATAATGGAGACCGCAGTAAGATAAACACTTGGTGTATGTATCAATGAGTTAGTGTTTATCTTCATTCAATAAGCTTTGCGAATATCCTCATACTTGAGATACTAGTTGCCTTGTGCGGTACCGTCGCTATACTTTGGGTCATTCCTACGCACTCATTAATTTAGGGTGTCACTGGTGATTATGGGTATTGTAATGACATCACGTTGGTAACCTAAGTAGTCTGAAAGAATCCATCGCTCAGGATATATTAAGGAGTTGTACCTGGCCGCTTGTTGAAGTGATGATTGCTATAAACCTCTGATCAGAGTATGTTTTTGATGGAAATAGTTTCTAGTCAAACACAATATGGTAAAAGGTAATATATTTCGGTAACAAGTTAATAACTGGGATAGCTTGGAGCAACCTTGCTATTAGTGGGTTAACACTTTAACCAAACCCTATAAACCAGATGGTACTAATATTAAAGAATGGAAGGAGTTCATCGCACTGGACAACTATTGCATTAACCGGGATTAAGTCATAAGCATAAATAACGTTCTGAATAATAGGGGATGGTAGACCCCTGCTAGAGGCATACTACAGTCGTTAAAGGTAATCGAGTTCTATTAACGGTCGAGAACCTCAAGCCAATGGTTCCATTAGAACAAGGGTTAGTGAAGCCTTAACAGCTCAATACTTCGGAATCCTATAAGGTCACACACATTGGACCTTCATCGGACTAAGAAAAGAACTAATAGATTTATTCTATTACAAAAATATAACATATTAATAATTGGATTATTATTTAATTAGTTAAAAATGATTAGATCATTTTTAGATAAACCAATGAATTTAGTTTGACCGATAACTAATTTATTAGGGTCATAAAATAAATATTTATTTGAAAGGGATTGGAAAGATTTTTAGTAGGTTGGACCTAGTTAAAATAACCCAGAGATTTTTCCAAAGAGGGGACCAAATAGCAAAAGGGGACTGTGGGCTTGTAGCATGTTGCTAGGTAGCGTGCTTGAGAGCCCACAATGCAAACCCGAAAGAACTAGCACCGGGGAGCCTAGCGCGATCTTCACCGCAAGCTTGGGCTTACAGCATGTTGTGCGCGCGGGCACATCAACCCTCATCAGTTTTGGGGGAGCAATTTTGCTCCCCAAGCCTATTTATAGGCTTTCCTATGCCCCCTTTCAAATTGCACCATAGCTCAATAGCATAAATCCTGAGCGCGATTCGCAAAGATAAATCTCTCGGGTAATTGAGTAAGTTCTTTTTGAGGAGCTTGATTTTATTCAAGCACCTCTAGTCTATATTTTCGGGTGGGGCTTCTGGAGTGGTCTAGCAATAACTCGAGGCTCCTAAGTTCTTCCTCTTAGTGAGGTCTTGGTTGATGGGGCTTGTGTGGATAATTATAGAGGCTATCCTAGGCTTAGAGGCTTGCGCAAGGAGGTTCAGCTAAAGCATGCTTCAACTGATAAGTTTCCTCTTTTTCTCTTTTAGTTATTAGGTCTTTTTCTTTTTATCGTTTTTGGACTTAATAATTGTGCTTAGGTTGTTTTGCATGCTTAGTTTATTTTATGCTTAGGTTATAGCTTAGAGTTATAACATGCTTAGGTTATAGCTTAGAGTTATAACATGCTTAGTATAAAATATATATGCTAGGATATAATTTAGAATTATGGTATGCCTAGCCTTTGCATGCTAACCTAGATTGATCCTATATTAGGGTCTGTAGCAGTCAATAGATTGTTTATAGTATTACAAAAATTCCATGGATTATTTCCCACATTTATTAATCTAGTATATTCCTGTGGAAAGTTGATTTTAAAATCATCCCATGCTCTTTTTGCAGTATTTCCTAGAGTAGTTTCAAGGAAACTATACATTTGTTCTGGAGTACGATTAAAATTCTTTTCTAAGTAATTCTCAACAGTTAAGCTTTTCCATTGCTGTATAACTTCAGGCCATACTTGAGGCGAGTAATACTGGAATAAAAATCCAACAGAATATAAATTAGAAATTATAAACCCTAATACAACTATACGAGCAAAAGCAATGCCAGCTAATAATCAAGAATTAGAATGGTATAAAGAAGCTTTAGAAGAACTTATAAAAAATAAGTTTATTAGACGATCAGAATCTAGACATAGATCCCCTAGTTTTTTTGTTAATAATAATGCAGAAAAGAAACGAGGAAAACCTAGAATGGTTATAAATTATAAACAACTAAATGATAATACTGAAAATAATGGATACGATATACCTAATAAAGAAATGCTTATTAATAAAATACAAGGGTCAAAATTTATGAGTAAATTTGATCTAAAATCAGGATACTATCAAATTAGAATGCATAAAGACTCAATAGAATGGACTGCATTTATTTGTCCAAACCCCATAGGACATTGGGAATGGACAGTAATGCCATTAGGTCTTAAGAACGCACCTGCAGTTTTTCAGAAAAGAATGGATAAAATATTTGAAAAATATACCGACTTTACTGCAGTATACATAGATGATATACTAGTTTTTAGCAAAACTGCTAAAGATCATAATAGACATCTTAAACAAGTTTTTAAGAAATTTGAAGAGAATGGACTGATAATATCTAAGAAAAAGATAGAATTGGGAAAAACGAAGATAAACTTTCTGGGAGTTGTAATTGGAGAAGGACAAATAGAATTACAACCTCATATAACTACTAAAATACTAGACTTTCCAGAGAATATAAAAGAAAAGAAACAACTTCAACAATTTTTTGGATTGTTGAATTATGCTAGACCTTTTATAAAAGACTTATCTAAATACCTAAAACCGTTATACTTGAAGACTGGTAAAGAAATCTTTGAGAAATTAAATTATAAAGATTACGAAATAATTAGAAGTCTGAAAGAAAGAGTAAGAAATTTGCCAAAATTAGAAATTCCTTTAGACACAGATTATTTAATAATAGAAACAGACGGATCAGCATCCGGATGGGGAGCTGTTTTAATAAGTAAACCCCATAAGACCTCTAATAAGACTGAAGAAAGAATTTATAGATACACTAGTGGATCCTTTAAGGAAAAGGGAGAAATTAGTAATATAGACTCAGAATTATTAGCAATATATTATGCCTTAGAATCATTTGAATTCTTTATAATTGGTAAGACTGAATTCACAATTAGAACAGACTGCATTGCTATTGCTAAATACTATAATAATTTAAAGAAAGAAAAGAAAAGATCTTCTTATAAAAGGTGACATAAACTTACATCACTCTTATTACAGAAAGGATATAAACCTTTTTTAGAACATATACAGGGTGAACATAATAAAATTGCTGATATATTATCCAGACTCTTACAATTTGATAATTTGGCAGGAAATATATAACAGAAGAAGAAAAGCTAAAGACAATGAAAGCCTCCGACAAAGGTAGAGGAAAAATAACCAGATACCAAGGAAATACTTCAGCAAGACCCACCATAGACGACCTAATAAATACATCAGACAGCAGACAGTTGCCTGAAGATATACAAATGATAAATAGAAACCAGCCGAAACCTAAGGCTTTGGTTTTTTCAGAGAAATTAAACTTTGCAGACTTCGGAGAGACTACTTGGGCATTTAACTACCCCAAGGGAACTATACTCAATGATACCGAGAGAATTTTGTTAGACAACCTATGGGTGGCAGTTAAAAGAAAGGATGATAAACACGCCATTGCGGCTATAAATGGATTTAGTTTATACTTCACCCAGAGAAATAATAATAACATTGCATACGTCATATACAATGGTCCTCAACCAGGGATCTATAAGACATGGGAGCAAGTAATACAAAATATTAAGCACAAAGACCCTAAGTATAAGAAATACTTATCCATACAAGAAGCTTATACAGAAGCAAAGAAATACTTGACTACTTTTTATACTAGTCCTGAGATAACAGGACAGACCATAGATACTTCAGATATACTGAGCATGCAAGTTGAAATACCAAAGGATATACCACAAGAAATGATAAGCATGAAGAAAAGAATACACGAGCTAGAAGGAAAGATAATTGATAAAGAAGAAGAAGAGAACCTCTTAAAGAAGAAAATACAAGATTTAGAAACAAGACTAGAACACTGCAAGAACCAAACTTCATATGCAGGAGTTATAAGCAGTCAGGGAAAGACTAAGGAAGACTTAATACTAGAAAAACTAGACATGATATATGAAAATACTGAGACTATGAAAGAAATATCATTAGAAGTAAAGAATACTACCGAAGAAATAGAAAAAATACAGAATAATGTAATAAAAGGTTTAGGAACTACAGATACCCAACCATCTGAGGGATGGGCTGACTGGTTCAACAAAATATTTGAGCTACCAAGTCAGTTACAATTGAAGTTACAGAGGCCCAATATAAATTTTAACACTACTCAGAATATGGACCTAGAATTTGGGCAGAAAGACAAAACACTTGGAACTTCAACAGAAGGAGAAGCCCAAAAGGCGGCCCAGAGAGAAGAAAGCTCAGCCTCCAGTACAAAGAAAAAGAATATTCCTCTCTAGAGGACTCTAGAATAGAATAGAAGGACAGCTGTAAAGACTGATAGAAATGTGGAGACAGCTGTAAAGACTAAGAATAGAAATAATAATAATGCAGTGGGAAAATGTCCCCACCATTATGACTATAAATATGTTTGTAAGAATTATGTTAGGCAGGTAACTAATGGTTAGCAACATTCAGCTAACTTTTAGCAACCTCAATACTTAAAGGTTAAATCAGCCAGAAATAATCCGTAATAATTTAGCTTAGCCTTAATACTCAAGAAGGGTTAATATACTAACTTAGAACGATTAACCACTTATACTTTTCAATCGTTAGCAATATAAGCTTTTGATTAAGTTTTGTTTCAATTTGTAATAATAATATACTTGGTAATAATAATTTATATTTCCTGTTGGCTCGGTTTTCATTTTAATTTACTAAAGGATTTCTTTACACTTGATAAATTTTAACATAGAATAGCAATAGGCCTTGAGAAATTTTCGGGCCAAAGTTGTAAGTCTCTTTTTCAAAAAGTACCAGTTGGATGAGCTAAACATAAAAAAATTGTTCAAGTTTTAAAAGAAACCCAGAAGTAAGAACAACAATTGAAAATAAATGATAAATTGGATTTAATAGAAGAAATTTAAGGTTGAAAAATAAATTCCTTACTAAAAAATCTCTTAGAAGATTATCTGGAAAATCCAGGTTAGGTGTTTTCAATAAAGGATTTCTTTTAAAATCCATGAAACATTTAATTTTCAGTAAGGTTTAAAGCCAGGATAATAATACTCTAAAATTATACTTACAAAATAATAAAACTTATAAAGAATAAGAACACCTATACTCTCAAAATAATTCAGAAAGAAATAAAAGACAAATATTCATGACGCAAGCCATGACGTTATAAACATTCAGACAGAAACTAAGAGATAAGGATGAGTCATACTCGCAATAATAAATATCTACGCCGTAAGCAATGACGTCATAAAAAGATTCGGTAATCAACAAGTTACCGGTATACATCCTCTTTTTCAGCTATAAATAAGACTAGGCCTCTGCATAAGAATTCACACTACTTACAAATATTCTTAGATTGCTGAAGCAAGCCAATATTGAGAAATTAAAGCTGAAGAGGTATAATTTAAATACTCTGTTCATATATTTGCATAAGTATCCTCTCCTCTCTGAACTGCACTTTGAGTGATCCTTTCAGAAGAGTGACGAGAAAATTGTTACTACGAATAGAATTCTAGAAATAAAAGATAAACTAGAAAGAAAGGAATTTGAACTGAGACGAAGTAGAATTTTAGTAAGATTTTATACTGATAGAATAAAAATACATACTGAAGAACTAAGAACAGAACATTCAAGACTTTATAGATTTTGTTATATATTAGTAGACTGGATGAGAAAAACATTAGATCGATATACAAGAGAATTAGCTCTTTATAATGAAAGAATACCAATTCTAGAAAGAGAAATATGAGAACTAAATCTAGAATTAACCTCTTTAGTTCTATCTGAGAGCGAAGATACATCTTTTAGAATTCTTTAAATACGTAAGAATGAATAGAATTTTAGAACTTAGAAATAAGATAGAATTAATCACAGAAAAATTAATAAGAATAAATAATAATTATGAATTTTGTCAGAATAGTTTAAAATTTTATAATAATGATCTTATAACTTATAAAGGATATTTTGGCCTATATAATTGGTATAAACAAAGAATAAAAGAACATACTACTAGACTAATTCATCTTAGAATTATTAAAGAAAAGTTAGAATCTGAAATAAAAGTTTATAACCTTGAATTAACTTCAATTATTTTATCAGAATCTAATAATTTTAGTATACGTTTTTAATTGAAGCCTAAATTCAGGACCACACCACCCCCATTCTGGTATCAGAGGATACGGAAGTAGATACGCTGGAAAAATATAGAAAATTAGAATACTTAAATTTAGAAATACCAAATAAACTACATACAGACATATTTACCATAATACTGAAGAGAATACTTTAGCATATCAACTAAATACTGTTGTAGACATAATTATAAATCTGTCAGAAAATTTACACAAAACTGATAAAGTTATAATAGAATTATTAACAACACTCACTAAATCTCAGAATATAGATAATCAAGAATACTTTAAGACTCAGATAGAAACTCTTAGAAATCGAGTTGATAAAACTCTGAATAAAGCTGATAAATTCCCTAATAAAAAGGAAATTAAAGAATTACTTATACTACCAGAACAACTAGAAAGACAAACTCAGAGAATCTTAGAAGAATTGAGAAAAGAAATAAAAGAAAAAATAGACCAAATTCAGAAACAGATTTCAGAATTTAAGAGAACTTATATCGGTGAATGAATAATAAGCAAATAATACTATACAACAAAGCTAAACAAGCTACTAGAGAATATAATCAAGATAATCCAGACGGACTTATAAACAGTAGTCAATTTGCTACTAAACAAGACAAGATACAGACTAGTCAACTTAATAATCTTATAGCACTTGGGACTATAGGATTTTCAGAACTAGACGATCAGATACAGTACTTAACACATACTATAAAAGAATTACAGCTAGAAACTAAAGCTGAGAAACAAGTAATAGAAAAAACTTTAGAAACAGTTAACAATAAATTACACAGAATTTTTCATAATCAGGAGATACAGCCTAATAACTCTATACAATTAATAGAAATAAATAAGAGGTTAAACGAAATTGAAAGACTAATTGTTGATACTAATAAATTTTTTAAGGAAAATTTATTGAAATTAGAAGAGATAAATACTAAACTCGAATTAATACCCAAAGACTTACAAATACCTGATAATTTAGAACCACAATTAAAGACTTTAGAAAATTTATTAGACAATATATATAAAGACGCAAAAAATAAAAACGAAGGATTAGATAATTTGTCAAATATAATAATAAATAATTAAAATAATATAATAAAGAATCTATCAGAACAAGGGCAGAATAGACTAAACCCAATTATAACAGATACTTTTATAACTTATAATCCACCAGACAATGAATAACAAATTTTTCGAAAGAAGTTATACTTTAAGAGGTAGTAGTAGTAGTGGTGCTACTAATACAGAAATATAAAGTGAGAACAAGATAAAGAAAATTTTTGGAATAAAAACAAAAGAAAAAACTGAAGAAATAAATTTGATAGAAGTAATAGACATCGAAAAGGATTTAGAAAATTATAAACAAAATGGAATGAAATTATTAAACCCAAAAATACTCTATCAGAAGGGAAACTGGACAGAAAATTATAGACTTCTTAGAAAAACAGAAGAAAAATCTATAAAATGTAGAGATGAAGACATAGTTAGAATACCACTACTTGAGAAATCTGTAGCTAAATAAATAGCTAAAGATGGATATAAATATACTCATTTAGGCCTTATTATAATAGGAATAAAAGGTATGACTAGACAAGACCTAGGAGCACATACTGTAATAACAATATACGATGATTCTATACAAGAAGAGACTAAAAAGCTTATAAGTATAATGGATATAGACATGAATGACAATAGAGGATTGTTCTATTGTGTTCCAGAATTTTTCTTAGAATCAAAAGACTTACCCCAAATAAAGATAGGAATCATGACTAAAGGTTATGGTTTAATAAACAGAAATAATCTTGCTATAACAATTGGATTAATTGGTAAATCAATTAATTCAACTAATATAAAATATAAATGTAAGGTGGAAGATATAATACAAGCCCTAGTATCAAAGGGTGTTAGATTTATAAAACCACCAAAATTCTCAGCAGAGACTCATGCTGGAATAGAATGGAATATAGCCAGACTATTTGAAGAAAGTCAAATAAAATTAATACCAGACCAAAGTCAAATCTTTGAAGATAATAAAGGAAGAATTAGTATAAGATTTGATAATTATAAAAACTATTCAGAAAATTTAGAAACTGATACTCAATCTAATAGTTCTTGGGCTATTAATGATCAAACTATTAATAACCAAAATATAGACTTAGTAGATATAAAGTTAGACCCTTTAGAAACAATATTCTTTGATCTATATAATGAAGAATATTTTAAAACCAGAGAAAATTATAATAATATTATTATACAATTTATGAATCAGACTATAGAAGAAAGACAAGAATGGATTAAAAAAGCCTATGAAAATAAGAGACCTCAAGAAATAATAGATATTTTTGAAAAGAGAATATATTTAGAAGAAATCATAAAAGTTTTAGAAATTGAAGAAACTCAAAGCAGTTATACTAGAAATTTAATGGATATAGAAGAAATGGAGGAATTTTTTAATAATTTACCAAAAGAATTAATGGAAGGAGTTTCAGGTGCAAAAGCAGAAACACCATTAGAACCCCCAAGAAATAGACCTACTTTTATAAATTATAATAGAGGGAATATACCCCCAAGACAATACACTGAATACCAATCTGATAATGGAAAATATAAATCCAAAGGAAATAGATTTCCTATAGGAATATATAAAGAAGAAAGTCTATTGCAATTAGAAAAATACTCGCCTCAAGTATGGCCTGAAGTTATACAGCAATGGAAAAGCTTAACTGTTAAGAATTACTTAGAAAAGAATTTTAATCATACTCCAGAACAAATGTATAGTTTCCTTGAAACTACTCTAGGAAATACTGCAAAAAGAGCATGGGATGATTTTAAAATCAACTTTCCACAGGAATATACTAGATTAATAAATGTGGGAAATAATCCATGGAATTTTTATAATACTATAAGCAATCTATTGACTGCTACAGACCCTAATATAGGATCAATTATACAACAAAAAGAAGCAGTAAGAAATTTAGAACAATTAAAGCTTAATGACTGGAAATATATAGTACCGTTTTTAAACGACTATATACATTTCATAGCCAAAAGTCAAAATACTTATAATAAAGAATTTATGAAGAAATTACTCCTTAAATTACCTAGACCATTAGGACAGGAAATACAAGAAGAAGGAAATAAATTTTTAGAAAAGGAAAGCAATTATACTCTAAATATAAATACTCTAGTATATCAAATAATGAAACACTTAGAAAAGAAATGTACAGAAATAAGTATACAAAGACAAATGAAAGACAATTACGGGTTTTGTAATAATATTTATACCCCTCAACAATACGGACAAGAAGCTTGTACTTCTTGCAATAAATGACCAAGAAGAAAAAATACTAGATATTATAAGAAAGAAAAACCATAAGAAAAACCATACAACAAATCAAGAAAGTCATACTATATTAGAAAATCCAAGACTAATGCTAGAAAACCTTTTTTAAATCCTAAAAGGCATGTTAGAAGATTTAATGATAAAAGACAATATAAAGATACTATTATATGCTATGCATGTGGAGAAATAGGTCATTTATCAACTAAATGTCCTAATAAACATAATATACATACTAGAGAATCAAGATTAGTAGAAAATATTAATTTAGATCTACTGGAAATAACTGAAGAAGTTAGTGATACCGAAACAATATACTCAGTTGTAAGTGAAATAGAAGAATATACTTTTGAAGAAGAAGATGATAATGAACCAACAGACTTATTAGAAGTAATGGAAAAATATAAAAATATAAACATAGAATTCATGGATAAGACAGAATGTACAGAACATACTTGGAGCTATAGAAAAGGAAATGATGATAAAGAATGTTATAAATGTCATTTATACCCCATTATAGAACTAAGAGCTCAATGTTGTAATTGTTATACCGAAATTTGTAAATACTGTTGGGAAGAAAATAATAATTTAGAATGGCCAGCATTAATAACAGAAGCTAGAAACTCTTATACTTTTAAAGATAATATAGAACAGAAATTTTGGAGAGAAAGATTCAGAATAATGGAAGACAGAATTGCTAATTTAGAAGATAGACTTAGTCTATTAGAAGAAGATAAATTAGAACAGTGTATACTAGAAAATAGTCAGAAAAATGTCTTAGAATTATTAGAATTGGATATAACTGATGAAATCTTATTAGACTTATATGAAAAAAGATTTCACTACCACAGAATTAATAGACAGCCTTATGAAACACCATATACGAGCTATACTATTAAAATAACATGTATCATACAAGATTTCAAAATACAAGGATTAGCATTAATAGACTCTGGATGTTCAACGTCCAAAATAGATGATAAACTAATTCCTTCAAAATATAAACATAACTTAGAGAAACCTACCATTGGAAGACAAATGGATGGTAGTATAACTACGTGTTCACAATACATACCAGAAATCTTAATAGAAATGATAGACATAAACAAAGATAAATTAGTAACTACAATCACAAATATTCCAATACGAAACCTATACCAACTGGGATATTTAGCCATTTTAGGCTTAGACTATCTTATACATGATAATAGAATGGCAGTTATAACAAAAGACTATATAAGTTTTAGTTTCAATAATTTTTCTATACCAATTGTTCCTAAAACTTTTTTCGATAAGGGTGAAAGGTTAGAAAACAATATACCACCTATATATACTAATGAAGAATATCTGGAAAGACAACCAGATTTCTATGAAATAGAATCAGACTATATACATTCAAACCAATTGAATAATATAATTTTAGATAATGAGATTTTACAATACCAATCCAGACTTGAAAAATTGGAAATAACAGGAGAAAATCCTCAAAAATACTGGAATAAAAATCCAACAGAATATAAATTAGAAATTATAAACCCTGATATAACTATACGAGCAAAAGCAATACCAGCTAATAATCAAGAATTAGAATGGTATAAAGAAGCTTTAGAAGAACTTATAAAAAATAAGTTTATTAGACGATCAGAATCTAGACATAGATCCCCTAGTTTTTTTGTTAATAATAATGTAGAAAAGAAACGAGGAAAACCTAGAATGGTTATAAATTATAAACAACTAAATGATAATACTGAAAATAATGGATACGATATACCTAATAAAGAAATGCTTATTAATAAAATACAAGGGTCAAAATTTATGAGTAAATTTGATCTAAAATCAGGATACTATCAAATTAGAATGCATAAAGACTCAATAGAATGGACTGCATTTATTTGTCCAAACCCCATAGGACATTGGGAATGGACAGTAATGCCATTAGGTCTTAAGAACGCACCTGCAGTTTTTCAGAAAAGAATGGATAAAATATTTGAAAAATATACCGACTTTACTGCAGTATATATAGATGATATACTAGTTTTTAGCAAAACTGCTAAAGATCATAATAGACATCTTAAACAAGTTTTTAAGAAATTTGAAGAGAATGGACTGATAATATCTAAGAAAAAGATAGAATTGGGAAAAACGAAGATAAACTTTCTGGGAGTTGTAATTGGAGAAGGACAAATAGAATTACAACCTCATATAACTACTAAAATACTAGACTTTCCAGAGAATATAAAAGAAAAGAAACAACTTCAACAATTTTTAGGATTGCTGAATTATGCTAGACCTTTTATAAAAGACTTATCTAAATACTTGAAACCGTTATACTTGAAGACTGGTAAAGAAATCTTTGAGAAATTAAATTATAAAGATTACGAAATAATTAGAAGTCTGAAAGAAAGAGTAAGAAATTTGCAAAAATTAGAAATTCCTTTAGACACAGATTATTTAATAATAAAAATAGACGGATCAGCATCCGGATGGGGAGCTGTTTTAATAAGTAAACCCCATAAGACCTCTAATAAGACTGAAGAAAGAATTTGTAGATACACTAGTGGATCCTTTAAGGAAAAGGGAGAAATTAGTACTATAGACTCAGAATTATTAGCAATATATTATGCCTTAGAATCATTTGAATTCTTTATAATTGGTAAGACTGAATTCACAATTAGAACAGACTGCATTGCTATTGTTAAATACTATAATAATTTAAAGAAAGAAAAGAAAAGATCTTCTTATAAAAGGTGGCATAAACTTACATCACTCTTATTACAGAAAGGATATAAACCTTTGTTAGAACATATACAGGGTGAACATAATAAAAATGCTGATATATTATCCAGACTCTTACAATTTGATAATTTGGCAGGAAATATATAACAGAAGAAGAAAAGCTAAAGACAATGAGAGCCTCCGACAGAGGTAGAGGAAAAATAACCAGATACCAAGGAAATACTTCAACAAGACCCACTATAGATGACCTAATAAATACATCAGACAGCAGACAGTTGCCTGAAGATATACAAATGATAAATAGAAACCAGCCGAAACCTAAGGCTTTGGTTTTTTCAGAGAAATTAAACTTTGCAGACTTCGGAGAGACTACTTGGGCATTTAACTACCCCAAGGGAACTATACTCAATGATACCGAGAGAATTTTGTTAGACAACCTATGGGTGGCAGTTAAAAGAAAGGATGATAAACACGCCATTGTGGCTATAAATGGATTTAGTTTATACTTCACCCAGAGAAATAATAATAACATTGCATACGTCATATACAATGGTCCTCAACCAGGGATCTATAAGACATGGGAGCAAGTAATACAAAATACTAAGCACAAAGACCCTAAGTATAAGAAATACTTATCCATACAAGAAGCTTATACAGAAGCAAAGAAATACTTGACTACTTTTTATACTAGTCCTGAGATAACAGGACAGACCATAGATACTTCAGATATACTAAGCATGCAAGTTGAAATACCAAAGGATATACCACAAGAAATGATAAGCATGAAGAAAAGAATACACGAGCTAGAAGGAAAGATAATTGATAAAGAAGAAGAAGAGAACCTCTTAAAGAAGAAAATACAAGATTTAGAAACAAGACTAGAACACTGCAAGAACCAAACTCATATGCAGGAGTTATAAGCAGTCAGGGAAAGACTAAGGAAGACTTAATACTAGAAAAACTAGACATGATATATAAAAATACTGAGACTACGAAAGAAGTATCATTAGAAGTAAAGAATACTACCGAAGAAATAGAAAAAATACAGAATAATGTATAAAAGGTTTAGAAACTATAGATACCCAACCATTTGAGGGATGGGCTGACTGGTTCAACAAAATATTTAAGCTACCAAGTCAGTTACAATTGAAGTTACAGAGGCCCAATATAAATTTTAACACTACTCAGAATATGGACCTAGAATTTGGGCAGAAAGACGAAACACTTGGAACTTCAACAGAAGGAGAAGCCCAAAAGGCGGCCCAGAGAGAAGAAAGCTCGGCCTCCAGTACAAAGAAAAAGAATATTCCTCTCTCGAGGACTCCAGAATAGAATAGAAGAACTGCTGTAAAGACTGATAGAAATGTGGAGACAGCTGTAAAGACTAAGAATAGAAATAATAATAATGCAGTGGGAAAATGTCCCCACCATTATGACTATAAATATGTTTGTAAGAATTATGTTAGGCAGGTAACTAATGGTTAGCAACATTCAGCTAACTTTTAGCAACCTCAATACTTAAAGGTTAAATCAGCCAGAAATAATCCGTAATAATTTAGCTTAGCCTTAATACTCAAGAAGGGTTAATATACTAACTTAGAACGATTAACCACTTATACTTTTCAATCGTTAGCAATAAAAGCTTTCGATTAAGTTTTGTTTCAATTTGTAATAATAATATACTTGGTAATAATAATTTATATTTCCTCTTGGCTCGGTTTTCATTTTAATTTACTAAAGGATTTCTTTAGACTTGATAAATTTTAACATAGAATAGCAATAGGCGTTGGGAAATTTTCGGGCAAAAGTTGTAAGTCCCTTTTTCAAAAAGTACCAGTTGGATGAGCTAAACATAAAAAATTGTTCAAGTTTTAAAAGAAACCCAGAAGTAAGAATAGCAATTGAAAATAAATGATAAATTGGATTTAATAGAAGAAATTTAAGGTTGAATAATAAATTCCTTACTAAAAAATCTCTTAGAAGATTATCTGGAAAATCCAGGTTAGGTGTTTTCAATAAAGAATTTCTTTTAAAATCCATGAAACATTTAATTTTCAGTAAGGTTTAAAGCCAGGATAATAATACTCTAAAATTATACTTACAAAATAATAAAACTTATAAAGAATAAGAACACCTATACTCTCAAAATAATTCAGACAGAAATAAAAGACAAATATTCATGACGCAAGCCATGACGTTATAAACATTCAGACAGAAACTAAGAGATAAGGATGAGTCATACTCGCAATCATAAATATCTACGACGTAAGCAATGACGTCATAAAAAGATTCGGTAATCAACAAGTTACCGGTATACATCCTCTTTTTCAGCTATAAATAAGACTAGGCCTCTGCATAAGAATTCACACTACTTACAAATATTCTTAGATTGCAGAAGCAAGCCAATATTGAGAAATTAAAGCTGAAGAGGTATAATTTAAATACTCTGTTCATATATTTGCATAAGTATCCTCTCCTCTCTGAACTGCACTTTGAGTGATCCTTTCAGAAGAGTGACGAGAAAATTGTTACTATGAATAGAATTCTAGAAATAAAAGATAAACTAGAAAGAAAGGAATTTGAACTGAGACGAAGTCGAATTTTAGTAAGATTTTATACTGATAGAATAAAAATACATACTGAAGAACTAAGAACAGAAAATTCAAGACTTTATAGATTTTGTTATATATTAGTAGACTGGATGAGAAAAACATTAGATCGATATACAAGAGAATTAGCTCTTTATAATGAAAGAATACCAATTCTATAAAGAGAAATACGAGAACTAAATCTAGAATTAACCTCTTTAGTTCTATCTGAGGGCGAAGATACATCTTTTAGAATTCTTTAAATACGTAAGAATGAATAGAATTTTAGAACTTAGAAATAAGATAGAATTAATCACAGAAAAATTAATAAGAATAAATAATAATTATGAATTTTGTCAGAATAGTTTAGAATTTTATAATAATGATCTTATAACTTATAAAGGATATTTTGACCTATATAATTGGTATAAACAAAGAATAAAAGAACATACTACTAGACTAATTCATCTTAGAATTACTAAAGAAAAGTTAGAATCTGAAATAAAAGTTTATAACCTTGAATTAACTTCAATTATTTTATCAGAGTCTGATAATTTTAGTATACGTTTTTAATTGAAGCCTAAATTCAGGACCACACCACCCCATTCTGGTATATATATATGAACTTGAGTTTTCATTTCAAGGTTAGAAAATGGTTATGAATAATTTTGAATAAGCCTGCTCAACTTACTCAAATTATGCAAGTTTCAATAATTTATATAAATTACATGGGTTATAGATGCTTCCAATTTACATGAATTGAAAGAACGAAATTTATTAGTTCAAGAGAATCCATTGGTCTTCAAGTTTGTGCCCGTATTTGTTCTGGCTAAGGATTGGACTTGGTGTCTACTCACTTCAAGGGAACCTCTCCTACCTGAGAACCTATATCAGTGCAGCTTAAATTGACTACGAGGGGATTAAATATGGACTAATTTATTTCTAGTATATAAGATAGTTCTTATATATGTTTCTATAACATAGTAAAAAATTAAAGTCATTGAATAAAAGTTTAAAGGAAATGCAATATAAATATAACAAATAAAAGTGTTAATTATTTTGCATATAATCTAGGTTGATGGAATAATTATAATAAAGTGCTTAAACTCACCTAAGGTCGGACCTTATAAATTAATTCTAAAATTCCACGAATTAATATAAATTATTATAAATATGTCAATCTGATAAAATCCTAGATTGGGTGAGACATTTAACACTCATAAAATCTCAAAGTAAATATATTAGGCAAGTTATAGTCTTCCTTACCTAAATTTATAATACGGTCTCTTTGGGCTATCAAAGTGATGCGCAAAACGTTCCTTTTTGTCCACATTGATCGATTATAAAAATTGGGATAAGGTCTGCCTCAATAGGACTGGATAGTCCACTATAAAATTAGGGGCTAGCCGCAGGACCGAGTCATATTCAAGGAGATGCTAAAATAAGAGCACACGTCCCTTGGGATTAGGGAACTTGAATGAATTAGCAATCGCATACGATGCAAATGGAATGGGATCCCAACTGTAACTTACTATTGTGACTTGAATCATAAAATTAGGGGTCATAATAGACTGGTTATAGATGCTACCTAATAGGAAATTTAGCTGGGCTAAAATTCCCGATTTCAATATAATGGACTATTGAAAATTTCGAAGAAAATAGTAGGACAAATGTATTTGATTAAAGGACCTTATATTAAATGCATGTACTAAAAACTAATATCTGAATTTTTTTTCTTATCTTATATCTTAGGTTGAAAATGACTTCCAACGTTAATCTCCGTATGTTACTTGGCACCAAACTGAGTGGCTCAAACTTTTCTGATTGGTTCCGAGCTATGATCATAATTCTTAGAAAGGGAACCGCCTATGTTCTAAATGAAATTTTCCCCGTTGAACCTAATGTTAAGGATCATGTGGAACATAATGCCTGGTTGAAGCATAGGAAAGATCGTGAGACTGCCATGTGTATCATGTTGGGATCCATGAATCCTAAGCTTCGAAAACAACATGAGAATATGGCCTTAGAGGACATGGTTCTCCATCTTAAGGATCTCTTTTCTTAGCGGGAAAGGACAGAGAGGTATGAGACCTCCAAGCTCCTTTTTGGAACCAAGATACAGGCTGGCACCTCTGCCTCTCAGCATGTACTGAAACTCTTGGGATACCTTGAGAAGCTGATTTGATTGGGATTCGAGATCATGACTTAAGCATTGACCTTGTGTTGATGTCCTTAATAGATAATTACTCAGGCTTTATGACTAACTATTACATGAATAAGATTAATTCTACTATCCCTAAATTAATCAACATGCTGAAGACAGTAGAACCTCAGATCAAGAAATATCAGAAACCACTACTATTGATCGAGAAAGGCAAGGCTTCTAAGAAAAAGAAGTAAGCCCTAGGTGCCAAGAAAAGAATTAGTAAAAAGAAGAAAGAAAAGAAGACATCTAAGTGTGTTTGCTTCTAGTGTGAGAAATCGGGACATTAGAAGAGGGATTGCAAAGCTCCTGCTTCTGAATAATTGAAGAAGAAGCCTGCAGAGGCATCTACTTTAGATATGTTTGTAATTGAAAATTATGCTACTTTTCCTCGTGAATCCACTTGGGTATTAGATATTGGTTATGGTTCTCATATCTGTACTTTTGTGCAGGGACTAAGGAACAGTAGAAGACTTGCGAAAGGGGAGATGGACCTGCGTATGGGAAATGGAGCCTGAGTTGCTGCATTACCCGTAGGAAGCTTTAATCTTATTTTTCCAAGTGGACTTGTTTTAGTTTTGAATAATTGTTACTACATTCTGAGTGTTACTAAGAATATTGTATTTGTTGTGTGCTTAGCAATAAAAGGATTTGAAATTTTATTTTCGATAATAATTGTCAGATTCGCTTAAATAATGTTCTTTATGGTTATGGGATGTTGAATGGTGGCATTTATACTCTTGATACTAAAATAGAAGTTTTTAATATAAACAATGTAAAGAAAGTTAAATTAGATAATGAGAATTCCTTCTACTTATGGCATTGTCATTTAAGCCACATAAACAAAGAGCACTAACCAAGCTGCATAAGCGTGGAGACTTAGGCCTAATAGACTTGGAGTCTTATGGTGATTACTGTCCTTGTTTAAGAGGAAAAATGACAAAGTTACCCTTTCAAGGAAAGGGGGAACAGGCCACGAGTACATTGGAACTTATACATACTGATGTATGTGGTCCAATGAGTGTTTAGGCACTAGGAGGATACTCCTACTTCATAACCTTCATTGATGATTATTCACGGTATGGTTATTTGTACTTAATGAAGCATAAGTCTGAGAGTTTTGAAAAGTTCAAACTATTCAGAACTAAGGTAGAGAAACAGCTTGAGAAAAGTATTAAAACACTTTGATCGGATCGAGGTGGAGAATACTTAAGTCAGGAGTTTTAGGATTATCTAAAGGAAACGGGATAGTTCCCCTATAGACCCCTCCTTATACGCCCCAACACAATGGAGTGTCCGAAAGGAGGAATCAAACTTTATTAGATATGGTTTGGTTCATGATGAGCCATGCAGATCTCAGTAAATCCTTTTGGGGATATGCACTAGAAAGAACAGTTTATGTATTAAATAGAGTGCCCTCTAAATCAGTTGATACACCTTACAAAAGATGGTGTAAAAAAAGGCTATCTCTAAGTCACTTGAGAGTATGGGTTGTCTTGCTATGGTAAAAAGAATAGCGTCAGATAAGCTGAACGCCAAACCTGACAAGTGTCTATTGATTGGGTATCCAAAGAAAACTATTGGATATCTATTTTACCAACCCGAAGCTTAGAAGGTATTTGCATCACGGAATGCTCACTTTTTGGAAAAGGAACACTTGTAGAAGTTAGTGGGAGCAATATTGAACTGGAAGTTCAAGGGGAAGAAACACATAATCAGCTGATCGACCCCGTTTTAGATACACAAGAAAGTGAGATCCAAGAATAATCTGTTGAAACACATTGCGAAGATCAGGTCATGTTCGTAAAGGTCCATATGAGGTATCGATGATGTGTGGGAGTCCCTTGGTGCCTGTGTGAGAGGCAGGCCCCTTGGAGGTTTGGTTGGATTTAGGCATGACAAAACATTCTTTAGTTCAAGTTTGCACAATAAGCCAATTTTAATGAATAAAAGAATAGAGACCCAAATCCCGATACAATTGATAGAGTTGCCACCCATGTTGTCTACTTAGGAAAGAGTTTTGGTATGGTTTCCTCTGGGTGGGAGACCCATACCTGTTGGATCAGAGATTCGGGTATCGGATGAGTCACTTATTTCTCATTTAGTTGATTCAAAATTACATTTACCACGTAAAACCGTTTTAGTTTTCATCTTTGGGGAATTATCACAAAAATCCTATTTCTACTCTCTTTCACACTTGTTACTTGCGTTTACATATTATAATAAATTATAAGCAATAAATGGGGGAATAAAAATTACAACATGGGGGAAATGGGGGAAATTGCAAAGAGAACCTATACATTTGTTCTAAGTTATAAAATAAAATGAAAATAAATTCCCCTGCATCCACAGATGTTAGCATAGTTTATAGCACTCCATAAATCAACACTTCAGCGTATTTTGTTGTGAAAACGCAATTTAACTTTTATGGGTTGATTTATCGGATTATTACTGAAAATGATCTCATGGAAAATGGTGAGTTGGGTTGATTTTAACAGATTAAAAATGAGTTCGGGGTTCTGCCTGGGGGCC
Organism: Euphorbia pulcherrima; assembly: GCA_947683365.1. Lineage (NCBI taxonomy): Eukaryota > Viridiplantae > Streptophyta > Magnoliopsida > Malpighiales > Euphorbiaceae > Euphorbia > Euphorbia pulcherrima. The sequence goes on from CANTUS010000008.1 coordinate 4,247,283, forward strand.
GATACTCGTACGGATGGGGGGTTCTTGTACGGGTACTAGGGAGGACCGATATGGCTATAGCGTACCCATACAGGTCCTATCTGGTCCCAGACAGAAACTCAGTTCAGTTAAGTTACAGATTACATATCAATAGATTGGTGGCAGAAAAATAAAATAAAGAGGGATTTCCTTCTATATGAGTATGGTGCACCAAATTGATATCCTTGGGGATATATGGTGCTAACAAGGCTCATATGGGTTAGGACCAGACCTGAAACAAGAAATGAAAACAACAAGTATAATAGAAGCAATAAGCAATAATAATTATGGAATAACTGGGATGTGAGTCTCTTTGAAACTCAAGAGTGTTACCTTTTTGACGTGAATCCACTTTGAGGTGATCCCTTTACTATTGAGAGAGCCCGACCAAAGTAGATGGAATAGGACTATTTAGATGAGTATTTGTGTGGACAGAATCTCCCCTAAATCCTAATAAAAGAAGCTAGGAATGAATAAAATGTGGACAAAACCTTAAAGGAAGGGTTTTCTCCCTATTTTATACCTCCTATACCCCCACTATACCTTTTCTATACCTATAGAAATTGCTAGAGATTTAGTATATTTTTGATATGAAGAATGTCTATGAAATGTGAAGGGAAGGGCCCTTTTTATAGGGGAGAGGAGGTCTGAACGCACTAAATCACGTTTAAGACCTGCCTTTTCCCAAAATAGGAAAGGATACCTTCCAAAAATGCCTGTTTAGGCAATAAGAGTACCCGTACGGGTGGGGCCCCACCCGTATGGGTACTAGGGGACCTATATGAGTCCCCCCAGGCATATGGAAGGGATGACCCGTATGGGTCCCCTAGTAGATCCATACCACCAAGATGTACCCGTATGAGTCCCTAAAGGCAGACTAGGTCTCAAAACTTTGGCCAAACTCAACTCTGCAATAGTAGGAACACCCATGATGGACAACACCTAAAAGACATTGCATCATATAGCTCTCATCATAGTTTCATGAGAAGGATCGTTAAAATCCAGTGCTCATAGACTGCCCCTTATGGGATCATCGCAGATACAGATCTGTATGATCTTACGATGTAAGTGAGGGTTTAGAAATCATACTTGAGGTGATGATATGGGTTAGTTCCTTTCTTGAGGTAAACTTCTTTCCTTTGTTAATACGTACCCCTCGTAACTCTCCTGGGGAAGGTATATGTATCCTTTTCTTAAGGCGGATGACTTTTCTGACTGACGTATCCCTTTCTTCATGACGGATGACTTTCCTTGCCAATGTGTATCCCTTTCTTAAGGCGGATGACTTTCCTGACCGACGTATCCCTTTCTTAAGGTAGATGACTTTCCTTTCCAATGCGTATCCCTTTCTTGAGGCGGATGACTTTCCCAGCTGCTATATCCCTTTCTTAAGGTGGATTGACTTTCCTGACTGGCGTATCCCTTTCTTGAGGCTGATGACTTTCCTTGCCAATGCTACTGGCATATACCTTTCTTGAGGCAGATGACTCTCTTGACCAGCGTATCCCTTTCCTGAGGTGGATGACTTTCCTTCTGCTACCATGCGTATCCCTTATGACTCTGCTTGGGGAAGTCGTGTATCCCTTTCTTAAGGTGGATTAGCTTTCCTGACTGTCGACAATGTATCCCTTTCTTAAGGCAGATGACTTTTTAGACTATTGTATCCCTTTCTTAAGGCGGATGACTTTCCTGACTAGTGTATCCCTTTCTTAAGGCGGATGACTTTCCTGACTAGTGTATCCCTTTCTTAAAGCGGATCGGCTCGCCTAACTGATGATGGTGTATCCCTTTCTTAAGGCGGATGACTCTCCTGACTGATGATGGTGTATCCCTTTCTTAAGGCTGATGGCTCTCCTGCCGGTGAATTTTGAATAACCTAAAAAGAGACAACAATCAAACACTGAGTTAGTCGCTGTCTAAGCAGACACATTTTTATTCTTAATTGACTTTTGTGAGAATAAAAAATATTTTTGCCCCTTCAATTAAGAATAAATAAGTGTGGATGCGATAAACTCAAAATTTTATACGGAAAATGTCAGGTTTGGCCCGATCAATGTTATGCTCATTTTGCCACTGGGGAATGCTCCTAGAGTGAGTGCCCCTAGGGTCTACCGAATTTGCTACTAGAAAGTGGGGGGATGCCCCCTGGATTGGTAGGGAGATGCCCCTATATCTGATTTCGCTACTGAGGAGTGGGGGGATGCCCTTGGATTGGTGGGGGGATGCCCCTAGATCTGATTCTGCCACTAGGGAGTGGGGGGATGCCCCTAGATTGGTGGGGGGATGCCCCTAGATTGGTGGGGGGATGCCCCTGGATCTGATTTCGCTACTGGGAAGTGGGGGGATGCCCCTTGATTGGTAGGGGGATGCCCCTGGATCTAATTCCGCTACTAGGAAGTGGGGGTAATATCCTTTGTCAAAGCCTCTTCTGCTGGGGAAGAATTTCCTGGTAAGATTTGCTTGTTGGGGGAAGAATTCTTGTGCTAGTATGGACCTGTACATAAAAATCATCATTGTTAGTGACCAATTCAAAAATGGCTTACCTTGATTCTTGATTGACTTTTATGAAAACAGAAATATTTTTGCCTTTTCAATCAAGGATCAAGGTGAGCCTAGGGGCTTGTCCCCAAATATAATGAAAATGTAAGGTTGAAAGGGAGTAGGGTTGGCCACGAACTTGGACTAGATGAATTCCTGGTGCTTGCTGTAATGCTGATGCAAAAATCTACCTTTAGATGCAAGAAGGGGCCTGTATGGGTGGGCTAGACCCTTACGGGTAGGGGTCTTAGAAAAAGGGAGCTGTACTGGTGGGGTGGGACCCATACGGGTCCCTGATGGATAGGTTTAAAAGGCAGACAACCCTCTCATCTCCCGCCTCACACTAAAACTTCCCACTTTGCATTTTCCGGCGATTTCTCCTAAAACTCAACTGAAGATGTACAAAAAGATTTCTCAGACCAGCCGCTTCTCCCTCAGGCTTGAGGACTTGCCCCTGGTTAGCAATTCGGGGCTTCGAGAATGCCCGGTTTTAGTCGGGCATGCTTTTCACTAGAGCAAGTTGTTTTTGGGGCTTACTCCTATCTCTGAAGTCCCTTTGATCCCTCCCCCCGAGACCAAATCCTCAAAAAATCTAGGTATTTTCATTCGATCCTCCATTTTTCAATTTTAAACTTTTGGCGATCTCTCTGATTTTGGCATGATTTAGGGTGTTTTAAACCTTGGAATGGAGACTGATGCATGTAACTTTTGCATAGGATGCTTTTAGGATAGCTTTGGATGAGCTTTTGCTGAGATTGTGTGATTTTGGTTTTTTGGGAATTTTGCCCGCATAGGGACCGCTTGCAGAGGACCCATACGGGTGAGGGGGGCCCCGTATGGGTCCTATTTTTGATACGGGTCCAATTTATGGACCCGTACGTATGGGGCTTACCCATATGGGTCCTATCCGTAGGATAGAACCTTATTTCCTTTAATTTCTGCACTCCTTTTCTGATTTCTGATTTGTCCGCTATATTCTAACCCTGTTAAACTGCAAGTTAGTTTCTGCAGTTCCAGTACAGGACTGTGGGGGCTTTAAGCTTCTATAGGAAATTGTACGAGGAGATTCATGCCTTAGGAGACATAGAGCTGCTAACCCTTATCAATTCCTTCGGGTTTAGCAACATTATCAGGGCCAACCCTTAGGCCCCCAAGACACTGGCTCTCGGTGCCGTTTCAGCTCTGATGGAGAAGTGATCATAGATGACTCATACTTTCCATTTGCCTATCGGGGAGTTCATCATTACTCCCTCGAATGTGTGTGCCACCAATGGCTTGGAGTAGAGTGGGGACGTGGTCCATTTTGATGTATATGCCAACCGGTGGCACTCTCGGCTTAAGGTGAAGGCCTATATTACTAGATTACTTAGACTACGTCTGGGCAGGATGAAAAAGCTCAAGTATAGGGACTTGTATGCTCACTGGATTACGCAGTTAAGGCCCATTGCGGCTGATAGGAAGGACCAATATGCTCGATCTTTCCCGTTGGCGTTCCTTACCACCGTTTTCTTTCCAGTCTACTCAGGTAACCTCAACTATGGTCTGCTCTCTACTGTGGAGGATCTTGTGACTATGCCTCACAAGAACTAATGCTGGGCCATTCTGGCATAACTGTACTATAGACTAGACATCGGGGTCCGGGGTGAGCAGTCTGAGCTCAAGATCTGCCATTTGATACTAATGGTAAATCCCAAACTAATCTCTTGTGCTTTAACCCTTTGTCTAAACTGTGTTGCAACTAATCCTTACTTTGTCTTGCAGATTTGGGCTTTTGAGCACCAACTAATCCCTAGGCCAGGATTGCCCATATAGCCTGAGATGTCGCATATCATATCCAAATGGATGGGGCTTTGGTAGAATCAACCACTGACTATGGTGCAGTACTGAGAGTTCTTACTCCAACTACGCTTAGATCGGGTAAGCTTCTTCCCTATTAAACTTGCATTGTATATTTCGACAAACCATTAGTAGAAACTGTATTTAATAGGTTGTGATGCTTATAGTGCATTTATTCTGTGTAGGTTGTCCTAGACCTATGGGAGTGGTTGGCCACCTACAGAGCCATCGAGCAGATATGGATCAATATGGATGACCGCCGCTTTGTCCTAGAGTTACCACTTTCTTATGAGTGGTATTTCAGTGAGCGAGTCCGGGGGTGGAGGACCAGTGCTATGGTAGAGAGACCGATTCCTCCCCCCTTCCCCGCGGGCATCTTCTAGCCTCATCTCATGCCAGGGATCGATCAGGGATTATACTTACTGGCTAAAGGGGCTTGTATGCTATTTGTAGAGGGCCCCTACATTGAGTTTTTTTATTCTTCCCTCCTGTCACCTTATGACAGGATCCATCTTGAGGACAAGCTCCTGGAGTTTCACTAGAGTGATGGTAAGGATAATGATGATAATGGTGGTGGTGGTGGACTGAGGGGTGACCGCGGGGGTCCAACTATAGTCGAGGGTGCCCAAGGTTTAGCTAGGTCACCTACTCCTTCTTCTCAGGTAGCCTACTAACTTGGTCTTTGTGAATACTTTACTGCTTTCTATAATTGATTGTGATCTGGAACTTGATTCTTCATTGCTTATAGCCTCCCATTTCTACATGGAAGATGTCCACTACTGCCCCCGCTACTACTGCCCCTGAGCCAGTGATAAAGCGGTCTCGAGCCTCCAGATCTGTGAGGGAAGGCATCCTCTAGGTTGAGTAGGATACTTTCTTTCAGCTCCTCTACCACTTGGAGAATCGAGCTGTTAAGAACCTCGAGGAGTCGGTCCAGCCCATCGGTTTCACTCCTTCTAGGTCGACCAATGTAAGGAATCCTTTACCTTGGTGTTTGTCCATTATTGCTTAAGATGTCTCATTCTAATGTGACCCTTTCTTTTCAAGTGACCCTTTTTGAGGTCGAGAGGATAGCCCGGGGTTATTTTTCAGTGCAGGATCTATTATTGGCCCATGATGCAGTAGCTTCAGTAAGATTCTTTTAGCTGTATGCCATGACATTTGTACATGTGCACTGATCTTATGGTTTCTATTACAGACTTTGCTAGCCATGGAGTGGAGCAGATTTGCCTAGGATTTGGATGCCTTTGAGGAGAGAGCTAGATTTTTAGAGGAGCAACTACGGGTAGCCACTGCTGAGGCTGATTGGGCTAGGGCCAAGACCGCTTGGGTGAGGGCAGAGATTGAGACGCTGAGGGGTCAGCTAGCTAGGATGATTAAGGAGAGGCGAACATTGGTCCCTTCCGATAATGAGTTCGAGGATGATTTTTTTTGCATATCTAATGACTCAGAGAGGCGTGGATCAGCACGTTGAGGGCAGTGATCCTGTCAGGGCTGCTGCAGGAACCTCGGAGACCAGGGCCTCCGTTCAGCCGGCTACTGGTGCTGATGATGCTATAGATCATAGGACTATAAACATGGATGATTTGCTTGCGGATACTCAGGATCAGACACAGGTGAGTCACCAGGGACGGGAAACCCCAACTACTTAGGCTATTATTACTTTTTTAGACCATTTGATACTTTTGGGCCCTGCATGGCTTGTTTTGATTATCAACTTCTGAATTGGTACTTTTGATATTTCTTTTTTTTTATGCATGTGAATTTTTCTTGAATTGAGATTGATGAATATCGTTGCTTATAGAACCCGCATTCTGTCCAATGATTTTACAGTGAGGGGATTGGGTGACGTTCTAACTTTTTCATAGGCCACTCGATGTGAGGGGACCTATCAAACATTTTATTTTTCTTTTCTTTTTGTCCTAATTTTTACCTGGGCTATCCTTGACGGGTTAGCCCAGCGGACCTTTTTCTTTTTAGCTTTAACTTTTTCCTAGACCCCCTTTCGGGTTTTCAACCTAGCAAGATTTTGCCTTAATTTTTGCTGAGACCGCCCTTTCGGGTTTTCAATCCCGCAGGCCGTCTTAATTTTTGCTTGAATTATCCTTGACGGTTCAACCCAGTAGACTTTTCTTTTTGCCTTAACTTTTGCCTGGACCACCCTTTTTGGGTTTTCAATCCAGCATGCTATTCTGAATACTATAAATGCTTGATAAAGATGAATACAATGATGCATAACACGTAGAGAAAAATTGATGCTCACATACCAGTGATGATTTCACCTAAAGACATGCATGCATTCATAAGACCAAGATTCTTAGCAAAGTTATAACATGTTCATTAATGAGATTAATTTGAGTACCAGGCAACGGTAATAATTTCCAATGATTAACCCCTACTGCCCACTGGTCTTTTATAGATTTTCCAAAAAGCAACTGACATTTTTCTCTCGATGCCCTATCTTTTGCCTAAGCTGCCCTTTTCGGGTTTTTAGCTTAGCTAGCTTTATTAGAGTGGCCTAACTTATGCCTGACCGGGTTGTGGAATACCAATCAGCGGGCTGCACCCTAATTTTTACCCGAGCAGTAGAGGACCGCTTGTTGGGTGTTTTATTCTTTATTTCTTTTATTCTTTGTGCTACTTTTTTATAATTTAATTCTTTTGACCTAGACATGATAACTCTAGAGCCTATTTTGATTTACTGGATTCACAAACTCGTTTCCATCCATATCCATTAGCTTGATTCCTCCTTTATCAAGGACTTTATTCATGATGAATGGTCCTTCCAAATTAGGCTTGAACTTGCCCCTAGCGTTAGTGTTGACCTAGTGCAGTTGCTTGAGGACCAGATCACCCGCTTTAAGAGGTTGTTTTGGGTATCTGATTTTGTTGTTATAAGCTCGAGCCATGCGCTGTTGGTACATCTGGAGATGGTCGAGTTCCTTGAGTTGCTTTTCATCTATCGCATTCAACTATTCATACCTGACCCTTGCCTAATCTGATTTTTTTAACTATAATTCAAGCACCACTCCTAGGGATCTTACTTTTGTTTCAACCAGTAACATAACTTCCATTCCATATACCAAGGAGAATGGTGTTTGATTGGTGGGAGTCCTTTCACTGGTTCTGTACCCCCAAACTGTGAATGGAAGTTTATCAACCCAATCTCTATAAGTAGCTACTGTTTAGGACAAAATTTTCTTGACTGACTTCTTGGCAGCCTCAACTGCCCCGTTAGCTTGTGGTCTATATGGAGAAGATCTGTGATGCTCAATGATGAATTTCTCAAATAACTCAGCTGTAGCCCCTTGAAATTGAACTCCGTTGTCAGAAACCACATGGTGCGGGATTCTATATCTTGCAAAAATATGCCTCTCTATGAACTTAGCCATTTTCTTGGCCGGTGATGTTGGTGTAAGATTTGGCCTTAACCTATTTCAAAAGGATAATCAACTGCAACTATGATGAATCAGTGACCATTGGTTGATGATGGTCGAATTTTCGCCAATTATATCTATCCCCCATGCCGAGAAAGGCTAAGGAGTAGACAAGTTGTGAACTTTGGATGAAGGAAGATGGTGTATATCCCCGACATTCATGACATTTCTTGACTGATCAGTTTCCCTTTGAGCTCTTGAGATGGTCAATTTATGACTTAAGATGTCCTTTCTACTTTTGTGATTAAAGTCGTCCTGCTATTGGTGCTTCTTGGTCTTCTTTCTTGATGATGTGTGCTCTTGTACACCTTTTCCCCCCTCATGAAGAAAAAAGGACCTAGGCTAATTGTTATCATATTTGCTAACCACTTTTTTTATAGTCTCTCTTTTGATGATAGATTTTAACCATTGGACGTTTATACCATTGCGTTGCACTCAAGGTCAACTCCATTAATGAATATAATGATAGTTTTAAGAATGTTATTATTATGAGTGCATGATGTCACTAGAATGAAATACTCGAGGAAAATGTGAATGACAGGTGCATCAATTTATTCATGACATGTTTAAAAAAGGATACTGATGCTTACAACTTATTCATGATATGCCTTATAAGCGGCATTGTTTGCATAAAAAATGTTTGCAATATTAAAAATTACATCACTTGAATCATCCTCCATAGGCGGAGGGCCTTGTTGATTGACAGATGGACTAGTAGCCTTGGTGTGCAAGCCTGCTTATGTTTCCTTGGCCACTGCTTTTGCTAAGTTCATAATAGCCTTACTGATGGGATTGCCTTTCTCATTCCTTTCCAATTCTTCCTCATAAGAACTGCTAGGGCTTTAGCGATGGACTCGATTGCCTCATTCATTTCATCTTCTTCAACATTCCTACATACTTCCATCGAAACTGAGGTTTCAATCAGGCAGCCTTTCTTGAAGTCATATACATCATTAAAGATCTTAAAACCAGGGACCCTTTTGCCACTAACTCCGATAGGTTCCTCTTCACCGGTGAACTCCTTTTGTTTGATTTTAGCTCCTATCATGAGGTAGGACTGAGGCTTGGACTTTTTGGCACCTAGGCGATTCCCTTGAGTGAGTCTAAATGGCCATGGAAGAGGTGAGAAGGGTTCCAGGATTCCCTGCAGATTCTTTTCGAGCCCTTTTTAATTTACATAACCCTGCTTCATCATTATCTTCTCAATTTTGAGTGATATGTGCCCCTTAACCGAAAATTTCATGCCTTGGTGAGCTACAGCCACCCTAGATCCCTTTACCTCAACTACCATAGCCGCTATGATGGATGGTTCATCTGCATCAACAGTTACCAGCTTGCCATCATGGATGAGTTTAACTTTCTGATGAACTGTGGACGGGATAACCCCTAATGCATAGAGCTCGACCCAACAATAACGAGTAGGTGACGGGAATTTAGTGAACAGGACCTTAGACTAACTTATCCAACTGTAACTTCAGCTTAGAAGACCCCAATAACACTCTTCTTCATATCATCATATGCCTTTATAACAATATTAGACTTCTCCAACACGGATTTGTCAAGCCCTAAGTAAGGAAGAATCATGGCAGGGCAGAGATTGAGGGCGGAACCATCGTTCACCATAACACACGAGATAGAACGATCAAAGATTTGCACCCTAATGAAGAGTGCCTTATTATGCTTGTTTCCTTTAGCCGGGAGGTCTGATGCATAGAACTTGATGGGTTTAATTTGATCAAGAGGAAACCCCCCGATAACTGAGAATACCTCAACTAGAGTTGCAGATGGTGTAGCTTCCATACTGAACAACTTTTCTATCAGACCCTTGTGATGATCTTCAGAGTCAATGATAAGTTGCCAGATGCTATACTTAGCAAGTGTAACTTGCAATTGCTGGATGAGAGGGGTGACTTTTAAATCTTTCTTCTCACTGTTGGCTAAAGTTTGGGTTCCAATCGCAGGTATGAAGACCGGACCCTAATCAGTACTTGGAATGACCCAGATATCTACATCTCTGCCCCTTCTTCTTCTTGGGAGGGGATCTGGGAGGGGATCAAGAGGAATCCTTCCACTTTGCGTGACATGCAACACCCCATTTTTCACGTAACTTCTCCCTTCAGGGGTTTCCACCAATAAAGCGGGTCCCTCAAGCTCATCATTCTTCAATACAAAAGCATCTATATTAATTGGTACAGGTTGTACCAATATAGCCTCCTTATCATACACTCCTTCTAACTCAAACGCATCGATGTCAATGGGGGTTGGCTCATCAGGCAAGGCCACTACTGAGTGAACCATAGGATTAGCTTGCGAGATTATATTAAAGACATGATAGGAGGGTAAGCCTGATTTGATAGCTGCAACTTGTTTCTCAAAATTTGGCAGGGGATTATTCATGGTTTTGGGTTTAAGCTCAGGTTCTTGAATCTTCTTATCCCTAATTAAACACGAATAGCCTCAAGCAGATCCCTAAAGGCACGAGTGCGATGCCCCTTACTGACATGATAAGCACAAAACTAATCCCTGTCTTTAGGTTTGGGTGGGACATAGGGCTTGATGCTCTGAAGGAGGCCAAGTGCCCTCAACTTAGTAAAGATGGCAGGTAGAGATGCTTTCCAAGGGGAAATCCCTTCTTCAATGGTAGAACTGCGGCCACTTCTTCTTTTACTACTGCTATTTTAGGATAGGAAACGAATTTTGACTTAAAAGCCTGGGCTGGGGCTGAAGGTTCATTCTTTTTGAACCAAGGTTTGGCCGGTACACTTGCCTTCTCCAACTCCTCGATTCTTTCCCACTTCTCAGCTTTTTCAAAGACCTCAATGTAGCTAGAGAATTTATCCATACCAAGGACCTTAAGATAAGTGGGTAGGGCACCATCCATTAACTTCACGATCATTTCTGGGAGACTTAGCCTATCTTTTAATACAACTTAAGTGGCCATCCACCTTTCAAAGTAAGGTTTGAACTTCTCATTGAGGGCCTGCTTGATAGCATCCAAATTCTGTATGGTAGTTTTAATGGTGGCGTTGAAACCATACTACTCGATAAAAGATTTCGATAAAGCTTTCCAATTTTCAATTACCTCGTCCGAAAGAGTGTTGTACCATTCAATAGTAGGACCTTCCAAGGTGCAGGGGAACATTTCGGCTAGGACCTTATCACTTAACTTCCTAATCCTCATAACCCTCTAATAGGTGGTGATGTGAGATTGAGGTGGACCGATTCCCTTATACTTCACTATACTAGGCATACTAAAGTTTTCAGGGACCCAATCCTCCTTTCTAGCTGCTTGGACAGATGGTTGGGGGCTAGGATTAGCAGCAAGTAATTTCTGAAGCAGGTCATGCAATTCTAAAGATAGAGATAATCCCTTTGATTGGGTAATCGTACCTAAGGGTAAACCTGCTGATTGAGGAAAGGTCGTCCCCTTAGGCATGACTATAAAATTTGGGATCGAACCAGATGCTGCAAACTAAAATGGTAGCAGCATGACTAGAGGGGCTACTATACCACTAATTAGAATGGTATCTAGCTGAACTAAATGGACCCACAGAACCTAACTGACAGAACTGACTGGAAGAATCCCCATGAGTCTGCATTGGCGGCAATTGAAATTGAGTGAATGGATTATAAGTAATTCCCGATACCAGCTCACCGATTACTACATTCATTATTGGAACACAAACAGGGGCATTTGATCTTCTCTACTTGGTCATGATTGCCCTAATGGCAGCTAGCATCTTATCATTCATTCGGTCTAAGAACTGATCACTCCCTAAGTACTGAGAGTTGGCATTTGCGATCTACGACCTAACCTCGATCCTCGATGCATTTACCTCTTCCCTAATAGAAAAATTCTCAACCTCAACATCAATCTAGCAATCTAGAGTCAAGATGCGAGACATCGCCTTGGGATGATAGGCAGAAAGATCAATTGGACTAAACTGACTGCTGGATGAAATACCTATGGACTGATGTGGATCAACCCTTAACTGCACTGAAGGAACCGAGATGTGAGTCAAATAGACTTGAGATAATAGCCAATCTCTTTCCCTTTAAGGTTTTATTTTGTCCGAGGTGATAACCAAGAGATCAGTACATGCATGAGATATAGTATGCATGCGTAAATTATAGCAATGCATGGGGGTTAATCATAACACATGCGAAGCGATCGATTCCATCCTTATTTCTCCCTCCGAGTCTGAGGGTATTCTTCCTTAATCTAATCTCACACAGAAATCAGGGTACCTAGAGGATAAAATTCTATGGCTTTTGATAAGAATGGTGTAGGGACATATCAAAAGTTGATGTAGAAGGTTCCCATCGCATCAAGCCTCTTTTGGAGGGAGATGGCAATGAGTGCTCCACCCACTAAGGTGTACCCAATATCCATAGGTCATAGGTATCATCGTCGCGGGTGTCACGAAAATAATAGGGCACCCTATCCTAGTGCTAGAAGAAGAGCGCATCTAACTAAAGAGAGAAGGAGATGAGAAGATAGAGTGTGATAATTTTCCCAAATGATGAAAACAAAAGCAGGTTGAATCAATTATATGATTTTCAGTGCTCATCTTAATCTTTTAAGCTTTTAAAACAAACCAACATTTTGCAAGTTAAAAGATCATTTCCCCAGTAGAGTCACCATTGTGAGGTGTCGATGATGTATGGGTCTCCCTTGGCGGCTGTGTGAGAGAGTGAGGCCCACAAGGGGTTTGGTTGATTTAGGTGTGACAAAACATTCTTTAGTTAAAGTTTGCACAATAAGCCAATTTTAATGAATAAAAGAATCGAGACCCAAATCCTGATATTATTGATAGAGTCGCTACCCAAGTTATCTTTTTGGGAAAGAGTTTTGGTACGGTTCCCTCTCGGTGGGAAACTCATACCTATTGGATCAGAGATTCGAGTATCGGATGAGTCACTTATTTCTCATTTAATTGATTCAAAATTACATTCACCGCGTAAAACCGTTTTAGTTTTCATCATTTGGGGAATTGTCATAGAAATCCTATTTCTACACTCTTTCACACTCGTTACATGCATTTACATATTACAATAAAGCAGAAGCAATAAATGGGGGGATAAAAATTACAACCAAGGGGAAATGGGGGAAATTGCATAAAGAACCTATACGTTCATTCTAAGTTATAAAACAAAATGAAAATAAATTCCCTTGCATCCATAGATGTTAGCACAGTTTATAGCACTCCATAAACTAGCACTTCAGCTTATTTTGTTGTGAAAATGCAGTTTAACTTTTATGGGTTGATTTATTGGATTATTAGTGAAAATTATCACATGGCAAATGGTGAGTTAGGTTGATTTTAACCAATTAAAAATGAGTTCGGGGTTCTTCCTAGGGGCCAGTACCTATACAGATGGGGGAGGAGGGGTACCCATACGGGTCATGTCTGGTCCCAGATAGAAACTCAGTTTAGTTAAGTTATAGATGACAGATCAATAGATTGGTGGCAAAAAAATAAAATAAAGAGGAATTTCCTTTCGTATGAGTTTGGCGCACCAAATTGATATCCTTGGGAATATATGGTGCCAATAAGGCTCATGCGGGTTAGGACTAGACCTGAAACAAGAAATGAAAACAACAAGTATAATAGAAGCAACAAGTAATAATAATTATGGAATAACTGAGATGTGAGTCTCTTTGAAACTTAGGAGCATTACCTTTTCGACTTGAATCCACTTTGAGGTGATCCCCTTACTGTTGAGAGAGCCCGACCAAAGTAGATGGAATAGGACTATTTAGGTGAGTATTTGTGAGGACAGAATCTCCCCTAAATCCTAGTAAAAGAAGCTAGGAATCGATAAAATGTGGACAAAACCTTAGAGGAAGGGTTTTCTCCCGATTTTATACCTCCTATACCCCTACTATACCTTTTCTATACCCATAGAAATTGCTAGAGATTTAGTATATTTTTGATATGAAGAATGTCTGTGTAAAATGTGAAGGGAAGAGCCCTTTTTATAGGGGAGAGGAGGTCTAAACACAATAAATCACATTTAAGACATGCCTTTTCTCGAAATAGGAAAGGATTTCCTTCTAAAAAGGCTTGTTTGGGCAATAAGAGTACCCATACATGTGGAGGCCCACCTATACGGGTACTAGGGGAACTGTACGGGTCCCCCTCCAGGAGTATGGAAGGGATGACTTGTACGGGTCCCCTGGTGGATCCGTACCATCGGGATGTACCCGTACATGTTCCTAAAGGAAGACTAGGTCTCCAAACTTTGTCCAAACTGAACTTTACAGTAGTAGGAACACCCTTGATGCATAACACCTTAAAGACATTGCATCATATAGCTCTCATCATAGTTTCGTGAGAAGGATCTCTAAAATCCAGTGCTTACAGTGAGGCAATGAAGAGCTCAAATTCTGATAAATGGCTGAAAGCCATGAAATTAGAAATGGATTCCATGTGTGAGAACCAAGTTTGGAATTTGGTTGATGCACCGCAAGAGGTTAGACCGATCAGGTGCAAATGGGTCTTTAAGAAGAAGACTGATATGGATGATAATGTAATTACCTATAAAGCAAGGTTGTTTGTGAAAGGTTATAGTCAACATGAAGGTATTGACTATGATGAAACTTTCTCACCGGTAGCCATGCTTAAATCCATAAAATTACTCCTCGCCATTTCTGCGTATTATGATTGTGAGATCTGGCAGATGGATGTTAAAATAACATTCCTAAATGGGTATTTAGACCGGGATGTGTATATGACACAGCCTTAGGGTTTTACATCTCAGAATTGCTCAATGGTATGCAAATTGTAATGATCCATTTATGGACTTAAGCAGGCATTCAGGAGTTAGAATATAAGGTTTGATCACACAATCCATGAACTGGATTTCTGTCCAAACATTAATGAGCCTTGTGTTTACAAGAAGGTTAGTGGGAGTGCAGTCATTTTCTTAGTATTGTATGTCGATGACATTCTACTAATAGGAAACAATATTTCTCTTCTTTAAAATGTTAAAGTATGGTTGTCAAGAAAATTCTCCATGAAAGACCTTAGTGAAGCAACATTTATACTAGGTACAAAGATCTATAGGGATAAATCCAAGAGCCTGTTAGGTCTTTCTCAAAGTACATATATAGACAAGGTATTGAATAGGTTCAACCTTGAGCATTCGAAGAAAGGTTATCTCTCAATGAAAGAGGATTAACCCATCTAAGTCTGAGTGTCCGAAGACAGCTCAGAATAGAATGCGCAAGAAGGATATACCCTATGCATCTATGATAGGATCCATCATGTGTGCTATGATATGTATTAGGCCAGATGTCTCTTAAGTTTGAGCTTTACAAGCAGATATCAGTCAGATCCATGTGAAAAGCACTGGATGGTCGTCAAGGCAATTCTTAAGTACTTAAGAAGGACTAAAGATGGGTTCTTGATTTATGGAGAAGGTAACCTCACAATTAGAGGTTACACTAACGCAAGTTTTCAATCCGACAAGGATGACTTTAAGTCTCAGTCGGGTTTTGTGGATGTGTTAAATGGAGGGGCGGTATGCTAGAAGAGTTCTAATCAAGAAACTACTACTGATTTAACCACAGAATCTAAATACATTGTTGCATGCCAAGCATCAAAAGAATCTATCTGGCTAAAGGGATTTATTAGTGATCTCGGTGTGGTGCCTGAGAATGTTGATCTAATTACTTTGTATTGTGATAACAATGGTGCCATAGCTCAAGCAAAGGAACCACAGTCTCATCAGAAAAATAGACATGTATCCAGAAAGTATCATATAATCAGGGAGATTGTTGATGCTAAGATAATAAGACTAGAATATGTACCCACTGATCAGATGCTCGTGAATGGTTTGACAAAGCCATTGACTCAAGTCAAACATGACTAACATGTTAAAGCATATGGATTAAGACATATGACTAATTCGCCTTAGTGCAAGTGGGAGTTTGTTGGATATGATGTATGCCCTTAAAGCAATTAGGGCGATATATATTAATTATGTAATAGTACAAATATTTTATTTAATCAATAAAGGCATTTAATCTTTTATTTATATCGATGTGCTTATAAATATATTATGACTGGTTAAAATATATTTGTTGATGTATATATACAAAAGTCCTTGACTTATCATAGCATCAAGTCAGAGAAATTATAGTTGGACTAATATTTAGTGAGACCTGCTTCATGTGCAATTATAATTATGTCTAAACTATCCCTAGTCATAGTTTCATCAAGAAAGGATATTGATGAAGCAGAAAGACTAGCATGTGGTCAACTTTCTTGGAAAGGGTCCAAGAAGTTAATCTCCTAAGGACTGAAGGTGGTGCCTTAAGTTTGACACATGGATATATCTGGGAGATATATTGGAGACCGTAGTAAGATAAACACTTGGTGCATGTATCAATCTGTTAGTGTTTATCTTCATGCAATAAGCTTTGTGAATATCCTCATACTTGAGATACTAGTTGCCTTGTGTGGTACCATCGCTATACTTTGAGTCATTCCTACACACTCATTAATTTAGGGTGTCACGAGTGATTACGGGTATAATGATGACAACACTTTGGTAAGCTAAGTAGTCGGAAGAATCCATTGCTCCGGATATATTAAGGAGTTGTCCCTGGCCGCTTGTTGAAGTGATGATTGCTATAAACCTCTGATCAGAGTATGTGTTTGATAGAAATAGTTTCTAGTCAAACACACTATGGTAAAAGGGAATATACTTTGGTAATAAGTTAGTAACTGGGATAGCTTGGAGCAACCTTGCTATTAGTAGGTTAACACTTTAACCGAACCCTATAAACCAGATGGTACTAATATTAAATAATGGAAGGAGTTCATCGCGCTGGATAACTATTGCATTAACCGAGATTAAGTCATAAGCATAAATGATGTTTTGAGTAATGGGGGATGGTAGACCCTTGCTAGAGGCGTACTACAGTCGTTTAAGGTAATCGAGTTCTATTCACGGTCTAGAACCTCAAGCTAATGGTTCCATTAGAACAAGGGTTGGTTAAGCCTTAACAGGTCAATACTTTGGGATCCTATAAGGTCACACACATTGGACCTTCATCAGACTAAGTAAAGAACTAATAGATTTATTCTATTATGAAAATATAACATATTAATAATTGGATTATTATTTAATTTGTTAAAAATGATTAGATCATTTTTAGATAAACCAAGGAATTTATTTTGACTATTAACTAATTTATTAGGGTCATAAAATAAATATTTATTTGAAAGGGATTGGAAAGATTTTTAGTAGGTTGGCACCTGGAGATTTTTCCAAAGAGGGGACCGAATAGCAAAAGGGGACTGCGGGCTAGTAGCACACTATTGGGCAGCATGCTCGAGAGCCCGCAATGCGAGCTCAAAAGACCCTGAGTTAGGGAGCCCAGCGCGAGCTTAATCGCAAACCCAAGCTTGTGGTGGAGCACAACGTGTATAGCACACTGTGTGTGCAGGCACAAACCACGGATCCAAATGGATCCCCGGGTCAAACCCGCATGGGATGTGCATATTTACACATCCCTCATTAGTTTTGGGGGAGCAATTTTGCTCCCCCAAGCCTATAAATAGGCTTTCCCATGCCCCTTTTCAAATTGCACCATAGTTTAATAGCATAAATCCTAAGCGAGATTCGCAAAGATAAGTCTGTCGGGTAATTGAGCAAGTTCTTTTTAAGGAGCTTGATTTTATTCGTGCACCTCTATTCTATATTTTTAGGTGGGGCTTCTGGAGTCTAGCAACTACTCGAGGCTCCTAAGTTCTTCCTCTCGATGAGGGTTTGGTTGGTGGGGTTCGTGTGGATACTTATAGAGGCTATCCTAGGCTTGGAGACTTGTGAAAGGAGGTTCAACTAAAGCATGTTTCACCTGGTAAGTTTCCTTTCTTTCTCTTTTAATTATTAGGTCTTTTTATTTAAGAGTTTTTAGACTTAATAATTATGCTTAGGTTGTTTTGCATGCTTAGTTTATTTTATGCTTAGGTTATAGCTTAGAGTTATAACATGCCTAGGTTATAGCTTAGAGTTATAACATGCTTAGGTTATAGCTTAGAGTTATAACGTGCTTAGTATAAAATATATATGCTAGGATATAATTTAGAATTATAGTATGCCTTACCTTTGCATGCTAACCTAGGTAGAGAATTATTTAGTTAAGGCTTTATTTAATTTATATACATTTAAAAGGAGTTCCTGGGGACATGGATAAAATCTTGAATTTTTGCTATGCCTGTTATGCATGTTCAAATTGACTATCAGTTCCCAATAGACTCGAGTGCTATCTGTAGAGGGCTCCTATACTGAGTTCATTGATTCCTCGCTTCTTTCTCCTTGCGAGAGGATTCACCAAAATGATGTCCCTCTCAAGTTCCACTGGAGCGACAGTGAGGATGATGATGATTATGATGACAATAAGGGTTGACTGTGGGGGTCCATCCATAGTTCGGGGCACCGAGGGCTCAACGAGGTTTAATACCCCCTCTTCTCAGGTATTTTCTTAGGTTATCCCTTGTGAATACTTTACTGTTTCCCAAAATTGATTATGATCCTGAGTGCAATCTTTTATTGTTATAGCCTCCCATTTCCACACGAAAGAGGCATGTTGCTGCTGTTGTTGAGCTGTTGACGAAGCGGTCTCAAGCTTCGGGGTCCGTGAGAGAGGGAGTTCTTTGAGCATAGCTAGATACCTTCTTCTAACTCCTCAATCATTCGAGGAAGTGAGCTGTTAGAGAGCTTGAGGAGTCGGTCCAGCCCATTGGTTTCACTCCTTCCAGCTCTACCCATGTAAAGAATCCCTTGCTATTAACCTTATCCATTATAGTGACTGCTTAGAATGTCTTATCCTGATGTGACTTTCTCTTTTAGGTTACCATTTCTGAGGTTGAGAGGATTGCTAGAGGCTACTTCACTGTGTGGGATCTACTATTAGCCCAAGATGCGCTAGCCTTGGTAAGTTTCTTTTACCTGCAAAATTTAACAAACTATGCAAGATGCATGCCATGACATTCATATATGAGTACTGATATTATGATTCTATTACAAGTCTGCTGGCCATGGAGTGCAGTAAGTCCACTCAGGACTTGGATGCTTCAGAGGAGAGAGCCAGATTCTTGGAGGAGCAGCTACTGGCAGCCACTACTGAGACTGACAAGGCTAGGGCTAAGACTGCTCGGAGCAAGGTCCGAGATTGAGATGTTGAGGGGTCAGTTGGTGTGGATGAACGAGGATAGACAGATGCCGGATCCAACTAATGTTGAGTCCAAGGATGATCTTTCTGCATACCGTGTGACTCAGAGAGGTGGAGATCAGCTTGTTGAGGGAGATATTGCTAGGGATGCTGCAGGGACATCAGAGACTAGGGCCCCTACCTAGCCAACTGCTGGTATTGATGAAGCCGAGGATCATATGATGATATATGTGGATTATCTGCTAGCTGATACATAGGAACAGACTCTAGAGGGTCGCTAGGGACAAGATCCCCCAATAGCTTAGATTATGATTACTTTCTGAACTTTTAACCTTTTGGGCCCTACGTGGCTTGTTTTGAATGTAAACTTGGATTGGTACTTTTGACATCTAACTTTTATGCATGCTAATTTTTCTTTTTTTGAAATGAGATCATTGAGTATTGCTGCTTTGCGAACCCATATTACTTTTATCCAGTGATTTCGTAGTGAGGGGACAAAGTGATGTTTTAACTTTTGCATAGGCCATTCGATTTGAGATGACCAATTGAACATTTATCTTTCTTTTTTTCCATCCTAATTTTTTCCTGAATTGTCCTTGACAGTTCAGTCTAATAAACTTTTTCTTTTTAGCTTTAACTTTTGCCTAGGCTGCCCTTTTGGGTTTTCAATCTAGCAAGCTTTTTCTTTATTTTTTGCCTTGATTTTTGCCTGGACCGCCCTTTTAGGTTTTCAATCTAGCAGGCTTTTTCTTTTCTTTTTTTTGTTTTGTTTTAACTTTTGCCTGGACCACCCTTTCGGGTTATTAATCCAGCATACTATCTTAATTTTTGCCTGAATTGTCCTTGGCGGCTCAATCCAGAAGACTTTTTCTAAACTTTGCATATGCCTAATTTCTTTTTTGACTTTCATCTCTTGTTGGATTACATGTACAGTGAAAATAGTAACAATGATGCATAACATGTACAGAAAAATTGATGTTCACATACCTGCGATTATTTTACCTAAAGGCATGCATGCATTCATAAGACCAAGATTCTTAGCAAATTCATAACATGTTCGTTGATGAGATTAATTTGAGTACATAAGCAATGGTAACAATTTCCAATGGTTAACCCCTACTGCCTACTAGTCTTTTACAGATTTTCTAGAAATCAGCTGACATTTTTCTCTCAATGCCCTAACTTTTGCCTAAGCCTCCCTTTTTAGGTTTTTAGTTTCGCGGGCTTTATTTGCGTTGGAGTGCCCTAATTTTTTCCTGACTAGTTTGCAGAATACCAAACAGTATGCTGCATCCTAATTTTTGCCTGAGCAGTAGAGGACCACTCATTTATTGATTTATTCTTTATTTCTGTTATTCTTTGTGCTGCTTTTTTATGATTTAAATCTTTTGACCTAGACATGATAATGCTTAATCCTATCTTGATTTACTGGATTTACGAACTCATTTCCATCCATATCTGTTGGTCCTTGTGAGAGTAATTATAAGGGAAGAGGGGGGTGAATGACCCTTTTTTGTGGAATTTATAGACTTAGAGAAAGTCTTAGTGTAGCGTGTTTGATTATGATCTAGAAGATGGTTCTGGATGATGAATATAATCCGGAGAATCAATCCAGAATGTGCAAATGAGTGAAATATAGTAAAGTCAAAAGTAAATTAAATACAAGTGTTTTATACTAGTTCGGCCCCGCCTACATCCAGTCCCCGGAGTTTCCTTCTACCGAGCTTATCCACTAGTGGAATCCTTTTCAACTGGTAGGAATCAAGCCTTACAGATTTGTCTCCGGATGGCGACCCCTTCCGAAAGTAGGATGTACTACTAGAAGCACCAACTCCTAGCTAAGTCCTCTTATCTTTAGTAGGATATACCACTTAGCCTTCTACTTTGAATCTAAGCTGAGTCCTACAGGGAGATCTCACTCAAAGCACCTACTTCAAGCTCTATCCTAATCTCCCAACTCACCCGAGTTGGAGATTCTTACTCTTTGGTGTATAACAAAGGTTGGTTTTTGGAGTTCCTCAAGTTTATAGTTTCACTTGGGAATCCTTACAAACAGATTTTGAATCAAAGGTTCTTGGAGGGATTATCTCGACTGATTGAATGGGTGTTGCTTTATTACTTGCTTTTGTAGGTCAATCAGTTGCTCTTCTCAATTGGTAAAGAGCTCTCTTTATAGGCTTTGATTATAAATGTAGCCATTTGTGGTTGGTAAGCTTTTATTCAATCTTCACCCTTGATCAGGTTGTGATGCAGAGCTTCTAGATCCGTTGATCAGTCTGTTAGACTGTGTTTTGATCTATTTTGAATTCTTGGGATTGATGCTGGAAAGTTGTCAGTGATCATTTTGTTTGTCATTTTGTGATACACCAATTTCATACCAATTGTCATATACTGTGAGCTCTACGCGTGCCTTTATTGGTCTAATAGAAAGAGTAGTTAGACTTTCTCTATCCTGTGTCAGACCCTTTTGACTTTTCCCTGTTTTATGCAAGCTGTCTTTTTATACTTGTTTCTTAGGAAAAGGAATCTTTGACTTTAGCAGACCAAAGTGGCAGAAGGAAAGATATGTTTTAGAATTTCCTTAGCTTTTAGATATAGGTCTTCCGGATGAGTCATCCGGATGTCCTTTGGATCTATTTGTTCCGGATCTTCCTTCTGGATATGGCTTCAATCAGTTCTTCCGGATGCAAGTTTTTGGGGAATGGAAGTTTGTTTCTTTTCCAAATTTGTCCTTGATTTTCTCCTTTGCTTAGGTTTCTGATTTTGTCTTAATAAATGGTCTTGGCTTTATCCGCATGCTTCCATTTGGATTTAAGAGAATTCGTTTTTATTTCTTTCAAACTTGATTCGGATGGATGTAGATTTTATTATCCTGATCATTGTTTTCCAACAATCTCCCCCATTTAATGGAAACAAAAACTTTGAGATTTTTAACTTTTAAGGTACTCCCTTATGATTTTAGTATCCAGGCTCCCCCATAATTTTATGACTTCTACTTCTAAGTTTATTGTAATACAATTATAGATTATACTTTAGAAGCGTTTGTTTTGGTAGTTAAGAATTTTTCCCTTTATATATACTTTTGCTGTTAACAATAGTTAACATCATGAAGTACAATGTTACAAGATACAAAAATACATATAAAGAGAATTTAGCTATTACAATTTTATCTAGCTAACTTAATTATATCTCCAGACGGACCACTCTTACGGACTTGCAGTGTTTTTCCTTTCCCCCTTCCGTCTCTTTGCTGACTATCTTCTTCCTCCCCCTTTTTGCTTCCATCAAGGGGGTCAATGGCCATATAGGTTCGTTTATCCTAAGATTTTTGCCAGGCAGAGGAGTAGACAGAGTAGTCTTTGTTACCTTTGGCTCGCTCATCAATAATGTGATTTATGATAGGCGGAGTCAAGTAGGAAGGATGAAGGGCCCTCCAGAGCTGATCATATGACTGTGAGACTTGAGGGAGGATGCACAGAATCTGTTCTTGGTCCTTGGGATCAAAGTAAGGGAACATGGCCTTGGTGAGTATAGTCAAGACTTTTTGGCTCATGAATCCTGAATCCCCTATAGACTAAACCAAATCGTGCAAGATAGGAATGAGCTGGCATTCTGGAGTATTCGGAGAAGAGGAGGGTGGTCCGAAGATAGATAATTTGTTTATTCTGGTTTGAAGAAAGGTAATTTCATCACTAAGGCCCTTTCGGACATTGTGGATAGACTCCATTAGATCTTTTATTTCTTTGGAGATAGTTTTCTTCCACTCTGTTATTGCCTGTTCAAAGCTAGAGTTCCTTGCTTGCATCTCATCGCCCATATCATCAAGGAGCTTCTCTTTCAATTGGGGGATGGTTTTGTCTATGAAATTTGCAAGCATTTCTTGAGTGAGTTGCTGATCAATTTCTATATTCAGCAGAGTCGGTTTTAAATCCCTATCCCCCATGAATTTTGACAAGTTTTCAAACTTGGTATCTATATAGTCCCTAAGTTCTGTGGATAGGTCTGTGGTGGAGGAGGACATCCTTTTGAGCACTATTGTATAGTTATCAGAGGCCAAGGTATTGGCTTGACTGGCATTACGATTGGATTGAGAGGTGCTTTCCTTTATCTCATTCAAGAGAGGCTTAATCTCAGAAAGGGAAGCTGCCGCTAGAGCTCCGGGTGTTGGGAAGTTCATGACTTGTTGCTCAATTTTGGGGAGGCAATTTAGCCTTTCTTTGATTTCACCTAAGTCCTTGCGGACCTCTTGATTTGACGTTTGCCTAAGTAATTCCTTTTCTACAGCTTTGAGATGGGTGTAGATGGTCAAGAGGCTCTTTTTGATAAACCCCTCTTTATGATGTTCAAGAGTGGCCTCCTAAAGGAGTTTGAGAGCTGCACTGACTTTGGATTCTTTAGAGTTTTCATCAGGAAGAGTCACTGATTTGGTGCGAGGAGGAAGTGTTTATTGGAAGATCCGGATGAGTCACTACTAGATGAGCTGGGTTCACTTTTGGAGCTTGAACTACTTTTAGAGGGGCTATTATCTGTCGACCATAAGCCTCCAATTGCTCTTTCTACTTTACTCTTGCTTATTACCCTTTCCTCTTGAGTAGTCTAGCCCGCAGGATCCACTTTAGAAGTGTTTCCCTTGGAACTCAGACTTTCTCCCTCCTCCGGAGCTATTGCATCCGGGTTTGGCACTATATCCTTAGTTATATTACGAGAGATTATAACTAAGTTGTGCTTTTCATTTTCAAAAGAGAGATGAAGAAGATTAGGGGTTACCTCAATTGTTTGTAGCGTGTGATCCTCATCCCTCCTTTCTTTGTCCTGCCTTTCCTCCGGATGATTAGAACTGTCCTTAACCACCCCTACAGTTGCCTTTTCAAGACTTTCTTTTTCTTCTTCAGGCATGTTGGTATTTTCCTCAATAACTTTTTCCAATGCCTTTTCAGGACTTTCAAGATTGATGACTTCATTGCTGGATCCAAGCAAATTTTTTGAAAGTGATTCTGTTCTTTCAGCAAATAGGAATTTATGTGCTTCCAAAATTTTTGATAGAGTCTCCATGTCCTCTAGATGTACCAATATTAGGGGAGCTTGGGATGATTCACCAGGTCCTTCAGTTGTTTTCCTCTGATTTATTGCATTATTTTCCTTGATAGCTACCTGAATCTCAGCATATTTCTCATCATCCTGTTCTATGAATTCTATTGTACTAGGAACATTTTTCCCTATACTAGACTGTGCTTTCTCTGAGGCAGTTCTCTCCCTATACTGCCTTGCTTCCTTACTTAGTATGATCCCAGCAAGCCTCCTGCCTTCACTAGCTCTCTTTTCTTGAGCAGCAAGAGCTTCATCAAATGTTAGCCCTTTTCTCTGGAGCTGCTTTTGAGGAGGAGCCTCATCCTCTATTTCCTCATCATCAACCTCTTCTTTCATCTCAGCCAAAGTTCTCTTGGCTTTCCTTCTTCCAGCCTCAATCGCCTTTGTAGCGATTTTAGGTAAACCCGTAGTAAGCCCATGCTGTCCCTTCTTGGCTGCAGCTTTGATCAATCTACCTCTAGGTCTTGGCTGTTCAGAGCCTAGGATTTGAGTAAGAGGCAGAGTATCCTCATCAATCTCTTTCGATATCAGTTCCACTTGTCTTTTTGCTTTGGCTTTGGTGGTTCTAGGCCTTTTTGGAACTGGGGCTTCTGCTTCCGGATCAGCTGCCTATCTAGATTTAACTTTTCGTTTGTCCCTTTTTAGCTTCACCTTTTCTTCATCCCATTCTTTATTAAAGTGGAGGTTCAGGAAATTCTTCTATAAGATGGGTTTGCCATAAATCCCTTCAAACCCTGTTAGATCCACTTCTGCCGGTTGGAGGATTCTTATAATCAAGGCGCCATGGGAGTTTACATGGGTCTTGAGATAATGGATGATCAAGACTGGCCAGTTTACTTCCACACCACCAACCTAGTGCTATAGAACGCAGTACTGGAGGGAAAAGATTGTAGTCAATGACCCCTTCCTTATTAGAATGAGCTTTGCTAGAGCATGCTGCAGGAATCTTAGCGTTCTGGGGAAGTGTGTTGAGAATTTGTCTCCGAAGTAGTTCTGGTGGAGCCATAGCTTGGAGTCATACTCAATTCTGGTCTGATCCCCATCTTTTCTCAACAGTACTCCATAATTTTTCATGTTTAGTTTCTAATTAAAGAATTCTGGTGTTAGAAGGATAATCTTCCTTGTACCTCAGTGCTTAGGTTATCAAAATGATTATGCGCACTTAGATTTGAGTAGAACTCTTTCACCAATTTAGGATAGGTTGTGCAGTTTATTTTAAGAAGATCACCCAGATTTTAATCTTCAATTAGGGTGAAGAAGGGTGGAGTTTTGAATAGATAGTCATCTCCTAGATGATCAGTAGGGATGACGAAATTGAAGGTTTTGAGATTTAAGGTTCAAAATCTGCTTCTTTCAAGTCAGATACTTGGAAGAGGTTTTTGCTTGGTAGGATTTTGAGGGTGTTTGAGGTGTTTTTGGCTGCCATTTTTAAGTATTTGAGAGATGATGTTTTAGGTCTGAGTTTTTAATCGTGAAATCGTTGCTCGTGTGAAGAAGAGAAGGGATTTTGAGGGGGATTATATAGACTTTTTTAAAATGAGGGTATAATTGTACTCCGGTTCCGATGGTTTTGACTAGATTGATGATATGGCAGTCGGATTTTTTAGGAGAGAGGTGAATTCAGAACAAGCGGAGAATGGGGACGGTTTATTTTTGAATTAACTATTGTATTTACCGCACGTGTAATGGCCAATGGACTTTTGAAATTCAAAAAGTAACAGTTACCTTTATGGGCTTTTACTGCCATACGTCATTGTTGTCGGCTGACGTGGCAATCTTCCGGAATATACCTTTCTAACTCTTCTTTTCTTCTGGAGTGAGAATTTTATCTCAAGATCCGGCTTGGTTAGATACTCTCCTCCAGAGTTTTTCTAGATTGGATTTAACATCCTAATTGATTATCTCAGTTTCCCAAATTGATCTTTACTTAAAGGTTTAGTAAAGATATCAACTCTTTGTTCATTTGTTGGGACATATACCAGTGCAACATTCTTTTTCATCATATGATCCCGGATGAAGTGATGCCCTATGTTGACATGCTTCATCTGGCTATAAAGCACCGGATTCTTTGACACATTAATAGCACTTTTGCTGTCACATAATATATCCAACATCCCAATTGCACTCCATAATCTTGCTACAGGAGTGAATGTTTCCTCGAAATCAATTCCTTCTTGCTGATTGTAGCCTTGAGCGAATAGTCTCGCCTTATTTCTTACTATTGCTTTGGATTCATCAAGTTTATTCCGGAACACCCATTTAGTGCCTATAATTGACTTTCCTTTAGGAGAGGGCACAAGATCCTATACATCATTCCTGGTGAATTAATCTAGCTCTTCCTGCATCGCCATCATCCAATTTTCATCCCCTTCTGCTTCTTGAAATTTCTTTGGCTCTATGAGAGAGACAAAAGCGGCATGGCTCATCATCCGATTGAGCTGACCTCTAATTCTAACTGGATTGTAAACATCATCCAGAATATTCTCTACGGAATGATCTCTGTGGGTCCGGATCTCCCTTTCTAGGCCTTCATGTTGAATTTGAACTTGTTCCACTTCAGCTTTATCTACTCTTTCATTGAAGTCAATTCCTTGTTGATTAAGATTGATTTGTTGTATTTCTGGATCAAAAATCATTCCTTCATCTTCCTCTTTGTACCTCTTGATTTGAAATGAGTCAGGAATTCCTCTTTTCTTCCTTTCTTCAGATCCTTCAGCTTCCGGAATTTGATCTACTGGAGTGTAGCCTTTCTTTCCTGCAGTGTTAGTCTCATCAAAATCTACATGTATAGATTCTACTACAGTTTGGGTTTGTTTATTGAAGACTCTATAAGCCTTGCTATATGTTGAGTAGCTGAGGAAAATTGCTTCATCAGATTTAGGATCAAATTTTCCTAATTGCTCTCTATCATTAAGGATGTAGCATTTACATCCAAATGCTTTGAAGTATCCAATTTTTGGTTTTCTTCCCTTCCAGATTTCATATGGGGTCTTTTCTATAGTCTTTCTAATGAGAGCTCTATTTAAGATGTAGCATGCTGTGTTTAGGGCCTCACCCCAGAAATATTTTAGCAAACAATTTTCACTTATCATTGTTCTAGCCATTTCTACTATAGCCCTATTTTTTCTCTCTACCACTCCATTCTGTTGAGGAGTGTGAGGGGAAGAGAAGTTGTGTTCAATGCCCTTGGAGTCGCAAAAATTAGCAAAATGCTTATTTTTGAATTCTCCACCATTATCACTCCGGATGTGTGCAATATGTATGCCCTGTTCTACTTCTATCCGAATGAATGTTTTAGAGAATTGGTCAAATGCTTCATCCTTGCTTGTTAGCAGGAGAACCCAGGTATATCGAGAATAGTCATCTATAATGACCATGGTGTATTCTCTTTTACCTAATCTTAGTGGCTTAATTGGGCCAAAAAGATCAATGCGTAAGAGCTCAAGTACTCTTTTGGAAGGAATGTATGATATGGAGGGGAAAATTTTCTTATGTTGTTTACCTAGTTGACATGCGGTGCATAGATGATCCATATCAAAAGCAACCTTAGGCAAACCCTCAACTAATTCCTTTTTGGCTAATTTGGACAGGAGACTCATGCTTACATGTCCCAACCTCAAGTGCCATAGCCATCACTCTTCTTCTTTAGACACCAGGCATATATTCTTCTTATCATTTTTAATGTTTACAGAATAGACATTATTTACTCTAGGTGCATAAAGAATAAGTTGATTGGACTTACTATTATAAATTGAGCAGCCTCCTGAGTCAAATGTGACTTTTCTTCCTATGTCACATAATTGAGCCACACTTAGTAGGTTGAATTACAGTCCATCAACTAGCGAGACATCTTCAATCTTTAATCCAGATACAATGGTTCCATGACCGATGATCTGACCCTTTTGACTGTCTCCAAAGCTCACTTTGCCTCCCTTCTTCCGGGTTAATATGATGAAGGCCTTCTCATCACCTGTCATGTGCCTTGAGCATCCACTATCAATGTACCAAGTGTGCTGATCTATTATGGATATAAGGCATATCTGCAAAATAGATCAAGTGAGTTTGGGTACCCAATCAGATTTGGGTCCTCTCGGGTTAATAACCATCTCAAGCTAAGGATAATAACTATAATAGCCATTTTTTAATCTACATGATTTAATTATATGGTTATTTTTCCCACAAAACCTTCACCCTAAAATAGGTATGTTTTGCTTTTGCTTCTTACTGATCTTCTTCAGATCCTCCCTTCCGTAGTTGCCTTTATACCCAACTTCGTGTACACTAGTGGATGGTCCGGTATAATTTTGAAAGTTGGTTGGAGGTGGAATTTCAGCTCTGTAATTTTTTCTTTGCTTGATAGGTAGTTGGTTATAAGCTACCTTAGCCTTTCCCTTCTGAGCAGCAGTAAATCTTGAGCTTGTGGTTGTCTTCTTACTTCATTTGTCCTTTGATGTGAGTTTCTTTGAAACCTGTTCTGAGGAGGAGAGGGATTATCTCTTCTTGGATTCTTTGTTTCAGGTTTCTTTTTAGATGCTTTCTTTAATAGGTTGACTTCTCTATCCAATCGCGTCACATTTGCCTTCAAAATCTGGACTTGATTTCTCAGAAAGTTTCTTCTACTACATCAATATGCTTGGTTTCTCTAACCAAATTGATGTCTTGTGCTATCACCTCAGCATCCTCAGCCAATTCTAGTATCGCTCTTTTCAGAGACTTGATGGCTATTGCATTCTTTTTCACTCCCTTGATAACAATAGAAAGAGCTTTTACAAGATCAAAGTTAGAGGTAGAGTAAGAGCAAGAGTTTACCTCAGTGTTTGCTGAATCTGATTTTGTTTCTTTAATTTGCACTGTTTCTTACCTCGAGGCATTCCTTTTGGATTGCTCTGCTTCTAGTTTAGTTAGAGCCATGAATGCACAGTTAGCAGTTTCCTCTTCTTCTGTTGAAGATGAGCTGCTACTTTCATCACTGTTGCTCTATGTAGCGACCATTGCCTTCTTTTTGAATTTCTTAGCTTTCTTGAGTTTGGGACATTTGTTCTAAAATGGCCTTTTTTGCCACATTCGAAACAGGCAGCATCTTTCTCCCGATCTTTCTTTTCTTCCGGATTCCTTCTATGCTTACCTCTTTCGGAAAAGCCTTCTCTTGGTCTCTGAGATTCATACCTTTTTCATCTTCTTCTATCCTTCTTTTGTATGAATCGATTTAACCTTTTGGTCAATTGAGCGAGTTGATCTTTAGTACTCATTGACTCATCTATTTGCTCTTCCTCTCCAGATGAGCCCGATCCGGTAGATTCTGCCTTAAGAGCAATGGCCTTCTTTCGCTCCTCAGGTTTCTTTTCTTGTTGGCTGTATCTTTCCAAGGATAATTCTTGAGTTAGAAGATTACCAATGAGTTCATCATAATTGTAGAAATTTAAGTCATGAGCTTCCTCAATAGCAGTCTTTTTATTGTCCCATTCCTTGGTGAGACTCCGGAGTACTTTCTTGACCATTTCTACTTCTAGAATCTCCTTCCCTAGCCTCTTCATTTCATTTACTAGATTTATGTATCTAGTGTTCATGCTGCTGATTGATTCTTTAGGCTCCATTTTAAAAGATTCAAACTTTTATTGGAGTAGATCAAGTTTGGCCTCTCTTACTTTGGTAGTTGCTTTATAGGTTACTTCCAGCTTCTCCTATATCTCTTTTGCAGTCTCACATCCAGATATCCTGTTGAATTCTGCTGCACTAAGAACATAATGAAGTATGTTAATAGCATTTGCGTTTTCACGCAATTTTTTAAAGTCATTATCATCCCATATAATTAATGACTTTCGGGTAGTCATACCCTCTACTTCGTAAGTAGGTTCATATGGACCATCTTTAATAACTAACCATGCTTGCATACTTTATGAATGGATAAAGTTCTTCATCTGGTTTTTCCAAAATGTGTAGTGTTCACTAGTGAAGAGTGGAGGATGGGTAACAGACATACCCTCGAGAAGAAGTTGCGAGTTATGGAAACTCATTTTAATTTATGAATCAAAATATATAGACCTTTAGCTCGAGATAGTTAGATCTCTAGTTTGAGCACTTGCTCTGATTCCACTTGTTTGTCCCTGTGAGAGTAATTATAAGAGTAGAGGGGGGTGAATGGCCCTTTTTCACAGAATTTATAGACTTAGAGAAAGTCTTAGTGTAGCGTGTTTGATTATCATCCGGAAGATGGTTTCGGATGATGAATATAATCTGGAGAATGAATTCGGAATGTGCAAATGAGTGAAATATAGTAAAGTCAAAAGTAAATTAAACATAAGTGTTTTGTACTGGTTCTGCCCCACCTACGTCCAGTCCCCCGAGTTTCCTTCTTCTGAGCTAATCCACTAGTGGATTCCTTTTCAACTGGCAGGAATAAAGCCTTATAAATTTGTCTCCAGATGGCGACCCCTTCCGAAAGTAGGATATACTACTAGAAGCACCAACTCGTAGCTAAGTCCTCTTATCTTTAGTAGGATATACAACTTAGCCTTCTACTTTGAATCTAAGCTGAGTCATACAGGGAGATCTCACTCAAAGCACCTACTTCAAGCTCTATCCCAATCTCCCAACTCACCCAAGTTGGAGTTTCTTACTCTTTGGTATATAAGAAAGGTTGGTTTTTGGAGTTCCTTAAGCTTATAGTTTCACTTGGGAATCCTTACAAGCAGATTTTGAATCAAAGGTTCTTGGAGGGATTATCTCGACTGATTGAATGTGTGTTACTTTGTTACTTGCTTTTGTAGGTCAATCAGTTGCTCTTCTCAATTGGTGAAGAGCTTTCTTTATAGGCTTTGAACTCTCTTTATAGGCTTTGATCATAAATGTAACCGTTTATGGATGGTAAGGTTTCATTCAATCTTCACCCTTGATCAGGTTGTGATGTGGAACTTTCGAATCCGTTGATCAGTCCGTTAGACTGTGTTTTGATCCATTTAGAATTCTTGGGATTGATGCTGGAAAGTTGTCAATGATCGTTTTGTTTGTCATTTTGTGATACACCAACTTTCATACCAATTGTGATATACTGTGAGCTCCACGTGCGCCTTTACTGGTCTAATAGAAAGAGTAGTTAGACTTTCTCTATCCTATGTCAGACCCTTTTGACTTTTCCCCGATATGTGCAAGCTGTCTTTTTATACTTGTTTCTTAGGAAAAGGAATCTTTGACTTTAGTAGACCAAAGAGGCAGAAGGAAAGATATGTTTTAGACTTTCCTTAGCTTTTAGATATAGGTCTTCTGGATAAGTCATCCAGATGTCCTTTGGATCTATGTGTTCCGGATCTTCCTTCTGGATATGGCTTCAATCAGTTCTTCCGGACGCAAGTTTTTGGGGAACGGAAGTTTGTTTCTTTTCCAAATTTTGTCCTTGATTTTCTCCTTTGCTTAGGTTTATGATTTTGTCTTAATAAATGGTCTTGGCTTTGTCCAGATGCTTCCATTTGGATTTAAGAGAATTCATTTTTTTTTCTTTCAAACTTGATTCGATTTCTCTGGTTAAGTGAGCCACTTGTGCGACTTAAATTATAATATGTGTAAATAAGCTCGCAGGTACGGATAAACATCCAAAATGTGAGGAAACTCTATCCGAGTTTCCAGGCCCAAACCCAAGCGTTGCCGTTACTTTGTCAAAAATTTGGTAGAAAATGTCCATTTATTAAGCCGTTATAATGCCCGTTTTATTTTTTGAATTTAATTCTTAAATAAAGCCGTTGTAATGCAAAAATCACCACAAATTCCAAAATTCTAAAATTAATCCAAATAATTTGAACAATATGAGTAACTATTATGTCCGAACTCAGAATCTCATTTTCTCTTCGGTATAAAATCCTATTTTGGATCAGTATACCACAATTTTCGGTGGAGCTGAACCAGGTGGCAACTCTATTTTATTTTTAAATAAAGTAAAAATGCTTTATTTTAAAAATATTTTTTCTCAATAAAATGTGCAAATATATTTCTCAAATATAATCACATTTTTGGCCTACAAAGCCACCGCATTTAAGCGAATTAGATTTTCTCAAACCAAACCAAACACCGTGGTTTCCTCAAACTGCACTGAACCTGAAGTGCGCCCCGCGCGCCACACCCTGCGTGCAAAACCCACAAAACTGTCTGCCCGCTCACAACACCAAAATTTCTAACAATCATATTATATCATATCATATCATATTGCTTCTTTAGCTTAAAATAAGGTTGCATCAAAATAGGTAATCTGCAGATGGTTACTTCCCATAATGAGCAAAGTATGTAGAAAATTAGAGCGTTTGAATTCATCTGCTCTTCAACTGAGTTATACTTAACTCCATAGGTGCACGTCAGACGCTCAAGGCAGAAAGGCCAGCGCCTCATGAAGGGTGTGGCAAGGCGTGAATCATTGACAATTATAATATAATAAAAAAAGACTCTTCTTCTATTAGTATGAAAATTTTATGAATTATTATTTTATTTTACAAATTAATACTGAATTAGTATTTGGAAGGTACTAATTTAGAATTACAAGTCAAAGTTAAACCCTAGCAAGCCGCCACCCATGAAAATCCTCTTTCGCCACCTTGTTAGCCATCATTCCATCGCCGATCAACATCGCCCTTGATCCCTCCACCTCTCCTGACCCTCGTAAGCCCTTTCTCCCCTTTGGTTTGAGCTTTTTGGATTCGTTTACACCATTCAAGTTTTGTCAGTGCAACATATTACATCACCACACTACTAAGCCGCAGTCGCTGCATCTGCCACCATCTTTCCAGCCTTCTTTCGATTTTCGTTCAACCTTGTTATTGACTTATCTACACCATTAAACGCTTTACTGCCATCTCCTTTCAGAGTTAAGTTTTTTGGTGTACTTTGTGTAGCTGCTTCATTGTAATCACGATGGTTAATCAATCTTTGAGAGATCATCGCGAGCGCCAACACTCCAATAACTACAATCGAATATACTTTGAGAATTTCCCTGATAGCCATGATGCAGTTGCACTTAATGTTAGTTTTTTGAAATTCAGAGTCACATATTGAATGTTGTTTGGATTGGTATTATTAAGATGAGAGCATACAAGGCCAAGTACCCATCCGTAGGCAAATCAAATACCTTGAATTATAATCCTATCAAGAACCGTAATGCTCAGGCTAAGGCTAGACCGGTGTTTTATGAGTGGCCTAGTGATAATTGAACTTATGCAATGGTAGTCGCTCCTCCTACTAAGGATACTCTTACGATCAGCCTTGAAGTTGGATTCCTACAAGCAATTTGGTCTCAGTTTGTGTATCTTCTGAAAGTAAGGAAACTATCTTTTATTCCAGACCTGGTCGAGTTGGTCTTGAATCAGTAATTTTCTTTTTACTTTATTGCTCTAGCTAGTGGTAATCTTGTGATCATAGCATTTCACTCGATCGATGCAAAAGTTGCTTTTTTAGAGTGGGGTTCGCTCCATCTTCAAGATATTTTCCTTGAGTGCATTGATTTTTAATTAGACTTTGTTCCTTCATAATGCCTTTTTTATGTTGATTTTTTAGGAATTCCTTCGGCCTTGATTACTAAGCAACTGGTCCAGCAATTGGCGTCTAAATTTAGTACTATGGTGGCATATGATTTCAACTATATGTACCCTAACCGTCTTGGCTATCTCATGTTTGATTTCTGCTCCAATAGGTAGTACCAATCGTCAATTCTCATTGGTAAGTGGGGGAAAGGAATTTTTGGTTAGTATAAATTTTTGACATGCCATCGCTTGTGTGAAACTCTCGGTTAGAGGTCTTTCTAGGACTGAATTATTGGTTAATGAACATAACTCAGAAGGATGGGTCTCTACTGCCTCCCTACAGTTTTCTCCAAGACTAAAAGTTTTGGGTGCTGCTCTCAGGTTGACTGATAGTGTTCCCCTCCTTTACTGAGGTTGGGTGAAGCTAAAATTTCTATCAAACAAGGTGCATAAGAACTAAATGGGTTAACTGACAGTGTCCCTAGCTCCCTTCCACGTAAGAAGGATGGGGCTAAAATTTTTATCATACAGCGTGCCCCTAGTGTGGTTGGGTTGACTGACAGTGTCCCTAGCTCCCTTCTGCATAAGAAGGATAGTGCTAAAATATCTATCGAAGAGCGTGCCTCATGTGTAAATGGGTTAACTGATAGTGCCCCAGCTCTCGTACCTATGCTAAGGAGTACGATGCTGAAATTTCTATCTTGCAATATAGAAATAGTGCAACTCACTCCCCTATCTTTTTGGGTTTACTGACAGTGTCCCAAGCCATCCTCCCCCCTTGATTAGCAGGTAACTAGTGATGAAATTGAGCTCCTCAGTGTCTAGGGTGTCTGCTTCACGGGAGGATGATACTGAAATTTATGTCACCCATCAAGCCCTTTTTCATCCATAGGCTGAGATAGCAGTCCTACCCCAAGCTAATAATCCATCGCCAGGTTTCTTTCCAAATAATGAGCGGGCCATTGTAGTTTACAATCCCATTAATACTTCTAGTGGCCATGAAACGTCTAGACAAACTAGATCTTTAGAAACTTTAGGATCGGATATAGCCAACATGAACCGAGGGATTACAAGATTGAGGGCAACTCATTTGGGGCTGTCTGAGAATAGAGTAATGCTTGAAGTAAGGAAGAAGTTGGGTCTTTCTAAGGATAAACACTCAAAGGTCATTCTTCGGGCATTGGAATCGAGATAGAATTGTGACAGGTTCTTTCAAGGCTTTTTTTCGTTATAATGTCTTTAAATTTTTTGAGTTGGAATTATTGAGGTGGCCTTAAAAATGGGGTCAAACATATGATGGTAAAATATCTAATTCAAAAATGGAATCTGCATGCTTTCGTTCTTCTCAAAACGAAAACAAATGGGGTCTCAGATTACGTAATGCAAAAATATTGGGGATATAATGATTACCGTTCACATTGTGTCTCGGTTGTTGGTCTGTCGGGGGGAATTATAGTGTCTTGGAATTCGCTATTATTTCAGGGTTCGGTTATACAAGATTCAGATAGATGGGTTGTAGTTCGTTTAGTCTCGAGTCAGATTGAGGTACATCTAATTTGTGTTTATGCCAATAATAATCAGGAGCTTCATAGGCAAATGTGGCAGGAGTCGTGGCCCAGTATCTTAGGGTTACAGTCAGTAGTATTATGCGGGGATTTTAATGAAGTTTTGCACATAGCAGAAAGGTTTGGTGGGGGAGTATCGAATTCGATGATGGACTTTTAGGATTTTATTGATGATTGCAAACTTTAAGACTTACCTTTACATGGGAGAGATTATATGTGGGCCAACTCTTAATCATTCTCATGAATTGATCAGGTTCTTGTATCTTGTGAAGTGTTGGACCTTTGGCCATTTATTAGACTATCGATGGTGAATTTAGCTCTTTCGAATTAATTCCCGATGTTATTCTTATCTTATATTTCTGGTAATGCAAGGAAGAAATTGTTTAGATCTCTAAATGTATGGTGGAAGAATAATACATGTCTACCATTTCTTAAACAAAATAAGGAAGTGATTCGAGCAACTTTCCCCAATCGAGACATTCATTTCAAGTTGTGTAAGTTGAGAAATTATATTCGACCATGGCACATTGCTAATTTCAGTAAGTTATAAGAGAGGATTAGGGAATTAGAGGCGCATGTGATCAGCCTTACATCAAGCTCAATGGCGCAGCCAGTGGATGGGTCTGAAAGGTCAAAGTTGCATGAGGTGCGATCATAGTTGTTATTGTACAGGAAGAATCTAGAAAGTATAAGGCATCAACAGTCGAGGGTAATATGGTCTTTGTTGGGGAATGAAAACACAGGTTTCTTCCATCAAATTGCGTCGGCGAGAGCTCGTATCAACCAAATTAATTAGTTGGAAGTCGATGGGGAGTTAACTAGTGATTCGGCTATAATTGTAACAAAAGTACAAGAGTTCTATTTGAAATTATTCACCGAACATCAGGTGGTCCCATTCTCTTTACAGAATCTATATTTTCGAGAAGTAGACTCCACCTCAAATTCACTTTTGAAGGCAAAATTTTTAGAAAGAGAGATCTGGGGTGCTCTTTGCGCATGTGGGGATAATAAGGCTCCGGGACCAGATGGTTTTAACTTATATTTTTATAAAAGGTTCTGGCCTGAAATTAAAGGAGAGTAATTCAATTATTCGATCGCTTCCATGAGATAAATAGGCTGCCGGAATCTATCAAAATGTCCCATATGATTTTGATTCTGAAAATACCGGGCTCTTGTGCTCTAACTAACTACAGGCTAATTGCCTTGATTCATGGCGTTTACAAATTAGTGGCGAAGGTTTTAGCTAATCGCATTCAACCGTGTTTGACGGAGTTGATTTTTGACTCACAATTCGGCTTTGTTAAGGGAAGGAGTATCCATGAATGTTCTTTTATTACCTCAGAAGTGTTACACTCCATTCACTCTCGAAGACAATCATGCCTTGTGTTGAAGTTAGATTTTTATAAGGCATATAATGGTGTGTCCTGGACCTATATTGATGAGGTGTTGAGGAGAATGAAGTTTGATAATAAGTGGATATCTTGGTTATAAAATTATAGGAAATATTCTTCTACTTCTGCTCTTATAAATAGGATTTCAAGTGATCGAATTCGGCTTTAAAGAGGAGTAAAGCAAGGGGATCTATTGTCGCCTTTCATTTTTTTATTGGCCGTCGAGGGATTCAAGCAATTAATAGAGGCTAGTGTTAGGGAAGGGATATTTCTAGGATTTTAGATTAAGGGATCGACAATGGATGTATCGGTATTACAGTTTACCGATGACACCATTTGTTTTTTACCTGCGGATGACACTATTTTACCTGTTTTTATTAGAGTGCTTCACTGTTTTGAGTTGATCTCAGGATTGTGCATTAATTTCAATAAGAGTTTGATATTGGGAGTTAATGATCACGAGCCATATCTACAATCGTGCGCCGATTTTATAGTGTGTAAGGTAGAAAAGTTGCCAATTAGCTACCTGGGTTCCCCTCTAAGTTTGAAAAGTCTTCCAATCCTTTCTTGGTCCCCGTTGGTGATGAAATTCCAGAACAGACTAGCGAGTTGGAAAGGCAATTGTCTATCGTACGGAGGGAGGGTTGTGCTAATCAAGTCGATTTTTGGCTTCGCTCCCGATTTATTTAATGTCGTTGTATAAAATGCTTGTAGGGATCATTAACAAGTTAACATGTCTAATGCATAACTTTTTAAGGAAAGTTGACTCTGATGCAAGAAGTTTATGCAAGTTGGATGGAGAACTATTACATTGCCTCAAGAAATAGGTGGTCTTTATGTAAGGGACCTTTAATTGGTTAACTGTAGTTTGCTTCTGAAATGGCTTTGGAAATTGCGTGAAGTTAGCCAACATTCCATTTAGTACAAAGTGTGCGTTCGTCGGTATGGTTTTGGGTCATGGGTGGACTTTGAATGTGCTGATGCTCGATTTCTATCTCCCATTTGGAAGGATGTGGCTACTGCGTGTGTCTCGGCTGGTCACTTTTGGACTCAATTCAAGTGTAATACTCGTGTGGTCATTGGAAATGGTTCCACGTCGTCATTTTGGCACGACAATTGGACTGCGGATCAGCCCCGTAGCTCCTTATTTTCAGATTTATATCCACTTTGTAACAGGAAGTTTTGCACGGTTCAGCAGGGCTGTGGTTTTCTGTTTAGTGTGGAACCATTTAGGCGGCCCTTTTGGAAACGTAGATTATGAATTTCAGCAGTTGAGCGGTGTAAACAACTAAAGTTTTAGATGATTGAAGCGTGTTTGGCTCTTTTTGAAGGAGAAGTGTTCAGTTCAGAAGGTGTTGGGCAGCTGGGTTGGGTTCTTCCATGGATTGCAAATCATTACATTTGGGTGGGTGATTTGCATAGTCGGTATACGGCATGATCGTTTTGTCAGATTTACTATCGTACCCCTAGGTGGAATGCTCCAATTATGAATTTTAAGCTGATTTGGAACTCGAATCTTTTGTTAAAAATCTGTTTCTTTGGTTGGCTTATGTTTCATGAGAGTTTACCTTCACGGTCCTTTTTAGTAAGGCGTGGCTGCATGGCCGTGGGTAATGATGGCTGTCCATTTTGTGATGAATGTGAGACGATGTGTCATGCCTTATTCTTTTGTCACGGCAGTCTGAAGGTTTGGCACCAGCTATTCTGCGTGTTTGGGGTCTCGGTTACTATACCATCTTCGAGTTGGGAGTTCATTGAGTTGTGGAGTTCACACTTTATTCCGGGAACCTACTAAGACTTCGCATACACGTTATGGTTCGTCTTGCACGGACTTTATGGAGACAACGGAACAAGTTTATCTTTGAGGGGGTTAATGGGTCGGATGACATATTAGTTTCAAGCATTTACTTTAGTTGGTTCTTGTTTTTATGTAAGAAACAGAATCTGGGATTCGTAGCTTCAGATGTCTTTACTTTTTCGCAGCGTTTCGTTACATGTACTTGATTATGTTGATCACATCTTGTGATGAACATTTTCTATTGAATCAACAAATTGCTCAGGTTTAGCCACACCGGCTTACCTTGGGTATTTTCTTTCAAAAACAATATTAGTAAAAAAAGAAAGAAAAACTAGACTAAAGAAGCAATATCTCTTTCATTAGATATGATACCATCAATCATACTTTTCATAACAAATAGAAAAGAAATCAACTCACTCAAACCACAGTTTCCCCATTTTCTAGTGCTAAAGGAGTAAGAAAAAGTGATAAAATAGTATTATCTAGTGTTGAAAATGTTAGTTTCATTCTCTCAAGTGATGATGAAGAAGATGATGAAATGTTGGATATAAAGATTATGAGAATGAAATGTTAGATATGAAATATGCGTTCATAGTGATTAGCAATTAAAATAACCTCTAAGTTTATGTTTTAATTTATTTGTGGAGTGTACTATTTAGATTAAAAGTACTATTTAATAACTTTGGTAGTGTGATTGAACTTAGTATCTAAATTTTACATTTATAATGCCTCGACTTGATTATGTGTAGTTAGATTAGGGTGATTATTGTTGGTCAAATTGAGTTTGATTTAGTATTGTTTTTACAGTTTATCATATTTTAAGTTTATTAATGGCTCCTGTACTTTTTTTCCTACGGCAAATAGTTTTTGTGTTAATCACTTGAAGATTATTCACGTTAATTTGACCAGGAATACTGTACTTCAGTTAATACTTTTATCCAATCTTATTAATATCGTACCGTACTGATTAATTCGACTGATTTTATCGCAGTTATGATTATGATATGATTTGTTTAAAAATAATTTTAGTAAAAAACCAAAGAAATTGGGCTGAACCGGCAAATCGGTTTAGCCTGATTTCTCAAAACCCTTCAGCAAAGTGTTGTTAAAGACCTAGAAAAGCGGTGCTAAAGATCCTGAAAAGCATTGCAATAGTATTTGAAAACCCTAAATAATATATTCTTTTCCTAAAATTCTTATGGACACGCAGAAGTGTTGCAAAAGACTCATAATGTATTGTAATAGCCATTAGAAACTATAAATAATATATATTATTTTTAAAATAAAAAACATGTAAAACCACCAATCATACCAATAATACCGGTCATGCCGTGTATCATTATCTTCGCCGATACGAGGCTCGATCCGGTATTAATAACATTGTTTTTACCCTTTTGCTTTGCCTCTTGCTTTCGTGAATTGTAATAACATTGAGATTGAATAAGCTATTTACCTTGTAAAACGTTCATTAGGCTGTGTGCTCTGTTAAGGGTTTCACTCTTAATATTCTTCATGCTTTGAGTTTTCTTGTTAGTAATATCACTTTAATTACTACTTTATATTTTTGTGAGACTATGTACTTCTAAAAATTGTTAACTAATGTTCACTTATGAGTTTATTACTTTGAAAAATGAGAAAACTATAATGATACGATTATCTACATGCTAATGAGAAACTATTTGTGAGACTATTATTATTAAAGTATTTGTTAATGAGAATTATTTGTTACCAATTTGTTAAAAATTTAAACTATAGTTAAAGTTATTTTTACTTGCAAGAGTGTTAAAAAAATTGACCCTAAATACATTCAAAGTTGAGAGTTTTCGGTCTAAACGGTTTGGTTTTAATTATCAATTTTAAATATTTTTAGTTTATTTTGTGAGTTTGATTTTGAGTGAAAAATAATGAAATAAGCAACCTAATCGATCAACTAAAATATATTTTAAAAAAATTAATTATATAGTATTATATCTTAATCTAAAAATCAATTTACAAAATTAGTTGCTTAAAACATATATAGATTAGAAATATTATAAACAGTTTTGTGCTTTAAAGACTATTACTGTTTCAATGCTTTTTCTAAACGTTAATTTTTTTTTCATGAACTATACATGAATTCATAGATATATAATGTGTTTTTATCAATTATTAAGACATCCAAGATAATTATTCCGATTTTGAATTATAATTTACTTTCAATTTCATTCAATTTATTTGAAATTTAAGATGTAATAATTTAATTTATGTATGTAATGAAATTAATCGGTAATAGTTATTTAATTAATTTATACATCATAAAATAATATAAACATATATAAC
Organism: Euphorbia pulcherrima; assembly: GCA_947683365.1. Lineage (NCBI taxonomy): Eukaryota > Viridiplantae > Streptophyta > Magnoliopsida > Malpighiales > Euphorbiaceae > Euphorbia > Euphorbia pulcherrima. The sequence continues at coordinate 4,287,958 of CANTUS010000008.1, forward strand.
CGAAATAACTGAATAAAATAAAACAATTTCAATTTATATTTTTAATCTATTCAATTTTTGATATACTTTAATGCAGTTCAGTTATTTAATTGAACGGATGAGCACCCGTGGGAGGGAATCAAAATTCATCAGATTGAGAGGGAGCAGTCAACCCAATAAGGTAAGTGGTGCCTTTCATTTGCTAACTAATCTGGCCGGAACTCAATTATTGATTTTGGATTTATTTCTTTTTTAGGATGTTGGAAAGATTCGGATCAGATTAATGTATTTATTTTATTGTTTATACAATAATAAAATTTTTATTAATTTTTTTAAAAAATTATTATTTATTTGTTAAATAATTATAATTTTTAATCACTAGTTAATTAAGGTACGATTGATACTGGAATTGGTAAATACAGGGTATTATTTAACCTATTATCCTGCATTGCTCACCTATTTGCCAACAAATCTACCAGAAATCTCAAACCTGCAGGTATGTGTTCAATTAAAATAAGCATTTTAAATAAAAAATATCATTTTCAAGTTATACATATTTGTTTTCTTTCAACTTTTAGTATTTTCAAAATCTGTTATAATTTGACTCACAAGTTTTATTCCTCTTTGATCTTCCATGTATGGAACTTTTATTTTATTGATATAATATAAACATACTTGTTTTTAAAAAATATAGTAAACCTTTTTATAAAAATAATTTTCGCAACTCCATATACATTAAATATAAAAAAAATTTATTAGAAAATTTGCTTTTTAAATTTAGATTCGGAGTTGTTTCGAGACAGAGGCAATGCTTTTCTGAAAACTGTTGCAGAAGCTCAAAAACTGGATCAGAGGCAACACTTCCAGAGGCAACACTTCCAGAGGCCACACTTTCGGAGGCAAAACTGTTTTGGAGGAAAACTGATCCGGATCTGATCTGGATGCAAACTGATTCGGAGGCAAACTTGGTGGACAAGCAACGCTTTTATAAGCTATTGCAGTAGCTCAGAAATTGGATCAAAGACAACGCTTCTCTGAGAAGCTTAGAAGTTGGACCAAAGGCAACTCTTTTCTCTGAGACAGTTGCCTAAAGAATGAAATTCTGGCAGCGGGATGATGTTTTAGAGACTGGAATTCAGCAGATGATTTTGAACTTGGAGGCTAATTCTGGAACACAAAAATAGCAGAAAATAATGGGTTAATGGTTAGCATGAGTTGAGTCGAGTAGGGGACTCCGTCCTTAAAGGATACTTCGTAGTTCCTTCAAGAATTAAACAACTCCTTCAAGCTCGATTTGAACTTGGGTACAGGAATCAGAAATGCTTTACATATTCAGAAAATAGGGGAAAGAAAAGAGTATGAAAAATTATCGTCTCTATTTCTTTCAAAGGAAAACCCACTCACCTTTTTATATGTAAATAAATAAAATGGAGGTTGGCTATAAAAGTTTTACTGTTATAAAATCTAATAAAATAGTTGTTGGTGTCTTAATTACAATTAAAACACTTAAACAAAATCATAACCGCAAAAAGTTACAAAGAGTTATATATAATATAGCCGTTGCAAAATTAAACACATTTATAAATCTCTTTTATGAAAGAATTAAAATGTAACAGTCACAATTAAAATATTTAACCTAAGATATTTTTCTCAATACAAATATTATAAAATATTTCTTTAGAAAGTTAAAAAAAAATCTCTTATTTTTCCAATAAAACTTTCATCTTAATCAACCTCAAATTATTCCAACATGTGACCTTATAGTCACAAGTTCACTCCCGACCACCGAACTAAGTTTTTAGTTCCTTTTCAATTAGTTAAATAAATTAACATCATCATACCGTTAATGACAATAATTCATAATATTTTCAATAAACATTAATTTTAAGTAATCAGCAACTAATGATGAAAACCTTAAGTATCAATGGCATAGCTAATCCAAATAGTGAAATAGGATTTTACAAGGAAAAAAGAAAAAGAAAAACAAGTACTGTATACTAATCCGAAATATTTTGAATTTTTTTTGTTCCAACCTAATTTCTAAGTGCGATGCATAAGATTTGAAGTTCAAAACCTTAATCTTTGTAGTAAGAATACTTTAATACATAGTATTTTTTAGCAATGAACTTATCCTCACAGGTAGAAAAGAGGAAGTTCACATATACCTGTATACTTAAAAAAAACAATTTTAAGAACATTGGACATTACATAAACTAAAACAACTATTTAAAATAAATTGTAGTAATTAAATTTGAAATGAATTTTGTGTGAGATTTGAAAAACAAGATAAAAATTTAAAATTCAGAATATGAGTTAGTGGTCCATGAGAACCTCAAAGTGATGCAACTAGAAATTGACATTTTAAGTCTAGAGAAATTGGATAATCTATTTTGTGGGATATTTCTATATTTTGAATTCAAACATTGGTTTGGGACATTACATTACCAATTTCAATGTATTTTTTTAGTCTTCACTTCCAAGTCTTTTTTTTTTTCTTATATTGACTATGATATCTTAATTACATAGACTTCACTATTTTTGACCAAATCATCTTATTTCTAGTATTCATTTTGACTACCATTTTATATATATATATATATATATATATATATATATATATATATATATATATATATATATATATATATATATATATATATATATATATATATATATATATATATATATATATATAATTGAACATTAAATAAATGGTCATCGTTAGAAAATGTAAGTTATGGTCTAAGTATCAAGTAAAATTAAAAGTACTTATATATTTTTATATATAAAAACATTTCACTTAAAGTATATTTGTATAGCTACCTTATGTTTATAGTATACAAATTGGAAAACGGAGAACTTTTAATTAACAAAAGAGCATGTTTATTTATAGTATACAAATTGGAAAACGGAGAACTTTTAATTAACAAAAGAGCACCTTATGACGATGTTCCCCTCTCTTGGGAAAAGTTAACGTCAGTCTAACGATCCAAAATTCAAATGTTGCGTGCCCGACGAGATGTGGGATCCACTTTTGAACTAATTTTATATACTAACTGATCTCATTAATTTGTACTACTAGTAACTTTTATTTAACCAAATTCAATAATTTTTGAGGGATCATATATTATTAAATCTTGGGAGGTGATTTTTTTAATAAATTTTTTAGATCGCCGGAATTAAACTTATAATTCTTCACATTTTAAACTTTTTTAGAAGGTGGTTGCACTAAGTCTTTACTTATTCTAATAATAATTTTATGGATAAGATGGTTCCCTTAGTGGGTTGATATTAAAATTATATAACGTTTTTGTCTATCTACCTATAATAAATTTAATTGCAGTAGCATGCAGTTTTGATGATATGAAAACAAATAAATTGGACACTCTTGCATGATTATTATCTCTTTATTTCTCCTCTTTGACATGGAGAGTGTAACACTACACAAACATAAAAAAATATCTGAATTTCGATTGCTACGATGAGGTTACCGTCGAACCACGATAAGTATATTTAGAGTTAAAAGTGGAGTAGGTATTCCTTGAATTTAATGAAGATTTGTCTCGATGGAAATGAATTTTTTTTATAAGAATTCCATGGGGTAGGAATGAGGATTTTTCTATCCCAAATGCTTAATGAGAATGAGACATCATTTTCCAACCTGAAAAATTTCGAACCCAATAATAAAATTTTGTTTGAATTTAAAATAAATATTCATAGTTAACTTTACAAAAATTATTATACAAACATAAATAATTTACTGTAAAATGTAATAATATACTACTTCTATTTATTAATTTTTATATATTAGTATTAAAAAGTAATAATATATTTAAAAAATAATATTCGTTATCATTTAATTATTTATTAGTTGTAAAATGAGTTTTACAATTGAATTGTTATAAATTATACTGTAATGTTTTTAGTTTGTTTCGTTATTTTTACTAATTATATATCTTACATTAATTTTTTTCGAAAGTATCAATAAAAAATAATTTTAGTTATATATTACTCTGACAAAAAAAATTACATGCGGGAAATTTTTTTTCTAAATATAAATGAAAATGGGAAAACATTTTCTCGAAACTTTAATAAGGATGAAGATGAGAATAGAGAATATATTTCCTACCTCAATAAGTCTCACTTTCAATCATGACTAATTTTCTTTTATTTCCTAACGTAGCTACAGTTGTGCACATTTTTTAAAAATGCAAAGATAATTGTTACTTTATCAATGAACTAATATTAATTGCAATGAATATAAGTAAAAGTGCAAAGATAATTGTTCCTTTATCAATGAACTAATATTAATTGCAATATTATCTATTTTCATTAATAAATTACTTGTTGACTATATTTAAAATATTTATGCGCAATTATTTCTATGAGGCATTTTGTCGTTTCTTTTGCTTTTGTCTTTTTATTTAAACAAACAAAAAAAAATTTCAAATTATTTGGTGGAAACAAAAATAACATTATCAGAAAAGGAGCTTAGTTGTAAAATAACTTGGAGGGGTAATTAGTTTGGATTATAAATATAAATATTGTCGTTTCAAAACACACTAAAAACAAAGATAAAAAACTATTAAAAAGAAAAAGGGAACCCATTTCCGGATTGTGAAGAGCAGAAAGAGAGACAGGAAGAACGACAAGACCCTTCGACGGTTTCCCCAGATGCTCACCAGTCTTTTCTTTTCCCCGATTTCCATCTCCGGGTAATGCGGATTTTTGCGTTTCAATTTTTGTTTTCTTGATTAAATCACTGTTTATTTTTGTCGTTTCAACCTTTTCAATTCGCTGTTGTTTTCGATTTCTTTTGCATATTAGTAAACATCTGGCTTGGATAATCTCAAACTAGGTTTTCTTTTCCTGATTCGGTCTCTTGATTGTCTGTATCTGCGAGGGACTCGAGATGTTGCTTTGTGGTGATTGAGAGGATTGGTCATTTAATTGGATTTTAGGGTGAGATAACCTTGGATAGACAGAATTTGTTATTATTGTGATTTTCCTAATATTTTTGTTTATTGGTTTGAACTTTGAACTTTGGTATTTTGCGTATTTGTTGAAATTTTGAAATGGGTTTTGTTTCTTTTCGGGGTTCTTGTCTCATCTTGTGAATTTTTTCTTCGGTGGTTTGTTCTTTTTATAGGTTGGTAATTTTTGTTCGAAATTTGAATAATTATATATAGGCTTTTGAGCAGTTCATTGGCTTACGCATTTGAGCAAGGTTATTTATATTTCCCTGCACAATCCTGATTGATTTTACCTCATTTTGAATCTCTTGAGCCTTGATGGAAGGGACTCGCTAAGCCTGTGTTTTGAAGCTCCTTTTTTTTTTATTTTATTATTATTTTTTCTGTTTTGTAGTTGTCCCAGTTGTTATAGCTTACGCTTGAATTCTTCCCTTATGTTCTTTCCTTGTGCTTGGTTTTATTTGTTGTCGGAAGCTAACTAATTCTTTTTATGTTCTTTTCTTCTCCTTAGTTTTTCCATTGTCAGCAGAAAGCCTTATGTTATTATTTCTTCTAGTCCATAAACTGTTTCCTTACTTCCTTTTTGACTTTTTTTTTCTTCTTTATATGTTTGCTTTACTGTTGGGTGATCAGTTTTGTTCCCTTGCCCCTTCAGTTGTTTGACATGCCATTCAAATTTCGAACTATGATTATAAAAAGGAAAACATTAAACAGACAAAATTTTCCATGGTTGCCAATGCTTTCAACAAATGGCATTCATTTCTATTTGTAGAGTATTTTGCTACCTTTATAAATTCTAGTAGTCAGCTTATGGGTATGTAGTGGTTGCCTCGGACAATGATATACCTGAATTTATGACTTGTTAGTACATTCAAATATGATATGTTTCGAGTCACTTTTTGTCCAAAGTTAAACCTCTATATGCTGTATATGTTGGGAGTTGAGAAGTTGAATGTGTTTAGTATGCTGTGCCTAATAGCTTGTGATTTAAAACTGAAATCCTGTTGTATTGACAGGTAAATGCTTTGTTGAGAAACCATAAACTAGGCATAAGTGCAGAATTCGGTCCTTGAACTTAAAAACAGCTCGGAAATTGGGATATCAATGGCTCCTGGGGGTAGTGCTTGCAAAGAGGTTCTCGAATCTCACTCTCCAGCCGTAGACTATGATATCAAACCTGCAAAATCGGAGAATAACAGTACAACAACAAAAGGCACGACTGGCTTAGGTGGCAAACACGGAATTTATTCAAACAATGGGGTCCACGAACTCCTCGAGTGCCCCGTTTGTACAAATTTAATGTACCCCCCAATTCACCAGGTCCATTCTCAACTTACTCTACTTTTCCTATCTCCGTAATTATTGGATGGTATTTGAAATATTTGTAACTATTCATATTACAATGCATTTATGTCTATCTTTTCTTCTTCGTTGTAATTAGCAAAAAGGAAATGAAGAGTCTGGTCATGTATTATAAAGAAAAATAGTTTTAAGGGTATTCTTTTTGTCTCGTTTAATGTAGATAGATATTAAAAAAGGGAGGGATTACTGACTTTGTCTCTCGCTTGTATAAATACAGTGCCCAAATGGACACACATTATGTTCTAACTGCAAGATTAGAGTGCATAACTGTTGCCCTACCTGTCGTTATGATCTTGGAAACATAAGGTGTTTGGCCTTGGAGAAAGTGGCAGAATCACTAGAACTTCCCTGCAAATACCAGGACTTGGGATGCCACGATATTTTCCCATATTACAGCAAACTCAAGCACGAACAACATTGCCGATTTCGCCCTTACAGCTGTCCTTATGCTGGTTCCGAGTGCTCTGCCACAGGCGACATCCCAACACTAGTCGCTCATCTAAAGGATGATCACAAGGTCGACATGCACGATGGTTGTACCTTTAACCACCGTTATGTCAAATCGAACCCACATGAAGTCGAAAACGCCACATGGATGCTAACAGTAAGTAAAGCTGCTCTCTTTTACAAAGATCTTGTTATATTCAGTGTTTTAAAAATCGCTAGGCGCTAGTCGGGCGGCCTGGACGAATTTTTTTCTGAATATTTATTAATATATAAATATATAAGTTCAACATAAAAATAAATTATTCTATAATAAAATAATAAAAAAACATAATTTAGACAATGTTCTAAAAATCATTAGGTGCTAGTTGGACGGTGGAGACCTTTCTTATTTGTGGCATAGAGCACATTGTTGCTTAGTTTGAGGCTCAAAACAACAATTCTATTATGAGAACACTTAAATATACTTTAGTTTTACCATTAAGCTGATTTTTGTGGGTAAAAAAATTGAACTACAATTAATCAACTATTATAAATATTGATATCTTAAAAATTGAGTTTAGGCGCTGCCTAGGCAGAAAAAAGCGGACTAGGCGGTGCTAGCAGCAACGAATCGCCCAAACGCTTGATAGCACTGGCGGCAAGCCCCAAAATGGGGCCTAGACAATGATTATATTACAGGAGACTTCAATCGAGTTTTGAACTATGTGTTCCTGTTAGGTGTTCAACTGTTTTGGAAGGCAATTCTGCTTGCATTTCGAGGCTTTCCAGATGGGTACAGCACCGGTGTATATGGCGTTCTTGCGTTTTATGGGGGATGATAATGAAGCGAAGAAATTTAGCTACAGTTTGGAAGTTGGGGGAAATGGTAGGAAGCTGACGTGGCAGGGGATACCTAGGAGCATTCGAGATAGTCACAGGAAAGTTCGGGATAGCCAGGATGGGCTGATAGTACAAAGGAGTATGGCGCTGTATTTTTCAGGTGGGGATAGGCAGGAACTGAAGTTGAGGATAACGGGGCGGATTTGGAAAGAAGAATGAAAGAAGATTGTGGGAATTTGAATGTACAGTAGCAAAATGCAAATGGGTGTTTGGTAAAATGCAGAAAGTAGAGGAGAAGTTCAGTGTTAAATTTGGTGGTGGTTTATTAGCTAGTTAAGCAGGGAGCGTATTTATTGAACTTCTGAATTTATTTTTCTGCCTTTGTGGATGCTTTGTTTTGTGTACCATAACCCCCCGTGACTTCGAAGGAAATAAAGATTCTCTTTGCATATGCCTTTTCTGGTAATATATTTAATTTAAAGAAAATGCGGTGGCCATTGGTTTGGAGGCTGATGAAATAATTTCAAGATCACTAGACATAATGTGTTTGTGAATGTTTATGTGCTCTTGGCATCTTCAGTTAATCTATTTTCTTTGTTGGCAAAAACTGAATACACTTTGAATAGCCGAAATCGTAGTGGGAGAGAGCTCGAGTACATTTTCGGTGCTGAATGAATAGCATAATCACATGTTATTGTGACGCTCACTATATTTGAGTGCTTTAATTGATGAATATCGCCTATACGTCTGAGAATATATTATAGTTCATTCCCTCGTATAAAAGATTGAGCATAACATTCTCCAAACTTGCAAATACAACAACAAAAAAAAGAGATGAGGTTTCCATCATACAAAGTAAGCATTTTTAAGAAAGAACGCCAGGTGTATAAAGAATATATTTGATTGTAAACATATTGGAAAATAGCATACCTGTTCAAGCGAATCACGGCCCAACATCAGTGGGTTGGGTTTGACAAGCATATTTAGATTTAAGGCCGACCTAGCTTAGGCCCGTCAAAGTCCGAACATATAATGGATTGAGTTTAGTTTTTGTATAAAATCCTGGGGCGACCTGAAAATATATATATATATATATATATATATATATATATATATATATATATTATTGTTAAACTATATATTTATATATTATAAATAATTCTTTTGCCTATCCAAATCTGAGTTAATAACTCAGTACCATAGCAACATATTCAGTGGCATGGTTATGGCCACTTAATACTTCATTGAAAAGTTAATAGTTATTGATGGATGGGCTGGGTCGGACTTGTGAATAGAGTTTTAAATCAAGACCCAGCCAACGTAAGCTATTTATGCATGTTGGGTTTGGCTTGGACATAGTATTATTTGTGGCGACCTGACCAAGCCCGGTCCATATCACCCATTAAATATGTCTAGAAAATAGTAATAATATTGAGATTTGTATATATATATACACACACCGAAAAACCAATGTTTTAAGACATTTGAATGATGTTATTAGATTTTTTTTATAGAAATGTTTTATTAGATATTAGAAAGATATTTATATAACAACGTAAAATTTTAATTTTTCAAAATAATTTTAATGTGAAGTCATGGATAGCTGTTGTGACTTCACTTTATGATCAATTGGAAACCTCTCTGTCATTACAGGTAGACCTAAGCACGAGCCTGTCCTTTATAGGATGAGTTTGGACAACCAAAATAGAGTATAGTTCCGATGAATCTGAAGTAACCCGATTAATGAATGCGATGGGCTTGATTTTAGCGTAAAAATTCAAGCCCGACCGATGCAATATAGTTATAATATAGGGAAATCGTCAAATGTGACCCATTCAGGGCCGTCCCTAGGCCGGGGTAATAGGCGCGACGGCCGGGGGCCCAACGGAAAAAGGGGCCCATTTTTAGTGATTTCTTAAGCTATTTTTACTTACTTAAATCCTTCTTTTATCAAAAAAAAATTTAAAATAAAATATTAAATCTAAAGTGATTTGTTAATTATAGACATAGGTTGACTTTGTTTAAATTATTAAATAAAAAAGGATTTACGTTTTCTAAAGTTTGAATTGGTAAAGTTGTACATTTCAGTCAATCTCAACCATCGATTGAATTTTAATGGTGGAGATTTAATTACACTGTGGAACCTGCAAACTAGTAAAACTAAATCTCTGTTGGAAAATAATGATACGGATAAAAATCTAAAAACAAATCCGGATCAAATTTGAAAGAAACAAAAACAATGAATGTAATACTCCCAAATCCAAATGGAAATATCCGGACAAAGATCAAGATACAAATCATCCATTGAACAAATTAAAAACCTAAGCACTAGAGGAAATCATCCGGACAAAGTTTGTAAAGGAAACAAACTTCTGTCCTTCAAGACCAGCATCCGTAAGAACTAATTGAAGCCATCTCCGGAAGATAGATCCGAAGCATATAGGTCTAAAAGACATCCGGAATATATAGGTCTAAAAGACATCCGGAAGACCTATATTTCCAACATAGGGAAAAGTTTCAAATATAACTTTCCTTTCACCCTTTTGGTCTATGAAAGTTAAAGATCCTTTCCCCAAGACAAAGACAAAATGACAACTTGCATATTTCAGAGAAAGGACAAAAGGTCTAACAGTGGACAGAGAAAAGCTAACTACCTTTTCTCCTAGACCAATAAGGGCGCGCATGGAGCTCACATCATAAAGCAATTGGTATGAAAGTTGGTGCATCACAAAATGACAAGCAAAATGATCACTGACAACTTTCTAACCTCAATCCCAAGATTCCAAACGGGTCAAAATACAGTCTAACGGATTGATCAATGGATCCGGAAGCTCCACATCATCGACCTGATCAAGGGTGAAGATTGAATGAAAGCTCACCAACCACAGCGGCTACATTTATGATCAAAGCCTATAAAAGGAGCTCTACCAAATGAGAAGGTCAACTGGTTGATTTACGAAAAGCAATTAACAAAAGCAATACTTATTCAATCAGTTGATACAATCCCTCCAAGAACCTTTGATTCAAAATCTATTTGTAATGATTCCCAAGTGAAACTATAAACTTGAGGAACTCCAAAAACCAACCCTTTGTTAAAAACCAAAGTGTAAGAATCTCCAACTTGGGTGAGTTGGGAGATTGGGATTTAGCTTAAAGTAGGTGCTTTGAGTGAGATCTCCCTGTAGGACTCAGCTTAGATTCAAGGTAGAAGGCTAAGTGGTATATCCTACTAAAGATAAGAGGACTCAGCTAGGAGTTGGTGCTCCTAGTGGTATATCCTACTTCCAGAAGGGGTTGCCATCCGGAGATAAATCTGTAAGGCTTGATTCCTGCCAGTTGGAAAGGAATCCACTAGTGGATAAGCTTGGAGGAAGGAAACTCCGGGGACTGGATGTAGGCGGGGCCAAATCGGTATAAAATACTTGTGTCTGATTTTCTTTCTCTTTTACTTTATTGCACATATTTGCATCATCCAGATCCATCTTTTGGATCAAAATCAAACATGCTATACTAAGACTTTTCTAAGTCTGTAAATTCCGCGAAAAAGGGCCATTCACCCCCCTCTGCCCTTATAAATACTCTCATAGGGACCAACAAGTGGTATCAGAGCGAGTGCTCAAATTAGAGATCTAACAATCTCGAGCTAAAGGTCCATATATTTTGATTCATAATGAAAATGAGTTTCCAAAACTCACAATATGTCTATTACCCATTCTCCACTCTTCACCGGTGAACACTACACGTTCTCGAAAAATTGGATGAAGAACTTCATCCAGTCACAAAGTATGCAAGCATGGTTAGTTATTAAAGATGGCCCGTATGAACCTACTTATGAAGTAGAGGGTATGACTACCTGAAAGCCACCAAGTATGTGGGGGTGAGAATGACTTTAAAAAATTGCATGAAAACGCAAATGCTATTAACATGGTTCATTGTGCTCTTAGTGCAGCTGAATTCAACAGGATATCTGGATGTGAGACTGCAAAAGAGATATGGGAGAAGTTGGAAGAGAGGCTAAGCTTGATCTACTCTAATAAAAATTTGAATCCTTTAAGATGGAGCCTAAAGAATCAATCAACAGCATGAATACTAGATATACAAATCTAGTGAATGAAATGAAAAGGCTGGGGAAGGAGATTCCAGATGTAGAGATGGTCAAGAAAGTGCTCCGGAGTCTCACCAAGGAATGGGACAATAAAAAGACTGCATTGAGGAAGCTCATGACTTAAATTTATATAGTTATGATGAACTCATTGGTAATCTTCTAACCCAAGAATTATCATTGGAGAGGTACAGCCGACAAGAAAAGAAACCTGAGGAGAAAAAGAAGGCCATTGCTCTTAAGGTAGAATCCACTGGATCTGCTTCATCCGGAGAGGAAGAGTAAATCAATGAATCAATGAGCACTAAAGATCAACTTGCACTACTAACCAGAAGGCTAAATCAATTCATACAAAAGAAAGATAGAAGAAAATCAAAGAGGTATGAATTTCGGAGACCAAGAGAAGGCACATCCAAAAGAGATAAGCCCAGAAGGAATCTAGAAGAAAAGAAAGATCCGGAGAAAGATGCCACATGTTTCGAATATGGTGAAAAAGCCACTTCAGAACAAAGTGCCCCAAGCTCAAAAAAACCAAGAAGTTCAAAAAGAAGGCAATGGTTGCTACCTAGAGCAATAGTGAAAAAAGTAGCAGCTCATCTTTAACAGAAGAAGAGGAGACTGTGAACTATGCGTTCATGGCTCTGACTGACCTAGAAGCAGAGCAATTCGGAAGGAATGCCTCCCAACAAGAAATAGTGCAAATCGAACAATCAAATACAGCAAACACTGAGGAAAATTCTTGCTCTAATTCTGCCTCTAACTTTGATCTTGCAAAAGCTCTTTCTATTGTTATCAAAGGGGTAAAGAAGAATGCAAAAGCCATCAAGTCTCTTAAAAGAGCAATACTAGAGCTGGCTAAAGATGCTGAAGCAATGGCATAAGACATCAATCTGGTTAGAGCAACCAAGCATATTAATGTAGTAGAAGAAAACTTCCTGAGAAATCAAGTCCAGATTCTGAATGCAAATGTAATGGGACTGGATAGAGAAGTCAATCTATTAAAGGAACTATCTAGGAAGAAACCTGAAACAAAGGATCCAAGAAGAGATAATCCTCCTCCTCCTCAGAACAGAGTTCTAAGGAACCCAAATCAAAAGACAAATGGAGTTAGCAGGCAGCCACAAGCTCAAAGATATAGTGCTGCTCAGAAAGGAAAGGCTAAGGTAGCTTACAACCAACAGCCTATCAAACAAAGAAGAAATTATAGAGGTGAAGTTGCACCTCCAACCAACTTCTGAATTTATATCGGACTATCTACTAATGTACAAGAAGCCGAGTATAAAGGTAACTATGGAAGGAAGGATCAGGAGAAGATCATTGAGAAGCAAAAGCAAAACATACCCATTTCGGGGTGCAGGTTTTGTGGAAAAAATAATCATATTACTAAATCATGTAGATTAAAGAATGATTATTATGATGTTTATCCTTAGCCTGAGATGGTTATTAACCCGCGAGGACCTAAATCTGATTGGGTACCCAAACCCACTTGATCTGTTTTGCAGGTATGCCTTAGATCCACAGTAGATCAACACACTTGGTATATTGATAGTGGATGCTCAAGGCACATGTCAGGTGATGAGAAGGCCTTCATCACATTAACTCGGAAGAAGGGAGGCAAAGTAAGCTCTAGAGACAATTAAAAGGGACAGATAATTGGTAATGGAACCATTGGATCTGGATTTAAGATTGAAGATGTCTCACTGGTTGATGGACTGAAGTTCAACCTGCTAAGTGTGGCCTAATTATGTGACAAAGGAAGAAAAGTCACATTCAACTCCGGAGGCTGCTCAATCTATGATAGTAAGTCTAATCAACTTATTATTTATGCACCTAGAGTAAATAATGTCCATTCTGTAAACATTAAAAATGATAAGAAGAATATATGCTTGGTGTCTGAAGAAGAAGAATCATGGCTGTAGCACCGGAGGTTGGGACATGTAAGCATGAACCTCCTGTCCAAATTAGCCAAAAGGAATTAGTTGTGAGTTTGCCTAAGGTTGCTTTTGATAAGGATCATCTATGCACTGCATGCCTACTAGGAAAACAACATAAGAAAAGTTTCCCTTCCATCTCATACATTCCTTCCAAAAGAGTACTTGAGCTCTTAAATATTGATCTTTTTGGTCCAATCAAGCCACTAAGTTTAGGTGGAAGAGAATAGACCATGGTCATTGTAGATGACTATTCTCGATATACCTGGGTTCTCCTGCTAACAAGCAAGGATGAAGCCTTTGACCAATTTTCCAAAACATTCATCCGGATAGGAGTAGAACAGAGCATAAGCATTGCATGCATTCGGAGTGATAATGGTGGAGAATTCAAAAATAAGCAGTTTGTTGATTTTCGTGACTCCAAGGGCATTGAACACAACTTCTCTGCCCCTCACACTCCTCAACAAAATGGAGTTGTTGAGAGAAAGAACAGGACCATAATAAAGATGGCTAGAACAACGCTTAGTGAAAATTATTTGCCAAAATATTTTTAGGGTGAGGCCGTAAACACAGCATGTTACATCTTAAATACAGTTCTCATTAGAAAGACCATAGAAAAGACCCCATATGAAATCTGGAAGGGAAGAAAACCAAAATTGGGTATTTCAAAGCATTCGGGTGTAAATGCTACATCCTCAATGATAGAGAGCAACTAGAAAAATTTGATCCTAAATTTGATGAAGCAGTTTTTCTTGGCTACTCAACACATAGTAAGGCTTACAGAGTCTTCAATAAACAAACCCAAACTATGGTAGAGTCTATACATGTAGATTTTGATGAGACTAACACTACAGGAAAGAAAAGATACACTCCAGAAGATCAAGTTCTGGAAGCTAAAAAATTTGGAGAAAAGGAAGAATCAGGAATTCATGATTCATTTCAAATCAAGAAGTATAAAGAGGAAGATGAAGGAATATCCTTTGATCCAGAGGTACAATAAGTTAATCTATATCCACTGGGGATTGATTTTCATGAAGGTCAAGAAGGAGTGGCTGAAACTGAAGTACTACAAGTCCAAGTTCAACATGAAGACCTACAAAGGGAGATCCGGACCCATAGAGATCATTCTATTAAAAATATTCTAGATAATGTTTAGAATCAGGTTAAAACCAGAGGTCAGCTCAACCGGATGATGAGCCATGCTGCCTTTGTCTCTCTCATAGAGCCAACAAAATTTCAAGATGCTGAAGGCAATGAAAGCTAGATGATGGCGATGCAGGAAGAACTAGATCATTTCACCAGGAATGATGTATGGGATCTTGTGCCCTCTCCTAAAGGAAAATCAATCATTGGCACTAAATGGGTGTTCCGGAACCAACTTGATAAATCCGGAGTAGTGGTAAGAAACAAGGCAAGACTAGTTGCCTAAGGCTACAACCAGCAAGAAGGAATTGATTTCGAAGAAACTTTCGCCCCTATAGCAAGGCTGGAAGCAATCCGAATCCAATGTGCTTTTGCATCATTCATGGGATTCACATTATATCAAATGGATGTCAAAAGCGCATTTCTAAATGGTGTCATTTAAGAAGAAGTGTTTATCAAGCAACCACCCGAATTTGAAGATCCAAAGCATCCGGATCATGTCTACAGGCTAAAGAAAGCTCTCTATGGATTAAAGGAAGCACCAAGAGCCTGGTATGAAAGATTAACCTTATTCCTTATATCCATGGCGTACACTGGGGGCAGGGCAGATACCACACTCTTTATGAAGAAAAAGAAGAATGATATAATTCTAGTCCAGATCTATGTGGATGATATCATCTTTGGAGCCACTGATGAAAAAATGTGCAAAGAATTCAGCTCTCAAATGCAGAAGGAATTTGAGATGTCCATGATAGGAGAGCTCAACTTCTTCTTTGGTTTACAAATCAAGCAAAGTCCGGATGGGATTTTCATTAATCAATCAAAATACACTAAGGAGATCCTAAAGAAGTTTGATATGGACAAAAGCAAACCTATGTACACTCCAATGGGTTCAGACACAATCTTATCCAGGGATTGTGAAGGAGAAGATGTTGATCAGAAGCTCTATAGAGGAATGATTGGCTCACTCCTATACTTAACAGCTAGCAGACCTGACATACACTATGCAGTATACTACTGTGCAAGGTATCAAGCCAATCCAAAGGATTCTCATCTTAAAGCAGTCAAAAGGATCCTTAGATATCTCCTAGGAACCATTGAAGTTGGGTTATGGTATCCTAGTAATGGAGACTTCACACTCCAAGGGTTCACAGATGCAGACTATAGCAAAGATACTCTTGAGAGAAAAAGTACATCCGAAGGATGCCATTTCCTTGGAGATTGCTTAGTCTCATGGTATAGCAAGAAGTAAACTTCAGTTGCCTTATCCACTACAGAAGCAAAGTATATGGCAGCTGGAAGTTATGTTGCTCAACTCCTATGGATCAAACAATAATTTCAAGATTATGGAGTGCAATCCGGATGTCTGGATGTAATGTGTGACAACAAAAGTGCTATTGATGTGTCAAAGAATCTCGTGCTCCATAGCAGGATGAAGCATGTCAACAAAAGGCATCATTTTATCCGGGATCATGTGATGAAGAAGGATGTTGCATTGGTATATGTCCCAACCAATAAACAGAGAGCTGATATCTTTACTAAACCATTAAGTAAAGATCAATTTGGGAAATTGAGAGAATCAATTGGAATGTCAAATCCAATCTAGGAAGACTCTGGAAGACAGTTTTTAAACCAAGCAGGATCCTAAGATAAAACTCACTTCGGAAGACAAGGAGCATTGGGAAGATCTATTCTGGAAGATTGCCACGTCAGCCGATAAAAAGGACATATAGCAGTAAAAGCACATAAAGGTAACTATTACTTTTTGAATTTCAAAAGTCCATTGGCTGTTACACGCGCGGTAAATACAACAGTTATTTTAAAAATAAATCATTTCCATTCTCTGATTAAATTGATTTCACCTCTCTCCTAAAAATCTGACTGCCATGTCATCAATCCAGTCAAAACAGCCAAAGTCCGGATTACTAATATACCCTTACTTTAAAAATTATATATAAACCCCTTAAAATCCCCTCTCTTCTTCAAGCGAGCAACTACTCTACTGTCACTCTGCAAAAATTCAAACCCAGAACCCTACCTTTCAAAATCTCTCTAAAATGGCAGCCACAAACACCTCTAACACCCTCGAGATCTTACTTAGCAAAAATTTCTTTCAAGTATCTGACTTGAAGGATACTGATTTTGAACCTCTAAATCTCAAAACCTCCGACTTTGTCATTCCCACTAATCACTTAGCTGATGATTACTTATTCAGAACTCCTCCTTTCTTCACCTTGATCGAAGATCAAAGTTTGGGTGATCTATTGAAGATAAATTGCCCTACCTACCCAAAGCTTGTAAAAGAATTTTTTGCCAATCTCAGTGCTCATAACCATTTCGATGCCTTACGCACTGAAGTACAGGGGAAGGTCATAATTGTCACTCCAGAATTCTTTGAGAAGAATTTAAACATAAAGAACTCCGGTATAATGGTGAGAAAAGATAGGGATGAGACTGGAGTTGTATACGATTCCATACTATGGCTCTACAAGTACTTTGGCGATAAATTCTCAACACACTTCCCCAGAACACCCAGATTCCTACAGTACATTCTAGCTAAGCTCATCGTGATAAGGAAAGGATCATTGACTACAGTTTCTTCCCTCCAGCATTGTATCTTACAGCACTCGGTTGGAAGTGTGGATATAAACTGACCAGTCTTGATCATTCACTATCTCAAGACACATGTAAACTCACATGGCGCCTTGATCATAAAAATTCTGAAAGCGGTAGAAGTAGATCTGACCGGTTTTGAAGGCATCTATGGAAAGCCTATTCTTGGGAATAATTTCCTCAATCTTCGCTATGATGATGAATGGGATGAAGAAAAGGCAAAACTGAAAAGGGATAAGCAAAAAATTAAGTCCCGAAAGATAGCTGATCAGGAAGAGGAGGTGCCTGTTCCTAAGAAGCCCAAAACCACCAAAGGCAAAGCTCAAAAGCAAGTAGAAATGGTTTAGAAGGAGATTGATGAGGACTCTCTGCCCCTCACTCAGTACCTAAGCTCAAAGAAGCCTAGGCCTAGGGGAAGACTGATTAAGGCTGCAACTAAGAAGGGTCAGCATGCGCTTGCTACAGGTTTACCTCCAATTGCTACAAAAGCAATTGAGGCCGGAAGGAGGAAAGCCAAAAGAACATTAGCTAAAATGGAAGAGGAGGAAGATGATGAGGAGATAGAGGATGAGGCTCCTCCTCAAAAGAAGCTCAGGAGAAAGAGGCTAACTTTTGATGAAGCCATTGCTGCCCAAGAAAAGAAAGCTAGTAAAGGCAGGAGGCTCGCTGGAATGGTGCTGAATGAGGAAGCCAAGCAGTATAGGGAGAAAGCTGCTTTGGAAAAAGCAAAATCTAGCAAATGGAAAAATGTTCCCGGTGCAATAGAAATTATGGGGAGAGATGATGAACAATACGACATCATTCAAGCAGTGATAAAAGACAATAATAAAATAAATTGGGAGAGAACTGAAGGACCCAGAGACTCATCTCAAGTTCCCCCAATTCGTGTAGACCTAAAAGTTATGGATGCACTGTCAAAAATTTCAGAAGCTAATAGAATAGGAGCTCTTCCCAAAAATCTGCTTGGATCCAGGACTACAATAATCAATCTTGAAAGTCTTGAAAAGGCACTGGAGGAGGGTGTTACGGAAAATGCCAACACGCCTAAGGGAGAAAAAGCAAGTCCTTTAAAGGCAGTTGTAGGGATGGTTGAGGACAGTTCCAACCATTCGGAAGCTAGGCTAGAAGAAGAAGAGCAGGCTGCTCGAGTTAATCAGAATCAAACACTACAAACCAACAAGGTATCCCCTGATCTCCTTCGTCTTACTTCTGATCTTAAAGAGCAGAACTTGGCTACAGTCTCTCATAATGTAGCTAAGGACATAGTGCCAAACCCAGATGAAATGACTTTGGAGGAGGGAGGAAGTCTGAGGTCTGGAGGGAAGGCTTTTAATGTGGACCCAATGGGCGAGGCTACTCCAGAGGAAAGGGAGGTAGAAAAGGGAGGAGAAGAGAAAGGAGCAGATGAAGGCTCCAGTTCAGAAGATGATAATCCCTCCGGAAGCAGTTCCAGCCTTGGAGATGAATCTGGCTCATCCGATGATGACTCATTCGAACCTCCAAGTAAAAAGTTTCCTCCTTGCACCAAATCAGTGACTCTTCCTAATGAAAACACTAGAGACTCCAAAGTCAATCCTACTCTTAAACTACTTCAGGAGGCAACTCTTGAGCAATATGAAGAGGGGTTTGTCTACACTCACCTAAAAGTAGTAGAGAAGGAACTCCTCAAACAGGCATCCGAATCTGAAATAAAGAGGGAGTTAACTGAAATAAAGGGTAGTTTGAAGAGAGTTGAAGATAAAGTCATGGACTTTCCTACCCCAGGAGCCATCACAGAGGCTTCTCTCTCAAAGATCACCTCTACCCTTAATGAGCTCCAACAGAACATTTCCACAGCAAGTAGAGCTGCAGATCAAGCCAATACATTGGCCTCAAATAACTGTGGAACTGTCATAGACAAGATCACCTCCTCCTCCTCTAAATAGACCAAGGAAATAAAAGCCTATCTGGTTTCCAAGTTTGAAAACTTGTCAAAATTCATTGAAGAAAAGGAAAATAAGTCTATTCTACTGCGCCTTTCTAAGCAACAACAATCACTTTCAGAAAAACTGCAAAAATTCTTTGAAGAGGACTTGCCCAAAACACTCTCCACTCATGCTGCTAACATCACCCAAGATGTGTGCGGTCAACTAAATAGGTAAGACTCAGTGATTGAAAACGTAAGGGATGCAGTTATAAAGGAGCTATCTACAGTAAATACTAGCATCAACATCATCCGGAAAGGCCTTAGCGATGAGATCATTCCCCTTCAAGCCAAAATTAATAACTTATCCATCTTCGGACCCTCATCTTCCAGACCCGCTATTCTGGAAAGCCATCTTCTGCCTATCTTCCACAACATAATGCAAGCAATTGGAGACTCTGGCTTCTTTGGGCAGAAAGGTGTAATTTCCTTACTCAAAGTTATGTTCCCATACTTTGATAAGAAGGACCAAGACTTCGTTCTCTATCTCCACCCCTTAATCATTCATTCTTATTACCAGTTGGAAAAGAAAATCTGGCCATATTACTTAACTCTACCTACAGTTAACCAGATCATTGATGAAAGGGCAAAAGGCAACTCTGACTATTCAATCTACTCAAGTGCATGGCAGCGGGCCTGGGATCAACGCACCCATATGGTTATCAATCCCCAGGATGTAAACAAAAAGGGGGAGAATAGTCAGAAGGAGAATTAGAGTCAATAAAAGCCAGAAGGGACTAAAAAAGACAAGACTTTGGCCATAAGGAAGAGTGGACCATCCGGAGATATAGTTAAGATAGCTAAATGACAAAACTTGTAATATCTCGCAATAGCTAGATTCACTTATATGTATTTCTGTATCTTGTAACACTAAACTTCATGATGTTAACTATTGTTAACAATAGAAGTATATATGAAGTGAAAGTTCTTAACTATCAAAATAAATGCTTCTAAAGTACAATCTGCAATTGTACTAAAACAAACTTAGAGGCTAGAATTATGGGGGAGTTAGGATGCTAAAATTATGGTGGAGCATTGTAAATGTCTAAGTATCAAAAATCATACTTAGTTCATATACTCATATCCTATGCTTAGTTGACTTAGGTTTTTGTTCCCATCAAATGGGGGAGATTGTTAGAAAACAATGATACGGATAAAAATATAAAAACAAATCCAGATCAAGTTTGAAAGAACAAAAACAATGAATGTAATACTCCCAAATCCAAATGGAAATATCCGGACAAAGATCAATATACAAATCATCCATTGAACAAATTAAAAACCTATGCACTAGAGGAAATCATCTGGACAAAGTTTGTAAAGGAAATAAACTTCTGTCCTTTAAGACCAGCATCCGGTAGAACTGATTGAAGCCATCTCTGGAAGATAGACACGGAGCATATAGGTCTAAAAGACATCCAGAAGACCTATATTTCGAACACAGGGAAAAGTTTCAAATATAACTTTCCTTTCACCCTTTTGGTCTATGAAAGTCAAAGATCCTTTCCCCAAGATAAAGATAAAATGACAGCTTGCATATTTCAGAGAAAGGATAAAAGGTCTTACACCAGACAGATAAAAGCTAACTACCGTTTCTCCTAAACCAATAAGGGCGCGCATGGAGCTCACATCATAAAGAAATTGGTATGAAAGTTGGTGCATCACAAAATGACAAGCAAAACGATCACTGACAACTTTCTAACCTCAATCCTAAGATTCCAAACGGGTCAAAATACAGTCTAACGGACTGATCAACGGATCCGGAAGCTCCACATCATCGATCTGATCAAAGGTGAAGATTGAATGAAAGCTCACCAACCACAATGGCTACATTTATGATCAAAGCCTATAAAAGGAGCTCTTCACCAAATGAGAAGGTCAACTGGTTGATTTACAAAAAGCAATTAACAAAGCAAAACTTATTGAATCAGTTGATATAATTCCTCCAAGAACCTTTGATTCAAAATCTGTTTGTAAGGATTCCCAAGTGAAACTATAAACTTGAGGAACTCCAAAAACCAACCCTTTGTTAAAAACCAAAGTGTAAGAATCTCCAACTTGTGTGAGTTGGGAGATTGGGATTTAGCTTAAAGTAGGTGCTTTGAGTGAGATCTCCCTGTAGGACTCAGCTTAGATTCGAGGTAGAAGGCTAAATGGTATATCCTACTAAAGATAAGAGGACTCAGCTAGGAGTTGGTGCTTCTAGTGGTATATCCTACTTCCGGAAGGGGTTACTATCGGGAGACAAATCTATAAGGCTTGATTCCTGCCAGTTGGAAAGGAATCCACTAGTGGATAAGCTCGGAGGAAGGAAACTCCTGGGACTGGACCTAGGCGGGGCTGAACCAGTATAAAATACTTGTGTTTGATTTTCTTTCTCTTTTACTTTATTGCACATATTTGCATCATCTGGATCCATCTTCCGGATCAAAATCAAACACGCTACAGTAAGACTTTTCTAAGTCTGTAAATTTCGCAAAAAAGGGCCATTCACCCCCATCTGCCCTTATAAATACTCTCACGGGGACCAACAATCTCAACCATTAAAACTCAATGAACGGATAAGATTGATTGAAATGTACAACTTTACCAATTCTAAACTTTAAAGAATCTCAATCCAATAAAAAATAAGTATTAATTATTGAATTAAACTCTTGTCTCATTAACTTCTCTTATCTCCATAATTACCATAATTATCTCTTAACATTTCTTTATGAACTTGAAAATAGAAAATCAATGGCATTAATCTTCCTTACCATTACTTTCACTGTCCAAATTTCATACTCATTCAATCCCTTTAGTAATTATAAATAATTCTTCATTTCTTCTTTCATCCACATAAAATTGTTCCTGATTTATTTGAACTGATATTTCGATTAAATATCTGAATTGGTTATTGCATCTAGGAACGCTCATAGACAATATGTTATTTTCTACTTTATAATATGAAATTTGATGTTTTTTTGATCTCTTATTAAATATCGTAATAGATGTACAATATCATATATTTCATTTTTAAATTTTTACTCATTAATAGGGCCCCAATTTTTATCTAGCCCATAGGCCCCGACGAAGGTAGGAATGGGCCTGAACCCATTTGCCCAAAATAAATACCAAAATAGTCCAACAAGGAAATCATATCTTTTTAATCATTTTAAGATTCATTTTTAATTTTATACGCTAATTACATGTATCATGCGATTAGGAATGTTTTTTTTATAATTTTTTTGGCTTATTTTGCATATATCTTTCAAACCGTTCATTTTTTCGGCATACCGCTGTAGAGATTTTTGTTTGTCTCATTTTTATCTTCGAAACGCCATCCATTGTAATATACTATTTCCAATTTATTTTTTTGACCTGTTAGAAACCTAATATATATTTGTTACAAATCTAATAAAAGACTTATAACATATATATATATATAACAGATCAATGGACATTGCAAATATAAAGAAACTTATATTAGACTTATTACAGACTTATATTAAACTTATAACAGATATATATAGTAGATTTATAACAGTTTAATGAGAATTTCAAATACAAGAAGATTTATATTAGACTTATAATAGATTTGTATTAGGTTTGTAACAGATATATACCAGATATATAGTAGATATATAACAGTTCAATGAACATTGCAAACACAAAGAGACTTATGTTAGACTTATAATAGATATATAATAAAATGAGCACTGCAAATACAAAGACTTATATTAGACTTATAACAGATTTATATTAGGTTTGTAACAGATATATATCAAATATATAGTAGATATATAACAGTTCGATGAACATTACAAATACAAAGAGACTTATATTAGACTTATAACATATTTGTATCAGACTTGTAACATATATTATCAGACATATAGTAGATATATAATAGTTCAATGAGTATTGCAAATACAAAGAGACTTATATTAGGCTTATAATAGATATACAATAGATATACAATAGTTCAATGAGCATTGCAAATACAAAGAGACTTATATTAGACTTATAACAAATTTGTATTAGGTCTGTAACTGTAATAGATATATATCAGATATATAGTAGATATATAACAGTTCAATGAGCAGTGCAAATACAAAGAGACTTATAACATATTTGTATTAGGTTTGTAACATGTATATATATATATATATATATGTATATATATATACACACACACACACACACATACATATAGTATATATATAACAGTTAAATGAGTATTGCAAATGCAAAGAGGCTTATATTAGACTTATAACATATATATATAGTAGATAAATAACAATTTAATGAGCATTGCAAATAAAAAGAGACTTACAATAGATTTGTATTAGGTTTGTATTAGGTTTGTAGCAAGTCCAAATTTTCTTTTGGAAAAAGTATATCACAATGTATAGCGTTTCGAAGATAAAAATGAAACGAAATAAAAACTCTGAAGGAACATGTCGAAACAATGAACGGTTTGAGAGATAAATACAAAATAAGTCAAAAAAATAATAATAAAAAAAACCTTCATAATCGTATGATTACATTATCATATAAAAGTTAGTGAAAAAGTAATTAAGTTTGTGTCATTTTGTAATTGGTAATTCGATAAAAGTTTGAATGAGATTATTTTGACTAAACTAATGCATTTTGGTACTTTTCTCAATATACGTACTTACATTTATTAGAGCATCTTTAGTAAATAGTCTATTTCAATAATAATCTTGCAACATAGGCAAAAATAGACAATGGATTAAAAAATTATTTTACACCAGCTTGTCTGTTTTCTCTTTTCTATATGATGTGGCACAATAAATATTGGACATTGTTTATTTGATCTTCTACAAGTAGATAATCAAATGGACTACCAACCCATCAAATTAATTTATTTAACATTAAAACAAGCTTGTAATAGGGTATTTTTAATTATTTAATTACACAATTCTAGATGAAATAGATAATTTAGTGTGACTCTTTTTTTATAAATATTATCTATTTTTAAAATTATTTATATATCATCAATATGAATTTCTATTTTATATAGTATATAATTATGGAATCCAATGTCACCGAAAGATGCTTTTAATAATATATAGATGTCAATTACAGTATGCCAGAAAATTGTGTTGATTGATTTTTGCTAATTACTAAATATTGATTAATTCGTTTTTCCTTTAAAAATAAAAAAGGCTAAATGCATTTTTACCCCTCTAAGTTTGATATTAAAAGTATATTGCCCTTTAAACTTTCAAAAGTTTCTTGCAGCCTCTTGAATTTGGCATAAATGTATGAGTTTGTCCTCTGAATTTGGCAAAAGTGTATCATTTTGCCCTTTAAATGCCACTTGTAAGCTTTTGATTGGAAATAGAAAAATATCTTTGAAAAGTCAAACCAATCAGAACATGGCACATGATATTTAAGGGGCAAAATGATATGTTTTTGCCACGTTCATGGGGCAACTGATACACTTCAGCCAAGTTTAGGCGGTTTAGAGAAACTTTTGAAAGTTTAGGAGGGCAATAGACTTTTTGTGCCAAGTTTAAGAGGGTAAAGATGTATTTGGCCTTAGAAAAACTATTACTCCCTCTGGTTTCAAAAACTGGTCGCTTTTAGACTTTTCATCAAAATCAATAAAAATTTAATATACCATTAAAATAACTAATGTATCCTTGATAAAATTCTCTTTCTTTTTAATTATCATTTTATAATTTCATCAATACTTAATCTCTTTCCTAATTGATTTAAGGATAAATTAGAGAAAAATTATAAAAGTTACATTAATATTTTAGAATAATAAATAAAAAAAACTAAGATAAGGAGATTAAAACAATTAGTTTTTAAAACCGGAGTCCGTAGTTGAGAAGATGTTGTTGGGAATTGAAATTTAAAGACGAGATATTAAATAGAAATTGCTAACTTAGTACTCTATCAGTAGAATTGGGACTTTGGGGGATTAATTAATATTGAAAAATTGAATGACGCATGACACTCTTTACTGTTTCCCCGGAAACAAGTAATAATGAAAATAAAATTAATTCAAATTATAAAAATTAATATTTATTTAATAGGCCATAGATCGGAATTGGGTTTGATTCTTTTATAATAGCTCGGTGTGAGCCCGATTGTTTTTTTGTGGATGGGCAGAGAAGGCTACTAATTTTTTTAGTCAGACCCGATTGAGCCCAGCTTGAATTCAGCTCAACTCGGCCCATACCCAAGTCTAATTACAGAGATAAGGTTGCATCATTTATCTTACCTTACTTATGTGAGAGCCTTGTATTCAACAAACCAAACTGAACTTAGAGATTTGTTATTTTACAGAGGTACGACCTTTTACAAGTTAAAACATACTTGGGTTACTAATGATTTAGGGCATTTTACATAAATAGATAAAAAAATAAAATAATTTGAACAAAAAAATAATAATAACACAAACATATAAAATAGGGGAAAATATTCCCATAAATACTTTTAAAGCTAATTAATATATCATCGATCGCCCTCAACCTCTCCCTCTCCAACTCTCGATTTCAGAGCAGAAAACGGATACGGATTCAACTCTCCCTCTCCCTCTTCAATTCGCATGGCTGCTCCTTCTAAGCTCCAGGTTTCGTTTTTTTCTTCTTCTGCTCAATTTCTTCTTTAACTCGCTTTCATGCCAAAGCAGCGATCGGAAACTGCCGTAAGGCTCTTCGCCTTACCGATTCTTTAGTGTTTGATTCTGCCATGATTAATTCTAGCCATTAAGTGAGTTGCAATGATTTAGATTGATTGAAATCTCCTATGGGGCTTAGATAATAGCTGTGATAGCTCTGTTGGATGGATCTTTTGCTTTACATAGAGCTGTTGTTGAGAGGACTAATTGTCTTCCCTCAATTCTGTTCCAAATTATCTCTTGCAATTGTGCACATGAAGTGTTTGTAGAAATGCCTGAATGAAGTTTGATTAATGAGTATTTGATTTATATTGGATGTCTGAAGGATTTCTATTGGAAGTCTGTTGGAAATCTATTGGTTCTTACATATTAATTTCTTGTCAGGTTCTATAGTTGAGGGAAGTGTGAATTGTATTGTTCTTTTTGTTATCTCGAACAGAGTTTCGTTAAACTTTTGATAGGGATTTGTTTTCTAGGTTGAGTTTGATGGGGATTCATTTTCTAGGTTGCTACGAAAGGCGTTATTAGCTGAACCTAAACTCTATGCACAAATTTCTTATCTCAGAAATCTGACTTATTGCATACCTAAAATGAAGGTATCATTTTCGTCCTTCTGTTTTGGTTTTTTGATTAGTTAATTCGTTTGATGTATCTCTAATATTATTATATCAGATCCAGGCATCCATGTTGAACTCTCTTTCTTCTAATTTTTTAAACCTTTTTTTGCTTCTCCATTGACAATGATGGATTTAAATTTGGTTCTGTTGGCTTATAACAAATTTATGTTTAGAGAAGTTTTGATTGCTAAGTAGCTGAATTTTTGTTGTTTGGTAAAATTTCAGGGAGAAAATCTCTTAAAATACTGTGGCTTCCAATATTTAACTTCATCTATAGACAAAAGGGAAGTAGCAACTAAAGCAGAGAAAACTGAGTTGCCAAATGAAGTTGAAGAGGCAGAGAAAGAGCTTGCAAAGCAGGAAATAGAGGGCATGGAGCAGAAGAAGAGTGGCTATCATATTAGTCCGTTTATGACATTGCTGCTTCAGCTGCTTCCTATCTGCATTCTCAAACCAAAAGCATTCTTCCATTCAAATCCTTGAAATCTGAAGGATGTAGTGTAGATGAGAAAAATTTCAATGTGATGAACTCTGATGTGGCTTCTCTTAAGGCAACCACTGAATTAGTTAGGCTCATACTATGTAGTTTTAACTTTATTACAAAAGTCTCATCCTAGGAACATAAAGGTGCGTGCCTGATAAATTGAACATTGCATTTCTACTGCTGAATAGGTTTCTTTACAAGTTTGCAAGGAATTTCAGCTCTCTCACATGTATATTGGATGTATATAGAATGTCTATTAGGTCTCTGTTGGATTTCTATTGGTTCTTACTTATTTTTATTCCATTGTCAGGATCTGTAGTTGAGTAGAAACAATCCCAGATCAGCCTCATGGCCAAATCTACAGAACACGGTTGGCTAGCTTTCAGCTTATACAAGCATGGAAGCGAACATCTAGAAAACAAACTTGAGAGCCACGAGCAGTATATCGACATAATAGACGGTCAATAGAGATAGATTTGATGATCAATTATATTTGAATTCTAGAAATCTTGTGTAATTAGGGATCTAAGTTGTTGGAACTGATGTATGTTTGAACATAGTTGAGTTTTAATAGTTATGATATTGTCTTCTTCTACCATAATACAATATTTGTTTTGCAATTCAATTGAAAAAGTATGACACTTAAAGTAGATATCAGACATGTTTAACATATGAAATAGAAAGTTAGAAAAACTTTCAAGAATCACAGCAATACACTGATAATCAGTAGGGATCATATACAATGCCTATAGAAATCAAGTAGAAAAGCATTAAACATCCTATAGAAATACTATAGACATCATTTATCAGTAGACAACCAAAGCATACCACTTAATTCAAACAAAGTAAAAAAAAAAAGAAACAACAACTGAAAATGATCATTATTCAATAAAATGGAAAGAAAGATACATCAATATTCAATTCCTTATTCAAAATTATAGTATACAGAGGTCAAAGATCAAATAGCTATTTCAAACTCATAACAAAGACAAAAAATTATTTTTTGCCCCGACAAGATCGTTTATTATGACCAATTCTTCCACAAGTACTGCATTGCACAGAAGACTTGGATTTCTCCCATGCGGGACGATACCTTTCTTTTCTCGATCTGCCTACTTTAGGCTTAACATCGGGAGGAAGAACTACATGTTGAACAACATCATCAGGTAAAAATCAATTATGTCTCAACGGCAGCGGGCGGATGGTTCCTTGATATGTTGCTACCATTTTTCCTTCCTATAATACTCTAAACAGTAATCATAAGTAGACAAGTGAAACTTCTTGATATGAGCAAGAGCATGTGCGCATAGAAGCTCATCCATCTAAAAGACGTTGCAGGTACAGGTTCTCTTATCCAAATCAACAGAAAACTCATCCCTGTTGCTAGTGACACATACCAAACGGGCAGTCGATGGATTTACCTGACACCATTAGAAACAAGAAAAATAAAAAGGCAATCTATATGACATCTATAGGACACCAATAGACAGAAACAAATGGAAAAGAGCAATATAATTAGAGAAATACATGAGTAAAAATACAAGGAGAGGGATAGGCCTCAGGATCCCTTAATACAGCGTGCATTGACAGAGATAAGAAAATAAACCGCATAATCTTTTTCCCTATCTACATCACTCAACCACACCACCTTCCTGGAATATAAATTCCATCATATTAGCACAATTAGCACATAACCGAAGACGCTAAGAGAGAATAATTAGAATTGTAGCATTCTTCCATTTAAGTGAGAAGCATACCATTAACAAGTGCTGATTGAGGGATTCTTTGCTTAATACCAAAATTAAACTACAATCTAATAATATACAATAGATGTCTAATAGATATTCAATAGATGCCTAAGGTTAACATGACTATAATTCAGGTCACTAATAAACAATGATCTGATCCTTAATTCAGAATACAAGCACACCTTTCAACACCAAAATTGCTTGCTCCACCAGCAGCCTAATTAAATTGGCCATTGATATCAAAATAAATACCTTGGCATTTTATCAAACACATGGTATGCACTTCAATTTCAACAAAACATAAAACTTACCAAAAGCATAAATAATCTGCAGCTAAAAACATCAAATCCTTCAAAAAGAGAAACTCAGCAACTTTTAGCTCATTCGAAATCTCAAAATCAAAAGAATGAACTCAAAAACAAAATTGAAAAACAGAAAAAGTTTAATTTAAGATCCAAATAAGAAGAAGAAGAAGAAGAAGAAGGAAAAACAGAAACAGAAGTCGAAGGAGAAGCACAAGAAGAAGAACGAGAGACCAAATAAGATAAATAGAACGTAATTATGTAGATATTTAATAAAAGATATTATAATTGAAAAATAATTAGATGACATGATAAATGTATAAATATTTTAAAAATATTATACAAATATAATAAATATCCAATATTTTAGATAGAGCCAATTAAACTCGGCCTGCTTCCAACCCATATCCAGGTCTAAACATATGGGCCATGTGTTAGATCGCTTGATCCCAAATGGAGAGCAACCAGAACCACTTGGAGCATTTTTGTACATATCAATAGTTTATTACATATAATTGATCATACATTTCAAACTTTTATTACGGCAAGTTCAGTTCAATACCCCATTTTTCGCACTAAATTCTATTTTCTTCTATAATTTTATGTTACTATAGAGTGCACATTTCTAACAATTTACTCTAAATTTTTACACCAAAGTATAATTTATTATTTTATTACTTTCTGTCTAACTTTTATTATTATTATATTCCTAACACAATAAAATTTAACTAAAAATAAATAAAAAGAAAAAATAATATAAAATATTTTTAGATGAGCTACAATAGCCCTACAAATATGAAGGAGTATTGTAGCTCCCCAAATGTTTGGCGTGGATTTATAGTGCTCCATTAGAGCGCTATAATCCGTCCAAGCCACATTTAGAGTGGGCCAGGGATGGCAACGGGCCGGATTCGGACCGGGTCCAGCTTGAACCTGGCCCGAATCCGTTTTCACAAAGTAGATCCGGATTCGCCCCCAATCCATCGGGTCTAAATTTTTTATATCCAGATTTGGATCCAACGGATCTCACGGATCCGGGTCTAAAACGGGTCCAAAATGGGTCTTAAGTTATAAGGAAATAACTAACAAAATTGAAATAGATATTGCATATGCTCCATTGGAAATTTTTAATTTAGAGATTTAATGACATTATTATCTTGTATTATAGAGCGAATCAGTGACTGCTTTTGTGGTCTACTAACTAGCTACCACGCTATAGTTGTTATAATTAGTTAAGAGAGTAAACAGAATCTATGCATTTGCATTTATCAGTTAATAAAATTTACTACAAGTAATGGAAGTTTAATTACATTTCTAATTAAAAAGTGGCGAATAAAAGAATGCAGATTAAACAAATAAAGCAGTAGAAAGAATTATATGGATTGATTCTAAAATTATATGCAACCAATTCACCAAAGCAATAAGGCAGTTTTTCATATACTGAGATGAAAGCACATAGGAAGTTTTTCATATACAGAGGCAAAAGCACCTAGATAGTCTTAGTTATTTATATATACATACGGATCCGGGTCCGAATCTCATAATAATATCCAATACTATATCCGGATCCATTTTTAAGATCCGTATCCAAACTCAAACCCGACGGGTCTAAAAACTTAGGATCCAAATCCTAAAAAAAGATCTGGATCCACGAATCCGAAACGGGTTTTGGATCTGTTGCCATCCCTAGCATGGGCCCTTAAGGACTACTAAATTGCTATTGTTTCCCATGTCTCTTGCTTTTTGTTTTGTATTCTCGTTCTGATAAAGATTTCTTTACTTTCATTGTTTACAAAAGAAATATATATATATATGTACTTGATATTTGTTTTTGTTGAATTTTAGACTCGATCCGCCTGTATCAGTACAAGTGCGATTTATTCGATATTAGCTTTAGACCCATTATACCCATATTTGTACCGGTGTAATCTAAAGTGGACTGTATGTATAAGTACATGTTAACCGAATGAAATATAAGGGGTTTAAATCAATTACCTACCCTATACGGCATGCAATTGTTCAATTGCCTGCCTTATAAGCTAGGTAATTAATGACTGGATGTCTATAGGGATGGACTTGTATATATAGCATACATGTTCATATGCTGGACATGAGAGAAATAAAAAAAAAGTTTTCATTTTGATCATATCTCTCATTTTATATATATTTTGATTTATTTCTATTTTATTTTAATTTGTGGTTCATGTAATGTTCTCTCATAGGATATAATTCGTTACCTGACTAGTAATACATAGCTCTCGATCATATTCTTTCCGCTGCATTTTCTGAAGACGTTTTCTGTATTGAAAAGGGTATTTAACTGCCTTTTACTCTATATATAATATATTAATATTATATTCCAACATTGTACCAGAGCCATATACTGTGTATTCGGTCATTTTTCAAAAATCAGTTTCAAACCACATATTTTAAATTTTGTGTAAACTCATATTTTTAAGAAAAAATAATTTTAGAGAGATAAATTTTGAACTGATTTTATGTGAAAATCAGCATAAATAAACCTGAAGAGTTTTTTTTATTATATATATTTATATATCTAACTTTTATTTTTATTCCACTCTCAGGTTTAGGAGTTTGTATGTCAAACGGACAAACAGACACCACCAACGAATTTGTAGTACCTAAAAACCTAGGGATAGCTGGAACCCGACCGCCGAAAAATGTCTAGAGGACGGTGAGTGGAACCCACTCTCCAATGAGGCGGCGAGTGAAGTAATTTCCCGGTAACATCCAACCACCGGTTTTTGGCAGTTTTAAGTTTTCAAATATTTCGGATTTTTCGGTGAATTTTATTTAATTTTTTGATGGACAGAAAATTAACTCTTAATATTTTGATTAACTAAAAATTATTTAAACTTATCTCTGTTCAATAAAAAAAATTTCCGAAAAACTATAAATGTTTTTAGAATATTTGAATTTGTTGGATGAGTATTTTTCCGATTTTTGGATTGATCGAAATATGTTTTTATCATAAATAATACATATAAGTACGTTAAATAAATTTATTTTTGTGAATGAGTTACGAAAATAAAAACTGGACCAAAATATTATTCTTTATTGTGATAAATAAATAATTATGATTATTTGGACATTTATTGAATATCAAAGAAAATGGGCTAGATTTGTTTTGTCTATTAAAGTTCCTATAAATTTGATTATTAATAAATGAACATATTATTATTACTGTAACCTTTCAAATATTGCGGGGTCCTTATTAGTATGCACCCTAATAAATTATAAGATTTTTCTTATGATTTGTTGTAGACCAAAAATTAGGGATACTTATATTTGAAAGTTAAATTTATGCAATATTTATTTTATTTACGATTGCAATAAATAATGCTTAGTGATAAATTGTGTATAACCAAATCTTATAGAACAATTAAATTTATAACATAAACATGAGTATGATGTTGGTATTAAGAATGAGTTCTTAATTAAAATAAACATATTTTGGTTAAGTTAATAACACCATGAGAATAAGTTTCTCTGTTAAAAAGTTAAAAATAAGTTCTTACTTAAAAATAAATATTTGAGGATATTTATTAATTTTATAATTTATTATATGAGTATAATAAATTATATGTACTTAAGATGTAAGTACTAATATATATGAAATTGAAATCTCTCTTTGTTAAATTGTTAAGAAAAAGTTCTTAATTTAAAATAAATATTCGAGAATATTTATTAATTTTTTGTCAATTTATTATATATGTATAATACATTGCAGATACTTAAAGAAGAAGTACCATATGAGAAATTTTGAATAAGTTCAAAATCCATGTAATAAATATTTATTAATTAAATTTATCATTGTACAATTTATTATATGATCTTAATATATTATAAATAATGTAAATGACAGTATTGATGAATTTTTATTCTTGTAATAAGTTATAAGAATATTGATATTTAATATGCATATATATATATATATATATATATATATATATAAATTTAGCAAACTTTTTCATTAGGAAAGAGAGGGTGATTAGAGCCTTTAAGGTTTCTTTTTCGAATTGAATTCTAACGAAAATTTTTGCTCAAATTTATTGGTTGTATATTAATATTCGTGTATTATCAAATTCATAATAAACTGTGCTTATAAACGAAAATTGTAAGAATAAGTTCATACAATATAATTATAATTAATATCAACTGTGGTTGAATTAAAAAAATAAATGGGACTTAAGTTGCAAGTGTGCAACTGAGAGAATGGGAATTAAAAGATTATATGTGCTATAATGTAACATGTTCTAGACTCCTACACCATAGTTGTGGCTAAAGTTCGAGGAGGGAACAAACGTTTAGCACAGATTGGACAAAGGTCCATGTGGGCTAACAAAAGGACAATTAATAATATTATTTACTCTTTGCTAAATATCATAAAAGCATATAAGATGCTCATACATCAAAATATTAGTATTTCGATAATAAAATCCACCCAAATAAGTTGAAGGGTAAAAGTCTAATATTGATTATTACGTCAATAATGAGACATTTTATGCATTTATTGGAAATAATTTCAATAACCATGAATAAAAGAGTAAGCGCTTTTATTAATAAAAAAATAAAGAGGTGGCTTATGAGCCTAATGACATTTGAAATGAAAGAAATAGATACATATTTTCAAGAGCGAAATATTTTAAATTCTAATTAAGATTGTGAATTTAACGTCAAAGATATATCTAATTAACTCAAGTGTGAGTAAATTTTTGTCTTCAATATATCATACAAAATATAATTCATTTGTGAATTGTTGATTCAAGTATCATCATGTAGTGCGGACCGAGGATCCTTTATATTATTTCAAGTAATCCTGTATAGATAAAGTATCTATGTAGAAATCAACGTAAGAGTTGAAATCACGGGAATTGATGCATTGTTATGTCTATAAAGTTAGATGTACAACGATTATACATGATGTCCAATTTCTTTTAAGATTATAAGGAATCTCATTTTTGTTACAATTGTGTTGAATAAAAGATTCAGCTTGTACTTTGAAAATAACAGTTCAAAGTTGTGTTGGGACATTTTGAATGATTCAATAATTTTTTGGATATTGATCCAAAAAGATATATTAAAGGCATATTTTCAATTGTATACTTTTATATGTGATTGAAATAGTAATACAATTTAATGACATATTACATTAAACTGTATTGACTTAATTTAAATGAGTCGAATAAGTCAAAAAATGTTTAATCGTAAATTCAAATAAATTGGAATTACTTATTTTTGACATTTATAGGAAAGTATGTAAATATTATTCAGAAATGATTTCATTTTATAATTAATCCATTAGTGATCTAACAAGAAGTGAGGGCAAAAAGGCATGTAGCTTATTATGTTTCATCACTCTCATTAAATATTGTATATAATGTATGGTCTTGATTAATTGATATCTCACAAGATTGGAGCTTTGTATTGCTTCAAAAGGTTTATGAACCTTGTTGAGAGTCAATTAGTTTAAAATTAAAGCTTTGAGAACTGACCGTGGTTAGGTATATTTTATTATGATAAAATTCAACCTTTATGTGATGAAAAGGAGATTGAACTTGAGTATTCAGTTTCTTTTACTCAATACAACGGTGTTGTTAAAAAAAGAATATGACTCTTCTCAATGTGGCTAATTAATGGTGGTTGTAACAGATTTATTTATCTCTTACCGGGGAGATATCCTAATTAACAACCATACAAAATCTTAACCAAGTGCCTTATAAATTTGTCACTTCCACTACTTATAAGTTATGGACATGTCAAAAACCTGATTTTTATAACCATAACCAAGGAGGTTACAAAAATTTTCACCCAGGATACATTGAG
Organism: Euphorbia pulcherrima; assembly: GCA_947683365.1. NCBI lineage: Eukaryota > Viridiplantae > Streptophyta > Magnoliopsida > Malpighiales > Euphorbiaceae > Euphorbia > Euphorbia pulcherrima. The sequence goes on from CANTUS010000008.1 coordinate 4,322,925, forward strand.
CAAGTATTAGTTACTACACTCAAGATGCAATAATGCATCTTTTTCTAAAGTATCATAACGTGTCAAAATGACATGTCGCAATGGGAGAAAAAAAACAAAGTGACAAAATTCAGATCAAGTATTGTTGTCTTCTTAGAGAATAAGTTCACTAAGTTAGATGAGTTGAACCATTATTAAGTATACCATTTTCCTTAAAATTGATGAATCTATCTCTCCATTCGAGTGGGAGAAATTTTGAGGTCCATGAATATGTTCAAAAATCTCAAAACATTACGAATGATTGAGGTTAAGGTCTTGATCAATTTTCTATGTTTTTGGTAACTAGATAGATCCAAACTTCAGTGGGAGTATGGAACATAGTTCAAGTGGGAGCATATAGAATTTTGAAAAATATATGAGATATTTATCAAAATTTGGAACTGCGGAAAAATAGTTGAATATCATCGATTGATGTATTGATGACATGACTATTTTGCTTTAATTGTTCAGTTCATAAAATGATGATGAGAGAAAGAGACTCTCCCATTCCCACACAAGAATAATGGATTAAAACTGTGAAAAAAAACATTGGCTTTCGTGAAATCCAACGGAGTTTATGAACTTGTTGGTTAGTCTTAGGGAAGAAAGGCTATGAAGAACAAGTGAGTTCTCAAGCATTAGGTTGATGACAATATCAATGGATATTAAGTTTGCCTAATTTCAAAAGTACTATACATAAGACGATCCATGCTATTATAACAAGTTAAGATCTAGAACTACATCAAGTGGATGTTAAGACTATTTTTTTCTCTATTGTGAGAAGATAAATAAATCGACAAGGAAAGACCTATAGATTTGTAACTAAGGTAAAAATAAAAGGTTTGTACATTGAAATGATCAATTTATTGCCTCAAAATAGTCTTGCAAGATCAAGAAATATTCAATTTTTATAATCAGATCGAATAGATTTGTTAGTATATCATTGCATGCCAATGACGTTCTGATAGCTGGAAATGACATAGAATGTGTGAATTAGATCAAATTTTGATTAATATCAAATTTTGAAATGGTAGTTCTAAGTAAAATTGCTTGTACTCTTAGAATTAAGATTCGAAGAGAATACTCGTGAAGTTGTTAACCTTGTCTTAAGAGACATAAACCGACATTGTTCTTGACTTTTCAATATAAGCAATCTTAAGCCTATATGTATAACTAGATGACTAAAGGTCAAAGTGGAAAACACTTGCATGCGTCCAACAACACAAACGAGAAAATGAGCAAATGATTAATTTTCCTTATATGAGAGCTTTGTGAAGCCTCGTATATACACTATAGTGTGTATACAATTTGATATTTGTAATGCAGCTGACATTATAAGCATACAGCCAAATCCAAGAAAAGCACATTAAAAACTGCGAAAAGGATACTGAGGTACCTTAAAGGCGTTGTAGGCTATTTTTTGTGCTGTTAGTTTGCAATAATATGCAATTAAAAGGATGCACAACTGGAGATTGGATTAGAGACATGGATAAAATAAGAACTAGGGGAGAGCATTGGTCAGTTCGGTCCAAGAACCGAACCAAACCAAATAAATAAAAAACCAAATAATAAGAAAATTAGGAACCTAATACCGAACCTAATTAATTTCGGTTCGGTCCGACGATTTGGTTTAGTATGGAACCAAATTTACTTTTCATTTTAAAGATGTAATCATTATTTGAATTACTTATTATAAAATTTGATAACTTGCTAAACTCAAAATTGATATATTAATAGTAAAATATTGTAAAAAAACTAATTCAATCAAGACTTAGTTAATGAATTTATTTGTATCTTATAAAATATAACAAATAATAAAAATCAATCAAAATTAATAATAACATTCCAATCTTCGCCATTTGTTGAATTTTAATATGGAATTCTCTATGTTTTTTTTTTCATATAATACTTATAATATTAATACTTGAAAAGACATAAATAAAAAATTTCTAATGTTCACTATTAGTTAGGCTTCTAGTATGAAATTCCCTACATTTTTTTTGCATATATTTATATATTATCCTAATTAGGTCCGGTTCTTGGTTTTTTTGGTTTTTTTTCCTCAGAATCGAGAACCGAACCGAATACCAAATAAGAAAAATATTAGAACCAAGTACTGAACCTAATAAGTTAGGTCCGGTTCGATTCAGTTCGGTTCTTAGGTTCGGTTCAATTCTTTAGGTTTCTTGCTCTCCCCTAATAAGAACCATGTTTTAGTTTCATCTTGTTAATTGACAATAGTGTCATATTATAAAATAACAAGAAATAAACTTATGTCGCCCTATACATTATAAAGTAGAGTGTATGTGATACTCTTATTTAGAAGCTAATTGATTAGGAAGGTTAATGAACCATCTTTATGTTACTTCTACAAATGCTCAAATTGTAATTAGAATGGAAACTGGCAGTCAATCTAATATAACTTTTGCCATGGAATTGAGGTTCCATATCAAGTTAAAGCATGTAAAAGATTAAGTATCATTTTTCTGTATAGCACATAAAGGGTTCAACATGAAAGATGTTTATGTTGAATATGCTAGATCTATTGGATCTAGGTCATATGTTTAAGAACATAATATTCAATAGAGTTTGAATTTTGCAATACACGAGTACAAATATTATTTATCAATATTTGTTGTTATTAGAGATGCATGTAAGACAGAGAAATAGCTCACTCACACGAGCGTTTACCCTTGTTCTGTTATTAGATAATAGATATGAAGGATGAGGCTATTTTTGAACAATTGAGAGCGTGTTCAATAATGGAAGCCGTCTTGCTTGAAATATGAAAACCGTTTTCATAAAAGTGCAAGAGTCACATATTTGCAAAAGGCAAGTATGTAACAGATTATATGTAATCTACAAATGGACTTGTTACAAGTAACATACTCATATTTTGTCCTTGTAGCCAAAAGTAGTTCATAAAGTAAGCCAACTAAAGTTAGATGTTTTGGCACATTTAACTGATGCTTTTAGTATGGTGTTAATCAGACGTGCGCTTCTTTCAAATGGAAAGAAAAGAACACTATAACACATGATTACATACCATGTGTGCTTATCGACCATGAGATGGAAAAGAAATGATCTCAACTTTTCCTAGTGTGAGATTCACGCAGCAAAATTGTAGTTTTGTTAGCTTGCTATCCTCATGACCCTAACTTATTCTGAAAGTATAGTCTAATGTGGTTGTTTTGGAAGGAGACTCTAAAGAGGTTAAGTATGATTCGACCTTGAATGAGCCCGACTGGACAAGCGAGTTAGATTATGATGGAAGGAATACAGTATAAGGGGAAGATTACCATGAATTCACATCTTGAGTTTTTATACTTCATAACCCGGGTAGTTATGCATGTGTGCATAACTGTGATGATAGAAAACTGTAGAGATCAAAGGATCATAGTGGATGTGATATTGAATCTAGGATAATGCATACAACGCTTCGATATTTTTCAACGAGCTGCTTTATAAGTCCAACGAGTATATAGCATTATAGCTCTCAAGGTATGCTGGTCGCACTAACTATTTGCAAGTATGAAAGAGACAAAGGGAATATATATGTTCTGTTATGTGCGAGTGGGAGATGTTGGATTTTAGGCCCGATCCGCCCGTACCAGTACATGTGCGATTTATTCAGTATTAGCTTTAGACCCATTACACCCGTATTTGTATCAGTGTAGTCTAAAGTGGAGTGTGTGTATAAGTACATGTTAACCAAATGAAAGATAAGGGGTTTAAATCAATTACCTACCCTATACGACATGCAATTGTTCAATTGCCTGCCTTATACGCTAGGCAATTAATGACTGGATGTCCATAGGGATGGACTTGTATATATAGCATACCTGTTCGTATGCTGGACATGGGAGAAATAAAAAAAAAGAGTTTTCATTTTGATCTTATCTCTCATTTTATATATATTTTGATTTGTCTCTATTTTGCTTAGTTTGGGGTTCGTGTAACGTTCTCTCATAGGATATAGTTCGTTACCTGACTAGTAATACGTAGCTCTTGATCATATTCTTTCCGCTGTATTTTCTGAAGACATTTTCTGTACCGAAAAATATATTTAACTTTCTTTTATTTTATATAAAATATATTGATATTATATTCCAACAGTTTTGAATTTTTATGTTTTGAACAATTGAACTTTTAAATTTAACTATTTGAATTTTTATGTTTTAAACGACAATAAGCTTTAAAATGAATTTAAGTAAATAATGTTATTATATATAAAATTTAAACATATTTGTATAAATTTTGTCTTTATTTCTATTTAATCCACAAAAAAAACTAAAAGAAAAAATCATATTTGGAACATGGGCCGGACTTAAGAATGATATTGTAAGCCCAGCCTTAGCACGAAGTTCTTAATTGTAGACTGGACCGGACATGAGTTGATATTTTTAGTACAAAGCCCGATGAATTCCGGCCTTCTGCTCTAATCAAGTTAGAGTGTTGAGTGGAGGCTGCAGCTTCTTGGTTGAGGAGTTAAAGCACATAGAAGGACATAGATTTGACCCTTTGATCATGCTAAATTAGTTCAAAACATTGAATCAATAACTAATGTTATCGATATGGTTTCATTAAATTGAATTATAAATGTCATATTTTTGACCGAATTGAATTTACTTGTCTGCCTAAATTTAGGAGTCGCTAACCAAAATGTCTCATCCCATGTCATGCAATATAAATATTGATCCCAACCAAACCAACTTTCCAATCCCAAGGCTCCGAGAAACAAGCACTAACAAAGCTTAGATAATAGCTAAGATTAGTATTAGCATTAACAATAAGAAACAAAAAAAAAATAAAACTCCATAAACATCTGAACCATGCACATGGTGCACAACCCTATCCTTCAAAACTATAAACAGTCAACACTGCTGATTCCAGGCCTACACCGCTAATGTGATGTAGTTGAGAGGACATTAACCTACTTGGAGTAGGTTGATCGTCAATATGAGTGAATTTTCAAGTTTTGGATTTTGGTGAATTCTTGCCTTATTTTCATCAAAATCGGTCCCGTGAATAATAGTCACTACCACGCAATGAGCTACATCTTTTTTTGGCCAAATAATGTCGTTTAGGCCCTCAATTTTATGTTTTTCAATTTTAGGGACTAAATTGCATTTTCTTAAAACTTTGTGTGCTTATTTTTTTGTTTTGCCGTTTTGCACATGGCTGCCCTAGACTATAAATAAGCTTGTAACACCTTCAATTGGCAGTTTTTGCCGTCATCAGAATTCAGATTATAACTTTTGCAATTTCTCTTAGTTTTTGCGATTTCTGAGAGTTTTGTCAAGAGTCGATCATTGTTGATTTTGCGATTTCTTCAATTTTCGACTATAAACCAAATTTGTTGATATTCTGCTGCATCAGTTTGGTACCAGAGCCTAACTGTGATAGAAGGATGCCGCCAAGGAGAGAGCAAAGTCTTGCTGAGATTACAGAAGAGGAGGAGACCCAACGGATTACTGCGATTGTCGACCGTCAACTGGAAGCAGGGTTTAATGATCTCGTTGGTTAGTTGAGAGATGAATTAACCGATCAGTTTCGGGATGTGTTGAACGAAGAAGAATAGAATCAAAATTTTAGGAGGAGGAATTGTTCGAATCCAAACCGCGATAGTGATGATGAATTTCAAAACACTCATGGTGGGCGTAATCGAAATCAAGAAATGGAGGATAGGCGTTGGGAAGCGGGAATGCGAACTGACGTCCCAGAATTCTGAGGGACCCTTCAACCTGAAGAGTTCCTTGATTGGCTAGCCATAGTAGAGGAGATCTTTGAATTTAAGGGAGTTCCAAAAGATAGGCGGGTGTCTCTAGTGGCAACTAGATTGTGAGATCGGGCGATGGCGTGGTGGCAACAATTGAAAAATACTAGAGCGCGAATGGGAAAATCAAAAATTATTACTTGGGAGAAAATGAAGAAGCAATTGAGGGCGAATTTTCTTCCTCATAACTTTCAGCGCTTGATGTACCAACGGCTGCAGAATTTGACGTAGGGTAATCGATCTGTTGATGATTACACTACGGAGTTTTATCAACTTGTGGCAAGGAATGATCTCTTTGAGTCAGAGGAGCAATTGGTGTCAAGGTTTATTGGAGGGCTGCGAGAACAAATTCGAGATACGGTTAATGATTTTGATCCTCTCACGGTTTCAGAACCACATCAGAGGGCGTTGATGATGGAGAGAAGGGGTCGAACTTCTGCTGGAAGTTTTTTCAAAGGTAGCGGAGGCAGAAGTAGTGGTGGAGTGAATGTTGGGGCTAGTAACTCTCCTGGTGGTAGCAGCAATACAACTAATAGGGCAACCACCCAAGCTGTAAATTCTTCAGCAGCTCAGGGTCGTAGTACTATCAAGTGTTTAAAATGTGGAGAGACATGTCATAGGCAATTTGAGTGTAAGGTGATAGGAAAGCGAGCTATGGTTGTAGAGTCTGGAGTTTCAGATGATTTTCATGTTGACGAAGAGGGGCGTGATGTTGAGGAAGAGGTGGATGAGGAGATAATTGTTGAAGGAGACGTGGGTACCACACTTATGGTTAGGCGATCTTGCCTTACCCCTCGCACTAGTGAGGAACAGTGGTTGAGGAATAATATATTCCAGTCCACTTGTACTATCAAGGGTAAGGTCTGTAAGTTCATGATCAATGCTGGCAGTTGTGAGAATATTATCTCTTTAGTGGCAGTCAGAAAATTGGAGTTGCCAATGGAGAAACATCCCAATCCTCATAAACTAGCTTGGTTAAAGCCTGGCGGGGAAGTTACAGTAAATAAAAGAGCGCTAGTGCCCTTCTCTATAGGGGAGAAGTATAAGGATGAGGTGTGTTGTGATGTAGTTGATATGGATGCTTACCATCTGTTGTTGGGGAGACCATGGCAGTATGATATGGGAGTTAACCACGATGGGGTTGCTAATTCTTATAGCTTCCTATTTGAGGGTAAAAAGATAATTTTACTCCCAAAAAAAGAGGAGAGAAAGAGCGAGATTAATATGTTGACGCGTAGGCAGTTTGAGGAGGAGCTGAAGCAAACTGATGTAGTATATGCGGTGTTGGTCGTGTAATGAGTGAGACGACTGATGAGGTTCCCGAATCGGTCAAACCATTGTTGAATGAGTTCCAAGATGTCTTTCCAGCAGATTTACCAAATGAGTTGCCACCTATGCGGGATATTCAACATCAAATTGATCTTGTGCCTGGAGCTATTTTGCCAAACAAACCTCATTATCGTATGAGTCCGTCAGAACATGAGGAGTTGCGGAGACAGGTTGAAGAATTGATAGCTAAGGGATATGTTAGAGAGAGCTTGAGTCCTTGTGCAGTGCCAGCCTTACTTATTCCAAAGAAGGATGGTACTTGGAGAATGTGCATAGATAGCAGAGCTATTAATAAAATCACAGTCAGGTATCACTTTCCTATTCCTCGCTTGGATGATCTATTAGACCAACTTAGTGGAGCTGCGGTGTTCACTAAACTTGATTTAAAAAGTGGATACCATCAGATTCGTATTAAACCCAGGGATGAGTGGAAAACAACTTTTAAGACTAGGGAGGTGTTATATGAATGGTTAGTTATGCCGTTTGGATTGTCCAATGCCCCAAGTACTTTTATACGGATTATGAATCAGGTTTTGAGACCCTTAATAGGTCATTGTGTTGTTGTGTATTTTGATGATATATTGATTTATAGTGTTGACCATGATTTGCATTTGAGGCATTTAAGCGAAGTGCTTGCTGTTTTGAGGAGGGAGAAGATGTATGCTGCTATTAAGAAATGTGTTTTTATGACCCCTAGCGTGCTTTTCGGGGTTATAAAATTTCAGTTATGGGATTGATGGTAGATGAGACAAAAGTAGAGGCAGTTCGTACATGGCCAAGGCCCCGTTCGATTACTGATGTTCGTAGTTTTCAAGGGTTGGCATCTTTTTATCGAAGATTCATTCCCCATTTCAGCAGCATCATGGCTCCTATCACAGATTGTATGAAGAAAAATGGACAGTTTGAGTGGTCGGATGAGGTAGAAAAGGCTTTCCAGGAGATCAAATTTCGATTGACATCATCGCCAATACTTATTCTATCAGATTTTCAGCAACCTTTTGAGTTGCATTGTGATGCCTCCAAAATAGGAGTGGGAGCAATTTTGAGCCAGAACGGGAGACCAGTAGCTTACTTCAGTGAAAAGCTCTCTGGAACAAAAGTGAGATATAGTACTTATGATGTGGAATTTTACGCTATTGTGCAGGCTGTGAAGCATTGGCGCCATTATTTGTTTCAAAGGGAATTTGTATTGTATATCGATCATGAGGCCTTGAAGCATTTGCATGGATAAGATAAAGTCTCTGCCCGACACGCCTCGTGGGTTGCTTTCCTTCAGCAATTCACTTTTGTTGTTAAACATAAAGTTGGTGTTACAAACAAAGTGGCAGATGCACTTAGTAGAAGGGCAGCTTGATGAATCGATTGTCTGTGGAGGTACCTGGCTTTGAAAATATATGTGATCTTTATTCTACTGACCCATATTTTGCTATTGTATTGAGGCGCATTGAGATAGGGGAGAAGACAGAGTTTGCACTATCAGATGGGTTTCTTTTCAGAGGGAACCAATTATGCATACCGGATTGAAGTTTGCGGCTTCTTATCATTCAGGAATTACATGGGGAAGGTCACGTTGGTCGAGATAGGACACTACAGTTGGTGCAGACTTCTTACTTTTGGCCAACACTTCGAAAAGAGGTTGATAGATTCGTACAACGTTGTCGAATTTGTCAAGTGTCCAAAGGAGCAGCTACTAACGCAGGGTTGTACATGCCACTTCCGGTTCCTTCAGGCCCTTGGGAGGATGTTAGTATGGATTTTGTTCTTGGGTTACCTCGTACACAACGGGGAAATGATTCAATTTTTGTGGTTGTAGACCGTTTTTCTAAGATGGTGCATTTTATCCCATGCAAGAAGACAACAGATGCTGTTAAGGTTGTGCAGTTGTATTTTCGGGAGGTTTACAAACTTCATGGTTTGCCAAAATCTATTGTGTCAGATAAAGACACGCATTTTCTTAGTCACTTTTGGCGCACATTATGGAAGATGGTAAACACTCGGTTGAACTTTAGTAGTGCATATCACCCACAAACAGACGGGCAAACGGAGGTAGTCAACCGTTCGTTAGGAAACCTGCTTCGTAGTTTAGTCGGTGAAAATTTGAAGAGTTGAGATTTGAAGTTAAGTCAGGCTGAATTTGCGCACAACCATGCGGTGAACCGTAACACCGGTTATAGTCCTTTCGCAATTATCTATTCAGCATTGCCTCGTGGTCCCTTGGATCTCTTACCCCTTCCAACTAAGGGTCATCAAAACGGCACCGCCGAGTCCTTTGTGGAGAGTTTGAAAGGTGTTCATGATGCTGTGCAAGAGAACTTGCAGCGTTCCAACGCCAAGTATAAGGAAACTGCTGATAAGAAACGTCGGCATGTGGAGTTCGAAGTAGGGGAGCTGTTCTTACTAAAGATCGGTTCGCGGTGGGGGATTATAACAAAATGTCTGCAAAGAAGATCGGTCCGGTGGAGATTATTGAGAAAATCAATCCTAATGCCTATCGATTAAAACTGCCTAGTCATATTCGCACTTATGACGTGTTCAATGTTAAGCATCTTGTGCCATACTCTGGGGATTCTTCTGATGATGACAATTCGAGGGCGAATTCTGTCCACCCCGGAGAGAATGATTTAGTTGAGAGGGCATTAACCTACTTGAAGAAGGTTGATCGTCAATGTTGGTGAATTTTCAAGTTTTGGATTTTGGTAAATTCTTGCCTTATTTTCATCAAAATCGGTTCTGTGAATAATAGTCACTGCTATGCGGTGAGCTACGTCGTTTTTTGGCCAAATAATATCGTTTAGGCCCTCAATTTTATGTTTTTCAGTTTTGGGGACTAAATTACATTTTCTTAAAACTTTGTGTACTTATTTTTTTTATTTTACCGTTTTGCACATGACTGTCCTAGACTATAAATAAGCTTATAACACCTTCAATTGGCAGTTTTTACCGTCATCAGAATTCAGATTACAACTTTTACAATTTCTCTTAGTTTTTGCGATTTCTGAGAGTTTTGTGAAGAGCCAATCGTTATTGATTTTGCGATTTTTTTAATTTTCGACTATAAACCAAATTTATTGATATTCTGGGCTGGGTCGTAATGTCACCACAATACACTCCTTTTTTCTCTCGTGTGTAAGTAGGTAAATTAACATACACGCAAACAAGATTTTCCAGGTAATTATCCGCGTCTAATCTCCAATATTAATTGACAACCTGAATTACATAGGTAGGCATGATCACATACTCTAATTGAAAACAGTAATTAAGGAGTTGGATTAGGGAGCAAAGGCAATGATCTGTTAAGTATACTAGTCAACATCATCATCTTCTTCTGCTTCTTCTTACCAATCCTCAAACACTTTCCACTTCCATTAACCTCCAATTTCTTAAATTCCGATTCATCATCATCATCTGTTTTTGGAACGTGTTGTTGTGGTTTCCAGTGCTTTGATTGGTGGATGTGATAAGAACATAAAGACAGCCGATTCTCAGTCTTGTTCGGACATCTCGGCCCAGTCCCGTTTTTCCAGCAACACCTACTTTTCTCTATCTCTGCTTCAAACTCCACTTTTCTCTTCTTCTTCTTCACTGGAACTTCGTTAATTAACAAACAAGAAGACGAACCACAGCTTGTCTCTGTACTGCTACAGCTTTCGCTTACGGCTTCCTAAGCGATGTCGTACGAGTTACTCATAAATAAAAAAAAAACTTTGAAATAAATAAATAAAAATGATTTACCAGGTTGAGGTTTGAGGAAACGGAGGTCGAAACGGTGGGAGTAGTAAAAGAGACGACATCCGGCGCCGGCGAGCATTGATTCAGGTGTTTCCTTATCCTCATTGAAAAATAAACAAAGAAAAAGTGAATGATTTGCGTGAAGACTGAGGACCGGAGGACGATGATATTAATCAAAAGAGGGCTTTGATTTGTCGTGTCATTCATTTAGGAAAGGGACACGTGTACGGAATAGAGTACAGCTCACTCACGTTCTTCCAGTCTGTCCAATCAGGAAACGTAACGTGTCTTTCTTTTCTTTTGTCTCGGTAGTTGGAGCAGTTCAAGCTTCGGCCTTGCTTTACCTTGCTATTTGGGCTTCATCTCTTTGGGCCTTCCATTTACGAAGCACCTGTGGCATTTTTGAATCTCTTTATATGATTTTCTTTAGAAACCTTTATTATTTTAAATTATAAGGTAATTGACCGTTAATCGAATATCATTTCATTCGTTGAGCGATGATTAGAAAAAAATAATAGTTGACTTGTATAGAGCTACAGAAAACTTTATTAAAATCATACTAATTTCTAGTATGGGCTTTTTTTTGGTTACGTTATTAAAATCGGATTTAACAATGTGTATCAATTTGAACTGTAGCTTAATTGAGTTTTTATTTTTTATAACAACTAATTATTTGGATACAATTTTTTTAAGAAACTTGGATACAATAAATAATATTCTTTTACGGATTTTAAATTCGGTGACATTAATAAATCTTTATGAAATCCATACATGTCTTTTACTATTCCAACGTGATAGCATATATATGTATGTAGGCCTTATAGGCCCACCCAGTCCAAACAATCCATTTGGAAGCGATTATATATAAAAGGGCAAAATGGTAATCTAGTTCAATAAGAGAAGGATGTGCGCCACGGTTATACCTAATCACCCTAGATTTACACTATAAAAGGTCTCAACCAAATAATGCGAGGTAATTCATTTCTCATTTTCTTCACCATTCATACACATTTTATACATCGAAATACTATCTTAAACATCAAAGAGGCTTCGCTGGTAATTCGGACAAGCCTATTTAACCATTTCTTGTCTTGCAAATCATCTTAATACGAGACCGTGATATCATTTGGTACGGTAAGCAACAACATAACTGTAATCTAATGAAAGTGTAATGTCGAAACTTCTAATCCAATCAACCAATAGCTACTTCAAAAATAATGAAAGACAGCACTAGATCAAGCTCCTCAACCATCTTTTTTAGATCCAATTTCTCGTTGACAGCAAAAGCCCAAAATGTAATCCTTGAAGGCAGTTTCCAAATCTACATTACTATGTAAAACTAGCTTCATATTTCCCTCTACCCTAATGGCTCTTTTAGTTCGGAAATCCTATTTCGGGGAATAGAAATAGAAATGTATGGAAAAATGTCAAATATGACACATTATTCATCTAAAATTCGTTGACGGACGGAAAAGCTTTTCCTAATTTATATACATCTCAAGGAAAAGTTATTCCTTTTTAAAACAAATGAATAGTTTTTCATTGAAATGTATATAAACTAAGAAAAACTTTTCCGTGCGTCGATGGATTCTGGACATATATTCTATTATTTTTGACATCTTTCCATTCATTTCTATTTTTATTCCATAAAATAGGATTTCCGCGAACCAAACGCTATTAGGCCTATAAGTTGAAAAAAAAAGGAATAAAATGGACGAAGTTCTAATCCGTGCTTGAGTTGGAGAAATGAAAGTTTTTAACGAATAAAGAGAAAAATAGGCGAAGATCTACAATTATTAGGGCTTTTTATTTCAACAAGTCCATCAAGTGCTTACTACCACCTATATCCGTAGTCTCCTTTGTTCCCCATCAAATCGTTCTCCATTTCGACATTTTATGACTTCTAATTTAAATTATATTCTACAATACATTATGGGTGTTTTGGAACTATTATCTATAAATTTTATTCCTATAACAAATTCAATTCAATTTTATATTTTTAAAGATTCCCACAGTTTAGGATTTGCATATTTAGAGTCTGATGGCATAAAAACCCTCATGAATTTGTTTGTGGACTCTACCCGAAAATAAATGATTCTAGTTGACATACATATACACTCATGAACTTCCTCACTTCTTACCGGTGCGGGACATTTTTATATTTCAACAGTCTTTTTCTCAAATAAAGAGTCACCAAATCTCCCTACAAATGATCATACATTCGTCTACTCTGCTAACCAATATTCTTCTATTCTATATTGGAGGACACGTCTTTCATGGAACTAGCATAATTTATTCAATAATTGGACATACGACATTCATTCGGTATTCTAAAAAAATAATAATTCACATGGCTAATATATCCTTATATAGACGTCTAGCAATATTCACTGATTATCAGTGACCGAACCCGCATACCATGTTTGTCCGATATGCTAATAATTCTTTCACATGGCTATTTAGCCTTACTTAAAGTACAAGTAGAATTCATTAAATTAATTGATGAATCATTAGTGATCTAAACGAGTCTACTGTACCTTTATCCGATATTCCAATGTTTAATTCATGTAGCTAACTTTGAAACATGACTTTGATATTACTTTGAGCAACCCCGAGGGCATAACATACATCCACATTAGTATTATGTTGTCCATTTTGGGTTTAAACTATCATGGATTTGCTTTTAAACTTTACTTAAAAAGTCTTTATGTCAATACTAATTCGAAGATTGGTCAAAGATTACCTTTGAGGCCTCATCTTCAAAATAGAGGTATGATGCTTCACTTTGCCGCAGATAGTGGCTGCAAGACAGAATTACGTTAGAGTGACTAGCCGTATGATCGATGTAGCCTCTCCGACCCTTTGAGTCAACAAAAGTTATCCAAGAGGAGGCAAGAGAGAGTTTGTGAGTTTAGAATGTGATACCTAAGCTTTGGCGTGCCCCATATTTATAGTGTGTTGTTTCGTAGTTAGAGTAGGATTATGTTTTCCCGCTGATGAAGGAGTCCTTGTTGGCCAAGAATCCTGTTTAAGCTGTGAGAATGCTTCCTGTTTATCCGATCAAGAAAGAGATAACTTTCCTATATATCTAAATAGGAAAGAAGTTGGATATTAATTCTACCGCTAAGCTGAAGGCAGCTAGCTTGGTAATCCACTCAGCAGGTCCGATAGCGACCCAGCTAAGAGGCCAGCCGACACATAGACGCTACATTGTCATTCCACGCAATATCTATGATATACCGGATTATCATATATACACGCTTGATTTTCTCACTTATATAGCTTATACATGACATTTGTTTGTTCCAGACATCTTATTATGATGTTACTTAAACGGGCTCCGATTGGACTTGGTAGGCACCTCGTTCCATACGTGAACATGTCTAAACACAACTATAACTGGTTTATTATAGAAGAAAAGTAAGCTGATTGTTAGAAATGATGGGGGCAAATACCTTTGAGCTACAAGGGTCGGTCTTGCATGCTTTAACTACTTTTCCTTTCTTTTTTCTTGTACTTTTTATTTTCAAGCTTCAACCGCTTTGGTGTATCTTAAGAGTTAAGGCTAACAATTTACAGACATTACTATTTAAACATTTCTTTTTTTGTATCGGTTGATAAAAATTTAACATAAATTTGTGATCGAATTTACAAAGTGATCCCATCATTTTTTCTATTAAAATTTGTATTTTTTTCTGATACAGTCTCTTTATGATTTGTTTTCAAACTTGATTTGTTGTTGATAAAAAAAGTCTGGCTTACATCCGGATATATGAGGCTCTTTGGAATTATTTTTCCACAAACTGTCTTTTACACATTTTATAATGAAAGAGTTTTCAATACTTTATTAATGCTATTAAACAATTGGTTTCAGTTACTTTAAAGAAAAAGTTATTAACAATATCAAAAAATTACTAACAACGGTAAACAATGACAATTAAATCGAATATAGCATGTGTTTTTAGTTGATAAAAAATATTTGTTTATATTTTGATAAAAGTTAAACTCGTATGATATAATCCAGTAACACGTGGATGAATGGAAAACAGAATTTAAAGAACTATTCAAGGACTCAAGTTCAAACATCAACAACATCTAAATCAAAATAATTGTTAAAAGAGTACATATAGCTAATCATAACAAACGTAAAAACTCGTAGAATTTGGGCAATTTAGCAATGAGTAAAAGATAGTTGAGTTGATATACATTATATATATATTCTTTAGAAAAACCTAATACAATTATCAATAGATTATTCTATTTAATATATCACGGGATTGAAAAGATAGAAATTGTTAAATTTTTTTAGACTTAAAAATAGAAAAATAAATTTAATTTAATTTAATTCCTATATAATTACACTTTTATATTAAAATGAGTTCATTTATATAAGTTCACAAAAAAGTAGATCACATATTTATTAGAAACTAAACTTAATTTAATAATAATAATAATAATAATAATAATAATAATAGAACAAAAGGGCAAAGGCATGAAGTACAGATGAAGAGATGAGACACCTATGCATGTTAATATTATGGCGTACTCACTTTTCCCCGGGATCTGACCGTGAGTTTGGGACGTCGCTATGGTTTATAATCACGTGGGTTATTTAAAAGAGGAGGAATAAGTTCGTGTTCGAAGGTGTTTTAAGCTCAGGGGATCACCTTGGATATTGCATTCATCTTTGTTGGTTTTTCTTCAAGTATAGACAGCGGAACCTTAATTTTGTTGCATCTGATGTTTTTAATTTTCCGAGCATCTGCAAGTATTTTTTTGTTGCTATCTGTTGTAATAGACATTGAATTTAGGGGTCAGATACTTTTGTCCGTATCTCTTTTAGGCTGTAATTGATGTCCAATAATGTTCTTATCTTGTGAGCAGAATTCGAACTTTATTAATAAAGAGAAGTGGGTATTTTGTAGGTAAGCGGATACACCAACCTAGTTAAAATATTCGTCCCGAAAATTTTACCCGCTTCAACCTTTTTCCTTTTAGAGGGACACAATGTTCCTCCGGGGGGTTTTAAAAAAAAACGTATGCATGTCAATATTCATGAATAAAACAAGACAAGATAAGGAATCAGAGGAAATCAAATTGAGTGGTGTTAGTATTTGGATGAAAATTACTATCCAATCATGAGCCAAAACCATCTCATCCGAAATCAAAATAAGTGGCGCCTGAATGGGACTTGTGTGTGGTAGTTAGAATTTATGGCCTGTATTGAATTAGAGTGTCGATAGAATGCACTATAAATAGAGCTGAATATTGTAGTGTGATGTGTGCCAAACATAAAGAGTGAAATAAGTAGCAATTAGCTACTCGTTGATTGAGAGTGTGCAAGTGTGAGTGAGTAAAAATAAATACAAAGAGTGAATGCATCTGCCTCGTATAATTAGTTTGAGTTTGTGTTAAGTCTCTGAGTGTTGTGTCGATTGAATATATTTCAGTTGTCTATTATTCCAATAAAGTGGTATCAGAGCCACGTTTGAAAGTTGATTACGCTTCCGAAAAGTTTCATTTTCGATTGCAAAAGCCGAATTTCAGGAATTTTAAACGTTGCAGTAGCCCAGAAAGTGCTGCGGAAGATAAAAGAAAGTGTTGCAGAAAGCTGCAAGAAGTGTTACAATACTTCTAGTATGTCGCAGGAGACTCTAGAAGTGTTGCAATAGCCCTTGTACGTCTAGAAAAGGTATTTGAGTAAGATGGCGAATATCGTGGCATCATTTCAAGTTCAACCACTCAGCAACAATAACTATGATAATTGGAGTATCAAGATGAAAGCTCTTCTCGGTGCGCATGATGTTTAGGATATCATAGAGAAAGGCTTCAAAGAGCTTGAAAATGAAGCCTCTCTCACACTTGATCAAGTTACAGCTTTGAAGGATTCCGGGAAGAGAGACAAGAAAGTTCTCTTCCTCATCTATCAAGCATTAGATGATGGCGATTTTAAAAAGATCTCAAATGCAACCACCGCCAAGCAAGCATGGGGGAAGTTGCAAACCTCTTACAAAGGAGTCAAAAAGGTGAAGAAGGTTCGTCTCCAAACATTAAGAGGTGAATTCAAATCCTTACACATGAAAGCATCCGAGTCCATTTTGGATTATTTATCAAGATTAGCTGCCGTTTCTAATCAACTAAAAAGAAATGGTGAAAAATTGGAAGACATAAGAATAATTAAGAAGATACTCTGTTCGTTGGATCCCAAATTTGAGCACATTGTGGTGATAATTGAAGAAATCAAAGACTTGGAGGAGATGACGATTGAGGAACTCCAAGGATCACTACAAGCCTATGAAAAAAAGCATAACAAGAAGTAAGGGATCAGCGAGCAACTCCTCAAACTACAACTCAAGGATACGAGTGAAAGCCATGGTAATAGTAGAGACCAACATGGCAGAGGCAGAGGTAGAAGCATAGGCCGAGGTCGAGCTGCAGATGAGGTGGTAGTCGTGGTTGTGGACGAAGTTGGAATCACAACAACAATTCCAACAATAACTATGAGAAAGGGGAAAGCTCCACACAAGGTCATGGAAGAGGCAATTCAAACTCACGGTATGACAAATCTCAAGTCCAATGGTACAATTGTCAAAAGCATGGACACTGCACTTACGAATTTAAAGCTCCTAGCAATAAGGTCGAGGAGAAGCCAATTCCGTGGAAGAGAAGACTGAAGAGAAAGAGACGTTGTTACTGTCATACAATAACCACAATGATCATCAAGAGAACACATGGTATCTTGACACAGGTGTAAGCAATCACATGTGTGGAAAAAGAAGCCTATTCGTGGAGCTCACTGAAGAAGTAAGTGGCGATGTCTCTTTTGGAGATGACAGCAAAATATCGGTGAAGGGTAAAGGTAACATACTTTTCCGGGCAACAGATGGTAGCCACCAATTAATCTCAAATGTCTACTATGTGCCTAATATGAAATGCAACATTCTAAGTCTGGGCCAGCTCTTAGAAAAAGGCTATGATATTCACATGAAAAATATATATTTTTTATAAGAGACGGCAAAGGAGATCTAATTGCCGAAGTGCAAATGTCAAAGAATAGAATGTTTCCTTTGAACATTCAAAGCGATGTTGCAAAGTGTTTGAAGGCGTGTTATAAAAATGCATCGTGGCTATGGCGTCTTCGATTTGGTCATCTCAACTTTGGGGGATTGGAGCTACTATCGAAGAAAGGAATTGTCAGAGGCTTACCATGTATAAACAATCCTGATCAATTGTGTGAAGGATGTTTACAAGGGAAGCAATTCAGGAGAAGCTTTCCAAAGGAGTCAGATTCTAGAGCCAAGAAGCCGCTCGAGCTCATCCACACGGATGTGTGCGGTCCTATTAAGCCAAGTACTTTTAGTAAGAAAAATTACTTCCTTCTCTTCATGGTTGATTTTTCAAGAAAAACACGGGTGTATTTCTTACAAAAAAAATTAGAAGTATTCAAGGAGTTCAAGGCAGCCATTGAAATGGGGAGCGGTCATAAGATCAAAGCCATGAGATTAGACCGAGGAGGAAAATTCACTTCCAAGAAATTTAACGAGTTCTGTGAAGCACATGGAATTCGCCACCCCCTAACAGTCCCTAGATCCCCCTAACAAATTGGTATGGCGGAAAGGAAGAATAAAAAAATCCTCGACATGGCACGAAGTATGCTCAAATGCAAGAAGCCGCCCAAGGAGTTTTGGGCGGAAGTAGTGGCATGTGCAGTCTACTTGTAATATCGTTCTCCTACAAGAAGTGTATAGGGAAAGATACCACAAGAGGCATGGAGCAAAAGAAAGCCCAGAATCTCCCACTTGTGAGTCTTTGGCATCATAGCTCATGTTCGTGTACCGGATGAGAATCGAACCAAGCTTGATGATAAAAGTAAAAGTTTCATCTTCATCGGTTATGACTAAAGTTCAAAAGGCTACAAGCTATACAATCTAAATGACAAGAAGGTTGTAATAAGCCGAGATATGATATTTGATGAAGAAGGAGAATGGAAATTTGATTCTCAAACGGAGGAATTCAACTTTTTCCAGTTAGAATAAGATGATCAGACACACACTGAGCAATAAAGAGAACTTCAACAAGGCTGCACCACTCCACCAGCATCTCTAACTCATAGAGACACGTCATCCTCATCATTTGCTCCATCTTTAAGTAGGAGTGATGGTGAAAGAACCGTGCATCATACAAGAAGCCTTCGAGAACTCTATGAGGTGACTGAACAATTAGACAATTTAACATTATTTTGTCTATTTGTTGATTGTGAGCTAGTGACATTTCAAGAAGCTGCATAAGAGAAACAACGGATGAAGAAATCTGGGCCATTGAGAAGAACAACACTTGGGAACTCACCTCACTTCCTAAAGGACACAAGGCGATAGGTGTCGAATGGGCGTACAAGATAAAGCGAAATTCCAAAGGAGAGATCAAAAGACACAAGGTGAGACTAGTCACAAAAGGCTACTGTTAAAAGCCCGGAATCGACTACGATGAGGTATTTGCTCCAGTTGCTTAATAGGAAATGGTTAGGCTAATCATTTCTTTGGCGGCTCAAAACAAGTGGAGGATTCATCAAATGGATGTAAATTTCGCCTTCATAAATGGAGTTCTTGAAGAGGCAGTCTAGATTCATCAACCACCAGGTTACGAAGCTGAAGGCCATGAAGACAAGGTGTTGAAGTTGAAGAAGGCTCTTTATGGGCTAAAATAAGCACCAAGGGTATAGAATAGTAGAATCGACAAGTACTTCTGAGAAAATGGCTTCAACAAATGTCCATATGAGCATACTTTGTACATGAAGATCAAAGATGGAGATATTTTGATCGTGTGCCTTTATGTGGACTATTTGATCTTTACTGGAAGCAGCTAAAGAATGTTCGATGAATTCAAGAAAGTGATGATGAAAGAGTTTGAGATGATAGACATGGAGCTCATGGCATACTACCTCGACATTGAAGTTAGGCAAAAAAGTGATGGAATTTTCATTTCTAAGAAAGCTAAGCAAAGGAGATTGTGAAAAAGTTCAAGATGGAAAACTATAAGCCGATAAGCACACCCGCAGAGTATGGAATCAAGATGTCCAAACATGAAGAAGGTGAAAGTGTAGATCCAAAACTCTTCAAAAGTTTGGTCGGAAGTCTACGCTATCTTACCTGCACGAGGCTAGATATCCTTCATGCAGTCAAATTAGTCAACTGCTATATGGAATCATCAACAATCACCCATTTCAAAGTCGCTCAGAAAATTCTTCGCTATTTGAACGGTACAATCAACTTGGGGTTGCTCTATTCAGTTGCTCGAGATTACAAGCTTGTTGGATATAGTGACATCGATTGGGGTGGAGATGTAGAAAATCGAAGACGCACCATTGGATTTGTGTTTTTCATGGGAGACACTGCTGTTACATGGATGTCAAAGAAACAACCAATTGTAACTCTGTCTACATGTAAAGCAGAATATGTTGCAGCAACCTCGTGCATTTATCATGCAATTTGGCTCAAAAATTTATTGAAGGAGATTGGCTTAACACAAGAGGAGCCGATTGAGATCCGTGTTGACAACAAATCAGCCATTACCTTAGCAAAGAATCTTGTATTTCAAGATCAAAGCAAGCACATTGATATTCACTACCATTAAATAAGAGAATGTGTTGCAAGAAATGAAGTGGAAGTTGAATATTATTGGAAATAATGATCCGGAACACCAAATAATTCAGACCAGAATTGAAGAAAACAAAACACCTAAGTACAAAAAGACCTAAGTCATTATATTCGGACAAGTAAACAAAGACACTTAAGTCCAAAATAATTGTATTCAGACAGATAACCAAAACATCCAAGTCCAAGACAATTATTGAAGTAACCTAAGCATGAAAGGAAAGTATCCGGTTAGAGTTTGGAAAGGAAATAAACTGCTAAGTCCTAGTTCAACAGCATCTGGAGGAAGACTGATTGAATACCATCCGGATTTCAAGACAAAAAGACATCTAGAAGACACAGTTATAAAGATAAAGGGAAAAGTTTTGAAAATAACTTTTCCCTCCATCCTTTTTGGTCTACAGTCAAAGATCCTTTCCCCATATGCAATACAAAAGATAGCTAACATACTTTTCAGAAAAGGATAGAAGGACTGACATAGGAAAGAGAGAAAGGAAATAATCTTTTTCACATAGACCAATAAGAAGGGCGCGTGATACACACATTCCAGACTTTTGGCTCAAAAGTTAGGGAATCACTAAAATATAAGGAAAATGATCACTGGCAACTTTTCAGCCTTAATCCCAAAGATTCAAATGGATCAAAACCCCTGTCTAATGGAATGGTAAATGGTTCTGAAAGTGCTACATATTACCTTATCAGCGGTGAAGAATTATTTCAAGTTCAACAACCCACAACGGTTACATTTACAATAGAAGCTATAAAAGGGAAGCTTCACAAGTTGAGAAGGTGCTTGTTGATTTCAAAAAGCATACACAAGAGAACACTCTAGAAAGCAATTAGTTATTGAATCCCTCCAAGACCCAAACACTCAAAACTTGTTTGTAAGGATCCCCAGGTAAAGTTATAAACTTGAGGAAGTCCAAAACCAAAACCTTTGAGAAAACCAAAGTGTAAAAGATCTCCTACTTGGGTGAGTAGTGAGATTGGGATATAGCTTAAAGTTGGTGCTTTGAGCGGGATCTCCCTGTAGGACTTAGCTTAGGTTTGGGTAGAAATCTAAGTGGTATATCCTGCTAAAGACAAAAGGACTCAGCTAGAAGTTGGTTCTTCTAGTGGTATATCCTAGTTCCGATAGGGGGTACCATCCAGAGAAAAATCGTAAGGCTTAATTCCTACTAGTTGGAAAGGAATCCACTAGTGGAAAAGCTCGGAGGAAGGAAACCTTAGGGACTGGAGTAGGCGGGGCTGAACAAGGATAAAATCCTTGGGTTTGATTTTCTAATTCTCTACTTATTTGCATTATATTTTATATTTGCATCATCCGGATCCGTTATGTCCGGAACTTAATCATACACGCTATACAAGGACTTCTTAAAGTCTGTTAACTCTACGAAAAAGGGTCATTCACCCCTATTGACCTTATTTAGACCCTCACGGGGACCAATAAGTGGTATTAGAGCAAGTGCTCAAAACTAGAGATCTAACAATATCGAGCTAAAGGTCCAAATTTTGACCCAGGTATCAAAATGAGTTTCCAAAACTCACAACTCCTTCCTGAGGATATGTCCATTACCCGTCCTTCACTCTTCACTAGGGAACACTACACGTGCTGGAAGAACCGGATGAAGAAATTCATTTAGGCACAAATGATGCTAGCATGGTTGGTCATTAAAGATGGCCCATATGAGCCTACTCGTGAAGTAGAGGGTATTACTACCCGAAAGCCCTCAAGTCTATGGGATGAGAATGATTTTAAAAAATTGCATGAAAATGCAAATGCTATTAATATACTTCATTATGCTCTTAGTGCAGCAGAATTTAATAGGATATCTGGATGTGAGACTACACAAGAGATTTAGCAGAAACTAGAAGTGACCTATGAAGGAACCAACAAGGTAAAAGAAGCCAAACTTGATCTACTCCAGCAAAAGCTTGATACCTTCAAAATGGATCCAAAAGATTCAATTTGTAGCATGACCAGTAGATACATAAATCTAGTGAATGAATGAAGAGGCTCGGAAAAGAGATCTCCGAAGTAGAGATGGTAAAGAAGGTGCTCTAGAGTCTCATCAAGGAATGGGATAACAAGAAGACTATCATTTAGGAAGCTCATGACCTAAACTTCTATAGTTATGATGAGCTCATTGGTAATATTTTAACTTAAGAATAATCCTTGGAGAGATATAGCCAACAAGAGAGAAAGCCAGAAGAAAAGAAGAAAGCCATTGCACTTAAGGCAGACTCTGCCAGATCAGCCTCTTCAAGATTTGATAAGTTACCAAAATAATCAAAGTACAGTGAAGAAGATATGGCTATGCTGGCCAAGTACTTTGATAAATTATTAAAGAAAAAGGATAGAAGGAAATCCAGAAGATTTGAATCAAGAAGGCCTAAGGAAAGCACCTTAAGAAGTGATAAGCCAAGAAAGGCTCCGGGAGAAAAGAAAGATTCGGAAAAAGATGCGGCTTGCTTTGAATGTAGAGAAAAAGGGCACTTCAAAACCAAATGCCCCAAGCTAAAAAGGGAAAAGAAATGTAAGAAGAAAGCTATGGTGGCCACATGGAGCAACGTTGAAGAAAGTAGCAGTTCATCTTCAACAAAAGAAGAGGAGACTGCTCATTGTGGATTTATGGCACTAACTGATCCGAAAGTAAAGCAATCCGAAAGCATTTCATCCAAGCAAGATACTGAGCAAATTGGCGATTCAGAATCAGAGACAGTAAATACTGAGGTAAGCTCTCATTCTAATTCTGTTTCTAACCTTGATCTTGCTAAAGCTTTAAAGGTGGTTATCCACAATGTGAAAAAGAACACCAAAGCCATAAAATCCATACAATGACAAGTTCTTGAGCTAGCTGAAGATGCTGAAGTAATGTCATAAGACATCAACTTGATAAGAACCACAAAGCATATGGATGTGTTAGAAAAGAATTTCCTGAAAATTCAAGTTCAGATCTTAAGTGCTAACTTGACAGGGCTAGATAGGGAGCTAACCCTGATAAAGGAGGCATCCAAAAGAAAACCAGATCCTCCATAAAGAAGGAAAAATCAAGGGAGACCAGGACCAAGAAATCCTAATCAAAAGAATCCGGTGCTCCCAAATCTCAAGGAAAGAAAAGTCAGCAAACAACCTCAAGCACAGAGATTCACAGCTGCTCAAAAAGGAAAAGCTAAGGCTGTATCAAATGAGCAACCTGCCAAGCAAAGAAAGAATTACAAAGCAAAAATTGTACCTCCAACCAGCTTCCGGATACATTCCAGACAGACTAGTATACAAGAAGCTGGATATGTTGAAAACTATGGAAAAGAGGATCTAAAGAAGATCCAGAAGAAGCAGGTTTTGGGGTGCAGGGTTTGTGGGAAAAACAACCATATTACTAAATTATGTAGATTAAAAAAGGGTTATTATGATGTCTATCCCTTGCCTAAAATGGTTGATAACCCGAGAGGACCCAAATCTGATTGGGTACCCAAACCCACTTGATCTGTTTTACAGGTATGCCTTAGATCTACATAAGACCAACATACATGGTACATTGATAGCGGATGCTCAAGGTAAATGTATGGTGATGAGAAAGCCTTCATCACTTTAATCTAAAAGAAAGGTGGAAAAGTAAGTTTTGGAGACAATAAAAAGGACAGATAATTGGCCATGGAACCATTGGATCTGAAATAAATATAGAAGATGTCTCATTAGTTGATGGACTAAAGTTTAACTTGCTAAGTGTCTCACAACTCTGTGACAAAGGAAGAAAAGTCACCTTTGACTCCGGAGGATGCTTAATCTATGATAGTAAGTCAAGTCAAGTATTTCTTTTTGCACCTAGAGTTAATGATGTTTATTGTGTCAACATTAAAAATGATAAAAAAGAATATATGCTTGGTGTCTAAAGAAGAAGAATCATGGCTATGGCACCAGAGGTTGGGGCATGTAAGCATAAACCTCCTGTCCAAATTAGCCAAAAAGGAATTGGTTGTGGGTTTGCCTAAGGTAGCTTCTGATAAGGAGCACATATGCACTGCATGTCAATTAGGTAAATAGCATATGACGAGCTTCCCTTCCATCTCATACATACCTTCTAAGAGAGTTCTTGAACTCTTACATATTGATCTCTTTGGTCCAATCAAACCATTGAGTCTAGGTAGAAGAGAATACACCATGGTCATTGTGGATGATTATTCTTGCTATACCTGGGTGGCTTTGCTAGCTAGAAAATATAAAGCCTTTGACCAATTCTTAAAAATATTCATCCGGATAGAAAAAGAACAGGGCATAAGCATTGCACGCATCCGGAGTGATAATAGTGGTGAGTTCAAAAATAAGCACTTTATTGAATTTTGTGACTCCAAGGGCATTGAACATAACTTTTATTGAATTTTGTGACTCTAAGGGCATTGAACATAACTTCTCTGCCCCTCATACTCCTCAACAAAATGGAGTTGTTGAGAGAAAAAAATTGAACCATAGTTGAGATGGCTAGAACAATGCTAAGTGAGAATTGTTTGCCAAAATATTTCTGGGGAGAGGCCGTAAACACAACATGCTATATTTTAAATAGAGCTCTCATTAGAAAGACCTTGGAAAAGACCCCCTATGAAATTTGGAAGGGAAGGAAACCCAAAATTGGGTATTTCAAACCCTTTGGGTGTAAATGCTACATCTTAAATGATCGAGAGCAACTAGGAAAATTTGATCTTAAGTCTGATGAACCAATTTTCCTTGGCTACTCAACATATAGCAAAGCTTACAGAGTCTATAACAATCAAACCCAAACTGTGGTAGAGTCAATACATTCGATGAGACTAACCATGGAGGAAGAAGAAATTCAAATTCGAAAGATCTAACTCCAAAAGTTGAAAGCACTGGAGAAAAAGAGGAAGTACAGATTCTAGATTCCTTCCAGATCAAGAAATACAAGGAAGAAGATGAAGGAATTAATCTCAACTAAGAAGTTCCATAAGGTTA
The DNA here is from genome assembly GCA_947683365.1 of Euphorbia pulcherrima. Taxonomy (NCBI): domain Eukaryota; kingdom Viridiplantae; phylum Streptophyta; class Magnoliopsida; order Malpighiales; family Euphorbiaceae; genus Euphorbia; species Euphorbia pulcherrima. The sequence continues at coordinate 4,348,396 of CANTUS010000008.1, forward strand.
TCTCAATCATCAAGAGATAAACTTTATAGATAATTAAGAAGAAATTGAAGCTGTTAAGGAACAAGCTCTAGACCAGCATGCAGATCTTTAAAGAGAAATTCAGACTCAGAAATCATCTAGTGGAAGCCATTTTAGATGATGTCCATAATCCAATCAGAACTAGAGGACAACTTAATAGGATGATGAGTCATGCTGCTTTTGTCTCTCTCATTGAGCCAAAGAAATTCCAAGATGCATAAGGAGATGAAAGCTGGATGATGGCCATGCAAGAAGAACTAGATCAATTCACCAGGAATGATGTGTGGTATTTAGTGGCACCACCAAAAGAAAAGTCAATCATTGGCACCAAATGGGTATTTCGGAACAAGCTAGATAAATTTGGAGTAGTGGTGAGAAACAAGGCAAGATTGGTTGCTCAAGGGTACAATCAATAGGAAGGGATTGACTTTGAAGAAACATTTGCCCCTGTAGCAAGATTAGAGGCAATCCGGACTCTATATGCTTTTGCATCATTCATGGGATTCACATTGTTCTAAATGGATGTCAAAAGTCCATTCTTAAATGGAGTTATCTAGGAAGAAGTCTATGTCAAGCAACCACCTGGATTTGAAGACTCAAAGCATCTGGATCATGTATACAAGTTGAAGAAGGCACTCTATGGTTTAAAGCAAGCACCAAGAGTTTGGTATGAGAGACTAACTACATTTCTCATATCCAAAGGGTATATCCGAGGGACGGCAAACACAACTCTCTTCATCAAAAAGAAGAAGGATGATATCATTCTAGTTTAAATTTATGTTGATTACATCATCTTTAGATCAACAGATGAGAAGATATATGAAGAATTTAGCACTCAAATGCAGAAGGAGTTTGAGATGTCTATGATGGGAGAACTTAATTTCTTCCTTGGTTTGCAAATCAAGCAGAGTTCGGATGGAATCTTTATCAACCATTCCTAGTATACTAAGGAAATTCTAAAGAAGTTTGAAATTGACAAGAGCAGGCCAATGTCCACTCCCATGGGATCAGATACAGTCATATCAAAGGATTGTGAAGGAGAAGAAGTATATCAGAAGCTCTATAGAGGAATGATTGGATCACTGTTATACTTGACACCTAGCAGACCTAACATACACTATGCAGTTTGCTACTGTGTAAGGTACCAATCCAATCCTAAGTATTCACATCTCAAAGCAATGAAGAGAATTCTTAGATATCTCCTAGGAACCACTAAAATTTGATTATGGTATCCTAGTACTGGAAACTTCACTCTTCAAGGTTTCTCTAATGTAGATTATGGCAGAGACACTCTTGAGAGAAAGATTACATCTGAAGGCTATCACTTTCTTGGAGATTGCCTTATATCATGGTATAGCAAAAGGCAAATATCAGTTGCTTTATCAACCAAATAGGCTGAATACATGGCAGCAGAAAGTTGTGTAGCTCAACTTCTATGGATCAAGCAATAATTGGAAGAATATGGAGTTCGATCTGGATGTGTTGAAGTGATGTGTGACAGCAAAGTGTCATTGATGTGTCAAAGAATCCAGTGCTCCATAGCAGGATGAAGCAGGTAAATATCAGGCATCATTTCATCCGGGATCATGTGATGAAGAAGGATATTGCACTGGTATACATTCCAACCAATGAGCAAAGAGAAGATATCTTTACCAAGCCACTGAGTAAAGATCAATTCAACAAGCTAAGAGAGTCAATTGGAATGTCTAATACAATTTAAAGTAAATCCGGAAAACAACTTAGGATTAGTTTGAAGTCCTATAAGTCAAGGAATCCGGAAAAGAAGAAGAAACTATATTGACTCTGGATCCGAAACAAAGACTGCCAGCTCAGCAGACAGAAAGGACAAATGGCAATAAAGGCATTGAAAGGTAATTGTACACATTTTGAATTTCAAATATTTAGTAGGTGTTACACGCGGGGTAAAATTAAATGGTTGTCTTAAAAATAAATCATTCTCATTCTCCAATTTTAACGCCATTTACCTCTCATAAATTCCATCTGCCATGTCATTAATCCAGTTAACTTTAACTGTATCTGGATTACTATTATACCCTCACTTTGAAAATCCTATATAAACCCCCTAAATTTCCCTTTCTTTCTCACGCGAGCAACTCACTACTGTTACTCTGGAAAAATCAATTTCTAAACCCTAATTTCTTCAAAAACTCTCAAATGGCAGCCATTATGTTGAACAAAAAAATCCAAATGCTTCCTCCAAGAAACATCTTTGCAGAATCTTATCTCAAAGATGAAGACTTCACACCCCTTAATCTCAAAACCAACGACTCAGTAGTTCCCACTGACTACTTGGGAGATAATTTCCTCTTTGAAATAGACCCCTACTCTAAGATGATTGTGGATCAACATCTGGGTGATTTCCTCAAGATCAATTGCCCAACTTACCCGAACTTTGTGTGGGAATTCTACTTAAACCTGAGAGTACACTCCTATCATGATGCTCTCAGAACCAAGGTTTAAGGGAAGGAAATCACTATCTCTCCGACATTCTTTAAAAAGTACCTCAACATGAAGAATGATGGAGTTCAACTGAGAAATGATGAGGATGAGCTGCTTATGAAATATCACCCCAAGATGTGGCTTCATCCTAATTACTTTGGAGGTAAATTCTCAACCTACTTTCTGGAAACACCAAGATATCTCCAACATGCTTTTACCAAGCTGATCCTGATCCAGAAGGGCTCTCTAACCACCGTATCCTCCTAAAATTGCATATTACAGCACTAGGTAGAGAGCAGAGTTATGAACATACCGGTACTGATTATTCACTATCCAAAGCAGTACAGAAACTCCCATGGTGCCCTCATCATAAGAATCCTTGTAGCTAATGAAGTCAATCTATCCGGATTTTAAGCTGTTCAAGGAAAAGAGATTCTGGAGAAGAATTTTAAAAAGCTAAGTTTCAGTGAGACATGGAATGAGGAGAAAGCTAAGAAGTTGAGGAATGAGAAGAAGAGCAGGGCCAGGAAGGCAGAAAATCTAGCTGAAGATGCTCGTGTTCCTAAAAAGGCCAAAACTACCAAACCAAAAGCACAACCGGATCTTGCTTTTATCCCGGTGGATAAGGTTAATGAGGATACTCAAACCCTCACTTATCTGCTGAAGAAGAACTCAGAAAACCCAAAGCCAAGGGAAAGGCTAATTAAGGCAGCTGATAAGAAAAGAAAGAAGGTGGAATGTCCGGAAGAAAATGAGCAGACTGAGGATGAAGCCCCGAAACCAAAGAGGAGACAGTTCACAAGAAAGGGGTGCACTTTTGATGAGGCTATGATAGTTAAGAAGAGCAAAACAAAGAAGTCGGCCGAAATTATGATTGATGAAGGAGCTGCGAAGAGAGCTGAAGAGGTTGAATTGGCTAAGGCCAGAAAAACCAAGGGCAAGCATCTTCCCATATCTACTGAGGAAGTACCTCTGGATGATCCTCAGTATGAGGTTATAAAGGAAGCCATGAAGGATAATGATAGAATAAACAAGCTCACAACAGAGGCTCTTTTGGTACTCAAGCTATCCTTATCACTTTAACAAACCTGGATACCAATGCCTAGATTCTGGAAGCAGACCTTTTTGCCTTCACACTAAGAACCGGACCACTTTCGGAGAATTTTCTCAATCCAATAGCTGAAACCATCCACGAAGAAAGACCAGAAAAGGCATATATATAGGGTGTTGAGGACACTACCAACATGCCTGGGGAAGTGATTAAAAGTCCTAAAAAGGCGAAAGAATGGGAGGCTGAGGACATTGCCAGTCTTCAGGGGGTTGTGGAGGTGGATGAAGAAATAACAGAAGTAGACACTCAAGATCAAACTTATGAGGTAATCCCTAACTCAATTTCTTTTGATGTTAATACTGATGCTACTGCTACTGTTGACATAAGAAATAAAAATTAGGATAACTTAGATACACACACTTAAAGTGTATCCAAGGAATAAGTGTCCAACCTGGAACAAATTATTCCAGAGGAGGGACTAGGTCTGAGATCCAATGAAAATGCTTCTAAAGCGGATTCAAAGGGTCAAGCCAGTCTGGGAGAAAGGTTGGAGAAGAAGGATGATTCTGATAAAGAAGAGAGTAGTACAGAGAGAAGAAGTAATGGAGAACCATCCGGATCATTTGAGAGTAGTTCAAGCACTGGAGAAACTTCATATTCCTCATCCGGACATTTGCAAAAGTCCAGAATTGTAAACCCCAGCCAACAAGGCGTTAGAAACTAAGAATGGCTCTTAGATTAATAGAAGAAGCCACAATTGAAGGTCACAGGGAAGATAAAATCTCCAAGGCACTCTGGGGAGTGACCAACACATTAAAATCCATGGAGAAGCTTCTACAAGAAAAATCTCACTCTTCGGATTTACAGTGAGACATTGGGGAGATAAAGGGGACTATGAAGAATAAAGAGAAGAACGTGGAGGATTTTCTCATTGCTGAGTTGGTGGCAGAAGTTTCACTTGCCAAAGTCACTCCTGTACTTAATGAGCTAAAATCAAGTGTTGCAGCAGCCAACCGTTCTGCAGATCAAGCCAACACTAGGGCTACAAATAACTGGGCAATTATCCTAGATAAAATCACCTCCTCCTCCTCCGAATTTGCCACAGAACTCAAAGAATATCTGGATTCCAAGTTTGAAAAGTTGTCAAAATTCATTACTGAAAAAGAAGAGAAGTCAGAGCTCCCAAGCCTAAATGAAAAGCAACAGGCCATATTGGACAAGCTAACCAAATTCATTGAGGAAGATATGCCCAAACTCCTTGCTAAACAGCTTTTAGTTATTGGAACAGAGTTTGCAACAGTCAAGGACACAGTCATTAATAATGTCAAGGAGGAACTTTACAAAGACCTCATGACTGTCAATACTAGCATTCACAACTGCCGCAGAGATATAGGCCAAGAATTTGAAAAATTAGCGTCTAGCTTATCTAATCTGTCTATCTCTGGATTTTCATCCTCACCATCCATTTTGAAAATCCAACTCCCCCTAGTGGTTCAAGATCTTGTACAACATATTGGGGACACTGGCTTCTTCAGATATAAAGGGATAGCTACACTCCTGAAAGCTTTATTCCCATACTTTGATGAGAAGGATCGCGAACATGTACTACATATGCATCCTTATCACAAAGTCATATTCCCAACTCTGAAAAGTCTTCCGGCCCCTATATATCACTCCAGCCACAGTTGACACAATCATAGAGCGCAGAGAAGAACAAAATTTGGATTATTCCACATACTCCTAGGCATGGCAGACAAGCTGGGATGGTAAAACCTACATGGCGTTAGATCCCTAAGTTGATGCAAACAAAAAGGGGGAGAATAAGAAGGGGGAGGATAGAGCTGAAATAGAAAAAGGGGAAAAGAGCAAAGGAAAGGAAAAGAAAGGAGAAGCATCCGAAAAGCAATAATCTGTAATAGATATAGCTATGTAAAATTTGTAATAGCTAGAGTTATTTTTTGCTTATGTATTTTTATATCTGTAATCCTAAACTTCATTTATGTTAACTATTGTTAACAGCAGAATTATATATAGTGAAAAATTACTACAAAAAATTGCTTCTAAAAGTACAATCTGTAATTGTACAAGAAAAATCTTAGAAGCTAGAATTGAAAAATGTCGGGGGAGTTAGGGATGCTAAAATTATGGGGGATAAAAATTGTAAATAACTAAGTATCAAGAATCATACTGAGATCATAAAACCCCTTTTCCTTATACTTAGATGTCTTAGGTTTTTATTTTCGTCAAATGGGGGATATTGTTGGAAACAATGATCCGGAACACCAAATAATTCGGATCAGGTTTGAAGAAAATAAAACACCTAAGTATAAAAAGACCTAAATCATTATATCCGGACAAGTAAACAAAGATCCAATTATTTGGACAGATAACCAAAACATCCATGTCCAAGACAATTATTAAAGTAAGGACAATTACCTAAGCATGAAAGTAAAGCATGCAGTTAGAGTTTGGAAAGGAAACAAACTGCTAACTCCTTGTTCAACAACATTCGGAGGAAGACTGATAAAATAGCATACGGATATCATGACAAAAAGACATCAGGAGGACACAATTATAGAGATAAAGGGAAAAGTTTCAAAAATAACTTTTCCCTCCATCCTTTTTGGTCTACAGTCAAAGATCCTTTCCCCATGTGCAAGATAAAAGACAGCTAGCATACTTTTCAAAAAAGGGCAGAAGGACTGACATAGGAAAGAGAAAAAGGAAACAACCTTTTTCACATAGACCAATAAGAAGGGCGCGTGATACAGACATTCCGGACTTCTGGCTTAAAAGTTGGGGAATCACTAAAATACAAGGAAAATGACCACTGACAACTTTTCAGCCTCAATCCCAAGGATTCGAATGGTTCAAAATCCCTGTCTAACGGATTGATCAATGGTTCCAGAAGCGCCATTTATTACCTTATCAACGGTGAAGATTTATTTCAAGTTCAACAACCCACAACGACTATATTTATGATAGAAGCCTATAAAAGGGAAGCTTCACAAGTTGAGACGGTGTTGGTTCATTTTAAAAAGCATACACAAGAGAACTCGCTAGAAAGCAATCAGTTGTTGTATCCCTCCAAGAACCAAACACTCAAAATCTATTTGTAAGGATTCTCAAGTAAAGTTATAAACTTGAGGAAGTCCAAAACCAAAATCTTTGAGAAAACCAAAGTGTAAAAGATCTCCTACTTGGGTGAGTAGTGAGATTGGGATATAGCTTAAAGTTGGTGCTTTGAGTGGGATCTCCCTGTAGGACTCAGCTTAGGTTTGGGTAGAAATCTAAGTAGTATATCCTGCTAAAGACAAAAGGACCCAGCTAGAAGTTTGTGCTTTTAGTGGTATATCCTATATCCCGAATGGGGTACCATCCGAAGACAAATTGTAAGGCTTGATTCCTGCCGGTTGGAAAGGTATCCATTAGTCGAAAATCTCGGAGGAAGGAAACTTCGGGGACTGGAGTAGGCGGGGCCGAACCGGGATACAATCCTTATGTTTGATTTTCTAACTCTCTACTTATTTGCATTATATTTTATATCTACATCATCCGGATCCATTACATCGGGAACATAATCAAAGACGCTACACAAAGACTTCTTAAAGTCTGTTAATTCAGCGAAAAAGGGTCATTCACTCCCCTCTGACCTTATTTAGACCCTCACAGAGACCAACAAATATGTGAAGACACAAGATCAAGTTGCAGATATCTTTACCAAGCCATTGACGAGCAAAACCTTCATAAGGTTGAGGACCTTACTTGAGATTACAAGATTAAATTTAAGGGGAAATGTTGGAAACTAAACTTAATTTAATAATAATAATAATAATAATAATAATAATAGACCAAAAGGACAAAGGCATGAAGTGTAGATGAAGAGATGAGACACGCATGCATGTCAACATGCATGTGGCTATTCATGAATAAAACAAGATAAGGAACAAGAGGAAATCAAATTGAGGGGTGTTAGAATTTGGATGAAAATTACTATCCAATCATGAGCCACAATCATCTCATCCAAAATCAAAATAAGTGGCATGAATGGGAATTGTGTGGGGTAGTTAGAGTTTATGGCTTGTATTGAATTAGTGTGTCGGTAGAATGCTCTATAAATAGAGCTGAATATTGTAGTGTGATGTATGCCAGAAATAAAGAGTGAAATAAGTAGCAATTAGCTACTCATTGAGTTTGAGTGTGCAAGTGTGAGTGAGTAAAAATAAATAGAAAGAGTCCATCTGCCTTGTATAATTAGCGAGTTGTAAGATAAAAAGTGTCATTTTATTTGAGTTTGTGTTAAGTTTGTGAGTGTTTTGTTGTGTTGATTGAATATTTTTTATTCCAACTATATTGTAATTTGCATTAGCTCTTCTGAGTTTCTGTGTCATTTATCCCAATTTATAACCTCTTCTTTGTTTTTACTGTTCAAACATTTGCAACAATTGCTGCATTTTTTTTTCTATTTTCAGTAGATAGCAATGTCTTAACTTTATAATATATTTCTATCAATTACTATTTGCATTTTCTGAATCATTATCTATCATAGTGATACTTTTCATTAACAATAAGTTTTTATTTTATCATTTATAACCATTTCACCGAATTTTATATTATTTATCAAATTATAATAAATGATAGAGTAATCTTATTTTTGAAAACAAATAATTTTATATTATTATTTGAAAATATCAAATTAAATGGTTTGTTAAGTTTGTTCGAAAAATAAGAGAGCTTATTATTTTTAAAAGAAATAGTTTTATGATATATTTATTGAGAAAATATCTTTAGCAAAAATATTTAATTGTGATCGTTATAAGTTTTAACTCTTTCATAAAAGAGAGTTTTAATTGTGATTAATTCTATAACGGTTATATTTTGATTAAATGTTTGTAACTTTTAGCAGTTACGGTATTAAAGGCACCATATTTATTGTTTTAGAACACCTTTTTCTTTAACTATAAAAAGGTTGGAGGGTTTTCATTTTGTGTACAACCGATTTTACGCACTCTCTTCTTTCCCTCTTTTCTAGATATGTTAAGCATTTCTAATTCCTATAGCGAGTTCAAATCGAATTCGAAGAAGTTGTTTAACCCTGAAAGGAACTATAAAGTATCCTTTAAAGGCAGTGTCTTAGACACGACTCAACTTATTCTAACATCTACTTTCAAAGTGTTGTTCATTATAGCTTCAAATTGCTTCCGAGAACATTCAAATTCAACTTATTTGCTGCTGAACCCGCTGCCCAGAATTTTAGTCCTTAAGCAATTGCTTTAGAGAAAATCGTTGCCTTTGGTCCAGTTTCTGAAATACTGCAACAAATTCTGATCAGAGAAACATTGCCTCTAATCTAGTTCCCTAGCTACTGCAACAGTTTCATAAAAATGTTGCCTCCAGAACAACCCAGTGCCTCCGAATCTAACCAGTGCCTCCAAATCCAACCAATACATCAGGATCAAACAAGTGCACCCCGATCTTACCAGTCATCCTCCAAAACTTACCAGTCATCCTCCGGAACTAACCAGTATAAAGAGCAAAATTTTCCAACAATCTTAAAGGATATTTCGTAATGGAAAATTATGCTTCACTTACAAGAGTCAATTCCTCGAGACTATACGAGTAATTGTTCCTCCACTAACTACTCCAATATGATATGTCGTTTCGTGATATTACAAAAATTGAAATTGGTGTTATTTTTTGAAAGTTGAACCTAACGAGATTTGGGAATATTTGATTTCCAAATACAATTATGAGGGTGCTCGTAAGTAAAAGTTGTCAATGGGATAAAGAAAGTCAATTGGAAGGAGATCGAAATAACTAAAGGGAAGGAGATAGTCTCAAAGGCGAACATTATGGAGACCAATCCTCGCTAAGAAAAAAGGTATGAATTTCTCTATGGTTATATGCTCAAAAGTAATAAAACCTTCAATAATAAAATTAAGGGAGCTTTTATACATGTGACTATCATGCTCCTAAATGGAGGAAAGAATTGTGAAATCTGTCAATCCTACTCAACTTAGAGTTAATCTAATTGACGTAGATGATATTATTTTTATGATCATTTCACAAGTAAACATGCTGATTGATGTGAATGAGTGGGTTATTGACTATGGAGTAACGAGGCACGTTTGTGCGAATAAATAAAAATGCTCCGTAGTCATATACACCCAAGTTTAAAGTGGAAAAGAAAGGTTCTCCTCAAGCTCACATCTTTAGCACATAATGAGGTGCTACTTGTTCCCAATATTTGAAACAACTTGGTTCTAATGAGCCTTTTAGGTAAAAATGAAGTGAAGGTAATTTTTTGAGTCCGACAAGGTTGTAATGACCAAAGATAGTGAGTTGTCGGAATGAGCTATATGAACCATAGAATTTCTTTAATATTGAGTAAATTATAATGTTTGTGCTTTGTTTTTCTATTTGGTTGAATCATGAGACTTGCCATGTGATAGTTAAGGTATATGAGTAATTTTATTTCCAAAAGTTTGAACTTTCAAGTTTTGAAAAAGGCGAAAATTGTGTTGAATCAAAGTATTTATTTGTTGAGGAATAAATGAGGTTTGATATGTTTTATGTGGATCAATATGTTTTGAATTTAGTTGTTTTGAGACATCTTGATTTAAAGTTTATTGGAGTTTATTGATAGCCAATATGTGATAAAACTTGTGTTTTATTTTGCTGAAAGTTTTTCAGTTTTGGACAACGTTGATTGTTTATGAGTTTTCTCAAGTTATACAAATCCATTTTAAGAAATTCTTGTTTCTATGGTTTTATGAGACATAGATGTAATTATGTTTAGAATGAATATTTTTTAAATTATTTTTTAAAAAATTTATTGAAGTTGAGATAAGAATCTCATTTTTTTGGAATTTTAGTTTTAAGGACAGTTGATTCTCTGTGACATAACTTGAGATATATAAATCGGTTTTATGTGTTTTTAGTGGCGTTAGAAACTTAAGACATATATGTTTTTATGAGTAGAAGAAAATTTTGTCAAATAACTTTATTTTTATGTTCAAATTTTGAGTCAAAGTGGACTCATGAAATCTGAATTTGAACAGATTTCATAAGTGAAAAATTGGTAACCATGTGTGGTTATATGAGTTTAATTTTTTGAGTTTACCTTGGAATTTGATGGTTTAAAATTCATAGTAAATTTAAGATACGTGAAAACATATTTTTGTGAGACATTTGACTAAGTATATATATATATATATGAGTAACATATTTAATATGTTAGATATAAACTTGAATTATTTGTTGAGTGAAACTATTTGTTAAGTTTTATATATGAGAAACCGATAAGATACCATATGAGAAATGAGAGGATTATTATCATCATACTTTGAAATATTCAAAAGTGTGGGGTGTCTTATTAAGGTTATTATTCTTAAACATATATAAAGAGAAATAGGTACAAAATTTTATATTTGTATGTTCATAGATTTTGTTGAATATATTGATGTGCTTGGATATATTAACCTTGAGACAAAGAATACATATTCTTTGTGAATGTTTTCAATAAAGATTACAGAAATTTCCATTTTTAAGTATTGTTCCGAATGTTGACCCGGTTGCACCTATTTTTCAAATTGAGTTTGAAAATAATTTTTTGAGGAAAGGCAAGAGAACTTTGAAAAGAAAGTTTTTGGAAAAAATTTTATAAGTGTTTGATTGAAGATGAACTTTTATTGTTGGCAAAACAATTTCATCTTTTGAATCAAAGGTTTTGAATGAAGCTTCTTATTGTGTGAGCACGTCTCTATTTTTGAAAAATAGAATTGATTTCTTTTTGGTGCCTCCGGAGTTGGACCAATTTGTTGTGAATAGTTTTTTCATAAATAAAACTTTTAAAACTTTTATTTTTTATACTCCGGTAGGGAAATTGTTTCATGTGTACTTTATTTTAGCTTCCATTCTTAGAACTTTTGACCAAATAGAATTTGAACGGCTTTTCTTGATATCAGGTTTTTATGGTGCAACATGAGGGGTGTGACATGAATGAAAAGGTGATGCATTAATAAATTGTTTATATGGTTTAGTGACAAGCACCTAAATAATGAGTTGAGAAGTTTGATCTTTTGAGGTGAATATATGTGTATATTCTAAAGTAATTAATGGTATATGTGTGATTATATGTCGATGATATGACTATCTTTATTCCGAATATTGATGTTGTCAATAGAATAAAGATAATCTTGTTATCAATATTTGTAATAAAAGACATAAGAGAAGCTAATGTGATATTGAGTATGAGAATAATAAGGATGAATGGGAGTGTCTTGTTAACCCAAGAATACTATGTTGAGAAACTTCTTGAGAAGTTTGAATTTTATGATGTAAATCATGTGAGTATCCGTTATGATTCTAATACTCAAGGGAAGATAATAGTGATCTAGTGGCTAAATCCAAGTATGTATTTGTACTTGATGAATTTCACACTTTAAGACATAGCATATGCTATGTGAGTAAATACACACAGAATCCAAATGTTGATAATTGAGAAGCCACATTGGGGCTTCTGAAATATTTGAGAGGAACCATAAAATATGGAATTCCATATAATGAATTTGTTATTATTCTTGAGGGGAACAATGATGTTGAGTGAATCTTTGATTCATATAAGAAGAAATTCATTAGTGAATTTCCCATTGTTCTTGAGGTGAACAATGACGTTGAGTGAATATTTGATTCATATGGGATAATTTCATTAGTGGTTATGTTCTCAAATTTGTGTTGGTCTAGATTAAGGGTTTTAGCAAGTAAAACAGTTGCAGCGAAAATTCAAAAATTTAATCTAGTTCCTTCGATCTCCTAAGCATGGCATAATTGATAGTAGTGCTAGTCTTAAATTATTCTAGGTCACAAACACTTATTAAAAGTACCTAATAATAATTTAACCACTTACTAGTTGAAGCATGAATCCCGTAGTCGGTAGAAAGACCCCTCAGCTACGTACACAAACTCCAAAGTAGAAGCCCTCTATAAATAGTCCACACGAGCATCGCTGACCAAAACCTTCTAGAAAGGAAGAACCGATAAAAAAAAGGAAGACAGCTAGACCTTCCCTACTAATTTATTCTAGAAGAAATTCCCTTAGTTCTATTCTAAGTAAATACGTCTTTCGACGGATTACTTTTAGAAATCAGAACAACTAAGAGAATAAGAGAACAAGAGAAGGATTATTAAATTCAGGACGAAAAATATTGAAGGAGGGGGATTCTATTTATAGTGGTTAGAAATTATTCAAAAGACAATAAAGTCCCTAACCTCAACCAATCAGAAATAAAATAAAAAGGACCAATTAGAAATAAAATAAAAGGCAAACTTGTATTTTAATTAAACCTTGGAAGAGTTGGAAACCAACTCAAATACTCGGAGCTTGCTTAGAGTGCAAGCTCCCCGTTTGAGCGGGAGACTGCTGGGCATTCAGCCAGCAGTCCCTCATGGGCTTGCATAGGATCGCAAGCCCACAAGGCTTGCACCTACCGCGCAGGCCTACTCACCATGCACAGTCCCGCATGTAGCGCATGCCCATAAGGGTTGTGCGCCTGTACAGCCCTTTAGGCTTGCGCAACTCCCAAGCGGGCTGCTTGTTGCAGCCCGCTTCTGTGTGCCCCCATGGGCCACTCGCAGCACTGTTCCAAACAGTGTTGTCATGGGCCCATGTGCAGGTCTTTTATGTACTGTCCTATAGTACATTTTCAGACCCACTTGCGCAGATTTATCCAACACCCAATATTAATAAATCCCGCTAAGTTCAGTCCAGTCTTCCCTTTATTTATTTTATCCTCCTTATTATTTATTAGGCTCATTGGTCCAACCAATGAATATTGGTCTAACCAGTATGTTATGGTCTATCCATATTTCCTTGCTCTTCTAGATTAGGCATAGTCTAACGGTTCTTTGCATAGCTCGGTCGTAACTCAAAGTGTGTGACCTTCTAGGATCCCGTAATATCGAGCCACCAAAAGTTTAACCTGGCTCAATCCCTTTTAGGAATTGTCCGACTCGGAGCTCCAAATCGTTTATGGACTCCAATTATTTTGATTGGTCATAGTGGCACTCTAGCAAAGGCATATGACCCCTTAATATTCGGAACGTCACATGCATTCTGACTTAATCCGGGTTTTGCAATAGTTTCAATACAATTCACTCCTTCTATCAACTATTAAGTACCATATGGTTTCTATGACTCGGTTTAAGTGTTAGTCCACTAGTAGCTATAATAACTACCCCAGTAGTTTAGTCTTGCTTCCAAAGTACACTACTCAACCATTTAATATGTTTATCAGGATCCCATCCTATCAACTCATACTCTGATCAGAGGTTTACGAGTGTGTCACTTCAAAAAAGTTGTCAAGCTCCCTTATATTGCTATAGTGGAGTGATAGATTCTATCTTGACTACTCAGCTTACCAACGGACAGACATCAACTATACCCGTAATTATCCGTATCATCCAATCTATAGAATGTATAGGTATAATCCAAAGTATACCAACATCTGAACAAGGTAGCTAGTATCTCAGGTCTAAGGATATTTGTATTGCTATTGCAATGAGGCAATTAAAACACCAACATATTAAATAGATTACCGAGTGTTATCTCATAACGGTCTCAAATATATCTCCCTAAATACATTCATTTATTAACCCAAGGTACCACCCTCTAACACTGGAGATATGCTACTCTGAATCAAATTCAAGAGGTATGACAACACATGCTAGTCTATCCGCATTCATCAATGTCCAGTCTTGATGATACTACGACCAGGGATATTTAGACAAATCATAATTGCACACGAACCAGTTTTCACCAACATAATCCCACTATGCCCTTGCAATTCGTGCTATGATTATGTCATGGACTTTTGCAAACACATCAATGAATATATTCTAAACCAGTCATAATATGTTTTCACAGTCATTGATTTAACAAAAGAATGCCTTTATTAATATAACTTTGTTCGTACAAATAAAACTAATTAAGATATATCGGCCTAATTGCATATAGGGCATACATCATATCTAGCAATTTGGTGGTGGAACAATAACATGAAAACCAACTAAGCAAGCTATGGTAATAGTTAGTTGCTTGAGAGTTAGAATAAAATGAGACTAAGTGGTTGGAAAAAACCTTTTGAGTAAGTGTTACTTTAATGTTAACGCATTCAATGTATGTACATTATTATTGTAAAATGACAATATATATTGAGATATAAGACCTATAATGGCAGAAATAAAATGTATATGTTTGAGACATATTACTGAGATGGAATTTTATCCATTTAAGTCTAGAGTGATTCTAATTAAATCATCTGACTAATATTTGAGAAATAAATTTTTGAAAAAGAAATTTATTTTTAATACATTCGAAAGGATGAAACTTAAGCCAATTTGAAATTACAAAGGTGGGAACCCAACCTACATAAGTGGATATCCCACCGAATAGGTTCATATGGATACTAACAAGCCTTTTGTTAGTTCTACTAGCACTATATAAATATTGTCCCAATCCTAGATGTGTGAAAAGTACTATATTGCATATCTTGAGAGTTTGAGTTAAAAGGACTCCTAATGAATCTCATAGCTCTTATGAGTGGTGTATAAAGTGTAATATACACTTGATGAAATCACCTATATGAGTGTGAAGTGGGGCTGCTTCTATGGGATATAATATTGGCTCTATCTCTAGAGCACACTAATGAAAGACTAGGCACGCTCACGGCCTATTTGCGCAAAAATTGCATTGAACAGAAATTTACTTGGTATAATGCTGTATGGTAAAATCCTTTTCTTACAATAGAGCTTATTTGGTTAATAAAAACTATATGTTTTATCTAAAATTCCATAAGTTAAATTTTATCTATCAAATTTTGGTTCATAGTCCACAAAACACCAATTCCATGCATTACATGTCAAACTCGAGATATCCAGAAAATTCTTTTTATTAAACTTCTTTTGAAAGTTGTTGGAGATTGTTGGAAAAATAAGAGATTTTATTACTTTCAAAAGAAATAGTTTTATGATATTTTTATTGAGAAAATATCTTTAGTCAAAATAATTAATTGTGACCGTTATAGGTTTTAACTCTTTCATAAAAGAGAGTTTCAATTGTGGTTAATTCTATAACAGCTATATTTTGATTAAATATTTATAACTCCTTGCGGTTACAGTTTTAAATGCACCATACTTATTGTTTTACAACACCTTTTTCTCTAACTATAAAAAGGTTGGAGGATTTCATTTTGTGTACAACTGATTTTACACACTCTCTTCTTTCCCTCTTTTCTAGATATGTTAAGCATTTCTGGTTACTGTAGCCGAGTTCAAATCGAATTCGAAGAAGTTGTTTAATCATGTGAGGAACTACCAAGTATCCTTTACGGATAGTGTCTTATACATGACTCAACTTATTTAAACATTTACTTTTAAAGTGTTGTTCATTACAGCTTCAAATTGCTTCCGAAAATATTCAAATTCAACTTATTTATTGCTGAACCCGCTGCCCAGAATTTCAGTCCTTAAGCAACTACTTCAGAGAAAAGCGTTGTCTTTTATCCAGTTTCTGAGCTATTGCAACAGATTCTGATCAGAGAAACGTTGCCTCTGATTCAGTTTCCTAGCTACTGCAACAGTTTTATAAAAGCGTTGCCTCTGAAACCAACCAGTGCCTTCGGATCCAATTAGTGCCTCCGAATCCAACAAGTGTCTCCGAATCTTACCAATCATCCTTCGAAACTTATCTATCATCCTCTGAAACTAACCAGTGTAAAGAGCAAAATTTTCCGACAAAGTTATTTTGAATTATTTGGTATAAAATATTTTAAAAAATAAAAAGGTTAACATTTTTTAAATTTTATTATAAACATTGCTGAGGTGCATGAATATTGGTAGGGTCTATTCTAAAAATGTGGAGTTGAAATTATTTAGCAAAGGGTTTGCCATCTTCATATAATAAAAAGGTAACTAAAAGGGAAATTGCGGTTTTAAGACATATGTCAATCTCGTACCGGACTTAGTTATTTTGGATCGAATTAGATCCGCCGGATCATATTTTCACTTTCTTTAAAAAGGAAATAAAAGGAATATGTGTTTTTTTTTATTAGAATACACTCATTAATTGTGGACTAAATAATTATCAGAGGGAAATATAACTGACCAATCAGAATTAGTATTCTGTCACCGACATGCATATTCAGTCTCCTCGAAGTAATTAATTTAATCGGGTCTAACTAAAACATATATATTTTCTTTTTATATGTATAGATTCTGAAATCAAAATTGATATGAAAGTACGAGGAAAAAATAGCATAAAGTTTGGTATTTTGTCTTTAACTTATTTCAGTTCACAGATGTATTGGGATGAATTAAGAGTACTAATGTTTACCCACAAATTATGCACATTAATTGTAAATATATTATCTAATTAAGTTCGATTATTTGAAAATCGCTTATAGAATCCATTTATCCTTTTTCTGTTCCGTTGTTAACCATTGTTTGAGTTTAGTTCATTCTTTAGTTCAATAGATAAAGATGTCAATATTGTCGCTCATAGTTTAGGCTGAGCAATGTTTTGCAGAAGTGGTATAGGCTCTTGGATGATTAGCCCTCGTCAGGGGTGAGCAAATGTCAATTCGGTTCAAAAATCGAATTGAATCGAAAATCAAACAACGAAAGTGTAAGAACCGAATATATTTCAGTTCGGTTCAAACCAAACCGATATATTTTGGTTCGGTTCAATTTGATTTTAGTTTCAACCAAACTAATTTTTTTATTAATTTTTTTATTTTTTAAATATAAATTTAATATATTAAATGACAAAAATTAACATAAATATCTTCCAAACCAAATAAATTATTATTAATTTGAAAAGAAAAAATTTATTGTCAAGTATAAAATACAAATTGAACTTAAAAACATAAAAAAATTAAGATATACAAATTAAAAAATGTTAAAGCTGATTCGGTTCGATTTTTGGTTTTATTAGATTTTAACAAAAAAATAGAATCGAACCAAAAATCAAATTATTAGAAATATATAAACCGAAAACCGAACCAAATAACTTCGGTTCAATTCGATTCGATTCGATTCATATTGGTTCGGTTCAGTTTTTTGATTTTGGCTCACCCCTCGTGCAGTTATTGCACTTTTGCTTTGATTTTAATGTCGTCTTCTTTATTCATTAATATTTTGTTATACAACTACTTTTTATATGTTATTTTAATTTTATTCTAATTTACCTTTAAAAAATTATTGAATAATAATAAAATTATTAATCAGTAAATAAAAGTAAATAAAATTTTAATAATTTAATTAATTTATCTAGTTTTGATGCAAAAGTAAAAAAAGACGTGTATTTTAGAATGGATTGTCTTTATATATTGCCTTTTTTTTGTGATAATTAACATATATAATGCTACACATTTAGGTTTTATCGTAAATTAATTAGTTAAATGTTCAAGAAAAAGTTTTCATCTAACTATATTTAAAGATTATCATGCTCCATATATTCTAAATTCCTTCCTTTGTGATATTCACTTTTTTAAGATTCGGATTGATATGGTCAGTTGAATTAGAAAAATTTAGATCCGATAATAAGAATAAGTCATGGAACATTAAAGATGTACTTTATTACTATCCTATACAAATTCATTGATCTGACCGATTAAACTATTGACATGAGTCGGGTTAATGGGTCAATAATTTAAAATTCTTTTTATAATATTTAAATAAAAATTAATTAAATCATAACCATTAAATTCTATATAATTTAAAATTTTAGTAAATAGAATTTTAATGAGTGTCGTGATTTTTAATTTTAATTGTAATTGTGTTATTAGTTAGATTTATTATAATTGAACTTATTTGTAATTTATAATTTATATATTTTTTATTGTAACTACTATTATAGATTTGTTTGTTTTATTTTTTAAATTTTTAATTGTGTGATAAATTAACTATAATTTATTTTTAATATAAAATAATTAACTTATAAGATAATGAATAATGAAAATTAATTTATTAAATATTAAAAAATATGATGTAAGTATTCTTACACTTTTTTTTATTTTAAATTTCAGTATTATGTAATAAACTATTTAATAGTTTATTATTTACAATATCATATATTAATCTTTTAAAATATTAAAAGGTATAATTTTTAACATATTTATTTTAAATGGTTCAACTGTAGTTCAACCCTGATCAACCCTTAACTCTCTATCTTTACCGATTCGAGGGGCATACCAGGTTTGACAACCAAGTTGATGTCTACTACAACATTTGATAATTACTCAAAATTAGTTGAATACCCCTTTGAGTCCTATTCTATTATTCATATGCCCTTTTGGTGATTGACTTATTGAAATCGCCTATTTGGTACTTGACGTATTCAATTTTTGCCTATTTAGTACCTCGCATATTCATTTTAGCATGATAACTTAACGGATTAATGAGGGACGACAATTCTATGCATGATCAATAAAATATATTCATATTCCAAATGATGTTCTATGTATTTCACATTGTTTGTGCTATTAGATGGACGATTGATATATATACCAAAATTAAATAGGTCATGCAACAAATAATTTAATGTTGAATGTATCAGATATCAAAAAGACAAAAAGTGAGTACATAGAATTGCACTGTGAAAGGGATTATGATTTTGCTTAAGTTATCTAGAGGGCACGCAACAAGCGGATCGCTACACTACGCGAAAGTTCTCATCCGTCCTGTCAATCATTGGGTCGGGCCTTACAACGCTCACCCAAGAGGATCCATCAACACCAATCGGGGTGAGCCACACAACGCTCTCCCCGAAGGGCCACACAACACCCTGCAGTATGGATCTCTCAATACTAACTCGGTGGGGCCATACAACGCTCACTCGAGTCCTAACGTTACAGGAAGTGGCTCCTAACTAGCTCAAAACAATGGCAACCTTGACGCGTCCTTTACGGACAGAAGCATGGAAGTCCTCTAGTGGAGGGATCTGATTGGCATGTCAAAAGCACGACAAGCAAAATGGGCCGCGGTAAATGAACCTGCATACGGCGCACACTACCCGTGAGGACCTACTCCATCAGGCTTCTTCCACCCAGGCGGTCCGTATCAAGGTCCAATCACTCCACTTATCTCCCTCCGCCACCACCGTTGGGTTCATAGTTGAAGCCTAACAAGTTTAGATATTGGGATGACTCGGAGTTCCAGAAGATGTTCAAAGAATGTCTTAATGGTTATGTTGTTTCTCTACAAGAACCCCTGCTGGAAATTTCTGACTCCCTATTCAGCGCGGAGATCCTCGTGGAACAGCTTAACCCCCGAGTCAAGCTACCATTCATTGACAAATACAGCGAAGACACAGACCCTTGGACCCATGTCCGAACTTATAAAAACAAGATGGACTTAGCAAATGCTTCGGAAGCACACACCTGCAGGAACTTCCCCAATACATTAATCGATCCGGCAGCCTACTGGTTTGACTCATTGCCAGCCAAGTCCATAGATTTATGGGATGACTTGAGGCAGAAGTTCTATGCACAATTTATTGGCTCCATTCTAGTAGGAAACACCACTCGTACCCTCAATTAGATCACTCAGAGGACGGATGAATCACTCCGCTCTTACATTGAGCGATTCAATAAAGCATGCCTGCAAATACGAGACCTAGATTATAGCACCGCCAGGGAAGCTATGATTAGAGGCACAAGGAATGAAAGACTCCGTACAGAGCTCATTCAAAGGCAACCTAAAAAACTGGATCAGATAATCACCATTGCAAAGAACCTGATTGAAGTGGATGAAGTGGATAGACCATACAAGATGTCTGAAAGAACCCGTCCTGAAGACTGGAAGGCTAGGAAGAAGGCGGGGAACTACCGTGAGCAATCCTCCACCCATAGCAGACATAGACCAGGGTTGAACGCTCCCTTGTGCGACTTCTTGCTGGCTGTGCAAAAAAGCGATGATAGGAAATCCATCAAATATCCAAGGGTAACGCCTGAATAGTTCGTTGGGAAAGACATGAACAAGAACTGTGGATTCACAAGTCTAGAGGCCATGACATGGACGAATGTTGCATCTTAGCAGATGAGATCCATGCCCTAATCAAAAAAGGAAAGCTTTCACAATTTGAAAAGGGGATCCCTAAAGAAAGCAAATTCAGACCAAAGAAGGATGGTGAAGACAAGTCCTCATAGAAGTCAAAAGGGCTCGTAATGGTAATCACAGGTGGGCCAGGCTTTGAAGGATGCCCCTTAAAAGGAAAGAGTTCCGAGCGCAAAAGATCGAACACTAAAGACAACTGAGAAATCAGTAGACCTTTCCGAAAATAGAGCTTAGTAAAAAACCTGCATGCGGACCGCTTTGTGCTAGAGGCCTTGGTAGAAGGGTACACCATCATGCGGATCATTGTTGACACTGGCAACTCCATCAATCTGATCAGGAAAGAGGTGGTTGACAAGCTAGAAGTTCATCACAGCCCGATGCTGCCAGCCCACTCACCACTCGTCGGTCTTAGTGGGCACTCGGTTCTAGCACTCGGCCAGACCACCCTGGAAGTTAAACTTGGTGACCATAAAACCAAATGGAGAGCAAAACTGGACTTCATAATCGTTGAAGTGCCAATCAGTTACAACATCATCCTTGGTAGACCATTCTTAGCCGAGTCAGATGCACTGATCTCAATCAAGCACCTGGTCATGCAGATTCCTACCATAAAGGGGGTCACGGTAGTGGTAGGCAACCCTCTAGTGGCGCAGGCGACCTACTTAGCATCACTGAAGACTGATGAAGCAGTCATAGAACGAGAAGAAACGGAGAATGCTAAGCCAGTCGGTCTCATGGAAACACTAACTATTGGGGCTTAGTCGGCAAGTGCGCATAGCCGGTGATCTCGTGAAACCAGTAAAGGCAAACATCAGCTGAGTGCTGATAAAAGAACAACACACCTTCTCCTGTTCAAATGAAGATATGATGGGGGTACCACCCGAAGTAATTCAATATAGCTTGAACCTCGACCCGGAAGCTTCTCTAATAAAACAGAAGAAGCACAATCACGCGCCAGATAGGCAAAAGGAAATTGAAGCCGAGATCTTGAGGCTTTTAAAAGCCAACCACATCCGAGTAGTGCATTACCCCAAGTGGCTTGCGAATGTAGTCTTGGTGAAGAAAGCAAATGGGGCTTAGCGAATGTGTGTGGACTTTACAGATCTCAATAAAGCAACACTAAAAGATAGCTATTCGCTCCCCATCATTGATCAACTAGTAGACTCAACAGCTGATTATGCCATATACTCCTTGCTAGATGCAAAAGCAAGGTATCACCAGATTCCCATGGATCAGGCTGATGAAGAAAAGACATCCTTCATAATGTATGAAGGAATGTATTGTTACAAGGTTATGCCATTCAGCCTGAAGAATGCTGGAGCCACATATCAACGCCTAGTGAATGACATGTTCAAAGGCCAAATACGAGAAACAGTGGCAGTCTATGTTGATGATATGATTATTAAAATGAAAAGTTTTGAGGAACACGCAGAAGACATTAAAGCTGTGTTAAAAACCCTACAGTAATATCAGCTCAAATTAAATCCAGAAAAGTTCACTTTTGGAGTAAGAGGTGGCAAATTCTTCAGTTTTCTAATCTCCCAAAGGGGAATCGAGGTGAACCTAGAGAAGATAGAGGCTATCATGAAGATGGAGCCACCCAAGATGCTGAATGAAGTTCAAAAGCTGAATGGAAGGGTGAACACACTTGGCCGCTTTATCTCATTTTCGGCCAATAGATGTCTCCCATTTTACAGAGCTATCAAGAAGGACAAAGCATTTAGTTAGGACAAACACTGCCAGAAAGCCTTTAAGAACATCAAAGAATTCTTAAGTTTACCACCTCTCTTGAGTTGGCCAGAGAAGAATGAAGAACTAATCATGTACCTAGCGGCTATAGATGAAGCAGTAGGATCAGTGTTGATTAGAGAAGCAGATGAGAACCAATATCTGATCTACTACACAAGCAAAGTACTGAAGAACGCTGAGCTCAGATATCCAAAGATTGAGAAGTTGGCTTTAGCCGTGATTTCAGTAGCAGAAAGGCTTTGACCCTACTTCCAAGCTTACACAGTCATTATCAGAACCAATTTCCCCTTGAAGAAAATATTACAGAGGCCAGAAACCTCCCAACGGCTAGCTAGATGGGCCATACAATTAGGGGATTTCGATGTACGGTTTGAAGGAAGAAAGCAACTAAAAGCCTAAATCTTGGCAGACTTTATTACTGAGTTCATTGGGCTTGAACCTCCACCCGATATCAAGACCGAGTCTTGCCGTATATACATGGATGGGTCATCAACAGGACACTGTAAAAAAGGTCCTACTCGGATGCTTTGCTTAAATGCCTTACTCTAGAAGAAGGAAAGTAAGTGATCCGGGAGACAAATGAGGGAAACTGTGGCTCCCATCAAGTAGCCTCCACCATCACATGAAAGGCCAAACTCCTGGGGTATTACTGGCCAACCATGGAAGCAGATTCAGCCGATTATGTACAATCTTGTCACCAATGTCAAATTCATGCAGAAAAGTCACATATCCTGCATGCAATGCAGAAACCTCTACTTAATGGGTGGTCATTCGCCACCTGGGGAATTGATATTACTGGACCAATGCCTGAAGCTATCAGACAAAAGAAGTTCATCATCGTTGCAATCAACCACTTCTTAAAGTGGTTTGACGTAGTGGCTATTAACACCATTACTCTTGAGAAAGTAATTGATTTTGTTTGGGAGCACATAATCATCTGTTTCGGTGTTCCAAATAAGATCGTATAGGACAACGGGTCACAGTTAATCTCTGTGAAATTTTGAAAATTCTGCGAAGTCCTGAAGATCCGAAATTGATTCGCCTCTATAGCACACCCACAGATGAATGGCCTGACAGAAAGAACCAACATGATGCTTGGATAAGGACTGAGGAAACGACTGGAGGGAAAGAAAGGTGCATGGCCAGAAGAGTTGAACAATGTCCTCTGGTCGTACATAATAACTCCTTGCCGACCGACTAAAGAAACCCATTTTCCCTTGTGCACGGGGTGGAAGCAGTCGTACCATTAGAAATTAGCGCTCCTTCAACCCGAGTGGTCTATTACACAGAAGAAGAAAATGACATCAACCTAAGACACCACTTAAACAGTTTGGAAGAGCGTAGAGATAGAGCCTACATCCTGATGGCCGCATATAAATCCCGAATCATCAAGTACCATGATAAGAAGGTTAAAGAAGTGAGACTTAAAGAAGGTGATCTAGTGCTCAGGGACGCGGCAGCATCACAGAGCAAAGAAGTCAAAGGCAAACTAGGATCCAACTGGAAAGGACCTTACAAAGTCATTCAAGTTGTGGGACTTGCTACCTACTGACTCAGTCAAATGGATGGATAAGAACTCCCCAGGACATGGAAAATAGCTAGCCTTAGAAAATATTATGTAGCTGCAAACCCTTCGGGGCCAAGTGTCTGCACTCTTTTTCCCTTGTCATAGATTTTTCCCCCTGGGTTTTTTCTATAACAAGGTTTTTAACGAGGCAGCACTCCCTAACCGGACTTTCATCTGGCATTACACTATAAGCCCGAACATTAAAATCTTTCTATTTTTTCAATAAATAAAGATTCAATTTTTCTTACATGCTTGTGCACCTTAGAAGTTCTGATCAAACTCTCTTAGCACATTACCCGACCACAGAGTCGGCATTAGATCGGCTAAGCGCACCCAGCTTTACAAAAAGTCCTAGGCCACTTAAGCCCTCAGGCATGACAGAAGTCCTAAACCACACTTGAGCTCTCAGGCATATCAAAATTCCTAGGCTAAACTTATAAGACCGCAGCATAACAAAAAGTCCTAGGCCCCAGAAGCCATCAGTCGAATAAAAGTCCTAGGCCATTCATAAGCCCATAGGCATATTTAGTAAGACCTAGACCACACTTGAGTCCTCAGGCATATTCAAAGACCTAGGCAACTCTTAAGCCCCCAGGCACCTAAAGGGTCTGAGCAAATAATAAGGCTTACAATACTATAAAAAATCTTAAGTAGAACCATTCATCTCTAAGACCGAGTGCAATATACTTAAGAAAATCTCAAACCAAAAGCATTCATTGCAAAAGAGCAAATAAAATATCAAAGCATTTGTCTCTAAGACCGAGTACCAAACGCTAAAGGAAAAACCTACAAAAACCATCCTTATGACCGAATGTAAACATTCATTTATCCTGACAGATCGGGGTTCGCAAACAAACATAGCAGAGACATTCAAAGGAAAACACATGTATAATCATTTGACAAGCATACGGAGGAAAAGAAAATCGAAAGCATGTATAAATAAATTCCACAAAGGGCAGCTGTACGAATGTTACAAAGATTAAAACCCCAAGTGTCCAAAAAAATGCAATAAAAGAAATTAACTTGCGGATGGCGAAGGGACATCTTTAGAACCGGTCTTCAAATTCTCCCCGACAGTCGTATCAGCAAACTTGTTTGTAACGCCCACCGTCGTCTCTTCCTCTACCATCTAGACACCACCCAGACCCTCTTGGTCCAAGGTCTCTTCCTCATCCTTCGCCTCCTCCGCCTGAGCAACCTTGTAAGCGGCTAGGTAGTCATAAGATAGGACGTCCACATCGTCTATCTCAGACTAAGACAAATTCGGGTGAACGCACTGGCATGCTTGAAAAATCAACTCACCATAGAGGAAGCGGCAGTCGCCAAGTTGACCAATTATCATGGCAGCCGTCCCTTTTGCTTTAGCAGCCTCCTCTCGAGCGACGGCTTACTCCTTCTCTAGGGTAACCACCCTAGCCTCCGACTCACCCTTCACCCGGTCTCTTTTCGCTTGGAGCTTCCTCGCCTCCTCCCTCTCGTCCTCGAGTTTGAGGATGCTCTTCTGGGCCAAGGTTAGCTTCTGCTTAGTGTCGGTAAGCTCTTTTTCCTTCAGCTTTAAATTTTTTTCGCTCTTATCCTGACCCCTCTAGATTAGCTCTGATCCTAGGGACATGGCCTGAGAACGAGTGTAAATACTTAGCACTAAAAAATCATAAAATCAAGAAAACACAGAAAGCCAGAAGAATACCTGAGTGAGATCTTGGAAAAAGAGAGAAGAAAGCAAGGCAGTAGGCTCCTCCTTATAGGCCTATGCGTTGGCACGGAGAGGAAAAGCTCCCTGCACGGTCACATCTGTGCAAGGGAGGTTGGGAAAAGACTGATCAAAGAACTCAACCAGCACCGGCTAAGGAAGAGGACGAGGAGAAATGGATCTACCATCCGTCCTTGGACCAGGTAGAGAAGTCTACGTGAAGTAAACAACTGTTAGAATGAGACAGATTAAAAAGAACTTAAATAAAAATTCAAGCGTACCTCGGGATGGAGAGTCGGAAAATCCGGCATGGAGGATATGTTCAACAGAATCACAGTTGGCCTCTTGCTAGATCCCTGAGGCTGGGTGGAGTTCCTCTTACCCCCGCTCACCGCGTGAGTACGATTGTTCTTTCTTTATGATTTCTTCGCCACTTAAAGAGCATTAACAGATTCTATGTCAGACATGACTTCCTGAAAATGCAAAAAAGAAGGTAAAAGTAAGAAAGAAAGTATACCAGTGGCAGGATCTGGTCCAGGAAGATATATTATTCCATTCGGCCCCCGCTCTAATAAATGATAACCAAATATTAACGCCCAGGCGGCTGAATTAAAGCTCCACTTCCCCTACTCCAAGGAGCGAAACACTTGCAGCCTCGAATCCGGGTCATTAGCTTTAACTTTCCTCTTAGGAGGAGTTGAGATTGACCAGGTTATCGGGAAAGAGGGGTACTCATCATTGTCATGGATATAAAACCAAAACTCCTTGTAATGGTGCACAGAAGAAGGCCGATTGGTAAAGCGGTAGATACCATTCTTTCGTACAAATTGATAGTGATCATCGTCTTTATTCCACTTGACAGAATAAATTTTGTGGAAGAAGGTTGCATCAAAATTTAACACCAAATCAAGACACAACTGATGATGGCCCATCATCACCACCCATGCATTTGGGTGAAGCTCAGCCGAACACAAACCCTAGACTTTTAAAAGATCAGCAACGGAGGTCGGGAGCGGATACCTGAAGCCGTCTCTAATGAAATCTAGGTACATGCTAAAATAACCAGCGGAAGGAGCATTCACCCATTGGTCCACACTCGCCAGCAAAATGTGACAATCCTTTAGCCATGGATACATCAAAGCCTCCTTTTTAATATGATCCTTATGGATGCACGAGATCATATCATCCACTCGGGGAGTATATTCCTCTCCTCTCTAACATCCTCTTCTTTGATGACCTCCTCTCGGCCACTCGTGCCCACTTCCTCGATTAGGTGAGCACCCTCCTCATCCCTATAATTCTCCACATCCTCCATCACCTTGGAGGAATCCACTTCAAGGCTCACATCATTCATATGATCTACGCTTACATCATCCGCCAAACGGACCCGGATGGATGCATCTGAGTTACTCATCTTCCTCCTAGAGGTGCGCTTAACCCTAGGGGTGGGATGGTAATTAGACTTATCAATTTTTAGAGGTGGACACAATCTACACATTAGTTCAGCAGTTTCACGGTGCAATTTACGGGATTCCTCACTATCATAACTACTATCGAATGAAGAAGCATCACATCGTTTCCTCATTTCTAGTGAATTTAAAGATCTGAAGGCGATAAACTGAAGAACGGTGATGAACAAGCATGCAATTCCCAGATAAATACAGCAATAATGGCATGTGCAAAACAAAAGCAAAATTCAGGCGAGAAACGAGGCGCAAAACTCGAAATCAATAGCAAATTATGGGACTAAGAACAGCAACATATGAAACATAACAAGGCATGAGCATGGCAAAATCCCAGAAATTCGTAGAAAATAAAGCGCATTTCGAAACTAAAAGAACAAAAGAAGAAGTTCGAGACTCACCGGAGTTACAGAAAAAGCGGCGACGAGAAGGCTTGCTTAAAAATCCCACCGGTAATCCTTAAGCTGCTGAACAACGAGAGAACAAAAAGCTCGAGGAAGAAGATGAAGTGTAAAAAGCGTGAAATGAGCGGAAAGGCACTATTTAAGGCTGTTGTGAAAAGATAACTCTTCAAATTCAGCCGTTGATTAAATCCACGTGTCACTTCATCCACAGTTTGAGTGTTTCTCGAGAAGAAGTTAATGATGAATTAGCTGTCATAAACTAACTATAAGCGAAGATGAAGAGTTGGGACCGAGTGCTCACTCGGCATGCGGATCTAAAACAGAAGATGAAGAGTCTGACCGAATGCTCATACGGTCGGAACAAATCCTAAAGAATTTGACAAGACACTTGGGGGGACTTTTGTTGACTCGGTATTTTCTAGATACCGAGTAGAAGACCAACAAAGAGCCACATCGCCAGTCGGACTCGCAACCGGTTCACCATCCGGCTAGCCGCGTGAAGGGTCTTGGTCACACCGGCCTGATTAGGAGATACAGTCCGGTCATAACTCCCTTTCCTAAAGAGATAAATAGGAATAATATCCTTTCCTAAACGGATAAATGAGAAGAAACCTCTTATAGAGGGATCGTGCGTAAATAGGATCCTTACCTGATAAGGACTCCTCACCGTCAAGAGAGGAAACACACTCCGATCATGACAAGGTAACTACACACCATAAATATGGGGTTACCCCCATATCTCAGGTATCACATTCAAAACCCTAGAATTCACTTACTTACTTGCCTCCTCTTTATTACCGTCGCTGACTTAAACATCGGAGAGGCTACGCCATTCACACAGCTAGTCACTTTGACGCTCTTTTCTGTCTTGCAGCCATTATCTCCGGCGAAGGTAAACCCTTTCTTTCTGTGAAGGTTATTGCAGAGAACCATTTCTTTGACCAATCTTTCACATCATACACCAAATAAAAATTTTTAATAGATCAAACTTCAAAACGACATATAAGATATAAAATAGAATCCAAAAAGATATTTAAGTCTCTACGATAATCTCGTATTTGTTTAGAAGTTTCTTGGAGAGACCTTGCACCTAGCAAAATCCTACCATATTTTAATTTTCTTACAGCAAGACCCTCGGTGATCATGTGAACTTAACTCAAAATCATGATGTTAAAAAAAAAGGAATATTCAGAGCAGATAATAAATACTTTGGAGAAAGATTTATAATTATTGGTACCATTTGTCTTCTTCCCACAAAAATGTCTTATATATATTTGTCAAATATATATAGTCGGTGGACAGTTGTTGAGTGTGACAACTACCTAATATTAATAATAAGTATCTCTTATGATAAAAAAAAAAGTACTATCTCTTAAATAAGTTGTATGCTATTTTAAATTTTAAAAATTTTAATTAACACTTAAATTTAATAAAAATATATTATTTTATTCTTTTTAATATCACACATTACCTTTTAATTGTGTCAGTTTTTAATTGATATAATTTTTTAAATATATTATTTTTTTTATTTTTTCTTCCTCAATTAAAAGCTAATATGTAATAATAAGAGGGTAAATTAGTACATTTTTTTAAATTAAAGGGGATAATTTAAATTTTTTAAAGTTAAAAATAACATTTATCTTTTTATATTAAATAGGATGTGTTTAGCCCACAAATAATAATAATAATAATAATTGAATAATTCCATTTCATTCACGTTTTGATAGATTGGCACACATATTGTTAATTAGAGATACTGTAATAAATAAATAAGAAAAAATTATTTTATTTCTTTTAAAATATTTATTTCATTTAGACTTATAATTAAAAAAAAAGGAATAGTTCTAGATCGAAACTAATAATCTCTAAAAATCATGAGTAGGCATTCAACTACATGTACTAAGATATTAAAATTTATTTCTGTTCATAATATATATAGCCAATTATATACACATAAATTTATATATGAACTAATGTGTATAATAATAAAGGCACATTATTAGCTGCAATCTCTGTCGTTATGACCACAGCGTTAGAAAAATCTTGCATTTGTATGTAGTTACATGGACCATAAGCTATATTAATTAGAATATCATGTAATTATCTAATTAAAGGCCGCTGAATTTATGCTGTATTTATACTTTTCAATAATGGATCATATGCTATATAAATAATTAGTGATCATATACTTAATAAGTGTATGGTCAATATAAAAATGAAAATATAAATTACATTTAATTAATCAAGATATAAGATAGCCGAGGAAATGAGATGGAAATTAAGAGTGAGGCTAATAGCTATATGCATTAAAACTAATACGAATAGAAAAGATAGAATAATTTTAAAAGTTTTATATTGCATTTCGGGTAACGAAGACATTTTTTTAATGTAGATAGTGTGACTATCCATCCAGGCACCGACAGCAGTCATCGAGTCATAGCCTTCCTAAGTTCATAGTAATCCACGGAAGCAGTGCCACCTCAGCCAGTCAAATACCTGGATATATAAATTATAATAATATATACTATAACTAGGGTGAACAATTAGATACAGTATAAAAATATGTCATCTAATTTAACTCCTTTTTTTAAAGATGATCAAAGCTATTTGTGTTATGTGTCAATAGAGGATACGTGGTTTTAAAAGTTAATAAATAAATGATAAAAAGATACTTAATTTAAAATTATATCGGGATAAAGATAATTTGATCTATCTTAAACTAATATAGGTTAGTTAAAAAAAATACAATAATTAAAAATTTTTGAAATGTATATATATTTATTTTTATTAAAAGACGGTGATAATTTTAAAAACTTATAAAAAATAAAAAAAAATTTAGAAACTTATTCAAATTTTATATATATTTCATAAATAATATGGTTATATTATACGAATATTGAATTGATTAAAATATTATTTGTAACATTCGAAAAAGACATTTGTAAATCAGTCCAATACTATCAAAATAACAAGCAACATGACAATTACGTAAATAGAATTAAAAAAGCGAAAGTTGAGAAATATTTAACAAGCATGACAATTGTGTATATATTTTAGTAAGGTATGATCGATCGAACTTCCAATTAATTTTGGAGAATTTGTCACAATGGTCAATCTTTCTAAACTATCTATACTTTTACCATGCCATGCCATCCAATCCTTTCAGCCATGGATTGATCATTCTGCCGCTCCCTTTCCTCTCTTTTCTCTTCTGCTTTCGCTTCCTTCAGGTAATTTTCTCTAAAATGCTTGTTTTCTTAGGTTTTTGGTATTCCATTGTAGATCCGGTTGTTATTTTTCCTCGATGAACAACCTCATTTTGTACAATTTCTTTTATTTCTGCCCGTGTATTTGATGTAGTTACTGGATAGTTGTTTAACTCATTTTTTTAATTTCAACCTGTTCTTCGATTTCTTCGATTTTTGCTCGTATCTTTGATTTCGTTTTCTAGAAATTTATTCTGATTGATTCATATCCTTTTTTATTTCCGGGATTGTTGATCGTTATGTTCTTCGAATCATAAATTCAAGCTGTTTTGTGATATTATGTTTTCCTTTTAGCTGATTAATTTGATTTCAAAATTTGTAGTTTATTTTGTTGTCTCTAATGGAGGATTTAGAGTTCATTCTGTATTTTTTAACATTCTATCTGTTGAAATTGAAGTTCACACCATGTGTTTGATAAAATGCTAAGCTGGTTGTTTTGCTATACGACATCTATTGGACATCTATTGGGTGTATATTGGACATCTATTGGATGTTATTGGACTTTAGAATCCCTTAATCAGTGCTTGTTAATAGAAGAATGCTACAATTAAATGGATTGGACTTCAGATGTCAGGTACTCAAATTAGCATATTTTTAGATAAGTCCATTGATGCATTATGAGTCTGAATTGTAACAAGGAATTACTCTAATTGTTTATGATATGAGAAAAAAATTTAAAGTTGTGTTTATGTATGACAGAGAAATGGAACCATCAATTGACACTCTTTACAAATTGTAAATTGACGCTTTAGTTCATATTTATATGAAATCTGCTTGTTTGTGTTATTGGACAAAATGCTAAGCCGGTTGTTTTGTTATTGGATATCTATTGAATATCGATTGGACATCTATTGGAATATATTGCACATCTATTGGATATGATTGAACTTTAGTCTAATTTTGGTTTTAAGCGAATAATCTCTTAATCAGTGTTATGCTTCTGACTTAAATGGAAGAATGCTACAATTCTTTTTGAGTCTCAGCAGGATATGGCATTCAATTAGATCACAAATAGTTTTGGTGATTGATTGCAAAGATTGGTTATCTGTTTTAGTGTTTATTCCCGTAGTGAATAAGTTGCTACTTTTTCGATTAGGCTTGAATCTTAGAAACCAACAACGTGATCTGTAATTCATTTAGTTATGCTGATATATGGTTGAACCAAATTTTGTTTGCAGCAATGATTGTGTCACTAGGAGCAACACCGGTTGATGGTGTTCTAAGATGGGCTTTTCAGGCAGGGTTATCAATATCAGTTTAGCTCAAAAAGAAATTTTTAGAGTGTCTGTTGGACATCTATAGAACATCTATTGGACATCTATCAGACATCAACTAGAATATTTTAGAAAATCTATTTCGAAATTATTAATGGACATATGTAAAAATATATTTTTATTTTCAATTGTCACTTATTTTGAAGTTGATATTAAACACTTGTACAAGTATGTGTAATTGACTTGTGTGTTTTCAATTGGCGTTTCATTAGATTTCTAATAGATTGTTATATGACATCTTGTATATTGAATTTTGATCCTTTTTAGTTATTGTATCTTTTTTTCGTTGGAATAATATGCATTGGTTATCTATTGGATATCTATTGGTAAACACAATATCATAACTATTAAAATTCGACTATGTTCAAACATACATTAGTTCCAATAACTTAGATCCCTAATTACACAAGATTTCCAGAATTCATACATAATTGATCATCAAATCAATCTTTATTGACTGTCTATTGTATCGATATACTGCCCGTGGCTCTCAAGTTTATTTTTTAGATGTTCCCTTCCATGCTTGTATAAGCTCAAAGCTAGCCAATCGTGTTCTGTGGATTTGGACATGAAGCTGATCTGGGATTGGTTCTGCTCAACTACAGATCCTGGCAATGAATTAAAAATAAGTAAGAACCAATAGAAATCTAACAGAGACCTAATAGACATTCTATATACATCCAATATACATGATAGAGTGCTGAAATTCCTTACAAACTTGTAAAGAAACCTCTTCAGCAGTGGAAATGCATTGTTTGGTGATGCTTCCAACATTTCGCATAACAAGAATCTGAAAACTAAGGCCTCGGTTTGTAAGCAGGCGCCCTAACCATAGCAGTTGGTATCTCCAAAAAGTCAACCAGAACCTATACAATGTCATGCCACGTTGTGAGCGGACGGCTGTTTGCGCGGCTGCGGCGCGGGGCCGGGCCCTGTCGGGCGGGCCCGCTTTTCGGTGCGTCGGGGAGACGAGTGTGATGTGGTTGAAAAGAGAATGATTTTGCATATTGTAATGCTTAAAAGATACGAGATCGAAACCCCGTACTTAGAATAGAGTCGCCACCCAGTTCAGCTCAACCGGGAAATTTTCGGTACGATTTTCCCACCGGGTGGTTGGACCATACCTTAAGTAGAGATTCCGAGTTCGGATGATGTTATGTACTTTTCATTAGGCCAAGTTAGGATACTTCATTCTTTCTTAATCGGTTTAATCCACCCTATTTATTCGTATTTTCAGTTATTTTGTGGTTTTCGCGTTTATCAAGCAATTGAAGCGATAAATAAAACATTTACAAATGTAAGGAAAAAAAAAGTGCGGAAAGTAGAATGGCATATTTTATTTATAATATCATAAAGCCCGATTGGATGGCTAAAACGAGATTTGAATGGCGTTTGCGGGGAAATTCCATTTTTATCCAAATTTTAGATTTGGTCGTTGCTTTAATCAGATTACAAGTGAATATACCACTCATCGCGGGGGGAGTCTGTTTTCAGGAGGTTTTGAACCTCCATCGTTGTACTATAGGTCCTAGCTTCAGAAAAGAAATTAATTGGGAAACAAACGAAGGCAATACTGCTGTTCAGAAAGCCATGCCGCCGTCGGGCATCTGATGCCGCCGGTGACATAGGTGATGTCGCTGGCGGCATGAATGATGCCGCCGGCGACATCGATTATGTCATGGGCGACATCAGCATGCAGACAGGCACAGGGCTTTCTGAGTACCGTAAAAAAAAGGGTTTCTGCGAGAAAACGAGATCTCCGGGGAATGCGACGCTAACGGCCGTATCCACGATGTCTCTCGCGACATGGGTGATACAGTCGGCAACATCACATGTCTCCGGCGACTTCAATTTCTCGCAGCAGCAGCGGTTTGCAGTTAAAATAACCGAAAACTTAAAGCAAATACAAATCAACAAAAAAATAGTGCAAAACAATAATAATAAAGCCGAAGAGCTATGAGACTCAGGATTTTCACCTCGGGGTAGTGAATCCAACTCTTCGTGAACTGAACAATAACGCCTCCGGGGAGCTTGGAACGATAATTTGATTGTTAATTTAAAGGTTTAAGGTCTCTAAATTCTATTCAGTTGATTTAACCCAAAGACCCACCGATTTAAGCTCACAATCAGAGAGTTCGAAGAAGAAAAACCGGGAAAAGTGGATTAGAATCCTTTTTCCTGCCTTTTCTAGTTCTTATCTCACTAAAATCTACTCTCGATTTCAGCTCTTAATTGCCCAATTTAGCTCCTTTCTTCCACAATTTCAGTCCCCCCTCAAATGCAGTTTTTGGGTGCCTTTTATAGGCAAATTGGGGTATTTTTCGAGACCTTTTTGACTTATTCCGCCGAAAGTGGCCGACATGCTGTCTGTGGAGAACCCATTTTCGTGCCATATCGCCGGCGACCTGATGATGTCGCCGGCGGTATGGTTCATGCCGCCGGCGGTATGGTGATGCCGCCGGCGGCATGAATGATGTCGGTGGCGACATCATTCTCCAGCATACCGACAACCAACGGGTCAAAAAGCCTAAAAAGTCGGGAAAAGTGGCTTAATAGTGGAAAAAAGGC
Organism: Euphorbia pulcherrima; assembly: GCA_947683365.1. Lineage (NCBI taxonomy): Eukaryota > Viridiplantae > Streptophyta > Magnoliopsida > Malpighiales > Euphorbiaceae > Euphorbia > Euphorbia pulcherrima. Next base: position 4,383,018 of record CANTUS010000008.1, read on the forward strand.
ATCTTTATGACTTTTAACAATATTTTAAAGGGTATTTATTATTTGGGCGTAAATCATCGGTTCAAGCTCCTACCGAACGCGTTATCGGCTACGTCGAACTGGATTCTACCAATTATAAAATTCACAAGGAATATTATTTTGGTAATAAAAATTCTGAAGAGAACTTTTATTTTGAGGTATTGAAATCGGGTACACGTCATCATCGTCTCGCGAGAGGGACTGCAAAATCCCGTGCTCACACACGTATGATGTCGTATGTGCCATGTTGTTCAGGCTTTCAAGTTGACAAACCTGCAATAGGAACCAGGAAACTTGAATCATTTTTTTATATAAATATCACTTATTATTGAAAGGCTTCATATAAAGTAAAAAAGAATGCATTTTTCTGTCGCGAAATATTTGAACTTATACAATTCAAACCGAATAGAGTGTGAAAATTGTCTGGATTCCATAATAGAGACTGCTTGTTAATAATACAATTCACACTTTCCTCAACTATAGAACCTGATAAGAAATTAATAATATGTAAGAACCAATAGAAATCCAACAGTCATCCAATATAAATCTTATAGACATCCAATATAAATCAAATACTCATTAATCAAACTTCATTTTTACATAAAGGACCTTAATAGTCAGTGTCATTTGAGATTGAGCAGATGAAATATTGACATTTGATGGCAGGTATAATGATGAATTGAATAAATATAAGCTTCAAGATACTAAGATAGTGACTTGTAGTGTCATTCTACTGTATAACCTTATTATGATTTATTGTAGTCTATTTATCCCTGCACTAAAATCCCACCAATTACTAATTGTATCAACCCCAAGCATTAGGCAGAAAATGCATATACATGAGATAGATAAGGTACCAACTCATTTTGATTTTGGAGTGGACTTCTAGGTCTCCATTGCATGCTAGGGACCAAAGAAGGAGAAAAGACTCCTCCACCTATTCAACAAAAAGAACGATAGAATTCACAATCCCCTCAACTATAAAACCTGACAAGGAATTAATAATATGTAAGAACCAATAGAAATCCAACAGACATCCAATAGAAATCCAATAGAAATCAAATACTCGTTAATCAAACTTCATTTAGGCATTTCTACAAACACTTCATCTGCACAATTAGTCTTCTCAACAACAGCTCTATATAAACAATGGAAGAAGCAAAGACTTGTTACCTCCTCAAAAAGTGAACTAGTTAGAAGCATAAGTAAAAAAGAATATTGATTTTTTGTGCAACTCAATAATCAAATTCATTCAGGCATTTATACGAACACCTCATATGCACACTTCATATGAGATTTTTCTCAAATCAAACCATTCATCATTTCAAAAATTAAAAAAATTGATCTACAATACATGCCTGCCTAATTCAAATCACATATAGCAAAATGAATCAACGAAATTCCCGAATAAAATCTAAAGAGAGCGAAAATCCCAATATAGTGCGCAAAAGAACGAAAATCAAAAAACTAAAATGAGAAAAAAAAACGAAACATGGAGCTTAGAAGGAGCAGCCATGCGTCCGTGAGTGATTTTTTGAATCCGTTTTCTCCTTTGAAATCGCGCGAGTTGGAGAGGGAGAGGTAGTGGAAGGGGTTTTCCCGATTTATTTCAACTGGAGTGTATAATTGGGATTTTTTCCTCTGTTTCTTCTATTTGTATTAATTGTTTGTTTTACCAAATATATTTGCTTTTTGTGCTCATTTATGTAAAAAGCCCTTAATTTTATGTTAGATGGGTTCAACTTCACTTATATATCCACTTAAACTATCAAACCCAATATTCTCGAATCCACAAATTCTCTGCATCTATTACTACTTATTTTGTCTAAGAGTTCCAGAGTGTGAGGAACCGGCCATCTATATAAATATATAAGAGTGACATCCCTTATTTTCGAGGTGAAGTTATCAATTTAAGTTGTAGATGATCTGCATGTAATTATGTTATCTTCAACTTATTTTATTTTAGTTAAATTCAATTTCAATTAGTTTAATTTAATGCTCTATTTGGTTTTAAAACTTAGTCATTTTAGAATTTTATCTTAATTCATTTTATTTGTCATTTTAGAATATCAATATAAATTTTTTAATTTTTTTCTCTAATTTAATTTTGTGTTAACTAGGAAAGAGATTAGAAAATGATGAAATTGTAACTTAGTAATTAAGAAGAAAGATAATTTTATCAATGATACATCTATCATTGTAATGTTGTAGTTATTGATTTTGATGAAAAACTTAAAAACAACAACTATTAATTTTTAAACTTAGAAAAAAAATTTCATTGAATTACGAATTAACTCCAGTTGAAACGAACGTACTTTGCAAGTGCGTTTTTCGGTGTTAGTGTGAGTCTTGTGTGGCTCCAACATATTTTATAAAATTTGGACTTGCATGGTTAGTTAAGCCTAATATATCCATACCATGAACAAAAAAAAAAGTAGATTAAGATATCCGAGAATAAATTAAAATGCTCTGTGAGTTTTTCACTTGCAAAATGTTCGAAACTGATCTCTTACATTATATTATGTACTGCTACTAGAGTAAATAAATGCTGCAGATTGTTATTTCAATACTTGTCTGATAGATATAATACTATTATAAAAAGTCTAATATATCAATAATTCCTTAACTTAGTTTCAAAAGTTAGATGTGACAACAAATTTATAAAAGATTAAGTGAGCTCTCTTAACTTGGGAAAAGTGAATCACATACCCTCTAAAGTTGATTTGACAGCTGATCAGGGTCATTCTTAGGCAGCGAGAGGGACAACTGCCTAGAGCCCACATTATGATAGGCGTCCTTTAGGTTATTTTATAAATTTTTAGATTATTTAATTAAAAATAAAAAATTCTTAGTTATAAAATTTTATATTTTATGTGTCCAATAATAATTTATTTTTAGGCTTTTTTTTAAATTGTAGCAATTGGTTCAAATAATTTATGCCAACCCAATCACTAATTCTAAAAAAATCATAGACCTAAACCTATTTCTAGTTTACGTGATTTTCTAAAACAGGCAGCTTTAATCCCTATTTGGTCCCCACCGAAACCTTCCTCCTAGTGGCAGCTCTGTAATCTCCATGGATTTCTCTGAACAACTCAAATTCACTCAATGATGAAGCTTGTTCGACATGGATTTGATGCTTCCACGCCAGAGAAGAAGAAAAATGCACACAAATCTTATCGTATTTTCTTGAATTCTACACAAATTCATGGAACGAAATAGAATAATTTCGCATTGCTCTTTTTGTTGAGCCTTCTCTATTTGCCTAAGCCTTTTTTTCCTAATTATTCAGTTATTAGATGTTTAGTCGTTCATTTGCGCAACTGTTGAGTTTTATTTAATTTATACTATCGTGCTGCTGGTTTTAGGTTGTTTTGTATTAAATTTGATTTTTCTTCTGTCTTGATCCATGATTCTACTGGTTTTGATTTTGAAATTATATCTTTAAGCTTGATTTCGGTTTATGGTTGTGTTAGTTGTTCCTCAATGTGGATTCTTTGTATACAAACTAATGTTGTATTTTCTTGTATGAATCTGTCATACCTACTTTCAAAATCGTGTTTACAGTTAATCATACTTATTAGCTGCATCAATCTGTTACTCAAAATTATTGTTGGTTTCGAAATATTATTTGACACCAGTACTTGTAAAGAGGGAACACAACAAGGCACATATTAATAGGTTGTGAACTCATATATGATGAAGCTTTGAGTAAAAAAAGATCAATGAACATGTTGCATAGAGTAGTTCTGCTATTTGAATTTATAAAAACATTAACACAATATAAGATTCTTTATACCAAATATCAGAAGTATAAGATTATTATACCAAAATGTGAAAATGGTATAAGATCTTTTATAACAAAGCTAAATAACAACAAAACTATTACAGATGTAAAATAAACAGGTTAAAGTCTATTATATTAAAACTAAATAGCATCAAAACCATTACAGCAATAAAAAGCAACAAGTATAATACATATTATATCAAATGTCAAAAAGGTATAAAGTCTATTATACCAATGTTAAACTAAAAGGAAAACAATCAAACAATGCAATAATCGACGGCAATAGCAAATGCTCCATCTAAACTGAAATCTCAACAAAAAAAAATCCTGCAAAAAAGGCTAAAACATGAAAATAGTAAATCCATTATACCAAATGTCATAGGGTTATTATACCAAAACGTGAAAAAGGTATAAGATCTATTATACTAAAACTAAATAACAAAACCATTACAAATGAAAAAATAAATAAATATAATACATATAATAAGGATTATACCAGTTTTGGAACTGGTATAATAAGAATTCTACCAATTTTAAAACTGGTATGATAAACATTATATCAGTTAGAGGAACAACTTTTGCATGTACCTTGGACTGCAACTTTACTACAGCTTCACAAATGTCCTGTAATTGATAGAACCTTTTACTTATCAAATAAAAACTTTTTTCTTACTCAGAATCAAGTAATTTATTTTGAAAATCAGAATTAGAAATAAAAATAACTAAAGAAGCTCATGATGACATATTTGACTAAACCAAATTTGGCAAGATTAAGGTCAACAATATTTCGGTAAGATTTTGAATTGCTTGAAGGCTGAAGCAGAACATGCAAAACATCAATATCTTATCTAATTACCATGTGTTCTACTATGTCTCAGACAAAACATTCAATCCAATACTCACCTCTGTAGAGTAACGCAAGAAGAAATGAGTCAATAGAACAGCTTTGTTCCGAATCCATTCAGCATTTTTAATGATCTGCGAGGTATTAAAATTAGACTTCTAAGAACGAGAATTACCCATAACCACCATTACGCCCACCTAACCGTCTAAACCTTCTCATCTCACCACCACTTGAATCCATCTCACAAACTCAATGAAAATAACTCTGAGTCTGTCAATTTGAAGGATTTGAAGAAGAAATTGAACGTAAAAAATGTAGAAAATAAAAAGATGAAGAAGATCGGAAGAAACTGAGAAGAGAAGGCAGTTGACGAAAACCTTGTAAAATTGAAGGAATTGTAGCAGAAATTGAAATAAGGAAATAGAGAGAAGAAAAAAAACGAAGAAGATCGGAAGAAATTAAGGAAAGAAAACGTAAAAATTGTTACGAATGAGGAAGAAAAATGAAGACCTAAAAGATAAGGAGGAATACCAAATCAGAATCGTAAACACTAAAACTGAAAGTTAAAAAAAAGAGAAAAGTACAAAATAATATGTTTAGGAAATAGTTAATAATAAATATAAATACATAACATTTTTTACAATTTTCTTTTATTTTTTCATCAATCTTTTATCTTATTTATGGCCCTAATAAAGTGGGAACGGACCTGAAACTGATGTGGCTTTAGTTAAATAGTCAAGCGTGTATTCTTTAGAAAAAACAAATATTATTTCTTCTCTTCCCCTCTCTGATCGACCATTCTTCCTTTAACTCTTCTTCTTAATCATCTCAATGTAATTGCAATTCATATTTTTTTGTTTCTTTCATCTTTATCCAAAATTGGAGACTTGTCTTTAAGCTTTCTATTGTTGTTTCATTAGCTATATTTTTTTCCTATAAAGTGATGATTTTTCATCTTCTCTGCCGACGGTTCATCTTGGCCGCTATACTTGCGACTTGGTGTTTTGTTGCGCAGAATCGGGGTGGTTTAGTTGTCGGGAGTACTTCTCAAACACATTTTCAATCGGGATCGACAATCAATTTCATGTCAAATCTAAACAAAGTTTCAATCGAAATAGAAAATCAATTTCGTGAGTAATACAAATAGATTATCTGTCGGATTCAATTTTACGTGCAATCCAAACAAATCAATTTGGCATTGGATGAAACCTCCTCTGCTCACTGCTCCTTCAAGTCTCCCGGAAGTATCAAATACTCTTAACTTCTTTAATTTTCAATTTTATTTTAATTTGCTAATGGGTTCCAGAATTTACGGTAAAAAACCTCTTTGGATTGTAGTATGTCTATATGAAATGATTTTCCTCAGTTGTTTTCGTTTTGTTTGGAGGCGAATTGGGTGAAAAGAGCGCCGCTTTAAAAAGTGTTAGTAGCTATTCGGGCGGCTAGCCTGAGCGGGGCTTGACAGTGGGTTAGGCCGATTTATATTTTTTTAATTTTTTATTATTTTATACATAAAATATAATTTTATTCAAAAATAAATTATAAAATATTAAAAACAATAATTTAGAGCATTTTTAAAATTAAAAACGAGACTTTTATAATGATAACATTTTTATGTGCTTTCATTACTAACTAAGCTATTTTTAGTAGGTTAAAAATATTAAAATATAATTATTATAGATATTAATATCTTAAAAATTTAAGTACAGGCGTCGTCTAGGTGAAAAAATCGAACTAAACAGTACTTAAATGATAATCAATCGATAAAAAGCCTGACAGCATTATAAAAAGAAAAATCGAACGACAAACTCTAAAATAAAACCTAGGCTAGACTAGGCAGCAATGTTTAAAACAAAGGAAAAAGGTAATAAGGTTGAAGAAGGAAAGGAGTGACACGTGTTTCGAAGGACTGTTGAATTGATTTTTCAAGATTAATGACGTGGTTGAGACCGGATCACACCCTCCAAAAAGTGATTGATGTAGTTAGATTAAGGGGTTATTTGGTTTATTTTCCCTCAAGTTAGAGGGGACATTTGAAATTTTTATAAGTTGGATTGATATCTCGCTTTTAAAACGTGCATTAGGCATGGTAAAAAAAACTTAGTGTACTCTAATTATAATGCAGTTATTATCATTTTGAATTTCACCAACCAAAATTCATTGGTTGGAACATAACATAATTCCTCAATTAAGTATTTGAATTCTGTAAAGTTTAAATTCGTTAAAGTTGTACGTTTTATTTAATCTCAATTATTCATTAAGTTTTAATGGTTGGATTTAATTGTACTATGAACCCCACAAATCACTAAAACTAAATTTGAACAATTAAAACTCAATGTATGATTGAAATTGAGTAAAATACACAAATTTAAAGAGTTTGAACTTTAGAGAATCCAAATAAAGTAACATACCATAAAATTTGACAAAATAATTTGTTTTCTAATTTCATTTTCCAAAAACTGGTCCTTTTAAATTTTTTTATTTTAAATTTTTTTATCTTATTTTTTATTTTTTTAAAATATTAATACAACTTTTAAAATTTTTCTTTAATTTAGTATTAAATTAATTACAAAAGAGATTATATATACATATTTTAAATTACTTGCACCACCGTTTCATTGTCCTTTTTTTATATCTATAAAACAATAAGATTTTACTAAAATGTGAAGCATATGACTTCCTTTTTAATAAGAAATAAAATCATTCAAACCTCTTGAAAATTTCAGTGGATTCTATTCTTTTAGATATACTGTTGTTATATATGTTGTCGTGAAAAATAATATTCACAAATTTTTCATCAAACAACACAATTTAGCATTAGATGAAAGATTTTTACTCTTAATATCAATTGATTAAGGTCTATTTACTATTAATTCTCTAATGTCAAAATTCGTTATTACATGAAAAACTTAAAAATTAAGTTTTTCGAAACAACAATCTAACAATGCAATACCAAATTACCCTTGATTAAACAAATAATCTTCATCTAGTTATCATAGCTTTCTTCTAAAATGAAGAAAAAAAATAGATCCTTCAAACCCCAAACTCTTTAAGAATAACATATTTCTACTTCTAGAAAAAAGTAACCACAGGTATAATGTCAATTTTTATTGAAGAGTAAAATGTCAGACGAAAATCATAGCATAGGATAATAATGAAAAGAAAAGGCATTGAATCTATTTAACCTATTTCCATAAGTACTTCCTAATAAACATGGAAATTTGCCTAAAATATTTACTTATTTTTCATCTATTGGTCAGTTTTTTAACTCTTACTTTTTAAGTTATACGTTCCTTTTATTTTTTTTATATTTTTACTTTATTTTATATTTATTTCATAAATCATTAATTTTTTTATATATCGCTTTAGAGTATTTTATTTATCTCATTTTTATTTTTAAAAGTAGATCCATGATGATATACTTTTTTCTAAGTTTTTATTTTTAAAGATATGTAACAGATGATACAAACATTATACAAGGTGTGAAAAAGTAACATTACACTAGCATTTTACCAGTATTATACAAGGTGTGAAAAACCAGTATTATACTATCATTTTACCAGCATTATATAAGGTGTGAAAAATCACTATTATACTAGCATTATACAATGTGTGAAAAACCAACATTATACAAGGTATGAAAAACCAGCATTATACCAACATTTTACCAGCATTATACAAGGTGCGAAAAACCAGCATTATACCAACATTTTACAAGCATTAAACAATGTGTAAAAAATCAGCATGTTACTAGCATTTTACTAACATTATACGGGCATTTTACTAGCATTAGACAAGGTGTGGAAAACCAGCATTATACCATCACTTTACCAGCATTATACAAGGTGTGAAAAATCAACATTTTACTAGGTGACTAAAAGTTTGGAAAAAATAAAAAATATATATATAACAATGAATGACGTTTCGAAGATAAAAATGAGACGAATAAAAAAGTCTAAAGCGGCATGTAAAAAAAATAATGGTTTGAGAGATAAATGCGAAATAAGTAAAGAAAGTTAAAAAGAAATATGTGGAACATATGTAATGTCGTGGAATGTAGTGGGACGTTGAATGTTGATGATGTTATCTGATTTAGACTTTTGTATTGTTAATCAAAATTTTAATTAAAATTATTGTTAGGCTTTGATACCAATTGGTCTTGACAATTGATAGATTTATAAATTGTAGATCGAGATGACCATGGATCATTTCCTAGCTATTACAAAAACTCTTATTATTTAAAAAAATTGTTAAGCTTTATATATTTATGTACTTTTCCTTAATGAATACTTATATTAAACAAACTTAACATATTTATTTCGAAATAAAAACATATATACTGACTAAAAAATATGGTTTTCAAAATCAGACCGGCCATCAAATCGGTGAAGGCAGTAATTTATGGATTTAAGGTTCAATCAGATTAAATCGGTGGTCGAACCGGATTTTCTTAAAACATGTAAAAATATTAAATATTTTATATAATTTGATATTAAACATATAATATAAGTTATACTCATATAAAAATTAATAATATTAAATAATTTAAAGTTATATTTCAAATAAAAATAAAATACAAGATAATAACTAATATAATCTAATGAAAGAATTCAAACCGAATTCTATATTGTATAGATTGGATAAAAAAAGTTAATGATATATAAAAATTACGCATTAAAAGAATTAAAATTTATACATAATATATAAAATAAAAAAATTATATATCCATTTAATATAAATTTAATCAAAAAATTTAGAGTAACGTTATTTAAAAAATTTATATGTTATTTCGTTATGAAAAACATTCAAAGCTGTTATTGAAAGAAATATTTTAAATTTAATAAAATGTGTAGTATATGAAATAAAAAAATATTTATTATAATTTTTTATAATAAAATATTATTAAAATAATTTAAAAATTAATAATATATAATATAAAAGTATACAAAGAGAAAATGTACCACTTGTGTGTGGTAGCTGAGTTGGTAGATCATATATTGAAACATATGTTGGAGGTTTTGTGTTCAATTCCCACGACCAATAATTTTTAAAAAAATATGATTTAAGAGAACCGAAAATCAGTCATCGATTAAACCGGCCGGTTGTCAAGAATCCAGTCAAACTGAATCGGACCAAAATCGATTCCGGTCGAACCCGGTCCGACCGGCCAGTCCGGTTTTAAAACCATGCTAAGAAAGGAGCAAAGTAATATTGGAGGACCGGAGTTGAAACTAATTAGTCAAACGACAAAAACAAGCATTAGTTGTATACAACGAAAACGCGAAGAAAAACGGTAAGACACATGGCGGTGATTTACGCATATGAAAGTCAGAGATATTGCCAACGCCACACGTACATGGCGGTGCATTTCAAAGAGTGAGTTGGTGTAGCTTAGATCAAGACCGCACAAAACGAGGACTTTGTGATCAAGGGTGTTGATGCTTTAAAGACGCCACATGTACGGTGGTCTTTGTACGGTAAAACTTTTTGTTTATTATGTACAAAAAAAAAGGAAAAAACATGAGTGTGGGCAAAGGGCTCCACGCGGGAAGACCATAGTGTGAAATGGAAAGGGAAGTGGAGGACCGCTTCAGATCAACTGCATGTTTTCCTATAAGGGTATTTCTTCATTGCACAGTTCGTATTTATGGCTTTTGCCACTGTTTCTTTATTTTTTTCTTTATAATATATATATATATATGATTTTTTAATTAATTTAAAAGTTTTAATAAAATTATAAATTAATACATAATTTATTAATTTATCTTTTGATTGAATCATGTAATTAATATAATAATTTATATTTATTTTAAAAGCTGTAAAAATTAATAAAAGTAAGATTGAAATGATTAAATTAAAAATACCTTAAAAGTTAAAAAAAGTCATATAAATTTAAATACAATAATATGATAAAAAAGTCACATATATATAAATAGAGGAAATAATAATTATTATTTATACAGATAAAATATAACAATATTATGATTATTATTTTAATAATACGAGATACTTATTGTTAATTTTTATTGATTAGGGAGATTGAATCCAAAAGATAATATTATTAAAAGTTTTTCCAATGGTGCATTTGTTTTTAATAAATTAAGTATTATCTTTTTTTTCTTTTTAAATTTGTCTCATGGTTAATATGCTTTTTTTAACAGACATATACTCCCATTACCTGTCTTCTATTCCCTCCATTCCTTTTTATAAATTTTTTTAGTTTTTTTATTTTTTTTCTTTTTATTTATTACTTTAAAATATTAATATATTTTTTTTATCATTTTTTTTAATTTATCCTTTCATTTATTATGAAAGAGATTATGAATTAATGGAATTATATGCTGGTAAGAAGAAAGAGAATTTTAGTAAAGGATAAATTAATTATTTTTGTAGTATAATTAATTTTTTATTGGTATTGGTGAAAATTCTAAAATGACTTACATAAAGGAACAGAGGGAGTAACGCATTTCACACTTTTTAAGAAATCAATTAATTAAGGTAGAAAAGTATTATTTTACCCTCCAATTAATGTTTAATTTTTTACTCAATTGCAATTAATGATAATGAGACAAATGAGGGTATAGTTGAAAAAATAATATAAAAAGTGCATATATATTTGAGAATGACAAATAAAAGAATATTCAAAAAGTGACTAAAATGTTTATTTTAAAAAGACGGAAGAGTATTATTTTATATAATATAATTATTATTATTATATCTACTTTCACGGCAATAATCCAATAATGGTGTGGTGTGCAATGTAACCATAGAATCGAAAATTTCATTAAACAGTTAAAATCACCGGAAAAAGGAAGCTCATTGCCTAACTATTCTATGATACTAAGAAACAATAAATAAACTCATTATTCTATCTGACGTAAATTTGAATTTGGAACAATAAACGCATCGTACACAGGTTGTTTTTTCCAATATTAGAAACTTAACCGTTGATTTGGATATTAATCACGCTAATCAGCAAGATACGGTTACCATAATACAGTTAATACTTAATGCTCCCTCAGTATATAAACTATTGTCCATGATTAAATCAAATTGATGAAAAATTTACTATTCAAATTAATTTTTTTTTTATATTAAATTTTTTTTAAAAATTATTTATTTATAATTTTTAATAATATATAATTTTTTTATTAATATAAAAATAAATTTAAAAAATATATATATAATACATTAATAATTTAAATTTACAGTTAAAAAAAAAGTAATAAAATAATTAAAGGAATAATAATTCATTGACGAAGGGAATTCTACTGGGAACGGCATAACTGTAATTTATAGTAAAACCATAGCCCTTTACTTAATTTGCTAAAACTAGTGTTGGCTTTCTTTTACTTCCTTTGACGATTATCTCCTCCGTCCTCCCTCCCTCACAACTGTAAAGAGATAGAGCATTACACTGGTGTGTTTTTCTTTTCAAAACCAGTGCCCAATTTTTCCTTCTTTTTTCTCTCTCTTTCTCGCTGCCCCTTTTTACACTTCCATTTTCTTTTTTCTGGAAATTATAGCGAAATTCAGTTATCTTCTTCCATGGCTGATGCAGCAGCCAAGCATTTCCCCATCAATGGAGGAAATGTAATTGCCGACATTAAAAGCCTCTTTTCTCTTCTCAAAACCAGAAGAACTGTGGCTTTTGTTTATGGATTTATGTTTGCTTTTGTTGCCGTTACTGTTTTCCTTGCTTTTGCCCCTTCTTCCAACTCTACTTCTCCTTGGTTTTCAAATATCTTTTCCATTTCCACCGCTTCTTTTAAGTCTCCCTGGTTCGCCGACGACTCTTCTGCATCTGCATCTCCGTCGCCGGAGTCGGAGCAATTATCTTCTCTCCCTTCTCAGAATTCCACCAGATCTAACTCATCTTCGTCTCCATCTCCTGCTTCCAGCAATGAAGTTCAAAATCCTGTTCAAACTTTACTAAATCGACCTCAAGTTTCTTCCAGTTCTGTTAATTCCTCTGTTTTGCTGCCAAATCAGTCCGCAAATGCTTCAACGGTTAATAAGGTTCTCTCCGGTGCTGGTAATTATTCAGAGAGTACAGTAAATTCAGAAACAGATCAAGCCGTGAAGCCAAATCAGACCACCATTTCAGCACCTGGAATCCCTCTACCTACAAATCAGACTTCGAACACATCATCCGCCCAAGTGCCCGCAAATCAGGCATCACCTGTTGCTGCAAATCAGGGAGGAAATTCCACAAGCAACTCAGCACCGCCTATTTCACCGGCGGTTTCAAGTTTTTCCTCAAATTCAGTTACTCCAGGTAAGCAAGCAGTGAAGAGCGCGATATCCTCAAATTACACGGCTTCGTGGTCGAAGAAACATAGCAATGGAACTTATTCTGCTTCCTCAGGGAAGAAGGATATCAAGAGCTTTGTTGAAAATATGGTGAATTGTGATTTATTTGACGGGGAATGGGTTCGTGATGATTCGTATCCACTCTATAAGCCTGGGTCTTGTTCATTGATAGATGAGCAGTTCAATTGTATTCTCAATGGTAGACCTGATAAGGATTTCCAGAAGTATAAATGGAAGCCAACGGGATGCAGTATACCAAGGTACGATTCAATTTGATTAATTAGGGTTTTAGCTGATTAGATTGTCCATTTAATTGAACTTGATTACACGAGGTTTTAATTTGGCGATTTAATTTTGATGTAGGCTTGATCCTGCTAATATGTTAAATATGTTAAGAGGAAAGCGACTTGTATTTGTGGGAGATTCTCTGAATAGGAATATGTGGGAATCTCTTGTTTGTATGCTCAAAGGATCAGTGAAGGATAAAAGTAAGGTCTTTGAAGCTAATGGGAGACATCATTTTAGAGGAGAAGCTTCTTACTCATTTATTTTCAAAGTAATCCATTGAACTCTTTTAGCTGTTTAAGTGATATTCATCAAATCTTGTGCTGTGTGTTACTAATTGAGTTAAATGTTGTTTGTGGGATTATAAATAGGATTACAACTGCACTGTAGAGTTCTTTGTATCGCCTTTCTTAGTTCAAGAATGGGAAATGCCTGATAAAAATGGAACAAAGAAGGAAACTCTTCGGCTTGATTTAGTCGGGAGGTCTTCAGATCAGTATAAAGATGCTGATATAATCATTTTCAATACTGGACACTGGTGGACTCATGACAAAACTTCAAAAGGGTTAGCATTCAACTCTTTTGTTGCATGATTTTGATATATGTATATGCCAATGATCCGTTTCTTATAAAAATCAGCTATCTGTATCTGCAGGAAAGATTATTACCAAGAAGGAAGCCATGTGTATAATGAATTGAATGTTTTAGAGGCATTTCGAAAAGCTTTAACTACATGGGCTAGATGGGTTGATCATAACATAAACCCATCTAAGTCCTTGGTCTTCTTCAGAGGATATTCTGCTTCCCATTTCAGGTAAATTGATAGATTCATATGCTATAGATTAAGATTAAGGTTTTTGCCGGGCCGGTTCCTAACTGCTGATTCCCTATGGGCGAGATAAGAAGTTGGGAGCCTTTTTACTCGTTGGTTGTTTCCTAACATTTTGGGGCACTTGGCAAACAAATATAGGTTGTCGTAGAAAGACCTTTAATTCTGAAAATTATAATAAAAGATAAACATTGTGAAGAGGTTATGAATTAAACTTACGAGGAAGTATCGTTTTACATAAACTCAATTAATGTTTATGTTTTATAACCTATAAATTAAGAAGCCAAAAAAATTAATTTTAGGCCCCTTTCTGCTATGAGCCATGTGTGGTCGCACATGCTGGCCACCCCTCTGGACCTGGTTTTTTTGTGTCATGATTTGTTGGTTGATTTGCAACTCAATGTTTTGGCGTTTTGCAGTGGCGGGCAATGGAATTCAGGTGGGGCATGTGACAGCGAAATGGAGCCAATCAAGAATGCTACATATTTAAGAGAATATCCACCCAAAATGCTTGTCCTTGAGAAAGTATTAAGAGGAATGAAAACTCATGTAACATATCTAAATGTCACACAAATGACAGATTATCGAAAGGATGCTCACCCTTCAATCTATAGGAAGCAGCACGTGACCTCACCCGAGGAAAAGAAAGCGCCATTACGATACCAAGATTGCAGCCATTGGTGTCTTCCTGGTGTACCAGACTCATGGAATGAGGTTCTTTATGCGGAGCTTTTAGTAGACGAGTTTCAAAAGCGGCAAATCCAGAAGAGACACCGGTAAATATATATATCATGTAATATAAATGAATAAAATTGAAATATGAAGCTGAAAATGAAATCACAGGTTTTAATTTTTTTTCTCCATCAATTTTGGGTAATACAAAACAAATGAAAACCCATCATGGGTAAGATCCAAGAGAATAGTTTATTGTCTCATGACTAGAACAAGGGGCGAGTTCTTGTAATGTAATAATCAAAACTAGCTCTTTATTTATATTATCTGTGGAAGAGCTGAAATATGAGAGAGGCTTTCCCCTTACATATTTGATACTATATATTCTCATTAGCCTAAAATCATGGCTTTTGAGCAATGCAATGTATATTCACAATTTATTTTAATTTTGTTTTATTGAATCAGCTATGTTTCTGCTTTTAATATTCTTCATGATCCGTGATCGTTATTTAATTTGCCTAATTGATCTGTTAAAGATGTGCATTAATTCTTTAATCTTTTTTATGTCATTTTCCTTTTGGAGTATATGTATGTTCTATTGTTCATGTTATTTGTTTGGGAAGGTAAATTTTCAACTAAAGAACTTCAACCGGTCATTGACTAATTTTGACAATGTAATATTTTATTGGGAAATGAGTTAATGTACAAGGTTCAGTGAAATTTTAATTTAAAGTTATTCTAGGATTCCTCTTAACTTGAGTTGGGTCTTTTTCTTTTATAAACTTATTTTTCATTCACATGAGATGTTCTCTTTTGATAGTAACATGGCATGTGATAATAGACTATTAATAGATATGAAACTTTGAAAACCCAGTTTAAAATATGATTTGTGTCGGTGCTAAAATTGTGAAAGATGATGCCGTAAAAGAGATAGCCACGTCTATGGTATATATTTTTTGGTTAAAGCCTAAATTCCTAATATATGATGAAGTGTGTATGTATATAGGGTAATGTTTTAAAAAGTGGGCTTCTAGCGTCTGGGCGAGGTCTAAACGGTGTCGGGACGAATTTGTTTTTTTTTTATATTTATTAACTGATATAAGTATAAATTTAATTAAAAAAATAAATTATAATATAATAATATATTAAAACATAGTTTAGTATATGGAAACATAAATGTTAGTTAATCCTTACATAAAAATATATTAACATTAAAATTAATTCTTTAAAAACACATATCGTCGCAATTTTTTTTTGTTTACAGCATACTATTTCTCAATTTTGAGATTAAAAATGAGAATTGTATCGTGAGAATATTTTGATGTAGATTAGTTTCATGAGCTACCTTTTTTTAATTGAAAAAATGAACAATAACTACTATAAACATCGGTATTAACTTGAAAATTGCAGAAAATATCAGAATAGGCGGTGCCTAGACAACAATATATCATTCCAACCCCTCAAAAGCGTCCGAAGAATGAAAAGTCAGGCGGCAAGCCCCAAAATCGTACCTAGGTAGGCCTAGGCGGAGCTAAAAGGGTACATAAAGTCAATTTTTGAGAGATATATTTTTAGTTTAGCTTTGATTTTGAGGCGGCTAGGGTTCTCTCTCGAAACATAGCCACCCAGATTATCTCCACCGGCGTTTGGTCGGTGCTTTTGACAAGGATGTTCGGATTTCTCTCTGTCATTCAATAGGAGGGCGATCAGGCGGCTTCCATCGGAGTTTTTCCTTTAAGAACTCTGGTGATTAGGCAGCTAGGGTTCTCCTGAATTCTAGCCTCCCAGATTTTCTCCACCGGCGTTTGGCCAGCGTTTTTGACAATGCTTCTCCTTTCGACAGTAGGGTGAATAGGCGGCTTCCACCGGCATTTGGCCGGCTTTTCGCAGATTGGTTTTTCGACAAGAGAGTGATTGACGGCTAGGGTTCGGTTTGACCGACGTTTCAATTGGAGGTCGACAGTTTGTTTCTCGGATTTCTTTTGCCGGCGTCGTTCTGGCAGTCCTTGGAGGGTCCAAGCGCTCCTCCCCTTTTGCTTACTTTCACCGGCGGTTTGGCCGGCAGTTTTCAACAAGGGTATCAGGCTTTTCTGTCCTCTGGCGTTCATCGTTGCCTGCGGCATTGCACCGGTGGTGCCTTTTTGGGCAGTAATGATTGCTAGGCGATGTTATTCATCATCGTTGTCGTTAGGACTTATCATTTCAGCCTTCTTGAGATTGACTATGGTGCACCACGGGAATCTTCTTCCCGCCGTTCACTTCTGCTATGGATTTTTAGATCATTAGGTTCACACTCTGTTGTGATTGAGATCTTTGGTTCATTATTATTATACTAGATTGTAATTAGCTTTGTTACATCATACAGATATTTTTATTTTTATTTTTTTTATTTTCTTTTTTTATTACTGCTTTTTCTAATCTCTTTTAATAAATGGAGCCGATTTTTTTATCGAGCTCAATCTTTATTTAAAAAAAATTAAAAGTTGGAAAAGGAGAAGTACGGAGAAACAACCCATAGTATATGTATTTGTGAGTTTACTTTCTGCACTTTTTATTTGATGAGATTTTTTTTCTAGAATAAAAAATATAGGTCACTTAAAATGATATAAATAAAAATGACACCAGTAGAACTAAAATTGTAACTTTTTAGTTAGCTAGATTTATTGAAATTGAGAGGTATGAAGTATGAACAGTGGCGGGATCGTATCTTGTTTTGTACTAATATATAAGAGGTTAAAATAGAGATAAAAGTTCTTTGTATCACAAGGGAAAAGTTCAATATATTTTGTTCTTACAATTGTTCAGTTTATTGAGCTAGATATGATTCTTGTATTCAGTAAATTTTGATTTTATTCTATTTAATGTTTATTCGTCGTGATTGATTTTTTTTATTATAGCTTAATGTTTTGAAGATTTCACAGTTAGCATTACCATCGAAACTAAATTTCCTCAGTTTCAATAAGAAGAATTCAATAAAGGAAAATTATCAAACTTTCATTTATCCAAAAGAATGTGGGCTAAATTTTAGCCCAATTACCAAAGTTGTTAATTAAGTTTGTTAATTATAAATTTATCCTTATACATCCTCCACAATTTTTCCAAGTTCTAACTAAAGTGCGGTTTTCTCTTACGTTCCACATTCTAATCAAGATCGATATGTTATCATTCATTTTGCCCGTTGGTTTTCTTCCTTTATCATCTCTCCATAAAAGCCTCATTCGAACTCGCTTTTGTATCATATTCCAACATAACTCGATTTTTTACTTATTTTCTGATTCCTTCGTTTTGAAGTTGTTTCCTTCAAGCTAGCTCTCCTTTTTTTTCTCTCATTCAAGCACTCTTAGTTGTTTCAAGTTTTTGTATATCAAAATTCAAAGTAAACATTTCGAAAACCTAGAAATTGCTTACACTTCTTGTGTTGATTTTGATTTTCTTATATTATTGATTTGTTTTTTCAAATTTAAGTGCTAATGGTGTAAGAACTTGTATGATCACGTAACGATTTCGATAATAAAATCCATAACAACCATAAGTCATAATCTATAATCGGAATAAAACCCTAAGACCACCTTGTCTAGAATTGAATTATAAGAATAATAAAAAATTAACGGAAGCGTACGTTCAAAATGTTGAATTATACCAAAGAGAAATCCTATTCTTGAAACATGACTAAGAATGCGAATCGTTCTTTCTCCTTTTCTTTTAGCAATCGGCCTCTTGATGATAAGAGACAAAAAAGATTGGAGTAACCGAATCATTAAATCAACCAAATTGATAGAGAAAACAAAGTACCTTCATTGTTCTCTCTATCAAGTCCTTCAAATTGAATAATGGGAAATAATTTCATTCATTAAGAAAACCAATCGGAACAAAACCCATTACACAATGATGAGCAATTTCGTCCATATTTTTGTTCCCAATTCCCGTTATCTTTTGTTCCTCTAATTTCAATTTCTTTCACTTGTTTTCAGTAACGAAAATAGGAGTTGACATGGTTTCTATGAAAAGCAAATACTCCTTTTATACTTTTGAAACAAATAAAACGTTTCTTTATTCCTCACACAAACTGATTCTTTATACAATGAATAGGTCTAAAAGTCAGTTATGTATTCAGTTATTTGAAATAAATAACTGCTTTAACATTTATATGATAATATTATCTTTAATCCAATCATTTAACTTTCGTGTTAATTTATTCATAAAGAGAAGAGAATTTAAACCCAAATCTATTTAATGTTTATAATGCTTTGCGATTATCACACAAAGTCATATATAATATTAAATCGAAACACATAATACACATTGACCATAAAGATTAACTCCAAATATATTACAAACCTAAAAAGAAACGAAATGCAAGGAAATATGCACCAGTGGCTAAAAAGGGAAGAGTTGTTGCTACTAAGAAGAAGAAGAAGAAGAAGAAGAAGAAGAAGAAGAAGAAGAAGAAGAAGAAGAAGAAGAAGAAGAAGAAGAAGAAGAAGAAGAAGAAGTCTGAAATTTAAATCTAATATATCTAGTATATATCTGTTATATTTTAGTGTATATATCTGATATATATGTTTTAAGTAGTATATATGAATAATTCTACTATAAATCTAGTATATATGTGATATATCTCTTATACATGTTCTATATCCATGAGATTCT
This sequence comes from Euphorbia pulcherrima, assembly GCA_947683365.1. NCBI lineage: Eukaryota > Viridiplantae > Streptophyta > Magnoliopsida > Malpighiales > Euphorbiaceae > Euphorbia > Euphorbia pulcherrima. The sequence continues at coordinate 4,402,416 of CANTUS010000008.1, forward strand.
TGAAAGCATTCATTGGCTCTTTTGTATTAGATATACATCATACATATATTTGATATGTTAAAGTTTGAAATAATAAATGTACTTGGTTTATCGCATATAATTCTGCTATATGTCTAATATAATATATGTAAATGTAAGAAAATAAAGATACAAGAGTGTGTGAAGTGTTTTGACTAATTAACAAGTGATATATATATATTATAACAACATATAGAGTTTTTGGTTAGTGAAAATACAAGTTCATATCTGAATATAGTGTTTGGGTAGTGAAAATAATCTATGTTATATATCTGTAATGAGCTTGTTATATTTCTAGTATGAGTCAAAAGTTCTATCAAAATATAAGTTTATCAACTAGTTAAGTCACTTTTATTATACATATAACTCTTATTATACCTATTTCAAATCCCACTAAATACACTTGTTGAGATGGGTGAGGAGCCTTAACTATTACTAAGTCCCGAATAAGATTATTTCAATGAAGATACTTGTAAATATAAAAAAAAAACCCTTATTATACATATGCAGAAGAAAGGAGAAAAAAAAGGCTTTTATAGAGACAATCCAATCTTATGCTCCTATTTATTCAGAAAGCTGGTTGTTGGATTGAACGTGACATCCAACTGGAATGTTATCGAGTATATTATCGAAAACAAACCATTGCCTGAGAAGCTTGATGTGGATCTTCCCAGATTGCGCTTATCTCTTAGTTTGTACAATCGTAGAACGAGAAAGAATGTCTAGAATATTGAGAGCGGTGAAGACATTGTTAGGGGTTACAAGTAATCACAGATTGCGTAACTCTTTTTAGTTTTAGTTGTCATTTTTCAACTTTTTAGTTGTAGTTGTAGTTGTTGTTTTGTTGTTTCTAGTTTTCTTAAAGGTATTTTTTATGTGTTTGATGATACGTTTTGTACCTTCTGTTAATTTCAAATGAATTTCAGTCCTTTATTTCCCCAAAATTCATGTCTCTATTGTCTCAAATATATTTATTGTAGACTTGTAAGATACATATAATATACTTGTAACAAATATAGACTAGAAATGTAAAAAATATCATCTAGTATAGGCATATTATTTAGGAAAAATCACAAAACCCAACATTCAAACACTTGATTACACATTCTATCATAATTCAGAAATATCTATTAAAATGTTTGTGAAATTATGTTTCAAACTCATTATAAACTTTTGTACCGTTTATTACCAATGTCATTGATCTGTAAAGAGAATGATCATCAATACTTTGACATTAGAAGTTGAAGGATTTTATTCTATTTCTAGAGGAACATCTCTCGTCGGGCTCTAGCATCCTTATTCTATTGTAGAAACTAAAGGAAAATTTTTTTTTAGTTATATTACATATGTAGCAGATTTGTAACAGATATGTACTAAATAGCTCAAAGATCATAACAAACTATTTACTAATGATCAAAACACATTGGATATGCATGTTTGGCATCCAAAACACTCCTATAAGACACACAATGTTCATATTCATATGCACATATTTCTTTTCACATTTATTTAAAAAAATAAAACATATATCAGATTTATAGTAGATTATATCAAATATATAACAGAAAAGGGAAATAACACAACCAAAACTTATCTTTTTTGAAGAATTTTGAAGTGACTAGGTATTGAACCTAGGACCTCCCACTACTAACATTGAGTGGTGTACCAATTGAGCTACACCCAATTGGTTACCAAAACTTATCTAATTTTCAAATTCTATTATATTATCATAACTAGCCTCAAAAATACTTCTGTGAGACACTAATGGATCATATACACATGGACATGTTTTTATTACATATTTATTCCAATAAAATATCACGTGTATTAGTTTTATAGTAGACATATAACTGATACACATTTAACTAAATATGTCAAACACTTCACAAAAGTAATTTAATGTATTATAAACCTGATATAAATTTATTATATATGCATTGATCACTAATATGAGATATATACTACTATTGTAATAGATATATATAACATGCATATATTAGACTTATATTAGGTATGTAGCATATCTAAAGTAAGCATGCAATAGATAAATGACTTACATATTATGCCAAACACTTGAATAATAATTCAATCTAATACAAAACTGATATAAATTTATTATATATGCATCAAACACTTATATTAGGCATTTATTAGACCTATAACTGATATATAACAAACATATAGTAGATTTATACGAGATGTATAACAATTACACCAGAATATCTAAATCAGTACTGAAATAAAAAAAAAAGAACAAATAATTACCTTGGAAACATTCAGGAACAACAGGAATTGTTATGCATATAGGAAATTTAAATAATCATTACTCAAGGAGCTTTTAGCTCATGAAAAAACGAATTCCTTGAAGTGTCCTTACGTGAAGCAAAAAAGCTATGTCTTGAATAAGCTATTTAAAATCTTTAACACTGCAGAGAGAAAAAACGCAATGGAGATATGAAATTCTTTACGAAAAACTTAAAAAACATACTTTGTGGTTTTACTCGTTTTCAAAAAGGGGCTTGTGAAATTTTTTTTTTCAAAACGGGGTCTGAGATTTTACAACGTTAGCAATTTAAGGTTTTTTTCTTAACACCGATAAATGTAATGACGTGGTAAGGGATAATTTTGGAAACTCAATCATACTCATCGTTCTTGTCCTTTCCTCCCATTTTTAAACTTCAAATGCAATGAATTTCTGCATCATCTGCACATAATTAATTCCATGACCATGAATCCTAAATATGAAGTGCTATACAATCCGATATGTAACAAAAATTTCAACAGAAAGTCATTAAAAAGTTCTAATTAGAATAAAAAAAAATTCACATGTATGAAACAGAAGAGCTCGTCGTGTGCGGTGACGACGAACAGATTACTGTTCACAGAGAAGCAAATAAAAAAATACATATTGGGAAAAAGAAACCTGTTAATGGCGAACAGATTACTGTAAGTGTGAGAAGGAGAGAAGAAGAGCGAGTTTTTTTGTAAGATACAGAAGAGCTCGCCGTGGGCGGTGGTCAGTGGAGAAGTCACCGAAAGTCTGATTATGATTGTAAGTCTAGACGGAAGAAGGGAGGAGGCAATTGGGAAGCCATAGTTGATGAACTCGGCGTGGCCGGCAGTCGTCCGGTGGGAATTAGGGCTTTTGGGGATCAAGATGAAATGGGGAATTAAGAAAAAGAGAAAGAAGATTTCTATTTGGCTCGTTTTAGTGTGTTTATAATTGAATTCAGGCATGCCACGTCGTCAATTTTAACAGTGTTAAAAAAATTCTTAAAATGTTAAAGTTACGAAATCCCAGACTTTATTTTAAAAAAAATCACATACCCCTTTTTAAAAACGAGTGAAATCACAAGGTATTTTTTAAGTATGTGTTAGGTGTCATTAGATCCCTAAAAAACAGTCAAAATTAAGATATACTAGACGAATAACTAGATATCTAACAGTGACCTATTAGATAAATACTAGATGTCATATGTTACGTAAATATTGTTATGAAATTGTCATATATTAAATATATGTTAGGTGTCATTAGATTCATAAAAACGGTCAAAATTAAGACATACTAGATAATAACTAGTGATCTACTAGATAAATACTAGATGTCATATGTTATGTATATTTTAGAAATATATTTGAAGTTATGATTTACTAGATAACTACTAGACGATTATTAGATATTTACTAAATAAATACTACACCATATTTATGTAAATATTTTCCCCTATTTTTATAAACTACCAAATTATCTTGATTTTTTCAGTGATTTTTGTAAGAACCCATTCAATTACGAAGATTCATAAATCAACAGAAAACAAGACAGATTTGATAAGAAAAGAAGGGCAAATTTTCTAAATAAATGTATTGGAAAGGAAAGTCCGGATTTATATAGAGCGAATAATTGTTAGTGGGTAGTTAAAAGGAAAAAGCACATAAAAGTCACAAAAGTGCAAAATAATAATCAAAATAACACAAAAAGAAGTGACTAACAAAAACAGAATTTTCCAAAAAGTAATTAACCAAAATACGCCCATATATAAACAAGGAAATCTACTCATCGCAGCTCCATAACTCTGATTTCTCTCTCGTTTTCTACTAACAAACATCGCATTTCATCATTTTTTAGGTTTTTAATCCCGAATCCGTTGTTCATTACCGATTTCGTTCTATTATCCGTGTTCTTTCAATCAATATTCATCGGTCTCTATTTTTCCTGTATTTGCGATTTATTCTCTCAAAACATATTCGAATTGATTTTACGCAATTGAAGATGAGCAGCATTCCTGTTTTGCTTAATGTCAAGGGAACATGGACGGATGACAACAGATTTGTTGGATTCAAAGTCGATGGAGTGTCAATTCCAACCAATTCCAGCTTCGATGAATTCAAACGACTCATAATTGAGAATTTGAATATTGATCTGCAAAGAGAAGATCTGAAAATCGAATTTCAAGTTACAGCTTGCTATCCTGCTATGGAAATAAGGAATGATACATCTCTCAAATTTTTTATACAACTGAAATCTCCAAGTATGATGATAACTGAATTTCCTCTGTGCATATCTACAGTTCCAGTTGTCTATCAACATTTAGAAGGTACTTCTTATGTTATTTTATGGATCTAAAGTGATTTATGTTTGTTTGTTTAAATCTGTTGCGTATCTAATACAAAACTAATATAATCCTGTTATAGATCTGCTACATTGCTGATAAATGCATGATAAAAGTGTTTGGTGAATATATATTAGATTTATAATAGTATTGTATTACAAAGGTGTTTTACATTATCACTAAGTTAGTAAGTCTTCATCTAATACAAAACTACTATAATTCTGTTATAAATCTGCTACAATGTGGATGAATGGCTGATGCAAGTGTTTGGTGAAAAATATATTAGATTTATAATAGTATTGTATTAGTTAACACTATTATAAAAGTGTTTGACATGATCCGTAAGTAAATCTTCATCTAATACAAAAACTACTATATATCTGTTACAATTCTAATATAAATGTGCTATGAATCAGTTACAAACCTAATAAAAGTTTAATAGAACTGATTACTGAATTCAAATGGTACATTTATATCTTTCACAAGTCCTTTGGATGTAAATGATGTTGATACAATTGAATTTGAAAGTAAGATTTCTTCTACTATTATTTCACTTAACTGATACAAAACTGATATATATCTAAAATAAATTTGATATTACATCAGTTTCTGCATTTGAAGAAGGAAACATCCGTGCAACAGCAGACGTTCCTATAGAAATATAATACAATCTTACAGCCGATGTCAATGCATCATTCAGTGAGGAACATTCTCTCTATATAGAGAATATTTCAGAATTCGTTGTTCAAACAATAGGCAGTTTTACCGATGATGAGTTGGATGATGAAAAAGATGATGCTATGGAGATCACAAACCCGAATACTATGGATACAATAAAAGTTGGACAGGTTTTTCTAGACAAAAAGGTGCTACAAGAATCGATGAGTTTATATGCAATTAGGAACGATTTTTCAGTTCAGGACGCAAAAATCCTGCAATAGGCAGTATTGGTTGATTTGCATTAATCTAGAATGTAATTGGAAAATGAATCAACAGGCAGTTTTGTGGTCAGAACCTACTTTCCAGAACATATTTGCACCATCGATGAACGAAATAGTGAGAAGAGGCAAGCAACAAAGAAGTTTCTTGCTAAACAAATAAAAAACAAATACCTAAGAGTCAAAAGGGTGTATAGACCACTAGATATTGCCTCTGATGTAAAATCTAAATTTGGAGCTGATATAAACTATAAACAAGCATGGAGAGTGAAAGAGGAGGCGCTTAAGATGATTAGAGGCTCGACGGAAGAATCATACGACAGGTTGCCAAGCTTGTTGTACATGATCCAACAATATAATCTAGGTACCGTAATTAACATGTTTAAAGAGGAGAACATGTTTAAGTACCTTTATATTGCAATAGGAGCTTTTATTGAAGGCTGGAACCACTGTAGACCAGTTCTTGTTACTGATGCTACCTTTTTAAAGACGAGCTACAATGGATCGCTCATTTCATCTTATGCTTACGATGCAGCAAGTATTTTACTTTGTTTTCCCCCTTAATTGAGTTCATTATTGATGTCTAGTTGAGATATGTTAAGGTACTGACATTTTACAAAACTGATATATACCTGTTATAATACAGTTATAAATTTACAAAATGTTATTTTACTGATACAGGGCTAGTATATAACTATTATAAATGGATTATAGTGGTTAAAATTGATAATAAAATTTTTTTTCTGTGCTATTGCTATAGTATATTACATTTGTAATAGATATTTACTATATATATATATATATATATCATTGTTCTGAAAATTTGCACGAAAGATTTTTCCACTTGCATTTGCTATTGTCGATGGAGAAAATAATGAATCTTAGGAATGGTTCTTTTGAAGATTTAAGGATGCTTTTGGAGAAAGACCTAACATGGTCGTAGTTTCTGATCGACACCCAAGCATAAAGAGAGCATCAACAATAGTGTTCCCTAGTGCACCCCACTGTATTTGCTCGTACCATTTACTAGAGAACCTCAAAAGCAATTTCAAGAAAAACATACCTGAAATGTCAAAGTACTTCAAACGGGCGGTTAAGGCATACATACTAAAATAGTTTGAAAAGAACATTAAACAGCTCCGTGGTATTCAGAAAGGCATTCCGACATACTTGCAAGAAGCTAGTTGTGCTAAATGGAGCAGGGCCCATTCCATAAAAAATAGATATGTTGCAATGATGTCTAACATTGCAGAATCAATGAATGCAATGACGAAGCATGGAAAAGACCTTCCAATTGCATCTCTTGTTGACTTCCTAAGAGTTACGATTCAGAAGATATTCTATACAAACAGAAACATCAGGCTGAACACGTTTACTAGCATTTTTAAGAAATACGAGAAAAAACTCCAAAAGCAGTATCATCTAGCAGCGAAAATGGAGGTGCTTTTTTTTAAATTCATTGTTCAATTTGTGTTTTTGAATTTTGTTTAACTCAATGGATTGCTTCTGATGTACACTAAATGCATTTCAGGTAGCTCTTTCAAACAACCAATTGGTATCCGTAAATGCTAAACAGGACTTGCACATGCAATAGATTTTAGATGGATGAGATTCCGTGTGCCCATGCTCTTGCTTTTGTACGAAAGTTCCATCTATCATCTTATGATTACTGTTCGGATTATTACAAAAAAGAAGCTATGCTGGCAACTTATAGAGCAACAATACATCCAATACCATCGAATGATAATTGGCTGCTCCCTCAAGAGGTTTTGGATGAGGTTATTCTTCCTCCAGGTGTCAAACGAAAAGCAGGGAGGCCAAAGAAATAGAGATACAAGTCCGCTTTGGAAAACAAAACAACTTACAAAATCAAGTGCAGTGTGTGTAAGAGGTCTGGACATAATAAGAGGACGTGTACTGGAATGATCCAGTGATTCTCCATGATGATTACAACAACTACTACAACAAAAGTCACGCACAGAAACTCCTTTCCTTTTTTAGCAGTCATAATTTTTTCAAAATAGGTGCTCACGAACATCTAATACAATTCTGTTCCATATCTGTTATACAAGGACTTTTCAACTCCTTTAAATAAATTAAGAATGTAATTAACTTTTTCAAAAGATATACTGCATTTATAAGAAATTTTAGTGAAATTTGGAATCAAGCTTTTGTATGTTGTGTTATCTATAATTTTACAAAGCCATACTTGCATTAATGGCTTATATTAGACTCATAGAACAGTTATAACAGAATAATAACAGATATATATTAGATTTGAGTTAGGTGATGTAAGTTCTACATTTCCAATATATATCTATTATAGATATAATATATATCAGGAAAATAACATATATATATATATATATATATATATATATATATATATATATTATATTTGAGTTAGGTGATGTAAGTTCTACATTTCTAATATATATCTGTTGTAGATGTATTATATAATAGAAAAATAACAGATATATATTAGATTTGAGTTAGATGATGTAAGTTCTACATTTCTAATATATATCTGTTGTAGATGTATTATATAACAGAAAAATAACAGATTTACATTAGATTTAAGTTAGGTGATGTAAGTTCCATATTTCGAATACATATCTGTTGTAGAAGTATTATATATCAAAAAAATAATAGATATATATTAGATTTGAATTAGATGATGTAAATTCTGTATCTGTTATATATCAGTTACATATCACATATAAATGTGATACATTTCTGATATAAACCCTTTATATACATAATATAAGCCAATTTAAAACAAAGGAGATGTTAAAATTTTCAAAACAACACAACCAAAATTGATTAGCAACATAGAATATAAACAATGTACTATAAAAAACAGTACTTTTACAGGATCAAAACAAGATCAGAAACTAGAAAAGACATTAATAAAACTGAAACTTAGGACAAACATAGCCTACGCATATCCATATCCTGATTCAAACTCTTCATCACTCTCAACACCATCTTCTAGCTTTTTCAACTTGTAATTGTACAAACTCAAAGCCAAACGGAGCCTATGCATACACACATCAAGCTTGTCAGGGAATTGCATGTTTTCAATGATATTCTCGATGTAGCTGAGTAAAAATAAACCACAGTCGCTGCAAGAGCAATTCAAAAGAGAAAAGAAAAAATAGAATACAAATCAAAGTAGCTTAAACATGTGTGTATATACAAAAACATAATGTGTTCATAAAATGGCGAATTCAAAACATACCATAATAATTGCTGAGGAACCCATTGACGTATACAATATCGAGAGCGCGAAGTGTATCACCGGTGCTGTATGGTTCAGAATGCAAGATGTCTTGCCTATTGTCAAAGATACCAAAGTTATGCAAGTAGTACGGTATCAGGGTTGTAGATATACTAGCAGCTGCTGGAGTATCATTATGATATGATAACCTGCCCATAAATGAGTCGTAGATGTAAAGCGTCCTGGTCATAATCTCAAACCTCCCCAAAATCCAATGATCCGTCCCAGACATAATAGGAATAAACACATTTTCTACTTCATCCCAACGTTTGGGGCAGTGAATCCCTTTTCCATTCATATTTAATGAAGTGGTCTCTTCAATATTGACATTATCTTCAACCCACTTCCTCGATTCCTCGGTATCTTTATCCATCATGGCCTTGACAGAACCTAGCCTCTGAGCAAAAGAATCATCCATAATGGTGAAGCTGTACTTTATTCTTGGGTAGTACTTTCCTTTCTTTCTTAGATAATAGGACACCAAATTAATGTGCTGAAAAGGTAACAAATACATAACCAATGAGCATATCAGACTAGAAAAAAATAAATAAAACACTTTTGTAACAGAAATATAATAGAATTTTATCAGTTATATAACATAATTCTACAAGACTTTCTAATCTATCATATCTTACTATAAAAACAAGACAATAAGAGATAAAAATAGAGAAAGTGTCTTACATCACTGCTGAGATATTCTCCTGTTGTAAGAAGATCGGCCCAAAATGTCTTTTTCGATATGTGAAAAACGTTGAAGTCTAATGGCTCAATGTTGTCATTCTTTGCACTATACCATAAGTGTTTCCTGTTTCATAATGATTATTTGAAAACAAATGATCAGTTTGTTTTAAAAAAAATGTTACATGAATTGCACATATATTGGATTAACACATTTACTTACCCTCTTGAAACATTTTTATGCTTATTGACAAATCTTGTGAAAACTTTAACAACTTCTGTATCTAAAATATCATGGCCAATTAGAGCATAGTCATCTAATGGATAACGCTCACGGACTTTGGTCTTCTTAGATGATATTACTTTCGGTGAAGGATTCATCCTCCTCCTTGTTCTACGCTCAAAATTTGCTCCCTGGATCACCTGCAACTCCTCCTCTTCTTTAATCTCCTTTAATCGCATTAAAAAAAGAGTCAATATGGATTGTAATCTTATGCAAACGGGACATTATAATTAATATGATATTCACTTGCTTAACTTCTTTAATAATCGCTAATATTTTAAAACAATCAGCCTCTAATTTATCAAGTTCTGCTGGATCAACAGAGTCTAAGAAACAAGGAGATCCAGCCTAATAATGTTTTTTAGACATACGAAATTTGATCAGAGAACAAAATCCAATTTCCAATGTAAAATCAGAATTCAAATGAGTTTTATGTTTTACCTTTCCCTTGACATTTTACAACTATGCCATTCCAGTGACAGCTTCTTGAACATTTTTGTCCTCGAGACTAACTCCTTCATCGGCTTCAACTTTCTTCTGTTTCCTAGCTGGAGCTTTCTATTTCCCTCTTTTTACAGGGACTGATGTTTCAGGATCAACGGATTGAGCAACCTCTCTTGCAACATCTGTAATCATATTCCAGCCATCTTCCAATGTCTTAAGGGGCTGCAAATTTATTTTGGCATCCAATGTGTTCTTAAATCCAGAAATTTCGAAAAAATGCTTCATCCTCCGTGACCTTCTTAGGATAACTTCTTTAGGAACTAGATCCTTTTTTCTAATAATAATGTAAATGAATGAAATCTTAGAATAAATAACAGATAGAAAAACATTCAATGAAAATGTTAATGAAATAGAAATTATAATATATATAACTGATATAAATCAAGTATATATCAAATACAAATTTGATTTGTATAAGAAATATAATAGATATATATCTGATAAATATATATCTATTATATTTCTAATATATATCTGGTATATACCAGATAAAGATCACATCTATATTAATTCAACCAGTTTACCTATTCCAAAGCCACTTTACTCTCTTGAACTTCTTTTCCGTCTCCTTGAGGATCTTGGTTGTACTTTTGATCAATGACAGTTTTGACAGCGCCAATCCCCTGTACAGTTTTCTGGGTCCTCTCTTCAACAAGCTCCTATTACATGTGTATTACAAAATAATTGTATTTAATCAATCATATAATAAAAATTTATTAGATATTTAACATGATGATTAATGATGTTACTTCATCTCCTATCTCTATTTGACCAGAAATATACTCATCATGACACAGAATATAATATATAACTTACATGAATTCATTACTGTGTAAACAATAACATTTCACATAGTTATAACAGATATATATCAGATGTATATTACTACATCATTATACTTCTACTTACATTAATTGGTTCCACATCTTCTTCCCGAAGCTCCATTGTATCATCTTCCTTATCAACATGTTCTTCAACAATATCAATTGCATCCTCTTCTTTATTCACAAGAATTGATGCATCCTCCTACGATTTTTCCTGCTTACATGATGACAAATTGTTTTATTATAAATCTACTAGAATCCTATTAAATATGTATTATAAATGATCTTATGCTGTTATAAATTAATTTCAAAATATCCTTTATCGTAAACCAACATTTATTGAATACAAAGAGTGCTGGTTCATGATGTTACCTCTATCAATTTTTGAGTTATTTCTGAATTTGTTTCTTCTGTGCTAAAAAGTTGCTAAGTTTGAATCCCCTTCGCATCTTCAACTAGTGGAACTGTGCACGTGTTGTCTACATCTGGTGTTATCGTATCGGGTGTTTCCTGTAATTCATATTTTGGTGAAAAAGTAGCAGGACTGAGATGGGATTCAATTGATTAAGGAGCTTCGTGTAAAGATAAAAAGGTGTACTTACTTTGAAAAGCACGGTCTGTGATGATACTTCAGATCCTAACTCAACTTGACCAGGCATATGCTCTTCCTGATACAAAAATATATATAAAAATGAGATTGGGTATAGTTATAACAGGTATATAATAGATATATATTACTATTTCATTACACGTGTAATTACATTAAGTTCAACAGTGGGTGTTGCTTCCACATTTTCTTCCTCAAAATCCAATGCAACCCCTTCTTTATTGACAAGACTTGCTGCATCCTCCTTAGATTTTTCCCTGTTTACATAAAAAAATCTAAATATTCATTTATTGTTATTAAAAACAGTAAATTATCTATCTAACTTACTAATATGAGATTTGTACCAGAATTGTATTAGTATTAAATTAGATTCAAACTTACATCACTTTCAGCATAGCAATCGCTTCGACTGCCTCATCATCCTCATTGACGACATGATCCTCATCGCCCACCTACAACGTGAAACCCCAGTAGAAATTAAAATATCAATTTTTGTATTTTAACCCCAAAAATTTCAGTAACTTCTTCTTCTACCTTCTCATTCATGATATCATCCTGTTGTTCAATCGGATCTGTCTTATTATCGACATTAGATCCTTCCTTATAGGATTCACTCAATCCCCCTGGCTGAAATGTGGAATGTGGGGTATCTCCTGTTAATTTAGTGTAGAAATCAACATCATATTCCCCTACACCCGCAGAAACGTCCATTTTATTCAACAACTTATTCTGCCTCAACACATCTTTTATGACATTGACTTCTTCTGAAAGATTATCAAACCTCTTCTCCAACAAACCAACTCTACCCCCAATTCTTTCCAGACCTTCATCAATTTTATTAGACAATGCCTCTAATTTGTTAAGAATTTGAGTCTGGCTACCAGCTAGAAGTTCAGACTGAGATGCTTGATTGCTGAAAAACTGTTCAAGCTCCAACGGTTCTTGAAAGGGAAATAAGTTCCCAAGTGGCAGATTAGCAATCTCCTCTTCTGTTGGAATAATTTTCCTCATGAACAACTAAAATGAAAAAAATTAATAAACATGTCAGACAGTATATCAAACAAATTATGAAAGACTTAAAACACAAGTATAGAATAATTATAATGCATTTATAATAGATATATAATAGATGTTACTTTATTCCTTGATTTTGACTTTTATAGTACATATATCAGATATATATCGGATATATATCTATTACATATCTGATATAAATCTGTAACTATCGGACAAATTCAATTAATTTAACACTTATGCTACATTTATAATAGAATTATAACACATACTAATTTTAAACAAAAAAAAGGAAAAAATTTGGAACGTGTGCTTACAAATTTTGATTGCTTATTGAAAATGACTGCATTGAAACCCGCTGCTTTCGTGTTCAGTTGGTGTGCTTGCCATTTAAAAATCTTGGTTTGAAATCTCCACTATTTGCTTTAATTTTGCTACAAACAAAACCTTTGCACGCTCCAACAACTTCATAAAACCAGATCTGGAACACCAATGGGCATCCCTTTAGCTTGTAATTCGGTGGCCTAAGCCCTTTCCTTCCGTTTTTTTCAAACCTTCAATGGTCTGATCGAACGACAGCTTACCCCAAGCTAATTTATCATACGTGCCATTACAGACACAGTCAAAATACATTTCTGGAATTTTACTGACAGGATCCCTCCCTATGAGATAATATGTGATGAAATAAACCATCAAAAGCTTCAAATAATCATCATCAGACTCAATGGGAACTTTTTCATCCGGTTCTCTATCACCTTTTGATTTACGGTACACATCTTCATCTTCCTGCTACTCATCACTTCCGTCTTCCTTACTTTTCTTCACATCCCTATCCAACAAATGAATCAAATCTGCTCTCTTAATAATATGAGAGTATTTTGGAAAATACTTCCTCCTGAATTCTTTTGAATCTCCAGTCTTAACAAGCTCAAAGTCCCCATCTGAAACTGGTCGCAGCCTACTTATAAGACAGAAGTACTCGATTCCAAAACAAAGCGGACAATCAGCAACTTGAATGCACATACAATCATTGTGAGGCTGATTGATTTCCCTCGATATAATAGAATGTAGAAAAGCGCTCTACACTCTAAGACGCGGACGCTTGAAAAAGTTTCCAAAATAAATTAAGAGAGCAGATTTGAAAAGCGCTTTTATATATATATATATATATAATATAAAAGCTTTAAACAGATAATAAAACTCTACATACAAGACATTTGTAACTTATAACAGAAATATAACATATTTGTATCAGATACTGATTTTCATCGAAACAACACACTTTTATGTTTTTATAAGAAACATACAATAGAATTATAACACGTGTATCACATGGTAAATATCCAAACACCAAGCGGAGTCTTATAGTAGAAAAATAACAATTGTAACACACATATAATAATTGAACAAAACAATTAACAAAACTCTTATAAGTTCAATTACTTACATGCATACACATTATATGATACATAGAGCAGAATTATATTAGATAAAAAGAGCCTAAACTTTTAATTCCAAGTTTTTGCAAATCTGATATAAATCTGATACATAAGAGCCAAATCGTATATTATTTCAAAAAATTTCATGGATCTTATGAAAACATGGCAGAGATATCAGATTTATAATACATATATAACAAATGTATTTAAGAAACTACTTAAAACAATAATTACAGATATATAATAGAAAAATAACAGATACATACTATATGAATCAGATTCTATAATTTACTCAGATTCTATAATTTACTTACCTTCTTCTAGATTTCGCAGCAGAAGCACGTGTCCTTCTTGATGCTAAAGGAGAAGAAGATTTTAGTACAAGTTGCTTCTTCTTGGGAGCCATTGTAACTTCAAAACAGCAAAACCAACAATGTAAGAAAACCGAAATCAAAACAGAAAGCAAAATGTAAATATTAGGTTTCTCAGATTTATGTTTACCTCGAATTCAAACTCGTAGAATGTCGAACAAACAGATACCGCAACTTCAACTAAGGGAAGAACGAAGAAAAAACTTGACGAAGAACACCAAAAGTCGGACGATCTCAACAAGAAGAGAATGCGATGCTTTTTATGGAGAAGAATGGAGAGATAACTGAAAGAGGAAAAATCGAAGTAGATGATATCCCTCATTAAATTGGAAAGGCTGTGGAAGTTACAACAAATCACAAATATGGGCCTGAACAGTGTCAGTTCGGCCTACAGAGCAAACTGATTTACGACCAAGCTCCCTCTGTGGGCCCAAGCCCACTTCAAATGCTGAACAGAACCCCTTGCTTAAGTTAACAGCCATACAATAAAATTCATTTTTTCCTAGTATTAAAATTATAATGTGGGCGAATCTGCTGTTGTCCCCAGTACCATTGGACATAATTGGTAATTTACAGTGATGTGTCAATCCATCGAGTCCTACACCATATTCTGGTTTAATTAATTACTAAATTACTTAATACAAAGTTAATCCTCATTATAAGTTATTTATTTCGATATTTATAATGTGTAGCTTAGTTTATAATGTAGACATGAAATCATATTTGATTCCATTTAGTATTTTACGGGGAAAGTGAGAATCATCAACTATGGCCAAATTCTAAGCAAACTGATCTTAATAAAGATTTTTTTTTTGTACTAAACTGATTTCAATTAGATAACCAAACCAAGTGCATGAATCCACAACTCGTTTCATGTCAATTCACAATAATGTACTATATATTTGCATAAATTATTGTCCTTTCTTGTTGGTGTTGTTCTTGTGGGGATATTTACTTACCCTTTTACGTAATTGACATTTAACATTCTCCTTACATTCTATATTATGATTTTCTAGTGATATCCATTTTTCATTATTAGATTTTTACTTGTTTAATTATTTAACAAGGCTATTGGTCTCTTTATTTATAAACATTAGTAGCAAACCATCGCTATTAAGAATTTCTTACACGGAAATCAATTAGTTTAGTATTATTATGAGTTTAACCTATGTTGCACCGACTTGTCAATCACTGGTGAATTAATTATCCCCTCGTCTATCTATGTTGAATTTGTATTAAATGCCTATAAATGAAATGAAAACCATTATGTAAAAATGATGGGACAGACCCATAGAGTTGGTTATACATGATTCTCTAAACTGTCTTAATCTTCTTCTTATACTATATAAATTCCGAATTCAAATTTACTGTCCGTAACTATGTGTTCCATTCCATGTCCTTCACTCAAATTTATTTATTTTTAATTATTTTTTATTTTAAATTTTTCTTTCCTAATTTTTTTATTTATCTCTCCTAAGTGTCTAACACTTGACAAAATTTGAGTGAGGGACACACAAGTGAGGACGACAGATTTGAATCCATAAATTCCAATTCACATAATAGAGTGAAGACACTACAACGCTTTTCACTTTCATTCTTACAATTGATCAAACTGGCTTGGAAAATAGGAACATTTGAATCACAGAAGATCAACTATAAACCTTCTTCCTCTAATAATTAATTATAGACAAAGACTTTAGAGGTTAAATATACAACACAAGTACACCTATAATATATAGATACATTTAAGATCCTAAAAATTACGAATATGCAAGAATATTGTTTAATATAATTATACAAAGCTTTAATTGGGTATCTATTCTTTTCACTAGTACTACGTAAACTGTTATCTATTTTAGTCCAAATAGAAAACAGAGGGGATAGGGACCATACTTGCATATTATTTTTCGTCCCAAAAGTTGTAATTTGGTCCCCCACATTATACATACAATACAAAGAGTTCATTTGATATTTGTTTCAAAAGAAAAAAAAAACTCTAACTGCATGGGCAGATATAATTGTGACTTGTTACTTATTTTTACCCGTTCAATTCCTCCCCTTGATTGAGCCAGCCATTGCCAAAGCCTGTGCTCTCAGATTCAGCTAATAAGACACTATGCCTACAATTATTGTTATTTAATGTATTCCATCACTATTCTTGTTTTTTTTCCATTTATTACCACCTCTTATTTACATCTTCATTCGAATTCTCAATCATTCCGAAATTGACTTCACAGGGATTCCTCATTCTTGTTTGGAAATAACATTGTTTTAAGAATTCAATTCAATGATTTCTTATTGTATTTACAAGATTTGTAAATGTTGAAGTAATTAATCTTAATTCAAGAAAGGCAAGAAAATGAATTGGATTTAATGAAATCAAGTTAGAAAGGCAAGAGATAAATTGGAGTTAATGGAATCAAGTTTGAAAGGAAAGAAATAAATTTGAATAAATGAGATCATGCTAAGAAGGAAAGCAATATTTAGAATTATTGGGAAAGAATTATCATCACTTCCCATAAAATAAAACATGCACTGTATGAGGCAATTAGAGAAATAGAATTAATTCTGTATGCACTATAAATAGGGTTTTGATTTGTCATTTGTATTCATTTCAAAAAAATCACAAAAAAAAATATTTCATCCATTTAATAAAAGTGAGTTCTATACTAAAGTGAGAGTGTGAGCAATTGCTATGAATTAAAAGTGTTCTTTGTTCAATCAATATTCCATAATTTTGATATTCATCCTCTGTCCGAGAATGAAATTTCAAAGTCCAGTTTAAGAAGTTTTAGACATTGCAATAGTCTAGAAGTGTTCAACAAGTCTGTCCAAAGCGTTGCAAAAGACCTTTGTAAGTGTTGCCTTAAGTCAAAAGTGTTACAAAAGGCACATAAAAGTGTTGCAATAACCCCTGTACTCCTAGAAATAAATCTTTTCTTAAAAATCATCCTTAAAATGAATACCAACAGTATTCCCTTCAAATTCCCCCAACTTACCAAAACCAATTATAAAAATTGGTACATTAAAATGAAAGCAATTCTTAGAGCCCAAGATGTTTGGAACATAGTCGAAAAAGGTTACGTAGCCCCAGCTAAAGATGTACAACTGTCACAAGCAGAAAAAGACAGTTTGCATAAAAGTCGCAGGAATGATCAGAAGGCGCTTAGTCTGATCCATCAAGGGCTGGATAATGTAATGTTTAAGAAGGTGGTAAAAGCAACCACCTCCAAGCAAGCTTGAGATATATTACGAGTTTCTCTTCAAGGAGAGGAGAAAGTACAGAAAGTTTGACTGCAAATGTTGAGAGGAGAGTTCAAGATGATGAAAATGAAGGGAACATAAGTTGTTGTTGATTATTCCTCACAAGTAAAATCTGTTGCCAATCAAATGAGATAGTATGGAGAAAAACTCGATGAATCGAGAACTGCAGAAAAAATTCTACGGTCACTACTACCGAAGTTTGACTATATAGCAGTGGCCATAGAAGAGTCACGAGACACAAGTGGCCATAGAAGAGTCACGGTCACTTGTTGGCTCGTTGCAAGCACGTAAGGAAAGGCTGAATAGAAAAAAAGAGGAGTCTATTAAACAAGTCTTGGCAGCAAAGGCTTCATTCAAAGGAGAAAGTAGCCAAGATTATAGTCATTATAGAGGAGGACACGGTAGAGGCCATGGAGGAAATGGTAGAGGAAGAGGACGTGGCAGAAGTCAACAATTTGGAAGAAAAGACGAAAGTAATCAGTCCACAAAAGGCAGAGGAAATTGGAGGCAAAATGATGGACGTGACAAGTCCAATATCCAATGCTACAATTGCTCTAGATTTGGCCACTATGCAGCAGAATGTTGGAGCCCTTCAAACCAAGCAAAGGAGACAGCCAACAATATCCAAAATGAGGAAGTAATCGACATGGTTTTACTAATCCGTGAAGGTGACCAAAGTCAAGAAAATAACATTTGGTATCTTGACAATGGAGCGAGCAATCACATGTGCGGTGATGAGAAGATGTTCATAGAACTAAACAAATTGTTCAGTCGAAATATTGTCTTTGGAGATTGGTCAAAAGTTCCTATTCGAGGAAAGGGAACCATTTTGATTCGCTTAAAGAATGGAGAGCATCAGTTTATCAGTAATGTGTATTATGTTCCAAACATGAAAACTAACATTTTAAGTTTGGGACAGCTGCTGGAGAAAAACTAAGAAGTTCATATGATGAACCGAAAGTTGGTGTTGTTAAACGAAAAGAAGGAGCTGCTTGCAAGTGTGCCTATGTCGAAAAACCAAATGTGCACTCTTAAAATCAAGACGGGCATTGCAAAGTGTTTGAAAGCTTGCGTGAAGGATTCTCATTGGCTTTGGCATTTAAGATTTGGGCATCCCAATTTTAGAGGTTTGAAGTTCCTAAGCCACAAGAAGATGGTTTATGGTCTTCCCCCAATCGATGAACCTCATCAACTCTGTAAAGGATGTAAAGGAGTCCATGTCGAGAGCAAAGGCGCCCCTTGAACTCATTCATACCGATGTTTGCAGGCCAATGACACCAGCATCATTGGGAGGCAACAATCTTGTTATTCATTGATGATTATAGCATGAAGACATGGGTTTACTTTCTGAAGGAGAAGTCAGAAGTTTCCAGAGCTTTCAAGAAGTTCAAGGCGTTAGTGGAGAAAGAAAGCGGCTATTACATCAAAGCTGTAAGATTTAATAGAGGGGGAGAATTCATAGCAAATAAATTCAAAAGATTCTATGAGCATCATGGAATCCGTCATTTTCTGTCAGTCCCGAGATCGCCACAACAAAATGGTGTAGTTGAAAGAAAGAACAGAACGGTGATGAATATGGTGAGAAGCATGCTAAAGAGCAAGAGTTTGCCCAAGGAGCTATTAGCAGAAGCAGTTGATTGTGCGAACTACATCTTGAACTGGTCCCCGACAACAAGTGTCTCAGATATGACACTCCAAGAAGCATGGAGTGGGAGAAAGCCCAATATCTCTCACTTTCGTATTTTTGGGAGTGTTGCACATGTTCATGTTGCTGATGAAGAAAGGAAAAAGCTGGATAAGAAAAGTAAAAAATACTTATATATGGGATACTCAGAAATTTCAAAAGGTTACAAGATGTTCGATACTGACACGAGAAAGACGATCATCAGTAGGGACGTGACTATTGATGAGGAAGCAGTTTGGGAGTGGAACGGTGATAAGAAGAACTATAGTTTTTATCCTTTCCCATGGATGAAAGCAATGATAGTGATGCGGTGGAACCAATCACTACGTCAACATCAAGCAGTCATATTTTAAATGCATCTCCTGGACAAAAAGATGATGAAAGTGAAAGTCCTAGACAAAGGCCAAGAAAGTTTCGGCGAATTGAAGATCTTTATGATGTCACTAGAGAGCTTGGTGAAGAATTAACTCTCTATTGCCATCTTATTGATAGTGAGCCCATTGAAGCTGAAGAGGCTATGAAAGATGAAAAATGGAGAAAAGTCGTGGAAGAGGAGATCAATGCAATTGAGAAAAATGAGACATGGGAGTTGACCAAACTTGCAGCCGACAAAAAGCCCATTGGATTCAAATGGGTGTTCAGGGCAAAGAAGGATGCAAATGGAAAAATCGTTTGACATAAAGCAAGGCTCGTTGCGAAGGGCTATAGTCAAAAACCCTATATTGACTATGATGAAGTGTTTGCACCAGTCGCAAGAATGGAGACCATCAAACTGGTGATATCAGTTGCTGCTCAAAATTGATGGAAGATCCACTAAATGGATGTCAAGTCAGCATTTTTTAAATGGCTACTTAGAGGAAGAGATCTATATTCAACAACCGCCTAGTTACATTATCAAAGGCCATGAAGAAAAAGTATTAAATTTAAGCTGAAGAAGACATTGTACGAACTCAAGCAAGCACTGAGATCTTGGAGCAGTCGTATCGACAAACTGAGAATTAAGCTTAAGGGGGAGTGTTGAAGTGATTAATCTTAATTCAAGAAAAATGAATTGGAGTTAATAAAATCAAGTTGGAAAGGCAAGAGATAAAATGGAGTTAATGAAATCAAGTTTGAAAGGAAAGAAATAAATTTGAATAAATGAGATCATGCTAAGAAGGAAAGCAATATTTATAATTATTGGGAAAGAATCATCATCACTTCTCATACAAATAAAACATGAACTATATGAGACAATTAGGGAAATAGAATTAATTCAGAATTAAATTGTATTTATTTTATTACTTTGTAAGTAGATCTTGTATGCACTATAAATAGACCTTTGATTTATCACTTGTATTCATTCCAAAAAAACACAAAATAAAATTATTTCCTCCATCTAATGAAAGCGAGTTCTATTTTAAAATGGGAGTGTGAGCAATTATTATAAATTAAGAGTGTTTAAATTCAATCAATATTTCATAATTCCTATACATTTCTCCGACAATAGAAGTTTATACTATTCAATACTAATATGAATTGAATTTCTTTAAAAATTACAGTTTAAAACACACCCTTACAATAACCTTTGCATATTTTATTCACCGTGTTTTGTTATATGAACGGTGTTATAGGCTTCTTTTTCTCTTAATCAGTATAAAATATTCCGTAATATATACTTTCAACATCAAGAACTAAAATCATAAAAGTTGATAAGATTAAATGGGCATTGGTAGTTAAACTATCATTTTACCAATTCCATAAGCGACTAATCAAACTAAGACCACTTCTTTTCTTTATATGGACTAAAGTTGATGATGACTAATTATTACTCTTGATTACTAAATAATCATTAATTTTTAAGTATTGTAATAATTTTGGATGTTTATGACTTATGTAGCTCCTATTCCCTCTTAAGCTAGCTAGCGTGAATGACATGAATTGCCTTATTTTTAAAAATAAGGCTACCAACTTCAATTTGGAATTTCCATTATAGTATTGTTGTTCAGTTTGTATGCTCAAACCCTAATTTCAGCATATTTTCAGGCAAATGCCAAGAAACGGACATAAATAAACAATCATGCCAAACACATGAATATTGAATGCACAATTATTAACTGCAATAAATCAACCTAAATAAATTAATTCAAACCATATAAAACATATATATTTTTCAATACATAAAAATGAAAATAATTACATTAGATAGTGCAGTGCAACTAGTTAACTTCGCACAAAACTTGAGATTTTCATGATAAATCTCTTTTCAATTAAGTCAAATATAACACATCAATCACTCTAATTCATACAAATTTTCATTTCCCATACCCAACTAGATAAAATAAAATAAAATAAAGTACTAATATATAGTAATATCATATCAAGCCAAAATAATTACAGACGGATTAGAGTAAATACATTCTGATTACCATTTTCCTTAATTTCTCCTTAATTATTATCACAAGATGATGAGTCATGATGCAGCGTGGACTTGTTGACCATGAGAGAAAGGGTTCAACCTAGGGTTGGCTAGGGATAACGATGTAGAAGTGGTGGCAGCGGCGGAAGTGGCGGAGGAAGTGGTGGCGACGCGCTCACAGGAAGGGCACATAGTGAGAGTGGTGGCAGGGAGTTGCCTGTAGAAAGGCTGAGAAGTTTTTAAAGCTCTTAATTCTTGCAATTCCTTTTGCAATCTCCTGTTCTCTTCTGTCAGTGTCTCACAGCATCTCTTTAAATACTCACAATCTACTTCTGTCTGTTTCAGCTTTGTCCTGTCTCATCATAACAGCAGTTTCCCATCTATTTAATTTGACTGATTAACCAATAATTATCTTAATAATAGGTTTTCAAGGGATTATACCTTGCTCTTCTGTTCTGAAACCAAACTTCTATTTGACGAGGACGAAGATTCAATTGTTTTGCTAAAGCAAGCTTTTGTTTCTGTACAGTGTTATTGTAATTATTTATAAGTAATTGGATTTTAAAAAAAGAAAACAAATTTGTGAAATGGGTTTGTTTGGATTTGATGCTTGACTTACGGGATTCAAAGTGTTGTGTTCTTTGAAGGTTTCTTCGAGAAAAGCGGACTGTTCTTTAGAGAGCCTGAGTTTCTTCCGAGTCAAACCGCTTTCTTCATCATCACTCGCTCTTGAACTCGCTCTCTCAATTTCGATGTCTCTTTTGCTACCTCTACCACTTTGGAAACCAAAATCCATCTGAAACGACGAAGCAGCACTGTTGGGCGACGACAGCGCCGCCCCTTCCTCCGTCTCCTCCGCCGATTGCCGGTTCACATCGAACCCTCTAGTGCCCGATCCGTCAGTTGAACCCGGTTCAGATCCCACTGTAAAAATTAAGATTTCATAAATACAAATTAAAATCAGACCATAAAAGAAAGTTTCGATAGAGGAAACATAAAGGCTTGAAATAGCCTTTAGGTTTTGCAAATGATTTCTCAGGAAACAAACAGAAAATTAAAATAGAAAAGAGAAAGAAAGAAACATACAAGTAGGATCAGAATGAAGCCATGGAAGAGGATTGATCGGGCGGCGAGGAACAGGAGAGGAAGGGAGAAGATGAAGCTGAAGAGAAGGAGAATCATGTGATGATGAAACCTTAGTAGATCTTTCATCTTTGGTTAGGGATAATCCCATGCAAAACCCTAGATCATTAGGGGCAGGATTAGTATTATCAATAAATTTGAAAGGTTTAGAAGTATCGCCTAAGCTCAGAGCAAGCTCCATAGTCCGACAAAAATAGGGAAGATTGAGGGGATTTAAAAAGGAAAGGAGAAGAGAGGAAAATGAAAGACTACAGAAAACTGGTTCGGAAGGGAAGGGGAGAGGTGGGGGGTTTTAAAATTGACCGACAAAACAAGGTTGACTACCACACGTGAATCTATATAAATATACACACGAGATTGAGATATTATCAAGATTTTCTATCAGATACTTCCCCTCCTTTCTTTCTTTTCCTTTCATTCCATTCAGGGAGGCTGCATTTAGATTAAATTGTAATGTGGCGGGTGAATATCTTAATAATAATTTTTTTTAATTTTAATTTCTTTATTTTGAGAACTTTAACCGTTTTTTATCTTTAATTGTACTGTATTAGATTAGTGTAATGCATGTTTTTATACATAGATCCGATCTATTAAGGTGGAAATATAATATTTTAAAAAGTATTAGGCATTAGTCGGTCGATTAAAATTTTAAAACGTCTAGAACGGGGTTTGAATAGGGCCTAAGTGAATTTATATTTTTTATTTTTAAATCTTTATTATATATAAAAATATAAATTTAATTTAAAAAATAAATTATAATAATATAAAATATTATAAAAATATAATTTATATCCTGTTTCAGAAATCACTAAGTGTCGTAGAGCATATTGTTTCTTGCTTTGACACTCAAAATGACAATCTTACTGTGAGTTAACTTTAATTTATTTTAGTTCTATTAACTAAACTACTTTTTGTTAGTAAACTATGATTATTATAAATAATGGTATCGTAAAAAATCTAAATTACTCACTGCCTAGATAGAAATAAATCAGCGGAGCGTCTGATAGCACCCTATGAATGAAAAGTTAAACGACAAACTCAATAGCGCCTGGCAGGACTAATGTGAGATTTAAAACAGAAAACTTGTGTGAATGGACATTTTCCATATCAAAGGCTACTTCGTGAATAATCTAATCATAGTGTAGATTAACAATCTCTACACATTTTCCATATCAAAGGCTACTTTGTGAATAATCTAATCATAGTGTAGGTTAACAATCTCTAGACAACAGAAAAAAAAATCTCTATTCTTTGTGACTATTTCTCACACTATTTCTATTGCTAAATACGATGATTTCTTAAATATTTCATAACACAATTAAAATAATAAAATTTTAATAATAATTGATATATAATAGTGTCGCTTTCGTATGGCAGAGATTAATTTATTCGTTAAATTCGTATAACTTGAGTTTTTTTTTTATAAAATATAACTTGAGTTAAAAAGTATAAAATCTGCTAAATGCATATTTAAATCGAAAAAACCATTATCTTATAAAGTGTATTTATTTAAAATATATATATTTATTATTTAGTAGTTAGCTATTTTAATAAAAAAAAATAGTGTCCTGATTGCATATACTGTAGTAAATAGATTTCATGAATAAGGAAAAACCTAAAGAGTACTTATACAGCCAATTAAAATTATGTCAACCACATCTTTACTTTATTTTCTCATCTTAAACAGATCATGAGGTTGGATCTGCTTTAAGAAAAAAAAAATCAAAATCGAAGCTTTTTTAGGAGAAATTGTTTTACAAAATAATTATGCCAAATAATTGAAGTGAAAACTGTAGAGTTAATGAAAGCAATTATTATTACTTCCCAATCATTCAAATTATTATGTTCTCACCAAACAAATTAGGGTGGTGAAGGGGCCAAGCTAATTAGCAATAATATAAAAGGTAAAATGACTTAGTAATCTAGCGAAGGAGGAGGGGGACTGCGATCATGTTGCCATGTTTCTGTATTTGACTTTTTCCATATGACTTAAACAAAATTTATTAACAATTATGATTATCAACATCATCAACATTATTATAGTCCATCATTAATGTCTTGTTACCAAACACAATTACTACATATTGGAGGATATCATATTTTTCCCTCATGTCTACTTGGGCAATACTAATAAAGAGAAATTGAAATAAAATAAGTAATGAATTCGCTCAATGGCGGAATCATGGCTGAATTAAAGTGGTACGGGATTGTTTTTATTTCTATTCTCTCTTCATCTTTTAATAAAAATTAGGGTAAAACTGTACTTTAAATTTATTTAAGAGCATAAACTCACCTTAACTTCTTTTACCACCGACTTAACTTCTTTTACCACCGACTTGTGAATTGGTCACCGTAAAAATTCTAATCCATCAAACGATGAAGTTATAAAGGAAGTGTATTATTTCCTATTATTCAAAACAAAAACCAATCTTGTAAAAAAATAAAGGTACTATTTATTGTTATTATTTTCATATGTTGATGTGAATCAACTGGTATTATTACTAATAATGTGTAGTTTAGTTGGCTATACAGGCTGAGTAAATAATGAGAATAAGGTTTAAATCCTAATAAATATACTTGTTGGGAGGGATAAGGAGCCTTAACTGTGACTAGATCTATTCATCGGGCGGGCCGGGCCGGATTCGGGCCGGGCTTCGTCGGGCTTTTGATTAAAAGCATCAACCCATGCCCATCCCCCCCTTTAAATCTTCATGCTTGGGTCGGGCTTACGAGGTCATTCTCAAGCCCGGCCCAAGGCCCGTAAATAATTTTTTAATAAATTTTTTTATAAATTTTTAAAAAATAAATTGATAAAATTATGTATAATAATATTATTTATTTAAAGTTCTTAATATATTATATAATTTATTGTATTTAAATTTAAAAATTAATTATTATAAAATATAAAAGTTAAAAATAATTATTTAATGTAATTATAATATATATAAAAAATTAAATTATTATTCGTTGGATCGGGCTCGGGTTGAATTTGAGTATTTATATAAAAATTA
Organism: Euphorbia pulcherrima; assembly: GCA_947683365.1. Taxonomy (NCBI): domain Eukaryota; kingdom Viridiplantae; phylum Streptophyta; class Magnoliopsida; order Malpighiales; family Euphorbiaceae; genus Euphorbia; species Euphorbia pulcherrima. The sequence goes on from CANTUS010000008.1 coordinate 4,428,482, forward strand.
AGTTTAGACTATAAAATTTCGGACTTTAGTAAATTCGGACTCAAACCAAACTTAATAATAAAATAGGTGTTTAAATTTAACTCGTAAATAAATTTAATTATGATTAAATCCCGAATAAAATTATCTTGAAGAAGATACCGTGTATATTAAAAAAAAATTGAAGGGTATGATTTCAAATCTTGACCAGTTTCCCAAATTGATAATAATAATAATCTAATCTCAGTTTATGAAAGTTGATGACATAATTAGGATAGAAATGACTAATAGATGGCTTTTGGACCGTTGACTCAGCAGGCAAAACAGCATATTTTAACCGCTCAGGGTCCACATGGCTTTCAATCATTGGGTGAGATGAGATCATTAAAAGTCTGATTAGTCTAAGCAGGATGATTAAATAAAAACTTGGTATATAATCAACATTATTTAGCATATTATTATAACAACGGAAAAGCTAATGACACTAATTATATAATTAGTGTGTTTATTTATTGGGGTTAAATAAATAAAGAAGTTTTTTTTATTATTATTTATAAGTATCTTCATTAAGATGTGTTCGAGGCTTAGTCACAATTGAGTCTCCTTAAGCCTCTGAACACATGTATTATATGGAATTCGAACCTTCTTCTCCTATAACTTATTGAACCTGCATAATCAATTGGATTATAAACGAATAGAAAAAGGTGGAAGAAGAGATGGGGAGGTGATAGACAGAGAAAGAGTAGATTAGCACAGCACGAGATTTGACCAACAAAGTATAATCTAAAAATAAAAAAAAGAAAAGAAAGAGGAGACAAAGAGACCAATCTTTTACTTATCCGAGAAAGGCTAGATTGCATAAAATTTGAAAGGGGCAAAAGCCAAACACAAGTTCTTTTGTGTCTTGTAAGCAGCTAAACCCTAAATTAAGTACGTACTACAGTAATTTTAAAATGAAGGAAATGGGTATCCAATGAATCTGAGAAAGTGGACCCATACGCGTGGGGTGGCTTTAAACAGAAGAAGGTTATTCAATTAAAAAAAAAAAAAGAGTTGAAAAATGTCATGCTTTTGGGATCATTGCAATAATTGAAGTGATGCAGGCTTTAATGATCACTTGGACATTTCTACGTCTCTCTCTCTCTCTCTTATTATTGCCTTGCCTCCATTACGAGTATTTTCAGTGGACTTGTCAAAAGCTTATTTATTGCAACAACAAAAATCCGCTAAACAATTATTTTTACCATGTACTAGTACTATTTTCCATGTTTTATACAATTTTTTATTACTAATAAATAGAATTTTATCAATATATTATTTTCATTCAACATCAGTTTTAATTGTTTAATTAACATAATCAAAGGGTTTGAAAGAGAAGATTCTCCGTCCAATTAAAATAGAAGAAGTCGTGATAATCCGTGGAAGTAAAAACCACTAGTAACAAATTGTACCATCTAAAATAAACTTTGTTTAACTAAAATTACACGTTGTGAGTTTTTTTTAAATTAAGCCTTCAAATATGATTAATTATGACATCCCAACTAGGTTGCAGTTTCCTAAAAATCAAAGGAAAGAAAAGTTTAAATATTATTAAAAAAAAGAAATATAACATCAATTCATGAAGTCAAGTAAGACGAAATATTATATGAAACTAACGCCACTGCGTCCTGTCTAATTTACAATCATTTCTATTAATATGATACAGGAAAACACTTATAATTTCTAAATAATTAATTTTATTTGAAAAGTATTGATAAAAATAAAAATTAGTAACTAGTATTCTAATTTTATAATGTGGCAAATGAACAAACACAAAAATGTATGTATAAGAAAAAGTAGCCCATCTCTAATTTTAAGGTGAATCTGAATTTGTGTCAGAGGCTTAATTTAGTGACTGACTCTTGAGTCTGTGAGTTTAGAGGTCGCATGTTCGAGTCTATACTTACATGAGGTGGGATAATATTTTTCTTTTTTATTACTGTAAGCTCATATAAAACAAAAAAAATTTTTTAAAAAAGGTGAACCTGAGTTTAATTGTACTATAGTCCGTTTATTTGGTGTCTATGTTACATAGATGTGTTATTTATTATGTTACACTCTATTAATTAGTTACTCTTTTTAGTTATGTATTGTGCAATAATCACTCATTTTTTTTAAACTCTATACAATTCTAGGTTCTAAATTGTAGAATCTCTATCAGCATTATTATGTATAATTTTATAAAAAGTTCACAAGTATGGATAGGCAATATGACATGCTTTTGTGGCCACTAAGAGGTTTCCGGAGTAGATAAAAAAAACTAAAGAAATACAGAATAGTCATTTCCTTACTCTTATAAGCTTAAATAAAAAGATAAGAATGAAGGTGTAGCGTTGCATTCTATATTTAGTTATGATTATGATGACTGGTTGACAAGACCAACATGGCATTCTCACAATTTGAGTTAAAACTAGTGTTCTTTATGTGATATGAAATTTTTTATGTGAAAAAATTATCACCTACACAAATTTTTATACGTGTCTTGATAGAGTACTTGTACAAATTTGAATTTTATTGAATACATTGTGAAATTTGTGTGATGTAAAATTTTTCTACTTCAAAAGACTCAATAAATCATATAATCTCTGCGATCTCTAAAAAGGATTCTCATCCAATTCAATCCGTAAAAATTCTAATAATGGGTTGTAAAGGCGTACCAATATTATCTTAATGGGTCAGCATATTTTGATCTCCAGCCTCATATGTCTTAACCACAAAAAGATTTTAGTTTGAAAACACACATAATTCATTCATTCATTCATTATAAGAATGATGAATTAGTTTATCTTTCAAATTTAATGAGTTGGATACTCTACTTGTTATGTCTATGTTTCAAACACAATCTGACCCACTCTGCCAAGTATCAACAACCAATCAATTCTTGCGAGGATTAAGCAAAAATATTTTTTTAAGAGGGTCCAATTATTCTCATTCATCCTATCCTCTATATATAATATATAATTATATACAAAAAGTTTTAGAAGGGTCAATTTCATTCCCTTGAATGGGGCCATAATATAGGGAAACCGTCTATTCTATTCATTATCAATATATAATTAGTTAATTAATCACCAAACTCAGGTTCTTTAGCACTAATTAAACATATATAGTTATGCTTTAGCGAGTTTCCCTTCTTTAGGTTATTTAGCACTAATTAAACATATATTTAGAGGCCAAAAATTACGAAAAGCTTTATTATTGGAAAAGTGAGAGACAATGAAAGAAGTTGCACGTGAGCAGAGCTGCTCCCATTTGCAATTATACTGGGATATGCATGAATGTTTCATGATTGTATTCAATTTCCAGAAATAAAAAAGCTTCAATATTAATTACATCCAAATTTATTACTAGTATTTTGTAAAAGACGACATATGCCATTGCCATGCCACTGTTTCACATCATTCCTACACTCTGATGATCTCTATTAGTAGTATTTACTACTCCCTCCGATTTTTTTTACTAGTCATTCGAGGATTTGGATCTTAATTTTTTTTACTTGTCATTTTAGATTATCAATGCAATTTTGATAATTTTTTTCTTAATTTACCCTTGTATTAATTAGGAAAGAGATTAAATATTGATGAAATTATAAGTGAGTAATTATGAAGAAAGAGAAATTATTTATAAAATATGAAGGATAAATTAGGTATTTGAATGCTATAATAAATATTTTATTGGTTTTAATGAAAACTCTAAAATGACTAGTAAAAAAAATAGAAGAAATATAGTGCAAATGTTGTGAACGGACTTTATTAAACCCCGGATGAAGTCCACTTAGTTATGCAATGCAACAATTGATAACAAATTCAGTAATATTTGATGATAGTAATTATTATCATTAATGAATAACCCAAGAAAGCATGAGAATCAAAGCATAACTATCACGTGATATAAGCGTGGGTCTAGTAATGATATGAGACATGGAACTTGAAATAAAATCACGACTTAAAAAATGTGAATCAATTAATTGCTGAACAATTGAAATATGAAAAATTAATAAAATGTATGATAATACAAAAGGGCATATTATATGGATACTACGGATACTTTTCTCTCTTATATATGTTGTTAATATTTAATCTAATATTGATAAAACATAAAGTTATATAAATAAAATAATCATAAAATAGAATGAAGAAAAAAATTATAGAAAGAAAAATAATGGTTAACATAAATTATGAATGTATCAATACAATGAATTAAGATAGAATTATAATTGACGTCTTATTTTAATAACTGAAACTAAAATTATAGTTTTAAATGTCATTGATTTAAACAACGTTAGTTGAAATTTCATTTTTATATGATAAAAATAATAATATAGAAAAGATGGATTAAGATAGAATTAGAAAAAAATTACTACGATTCGGATTTAAACTCGTATGTGGAGAAGATTAATTGAGTTATTAAAGTAATGGGACGCAGTGTACTATTTTAAGCAGACAATATCCACAACAGCAATCATTTGCACATCGGATTTTATTAGGCTGTATTTTAATTTTTCATAAATATAGTATATAATTGAGTTGATATTATTTTATTTTATTTCTTTATAATATTGAGATTTTTGGTACACTGCGCCATGTTGTGGGGACACATAACCGTATGGCAGCCCTAAACTGAAATTATTGTGAGCTGATTGTTATTGTTTTTTTTTTCTGTTTAGTCTCTCTCTCCATTATTACTTTCTTTGTCCTTTTTATTCATTCTTCAAACTAATCTTCACCGAGGATTTTCTGCAGTAATTTCGGCAAAAATATATAAAAATACAATTTTGTTTTCTATGTATTTTACTTATTAATTTTATGTAACTTTTCTCAAAAGCTTGATATAGATTTAATTTTAGAAAAAATAAATTAAATAATTTTTAATTAATTAGTATAAAAAAGTAAAATATGTTGTTTAAATTTAAAATATATAGTTATATTAAAGCCTAACTTGAAATCAATTCATGGAGAATTGAAATTTATTTGGAAATGAAATCCACCTTGAAATTCGTTTGTAAATGAATTCCTTTACTTGGAATAAATGAATTTAAATTTAAATTTAAAATAAATTATTTATTTTATAATTGAAATAAATAATTTAAAATATTCATTTATAAAATATTTTCTAAAAACCCTTATCATAAAGTAATTATAAAATTAATAGTACTTAGTCAATTTTATAAAAAAATTTTACTGAACTGCACTTACATTAAATATAAAAAAATCCCACACCCGTCCCTGGTGTGACTTGAACATGAGACATAAGCCACAATAATATTTAGTCTATGAAATCACTATAAAAAAACTACAGATTGATATAAAATGCAACAACAGTTGTCTTAAAAATTGTTAACACAATTAAAAAAAGTATCTAAATAAAGTTTCACCGCTCAACAACTAATTACCAATTCTAAATGTGACCTTAAAATGCCTATAAATTTATTTACGTACCCTTCATATGTTGAAATCGCAAAAATAGTAAATTAAAATATTTTATATTGCCACTTACCAAAATTTACAGATAGAATAAGAATTAAATCCCAAAAATACATTGTGTATTAATAATATAAATAAGGATTTTATTGTCCTTCAAATTTTTCCACCAAAAAATAGGAATTGGATTTGCAAATTTCATCTATTTTGGTGGGATTTGATATAGGCACAACTAATTTCATGCATTTCTAATTCATGAAATTCAAATTTTTATTTTTGACTTTCCAAACACAAAAATAAAGATTTACAAATGAATTCTTCAGAATTATGAGAAATTCATTTATTCTAACCGAAGCTTAAAAATTTATAAAAATATCTTATTTTAATAATAGCTTAAAAAGCAATCCCAAACTAATCTTTTATTTTACTAGTAGATTCACTCTGACTCACTCCGAAGTAGTCCTTCACTTATTAAAATTACATGGATAGATTTACCCTATATTGGAGGCCCATGGGGCCCGTGAATAAGGTGAAATTTGATTAGCACCATTAAATTATGTTATAGTAAATGATAGAATAAATTTAAAAAATATAACATGTTCCGATTATTTTAAAAAATATGATTATAAAAGTCTTTTAGTCCGAATTTAGGATTATTATTTAAAAAATTAGTAAATAAATAATAAAAAAATTTTTTAATTTAAAATTATATTATAAAAAGGATAATTATATACATTTTAAACTAAAAATTTGTAAATTGAGTAGCAAAAGTACAATACATCTTAGCGATAAATACTAAATTTTTTAAGAAATTTAAATATTTTTTAATTAAAAGACCATAATAATTTTAAAAAATTATAATAAAATAAAAAATTTCCGTAAGTTATTCAAATCTTGATATATAATTCATAAATAATATTGGTTAAATAATAGGAATGTTAAATTAATTAAAATATCATTTATAACATTAAAAAAAAGACATTTTATAAATTTTTTAAAATAAACAACAAAACTCTTTTAAAAAAAATGTTTAAAGTTACATTATTTTATAAAACAGTTAAATCATATTTTATTTTATACTAAACTGCAGCCTTGCTTTCAAGTTCGGAACAAAAACCTTCAAGAGCGTAGTTACATAGGTAAAATAAATATACTAGTAATTTTATATGCCTGGGGAGGCTCACAAGATGACAGAGGATTTGCTATAAAAGATTTGAGCTATGACGATGAGAGAGATTATGATACAGGCTAGATTTCGAAGGCTTGCGATAGGGTAAATTTGATTTTTTTTATTGGTTAAATTAAATATAAATTAATAACTAGACAGAAATATTTAGTTAGATTTATTTTTGTATTTAAAAGAAATAAAAACAAAAAAAAGTACTAAATGGGATGGGAAAGGAGGAAAGAGGAAGGACAACAAGTGTTGAAACTGTAAAAATTGCAATGATGGTTAATGTCAGCCTTTCTGTAATTTGTACTGCCTTCTATGTATTTGTATTGTTCCTTTTAATGCAAGTCTCAATCACTCACCCTTTTATATCCTTTAATCATTCCTCAATTTTCATTTTACAAGGTTTATATCCGATGCTTTAAAAATCGATGAGAGCTACTTCAATTGCCGGATATTCTAAAATGTAAAATAAGATTAATCTAAATTATATATTACATATTTTTTTATATTATATAAAATATATTAATATTATAAATCTAATACATTTTATAAAATATATAAAAATATAAATTTTTAATTGATTCTTACGTAGTAATTTAAAAAATTATAATTACTATATCTTGATTTAAAGTATCACATATATCTGTTATTTTTTATAATTTAAATTGAAATTTTTTAGATAGTTATGGACGGAAATCGTAAAGAAACGGATTTAAATACTTACATTTTTCATGTCCGAAATCGTAGAACGCCGCATTGAAACCGTATGTATGCTAAGTCATTGACTAACCCACGGTATGTCGGGATTAAGTCGTTGTTCACAACTTCTACAGCGATAGAAGATCAATAACGATTGATTGTGCGGGATTTCTCCATCGTAGGAAGAATCCCGGGAGAGAAATTACAGAGACAAAAATGAATTTTCCATCATGCTAAAAGCGTTCCTACGAACGTCTATTTATAGAGGTGGAAAATGGAAAAATGCCCATTAGACACTTATGGAGAAAACTTATTTCAATTAGGTCATAAAATAATTCAATTAAGTCCCTTAACTTAATTAGTTTCCAATTAAGCCTAGTTGACCAATTAGATAGAATCCTTTGACCCGAATGACCCGCTCATGGGCGGACCTATTATTTCCAACATCTCCCACTCGCATTTGACAGGTCACATTTCGTACAAGGTTATCAAATCTTCTTTATGCTGTGAAGTCGTGCGACCAACATACTATTATGAACACTTTATCTTGCACCCGTTAGGGTCTGCCAAGACTATCTTGAGTGGTACTTAACCAAATAGGTTAACAACTCGTATTCAGAACGTCTTGCACCCTTTAGGGTCTGCCAAAACTAATATAAAATTGCTACTCAACCATTTTGTTAACATCTTATATGTAAAAAATAATATCATATTGATATATTTTACGCATATGCTTTACCCTAGATTGGTCGACAATCACCTACTTCCACATCATTAGGGATCTCGGAAGTCTTAATCTGTTGTTCACTATCTTACATCAAATGTAATGATAGGCTAGCCGGTGAACTAACAAAACTCTAGTAAATGTTCATTGGCCATATCTTCCTTTTGATTTATCCATTCCATACAGAACTAGTTCGGACCACCAACCAATCTCTCCCAGATCGAATCAAATCATAATCTTTCGATGATTGATCAAATTGTCCTTGCTAGTCCTTACTTCTCTAGATAATATAATAGTAATGAGGGTAAGGTCATAAAACACTTCAGTTAATGGACTGAGTCTAACATTAGAGAAGTTGAGATCCTTGTACAGTGTACAAACTTCTCATCTCATGGTTGCTAAGCACACATTATCCTGAGGACTCACTTTTCTCCCACTTTGATAATGCGCCATGATGTTCTTTCCTTTTACCCTTATAAAGGAGAGCATGTCTATTCTCAATAATATGAACTAACACCATGTAAAGGTTTCAATTACAATGCACCTTAGCATTTAACCTTGTTCTACTTCAAGAACCATCTTTAGCTATTTAGATAGAGCATGACCTATCGTCATGTAAACTACACAAGTCTTACCTGATTCCTTCTTGGATTCAGTACACATTGTTCCATACAATGTGGCTTTCCTTGTTACTTAAACAAGTCGATTCACGATTTTGAACAGGTTCCCAAATCATACACAATATGCTCAAAATCAATCTCATCCTAGTCTGTACCCTGTGGTAACACTAGGGTAAACACCCATGTGATTAGGCTACTTCTCTGTCTAACATGCTGTGAATGATAAAAATATATGTACATAACATATATACACACACATACATTGCTCATAGTAGAAATTCAATTTATATCACCACGTAATCGTTTACAATTTGAAGGGTATGTTAAATGAGGTAATTAAATAAATACAATATACACCCCTTTACTATATTTCACATATACATCTCTAGGGACATACTTCGTAAACAAATCTGCAAGCATGTAATACATAGACAAATACCTCATGTTGACCTCTCCTCGTGTACTTGAGTCTACAACTAACTAATATTTAATTTCGATATGCTTATACCTTAAATGATATTTCGGGTCTATCGTATAAGCTATCAATGCTTGACTACTACTTGTAAATAGTCGATTGTTGTTTAGAGCACCTAGCATAAAATGACTCATTAATCACTCTAGCCAAACAATCTGTTGAACCATGGTTGAAAAAACACAAAATTCAGCTTTGGCCTTAGCCAATATGCATCTGAGTATCCTATAAGGTCTACTCCCTCAGCCTGATACATCATAGCAAAAACAACAGTCCTTTACAAGTATCTTACAATTTCTTAGCGGTATTCTAGTCCTCTATTACTAAAATATATCAACATTTACTTGCAATGCCCACGACATAACAAATATTAAGGTTTGGAGTGCGACATAACATATATGTTGTTTCCATCAGATGGAACTATTTCCATATCCTCACACCGTTTAGGAGTTTTAGGAATAATGATTAAACTAAGAAACTATACTCTTAGTCATAGGAATACTTATGGGTTTATAGTTATGCGTGAAGAATCTTTGGCAAACTCCTTTTCTGCAAGATTCTTGAGGCAAAGATACTCATTTATCTTTTGATCCATTGAGATCTTAATCCCTAGGATATATGCAAACTCCCCCGTGTCTTACATATCGAAGTTACTCGACAACTAATCTTTCACTCAATGGTATATATACAGTGGTCTTCATTTACCATTGAATACCATGACCTTAAGACCACATGAGATCGTAAATTGACTTATTCAATTATGCAAACCTCGTGTTCGCAAGCAATTTGGACAAACCCTCTTAGTTGTACCATATAGATATCTCATGACAATTCTCCATTGTGAAAAGAAGTCTGTACATTCATTTAATGTAAGTTTAAGGTAAAGTATAACTACCAAAGCGATACAATTCTTATATATGTAAATCTTGAAACTAAAAATTAAATATTCTCATAATATATTATTATCAGTTTGAGTATGCATATTCCTTAATTATAAGCCGACTTTTACTTTATTTTGAAAATCCACTTGCTCTCAATAACACTATGTCCTTCATGTATGTCAACTTAATTCTTCTTCCATCACATGCAACTATTCATCTCCCTTTGAACACCTAATTTTTAAGGTGGAATATTTTCCATTTTGATCACTTAGGCTCCAAGTCTTCATAAATATATCTCATATATTTATCGTAACTCAAAATTCTTTCCTATAAGCTCATTTCTTTACTCCCACTCGCATTAGAAATACTATAATGATCTAAGCTCCCACTTGAGATAAAAAACACTTACTCCCACTTGGAATAATAACATTGAGTCCCACCTGAATCAATAATATTGTTGGGTTCTCGGCTCCCCCATGGAACAAGATCCCTTTGATTAAAATGATCATTATGAATCGATTCGATTGAATTACTCCCACTTGAAGATACATCCAAAATATCAGGTTCAAGAGTCTTATTAAAAGGAAATGTTTTTACCCAATATGCACATTCTTTGAAACTCATTTTCTAAGAAATTGACATCTCGTGATTCAAATTATGTCATATATCCTTCCACATTCTCCCCCATAAAAACATATCCTTTTGATATGTCAGAGTATCTTGTAAAGACGCTCTTTCTATCTTGTGAGCCTAATTTATCAAAGGTATGTGGGTATAAACGGTACAACTACAAAGTTATAAATAGGATAAACTCGAAATTCTTCCAATTCACATCTCATATGGGATGGAAGAAATAGATTTTCAAGGGTATTTACTTGATACACATATCAAACCATTTCAAGGAGAAGCTTATTCTTCTTCCATAAACTCCATATTACTATAGAGCATAGGGAACAAACAACTAATATTTAGTCCTTTATTCATCACATAGAGCTATAAACATAACTGAATATAACTCCTTACCACTTCAGTTCCATTACTTTACAATCAAATCCAATTGATTTGCTACAAAATTCATAAATCTTTTGATAGCTAAAAGCTTCAGATTTATGGGAAATCAAGTAGTTGATTCCATAACGAGTATGATCATCAATCAATATGATGAAACATTAGGTCCATGCCTTACCCTCATGTCTATTAAACCACAAATGTCATAATGAATAAGTTGCAAAAATATATTATGCTCTAGTTCATCTCTAAGAATTGATTCGTTGTTTGCTTTCCTTGTGGAACCCATCACACGGTGGAAATTTAACATTTTTAATTCTCTGTCATAATATGCCTAGAGGACTCAATCTTCTTAACATTTGTGATATAATCGCCTATACGATATACGGACATTATCCTTTTAAAGATGAGTTAGTTAATTGAAAAACAAACATTATCCACTTGATAATTAGTAATGTAAACTCATTACAATACTATCAATCTTATAAGAACTAGACACATAGAATCTACTTTAGGAATGAAGAAACTAAAAATTGGAAAAATTCACGAATAAACTGATTAATCATAAAACCATATCATAAATTAAATTTTGACAAAGAATAGGAGAGTACAACACATCATGTAGATATTTGATTTGCTCTTGTTGCAAATCTAATCTACATGTGTCAATCCACAGAACTCCAACCCGATGGTTGTTTTCTATATAGATACTTATGTCTCTCATGATAATTGTTGGAAGTTTTCAAAGATACTTCGGTCCTTGCTCACATTACATGTTGCACTTGAATCAATTCCTAAGGAATAAGATTCCATTAGCAACATAGAGCTTGATACAAAAGTATAATTCACATTAGAATTTAATACTTATACCTGTTTAGGTTCCATGCACCATAACATAGTTCCTTTTATTGTGGCAATTTTAGTAAATCACCTCTGTGATGTTGACTGTCTATTGCCTTTGGACCTCTTAATTTATGTTCGTATGGTTAAGACCCATTTTCCTTGTTCTTTTAGCTTTACATAGATGCTTCACACCAACCAAAAGTCCTCAGGACACTTCCTTTTCTAAGTTGTCTATATGCCAAATGCATTTAAGACAAAATTTAGCTGGCAGAGGATAAAATTCTTCTAGATCCAAAGAGCTTGTGACATCGTCAAAAGAAGCTAATCTATAAAAAAAATGAGTTAGATGCATCATATATGCTCCCACTCGAAGCAAAGATTAAATCACCAATTAGAATTTTTTTCATATTGGTAATCAAAAAATACATGTCTCACATACATGTAATCCCTTAGCAATATAATCATTAATAGCACTTAGAAAAATGATTCGGGTTAATGAATTCTTCCTCCCTATGCAAGAAACATATTCTTGTCATTCAGGAGTTTGTTTGTGCTGTTTTTTTTTGAACTCAAAGCATAAAACAATTGTATTCATCCCCACAAACCCAATTTTTAAATTCTAGATTTGCTAATAATTACCATTAAGTTTTTAAGTCTGCTACAAATACTTTTGAAGTAGTAACCATTACTGATCTTATTTATCAGTAATGGTGAGACTAAACACGAGTTTAAGGATTTAGGTCAATTATTATGAGCAATTGTGTGTTAATTATTATTCACTTAAGAATAAACTATCCGAGAAATATAAGCATTAACCATAGTTTCGAAAGAAGTACGCATACCTAATCATCAACCGAGTGATAACACTCATATTTGCTCAGTTCATTTCGCCATGTAATAATAATTATACGTGTTTGATTGTTTATTATAGCTCTCTTTAACTATAAAGAATAGCCTTTAAATGCCCTTTGGACCTATTGCCATAAATTAGTTCGTTTAGCTAATGGCATTTAAGGTAATTTATTTAGATAAATTTATTGTGCATTATTATTGAAACTATTTGGGATTTCAAACAGAACACTTTAATCCTAAGAGTTTTATTGTGGCATAAATAAATTATGTTATTTAAAATTTCTTTAAACAAATATATATAATATAAATAAATAATAATTAAATAAACCACGTATCACATAGTTTTTAGAATAAAACATATCCCAAAATTATTCAATAAATAACACGCAATAAACTTTTTATCTAAATAAACACAACAAACAAACACAAAAATGGTGCTAAACAAATAACAATCTTATACTGTCAACCACCAGATAATGTGCTCTACGTGTGTAAATATACTTATACGCCTTTTTAGAAGTGAGACAGACACTGCGTATCTCAAATCCAAAAATAAATATCATTATCAATGACATTACTCCTTTTGAATCACTCTAGACCAGCTCAATATGTCGATGTTCAGTCCTTTGATCGAACAAGATGGTAATTAATCAAATAATATATTAAAAAATCTAATTGTTCTTCAATAATTGTCAAATAACAATTCAAACAAATTGAATAATAAGTTATATGAGCTTTTGTAGCTTGAAGACGTATTTATATAATCTAAAATGCTTCCCATTAAAGCAATTAATACACACTTATTGCATTTATAAATGCAATGTAAATACGTGATCCACAAAGTATCAATATTTAATGTACAACTACATTATGGAGAACCTATTTTTCTCAAACTTTTTATCGTATCCTGACCCTTCTCCATTGAAAAGGCCTTTTTGATAACGTGGAGTTTGCATCATTGTTGACAGTCTACAACATATGTATTAAGTTAATGTCAATAATTGCACAAATTATTAACTTACATATATTATAAAAATATATTCTTTATAGATTTATATTACATAGATATAAATTATATAACTATCACACAAATAATTAACCAAAAATATATTACAAAAATATATATTTATACCCATAGATATAAAATAAGTTAATTGTTTATAAATAGTTGACTATATTAAATATATAATCAAAATATATTTAATATCAAATCTATATCACATACATATAAATTTCACATGAATTATCACAAAGATAATTAATAACTCACATATATATTACCAAATTATATTTATTGAATTATACAACAAAAGTATAATCAGAGTCAACATATGTTAACAATTAACTTAGTGAATTTAATGGTATTTTTCAAATATAATAAATATATGTAACTTATACATAATCATGTGAATTTGATTTTTTAAATTAATCAATAAATGAAAAAAAAATTCAGAAAGATTCACCATTAGGTCCTAAAAACAATTTCTAACAAATTTTTATAAAATTCAGAAACTGTTTTCTATAATTTTTATGAATTTAGTTACACAAAATAAATCAAAAACTCATTTTTCTGGACCTAAAAAAATCTGTAAAAATTACCATTATATTCGAAAATATGAAAATGGAGGGGTAGAAAATTTTTTGGATTATAACGACATTGTTTAGGGCCTTAAATTGCAAAAACACATATTGAATCATTAGGGGTGCACGCTTTGACTTTTGACTGACACTTGGCAGCCAACCATTAACCGGTTAACCCCAAAGGTTAAACCAATGCCACATCAGATGCCTCGTGGCATTGACCAAAGCCAACACCAAAATGTGCCACGTGGAGAAAGTTAAGGGAAAAAAACTTCTAGCGACAGTTTCGTTAAGCGTCGCAATAGATCACTTTTAGAATCAGTCCTCTTGTTTTTTTAATTCTGGCAACGTTATTTTAAAGCGTTGTCAAAACTGCTTCACAAACCGTCACCACAGTCCATGAACCGTTGCAACAATTGTCACAAAAAGAACTGATGGAGCTTTTCATTTTGCGACGGAATCTGCAACGGCCACAGATCCCTTGCAGAATGCAGAAAATCGACTTCCAACTTTTAAAATGTTCTGAAAATGATTCCGGCCTCTGACCAGACTCCTCCTAAGGTTTTTCGACGTCCCGAGTCCAATGGCGCTATCCATTTTATGAAAAAATGAACAGAAATTTTTCATTTGCACAAAATGACACAAAAATCGAAACTTTTTCCGATGAATTCAAAGTAACATCGGAGAATTTCGAACATATTCAAAATCTTTCGCGATTGATAACACTTAAATGTCAGAAGTTTGTCACTTTCATGACCATAATATGAAATTATGGTCAAAACTTTCCAAAAACACGATTTTCCCACCATTTTACACACTTTAACCTAAATTCAACGAAAAATCTACGGAAACTCGTTCCGAAATAAAATTTTCAGAATTACAGAATAAGGGGAACAATCATTCAGATATAAACACTGAAAATCATTACAAAAAACACCCCTCTGATACCAATGACGGAAATCGTAAAGAAACGGATTCAAATACTTACCTTTTCCGTGCCCGAGATCAAAGAACGCCGCATTAAAACCGTATATATGCTAAGTCGTTGAATAACCCACGATATGTCGGGATTAAGTCGTTGTTCACAACTTCTGCAGCGATAGAAGATCAATAACGATTGATTGTGCGGGATTTCTCCGTTGTAGGAAGAATCCCAGGAGAGAAATTATAGAGAGAAAAATGAATTTTCTATCATTCTAAAAACGTTCCTACGAACGTCTATTTATAGAGGTAGAAAATGGAAAAATACCCATTAGGCACTTAAGGAGAAAACTTATTTCAATTAGGTCCTAAAATAATTCAATTAAGTCCTTTAACTTAATTAGTTTCCAATTGAGCCTAATTGATCAATTAGATCGGATCCTTTGACCCGATTGACCCCCTCACGGGCGGACCTGTTATTTCCAACAGTTATGATTTTAAAAAGGTGATCTACATGGATAAATCAGATAAGACAATGTTTAGACAATAATAAATAACAAAGTGCTTAAAATTAGACCACAAGTAGCAAAAAGGGCATAAGGAGAAATTTTTTCTCATTGAAATAACTGTTAACAAATAGATTCACGTAGCACAAATTTACCTTTGTAGTTTTCAAATAACAATTTTTTTAAGTTAGATGATTAAACAAATGAAAATAAAATTTATACCTTTAGTAATTGGTGTTTTTTAATTATTTTTCACCAATTTAACTTTGAAAAAACTGAAAAATAGTCTTGATATAAGTTATGACGTATGAAGGTTTTGTGCGTCTATACTCAGGAAATTTTTTCTTTTTCAAAATTGATCTAAAATAGATAGTCACAACCTCTCATAATGAATCCGGAAGCCTTAACCGAACTACAACATGGTTATGATCAACTTTTGTTAGTAGAAGAAGTGGAAGATGGAGTCGCAATCCCCAAATCCATATATCAATAATGAGGTGCAGGTACCAAAGTTTCGATTTCTGAGATTATTATTATGAGAACATGAAGTTAAGTTTATTGCTCTACAAAGGATCTTTAGAGAGGGAGAGGGAGAGGGAGAGAGAAATTGAACTTTTCATTAAAGAGAGAATTGAAAAATTACATAATATATTTTTGGAAGATGACCTCTCTTCCTTATGACAGTTAGTTAGTTACATAATAAGTATAAAGACTAAATTAACCTTAATGACATAAACGGCTAGTATAACTAAGAGCCACCCGGCAAGCCTAGCATCATCAAATGCTAATTAAGCATGATTTGCTTATTTGATGAAGAAACTCAGGAGTGTGTAGTGCCTTGGTGAGCATATCAGCAAGTTGGTTACTAGATGAAATTGGCTGTAAGGAAATGATGCTAGCTTGTACATTTTGATCTCACAAAACGACAATCAATCTCTAAATGCTTTATCCTTTTGTGAAATACATCATTTCTGGCAATATGAGTTACAGAAATATTATCACAATGTAACATAACTGGTGATGAATGAACAACTTTGAAATCTTTGAGTAGATACAATATCCATTGGATTTCAGCAGCAGTTGAAGCCATCCTTGTATTCAACTTTAGAGGAACTTCTTTACATGGTATTTCGTTTCTTACATTTCCTAGAAATTAATGAATCCCTCAGAAAAATGCAGTATTATATAGTAGATTTTTCTTGTTTCTTTACAACTTCCCCAATCTGAGTCTGTGTAAGATTTCAATTAAATATCTTTATCTGATGAGTAAAAAATTCCTTGTACAAGCTTGCCTTTCAAGTATCTCAATATCCCGTGTGCAGCAGAGAGATGTGCCTCATGTGGGTGTTCTAGGTGCTGTGACAACTGTTGAACAACATAGGAAACATGTGGTCTTCTATTTGTTAGGTAGAGTAGCTTGCCAATCAACTGTCTATAGCCTGTAATATCTTCTAGTGGCTTTGTTTGTTTGTAGTCTTGTTGATTTAGTGGTATTGGAGTAGTTGAAGGCTTGCAAACCAAAAAAGCCATATTCTGCAATAAAATCTGAAGCACACTTCCTTTGAAAGAAGTGAATTCTTGATTTGTTCCTTGAAACTTCCAGGCCTAAAATGAACTTTATATTTTTAAGATCTTTAATATTAAAACATTTATGTAAATAATGCTTTCTTCTTGTATATCATTTTCATTATTACTAGCTAAAATTACATCATCCACATACACAGTAAGTGCAATGAAGTTGCTGTCTTTTTTCCTAGTAAATAAAGAATGATCAACAACAGATTGAATGAATCATATTTTGATCAATGATGTAGTTAGAGTTCAATTTTGTTGCCACTTGCTTGTTTGAGATCATAAAGAGGTCTTTGTAGTTTACAAACAACATTAGGAATGTCAGATTTAACTCCTTCGGGTAAGTTCATGTAAATTTCCTCATCTAAACTACCATGTAAGAAAGCATTATTTATATCTAATTGTTTCAAAAACCAATTGTTTTTAGCAGCCAAAGCAAGTAATAATCTAATAGTAGAAATTTTAGCTACAGGAGAAAAAGTTTCAGGATAATCAATACCAAATTACTGTCTATACCCTTTTGCCACAAGCCTGGCTTTATATCTTTCCATTGTGCCATCACTCTTTCTTTTGAATCTGTAGACCCATTTGCAGCATATTGAGACTTTTTCTTCTGGCAATGACACAATCTTCCAAGTCTTGTTGTCCTCTAAAGCTTCGAGTTTTGCTGCCATAGCTTCATGCCATTCTCTTTGTTGTGATGCAATTTTATAGCTCTTTGGTTCTGTTCTACAATGATGGCTAATGAATCTTTTTTGGTTTTGAGACAGTTTAGCATAGTTGATAATAGAGGAAAAAGGATATAGTTTGTCTTTTTCAAGGTCAGATATATTTCTTCCTTCTATTAAGTTGCAATGATAATCTTTCAGATAATTAGGTTGCTTATGATCCATTTTTTATCTTTTGATATCTGTCACTTTCTCACTTGCAGAGTTAGTTTCATCAATGTCATTTACAAAATCATAATCATACTCTTTATCACTAATGTTCCTGTTATAAGGAAATATATATTCAAAAAATTTTACAAGTCTAGAGACAATAAACTTGTGTGTGGTAAGAGTGTATACTTTATAACCTTTGACACCAAAAACTTGACCTAAAAAGATAGCTTTCTCTGCTCTATCATCAAACTTTGTTTTGATTCTGTCCAAAGTATTCACAAAGTAGAGGCATCCAAAAGATTTTAATTCATAATAAGCAAGAATCTTGTCATAAAGTTTTTTTGATAAGGACATAAATTATCAAGTAATGGAGTGGGCGTTCTTTTAATAATATGAATAACATGTCCTATAAAATAAGTCAAAAATGACTTTGGCAAATTGCTTTGAGATTGCAAACATCTAGCTACATAAAGAATGTGTTGATGCTTTCTTTCTCCAATACCATTCTGTTGAGATGTCTCAACACATGATTTATAATGAATAATGCCATTTAATGCATAAAAATTAACTAAATTGAACTCAGGTCCATTATCAGACCTTAATACCTTTATGTTCTTACCAAACTGAAAATGGTGAACATATATAGCAGCTTCTTTTTTCATCATCATTGCCCAAGTAAATCTTGTATAATCATCAACTATTGTTAGAAAGTATCTAAATCCAAAAATATAAATATTAGTAGGTCCCCATATATAAATATGTATAAAGATCAAATGCATTCGTAGAAACATATTTTGACAAAGAGAAAGGAAGCTTCTTTTTCTTAGATTGATGACAGATATCACAAAAAAAGTCCCTGGTACAGTAATTTTAGGATACATTTTATGTAAAGTAGCTAATCTGTTGCTTGATATATGTCCTAGTTTATAATGCCGTATTTCATATTTACAACACCTAGCAGAAAAAATAGAATTGAAAATAGGACGTTTTGCAGCACCTAAGATGTACAATCCATCTTTCACATCAGCTAAACCGATCTTTTTCTTGGTAGTAGGTCCCTGTATTAAACAATTTTCAGTAGTAAACACTACCACACACTACAATGTACTAGACAATTTAGTAACAAATAGCAAATTATATTGAAATGAAGGCACATATAACACTTCAAACAAAATAAGTTCATTGCTTAAACAAACATCTCCTACATAAGTAGCTTGTAAACTTAATTATTTGGCAATAATAAATCAGTTATCAACACTTTTGACATTCGTAAAATTTCTCATGGATTTAGAATTATGACTACTAGCTCCTGTATCAATGATCCAAGTTTCAGTTTTCAAAGATTTACCTGAATTAGTGGAATTGCAGTAATTAATGTGTTGAGAGTAATCAACTTGATGTACAGTAGATGATGTCTTTGAGCCATTTTTTTTTTATTATATGAGCTTGAATTTGCTATCAAAGAAAGATTTTGCTGGGAATTCAACAATATAGATGAAGTTGTTCTAGCTAAGGCAGCTAAGGTGTTTTGTAACCCCATGTTGGCATTATTTGAACCTTGCTCTTTTACCAATTATGCTATTTGAGTTAATTGTTCAGTAGTGAATGTAACTTGTGATGAGATAGATGCCTGATCATTTTGATTATAACTCTGTGCATCGTTATAATCATAATTCTGTTATAACAAGTCTTGTTCTTCCAACTCTTTATAACCCATAACAACATTAGTGTTAGATATGATGTATGCCCCTAAGGCAATTAGGGCGATATGTCTTAATTATGTAATGGTACAAATAATTTGTTTAATTAATAAATGTGCTTAATCTTTTATTTTATATCGATGTGCTTGTAAATATTTTATGGCTGGTTAAAATATATTCATTGATGTATGTATACAAAAGTCCTTGACGTATCATAGCATGAAGTAATAGAAATTATAGTTGGACTATATTCAATGAGACCTGCTTCATGTGCAATTATGATTATGCCTAAACTATCTCTAGTCATAGTTTCATCAAGAAAGGATATTGATGAAGCGGTAAGACTAGCATGTGGTCAACTTTCTTGAAAAGGGTCCAAGCAGTCAATCTCCGAAGGACTGAAGCTGGTGCCTTAAGTTTGACACATAGATATATCTGGGAGATATATTGGAGACCGTAGTAAGGTAAACACTTGGTGTATATATCAATGTGTTAGCGTTTATCTTCATGCAATAAGCTTTGCGAATATCCTCATACTTGAGATGCTAGTTATCTTGTGTGATACCATCACTATACTTTGGGCCATTCCTATACACTTATTAATTTAGGGTGTCACAGATGGTTATGGGTAAAGTGATGATAACAAGTTGGTAAGCTATGTAGTCGAAAAGAATCCATCGCTCAGGATATATTAAGGAGTTGTACCTGGCCGCTTATTAAAGTGATGATTGCTATAAACCTCTGATCAGAGTATGTATTTGATAGAAATAGTTTCTAGTCAAATACACTACGATAAAAGCAATATTCTTCGGTAACAAGTTAATAATTGGGATAGCTTAGAGCAACCTTGCTATTAGTGGGTTAACACTTTAACTGAACCCTATAAACCAGATGGTACTAATATTAAAGAATGGAAGGAGGTCATCGCATTGGACAACTATTGCATTAACCGAGATTAAGTCATAAGCACAAATGACATTCCGAGTAATGGGGGATGGTAGACCCTTGCTAGAGGCGTACTACAATCGTTTAAGGTAATCGAGTTCTATTCACGGTCTAGAACCTTGAGCCAATGGTTCCAATAGAACAAAGGTTGGTTAAGCCTGAAGAACTCAATAGTTTAGGATCCTAAAGGTCACACAGATTAGACCTGGCCGCTTATTGAAGTGATGATTGCTATAAACCTCTGATCAGAGTATGTATTTAATAGAAATAGTTTCTAGTCAAATACACTACGGTAAAAGCAATATTCTTTGGTAACAAGTTAATAATTGGGATAGATTAGAGCAACCTTGCTATTAGTGGGTTAACACTTTAAGTGAACCCTATAAACCAGATGGTACTAATATTAAAGAATGGAAGGAGGTCATCGTATTGGACAACTATTGCATTAACCGGGATTAAGTCATAAGCACAAATGACGTTCCGAGTAATGGGGTATGGTAGACCCTTGCTAGAGGCGTACTACAGTCGTTTAAGGTAATCGAGTTCTATTCACGGTCTAGAACCTTGAGCCAATGGTTCCAATAGAACAAGGGTTGGTCAAGCCTGAAGAACTCAATAGTTTGGGATCCTAAAGGTCACACAGATTGGACCTTCATCGAACTGAGTAAAGAATTAATAGATTTATTCTATTACGAAAATATAACATATTAATAATTGGATTATTATTTAAATTGGTTAAAAGATGATTGGATCATTTTGGTAAGCCAAGGAATTTATTTTGACCGATAACTAATTTATTAGGGTCATAAAATAAATTAATTTTGAAAGAAGGATTAAAAGGGGATTTGCCAATCGGAGTAAAGGGGTCGGACCCTACGGAGATGGGCCCACATTTTGGGACCCCATATAAGCTGCTAAAGGGCTTTGGGCTCGGCACATGGGCGAGCCCACGCGTTGGGTCACACCAGCGGTGCTGGGCAGCGCTGGGTGTGCCCAACATAGCCCAACCCACAAGTTGGGGTTCTGGGAAACCCTACAAGCCCAGCTTGTAGGAGCAAGGCAGGCCGTTATGGCCAGGGTCAAATTGCGGACCTGTGGGGGTCCGCATGTTGACCATATGGAATTGGGCAGATTTTGCGCAATCCCACATTGGAAATTGGGGAACAATTTTTCTCCCCCAAGCCTATAAATAGGCACCTCCTTCTCCCTTTTTTAATGTACCAAGTTCAAGAATAATTCCTACGATAAAGATTAGCTTGAACAAGTTATTTTTAAGGAGCTTGATTTTATTCGAGCACCTCTTGTTTAAATTTTCAGGTGGGCCTTTTGGAGTGGTCTAGCAACTACTCAAGGCTCCTTAGTTCTTCCTCTCAGGGAGGTTTTGGTTGGTGGGGTTTGTGTGAATATTCATAGAGGCTATCCTAGGCTTAGAGGCTTGTGCAAGGAGGGTCTGCTAAAGCACGCTTCAACTTGTAAGTTTTCTTTCTTTCTCTTTTAATTATTAGGTCTTTTTCTTTAAGCATTTTTAGACTTAATAATTATGCTTAGGTTGTTTTGCATGCTTAGTTTATTTTATGCTTAGGTTATAGCTTAGAGTTATAACATGCTTAGTATAAAATGTATATGCTAGGATATAATTTAGAATTATGGTATGCCTAGCCTATCCATGCTAACCTAGGTAGAGAATTGTTTAGTTAAGGCTTTATTTAATTTATATGCAACTGATAGGAGTTCCTGGGGACAGGTACAAAGTTTTGAATTTTCGCCGTGCTTGTTAGGCATGTTCAAATTGACTGTCAGTTCCCAATAATTAGCTTTACTGAATTTTGATTTAAAACTTGGCGGTTAGCCATTTTTTTTCCAAATGTTTACCCCAAGATGATTCCCCTTGCAGAATATACACAATCCACTCTTAATACCAGTCTGTCTTCTCAAATTACCTCAAAAATTCTGAGAATTACCCTTCCCTTGAAAAGTTCCATTACCCTAATATTTGTTATAATGACTTCTTTCGTGAAAGTTCTCATTATTCTTGACGAATGGCACAATCACAACTTGTCCATTAACTTCTTTATCTAGAACCACAAACTCTCTTTCGCGTTGAAGCACCAAAGAGAAAGCCTTATTCATAGTTGCAACGGATCGATTGCCATTATATGTGACTTTATATTAGAAAAGAACTATTTAATCCTTTCAAGAAACATAAATTCGGATTTGTTTCTTGTTCCCTTCTTATTCCTTCGCTTACATTACAAAAGCAACCCACGCAAACGCAAAATGGCATGGGACTCAAGCTAATGAATTCATCCCATAAAGACTATAAGGAAGCAAAGTAATCAGTAACTAACATGTCCCCTTGTGAGATATTGAAAATCTCTGTTTGGAGATCAACAATCCTATAAACATCCGATTGTGATAAACGTTCCATCAAATTTTTTCAATGTTGCTTAGCAGTTTTAAAACTCATTGATGTATGTGTTATAGAAGGACTTAGAGACCTAATAATCCACGGAAGAACCATATTGTTGTTGGAAAATTTGCTATTTAAACTTAGTTCCGGAGTTACTTCCGAACAGAGGCAATTCTTTTCTAAAAACTGTTGTAGAAGCTCAAAAACTGGATTAGAGGCAACACTTCCAGAGGCAAAACTGTTCTAGAGGCAAACTGATCCGGATCTGGTCTGGATGCAAACTGATCCGAAGCCAAACTTGGTGGAGAGGCAACACTTTTATAACAACTGTTGTAGTATCTCAGAAACTGGATCATAGGCAACGCTTTATTTTTCTGAATCTATTGCTGTAGATCCGGAGGCGCCTGATAGATTCGGAGGAACGACTTAGGAAAATCTTTCAATGAATAAAGTTTGTTGTAGTTAGTTCAAAGTCACCCGATAGATCCGGAGGCACAGCTTAGACAACGATTTACTCGGAAGAGGCAACACTTTCTGCTGAATTTGAAAATGATCTTCAGAAGTTGTAAATAATGATTTTAATTACTTGGAACGTCACTGAAATAACAAGAACAAATTTATAAGCATTAGGGTGATTTGAGTCGAGTAGGAGACTCTGTCCTTAAAGGATACTTTGTAGTTCCTTCCAGGATTAAACAACTCCTTCAAACTCGATTTGAGTTTGGGTACAGGAATCAGAAATGCTTTACGTATCCAGAAAGGCGGGGGAAAGAAGAGAGTATGAAAAATTGTTGTCTTTATCTCTTTCGAAGGAAAACTCACTCACCTTTTTATATGTAAATAAAAGAGATGTTGGCCATAAAATTTTTGCTGTTACAAAATTTAATAAAATAGCCGTTAGTGTTTTAATAACAATTAAAACACTTAATCAAAATTATAACCGCAAGGAGTTACAAAGAGTTATAATAAATATCGCCATTAGAAAATTAATCACACTTATAACTCTCTTTTATGAAAGAATAAAAAAGTAAAAGCCACAATTAAAACATATGACCAAAGATATTTTTCTCAATAAAAATATCACAAAATATTTCTTTTGAAAGTAATTAAAGCTCTTATTTTTCCAACATTTGTTACGTCATTTCCAAGAAGCAAATAACACCTCTTCAATTGTCGGTTTCTAGATAGTACCATTGATAAAATCAAGCTTGTTCGTGGAGGTTAACGCCATTCGCATATTTCTTGCCCAAGGGTGGTAATAAGACGCTTCTAATAGAGGAGTCACCAGTACAATCGACCGATTTTCCCCAGGATGAATATAATAGGAGCTATTGTCAGCTATCCGAGTTTGATTTCTGTTCACCATTTTTAGAGATTTCACGAAATTGAATGAATAGAGACGAATATGAGACAGGAAAAAATGAAAAGAAAAATGTCGCGGAAGCTAATCAAATCATGCTAATTACGCTCTAATACCATGACAATAAAGGTTCTTTAGAGAGAGAGAGAGAGAAATTTAACTTTTCATTAAAGAGAGAATTAAAAAATTACTGAATATATTTTGTAAAGATGATATCTCTTCCTTATAACGGCTAGTTAGTTACTTGATAAGCATAAAGAGTAAATTACCCTTAATGACATAAACGGCTAGTATAACTAACAAAATTAACTTTTCCTAATACAGCTAATAAGGTTTATAATAAAAATTTTTCACCCAGTCGACTTTAATAAAGTATGGAAGGGATCACCATCAAAGGCGGAGATAGGGTGGGTGGGGTACGGTGGGGCACGTGCCCCATCGGTTACCGAAAAAGTGGTACGTACGGTGTAGCCTGATAATTATATAACACACAAGTATTGTTAGTATAATGCTAAAAGTGTGCCCCAACAACTTGAGTGCAATGATCTACATGGTAGAGGGCTAGAAGTCTTGGGTTTGATACTTCATTACCACCCATTCATTTTATTTCTTTTTTTGATTCCTTATATATTTTAAAATCCCCCTTTCATCTCTTTAATTATTTATTTATATTTTTAAAGTTTGTATTTGACAATAGCATATACAAGAGTGTCTAACCCTAGCGATTAGGGTTTGTGGTCTTGTCGATGCCGGCGAGGTTTGAAGTTAGTGTTTTTTGTTGGGTTTTTTTATTATGATCCTATTCCATACATGATGTCTACAGATGAGGGAGCTAAGGTGATTCTCAATAGGTATAAAGAGTTAGCTATTGAGGAAGAAGAAGAAACCCCGATCTAAGTTCCAGCCACCGTGGTAGAGAAAGAGGTATTCCTGTATGTCGGGATTCTGTGTACCGATAAAGATTTTCATGAGCCATCATTTTGTAGGACGTTATCAAAGCTTTGGTGGTCGAAAGAAGGGTCAATATTAAAATAATCGGGCCTGGAAACATATTCTTGTTTTCCTTCTTTCATGTTATGAATTATGATAGGGTTTGGGAAGGCTCCCCATGTAACTTCAACAACAAGTTACTAGCACTTGTACCGAGGAAACCAAATGAATACCCATGCAAAATTAAAGTGAAACAGGTACTGATTTAGGTGCAAGCCTTTGGAATTCCTATTGGTTATGTATCCACACAGGTTTATCAGTTTGTAAGTGCTTTAGTTGAAATTGATGAGATTAATTTCAAAGTCTCTAAGCCACTATACTTTCGAGTTAGGGTGTTGATAGATATATGAATGATACCATCTATTTGTCTTATTTGTGGTATGATTGAGCACCTTGAAAATAGTTGTTCACTAACTTACAAAACATGTATAGAAGCTCTGAAAAGGATGTATCATAGCTCAATTAGAGCATCATTAAGGAATGATATGATCATTGGAGAGGACAAGTGGTTACGTGATGAATATGGGTAGAGTTTAATACCCACGGGTTCGGTGATGAGTGGTGGAAGAGGGGAACTTCAGAGTGAAATTGTTAGAAGTAAATAGTAGGTATCGATTGCGTTGGAGGAAGATCTGAGTGATGTTTCAGTTATTGATTACTGATGGTGATAGACCGAATTAAAACAGCTGAAAAAGCGGGCTCCATGGTGAGAGCCCGCCAAGTGCAATGAACGTTTCAAGCTGGAATTGTTGGGGTTATGGTATAGACCCAAAACTCGATGAAATAGAGGACTTTATGTCTTCATTCATGCCTGACTTGGTGTTATTGATAGAAGTTAAAGTGGGAAGAGAAGTGGTGGAGAGAGTGCAAAGAATAGTTCATTTTAAGGGCTTGTTTTGTGTGCCGCACGTTAATTCGGGGGGTGATTTTGGCCTTTTTATGGAGAAGAAGAAATGAGGTGAGGTTTAGTAAGTATGGAAAAAATTTCATTGATCTTATTGTTGAGAGTGAAGTTGTCAAGTGGCATATTACAGGCTTTTATGGTTTTCCTAAGAATAATAATGCAAGGAGAAAAGAATCTTAAGATTGTTTGAGGTCGCTTTCTTATATTAGTAGTTTGCCTTGGTGTGTGATTTGGGACGTTAATGATATGCTCTCAGCTGCAGA
Organism: Euphorbia pulcherrima; assembly: GCA_947683365.1. Taxonomy (NCBI): domain Eukaryota; kingdom Viridiplantae; phylum Streptophyta; class Magnoliopsida; order Malpighiales; family Euphorbiaceae; genus Euphorbia; species Euphorbia pulcherrima. Next base: position 4,455,223 of record CANTUS010000008.1, read on the forward strand.
AAGGGGGGGGGGGACGACCTAGATCGATAAATTGGCTTATAGGTTTCCAAGAGGCTCTAACTGATTGTTGTCTACTTGAACTTGGAATGTCGGGTTACCAATATACTTGGGAGCGTTGTAAGGGGTCAGTGGCATGGATTGCAGAGAGACTAGATAGGGTGGTCAGTACTACGGAGTGGAATAAATTATTTAGTGGCGCTTGGGTTCAGAATATTCCAACTTCGGAATCTGACCATTCGACATTATTATTACATTATCAGGCAACCGCTATGTATAGACCAACTCCTTTTCGATTTGAAAACTGGTGCGATACTCTTTCAGAGTGCAAAGAGATAGTCAGAAAATGTTGGCAGTTTCATAGAGAATGCAGGTTATAAGTTGAAACATTGTGCAATGGAGTTGGAGAGTTGGGGTCGGTGACAACATAGAGATTATAGGAGGTGACTGCATAAATGTCGAGTTGATCTTGATGAGTTGAAAAATTGCTTGGGTTGGGAAACAGTCGAGCGATTCATAGAGAAGAAAAAAGAGATGGGTGTAATTCGAAAACAACAAACTGATTATTGGAGGCAACGATCTTAGACCTTGTTGCTTAAAAAGGGTGACCAAAACTCTGCTTACTTCTACCGTGTTGCATCTACTAGACATAGAAAGAATAATTTTTAGCAGTTACAAAAACTGAACGGCGAGTGGGTTCAATGGGGTCACGGATTAGAGGATTTAATCCAATATATCTACTCAGATCTCTTTGCGACGAGTGGATCTCATTTTGAGCATATTTTATCACTCGTTCAGCCTTATATTCCTAGTGATTTACAATCTGGTTGGATCAGCCTTTCTCACCTGATGATGTTAAAGAGGCACTAGATTATATGTATCCTGACAAGGCTCTTGGACCTGATGGATTGAATCCGGGTTTCTTTCAAAGTTTCTGGGGTATTATTGGCCATGAGGTGTTAATTTTTGTATTAATTGCCTTCATAGTAAAAGTTTTCCTGCTTGTCTGAATGATACTAATATTGTTCTTATTCCTAAGAAGAAAGTGCCTAGTAGTGTTTCTGATTTATGACCTATTTCTTTATGTAATGTCCTCTTTAAAATTATGTCAAAAAAAGCTTGCCAATATAATTTAGGCTATTATATATTCTATTATTTCTGAGTCCCAGAGTAAGTTTATTCCTGGGCGGCTAATCACAGATAATATTCTAATTGGTTGGTCATTATATCAATAGGATGCGGCTGGGGCAATCAAGAATCTGTTCATTGAAAGCTGATATGTCTAAGGCCTATGATAGAGTTGAATGAGATTTTATTAGAACAATGCTTTGCAAGTTGGGTTTCCCGGGTTACATTACTGCTTTAATAAAGCTATCTGTCTCGTCAGTCAATTGCACTTTAAACCACATGAATGGTATTTTTCAGAAATTTATTCCGTAGAGAGGGCTTCAATAAGGGGATCCAATTTCACCCTACATTTTTATGATTTGTGTCGAAGGCTTGTTGGCCTTGATCCAGGACTGTATCGCTTCGGGATTGCTTCACGGGTGCAATATTACACCCCATGCTCCAATTATCTCTCATTTGTTTTTTGCTGATGACAGTCTTTTTTTTCTTTAAGGCAGACATGGGAGAGGCACAAACTTTAAAGAATATATTTGTCTTTATTAGATGGCTTCGGGTAAGAACATTAACTATAACAAGTCGTCACTTGTACTCAGTCCCAACATGAGTGACCCTTTAAAGCTAGCTATTTCGAGCTGTTTGGGAATTAACATGGTGGAAGATCATGGGATGTATTTGGGACTACCCTCTTTAATTGATAAAGCTAAAAATTTTGCCTATGACTACATAATTAAGAAGGCTTATAAAAAGGTGCAAGGCTCGAAAAACAAACATTTATCACAAAGTGGGAAGGTGATTCTCTTAAAGTCCGTGGCTCAAGCCCTACCCAATAATGCCATATAGGTTTTCCTCTTGCTTTGTCATACTATTTCTAGCCTTGAAATTTTTTTTTTCAAATTTTTGGTGGGGATCTTCGATTCATTGGATGAGTTGGGAAAGGCTTTGTCAGGCCAAGGAGAAAAGGGGGCTTAATTATCACAAATTGAAGGAATTTAATATCGCTAGGCTTGCAAAATAGGCTCGGCGAATCATATCAGAATCGGTTTTGCTAGTTAGCCCCATATACAAAGCAAGATATTTCCTGAATCACACGTTCTTTGATACTCCTATTAAAGCAAACATCAGCTTTTGTTGGCGCAACCTTCTAGCCACTAGGGATATAATTCAGTTCGGTAGGGCTTGGCGAGTAGGGGATAGAACATGTATTAATATCTGGACTATAAACGAGTTACCATCTGTGTCTCAGCCAACTCTATAGTCGGCGGTCGTCCCGGGTTTTGAAAGGGCAAAAGTTCAGCTTTTCTTTGCTAGTGATGGAAGGTCTTGGAATAACAATATGCTGAATTTTTTGCTTAATGAGGAAGAAAGGCAACTAGTTCAAAATGTTACCCTCGCCTAGTAACACCAGAATGATACCATTTATTGCAGGTTAGAGCAATCGAGGAGCTTTTCGGTGAAATCCTTTTATTATGCGTTACTAGATTCGTCAGAGGCTAGCAACTTGCCATCTAATTTTATATCTTAGACTTGGTATGTTATTTGGAGCTTACATGTACTGCATAGAGTTCAATCCTTTTTATGGAAAATTGATACCTGATCACTTCCTACGCTTGTTCGATTACGCGAGAGGTATGTTGATGTTGACCTTCTTTGCCCTTTATGTGGTGATGCGAATGAAGATGATTTCCATGCTATAGTCAGTTGTGCCTACGCCTATCAAATTTGGGACACTGTCTTTGGTAAAGGCTTGCCATCTATTGTTGCATCATTGATCGATTGGTAGAGTTGGGTATGTAATGAAGACAAAAATACTATTTGTACGGTAGCTTGTGTTATGTGGGCAATATGGGCTAGAAGAAATAATTAGGTATGGAATCAAAAATTCGAGGTCACTTCCTAAGTCCTACGGCACGGGCTTGGGTTCCTTGAAGAATGTTCTATGGCAAATAAAAAAGTTGGTAATCAGGTTTTTACAGCCCCCTTGGCTGAATTGCGTGCTCCCCCTCATGGCTAGCTTAAGTGCAACGTCGATGTATGTATTCTTCGCCACAACAGTTGTATAGGTCATGGATGTATTCTGCGAGATGATTCGGGTGCCATTATTGCTACTAGATCGACTTTGTTGCCAGGTGGAGATGACCCTTTTGTAGCTAAAGCGATGAGTTGCAGGGTAGTCCTCAGCTGGTTAAAGGCACACAACTACGACCAAGTTATATTGGAGTCTGATGCCTTGAATGTGGTTAACGCACTCAATAATAACATCAATTTCTTTTCGCCCATTGGGCTTATTTTCTCGAATTGTAAGACTATTATTTCACAATTTTCTCGTATTAGAATAATGTTTGCAAGAAGGTCTACGAACTACGCTGCTCATATGTTAGCTAAAGCAGCTGGCACTTCGACAAGTAGGGGGACTTAGTTTGTCCACCTTAGTTAGGACTGTAATTTTCCTTGATTTATGCTATTGACGTATTCTTCAGCAAATTTTTTTTCTGTATTTGACAATTTATTTTCTAATTTAGTTGGTTTAACCTTTCATTTCTTTTATTTATTTTTTAATATATTTTTAATTAATAAAACACACTCTTCTTAAATGTTAATTAAATAAACAATCAAATTTTGAAAATATGTAAAGTAATAATTAAAAACACGGTAAACTTTGTAGCAATTTACATGATAAACATGTTCAATTATTAATCATTTAACATGAAATATATATAAAAATTATTTTCGGACTCAATCATGCTATCGGATAAAGACAAGAATGTGAATAATATTATAAAGTACATCTAATTAGGAAATATATAGATCCTAAGTGTAAAATGTAAAAATGATACAACTGTGATATTTACATCATCTATGAGTATATAAAAAATATATATAGAGAAACGATTATTACCAACTTATTTTCCTCATAAAGATTCAGATTTATATAAAATACATTGTATAACATAATCTATTAGTGTAAATATTTGAAGCAAATGAGAACTATATACTAAATTGATAATTCTTCGTCTGTCGTCTATCATCGCTGGTTTTTCTTGTTCAAGCGTGTCCCCAGCTTAGTATACTAGCTCCGCCACTAATTTCTATATACTAGTTTGGTTAATTATAATAACTAAATATTACTTTCTTCTTTTACCAAAAATCTAATAATTTTATCTTTGTTGATCTGCCGCTCACTTAATCAGTCCTTAAAATTTTACCCCTCCAGAGCTTAGAGTCTGGCTTTGCCACTGAGCACCATGGTCTTTCAACAATAGATTGCTGGCCTTAAACGAATTAAGGGAGGCAGATGACCCTTTTACTATCCAGTGAACTCCACACACATTTAGATGCATATCCATGGAGTACCAGCGAGATATATCTCATAACAATTATGCCAAATGGCAGGTCAATTCGTTGAGAGCTTATTGGAGATTGATGAGAATAATTTTTTTGCTCTGAATGTTAACTATTCCAATTGATAAGCCTTTGCATAAAAAGATGTTGATGAAGCCTAAGTTGACACAGCCATAAATATGAATGTTTGTCATCTTTCTACTTGATCTGTGGTTCAATGAAGCATATAGTCATTTTGTCCACTAACTTATGTATGGGAGAATGTACAGAGACTATACAACCATTCTTAAGGAAACAACTAGGAGGTTCATGGTTACAGAAAATGATCACTTTTTAAGAGATGAACATGGTAATTCATTTGGAATGAGTAACTAGATTAGGGACATTGGATAACTTAATTCTAACATAGGAGATGTTACTCGTTCGATAGAAAGAGATATAAAGAATGAAAATATGCAGCAATAATTGCCTTTAATAGAGATGAAGTGTAAAAGGGGAGGGAACTGTTGGAAGGTAAACCCAAGTCTCACATTGGAAGATTTGGAGAGCTTGCATCAAAATATAAGCGTCCACCAAAGACTCCATTAGAATGAGGTCTTTTGGGGATAAATCCCAAAAACAAAAACGTGAGGGCTCGTCCATAAGCAGACAATATCATACTAATGCGGGGTCCCGGTTGGTGCCGCTCGGAGTTCAACATGGTATCAGAGCCACAGTTCAAAATTGGTAAAAAAGGAGTGGAGTGCAAGGTGAAAGTTCTCAATTATCTTCAGGATGCACGAGTTGTTTTCCTTAATTTAAGGGGGGATGTTGGAAGGTAAACCCAAGTCTCACATTAGAAGATTCGGAGAGCTTGCACCAAAATGTAAGTGTTCACCAAAGGCTCCATTAGAATGATGCCTTTCGGGGATGAAGCCCAAAAATAAAACTGTGAGGGCTCGACCCAAAGCGGATAATAACATACTAAAGCGGGGTCCCGGGTGGTGCCGCTCGGAGTTCAACAGGAGAGACAAAACTTTAAGATTATCATTTTCTCGTTCTAGGGGGTGTTTCTCATAGCGTATAAGCTGGTCAAACCAGCTTTTAAGTTGTTTTTGGCTTAAAAGCACCTGAGTGGAGTGTTTCTCATAGCTTATTTTATAATTTATAAGTAGCATAAAAGCCAAAAGAAAAAAGCTCCCATTTTAGACCTGTTCAGCGGGTGGACTGGGTTGAGCTCGGGTCGGGCCTCATCGAGCTTCCTAATAAAAGTATCAACCCAAGCCCAACCCAGCCCATACTTCTAATCTTTGGGCTTGGGCTGGGCTCGGACCAGACTTCTAAAACCATTCCCAAGCCCGACCCATGGCTTATTCATTAAGTTCTAATTTTTTTTAGGGAAATACAAGGAAATACCATCTTTATAGGATTTTTTTATATACCTAACTTTCTTTTTCTTTAGTTGTCTATAGGGCTGTAAATGAGCCGAACTACTAGTGAACTACTCTGCGCTCGACTCGGTCAAAGCTCGTTCGAGCTCGGTTCGTTAATAAATGAGCTTGTTTGTGAATAAAATTTCAGGCTCGTTATCGTAACCGAACCAAGCTTGAACAATGGGATACTCGGCTCGAAAGCTCGGGAACATGCTCGATAAGAGGCTTGCGAACTAGTTCGCCAGCAGGCTCGTTATTAGGCTCGTTAACATAATTGAAAAGGTTAAACATTATATTTATGAAATAGATATATTATGGAAAATATAAAATAGTGTATGTGCAAAAATGGATATAAAAATGTATATAGAAAAATATAAAATATAAGATAAAGAGTTAAGGAAATATATGTATAAAGTGACATATATAATATAGATAAAAATAAGTAAAAAAGAAAAGAAAAGATGGACATAAAGCATAATAAAAGCAATTCGGATCCACTTCAATCCCTACTATATATATTCATCAATCTTTACATGCTCAGTAAAACCCTAATCTCATTTTCCTCTGAAAAATCACAGCCGCCAGCACAACACTTCTCCTATTCCTCTTCTTAGTACGGTGAAAATCATTTGTGGCGCTTAGATCCTTCATCTTCGATTTTTCTTCTCACGGATGTTATCTTTTTCATAGGCTGAGCTCTCGATTTAAACAAAGCTCGAGATAGGCTCAAAGCTCGGCTCGGGCTCGGGCTCGGTTTGACCATGTCCGAGCTCAGCTCGGGCTTGGTTTGACCAAGCCCGGCTCAGACTTGGTTTGACCAAGCTTGAGCTCGGTTTGAGTTCGTTAAAATTTAAACTAACAGAGCTTGAACAGTCAGTGTTCGAGCTCAGCTCGGTTCGTTTACAGCCCTAGTTGTCTACCACTTTTATAGTTATTGTTTTTCTCTTTACCACAACCTTCTCTCTTATATTTAATTTGATTTTCACAACTTAAAACTACTGTATCTCATAAACCGTTAATTTTTTCGATATGAGCATTTAGAATATTTTGTTCATCTTATTTTTATCTTTAAAAAGAAATCCATATTGAATATTTTTGGAGCAAAAAAAATTTCGCAGTCTTATATCAATTTTTTTACGACCTTTATACCGGGTATAAGATTTTTTTTGCTTTAAATAGAACAATGTTGGTAAGATTTTATGTTATCTACCTGAAAATAAATGAAAAACTGGTGCTATAAAGACATTATACCACTCTTATACCAGATATAAGAATTTACGAAACATTGGTAAAACTGGTATAAGATACGAAAAAAATTTTTTGCTCAAAAAATATTCAGTATGGATTTTGTTTCAAAGATAAAAATAAGACGAACAAAATATTCTAAAGGTTCGTGTCGAAAAAATTAACGGTTTGTGAGATGTAGTCATTTTTAAGTTGCAAAATCAAATTAATTAAGAGAGTGAGAGTTATTACAACGAGGGTTCATGTATTCATGTAAAAGCAAAATTAAAAAGTTAAAATATTGTAATTAAGAAAGAGTTTAGATAATTAAGACAAGTAAGTTTTTATGGTGGGATTTAAAAAATGTGGGGTTGATATTTATAAAATTGAAAGCTCAAAATCTTGTATTTAACTAAGTTACTGATTTTTTATTATTAAATGTTTTTATAATTAAAAGCTTAAAAATGAAAAAAATATACACGTTATATAATAAATAATTGAACTCATATTCATTTACTTCTTTAAACAAGAAAACAGTGGCAATGGTGAATAGAAAGTGAACTAATATGCTGATCTGTAAAACAATACACTAAAAATATGCTGATCTGTAAGTCTATTTGCCGTCTTTTTTGTGTTGAAGCCCACCGGAGTCGTGAAATATATACAATTATACTATATTGTATATAGGAGCTACCACATTAGCACAATTTGTTCTACATTTCAAACTAGAAAAAGCAGCTTCATCTTTAAATGATTAGTTGGGTCCGGCTTGAGATTTTATATAAAAATCAAGCTTAACCAATTAAACTTTGGGCTTTGTCAGGCTAGGGCTCGGGCCGGGATGAAAAAATGAGTGTCCAAGCCTAACCCATGAGAGTAGGCTCGGGCTGGGCCCGATGGGTAGCCCAGCCCGCGGACTGGTCTATCCCATTTGAAGCTTTTAAAAAAATAGCTTTTAAGCCACTCAAGTTTGATCAAGTAATTTACCTTATTACACTCCTTTAATTATATGCATTAAAAAGTCACACATCTCTGCCTATCATTCTTAGTCATTTCATACTTTTTACAACTTATAAAAGCAAGTCCAACCATATTTCTTATTTTTCATTCCCTAGACTCTATTTGACTGGATTTACAGTGTTTTTACTCTAACCGTCTTCCCTATTTTTTATTCCCTATATTACATTACCTAAAAATAATAATATTTTATTAATTCTTTTACTTCACTTTTATTCTAATCTACCAACAAAATAATTAAAAAACAAAAAAGTAAAAATAAATAATAATAATTTAATATCCACCCCTAAAATAGGGTTCCTATTTTAATGATATATTCATTCCCTATTTTAGGGATCACCCTAAAATATGGAATGGTTGGGTTTGCTCTAAGCTCCTTATAAGCTATTTTAATAAACACTTCAACTACTTATAAATTACTTACAAAAAAGTTTTACGAAACACTTAAATTTCTTATTTTTAATCTCATTAAAAGTTTAAAAGTGCTTAAAAGCTATAAGCCAAAAAGTTGAAGCTACGAAAAACACTCCCCTAACTAGTTCTAATTAGTTAAGTGATACATGCACGTGGACTTATTTTATATGCAAAATACATCTTCAGCCCCCTCAACTTTAATTTATATATGCGAGCCCTTAACTTGGTAAAAGTGCAAGCATTAACTTCTTTAACTAGGCAAGAGTGGACTCGAGAGCCCCGTTGAACTCAATTAAACCACTTTTACTTCGTAGAGTGTACTCCTCTTGTACATTTTTTTAGAAAAAATTCCATGAAATAATTTACTCCGTAATTATTTTAAAATTCTTCAACATATCACATGCATTAATCAAATCAATAAAATTTCAAAAATTTCTACCTAATTTTTTTGAGTTTTACCCAAAAAAAACCAGTTCAAACAAATTTTATATAATTTCGTTAAATTCTCAAAATCATAAAATTTTAATTGTTAATACATGTTAACAGTTGTAAAGGTGTTTGTAATTAAGAAATTTTGGATTTAATTGTAGTGAAAGAATTAAATATATTTGAAATTAAATAAAATTGTTTCCAAAATATCTTAATTACAAAATATCTTAATTTTTTATATTTTACCCTTAAAATTTATTTAATTTTGAATATATATTCTTTCCTTTTTTAATTTTACCACCAACAGTTTGTTAAATACTGTATATCCTCTATATTGGATATAGTTCAGAAGCAAGAACTCCTCACAATCCAGAAAGAATATTTCTACCTCAGAACTAAGAAGATTCAAGATGTTTAGAAGATAACAAAAAGGAGCTTGAAGATAACATTGAAGATAACAAAAAGAGCATTGAAGATATGAGAAGAAAAGAGCTCTCAAATCAAGCTCATAAGAAGAATAACTCAAAGGTAAGCAAACCCATATTCAGATACAAGCTGTGCTCATAATCAAGGATAAAAGAAAGACAAGATTGCGCTTGCAAGAAAACCAAGCTCAGAGGAATATTAAAAGATATGAGACTAAGTCAACACAAGTTGATATCATATCCTTACTCACCTCACAACCAAAGAAGTATATCTCCCAAAGATCACAAGGATCTCAATCAAACTTCACAAAGAAATCGCCAAGGCAAAAGCATCAGAGGCTATCACGGCTCTTAAACAAAAGATGAAGTGCTCACCACTAAGACAAATCTGCATCAGAACTAGAAGCCTCAAAAGACCAATCCACTATATCAGTCATCAGAACTCGGCACTCACTAGAAGGATACATTTAAGTGAAGAGTTTACATGATACAAGGCAACTCACGTGAAGCCACCTTTTCTAAGAATAATAGTCGTAAACATCTCAAATCCTAAAAGACTAGCTACATGGCCTCCACTAAAAGAGATAAGATAGTTGGTCCCTATGCGTATAACTCAATGAGTCAGAGGGGGGGTGAATGACTTGCTGAGTAGGTCAGCTGGCTTAGTAGAAACACTGAAAAGCTAAACTCTAAAGTAAAGAACACATAGATTTATACTAGTTTAGCAACTTGTGCCTACCTCCATTTTCAAGAGAGTGTCTTGACTTTAATTCACTAATCTCAACTCCTTTACCTTAGGTAGAGCAGCCTTCCACAGATTTTCCCAATTACAACTGAGTACCCTCCTCACTATAATAGCTCACCCGCTAACTAGAATACCCTTTTTTATCAGCAAATAAACAGAGTTCAAACAAGAGCTGGATTCAACTTATAGAAACATTGATCCAATTACAGTAATCAGATATTATAAATCAATTGATCTATTCTGTTCTCTCTTGTGCTAAAGCAGATTCTCGCTGAGTAGCTTTCTTGATTGAATTTCTTTAAGTGCTGTGGTTTTCATAGAGATTTAGCTTAGTAGAAATTCAAGTGTATTCACCAAGTTCTAACGCTTGCATTCTTGCTTCTTTTATAGTTAAAATCAAGAATGTAGTCGTTGAACTTGCTTTGGCATCTTCTGCAAATTGACAGCTCAGATATCCACCCTTTGCTTCTTCAAATCAATCTGCTGGGAGATAGAATGACACTATTGTGAGATAGAAATCAATCCATTGTGAGATAGATTGAATCAGAGCTTTAGTTTTGAATTTTGATCTGTTTGATGCCGAAAATCAGTACGAGAGATTCTGCGCTGACCTACTACGTGTCATATTTCCATTCCTTCTGATAATATAATGAAATTGCAGAAGTGTGCAATTGCAGGAGATACACACTACTTAAATCCAAATTGACTTTATCTTCTTGCAGTTTTTCTCCGGACAAACTTTGTCTTCATCAGCACCGTGCTTTTTGTCTTCGTCACTTCATTAATTACTTTTATCTTTTGGATGACATCTTACATTAATGTCTGTAAAAGTGTTAGACCAAAAAGCAAGATTTCATTTTTCCTTAAATGGAAAGGTCAACACAATTGATTAAACAAGATAACTCAGCAAAGATAAATACTAATAAGCACAACTGAAACACGATCAAAATATTGAGCGTCTAGCCAACAGTGCTTAGTCAGTGGAGTAAGAACACAGCTCAGCCCAAAACAAATCAGAGTTAAATCATAGAGCTAGGTAAACCAAGATCATTAATTCCACCCTTGAATCAAGATACTCAACAAAAACCATAGTCTAACTAATTTAACATCATTATTGATTTAATAAACTTAAACTAAGCTTGAATTTTATGATCATAACTTTAAAGCCCTAATGAGACATACACTAATTCAGTCTAAATTTATGCTGGGTTCAACAAAGACGTATCTAAAAAATGAGTTAACTGGCAAAAGTAAAAAGCTACTTCATGCCACCTAATTCATGACACATGGAAAGTGGGAAGCACTAAAATAGTATAATGGGCATAAGTCAGAGTACGGATAGAGTTGACCAAGTTTGGACCCATCTAACAGAAGGATTGATCTCAGTCTAACTACAAATCCAACAGTCGCAAAGGAAGAAGCCATTTAGAGACAACGATTAGAAGACTCCTCATTCTCTCTTATCTAGGTGCGCATCAACGGTCAACTTTAATAAGAGAGTATAAATACACATCTATCCACAACACTCAAAGGTGTCGAGCAACATCACAAGTGCACATATCATAACTTATTAGTGCAAATTCTCAAAAGCAAACAAACTCATCATAATATCTGTTTGTAAATCTAAAGCTTGGTTAGAAAACCTCAATTCAAATATGTTGTAAGTGCAAGTTAATAACAAGGTACAAGAGCATGAATTCATCATTCAATCCACTGAAGAAGAAGGTGATCAGAAGCTAGGCAAGAGGGACTTAACAAGGCTTCTGAGTCATAACTGTTGGATATGATGTATGCCCTTAAGGCAATTATGGCGATATATCTTAATTATGTAATAGTATGAATATTGTGTTTAATTAATAAAGGCATTTAATCTTTTATTTATATCGATGTGCCTATAAATATATTATAGCTGGTTAAAATATATTCATTGATATATGTATACTAAAGTCCTTGACGTATCATAGCATGAAGTCAGAGAAATTATAGTTGGACTATATTTAGTGAGACCTGCTTCATGTGCAATTATGATTATGTCTAAACTATCCCTAGTCATAGCTTCATCAAGAAAGGATATCGATGAAGCAGAAAGACTAGCATGTGGTCAACTTTCTTAGAAAGGGTCAAAGCAGTCAATCTCCTAAGGACTGAAGGTGGTGCCTTAAGTTTGACACATGGATATATCTGAGAGATATATTAGAGACCACAATAAGATAAACACTTGGTGTATATATCAATGTGTTAGTGTTTGTCTTCATGCAATAATCTTTGCGAATATCCTCATACTTGAGATACTAGTTACCTTGTATGGTACTATTGCTATACTTTGGGTCATTCCCACACACTCATTAATTTAGGGTGTTACGGGTGATTACGGGTATAGTGTTGACAACACGTTGGTAAGCTAAGTAGCCGGAAAGAATCCATCGCTCCGGATATATTAAGGAGTTGTACCTGGCCGCTTGTTGAAGTGGTAATTGCTATAAACCTCTGATCAGAGTATGTGTTTGATAGAAATAGTTTCTAGTCAAACACACTATGGTAAAAGGCAATATACTTCAACAACAAGTTAATAACTGGGATAGCTTGGAGCAACCTTGCTATTAGAGGGTTAACACTTTAATTGAACCCTATAAACCAGATGGTACTAATATTAAAGAATGGAAGGACTTCATCACATTGGACAACTATTCCATTAATCGGGATTAAGTCATAAGCACAAATTACATTCCTAGTAATGGGGGATGGTAGACCCTTGCTAGAGGCGTACTACAGTTGTTTAAGGTAATCAAGTTCTATTCACGGTCTAGAACCTCGAGCCAATGGTTACATTAGAACAAGGGTTAGTTAAGCCTTAACAACTTAATACTTCGGGATCCTATAAGGTCACACACATTGGACCTTCGTCGGACTAAGTAAAGAACTTATAGATTTATTCTATTACGAAAATATAACATATTAATAATTGGATTATTATTTATTTGGATAAAAATGATTAGATCATTTTTGGATAAACTAAGGAATTTATTTTTGACCGGTAACTAATTTATTAGGGTCGAAAAATAAATATTTATTTGAAAGGGATTAAAAGGGGATTTTGCCTTGGCGAGTTAAATTGGACCAAGGGTACAAAGTATTTTGTATAGGCTCGGGTGCACGAGAATACACCGAAAGGTGCGTGAACAATGCTAGAAATTGCTCATGGCAGCCTATGAAAATTGGCCGCCCAAAGGCGCAACCCAATAGGCGTGCCGCGAGTTAGGCTCGCGGCATGGGCTACGAGGCCCAGCTCGCATGCAGGGCAATCTTGCGAGAGCCTGCCTTGCAGTAGGATATGCAGCATGCATAGCACGCTGTTTGCGGGCACAGCCCAAAGATCCAAATGGATATGCACATCCCACATCGATTTTGGGGAGCAATTTTGCTCCCCCAAGCCTATAAATAGGCTTTACCTCCCCCCCTTTCAAATTGCACCATAGCTCAATTAGCATAAATCCTAAGCGAGATTTGAAAAGAAAAATCTCTTGGGTCAATTGAGCTAGTTCTTTTTGAGGAGCTTGAATTTATTCGAGCACCTCTAGTTTATATTTTCGGGTGGGGCTTCTAGAGTGGTCTAGCAACTTCTCGAGGCTCCTTATTTCTTCCTCTCTAGGAGGATTTGGTTGGTGGGGTTCGTGTGGATACTCATAGAGGCTATCCTATGCTTGGAGGCTTGTGCAAGGAGGTTCTGCTAAAGCACGCTTCAACTGGTAAGTTTTCTTTTTTCTCTTTTAATTATTATGTCTTTTTCTTTAAGCATTTTTTTAGACTTAATAATTATGCTTAGGTTGTTTTGCATGCTTAGTTTATTTTATGCTTAGGTTATAGCTTAGAGTTATAGTATGCTTAGTATAAAATATATATGTTCGAATATAATTTAGAATTACGGTGTACCTAGCCTATGCATGCTAACCTAGGTAGAGAATTATTTAGTTAAGGCTTTATTTAATTTATGTGCATCTAACAGGAGTTCCTGGGGACAAGGACAAAATTTTGAATTTCAGTCGTGCATGTTATGCATGTTAAAATTGACTGTCAGTTCCCAACTATGGTATCAGAGCCTGCCTATTTAATGTATAATTAAGTTAGAAGCAAACTGAATTTTATTTTCTATATAATTTATTTTAAGTTTTATTAATTGTTTGGAAGAATAGATGAACTTGTGTTACCATTTCAAGGTTAGAAAATGGTTTTAGATTCTTTTTGAATAAGCCTGCTCAACTTACTCAAAATTATCAAAGTTTCAATAATTTGTATAAGTTACATGGGTTATAGATGCTTCCAATTTACATGAATTGAAAGAACAAAATTTATCAATTCAAAAGGATCTGTGGTCTTCGAGTTTGTGCCCGTATTTATTCTGGCTAAGGATTGGACTTGGTGTCTACTCACTTCAAGGACACCTCTCCTACCTGGGAACCTATATCAGTGCAACTTGAATTGACTTGGGAGATTAAAATGGACTAATTTTTTTAGTATATAAGATGGTGCTTATATATATTTTTATAACAAAGTAAAAATTAAATTTATTGAGTAAAAGCTTAAAGGAAATGCAATATAAATCTAACAGATAAAAATGTTAATTATTTTGCATATAATCTAGGTTGATGGAATATTTATAATAAAGTGCGTGAACCCACCTAAGGTTGGACCTTATAAATTAATTCTAAAATTTCCTGAATTAATATAAAACTATTATAAATATGTCCATATGATAAAATCCTAGATTGAGACGTTTAACACCAATAAAGTCCCAAAGTAAATATATAAGGCAAGTTATGGTCTTCCTTACCCAAATTTATAACAGAATCTCTTTGGGCTACAAAAGTGTTGTGAAAGCGTTCCTTTTCGTCCACATTGATCGATTAAAAAAATTAAGATAGGGTCTGCCTTAACAGAACTAGGTAGTCCATTATAAAATTTGGGGCTAGCCGCAGAACTGAGACATGTTCAAGGAGATGCTAAAATAAGAGCACACGTCCCTTGGGTTTAGGGAACTTGAAAGAATTAGCAATTGCATGCGATGCAAATGGAATGGGATTCCAACTATAACTTACTAATATGACTTGACTCATAAAATTGGGGGTCATAATAGACTAGTTATAGATGCTACCTACTAGGATACTTAGCTTGGCTAAAATTCCTGAATTCAATAAAATGGGCTATTGTAAATTTTGAAGAAAATAGTAGGACAAATGTATTTAATTTAAAGACCTTATATTAAATACATGTACTAAAACAAATATCTGAACAATAATTCTTTTCTTATATCTCGGTTGAAATCTTTATTTAAATACAAACATTCGCATTGATAACTAATTTTGATGGGCTCTAGCTTCAAAGGGTTTGTTTACAAATGTGAGGATAGTCCTCAAAGCCTTGGGCTTGGCGTGTACATTGTATAAGCCCGAATCTAAGCAACATGATGCAAGCAGTTCTTCTTAAAACAGATATGTATGAAATACATGAAGGAAACTAGGATACAACACCATTGGAAGTTGTTAACATCCCTATTACCTTATGCAAGTAGTTGGCAGGAGACAAGGTTAAACATCAAGACAGATGTTAGGATCCCTGTTACCTTAGCTACAAGGGCATCATAAAATAATGGACTTGAAAGTCTATGTCTTTACATCTTAGAGAAAGGATTTTCCATGGTGGAAAATTTGAACCAAAATATTTTGAGAGAAATTGGTAGGACCAATTAGTCAGAAATTTAAATGGTTCATATATTAAAGAAGTAAAGGGATACACATGGTGTCTAGTTTTAAAGCAGGATAGAGCAGAGTGAAGCAAAAGTAAAAGGAATACTGAGAATTTTGTCGAGGAGACAAAATGATTGTTTTCAATATAAAATATTGAAAACAAGATTTTCATTTCAATATGGGATATTGGAAATAAGATCAAAATGGCTAAAGTCTTATAGCATGAGAAGAGGAGGCTTAGAGCTTCCACTTCAAGATGTTTAATATTGAGAATTTCTACATTCAAGGAAATTCTAAATTGGAATGGAATACCCAATTAGAATCTTATATATATATATATATATATATATATATATATATATATATATATATATATATATATATATATGATAGTATAGATATTGTTGAGAAGTAGAGTTTTGGCAAAAGGAGTGTTGTACCTACAAAAAATCATTAGAGCTTGATGGCTGCTCTTGATCTAGGAAATTGAAACTTCCATTTTGCTAAAATTTGTTAAAGGATGAAATTCAATTGTCATAATAAAATATTGTTTCTTGCTTCACGTCGGATGGAATTTTATTCTAATTTGATAAAATGTATTATCAAAGTTATGAATGGTATTTTATTGTAATATGATAAATGATATTTCGTAATTACAAAATCATATTCTCAAATATAAACATTGCTAAGAGAAAATTAGATAATGAGAAATCCTTCTACTTATGGCATTGTCATTTAGGCCATACAAACAAAGATCGCTTAACCAAGCTGCATAAGCATGGTGACTTGGGCCCAGTAGACTGAGAGTCTTAAGGTAATGGGAAACTTGTTTATGGGGAAAAATGACAAAGTTTCCCTTTAAAGGAAAGAATGAATGAGTCACGAGTACATTGAACCTATTCACACTGATGTGTGTAGTCCAATGAGTGTTCAGGCACTATGAGGATACTCCTACTTCATAACCTTTATTGATTATTATTCACGATATGGTTACTTGTACTTAATGAAGCACAAGTCTGAAAGTTTTGAAAAGTTCAAAATATTAAGAACTGAAGTAGAATAACAACTTGAGAAAAGTATTAAAGCACTTCGATCTGATCGAGGTGGAGAGTACTTAAGTCAGGAGTTTCAAGATTATCTAAAGGAAAACGGGATAGTTCCCTAGTGGACCGCTCCTTATACGCCCCAATACAATGGAGTGTCTGAAAGGAGGAATCAAAATTTATTAGATATGGTTCGATCCATGATGAGCCAAGCAGATCTCAGTAAATCCTTTTAGGGACATGCACTAGAGAGCGCAGTTTATGTATTAAACAGAGTACCCTCTAAATCTATTGATTTTACACCTTACAAAAGATGGTGTAATAAAAGGCCATCACTAGGTTACCTTAGAGTATGGGGCTGTCCTACCATGGTAAAGAGGATAGCATCAGATAAGTTAAGCGCCAAATCTGATAAGTGTCTGTTCATTGGATATCCAAATGAAACCATTGGATATTTATTTTACCAACCCAAAGCACAGAAGCTATTTGTGTCTCGAAGTGCTCACTTTTTGGAAAAGGAACACTTGTAAAAGATAGTGGGAGCAAGATTGAACTGGAGGTTCAAGAGGAAGAAACAGATAATTAGCTGATTGACCCCATTCTACATACACAAGAAAGTGTGATCCAAGAATAACCTATCAAAACACAAGCATTATGAAGATCATGTCGTGTTCATAAAAGTCCTCATAGATATGGTTTTATCATCACTGATGATAAGGAACTATATCTCATGGAGGATGATGAACCAAGAACCTATGATGAAGCAATGAAAAGCTCAGATTCTGACAAGAGGTTAGATCGATCTGGTGCAAATGGGTCTGTAAGAAGAAGACTGACATGGATGGTAATGTGATTACCTACAAGGCAAGGTTAGTTATGAAAGGTTATAGTTAACGTGAAGGTATTGACTATGGTGAAACTTTCTCACTAGTGGCCATGCTTAAATCCATAAGGATACTCCTCGCCATTGCTGCTAATTACAATTATGAGATCTGGCAGATGGATGTTAAAACAACATTCCTGAATGGGGATCTAGATCTGGATGTATATATGACACAGCCTGAGGGTTTTACATCTCAGAATGGCTCAAAGGTATGCAAGCTACAAAGATCCATTTATGGACTTAAGCAGGCATCCAGGAGTTGTAATATAAGGTTTGATTAGACAATTCGTGAACTGGATTTCTATCTAAACATTAATGAGCCTTGTGTTTACAAGAAAGTTAGTAGGAGTGCAGTCATTTTCTTAGTATTATATGTCGATGACATTCTACTAATAGGAAATGATATTTCTCTTCTTCAAAATGTTAAAGTATGGTTGTCAAGAAAGTTCTCCATGAAAGACCTTGGTGAAGCAGCATTTATACTAGGTACAAAGATCTATAGGGATAGATCTAAGAGGCTGATAGGTCTTTCTCAAAGTACATATATAGACAGGGTACTAAATAGGTTCAACCTTGAGCATTCGAAGAAAGGTTATCTCCCCGATGGCAAAGGGGATTAACCGATCTAAGGCTGAGTGTCCGAAGACAGCTTAAGAAAGAATGTGCATGAAGGACATTCCCTATGCATCCACGATAGGATCCATCATGTATGCTATGATATGTACTAGGCCAGATGTCTCTCAGGCTTTGAGCTTTACGAGCAAGTATCAATCAGATCCAGATGAAAAGCACTGGATGGCCGTCAAGCCAATTCTTGAGTACTTGGGATGGACTAAAGATGAGTTCTTGATATACGGAGATGGTGATCTCTCAATTAGAGGTTACACTGACACGAGTTTTAAATCTGATAAGGATGACTTTAAGTCACAGTCGGGTTTTGTGTACGTGTTAAATGGAGGGGCGTTATGTTAGAAGAGTTCCAAGCAAGAAACTACTGTTGATTCAACCATGGAATCTAAATACATTGCTGCATGCAAAGCAGCAAAAGAAGCTATTTGGTTAAAGGGATATATTGGTAATCTCGGTGTGGTGCCTGAGGCTATTGATCCAATTACTTTGTATTGTGATAACAATGGTGCCATAGCTCAGGCAAAGGAACCACGGTCTCATCAGAAAAACAGACATGTATCCATAAAGTATCATATAATCAGTGAGATTATCGATGCTAAGATAATAAGACTAGAATATGTACCCACTGATCAAAACCTCGCAGATGGTCTGATGAAGCCATCGACTCAAGTCAAACATGACCAACATGTTAAAGCATATGGATTAATACATATGGCTAATTGACCTTAGTGCAAGTGGGAGTTTGTTGGATATGATGTACGCCTTAAGGCAATTAGGGCGATATATCTTAATTATGTAATAGTACGAATATTTTGTATAATTAATAAAGGCATTTAATCTTTTATTTATATCGATGTGCTTATAAATATATTATAGCTGGTTAAAATATATTCATTGATGTATGTATACAAAAGTACTTGACGTATCATATCATGAAGATAGAGAAATTATAGTTGGACTATATTTAGTGAGACCTGCTTTATGTGCAATTATGATTATGTATAAACTATCCCTAGTCATAGATTCATCAAGAAAGGATATTGATGAAGGAGAAAGACTAGCATGTGGTCAACTTTCTTACAAAGGGTCCAAGCAGTAAATCTCCTAAGGACTGAAGCTGGTGCCTTAAGTATGACACATGGATATATCTGGGAGATATATTAGAGACCACAGTAAGATAAATACTTGGTGTATATATCAATGTGTTAGTGATTGTCTTCATGCAATAAGCTTTGCGAATATCCTCATACTTGAGATACTAGTTACCTTATGTGGTACTATTGCTATACTTTGGGTCATTCCCACACACTTATTAATTTAGGGTGTCACGGGTGATTACGGGTATAGTGATGACAACATGTTGGTAAGCTAAGTAGTCGGAAAGAATCCATCGCTCCGGATATATTAAGGAGTTATACCTAGCTGCTTGTTGAAGTGATAATTGCTATAAACCTCTGATCAGAGTATGTGTTTGATAAAAATAGTTTCTAGTCAAGAACACTATAGTAAAAGGCAATATACTTCAATAACAAGTTAATAACTGGGATAGCTGGGAGCAACCTTGCTATTAGTGGGTTAACACTTTAACCAAACCCTATAAACCAGATGGTACTAATATTAAAGAATGGATGGAGTTCATTGCATTGGACAACTATTGCATTAACCCGGATTAAGTCATAAGTACAAATGACATTCCAAATAATGGGGGATGGTAGACCCTTGCTAGAGGCGTACTACAGTCGTTTAAGGTAATCAAGTTCTATCACAGTCTAGAACCTCGAGCCAATGGTTCCATTAGAACAAGGGTTGGTTAAGCCTTAACAGCTCAATACTTCTGGATCCTATAAGGTTACACACATTGGACCTTCATTGGACTAAGTAAAGAATTAATAGTTTTATTCTATTACGAAAATATAACATATTAATAATTGGATTATTATCTAATTGTTTAAAAATGATTAGATTATTTTTGGATAAACCAAGGAATATATTTTTGACCGGTAACTAATTTATTAGGGTCAAAAAATAAATATTTATTTGAAAGGGTTAAAAGGGAATTTTTGTACAGAGGGTACAAAGTATTTTGTACAGGTTCGGGTATGCGAGAATACACCGAAGGTGCGCGAGCAATGCTGGGCATTGCTCGCGGCAGCCCATGAAAATGGCATGCCCAAAGGCGCATCCCAATAGGCGCGCAGCGAGCTGGGCATCGCGGCACAACACGCTGCATGCGGGCACATTCCGCGTGTGCACATCCCACATCGATTTTGGGGGAGCAATTTTGCTCCCCCAGGCCTATAATTAGGCTTTACCTCCCCCCCTTCAGATTGCACCATAGCTCAATAGCATAAATCCTAAGCGAGATTCGAAAAGAAATATCTCTCGGGTCAATTGAGCAAGTTCTTTTTGAGGAGCTTGAATTTATTCGAGCGCCTCTAGTTTATATTTTTGGGTGGGGCTTCTGGAGTTGTTAAGCAACTACTCGAGGCTCCTTAGTTCTTCCTCTCGGGGAGGTTTTGGTTGGTGGGGTTCGTGGGAATACTCATAGAGGCTATCCTACGCTTGGAGGTATGCGTAAGGAGGTTCTGCTAAAGCACGCTTCAACTTGTAAGTTTTCTTTCTTTCTCTTTTAATTATTTGGTCTTTTTCTTTAAGCATTTTTTAGATTTAATAATTATGCTTAGGTTATTTTGCATGCTTATTATTTTTTTTTGCTTAGGTTATAGCATAGAGTTATAACATGCTTAGTATAAAATATATATGCATGCTAACCTAGGTAAAGAATGCTTTAGTTAAGGCTTTATTTAATTTTTATGCATCTAATAGGAGTACCTAGGACATAGACTAAATTTTGAATTTCCGTCGTGCCTGTTATGCATGTTAAAATTGACTGTCAGTTCCCAACAATAACAGACTAGCGAGAGTGCTAAGGTCTTCAACCATGATCACAACTTGGCGAAGTTGGTGAGGTAGAAGAATCTAAGAGAAGAGTACTTTTAGATTAAGGAATCAGAAACAGCAAGAGTGGTGTGCATTATGTGAGCTGAATTTCATTGCAAAGGCTTCTCCGCTCTGAAGGAGTGATATAGTGGATTTAAGTTCGGAGGAGGAAACTCCAGGGACTGGATGTAAGCAGTGCCAAACCAATATAAAAACCTTGTATTTAATTTTCTTAACCTTGCGTTTATCTACTTCGAGCAATTAACATTGACTATATTCTGCTATCAAGTAAACAACAAACATCGAACACAAACATTCATCAATAAACTTGTATGAACACTCTAAATTACATTTGTTGAACAACAAGTTTATTATTTCACTTCCATATTCGAAAAGGAGTCAATCACCCCCTCCCCGCTGACTCCTATGCCAAAACCTCACAGGGACCAACACTCTCCACTCTCCTCAATTGCGTTCAGGGGGCTCGCAGGTGCACTCTTACCAAGTTGAAGGGGTTGTCGGGAGCACTTTTGTTGAGTTCAGGATACTCCCATGTACAAGTTAGTTGAGGGGGATGGATTACAAAACGTGCCAAATTGAGGAGGCTCGAGATGTATTTTTTTATTTTCAATGATTGTCGTGGCTTAGTAACTACTACTATAAGGGAAGTTAAGTCTTCGTATGTTAACTTGTATGCAAACCATTTTGCTTATAGATTTGTTAAGCAGCTGATTCCTCATTCCTCAATATATAGAGGTAAATATGAGATTTTAGTCCCCACTTCTTTAGATGTAATGTTTGTTGATATATGAAGTTGTTAGCTTGAAGCAGAAAACACTTGAATATTTAAGTATTTCTACTCTTAATTAATTTATAAATCAATTTTATTAGCATAAAAGATTTACATAAAGATTTTGCAATAACAATAATATTCAGAATTTTTTTAATTGAAAAATATGTCACAATAATATTCAAAATAATTGTAATTAGTGTATACGCTGAACAAATTTTATAATTAAATTAATTATGTTATTTATAAATATTAACTAATTAGTTTCACTACAGTAGAGAAAATTTATTATTTTTGGAATTGTTTCCTCTTTCCATATATTTTTTAAAAAACACTAAAATTCGATAAAAAAATTTAAGAAAAATGAGTTGAAGTAATTATTCATGGTTTCATGTAAGTATAAAAAAGCTATATTTGATAGAGGTTACCATTAAATTCAAAAATATTTTAATTGGTATTTGTAATTTTATATCTTAAAAAGGAATAGTAATTGGGAAGATGGATTCATACTAGTGGAGTGGTGCAAAAGAGCATTATACCAACATAACGATATTGTTAGGAGACAGACAGAGAGTACCACTCTAAATTATGAGGCACTAAATTATAGAAATGAAATTGTTTAATGATAGCATCAATTTTATGTGCCTTTTATATTTCTCCCTTTTTATTTTACAACGTAATCATTTCTCTCTATTCCATAATTCATTATGTCAAATTAAAGGTTATAAAGGGCCATCATACTCTTCATATTATCATCTCCATCATTCCTCTTTTCATTATTGAGCTAAGGTTTCCCTTTATTCTACTCAAATTAAATATTTAATAACATTAAATCATTCCAACTAGTAATTTGTTATCACTAATTTCATTAATAATAAATGTAAGATTGGTCTTTGAAAGTTGTTTGATGGGTTGTATTTTCAGCATGTATTTGTGCTTATTTCTATATCATTGAGACCATATTTTTAGTCTTTTTGGCCGCCATTACTTCCTTTTCTATCTTTTTAGGTTTTCAAGGCAATTTGGAGAAAAGATGCATTTCTGGGCATAAAACGAGAAGGAGACTCCCGATGGATGCACCGAGACTAGTCTAGTCCCGGTGACCTGGAAGCCTTCTAGAACGTAAGAAGAAATGAAAAGAGAAGTCTCGCTGAAAAGTTACTAGACACCGAGATCATGGTGTTCTCACCACGACTGATGGGGTCCCGATGATATGACAACATTTAGGAGCAAAAATCAAAAGTCAAATCTGATCAGATCCTAATTGAGAAAGGGGTGTGAAATTATATTGTTCAATTCCTTCCTTTATCTTAAAGATGAATCCTTGTCACTCAAGGACTTCCTAAAGAGCCTTTCACCGAGGTCTTGATGCAGACAACAGGAGCGATAGTTGGTCCCGGTGATCCCAGAGCATTCCAGAATGACCAAGATGGCATCAATACCAAGGCACGCAAATTTTCAGATTTGGGAGACACCTAATTCGGGCAAAATCCTATTCAGGAAGAGCCCAATTTTAAGGAAGAAGTTTAATCTCTTTCCTAGGAAGGAATTTTACTACCATTTGAAGATGAAGACTAAAACGAAGATAAAACCTATTCAAGAGATAATAGCAAAGAGTCCTATTCAATTCTAAAGAGGAAGCAAGAGGCAATACTCCCTATGAATACCAAGGACGGCGCATTCCACCACCTACAATCCACTACCTAAGCTTAGTTTAGATTAGTTCATTGTTCTTTAGATTAATTTTATTTTAGAATACTCTCTTTTCAATTAATTGCAAGTTTATTTCATTTCACGTGCTTTACATTTCACATGCTTTACTTTAAGTATCTTTACATTTTTGCACATTTAAATTCACATGTCTAGCTAATTTCCTTGTGACTTGACCAAGTAAGGGTCAAGGCTGAGTTTGAATGGTGTGAGGACCGCAATTGAATAAAGAAATCGGCAAGGCGGCCTATTTACCAATCTTGGTACTTCAAGGGTTTATGGTAAGAGTATCATTTAGTCTCACTGTGTGGTTTGGCCAACCATTTGGTAAGTCTCTATGATTATTGTTAATCTTAATTCTTGCATCCATAATTATGCCTGAAAAGGGATAAAGTGACAACGGTCTCCACCGAGACTAGAGAAAGGTAATCTTATGACTGTTGGAAGTGCTTCACTACCTGTCGGTAATGGTTTAGGCTTCTCTAGTTTATATTGCTATTCATCGGCGAGCGCTCTAGCGCGAAGTCGAGAGACACGGTGAGTAAGAGGGAGGTCATGGTGTGTAGTTCGGTCTCCATACACGATAAGGTAGAGTCGCTAGTACTGTACGATGTATGAGTACTAGTATAACTAAATCTAGGTCCCGGTGCAATTAATTTATTGTCTTGTGATAACTATGATATTCAGTCTTGCTCTACTTTAATTAGGTCATTATTTCTCAATGTTTTTATTACCTGCTTTATTTAGTTCTAATTTACAAATTCCTAAAGAGATCACTTCTTCGTCACACTACTGGTTGTCTGGTGAAAATAACATCGTTAAATACCATTCCCTGTGGGATCGACCTCTGCTTGCTACTAACTATTAGTTTGTTTTGTGCAGAGATTTATTTTTGGTGGATTCGACACCATCAAATTTTGGCGCCGTAGCCGGGGAATGGTTCCAACTGATTTATTTTCACCTTGATTGACCAAGAAGACTCCCTCTGATTTTGGCACTTATTTCATAATCCTACAATCATTGTGACCATGACTGATAGAGAAAATCAGAGAGAGCTGACAATAAGAGACCTCATCTGGGTCTTGGTGAATCAACCACCATCCTTATGCATTGTGTATCCTGAGGAGAACGAGAAATTTTTTTTGAGATGAAGACTGGGTTCATTCGGAGCCTACCTAAATTCGCCTGGAGTACTACTGAAGATCCTTACAAGCATCTGCAACTATTCAACATGACTTGCACTTTAAAGAAGCCACTAGGAGTCTCTTTGAAAATTGTTAAGATGAAAGCTTTTCCTTTCTCTCTTGAGGGAACGGCTATGGATTGGTTTTGTTATCATGCACAGGATCTATCACAACAAGGAGCGAGATGACCAAGAAATTTTTGGACAAATACTTCCCACCATCGAGAGCTACATCACTAAGAAGATAGATTTGCACCATTCACCAGAGTTACATGAAGAGTCTCTATGACTACTATGAAAGATTTCAACACCTTTTGTCTTGTTGTCCACCACATGGGTTTACAAGACCTTTTCTAATTCATCTTTTCTATGAAGGTCTCCAACCCACACAAAGAGACTTGATAAATGCAGCAAGTGGAGGTTCTTTATTAGAGAAGACACTCACTCAAGCTTGGGATTTGATCAGGACCATGGCTGATTATGTTTAACAATTTGGAGGTCGTGATGAAAGACCAAGCAACAGAACGACCAATGGAGGAAATCTTGAAGGAGTAAATTCAATTGGGATCCATGAGGAGAGGCACAACTTTTCCCCACATCAAGGAGACTTCAATGAGAATTGGAGAGATCATCCAACTCTAAGATGGGGAGGAGATAATAAGATGAAGCCTCAACCACTTCAGAACATGCAGAGACCTCAACATCAGTTCCTATGTTACCAAGACAAAGGGTCTCTTGCTGATTTTGTAGCTGATCTTACTGATAGCACCGACAAGTGCTTAAGGAGCATGGATGTCACTATTCAAGGATGCATGGGAGCATGCAAATCATCGGGAGGCGAATGAATGAAATTGCAAATTTCCTTACAAGGATTGAATCCATGGGGACACAACCTTCTCATACTAAGAGCTACCCAATCTATAACATTAGTGCAATCTCTGTACTATCACTGAGACCTACATAGGATAACCAGAAGGTCTCGATGGTGGAAACATATGACACTAAGAGCATAAAATAGGAGGTAATGATCACGTCTTCATTAGCTAGTTCTGATGAGAAAGTCAAACCTATTGAGACCAAGACAATCTTTAAGAATGAGCATAAGGATCATATTGCGGTTATCCTGAGTAAAACTCCAGATGATTCAAGTCTGAATGAAACTCCCGATGCTTCAAGTCTGAGATAAAAAGAGTTGAAACTGACCAGGGGTATCAAAGATGACTACTATAAGGGCAAATCCAATGTCCAAGGTGTACAAGAAGACTTCATGAGAAGGTAGAGTGATATTCATGACTTCAGGAAGACCTCCCTTGTAGAACCACAAGTCCTGATGTCCCAATCTCATCTCAAGTTATTTCCAGAACAACATCAGTCCTAGTGGAAAATCCAGTGCATTGTAACTAAGGTGTTACCTCAGGAAGCAGTCATGGTATAGAGCACAAAGACTAATTGCACATCCAAAGTTGACGGACCTCACCTGAAGCTAAATTATAAGGGATTCAAAGCTCGCTCAAATGAACTGAGTCTCGAGAAGGCTCATTAACCAACACCATGATCTCTATATGATGCGTCGAGATCACCGACCTTACACAAAGTGCTCTTGGGAGGCAGCCCAAGCATTTCTAACTATCTATCTCTATTTTTGTTTTTATTTGTGTCTTTTTTATTTTTTTATCAGTTGAATCTAAACTAGGACTTATCCCTCTTTCTAATATCTATTATAGGTACAGGTCTCTATACATACATTAGGAGCTGAAATGTCACATGTTAAAAGACTTGAGTGAAGGGATAATGGATGGAAAATGGCTCATGGACCTTGATTCATGTATCGGTGGGTGATATAGCAGTCATGATGGGGATTTTATTATGGTTATGCACTTAATTAAGGCTATGATTGCTACCAATCCCATTATTACCCACGCGGTAAGAGGCAGCCCTTTAAGCCCTGCAAGTCCGTGTTGGTCCCTGTGAGAGTCTTCATAAGTTAGAGGGGAATGACCTTTTTTTGCGAAATACAAAGGCTTTAAAAAGTCTTAGTGTAGCGTGTTTGATTATGAACCGGATGATGGATCCGAATGATGCAGTTTTGATAATATAAATCAAATAATAGAAGTCAGAGAAATCAAACATAGAAGGTTTTTATCCTAGTTCGGCCCGCCTACTCGAGTCCCCGGAGTTTCCTTCCTTCGAGCTTTTCTACTAGTAGATTCCTTTCCAACTAGTAGGAATCAAGCCTTACAATTTGTCTCCGGATGGTAACCCCTTCCGGATGTAGTATATACCACTAGAAGCACCAGCTCCTAGTTGATTCCTTTAGTCTTTAGTAGGATATACCACTTAGACTTCTACCCTGAATCTAAGCTGAGTCTTACATAGAGTTCCCACTCAAAGCACCAACTTCAAGTTGTATCCCAATCTCCCAACTCACCCAAGTAAGAGATCTTTATACTCTTGTTTTCACAAAAGTTTTAGTTTTTAGATTTCCGTAAGTTTATAACTCACTTAGGAATCCTTACAACAGATTTGGAATTAATTAATTCTTGGAGGGATTTGTAAGCTGATTGAATGCTTGTTCTTTGTTACTTGTTTTTGTCAATCAAACAACCAACCTTCTCATTTGGTGAAGTTTCCCTTCTATAGGATTCCATCATAAATGTAGCCATTGTGGGTTGTTGAACTTATAATAAATCTTCACCCTTGATCGGGTTATGGATGACACTTCTGGAACCGTTGATCAATCCATTAGACTGTAATTTGACCCATTTGAATTCTAGGGATTGATGCTGAAAAGTTGTGAGTGATCATTTTACTTGGCTTTTAGTGATGCACCAACTTTTACTCCATTAGCTTTTTGGTGTGGGTTCTACGCGCCTCCTTATTGGTCTAGGTGAAAAAGGATGTTAGCTTTTTCAATCCGGTGTTAGTCCTTTTGTCCTTTCTCTGAAAAATGCAAGCTGTCATTTTGTCTTTGTCTTGGGAAAAGGATCTTTGACTTCATAGACAAAAAGGTTGAGGGAGTAGGTATCTTTGAAACTTTTCCCATTGTCTTCAAGTATGAGTCTTCCGAATGTCTTTAGACTCATATTCTCTGGATCTGCCTTTTATCAGAGATATGGCAATCAGCTCTTTTGGATGCTGTTCATGAGGGATTAAAGCTTGTTTCCTTTCCAAGCTTTATTCTGATGATTTCATGTGCTTAGGTACTTAATATCTTTGATGGACAACCTTGTAGCTGGATGTTTGTCCGGATGTATCCATTTGGATTTCGGATTTACATAGTTTAAGTTTTTATTTCTTTCAAACCTAATCCGATAAATTAGTTTAATTTTGTGATCCGGATCATAGTTTCCCAACAATCTCCCCCATTTGATGGAAAAAAAACTAAGCATAAGGAAATGGAGTATATATGTAGTAAGTATGATTCTCAATACTAAGACATTTACAGATTTTGCTCCCCCATAATTCTAGCATCCTAACTCCCCCAATATTTTTCAATTCTAGCTTCTAGGTTTGTTTCAGTACAATTGCGGATTGTACTTTTAGAAGCAATATTTTTAGAATTAGATATTTTCACTATATATACTTCTGCTGTTAACAATAGTTAACATCAATGAAATTCAGATTACAAATTATAGAAATATATAATAGTGAATCTAGCTATTACAAAATTTTACAAGTACAGATTATAGCTAGTCTAATTCCGATTCCCTCTGGATGCTCCCTCTTTCTCCTTTCCCTTTCTGGATCCATATTCTTGTATACTCTTCTCCCCCTTTTTGTTTCAAGCTTGGAGGTTTATAACCATATAAGTTGTGTTATCCCAAGCTATTTGCCATGAATTTAAATACATTGTGTAGTCAGCGCTGCCTTAAGACCTTTCCTCAATAATCTTGTCAACCATAGGAGGAGTGAGATAGAAGGGCCTGATGGTTTTCTTCAGATTGTCATAGGATTACTTGATGGAGGGATGAATGTGTAGGACAAACTCTTGATCCTTTGGGTCATAGTAAGGGAAGAGGACCTTTAGGAGAGTTGTCATTCCTTTCTGACCGAAGAAGCCGGAATCTCCAATGGCTTGAACAAGGTTGTGGAAGACCGGAAGGAGTTGGCTTTCCAGAATGGCAGGGGAGGAAGAGGGTCCAGATATTGAAAGATTATTGATTCCGGTCTAGAGTAAGGTAATTTCTTCACTAAGCCCTTTCTAGATATTATGCAAGGATTCAGTTTGGAGGGCGATTTCCTTGGTAATTGATGCCTTCCAGTCCGTTATTATTTTCTCCAATCCGGATTGGCGACTCCCCAGTTCATCACCCATGTCATCCAAAATCTTCTCCTTGATATTGGAAAGAATTTTCTCTATGAAGTGCACCAGCATTTCTTGGATGACTTGCTGATCTACTCCTAGATCTTTTATTGCAGGAGTGTGGTCTTTTTTAGCCATGAATTTTGACAAGCTTTCAAACATGGAATCGAGATAAGCCTTTATTTCTTTTGTTTGCTTGGAGGAGGATAATGTGATCTTGTCAAGCATAGTTCCACAATTATTTGAAGCCAATGTATTGGCTTGATCAGCAGTCTAGTTAGCTGTGGAACCATTTTCCTTAAGTGCATTTAGAATTAGTTTGATCTGGGAGAGAGAGGCTTCTGTAATTACTCCGGGAGTGGGGAAATCCAAGACCTTTTCTTTGATTATCTTGATAGATTGCTTGATTTTACCCGGCTCCTTCTTTATTTCTAGATCATTGGCTTGTCTGAGCAGTTCCTTTTCAACTCCTCTAAGATGTGTGCATGTGGTCCGAAGGCTTTGTTTGACATACCCTTCCTCATTTTATTCTTAGGCAGCTTCTTTGAGAGGATGGAGTGCTGCAGAAACTTTGGCTTTAACTATGTTATTGGCAGGCACTATGATTGGGCTTACTTTAGGAGGAAATTCTTCTTCAGAGGAGCTAGAGGATTCATAGTTGGAGCTGCTTCCGGAGGGTTCATTATCCGTTTATTTATCACTCTCCTCTGGGTCCTCTTCCCTCTCTTTCGGCCTATCCTTTGGACTTGCCTCGCCTATTTGATCTAGTTTGGGAGTGTTCTCATTGGGTCCCAGACAACGTCCCTCCTCCGAAGTAAGATCATCCGAGTTGGGCACAACTTCCTTGGACACATTTGGAATATGTGTATCCAAGTTGTCCCTTATTTCAATTTCTATTTCAACATCAGCAGTATCATCAGTATTAATATTAATATTGATTGAGATGGGTTTTACCTTAGTGGTTGGTAGCTGGTCTTAAGCATTTACGGCTTCATCTTCCACCACAACCCCCGAATGACTGGAACTATCCTCAGTCATCCCTACTAATGCCTTTTTAGGACTTTGATGCTCAACAGGCACATTGGAATTATGCTCAAAACCATTTCCTACTGCCTTTATAGGTCTTATTTCTATGGGAATTTCATCTTCTAGATTGAGTAAGTTTTCCGGAAGAGGCTCTATTATGGCTTGAAAGGGGAAGGAGTCTGATTCCGGTATCCTTGATAATTTTACCATGGCTTGCGAGTATGTGTGGATAGGCATAGCAGATGATCCTTAGGGTCCCTTGATTTACAGGTTATTAGTCGGATAGTTATCTGCCACCATGGCCATTATCTCCTCATATTGAGGATCCTCTGGAAGGATGTCCTCATTGGATCCAGGCACATTTTTCCCTTTTGATGCTTTTGCCCTAGCCAATTCTTCCACCATAACCTTTTTTACTGCGTCTTCATCAATGATGAACATAGTGGGCGTTTTGGCAGTTTACTTTTGATGCTTTTGAGCTTTGTCTGCTTCATCAAAAGTGCACCCCTTTTGGGTGAACTGCTTCTTTGGTGCAGGCATTTCATATTCCATCTCCTCTCCATTAGACCCATCTCCCCCATTTAGTAGTTTTGATGCTTTCCTCTTTTGACCCTTTTGATAACCCTTTCTTATTGCAGCAGCAGCTACTATAATGTCTTCTTTGCCTCCGGATCACGCATTTGTCTCTTCTGAGGAATTTTTGACCAGTTGG
Source organism: Euphorbia pulcherrima (assembly GCA_947683365.1). Taxonomy (NCBI): domain Eukaryota; kingdom Viridiplantae; phylum Streptophyta; class Magnoliopsida; order Malpighiales; family Euphorbiaceae; genus Euphorbia; species Euphorbia pulcherrima. Next base: position 4,486,314 of record CANTUS010000008.1, read on the forward strand.
GAGATGGTGTGGATATCCTCATCCTCCATTTCATCCGAAATCACAACCAATTTCTTTTAAGCCTTGGTCCTAGGCTTTTTAGGAGCAGGGGCTATAGCATCCGGATTGACATCTTTCCTTATTCTGTTCTTCTTCTCATCACGTTGCCTTATGTCCTTGGCTTCATACCATGTTTAATTGAACCTTAAGTTCAGAAAATTCTTCTGAAGGATAGCCTTTCCATTAACACCCTGGAATTTGGTGAGGTTGACTTCAAAGGCGTGGAGGATCCGAGTGATCAGGGCACCGTGTGAGTTCCCATAATGCTTTAGGAAGTGGATTATTAGGACTGGGAAATTCACTTCACTGCATTCCGCCTAGTGCTGCAACATGCAATGTTGGAGTGTTGACACTGTGGTCATAGATCCTTTTCGGATGAGGATTAGCTTGGTTAATACATGTTATAAGATTCGAGGTGCTTGAGACCAGTAAGTGGAGAATTTATCCCCAAAATATCTCTTCGGAAGCCACATCTCTGGATCATACTTCACATTTGCTTCATCTCCATCCACCCTCATTTGCACTCCACTATTCTTCATGTGAAGGTAGTGCTCAAAGAAGTCCAAAGATATCGTAATTTCTTTTCCCTGGACCTTTGTGCGTAGAGCATCCAGTTTCTTGTGAGCACGAAGGTTATTATAGATTTCTCTTACCAACTCAGGATAGGTTGGATAATTGATCTGGAGAAACTCTTCGAGGTTTTGATCCTCAATTAATTTTGAATAGGGGTCTATTTTGAACAGGAATCTATCCCATAGATAGTCTGTAGGTACTACAGAGTCGCTTTCTTTGAGGGTCACAGGTGTAAAGTCTTCATCTTTCAGATCAATAATTGTAAAGATGTTAGGGAGCTTTACAGGGCCTTCGCTAGTCATAAGTGCGGCCATTTTTTGATAAAGGATTTGAAGAAACTAGGTTTTAGGTTTTAATTTTTACAGAGTAACTGTAGAGTAGTTGCTCGCGTGAGGAAGAAGAGTGAATTTGAGAGGTTTATATAGAATTTTCAAAGTGAGGGTAGTTTCATAATCCAGACGCCTGTTATTTTGGCTGGATTGATGATATGGCAATCGGATTTTAAGGAGAGAGGTAAATTCAGTTTAACCGGAGAATAAGAACTGTTTAATTTTTTAAAATAACTGTTGAATTTACTTCGCATGTAACAGCTAATGGACTTTTGAAATTCAAGAAGTAACTGTTACCTTTATGAGCTTTTACTGCCATTTGTCATTCTTGTCTGCTGACGTGGCATGCTTCCGGAGTATATTTCTCCCAATACTTCTTCTCCTCCGGATTGAGTTTTCTGCTGATGTGGAATGCTTCTGAAATACTTCAAATTGGATTTGACATTCCAATTGACTCTCTTAGATTTCTAAATTGATCTTTACTTAGTGGTTTAGTAAAGATGTCTGCTCTTTGCTCATTGGTTGGAATATATACCAATGCAACATCCTTCTTCATCATATGATCTCTAATAAAATGGTGCCTAATGTTGACATGCTTCATCCTACTATGGAGAATTGGATTTTTTGACACATTAATAGCACTTTTGTTGTCACACATTACATCTACACATCCGGATTGAACTCTATAATCTTCAAATTGTTTTTTGATCCATAGGAGTTGAGCAATACAACTTCCAGCTGCCACATATTCTGCATCTGTGGTAGATAAAGCAACTGAAGTTTGCTTCTTGTTATACCATGATATCGAGCAATTTCCAAGGAAATGGCAGCCTCCACTCTCAAGAGTGTCTCTGCCATAGTCTGCATCAGTGAACCCTTGGAGTGTGAAATCTCCATTACTAGGATACCATAACACAACTTCTGTAGTTCCTAGGAGGTACCTTAGAATCCTCTTTACTGCCTTGAGATGAGAATCCTTAGGATTGGCTTGATACCTTGCACACTAGCAGACTATATAGTGTATGTCGGGTCTGCTAGCTGTCAGGTATAGAAGTGAGCCATCATCCCTCTATAGAGCTTTCAATCAACATTTTTATCTTTACAATCCTTGGATAGGACTGTATCTGATCCCATTAGAGTGGACATAGGCTTGCTCTTATCCATTTCAAACTTCTTCAAGATCTCCTTGATGTACTTTGATTAATTAATGAAAATCCCATCTGGACTTTTCTTAATTTGTAGACCAAGGAAGAAGTTGAGTTCTCCCATCATGGACATCTTAAATTCCCTCTGCATTTGAGAGCTGAATTCTTTACATATCCTTTCATTGGTGGCTCTAAATATGATATCATCCACATAAATTTGGGCTAGAATGATATCATTTTTCTTCTTTTTGATGAACAGAGTGGTGTCTGCTCTGCTTCTGATATAACCCTTAGATATAAGGAACGAGTTTAACCTCTCATACCAGGCTCTGGGTGCCTATTTTAATCTATAGAGAGCCTTCTTCAACATGTGATCCGGATGCTTTGGATCTTCAAATTCGGGTGGTTGCTTAACATAGACTTCTATTTGGATAATACCATTTAGAAATGCACTTTGGACATCCATTTGGTATAATGTAAACCCCATGATTGATGCAAAAGCACATGGAATCCGGATTAGTTCTAGCCTTGCTATAGGAGCAAAGGTTTCTTCAAAATCAATTCCTTCTTGCTGGTTGTAGCCTCGGGCAACTAATCTTGCCTTATTTCTCATCGCCATTCCGGATTCATCAAGCTTATTTTGGAACACCCACTTAGTGTCGATGATTGATTTTCCTTTAGGAGGTGGTACTAGATCCCAGACATCATTTTTGGCAAAATGATCTAGCTCTTCTTGCATTGCCATCATCCAACTTTCATCTCCTTCTGCATCTTGAAACTTCTTTAGCTCTATGAGAGAGATAAAAGCAGTATGATTTACCATTCTGTTGAGCTGACCTCTGGCTCTTACGGGATTCTGAACATCATCCAGAATATTCTTGATGGAATGATCTCTGTATGTTCGGATCTCCCTTTATAGGCCTTCATGTTGAACTGGGACTTGCTCCACTTCAGCTTTAACTACTCCTGCATGGCCTTCATTAAAGTCAATCTCTTGTGGGTTGAGATTAACTTGTTGTACTTCTGGATCAAAAGATATTCCTTCATCTTCCTTTTTGTACTTCTTGATTTGAGATGAATTAGGAATTCCTGCTTCCTTCTTTTCTGTAGATTTTTTAGCTTCCGGAACTGGATCTTTTAGAGTGTAGCTTTTCTTTCCTGTAGTGTTAGTCTCATCGAAATCTATATGTATTAACTCTACTATAGTTTGGGTTTATTTATTAAAGACTCTTTAAGCCTTACTATGTGTTGAGTAGCTAAGGAAAATTGCTTCATCAGATTTAGGATCAAATTTTCATACTTGCTCTCTATCATTAAGGATGTAGCATTTACATCCGAATGCTTTAAAATACCCAGTTTTAGGTTTTCTTCCCTTCTTGATTTCATATGGGGTCTTATCTATGGTTTTTCTAATGAGAGCTCTATTTGGAATATAACATGCTGTATTCACGGCCTCTCCCCAAAAGTATTTTGGCAAACAATTTTCATTGAGCATTGTTCTAGCCATCTCAACTATGGTTCTATTCTTTCTCTTAACAATTCTATTCTGTTGAGGAGTGTGAGGGGTAGAGAACCCTTGGAGTCACAAAAGTCAGCAAAATGCTTATTTTTGAATTCCCCTCCATTATCACTCTGGATTCGTGCAATACTTATGCCCTATTCTACTTCTATCCGGATGAATGTTTTAGAGAATTGGTAAAAGGCTTCATCCTTGCTTGCTAGCAGGAGAACCCAGGTATATCGAGAATAATCATCCACAATGACCATGGTGTATTCTCTTCTACCTAAACTTAATGGTTTGATTGGATTAAAGAGATCAATATGCAGGAGCTTAAGTACTCTTTTGGAAGGAATGTATGAGATGGAAGGGAAACTTTTCTTATGTTATTTACCTAAATGACATGCAGTGTATAGATGATCCTTTTTAAAAGCAACCTTAGGCAAACCCACTACTAATTCCATTTTGGCTAGTTTGGACAGGAGGTTCATGGTGACATGTCCGAACCTCCGATGCATAGCCATGATTCTTCTTCTTTAGACACCAAGCAGATATTATTTTTTTTTTTTATCATTTTTAATGTTTATAGAATAGACATTATTTACTCTAGGTGCATAAAGAATGAGTTGGTTCGACTTACTATCATAGATTGAGCAGCCTCCGGAATCAAATGTGACTTTTCTTCCTTTATCACAGAGTTGGGCCACACTTAGCAAGTTGAATTTCAGTCCACTAACCAATAAGACATCTTCTATCTTTGACTCGGATCCAATGGTTCCATGACCAATAATCTGTCCCTTTTGATTGTCTCTAAAGCTTACTTTGCCTCCCTTCTTTCGGGTCAATGTGATGAAGGCCTTCTCATCACCTGTCATGTACCTTGAGCATCCACTATCAATATACCAAGTGTGTTGATCTACTGTGGATCTAAGGCATACTTGTAAAATAGATCAAGTGGGTTTGGATACCCAATCAGATTTGGGTCCTCTCAGGTCAATAACCATCTCAGGCTAAGGGTAAACATCATAATAACGATTTTTAATCTACATGATTTAGTAATATGATTATTTTTCCCACAAACCTGACCTCGAAATAGGTATGTTTTGCTTTTGCTTCTCGCTGATCTTCTCCAGATCCTTCTTCCCATAGTTGCCTTTATACCCAGCTTTTTGCACACTGGTGGATGGTCCAGTGTTAATCCGAAGCTGGTTGGAGGTACAACTTTGGCTCCACAATTTCTTCTTTATTTGATAGGCTGATGGTTGTAGGCCACCTTAGCCTTTCCCTTTTGAGCAACAATATATCTTTAGGCTTGTGGTTGCCTGCTAACTTCCTTCATCCTTTGATTAGGGGCCTTTTGGAATCTATTTTGATCGGGAGGATGATTATCTCTTCTTGGAGCTTTTGTCTCTGGCCTCTTCCTGGATACTTCCTTTAATAGATTGAATTCTCTATCCAGTCCCATTACATTTGCATTTAGGATCTGAACTTGATTCCTTAGGAGGTTTTGCTCCACAACATCAATATGCTTGGTTGCTCTAACCAGATTGATGTCTTGTGCCATTACTTCAGCATCTTCTGCTAACTCTATTACTGCTCTTTTAAGGGACTTGAATGCTTTTGCATTCTTCTTTACACCCTTGATTACAATAGATAGAGCTCTAGCAAGGTCAAGATTAGAAGTAGAATTAGAACAAGAATTTACCTCAGTGTTTGCTGTATCTGATTCTGATTCTTTGATTTGCACTATTTCTTGCTTGGAGGCATTCCTTTCGGATTGCTCTACTTCCAGATCGTTAGAGCCATGAATGTGCAATTGGCAGTCTCCTCTTCTTCTGTTGAAGATGAGCTGCTACTTACTTCATTGTTGCTCCAAGAAGCTACCATTGCCTTCTTTTTGAACTTCTTAGTTCTCTTAAGGTTGGGACATTTTGTTCTGAAATGGCATTTCCACCACATTCAAAACATGCAGCTTCTTTCTCCGGATCCTTCTTTTCTTCCAGATTTCTTCTAGGTCTGTCTCTTCTGGAAGTGCCTTCTCTTGGTTTCCGGGATTCATACTTTCTTAATTTCCTTCTATCTTTCTTTTGTTTGAATCGGTTGAGCCTCTTGGTTAGTAGAGCAAGTTGATCTTTGGTGCTCATTGATTCATTGATTTGCTCTTCTTCTCCGGATAAAGCTGATCCGGTGGATTCTACCTTAAGTGCAATGGCTTTCTTCTTCTCCTCAGGCTTTTTTTTCTTATTGGCTATATCTCTCTAAGGATAATTCATGGGTTAGAAGATTGCCAATGAGTTCATCATAACTATAAAAGTTTAAGTCATGAGCTTCCTCAATGGCAGTCTTTTTGTTGTCCCATTCCTTGGTGAGACTGCGGAGCACTTTCTTGACCATTTCTACTTCTGGGATCTCCTTTCCATGTCTCTTCATCTCATTCACTAGATTGGTGTATCTAGTGTTCATGCTGTTGATTAATTTTTTAGGCTGCATCTTGAAGGATTCAAACTTTTGTTGGAGTAGATCAAGCTTAGCTTTTCTTACTCTGGTGGTTCCTTCATAGGTTACCTCCAACTTCTCCCAAATCTCTTTTGCGGTCTCGCGTTCGAATATCCTGTTAAATTTAGCTACACTAAGAGCACAATTGCATGTTAATAGCATTTGCATTTTCACACAACTTTTTAAAGTCATTCTCATCCCACATACTTGATGGCTTTTGGGTAGTCATACCCTCTACTTCATAAGTAGGCTCATATGGACCATCTTTAATAACTAACCACGCTTACATACTTTGTGACTGGATGAAGTTCTTCATCCGGTTTTTCCAAAATGTGTAGTGTTCACCGGTGAAGAGTGAAGGATGGGTAATAGACATACCCTCGGGAAGGAGTTATGAGTTTCGGAAACTAATTTTGATATGTAAATCAAAATATATGGACCTTTAGCTCTAGATTGTTAGATCTATAGTTTGAGCACTTGCTTTGATACCGCTTATTGGTCCCTGTAAGAGTCTTTCTAAGGTCAGAGGGGGGTGAATGACCCTTTTTTATAGGACACAAAGGCTTTAAAAAGTCTTAGTGTAGCGTGTTTGATTATGAACAGGATGATGGATCCACATGATGGAGTTATGACAATATAATGCAAATAATAAAAGATAGACAAATCAAACACAAAAGGTTTTTATCCTGGTTTGGCCCCGCCTACTCCAGTCCCTGGAGTTACCTTCCTCCGAGCTTTTCCATTAGTGGATTCCTTTCCAACTGGCAGGAATCAAGCCTTACAATTTGTCTCCAGATGGTAACCCCTTTCAGATGTAGGATATACCACTAGAAGCACCAACTCCTAGATGAGTCCTTTAGTCTTTAGTAGGATATACCACTTAGACTTCTACCCTGAATCTAAGCTGAGTCCTACAGGGAGTTCCCACTCAAAGCACTAACTTCAAGTTGTATCCCAATCTCCCAACTCACCCAAGTTGGAGATCTCTACACTCTTGTTTTGACAAAGTTTTTGATTTTTGGATTTCCTTAAGTTTATCACTCACTTAGGAATCCTTACAATAGATTTGGAATTAATTGATTCTTGGAGGGATTTGTAAGCCGATTGAATGCTTGTTCTTTGTTACTTGTTTTTTTCAATAAAAAAGCCAACCTTCTCATTTGGTGAAGTTTCCCTTTTATAGGGTTCCATCATAAATGTACTCGTTGTGGGTTGTTGAACTTGTAATAGATCTTCACCCTTGATCAGGTTATAGATGGCACTTCCAGAACTGTTGATCAATCCGTCAGACTGTAATTTGACCCATTTAAATTCTAGGGATTGATGCTGAAAAGTTATCAGTGATCGGTTTACTTGGCTTTTTTTTTATGATGCCCCAACTTTTACTCCATTAGCTTTTTGGTATGAGTTCCATGCTCCTCCTTATTGGTCTAGGTGACAAAGGATGTTAGCTTTTTCAGTCCGGTGTGAGTCCTTTTGTCCTTTCTCTGAAAAATGCAGGCTGTCATTTTGTCTTTATCTTTGGGAAAGGATCTTTGACTTCATAGACCAAAAGGTGGTGGAAAAAGCTATCTTTGAAACTTTTCCCATTGTCTTCAAGCATGAGTCTTCTGGATGTCTTTAGACTCATATTCTCCAAACCTGCCTTTTACCGGAGCTTTGGCAATCGGCTCTTCCAGATGGTGTTCTTGAGGGATTAATGCTCGTTTCCTTTCCAAGCTTTATTATGATGATTCCATGTGCTTAGGTACTTGATATCTTTGATAGACAACCTTATAGCTGGATCTTTGTCCGGATGTTTCCATTTGGATTTAGGATTTATATAGTTTAAGTTTTTGTTTCTTTCAAACCTGATCCGAATAAATTAGTTTAATTTTATGATCCGAATCATAGTTTCCCAACAGTCCGCCTACAAGGAGACCATGACCACTCTCGGAATCAACCAGGGGTCATTGATGTATTCACCATGATCAGGTGGATTCCCCTTCTCTTCATCTATTTCCACTCCTACTAGGACTTGTTTAGGAGTTCTACGTGACTCTCAACTTCAAGCAGGACTGCAGAAGCTATAAAGAAGATGGGGTGATGAAATTCTATCTTAGTCGAAATATTTCAGTTGGAGTCTCGATGACTTCAACAAAACTCTAGGGGTGGCTGACCCCTCTGATGATATGCGTGATGCTCCTCCCTTCAAATTCAACGCTGCTGAGACCTACTTCTCTCTCTGTAATAGTAGTCTTTGAGTCACCACCTGGAAGTCCGGTGACTCCCATGCCTTTTACATCTATGAGCCCCGCCTTAGTGCACATTCTGTGGTGCATGCAAAACAGCAAGAAGCTCCATCTAGGAGCATGGTTGGCCAAGCAGTTCTACTACATCCTTATCCACCTTAAGAGACCTCCGATCCTAGGTGCCTTAATCTTAATGATTGCACATGGCTTGGAGCACTTCAATCCTGCCCCTTAGACTAAAAGTTCTGAGACCTTCCTGCAATGACCTTGTTTGCTCTCTAACCTATTGTTGAGACGTGATGATAATCAAGATAAGGAATATTGTGTAAATAACTAATTAAATAACTAACAAGACTATTTCGATTAATTGTAACTTGTCATCGAGACCTGATTTGAGTTTTGATGTTCCAATCTAAGATTTCTGATAATCACATTATAAAATTCTTAGTCCTGAAGAGTACAGAATAGTGTAACATGATTTAATTATTTAAAAGCTTTAATCTAGACTTGATTTGATTTTAGTGAGTCCTTGTGTATCATGAGATCCTCCATCGAGACCTTATAATTTTGGTATCGATCTTGGTGGTTATTTTCTGCTTTGAGTTCTGCAATCAGTCAAAATGAGACTTACTTGGCTCGTAACCTTTTTTGTCTCTTTCATAGGGCTGATAGAAGAAAGAGCTATCCACGGCTAAAAATCGAGTGAAGACTCTTTCATAAGGAGAGATAGAAGAAAGAGCTATCCACGGCTAAAAATCGGGTGAAGACTCTTTCATAGGGAGAGAGAAATTAGGAAGAATTAATGGTTAGAAAATGTAGCAAGACCTAAGCAAAATGGCAAAGTATGTAATGAGACGAAAGGGTTAGCAAATTTAAAAAGGGTCTAGCAAAGCTAGGAAAGTTCTTAAAATCGCAAGGCGAAACCCAAATAATGGCTAGATGTATCTTAGGGACTCCACCAAGTAAAAATGTGCCTCAAAAACATAAAACGTTTAGAAAGAGTCATTTATGCTCACCGTGACTCGCAGAATTTCAAATCAAGGTAATTATGAACAATAACAATATTTTTGTGTACTCAGGCTTTAATTTGGTAAATACTCTCAGGGCAAAGTTTTGAACATAGTCTTCTTGATGATATCTTACATTGGAATCAAAATAGTAATGAAGAGCCTTGATATAAGTCTCATTAAAAGAATACGGTCTATGTGAAATTATTTAGGGTTATTTGCGCAGTTTAAATTTCTCTTCTTCCTGATCTTTAATGCATACTTGAGGGCAAGCATAGAATAAGTGTAGGGAGATTTGATGGATTATATTTTCAGCATCTATTTGTGCTTGTTTCTAAATCATTGAGACCATGTATTTAGTCTTTTTGGCCGCTATTACTTCCTTTTCTATCTTTTTAGGTTTTCAAGGCAATTTAAAGAAAAGATACATTTTTGGGCAGAAAATGAGCAATTAAGGAGACTCCCAATGGATGCACCGAGACTAGTCTAGTCCCGATGACCCGAAAGCCTTCTAGAACATAAGAAGAAATGAAAAGAGAAAGTCTTGCTGAAAAGTTACCAGTCCCCGAGGTCATGGTGTGTTCACCATGACTGATGAGGTCCCGATGGTATGGCAACATTTAGGAGCAAAAATCAAAAGTCAAATCTGATCAGATTCTAATTAAGAAAGTGGAGTGAAATTATGTTGATTAATTCCTTCTTTTATCTTTAAGAGGAATCCTTGTCACTTAAGGACTTCCTAAAGAGAAATTCACTGAGGTCCTGATGCAGATAGCGGGAGCGATAGCTGGTTCCGATAATCCCAGAGCATTCCAGAATGACCAAGATGACATCAATACCAAGGCACGCAAATTTCCAGATATGGGAGACACCTAATTCGGGCAAAATCCTATTCAGGAAGAGCCCAGTTTAAGGAAGAAGTTTAATCTCTTTCCTAATTCTATAAAGGTAGGGATTTTACTACCATTCGAAAATGAAGACTAAAAGGAAGATAAAACCTATTCAAGAGATAATAGCAAAGAGTCCTATTCAACTCTAAAGAGGAAGCAAGAGGCAAGACTCCCTATAAATACCAAGGCCCGCGCATTCCACAACCTAAAGTCCACTACCTAAGCTTAGTTTAGATTAGTTCATTGTTCTTTAGATTAATTTTATTTTAGAATACTCTCTTTTCAATTAATCGCAAGTCTATTTCAGTTCAATTGCTTTACATTTCACATGCTTTACTAAAAGTCTCTTTACATTTCTGCACATTTAAATTCAGTTTTGTCTAGCTAATTTCCTTGTGACTTGACCAAGTAAGGGTCAAGGCTGAGTTTAAACGGTGTGAGCATCGCAATTGAATATAGAAATCCGCAAGGCAACCTATATACCAATCTCGGTACTTCAAGTGTTATATAATAAGAGTATCATTTAGTCTCACTGTGTGGTTTGGCCAACCATTTGATAAGTCTCTATGATTATTGTTAATCTTAATTCTTGCATCCGTAATTATGCCTGAAAAGGGATAAAGTGACAACAGTCTCCACCAAGACTGGAGAAAGGTAACTTACGCCTGTTGGGAGTGCTTCACTACCTGTCTATAAGGGTTTAGGCTTTTCTAAAGTACATTGCTATTCATCGGCGAGCTCTCTGGAATGAAGTCGAGAGAGACGGTGAGTAAGAGGGAGGTCGTGGTGCGAAGTTCGATCTCCATACACAGTAAGGAAGAGTTGTTAGTACTGTACGGTGCATGAGTACTAGTATAACTAAATCTAGGTCCCGGTGTAATTAATTTCTTGTTGTTTAATCACCATGATATTCAGTCTTGCTCTACTTTGGTTGAGTCATTGTTTCTCATTGTTTTATTACTTGCTTTATTTAGTTCTAACCTACAAATTCCCAAAGAGATCACTTTTAGGCCACACTGCTGGTTGTCTACTGAAAATAACACAGTTAAATACCGTTCCCTGTGGGATCGACCTCTGCTCGCTACTAACTACTAGTTTATTTTGTGCAGAGATTTATTTTCGGTGGATTCGACACCCATCATTGTTATGTGTGCTAATTTTCTGAATAAGATTCACTTCTTTAGCTAACATGCAAGACAAAAAAATTAGGATTTAGGACCAGTAATTTGTCGAGGGATTCTGTGATATCTAATTGAGTAAAGTGTATGAGAAAAATAGAATAGTGAATGTTGAGAGTACAAATAAATACTCTTTAAGTTACAATTGAGGCCTTTATATAAGATATATTATTGTTTATTTGTTTTAATAGGAATAAATTTCCATATAGGAAGAGTTTGAAGGGATTTGTCATCGAAAATCAATCACAAAGGCAAAAAACTAATTAAAATTCTCAAATCCACGAAGATTGTGATTCGAATACCATACAAAGAAATTTCAAAATCGTGAGATTAGAACATATAAAACCCACTTTGATTGTCTCTGAAAGGAGTTGATGTAGACGAGGCTTTCAGAACGAAAGTCCTCCAATATCACATGCACGAACCCCTCTTAAATCGGGATCGGTGCTAACCGAAGAGCCGAAGAACATGAAGAACTAAAGAACTCACACTTTGGTATGGAGGCCAAATTTCATATCTTGAAAAACGTATCTATTTCTTTTGCTTAATTAGTCTTTTAGAATCCTACTTAGAATTAGGTTTAGATTAGAATTTCTTTTAATTATAAATTGATTCCAAATGAAGTATATTTAATAATTAAATGCATAGATCTAATTTTTTAAATAATTTATCTTTATGAAGTTTATAATTAGAATCATAAATTGATTTCAAATTTAATATGTTTAATAATTAAATTCATATATTTATTTCCTTAAATAATTTAGTTTTACCAACTTTATAATTAAGATTTCATTTAATTATAAATTGATTTTTGTTGTTACCTAAAGTTATGACCTAGCAAGTGCACTAGGGTCGGTGCAGTGTGGTAAGCACAAGGTCATATCTACATGGAGCAATCTTAAATAGTTCTAGATTTTCCTAATAGATTGGCTCAGAATATTTTCTTTACATTTTCTAAGGTTGTGGTGATAAATAAAAGTACAGAAATGTAAAGTAAGAAAATAACAACATAAATAGACACATTTTTCCCTACCCGCATATAGTCTAAGGTTTTCCTCGAAACAAGTATAGAAACAGCCTGTTTCAGAACATATATCCAAGGTATCTTAACCTAATTTCCCCGAGCTTACCTATCGACCTCACCTGGTTTCTAAGGTTGCTGATCTAAATCTCCGCTAGGTCTCAATAAACCAAAAACCTTGCATTATGTTTAGTTGAGCATTTAACATAATGTTAAAACCCTTAGCACTAATACAGTCTCCTCTTGGTCTCAAGTTACTAATGTGTGTGATTGTGATTCCATCATAAAAAATCTCCGCTAGTTCTCATTGATATAGTTATTGTTGGTCCTTGTGAGGGGGCGATATATGAATTAGAAGGGGGAGGGTGATTGACTCCTTTTCAAATATGGATGTGAAATAATAAATTTTTTATTCAACTGATTCTAATTCAAGTGTTGACACAAGTTTATCGATGAATATGGTGTTTGATATATGTTATCACTTGTTAGCAGAATATGATCAATGAAAATAGCTCAAAGTAAATAAGTCCAGGGTAAAGAAAATCAAATCCAAGGTTTTTATACTGGTTCGGCCCTGCCTACATCTAGTCCATAAAGTTTCATCTTTCGAGCTTAAATCCACCATGTGACTTCCTTCTGAGATGGAGAAGCCTTAACAATCCTGGAATCCTATGCACACATAGAGTACGCCATTCTTGCTGCTTCTGATTCCTTAATCTAAGAGTACCACCTCTTAGATTCTTCTACCTCATCAACTTCAACAAGTTGTGAGCAGGGTTGGAGACCTCAACACTCTCACCTAGTCTGTTATGACTCAGAAGCCTCACCAAGTCTCCCATGCGTAGCTTTTGATCACCTTCTTCTACAGTGGATTGATTGAGGATTTTGTGTTCTTGTACTTTGTTATAAAGTAGCACTTTACAATAGATTTAACATGAGTTGTTCTGATTGAGCTTTTGTATTACAAACAGATATAAGAATGAATTTATTTGCTTTTGAGAATTTGCATAGTTTTGTTATGATATGTGCACTTGTGGAATTGCTCGACTCATTGATGGTTGTAAATAGATGTGTATATATATTCTCTTTGTTGTAGTTGACCTTTGATGTGTGCCTTGTTGAGAGTTCTTTTAAACCATTGAAATATGACCAGTACATTCCTCAGAATGACTAGATTCTGAGGAGCCTTTTTGTAGTTGTCTCTAAACGGCTCTTTCATTTGTGACCATTAGATTTATTGATAGACTGAGATCAATATTTTTGTTAGATGAGTCCAAACTTGGTCAGCTCTATCCGTACTCTGACTTCTGCCATTTATACCATTTTAGTGCTTCTAGCTTTCCATGTATCAAGAGTTAGGTGGCAGAAAGTAGCTTTTTGCCCTTGCTTGTCAACTCACATTGCAGTGGTGTCTCATCTCTCTTAGTGAAAGCCAGGTAGCTAGCTTTATGAGATTCGTGAAGATTAAGACTTCCATACTTGGAAAAGGAGGGTTCACATGAGTTCCCTACGGATTATTAATTTATCAGAGATATCAGTTGGTTCTGAGAAGATTAAAGCTAATATTCCCTTTTGTCCTTAAAGTAATGTTCATCTGAGCATGTTTTCTTCTAAGTTAAAGTGAACAACTTCTGATTTGGTAGCTTGAGCTTCTGATGCGTGTGATTCTGAGGAATTATTGGTGTTTCTCGGAATTAGTTTTCAAGTGCCCTTCTTCTGATATGATCTTCCTTCTGACATATATTCTTATGTATTGATACTTGTCCTTAGATTGATGCTTCAGAGGTTAAGGTAGTGTGTCCTTAACTCTGAGCTTGCCTTATATCCTTTAAACTCTTCACTTAGATATATCCTTCTTGTGAGTGCTGAGGTTTGGTTTCTTATATAATGGATTTATCTTCTAAAGCTTCTTGTTCTGATGTAGCCTATTTTAGCATGTGAGTACCATGTCTTTGCTTGTGAGTTGTTATGTCTTTTGATGCGTTTGCCTCTGATGGTTTCTTTATGGAGTCTATTTAACTAGAGAGTGTGTAATCTTGGGTGACATTCTTATTTAGTTATGAGGTGTGCAAGAATATGACATTAACTTGTGTTGACTTAGATCCATAGCTTTTAGTATCCCTCTGAGCTTAGTTCTCTTATGAGCGCAACCTTTTATCTTTGGTTCCTTCTTGTGAGCGCAGCCTATGATCTTTCTTTGATCTTCTAAACTCTGAGTTATTCTTATTTTGAGCTTGATCCAATGATCTTGTTATCTACATCTAATCCTTTGTTTATCTTTTTGTTATCTTCAAAACTAGCATCTTGGATCTTCTAGGTTCTGAGGAGTTCTTGCTTCTAAGCTAGATGCAACAATATCTCCCATTTTGATGATAACAAATACCTGTAAAGATAAAAGTTATTCAAGATGTCAGTTCATATTAGCTCCCCCATAATCTATGCCGATATTTAAAGAGTACAATTAGATATTGTACTGAGAAGTAATAAGATCTTTTTACTCATTTCAGAGTCAATAACAGTTAACTCATCATCAAGTTACAAGTACATAAAAGATCTATAACTATTACAAAATTTAGCTAATCTAAGACTAGCTACTGTTTCTTCTAGCGCTTTTGTTCTTTGTCTTGGGGGCTATGAAAGCCTTTGAGGCTTTTCTCTTTGCTGCTGCGCTGGCGCTACTCTCACTATTCTTCTCCCCCTTTTTAATATTATCAAAATGGCTGTTAATAATCATGAGGGTGTGTGATGCCATGCTCTTCTCCTAATTGCTCTAGCTTTTGTAAAAAGTAAGGAGCCCATGATTTTTTGCAATTAATTACTACCGCACTATGTTTGGGGCTCCTCTGATGAAGTCTGTATATGACTTATATACATTCGAATCTTAATCTCTTAAAGGAATTAGCTTTTAGAAGTTGGTTCTGTCCTCCTTTTTATTTCACCTATCAGACATTTATAGACTGTGCACATCATTTGTTGTCTCAATAAGATGTTATCTGTTAGATGCTTGTGTAGATCTCGAATGGGAGCAATCAATTTAGGTTCTGAATTCATTAACAAAAGTCTCATCTTCTCATCAATCCCTTGCATGCTGTCTTGGAGACTCTCTTTTGACTCAGCTAAGGCCTTCTATTTGCCTGAATGTGCATTAGATACGATCTCTATTAGCTCTTCTCTTGCTTGCTTACAGACTGCCCTATTTTTCTGCTTGAGAATGGGCTTTGCCTTGAGGTAGATTGTGCCAGATCTTGCTTGAGTATGTGTGGAGTTTTTTCAACCTCTTTGGCGACTTAGAGATCTTAAAGTTTCTCACAAGTATTTGAGCGTTGTTCTTTGTAGACCATCTCTCAAGCTTCATCTGTTTGAAATTATAATTCATGGCTTCAATGGCATTCTGCATTGTACCTTTGATATCTTCTCTCAACAATGCTACTTTGTACTCAAGATTTGCTCCATGTGTCTGTACAATGTAAGGTTGTTGGTTTTCCAGTCATCTCATGTCTCTTCTGATCTCTTTCTATTGAGTTTGGAGAAGCTTGGTTGAGTGATCAACTCTCTTTAAGAAGATAACAGATGTGGCTATGATAATCACCATGGACTCGAGATTTTCCATCCAAGTAGGTAACATGTTTGTTAGTATCCCAACTGCCATGTCCCTTACTGATGGAGTATCCTTTATCCTCTTGCTTATTTCTGCTACTTGATTTCTCAATCTAGTACACATTAAGATCAAATCAAGGTTGATTATATTGGGTTCAGATCTTAACACACTATTTTGCAGCTTCAGAATTAGGCTGATGATCTCATAGTGTTACCTTACAATGGTGAGCAGAGTGGATATGTTTTCCCTTTCTCAGTCATCTTCTGAACTATATCTCTTTTACTTTGGCTTCTGAGCTCTATCCTTATTCTTGTTACCTTCAAACTCCTAGTCTGATGAATCAGGAGAGCTCAGATATGCTCCTGGCATTCCAGCCTTGTCATCCTTGGATAATTTTTCCAACTTATTTTCATTAGGATTCACATGTTCTGTATTTTGTACAAACCCTACATCCTCAATAGTATTTGTAATGCACTATTGAGTTAGTTGGCATCCCTCATTCATCCCCTTGAATAGAACTAGGGCTCTATTCAAGTTGTGTTATCTTTTATCAACTTGATCCTTATCAATAGTTTATGGGCATCATTGCCAACTGTTGTCTCAGTTGTACTAGCTTTATAGACCTTCTCAGAATGTACAGCCTCAACACCCTTATGGGCTTCATTGGCTTCCTATTGAAGTCTTTCAACTTCAGTAGTTGCTTCACTGGATGATGGCTTTTCATCCTTAGTAGATTATTCATCCATAACCAATCTTAGCAATGTTGACTGCTTGTGCTAGATGGTCTTGTGAAGGCAGTAGAGGAGAAATTTTATGTGAGGAAGACTGTTTTTGGACAATGATGATTTAGGAGTGTGATTTGCAGTGATAAATGAAGGTATTGGTATTCTGGCCTTGGGAGTGGGATTCCTGGACATGTAAACTGCTCTTGGTTAAGGTTTGGGATAAGAGCATTACCCAACATGAAAAAAGGGATTTCTAGTTTTTAACCTCATAACTTCTCTCTTATGATGCTTTATAAGCACATCTGTTGTGTTCTCTTTGTTTGCAGCTTTAATTTGAGGAGTAATTTATTCACCTACAAGTTCGTTCTCTGATTCTTCTTCATAGGCTTTCCCTTTTAATTTCATGGTTAGCTCAGAGTGGGTGGGAGTCTTTTTCTTAAAAGCTACTTTAACTTCTGCTTCTCTCTTTTCAATATGAATTCTGAGGGTAGTTTCCTTCCTTACCCAATGAAGCCCTTCATGAATGTGGGTCTTCTTTTTCTTGGCCTCATCTCTGTTTATTTTAATGGCGAGGTTTAGCTGGTATTCTTCGTCATTTTTATTCTTAGGCTCTTCTATTTAGTCATTTGTCATTCTTTGACTATTCCTCTGACCTCCCTTTCCTCCTTTTATAAGTCTAGCAATAGTTATGCTGATAAAAACAAAACAACTTCTGCTTCTGAGGTCTGATTCCGACTCAATCAACCTTTTGATCTTTCTTCCTTCGGATAAGACTATGGCTCTGGGCTTCTCCATTCCTTTTCTGATTTCCAGCTTAAGGAAGTTTAATCTGCATATGATAGCTTCATACCTTCCCTTTTTATCCCTAAAATTTACTTTGGATTTTACTAGAATTTTTGTCATGAGGCTCCCCATACTGTATTTAGTTGTTTTCATATGTTGAAGAATAATGATTTAAGGTTTATCTCCTTTTTTTTGCATGATGAATTGCAAAATGTAGTTGTCTATTATTAACAGACTATGAGGATTATTTTGCATCGGGAGCAGTACCTTTGCCAAAGCATATTGTATATATCTATCACCATTTGTTACGAAGCAGATATTTTTCTCCTTATCATACCCTTCTGGAAATCCATAATTCTTATCGTATTCTGGATGTGGATCTCTGCTACTACAGTTTTCTCTGATGATAAGTCATGAATTCTTCAATCCAAGTAGTTCGGCAATGAGTTCCGAATTCAATGTGATTCTTATTCTATTCACTTCTGTGATGACAAAATCTAGATTTTGCATTGATTCCATCATGTTATTGTGTAATTCCAGCACCAAACTTTGGTAGGTTAGTTCCCTCATTTGTACCCATTTTTCCATTATGTGGATTTTAAGGATGTTAGGAAATGGTGGGGTTTTTTTTAGGAATCTATTTGAAAATGATGGTTGTGGCTTCACTTTGAAGGATGTATTTATGAATCTGATAGGTTTGATGTTGGTTTTGGAATTTTCCATAGTTGTTCAGAGAGGAAACAGTTGCAAGAGTTTTGTCAGGATTTTTGGTTATACGAGGAAGATGACGAAGTTAAGCAGGCTTTTCTAGAGGAAAGATTGAGGGTATTTTGGCCTTTTTGTTTTATAATGGTTACAGTGTTGACGTAAGTCGTTTGCTTTTCCACGGTGAATTATGGCGTGATTAACGGTGGCTATGTGAATCATTTTTCCATTTTACCGCAATAGTTCATTTATTTCTTGTTTGGCTTTATGTTTTGAAATGTAAGATGACGTGGAAAATAATGGCTTGTCTTGATTGCCATATAATCATGTTGACATAGTTTCTTTAAGCATTGTTTCTGTGGCTTAAGTTGCCTTCTAAGGAACCTCCTTCTGAGCATTTTCTTTTCTAATGAAATTCCTTTCTTCCATCAGTATTGATGCCATAAGACTTATGAGATGTTCACAATTCTGAGGCCTTTCTCCTTGTTATTCTACAGTCTAGGTTCCTGGGCTAAGTAGGGCAGCTGTCTTTGAGTTGATATTTTTGCTTCAATCCTCTCCCTCTGAAAGTTTCTTCGTTTCTCTTCCATATGAGCTCGAAAGAATATTGTATCTTCTTTCTAGATTCCTTCATCATGATCAATATTT
Source organism: Euphorbia pulcherrima (assembly GCA_947683365.1). Lineage (NCBI taxonomy): Eukaryota > Viridiplantae > Streptophyta > Magnoliopsida > Malpighiales > Euphorbiaceae > Euphorbia > Euphorbia pulcherrima. The sequence goes on from CANTUS010000008.1 coordinate 4,505,180, forward strand.
TTAATGCATTCCTTGAAGTCTTCAAGCAAACTGTCCTTTTCTTTTTAGTTCTTTGCAAGGATTTCTAGTTCTTGAAGTACATCATCATTATCTTCAGCTAGCATTGCCTTTTTTTTTATCAGGATCACATTTTTGGAGCTTCCTAACTCGATTACATGGATATCTTCCATTACCTACAAGATTTCATCAATTTATCGCAAGTAATAAGGTTCTACCTCAGTGACATTCTCATCTTCTCAGCTACAGTCATCCTTAGTCATAAGGCACATGTGAATTTTTTCTTCTTTGAGGACCTTTGGTATCTAAACTTTCTTGATCCTTTATCTATGTTATGGAGATATCCTTGATGAGCCTTCATTCTTATTTTGAAGTCTCTTCTATGGTTGCTTTCTTCGTTTCTTCTGACTCTCCTTATTTTTAAGCTCATGCTTCTAAGGCACTGTGATAGTATTCCTCAGAGCTCTTTCTTTAAAGTCCAGTTTCTATATGCAATTCTTGAATCCTTCTAACAAGAGATCATTGTCCTTGTCATTCTCTATTAGGATTATGATTTCTTCATATATGACATTGCCTTATTCTTCATGATACTGTGCCCTCTTCTTTAGCTTCAGCATTTGTTTTGTATTTCCCTGCTCTATGGCCTCAATCTTCTTCATTATCTTCAAAAAGTCTTTAGTTTGCATCAAATCATAAGTTTCTACCTCTGAGCAGCTTTCTTCTTCCAAGGTAGAGGTATCCTTGGCTATGAAACACATGTGTGCTTCATCTTTTGAGTTGTATTCTACATCAGAGTCTTCTTCATCACTACAGATAAAGGCTTATTTAATTTTCTTCTAAAAATGCCTTCTTGACTTTTTTTTCTTAGTTCTGGATCTTCTGGATGAAGTTGCTTTGGAGCTGTCAACCTTGTGAGACATCCTTCTATTGAACATGTGGATGAGATTTACGATCTTTTTATCATCTGTATCATCTTCTGATGACATTTCCTTTCTTAGCATATTTTTCTAGAACTGCTGTGTGAAGCTTCTTAGTTTTTCATCTTCTAAATCTACTTCTGAGGGGTCATCTTGTCTTAGCATCCTCATTTTGTTTTGCAAAGAGGATTCTTTTAATTCTGAGCCCATATCCTCTTTTAAGGTCATTCCTTAGAGGGCCATTTGTATCTTTTCATTTCCCTTGATTATTCTATTTTCTTCATGAGACATTAGAGTGATCTCATGAGTGATTAAGGATCTCACAAGCTCATCATAGCTTAGGTTGGAAAGGTCTTGGGCTTCTTCTATGGCTGTCTTCTTTGTCTCCCATGTCTTGGTAAGACTAATGACGAGTTTCTTCACTCTCTCTTCTTTTGAGAATCCTTTCCCCATCCTCTTTAGTTCACTTATAATGTTAGTGAATGTAGAGTTCATGCTGGAAATGGATTCACCATCCTTCGTCTCGAACAACTCATATTCCCTCAGCTTTTAGTTGATCCTGGATTCCTTCACCTTGTCATTCCTTAGTAGGTGGCTTCCAGCTTTCTCTAAATCTCCTGTGCTTTCTCATAACCTGAGATTTTATTGAATTCTGTAGCATCTAAAGCATACAGTAGCTGCATTACTTTGATATCTTTTGATATCCTTATCAGTCCATTTCTCTTCAAGTTTAGGATGCACTCTCTTCTTTTTAACCATAGTTGCTCTACAGGTCCCGTTAGGGATTGCTAACTATGCATATATGTCTTAGGATTGTATGAAATGCATCATACAATTTTTCTAAAAGGTATAGTTCTGGCCAAAGAATAGATGAGTTTGTTTATACTTAATCCTTCTACTAGAACTTGAGGGGGGGGTGATTGACTCCTTTTTTAATATGGATGTGAAATAATGAACTTTTTTCAAATGATTTTAATTTAAGTGCTAACGCAAGTGTAATAATGAATTTGGTGTTTGATATATGTTATCTACTTATTATCATAACATGGTCAATGAAAATAGGTCAAAGTAAATAAGTGCAGGGTAAAGAAAATTTAACACAAGATTTTTATACTAGTTCGGCCCTACTTACATCCAGTCCCTAAAGTTTCCTCCTCTGAGCTTAAATCCACTATATGATCTCCTTCTAAGGCGGAAAAGCCTTTACAATCCAAAAATAGAGTACACCACTCTTGATGCTTTTGATTCTTTAATCTAAGAGTACCCTCCCCTTAGATTCTTCTACCTCACCAACTTCGCCAAGTTGTTAGTAGGGTTGAATACCTCAGCACTCTTGCCTAATCTATTGTGACTCAGAAGCCTCGCCAAGTTCCCCTAGCCTAGCTTATGATCACCTTCTTGTTCAATTGATTAATTGAGGATTTTGTGCCCTTATACTTTGTTATAAAGTAGCACTTTACAACAGAATTGAAATGAGTTGTTCTAATTAAGCTTTTGTATTACAAATGATATAAGAATGAATTTTTTTGCTTTTAAGAATTTACATAGTTTTTTATGATATGTGCACTCGTGGAATTGCACGACTCATTGATGGTTGCAAATAGATGTTTATTTATACTCTCTTTGTTGTAGTTAATCGTTGATGCATGCCTTGTTAAGAGTTCTTTTTTACGTTGAAATATGACCAATGCATTACTCAAAATGACTAGACTACAAGGAGCCTTTTTGTAGTTGTCTCTAAATAACTCCTTTATTTATGACCATTGGATTTGTTGATAGAATGAGATCAATCATTCCATACTCTAACTTCTACCATTTATACAGTTTCAGTGCTTCCAGCTTTCCATGTGTCAGGAGTTAGGTGGCAGAAAGTAGCTTTTTGCTCTTGCTAGTCAACTCACGTTGCAGAGGTGTCTTATCTCTTTTAATAAAAACCAAGTAGCTAGCTTTATAGGATTTGTGAAGATTAAGACTTCCATTCTTAGAAAATGTGGGTTCATATGAGTTCCTATGGATTGTCAATTTCTCAGAGATATCAGTTGGTTCTGAGAACATTGATGTTACTATTCCCTTTTATCCTTAAAGTAATATTTCTCTGAGCATGTTTTCTTCTTGGTTGAGGTGAACAACTTCTGATTTAATAGCTTGAGCTTCTAATGCATGTGATTCTGAGGAATCCTTGGTGTTTCTCAAATCAGTTCTCAAGGGCCCTTCTTCTTATATGATCTTCCTTCTAACATATATTCTTCTTAATTGATGATTGTCCTTGGATTGATGCTTCAAAGGTTAAGATATGATGTCCTTAACTCTGAGCTTGCCTTATATCCTATTAACTCTTCACTTGGATATATCCTTATAGTGAGTGTTGAGTTTTTATTTCTTAGATAGTGGATTTATCTTCTGAAGCTTCTGGTTCTGATGCAGTCTATTTTAGCATGTGAGCAGTCTGTCTTTGCTTGTGAGCTGCAATGTCTTCTGATGCATTTGCCTCTGATGGTTTTTTTATAGAGTCTGTTCGACCAAAGAACATGTGATCTTAGGAGACATTCTTTTTTGTTTGTGAGGTGTGCAAGGATATGACATCAACTTGTGTTAACTTAGATCCATAGCTTTTAGTATCCCTCTGAGCTTTGTTCTCTTGTAAGAGCAACCTTTTATCTTTGGTTCCATCTTATCAGCGCAGCCTATGATCTTTCTTTATCTTCTAAACTATGAGTTGTTCTTCTTCTGAGCTTGATCCAATGGTCTTGTTATATAAATCCAATCCTTTTTTATCTTTTTGTTATCTTTAAAACTATCATCTTGCATCTTCTAGGTTCTGAGGAGTTCTTGCTTCTAAGCTAGATCCAACAGTTATGTATGAGTTTAGGCTCTAAAATCAATAAAAATAAACATTCAACCACACAATCAATAAAAGATATCAAGCAAATAATACATGCATTGCTGGAGGATTGCTCAGACAACATGTTCGGAAAGGTTTTCCCTACAAACAAGTTACTCGCACAAAAACATGAAGAAAACACAAACTTACATTAATTGATAAAAATTACAAAGAAGAAGAGCATAAATAGCATCCAAATGGAGCCTAAAAGAAGAAGAAAATGGCATAAAGTAAGAGAGAAGAAGTGGCAACTCCCAAGGGGAACAAATTACAAAGAAGAAGATGATGGGTAAATATAGCCCATGAGGAAAGAAGAAATATCTATAAAAAGTAATACTAAAATATTACAAAGACAATATAAAAATCTTACTAAAATTGTGATTCACTAGATAAAACAATATAAATTAGCCACTTGCTAACTTGCTCCCGCTTGCATAAAGCTTCCACAGAAAGCTTGTGGCAAAATTGTAAATACAAAAAGTCAAAAAGGCATCTTTTAACCACTGCCAACACGGCAGCCCCACTCCCTACATTATGACCTAATTTCAGTTTTACCTTTCCACACATTTTTGCATTCATTTTCCCTCTAAAATTTGGTCTTTTTCTCTTATGCAGGGAAAGACTTCCTATGCCTGGCTGCAAACCTGAGAATGCTTGTAATTTTAACAAAAGTTGATTATTTCACAACAATTAATCACATAATTCACATGACTTATCATTACATATTTTCACTTCACAAATTTCAAATCAAATATGTTCAATAATTAAATCTGTAGATTTGATTCCTCAAATAATTTAATTTACCAACTTTATAATTATTCCTAATTAAACTCATACACTAATTAAGCTTTATATTTTAATTCAATTTAATGAATAATATAAACAACTTTATACTATGCCATTAAAATTAAATTAAATTCTCTTTATCTATAAAGTTTATTTAATTAAACTGACTTGACATATCAATTAATAAATGATTATTTCTTCATCACAACTTGTAACAGTTCATGTACAAGAAATCCCGAATTAGTGATTGAAAGCACACGATCTTTTAGGTCTGTTGATATGTTGGCAGTAAGCACTACCCTACAGAATGTAAGTGAATTCTAGCAAACCATTACAGCCCAATTGGGATAGAAGATAGTTATGTAATCCGGATACTGAACACACTAATTATCCTACAAAATCATTTGCTCTCAACATCTAATAGATGAATAAGGCATGATAACTATCATCCTTTATTACAGTCCATCAGCACCAACACGATGTCTTTCAGTTTCTTATATTAAAATGACAATCCTTAAACTACAACACTACTAATAACATGATCATGAAATAAACCGAGCATACCCATGCTTATCATCCAATATTTAAGGACCCATTGGGTGTATACCACAGATTATCCAATTCCAAGTTAGTAGCATGTTGCAATTAAGTCTTAGGATTATCAAGACCTACGTAGCATGGATTGGTCCAGCCCCATATCACCTGACATGTGCCCACGTTCATGATATGCTTTTAAAGAGACATAGTAAATTCATTACTATAAATCCTCTAACATATAAGTCTTTAGTTCTAATCATTCCCATGACCGAACAGACTTGGGACATTTTATGATTTGTAATCAACAGATACCTTACTCACATTATAACACACAATATAAATGCAGTAGGTTTATTTCTTTTATTAATATGACGCATTTAATGTAATACAAGTTATCATACATTATTAAGAACCAATGGCTATGAACTAGGGCATACCAACAGAGTATTCAACTCTTCATTAGGCCCAACTTCCTTAAGAGATATATATGAGTTTTAAATACCCCAATTAGCATTAACTTCTCAAATTTTATGCTTTTTTAACCACGAGCAATGATTGGTGGCCAACACCTTCTTAGAAAAATATTAAGAAGCGTGTAGTTGTGAGTTCAATTCACATAATCTATAAAATTGGCAAAAAGCCACTTATTTCTAAAAAAAATCTGAATGGAGTTCTGCATGTCAAGATGTCCGCATGACTCAAAGTGATAGTGTATGAGGCATAAGCCTGCTAGGATTTTTAATATCATGCATGATACTTGACTTTTTTATTATAGGCTGAGTCGACAAATTCTGGCTCAATTTATTAAAAAGAAAATAAAAAAGCAACAAAAAAGAGAAAAAAAGAAAAGAAAAATAATAGCATCTATAGGATGTTACAAAGCCAATTGCAATCTAGTTCAATAATAACGAACTAAAGAACCCAATTACAATAGTGTGATCATAAGGATCTAAAGATCCACAGAAGCAACTGAATTGTAGCCAGCATGATAAGGAACGACATGAAGAAATTCACCGTGATGCAACATAGTCAATCCTGGCGAGAAGGCTGAGATGATGAGGCCTAACGGCAGCGATGACGACAACATCATCGTAAGATTCAAAGCAATTTCGAGGTCATATAGGCACAACATCGAAGCATCAAACTGTCAACTCAGATCAAACTCGAGATCCAAGTCGATAAACAAATTCACCTTCCAAGGAAGAAACATCAGTCGAGAAGTGTCCACTCACGAGACCCAAGCCGATAATCAAACCCACTTCAAGGGAAAGGTCTTGAAGTAGTACCGTCCGATGAGGAACCAAAGCTTCAACAAGACCAAACCTGCCCAACTCATACGAGGCGCTGCAGCCAAAGAAATCGTGACTGTAAGGTTCGCAACCACTACTGCCCGAGAGACCGCCGCCGGTGAGAAAAAATCTAAGTGACTAGGGAATAGATGAGAGCCCTAGCCTCCTGCTCATAAACGCTCCTAAGGAGGAGTTGCAAGGGCTATCCACTTGACGAACTGTCTGCCAAAAAACCGGTGAAAACAAGCATATGGATGAAGGGAGTCTGTCTCCTTGAAGGACTGCCGGAAACAAAGCCAGTAAAAAGAGAAAAACCTTAGCGGCTTAACCATTTGCTCCTTAACGATCAGAAGGAGGAGATGTGAAACGAGCCGTCCATTGTGTTGGAAACGAATCATAGATGGAGAAGCAGCAACCCCCATGTCGAACTGCCAGACAAATACCGGTGAGAGAAGGCATCTGGGCGACTAGGGTTCAGGAGAGAACCCTAGCCACCTTCTATAGATATCAATTTCACATGATACTTGACTTAAGAACTTAAAGATATGGATAAAATTTATAGGTAGCCGAGTATTTGAAGCACCATGCTCCAAAAAAAAATGACATTTAAATGAAAGTGGGTAAAGTTCATATATTATTTTTTTTCACACTCACCCAATGTTGTAAGCTTTTGAGTTAAGTACTTATATGATAAATTTAAGGGTGTTTTATGTATGCCATTTAATTTTTGCATATTTTGTTAGGGTTTATGGTCTTGATCGGCGCAATAATGAAATGATTAAGCCCATCAATGGAATTACATCAATGGAATTACTTTAACTATATGATCACAAGCTCCAAGAATAGTAGTAATTTGGGAGAATTGTGAAAGTGATCATGTTATGTTTTGCAATTCAAATATTATTTTGTTATTTGACATATTAATATAATTGATTTGGTACCAAGCTTATTTGATTTTTGTCTATTTATTTCATGATTTTATTTAGTTTTATCACATTATATAGTAAATTTAACGACACAAAGAACATAATATACCACAGCGTTTATTTGTAGAATGGTCATGTATGGATTAGTCAACTTTTAACAGTCTGTTAAGTTATTGTATTAAAATTGAATTAGCTAGACACTAAATCAAGAAAATTGAATAAGAAACAAAAAAAAATCTGATTTTTACAATACAAATTACTAAAATGTATTTAATTCCAACATAGAATTTAATATAACATGACATGCTAGCCTCTAAGTAAACCTAATTAAGCTGCAAGGTGAAATAGAAAATAAAATAAATGTTACTAGTAATTAATTAATTAGTGCATATGATAAGGAATATGGGGCATTATGCAACATTATAAATGGAAGCATCTTTGTTCCCTATTAAGACATATATAATAATTATAACTTTGTCATGCTTTCTTTAATAGTAATCATAATCATCAGCGTTAATTATCATCTTCACCATCCTGGGATGCTGTGTTTTTGCTACGAAAGAAAGCGACAACAAACCCTTAAATATTGCATTTTTTCATGATTGTAATAATAATAATAATAATAATAACAATAATAATAATAATAATAATAATAATAATAATAATTAGGGTTTTTCTGTTGTAAGAGTTTTCATATTTCTGTTTCTTTATTCTTTTTCTTTTGTTTTTTGGTTTGAAAGATGGAAAGGCTCGTCAAATTTAAAAGCTCAATCACTTGCGCAATAAAGGATCACCTTTTTTCGTTGTCAACATTTTTAATTGATTGAGTAGTTATATAAACAACTCGTGAAGTGTCAAACATGTTATATGTCCACTTATATTTTTAGATAAAATATGGAGCCAAGTTTTCTTATACTTAACTTTAATGTTTCGCATTCCAATAGTTTCGTAAAGCGGAAACACATTATCCCCCGCTGTTGTTATGTGGGGTGGAGTGCTGAATAGGGGGGAGTAAATGTCCGTTCAATTTAAAATTCGATTAAAACTTAAATTAGTGAAATATAAAAACTAAAATTGAATCGAATATAGTTCAGTTCGGTGTAAACTGAACTAAATATAATTCGGTTCAGTTATAATTGAAATGTTTAAACTCTATAATTTATAAAATAATTTGTAATTTATTTTTCATTTTAGGATTATATGAGAGTGATTTAAAATAATTATACTTTAATATTTGTAAAATTTGATTGTAATTAGACTTTGAAATTTATATTTACAACGATAAATATAAATATTGATACATAAAATATATTAATTCAAGTAATATGACATGCATATATAATGAATTACTAAATAAGTCATATTCCTAAAGTTGTGAAGAAAAACAATTCTTTCCAAGCTAGTTAGGACTACTTAAGTCAAAACTTCATATTTGATATTATTGTTTACTAATTAGTGTGTTGTATATCGACGCTATGATTAGGATATTTGATATATTGTAAATATATATTAAAATATAATATTTATTAATTTATTCGATTTAGTTTTAATTATGAAAACTAAATCCGAACTGAAACCCAATTTTTAAGAATTTTAAAACTTGAAATTGAACCAAAATAAATTCGGTTCAGTTTAATTCAATTATTTTTATTCAATTTAAATTTAGTTTTCGGTTCCAGTTCGATTCAATTCTGCACACCCCAAGTGCCAAATATATATAATAACTACAATTAAGTACTAATATATGAGCTTAAACTTTTCGTTAACTTTGTTACATAATCTTAAGAATAGAAGCATTGCGAAGAGATTTTTTACTTGACTCCGGACATTAAGTGTACATTTATTCATTAATTGACAAAATATAATTCATTTATGGTCAAAAAACTTTTATAAAAATTTGATTGGAGGAAAATTATAAATATCAACTAAAGGATGGATTGACACTATAACATGCTAGAATACCAATAGCCATAAAAAAAACTCGCATTCACAATACATTATCAGGGGCTAAGAGCCCTCAAAATCTATTTATCAATGCCAAACGGAAATTATGAATTTTTTTTTAATATCTACAAGTATCTTCGTTGTAATAATTTTGTTTGAGGATTAGTCACGGTTAAGGCTCCTCACCCCTCCCAACAAGTATACTTAGTAGGATTCAAACTTTGTTTATCTCAAACTTACTCAGCTTGCGTTGCCCACTGAGCTACACCTTATTGGTTATTATTATTATTATTATTATTATTATTATTATATAGTTAAAGAGTTTTAAGCGGGGCGGTGAATGTATTAGCTTAGTGGTTAAGACTGAACTTCTAGTATCTAGAGGTTACAGGTTCAAATCTTCAGGACAAATGAAAATTTTTCTTTCGATTTAATATAAGAGCAATTGCAAAAAAAAAATTATTTGAAAAAAGGGTTGTAAGCATGACCCATAAGTAAATATGTGTGAAGTTAAAAATTTGTAACACAAAATTCATTGGTTTGTGTTAAAATTTAATCCACTTTATTTTGTATACCACTATTTTGTTATTTTTATATTAAATATAATTCTCTCTAACATACTCTCACAATCTAACTAGTTAAGCAAGTGATGTTAAACTTTGTAAACAAAATAAATAGATTCACAAATGGGTTCCAAAAAATAAGTAAAACAATTAGTGGATGGGAGATGAAGTAGAGTATGTATGATATTTGGTTTGGAAAACATGTATGGTTATGCAGAATATACCTGATTGAAATTGTATATATGTGGTGGTCACCAAGATAAAGTTTGCACTTTAAATTACAAAAGGAAAAAGCAAAGTCTCTTGTTAATAAACAAAATTTGACTGGTGATTACAATAGCTTATAATGCTTGACCAAATACAGATTGTCCAAAACTTATCGGCAAAACAAATCTGATAAAAGTTGTCGAGAATCTTTGGAAACCCAATTTTGAATGAAATTGTCAAACTGGGTGTAATCTGATGCTATGAAGCACGGAAACTTCGGTTACATGCCATTTTAACGTTTTCGTTTCCGTTTTCGTATCCGTGTCCGTGTTCGTTTCCCCACAGTTTCCAAGCCTATATTTTTTAGAAATAGCGTTTCCCGATTTCCGTTTCTGTTTCCGTGCTACATAGATCTGATATAGACAGAAACAAATTGAGGCCGACTCCGTTAATTGTTTCAGTTGAAAACTTTTTCGGTCTAACCAAATGCTTAAAATTGAAGTCAGATGAAAATAAAAATAAAATTAAGACATCCGTCGATCGAGAAGCATCTTCTACTAAATGAATCACTCCCGTGTATTTCAAATGAGTGGCCTGATTTATGCAAGTGTTATATGTAAACATGGGATCCATTTTTTCTCCATCTCTCAGCTACTCTAAATACTGAACCATTTGAGATATAAATATTTTTCAATGCATCAAATGATATAAATGTTGCGGAAACTATTAGCAAACTAAAACTACTGTTAAAATAAAATAAAGAGGAAACACTAAAATTACACTACCAACTTAATTTTATAACAAAATATTACAAAGAAAAGGAATAAGAAGAACAAATGCCTTAGAGATGAGAAAGGCTTTGTTGGTGTGATTTCAACTAAAGCCATAAGCCTTTTTTTATACTACAAAATCAGCCCCTATGCCTTACAATTGGCAATGTGGGACAATTCTCATTTTTCTTTCTTATTCACTTTGCCAATGTGGGACTTGGTAATCCCACAAATCTCCACCTTGACAAGTTCCACATCTTTAATCTCTTATCCTGTGTAGTGTCTTTCAATGCAGTCTTCAAGTTTTGACAGTATTGATCAAATCCAAACAATATTGAAATTTGATTGGATTTACTGCCTTTGTCAACATATCAGCTGGATTTTCTGTGGTCTGAATCTTCTGGATTATAACTCCACCTTCTTCGAGAACCTCTCGTATGAAGTGGTAACGAACGTCGATATGCTTCGTCCTTGCGTGGTAAACTTGATTCTTTGCTAACATGATAGCACTCTGACTATCGCAGTGCACCTTTATGTGCTTCTGTTGAATACCCAATTCACCGAGCAACCCTTGAAGCCAAATTGCCTCCTTTACAGCCTCTGTACATGCCATATATTCTGCTTCCGTCGTAGACAAGGCAATTGTCGACTGTAATGTAAACCTCCAACATACTGGTGCTTTTGCCAAGGTGAACACATAACCAGTAGTTGATCGACGTTTATCCAGATCACCAGCATAGTTGGAATCACAATATCCAATTACATGTTGACCGCCTTTATCCTGCTGATATACCAATCCAACATCCACGGTGTTCAGAATATACCGTAGAATCCATTTCACAGCTTGCCAATGTTCCTTTCCAGGATTATGCATATACCTGCTCACGACCCCAACTGCATGTGAAATGTCGGGCCTTGTACACACCATAGCATACATTAAGCTACCAATAGCACTTGCATATGGTACTTTTCACATATATGCTTTCTCTGCTGCAGCTTTTGGAGATAATGCTGCACTGAGCTTGAAATGAGAAGCAAGTGGTGTACTAACAGGTTTTGACTGCTTATGTATGCCAAAACGCTTCAATACCCTTCCCAGATATTCCTTTTGAGTCAAAAAAAGTCTTCCCACATTCCTATCTCTGCTTATCTCCATGCCAAGAATCTTCTTTGCTTCGCCAAGATCCTTCATTTCGAATTCCTCATTTAATTGAGATTTTAACTTCTCAATTTCCTCTTGGTTCTTGGAAGCTATCAGCATATCATCAACATAAAGAAGAAGATATATAAAAGATCCATCTTGCAGCTTGCGCAAATACACACAATGATCATATTTGCTTCTTGTGTACTTCTGCCTCAACATAAACTTGTCAAATCGCTAGTACCACTGCCTCGGAGATTGCTTTAATCCGTACAACGATTTTTCAAGTTTACAAACCATGTTCTCTTTTCCAACAACTTTGAATCCTTCAGGCTGAACCATATAGATTTCCTCCTCCAAGTCTCCATGTAAAAATGCTGTTTTTACATCCATTTGAACCAACTCCAGATCTAACTGTGCTACCAAAGCCAATAAAATACGGATGGAAGAGTGTTTCACCACTGGAGAAAACACTTCATTGTAATCAACTCCCTCTGTTTGAGCGTACCCTTTAGCTACCAACCTTGCTTTGTAGCGAACATTAGACTCGTTAGGAAATCCATCTTTCTTTGCATAGACCCATTTGCACCCAATTGCCTTCTTTCCCTTTGGAAGATCAACTAACTTCCATGTCTGATTCTTCTGAAGGGACTGCATTTCTTCAATCATGGCATTCCTCCACTTATCTTCTTCTGAACTTTTGACTGCTTCTTTGTAAGTGGTAGGGATGTCATCATCTACAATTGGAGATGCAAAAGCCACCATATCAACATAGCGAACATGCTTTCTTACTGTTCTTTTTGGCTTTCTCAATGCAATTGGTTCAAGTTGTTGTGGAGGTTCTTGGGCTTGAACCTCTTCCTCATCAGACTCCTCATCTACCATTGGAGTTTCTACATCTTCATCATTTGCTGGACTAACTATCTGCCTTTCAAACTCCACCTGTTTCGGAGTACCATCTGTTTGTTCTGTTGTTACCTTTCTTAACATGGTAGAATCATCAAAGGTAACATCCCTGCTGATGATCGCCTTCTTGGTCTCTAGGCACCAAAGACGATACCCTTTTACTCCCAAAGCGATCCCCAAGAAAATTGCTTTCTTTGCACGAGGATCCAACTTTGATTCCTTCACATGATAATAAGCAGTGGAACCAAACACACGTAAGGAATCATAGTCAGTAGCAGGTTTCCCAGACCATTTTTCGAGCGGTGTTTTACCATCAATAGCACTAGATGGTAGGCGATTGATGAGATGGCTCGCATATGTAACAGCTTCAGCCCAAAACTGCTTGCCCAACCCAGCATTGGACAACATACATCGAACTTTCTCCAGTAAGGTTCGGTTCATGCGTTCAGCCACTCCATTTTGTTGTGGTGTATGCCTAACTGTGAAGTGCCTGACAATGCCGCTATCATCACAGGCTTTCTTAAATGGATCACTCGTGTACTCTCCACCATTATCTGTTCTGATATGCTTGATCTTTCGACCCGTCTGAGTTTCCATCATATTTTTCCACTTAAGGAAAATTCCGAGCACTTCATCCTTAGTCTTCATAGTATACACCCAAATTCGCCGGGAAAAATCATCAACGAAGGTGGCATACTAGTGCTTCCCTCCAAGTGATGCCATCTTGGAAGGCCCCCATACATCAGAGTGAACATAGTCCAGAATACCTTTAGTATCATGGATCGCAGTTCCAAATTTCACCCTTGTCTTTTTCCCTTTGACACAATGCTCACAAAAGTCCAATTTGCAAGCCTGGACATCTTTTAATAATCCTTGTTTTACCAGAAGATTCAAGGATTTTTCACCAGCATGCCCCAATCGCATATGCCACAATCTGGATGCTTCCAATTCTTTCTCATCATTAGAAGCCACTGCTGCAGTTCCAATAACAGTAGTACCTTGATAGTGGTATAACCTGTTATTCTTTCGAACTCCCTTCAACACCACCAATGCACCAGAAATTATCTTCATTACTCCATTTTCTGCTTGAACTTTGAAACCCTTTTCTTCTAGGGCTCCCACAGAAATGAGATTCTTTGATAAATCTGGCACGTAGCGAACTTCCTTCAATGTTCTGATTGATCCATCTTGGTTTTTCAACCGAATGGAACCAACCCCATGTGTGGTGATAGGGGAATTATTTGCTGTGTAGACAACACCATCTTCTAGTTCTTTAAAATCATAGAACCATTCTCGATTAGGACACATGTGATAACTGCATCCTGAATCAAGAAGCCAAACACTAGAAGAGTTGGTAGAAGCTGAAAGAGCAAGTGAACAATCTGAGTTATCATCATACTCAGCTACTGCAACAGTCTTTCCCTTGTCAGATTGGCCTTTCTTTTTCAGCTTAGGACAATCTTTCTTCCAATGCCCCTTTTCACGACAAAAGGCGCATTCATCTTTCCCCAATTTGGATTTTGACTTTGATCGTTGCTTCATTCCTTTCGCCTGGTTCCCGTGGCGTCCTCTAACAATCAAAGCCTCGGTAGCTCCATTTGAGCTTTCCCTTTTCTCCTTCCTCCTTAATTCATAGCTGTACAAAGCTCCACAAACTTCATTGAGAGTTACAGCAGCCTTCCTATGGAGTAGAGTTGTTTCGAGGAACTCAAACTCCTCCGGAAGAGATCCCAACAATATTAAGGCAAGATCCTCATCTTCAAAGGTCACATCTAGGTTCAACAAATCAGCAACTAGTTGATTGAAGCTGGTGATATGATCGCTGATTGTGGTACCAGGAATGTAAGTGAATCGGAACAGCCTTTTCTTCATGTGAAGCTTGTTCTGACTGCTCTTTTTCAAGAACTTCTCCTCCAGTGCCGTCATCAGTTTTCTAGCAGAGGTTTCTTTGTAAAATGCATACCTCTGTTCTCTAGATAAACATGACCGAATTGTACCACAAGCCAGTCGATTGATGGTCTTCCATTCTCCTTCTCCCATTTCATTTGGTTTCTCTCCTTCAACGGCAATATCTAGACCTTGTTGAAATAATGCGTCTAGAACCTCATTTTGCCACATGCCGAAATGACCACTTCCATCAAAAATTTCCACCACCAATCTGGAATTTACTCCAGCGGCCCTCTGAAGAATACTTGAAGAAGCATTTAAAGTGGATATCTTTCCGAATGGATTTTCTTCTTCCATTTCAGCTAAACTGTAAAATCACAAATAATAATATTACTCAAGTGCTAGAAAAATTCCCAGGTAATTGGTCGAGTCACAAACGGTCTCAGTTAAATACCAATTTCCTTAGGCTCTTATCGCTTGGTGACAGAATTTTTCCAGTCACTCGAGACAGTATACTATTATTATTCTAGATTTTACCGAAAGATTATTTTAACAATAATTTTAAATTTGCTAAATGCCAACTAGACAACAGGCCAGAAAATTAGAAAAAACTTTCTGATGTGCCGACTGTAGTACACCTACAGCGCACAGAGCATACTAATTTTTCCTAAAACCAACGCTTTGATACCAATTGTTGCGGAAACTATTAGCAAACTAAAACTACTGCTAAAACAAAATAAAGAGGAAACACTAAAATTACACTACCAACTTAATTTTATAACAAAATATTACAAAGAAAAGGAATAAGAAGAACAAATGCCTTAGAGATGAGAAAGGCTTTGTTGGTGTGATTTCAACTAAGGCCATAGGCCTTTTTTTATACTACAAAATCAGCCCTTATGCCTTACAATTGGCAATGTGGGACAATTCTCATTTTTCTTTCTTATTCACTTTGTCAATGTGGGACTTGGTAATCCCACAATAAATAACATATAAATGTAGATTATCTAATTTGCCAATACATCATATGGTATAAAAAATGTGCAAGTAGATGTATAAAAAATAAAATTAAGATATTTATCAAGTACAAGTGCATCATGTGATACATTTAAAAAAAGCGACTGAAAAATACATAAAAACTGATAAACACATGTAAAAAACGGTTGAATCCGGAAATAGGTTGAAATAGGAAAATGTAGAAGAAAGAATGTTCAGCCAAAAAAAAAGAACAAAGGTAGGTATAAAATACAGAAACCAAATGTATATTAAAAATTATTGAATAATTTCAAATCTAAAATAAAGTATAAGTAATTATTGAAACTGTACGAACCAAATCAAAGCTTAAATTACTAAAATTAAGGGGCTATTACATAAGGCCCTCACTGTACAAAATAGTTTCAACCTCGTGCTACAAACACGAGAATCAATTTACACATATACCACTCATTCAAATTAATTCCAAACTTTCGTATGTGATTGGCTATATTTTTTTTATTTCTTTATCTTATTTTACATTTATCTCTAATGAAAGAGATTGATGTATTGATTCATTATAATTGAATTTCAGCAGCTGAAAATAATTTTATTACTTTTAGTGTAGTTAGTAGCTTGATTCCAAGGTTAAACTAACATAACGATTTTATAAAAATGCTATCAAAAACTCACATCTACCAGAGGTGTATTGGATATCTATCATACGTCCACTAGTTTAAAAAGATCAAAAAAACCATAATAAATATCATTTCAAAAATAAAAATAACACAAACAGAAGATTCCAAAGCGGCATGTCGAAAAAAAAACAGTTTGAGAGATAAATGAAGAATAGAAAAGAAAACCAAAAGAAAAAGGAGATAAACAAGTGGATGGCATATATGCGAATAAAATTGAAAGAATATATATTTAAGATTAATTTGACTTGATGGTAAATTTACAAATACTTTACCGACTATGGCTTATCCTAAAACTAATGAACTCGTGTGTATTTGATTTGGTTTTTATTCGAATTATGTTAGAAAAGGGCCTGCTACAAGCCCTGAATATAGTCGGCCTGTTGTCCAACACTGCAAACCTTCCATTACAAAGCAGTTACACCAAACGCTAGGAGTTGCATTCCAAAATCGGCAGGAGATTACAATTTGATGATTGATCTCAAATTTTGTCCCCAAATAAATTCCTAAATATTTTATGCCGTAAAAATATTAAAATGTCTAAGCTATATATATATATATATATATATATATATATATATATAACATATTCAAAATAGCTTTCGAGATAACAAATCAATCAGATCGCATAAAAAAATACCTTCATCAAATTGATGTTTATCAAATAAATTGTATTTGCTTGTACAATGTATTACGAATTGCAATTTATGGATAAATTGATGTTTATCAAATAAATTGTGTTTGCTCGTACAATATGTTTTTGGCTTAAAAATGTATTTCTAGTATAGTGAATAATCAAAATATTGACATAGTATTAATTATTATCAATATTACCATATGATTCACCTTAAATTATATAGGTGAAAATGAAGTTTAAATATGATCATCTACAGATGACGGAATTATTCAAAGAGCAAGGTGTGCCAAGTGTTGACATCAAGATCAAAAAGAACATTCGTTATACCACAAACATTCACAATAACCTGCAAAAATGCCAAACACTACCTACATATTATCCTACTCCTATTCACGAAATTCGGGAGACCATTGCAAACAACTGGGACTTTCCTGTTCAGCTATTCCTAATTTTTACACTAACAAACAAAACTAATTAGGTTCATTTCTAGCTCGATCCGATGACTCTGGCTACTTAAGGCTAGTTTGGGATTGTTTTCTCGAGTTGCTGCCCCAAAAAGCTCCATTTTCAAGCAATAAAGTCTACCTAATTAGTATTAAGAGTCAATCTTTTATCTAATGCCAACAATGTTTTATGAAAAATTTGTGAGTGGAGCTTTTCACAACTGCAATTGTGACATCAATACCAAACAAGCCCTTAGCAGAGCCATCAATTTTTCTGTTTTCAAACATCAACAAAAAAAAGTAGCCATAGAAAAAAAAATTAAAAACTTCGTAACCTTGTCAAAATAATTCCAGCAAAAATAAGAGTAATCCTAACTGTTAGGCAGATAAAACTTATAAAAGAATAAACAGAATAAAAGAGAGAGAAAGAGAACAAGCAAAACAGAAAAGATTACTTCTTAAAGCAGTTGATTGCAGATTTTTAAAACCAAAAATATTTGTCCAAATACAAACTATTTTACCCATTACAGCAGTTTCTTTTCATTTTTTAAATATCAGGCATAAAATGCTCGATACTGTGTTTATGCCCGAATTATCAAACCGAACAATAAATCATCATTTCTTGTTTAACATAAGAACTCGATTAACATTACACAGAAACATCAATAGGACACAAAATCCCGATTCAACCTCTCAAATTGAACACTCCCCAACTAACCCCTTAATCTTCAAAACATCAAACTCAATTTCATAACCTATATTGCAACAAAGTAAGAAAGGGTATGCCAAAAACACAGCAATTTTCCACAACAACAAAGTCGAACAGGTTTTATGTACAGTCGCGCAGCTTCCCTAATTACCCTTTAGATTCGAGTCACTTCCAAAAAAAAAATTCAGATTTCGAGCCCCTACAAGCAGTACATTATTATCTCATACAACATATTAGCAGCAGCAAAGCATTAAGTTATATAATCACCTACAAGATTCGAACATTTTAGTAACATACCTCGAGAGAGACATTTCCAAGGCATATTAGTAGTTATTAGTTAAACCGTCTTCTTCTAGAAGCACGGGAATCCACAGCATCAACATCCGAGACTCTCGAACCATCATTCCTCCTCCTAGAAGAAGAATCAATTTCAACTGCGGTATCCATTTGAGATTCCGAGTTTATTGAAGCCGCTATACTCGAAAACGAGTCCCTATCATCAACGCCTTGAGGCTGCTGCTCCTGGTTTCTTGGATGGTTACGAAAATAAGCCTCAATTAGCCGTTCAGCAGATGAATGGGAGGCAGTTGTTGAAGGCCTTTGAGATTGCGATCTTCGAACTAATAGAGAATGAAACCGACGCACTTGCCTAGTCTCGGGGCTACTCGTGCCAGTTAAATCCACTGTTTCTGTATTTTGTTCAGTTCGCATTCCTCTAAGTGTCATATATCTAGTTAAGATGGAGTTTCGATCCCCTGCCTCACGTGTACCGTTTTGATCCTGCACACCACCATTCACATCGCGAGTCAAGTCAAACCGGCTACCAAGTCGCCGAATCATTTCCTCCATTGGGAAACTAAAAGGACTCCTCTGTATATTTTGCCTCCATCCCTCAACTCGCCTAGCTTGTGGCCTAATAGGGATCTCGAGACTTGAATCCTCGTCTGGCGGAACACGAGTAATAATATTATTGCCACGGCCATAAATTGGGGTTACGTTTTTCGTAGTTACCTCTCCTTTGCAAACTGGGCATTCCTTTGCATCCGAATGTACATGTAACCATCTGTAAATGCAAGGCCAACAAAACAAGTGGCCGCAACACGTGACGACTGGGTCAGTAGCCAAATCGAGACAAATGTTACAGTCAAAAAAGCTCCCATCACTTTCGCTTCCCTTCTCAACATCGTTATTTTTCTCTGACACGTCGTTTTCTAAAAACCCGTCGTTATTTTCGCACATTTTAGGGATTTCGTTTGCATTTGTTCTCTCTTCTGCAGCTACACTACCCTCACCTGCATGTAATGTGGTCATATTGTCTGAGTTTCCTATCAATTGGTTCAGTTCGACAGATAGGGTATGGCTTTCAGGGGGAATTTGAACTTGCCTCCATCTCCAACGCTGTCGAGCCCTACTACTAATTCTTACAGCCTCCCGAATTCTCTCAAACGGGTCATCGATCCACTCATCTAAATTGACTGGATCACTTGGTACCAATCCCGAGCCTGCCTCAGGACCAGGGCTCAGATTCAAATCAAGATTCATAGTATCAGATGTTTCTTCATCCATGGCAAACTGGTCAAACCCAAATCAAGAACCCTACATGTATTGAAATTGAACAAAATTAAGTAAGAAAAGAAACTTATTATATCACCCACTGAGCAAATCTACCCTAATTTTTCCCCAATTCAACACCCAGATCCAAAACCTCCACAATCCCATTGGGAATATACATAACCAAGTCGCAAAACCTCAAACTATAACGCAAAATTGAAATAGCTTAGAAGTCAGAAAACACTAATCTCAACAAGAATTGAACAAAACAGGAAAAATAACTATGAAGTCCTATTTTAAATATTTCAGAGAAAAAAATGGGGATGAATATTCCCAACTTCATCACAGAGTGGAATATCCTGGGATCGTAGCTAGGCAAGGATTAATTAAAACTCTTAATGGGAAAGACATATTACAGCACGAACAGCGAGACTGCAGAAATAAATTGATAAAGGGAAAGTAAAAGAACCTGGTGAGGGAAGATAAGACCTCGATGATCAGATCAGACTCGTTCAAGACTCAGAGTCGAATTACGTCCGAGTTGACTACACATGGCTAATTCTTTCAATTGAATAGCAGCCGAGAGAGAGAGAGAGAGAGAGAGAGAGAGAGAGGTGCGAATAGTAGAAATAAACTCAGACTCGATTATCAACCGAGAACAGACAGAAGAGAGAGAAGGGGACGGGCAATAATTCAGCGCTTTGCGGTTTAGCTGGGACTTCTGTTTTCGGATTATAAAATCACTAATCTAACGGTTGCTATTGAATTTTCTTTCATCAATGGGCAACAATTCCTTATTTATTGGGGTGGTAAATCATGCCTACTTGTACTTATTTTCCCTTTCTCTAAGGATTAAAACTCTTTAAGCCCCGCCATTGAATCTGATTAAATATTTTTATTAAGAGGAGCTTAAAAAGATTTTTAAGCTTTGGTCAATAAGGCAGTAAGGCAGTCTGAGTAGTGGCAAGAGAACAAAATTAGAATCCGACTAAATATTTTTTATTAAGAGGGGTAAAAAGTTTGAATTGTAATTAAATTTAAATAAAGTTATTTCTATTAGAATATGATTTCTTAGTTTTTACATGATTAAAAAATCATGAAATTATAATAATGGATTTTGTGGGTTTTCATGATTCATTAAACTAAATAAAAAAATTTTAACAGTATCATACCATTAATTTAAATAAGAATTAAAAAAAAAACTCATCACATTACACCGCATCACATCATACCGTACTTTAACAAGCCACGAAGAACCATCAACTATATAAAGGCTAAAGTACGGGCTAGGTCGGGCTCCTATCACAGTAAATAGAATAAACTTAAAATATGATATATGGTTTCACTATATTGTAAAATAGTCCCTCTCATTTTTTAAAAAAAATGAGGAATGTGATTTTAAAAGAGCAGATAAAAGATTTTCAATATTAAATTATGTCACGAAAATTTGAATTGAAATTTTACAGATTGAATAATAAAAATACAATACTTCCAAATGATAAATATTTTTTTAAAAAAAATTAGAAGTTCAAATTTTCTCTTAACTATAAGATAGTGATAATAAGAATATGAAAAAGCTCTAAAACATATTCAACTTTTAAGGTATAATCTTAAATAATATGGTTAAATGAATTGATTATAATTATTGTAAATTTTTTACTGAAACTAAAACTACGCTATGATTTAGCAATTAATTTTCCATCTCCACATAATTGGTTTCAAAAACATATTGACCAAGCATTGTAATATATTCAAACCTAGAAACCAAATAACTCTTTAACCTAATATATATACTTGGCGTACATGTGGGTTGGTTAATTATAGGCTTAATAGTTTAGGCCCAAAAACGTAAACCAAGCCCAAGTGCCCAACTTGAAAGTGGTATTTTGAAGATGTGAATTAGACTTATTCACGGGTCGTGCTATTCGTTAGGTCCGGTCCGAGTCCGCTTTTATGGATTGGGCTTGGACACTCATTTTTTTATAAAGTCCGGCCCAAACATAAACTCGTTAAAGTGTGAACTTTTATGAATTGAGCTTGAATACTCAAGCTCAACCCGACGAATTATAATTTTATTTTTTATATATTATAATTGATAGTTAACTAACCACTAATTAACAGTAGCGAGATACATCATAACTCAAATTAGCTAAACGTTTTTTTGGAACAAAAGCTAAACGTTAAATAACATAAAAACAAAGTTTTTTACTGACCATCAAACTATAAAACTGCACGTTTTGGTCCTGCTACTCTATCTTTTGAGCCCTTTTTTTTTCTTCTAACTCTATGTCTTCAACTTCATTCTGTCTTTTTATTAATTTCAAATTCTGCAGTGAAATTGATTTTTCACTCTACGCTAAATTTTTCTCTTTTCTTGTAAAGCTGTTTAGTTTTGCTATGTTTGCTTTCACATTTGTGTTTTTGTTTTATTTAAGTTCATCCAAAAATTTAAATAAAAAAGTTTATTTATGGGCTGTAGATCGGGCTTGGAAATGATCTTGTAGATCCAGCCTGAGCCCGAAGTTCTAAAGAATAGGCCGGGCCGGGCTTGGGTTAATGTTTTTAGTAAAAGCCTGACGAACATGTCTAATGTGACCTAATTATTACATGACAATTATCGAGGCTTGTTTGCGATAGCTGTAAGAGCTGCTGTCACGAAAAGTTCAACTTACAAAGTTTTATAAGAACAACATATTTTGACATTGAATAAAGGATTTTGATTCTTAATACTAATTAGTTAGGAACTGTTTGCTATTGATTCTCAAAACTTTTTAAAACATCAGCTTGAAAAATGTTGAAAATAAAGTTTTTCAGAAAAATAGTTTAAAAAAACATTCTCAAACTATCCCTAATTAAACGGATCGGTATAACGTGTTTGTGGGATGAGTTTGAGTTTGAATTACATATCCCTTACAAATTAATCATTAGTTTATCACTCGTCAGACACATTAAGAAAATAAATATTAACTCAATCATTATGAAAGATAAAACAATTGTAACTATATAAAAAAAACCATCTAACTATAAAAATACTCTTAATTTCTTGTTTTGTATATAACATTGCTTATTCGTTGAATGAATTTACTACATGCACATGTAAACGACATATTCTCTATATTAGAAAGTTAAATTAATGTTCTAATCTCTTTATAATGAACAAGTGAACTTGAAAAAAAAAAGAGAACTACCAGAACAAAAATAGATTTTGTTAAAACATTATTTTTCTGTTTGAATTTGTTTGTGAGATAAAATATACAGCCATTGGCCTCCCATTGGAGTGTAATAATAACCCAGCTCGGGTTTTTATATAATGATGTCGGTCCTTTTATAATTAAAGGGTGAGAATTAATAAGAATATATTTAATTGAAAAGAGAAAATATTAATTAAGTCTTTATTAAATATTAACCTTTAAATTATTTGATCCTAAAAGGATCCGGTACACCATATAAAAGCCCTTGATCATGACATTGACACCACCACCATTAAAAGTGGTTGATGCTTTATCTTATATTCTTTTACTGGTTAAAAAATTTGGAAATAAAAAAGACTACAATGTAAATTTCTCAGTCAGTCCCTCGATTTTTATATAAAAAAAATTGGTTGATTTTAGATATATATAAGACAAGTGGGAGGGTGGGAGGATCCTTAGTTTTTTTTAGTTAGTTTAAGATTGTAAATCCAAAGTTTAAGATTGTTGCACGTGCATATAGGAATTTACGCCACAAGTTTGAAATTTGCCGCACAAGTTTGATGCCGATTAACGATCTCTATTTGTCTCAAAATATCCTACCAGAGCTCCCATTGAAAAATACTGGTACGTCACTGCATTTTGTGGGACTGTCCGAACTAAGCCCAAGTGCCCAAGTTACATGTTTGGCAAGTGAAGAGATATTTTTCTAATGACCATTATTATCAACTGTACGTATAAATATCATATGGCATTACTACTATGCATTTTGATTAAATAAAATGTTGTTTTTATATGGATTTCAGTATTAGTTGAAGGATCAATAAGAAGTTACATTGATAATTGATAGGCTGTAAATCCAACATGTTTTTATACTCATTGGATTCCTTTTCTGTCTTTTCAAATTTTAAAGATGATTTGAAGAAAACATGCTGAATTTGAGCAAAAAGGCTTTTCATTGAGATCCTGATGTATGGTAGCCAGAGTGGTAGTTAGTTTCGGTGATTCCAGAATATTTCAGAACGGCAGAGTCAATATTCTTCCATCAGCGCGTCAAAGTCAGACCTGAAAATTCACTAATTTAGGCAAATCTTATTTTGGAGAAGTCCTATTTAACGAAAGGAGTTTCATTCCTATTCCTATTCTAATCCTATTTTAAGGGATGAAGATAGAGAGAAAAATTCTTGTTGAAGAAAAAGGCTAAATAGGGTAAAACCTAATGAAGAGAAAATGCAAGAGTCCTAATCGAAGTTTAAGTGGGAAGCAGAGAGAGGCAGCGAGCACACTATAAATAGCAGGGCCAACCATTTTGAGAAGATCTCGATTTTCATTCAGTTTTGTGTTCCTAGTTTATTTGCAGCCATTTTTAGGTTTTTACGTTCTTTTAGTTTTAAACTCATTTTCATTAGCTTTCAATTTAATCCAATGGTTTTTGAGTTCTTGCTTTCGAATTCATTCAAGTTTACTTTAAGTTTATTTTAGTTTGAATTTTCCTTTGTTCTTGCTTTTATTTACAAGTTCTTCTAAATCAATCGCTATTTACTTCTTAAGTGTGTCTACTCTTTACATGCTTTATTTCAAGTCTCTTTACATTTCATTGCGATTTACTTTAGTTATATCTTGCTAATTTCTTTATGACTTGACCAAGTAAGGGTCAAGGCTGAGTTTAAATAGTGTGAGGATCGCATCAATAATCCACAAGGCGGCCTATTTACCAATTTCGGTACTTCAAGGGTTTTCCTAGTAAGAACATCACTTAGTCTCGATGTTGGCCTGATCAACCATTCGGTAAGTCTTTGTGATTATTGTTATTCCTTATTCTTGCATCCGTAACTATGCCTAAAGAGGGAATGGAGTAACGACAGCCTCACTGAGACTGGAGAAAGGTAATCTTACACCTATTAGGAGTGCTTCACTACCTTTCGGTAAGGGTTTAGGCTTTTATAGTTTGTATTGTTGTTCATCGGCGAGCTCTTTGGCCCGACGTCGAGATTCACAGTGAGTTAGAGGGTGGTCGTGGTGTGAAGTCCGGTCTCCATACACAGTAAGGAAGAGTTGCTAGTGTTGTACGATGCGGAACATTAGTATAACTAAACCTAGATCCCGGTGCAATTTATATCTTATCCTATGATCACCATGATACTTGGCTTTGCTCTACTTTGGTCTGGTCATTGTCTTCATTGATTTAACACCTACTTCACTTAGTTTTATTTCTCAATTTCCCAAAAACATCACTTTTAGGTCACGCTCTTTGTCATCTCTTAAAATAACTTTGTTAAAAATTGTTCCACATAGGATCGACTCTTGCTTATCACTGACTCTAGGTTTTATTTCTGCATGGATTTATTTTTGGTGGTCTCGACAACCGTCAAGTTTTTGCCTCATTGCCAGGGAATAATTCCTTTTGACTAGTTATGTTTCGTGGAATCGTGGCAACGAGCTTTTCTATGATCCAGAAATAGAAAGATCAAACAAGGTTCGCGCTAAGCAAGTTCGCGAGCGTAAAGAGTCTCGACATCAGATAGAAACTTCAACCTGACCCAGCGACGACACTATCCTTATAGAAGGACAGTTTGACGATTCAACTGACTCTGATTTTGAACTTAAAGTAGCCAACGTGACTATGGCTAATGCAGAGCGATCAATCAAAGACCATTTACGGGTCTCGGTGAATCGACAACCACTTTGTATTATTTACCCGGACGAAACTAATGATAACAACTTTGAGATGAGATTGGGATTTGTCCATAGCTTACCCAGATTCGCCAGGAGGGTCATTGAGGACCCTTACAAACATTTGCAGCAATTCCATTTGACGATTTCTTTTATGAAACCACCAAAGGTCGATCTAGACCTTGCAAAATTGAAGTCCTTTCCTTTTTCTCTTGAAGATCTAGCCAAAGACTTGTTTTGCCACCTGGCACCAGGATCCATTACCACATGGGTCCATATGTTGAGAGTCTTTCTTGTCAAGTATTTTCTAGCATCGAGAGTGATCACTATGAAGAGACAGATTTGTTCTGCGAAGATGAAAGACATGGAGAGTCTCCATGAGTACCACGAACGATTCCAACACCGTTTGTCAAGTTTCCCACCTCACGAGTTCACTCCACAAGCCTTAGTCCAGATTTTCTATGAAGGGCTCTCTGCGTCGTAGCGTGCTATCGTGGATGCTGCTAGCACTGTTTTAAAAATATCCGCCGCTATTTTTGGGGTTTGTCCTGCCTAGGGCTATCAGGCGCTCGACCGATTTATTGTCGCCTAGGCACCGCCTAGTCTGATTTTTTCTGCCTATGCGGCACCTAATTTAGATTTTTTTATGTACCATTATTTATGATAATCGTAGTTTATAAACAAAAAGTAGTTTAGTTGATAAAACTAAAGTACATTTATGTGTGCTCACAGTAAAATTATTATTTTGAGTCTCAAAATTATTATTTTGAGTCCCAAAACGACAAACAAATATGTAGTTTGAGTCTCAAAACGAGAAACAAATTGTTATTATATCTATGTCACTTAGTGATTTTTAAAACATGGTCTAAATTATTTTTTTATATTTTATATTATTATAATTTACCTTTTAGTTGAATTTATATTTTTTGTATATAATAAATATATAAAATAAAAAATATAAATCCGCCTAGATCTCACTTAGGCATTTTAAAGCTTCGGTCGCCCGACTAACGCCTGACGCTTTTTAAAACATTGGGCACTAGTGGGGCGCCCTTATCAACAGGATCCCAACACAAGCTTGAGACCTCATCAAGGCTATTGCCGAGAACTCTCAAGAGTTCAATGACCGTGATGGGAGATCTACTTCAAAAGCAAGGCCTAGGTGGAACCTAGTTGGGGGCTAGAAGGATTTATATTTTTTTATTTTTAAATATTTATTATATATATAAAAATAAAAATTTCACTAAAAAATAAATTATAATAATATAAAATATCAAAAAATATAATTTAGACCATGTTTCGAAAATCACTAAGTACCATAGAGCATATTGTTTCTCGCTTTGAGACTCAAAATGACAATTTTATTGTGAGAACACTTTAATGTACTTTAGTTTTACCAACTAAACTACTTTTTGTTGGTAAACTATGATTATTATAAATAATTGTATCCTAAAAAATTTAAATTAGGCGCCGCCTAGGTGAAAAAATTGGACTATGCGGTGCCTAGGCAGCAACAAATCGTTCAAGTTTTAAAATAGCGCTTAGGTGAGACTAGACAGAAATTTTTAAAACAGTGGTTCGCGGAAAGAAGCAAGCATTAGGAGTAAAGGGAAGGATGTGGGCTTATGGGCCAGTTTGGTATTGCTGTTTAAACTGCTTTAAAAAAAGTTATTCTCATAAACTTTTAATATTACGACATATTTTGATTTTGAATAATATATTTTAATCTTTCATACTAATTAATTAAAAACTGTCTGATTCATTTTTTCTAAAATTTAATATAAACTTTTAAAAAAAACTTAAAAATCGAAACTTTCATAAAAACTGGAAAAAAATTACAAAAATTAGCCCCAAACTTTCCCCCACGTAATTGGCTATATCATCTCCATTTCTTCTGATATATAATAAATTACTAAAATAATGAAAAATTTATCCAGTTGCCCATCAATTCCACCCTGGCAATCCTCGTCACGGCCTAGCATTTTCCTATTTTAACCTGCTACTTTTTCTCCCGGGGACCCTTCCGCACGTGCCAGGTCTGTACAATAACACGGTTCCTACTCCGTCCCACCTTTTGTGTGGTGCAACGAATAAAAGTTTCTTGAGAGAGAAACTCAATCAATATTTAAGAAAAAGATATTCTAGAGAGATAAAGAGACTGTTATTATTCCTTTAATTCACCAAAATAGCATTATTTTCTCAATTTTCTGTTACTGCTCTTCTTTTTCTGCTTGTACCATGTACTAGCTAGCTAGCTAGTACTATTATTTTTTGTTTTTGCACTCTCTTATATCTGACAGTCGAATCCACGACGATCTCTTCTTTCTGCTGTGCTTTTCGGTCGCCTGAATAGACTAAATTTGCACCCATGAGGATCAGGAACAGGAAGCTACGTCTCCCTCTTTCCTCTCTTTCTCCTGTTCCTCTTTCAGATCCCCCGTTTTCCGACCTCCTACAACTTCACTCCAATCCTTCCGATCAACACCGGAGATGGATCCAGCTGCCAAAATTCCTCCGATTATCCCTTCAAGCAAGCAGAAAGCAAGGTCAATTAGCTCTTCTATCATTTTCAGTTGTTGAATTCGAATTTGTCTGTTGTTGATGGCTGCACCTGTGTTCAGTATTATATGAGATGAAATCCGAACGGATCTAATTTTGTGATTACTTAATTTCGCATTGGACGGAGCCTAGTGATTTTTTTTGTTGTTGCAGTTATTGTGCAAAGAAGGAAAAGATCAGGATGGGTATTCAAACGGAGGGGAGGACGAAGGAGAAAAGATCGGTACTCATAACAGGTAACAATAAAAAGTTAAAACAAAAAAAAAAATCAAAATGGAGAGCTGTAAAATAATTTCTACTGAGAAGAAAAAGAAAACAACTCTTTAGTGGAAAAATACTGTAGAAGATGTTTGTATATGAAGTTTGGGTAGGCACCATACCTTCCCATCTAATCAACTAGTCTGTTTTTCTCTATTTTGGCTAACTAATGCTTTGCTCTTTGGGTTGCACGTTAGCATGGTGACTCTGGTCCCCCATTATTCTCTTTCTATATATATAATATAATATAATATAATATAATATATCTTCTGGTTTTTATTAGCTGTATTAATATTTCCCCCAATTGTGGTTTAGGAAAGAAACTATCTCGGGTGCAAAAACACCAATCACTTCTCTCCATCAAGGTAATAAGGAATCAATCAAATTGCAACAATTATTGTGTAGGTAGCCATTGAAATTGAGATTGAGATTTTGGTCATTGTTATAGGGGAAAGTATGATTAAGAAAGTGAAAAGCAAAGAGACTAATGGCAATAAGTCAAGTGATGCAAAGAAGAAGAGAGAGAGAGAGAGAGGTGGTGCAGTCATGGAGGGGTCGAGGTGCAGTCGAGTGAATGGGAGAGGATGGAGATGCTGCCAACCAACACTGGTTGGCTACTCTCTTTGTGAGCATCATTTGGGTAAAGGAAGGCTCATAAGCATGCTAGAGTTCGAGCCACGCCCATTAAGGTTGACTTGACTCGGCCATTACCATTAGAAGCAGACCAGGCTTGGAATGGTGAAGGCCCGATCAGTAAGCAGCAGATATTGTCAAAGAGAAAGCACAAGCTTGGAATGGTGAAGGCTCGATCAATGAGCAGCTTCTTAGGCCAACCAAATATTGCTAGAGTCAGAATTGCAGAGAATGAAGAATAACAATACAGGTAATGAATTAATCATAGTTTATTTTATGTGTTTCAGTCACATTATCACTTTGATGTATTAGTTAATAGCAATCAG
Organism: Euphorbia pulcherrima; assembly: GCA_947683365.1. Taxonomy (NCBI): domain Eukaryota; kingdom Viridiplantae; phylum Streptophyta; class Magnoliopsida; order Malpighiales; family Euphorbiaceae; genus Euphorbia; species Euphorbia pulcherrima. Next base: position 4,534,575 of record CANTUS010000008.1, read on the forward strand.
GGGCTGATTGATTGTTTGTTTGTATCAATCTTTAATTTGTAATAGTTTTTGTGAGACGTTGGGATAGCTTTAGTTTAGCACGCATCATCACAAAATTAATGATAAAATGGTATAAAGTTCTGTAGTAAGACGTATTTTAGAGAAATTGTAATGTATGATTATGCATTAATACAAATTCTAACCCATAATATTTAGAAGGATTTGTTCAATGTATAGAACTATTATACTTTCTAGTGTTCATAACACAGAGGTCTCTGAATCTCAAATTTTGTGCATAGCACTTAAAATCAAAACCACAAGAGGCTCAAAATCAATGTGTAACACTTAAGGAAATTTTAATTAATAATCTTAGTATACATAAATAAAAGTTTGATATGCATGTTGAATATTTAAACAATTATCACACATTGTATAATTTTTCCTTTGTTCTGTAAAAATTAAGTTATTACTTTTTTAATGCAAGATTGAAAAGCTTTTCTTACTTCTCTAATCATATACTAAACAAAATAAATTGAACAATATATATAATACATTTCAGCCTAATAGAACAACAACGTACATATATTCATCAATTTACCTAAATGCTTAAGCTTACAAGTAAGCTTCAAAAAGAATCAATTAGAGGTACAAGAGAAATTTTTATACTATACTCTTGGATGTACGACTATTACATATAACAAATCGAGTTTAATCTAATCTTATCAATTAGCCTCAATTTCAATCAATAATTTTTACTTTTCCAAAATCGAAAGTAAACAATATTTTATTTCAATGAATAAAAATTATTGAAGAGACTGAGTATTGAACTTAAGATGTTTCACGTCTATTTTGAGAGGTATACCAATTAGTACAAAGTAGACGATATTTAAATTTAGATATATTTTAGAAGATGGAGTTTCATGCATCAGAAATTCACAGATAATAAGGTATAAATTTTATAGCAAGAGTTGTATATGGGAGGAGACAATTTTCAATTAATGGGGGCTTAGTGATATTTAAAATGAGTTAAGTTGCAACTAACCTACAAACGATTGGTGGCATTATCAGTGTCATATTTAAAAAAGGATCGGCCTTTTGCTATTGGAGCAATATGGAGTGACGGCTAAGAATATTTGTTCCACCCATTTCAATGATATAGTAGCTTTTAATAGATTTGAGCCACCAATTTTATTATTTATATCGTAAAAGCAATTCCAAATTGTACATCTACATTAATTTATTACATAACAAGTTGTCAAATTGTTGTATCATCTTTTGATTCGTAAAATTTAATGTTATTTTAATTTTTTCACTGAATAAATTGTTCCATTAGATCAATAAGTAATTTGTTACAGTTGGGATTATCAATGTTACATATAAAGTATCTGTAAAGGTTAGTGATTAGTTATTTAGTTACATTAAATGAAAAGAAAAATCTTCGACCCACTCCGGGTATAACTTAAATCTGAAACTTAAATGAGACAATTTTTTTTTGTAAAATAGTAACTAAATAGATTCTAAGCAAGGTAAAATTGAACCAATCACCCAATTATTATAATTTCAACAATGGAGACTGAGAATATATATTTGTATTTGAAACGCATTTGTTTAATTTTGTTATTTTCTCACATGCCAGCCTGGTGTATATTTGCTACATTGTACATTAATTACTTTCCCCGAAGGCCCCCCACTAATTGCTGGAATTTTGTACCTTCTGCTGTCTGACATATATATGGCTTGATTTTGTTAAGAATACCGACCACATATATATATATGGCTAATGTAAAGTACAGTCCCAAATCAAGTATAATAATGAAATAATTTCTTGTTAATAATCATAGTTCTATATACTTAATCAATGTTCTGAATTTAGGTATGTGAAGTAATTTTCATTAATTCTGCTAATTACTAGTATGAATTTATTTAGAACAGATTTGGATTCTCTAGAGTTGTATTATATTTCACTTAATTTCAACCATTTATTAAGTTTTGACGATTCAGATTTAGTTTTAGTGGTTTTTGGATTTCACGGTGTAATTAAATTTGAACCATTAAAACTGAATAAATAATTGAGATTGACTGAAATGTACAACTTTAAAGAGTTTGAACTTTAGAAAATCCAACTTTATCTAAAACACATAATGAACTAATTTCACAAATTTCATGTACACATACTACTCTAGTGGTATTATAAAGGGCAGCTTAGTTAAATACAAGATATTAAGCTTTTAATTTTGTGAGTACCAACTTTACATTTTTTAAATCCCGAAGTTAATTCCTCTTAATTATATATACCCTTTCTTAATTGCAAGATTTTAACTTTTAAATTTTGTATTTGCCTTAATATGAGATCTCCATTCTAACAATCTTCTCTCTCTTAATTAATTTGATTTTTATAACTTAAAAACGACTATATCTCATAACCCGTTAATTTTTTCGATACGAGCCTTTAAAATATTTTGTTCGTGTTATATTTATCTTTAAAACAAAATCCATATTGAATATTTTTTGAGCAAAAATTATTTTTCGCATCTTATACCAATTTTACCAATGTTTCGTAAATTTTTATACCTAGTATAAGAGTGTTATAATATCTTTATAGCACCAGTTTTCCATTTATTTCTAAGTAGATAACATAAAACCTTAGTAACATTGTTCTATTTAAAGCAAAAAAACCTCTTATACCTGGTATAAAAGTAGTAAAAAACTGGTATAAGACTTTTTTTTTCTCCAAAAATATTCAATATGGATTTCGTTTTAAAGATAAAAATAAGACGAAAAAATTATTCTAAAGGATAATTTTTTAAAAAATTAACGGTTTGTGAGATATAATTATTTTAAATTGTGAAAATCAAATTAAATATAAGAGAAAAGATTGTAGTGAAAAGAAAAACAATAACCTTAAAAGTGGTAGACAATTAAAGAAAAAGAAGGTTAGGTATATAAAAAAAATATCCTATAAAAATGGTATTTCCTTATATTTCCCTATTACAATCCGTAAATAATCATTTTTTTAGATTTTCCCATTGTTTTAGTTTGACTAGAAAAAAATTAAAATATAAATCTTTCAGTCGAATTCGCCTTGAACTGATATTAAAATTTAAGGTAAATTTAAAAAAAAATACCGTGTGGTTTCATTCATTTGTAAAATGAGGTTTGAGAATTTTTTTTTTTTTGCAAAACAGGGTATGTGATTTTAAAAAATCTGCAAATAAAGGATCTTTAATATTAAATTATATCACAAAAATAGCTAATCTTGTTTGTTTTTATCTGAAATTTGCGGGACTGTTATTAAAAATACCATACACATCAATGAAGAATTTTAAAAATTTTTAAATAGTATAAATATTTTTTTAATTAAATTATGATAACAAACTTTAACAAATTATAAAAAATAAAATAAATTTTTAAAAATTACTCGAATAGCGACGTTGAATATTTATAGGGGGCTGCGTTGAATTCCCAGAAGTTTGTAACTATACAAGTTCAGCCTGAACCAATCCGAAACAACTGAACGTATTTAGCTATTAGTGTCCATCTAAACATGTCCCTATCTTCATTTAATAGCTTAGTCTCTGCAGCAACTGCACATTGCAGCAATTTAAACCACAATAATTTTGTTATTAGAGTTTTTAAAACGAAACAAAAAATCAATTATTGCACCAAAAAAATAGACCAGTATGGATATGTAAACTCATGCATATATGGAAGGATAAAACCATTCAACCAATGTTATTGTAATCCGAATCTTTTCTCAGGACCCTAACGATTCAAACTAAAGCACAAAATCATATTAATTTACAACTCTTATTACTATTCATTTGTAAATTTAATCGAAGGTACCTATTAATAGCAGATAATTACAATTATCTTTTAAGAGTTGTAAATATCCTTTAGATATTCTTGTGGAACTACTTTTCAAACTCTCTTTATCTCTATTTCAGACGTACACATAATATAGCTTTTGTAGTCAAGTTAGTTACTTATCATCTCATCTGTATGTATTCTTGATTGATAGAAATTCATAGGCAAGCATTCCAATCAATAATTTCCTCAACTTTATTACCCATATATATTGTTGAAATCCTGTGGATATTCGGAGACAATGAGCTGAAGAACAATATGTTTGAGTAATTAATATTTTGACTACAAATGTGGATAATATATATGTCTCTGGGATTTCTCGGTTAAAATTGTTATCTGTTGGTTTTTTCACCTTCCAAGTGTCATCTGTGCTTTAGATCCACTGATTGTTCAATGTTGTACTGATCATTGTTAACAAAAGGAGAGAAAAATATCGACAAAAAAACAAACTTTGGAGTTAATCCAGATTAAGCATTTCAAAACAATGATGTAAATATGGACAAAAATACATATAAATAAAACGTATATACCCCTCAAATCAAAATCTTGTTTACAATATTTCGTTATTTTCTGCGTCTTCTGGCATTCAACTTTCGTGTAATTGTTATAATACCATATCTTTTTTTTCTCTCTTATTACCGTATATATTTCCACTTACAATTAAATTTACACCTGTCAAGTATTTCTTATAATGACTTTATTTTTTTAAAATAAATATTACTTTACTCTTCATCACCACTGAAATAATGAGGTGGCATTTATTTCAATGACTATAATGGCAAATTAAGAAAAAAAAAAGTAAAGTCACCATGTAAATTTAACCCCTTAATTTTCATAGGAAAAGCCCTCAATTTTAATTACCATTTCATTCAGGTGTGTGCTTACACGGGCTATATATATGCGTCATCCAATTTGGGTCAATCATGTCAATGGTTGTCCAACTATGAATTTGGATTCTCTACACTAAAAGTTAAAACAAAATTAATTATAAATGGTTCAAATTATTTTACTCTCTTTTCATTAATTAGGAGAAAAATGAAATACCTTTATTGAACTCAACTCTAAAATTTTTTTATGACTATTTATCCAAAATGGAATATTATAACTTAAAGTCACTATTCATCAAGGTGTCTGTATCATGCATTGCATAAGGTATGTATTTGATGCCACCTAACTTACAAAAGTTCTGGTTTCTACCTGAACTTGGCCAATGTGCACTTTTGCCCCTTATTGACCAGTAACAACCTTTTGATTTGTTATGTATAGTATTGTAGAATGAAGGTATGTATTTGATTCTCTTTGGTACTCAAGTTGAGAGGTTAATCGAACATTTTTTTATGAGCAAACTGATCATTTTTTCGAATTTAGAATGACTAAAGAAAACTGTCAAATTAAAGTTTAGAATTGCATCCAACGGTTATAGTCAAGTTCAAGGACGACTGATGCATCAGCATAACACATAAAGATAGAAATTTCCTTTTTTCAATCACACAAATACTATAATAGTAAATAGTTATTGTAAATGTAATACTTGTGTAAAATATTTAGGAAACAACAGTTGTTTATCTATCGCCGCCGATGCTCTTTGTTGTTGAAGTTGCTGATAATTTTCACTATACTACCGATAAATACTTAAATATTTAGTAAACTAAAGACCAATCAAAATATTCAACCAACCGTTCCATGCTTAAAAATGGGAATTTTTTCGGAAACACCCACTTAGTACACTCCAATTTGAAGAATAGAAAAATAAAAGTCAACATTAGTTTGGTTCACAAATTTTTCATGTTGAATTTTACTTCATTTTGTTTGAGGATTATGGGTTTAATTAAACCTCCCAATCCATATGCACCCTTCCAATGGAATCCCATAAAAAAGACATGATAGGACCCGATGTCATATATAATATCTCATGTATGATCAACGGAACTATAGGATTGTGTAAATGCTACTTTAACTAATATTCCATATTCTGCTAGCAAAAGTAAAAATTTAACCAAAGCAATAGTGGAGGCATTGTTTCATAAAGAAGAACTGGTAAGGTGCAACACATGCATGGACCTTAATTTCTTGTAAGTAATTAATTAAAGAGCTGCCATAGCATATGAAATCAATATTCAACCTGAAAACAAAAAGAAAATGAAACTGCACTTGATAATAAATAGTACGTAGCTAGTTGGTGTTATTGTCATTGTGCTGGCCTAACAAGCTGCTCATCGACCGAGCTTTGACCATCCCAAGCTTGGCTCTCTTCTTGACCTTGAAAGTTGGATCATCTTCACTACTATGACTATCCTGCGGTTTGGACCGGCTACGGACACTTGTCATACTTCGAAGCCTTCCCTTACCCAGATGGTGTTCACACAGAGAATAGCCAACCAAAGTTTGCTGCCAGCATCTCCATCCTCTCCCATTTACTCTACTGCACCTCGAACCCTCCATTATCCCTCCTTTTCCCCTCTTTTTCCCATCCTCCTTCTTCTTTTTCTTACTATCTGTTTCCTCTTCATTCGATTTCGAGCTCCCTTTATTCTTCTTCGGTGGAAATGTTTTCTCTAGAGCAACCAATCCATTACAATAATGTAACCGCAGTTGGCAAAATTTTGAAAAAAAAGCATGTATGTAATAAGTTTGACAAAAATGGGGTATAAAATCCCTAACCTTGCTGTGGTTTTTCATTAGGAATCAAAGCGTCCATTTTTGCAACCCTATTATAAGAATTTTGCAAGTTAAAAAGATGTGGGAAGAATTGAAGAGTGCAACAATAGAGGATGATGCGTAGTATCATATGGATGGGACCAGTGGCATCCCATGCTAACGTGCACCGTATGGCTTGGCTTATCTATACTAATATTATTGTTCAGAAATATAATAAAAAGGAATTGTTAAATACTGAGATCAAAGAGGGCATACGGGTATTATGTAGCTAATGCTTGCTGATAATTTTGACAAGTGACAGTTATAAACAGTGTTTTCCACTTGTTTGGAAAAATAATTAATTGGAAATTAAAGTTTGGATTAATTTAACTTTATGGGTGGTTTAATTTCTTACCAGGTATCATTACTGCTTTCTTCTCTCTGCAACAAATTAGCCTACAGTACCAAAACCAAAAGATAAAAAGATCTAACCAATCATACTTAATTAACCCAGTAAAGTAAATCCAAGAAACTCACATTGAGTTCGAGTGCACTCGATTTACAAACCAAGAAATCACAACAAGAATTAGTTGTTCAAGAAAAGTACCGTGTGGGTGGCGGTGAGTTGGATCGGTTGAAATTGGGGAGGAGGTGAAGCCGGAGCATTGAAATACGCCGCCGTATCATCATCATCGGAGAGAATCAGAGGCGGGTTCCGATTGAACGGAAGTTGCACCGGCGGATCTGAGAGAGGAACTGGAGAAAGAGACGATAGAGGCAAGGGGACTTGTCTTTTCCTAATCCTCATCGGTGCAAACAAAATAGACGCTAAAGATCTTATCTTTATTACACCCTTCCCTTTGATTTGATCAGAAATATCAAAAACAGTGAACAAGAACTGATCTTTGATTAGATTTCAAAGCAAGGGGAAAGAGAGGAGAGAAAATTTTAGAGAGATAAAGTGAGGGGAGAGAGAGAAACAAGAAATAACAGCAAGACCAAAGAAAAATATTTTTATCCTGTCTTTGTAGGTACTAGTATTTGAGGTACAGTGTTTCTCTCTCTCTAACTTTAATTAGTTGCACCACAAGCACAAAGAAGAAGGTGAAGGGAATAAGAATACTAATTACAGTTTTGCACGTGTGAGGGGCAACTGGGCGAACAGGTTATAGGTCATAGAGAGAGAAAGATTGGGACAGAGTACGGACACATAAGGAGTGACAGAGTGGATGAGAGAATACAATATGATGGGGAGTGGGTAGTTTTATCGTTTCTACTTTTTTATATTATACACAAGAATATTAATAAGGGCAAGGGAGAGTGGGTCATTTCCTTCCTGTTACATACCCCCATTCAAAGTAATACAAATTCAATTCTAGTGATGGCATGACCCACATTTAACAAGACCGGGTTCATAAGCCCATTAAACCCTCCAAGAACTCTATAAAAGGATCTAGCCAATCCCCAAGGTGGGAACTTATATAACACTATCCCACATTTACTATTTGTCACCTTGATTACTTAAGCATTGAATGAGCTTTACCCCTATATCTTTTTTCACTTGTGCGGATCATGGGTTTGCAGCGTCGTTCGTGGGAATCAAATCCATCCTCTTAATATTTTAAAATTTAATATACAACCTTTTGAAATTTATTCGAGATTCACACATCTTTTTTTCTTGTACAAAACACAAATTTTAAAGTTTTTGGTAGAATAAACATGTTGGAAAACCATTACGAGTAGCACATGCAAATATGATCTGAAGAAGATTGGAATTTACGAATCTCGTGACCTTAGATGATGTTTTGGATGCTTTTCCAAAACAAGTCCTTGGACCTTACTAATGATTTGATTCTTCGTTGGAAACTAGCCCCTAAGTCCAAAGATCAGAACTAACCAATGATTTCATCTTTCGTTGGAAACTAGACCCTTACTCCGAAGATCGTAACTTACCAATGATTTCATCTTTCGTTAGAAACTAAACCCTTAGTCTGAAGATCGTAACTTACCAATGATTGAGACTTTCATTGGAAACTAGCCCCTAAATCTAAAGATTAGAACTAATAAGTGATTTGATTTTGCGTTAAGAAATAGCCCGTTAGTTTGAAGATCAGAACTTACCAATGATTTGATCTTTCGTTGGAAACTATCCCCTAAATTCGAAGATTGAAATTTACCAATGATTTGATTTTACGTTGGAAACTAGCCCCTCCGTACGAAGATTGGAACTTACCGATGATTGGGTACTCACCAACATGGTTATCTTTCATCGTAGACCAATCCCTTCCAAGCTTATTAATTAGTGAAAATTGAATGGAACTCACCAAACTGAACCCAAGATCGAACAAACTCCAATGAAGGTTGTTCAAATGACGGTGAACTCACTAACTCATGTTACCTTGAATGTTGGTCTAGATGATTTTCAAAGAAAAATCCAAAAGAGTGGAACTCACCAACGATTTGATCTTCCACCAAAGACCAATCCCTTACGAGTTTACTAACTAGTGAAAATTGAATGGAACTCACCAAACCAAACGCAGGATCGAACAAACTCCAACGAAGATTGTTCAAACGACAGTGAATTGGAGCTTGGTGAACTCACTACCTCATGTTATGTTAAACGTCAATCTAAATGATTTTTTAAGAAACATCCGCAGATTAGAACTCACCAACGATTTGATCTTCCGTCGAAGACCAACCCCTTCCAACAAAGGTTGTTCAAATGATAGTGAATTGGAGCTTGTCCTAGTTAATTTATTAGAGAGTAGTTTTGTTAGGTCCACCGTATCTTTTAATAAAATGTGACCAACACAAGCTTGGAAATTAGTGAGTCAAACACATTGAGTTTTGATGACACTCCATCATGGAAGCTGAACACGTTGACCTTATGATGAAATTTAATCAACGGATCTCATAACTTTAGCAACCTTGTTAGCTTTGGTGACATAAATCCTTTAGATAGTTACATGAACCCATGATCCCACTCGATGCCAACTCCAATATAAGCTATCAAAATCATGGTAAATCAGAACGCATTGTCCTTTTTACACCAATATAAAAAAGGATCTCAAACTTTGGCAATTAGGTTGGCTTCGGTGACATCCATCTATCTGCGGATGTTTAACCTGTCCAATCCAATGGGGTTTCACTCATTCAAATCACTCTAATAGAGGTTTCCAACACATCCAGATCACTATACTCTATTAATTTGCCAAAGGAGGAAACAAGCAGTCTACGACATTCATCAAAATCATCGAATCTAAAGTCAAAATATATATAACTGTTTTACAAATTTAATAATGTCGAACGAATATAATGAGCTACCAATATCATCTCATCACGTATCGGAATGAAGGTTCATAGCAAAGCTTACTATCAAGGCCCATACATCAAAATCTACGAATACATCAACTTGCCCATTTGTCTTATATGACTAGACTTTTCTACAAAAGGCACTAAGATATTTTACATTACAAAGGAAAGTGCAACGACAACGGAAGCACTAATCAAAGACTTACCAAAAATAATAAAGTTTTGAAGCTTCCCAAAGCATTGGGGAAAGCCTACTAATGTAGATGATATGCCCAACAAAAGCCTTGTTAAGAGAACAACTCACTATAATTAAAACACATTACACTCTTTTAAAGGTTAATCCAGCAAGTTAAAAAAATCAGTCCAACACTTCTCTTAAGCATAATGATAACACGATTGAGATAGTGAGGGGTCAACAACTATACTCTCGTAGGCAACATAACTCGGGAGCATGACTAATTCACCTTTCAATTAATAACGAATGTACCATTAGTGAATGACCAATGAGTTCCATTTAAAAACATGGAGCCATTCGAAGTTCTAGTCAAATATCATAACCTACTGTCATACTTGCAAATACAACTGAGACACTATTTAAATTATGAACTTTACAATACTACTAGAGCTCCTTAAAGCATTACATAAAGCACTAGAAATGACTCACTGATGTGAACATTGAACTTGACGAAAGGATGAAAAGGCAATGGACGACCCAAATAAAGGCATGAAATGGCATTGCCTAAACTCACAAAGGCGTGAAAAGGTGACAAATGACCAAAAATCCCGAAGGCATGAAAGGCATTCAAAGTGCCAAAGCTCACGGAGGCGTGAAAAGGCAACAGAAGCTTAGAAACTACAAAGGCATGTAAAGGCAGTAAAAGTGCCCAAACTCAAACATAGGTCCCATAGCTGACGAATATAAAAAGGCAATTGAAGTGCCCAACAATATAAGCTCGCCAAGAGGACTTACTCCAAAACCATGATCGCTAGCAAGAGTGATGACTCCAATAAGGGGATCCACATTCCACTCACCCACGACCATCAAACACCAATAAAGATAAGGAACTCACCAATAGAAAGCAGTCTCCAAAATTAGAGCCCATGAAAAAACTCAACTCACCAATGATAATCTAATGAAAAGGCCTCAATTCACCACGGGTTTTAGATCCAAACACAAGGTCCTAAGAGAAACCTAAAAAGGTGGGCCATGATGTAGTGGAACTTACTAGCAAGCATATCATACCAAATGACGAGCTGGCATAAAGGCTTAAAAAGAACCCAATCGATAAACAAACCAAGCTCGCCAAAGGGGTTAACCTGCCCAACGAACAACCATGATAAGACCTAAGACAAACTCACTAAGGACACAAACTTACCTAACGAATAGGTTTAACTGTGAAAGGCCCAACTATCCAAATAACTAAAAAAAGGGGGTTTACCCAATAGCCAGGGCTACTAGGGAAGCTCACTAACCAAATGTGCGCGTAAGAATTACCATAAGGAGACCAATGATTTGCTCAATAAGACATTCCTTATGAAGGAATTACTATAAGAGGCCTAGTTATTGAACCTGATATCCCCCACGAGAAAAATTACCGTGAGAGGCTCAACTATCGAACTAACTAAGTCATTCCTCACTAAGGAATTACTGTAAGAGGCCCAACTTTTAAACTCATAAGGCATTCCACTACTCATAAACCCATAACGAGTTGGGTCCCCCTAGACTCATGAAATAAATAAGCTTACGAAAAGAAAACACCACAAACAGTTGGCATTCCTAAGAAAGAGGCTTTCCAATGCCACAACTAGTTAGTATTCGGAAGTATAGAGCTAACCAACACTTCAAACAATTGGCATTTTCTAAAGAATTAAAATTTCCAATGCCACAACTCATTGTCACTGCAGAAGTAGAGCCTACCAACGCCACAGCTATTGGTATCCCCAAGAATAGAGCCTACCAATGCAACAACCAGTTGGCATTTTCTAAAGAATAGAGATTTCTAATTCCAAAATCCATTGGCATTTGTAGGCATAGAGCCTACCAACGCCACAACTATTAGCATTGACAAGTATAGAACCTACCAACGTCACAACTAGAGGTGTGCAAATGGTTTGTAACTAAACCAAACTAAATTACTAATTTAGTTCGGTTAATTCAAAAATTCAATCTGGTTCGGTTTATAAAAAGTAGATTATTTTATTTTAAGTTTGGTTCAATTTGAATGTAGGAAAAATCATAATAACTGAACCAAAATATTTATAATGAATAATAAAAATTTAAAATATATAGTTTCTCATATAAATCCTTTTAAACCTAATTCCTTTTTTACCCTAAATCCTTTTTCCTTGTTATGTGTCTCGACTCTCTAGCTTCTTATTTCTCGTTTCCAATAATATCGTCGCTCTGTCAATCACCCTAATTGTTCATTGTTTCTCCCTCATGTCTCATCTTCTCCTCATTTTCGTTCATCACCATTCAATATCTCTCCCTCGACTTCTCTTCATCATCATCTATCACTGGTGTCTATGACTATCGCCGTCAGTTTCTATCTATTGTGAGAGCCCTAACTTATTATGATATATGGTTCTTAAAATTTGTTATTGCTCTCTTCCTAATCTATTTCTCTATTGTTGTTTTATGAATTTGTTTTAGGATATAGTCTTTTTCTTCTGAAAGTTCTTAAACTTCAGTGTCCTCTGCTTCAACAATGATGACATCTTAATACAGAAGAGTCAATAGTGTTGAAAAGTTGATGTTTAGCGTTAGGCTATCTATGTTATTTTGGATTTGTATTGAATTACTGTTAGTATTGAACTCTAGGATTTTTATTAAAGTACAGTTAATATTTAATTTAAAATTTATATTTGAGATTGTTGAACCCAACATAAGGTTAGACTGACTCAGTGGTTGACTCAGCAGTGCTTAAAGTTTTGATCATAACAATTAAGTTTAGTTTGAGTTAATTAAATCAATAATGATGTTAAATCAGTTAGACTAAGGTTTTGGCTGAGTATTTTAATTCAAGGGTAGGATTAGAAATCTCCGTTGACCTAATTCTATGATTTAACTCTGTGTCATTTTGGGCTGAGCTGAGTTATTAGTCCGTTGACTAAGTACTGTTCACTCAGCTCTCGATATTTAGATTTTGTTTCAACTGTGTTTATTAGTTTATAACTTTCGGTGAGTTATCTTGTTTATTCAACTGCGCTAACCATTCCATTTAAGGAAAAACGGACTCTTGCTTTTTAGTCTTACACTTTTATCGACATTAATGAAAGACATCATACAAAAGACAAAAGGAATTAATGACATGATAAAGACAAAAAAAGCCCAACGCTGATAAAGACAAAGTTTGTCTGGAGAAAAGCTATAAGAAGACATAGTCGAATTGGATTGAAGTAGCACGTATCTCCTGTAAATGCATCACTCTACAAGTTCGTCAGATTACCAGAAGGAATGGAAAGGTGGCACGCAGCAAGTTAGCGCAAGATCTCTCTAACAGATTTCTAGCATAAAACAATAAAGGATTCCAAATTGAAGCTCTGATTCAATCTATTTCTTAATGGATTGATCTCTATTTTACAACGGTGTGATTCTATCTCCCAACGAATTGATTTGAAGAAGCAACGGGTGAATAGCTGAGCTGTCAATTTACAGAAGATACCAAGGTAAGTTCAATGGCTACATTTTTGATTTTAACTATAAAAGGAGCAAAAAGGAAAACGTTAAAACTCGGTGAGTACACCTAAATTTCTAAAGAGCTAAAACTCTATCAATTTTCCAACTTTAAAGAAATTTAATCAAGAAAGCCACTACTTAGCGAGAATATGCTTTACTACAAGAGATCTTAGAATAGATCAATTCATTTGTAGTATTTAATTATTTTAACTGGATTAATGTTTCTATAAGTTGAATCCAGCTCTTGTTGAATTCTGTTGAGTTATTGGTAGAAGAGGGTATTCTACTCAGCAGGTTAGTGATTACATTGAGGAGGGTACTCATTTGTAATTGTGACACTGTGAAAGGATTCTCTGCCTAGTGTAAAGGAGTTTAGATTAGTGGATTAAAGCCAAGACACTCTTTTGGGATTGAATGAAAGCATAGGTTGCCGAACTAGTATAAAATCTTTGTGTTCTTTACTTTAGTTGAAGTTTTTCTTAGTTTCACCAGTCCGCTGACCTACTGAGAGAAGTCTACTTAATCATAAAAAATTTTCCTATTTTAATCGAACGAGTCATTAACCCCCTCTGACTCATTGATTTACACGCAAAGGGACCAACAAGTGGTATCAGAGCTAGTTCTCATTTAGATTTCACAATCTTGAGATAAATACCATGATGAATAAAGGAGGAGAATCAAGTGGAAAAGCCTAAGCATAAATTCTTCCTGAAGGAATGTTAGTCACTAGGCCTCCCATGTTTAATAGAGAAAACTACACCTACTAGAAGAACATAATAAAGAATTTTATCCAGTCACAAAGCTTGTTTGCTTGGTTAGCTATTGTTGAAGGTTTATTCCCTCCATTGTGAAGAATGGAGTGAGAGTTGAGAAATATTTCGATGAATGGGATTATCACGACTTGATCAGACTCAAAGAGAATGCAGCTGCTATCAACTATCTTCACTATGCTCTTGATACAACCGAGTTCAATAGAGTCTCGGGGTGTGAAACTGTTAAAGAGATATGGAAGAAGTTGGTCCTATGTGTGAGGTAAAATTGAACAATATATTTTTGGGTGGGATTTTTGGAGTGGCCTAGCAGCTACTCAAGGTTCTTCGATTCTTCCTCATTGGGAGGTTTCAGTTGGTGGGGTTCGTGTGGATACTCATAGAGGCTATCCTACACTTGGAGGCTTGTGCAAGGATATTCTGATAAAGCACGCTTCAACTGGTAAGTTTTCTTGTTTTCTCTTATGGTTATTAAGTCTTTTTCTATAAGTGTTTTAGACTTAATAATTATGCTTAGGTTGTTTTACATGCTTAGAATATGTTATGCTTAGGTTTTAGCTTAGAGTTATAACATGCTTAGTATAAAATATTTATGCTAGGATATAATTTAGAATTGTGGCATGCCTAGCCTATGCATGCTAACCCAGGTAGAGAATTATTTAGTTAAGGCTTTATTTAGCTATATGCATCTAATAGGAGTTCCTGAGGATAAGACAAAATTTTGAATTTCCGCCATGCCTATTATGCATGTTCAAATTGACCGTCAGTTACCAACAGTGGTATCAAAGCATGCCTATTTAGTGCATAATTAAGTTAGAAGCGAACTAAACTTTATTTTTTATATGAATTGATGTGTTGTTTATTTAATTATTTGAAACACTATATATAAACTTGGATTTTCATTTCAAGGTTAGAAAATGGTTATGAATAATTTTGAATAAGCTTGCTCAGCTTACCCAAATTATATAAGACTCAATAAATTATATAAGTTACATGGGTTGTAGATGCTTACAATTTACATGAATTGAAAGAACGAAATTTATTAGTTCAAAAGGATCCATTGGTCTTCGAGTTTGTGCCTGTATTTGTTCTGGCTAAGGATTGGACTTGGTGTCTACTCACTTCAAGGGTACCTCTCCTACCTAGGAACCTATATCGGAGCAACTCGAATTGACTTGGGAGATTAAAATGGACTAATTTATTTCTAGTATATAAGATGGTGCTTATATATGTTTCTATAACAAAGTAAAAATTAAATTTATTGAATAAAAACTTAAAGAAAATGCAATATAAATATAACAAATAAAAGTGTTAATTATTTTGCATATAATCTAAGTTGATGGAATAATTATAATAAAGAGCTTGAACCCACCTAAGGTTGGACCTTATAAATTAATTCTAAAATTCTCTGAATTAATATAAATTATTCTAAATATGTCCATCTGATAAAATCTTAGATTGAGTGAGACATTTAACACCAATAAAATCCCAAAGTAAATATATTAAAGCAAGTTATAGTCTTCCTTACTCAAATTTGTAATACGGTCTCTTTAGGCTATCAAAGTGTCACGCAAAGAGTTCCTTTTAGTCCACATTTATCGGTTATAAAAATTGAGATAGGGTCTGCCTTAACAGGACTGGGTAGTCCACCGTAAAATTAGGGGCTAGCCGCAGGACTGAGACAAATGTATGATTTGACTCATAAAATTGGGAGTTATAATAGACTAGTTATAGATGCTACCTACAAGGAAGTTTAGCTGGGCTAAAATTCCCAAATTCAATAGAATGAGCTATTATAAATTTCGAAGAAAATAGTAGGACAAATGCATTTAATAAAATGCATTTAATTTAAAGACCTTTTATTAAATACATGTACTAAAACTAATAACTGAACAATTTTATTTTCTTATATCTTAGGTTGAAAATGACTTCCAACGTTAATATCCGTCTATTACTTGACACAAAACTGAATGGCTCGAAATTTTCTGATTGGCTATGAGTTGTGAAAATAATTCTCAAATCTAAGGGAATCTCCTATATCCTGGATGAAATTTTCCCTGTTGAACCTGATGTTAAGGATCATATGGAACATGATGCTTGGTTGAAGCACAAGAAAGATTGTGAGACTGCAATATGCATATTGTTGGGGTCCATGAATCCTGAGCTTCAGAAACAACATAAGAACATGACCTTAGAGGACATGGTTCTCCATCTTGAGGAGCTCTTTGCTAAGCGGGAAAGGACAAAGAGGTATGAGACCTCCAAACTCCTTTTTGGAACCAAGATGCAGGTTGGCACCTCTGCCTCTCAGCATGTACTAAAACTCTTGGGATACCTTGAGAAGCTGAATCGATTGGGATTCGAGATAAATAATGACTTAAGCATTGACCTTGTGTTGATGTCCTTAATAAATAGTTACTCAGGCTTCATGACTAACTATTACATGAACAAGATTAATTCTACTATCCCAGAATTAATCAACATGCTGAAGACAGTAGAACTTCAGATCAAGAAAGATCAGAAACCACTACTGTTGGTCGAGAAAGGCAAGGCTTCTAAGAAAAAGAAGCAGGCACTAGGTGCCAAGAAAAGAATTAGTAAGAAGAAAGTAAACAAGACATCCAAGTGTGTCTGCTTCTAATGCGGGAAATCGGGACATTGGAAGAGGGATTGTAAAGTTCCTGCTTCTGAACATTTGAAGAAGAAGCATGCAGAGGCATCTACTTTAGGTATGTTTGTAATTGAAAACTATGCTACTTTTTTGCATGAATCAACTTGGGTATTAGATACTGGTTGTGGTTCTCATATCTGTTCTTCTATGCGGGGACTAAGGAATAGTAGAAGACTTGCAAGAGGGGAGATGACCTGCTTGTGGGAAATGAAGCCCGAGTTGCTGCATTAGCCGTAGGAAGCTTTAATCTTATTTGGCTAAGTAGACTTGTTTTAGTTTTGAATAATTATTACTACATTCCGAGTGTTACTAAGAATATTGTATCTATTGCGAGTTTAGCAAAAGAAGGATTTGAAATTTTATTTTCGAATAATAATTGTCAGATTTTCTTGAATAATGTTCTTTATAGTTATGGGATATTGAATGGTCAGAAGTTTTTAATATAAATAATGTACAGAAAGTTAAATTAGATAATGAGAATTCCTTCTAATTATGGCATTGTCGTTTAGGCTACATAAACAAGGATCGCTTAACCAAGCTGCATAAGCGAGGTGACTTGGGGCCAATAGACTTGGAGTCTTATGGTGATTCCGAACCTTGTTTAAGAGAAAGAATGACAAAGTTTCCCTTTAAAGGAAAGGGTAAATGAGCAACGAGTACATTGGAACTTATACATACTGATGTGTGTGGTCCAATGAGTGTTCATGCACTAGGAGGATACTCCTACTTCATAACCTTTATTGATGGTTATTGACAATACAGTTATCTGTCCTTAATGAAGCACAAATCTGAAAGTTTTGAAAAGTTCAAAATATTTAGAACTGAAGTAGAGAAACAACTTGAAAAAGGTATTAAAGCACTTCTATCTGATCGAGGTGGAGAGTACTTAAGTTAGGAGTTTTAGAATTATCTAAAGGAAAATAGGATAATTCCCTAGTGGACCCCTCCTTATATGCCCTAACACAATGGAGTGTCTGAAAGGAAGAATCAGACTTTATTAGATATGGTTCGGTCCATGATGAGCCAAGTAGATCTCAGTAAATCTTGTTGGGGATATGCACTAGAGAGCGTAGTTTATGTATTAAATAGAGTGCCCTCTAAATCAGTTGATTTTACACCTTACAAAAGATGGTGTATTAAAAGACCATCTCTAAGTCACCTTAGAGTATGGGGTTATCCTGCCATGGTAAAGAGGATAGCATCAGATAAGCTAAGCTCCAAATCTAACAAGTGTCTGTTCATTGGATATCCAAAGGAAACTATTGGATATTTATTTTACCAACTCGAAGCACATAAGGTATTTGTGTCTCGGAGTCCTCACTTTTTTGAAAAGGAACACTTACTTGTAAAAGATAGTGGGAGCGATATTGAACTGGAGGTTCAAGAGAAAGAAACAGATAATCAGCTGATTGACCCCATTCTAGATACACAAGAAAGTGTGATCCAAGAACAACCTATCGAAACACAAGCATTGCAAAGATTAGGTCATGTTCATAAAGATCCCGATAGATATGGTTTTATCATCACTGATGATAAGGAACTATATCTGATGGAGGATGATGAACCAAGGACCTATGATGAAGCAATGAAAAGCTCAGATTCTGATAAGTGGCTTAAAGCCATAAAGTCAGAAATTGATTTTATGTATGAGAATCAAGTTTGGAATTTGGTTGATGCACCATAAGAGGTTAGACCGATCGGGTGCAAATGGGTCTTCAAGAAGAAGACTGACATGGATGGTAATGTGATTACCTATATGGCAAGGTTAGTTGCGAAAGGTTATAGTCAACGTGAAGGTATTGACTATGATGACACTTTCTCACTGATGGCCATGCTTAAATCCATAAGGATACTCCTCGACCTTACTGCTCATTACGATTATGAGATCTGGCAAGTGGATGTTAAAACAACATTCATGAATGGGGATCTAGACCGCGATGTGTATATGACACAACCTGAGGGTTTTACATCTCAGAATGGCTCGAAGGTATGCAGACTGTAAAGATCCATTTATGGACTTAAGCAGGCGTCCAGGAGTTAGAATATAAGGTATGATCAGACAATCCATGAACTGGAATTCTGTCCAAACATTTATGAACCTTGTGTTTACAAGAAGGTTAGTGGGAGTGCAGTCATTTTCTTAGTATTATATGTCGATGACATTCTACTAATAGGAAACGATATTTCTCTTCTTCAAAATGTTAAAGTATGGTTGTCAAGAAAATTCTCCATGAAAGACCTTGGTGAAGCAGAATTTATACTAGGCATAAAGATCTATAGGGATAGATCCAAGAGCCTGTTAGGTCTTTCTCAAAGTAGATATATAGATAAAGTGTTGAATAGGTTCAACCTTGAGCATTCAAAGAAAGGTTATCTCCAGATGACAAAGGGGATTAACCTATTGTTAGCACAGGTTCGTTTCGGCCCAATGAGGAATTATGCCTATTTCGTTTAGTCATTAGACAAATGAGCCAAAAAGGACCAAATTGTCATTCAAAATCTGAAATTCAAAAATCCATATTCCAAGGAAGCTCCGATTTAGCATTTCCTACTAAAAAATCAAAATGTCAAAGTTTGGTCAAACATAGGTAGTCAGCCCTCCGGCTATTTATCGATCTACAGTAAAAAAAATCAAATCTCATCGAGATCCGGCCAGGATTTACGGGATCTGATGTCAAATCCTGTCAGAGTGGTAACTAGCCCACCGACTAATTACCTATGTAATTAGCCCGCCGGCTAATTACCTACCTGTTATAAATACGGCGTCACCCCCCTCATTTGCAACAGATGCAAATTTTGTAAAATCTCAAAATTACCTTTGTGTCCTTTTTCAGTTCTGGGAATCCTAAAATCCCTGAAACTCTGTCAAAATAATCCCAGATCCGAGTTCTATCACCGACATTCGGTATAAACTCACTTCACGGCCTTTTTAGATCAAGATCCCACATTGATCTTCGGTTTAAAAATGACTAAATCTCACATGTGCCTTTAGAAATAATCTGAGATTATAGCCATAACTTGGGTTAAATCTATTTTCCAACCAAATCAAAACCTCTGACAACTTCAGTCCTGCACCGGCTCTCAAGTCATCCTGGATAGACAAAAAGGTAAACTGAGAGTAATTGGCTCTAAGACCAACTTTAAAATTCATTTTAATTAATTTTATTACTTTATTATTGCACATTGCATTCCATTTCTCTGGTTAAGTGAGCCACTGGTGCCACTTAAATTATAATATGTGTAAATAAGCTCGCAGGTACGAACAAACATCCAGAATGTGAGGAAACTCTATCTGAGTTTTCGGGCCCAGACCCCAGCGCTGCCATTACTCTGCCGAAAAATCGGTAGAACATGTCCATTTTATAAGCCATTATAATGCCCATTTTATTTCTTGAATTTAATTCTTAAATAAAGCAGTTGTAATGCAGAAATCACCACAAATTCCAAAATTCCAAAATTAATCCAAACAATTTGAACAATATGAGTAACTATTATGTCTGAACTCAGAATCTCATTTTGTTTTTGGTATAAAAATCCCCTTGAGGATCGGTATACCACAATTCCCGGTGGAGCTAAACTGGGTGGCGACTCTATTTTATTTTTAAATAAAGTAAAAAATGCTTTATCTTAAAAATATCTTTTGTCAGTAAAATGTGTAAACGTGTTTCTCAACATAACAAAGCCACCATATTTAAGCAAACTGGATTTCCTCAAACCAAACCAAACACTGCTGTTTCCTCAAACAAATACGAAATCGTGCCCCGCGCTCCTCGTGTGAACCATCCACCCGCTCATAGTGGCGACTCTGCTGGGGATAGAATTATTTTTATAAAAACCTAATTTTTATAATTTTTTTGACATAATAATTAAAATATTGTTCAAATTAAATTTTGGAACTAAGGAATTTATGATAACGTCTGCATTACACAAATTTTAGGAGTGCATAGCATTTGCATCCTTTACCCCTAAACCAATTGAGTGTCTTTTGGTGAAGTATCTCCAAGTTTGCTTAGGGCTTCAGGGGTATGGATCTGATCACACCCCTTACGTAACGTACGAGGACCTTGTTCGCTTAAGGGCAAGACTACCTACATATATTATATGTGGAAAAGTTTCCTTTGGTTTGCTTAGGGCCACTAGGACTTGGTACATAAAGGAGCAGGGTACCCCAAATAACACCCAGTCCTGAGACCGAAACCCGCATATAGATGAGCCATAGATACTTTCTCATAGGTCTACCCAAAAACCTAGAGTGCACGCGAGCAAACTTCGCTAAATCCCCCATTGGCTTTAAATTGAAGTAACCCAAATGGAGTTAAAAGGGCGGTAGGCACGATCTAACCGTTTGCTACCTGTGTAGGTTTATTAAATATAAATAAACTTAAAAAGGACATCATAAGCATCATTATGGTGTGAAAACTAACTACATCTTTATGCAACCATGACATTAACGTGTGCCATGCCATTTTATTAACTGAGACCAGTGAGTCAACCTAGGCTCAGCCCATGAGCCGAAATGAACCGAGACTGGTGAGTCCACCTAGGTTCAGCCCATGAGCCTAAATAATCAAGACTAGTAAGTCCACCAAGGCTCAACCTGCGAGCTGAAAGAGGCCAAAATCCTTTGAGTGACCCTAGTGTCAGCTCAACACTTAAACCAGTGAGTCAAAACCCTTTGAGTGACCTCCGTGTCAGCTCAACCCTTGGGCCAGTGAGTCAAAACCCTTTGAGTGACCCTAGTGTCATCTCAATCCTTGGACCAGTGAGTCAAAACCCTTTGAGTGACCCTAGTGTCAGCTCAACCCTTGGACCAATGAGTCAAAACCCTTTGACTGACCCTAATGTCAGCTCAACCCTTAGACCAGTGAGTCAAAACCCTTTGAGTCACCCTAGTGTCAGCTCAACCCTTGGACTAATGAGTCAAAACCCTTTGAGTGACCCTAGTGTCAGCTCAAACCCTTGGACCAATGAGTTAAAACCCTTTAAGTAACCCTAGTGTCAGCTTAACCCTTGGACCAATGAGTTAAAACCCTTTGAGTGACCTCAGTGTCAACTCAAACCCTTAGACCAGTGAGTCAAAACCCTTTGAGTGACCCTAGTGTCAGCTCAACCCTTGGACCAATGAGTCAAAACCCTTTGAGTGACCCTAGTGTCAGCTCAACCCCTTAGACCAATGAGTCAAAACCCTTCGAGTGACCTTAGTGTCGTCTCACCCTTTGGACCAATGAGTTGACCCACCTTTGACCAGCGAGTAATTTTACCCTTGAGCTTTCGAGCCTGATCCAACTTAAGCCCTTGGACTTTGAATCGTGTGTTTGCAATATTCCATGAATATCGCAAGTTGTCAATTGCTCCACGAGCGATTGGCATATTCCTAAATCTTTTTTTAATTTGATTATACATCTCCATCATTTATCCATGCATTTGATCACTCATACATTCATTCATTCGCCTACAAACAAGGTGAGAAAAGGCCCAGACCCATGCCCGATGCACTTACTAACACTTGATCTCTTGCCTTTTTAGGTTGGAAGCGAGAGAGAAGCAGATTGAGGCGCATTATGGGTAGTCCAAAAGTCACACCCCCACTACCGGTCGAATCTCTAGCTGGATTCTTCTCTGATCTAGAACCCAAAACTACGATGGTAGATGATGATGCAGTTGGCCAGTCCCTTAGGAGGATTCTTGACGCCTTAAAATTTCATGATATTTAGGAAAGCCTGAGCGCTGCTAATGCTAAAAAAACCCAAGAACAAGAGACCGAAATAGCCGCACTTAAAGTAAACATGGCGGACATAGAGAAACTATCTCTGGTAAAGGATAAATCTGTTGCCCCCTCTATAGAGCAATACGTGGATATTGATTAATTTCTGCCTAAGGAGTCAGAAGCCCTTCCGACTAACTTTGTAATGCCCTACATGGCCCCATATACTGGCACCGGACCTCCCCATACACACGTGGAGAGTTATCTTCGAATTATAACTAGCATGAACATCCTTAAGGTTTATATAATCAATCTATTTCAAGCAACTCTTCATAGACCCGCATCTGTGTGGTACATGAGAATGATAACCGATGTAAAGTCTATTGGGAAGAAGCTGTGCTCTACATTCCTTGAAAATTATGCCTTCAATCTGAAGGTCAAGACTACTCTGCAAGATCTCGAAAGAATTAATCAACGGCCGAATAAGTCCTTTGAAGAGTTCTATCTAAGGTGGATGGCTGTTCGAGTGCTTGTAACCGGGGTACCTGACCAAGAAGCCCTGACAGTAAAGTTTGTCGAAGGCTCTAGCCCGAAATATCGGGACAAAATGAAGATGAAAAGATTTGACACCTTCAACAACGTGGTAGACTATGCCAAGAGGCTTGAAAAATATAAAGAAGAAGATTGAGCAAAGAAGCAAGAACAACAAGCTTACACTAAACCTCGACATTGAGAGAAAGGCGGTTCTTACAAACAAGGCACCTCCGAATCCTTGAAAGCTGCTCCAAAAGTTGTAGCAGTTACCCAAGTATAGACTCACTATTCCATCTCTCCATGGGTAGAATCACTATCCCAAATATTCACAAAATTAAGGAAGTCCAACCAACTCTAGAGCATTGAGCCGTTCGCTCCGCCTATAGTGGTAGACAGAGAAAATTTTTGTGTTTATCATATAACTAAGGGGCACCACACTAACGAATGCGCTTGGCTACTAAAAGATCTATAACAAATGATAGCCTATGGGAGAATGAAAGAGCCTAAGAAGAAGCCAAGCACTCAAACTAATTCGCTGCCAAACTTTCAAGCTACGGTAAATGCCATCAGTATTCATGCAGAGGCCGATGAATACGGCGTTAAAAAATAGATAAATTTTGACATAACCCAGGATAGGGGTACAACATGATCTTTGACAACATGGATATCATCTACATGGTTGACCGGTACGTCCTAAGGATGAGGAGAGAAGGGCTAGACTAGTATCTTGTACTGCCACATCTCATATATCGCAGAGATTCTGATCTGAATGAACATCTAAAGGAATTTCTCTAGTTTATGCATGAATAAGGAATAGCCATTATGGGTTTCGCACCACAGTTTCCCCGATTCTTAGGAGGCCCGGCCATGGGCTGGTATGACTCGATGCCACTAGAAGGATGTTGGAATTGGTACTTTATGGAGAGATCTTTCCTTCACTTCTTTAGGGCATCTTAGCCATTGCCGGATGAGCTTTGCTGGTGGTTGGCACCACAGATAGACCGGCATAATACTAGCTGGCAAGATATCCCTCCTCTATAACCTCCTATGTACACTCATCTGGATTACATGAGTCCTAATTATATTGGAATAAGTCTGTTCAAATTCGGGAGCTCTTCTGGGGCAGCACATCTAGAAATCAAAGAACTATATGATCCTGAACAGGCATGGAGTAACCGCATAGACCAATAGAGGTATCTCGGCCTAAATCTAGATCAAGGTGTATGAGAACCATTTGGAGAAATCCATAATGACATCATAGTATATGGTGCCAGTATGGAGAAAACATTCGCCAGCATACAAACCATGGTATTCGAGTTCCGTATAGCCATAGAAGGAGTCGAAGTAGAGCCAAATATGGTAGAAGAAGACCGAGAAGAGGATCCTTAGGAAGATCTTGAGAAAGTGCCGAAGAAGATCCTAAGGAGGACCCCAAAGAGGATCCAGAAGAAAATTCTGATAATGATATCCTAGCTCAGCACGCGCCAAGCTACATCTTTGAGCCATAGCCTTTCGAAGATTCAGATGAAGAGGTGGAAGAATTTGTGGACTCCAGTGAATCAGATCACAAAAATGAAAGCGAAGTGGATAACTTGGGGTATGAATCAGAGACTTTCTCGAATGATGAGCTAAATCACTTACTAGGAGATTTTGAGTATGAGGCTCCCTTCCCCAATGGCATGATGGTTGATTATGACGATGCCGAGAGCTACGCCTCTTCTCTAGAGCACGACTCCTCGGGCACCTTATGGTCTGTAGCAAGTGACGATTTTGGAGACTTTACAGACTTTAACTCAGATAACTAACATGTCATTAACATGATCCAGGATGAGGGGCAAGAACCATTCCACGAAGACATTATGGAGAGAATTCTTGTAGAAAATGAACTAGCTCAAAACAGTTGTCAAATTCGGAGCCCAGACTTGAGGGAAGTTTACCTCGTATTCTATGACAGAAATACAAGGCCACGCCCTCACATCCGTGAATTCGTGCAAATGATGAACGATGGGTACATTCACTATGCCTATTAGCCTGAAAGGTTCCACTGGACTCTCTAGGAAAAGGCAGTTGTTTAGTATGAAAGGCTGACAATTTACCAGAAGTTGCTCTGAAATGTTCTAGCCAAGCAATTCATCGACTACTTTACATGGGTTGACCCACCGAAAGACACAACCCCCAAACTAGACAGGCACGGGAACCCCTTGCTGTACTAGGAATGAGAAGCAACCAATGTCGCCTGCCCAACATTAATAGAATCGGCCAAGGAATACCCATGGTATACAAATAAATACCACGATGCATCAGTCCTTTATGATGATATGCTAGATCTGTTCGGCAGAAGTGAACCAACTGATAGAGCCTCTTCGTCCGTCTATATGATTAGGCAGGAATCCAATCCTGTCCTATGCCAAATCTTACAAGAGAATCTCGTCATTCTAGAAAAGCAGCCTAAAAAGGTTCCCTTCATGCAGTGGCCCTTGGCCTCTAAGGCACCAGTTTCTGTGAATAAGATAATTGACTTGGGAGAGATACCCCTCGATGAGGATTTCGATGAGTTTGAGGTCTTTGAAATAACAAACTCGCCAATCCAGGTGGTTAGTCCTATGAAAAGTCACTGGATCAATAGCCCCAACTGCACCAAGAACTGAGCCACCAATACCTCCTACTTTTGTTAAGTCCTCAGAATAGATAGAAAGTCCAATTGTGGATCAACTGAAGGCCACTATAACTAAGATAAGTATCTGAGACCTACTCTTGGTCTCTTAAGATCACAAGCTCACTATCATTAAAAAGCTGATGGAAATCAAAACATCTCCTCTAGCATCCCCAAAACAGGTCTGTGCGCTACTCAATAACTAGACTAGCACTGTTATCCCTGAGATTGTCTTCTCTAGCTCAGATCTGCCTAATAAAGGCATTCACCACAATAAGGCTCTCTACTTGAAGGCTAGTGTCTTCAGGGGCATCATGCCCTATATAATGATCGATGATGGCTTATCACTAAATATCTATCCCAAAGATATTCTGTCGATCCTAGGACTGATCGAGAAGGACCTAAAGAAATCCATAATAGTCATCAAAGCTTATAACAATTCCAAAAGGACCGACATCAGCACGTTTGAAGTTAAAGTCACTATCGGAGAAATCTCATCTATAGTACTCTTCACAGTCATAGATATCCCGGTAACTTTCTCTATGCTACTTGGGGGACCATGGTTCCATGATTTGGGAGGAGCCCCATCAACCCTGCACCAGAAGATCAAAATCCCGTTCTGTGGAAAGATTGTTACCTTAGAAGCTGATAAAGCCTCAGTGGTAGCAGCACTGAAGATGGAAGAAAGCAACATGAAAGGGTTTACCATAACTATAATTAACCAGGAAGCAAAGAAGCAATCAGAGGTGTACTGGGGCCCATGGATTCAGGGATACATGCAGAAGCACCACACTCCTGGAAAAGGTCTAAGCGCCAGTGAACAAGGAATGCCGACCTTTAATATACGGGTAGGAGAATGGAAGCCCACCGGACTCGATTACACAGGCTCTCAAAGAGTTGTTCACAAGATGTCCTTTTAAAAGAAGCTGCAATATCCCTACGAAGGAACCCCCAAGCCTGTTAATCATCAGGGGAAGACTATTCCGGGATTCGAGATTTTCTCGGATATAGTCATCTACAGCAAAAATGGCAAAAACTTTATAACCTGTATAAAGGAGGCCAGTCTATAGCAGATGTAGGGGCAATCCCTGATCAAACCAAGAATGATGAACAGGTACACCCGAAGAAGGTCAAAAAGCTGAGTAAAGAGGAAAAAATCCTCGACACCTTAACCAAGCACCTTTAGGCACAACTCAAGTTAGTAGAGGAAGCAAGGAGCAAGGGAGGTAGCTTGAACCAAGCCATCATGGACATAGTCACAATTATGAAGGGCAAGGCGAAGGTATAAGAGGAAGATGACAAAGATATCCTGTTAAAGCCAGCTGCCATAGGAGAATCATCCGCAACGAACCCAGACCCTATTGATCAGGATGAGTCTTTTGTTTCCATTTCTAGCATGTTTGAAATGAATAATGTACTTTATGATGACAATAAGATGAAGAACTTTACTTATTTGGATTGTGTTTCTGATTACGATTCCATGCATCCATTCCAGCATTCATCTAGCATTTTTAACATCAATAATGATATTACAAAAGACATTAATTTAAACATGGAAGATTATCCAAAAATGGTATACATTTCTAATCAATTGCCCATCGAACAATAGAGAGAATTGATAAAGGTATTGAAAAATCACGTTTTAGCCTTCGTTTGGTCTCATGAGGATATGCTTGGACTTGATCGGTACATCGCCGAGCATAAGATTCCCATGGACCCTAAAATTCGGCCGGTGAAGCAAAAGATGAGAAGAATGCGCCCAAAGTGAGTCAAAAAGGTCAAAGCAGAGGTGGAAAAATAGATCAACGCAAATTTCAATGAAGTCGTTGAGTATCCCACTTGGCTATCCAATGTAGTCCCCGTACCTAAGAGGAACGCTGATGTCCGAGTTTGCATTGACTTCAGGGACTTGAATAAGGCTATCCCTAAGGATGATTTTCCACTACCACACATTGATGTTCTGGTAGATAGCGCAATAAGAGCTGCCATGTATTCCTTTATGGATAGATCTCGGGATACGACCAGATCCTCATAAACGTAATAGACAAGTTCAAAATCGTATTCATCTCAGAGTGGGGAACTTAATATTTCAGAGTAATACCTTTCGGACTCAAGAACGCAGGGGTAACCTACCAACAAGTAGTTAGGACCTTGCTACATTACTTGATCCATAAAGAGGTCGAGGTCTATGTAGATGACATGCTTGTAAAATTCGTTACAGCAGAAGAACACCCGACAGTGCTAGAACGATTCCTCACAAGGATTGGGAAGTACAACCTCTGTTTGAACCTGAAAAGGTGCATCTTTGACATTATGTCAGGCAAATTATTGGGGCATGTGGTTAGCCAAAGATGTATAAAAATAGATCCCGATAAGGCTAATGCTATCAGGGAAATGCCTATACCGAAAATTAAGAAAGAAGTAAAAAGTTTCTTGGGATCCATACTGTACATCAATCGCTTTATAGCGCGGTTGACCGCTACATGTGAGCCTATCTTTAAAATCTTAAGGAAATAAAAGCCGATAGAGTGGAATGACCAATGCCAGGAAGCCTTTGATAGAGTGTAAGCTTACCTGATGAATCCTTTGTTACTGAAACCGCCGATTCTTGGAAGCCACTCATTCTCTACTTGGTGGTAGAAGAAACCTCTATGGGGGCCCGGCTAGTTCAAGAACGTGAAGACAAGAGAGAACAACCGATTTATTACCTCAGCAAGAAATTGCTAGAGTATGAGACTCGAAACACCATCATGGAAAAGACTTATTCCGCCATGGTCTGGCTCACTAGAAAGCTCAGGCGTTACTTCCAATCATACAGAATCAAAGAAATCGCGAAAGTGGATCCAATGAAGTAATTATATCAGGCTCCCTCACTAACTAGAAAACTAGCAAGGTGGCTCTTATTGCTATCAGAGTTCGATATTGAGTACATAACAAAGAACACGATCAAAGGTAGAGCAGTGGCTGAATTCCTAGCAAATCATCCGCTCAAGGAAGAAGAATAGGAAAACCTAGAATTTCCTGATGAATGTCTTACAGCCACCACAAAGAACCCTGAAAGATGGATAATGTTCTTTAATGGTGCCGTCAACAAGTGAGGAGCCGGTTTAGGAGTTATCATCTTTACGATAGACGGAGAACTTATACATCTGTCAAAACACTTAGAATTTCTCATCATAAATAACAGGGTAGAGTATGAAGCGTGTTTGTTTGAAATGTCTGCCCTAATCACTCTTAGAGTAGACAAAGTCAAAATTATCGGTGATTCGACTTTGGTCATTAAGCATGTCACAGGGCACTGGGAACTAAAGGAGGAATCCCTTAGGCCTTACTTAGAACCTGTATGGAGAAAAGGCACGATGTTCAATGAGTGCAAATGTAGTCACATGCCCTGTGAGGAAAATCAGATGGCAGATGCATTGGCCACTTTAGCCTCCATGTGGGAAGGGCCTCAAAAGCAGCCAATCAGACCCCTTGTTATGGAAACACCCTGATCTCCTTACTACGTCTGCATAATAAAAGACACAGCGGAAGAAGGAACCCCCTGGTATTCCGACATCGTCAAGTTCCTTGAAAATGGCAAATTCCCGGCTGAGGCTATAGATTCGATAGAAATATGCTGAAAAAGCTTGCTATGTGATTCTGCCTGGTTAAAGGAGATTTATTCATGAGGTCCTCTAATGGCCTACTACTAAAATGCCTAACACAATGAGAAGCTGAAAGGGTGATGAAATAAGTACATTCAAGAGACTACGGTCCACACATGAATGGCATTATGATGGCAAAGAAAATCCAGAGAATGGGGTACTTTTGGCTGACCATGCTAGATAATTGTGTTCAAGAAGCAAGGACTTACCACGTTTGTCAGATATACGAAGATGTGAGCCATTTACCTCTGACAACATTGTAAAGCTTAACAACGCCTTGGCCATTCTCAGCCTGGGGCATCGACATCATTGGTGAAATAAGACCTTCTTTGACCAACGGTCATCGCTTCATTATAGTAGCGATTGATTACTTTTTCCAAGTAGGTGAAAGTGGAAACATATACTAGCATCACGACCAAGAAAATGGCTCGATTTATTCAGCGACACATCTTCGCAAGGTACGACATTCCTTATCATATGGTGAGTGATAATGGTGTGCAGTTCTAAGGAGAAATAATTGATTTTATTAAAAAGCATGGGATTGAGCATCATCACTCTTCGCCTTATCGTTCTCAAGCCAATGGAGCTATGGAAGCAGCTAATAAGGCAATTAAGAGAATCCTCTCCAAGATGATTTCCAACTATCGAGATTGGGCCTATCATTTTCCCTATGCCTTATGGGGATATAGAACCAGTGTCAAGACTCCTACGGGTTAAACTCCTTTTTCCCTTGTCTATGGGATTGAGGCGGTATTGCCTGTTGACATGGAAATCAAGTCTTTGCACTTTGCCCTTGAAGCCAGACTTCCCAAAGATAAATGCGCAAAAGTGAGGCATAATGAACTGACCTTAATCGACAAAAAGCGATTGGCTACATTGGAAAATCTACAGTTATACCAACAACGCATGGCCAGAGCTTACGATCCCAAAGTCAAGGGACAGAGCCAACCTTTGAAGATGGGCGATTTAGTCTTGAAGTAATCTTGTAAAATACACACGGATGCTCGAGGGAAATTCCAGCCAAACTGGGAAGGACCATACGTGGTAAAGAAGACTCTCAGTAAAGGGGCAGTAAAAATCTCAGATCTAGACGGCAACGAATTTATGAATCTGGTCAATTGCAATAAGCTGAAGCGCTATCTCATGTAAAAGAATTATATAAAGTGTGTCAAGAGCTGGTAAGGGCTCTTGAGCAAAAATAAAGACTCTATGATAAAAGATTGGAGCCTTGGGTAAAATCTGTTTAGAGCCTTAGGCAACGGTGGACATTTCTTGGAAATAAATACCACTTGTCCTCCTTGATGAATAATATCTTTGTAGTAACATGTTTATGTTAAAAAATACTGCATGAGTGCATTAAATGGAAACTGCAAATTGTTTAATGAAACACGCATTCAAATAATATCTTTTCATCCTTATTACACATAAAGGTGCATTACAAACAGGGAATGAAATGACAAAGAAGAGCGACGAGGCCTCTAGCTTTTATTCTCCCACGGGAACAAGAGACACATAATGGCAAGCTCGCTAAACTCTAAGGAAGCTGTGAACCCTCCTAGTCTCAAGGAGCCCCTCCTTAAGAGTAGCCAATCCATGAACACTGGTAACCTAAATGCGATAGGCCTTAAAAGGATGGACGTCGAAGGGGACAGAGTAGTTCATCTCCACTTGAGTGTGACTAATCCATCTCACATCATGATGATAGATCTGAGTATAGGAAAGCTCTGGGCCAATAAGGGCGCACAGGGATGCAGGAAACCCCTGAGATTGACTTTACTGCCTGCACAAGCGATGGGGAGAATAAGTGATGATCTCAGAAAGGCTAATAAGGACAACACCATCTCTAGGACCGTCAGTGGTCACCTGAGTGATTCCCCACCAAGAGGAAACCCAATAGATATCCTCAGCAGCTTGGCTCCTTATAAACTCAACACACTCCTCAACGGTGAAATCTCTGTGGGAACAATTACCGATGTGGACTATAGAGCATCGCACCCAATAGGCCCTCAGATAATAGTCCATGATCGTATGAACAGACATCACATAAAGCTTATCTTAGAGCCAAAGCTACACAAGAAAGCATAAAAAAATCAATACACAAAGAAGTGAAAAAAAGAGAAGAAAAAAATAGCCTGCTCGATTGAAAACCTAAAAAGGCAGTCTAGGCAAAAATTAAGGCAAGCCTGATGAATTAAAAATCCGAAAGGGTGGTTCATGCAAAAAGAAGGGCTCAAATAAAAGTTATCTGATGAAGGAGCCTGCTGCCCCTGGTAGTAGCTTCAATTCTATTTTGGGAAGAGCGCACAAAGATCAATGTCTCGGCTAAGCTCACTGTAACGGGAGACTTTCCCTCCAGCATCTAATCGACGATGCTCAAAAAGGCGAAGTTGTAGACCAAAGTTAGGACCTCGCAGAGAAAACCCCCTAATAAAAGCAAGCATATGAGCGGCAACCAGCTTGCATTATCAGAACAAAGGCTCCTAACTATGTCAAATGCCACATCCAACCTCAGGCCCTTGTCACAGATCAATCGGTGCCTGTTAAATCGTTGAAGCTAAAAATGATTCATCAATAAATCAAAAAATTTAGGGCGATGTGCTGAAATAACTGGAGGCATATCGGTAGAGGACCGGAGAAGCCTACCGAACTCCTCGTACAAGGGGCATAGCTCATGATCCGCAAACCGAAACACATTATCAACAGGGTCCCAGAACCTGACAGCAGCTTGGATCACATTATCTTTGACAAAGATGAGGCAATACTCCTTTATATGCATTGAACCACAAACCCCGAGACGATCCCAACCATCAGAGTTCTTCAGATAAACATTTAGATCAGCACGAAAATGGATGTAGCCCTTTATGGCAAAATTTTACACGGGTAACAGTTCGCTATACATAGTTTGTGGGGAAATATGCCAATATCTGGCAGATTATCCCAATAAACTCGACCAATAAATGAAAAGAAAACATAACGCAAGGGAATAAAGAAAATTTTATTTATACGAAAATGTGTTCATACAAAAGGAGGCACTGCAAACGGCCCAAAAGAAAGCCAAAAAAGAAAAAACAAAAGAAAAGGAAAAGCCTATCTAATTGCCATGTGGTAAGAATCCAGGAGGATTGCCTTGCCCCTGCTGCGTGTCATCCACCTGAAGCATCCCCAACTGAGCTCGAAGCCGTCGAATCTCCAGCTATAACATTTTAACACAAATCATTCATATGCATTTTATAGCATGCCATGCATCATCATTAACATAGTAAATTAACAAACGTATCGCCATATCTAAGTTTCAGGTCATCATGAAGCGCTGCTGCCCTTGAATATACCCCTAATCGGAGATGCTATCAGTGATAGGCACCTGCAAGGATGAAATCCAAAATCGAAAAAAAGATAGAGAAGACTAATATGAGTGGCGCCAGCAGGATGGAAAGTCACCAGATGCTCAAGATCCAGATAAGGCGGAATGATCAGAGTATAAGTGCTCAGGTCAGGGCGGTACATCATGAACATGGGTGGCTGATACTCGAACCCCCGATGCCCCTCCACCAACATCGGGCCCTGTGACGGGATAGATGATGCCAAAGAGTTACCCACATGAGTAGAAGTAGTCTCAGGTCTCTTCCTACCCTGGTGATCATGTAAAGATAATAGAGTGAGGTCGGGTCAGCCTAACTAAGCGTAGTAGTTAAAACAATGGTAGCTATAAAAGAAAGAAAAACTCAAGCTAGTGAAAGGGAAGTGCCATCATCCAGATAGCCTCAAGCAAACCTGATCTGGCTTGGGAACTAGGGGCAGAAGTCGAAGGGGCAGAGGCCTTAGGGACAGAAGTCGAAGGATCATCATCCTTAGGAGGGTTATGGATATCTTACCGAGGTGCACCAGGAATGGGATCTGTATCTGGCCATCCAAGCAGCTGTAAATGGCAGAACTCCTCGTATCCCCTAACCCGCTCTGGGAAGGTGCTAGAGATACCCTCGAAGGCCAATTATGCAAAGTCTGGCTAGCTGCGAGGCCAGAAGACCCACCGAGGCACCTCAGGAGGAATAAAACTCAACCTGGGAGGAAGATGCCAACCTTGGATGAGATCTCCCAGGTACGACTTTAAAGAGAAGCTGGTCTCTATGATCAGTCAGGTGTTCACAAACTCCCCAGCTAATCTTATGACCTCCGGCCAGTGAAGAGCATGCCCCCTAAGGCTGCGTCCTAATCTAAGAAAAGAAAGCTAGGCATCGGTATAACAATTGTAGCAAAAATGGCGATTGGAATAAACCAAGAAAATTATGAGACATACTTGCTCCGAAGAAAGGGTATGAAGAAGGGCAGAAAGAGCAGAACAAGACTCCATTTCCCAACTGCAAAAATAGTGTGGCAGTCAAGGGCAGAACAGGAAACCACTGCTAGGCACGAGCTTGGTCCTCGGAAGGATCCCTATCTCAAAAAACCAGATCTGCAAGCAGTCAAGAAAAAGATCTCAACACCAAAAATGGACAAAATACTAAAAAAGAAACAGATAAGGGTTAAGTCCTTACATAAACAATTTAAAGACAAGACTTGAACTTGTCAATCCTGGTCCTCACACACTAGTAAAGAGCCCAGTACAGGTGACTCAATGCGGATCAGCCCCATGCATACTCGTCAAAGCGAGATGGATCTATCAAAGTTGACAGAATATGGAGATTCACAATTAAACCCCTGATAGGAAAACATAGCTATAACAAGGTAGCGGCCATGAAAGCTCTAGCCTCGCAGGCAATGGTGAGATACCCTCTATCCCCAGAGGTCCAAAAAGTCATGAGTTTCTCGCAAGAAACTCTCCCCGACTTATTTCTAGAATATCCAATCAAAGCCTCAATGTTCTCCACATTGAAATTATTGTAAGAAAAGTAAGCATTGAAATGGATCACATTACCGTGGAAAGGTAGACCTGTGATCACACAGTAATACAATGGAGTGATGGTATACTCCTAGCAACGGAAATGGAAAAAGTGGGTAGTATCAGACCTCCTGCTCAAGATGTAGGTAGATGTACCGGCTGGGATGTATGGATACTTGCAATACCTGACATACTTGTAGTTCTTGACCATCCTCCCCAAAGACGTCTCGTAAATGATGGCCTTTGCACCGGGGGATAGCACCTTGTACCACTTATGAAGGTGGGCAATGCTAGCACCATCATACTTGGTAACCTGAACAATGCATACACATGTATCACACACCAGTTTCCGACAAATCACAGGACTGTCAAAAATAATAAATCAATTTTTGCATTAGAAAATAATAAATAAACAATAAAATGGATAGGTTTTTGCGCGAAATAAAAACAACAGTAAGGCTTACCAAAATCAGAGAAAGATGCTTGGAAGGCTTCAAGGAAGGCAGAATGAAATCCCTAGGATGTACCATACATCCAATTTGGAGGGATCCCATACAAATCCTCGACCGGAACCTCAGAATGTTCCACTTGTTCGCCATCAATAGGCACGTTCTGAGGTGTCACTTGAACAACTGGCAGATCCAAGCGGATGTTATAAAGCTTGAACCACATCAAGACCCCGCAGAATCTAAAAAGAAGGGGCAGAAAAGGTAAGAAGATGAAAGAAATCATCGTCGAAAATAGCTTGGAGGCAGAAATTTTCAAAAATCAGCAGCAGAAAAAGCAAAAGAGAGAAGAAAGAATTATTGGTGTGAAGAAAATAGGAGCCAAGCTACTGTTTTTATAGACTGCTGGTAATTAGCCTGCCTGCTAATTACCTATGTAATTAGCCCGCCGGCTAATTACCTATCTAGCTATCACGTGCTTAAGTGTCCCATGCATTTATATGTAATGACTATAAAAGTTACCATTACATAGGTAGCTAACCCGCCGGCTAATTACTTGTATTTTCAAAATTTTCATAAATTTGCATTTTTAATTCATTTTCTGCATCATTTTCAAAACGAGCTGACCTAAAGGCTATTTTTACACAGTCACACATGCCTCAAGCATCCAAAAATATTTATTTCGACCCCTGGTCAATTCCTTAACCTCATGCAAATCATTAATAAATTTTTAATCGAAGGGGAAAAATATATTTTGTTTCAATATTTATCGATTAAAAATATTTTTAACTCATTGCGTCCCACACACACTGTTTTGTTTGTTTTGCATACGATAAAATTTCTAGCATTAAATTTATGTATGCGAGGGGCAAACTGTTAGCACAGGTCTGTTCTGGCCCAATGAGGAATTATGCCTATTTCGTTTAGTGATCAGACAAATGAGCCAAAAAGGACCGAATTATCATCCAAAATCTAAAATTCAAAAATCTATATTCCAGGGAAGCTTTGATTTAGCATTTCCTACTGAAAAATCAAAAAGTCAAAGTTTGGTCAAACATAGGTAATCAGCCACTGGCTATTTACCGATCTACAGTAAAAAAATCAAATCTCACCGAGATCCAGCCAGGATTTACGGGATCTTATGTCAAATCCTGTCAGAGTGGTAATTAGCCCGCCGGCTAATTACCTACCTATTATAAATAGGGGGTCACCCTCCCTCATTTGCAACAGACGCAAATTTTGTAAAATCCTAAAATTACCTTTGTGTCCTTTTGCAGTTTCGGGAATTCTAAAAGCCCCGAAACTCTATCAAAATTATCCAAGATCTGAGTTCTATCACCGACATTCGATATAAACTCACTTCACGGCCTTTTTAGATCAAGATCCTACAGTGATCTTCGGTCTAAAAATGACCAAATCTCACATTTGCCTTTAGAAAAAATCCAATATTATAGCCATCACTTGGGTTAAATCGATTTTCCAACCAAATCACAACCTCTGACAACTTTAGTACTGCACCAGCTCTCAAGTTATCCTGGGCAGATGAAAAGGTAAATCGAGGGTAATTGGCTCTAAGCCCAACTTTAAAGTTCATTTTAATTCATTTTTATTACTTTATTATTGCACATTGCATTCCATTTCTCTGGTTAAGTGAGCACTGGTGCCACTTAAATTATAATCTGTGTAAATAAGCTCGCAGGTACGGACAAACATCCAGAATGTGAGGAAACTCTATCTAAGTTTCCGGGCCTAGACCCTAGAGCTACCTTTACTCTGCTGAAAAATCAGTAGAAAATGTCCATTTATTAAGTCGTTATAATGCCCGTTTTATTTTTTGAATTTAATTCTTAAATAAAGGCGTGGTAATGCAGAAATCACCACAACTTCTAAATTCCAAAATTAATTCAAACAATTTGAACAATATGAGTAACTATTATGTCCGAACTTTTTTTTTGAAAAACTATTATGTCCGAACTTAGAATCTCATTTTCTTTTCAGCATAAAAATCCCCTTGAGGATCAGTATACCGTAATTCCCGGTGGAGCTCAACCGGTTAGCGATACTATTTTATTTTTAAATAAAGTAAAAAATGCTTTATCTTAAAAATATCTTTTCTCAATAAAATGTGTAAATGTATTTCTCAACATAATCACATTTTGGGCCTACAAAGCCACCGCATTTAAGCAATTTGGATTTCCTCAAACCAAGCCAAACACCGCCGTTTCCTCAAATGAATCCGAAATCGTGCCCCGCGCATCGCGCTCTGCATGCAAACCATCCGTCGCTCACACCTATCTAAGGTTGAGTGTTCGAAGACAGTTCAAGAAAGAATGTGCAAGAAGGAAATTCCCTATGAATCCATGATAGGATCCATCATGTATGCTATGATATGTACTAGGCCGAATGTCTCTCAGGCTTTGAGCTTTACGAGCTGATATTAGTCTGATCCAGGTGAAAAGAACTAGATGGCGGTCAAGGCAATTCTTAAGTACTTGAGAAGGACTAAAGATGAGTTCTTGATATATGGAGATTGTGATCTCACAATTAGAGGTTACACTAACATGAGTTTTCAATCTTACAAGGATGACTTTAAGTCTTAGTCAGGTTTTGTCTATGTGTCAAATGGAGGGGCGGTATGCTAGAAGAGTTCCAAGCTGAGAAACTACTGCTAATTCAACCATAAAATTTGAATACATTACTGCATGCGAAGTAGGAAAAGAAGCTGTCTGGTTAAAGGAATTTATTGGTGA
Organism: Euphorbia pulcherrima; assembly: GCA_947683365.1. Lineage (NCBI taxonomy): Eukaryota > Viridiplantae > Streptophyta > Magnoliopsida > Malpighiales > Euphorbiaceae > Euphorbia > Euphorbia pulcherrima. The sequence continues at coordinate 4,572,097 of CANTUS010000008.1, forward strand.
TCTCGATGTGGTGCCTGAGACTGTTGATCTAAGTTCTTTGTATTGTGATAACAATGGTGCTATTGCTCAGGCAAAGGAACCACGGTCTCACCAAAAGAATAGACATGTATCCAGAAAGTATCATATAATCAGGGAGATTGTTGATGCTAAGATAATAACACTAGAATATGTACCCACTGATCAGAACCTCGTGGATGGTCTGAGCAAGCCATTGACTCAAGTGCAACATGATCAATATGTTAAAGCATATGGATTAAAACATATGGCTAATTGGCCTTAGTGATAGTGGGACTTTGTTGGATATGATGTATGCCCCTAAGGCAATTAGGGCGATATGTCATAATTATGTAATGGTATGAATAATTTATTTAAGTTAATAAAGGCATTTAATCTTTTATTTATATCAATGTGCTTGTAAATGTATTATGACCGGTTAAAATATATTCATTGATGTATATATACAAAAGTCCTTGACATATCATAACATGAAGTTGGAGAAATTATAGTTGGAATATATTTAGTGAGACCTCCTTCATGTACAATTATTATTATCTCTAAACTATCTATAGTCATAGTTTCATCAAGAAAGGATATTGATGAAGCGGTAAGACTATCATGTGGTCAACTTTCTAGGAAAGGGTCTAAGCAGTCAATCTCCTAAGGACTGAAGGTGGTGTCTCAAGTTTGATACATGGATATATATAGGAGATATATTGGACACTACAGTAAGATAAACACTGTGTATATATATCAATGTATAAGTGTTTATCTTCATCCAATAAGCTTTGCGAATATCCTCATACTTGAGATGCTAGTTATCTTATATGGTACCATCACTACACTTTGGGTCATTCCTATACACTCATTAATTAGGGTGTCACGGGTGATTATGGGTATAGTGATGACAACACATTGGTAAGATATGTAGTCAGAAAGAATCCATTGCTCTGGATATATTAAGGAGTTATACTTGGCTGCTTGTTGAAGTTATGATTGCTATAAACCTCTGATCAGAGTATGTGTTTGATAGAAATAGTTTCTAGTCATGCAAACTATGGTAAAAGGCAATATAATTCGGTAACAAGTTAATAACTGGGATAGCTTGGAGCAACCACGCTATTAGTGGGTTAACACTTTAACCGAACCTTATAAACCAGATGGTACTTATATTAAAGAATGGAAGAAGTTCATCGCATTAGACAACTATTACATTAACCGGGATTAAGTCATAAACACAAATGACATTCCGAGTAATGAGGGATGGTAAACCCTTCCTAGAGGCGTACTACAGTCATTTAAGGTAATCGAGTTCTATTCACGGTTTAGAACCTCGAGCCAATGGTTCCATTAGAACAAAGGTTGGTTAAGCCTTAACAGGTCAATACTTTGGAATCCTATAAGGTCACATACATTGAACTTTCATCGGACTAAGTAAAGGATTAATAGACTTGATCTATTGGAAAAATATTAAGAATTGAAATGGTTGGTTGGACCAAGAGTTTTTTTATTTATTGACCGGTAACTAATTTATTAGGGTCATAAAATAAAATATTGATTTATTGAGGAGTGCTAAAAATTGAATTGCCAAAGCGAGGGTTGGACCCTGCACACATGGGCCCCGCAAGCCCAAAAGGACTTATTGGGTCCGTGACAAAAGGCCACACAAGCGCATGATGCACTCATGGGCCGCAAGCCTTGCAAGCCCAGCTTGCATGGGCCTGGGGCCTGGGCTAAGTAAGCGCTTGCACAGCCCAAAAGGGCCATCCACGAGCTAGGCTCGTGGGTAAGCCCACGAGGCCCAACTTGCGGGGCAAGGCAGGCTCGCAAGAACTTACCTTGCACGAGCTCACCAGGTTAGCTTGAGGATCCCACGGATCCACTAGGATCCACATGTTACTCAAGGATGGGATGGGAAAATTCCCATCCCACATTTATTTCGGTGAGCTCTTGCTCCCCCTATAAAAGGGGAGCTCTTCCTCATTGTTTAATCACACTAGTTCAATAGTAAATCCTATGTGTAAGGTAAAATTGAACAACATATTTTGGGGTGGGTTTTTTGGAGTGCCCTAGAAGCTACTCAAGGTTCTTCCTCATTGGGATATTTCGATTGGTGGGGTTCGTATGGATACTCATAGAGGCTATCCTACACTTGGAGGCTTGTGCCAGGAGATTCTGCTAAAGCATGCTTCAACTTGTAAGGCTTCTTGTTTTCTCTTTTAATTATTAAGCCTTTTTCTTTGAGTGTTTTAGAGTTAATTATTATGCTTAGGTTGTTTTACATGCTTAGAATATTTTGTACTTAGGTTATAGCTTAGAGTTATAACATGCTTAGTGTAAAATATTTATGCTAGGATATAATTTAGAATCGTGGCCTGCCTAGCCTATGCATGCTAACCTAGGTAGAGAATTCTTTAGTTAAGGCTTTATTTTATTTATATGTATCCAATATGAGTTCTTAGGGACAGGGACAAAATTTTGAATTTTCGCCGTGCCTGTTATGCTTGTTCAAATTGACTATTAGTTCCCAATAGTTAGAGGTGACTTATGAAGGAACATATAAGGTCAAGGAGTCCATGATCAACATTCTTGTAAGCACTGGATTTTAAAGGTTCTTCTCACAAAACGATGATGAGAGCTATATGATGCATTTATCTACAGGTGTTATCTACTTGGAGTGATTTCAATGTTGTTTGGTCAAGCTTTGTCAAACCTAAACCTTAGAAAACCGATGCACGGGCCCTTAAAAAATTTAGTTTCAGTCAAAATTGGTCAAATCTTGTCAAAACTGGTCAATTTCAGCCTTTTTTTTTTTATCAAAATTGGTCACACCGATCCATACAAGTCCTTACGGGTCAACTCAACCTATACAGTTCCACCCAAACCATATGGGTCTATCAATCTGTACCGGTCCCAAATGGCCTAAAATTGTCCATACCTGTCACACCAGCACCCATACGGGACATCTCGACGCCCAAATATTCTGTTCAAATGCACAAAATCAGCCATAAATGCACAAAAATCAACAATAAATGATAATCAATGCGTTCAGACCTGGTTTATGCCTATAAAAAGAGGCATTTTGCTTCATTTTGAAGAGGAGAAAATATTAGAAGGAAATACCACTATAGGAAAATAGTTCTAGAAAGTTTTTAAGAGTATAGTGAGGGTATAGAAGAGGTATAGAAGTTATAAAATAGGGGGAAAACCATTCTACATTGGTTTTGCCCACATTTTATTCCTTTCTAACTTCATATTTAGTATTGAGGGAGGTTCCGTCCTTACAAACACTCACCTAAATAGTCCTAAATCTTTCATTTCATCATCTACTTTGACAAAGCTTCCATTCGGCATTGGCATCGCTCCAAAGTGGATTCACCGCGTAGAGGTATGCTCCTGAGTTTCAAAAAGGCTCACTTTCTATTTATATTATTGTCATTTTCATTTATTTGGTTTGATCTATCCTTTGATCTGTTTTGGGTATGGTCCTGACCTATATGGGACTTATTGGTACCCTTATGTCCCTAGGGATACTAAATTGGTGCGCCATATCCATATGGAAGGAAATCCCATTTTTGTTCATTTATTTTTCTCTAAATCTATTTCAAATGATCTAAAATGAGGTTCTATTTAGGTCTAAACAGGACCTATATGGGTCCCCCCCACCCGTATCGGTCTCCCCAATAGCCATACGGGGTGCTTCCCACCCGTACGGGTACTGGCCCCTAACCAGAATCCCCTTTTCACAAGAAATTGTAAAATAAACATAACATCACCATTTGCCATGCGATCATTTTCACTAATAATTCGGTAAATCAACCCACAAAAAGTTAAAATGTGTTTTTATAAACAAAATATGTTGAAGACCCGTTATTTCTTTTGGATCCTAGAAGCCGCCCGAGCACTATCGATCGCAAAACCGCCATGCTAACATAATCATATTTTTCCTAATAAAATGCTGACTTATGATGTGCCATAATTTTGCTAACATTTTCATGTAGGAAAATTTATTTATTTAGTTTTATAACTTAGAACATATGTATAGGTTACCTTGCAATTCCCCCATTTTCCGTCGGTTGTAATTTTTATTCCCCTTTTTGTTATTTGCGCTTTATTGTAAATTGTAATCACATGAATTGAGTGTAGAAACATAGGATTTCCATAATAGTTTCCCAATTGATGAAAAGAAAGTGGTTTTATGTGGCAAAGGTAATTTTGAATTAACTAAATGAGAAATAAGTGACTCATTCGATACCCGAATCTCTGATCCAAAAGGTATGAGTCTCCCGCCCAATGGGAACTGTACCAAAACTCTTTCCTAAGTGGACAACTTAGGTGGTGACTCTATCATTTGTATCGAGATTTTGGTCTTAATTCTTTTATTCATTAAAATTGGTTAAAATGTGCAAACTTGAACTAAATGGTTCCATCACGCTTAAACCACACAAACCCCTAGTGGACCCTACCGTAAGGCACCAAGCGAAATCTACATATTTTCGACCATAAAAGTTCTCAATTCTTATGAAGGATTATGAAATGTTTCATATGCAACCCAAAGAGGACATCTCAAACATGAACATTAGGTTCATGAATATTGTGAATGAACTCAAGAGACTTGGCAAGAATTTCACTAAAGAAGAAACTATCAAGAAAATTCTATGAAGTCTTACTTAGGATTGGGATGCTAAGAAGAGTGCTATTGAAGAAGCTCATGATCGCCAGACTTATAAATTTGATGAACTCATGGGAACTCTACTGACTCATGAAATGTCTCTTAAGTAGTATGAGGATGAGTCAAAGAGATTCAAGCATAAGGAGAAAGAGAGATCTAGCAAAGCGGTTATTCTAAGAGCTGAATATTCCTCAGAGGAAGAATATCCAGAGGAAATGAAAGAATAGATTATCCTGATCACTAAGAGCTTCAAGAGATTTCTTAAGAAAGATGAGAATCATCAGAAGTTCAGAAAGCCTAGCCAGTACTACAAGGGTACTGATGAAAGACCATGGAAGGAGCATAAGAAAGATATAAACTGTTTTGAGTATGGTGAGAAGGGGAACATTCAGTACAGCTTTCCCAAAGTCAAGAAGGATAGGTTAATAAGAAGAGAGATAAAAAGGTTCTTTCTACTACTTAGAGTGACTCTGAGCAGGAGTTATCTTCTTCTGATGAAGAGCTACAAGACTCAGCAAATGTGTGTCTTATGGCCATTGACGATCAGCCTGGTGGAAATGCAAAATCAGCTAACCAACCTACTACTCTCGCTGCTAACTAGTCAGCTGATTGGAGTAAAGACAAAGGAAAGCAACCTAAGGTAAATCTTGACACCCCTTTATCAACTGATGAATTTACTGCAGTACTTGATGATGTTATTAATATGACTAAGAAGTCAGCCAAGTACATCAAAGTACTCTATAGGAGGTGTGATGAACTAGAGGACTATAGTTCCTCTACGTCTTTTGACATGCTATACCTTATGGAAAAAGCTGAGTTCCATGGTGGATATAACAACAAGCTCATTAAATAAATGAATGAGTTAGCTGTTGAATTAACAGCTTTGAAAAAGGTGTGGGCCCCTCCTCATCCTAATAGGAATACTCAGAGTATCCACACTCATCACTCTTAGAAGGTTTCTAAAAAGAGGAAAGTGGGCAGGCCTAATCCTAAGGTCGTGTGTAATTTTGATGGAAAAGCGGGAAATGCAACTGTCATGTGTAGACATAAAATGGTTAATATGATGAGTATGACTAGTCTAGGATGACCACCACTAATAAAGGAGGACCCAGCCAAAAAAGGGCATGGGTACTTAAGAAAACTTAACTGTTTTGCAAGTGAGCCTGAGATCCACTAATGACAATAGAATGTTGTATTTGGATAGTGGATGCTCAAGGAATATGACAGGTGATGAAAGCCAATTCATCACATTGGAGCGTAAAAGGAATGTAAGTGTTAGTTTTGGAGAGAACCAAAAGGGAAAAATTATTGGCAATGGCACTGTAGGAGTTATAAGCGCTGGATTTTAACGATCCTTTTCACAAAACGATGATGAGAGCTATATAATGCATTCTTCTACAAGTGTTATCTACTAGGAGTTGTTTCAATGTAGTTTGGTCAACCTTTGTTAAACCTAAACCTTAGAAAGCTAGTACTTAAGCCCTAAAAGGTCTAAAATGGTTAAAACAGGTCAAAATCGGTCGATTTCTAGCAGTTTCGAGCATTTTTGGGCACTTTTGGTCAAAACTGATCGGACCGATTTATACAGGTCGACCTAGATCCAAATGATATAGATCTGTCTGGGTTGACCCAAAATTGTACCGGTCTAACCAATTCGTATCAGTTTAGTATGACCTAAAAATGCCCAATTTGATCCTAACAAGACCCTTACGGGTCTATGCCACCCGTACCGGTCCCCCAAATGCCCAAACAATCAGTTTTAATGCCCCAAATCTACCATAAATGGATAAAATCAGCCATAAATGGATAAAATCAGCCATAAACAAATAAAATCATCCATAAATGAATAAAATCAGCCATAAATGAATAAATCAGCCATAAACCCATAAAATCGGCCATAAATGCATAAAATCAGTCATTTAATGCGTTCAGACCTAATTTTCCCTATAAATAGGAGCATTTTATTTCATTTCAATGGGACAATAATTCAGAAAACATAAGAGAAAGTAAATACTACAATAGGGATATAATTCTCGCAAGTTCTTGAGGTTATAGCAAGGGTATAGAAGAGGTATAGAAGTTATAAATAGGGGAAAACCATTCGACATTGGTTTTGCCCACATTTTATTCCTTTCTAACTTCATATGTAGGACTGAGGGAGATTCTGTCCATACAAATACTCACCTAATCAGTCCTAAATCCATCATTTCACCATCTACTTTGACAAAGTTTCCATTTGGCATTGGAATCGCTCTAAAGTGGATTCACAGTGTAAAGGTAACGCTCCTGAGATTCAAAGAGACTCACATCTCAATTATTTATTTATCGCTCTCCATCTATGTGCGCCTTGCTGGTACCTTTATATCTTTAGGGATATTAGATCGGTGCGCCATACCCATATGAAAGGAAATTCCATTTTATTTAGTTTTTCTCCATAAATCTGTTTGTTTATTGAACTGAGTTTCTGCCTGGGACTAGACAGGACCCGTACGGGTCTTCCATGCCTGTACCGGTCCTTCCCAGTAGTTGTAAGGGTCTCACACCACCTGTCGGCGTACTAGTCACCAGACAGAACCCACAATTCCCTTTTTAATTAGTAAAATCAATCCAACCTCACCATTTGCCATGCGATCATTTTCACTAATAATCGAGTGAATCAACCCATAAAAGTTAAAATGTGTTTTCATAACAAAACTCGCTGAAGACATCATTTTTCTCCGATCCTAGAAGCCGCTCGGGCACTATCGATCGTAAAACTACCACGCTAACATAATCACATCTTGCCTGACAAAATGCTGACTTGTGTTGTTCTACAAACTGTTCTAATCTTTGTGGACGCAAGGGAATTTATTTTATTTTGTTTTATAACTTAGAACAAATGAATAGGTTCACTCGCACTCCCCCATTTTCCCTCGGTTGTAATTTTATTGCTTGTGCTTTATTATAAACTGTTGAATGCATGAAAGAGTGTAGAAAAATAGACTTTCTTTCATAATTCCCCAAATGATGAAAACAAAACGGTTTTATCCGGCAAATGTAATTTTAAATTAACTGAATGAGAAATAAGTGACTAATTCGATACCTAAATCTCTGATCCAAAAGGTATGAGTCTCCTGCCCAATCGGAACCATACCAAAAATCTTTCCCATGTAGATAACTTGGGTGGTGACTCTATCATTTGTTTCGAGATTTAGGTCTCGATTCTTTTATTCATAAAATTGGTTAAAATGTGCAAACTTGAACTAAATGGTTTCATCATGGCTAAATTAATCAACCACCCTAGTGGCCCCGCCTTCCACAAGGCGCCAAGGGAGACCCACACGTCATCGACACCTTATAGTGGCGACTCTGCTAGGGATATAATCTTTTAACTTGCAAAATGTTGGTTTTCTTTAAAAGCTTAAAAGATTCAGATGAGCACCGAAACTCATTTACTTAATTCAACCCGTCTTCTTTTTCATTATTTGGGAAAATTATTACACTCTATCTTAGATGCACTCTATCTTTGTATATTAACCTCACCATGCATCATTATACATGGCTCATGCATAATCAAACCCATGAATGTATTGATCGTTTGGTTCTCACTTGAGCAAGAATCAAAGCTTGACAACCATCTCAAGTTTATTTGGTTCGCATTTCAGTTTCTACGCAATCAAATTCAGTTCAGTTAAGGGTTGAATCTTTGCCTCTGCCTCTTAGTAATTCATCATCCAGTCAATTCGGATAGTTCGGTTCATTTGGTCCGTATGATCAGTTTAGCCATCCTTTTCAGGCAGTCGGTACGATAGTTCCACCAGCCATCAATCAGTCTATTCAGCCTAGCCAAGGATTCGTGCTGTTAGTGTTTCAGTTTAGGAGATCTAGACAAGGCCCCAACTATGTAGCCTTACCTAAGTGGACAACAGTTGGTCTAGATTAGGGTTTTAGCATGTAAAATAGGAGCAGTGGAAATTTAAAAATTTAATCTAGTTCCCTGGATCTCCTAAGCACGGCATGATTGATAATAGTGCTAGTCTTAAATTTTTCTAGGTCATAAACAATTATTAAAAGGACCTAATAATAATTTAACTACTCACCAATTGAAGTGTGAATCTCGTAGTTGGTAGAAAGACCCCTCAGCTATATGCACAGACTCCAAAGTAGTAGCCCTCTATAAATAGTCCAAATGGGCACTACCGACTATAACCTTCTAGAGAGGAAGAACTAATTAATAAGCAGAGAATAGCAAGCTCCTCCCTACTAATTTATTCTAGAAGAAATTCCCTTAACTTTCTATTCTAAGTAAATACATCTTTCGATGATTACTTTTAGGAATCAGAACAACTAAGAGAATAAGAGATCAAGAGAGGGATTATAAAATTCAGGACGAAAAATAATGAAGGAGGAGACTTCAATTTAGAGTGGTTAGGAATTAATCATAGGACAATAAAGTCCCTAACCTAAACCTATCAAAAATAAATTAAAAATAATTCGTAATTTTAATTAACCTAATAGAGTTAGAACCAAACTCTAATGGGGAGTTAGCTTTACTACTGGCTGAATGGCCAGCGGCTAAGGCTGGGCCAGTGCAAGCGCATAGGCCCACAGCCCACACCAGCATAGCCCGCAAGCGCCATGAGCTGGCCTATTGGGCCACATATTTGCACAGCCTAACAGGCTACACATGGCGTAGCGTGTCTGCTGGGTAGCCCACTAGTGTAGTCCAGCAGGCTGCGCACTACGCAGCCTTGCTGGGCCACACACTAGGGCGGTCTAACAAGCCGCACTCTTATGTGCAGTGGGCTACGCATTGCAACCCACTATTCCCTAGGCCCTAATGCGGGCCTTGAGCAGTGTTGTTCACACACAACACTACCTTGGCCCATACGCAGATCAAATCTAAAAATTGTCTAGCAATTTTCTCACCGATACACTTGCACCAATTTAACCAATACCCAATATTCTTTAACTGTGCTGTCTTTTGGTTCTTAATCTCTTTATTTATTTTGTCCTCCTTTTTATTTATCAGGTTCATTGGTCCAACCAATAAATATTAGTCTAGCCAATATGTTATGGTCTAACCATACTTCCTTACTCTTCTAGATTAGACCTAGTCTAATGATTCTTTACATAGCTCGGTCGTAACTCAAAGTGTGTGACCTTATAGGATCTCATAATATTGAGCCGCCAAAATTTTAACCTGGCCCAATCCTTTTTAGGAATTGATCGGCTCGGAGCTCTAGACCGTTATGGACTCCTATTACTTTGATCGATCATAATGGTAATCTAGTAAAGGCATATGACCCTTCAATATTCGGAATGTCACGTGCATGCGACTTAATCCTGATTCTACAATAGTATCAATACAATTCACTCCTTCTATCAACTATTAAGTACCATCTAGTTTCTAGGACTCAATTTAAGTGTTAGTCCACTAGTAGCTATCATAGCTACCCTAGTAGTTTAGTCTTGCTGCCAAAGTACACCACTCAAAAATTTAATGTATTGATCAGGATCCCATCCTATAAACTCATACTTTGAGCAGAGGTTTACGAGTGTGTCACTTCTAACAAGTGGCCAAGGTACATCTCCCTACATTTCTATAGTGTAGTGGTAGATTCCATCTTGACTACTTAGTTTACTAATGGACGGACATCAACTATACCTGTAATTATCCGTAGCATCCAATCTATAGAATGTATAGGTATAATCCAAAGTATAGCAACATCTGAATAAGGTAACTAGTATCTCAGGTGTAAGGATATTTTTATTGCTATTGCAATGAGACGATTAAAACACCAAGACATAATATAGATTACTCAGTGTTGTCTCATAGCGGTCTCCAATGTATTTCCCTGAATACATTCATGTGTTAACCCAAGGTACCACCCTCTAGCACTGGAGATATGCTACTCTAAATCATGTTCAAGAGGTATGGCGACACAGGCTAGTCTATCCGTATTCATCAATGTCCAGTCCTGATGGTACTATGACTACGGATATTTAGACAAATCATAATTGCACACAAACCAGTTCTCACCAATATAGTCTCACTATGCCATTTCAATACGTGCTATGATTATGTCATGAACTTTTGCAAACACATCAATGAATATATTCTAAATAAGCCATAATATATTTTCACACTCTCTAATTTAACAAAAGAATGCCTTTAATAATATAACTTTGTTCGTACAAATAAAACTAACTAAGATATATCACCCTAATTGCCTCTAGGGCATACATCATATATAACAATCTCCCACTTACACTAGAGCCAATTAGCTATGTACCATAAGCCATAATTATTAACATGCTGGTCATGCTTAATCTGTGTCAAAGGCTTGGTCAGACCATCTGCCAGCATCAGATCTGTAGGTATATATTGCATCTGTATATCCTTATCTCTTATCATATCTTGAACTATATGATATTTTCTATGTACATGTCCGTTTCTCTAAAAAGATCATGGTTCTTTTGCCTGAGCAATAGCCCCTAGTGTTATCGCAATAAATTACTATTAGATCCTCACTATTAGACACCACGCCAATCTATTTATCAAGATAACTTGTTTTGCTTCTTCTAAAGCAGCAATGTACTTAGATTCAATGGTTGAATCGGCAGTTGTATCCTTTTTAGAACTCTTCCAAACAACTGCCCTTCCATTTAACATAGGTAACCGGCAACCTATCTATGACTTGTAGTCATCTTTATCAGATTGAAAACTCGCATCAGTGAAACCCTTTACTATCAGATCAACTCCTCTATATACTAAGAACATTTCCTTAGTCCTTCTCAAGTACTTAAAGATATTCTTAACGGCCTTCTAGTGCTTCTCACCAAGATCAAATTGAAATCTGCTTGTGATGCTTAACGCTTGTAAGACATTAGGCCGTGTACATACCATAACTTACATGATAGATCCTATTGCGGATGCATAGGGTATTTCATTCATGCGCAATCTGTCCTCTTGCGACCCCGGACACTCAGATTTAGAAAGGTTAATTCTATGAGACATTGGAAGATAACCCTTTCTTGATTTCTCAAGGTTGAACCTAGTCAATAACTTATCTATGTATGTATCTTGTGAAAGACGTAGGATCTTCTTGGATCTATCTCTATAGATCTTTATACCTATACTTGTCTATATTTGTATCTTGTGAAAGACATAGGAGCTTCTTGGATCTATGTCTATAGATCTTTATACCTAGTATAAATGCGGCTTCTCCAAGGTCCTTCATAGGGAACTTTCTTAACAACCATGACTTAACCATTTGAAGAAGAGAAATGTCATTTCCTATTAGCAGTATGTCATCAACATATAACATATGGAAAATGACTGCACTCCCACTAACTTTCTTGTATACACAAGGAACATAAGCGTTTGATATAAAATCTAACTCTTTGATTGTATCATCAAACCTTATATTCCAACTCCTGGATGTTTGCTTAAGTCCATAAATGGATCTTTGCAGCTTGCATACCTTTGAGCCATTTTGAGATGAAAAACCCTCAGGTTGTATGATATAAACATCCCAATCCACGTTTCCATTTAGGAAAGCGGTGTTCACATCCATCTGCCAGATCTCATAATCATAATGCACCACATTGGCCAAGAGTATCCTTATGGATTTAAGCATGGCTATCGGTGAAAAGGTTTTGACATAGTCAATTCCTTCTCTTCAACTATAGCACTTTGTCACCAACCTTGCCTTATAGGTAATTACATTATCATCCATGTCGGTTTTCTTATTAAAAACCCATTTGCAACCTATGGGTCTAACCTCATCAGGTGCCTCGACTAATTCCCATACTTGGTTTTCATACATGGAATCCATTTCTGATTTCATGGCTTTTAACCATTTATCAGAGTCTGAGCACTCCATTGGTTCCTTGTAGGTCTTAGGTTCATCATCCTCCATTAGAAAGATTTTTTATCATCCGTAATGAAAAATCCATATCTTTCTGGAGCATTGGGAACCCTACTAGATCTACGCAATGGTTGTTGTGTAATAGGTTATTCCTTAATCACACTCTGTTGTGTATCAGGCATAGGATTTATAAGTTGACCATCTTGTTTACCTACTTTAACCTCAAATTCAAGCTTGCTCCCATTAGCTTTTGAAAGCATGTGTTCCTTCTCAAGGAACTGGGCGGTCCTAGAAACAAACACCTTTTGTTCCTTAGGACCATAAAAGGTATATCCTACTTTCTCTTTAGGATAACCTATGAACAAGCATTTGTCAGCCCTAGCACCCAGCTTGTCTGACATTGTCCTTTTAACATAGGCAGGAAATCCCCCAACTCTCAGGTGAGAAAGAGAGGGTTTCTTACCATACCAACTTTTGTATGGTGTTGTATCAACTAGTTTTGAGGGCACACGGTTAAGTATCTAAACTGCGCTCTTAAGTGCATATCCCCAAAAGGATTTACTAAGACTTGCTTGGCTCATCATGGACCAAATGGTGTCAAACAAAGTTTTGTTCCTCCTCTCAGACACACTATTGTGCTGAGGAGTATAAGGAGGGGTCCATTGGGGTAATATTCCATTATCCCTTAGATAATCTTGAAACTCTTGGCTTAAATATTCTCCATCTCGGTCTGACCGTAGTGCCTTAATATTCTTTCCAAGTTGTTTCTCAATTTCATTGTAATAATCTTTGAACTTCTCAAAACTATCTGATTTATGCCTTATAAGGTACAAATACCCGTATTGTGACTAATCATCGATAAAAGATATGAAGTAGACAAATCCGCCATGTGTAGGCTCATTTATTGGACCACATACATCTGTGTGTATTATTTCGAATGTACTTGTGGCACGTTCCCCTTCAACTTTGAAGGGTTTCTTTGTCATTTTGCCTAATAAACAAGGTTCACATGCCCCATAAGACTCCCAGTCTATCAGGCCCAAGTCACCTCCTTTGTGTAACTTAGTTAAGCGGGCTTCGTTTATATGTCCTAAACGACAATGCCAGAAGTAGGATGATTTATCTTTATCTAATTTCAATCTCCTAGCATCATTCATATTAAAAATTTTAGCTTTAGTATTTAAAACATATATGCCATCAATCAAAACTCCATTGCCATAAAGAACACTATTTTTACGAATTTGACAATCTTTATTATTAAATAAAATTTCAACTCCCTCTGTTGCTAAACACGCAACAAAAATAATATTCTTAGTAACAACCAGACTATAATAGCATTTATTTAATTATAAAACTAGGCCACTTGGGAATTTGAGACCATATGTTCCTATAGCTGATGCAGCAACCCGTGCTCCATTTCTAACTCATAGGTCCAACTCTCCTTTAGCCAACCTTCTATGGTTCAACAACCCCTGCATAGAAGTATGGATATGAGTACCACATCTAGTATCTAATACCTATGTAGACTCATAAGGAACTATAGTGAAATTTTCAATCATGAACATACCTGAAGTATAAGCATCTTTCAGCTTTGTCTTCTCATGCTCAGAAAATACAGCCATAAGCCGTTCCACTCTCACTTCAGAGAAGGACTTAAGCTCAACCTGATTTCTCTTACATTCTACCTCCTTCATGAGTTTCCTTTTGACTTTTAAACCTCTCATCCTTTTGATCTTGAGGTCTTCAGCAACAAGTCGATCCTCCAAATCATTTTGATATTGAATATCAACTAGCTTGAGCATATCAAGCATTTAAGATAACCCACAGTCACAACTCTTAAAGGCAAATTCTGATTAAAACACATCATACCTCTCAGGCAGACCTTTTAGAACTATTCCTTTTAAGTCATCCAGACTATAGTTAATCCCAAATTTCTTTTGCTCATCTGAAGTATCGTACACGCGTATAACAAGTTCAGCTACTGAAGAGTCTTTTCCTATTCCCATATAATGCATGAAACTTTCCAGGTCACCGAGTTTTGGGAGATTCTAAAGCAATGACTCTAAGTCTGCTTCTAAGTACAAATTCTAATATTTAGGTAGCATTCCATCGACCATTAAGAACATAACTCAAAGCATTGTCCTCGAGAACCACTTTTACCACCTCGAACCACTCCATGAAGTTCCATCCTTTAAATTTGATTTTGTCAAGCGGATGATTATTGATGGTTTTATTAAAAGGATATATATTCAACCTAGATATAAGAAAAGAATTATTGCTTTAGACTTAATTCTTGTACATGCATTTAATTTAAGGTCTTTTAATTAAATACACATTTCTACTATTTTATCAAGGTTCAATTCGAAAACATAATAGCCCCTTCTATTATTTTTCGGGAAACATGGTCTAACCATTCTCCTTAGTAGGTAGCATCTATAACTCATTTAAGTTAACCCTCGCTATAATGAGTCAAGCTAACTTAAATAGCTATAGGAGGATCTAGTCCATTTGTATCTAATGCAATTGCTAATCCATTTGATTTCCAACCAATGGATGTGCATAACCAATCATATGACTCCTCAAATGATACCTCCAGCCTGGCATCAGCTCCGATATTATGGACAACTAACCTAGCCCGATTAAGACTTAACACTAACTCGAATCATGTGAATAGACGATGTTAAAGAAGAAGGCAAGCTGTATGTGAGCAATTCATTCAATGAAAAGGTCTAGAAACACACATTGATTTTTAGGAATGCTAATTTTGTCTTAATATTTTGATGGGGATTTATTGGTGCAACCAGTCTCGCCTAATCTAGGACTTATACATGGGCATGATTATGAAACTATAACTAATTCTGAGCTAAAAAGAATTAGTAGGTCCAACCTAGGGGTTATGCTCAATTGGTAATTCATAATCATTCCATCATGCCAAGATTCCACATAGCATGCAAAACAAACAAGGGGGTTCATTGTTCAAGTTCTTGCACCTATGTCTATAAGTTCTAATTTAACAATTCAAACTTTCATTTGTAAAACCATGTAATGAATCCAATTCATTATACTAGAAATCAACTAATTCAAAAAGCCCCTTTGGTAATTAGAATCTAGAACCGTTGAGAATTCCCAGGTAGGAGAGGCCCTCTTGAAGTGAATGAGCAGCCAAGTCCAATCCTTGCCAGAATAAACACGGGCCCTTCTGACTCAATTAACCATATACTAATTAAATTAAAGATTTCATTCTTTTCTAATTTAAGAATTATTCCAAATAATTTAAAATTTAAAGAATTTATAATTTTAAGTAAAACATTGTTAATTTTTAGATAACTACCCTGACTAAGTTTGAACAACACCGAATCTAGTTATCACAACATTTTCTATTGCAAGAAATAAATTCCTAGGCATGGCATAGCATAAAATATTTCAGAGAAAATCAGACCTAGCATATTTCTAGTCAATCATACAATCGTATTAGGCAGGCTCATGATACCACTATTGGTCTAGATTAAGGTTTTTGCATGTGAAACAGGTGCATCAGAAATTCAAAAATTTAATCTAGTTCCCTATATCTTCTAAGGATGGTATGATTGATAATAGTGCTAGTCTTAAATTATTCTAGGTCATAAACACTTATTAAAAGGACATAATAATAATTTAACCACTTACCAGTTGAAGCGTGACTCCTATAGTCGGCAGAAAGACCCGTTAGCTATGTGCACAGACTCCAAAATAGAAGCCCTCTATAAATAGTTCACATGAGCACTACCGACCATAACCTTCTAGAAAGGAAGAACTAATAAATAAGCAGAGAATATCTAGCTCCACCCTACTAATTCATTCTAGAAGATATTCCCTTAGTTTTCTATTCTAAGTAAATACGTGTTTGGACTGATTACTTTTAAGAATCAGAACAACTAAGAGAATAAGAGAGAAAGAGAGGGATTGCAAAATTCAGGATGAAAAATAATGAAGTAGAAGGCTTCAATTTATAGTGGTTAGGAATTATAGAGAGGACAATAAAGTCCCTAACCTAAACCAATCAGAAATAAAAAAAGGGTAATTAGGTATTTTAATTAACCTAATAGAGGTAGAACCGAACTCTAATGTGGAGTTTGCTTGGGGAGTAAACTCCCCATTCTTATCTATTGCTGCTGGTCGAATGGCCAGTAGCTAGGGCTAGGCCTGCGCAGGCGCACAGGCCCACATCCCACAGCAGCACGGCGCCATGCACTGGCGTATTGGACTGTGTACCTGCGCAGCCCATGCCTGCTGGACTGCACACTAGCGCCGCCTAGTAGGCCGGGCTCTTATGCACAGTGGGTTGCGTATTGTAAACCACTATCCCTAACGTCCCAATGTGGGCATTGAGCAGTGTTGTTCACATGCAACACTGCCTTGGCCCACACGTAGATCGAATCTAAAAATTGTCCAGTAATTTTCTCACCGATCCACTTGCACCAATTCAAGAAATACCCAATATTCTTTAACTGTTCTTTCTTTTGGTTCTTAATCCCTTTATTTATTTTATCCTCCTTATTATTTATCATGTTCATTTGTCCAACAATTGAATATTGGTCTAACCAATATGTTATGGTCTAACCATACTTCCTTTCTCTTCTAGATTAGACCTAGTCTAATGATTCTTTACATAACTTGGTCGTTACTCAAAGTGTGTGACCTTATAGGATCACGTAATATTGAGCTGCCAAAAGTTAAACCTGGCTCAATCCCTTTTAGGAACTGACTGGTTTAGAGCTCCAGACAGTTATGGACTCCAATTACTTTGATCGGTCATAGTGGCACTCTAGCAAAGGCATATGACCCCTCAATATTCAAAACGTCACATGCATGTGACTGAATCCCGATTCCGCAATAGTATCAATACAATTCACTCCTATCAACTGTTAAGTACCATCTGGTTTCTAGGGCTTGATTTAAGTGTTAGTCCACTAGTAGCTGTAATAGCTACCCCAATAGTTTAGTCTTGCTGCCAAAGTACACTACTCAGCCATTTAATATGTTGATCAGGATCCCATCCTATCAAATCATACTCTGATCAAAGGTTTACGAGTGTGTCACTTCTAACAAGTGGCCAAGGTACATCTCCCTTATATTGCTATAGTGGAGTGATAGATTCCATCTTGACTACTTAGCTTACCAACGGACAGGCATCAACAATACCCGTAATTATCCGTATCGTCCAATCTATCATCCAATCTATGGAATGTATAGGTATAATCCAAAGTATAACAACATCTGAACAAGGTAACTAGTAACTCAGGTGTAATGATATTTGTATTGCTATTGCAATGAGACGATTAAAACACCAACACATAATATAGATTACTAAGTGTTCTCTCATAGCGGTCTCCAATGTATTTCCCTGAATACATTCATGTGTTAACCTAAGGTACCACCCTTTAGCACTGGAGATATGCTACTCTGAATCATTTTCAACAGGTATGATGACACATGCTAGTCTATCAGTATTAATCAATGTCCAGTCTTGATGATACTACGACTAAGGATATTTAGACAAATCATAATTGTACACGAACCAATTCTCACCAACATAGTCTCACTATGCCCTTGCAATACTTGCTATGATTATGTCATGAACTTTTGCAAACACATCAATGAATATATTCTAAACCATTCATAATATATTTTCACAGTCATTGATATAACAAAAGAATGCCTTTATTAATATAGCTTTGTTCGTACAAATAAAACTAAGATATATCGCCTTAATTGCCTCTAGGACATACATCATATCTAACAACAGCCTTCCATCATCCAACAAGTCTACCCTTTGGTGTGGCTACAAATGCTCAACAACCTTCACCTCCAGTCTAAGCAATAAGAGGGGAAGATTGGATCCCTAAAAAGGCTGAAAAGTGGGAAATATGTAAGGAATTAGAGTACATTGATGAGGAAAAAAGAGGACTAGTGCCAATACAAGTAGAAGCTCAAGACTGGGAAACTACTAATTCGCTGATGGATCCTACCGAGATTAATGAAGACCCTCCCCATGTAGAGGATGATTTCAAGTTTGAGGTAACCTTTTAACATTACTAGTGTTTTGATGCAACACAATGCCACTTATAAAGCATATCATGAATAAATTGATGCATTCACATTATGTTTGAGCATTTCATTCTTAACGATATCTTGCACCCATAAAATCAATATTCTTAAAAATTTCATCATGGTATTAAAGAAATTGAATTTGAGTACATCGTAATGGCATAAGGTTCCAATGGTTAAAATTACCACAAAAGAAAGAGAGAGAGATGAAAAGTGCTTAGTAAACATGATGGCCTTGGGTCTTAGCTCATCTTTTTTCCATAAGGGGGAGGAAAATACTCATCAGTAAGAAAGAAAGGCAAGAGCCTAAAAAAGGAAGACATACTCCACATCAAAAGCACCATTGAAGGAAAAGATCTTACAACACAAATCCAAAATGAATGCACACTTGAATCCAATGCTCTTCCAAAATCTTCAAATGGATAAACCATCACGTCCAACAAATGGGCATTTCTTAATGATGTAGGTACCTCCCTTAGACCTATATTCCCTACATAATGATCCCAAACCTTCCCTACAATGACATGACCTCCTTCTTTCACAAAAGAGAAAAACCTGTCCATTCCAACTCTAAATGGCCCAAGCTCATAACAATAAAGTCAGATACCCAAAGCAACCCCTCAAGGCAGGTGATCTGGTTCTCAAACAACTATGCCAAGTCAACACTGATGCTAAGGGCAAGTTCAAGCCTAATTGGGAAGGACCATTAATGGTTAAGAAAATCCTTAATAAGGGAGGAATTAAGCTCATGAACATGGATGAAAATGATTCATGAATCCAATAAACTAAGATAGGCTTAAGCGCTATCATGTTTAAGTTAAAAGAAATAAATCACAAAAAAGCATCACATCATAAAAGAAAAATATAATAAATCACCTGGCGAGTGGTCTTCTACTGCTGGGATAAAAATTAGGGTGCAATGCGTTGATCGGTATTCCATAAATTGGTCAGGCAAAAGTTACGGTACCCAACGAAAATAAAGCCCGCTAAGTTGAAAACTCGAAAAGGGTGGCTTAGGCAAAGGTTAGGGCATCGAGAGAAAAACGTCAGTTGCTTTCTGGAAAATCTGTAAAAGGATAAAAAAGTAGGTAAGGGTTAACCATTGGAAACTATTACCATTGCCTATGCTCTCAAATTTAATTTCATCGATGAACATGTTATGATTTACAAAGAATCTTGGTCTTATGAATGCATGCATGTCTTTAGGTGAAATAATCGCAATTACGTGAACATCAGTTCATTCTCTACATTTTTTTCTCTTTGTTATTATCAATACAACGCATATTATTCAGTAAAAGACAAAATACTGATAACCCATAAAGAAATAAGGTTTATGCAAAAGTCAGAAAAAGGCTGCTGAACTGAGCTGCCAAGGACAGTTCAGGCAAAAGTCAAGATAAAAAAAAGAAGAAAAGAAAGGAAGTCTGCTGAACTGAGCCACCAAGGACAGTTCAGGCAAAAGTTAAGATAAAGAAATAAAAGTACAAAATCATTTTGATAGGTCGCATCACATCAAGTGGTCTATACAAAAGTTAGAACTCTTTTAAAAAGCGCCAGTATTTTGTGGTTGCTTTTGTTCTTCAATCATCATTTGTAATAGCAATGTTTCATAGTTGGATCCCTCAAGTTTAGTTTTCCCACTGTGAAGCTACTCGATAGCACATATCATTAGCATAATCCAAATTGCACCATGCTATAATGTGGACACCAATAAGATGTAAAAAGAAAAGAAGTCTGCTAAATTAAGTCGCCAAGGACAGTTCAGGCAAAGTTAAGACAAGAAAGAAAAGTCTGCTGAATTAAGCCACCAAAGACAATTCAAGCAAAAGTTAATACAAGAAAGAAAGTCTGCTGAATTGAGCCGCCAAGGACAGTTCAGACAAAAGTTAAGACAAGAAAGGAAAGCCTGCTAAATTGAGCCGCTAAAGATAATTCAGGCAAAAGTTAAGGCAAAAGAAAGAAAAATACAGAAATTGGTTAGACATGTAGCATCACATCAAGCAATCTATGCAAAAGTTGGAACTCAAATTAAAAGTGCTAAGTGCTTCCACTAGCATCATCCAGCTTGCACCATGTTAGAGTTTGGACACCTCAAGGACACATTCCCCTAGTGTGCAAAGAATGAATCTCATCCCATCAAATCGCCTATACAAAGGAGTATAGGCATCCACATAAATCTATATGAGTCTAGAAAAGGTGTACGGATCCTCTTTTTAGATCCAAAGCAAGGTTTTCACCAGAGAGAAGCATAACAACAGTATAAAGGCCTTTACAGGGGCAATCTAGTTAGACTCAGGTTCAACTTAAGCCTAGTCCCAAACCAAATGGGTTCCCAATGGGTATACAGATCTTATCCAAATCTTGGTAGTACTTGTCGGTCTCGGTCGGGCCAGTCTTTCAATAATCTAGAGCTTTGAAAGTTTGGTTACTAGTTAATTCACTAGCAATTTAAGCCTTTATCAAAGAAAGACAAGACAAGAATATCCTCAAGGCTAAGGATCAATCAAGGACACAAGCAAGTAAGAAGAGCACAACCTAATTTAAGCTATTGAGGGGTCCTATCCTTGTTGCACATCCTGAGTCTGGTCCTGTGCATATGCCAGTAGGTCATCCCTATCTATCATTACATGATCCTCTGCCCCACTAGGATCAGCAGCAGGTGGATCAGGTACCCTAGTCTCCAAAGCTCCTGCTATACTTCCAGCTGTAAAACTAATCTCCTTTACTCGCTGCTCCACATCCTACTTAACTTCCACCACCTGATAAGCTGAACTATCCTTCTTTAAAAAAGAATTGGATGGCTAAGATATCTACTTACCCTCGCCCATCTGGGCCAGCTGGCCACATAACACCTTGACCTTGACCTTGACCCTCGCCCGAGTAGTGTCCATTCTAGCCCTCTCTAACTCCTCCTCCAGTGGCCTGACCCGATCTGTCTTAATAGTGGCTACTCACAACTGCTCCTCTAGGAACCTAACTCGCTCCTTATAGGCATCCAGATCATGGGCGGACTTATCTCGCTCTATAGCTAATTAGGTCTATAATGGAAATCATATGATCAGAACACATATATAAATGTCATTGTGAGGTGTCAATGACGTGTGGGTCTCCCTTGGCACCTGTGTGAGAGGTGGGGCCCCCTAGGGATTGGTTGGATTTAGGCGTGATAAAATATTTTTTTGTTCAAGTTTGCAAAAATAGCCAATTTTAATAAATAAAAGAATCGAGACCCAAATCTCGATATAAATGATAGAGTCGCCACCCAAGTTGTCTACTTTGGAAAGAGTTTTGGTATAGTTCCCATTGGGTGGGAGACTCGTACCTATTGGATCAGAGATTCGGGTATCGGATGTGTCACTTATTTCTTATTTAGTTGATTCAAAATTACATTCACCGCGTAAAACCATTTTTATTTTCATCATTTAGGGAATTATCACAGAAATCCTATTTTTCTACACTCTTTCACACTCGTTACATGCATTTACAGATTACAATAAAGCATAAGCAATAAATGGAGGAATAAAGATTACAACTGGTAGAAAATGGGAGAATTGCTAGAGAACCTATTCATTTGTTCTAAGTTATAAAAACAATAAAAATAAATTCCCCTTCATCCACAAAGATTAGCGCAATTTATAGCACACCATAAGTCAGCATTTCATTAGGAAAAATGTGATTATATTGGCGTGGCGGTTTTACAATCGATCGTGCCTGGGCAGCTTCTAGGATCGGAGAGAAATAATGAGTCTTCAACGTATTTTATTATGAAAACACATTTTAACTTTTGTTGGTTGATTTACCAGATTATTAGTAAAAGTGATCACACGACAAATGGTGAGTTAGGTTGATTTTAACCAAATTAGAAATGAATTCTGGATTCTGCCCAGGCCTAGTACCCGTATGGGTGGGTGGGACCCATACAACTACCAGGGAGGACCGATACGGGCATAGTGTACATGTACGGGTCTTATCTAGTCCAAACAGAAGCTTTGTTCAGTTTAATATGCTGATTAATGGATGAAAAATGAATTAAAAATAGGATTTCCTTCCGTATGAGTATGGTGCACCAATTTAATATCCCAAAGACATAAAGTTCCAGTAAGGCTCATACGGGTTAGGACCAGACCTAAAACAGGAAATAAATAGAGCAGAAATGATAGAGGAGGTAGTGAATAATAACAATAAAATAACTAAAATGTGATTCTCTTTGAAACTCAGGAGCGTTACCTTTACAGCGTGAATCCACTTTGAGGTGATCCCTTTACTGTAGAGAGAGTCTAGCCAAAAGTAGATGAATCAGGACTATTTAGGCAAGTGTTTGTATGGATAGAACCTCCCCTAAATCTTAATAAACGAATCTAGGAATGAATAAAATGTGGATAAAACCTTAGAACATGGTTTTCTTCATATTTTACACCTCCTATACCTCAACTATAACCTTTCTATCCCTATAGAAACTATTAGAATTTGTGTATAGTATACTGACTATTTTTGTATTATGAATTATGTGTGTAAATGTGAGGAAAAGGGCCCTATTTATAGGGGAGAGGAGGTCAGAATGCAATAAATCGCGTTCATGACCTACCTTTTCCCAAAATAGGAAATGATTCCCTTCCAAAAGAGCTTGTTTAGGCAACAAGAGGACCCGTATAGGTAGGGCCCCACCCGTATAGGCTTTAGGTGACTTGTACGGGTCCCCCCCAAGCATATGGAAGGGATGACCCGTACGAGTCTCCCAGTGGATTCGTACCACTAGGTAATACCCATAGGGGTCCTTAAGGACAGATGAGGTCTCCGAACTTTGGCCAAACTCAACTCTACAATAGTGGGAACACCTCTAATGGATACCACCTGTAAGAAAATGCATTATATAGCTCTCATTATTATTTCGTGAGAAGGACCGTCAAAATCCAGTGCCCATAGTCATGGCATGCATAATTTATTAAATTTTGCAGGTAAAATAAACTTACCGAGGCTAGTGCATTCTGAGCTAGCAGCAGGTCCCGAATGGAGAAGAAACCCCTAGTGATCCTCTCTACCTGAGCTACGGTCATCTGACAGAGAAAACTATATTAGAATGGGATATTCCAAGCAATTATTGTAAGGGCAAAATTAAAGTAGAGAATTCTTTACATGAGTAAAGTTAGAGGGAGTAAAGCGTATGGTGTGGACCGACTCCTCGAGCTCCCTGACAGCTCTTTTCCCTGAATGGTCCAGGAGTTGGAAGGAAGTGTCTAGATATAACCAAAGGTCCCCCTCTCTTATCCCTCTTGAAGCACGAGATTGCTTCATCGGTGGCTCTAGGTCAGCAGGGGTAGCAACAGTAGGCCTCTTCTGTGTAGAGGCGGAAGGCTACAATAATGAACAATCACATTCAGGTTAACTGTCAATTTCAGGAAAGTAATGAAAGAATTGACAAAGGCAGAGTGAAGGAAATTCCTAAGAAGGAGTAATAGAACTAGCTGGGCCATTAGTACTCTGAACCACGAAAGGACCCTGCGGTCACCCATCGGTCCACCCTCGTCATCATCATCATTGTCATCACCATCGTTATCACTCCAGTGGAACTCAAGGGGGACTTTATTGTATCGAATCCTCTTATAAGGAGGAAGGAGTGAGGAATCAATGAACTCAATGTAGGAGCCTCCTATTGATGGCACTCGAGCTCCCTCACCCAGTAGCTACAGTCCCTGGTATGTCCCCCAGCATTAGATGCAACCAAAAGACTCCCACTGGGATCAAGGGAGGGATCAGCCTCTCTACCATGGCACTGGTCCTCCAACCTCGGACCCGCTTGCCAAAATACAACTCGAAGGAGACTGGTGACTCTAGGTCAAAGGGCGATCATCCACGCCAACCCACATCTGCTTAATGCCCCCATATATATCTAACCTCTCCTATGGATCTCAAATGACCTGCACAAACTAAATGCACTGTAAGTTTCACAACCTCATAAATACAATTTCTACTATTTGTTTGTTGAAACGTAAGATACAGGTTCAATATAAAAGAAGATTACCTAATCAGAGCATAGCTGGCGAAGGAACTCCTTATACTGTGCTATAGCCAGGGCCTGACCCTGCTAAGGCCGCAACTACCTAGAAATGATGTGAGGTGTCTCAGGATGCTTGGGCAAGCCTGGCCTAGGGAACAGTCAATGCTCGAAGGCCCAAATCTACAAGACAAAGTAAAGATTGGCTACAACACGGTTCGAATAAAAGGTTAAAGCAAAAAAATTAGTTCAGGAATTACCAGCAGGATTAGATGGCAGATCTTGAGCTCAGACTATTGGCCTCGAACTGAAACATCGAGCACATTGTACAATTGTGCTAGAATGGCCCGATACCAGTTCTTGCCTGGCACATTGGCAAGATCCTTAATAGTAGACGGTGGACCATAGTTGAGGCTGCTCAAGTACGCCGGGAAGAATATGATAGAGAGGAAGGTCAGTAGGCAAGATTGAGCGTACTGATCCCTCCTCCCCCTAGTTATAGGGCTACGCTCCCCAATCCAGTAGTCACGAAGATCCCCATACTTTGGACGAAGCCCAAGAAGTCTCTCCATTCTCTCTACATGAGCCCTCAGCTCGCCTCAAGAATGCATACGATCCATATAAATGTCAAAGTGGGTAACGTCCCTGCTTCAATCTAATCCTATCAGTGCACACATGTCCGAGGGAGTGATAGTGATCTCCACGATAGGCAAGTGGAAAGTGTGCATCATCCTGGACCATCTCTCTATCAGGGCCGATATAGCACTAGGAGCCAGTGTCTTCAAGGCCTGGGGAATAGCCCTAATGATATCAGTGAACCCGAATGAGTCAATGCAGGCTAGGAACTTAGTATCCCTAACAGGTCAAATCTCCTCGTACCACTTTCTATAGAAGCTCAAGGCTTCCACAGTCTTATATTAGAACTGCAAAGGTGAAACAATAGTTTAACGAGGTTCATTCAAAGGGAGGATCCCTAAGCGGTCAAAACATCAAGGAGCAACAATCCCTATAAGACAAGAGATTCTTTCCCGAACTAAGGAAATGTTATCCTAGAAGAAATTCACAATAGAAAAATAATCTTGGAAGACACCTCCTTAGTAAAGAAGTCAATTGGGGGGCATCCCTCCATTCCCCAGTAGTGGATACAGTCGAGGGGCATGCCCCCATCATCAAACACCCTGGGAGCACTCCCTAGCAGTGCCAACTAGTAGCAGAAGCATACAAGGGGCACTCCGCTTCAAGTTGGGACCAACCTAACATCACTAAACTCGGTCTTTTCTTCTAATCGGGGCAAGTCACAACCCGCATATCTCAAAGCTTCACTGACCAATTTCTTTTTCGTGTGCAGGAGCCAAAGGAAACGTATACATAGGAAAAGAAGGAATTCCCTTAGTCACACTGCCACCCAAGGCAATTTCTGGGGGGCCCCCGGCAACTAAGTTTCTCTTTCCAAGGGGCACCCCCTAACCATCCAAGTCATCTAGAAAACTCACTCCCAAGCAGTTAAGCCACTCATAGGCTATTTTCCCCAGTAGTCAGGCCACTCCAGGGGCATACCAAAATAAGATTGGCACCAAGCCAACATCTCTTCAATCCATCTTTACAGTTAATTAGGGGCAGAACCCTAGTACATCTTAATACTTGATTGACGGGGAAAATTTTTTTGTTCATCATAAAGTCAATCAAGAATTAAGATGTACCATTTCAGGTTATATTTTGATAAAACTTGTTTTTTCCCCTGCTGGTCAGACAAGGTGAAACCTGAATGCCAACTAAAGGGTCACTTTTCTCCAGCAGAGTAACCACATCAAGATAGTCAGTTCCCCAGCAAATGAAACATCAAACGGGCATTCTCCCTATCCCCACTAGGATTTAATCTCTGTCCCCTACAGCTGGGGGGGGGGGGGTTAGAGAAACCATTCACCCGGTTAGAAGAATACATGAGGGGCATCAACCCCAAAGCCTACCAAGGGCAAATTTCTAGGGGCTCCCCCTAACCAGTCAGGCTTTCTCAAGATGGTTTCCAAGGATACTCCCTAGCAGCTAGGATGTCCTAGGAACACCTTCCTATAAATAATTGAAATTTCCCTCGGGAAGTTTTTCCCTAACATTCCAAATGGATTAGATATTCAAAGGCTATCTCCTCATAGTCAGCTCCCCTAGAGGCACCCCTTAAGGGGCATTCCAGCTCAAAATAATTAGGCCAAACTCAACATATCTAAACTTAGTTTACATTTCATCAGGGACCCATCCCGATCCATACATCTTCATTCTTGCTTGAAGGGAAATTTTTTTTGTTCACCACAAAGTCAATCAAGAATTAAGATGTGTCATCTTAGGCAATAACTAACTTAACATTTTTGCTGTCTCTTAACATTCAAACACACCAGTAGGAGAGCCATCTACCTTAGGAAACGGATACACCATCACCAGCACGACAGTCGTCCGCCTAAAGAAAGGGATACACCATCAGTAAGAGAGTCATCCGCCTTAAGAAAGGGATACACCATCTGCAGGAGAATCATCTGCCTTAGGAAAGGGATGCAATATCAACCAAGAAAGTTGATCCGCCTTAAGAAAGGGATACGAGTAAAAGTCATCCGCCTTAGGAAAGGGATACACCAGCATCAATTAAAGGAAAGTCATCCGCCTTAAGAAAGGGATACGTACAGCAAAGGACAGATGTTTCTCTTATGAAAAGAACACTAAGGAAAGGAGTTTGCCTCAAGAAAGGAACCTACCCATATCACAACATTATAAAGGCCTTTGCAGGGCAAACTAGTCAGACTCAGACTTAGGCTCAACTTAAACCCATCCCCAGCAAGCGTACAGATGCTCACTTCCATTTTCAAGATGGATTTATTACCAAGAAGTAGTGCCAGCCAGTAGAAGGGGCACGCTAGGGGCACAACAATGTTAGCAGGGTCTGCTCGGCCCAATGAGGAATAATGCTTATTTCGTTTAGTGATCAAACAAAAGAGCTAAAAAGGACCGAATTTTCATTCAAAATCTGAAATTCAAAAATCCGCGTTCCAGGGAAGCTCCAATTTAGCATTTTCAACTGAAAAATAAAGTGTCAAAATTTGGTCAAACGTAGATAATCAGCCCGCTGGCTATTTACCTATCTATAGAAAAAAATCAAATCTTACCGAGATCTGGCAAGATTTTACGGGATCTGATCTAAAATCCTGTCAGATAGGTAACTAGCCCGCCTGCTAATTACCACCCCATTATAAATAGGGGACTCGCCCCCTCATTTTTAATAGACGAAAGATTTTATATAAATCCCAAAATTCCCATTGTGTCCTTTTCAGTTCCACGAGTCCTAAAAGCCTCGAAACTCTGTTGAAACACTTCCAAATTCGAGCTTTATAACTGACACTCGGTATAAACTCAGTTTCCTATCTTTTTAGATCAAGATCTTACAGTGATCTTTGGTCTAAAAATGACTTAAACCGTCATAAATCCTATATCTCCTTTAGGAATAATCCAAGATTATAGTCATAACTTGGGCTAAATCTATTTTCCAACTAAACCACATTTTTCTCTTGACAACTTCGATCCCACATCGGCTCTTAAGTCATCCTAAACAGACGAAAAGGTAAAATGAGGGTAATTGTCTCTAAGCCCGACTTTAAAATCCATTTTTATTACTTTTATTGTTACATATTGCATTCCATTTCTCCGATTAAGTGAGCCACTAGTGTCACTTAATCTATAATTTGTGTAAATAAGTTTACAGGTACGGCAAAACACCCAGAATGTGAGGAAGCTCTATCCGAGTTTCCGAGCCAAAATCCAAGTGCTGCCGTTACTCTGCCAAAATTTTAATAAAATATATGTATTTTTTAAGCCGTTATAATGCTTGTTTTATTTCTTGAATTTATTTCTTAAATAAATCCGTCGTAGTGCCAAAATTACCACAAATTCCAAAATTCTAAAATTAATCCAAACAATTTGAATAATATGAGTAACTATCATGTCCGAACTCAGAATATCATTTTCTTTTCGGCATAAAAATCCCATTTTGGATCAGTATACCAAAATTTCCGGTGGAGTTGAACCGGGTGGCGACTCTATTTTGTTTTTAAATAAAGTAAAAATGCTTTATTTTAAAAATAATTCATTTTATGAAAATATGTAAATATATCTCTCAATATAATCACATTTTTGGCTTATAAAAGCCATGTTTTTCACACTCAATAAGTTTATGTGAAAAATAATAACATAATTTTCTCTCTAATAAAACCAACATTTTATTATAAAAAGAGGCGTACGTATTTAAGCGAACTGGATTTTCTCAAACCAAACAAAACATCACGGTTTCCTTAAATCAAACTGAGATGCGACCGCGGGCTGCACTCCGGGTGCGTCCTAAAAATATCTCGCCCGCTCACTGTGGCGACTCTATTAGGGAATAAAATTAATTTTATAAAAACCAGTTTTTTTATAAAAATTCTTTTTTTACACAATAATTAAAATAGTGTTCAAATTAAATTTTGGAATTACGGAATATGTGGTAATTTCAACATTACACAATTTTAGGATTGCATAGCATCTGCATTCTTTACCCCTAAACCGATTTAGGTATCTTTTGGTGAAGTATCTCCAAGTTTGCTTAAAGCTTGAGGGGTATGGATCCAATCACACCCCTTGCGTAACGTACTAGGGCCTTGCTCCCTTAATGGCAAGACTACCCGAGTATATAATACGTGGAAGAGCTTTATTTGGTTCGCTTAAGGCCACTGGGACTCGGTACACAAAGGTGCAGGGTACCTAATTGCACCCGATCCTAAGACCGAAACCCGGATATAGATGAACCATAGACACTTTCCCATAGGTTTACCTAAAAACCTTGAGAGCACACGAGCATACTTGGCCAAGTCCCCCGCTGACTTTAAAGCGAAGTGACCAAATGGAGTTAAAAGGGCGGTAGGCACGATCTAACTGTTTGCTACATGTGTGGGTTTATTAAATATAAATAAACCTAAAACTAAAAATGGACATCATAAGCTTCACGATTGTGTGAAAACTAACCACATCTTTTGTTGGGAACTGACAGTCACATTGAACATGCATAACAGACATGGCAAAAATTTAAAATTTTGTCTCTATTCCCAGGAACTCCTATTAGTTGCTTATGAATTAAATAAAGCCTGAACAAAACAATTCTCTACCCAGGTTAGCATGGATAGGTTAGGCGTACCATAAATTTAAACTATATCCTACCATAAATATTCTATACTAAGCATGTTATAACTCTAAGCTATAACCTAAGCATGTTATAACTCTAAGCTATAACCTAAGCATAAAAAAAAATTAAGCATGAAAAACAACCTTAACATAATTATTAAGTCTAAAAACGCTTAGAGAAAAAGACCTAATAATTAAAACAGAAAGAAAGAAAACTTACTAGTTGAAGAGGGCTTTAGTAGAATCTCCTTGCACAAGCCTCCAAGTGTAGGATAGCCTCTATGAGTATCCACACAAGCCCTACCAACCAAAACCTCCCCGAGAGGAAGAACTAAGGAGCCTTGAGTAGTTGCTAGACAACTCCAAAAGCCCCACCAAAAAATATAAACTAGAGGTCCTCAAATTAAAAGTTAATTTGGGATCCTCAAACCATGATCCGTAAGGATCAAAAAGTTCTTCTTTGACGACTCGAGAATCCTCAATGAAGACTCTCAAAAAATGCCACAAAGACGTGAACTTGAAGTGTGTTTAGAAGAGGAGGAGAAGGCCTCCTTTAATAGGAGGAGGAGAGCAAAATTGCTCTCCATTTAGCAATGTAGGATAGAGAAAATCCATATATATATATATATATATATATATATATATATATTTCTTTTAGTTCTCATTTCTTTTAATTTATTCATGACCCAAATAAAATTAGTTACCGGTCAAAATAAATTCTTGGCTTAACAAAAAATGATCTAATCAATTTAATCAACATTTTAATTTGTTTTATGACCCTAATAAAATTAGTTACTGGTCAAAATAAATTCCTGGCTTAACCAAAAAATGATCTAATCATTTTAATCAACACTTTAATTTATTTGTGACCCTAATAAATTAGTTACCGGTCAAAAATAAATTCCTTGGCTTATCCAAAATGATCTAATTTTCTTTAACCAATTAAAGAATAATCTAATTATTATTATGTTATATTTTCGTAATAGAATACATCTATAAATTCTTTACTCAGTCCGATGAAGGTTCAATGTGTGTAACTTTACAGGATCCCGAAGTATTGAGCTATTAAGGCTTAACCAACCCTTGTTCTATTGGAACCATTGGCTCGAGGTTCTAGACCGTGAATAGAACTCGATTACCTTAACGACTCTAGTACGCCTCTAGCAAGGGTCTACCATCCCCCATTACTCGGAATGTCATTTGTGCTTATGACTTAATCCCGATTAATGCAATAGTTATCCAATGCGAAGAACTCCTTCCATTCTTTAATATTAGTACCATCTAGTTTATAGGGTTCGATTAAAGTGTTAAACTATTAATAGCAAGGTTGCTCCAAGCCATCCCAGTTATTAACTTGTTACCAAAGTATATTGCCTTTTACCATAGTGTGTTTGACTAGAAACTACTTCTATCAAATACAAACTCTGATCAGAGGTTTATAGAATCATCACTTCAACAAGCGGCCATGTACATCTCCTTAATATATCCGGAGTGATGGATTCTTTTCGATTACACAGCTTACCAACATGATGTCATCCTATACCTGTAACCACTCATGACACCCTAAATTAATGAGTGTATGGGAATGACCCAAAGTATAGCAATGGTACCACATAAGGTAACTAGCATCTCAAGTATGAGGATATCGCAAAGCTTATTGCATGAAGATAAATACTAACACATTGATATATACACCAAGTGTTTACCCTACTGCGGTCTCCAATATATCTCCCAGATATATCCATGTGTCAAACTTAAGGCACCACCTCCAGTCCTTATGAGATTGACTGCTTAGATCCTTTCCAAGAAAGTTGACCACATGCCAGTCTTACCGCTTCATCAACATCTTTCTCGATGAAACTATGACTAGGGATAGTTTAGACATAATCATAATTACACATGAAGCAGGTCTCACTAAATATAGTCCAACTATAATTTCTCTGACTTCATGCTATGATACATCAAGGACTTTTGTATACATACATCAATGAATATATTTTAACCAGTGAGTCAACGCATCCTAGACCATCTAGTCAACCATCTAGAGATAAGTGAGTCAACTCACCTTCAACCACCGAGTTGACCTTTGAGTGTCCGACGAGTCAACGCACCCTCGACCACTAAGTCAACCCTCGAGTGACCAGCGAGTCAACTCACCCTCGGCCATTGAGTCAACCAGCGAGTGACCAGCAAGTCAACTTACCTTCGACCATCGAGTCAACCTCCAAGTGACCAGCGAGTCAACTCACCCTCAACCATCAAGTCAACCATTGAGTGACTAGCGAGTCAACTCACCCTCGATCATCGAGTCAACTAATGAGTGACTAGCAAGTCAACTCACCTTAGACCATCGAGTCAACATCCCGCATGACCAGTGAGTCAACTCACCCTTGACCACCGAGTTAACCCTCAAGTGACCAGCAAGTCAAATCACCCTCGACCATCGAGTCAACCTTAAAGTGACCAGCAAGTCAACTCACCCTTGACCACTAAGTCAACCATTGAGTGACCAACAAATCAACTCACCTTTGACTATCGAGTCAGCCTTCGAGTGACCAGCGAGTCAACTCACCCTCGACCATCTAGTCAACCATCGAGTGACTAATGAGTCAACTAACCTCCGACCACCGGAGTGACCATCGAGTCAACTCACCTTTGACCATCGAGTCAACACACCTTTAACCACTGAGTCAACCCTCGAGTGACCAATGAGTCAACTCACCTTTGCCCACTGAGTCAACCCTTGAGTGACCATCGAGTCAACTCACTTTCGACCATCGAGTCAACCTCTGAGTGACCATCGAGTCAACTCACCTATGACCAT
The DNA here is from genome assembly GCA_947683365.1 of Euphorbia pulcherrima. Lineage (NCBI taxonomy): Eukaryota > Viridiplantae > Streptophyta > Magnoliopsida > Malpighiales > Euphorbiaceae > Euphorbia > Euphorbia pulcherrima. Next base: position 4,604,715 of record CANTUS010000008.1, read on the forward strand.
CGAGTCAACCCTTGAGTGACCAGCGAGTCATCTCACCTTTGACCATCGAGTCAACCTTTGAGTGGCTGTGAGTCAAGTCACCTTAGACCAGCGAGTAAACTTATCCTTAACCACCGAGTCATCCCTTGAGTTACCATTGAGTTAACTCACCTTTGACCATTGATTCACCCTATCAAATTACTAGTGAATCAACTAGCCTTCGACCACTAAGTCAACCCTTCGAGTGACCAGTGAGTCAACTCACCCTTAAACACCGAGTCAGCCCTCGAGTGACCAACGATTCAACTCACTCTCGACCAATGAGTCAACCCCCAAGTGACCAGTGAGTCAAATCACCTTTAATCATTGAGTCAACCCTCGAGTGACCAGCAAGTCAACTCACTCTCGACCACCGAGTCAACCCTTGAGTGACTAGGGAGTCATCTCACCTTGGACCAATGAGTCGACCTTTGGGTGACCAATGAGTCAACCCACTTGATCGTAAAGTCATTCCAAAACCTGATCACAAAGTTATTCTACTATTAAAGTCATTTTAAAACTTGACCACTGAGTCATCCGACTGTTAGAGTCATTTCAAAACCTAACCAGTGAGTCACACAACTATTAAAGTCATTTCAAAAACTTGACTAGTGAGTCAAGTTGACTAAAAAATAATCTAACTAGTGAGTCACCTGACTATCGAAGCCAATCCAAATCGATAAGCGAGTCAAGTCAACCAACAAAGAAACTTACCATCGAGTCATCCGACTATTAAAGTCACCTCTGACTAGTGAGTCAACTGACAACCTAAGTCATCATTGACTAATGAGTCAATTCGACTAGTGAGTAACCCGACTAATAAAGTCACCTTCAATCCCCGAGTAAATTTAAACTTGGCTAATGAGTTGCCAAAAATTAGACTGGTGAGTCATCTAATCCCGACAAGTGAGTCATAGAATCCCAACGAGCAAGTCATCTTTGACTAGTGAGTAACCCAGTCTCAGCCAACGTGCCGAGTCATCTAATCCCAACCACCGAGTCTTCTTAAACTCGACTGTGAGGCACAAACATTTTGGCATCCCCTAATGACCAAGGCTTTTCCTAGAATTAAGGAGACATAGTGATTACCAAAGTAATGTCCAATGAGACATAATAGCTAAGCCATTCCTGTAATGACTTAGCCAAAATACCTAGGGGCATTCTACATGACCCTGGCTTTTGTTCATTCCTATAATGACACACTTTTTGAATTATGCTTTCCACGAAAGAAAACTCAACCAAACCTTAACACTTCAAGTGGTCGCTTGACTAAGCTTGATATTCTACGAGTTTCAAAGACTTACCCCTTTTGTTATGCATTCCTTGAATGCTTAACTTTTATCAAATATTCCACGAATATTTGTCCCCTAGGTAACCTAATGATTGCTAAAATGTTACCCGTCGAGGTATAAACCCTTTTGGCATTCCTCAAATGAATAAATCGTACACAAAGCAAGGCAACATAGTGATTGCCAAATCAATGTCCAGTGAGACATACCCTTTTTTAGCATACCTTGATTGACCAAAATGTTACCAACTCCAAGGCAACATAGTGATTGTCGAATCAATGTCCATTGAGACATAACCTTTTTGGCATCCCTTGAATGACTGAAACAAGTCCTGCCCCAGGGGCATCCTAGATAATCCCGATCTTAGTGCATTCCTTAAATGACACTTCCTTGAGTTGTACTTTCCCTAAAAGACACTTAAATTTACGCATTCCATGAATGTGACAAATAACCTAATTAAACCCTATCACTATATGTGACCATCGAATCTCATTTGATGTTCCTTAAATATCAAGATTCATAACCTTATTCGGTATCCCTGAATACCTAACCATTGTCAAATACTCCCAAATGTTTGACTCTCTCTTAACATAAAACCTATTCATTATTCCATGAATATTGAATTTCATACATATACAAATGTACATATCATTCATGTATTTATAACATCCATTCATTCAATCATTAGAAAACCATTAGGATTCTTGTAACGTAGGGAGCTATAATTTTATTTATTATAAAAATGTTAGAAATGAGAAAGAAGCAGGCCGACACGTATCTCAAGCAATCTAAAGGTTAGACCCCCGTCATTAGCTGGGCCACTCACCAGATTTTTCTCCAATTCTGAACATAAGAAGAAGATGGTGGATGATGATGCTATTATCTGCTCCCTCAAGAGAATCTTGGATACTCTAGAATTCCGCAATATCTTGGAGAACTTGAACTCTTAAAACTTGCAAGAATAAGAGGCCGAATCAGCAGCATTGAAGGTAAAGATCAATGACCTAGAGAACTCTTCCCTGAAGACAGGGAAATCCACTACTTACTCCATTGAGCAATATGTAGATATTGACAAGTTCACACCCAACAAGTCTGAAGCACTCCCAACTAACTTCGTGATGCCATATGCATCTCTATATAGTGGTACATGATCCTCACATGAACATATCGAGGGATATCTCCAAATCATGACCAGTATGGCGATTCCCTAAGTTCACATCATCAATCTATTCCAGGCCACTCTACGTGGTCTGGCTTTTGAATGGTACATGAGGATGCCGATATATGTAAAGTCTGATTGGAAGAAGTTATGTTCTGCATTTTTAGAGAACTACGCCTTTAGTCTGATGGTAAAGACCTCTCTACAGGACCTGAAAAGGATAAAGCAACATCCAAATGAGTCCTTTAAGGATTACTATTGAGATGGATGGTAGTCCAAGTGCTAGTAATTGGGGCACCTTACCAGGAAGCCTTGATTGTGAAACTGGTCTAGGGTTCAAGTCAAAGGTACAAAGATGCAACACCTTCAATTATATGGTAGATTATGCCAAGAAGCTAGAGAAGTATGATGAAGAAGATCAGTTAAAAGAAGACGAGATCCATGGGATGATGCAAAATGAAAACCCAGATTATGAACAACTGGATCTTGAGGACCCAGAGTTCGAATATCATTCAGATGAAGAAACTCCAAAAGACCAAAATGAAAGCACAAATTGGGAATAGTATGGCTAATAGCAGCTACTGGGAAGTAGGATCTATGCTAAATAATGAAGATTGCCCTTTTTCTTTTTTCTCTAGTGCTTTCGAACTTAATAATGTAATAAATAATGTTATGAATAAATCTACTTACATATGCAATGTTTCTGATAATGATTTCGTGTATTCATTCTAGTATACATTTGACATATTCAACATCCATGATGCTCCAATTAAAGAAACAAATTTAGGCACATTTGACAAACCCAGAAATAGTATCTATTGCAAATAACTTGACCCTTGAAAAAGAGACAAAAAAAAGAGACAAAAAAATATGTGGCTACCTTTGCCTAGTTCAATCAAGCATGTCCAATCATTAAAATGTCATTACTACTCATAGGGCTAAATGAAGAAAAGATCATCAGAGAATCTACTCAAGTCAATAGACAATTCACCAAACAGAATTGAGAAAGAAAATCAGTCGAACCATGCCTCAAAGCAATCTAGATAAAATCTACTCTGTGTCACACGAGAAAAATAAAATGGTAGATTCCCAAGCAACTCTAGCAAGATGAAGAAAGGACCTCATCGACAGCACAATCATAGTGAAAACCAAACCTACAAATTCAACGAGACTAATCTCTAAAGATTTACTTTTCTTTACGATGTGCCACTCGACAAGAAGCATGAAGGTCGATAAGGATCTTGCAAAACACTTGTACAAAGTTAAATCAGCCAGAAACATCTAGCAAATGGAATGTCTCCAGATAGTTGTACAAAAATGTCTCAACCTGAGACATGACATCATTGAAATGACATATCCTTCCTCTACCAAAGAGAACCATCATGAACCAAATGAATAGGACAAAGTAAATTATCGCAAAAGTGTGTGAACAAAGGACAACAAGGATAATAAAAATAATCGATAAAGTCAAAATCAAGGGAACTGATCCTAAATCAAATGAAAGTAGTACATGCTAATGCTAGGGGAAAATTCCACCCAAATGATAAAAATGGTGAAACAGATTCTCATCAAGGGAATGCTACGTAGTAGGGACATCAGAGGAGACAAGTTCATGAATCCCTCGAACAAAAACAGGCTCAGCCAATGCCACACAAACTAAAAAAATATGTTTCTGCTAAATGCTAGTGAGGGCTTCTAGGCCAAAATAAAGACAAAAGAAAGGGAGAAATCAACCGATAAAACTTGAAAAGGACCATTGATAACCGGAGAAATAGTTCTTGGGAATAGATACCAAACTTTTGTGCCTAAAAATATTTCTTTGACTGATGTATCAATTTGCTGAATTGTTAAATGTGTGCAGTTAATGAATACATATAATTGTTAAAAGAAACATTCATGTAAATGCTCTTATTCATGGTATTGCATGCCTAAAAAAATATAAAAAAGGAGCCTGCTGGATTGAAAACCTGAAAGAGCAGTCTAGGCTAAAGTTAAGGCAACCCGATAAATCAAAAACCTGAAAAGGCAGTTTATGCAAAAATGAGGGCAAAAAAAAGAGAAAGAAAAATAAAAGGCTCGGTGTGCTTCAGTTCAAGCAAAAATTAGGGCATAACCTCTGCATGCAAGCACAATTAAAGTCACTCATTGTGATGACTCACCAAATGACAATAAGCACATCATTAAACCAAGGCCTTCACAAAGGAGCAATATTATTCATCAACACGAGCATATGAATCTCCCACACCTCCAAAATGTGAGAAGACAATCTTCTTACACTCAGCTATATAGAGATTCTAGGAACTACTGATGCATGCCATATATCTAAAAGCTAATCTTCACAAGTCCAAAAAACTAGAGTTTACCTGCTCAAGCTCATGCTATATGCCATAAGGGGCAAAACTTTTGCAACTTGGGAATTCATTGGAGCTAAGAAGGACCCAAAAGCTTGCCCTGTTCAAATAGTCAAGTGCATGGCCAGCCCAACAATCAGAGTGTAATGGATGCAAAGCACACATAACTACAATGAAAATGATAAATCAAATTTTCATCATCACTGAGAATGACCAAAACTGAGAAGCCAATTGTACAGAAGAATACTATTAAGAACCAAGCAAGTAGATGTCATCTAGCAGCTGTGCAATTTTATCTTGCAAGAATAAACTGCATTGCATAAACATAACATGCATTACGCATTACATGTATATTAAAATTTTTACAATTAAAAAGGCAACAAGTCAGAAAGTAGACATTGTTAGTCACCAACAAATGCAACACAATGCAAAATCAGCTCAGACGCTTTCTAAGATCAAAAGGCATCTGAGAAAATGCTTCAACAATCAAAACACAATAGTATTAGAGTCCAAAGTCACCAAAAAATTGACTACCCAGTGACATAGATAACAAATCAATCATTTAAGATAAAATTCGATAGTTCTCCACACAGTAGAGAGAACTAATCACCAAATTTGACAGTTCTCCTTCCAATAGAGAGAACTGATTGCCAAATTCGGTAGTTTTCCTCCTAGTAGAGAGAACTGATCACTAAATTCAACAGTTCTCCTCCTAATAGAGAGAACTGATCAGCCAATTTAATGGTTTATCTCCCAATAGAGAGAATTGACCACCCTATTTGACAGTACTTTACCACATTCAATATTTCCTCAGTAGGGAATAGCTATTGAGTGATGCATCCTCCAAATTTAACTAGGGGAAAATGCCAACTTAGTGCATCATTCACTTGGACAACTCATCATACATTAGTAAATGTAGTACATCACATGCATCATTAAACATGAATGCATAAAACTCTTCCAAAAGACTAAGCTTCATCATCCCGATCGAGTGAGATCTTTCCCCGGCACATCATAGCCGAACCTTGGATCCAATGACATCTTTACCCCAGCACATCATAGCTAAACCTTTGATCTAATGAGATCTTTACCCGTGACATCATAGCCAAACCTTTGATCCAGTGAGATCTTTACCCCGACCCACCATAGCCAAACCTTTGATCTAGTGAGATCTTTACCCGACACATCATAGCCGAACCTTAGATCCACTGAGATCTTTACCCTATCACATCATAGCCAAAAATATGATCCAGTGAGATTCTTACCCTGGCATATCATAGCCAAACCTTAGATCTAGTGAGATCTTAACCCCAATACATTATAGCCGAATCTTAGATCCAGTGAGATCTCTACCTTGACACATTATAGCCAACCCCAGATCCATCGCGATATTCACAATTTACATTATAGCCAGACCTCAGATCCATGACATGCAGTGTCATGTCAAATTATTCAATGAAATGCAATGTCATGTCGAGTTATATTAATGACATGCAGTGTCATGTCGATTTATTTCAATAATATGCAGCGCCATGTCAAGTCAAGTAGTATTAAGTTTTGTAGTGTCATGTAGTGTGCTTGCGACATACAGTGGTAGACAGTGCCTAAATCCCTGTGAGATAAACTGCTCAATGGCAGTAAACAGTGCCTGACTCCCTATGAGAGAAACTACTCAATGGTGGCAGAGAGTGCCCAACTCCTTGTTGAGGAAACTGGTCAATGGCAGCAGATAGTGCCCAACTCCCTATAAGAAAAACTGCTCAACGGCGGCAGATAGTGCCCAACTCTTCGTGAGATAAACTGCTCAATAGCGGCAGACAGTGCCTAACTCCCTGGTGAGGAAATTGGTCAATGGCAGCAGATAGTGCCCAACTCCCTAATGAGACAAACTACTCAATGGCGATAGATAGTACTTGACTCCTTGATGAGGTAAATTTGTCAATGGTGGCAGACAGTGCCCAACTCCTTGATGAGGCAAACTAGTCAATGGTGGCAAACAGTGCCCAACTCCTTGATGAGATAAACTGGTTAGTGGTGGCTGACAGTGCCACACTTCCTGAGGAGAAAACTACTCGATGATAGCCAGTAATAATCCACTCAGATGAGAGATTGATCACTAAATTTGAAAATACTTTCTCCATATGAGAAGGATGGTCATAATATTTGACATTTTCGCAGCAAAGAAAACTAATCAAGACGTGGCCGACAGTGCCATCCTCCCTGATGAGAAAACTGATCAAGACGTTGCTGATAGTGCCATCTTCCTAGAAGAAAAACTGTTCAACGGACACAACACCGTAGGTAAGTATGACTCTTCACTTATCTTTTGCATCATGCAAAACCATGTTTTGAAACAGGTGGACTAAAATTTTCTGTGCACTGTTAAAGACATGAAATTTTTTGACCCTGCCTTTTCTTTTATCCCCAACATATTTTGTTTTTACATTTGCTACCCAACGGATTTTTGTCTAAATATTTTCCTCAACATTCTTAATGAAAGGGGAAAATTTTTTTCTTTTTCAAAATTATCGATTAAGAAATGTTGATTCTTTGGAAAAAGGTTTTTCATGTCCTTATCACACAAGAACACTGGTTTTGACAGTAGCTCTTTCATCCGTGTACGTGCAATTTTACCTCCACGGTAAAAGTTTTGTACGCGAGGGGAAAAATGTTTGCACAGTTCGCTCGGCCCAATGAGGAATAATGCTTATTTTGTTCAGTGATCAGACAAAAGAGCCAAAAAGGACCGAATTGTCATCCAAAATCCAAAATTCAAAAATCCATATTCCAGGGATGCTCTGATTTAGCATTTTCTAATAAAAAATCAAAAAGCCAAACTTTGGTCAAACAAAGATAATCAACCCACGAACTATTTACCTATCTACAGTAAAAAAATAAATATTACCGAGATCTGGCAAAATTTTATAGGATCTAATGTAAAATCTTATCAGATATGTCATTAGCCCGCCGGCTAATTACAACCCCATTATAACTAGGGGACTCGCCCCCTAATTTTCAACAGATAAAAGATTTTATATAAATCCCTAAATTCCCAATGAGTCCTTTTCAATTGTAGGACTCCTAAAAGCCTTGAAACTCTATCAAAACACTTCCAAATTCGAGCTTTATCACCAACACTCGGTGTAAACTCAGTTTCCTATCTTTTTAAATTAAGATCTCACAGTGATCTTCGGTCTAAACGACTTAAACCCTCACAAATCCTGTATCTCCTTTAGGAATAATCCAAGATTATAGTCATAACTTGGGTTAAATCTATTTTCCAACCAAATCACATTTTTCTCTTGACAACTTCGGTCTCGCACCGGTTCTCAAGTCATCCTGAACAGATGAAAAAGTAAACTGAGGATAATTGGCTCTAAGCACAACTTTAAAATCCATTTTATTACTTTTATTATTGCACATTGCATTCCATTCCTCTGATTAAGTGAGCCACTAGTGCTACTTAAGCTATAATATGTGTAAATAAGCTTGCAGGTATGGGCAAAACACCCAGAATGTGAGGAAACTCTATCCGAGTTTTTGGGCCAAAACCCAAGTGCTGCCATTACTCTACCGAAATTTTGGTAGAAAATATCTATTTATTAAGCCGTTATAATGCCTATTTTATTTCTTGAATTTATTTTTTATATAAAGCTGTTGTAATGCCAAAATTACCACAAATTTCAAAATTCTAAAATTAATCCAAACAATTTGAACAATATGAGTAACTATCATATCCGTACTCAAAATCTCTTTTTATTTCCGATATAAAAATCCCATTTTAGATTAGTATACCACAATTTCTCGGTGGAGCTGAACCGGGTGGTGACTCTTTTTTATTTTTAAATAAAGTAAAAAAGCTTTATTTTATATATAATTCATTTTATTAAAATGTGTAAATATATTTCTCTATATAACCACATTTTTTGCTTATAAAAAGCCATATTTTTCACACTCAATAAGTTTATGTGAAAAATAATAACATAATTTTCTCTCTAATAAAACTAACATTTTATTATAATAGAGGCACACATATTTAAGCAAACTAGATTTTCTTAAACCAAATAAAACATTGCGGTTTCCTCAAACCGAACTAAGACCCGCCCCGCGCGCCCGCGTGCTCTTGAAAAAAATCTCGCTCGCTCACAACTAAGTCAAGCTTATCAAGAAAAAGAGCGTACATGATAACAATACCATTCTAGGGGCCTCACTTCGAGAAGTATCCCTAGAAGCCTAATCAAATAAAGAAAAATTTTCCCCAGCAGTCAAATCAACCAAGGGGCATCCCCCCACAAGTCAAGCCAATCAAGGGCAATTTCAAGAGGGATGCCCCCACTAGTTGAGCCACTCAAATGAAGTCAACTGTAGATTTTGGTGAAACTAACAATGCAGGTAGAGAAGCTAGTAATGATGAAAAGGAAAAGGAATAAGTCAGCGGATCAGTCAGTCAACCCATCATTATTCCTGATCCAATTCCAGAAAAGGAAGATTATGAAGTTGACATAGACCATCTAACATAAACGTGTAACCTAACTGTGACTTGTAGTCATCTTTAATAGATTGAAAACTCTCATTAGTGAATTCCTTTACTGTGAGATCACCTCCTCTATATACCAAGAACATTTCCTTAGTCCTTCTCAATCACTTAAGGATTTTCTTAACAGCATTCCAGTGCTTCTCACCTGGATCAGATTAAAATCTGCTCGTGATGCTCAACGCATGTGAGACATCTGGCCATGTACATACTATAACATACATGATAGATCCTATTGCGGATGCATAGGGAATTCTATTTATGCACAATCTCTCCTCTCGTGTCCCCGGATACTTATATTTAGAAAGGTTAATTCCATAAGACATTGGAAGACAACCCTTTCTTGATTGCTCAAGGTTGAACCTAGTCAATACCTTATCTATGTATGTATCTTATGAAAGGCCTAGCAGCCTCTTAGATTTATCTCTATGGATCTTTATACCCAATATAAATGCTGCTTCTCCAAGGTCTTTCATGGAGAACTTACTTGAAAACCACGACTTAACCATTTAAAGAAGAGAAATGTCATTTCCTATCAGCAGTATGTCATCAACATATAGCATAAGAAAAATGACTGTACTCCCACTAACTTTCTTATACACACAAGGGTCATAAGCATTTGATATAAAATCTAACTGTTTGATCGTATCATCAAACCTTATATTCCAACTCCCGGATGCCTGCTTAAGTCCATAAGTGGATCTTTGTAACTTGCATAGCTTTGAGCCATTTTGAGATGTATAACCCTTAAGTTGTGTCATGTATGCATCTCGATCCAAGTTTCCATTTAGGAAATTGGCTTTCACATACATCTACTAGATCTCATAATCATAATGAGCAGCAATGGCCAAGAGTATCCTTATGGATTTAAGCATTGCTATCGGTGAAAAGTTTTCATCATGGTCAATACCTTCTCTATGACTATAACCCTTTGCCACCCACCTTGTCTTATAGGTAATCACATTACCATCCATGTCAGTTTTCTTCTTGAAAACTCATTTGCAACCTATAGGTCTAACCTTATCAGGTGCATCGACCGATTCTCAAACTTGTTTTTCATACATGGAATCCAATACTGATTTCATGGCTTTTAACCATTTATCATAGTGTGAGCACTCCATTACTTCCTTGTAGGTCTTAGTTTCATCATCCTCCATTAGAAAGATTTATTTATCATTCGGGATGAAATATCTTTCAGGAGTGTTGGGAACCCTACCAGATCTAAGAAATGGTTGTTGTGTAACAAGTTGTTCCTCGGTCACACTCCGTTGTGTATCAAGTGTGGGAATTATTAGTTGATCATCTTATTCACCTACTTGAACCTTAAGTTCAAGGTCGCTCCCACTAGCTTTTGCAAGTAAGTGTTCCTTCTTAAGGAACTGAGCAGTCTTAGAAACAAACACCTTTTGTTCTTTAGGATCATAAAAGGTATATTCTACTATCTCTTTAAGATATCCTTTAAACAAGCATTTATCAGCCCTAGCTCCCAGCTTGTCTAATATCGTCCTTTTAAAATAGGCAGGACATCCCCAAACTCTTAGGTGAGAAAGAGAGGGTTTATTACCATACCACCTTTCGTATGTTGTTGTATTAACTAATTTCGAGGGCACACTGTTTAGTATATAAACTGCGCTCTCAAGTGTGTGTCTCCAAAAAGATTTTCTGAGACTTGCTTGGCTCATCATGGATAGAACCATGTCTAAAAAATTTCTAATCCTTCTCTCAGACACACCATTGTGCTGAGAAGTATAAGGAGGGGTCCATTGGGGTAATATTCCACTATCCCTTAGATAATCTTTAAACTCTTGGCCAAAATATTCTTCACCTCTGTCTGATCGTAGTGCATTAATATTCTTTTCGAGCTATTTATCAACTTCATTCTTATAGTCTTTGAATCTTTCAAAACTATTTGATTTGTGCCTCATAAGGTACAAATACCTATATCGTGAGTAATCATCGATAAATGATATGAAGTAGATGAATCATCCATGTGCTTGCACATTTATTGGACCATATATATCGGTGTGTATTATTTCCAATGTACTTGTGGCATGTTTCCCTTTACCTTTATAGGGTTTCTTTGTCATTTTGCCTAATAAACTAGGTTCGCATGCCCCACAAGACTCCTAGTCTATTGGGCCCAAGTCACCACCTTTATGTAACTTAGTTAAGCGAGTTTCATTTATATGGCCTAAACAACAATACCATAAGTAGGATGATTTGTATTTATCTAATTTCAATCTCTTAGCATCATCCATATTAAAATATCAGTTTTAGTTTAAAACATATATGCCATCAATCAAAATTCCATTGCCATAAAGAACACTATTTTTACAACTTTGACAATCTTTATTAGTAAATAAAACTTCAAATCCTTCTGCTGGTAAACACGAAATAGAAATAATATTCTTAGTGACAACTAGAATATAATAGCATTTATTTATTTCTAATATTAGGCCACTTGGAAACTTGAGATTATATGTTCCTACAGCTGATGCAGCAACCCATGCTCCATTTTCAACTCGTCGGTCAAACTCTCCTTTACCTAACCTTCTATGGTTCCGCAACCCCTGCACAGAAGTAAAGAAATGAGTACCACATCCAGTATCTAAAACCCATGTAGACTCATAACAAACTATAGTGAAATTTTCAATCATGAACATACCTGAAGTACAAGCATTTTATCTTCTCATGCTCAGAAAAAGTAGCCATCGGTCGTTCCACTCTCACTTCAGAGAAGGATTTAGGCTCAACACGATTTCTCTTACATTCTGCCTCCTTCATGAGTTTTCTTTTGACCTTTAAATCTCTCCTCCTTTTGATCTTGAGGACATCAGTAATAAGTTGATCCACCAAATCAATTCGATATTGAATATCAACCAGCTCGAGCATATCAATCATTTGAGATAACCCACAATCACGACTCTTAAAGGAAAATTCTGATTTAAATATTTCATACCTCTGAAGCAGACCTTTCAAAACTATTCCTTTCAAGTCATCCAGACTATAGTTAATTCTAAATTTTTTTGGCTCTACTGAATTTTCATACATGTGTATAACGAATTCAGCTGCAAAAGAGTCCTTTTCCATTACTACATAATGCTTGAAACATTCCAGTTTGCCTAGTTTTGGGAGATACCGAAGCAATGACTCCAAGTGTGCTTCTAAATTCAAATTATTGTATTTAGGAAGCATACCATTGACTATCAAGTATTTGAATAACTTACAATCTCTTTGATGCTTCCTATAATCATCAATTTCACAAGCAAAAGCATTTGTACCGGGATGTTCAGGGCGTGGGTTATTAAGAACATAACTCAAAGCATTATTCTCGAGAACCACCTTTACCACCTCGAACAACTCCATGAAGTTTCAGCCTTTAAATTTGATTTTGACAAGCGGATGATTATTGATTGTATTGTTAAGAGGATACATATTCAACCTACATATAAGAAAAGAATTATTGCTTTAGATAGTTATTGTAAATGCATTTAATTTAAGGTCTTTTAATTAAATACTTATTCCTACTATTTTATTAAGGTTTAAACGAAAACATAATAGCCCATTCTATTGTCTTTCGGGAAACATGGTCTAACCAATCTCCTTAGTAGTTAGCATCTATAACTCATTTAAGCTTACCCCATAACTCATTTAAGCTTACCCCCGCTATCACGAGTCAAGCTAACTTAAACAACAGTAGGAGGATCTAGTCCATTTGCATCTAATGCAATTGCTAATCCATTTGAGTTCCAACCAATGGATGTGCATAACCAATTATATACTCCTCAAATGATGCCTCCAGCCTGACATTAGCTCTGACATTACAGACAACTAACCTAGTCTAGTTAAGACTTAACCCTAATTCAAATCATGTGAATAGACAATGTTAAAGAAGAAAGCACGATGTGCGTGAGTAATTCATTCAATGAAAAGGCCTGGAATCACACTTTGATCTTTAGGAAGGCTAGTTTTATCTTAATATTCTAATGGGGACTTATTGGTGCAACAGGTCTTGCCTAATCTAGGACTTATACATGGACATGATTGTAAAACTATAACTAATTTTCGGGCTAAAAGGAATTAGTAGGTCCAACCTAGGGTCATGCTCAACTTGTAATTCATCATCATTCTATCATGCCAAGACTCCATATAGCATGCAAAACAAACAAAACCATATAATGAATCCAATTCATTATACTAGAAATCAACTAATTAAAAAAGTCCCTTTAGTAATTAGAATCTAGAACCGATGAAAATTCTCATGTAGGAGAGGCCCCCTTAAAGTGAATGAGCAGCCTTATCCAATCCCTGCCACAATAAACATGGGCCCTCCAGACTTAGTTAACCATAGACTAATTAAATTAAATATTTTGTTCTTTTCTAATTTAAGAATTATTCCATATAATTCAAAAATTAAAGCATTTTCAATTTCAAGTAAAACATTGTTAATTCTTTGATAACTACCTTGAATAAGTTTGAGCAACACTTAATCTAGTTATCACATCATTTTCTATTGCGAGAAATAAATTCCTAGGCATGGCACAGTATACTTGAAAATATTTCAAAGAAAATCAGTCCTAGTATATTTCTAGTCAATCAAACAATTGCATTAGGCAGGCTCTGATACCATTATTGGTCTAAATTAAGGGTTGTAGCAAGTAAAACCGGCGCAACTGAAAATCAAAATTTAATCTAGTATCCAAGATCTCCTAAGCATGGCATGATTGATAATAGTGCCAGTCTTAAATTATTCTAGGTCATAAACGCTTATTAACAGGACCTAATAATAATTTAACCACTTACCAGTTGAAGCGTAAATCCCGTAGTTGGTAGAAAGACCACTCAACTATGTACATAGACTCCATAGTAGAAGGCCTCTATAAATAGTCCACACGAGCACCACCGACCAGAACCTTCTAGAAAGGGAGTACCAATAAATAAGTGGAAGACAGCTAGATCTTCCCTACTAATTTATTCTAGAAGAAATTCGCTTAGTTTTCTAATCTAAGTAAATACGTCTTTTGACGGATTACTTTTAGGAACCAAAACAACTAAGAGAATAAGAGAGCAGGAGAAGGAGTATGAAATTAATGATAAAAAATAATGCAGGCGGAGGCCTCTATCTATTATGGTTAGGAATTATTTGGAGGACAATAAAGTCTCTAACCAGAACCAATTAGAAATAAAATAAAAGGGCAAATAGGTTATTCAATTAACCCTAGCAAAGTTGGAAAACAACTCAAATACTGGGAGCTTGCTTAGGGAGCAGGCTCCCAATTGGACTGGGAGACTACTGGCCATTCAACTAGTACTCCCTTATGGGCTTACGCAGGATCACAAGCCCACAAGGCTTGCACCATGCGCGCATGCCTGCATGTAGCGCAACACATAATGGGTTGCACTATATGCTGCATAGGCCCACAAGGACCTAATAATGAACAGAGAAAGAAAGGAAACTTACCAATTGAAGCGTGCTTTTGTAAAACCTCCTTGCACAAGCCCCCAAGTGTAGGATAGCCCCTATGAGTATCCACATGAACCCCACCAACCAAAACCTCCCCGAGAGGAAGAACTAAGAGCTTTTGAGTAGTTGCTAGACCACTCCAAAAATCCACCCGAAAATATAAACTAGAGGTCCCCAAATTAAAATATAATTTAGGATCCTCAAACTATGATCTTTGAGGATCAAAAAGTTCTTCTTTGACGACTTGAGAATCCTTATTGAAGACTATCGAAAAATGCCATAAAGACGTGAACTTGAAGTGTGCTGGGAAGAGGAGGAGAAGACCGCCTTTTATAAGAGGAGGGCCAAATTGCTCTCCACTTAACAATGTGGGATAGGGAAAAACCTAGCTTAACCAATTAGTTACTAGTCAAAATAAATTCCTAGCTTAACCAAAAAATGATCTTATCATCTTAATCAACACTTTAATTTATTTGTGACCCTAATAAATTAGCTACCAGTCAAAAATAAATTCCTAGGTGTATCCAAAATGATCTAATCATTTTTAATCAATTAAATAATAATCTAATTATTATTGTGTTATATTTTTGTAATAGAATAAATCTATAAACTCTTTACTCAGTTAGATGAAGGTCCAATGTGTGTGACCTTATAGGATCCCAAAGTATTGAGCTGTTAAGGCTTAACCAACCCTTTTCTATTGGAACTTTGGCTCGAGGTTCTAGACCGTGAATAGAACTCGATTACCTTAAACTACTGTAATACGCCTCTAGCAAGGGTCTACCATTCCCCATTACTCGGATTGTCATTTGTGCTTATGACCTAATCCCGGTTAATGCAATAGTTATCCAATGCAATGAACTCCTTCCATTCTTTAATATTAGTACTATATAGTTTATAGGGTTCAGTTAAAGTGTTAACCCACTAATAGTAAGGTTGCTCCAAGCTATCCTAGTTATTAACTTGCTACCGAAGTATATTGCCTTTTACTATAGTGCGTTTGACTAGAAAATATTTCTATCAAATATATACTCTGTTTAGAGGTTTATAGAACTCATCCCTTCAACAAGCGGCTTGGTAAAACTCCTTAATATATTCGGAGCGATGAATTCTTTCCAACTACATAGCTTACCAATGTGTTGTCAGCACTATACCCTTAACCACCCGTGACACCCTAAATTAATGAGTGTATTATTGGTCCCTATGAGGGTCTATACAAGGTTAGAGGGGGGTGAATGACCCTTTTTCGCGGAATTAACAGACTTTAAAAAGTCTTATGTAGCGTGTTTGATGGCTTTCGGATGTTATGGATACGGATGATGCAATTATAACATATAATGCAAATAAAAGAAAGAGTTAAAGAAAATAAAACACAATAATTTATAATGGTTCGGCCTCGCCTACGTCTAGTCCCCAAAGGTTCCTTCCTTTGAACTTTTCCACTAGTGTGATTTCTTTCCAACTGGCAGAAATCAAGCCCTACAGTTTGTCTTCGGATGGTGGACCCTACCAAATGTAGGATATACCACTAGAAGCACTAACTCCTAGCTGAGTCCTTTTGCCTTTAGCAGGATATACCACTTAGATTTCTACCCTGAATTTAAGTTGTGTCCTACCGGGAGATTCCACTCAAAGTGACTGCTACAAGCTATATCCCAATCTCACTACTCACCCAAGTAGGAGATCTTTTAAACTTTGGTCTTTAGCAAAGGTTTTGGTTTTGGACTTCCTTAAGTTTATAAATCACTTAGTAATCCTTACAAACTAATTTTAAATGACTTGGTTCTTGGAGGGATTTGTGAATTTGATTGTTCTCTAGCAAGTTCTCTTATATATGCTTTTTGTGAAATCAACCAAGACCTTCTCAACTTGTGAAGCTTTCCTCTTATAGGCTTGGATATTAAATGTAGCCATTGTGGGTTGTTGAGCTGTAACTCAATCTTCACCGTTGATCAGGTAAAATATGGCGCATCCGGAGCCATTGATCAATCTGTTAGACAATAATTTGACCCGTCTGAATCCTTGGGATTTAGGCTGAAAGATGTTAGTGATTGTTTTCCTTGTATTTTAGTGTCACACCAAGTTTTATATCATTAGCTTTTTGGTGTGATCTCCATGTGGCCCCTTATTGGTCTAAGTGAAAAAGGTTGTTAACTTTTTCTGCCCGGTGTTAGTCCTTTTATTCTTTTTCTAAAAAGTGCAAGCTGTCTCTTTTATCTTACTTATGGGGAAAGGATCTTTGACTTTGTAAACCAAAAAGGTGGAGGGAAAAGTTATCTTTGAAACTTTTCCCATTGTCTTTATATATGAGTCTTCCAGATGTCTTCAAAATCAATGTGTCTAGATCTATCTTTATCCAGATGCTTAGCAATCAATTCTTCTGGATGCTGGTCTTAGAGGTTTAAAGTTTGTTTCCTTTCCAAACTTTAACCTAATGATTCCGGTATATGCTTAGGTAATTATGGTCTTCAATGGATGTCCTTGTATTTGGATCTTGACCGGATGCAGTTACTTAGGTTTTTTATACTTAGGTATTTTGTTTTCTTCAAACCTGATCCGGATTGATTATGTTCCAGATCATTGTTTCCCAATAATCTCCCCCATTTGATGGAAACAAAAACCCAAGACAACTAAGCATAAGGAAAGGAGTTTATGTAAGCTAAGTATGATTCTTGATACTTAGTCATTGACAAATTTTACTCCTCCATGATCTAAGCATCCTACTACCCCAATATTTTTGCATTTTTTGCTTCTATATTTTTTAAGTACAATTATAGATTATACTTAGAAGCATTTTTTATGTCAAAGTGTTTCACTGTATATATACTTCCACTATTAACAATGGTTAACATCAATAAAGTCCAGAATCAGAAATACAGAGTACATATAAGTGAAAATTAGTTAAGCTAGCTATTACAAATTTTTTGAATGAGTTCAAAAGCTAGCTACACATTTACCTATCTATATCCATATCTCCTCCTCCTTTGCCTTTGCTGGTTGAACTTTTCTCCCCCTTATTGTTTTCATCCTATTGGGGGTCAATTACCATGTATGATTGCTTGTCCTAGCTTTTCTGCCATACGTCAGAGTAGATTGAATAATCAACATTCCCTTGTGCGTGCTTTTCAAAAATTGTTTCTACAGTGGCCGAAAGAAGTTGATAGGGCTTTAAAAATACCCCGAGTTCTTTATAGGACTTTGTCATATCTGGAATCATTTTGAGTGCATAGGCTTGATCTTCTTTGTCAAAATAGGGAAATATACATTTAAGGAGTGTTAACATGCACTTGTATCTGAAAAATCCAGTGTCGCCTATATGTTTGACTAGAACATTGACCCCTGAAAGGATAAGGCTATCTTGGGGGGAGGAGGAAGATCCAGAAGAGGAGAGTGAGAGATTAGCCATACTTGACTTTAGAGTTTCCGTATCATTACCGATATGTCACCGAACATTATGAATGCTTGAGTTGAGTGTAGTGAGATCCTTGTGGAAAGCCTCTTTGAGAGCTTTGATCAAGTCATTAGTTCCGGAGGAGTGGTGTCCACTATCATCACTAATATCATCCACTTGCTTCTTTAAAAGTACTGGAAGATCCTCATTAAGAAAATGTGTGAGCATTTCTTGTGTGGCTTGATGCTCTTCATTTTATAGGTTAAGTGTAGAAGCAATGTCCTTTTCTCCTTGGGTAGCAGTTTCCGGAATGAATTTTAGCAAGCTCTTAAACTTGTTGTTAATGTACTTCTTGAGGTCAGTAGATAGGTCTGTAATAGAGGATGTCATCTTATCCAAGATTGTAGCATAGTTGTTTGTGGCTACAGTGTCCTGATCTGTAGATCTAGTTGCTCTGATGATGTTTGTGTTAATTTGCTCTAGGAATGGTTTTATCTTAGTTAGAGAGATGTCTGCTACCAAATCAGCCCTAGGAAAGTCCTCCACTCTCTCTGCTATTTTCTTTGCATCCCCCTTTATTATCTTAATTTCCTTCTTCAAATAAAGGCTGGAACTCTTCAAGAAGTATTTTTTCAACAGCCTTTAAATGTTTGCATATGTTTCGGAGGCTTTGTTTGATGTAGCTCTCCTCATATTCCTTATGAGTAGCTTTTTGGAGGATTTTGAGTGCTGTGGATATCTTTGTAGTGCGTGTTGGATTTACATTGGTAGCAGGAATTCTGATTGGGCTTGCTGGAAGGGTTTTGGATTAAAAGTTGCTTCCGGTCTCATCAGATCCAGATGTTCCTCCTCAATAGATATTTCTTTTTCTCCTTCCTGCTCTTCTTCCAGCCTTGCCTCCAGATTAGCCTCGCCCTTTGAGTCCACTCTAGGAGCGTTCTCATTGGATCTCAGACTATATCCTTGCTCTGGAGCTTTATGTTTTGGGTTGGACTCCTGATCCTTAGATGTAATTAGAGGATGTGCATCTAAGTTGTCCCTATCTTCAACTTTTGTTCCAACACTAAAGTCAGCATTAATATCAAATGATACTGTGTTGGGAATTACCTCAGTAGATGGCAATTTGTTCAAATCAACTGCTTCTATACTTTCTTTCTCAACCTCTATAACCCGTGGATGACTGGTAATGTCCTCAGTCACCCCTGCCAATACCTATAAAGGACTTGCTACTATGATCATTTCTTATCCTAGAATGATGGAATTATCCTCACCACTTCCTTCATTTGCCTTTTCAGGACTTTCCAGCTCTACCACTCAGGAGTTCACATTCAACAAGTTTTCAGAAGAGGTCCTGATCTAGCTTGGAAATGCACTAAATCCTTTTCTTGGTAATTTGCTTCTTTGAGAAGCCCTAGATCCTTTGATGAAATGAGGACTGGTGGGCTATTTGATGTAGCTATACCAGGTGATCCACCAGGTCCCTACTTTGTCAGAAGATTGATCTTCTGATTATGTTTTACTACTGACATCATCTCAGTAAATTAGGGATCTGCTGGGATGATATTGTCTTTAGGTATCAGCTTTTTAGACACTAACACAATCTCCTTCCCTTTTTTAGATTTGACAGGAGTGGCTTATTTGGGAGTTAGTTCCCTTATGGTTATACCGGATGCAGGTTTTTGGATTAGGAGTTTGGCTCTTACCTTCTCTACCTTTAAGGCCTCTGTAAATGTCAACCTTCTCCTCCAGAGTTGCTTCTTGGGAGCAGGTTCTCCATCCCTTATCTCCTCATTATTAGACTTATGCTCTTCTGTTAGCATAGCTCTTAGGTTCTGTTTCTATCCCTTCTGATACCCTTATTTAATTATAGCAGCAGCCACTACAATAGTTTCCCTTACTTCCATCTCATACAATGGATTCTTCAGATTATTAGCTACTTTTATTAGCCTTCCCCTTGGCATTTTGGCTAGAGATTTGGCCATAAATTGAGTCAAGGATAGAGTATCCTCATTAATGTCCCCAGTCAGAACCAAAGCAAGCTCCTTCTTTGCCTTTGGCTTAGTGGTTCTCATTTTCTTAAAAACTGGAGCCTCTACTAGATCCACTGCCTTTCTTGCCCTTGCTTTCTTATCATCTCGTAGCTTCTTAGCCTTTTCCTAGTTCTAAGTCTCCCTAAAACTCCACTTCCTAAAGTTCTTTTCCAGGGTTTCTTTTTCGTTTACTATCTAGAATTCGGTTAAGTTTACTTCATTTGTAATTAAGATCTGGGTGATGTGGGTGCCATGAGAATTCCTGTGCTGCCTCAAGTAGTGAATGATCAGAATCAGCATATTAACCCCTCTACTCTCCACCTAATGCTGTAAGACACAATGTTGGAAGGATGACACTGTAGTGAGAGAGCCCTTCCGGATAAGCACCAATTTTGTGAGTGCGTGTTTGAGATATCTTGGTACTTCCAGGAAGTAAGTTGAACACTTATCCCCAAAATAGTTGGGATACAACCACATCTTGGAATCATACTTGACTTTTTGTTCAACCCCATCAACTTTGAGTAGTACTCCATCATTCTTCATGTTGAGGAATTTTTTAAAGAATTAAGGGTTGATGGCTATTACCTTTCCTTGAACTTGAGTTCTCAGAGCGTCGTGGAAGGAGTGGGCGCTAGGATTGTCATAAATTCTTTAGCCAAATCTGGATAAGTCGGACGTTTGATCTTGAGGAAATCAGTTAAGTGTTGATCCTCAATCAATTTAGAGTAGAGGTCCGTTTCAAATAGAAAGTTGTCCCCTAAAAAGTCGGTGGGAATAATAGAGTCATTTGTTTTAAGTTTGAGGGGTTTAAAATCTTTATCTTGTAGATCAAAATCTGTAAAGATATTTTCCGTAGGTAGCATTTTAGGTCCTTTGCTTGTCATAATAGCAGCCATTTGAAAGAAGGTTTGAAAGAAGTTCTAGGTTTTGGAATTTGATTTTTGATTTTTGCAGAGTAATAGTATATGATTATTGCTCGCGTGAAGAAGACAGGGATTTTTAGGGGTTTATATAGAATTTTCAAAGTGAGGGTAATTTGGTAATCCAAATGCCATTAATTTGGCTGGATTAATGACATGGCAGTCAAAATTTCAAGAGAGAGGTAAATTTAGTTTAACCGGAGAATGGGAACGGTTTATTTTAAAGACCAGTTGTTGAATTTAATGCACGTGTAACACCCAATAAACGTTTAAAATTCAAAAAGGGATAGGTACTATTCACTTCATTTATTGCCATGTATCCTGTTTTGTCTGCTGATGTGGCAATATTCCATCCGGAGAGGGGCTTTCTTCAAATGTTCTTCTCTTCCGGATTCCTTGTCCTGAAAAGAACTCAAAATGACCTTGGACTGTGTTCCATATTTTCTTCAAATTGGATTTGACATCCCAATTGATTCTCTTAGCTTGCCAAATTGATCTTCATTTAGTGGCTTAGTAAAGATGTCTACTCTTTGCTCATTAGTTGGAATGTACACCAAAGCAACATCCTTTGTCATCATATGATCCTGGATGAAGTGATGCCTGATGTTGACATGCTTCATCCTGCTATGGAGTACTGGATTCTTTGACACATCAATGGCACTCTTGTTATAACTCATAACATCCACATAATCGGATTGAACTCCATAATCTTCTAGCTATTGTTTGATCCATAGAAGTTGAGGTACACAACTTCCAGTTGCCATATATTTTACTTCTGTTATTGATAAAGCAACTAAAGTTTGCTTCTATTTGTATTATAATCCATGGCAATCACCAAGGAAATGGCAACCTCCGGATGTACTCTTCCTTTCAAGAGTGTCTCTGCCATAGTCTGCATCAGTAAAGCCTTGGAGTGTGAAATCTCTATCACTGGGATACTATAGCCTAACTTCAGTGGTTCCTAAGAGGTATCTAAGAACCCTTTTAGCTGCCTTGAGATGAGAATCCTTAGGATTGGCTTGGTACCTTGTACAATAACAGACTATATAATGTATGTCGGGCATGCCTACTATCAAGTACAGAAGTGAACCAATCATTCCTCTATAGAGCTTTTGATCAACATCCTCTCCTTCACAATCCTTGGATAGGACCGTATCTGATCCTATTGAAGTAGACATTGGCTTGCTCTTGTCAATTTCAAGCTTCTTCAAGATCTTCTTGGTATACTTTGATTGGTTAATGAAAATCCCATCCCGACTTTGCATGATTTGTAAACCAAGGAAGAAATTGAGTTCTCCCATCATGGATATCTCAAATTCTTTCTACATTTGAGAGATGAATTCTACACACATGCTTTCATCTGTTGCCCCAAATATGATATCATCCACATAAATTTAGACCAGAATAATATCATTCTTCTTTTTCTTGATGAAAAGGGTTGTATATGCTTTGCCTCTGATATAGCCCTTGGATATGAGAAAGGTTATAAGTCTCTCATACCAAGCCCTGGGTGCTTGCTTTAATCCATAGAAGGCCTTCTTCAACTTATATACATGATTTGGATGCTTTTAATCTTAAAATCCAGGTGCCTATTTCACATAGACTTCTTCCTGGATAACTCCATTGAGAGATGTACTTTTGACATCCATTTAGAACAATGTGAATCCCATGAATGATGCAAAAGCACATAAAATTCGGATTGCCTCCAGTCTTGCTATAGGGGCAAATGTTTCTTCAAAGTCAATCCCTTCCTATTAGTTGTAGCCTTGGGCAACCAATCTTGCTTTGTTCCTTACCACAACTCCGGATTCATCTAGCTTGTTTCGAAAAACCCATTTGGTGCCAATGATTGACTTTCCCTTTGGAGATGCCACTAGATCCCATACATCATTCTTGGTGAATTAATCCAGCACTTCTTGCATTGCCTGTCATCTAGCTTTCATCTCCTTCATCATCTTCAAATTTCTTTGGCTCAATGAGAGAGACAAAAGCATCATGGCTCACCATCCTATTAAGTTGTCCTGTGGTTCTGACTAGATTTTGGACATCATTAAAAATAGCTTCTACCGGAAGATTTCTGTGAGTCCAGATTTCCCTTTGTAGGCCTTCATGTAGAGCTTGAACTTGTTCCATTACTGCCTCAACTTGTTCTCCTTGGTCATCATTGAAGTTTATCTCAAGTGGGTTGAGGTCAGCTTATTAAACTTCTGGATTGAAAGATATTCCTTCATCTTCTTCTTTATACTTCTTGATTTAAAATGAATCAAGAACTTTGATTTCCTTCTTCTCTCCAGAATTTTCTGCTTCAGAAATTGGGCCTTCCGAAATAGAGCTTCTTTTACCTGCATGGTTAGTCTCATCAAAATCTATATATATTGACTCTACCATGGTTTGAGTTTTTTCATTGAAGACTCTATAAGCCTTAGTATGTGTTGAGTAGCCAAGCAAAATTACTTCATCAGATTTAGGATCAAATTTTCATAGTTGCTCTCTATCATTTAGGATGTAACATTTACAACCAAATGCCTTAAAGTACCCAATTTTGGGTTTTCTTCCCTTCCAGATTTCATAGGGGGTCTTTTCTATGGTCTTTCTAATTAGAGCTCTATTCAAAATATAGCATGCTATATTTCCGGCCTCTCCTAAAAATATTTTGGCAAAAAATTTTCATTTAACATTGTTCTAGCCATTTCAACTATAGTCTTGTTCTTTCTCTCAACAACTCCATTTTATTGAGGGGTGTGAGGGGTAGAGAACTTATGTTCAATGCTCTTGGAGGCACAAAATTCATCAAAGTGCTTATTTTTTAACTCACCACCATTATCACTCCGGATGCGTGCAATGCTTATGCCCTATTCTACTTCTATCTGGATGAATGTTTTTGATAATTGTTCAAAGGCTTCATCTTTGCTTGCTAGCAAGAGAACCCTGGTATATTAAGAATAATCATCCACATTGACCATGGTGTATTCTCTTCTACCTAAACTCAATGGTTTAATTGGATCAAAGAGATCAATGTGTAAGAGCTCAAGTACACTTTTGGAAGGAATGTGGGAGACGGAAGGGAAACTTTTCTTAAGTTATTTACCTAATTGACATACTGTGCATAGATGATCCTTATCAAAAGCAACCTTAGGCATACCCACTACCAATTCCCTTTTGGACAGTTTGGATAGGAGGTTCATACTAACATGTCCAAACCTCTGGTGCCATAGCCATGATTCTTCTTCTTTAAACACCAAGCATATATTCTTTTTCCCATTTTTAATGTTAATAGAATAGACATTATTTACTTTAGGTGCATAAAGAATGAGTTGATTACACTTACTATCATAGATTGAGCAGCCTCAGGAATCAAAGGTGACTTTTCTTCCTTTGTCACAGAGTTGGGCTACACTTAGCAAGTTGAACTTCAGTCCATCAACAAGTGAGACAACTTCCATCTTTAATTCAGATCCAATGGTCCCATGTCCAATGATCTACCCTTTTTTATTATCTCTAAAGCTCACTTTGCCTCTATTCTTTCGGGTTAATATGATGAATGCCTTCTCATCACCCCGTCATGTGCCTTAAGTATCCGCTATCAATGTACCAAGTGTGTTGATCTACTATAGATCTACGACACACCTATGAAATAGATCAAGGGGGTTTGGGTACCCAATCAGATTTGGGTCCTCTCAGGTTAATAAGCATCTCAGGCCAAGGATTGACATCATAATAATCATTTTTTAATCTATATAATTAAGCAATATGATTGTTTTTCCGACAAAAACTACACCCGGAGATGGGTCTGCTCTGCTCTGCTCCTGCTTCTTTTTAATATTTTCAAGATATTCCTTCCTATAGTTCCATTTGTATCCAGCTTCTTGTACACTTGTAGATAGTCCGGTGTGTATCCGAAAGCTGGCTGTAGGAGCAACTTCTGCTGCATTATTCCTTCTTTGTTTGGTAGATTGCTGATTGTATACTGCCTTAGCCTTTCCTTTTTATACAGTAGTATATCTTTTGGCTTGTGGTTGCCTGTTGACCTTCTTCACTTTTTGATTTGAAGGCTTTGGATATTCCTTTATGTACTCTACCTTGGATTCTTTCTTGATTGAGGAAAGTTTGATCTCCTTCCGGATGCTTCCTTCACCACGGTTAGCTCCCTATCTAACCCCATCAAGTTAGCACTTAATATTTGCACTAGATTTCTCAAGAAGTTTTCTTCAACTTTGTCAATGTGCTTTGTTATTCTTATCAAGTTGACATCTTGTGCCAATGCTTCATTATCTTTAGCGATTTCCAACGCTTGTCTTTGTAAGGATTTGATTGCTTGGGTGTTCTTCTTCACACTTTTGATCACAATAGGTAAAGCTCTAGCTTGGTCAAAGTTAGAAGCAGAATTAGAATAAGAGTTTACCTCAGTATTTGCTGTTTCTGATTCTGATTCTTCAATTTGCACTGTATTCTACTTAGTGACATTCTTTTCGGATTGCGGTGCTTCTGGATCAGTCAGTGCCATGAATTTATAATTGGTAGTCTCTTCTTCTTCTATTGAAGATGAGTTGCCACTTTCCTTACTGTTGCTCTAGGTAGCTATCATTACCTTCTTCTTGTGCATCTTGGTTCTCTTAAGCTTAAAACAGGCAGCTTCTTTTTCCGGATCCTTCTTTTCATCCGGATTCTTTCTAGGCCTGTCTCTTCTGGATGTGCCTTCGCTTGGTCTTTGAGATTCATATTTTCTAGACTTCCTCCTTTCTTTCATTTGTATGAATCTATTAAGCTGTTTAGTTAGTTGGGGTACTTAGAGACTCAGTGACTTGCTCTTCTTCTCTGGATGAAGCTGATCTGGAAGATTCTGCCTTAAGTGCAATAGCTTTCTTCTTATCCTCAGGCTTCTTCTCTTGTTGACTATATCTTTCCAGAGATTACTTTTGAGTTAAGAGATTGCCAATGAGCTCATCGTAATTATAGAAGTTTAGGTCCTGAGCTTCCTCAATGGTAGTCTTCTTGTTTTCCCACTCTTTGGTGAGACTTCAGAGTACTTTCTTGATCATATCCACTTCAAGAATTTCTTTTCCAAGACTCTTCATTTCATTCACTAGATTTATGTGTCTATTGTTCATACTACTAATAGATTCTTTTGGCTCTATCTTGAAGGTTTCAAGTTTCTGCTGGAGTAGGTCAAGCTTGGCCTCTTTTACTTTGTTGGTTCCTTCATAGGTGAATTCCAGTTTCTGCCAGATTTCTTGTGTAGTCTTACATCTGGATATCCTATTAAATTCTATTGCACTAGGAGCACGATGAAGCATGTTAATAGCACTTGTGTTTTCACACAATCTCTTTTAATCATTTTTATCCCAGAAGCTCGAGGGTTTGCGGGTGGTTAAGCTATCTACCTATTGCATAGGCTCATATGGACCATCTTTAATATGGATCCCGATGATGCAAATATAAAATATAATGCAAATAAAATAAAGAGTTACAGAAAATCAAACACGATAATTTATACTGGTTTGGCCCCTCCTACGTCCAGTCCCTAAAAGTTCCTTCCTTTGAGCTTTTCCACTAGTGTGATTTCTTTCTAACATGCAAAAATCAAGCCTTACAGTTTGTCTCTGTATGGTACCCCCTTTCTGGATGTAGGATATACCACTAGAAGTACCAACTCCTAGATGAGTCCTTTTGTCTTTAGCAGGATATACTTCAACTTCTACCCCGAATCTAAGCTGAGTCCTACAAGGAGATCCCACTCAAAGTACCTACTTCAAGCTATATCGCAATCTCACTACACACTCAAGTAGGAGATCTTTTACACTTTGGTTCTTAGAAAAGATTTTGGTTTTGGACTTCCTTAAGTTTATAAATAACTTACGAATCCTTACAAACTCATTTTAAATGACTTGGTTGTTGGAGGGATTTATGAATCTGATTATTCTCTAGCAAGTTCTCTTGTATATGCTTTTTATGAAATCAACTAGTACCTTCTCAACTTGTGAAGCTTTCCGTTATGAAATCTAACAATCTCCCACATGCACTAGAGCCAATTAGCTACGTGAAGTAATCCATAACTATTAATATGCTGGTCATGCTTAATATGTGTCAAAGGCTTGGTCAGACCATCCACCAGGTTCTAATCTGTAGGTACATATTCCATTTGTATATCCTTATCCCTTATCATATCTTGAACTATATGATATTTTCTATGTACATGTTTGTTTCTATGACGAGACCGTGGTTCTTTTGCCTGAGCAATGGCCCTAGTGTTATCAGAATATAATACTATTGGATCCTCACTATTAGACACCACGACGAGATCACCAATAAATATCTTTATCCCGATAACTCATTTTTCTACTTCTGAAGTAGCAATGTACTTACATTCAGTGGTTGAATTAGAAGTTATAACCTATTTAGAACTTTTCCAAACAAACGCCCCACCATTTAACATAAACAGGTAGCCTGACTGCAACTTCTAGTCATCTTTGTCGGATTGAAAACTCACATCAGTGAATCCCTTTACTATGAGATCACCTCCTCAATAAACCAAGAACATTTCCTTAGTCCTTCTCAAGTACTTAAGGATATTCATAATAGTCTTCTAGTGCTTCTCACCTGGATCAGATAGAAATCTGCTCGTGATGCTCAATGATTGTGAGACATCTGGTCGTATACATACCATAGCATACATGATAGATCTGATTGTAGATGAATAGGGAATTCTATTGATGCACAATCCCCAAACTCTGAGATGAGGAAGAGAGGGTTTATCAACATACCACCTTTCATATGGTGTTGTATCAACTAATTATGAGGGCACACGATTTAGTATATAAACTACACTCTCAAGTGTGTATCCTTAAAAGGATTCGCTGAGACTTACTTGGCTCATCATGGACCGAACCATGTCTAACAAATTTCTATTCCTCCTCTCAGACACACCATTGTGCTGAGGAGTATAAGGAGGGGTCCATTGGGGGTAATATTCCACTATCCCTTAGATAATCTTGAAACTCTTGGCGTAAATATTCTCCACCTCGGTTAGACCGTAGTGCCTTAATATTCTTTCCAAGTTATTTCTCAACTTCATTCTTATAGTCTTTGAATCTTTCAAAACTATCTGATTTGTGCCTCATAAGGTACAAATACCCATATCATGAGTAATCATCGATAAAAGATATATAGTAGAAGAATCCTCCATGTGCTTGCACATTTATTGGATCACATACATCCGTGTGTATTATTTTCCAATGTACTTGTGGCACGTTGCTCTTTACCTTTAAAGGGTTTCTTTGTCATTTTACCTAGCTAGCAAGGTTCACATTCCCCATAAGACTCCCAGTCTATTGGGCCCAAGTCACCCCCTTTATGTCCCTTAATTAAGCAATTTTTGTATTCCATAAGTAGGATGATTTGTCTTTATCTAATTTCAATCTTTTAGCATCATTCATATTAAAATTTTAGCTTTAGTATTTAAAACATATATGCCATCAATCAAAATTCCATTGCCATAAAAGAACACTATTTTTATGAATTCTACAATCTTTATTATTAAATAAAACTTTAAATCCTTTTGCTAGTAAATGCACAACGAAATTAATATTCTTAGTAACAACTAGAATATAATAGCATTTATTTAATTCTAAATCTAGGCCATGTGGCAACTTGAGACTATATGTTCCTACAGCTGATACAGTAACTCGTGTTTCATTTCCAACTCATAGGTCGAACTCTCCTTTACCTAGCCTTCTGTGGTTCAGCAACCCCTGCATAGAAGTACAGATATGAGTACCACGCCCAGTATTAATACCCCATGTAGACTCATAAGAAACTGTAGTAAGGTTTTTAATCATGAACATACCTAAAGTATAAGCATCTTTCAGCTTTGTCTTTGCATGCTCAGAAAATGCATCCATCAGCCGTTCTACTCTCACGTTAGTGAAGAACTTAGGCTAAACACAATTTCTCTTACATTCTGCCTCCTTCATGAGTTTTCTTTTGACCTTTAAACCTCTCATCCTTTTGATCTTAAGGTCTTCAGCAATAAGTCGATCCTCCAAATAATTTCAATATTGAATATCAACCAGCTCGAGCATATCAATCATTTGAGATAACCCACAGTCACGACTCTTAAAGGCAAATTCTAATTTAAAAAATCATACCTCTCAGGCAGACCTTTCAAAACTATTCCTTTCTAGTCATCTAGACTATAGTTAATTCTAAATTTTTTTAGCTCCGTTGAAGTGTCATACATGCATATAATGAGTTCAGCTACTTAAGAGTCCTTTCCCATTCCCGCATAATGTATGAAACATTCTAGTTCACCAAGTTTTGGGAGATTTTGAAGCAATGACTCCGAGTCTGCTTCTAAGTACAAACCCTGATATTTAGGTAGAATACCATCGACTATCAAATATTTTACTAACTTGCAGTCTTTTTGATGCCTCCTATAATCATCAATTCTGAAAGAGAAAGCATTTCAGGGCGTGGGTTATTAAGAACATAACTCAAAGCATTATTCTCGAGAACCACCTTTACCACCTCGAACCACTCCATAAAGTTCCGGCCTTTAAATTTGATTTTTTCAAGTGGGTGATTATTGATTGTTTTGTTACGAGGATACATACTCAACCTAGATATAGGAAAAATATTATTGCTTTAGACTTAGTTCTAGTACATGCATTTAATTTAAGGTCTTTCAATTAAATACAAATTCCTACTATTTTATTAAGGTTTATTTAAAAACATAATAGGCCCTTTTATTGTCTTACGGGATACATGGTCTAACCATTCTCATTAGTAGGTAGCATCTATAACTCTTTTAAGATTACCCCCGCTATCACGATTCAAGCTAACTTAAACAGTTATAGGAGGATCTAGTCCATTTGCATCTAATGCAATTGCTAATCCATTTGAGTTCTAACCAATGGACGTGCATAACCAATTATATGACTCCTAAAATGATTCCTCCAGCCCGACATTAGCTTCAATATTATGGACAACTAACCCAATCTGATTAAGACTTAACCCTAATTTGAATCATGTAAACAGACGATGTTAAAGAAGAAGGCATGTTGTGTGTGAGCAATTGATTCAATGAAAAGGCCTAGAATTACACTTCGATTTTTAGGATGGCTAATTTTGCCTTAGTATTTTAATGGGGATTTATTGGTGCAACAGGTCTCGCCTAATCTAGGACTTATACATAGACAAGATTATGAAATTATAACTCATTTCTAGGCCAAAAGGAATTAGTAGGTCCAACCTAGGGTCATGCTCAACTGGTAATCCATAATCATTCCGTCATGCCAAGACTTCACATAGCATGCAAAACAAACAATGGGATTCATTATTCAAATTCTTGTACCTATGTCTATAAGTTTTAATTTAACAATTTAAACTTTCATTTGCAAAACCATTTGATGAATCCAATTCATTATGATAGAAACACACTAATTAAAAAAGTCCCTTTTGTAATTAGAATCTAGAACCAATGAAAATTCTCAAGTAGGAGAGGCCCCCTTGAAGTGAATGAGGAGCCTTGTCCAATCCTATCTAGAATAAACACGGCCCTTCTGACTCAATTACCAATAGAGTAATTAAATTAAAGATTTTGTTCTTTTTAATTTAAGAATTATTCCATATAATTTTAAAATTAAAGCATTTACAATTTCAAGTAAAACATTGTTAGTTCTTAGATAACTACATTGACTAAGTTTGAGTAGCACTTAATCTAGTTATCACGGCATTTTCTATTGCAAGAAATAAATTCCTAGGGATGGCATAGCATACTCAAAAATATTTCATTGAGAATGAGACCTAGCATATTTCTAGTCAATCTTACAATCGCATTAGGCAGACTCTGATACCATTATTAGCCTAGATTAAAGGTTTAGCATGTAAAACAGGCGCAATGGAAATCAAAATTTAATCTAGTGTCCAAGATATCCTAAGCATGGCATGATTGATAATAGTGCTATTCTTAAATTATTCTAGGTCATAAAGGCTTATTAAAAGGACCTAATAATAATTTAACCACTTACTAGTTGAAGCGTGAATCCCGTAGTCGGTAGAAGGACCCCTCAGCTATGCTCATAGAATCCAAAGTAGAAGCCCTCTAAAAATAGTCCACACGAGCACCACCGACCAAAACCTTGTGGAAAGAGAGTACCGATAAATAAGTGGAAGATAGCTAAATATTCCCTACTAATTTATCCTAGAAGAAATTCCCTTAGTTTTCTATTCTAGGCATATATGTCTTTCGATGGATTACTTTTAGGAACCAGAACAACTAAGAGAATAAGAGAGCAAAAGAAGGAGGATGAAATTAAGGCCGAAAAATAATAAAGGAGGAGGCTTCCATTTATAGTGGTTAGGAATTATTCAAAGGGTAATAAAGTCCCTAACTTCAACCAATTAGAAATAAAATAAGAAGGGCAAATAGGTTATTTAATTAACCCTGGCAGATTTGGGAAATAACACAAACACTAGGAGCTTGCTTAAAGAGTAAGCTCCTAGTTGGATAGGAAAATTGCTAGCCATTCGGCCAGTAGTCCCTTGTTGGCTTGCACAATGCCCGCAGGCCTATGCACCATGCGCAGGCCCATATATAATGCATCGCATAATGGGCTGCGCTACATGCTACGTGGTCCTGTGGGCTTGCATAGTTCACAAGCGTGCAGCTCGCTTTTGCGTGCCCTATGGTCCATGCACAACTCCATTCCAAATGGTGCTGTCGTATGGCCTGTGCGCAGGCCCTATATTTGTACTGTCCTACAGTACATTTACAGGCCCACTCATGCTGATTTATTCAACATCTAATATTAATAAATCTAGCTAAGTTCCAGTTCCAATTTTTCCTTTATTTATTTTATCCTACTTATTATTTAACAGGATCATCGGTCCAACCAATGAATATTGGTCTAACCAATATTATGGTCTAACTATATACTATGATCTAACCATATTTCCTTGCTCTTCTAGATTAGACCCAGTCTAACAATTCTTTACATAGCTCAGTCATAACTCAAATTGTGTTACCTTATAGTATCCCATAATATCGAGCCGTAAAAAATTTAACCTAGCTCAATCCCTTTTAAAAATAGACTAGCTCGAAGCTCGAGACCATTGTGGACTCCGATTACTTTGATCGGTCATAGTGGCTCTCTAACAGAGGGCATATAACCCTTCAATATTCTGAACATCACGTGCATTATGACTTAATCCTGGTTCTGTAATAGTATCAATACAATTCACTCCTTCTATCAGCTGTTAATTACCATCTAGTTTCTAGGACTCAGTTTAAGTGATAGTCCACTAGTAGCTATAATAGCTACCGTAGTATTTAGTCTTGTTGCCAAAGTACACTACTCAACCATTTTAATGTGTTGATTAGGATCTCATCCTATCGACTCATACTCTGATCAGAGGTTTACGAGTGTGTCACTTCTAACAAGTGGCCAAGGTATATCTCCCTTATATTGCTATAATGGAGTGTTGGATTCCATCTTGGGTACTCTGCTTACCAATGAACAGATATCAACTATACTCGTAATCATTCATATCACCCAGTCTATAGAATGCTTAGGTATGACCCAAAGTATAGCAACATTTGAACAAGGTAACTAGTATCTCAGGTCTAAGCATATTTATTTTGCTATTGTAATGAGATGATTAAGCACCAACACATAATATAGATTACCGAGTGTTGTTTCATAGCGGTCTCCAATGTATCTCTCTGAATACATTCATGTGTTAGCACTGGAGATATGCTACTCTTAATCAAATTTAAGAGGTATGATGACATATGCTAGCCTATTCGTATCATCAATGTCTATTCTTGATGATACTATGAATAGGGATATTTAGACAAATCATAATTGCACACGAACCAGTTCTCACCAATATAGTCCCACTATGACCTTGCAATACGAGCTATGATTATGCCATGGACTTTTGTAAACATATCAATGAATGTATTCTAAACCAATCATAATATATTTTCACCGTCATTGATATAACAATAGAATGCCTTTATTTATAACTTTGTTCGCACAAATAAAACTAACTAAGATATATCGCCCTTATTGCCTCTAGAGCATACATAATATCTAACAAAGAGTGCATTTCTTAATGGTTACATTCAAGAGCAATTCTATGTCAAACAGGCCCCATGCTCTAAAGACCCCAAGTTTCCAAATCATGTCTTCAAGTTGAACCTCTATGGATTGAAGCAAGCTCTAAGAGCTTGGTATGAGAGACTGACTAAGTTTTTACTCAGCAAAGGTTATGTCAGAGGAGAAGCAAATACAACTCTATTCATGAAAAGTAAGCATCAAGATGTGTTACTTATCCAAATCTATATTGGTGATATCATTTTTGTAGCAACTAATGAGAAGCTATGTAAAGAGTTCAGTCAGGAGATGAAGAAAGAATTTAAAATGTCAATAATGGGAGAGCTTAATTTCTTTCTTAGTTTTCAAATCAAGCAAGGTGATGATGGGATCTTCATCAGGCAAGCTAAGTATGCTGAGGAAGTACTCAAGAAGTTTGACATGGATAAAGCCAAGCAAATGTCAACACCCATAGCCACTGATACAATTTTGAGTAAAGATGAGGAAGGTAAACCCGTAGAGAGTAAGATCTATATAGGTATTATTAGTTCTCTACTTTACTTAACTGCTAGTAAAGTTGACATTGAATATGTTGTATGTTATTGCACAAGATATCAAGACGACCTAGAGAATCTCTCTTATATGTTGTTAAGAGAATTCTAAGGTATTTGCTAGGCTCTATTGATGCAGGTTTATGGTATCCAAGTAATGCACACTTCACTCTAAGAGGATACACAGATGTTGAATATGGAAGAGATAAATTAGAAAGGAAAAGCACCAATGGATGATGTCATTTCCTTGGTGATTTTCTAGTCATATAGTACAACAAAAAGTAAACTTCTGTGGCTCTGAGTACTGTTGAGGCTGAGTATATGGCTGCAGGAAGTTATGTAGCACAACTACCATGGATCAAGCAGTAATTAGAGGATTAAGGTATAAAGCCCAACTCCCTTGAAGCCATGTGTGACAACAAGAGTGCAATTGACCTATCTAAGAATCCAATTATGGACTCCAATTATATTGATTGATCATATTAGCACTCTAGCAAAGGCATATGACCCCTCAATATTCGGAATGTCACGTGCATGTGACTTAATCCCGGTTCTGCAATATTATTAATACAAGTCACTCCCTCTATCAACTGTTAAGTACCATCTGGTTTCTAGGACTCGGTTTAAGTGTTAATCCACTAGTAGCTATAATAGCTACCCTAGTAGTTTAATCTTGCTACCAAAGTACACCACTCAACCATTTAACGTGTTGATCAAGATCCGATCCTATCAACTCATACTCTGATCAGAGGTTTATAAGTGTGTCACTTCTAATAAGTGGCCAAGGTATATCTCCCTTATATTGCTATAGTAGAGTGATAGATTCCATCTTGACTACTCAGTTTACCAACAGACAGACATCAACTATACCCTAATTATCTATAGCATCCAGTCTATAGAACGTATAGGTATAATCCAAAGTATAGCAACATCTGAACAAGGTAACTAGTATCTTAAGTCTAAGGATATTTGTATAGCTATTCCAATGAGAGAATTAAAACACCAACATATAATATGGATTACCGAGTGTTTTCTCATAACGGTCTCCAAATATTTCCCTGAATACATTCATGTGTTTATCTAAGGTACCACCCTTTAGCACTGGAGATATGCTACTCTGAATCATATTCAAGAGGTATGACGACACATGTTAGTCTATCCGTATTCATCAATGTCCAGTCTTGATGATACTACGACCAGGGATATTTAGACAAATCATAATTGCACACGAACCAGTTTTCACCAACATAGTCTCACTACGCCCTTGCAATACGAGCTACAATTATGTCATGGACTTTTGCAAACACAACAATGAATATATTCTAAACTAGTCATAATATATTTTCACAGTCATTGATATAATAAAAGAATGCCTTTATTAACATCACTTTGTTCGTACAAATTAAACTAACTAAGATATATCGCCCTAATTGCCTCTAGGGCATACATCATATCAAACAATTTCCCACTTGCACTAAAGCTAGTTAGTTTCGTGCCATAAGCTATAACTATTAAAATGCTGGGCATGCTTAATTTAGGTCAAAGGCTTGGTTAGACCAGCCGCTAGGTTCTGATCTGTGGGTACATATTCCATCTGTATATCCTTAGCTCTTATCATATCTTGAACTATATGATATTTTTTATGTACATATCCATTTCTATGACGAGACCATGGTTGTTTTGCCTAAGTAATAGCCCCAGTGTTATCATAATATATTACTATTGGATCCTCACTGTTGGACACCACGCCTAGATCACCAAAAAATATCTTTATCCCGACAACTTGTTTTGCTATTTATGAAGCAGCAATGTAATCAGATTCAGTGGTTGAATCAATAATTGTATCCTATCTGGAACTCTTCCAAATAACTGCCCCTCTATTTAACTTAAATAGGTAACCGTTACTATAAAAACTCGCATCAATGAATCCCTTTACTGTGAGATCACCTACTCCATATAACAAGAACATTTCCTTAGTCCTTCTCAAGTACTTAAGGATATTCTTAACGGCCTGCCAGTGCTTTTAACCTAGATCAGATTGGAATCTACTTGCGATGCTCAACGAGTGTGAGACATCGGGCCATATACATACCATAGAATACATGATAGATCCTATTGTGGATGCATAGGGTATTTCATTCATGCGCAATCTCTCCTCTTGTGTCCCCGAACACTCATATTTAAAAAGGTTAATTCCATGAGACATTAGAAGATAACCCTTTCTCGATTGCTCAAGGTTGAACCTAGTCAATACCTTTTCTATGTATGTATCTTGTGAAAAACCTAGCAGCCTCTTAGATCTATCTCTATAGATCTTTATACCTAGTATAAATGCTGCTTCTCCAAGGTCTTTCATGGAGAACTTTCTTGGCAACCACGACTTAACTATTTGAAGAAGAGAAATGTCATTTCCTATTAGTAGTATGTCTTTAACATATAGCACAAGGAAAATGCCTGCACGCCCACTAACTTTATTGTATACACAAGGCTCATAAGCATTTGATATAAATCTAACTCTTTAATTGTGTCATCAAACCTTATATTCCAACTCCTGGATGCTTACTTAAGTCCATAAATGGATCTTTGCAGCTTGCATACCTTCAAGCCATTCTAAGATGTAAAACCCTCAGGTTGTATCATATATATATCCCGATTCATGTTTCCATTTAGGAAAGTAGTTTTCACATCCATCCGCCAGATCTCATAATTATAATGAGCAACAATGGCCAAGAGTATCCTTATGGATTTAAGCATGCCTACCGGTGAAAAGGTTTCATTATAGTTAATTCCTTCTCTTTGACTATAGCCCTTTGCCACCAAATTTTTCCTTATAGGTAATTACATTACCATCCAAGTCGGTTTTCTTCTTGAAAACCCATTTGCAGCTTATGGGTCTAACCTCATTAGGTGCATCGACTAATTTACATTCTTGGTTTTCATACATGGAATCCATTTCTGATTTCATGGCTTTTAAGAATTTATCAGAGTCTGAACACTCCATTGCTTCCTTGCAGGTCTTAGGTTCATTATCCTCTATTAGAAAGATTTGTTTATCATCTGTGATGAAAAATCCATATCTTTCATGAGCATTGGGAACCCTACCAGATCTACGCAATGGTTATTGTGTAACAGGTTGTTCCTCAATTACACTTTGTTGTGTATCAGGTTTAGGAATTATTAGTTGATCATCTTGTTTGCCTACTTAAACCAAAAATTCAAGGTCACTCCCACTAGCTTTTGCAAGCATGTGTTCCTTCTCAAGGAACTAAGCAGTCCAAGAAATAAATAACTTTTGCTCCTTAGGATCATAAAAGGTATATCCTACTATCTCTTCAGGATATCCTATGAATAAGCATTTGTCAGCCCTAGCTCCCAGCTTGTCTGACATTACCCTTTTATCATAGGTAGGACATCCCTAAACTCTCAAGTGAGAAACCAAGGGTTTCTTACATACCACCTTTCTTAGGGTGTTGTATCAACTGATTTTGAGGGCACTCGGTTTAGTATATAAACTGCGCTCTCAAGTGCGTATCCCCAAAAGGATTTGCTGTGACTTGCTTGGCTCATCATGGACCGAACCATGTCTAACAAAGTTCTGTTCCTCCTCTCAGACATGCCATTGTACTTAAGTATATGGAGGGGTCCACTAGGGTAATATTCCACTATCCCTTAGATAATCTTGAAATTCTTGGCTTAAATATCCTCCACCTCGGTCTGACCGTAGTGCCTTAATATTCTTTCCAAGTTATTTCTCAACTTCATTTTTATAGTCTTGGAACCTTTCAAAACTATCTAATTTATGCCTCATAAGTTACAAATACCCGTATCATGAGTAATCATCGATAAAAGATATAAAGTAGATGAATCCTCCATGTGTAGACACATTCATTGGACCACATACATCTGTGTGTATTATTTCCATTGTACTTATGGCACGTTCCCCTTTACCTTTAAAGGGTTTCGTTGTCATTTTGCCTAATAAACAAGGTTTGCATGCCCTATAAAACTCCCAGTCTATTGGGCCCAAGTCACCTCCTTTGTTTAACTTAGTTAAGAGGGCTTTATTTATATGGCCTAAACGACAATGTCATAGGTAAGATGACTTGTCTTTAACTAATTTCTCTTAGCATGATTAATATTGAGAATATGCTTTTGTAATCACAAAATATCTTTCATTACACTTCTATCCAGAATATTTTTCATAATCTTTGATAACATCTTTAATCAAATTGGAATCAACTCCATCTGCTGTGAAGCAGGAAACAATATTCTTAGAAGTATAACAATAATTTTGTCCTTATTACGAAATATCCAATTGGATATTTTAAGTTCCTACATCCATAGCAGCTATCAAGCTTTAATGATATCCGGTAGGTACAACTCTCCTTTTGCTAATCCTCTACTTCTCTTCAATACCTATACCTTGTATAGACATGTGATTAACACACTTAATATCCCATATCTATGTTGAATTTCCAAGAGATGTAGGACATTCTCAATTATAACACCTTGAAGTGAAAGTTTCTAAAACCTTCTCTTCTCATGCTATGAGACAAAAGCCAATCAATCTCATATTCAAATGAAGATTGTGTTTCTAATATCCCATATTCAAACAATTACTTTGTTTCTAAAACAAAGTTCTCAAGATCCTTTCATTTTCTCTTAACTTCGCTCTTTCCCGCTTCTATATTGGGCAACCCTTGTCCCTTTGCATCCTTAGAATACCCTCGAATCATTTTTCCTTCCTTGGAAAAAATCCCTTTCTCAGATGTAAAGACATAGACTACCAAGTCCATGATTTCATGATGCTTCCATTGCTTAAGGTAACATAGATCCTAACGTCTAACTGGATGTTTATCTCTGTTTCCATCAAGCTACTTACAAAAGGTAACATGGATCTTAACTACCTGTAAGGTGTTATATCCTTATTTCCTTTATGTAATTTCTGCATTTCTACGCAAGGTAGAAATACTTGCATCATTTTGTTTAGTATTGGGCTCATACAGTATATGGGCCAAGCCTTAGGCTTTGAGGACTATCCTCACATTTCTAAATAAAACCTTTGAAGCTGGAGCTGGTTAAATACAATTATCAAATCATGCAAAAATTTATGTAAGAAGTAAAGATTCAAACCTAGATATAAGAAAAGAATTATTGCTTTAGACTTAGTTCTTGTACATGCATTTAATTTAAGGTCTTTTAATTAAATACACATTCCTACGATTTTATCAAGGTTCAAATCAAAAACATAATAGCTCCTCCTATTGTTTTTCGGGAAACATGGTCTAACCATTCTCCTTAGTAGGTAGCATCTATAACTCTATTAAGCTAACCCCTGCTATCACGAGTCAAGCTAACTTAAATAGCTATATGACGATCTAGTTCATTTACATTTAATGCAATTGCTAATCCAATTGAGTTCCAACCAATGGACATGCATAACCAATTATATGACTCCTCGAATGATACCTCCAGCCCGGCATTAGCTTCGATATTACGGACGATGTGAAAAGACGATGTTAAAGAAGAAGGCACGTTGTGCGTGAGCGATTCATTTAATGAAAAGGTCCAAAAACACACTCGATTTTTAGGAAGGCTAATTTTATCTTAATATTTTAATGGGGATTTATTCAAGCAATCAGTCTCGCCTAATCTAGGACTTATACATGGACATGATTATGAAACTATAACTAATTCTGGGCTAAAAGGAATTAGTAGGTCCAACCTAGGGGTCATGCTCAACTCGCTATTCATAATCATTCTATCATACCAAAACTCCACATAGCATGCAAAACAAACAAGGGTGTTCATTGTTCAAGTTCTTGGACCTATGTCTATAAGTTTTAATTTAACAATTTAAACTTTCATTTGTAAAACCATATAATGAATCCAATTCATTATACTAGAAATAAACTAATTCAAAAAATCCCTTTGGTAATTAGAATCTAGAAACGATGAGAATTCCCAGGTAGGAGAGGCCCCCTTGAAGTGAACGAGTAGCCAAGTCCAATCCTTGCCAGAATAAACACGGGCCCTTTTGACTCAATTAACCCTAGAATAATTAAATTAAAGATTTCATTCTTTTCTAATTGAAGAATTATTCCAAATAATTTAGAAATTAAAGTATTTACAATTTTAAGTAAAACATTATTAATTTTTAGATAACTACCCTGACTAAGTTTGAGCAACACTTAATCTAGTTATCACAACATTTTTTGTTGCAAGAAATGAAATCCTAGGCATGGCATAACATACTCGAAAATATTTCATAGAAAAGCAGACTTAGCATATTTCTAGTCAATCATACAATCGCATTAGGCAGGCTCATGATACAACTCTGGTCTAGATTAATGTTTTAGCATGTACAATAGGTGCAGCAGAAATGCAAAATTTAATCTAGTTCCGTAGATCTCCTAAGCATGGCATGATTGATAATAGTGCTAGTCTTAAATTATACTAGGTCATAAACACTTATTAAAAGGACCTAATAATAATTTAACCACTTACCAGTTGAAGCGTTAACCCCCTAGTGGGTAGAAAGATACCTCAGCTACGTGCACAGACTCAAAAGTAGAAGCCCTCCACAAATAGTCCGCACGAGCACTAGCAACCAAAACCTTCTCAAAAGGAAGAACCAATAAATAAGCGGAGAATGGCAAGCTCCTCCCTACTAATTTATTCTAGAAGAAATTCTATTAGTTTTCTATTCTCAGTAAATACGTCTTTTGATGGATGACTTTTAGGAATCAGAACTACTACGAGAATAAGAGAGCAAAAGAGGGATTATAAAATTCAGGATGAAAAATAATGAAGGAGGAGGCTTCTATTTATAGTGGTTAGGAATTATCCAAAGGACAATAAAGTCTCCAACCTCAAACAATAAGAAATAAAATAAAAAAGGGCAAACTTGTATTTAATTAAACCCTGGAAGAGTTGGAAACCAACTCAAACACTGGGAGCTTGCTTTGGGTGCAAGCTCCCAGTTTAACTGAGGGACTACTGGCCATTCGGCCAACAGTCCCTTATGGGCATTGCACATAGGCTTGGGCTTGTGCATGCGTGCACTATGGGCTGTGGCCCGTAGTACAAGCCCATCAGGGCTGAGCGCTTGCGCAACCCATTGGGCTTGTGCATACGTGCACTATAGGCTATGAAAACGTAGCCCTCTTGGGCATGCCTATAGGCCATGCGCAACACTGTTCCAAACAGTGCTCCCATATGACCCATACACAAGTCTTTTATGTACTATTCGATAGTACATTTTCAGACCCACTTCCACAAATTTATCCAACATCCAATATTTATAAGTTCCGCTAAGTTCAGTCCAGTCTTCCCTTTATTTATTTTATCCTCCTTATTATTTAACAAGTTCATTAGTCCAACCAATGAATATCGGTCTAACCATACTTCCTTGCTCTTCTAGATTAGATCCAGTCTAACAATTCTTTACATAGCTCGGTCGTAACTCAAAGTGTGTAACCTTATAGGATCCTGTATTATCAAGCCATAAAAAGTTTAACCTAGCTCAATCCCTTTAAGGAATTAACTAGCTCGGAGATCCAAACCATTATGGACTCCAATTATTTTGATTGGTCATAGTGGCACACTAGCAAAGGCATATGACCCCTCAATATTCGGAACGTCACGTGCATGTGACTTAATCTCAGTTCTGCAATAGTATCAATACAATTCACTCCTTCTATCAACTGTTAAGTACCATCTAGTTTCTAGGACTCAGTTTAGGTATTAGTCCACTAGTAGCTATAATAGCTACCCTAGTAGTTTAGTCTTGCTACCAAAGTACACTACTCAACCATTTAATGTGTTGATCAGGATTCCATCCTATCAACTCGTACTCTAATCAGGGGTTTATGAGTGTGTCACTTCTAACAAGTGGCCAAGGTACATCTCCCTTATATTGCTATAGTGGAGTGATAGATTCCATCTTGACTACTCAACTTACCAATGGACAGACATCAACTATACCCAGAATTATCCGTAGCATCCAATCTATAGA
The DNA here is from genome assembly GCA_947683365.1 of Euphorbia pulcherrima. NCBI lineage: Eukaryota > Viridiplantae > Streptophyta > Magnoliopsida > Malpighiales > Euphorbiaceae > Euphorbia > Euphorbia pulcherrima. The sequence continues at coordinate 4,646,534 of CANTUS010000008.1, forward strand.
ATGTATATGGATAATACAAAGTATAGCAACATCTGAACAAGGTAACTAGTATATCATGTCTAAGGATATTCAAATTGCTATTGCAATGAGATGATTAAAACACCAACACATAATACAGATTACCGAGTGTTGTCTCATAGCGGTCTCCAATGTATTTTCCTGAATACATTCATGTGTTAACCCAAGGTACCACCCTCTAGCACTGGAGATATGCTACTCTGAATCATATTCAAGATTTATGACGACATAAGTTTGTCCATATTCATCAATGTCCAATCTTGATGATACTGCGACTAGGGATATTTAGACAAATCATAATTATACACGAACCAGTTCTTACCAACATAGTCTCCCTACGCCCTTGCAATACGTGCCACGATTATGTCATGGACTTTTGCAAACACATCAATAAATAAATTCTAAACTAGTAATAATATATTTTCACAGTTATTGATATAACAAAAGAATGCCTTTATTAGTATAACTTTGTTCGTACAAATTAAACTAACTAAGATATATTGCCTTAATTGCCTCTAGGGCATACATCATATCTAATAGAAGGATGAAGAACAAGTAGACATCACTGTAAATTATAAAGTTCCCCCTGACTACACGGCTGGTGAACTTATAGCCTCCATGTTCTTGAAGAAGGGGAAGCAAGCCTTCGAGCTGGTAACAAAGGTGTTATTGCCCAAAACTGCATCTATTGGTAGCTGCTCTAAATTTAAAAGAGTGTTTGTCTACGCTCTCACTAAAGGGATGGGTATCAACTATCTGTTGTCCATTTTGCACAGATTTCTAAAGGTGTCCAAACACATGGTTTATAGCATCTTGTGATGGAGCTATGCAGGGCCTATGAGCTATATCGAGAAGGATGGGCTTAGAGAAGTGGGATTGTTCTCATGGTTATTGAGACAAGAATACTCAGTATTGCTCATTTTCATGGCTTAAGATGTGAAAAAATCCCAAGAACACAAAGTACATCAAGCTAAAGAAAGGAGAGGTCAGAGTGAAGGACCTAATAGCTATAATGGCTATGAATCCAATCATGAAGAAGATGAAGACCAAACTCTTGATGCCTTTGTGGCTCAAGAGCTTGAGAGGATAACCAAACCGAGAGTTAAAAAAGAAGAAGAGGGTGATGAGAAGGAGAGCAAGAAAGAGGTTAGGAGAGACTCCTAAAAGGTTGTGAAGAAGGCAACCTCAGCTAGCTAAAATCTAATGGTTGCCCTTATTCCCAGGAAGTCTATATTTTCTAAGGGAACTAAGGATGAAAAGCATAAAGAGCCAATTGTCAAAGAGAAAGAATAAGAGAAGAGGGCTGAGGAAGAGCTGAGAGAGGAGATGCCTCTAAAAAGATCAAAAAAGAGGAAGAGTGAAGATGCTCAGCTTGATAGTGAAAAGACTTTAGGATAGGAAGCTACATCAATTCCTGTGCCTTAAGTAGGTCAGCCAAAGAAAAAGCTGATGGTGAAAAAGCTAATTGGCATAGTCTAGAATGTTGAGGAAGCTGAGAAGATTAAGAAAGCTGAAGCTACGAGACTAAAGAAGAAGTAGGAGGATTTGGAGGAAGAGATTAGGAGAAGGGCAGGAGAGTCAGCTGTTCTAAATAAAGCTAAAGTAGAGAAGGCTTCTGAGAAGGCAATTGTGAGCCCATCTGAGAAGTCAATCCCTGATGCGATTAATGAAATGATAGGTGCTTTGGAAGGAATTGAGAGTGAAGAAGAGCATGATGGCGAAAAAGGTGCTGAGCAAGTTAACTCAGTAGAGTTTGATGTAAATGATGAAGAAGAAGGCTAGCAGATTGTTGTTGTGTCTACTGAGGAGGCTAAGGAGGGGAAAAGAGAAAGGAAGAGGAGGTTCTTTAAGAAGATGAAGGTTGTCTTTGATTAAGATGTAGGAGACCTGGAGGATATGGAGGAAGGAGAGATTGTTGTTTAGAAGGAGAAGGATGAAGTAAACCAAGAAGAAACATCCCTCTTCCCTAACCTATAACCTGAAACACCCCTTTCATCCACACTAATCTCGATGAAACCTTTACCTGAAAACCAAAAACCATCCACTTCCACCTCTAAACAATTAACCATAATCCAAATGCTTTCACCTGTTGGATCTCTAGCTCATGAACCATTAATGATAGAAGGACCAGTCATCAGAGGTCCTCCTACTTTTGAGGAGATTGTAAATGTCCAGCAAGCGTCACAACAACAACAATCTCAACACCATTTCAACCCCTAAGCCGCTCTTTTGGGAGATATAAGGAGGTTTAGAAGAGAAAGATATCCATGACTGAGGACAGATGAGGAGATTGATGCTAAAATTGCTAAGTCATTACTATTTGAGGAAGTTCTGAGGAGAATTGCAAAGGCTGTTGAGCCAGTGCAAGGTTTTATAGTAGTTGTTGAGGCAATGAAGGCCCATTTCAAGTTTGTCCCTACTATATTCTCGCTGACCAATGAAATAGTTTCCCATGCTTTGCCCATTCTAAATATTGCAGGTAAGGAAGCTGACTACTAGAATATGGAGGTGCATGAGCTAAAGAAGAGGATGGAGAAGATCTATGAAAGCAACAGATTAGTCAATGAGGAAAGGGAATTCAGAAAATCCTTGATTGATAAGTTCAATCCAGTTTTGCAGGGGATGCAAGTTGTGCTCAGTGTATACAGTATTTTGAGCAAGGAGAATGACACCATCATAGCCAAGCTTGATGTTGTGATTGATGCTATTAATGCGCTGATCACTATTATTAATAGAAATCAAGGCAACTCCAATGAGCTAAAGCACGTAAAGGAAGATATCTTGAAGGGAATAAAGGCCTTAGAGGAAGAAGTGTTGAAGGGCTTGAAGAGATTTAATATATCTAATGCTCTGAGTAGCGAGATCATTATGTTAGAGGTTGAACAAGAACCATCTCTTCACCAGAAGTTTGGTCACATTTGGGATCAAATCAAGTCTGTTCATGCTGATGTCTTTAATGATGGTCAAGCCATTGATAAGATTTATAGGCAAGTGTCCTCACACATCAGAAGCATTCCTATGTTAGAGTAGATCTTAAGAGAGAACAATCAAGCCAACGCTCTAGCAAGTCTCAGCCATATATCCAAGGAAGGGTTGAGTGCTCAATTCTGGGTCAATCAATCTCAATCTCGCACCATGGTAGTACTCATTTGCTTTCTTAGGGAATACGACTTTCTTTCCCAAGAGATCTATAAGTCACTAGTGCAGAACTTTTCTTCTAATATTTGTGGCGATCTTAAGACTTTTGAGGCCTCTCTAAGCTCATTTGATCATCAAGCTCAGGCAATTTTGGTTGCAATGGCAATGGGGGAGAAGGATCGCAAGAAGCGTGAGTAAGTGGAGAAAAAGAGAGATCAAAGGGTAGCTGAGTTCTCATAGAAACTATCCAAGGATCTAGAGTGCATTGAAAAGTAATATATTGAGACTCATCAGAGGAAAGGAAAGGAGATTGTGCTTCCAAAAGAGAAGTAGTGTAGGTGGGATCAACAAGCATTTGAGGAAAGAAGAGCTAATCTCGGAGGACCATCTATGCCAAAATAGAATAGAAATTCTTGTAATCTTTAGCGCTTAATGTAAACTTAGTATAGGTTAACTTTTTGTTGATTTGTACTCAGTTATGAATATATAAAAGATTACTTGTTTTGTTCTAAGTTAAGATCTTCTTAACTTCTTATATTTTCTGCTATATATATGTTGCTAATCTTGCAGAAATTTATGAGAAGTGTTGAGGAATGCTTAACTGAGAGGAATCAAGAATTATGGGGGAGTTAGCACTCACTCTGAGAATAGAAGATGCTGAACAATGACATATCAAGCATTCTATTGAGGTAACTCTGATCTAAATATCTTATTGATTTAATTTCTCGCTCAATTAATTGCCCTTGATCAAAATGGGGGAGATTGTTGAACCCAACACATGTTTAGACTGACTCAGTGGATGACTCAGTAGTGCTTAAGTTTTGATCATAATAATTATGTTAAGTTTGAGTTAATTAAATCAATAATGCGGGCAAAATAAATAATCTATGGTTATATGTGAGTTATTCAATTTGAGGGTAGAATGTCAATTCTCCGCTGACCTAATTATTTAATTTTAACTATGAGTTGTTTTTCAGTTGAGCTATTTACTTTGTCGCTGACTAGTAACTGTTCACGTAGCGCTTGATATTTAGATTTTGTTTCAGCTGAGTATATTTCTCTATCTTTCGCTGAGTTACCTTTATCTTAGTCAATGACACTGACTTTTCCATATGAGGAAAAATGGAATCTTTGCTTTTAGTGTTGCTTTTTGCAGAACATTAATTAGACAAAGACAAAAAGAATTAATTCCTTAACAAGACTCCGGTTTATAAAGAAAAAGACAAAGTCTTCCACAATCAAGCTACAAAAGTCATTTGCCAAATTGGGAAAATCTGCATATCAACAACATAGTATCGTGCGCTCTTCAAAATGTCAGATTACCAGAAGGTATGGGAGATGACACATAGCAAGTCAGCTCGAGCTTTCTCTCTAATGGAAGACTGGCATCAAACGACAAAGAATTCAAATTGAAGCTCAAATCTCAATCTATTTCTAACAGAGTGTTTTCTATCTCACAACGGTGTGAGTCTATCTCCTAACGGATTAATTTAAAGAAGGAATAGGTGAATAGATGATCTGTCAATTTTAGAAGATGCGAAAGCAAGTTCAACGGCTACATTTTTGATTTCAAGTATAAAAGGAGCAAGAAGGCAAGCGTTAGAACTTGGTGATTACACCTGAATTTCTAAGAAGCAAAATTCTGCCAATTCACAAGCTTTAAAGAAGTTCAAATCAAGAAAGCAACTACTTAGCGAGAATCAGCTTTACAACAAGAGGGAATAGAATAGATTAATAGCGTTGTAATATCTAATCATTTGTAACTGGATCAACGTTTCAATAAGTTGACTCCAGCTCTTATTTTAGACTTAGTTGAGTTGCTAGTAGAAGAGGGTATTCTACTAAGTGGGTGAGCGATTACAGTTTGTAGGGTACTTTCTGTAATTAGGGAAATTTGTGAAAGGCTTCTCCGCCTAGGGTAAGGGAGTTGAGATTAGTAAATTAAAGCCAAGACACTCTCTTAGGACTGGATGTAAGCATAGGTTGCCGAACCAGTATAAAATCTTTGTGTTCTTTACTTTGAAGTTTTTCCAAATTTCTACTCAGCTAGCTGACCTACTCGGCGGAGTTCATCATATTGCGTAAAAGATTTTGTTTTATTAGAGCGAGTCATTCACCCCCTCCTCTGACTCATTGAGTGTACGCATGGGGACCAACAACCCCCAACCTCCAATGCATCACTACTTGCTTAAGTAATAGTGACAATTAGCCCCTTGCCAACTCCAATGCATTGTTGTTTTCATAAGTCATCACATGATTCTATTGGCTTACTCCTTACCAGCTCTAGAACACTAACAATTTCCTAATCCATGACGATAAGCTCCCGACAATGTTCGAATCTTCAAGACCCCCCTTTCGAATCTCTAATAAGGCATTCATTGCTATCAAGTTGTCATAATTCACAAGATTCGTTCATCAAAATGAACTAAAGCCCTTACATTAGAAAGGAAGGCGTGACAAAGTTGATTGTTTAGTCATACTCAGCTACAAGCACACAATGTTCATCAAAAGCACCTCCAAAGACATGTTAATAAACCGTCACTCATATCCAAAATTTTTACATCATTTAGGTAGTAAAAAGCCTTCTCTTTAAAGACATCAAAATCTTCAACGTTTCACATCCCTTTCATCTCGCAAAGTTAAAAAAAATTCTACTCTATGCAAGAAACAAAATCTTTCAAACCATACAAAAACTACACAAGAATAATTGCTACTTCCATTATAGCACACAATACATATAATGTATTTCAATACACTAGAGAGGGAACATGTGGGATGACCGACATATAACAAGACCAAGCCCACTAAATATATCGGGCCATAAGCCCATTAAGATCCAGGAACTCTATAGAAAGGATAAAGCAATCCCTAAATAGGGAACTTTCATAACACTATCTCACATTTACTATACCTTGATTATTGACAAAGGTATTGGAGGGGCTTTACTAACCTCCCTTTGTCTTCTTTCACTTGTGCATATTACAGGTTTGCACCTTGAAGCGAACTAACTGCACCAAGTGGCTACTACCTCCTGAAAAATTTAAATTGTGTGGGGTTGTGAGTTCAAATTGACAAACATGCCCCATATTACTAAAAAAAATCTTACTTTTATTTAGCAAACTCAATTCTTGTCTAGTTCAATTTAAATTCTTATAGGTATAAATTATTGATAAAATAATTTAGTTCAATCAAGTTCACACGAGCATGAAAGATCATAACTAAAATATACTAGACACATCATTTTTTAACGTTAAAACTTAACACACATTTTTTTTTGTTTTCCATCTTTGTTATTTTTTATGTTTAAAAATGGAGGAATGTAAATGTTTATTGTGCTGATTATACCATAATGAATGCAAATATGCTAGTAGTTGATTTTATAAAATTTTTCCATTAAGTAGAACTCAAGATTATATCAAAATATTAATTTTCTATAATTTGAATAAATATAAATGCAAATTTTGGATTAGAATTCTTTAAAATAATTTTAGAGTAAAATTAGAGATATAAAGTGTGAGGAAGTGATAAAATATTTTTTAAGTGTATATTAAATATTAACCCTCAAAAATGGAATAGAGAGTTATGATATGCTCATATATTTTATAAAGTTAATTTTCAACTTTAGATAATCCTAATTCGTAAATTTTTGTTCATTAATTTTCTCAAAATTTTCTTTCATAAAACTTATAAAATTCAAAGACTTTAGGTGAAACACAGCTTTATATTATTCAAATAAATATATTTTTCACAATTTTTTGTTCTCTTTCGACTTGTTTTTTTGTAAAGTTTAACTTTACGATATAAATTTTTAAAAGTCGTATTCTCTTGGACTGTAATTTCATACAATTCAGTTCAGTTTAGACCACTTTAGTTTAGTTTAGTTCAGTTTAGTTTAGTCTAGTTCAGTTCAGATCAACTATGCGTAGTTATAAATTTACACTGAAAGAAGTTTAGTTCAATTCAGTTTAGCTCACTTCAATTTAGTTCAGTTCAGTTCAGCCAACTTCAGTTCAGTTCAGTTCGGTTTAACTTTCAAAAGTTGAAAATAACAGGGCCTAAAGCTGGGATACTTTTTGGGGGCTTTTACATAAATGAAAAAAAAAATAATTTGGGTCAAATGTCACAACAAGGGCAAAATAATTCCAAATATACTATGCTGGCAAAAATAATTACAACTAGGGGTGTTAACAAGTCTAGTGGCTCGTAAACAGTTCGAGATTCGGCTTGGTCAGAGTTTGACTCGATAGAGCTCGACTCAAGTTCGTGATCGGCTCGAGATATTAACAAGCCAAACCAAGCCTTCTAAGGTTTGGCTCGAAAGCTTGCAAACATGTTCGTATAATTTTTGTAGTTAATAAATTAGTAAAAAACAAATTAATATATATGATTGGTGAGTAATAATTATTTATTTGCAATAATTATTCGTAAAATGATGATTTAAAATAATTTGCTACTTCTTTGCAAGAGTGGTGATGAATATGGAATTGCATAGGATAAAACATAGAAAGAGACGAAATGAGAGTGATTACGGATCATGGTAAAAATATTATGATGTTAGTTTAAATCTTTTAAAATTATGTATTTCTTTAAGCGCGAATAAATGTGTCATTTTTTTGGAAATGTATTTTTCGATATTTTTTTTGAAAAAATGTAATAAAATGTAATGTTACTGATGCAATCCTTTTTTTAAGGAGTGTTGCCATAAATCAGTTTTAATCATCAAAGTTGAAACACTTAGGGGCAAAACTTTTATTTTGTGTTGCAATAGTGCATATATGTTAGGGCTCATTTCGGCTCGCGAGCTCACAAACTCGAGCCAAACTTTTCACGAGCCCGAGCCGAGCTTCATTTTTCTGAGCTTGACGAGCTTCTAGCCGAGCCGAGCCCGAGAAAATATGTTCACGAGATGAGCCGAGCCCTCCACTATTCGGTCTCGGTTTGGCTCGTTAACACCCCTAATTACAACCCCTACACCCCCACCCAATAACGCCACTGTCCCTTTTTATTTTTTAATTTTTTAATTTATTTTGCTTATATCTTTGGAACCGTTCATTTTTTTGATATACCGCTTGAGAGTTTTTTGTTCGCCTCTTTTTTATTTTCGAAAGTAGATACATGATGATATACTTTTATCGAGTTTTTTTTAACAGTCATATATCCAATAGATATCTAATAGAAGTCCAATAGAAATCGGTAAAATTAGAAGACCTTTAAATAACACATGAATGTCCAATTTTAAAAGGTAGATGACTCCTAAATTATACCCGTAAAATATTAGCAATGGCGTCAATGGTACCGGTTTATAAAGTAACCGCATAACGATGGATACAGCGAAATTTCCAGTGATGTATTGGATATCTATAGATGATCTATAGGAAATCTATTAGATAAAAAAATGATGAAAAACCACAGTGGATGTCATTTCAAAGAAAAAATGAGACGAATAAAAAAACTCTAAAGTGGCATGTCGAAAAAATAAACGGTTTGAGAGATCAATGAAAATAAGGACAAAAAAAATCAAGTAGCATGACAACTGTGTAAATAGAATTAAAAAAAATGAGCAAGTTAAAATAAGGAAATTTCTAGTGATTTATTCGATATCTATAGATGATCTATGAGAAATCTATTGGATAAAAAAATGACGAAAAATCACAGTGGATGTCATTTCGAAGATAAAAATAAGACGAACAAAAAACTCTAAAGTGGAATGTCGAAAAAATAAACGGTTTGAAAGATGAATAAAAAATAAGGAAAAAAAATAACTTGACAATTGTGTAAATAGGATTGAAAAAATGAGGAAGTTTAAATACATTCAATAAGCTTAATAATTTTGTAGATATTTTAAACAAATCTGTAATTAATTTAGAAAAAGTGTCCAATTATGATAAATGCCCTAGTTTTTGTATAATGATTCCACTTGAAACTTTATTCTTGATTCTTTGTTCATCATTTTTTTATCCACTTCTGCCTACTTGTTATATATATATATATATATATATATATATATACATATATATATATATATATATATATATATATATATATATATATATATATATATATATATATATATATATATATTCTGAACTAGGTACTGAAAATTCTGAAATGAGTTATTCTAAAATTGAAAATTTACAGTCTTTATTTCAAAATATGAAATTAGACAACACTGGTAAGACCAACAATCAGATAAATAAAATTTATCAAATTAAAGAAGGTTCTAAAAAACCTTATTATCCCAGACCATCCCCAGTAAATCTACAATATGAGGAGTTCAAACCCTCTATGCTATCTTTTGATGGTAGATCCATAGAAGAGTGGAATGTAGATGGCATGTCTGAATATCAGATAAAGAATGCTATTTAATACATGCTAATGCACGCCTCTGCTTCTAGATTTCACGGCAATAGTGATAAAGTTATTACTGAGGCTATTGTCGCCGGATTTACAGGCCAACTTAAAGGTTGGTGGGATTTCTGTTTAAACACAGAAGCTAAGAATAATATTCTTAACGCCGTCAAGATTGAAGGAAATCAGCATGTTCCTGATTCTGTCAATGTGTTAATATACACCTTGATCCTACATTTTCTAGGTTCAACTTCTTTTTCTTTGAGCAAACTATAGAGCAGCTCATGAATTTGTGCTATAGAGATCTCTCTGAGTTTAAATGGTACAAAGATGTATTCTTTAGTGCAGTTTACACTAGAGATGATTGTAATCAGGATTTCTGGAAAGAAAAATTCATTTTCGGACTCCCTAGATTATTTGCTGATAGAGTAAAAGAGAGAATTAGAAATAAATTTGGAGGAACTATCCCATATAACAACTTAAGTCATGGAGAAATTTCTGCTGAAATTATCTCAGAAGGAATGTTGTTATGCAATGAATTAAAAATTCATAAACAAATGAAATCTGAAAAAATGTCAGGAAAAAGAATTCTTGGAACTTTCTATCAACAATTAGGTTAAAATCCTATTAAGAGATCTAAAAGATCTGTTTAGAAGGGTAAGAGAGATTTTAAGTATGATCATAAAGCTAATCAGAAATCTTACAGAATTCCTAAAAGAAAGACTTTCAAAAGGAAATCCTTAAAGGATAAATCTCCAAAGAAATCAGCCAAAATGGTTGTTTGTTACAAATGTGGCAAGATAGGACATTATTCAAATAAGTGTCGTGTAAAATAACAAATTAGGTCTTTATCAATAGATCCAGGTCTGAAAGACTCTCTTGAGAAAATCATGCTAATAGCATTTGACTCAGAAAAGGAAGACTATATAATTGATAATATAGATGATAATACTTCTGAATCAAATTCAGATAGTAGTCCAGAATGTGATGGTCATTGCGACTATTACAAATCACTATGTTCATTAAATGGACTTATGGTTCTTACTAAAAGTGAGGACTCTTTATTAACCTTGATTGAACAAATCCGAGATCCTTCTGAAAGAAGAATACATCTAGAACATTATTTAGAGTTGGTTAAAAATCAACAGTCTAAAGAAGCCAGTACTTCTAGATCTACCAAAGTAGAGAAAAAACTAGAAGAAAAAACCGCTGCTTATGATTTGAAAGAAATATTAGGCAGGTTCAAAACTCTTAAAGGGAAAGAACCTACAGTCAATGATTTAAAATCAGAAATTAATAACCTAAAAAAGGAGATAAAAGATCTGAAAGATAGAGTTATAATTCTAGAATCGGCAGACAAAGAAAGTGATAGTTCTGAAGAAGAAATTTTAGAAGAATTATTACAACAACTCGAAGATTCTATGTTAATTTTGTTTTTTTCATTAATTTGCCTCTGTCATAATTAAATTAAATTTTATCTCATTTACCCAATGGTGGTGAAAAGCAAAATACCTTTAACTTTATAAAAGTAAGTCACCATAGCATTCACCGTATATATATATATATATATATATATATATATATATATATATATATATATATATATATATATATATATATACCAGAATTGGGCTGGGGTCCTGAATTTAGGCTTCAATTAAAAACGTATACTAAAATCATCAGATTCTGATAAAATAATTGAAGTTAATTCAAGATTATAAACTTTCATTTCGGATTCTAACTTTCCTTTAGTAATTCTAAGTTGAATCATTCTAGTAGTATATTCTTTTATTCTTTGTTTATACCAATTATATAGGTCAAAATATCCTTTATAAGTTATAAGGTCATTATTATAAAATTCTAAACTATCTTGACAAAATTCATAATTATTATTTATTCTTATTAATCTTTCTGTGATTAATTCTATCTTACTTCTAAGTTCTAAAATTCTATACATAATTAAGTATTTAAAGAATTCTAAAAGAAGTATCTTCGCTTTCAGATAGAACTAAAGAAGTTAATTCTAAATTTAGTTCTTGTATTTCTCTTTCTATAATTGATATTCTTTCAGTATAAAGAGCTAATTTTTCTATATATCGGTTTAATGTTTTTCTCATCCAGTCTACTAATATATAACAAAATCTATGAAGTCTTGAACCTTCTGTTCTTAGTTCTTCAGTATGTATATTTATTCTATCAGTATAAAATCTTACTAAAATTCTACTTCTTCTTAGTTCTAATTCCTTTCTTTCTAATTTATTTTTTACTTCTATTATTCTATTCATAATAACAATTTTCTCGTCACTATTCTGAAAAGATCACTTGAAGTGCAGTTCAGAAAGGGGAGGATACTTATGCAATTATATGAACAGAGTATTTAAATTATACCTCTTCAGCTTTAATTTCTCAATATTGGCTTGCTTCTACAATCTAAGAAAGTTTGTAAGTTTGATAGTAGGGTGATTTCTTATGCAGAGGCCTAGTCTTATTTATAGCTGAAAAAGAGGATGTATACCGGTAACTTGTTGATTACCGAATCTTTTTATGACGTCATTGCTTGCGTCATAGATATTTATTATTGCGAGTATGACTCATCCTTATCTCTTAGCTTCTGTTTGAATTATTATGCCGATTATACGTCATGGCTTGCGTCATGGATTATTATAATTTGTCTTTTATTTCTGTCTGAATTATTTTGAGAGTATAGGTGTTCTTATCCTTTCTAAGTTTTATTATTTTGTAAGTATAATTTTAGAGTATTATTATCCTGGCTTTAAACCTTTCTGAAAATTAAATGTTTCATGGATTAAAAGAAATTCTTCATTGAAAACACCTAACCTGGATTTTCTAGATAATCTTCTAAGAGATTTTTTAGTAAGGAATTTATTTTTCAAACCTTAAATTTCTTTTAAATCCAATTTATCATTTATTTTCAAATGCTATTCTTACTTCTGGGTTTCTTTAAAACTTGAACAATTCTTTATGTTTAGCTCATCCAACTGGTACTTTTGAAAACGGGACTTACAACTTTTGCCCGAAAATTTCCCAAGGCCTATTGCTATTCTATGTTAAAATTTAACAAGTCTAAAGAAATCCTTTAGTAAATTAAAACGAAAAACCGAGCCAACAGGAAATATAAATTATTATTACAAAGTATATTATTATTACAAATTAAAACAAAACTTAATCGAAAGCTTATATTGCTAACGATTGGAAATTATAAGTGGTTAATCGTTCTAAGTTAGTATATTAACCCTTCTTGAGTATTAAGGCTAGGCTAATTTATTCCGGATTATTTCTAGCTGATTTAGCCTTTAAGTATTGAGGCAGCTAAGAGTTAGCAATTAGCTAACTATTAGTTGCCTGCCTCATACAATTATCACAAACAAATTTATAGTCATAATGGTGGGGACATTTTCCCACTGCATTATTATTATTCCTATTCTTAGTCTTTACAGCTGTCTCCACATTTCTATCAGTCTTTACAGCTGTCCTTCTATTCTAATATGGAATCCTCTAGAGAGGAATATTCCTTTTCTTTGTACTGGAGGCCGAGCTTTCTTCTCTCTGGGCCGCCTTTTGGGCTTCTCCTTCTGTTGAGGTTCCAAGTGTTTCGTCTCTCTGCCCAAATTCTAGGTCCATATTTTGAGTGGTGTTAAAATTTATATTAGGCCTTTGTAGCTTCAATTGTAACTGACTTGGCAGCTCGAATATCTTGTTGAACCAGTCAGCCCACCCCTCGGATGGTTGGGTATCTATAGTCTCTAGACCCTTTTATTACATTATTCTGTATCTTCTCTATTTCTTCGGTAGTATTCTTTACTTCTAACTTAGAATAATGTAATAAAGGGTCTAGAGACTATAGATACCCAACCATCCGAGGGGTGGGCTGACTGGTTCAACAAGATATTCGAGCTGCCAAGTCAGTTACAATTGAAGCTACAAAGGCCCAATATAAATTTTAACACCACTCAAAATATGGACCTAGAATTTGGGCAGAGACACGAAACACTTGGAACCTCAACAGAAGGAGAAGCCCAAAAGGAGGCCCAGAGAGAAGAAAGCTCGGCCTCCAGTACAAAGAAAAGGAATATTCCTCTCTAGAGGATTCCAGATTAGAATAGAAGGACAGCTGTAAAGACTGATAGAAATGTGGAGACAGCTGTAAAGACTAAGAATAGGAATAATAATAATGCAGTGGAAAAATGTCCCCACCATTATGACTATAAATTTGTTTGTGATAATTGTATGAGGCAGGCAACTAATAGTTAGCTAATTGCTAACTCTTAGCTGCCTCAATACTTAAAGGCTAAATCAGCTAGAAATAATCCGGAATAAATTAGCCTAGCCTTAATACTCAAGAAGGGTTAATATACTAACTTAGAACGATTAACCACTTATAATTTCCAATCGTTAGCAATATAAGCTTTCGATTAAGTTTTGTTTTAATTTGTAATAATAATTTATATTTCCTGTTGGCTCGGTTTTTCGTTTTAATTTACTAAAGGATTTCTTTAGACTTGCTAAATTTTAACATAGAATAGCAATAGGCCTTGAGAAATTTTCGGGCAAAAGTTGTAAGTCCTTTTTTCAAAAGTACCAGTTGGATGAGCTAAACATAAAGAATTGTTCAAGTTTTAAAGAAACCCAGAAGTAAGAATAGCATTTGAAAATAAATGATAAATTGGATTTAAAAGAAATTTAAGGTTTGAAAAATAAATTCCTTACTAAAAAATCTCTTAGAAGATTATCTGGAAAATCCAGGTTAGGTGTTTTCAATGAAGAATTTCTTTTAATCCATGAAACATTTAATTTTCAGAAAGGTTTAAAGCCAGGATAATAATACTCTAAAATTATACTTACAAAATAATAAAACTTAGAAAGGATAAGAACACCTATACTCTCAAAATAATTCAGACAGAAATAAAAGACAAATTATAATAATCCATGACGCAAGCCATGACGTATAATCGGCATAATAATTCAAACAGAAGCTAAGAGATAAGGATGAGTCATACTCGCAATAATAAATATCTATGACGCAAGCAATGACGTCATAAAAAGATTCGGTAATCAACAAGTTACCGGTATACATCCTCTTTTTCAGCTATAAATAAGACTAGGCCTCTGCATAAGAAATCACACTACTATCAAACTTACAAACTTTCTTAGATTGCAGAAGCAAGCCAATATTGAGAAATTAAAGCTGAAGAGGTATAATTTAAATACTCTGTTCATATAATTGCATAAGTATCCTCTCCTTTCTGAACTGCACTTCAAGTGATCTTTTCAGAATAGTGACGAGAAAATTATTATTATGAATAGAATAATAGAAGTAAAAAATAAATTAGAAAGAAATGAATTAGAACTAAGAAGTAGAATTTTAGTAAGATTTTATACTGATAGAATAAATATACATACTGAAGAACTAAGAACAGAAGGTTCAAGACTTCATAGATTTTGTTATATATTAGTAGACTGGATGAGAAAAACATTAAACCGATATACAGAAGAATTAGCTCTTTATACTGAAAGAATACCAATTTTAGAAAGAGAAATACAAGAACTAAATTTAGAATTAACTTCTTTAGTTCTATCTGAAAGCGAAGATACTTCTTTTAGAATTCTTTAAATACTTAATTATTAGTAGAATTTTAGAACTTAGAAGTAAGATAGAATTAATCACAGAAAGATTAACAAGAATAAATAATAATTATGAATTTTGTCAAGATAGTTTAGAATTTTATAATAATGACCTTATAACTTATAAAGGATATTTTGACCTATATAATTGGTATAAACAAAGAATAAAAGAATATACTACTAGAATGATTCAACTTAGAATTACTAAAGAAAAGTTAGAATCCGAAATAAAAGTTTATAATCTTGAATTAACTTCAATTATTTTATCAGAATCTAATGATTTTAGTATACATTTTTAATTGAAGCCTAAATTCAGGACCCCAGCCCAATTCTGGTATATATATATATATATATATATATATATATATATATATATATATATATATATATATATATATATATATATATATATATATATATATATATAATGTAGGGGAGAGTATTGATCGGTTCGGTCTAAGAACCGAACCAAATAAACTGAAAACCGAATAACAGGAAAATCATAAACGTAACGCTGAACCTAATTAGATTTGGTTCGGTCCGAACAGGGAAGCGCCAGGATGCAAAATGGGATAGGGCAATCCAATATAAGATCGCAGATTGTAATTTCGGCCGACGATTGCCGATGGTAACTCCGGCTGGTAAAATCTTAAGCCGGTGAAAACAAAATGTCATATTCATAATTCATACTAATCTAGTAAAAATGAAAATAAAATGTTAATGTTTAATAATACTAATTCTACCAAAAGCAAATCAATTTAAATTTTTTTATCTCACATAGGCTTACAATAATAACAAAGAAAAATCTTATCCTACCCCACATGAGTGTGGATTTGAACCTGTGACCTCTAAGATAATAAATTCAAAGCTCAACCACTAGAACAACCATTTGCCACGAAAAGCAAATCAATTTATTCATAAATCAACAAAATTTTTATTAACCTAAACACATTGGTTGATCAAAGGAGGTTACGCATGGATTGATGGATACATGGGTTAATTAAAAGAATTAAATAAATAATGTAATAGTGGGAAAATAGGAAAAATCCCGTACTAATTCTATTGAATGGCCAAATTCATACTGGCATTTGAGTTTTTAAGTACCCGCGCCAAAACGATGCCATTTGGCGCTCGTTAACTAAAATTGGCCCAATTTTTTAGGCCTTGTCCGGGCATAAAATTACCAGCCCAGCAGCTCCATCTTTCGTCTTCTCCATCTATTTTCTTCTGCAACCAAACAAAATTAGGGTATGGCATTTTGAAAATCACCCTACTCCGGCAAAGTACTCCGGCGGCTGGGGTATGGCAGTTTCCATACCCCGCCCTACCTTGTCACCGTCCCTAGGTCCTGACCGAACCTAAATATTTAGGTTCGGTTTAGTATAGAACTAAATTTTTCTTTTCATGATAAAGATGTAATTATTATTTGATTTACTTATTATGAAATTTGATAACTGGCTAAACTTTTTTTTTAGTAATATTTACAAGTATCTTCATTGAAATAATCTGTGTTAGGAGCATAGTAATAGTTAAGGCTCCTCACCCCTCCCAACAAGTGTATTTAGTTGAATTCGAACCTTTTTCTCCTCCAACTTGCTAAACTTAAAATTGATATATTGATAATAAAATATAGTTAAAGAAACTAATTCAATCAAAACTCAATCAATGAGTTTATTCGTATCTTATAGAATAAAATAAATAATATAAATCAATCAAAATTAATAAAAATGTTTCAGTGTTCGTCGTTTGTTGAGTTTTAATATAGAATTTTCTATGTTTTTTCATATAATACTTATATCATTAATACTTGAAAAAACATAAATAAAGAATTCTAATATTCGCTACTAGGTAGACTCCTAGTATGAATTCTTAAATTTTTTTTGCATATATTTATATATTATCCGAATTAGGTCCGGTTCTCGGTTTATCTAGATTTTTCTTAGAATCGAGAACCGAACTGAATAACAAATAAGTAAAATATTAGAACCAAGTACCGAACCTAATAAGTTTGGTCCGGTCCGATTAGGTTAGGTTCGGTTCATTAGGTTTCTTGCTCTCCACTAGACAAAATAATATTAAAAGTAATAAAATGACGCCCTCAATAAAAAAAATATTGCAATAAATACTTTTTTTTTCAAAAACCAATAGTTGAACTCTTGACCCTTATATATTTTATAAGTGCTCTACCAATTTAATAACAATTATTTATGCTCATATTTAATTTTTTAAAATTAACAACTGAAACTTTAAACGAAGAAATATTTTTAAGCCCCTTCCAACTATGGACCATGGGCAGTCGCACTCCGCCACCGCTCCTCAGTGCCGGCCCTGCAACGGCGAAAGATTGGCTGTTGCAGCTGTTGTTCGTCATTCAAATTCTCAGTTTGTTGCAGCAAAATCGAGTTCTCTTACCCAAGCCTTTGATTCTACGCTTACCAAAGTCATGTGCTTGTAGGGGAACCTGATCATTTTCAATAGTATCATTTTGGAACTAAATTCTCAATTTGTTTTTAATGCAGCATAACTATATTTCAATAAGCAATGAAAACGAACAATATATGTACAAGTAATAGATATCAAACTATATTATTAGAAATATGAGAGAAATTAAGTTTCACATACTATTAAAACTATATGGAAAATTAAAACAAAATTAATTAGAAAACTTACCATATGTATTTATATAATCTAACAATTGATGTAAAATATTACAAATTGTTTGATTATTCGAGGATCTCCATTCGAGAACAATCTGGGTGATTCAAGTATTTTTCATATCTTTCTCATTTTCATATTTGTGGAGGATTTGAACACATAAAATTCTTTAGTGTAATTGGATTGACTAGTTGACTAATGTAATCGTGATATTTTATCGAATAAGTTGGGAGAGTGCGAAGTGCACGCTTTGTCCGAGTTTTATTGCGTTGTTTGGATTTCGAGGGCAACGCCCCTGGTAGCATGGTCTGAGGGGCGGCAGCTCCTAGCGGGGTCCAAGGGGCAGTGTCCCTGACGGGGTACGGGGGCAGCGCCCCAGGCTTGGGTCGAGTTACTAGGTTAGCTCGGAAAGTTTTATTTTCGAATAAAAGTTCCCTTTGAAAAATTCTTTTTGGAATAAATTTGTCCCCATGTCGTGCTCGCGAATAAGGGTCGCGTTTATGTCCTTTTTACATGATAAACAATTTGTTTTGGCATGTTGAGACACGATCGTGACACTAGGAGTCGCGGTCGCGACACGCTAAAAACTGAGAAATAGTTTGTTTGGACTATTGATGTCATGATCGCGACACGCTAGATCAGGACAAAAATAACTACAAAAACAGTTTACTTCGTACGTTTATTTTGTTATCTATATATACAGATAAAGGGGAATTGGCAAGAGGTGACATATTTTTATCTAACAGAAAAATCATGGTTCATTATCATCTTGTTGATTTCTGATTTTATCCGATTGGATTATTTGGTAGAACAGCCAAATAAGGTTCAATTTGAAAGTGTTCGTCATGACTTCAGAATTATCTAGGCTTCTTTCTTCCGAATTTTCCAACAAAGATTGAGAGACATTTTTTTACAGATATTCAAGGCTTCATTCTACTGGTTTTTCACAACAAAGATTGAATCTTGTTTCGTTGTTAAGCCTAAATTTTCTTCGTTCATAAGTTTCAAAAAAGTTTGAAACTTATTTTATTTGAAGTCTGCATTTTTCCTTGGTTCGTAAGTTTCAAAGATTGAAACTTGTTTCGTTTCTGAAGCCTGCAGTTTGTCACGGTTCAAAAGTTTCAAAGATCAAAACTTATTTGCTGAAAATTACGAAGGGAGAATCCGCAAGGGAAATGACAAGCAATTTTGCAAAATTGGACAAGTTTGAGGGCCAAGATTTTCGAAGATGGCAGAAGAAGATGCATTTTAGGTTAACTACGCTGAAACTTGTTGTGTTCTTAGTACACCCATGCCTGAAATTGTTGAAGATGAAACACTTGAACAAACTAGGCAATGCTGCAAATTGGAGAATGACGACTACATATGTCGCGGTCACATCTTGAACGATATGTCTGATCTTGTTTTTGATATATATCAAAATGTTGAGTCTGTAAAAGAACTATAGGATTCTCGAGAATCGAAGTACATGGCAAAGGATGCTTCTAGTAAGAAGTTCTTGGTTAGTAATTTTATAAATTATAAATGCTTGATTCTAGACCTGTTATGGAATAATAAAATGAATTGTTCAGGATTCTAGGACAATTTGTTCAACATGATATGAAGATGGATCAATCCATTTCGGTTTTCAATATCATAGATAAACTACCTCCATCATAGAAAGAATTCAAACATACTCTGAAATATAATAAAGAAGAGATGACTCTGGTTTAACTTGGAAGTTATTTTAGGATTGAAGAGTCTTTAAGGGCTCAAGAGATTAATGATGATTTTAAGGATAAACACCAAGTTGATTATGTTTCATTGAATATGATTAAAGAAGGAAATGACAACAAGTTTTCCAACAAGAAACCTAAGTTGGCATGTTGGAAGTGTTGCGAACCCGGTCATTTCAAGAGGGATTGTCGAGTTGGTAAAGGCAAGAACAATACCAGTCCAAGGATCCTGAAAAGCAACAAGGATGATACTATTGCATGGTAGGTTGATTCAGGAGTAACAAGTCATGTTTGTAAGGATCTTCGTTGGTTCAAAGATTTTCTAATAATCGAAGATGGATCTATGTTGAAGATAGGAAATGTTGCAACTAAACCAATCAAAGCACTAGGAAATGTTAATCTTGTTTTTACTTCTGGAAAATGCATGTGTTTAAATAATGTGTTGTATGTTCCTAGGATTTGAAAGAATCTTTTTTTTGGTGTTGTGTTTTATAATAGTGGATACAAATAAGTGTATGAAAGTGGTAAGTATATCTTGTCTACACAGGGTTCTTTTGTAGTATTTGGTTATTTATGTAATGGCATGTTTATGATGTACATTAATTTTTCTTTGGGTAATCTATCTTATTTTATAGTTTTTACTAGTACTAACAACAATTTGAATAAATCAGAGTTTTTACATGGCATCAAAAGTTTGATGATGTGGTTTTGTCTAGTGCTTTTTGTTGGGAACTGACAGTCAGATTGAACATGCAATATATGTATGACAGAAATTCAAGATTTTGTCCTTGTCCCTAGGAACTCCTATTAGTTGCATATAAATTAAATAAAGTCTTAACTAAATAATTCTCTACCTAAGTTAGCATGTAAAAGGGCTAGGCATACCATAATCCTAAATTATATCCTAGCATGTATATTTTATGCTAAGCATGTTATAACTCTAAGCTATAACCCAGACATGTTATTACTCTAAGCTATAACCTAAGCATGTTATAACTTTAAGCTATAACCTAAGTATAAAATAAACTAAGCATGCAAAACAACCTTAGAATATTATTAAGTCCAAAAACGCTTAAAGCAAAAGACCTAATAATAAAAAGAGAAAGAAAGAAAACTTACTAGTTGAAGCGTGCTTTAGCAGAACCTTCTTGCACAGGCCTCCAAGCATAGGATAGCCTCTAGGAGTATCCACATGAACCCCACCAACCAAAACCTCCCCGAGAGGAAGACCTAAGAAGCCTCAAGTAGTTGCTAGACCACTCCAGAAGCCTCACCCGAAAATATAAGCTAGAGGTGCCCGAATAAATTCAGGCTCCTAAAAAATAACTTGCTCAATTACCCGAGAGATTAATCTTTGCGAATCTCAACTTAGCACTTAGCTTTGAGCTTGGTGCGAATTGAAAATGAGGAGGAGGAAGCCTATATGTAGGCTTAGGGAGCAAAACATTGCTCCTCTTTTTCCAATCCCACAAATTGGCTTAACCCGCGGAGCATGGAGCCTTCGCGAGTCAGACCTATGTGCATCATGCTTTGCACGCTGCACTTGCTGCTAACGAGCCTGCCTTGCATGTAAGCTGGGCCTGATGGCCCATACTGCGAGCCCAGCTCGCAGCGCACCAAATGGCTGTGCTTGGGCAGCCCATTTTTATGGGCTGCCTCAGGCAATGCCCTGCATTGCTCGCACGCCTTTTGGTGCTTTTCCGTACATCCGAGCCTGTATAAAATAAACTTTATACTCTCGGTCCATTTTAACTCGCCAAGCCAAAATTCGCCTTTTAATCCCTTTCAAATAAATATTTATTTTTCGACCCTAATAAATTAGTTACTGGTCAAAATAAATTCCTTGGTTTATCCAAAAATGATCTAATGACTTTTAACCAATTAAATAATAATCCAATTATTATTTATATTATATTTTCAAAATAGAGTAAATCAATTAGTTCTTTACTTAGTCCGATGAAGGTCCAAAGTGTGTGACCTTATAGGATTCCAAAGTATTGAGCTGTTAAGGCTTAAACAACCCTTGTTCTAATGGAACCATTGGCTTGAGGTTCTAGACTGTGAATAGTACTCAATTACCTTAAACGACTGTAGTTTGCCTCTAGCAAGAATCTACCATCCCCATTACTCGGAACGTCATTTATGCTTATGACTTAATCCCGGTTAATGCAATAGTTATCTAGTACGATAAATTCCTTCCATTCTTTAATCTTAGTACCATTTGGTTTATAGGGTTCAGTTAAAGTGTTAACCCACTAATAGCAAGGTTGCTCCAAGCTATCCTAGTTATTAACTTGTTACCGAAGTATATTGCCTTTTACCATAGTGTGTTTGACTAGAAACCATTTATATCAAACACATATTCTGATCAAAGGTTTTTGGCAATCATCACTTCAACAAGTGGCCAAGTACAACTCCTTAATATATCCGAAGCGATGGATTCTTTCCAATTACTCAGCTTACCAATGTGATGTCATCACTATACTCGTAATCACCCGTAACACCCTAAATTAATGAGTGTATAGAAATGACCCAAAGTATAGCAATAGTACCACACAAGGTAACTAGCATCTCAAGTATGAGCATATTCGCAAAGCTTATTGCATAAAGATAATCGCTAACACATTGATATATACTCCAAGTGTTTATCTTACTGCGGTCTCCAATATATCTCCTAGATATATCCATGTGTCAAACTTAAGGCACCACCTTCAGGAGATTGACTACTTGGACCCTTTCCGAGAAATCTGACCACATGCTAGACTTTCCGCTTCATCAATATCCTTTCCACCAAATATAGTCCAACTATAATTTCTCTGACTTCATGCTATGTTATATCAAGGAAGTTTGTATACATATATCAATGAATATATTTTAACCAGCTATAATATATTTATAAGCACATCGAAATAAACAAAAGATTAAATGCCTTTATTAATTAAACAAAATATTCGTACTATTGCATAATTAAGATATATCGCCCTAATTGCCTTAAGGGAATACATCATATCCAACAAACTCCCACTTACACTAAGGCCAATTAGCCATATGTCTTAATCCATTTGCTTTAACATGCTGGTCATGTTTGACTTGAGTCAATGGCTTCGTCAAACCATCCATGAGGTTCTGATCAGTGGGAACATGTTCTAGTCTTATTATCTTAGCATCAACAATCTCCCTGATTATATAATACATTATTGATACATGTCTGTTTTTATGATGAGACCATGGTTCATTTGCCTGAGCTTTGGCACCATTGTTATCACAATACAAAGTAATTGGATCAACAGCCTCGGGCACCACATCGAGATCACCAATAAATCTTTTTAACCAGACAGCTTCTTTTGCTGCTTTGCATGCAGTATTGTATTCAGATTCTGTGGTTGAATCAGCAGTAGTTTCTTGCTTGGAATTCTTCCAGCATACCGCCCCTCTATTTAACACATACACAAAACCTGACTGAGACTTAAAGTCATCCTTGTCTGATTAAAAACTCACATCAATGTAACCTCTGATTGTGAGGTAACCTTCTCCATAAAACAAGAACTCATCCGTAGTCCTTCTCAAGTACTTAAGAATTGCCTTAACGGCCATCCAGTGCTTTTCACCTGGATCTGACTGATATCTACTGGTAAAGCTCAATGCTTGAGAGACATCTGGCCTAATACATATCATAACATACATGATGGATCCTATTGCAGATGCATAGGGTATATCCTTCATGCGCATTCTCTCATGAGCTGTCTTCGGACACTCAGCTTTAGATAGGTTAATTCCCTTTGTCATCGGGAGATAACCTTTCTTCAAAAGCTCAACGTTGAACATATTCAATACCTTGTCTATATATATACTTTGAGAAAGACCTAACAGCCTTTTGGATCTATCTCTATAGATCTTTATACCTAGTATAAATACTGCTTCACCAAGGTCTTTCATTAAGAACTTTATTGACAACCATACTTTAACATTTTGAAGAAGAGATATATTGTTTCCTATTAGCAGAATGTCATTGACATACAATACTAATAAAATGACTGCACTCCCACTAACCTTCTTATAAACACAAGGCTCATTAACGTTTAGACAGAAATCTAGTTCACAGATTGTCTGGTCAAACCTTACATTTTAACTCCTAGATGCCTGCTTAAGTTTATAAATAGATCTTTGCAGCTTGCATACCTTCGACCATTCTGAGATGTAAAACCCTCAGCTTGTGTCATATACACATTCCGATCTAAATCCCCATTCAGGAATGCTGTTTTAGCATCCATCTACCAGATCTCATAATTGTAATGAGCAGCAATGGCAAGGAGTATCCTTATGGATTTAAGCATGGCTATCGGTGAGAAAGTTTCATCATAGTCGATACCTTCACATTGACTATAACCTTTTGCAACCAACCTTGCTTTATAGGTAATTACATTATCATTTATGTCAATCTTCTTCTTAAAGACCTATTTGCACCCAATTGGTCTAACCTCTTACGGTGCAGCAACCAAATTCCAAACTTGGTGCTTATACATGGAATCCATTTCTGATTTCATGGCTTTTAGCCATTTATCAGAATCCGAGTTTTTCATTGCCTCATCATATGTCCTTGGTTCATCATCCTCTATAAGATATAGTTCCTTATCATCAGTGATGATAAACCCATATATATAGGGACCCTTATGACCAGATCTTTCCAATGATTGTGTTTCGACAAGTTTTTCTTGGATCACACTTTCTTATGTATCTAGAACGGGGTCAATTAGTTTATTGTCTGTTTCTTCCTCTTGAACCTCCAGTTCAATATTGCTCCCACTAACTTTTGCAAGTAAATGTTCCTTTTCCAAAAAGTGAGCATTCTGAGACACAAATACCTTTTGTGCTTCAGGTTGGTAAAATAGATACCTAATTGTTTCCTTTGGATATCCAATGAATAGACATTTGTCAGACTTGGAATTTAGCTTATCTAACGCTATCCTCTTAACCATAGCAGGACAACCCCATACTCTTAAACGACTTAGAGATAGCCTTTTATTACACCATCTTTCATAAGGTGTAAAATCAACTGATTTAGAGGGCACTCTGTTTAAAATATAAACCGCGCTCTCTAGTGCATATCCTAAAAGGATTTACTAAGATCTGCATGGCTCATCATGGACCAAATCATATCTAATAAAGTCCGATTCCTCCTTTCTAATACTCCATTATGTTGAAGTGTATAAGGAGGGGTCCACTAGAGAACTACCTGTTGGGAACTGACAGTCAAATTGAACATGCATAAGAGGCATGACGGAAATTCAAAATTTTGTCCCTATCCCAGGAACTCCTATTAGTTGCATATAAATTAAATAAAGCCTTAACTAAATAATTCTGTACCTAGGTTAGCATGCTAAAGGACTAGGCATACCATAATTCCAAATTATATCCTAGCATATTTATTTTATACTAAGCTTGTTATAACTCTAAGTTATTACCTAAGCATAAAATAAACTAAGCATGCAAAAATAACCTAAGCATAATTATTAAGTCTAAAAACACTTAAAGAAAAAGACTTAATAATTAGAAGAGAAAGAAAAAGAACTTATCAGTTGAAGCGTGCTTTTGCAGGACCTTCTTGCACAAGCCTCCAATCGTAAGATAGCCTCTATCAGTATCCACACGAACCCCACCAACCAAAACCTCCCCAGGAGAAAGAACTAAGAAGCCTTGAGTAGTTGCTAGACCACTCTAGAAGCCTTACCTAAAAATATAAACTAGCGGTGCCTGAATAAATTCAGGCTCTACAAAAATAACTTGCTCAAGTACCCGAGAGATTAATTATCTCGCTTAGGATTTATGCTTTGAGCTTGGTACATTTTGAAAGGAGAAGGGACAGCCTATATATAGGCTTAGGGAGCAAAAATTTGCTCCCCATTAACGATGTGGGATGGGAGTAAAACTCTTATCCCACACACCTACCATATGCACGTGCTGCATGTGGTATTTATAGGCTGCCTTTGTGTAGCCCATGAATATGGGCCACCGCGAGCACTGCCCAGCAGTGTTCGCGCACCTTTCGGTGTATTTCGCACAATCGAATATTGTACAAAATATTTTATACTTTTCAGTTTTAACTCTCCAATGCAAAATCCCCTTTAAATCCTTTCAAATAAATATTTATTTTGACTCTAATAAATTAGTTATCAGTCAAAATAAATTTCTTGGTCTAACCAAAATTGATCTAATCAATTATAATTTATTTATGACTCTAATTAATTAGTTACCGGGCAAAATAAATTCCTTGGTCTATCGAAAATTGCTTTAATCAATTTTAACCAATCAAATAATAATCCAATTATTATTTATGTTATATTCTTGTAATAGAATAAATCTATTAGTTCTTTACTTAGTTCGATGAAGGTCCAATGTGTGTGACCTTATAGGATCCCGAAGTATTGAGCTGTTAAGGCTTAACCAACCCTTGTTCTAATGGAACCATTGGCTCGATGCTCTAGACCGTAAATAGAACTCGATTACCTTAAACGACTGTAGTACGCCTCTAGCAAGGGTCTACCATCCCCCACTACTCGGAACGTCATTTATGCTTATGACTTAATCCCGGTTAATGCAGTAGTTATCCAGTAAAATAAATTCCTTCCATTCTTTAATATTAGTACCACTTGGTTTATTGGGTTTGGTTAAAGTGTTAACCCACTAATAGCAAGGTTGCTCCAAGCTATTCCAGTTATTTACTTGTTACCGAAGTATATTGCCTTTTACCATAGTGTGTTTGACTAGAAACCATTTTTATCAAATACATACTCTGATCAGAGGTTTATGGCAATCATCACTTCAACAAGTGGCCAGGTACAACTCCTTAATATATCCGGAGCGATGGATTCTTTCCGACTACTCAGTCTACCAACGTGTTGTTATCACTATACCCATAATCACCCGTAGCACCCTAAATTAATGAGTGCATAGCAATGACTCAAAGTATAGCAATAGTACCACACAAGGCAACTAGCATCTCAAGTATGAGGACATTCGCAAAGCTTATTGCATGAAGATAAACACTAACATATTGATATTTATACCAAGTGTTTATCTTGCTGCGGTCTCCAATATATCTCCCAGATATATCCATGTGCCAAGCGTAAGGCACCACCTTCAGTCTTTAGGAGATTAACTGCTTGGACCCTTTCCAAGAAAGTTGACCACATGCTAGTCTTTCCGTTTCATCAATATCCTTTCTTGATGACACTGTGACTAGGGATAGTTTAGACATAATCATAATTGCACATGAAGTAGGTTCCACCATATGTAGTCCAACTATAATTTCTCTGACTTCATGTTATGATATGCAAGGACTTTTGTATACATACATCAATGAATATATTTTAACCAGCTATAATATATATGTATAAAAACACATTGATATAAACAAAAGAACAAATGCCTTTATTGATTAAATAAATTATTCGTACTATTACATAATTAAGATATATCGCCCTAATTGCCTTAAGGGCATACATCATATCCAACAAATTCCCACTTGCACTAAGGCTAATTAGCCATATGTTTTAATCCATATGCTTTAACAAGCAAGTCATGTTTGACTTGAGTCAATGGCTTTGTCAGACCATCCGCGAGGTTCTGATCAGTGGGTACATATTCTAATCTTATTATCTTAGCATCAATAATTTCCTTGATTATATGATACTTTTTGGATACATGTCTGTTTTTCTGATGAGATCGTGGTTCCTTTTCCTGAGCTATGGCACCATTGTTATCATAATATAAAGTAATTGGATCAATAGGCTCAGGCACCATGCTGAGATCAATAAATCCCTTTAACTAGACAGCTTCTTTTGCTGCTTCGCATGCAGCAATGTATTCAGATTCCGTGGTTGAATCAGCAGTAGTTTCTTGCTTGGAACTCTTCTAGCATACTGCCCCGCCATTTAACACATACACAAAACCTGACTGAGACTTAAAGTCATCCTTGTCAGATTAAAAACTTGCGTCAGTGTAACCTTTAATAGTGAGATCACCTTCTCCATAAATCAAGAACTTATCCTTAGTCCTTCTCAAGCACTTAAGGATTGCCTTGACGGCCATCCAATGCTTTTCACCTGGATCTGACTGGTATCTGCTCGTAAAGGTCAAAGCCTGAGAGACATCTGGCCTAGTACGTATCATAGCATACATGATGGATCCTATCGCGGATGTATAGGGTATATCCTTCATGCGCATTCTCTCTTGAGCTATCTTCGGACACTCAGCTTTAGATAGGTTAATCCCCTTTATCATCGGGAGATAACCTTTCTTAGAATGCTCAAGGTTGAACCTATTCAATACCTTGTCTATATATGCACTTTGAGAAAGACCTAACAGCCTCTTGGATCTATCCTTATAGATCTTTATACCTAGTATAAATGCTGCTTCACCAAGGTCTTTTGTGGAGAACTTTCTTGATAACCATACTTTAACGTTTTGAAGAAGAGAAATGTCATTTCCTATTAGCAGAATGTTATCAACATACAATACTAGAAAAACGACTGCACTCCCACTAACCTTCTTATAAACACAAGGTTCATTTGCATTTGGGCAGAAATACAGTCCCGGATTATCTGATCAAACCTTATATTCCAACTCCTTCATGCCTGCTTAAGTCCATAAATGGATCTTTATAGCTTGAATACCTTCGAGCCATTCTGAGATGTAAAACCCTCAGGTTGTGTCATATACACATCCCAGTCTAAATCCCCATTCAGGAATGCTATTTTTACATCCATCTGCCAGATCTCATAATCGTAATGAGCAGCAATGGCAAGGAGTATCCTTATGGATTTGAGCATGGCTACCGGTGAGAAGGTTTCATCATAGTCAATACCTTCCCGTTGACTATAACCTTTCACAACCAACCTTGCTTTATAGGTAATTACATTACCATCCATGTCTGTCTTCTTCTTGAAGACCCATTTGCACCCAATTGGTCTAGCCTCTTACGGTGCATCAACCAAATTCCAAACTTGGTTCTCGTACATGGAATCCATTTTTGATTTCATGGCCTTTTGCCATTTATCAGAATCTGAGCTTTTTATTGCCTCATCATATGTCCTTGGTTCATCATCCTCCATAAGATATAGTTCCTTATCATTAGTGATGATAAACCCATTTCTATCAGGACCCTTATGAACACGACCTGATCTTCGCAATGATTGTGTTTTGACAGTTTGTTCTTGGATCACACTCTCTTGTGTATCTAGAACGGGGTTAATCAGTTGATCGTCTGTTTCTTCCTCTTGAACTTCCAGTTCAATATTGCTCCCACTGACCTTTTCAAGTAAGTGTTCCTTTTCCAGAAAGTGAGCATTTCGAGACACAAATACCTTTTGTGCTTCGGGTTGGTAAAACAGATATCCAATTGTTTCCTTTGGATATCCAATGAACAGACATTTGTCAGCCTTAGCATTTAGCTTATCTGACGCTATCCGCTTTACCATAGCAGGACAACCCCATACTCTTAAGTGATTTAGAGATGGCTTTTTGTTACACCATCTTTTATAAGGTGTAAAATCAACTGATTTAGAGGGCACTCTATTTAAGACATAAATCGGGCTCTCAAGTGCATATCCCTAAAAGGATTTACTAAGAACTGCATAGCTCATCATGGACCTGACCATATCTAATAAAGTCCGATTCCTCCTTTCTGACACTCCATTGTGTTGGGGTGTATAAGGAGGGGTCCACTGGGGAACTATCCCATTTTCCTTTAGATAATCCTGAAACTCCTGACTTAAGTATTCTCCACCTCAATCCGATCAAAGTGTTTTAATACTTTTCTCAAGCTATTTCTCTACTTCAGCTCTGAATAGTTTGAATTTTTCAAAACTTTCAGACTTGTGCTTCATCAAGTATAAATAACCATATCGTGAGTAATGATCAATAAAGGATACGAAGTAGGAGTATCCTCCTAATGCCTGAACACTCATTGGACCACACACATCAGTGTGTATAAGTTCCAATGTACTCATGGCTCGTTCACCCTTTCCTTTAAAGGGTAACTTTGTCATTTTTCCTTTTAAACAAGGTTCGCAATCACCATAAGACTCCAAGTCCATTGGGCCCAAGTCTCCACGCTTATGCAACTTGGTTAAGCGATCTTTGTTTATGTGGCCTAAACGGCAATGCCATAAGGAGAAGGAATTCTCATTATCTAATTTAACTTTCTTCACATTATTTATATTGAAAACTTCTGTTTCAGTATCAAGAATATAAATGCCATATTTCAACATTCCATAACCATAAAGAACATTATTCAAACGAATCTGATAATTATTATTCGAAAATAAAATTTCAAATCCCTCTGTTGCTAAACACGCAACAGATACAATATTCTTAGTAACACTTAGAATGTAATAAGAATTATTCAAAACTAAAACAAGTCCACTTGGCAAAACAAGACTAAAGCTTCCTACGGCTAATGCAGTAACTCTGGCTCCATTTTCCACGCGTAGGTCCATCTCCCCTTTTGCAAGTTTTCTAGAGTTCCTTAGTCCCTGCACAGAAGTACAGATATGAGAACCACAACCAGTATCTAATACCTAAGTGGATTCTTGCAGAAAAGTAGTAAAGTTTTCAATTACAAATATACCTAAAGTAGATGCCTCTGTAGGCTTCTTCTTCAAATGCTCAGAAGCAGGAGCTTTGCAATCCCTCTTCCAATGTCCCGGTTTACCACATTGGAAGCAGACATACTTAGATGCCTTCTTTTCATTCTTCTTCTTACTGATTCTTTTCTTGGCACCCTGTGCCTGCTTCTTCTTCTTATAAGCCTTGCCTTTTTCAACCAACAATAGAGGTTTCTGATCTTTCTTGATATGAGGTTCTACTATTTTCAGCATGTTAATTAATTCAGGGATAGTTGAATTAATCATGTTCATGTAATAGTTAGTTACGAAGCTTGAGTAACTATCTGTCAAGGACATCAACACAAGGTCAATGCTTAAGTCATGATTCATATCGAATCCCAATCGATTCAGCTTCTCAAGGTATCCCAAGAGTTTCAGTACATGCTGAGAGGCAGAGGTGTCGGCCTGCATCTTGGTCCCGAAAAGGAGCTTGGAGGTCTCATACCTCTCTGTCCTCTCCCTCTCTGAAAAGAGTTCTTCAAGATGGAGAACTATATCCTCTAAGGGCATGTTCTCATGTTGTTTCTGAAGCTCAGGATTCATGGACCCCAACATAATACACATGGCAGTCTCAAGATCTTTCCTGTGTTTTAACCAGGCATCATGTTCCACATGATCCTCAACATCAGGTTCTACAGGGAAAATTTCACTTAGGACATAGGCAATTCCCTCAGATCTGAGAACTATTCTCATTGCTCGGAACCAATCAGAAAAGTTTGAGCCATTCAATTTGGTGTCAAGTAACATACGGAGATTAAAATTGGAAGCCATTTTCAACCTAAGACATAAGAAAAGAAAAGTGTTTAGAGATTAGTTTAAGTACATGTATTTAATATGAGAACTTTTAATTAAATACATTTTCCTACTATTTTCTTCGAAATTTACAATAGCCCATTCTATTGAATTCGTGAATTTTAGCCCAGCTAAATTTCCTAGTAGGTAGCATCTATAACTAGTCTATTATAACCCCAATTTTATGAGTCAAGTCATAATAGTCAGTCATAGTTGGAATCCCATTCCATTTGCATCGCATGCAATTGCCAATTCATTCAAGTTCCCTAATCCCAAGGGACGTGTGCTCTTATATTAGCATCTCCTTGAATATGTCTCAGATCTGGGCCTAGCCCCCAATTTTATGGTGGACTACCCCAGCTCTGTTAAGGCAGACCCTATCTCAAACTTTACAACCAATCAATGTGGACTAGAAGGAACGCTTTGCGTAGCACTTTGATAGCCCAAAAAGACCGTATTATAAATTTGAGTAAGGAAGACTATAACTTGCCTTAATATATTTACTTTGGGATTTTATTGGTGTTAAACGTCTCACCCAATCTAGGATTTTATCAGATGGACAAAATTATAATGACTTGTATTAATTCAGGAAATTTTAGAATTAATTTATAAGGTCTAACCTTAGGTGGGTTCAGCTCTTTATTATAATTATTCCATCAACCTAGATTATATGCAAAATAATTAACGCTTTTATTTGTTATATTTATATTGCATTTCCTTTAAGCTTTTATTCAATAATTTTAATTTTTTACTTTGTTATAGAAACATATATAAGCACCATCTTATATACTAGAAATAAATTAGTTCATATTAATCCCCCGATTGGTCAATTCAAATTGCACTGATATAGGTTCCCAGGTAGGAGAGGTGCCTTATGAGGAGTAGACACCAAGTCCAATCCTTAGCCAGAACAAATACGGGCACAAACTTGAAGACCAATGGATTCTCTTGAACTAATAAATTTCATTCTTCCAATTCATGCAAATTGGGAGCATCTATAACCCATGTAATTTAAATAAATTATTGACACTTGTATAATTTGAGTAAGTTGAGCAAGCTTATTTAAAATTATTCATAACTAATTTCTAACCTTGAAATGAAAGGCAGAAGTTTATATATATTGTTCCAAACAATTAAATAAACAAATCATTTCATTTAGAAAATAATATTTAGTTTGCTTCTAACTTAATTATGCACTAAATGGGCAGGCTCTGATACCACTGTTGGGAACTGACAGTCAAATTGAACATGCATAAGAGGCATGACGGAAATTCAAAATTTTGTCCCTATCCCAGGAACTCCTATTAGTTGCATATAAATTAAATAAAGCCTTAACTAAATAATTCTCTACCTAGGTTAGCATGCTAAAGGACTAGGCATACCATAATTCCAAATTATATCCTAACATATTTATTTTATACTAAGCATGTTATAACTCTAAGTTATAACCTAAGCATAAAATAAACTAAGCATGCAAAAATAACCTAAGCATAATTATTAAGTCTAAAAACACTTAAAGAAAAAGACATAATAATTAAAAGAGAAAGAAAAAGAACTTATCAGTTGAAGCGTGCTTTTACAGGACCTTCTTGCACAAGCCTCCAATCGTAGGATAGACTCTATCAGTATCCACACGAACCCCACCAACCAAAACCTCCCCAGGAGGAAGAACTAAGAAGCCTCGAGTAGTTGCTAGACCACTCTAGAAGCCTCACCAAAAAATATAAACTAGCGGTGCCCGAATAAATTCAGGCTCCACAAAAATAACTTGCTCAAGTACCCGAGAGATTAATTATCTCACTTAGGATTTATGCTTTGAGCTTGGTACATTTTGAAAGGAGAAGGGACAACCTATATATAGGCTTGGGGAGCAAAAATTTGCTCCCCATTAAGGATGTGGGATGGGAGTAAAACTCCCATCCCACACACCTACCATATGCACGTGCTGCATGTGGTATTCATGGGCTGCCTTTGTCCAGCCCATGAATATGGGCCACCGCAAACACTGCCCAGCAGTTTTTGCGCACCTTTCGGTGTATTTCGCACAACCGAACATTGTATAAAATATTTTATACTTTTCGATTTTAACTCGCCAATGCAAAATCCCCTTTAAATCCTTTCAAATAAATATTTATTTTTGACTCTAATAAATTAGTTATCAGTCAAAATAAATTTCTTGGTCTAACCAAAATTGATCTAATCAATTATAATTTATGACTCTAATTAATTAGTTATCGGTCAAAATAAATTCCTTGGTCTATCGAAAATTGATTTAATCAATTTTAACCAATTAAATAATAATCCTATTATTATTTATGTTATATTCTTGTAATAGAATAAATCTATTAGTTCTTTACTTAGTTCGATGAAGGTCCAACGTGTGTGACCTTATAGGATCCTGAAGTATTGAGCTGTTAAGGCTTAACCAACCCTTGTTCTAATGGAACCATTGGCTCGATGCTCTAGACCGTAAATAGAACTCAATTACCTTAAACGACTGTAGTACGCCTCTAGCAAGGATCTACCATCCCCCATTACTCGGAACGTCATTTATGCTTATGACTTAATCCCGGTTAATACAATAGTTATCCAGTACGATAAATTCCTTCCATTCTTTAATATTAGTACCATCTGGTTTATTGGGTTTGGTTAAAGTGTTAACCCACTAATAGCAAGGTTGCTCCAAGCTATCCCAGTTATTTACTTGTTACCGAAGTATATTGCCTTTTACCATAGTGTGTTTGACTAGAAACCATTTCTATCAAATACATACTCTGATCAGAGGTTTATGGCAATCATCACTTCAACAAGTGGCCAGGTACAACTCCTTAATATATTCGGAGGGATGGATTCTTTCCGACTACTCAGTCTACCAACGTGTTGTTATCACTATACCCGTAATCACCCATAGCACCCTAAACTAATGAGTGCATAGCAATGACCCAAAGTATAGCAATAGTACCACACAAGGCAACTAGCATCTCAAGTATGAGGACATTCGCAAAGCTTATTGTATGAAGATAAACACTAACACATTGATATTTATACCAAGTGTTTATCTTGCTGCGGTTTCCAATATATCTCCCAGATATATCCATGTGTCAAGCTTAAGGCACCACCTTCAGTCTTTAGGAGATTAACAGCTTGGATCCTTTCCAAGAAAGTTGACCACATGCTAGTCTTTCCGTTTCATCAATATCCTTTCTTGATGACACTGTGACTAGGGATAGTTTAGACATAATCATAATTGCACATGAAGTAGGTTCAACCAAATATAGTCCAACTATAATTTCTTTGACTTCATGTTATGATATGTCAAGGACTTTTGTATACATACATTAATGAATATATTTTATCCAGCTATAATATATATGTATAAAAACACATTGATATAAACAAAAGAACAAATGCCTTTATTGATTAAATAAATTATTCGTACTATTACATAATTAAGATATATCGCCCTAATTGCCTTAAGGGCATACATCATATCCAACACTACCCCATTTTCCTTTAGATAATCCTAAAATTCCTGACTTAAGTATTCTCCACCTCGATCTGATCGAAGTGTTTTAATACTTTTCTCAAGCAATTTATCTGCTTAAGCTCTAAATAGTTTGAACTTTTCATAACTCTCAGACTTGTGCTTGATTAAGTACAATTAACCATATCATGAATAATCATCAATAAAGGTTATGACATAGGATTATCCTCCTAGTGCCTGAACACTCATTGGACCACACACATCCAATGCACTTGTGGCCCATTCACCCTTTCCTTGAAAGGGTAACTTTGTCATTTTTCCTTTTAAACAAGGTTCACAATAATCATAAGACTCCAAGTCTATTAGGCCCAAGTCTCCACATTTGTACAACTTGGCTAAGCGATCTTTGTTTATATGGCCTAAACGACATTACCATAAGTAGAAGGAATTCCCATTATCTAATTTAACTTTCTTCACATTGTTTATATTGAAATCTTCTAATTTACTATCAAGAACATGAATGCCACCTTTTAACATTCCATAACCACAAAGAACATTATTCTAATGAATCTGACAATTATTATTCGAAAATAAAATCTCAAATCCTTCTGCTGCTAAACACGCAACTGATACATTATTCTTAGTAACACTTGGAATGTAGTAATAATTATTCAAAACTAAAACAAGTCTACTTGGCAAAATAAGATTAAAGCTTCCTACGACTAATGCAACAACTCTGGCTCCATTTGCCAGACGTAGGTCCATCTCCCCTTTTGCAAGTCTTATACTGTTCCTTAGTCCCTGCACAGAAGTATAGATATGAGAACCACAACTAGTATCTAATACCCAAGTGGATTCAAGCGAAAAAGTAGCAAAATTTTCAATTACAAACATACCTGAAGTAGATGCCTCTACAGGCTTCTTCTTTACATGCTTAGAAGCAGGAGCTTTGTAATCCCTCTTCCAATGTCCACATTGGAAGCAGATATAGTTAGATGCCTTCTTTTCTTTCTTCTTTTTACTGATTCTTTTCTTGGCACCTAGTGCCTGTTTCATCTTCTTAGAAGCCTTGCCATTTTCAACCAAAAGTAGAGGTTTCTGATCCTTCTTGATATGAGGTTCTACCATTTTCAGCATGTTAATTAATTCAGGGATAGTAGAATTAATCTTGTTTAGTAATAGTTAGTCAGGAAGCCTGAGTAACTATCTATGAAGGACATTAACACTAGGTCAATGCTTGTGTCATGATTCATCTCGAATCCCAATTGATTCAGCTTCTCAAGGCATCCTAAGAGTTTCAGTACATGCTGAGAGGCAGAGGTGCCAGCCTAAATCTTGGCTCCAAAAAGGAGCTTGGAGGTCTCATACCTCTCTGTCCTTTCCCACTATAAAAAGAACTCTTCAAGATGGAGAACCATATCCTCCAAGGTCATGTTCTCATGTTATTTCTGAAGCTTAGGATTCATGGACCCAAACATGATACACATGGCAGTCTCACGATCTTTCTAGTGCTTCAACCAGGCCTCATGCTCCACATGATCCTCAACATCAGGTTCAATAGGGAAAATTTCACTTAGAACATAGGCAATTCCCTCGGATCTGAGAATAATTCTCATAGGTCGAAACCAATCAGAAAAGTTCGAGCCATTCAGTTTGGTGTCAAGTAACATACGAAGATTAACGTTAGAAGTCATTTTCAACCTAAGATATAAGAAAAGAAATAATTTAGATATTACTTTAAGTACTTGCATTTAATATAAGGTCATTTAATTAAACACATTTATTGTACTATTTTCTACGAAATTTACAATAGCCCATTCTATTGAATTCAGGAATTTTAGCCCAGCTAAATTTTCTAGTAGGTAGCATCGATAACTAGTCTATTAAAACCCTCTATTTTATGAGTCAAGTGGTATTAGTAAGTTATAGTTGGAATCCCATTCCATTTGCATCGCATGCAATTGCCAAAACATTCAAGTTCCCTAATCCCAAGGGACGTGTGCTCTTATATTACATCTCCTTGAATATATCTTAGATCTGGGCCTAGCCCCCAATTTTATGGTGGACTACCCCAGTTCTGTTAAGGCTGACTCTATCCCATACTTTACAACAAATCAATCTGGACTAGAAGGAACTCTTTGCATAGCACTTTGATAGCCCAAAGAGACCGTATTACAAATTTGAGTAAGGAAGACTATAACTTGCCTTAATATATTTACTTTGGGATTTTATTGGTGTTAAATGTCTCACCCAATCTAGGATTTTATCATATGGACATAATAACTTACATTAATTCAGGGTATTTTTAGAATTAATTTATAAGACCCAACCTTAGGTGGGTTCAGCTCTTTATTATAATTATTCCATCAACCTAGGTTATATGCAAAATAATTAACAGTTTTATTTGTTAAATTTATATTGCATTTCCTTTAAGCTTTTATTCAATAAATTTAATTTTTACTTTCTTATAGAAACATATATAAGCACCATCTTATATACTAGAAATAAATTAGTCCATATTAATCCCCGGTTGGTCAATTTGGGTTGCACCGATATAGGTTCCCACATAGGAGAGGTGCCCTATGAGGAGTAGACACCAAGTCCAATCCTTAGCCAGAACAAATACGGGCACAAACTCGAAGACCAATGGATTCTCTTGAACTAATAAATTTCGTTCTTCCAATTCATGTAAATTGGAAGCATCTATAACCTATGTAATTTAAATAAATTATTGAAACTTGTATAATTTGAGAAAGTTGAGCAGGCTTAATCAAAATTATTCATAACCATTTTCTAACCTTGAAATGAAAGGGACAAGTTCATATATATTGTTCCAAACAATTAAACAATCAAATCATTTCATATAGAAAATAATATTCAGTTTGCTTCTAACTTAATTATGCACTAAATAGGCAGGCTCTGATAC
The DNA here is from genome assembly GCA_947683365.1 of Euphorbia pulcherrima. Taxonomy (NCBI): domain Eukaryota; kingdom Viridiplantae; phylum Streptophyta; class Magnoliopsida; order Malpighiales; family Euphorbiaceae; genus Euphorbia; species Euphorbia pulcherrima. The sequence continues at coordinate 4,683,917 of CANTUS010000008.1, forward strand.
CATTGTTGAGAACTGACAGTCAGATGGAACATGCATAACAGGCATGGCGAAAATTCAAAATTTTGTCCTTGTCCCCAGGAACTCCTATAAGTTGCATATAAATTAAATAAAGCCTTAACTAAATAATTCTCTACCTAGGTTAGCATGCAAAAGGGCTAGACATACTATAATTCTAAATTGTATCCTAGCATGTACATTTTATGCTAAGCATGTTATAACTCTAAGCTATAACCTAAGCATGTTATAACTCTAAGCTATAACCTAAGCATAAAATAAACTAAGCATGAAAAACAATCTAAGCATATTATTAAGTCTAAAAATGGTTAAAGAAAAAGACCTAATAATTAAAAGAAAGAAAAAAAACTTACCAGTTGAAGCGTGCTTTAGCAGAACCTTCTTGCATAAGCCTCCAAGCATAGGATAGCCTCTATGAGTATCTACACAAAATCCACCAACCAAAAACTCCCTGAGAGGAAGAACTATGAAGCCTCGAGTAGTTGCTAGACTACTCTAGAAGCCTCACCAGAAAATATAAACTAGAGGTGCCCGAATAAATTCAGGCTCCTCAAAAAATAACTTGCTCAATTACCCGAGAGATTAATCTTTGTGAATCTCAACTTAGTATTTAGCTTTGAGCTTTGTGGGAATTGAAAAGGCGGAGGAGGAAGCCTATATATAAGCTTAGGGAGCAAACATTGCTCTCCTTTTTCCAATATGGGATATGCAAAATTGCATATCCCACAAATGGGCTTGACCTACAGAGCATGGAGCCTCTGCGGGCTAGACCCGTGTCCAGCGTGCTTTGCATGTTGCACTTGCTACCAACGCAAGGCAGGCTCTTGCGAGCCTTCCTTCCATGTGAGCAGGGCCTCGCAGCCCATATCGCTAGCCTAGCTCACGGCACTAAATGGCTGCGCTTGGGAAGCCCATTTTCATGGGCTGCCGCGAGCAATGCCCCGCATTGCTCGCACACCTTTTGTTTCTTTATGTGCATCTGAGCCTGTACAAAATATACTTGTACTCTCGGTCCATTTTATTTGCCAAGGAAAAATTCCCCTTTTAATCCCTTTCAAATAAATATTTATTTTTCGACCCTAATAAATTAGTTACCGGTCAAAATAAATTCCTTGGTTTATCCAAAAATGATCTAATCATTTTTATCCAATTAAATAATAATCTAATTATTATTTATATTATATTTTTGCAATAGAATAAATCTATTAGTTCTTTACTTAGTCCAATGAAGGTCCAATGTGTGTAACCTTATTGTTGGGAACTGACAGTCAGATTGAACATGCATAACAGGCATGGCAGAAATTCAAAATGTTGTCCCTGTCCCCAGGAACTATTATTAGTTGCATATAAATTAAATAAAACCTTAACAAAATAATTCTCCACTTAGGTTAGCATGCAAAAGGGCTAGGCATACTATAATTCCAAATTATATCCTAGCTTGTATATTTTATTCTAAGCATGTTATAACTCTGAGCTATAACCTAAGCATGTTATAACTCTAAGCTATAACCTAAGCATAAAATAAACTAAGCATGCAAAACAACCTAAGCATATTATTAAGTCTAAGAACGCTTAAAGAAAAAGACCTAATAATAAAAGAGAAAGAAGGAAAACTCACTAGTTGAAGCGTGCTTTACCAGAACCCTCTTGGCCTCCAAGCGTAGGATCGCCTCTATAAGTATCCACACGAACCCCACCAACTAGAACCTCCCCGGGAGGAAGAACTAAGAAGCCTCGAGTAATTACCAGGCCACTCCAGAAGCCTCACCCGAAAATATAAACTAGAGGTCCCTAAATAAATACAGGCTCCTAAAAAATAACTTGCTCAGTTACTCGAGAGATTATTCTTTTCAAATCTCGCTTAGGATTTATGCTCTGAGCTATGGTGAAAATTGAAAGGGGAGAAGGGGTGCCTATATATAGGCTTGGGAAGCAAAAAAATTGCTCCCCAAAAGTAATGCCCATCCCCATATGGGTCATACACACGGATCCATCGGATCTGTGTATTGACCCATGCACACAGAGTGCTGCGCACGCTGTGAGTGGCAAGGCAAAGCCCTTGCGGGCTTTGCCTTGCTTGTGAGCTGGGCCTCATGGCCCATGCTACGAGCCCAACTCATGGTGCCCTTTCATGGGCTGCCTTTGTGCAGCACATGGACATAGGCTGCCGTGAACATTGACTTTCGGTGTACTCCGTGCAACCGAACTTTGTACAAAATATTTCTTACTTTTTGGTTTTAACTTACTAATGCAAAATTCCCCTTTTAATCCTTTCAAATAAATATTTATTTTTCGACCCTAATAAATTAGTTACCAATCAAAATAAATTTCTTGGTCCAACCAAAATTGATCTAATCAATTATAATTTATTTATGACTCTAATTAATTAGTTACAAGTCAAAATAAATTCCTTGGTCTATCCAAAATTGATCTAATCAATTTTAACTAATACAATAATAATCGAATTATTATTTATGTTATATTATCGTAATAGAATAAATCTATTAGTTCTTTACTTAGTCCGATGAAGGTCCAATGTGTATGACCTTATAGGATCCCGAAGTATTGAGTTGTTAAGGCTTAACCAACCCTTGTTCTAATTGAACCATTAGCTCAATGTTCTAGACCGTGAATAGAACTCGATTACCCTAAACGACTATAGTACGCCTCTAGCAAGGGTCTACCATCCCCCATTACTCGGAACGCCGTTTATGCTTATGACTTAATCCCGGTTAATGCAATATTTATCTAGTGGAATAAATTCCTTCCATTCTTTAATATTAGTACCATCTGGTTTATAGGGTTCGATTAAAGTGTTAACCCAGTAATAGCGAGGTTGCTCCAAGCTATCCCAGTAGTTGACTTATGACTGAAGTATATTGCCTTTTACCATAGTGTGTTTGACTAGAAACCATTTCTATCAAACATAAACTCTGATAAGAGGTTTATGGCAATCATCACTTTAACAAGTGGCCAGGTACAACTCCTTAATATATCCGAAGTGATGGATTCTTTCCGACTACTCAGCTTACAAACATGCTATCATCACTGTACCCGTAATCACCCGTAACACCCTAAATTAATGAGTGCATAGTAATGACCCAAAGTATAGCAATAGTACCACACAAGGTAACTAGTATCTTAAGTATGAGGACATTCGCAAAGCTTATTGCATGAAGATAAACACTAACACATTGATATATATACGAAGTGTTTATCTTACTGCGGTCTCTGGTCTCTAATATATCTCTCAGATATATCCATGTGTCAAACTTAAGGCACCACCTTCAGTCCTTACTAAATTAACTGCTTAGACCCTTTCCATGAAAATTGACCACATGCTAGTCTTTTCGCTTCATTAATATACTTTCTTGATGAAACTATGACTTGCGATTTTTTAGCCATGATCACATTTATACATGAAGCAGGTTCCACCAAATATAGTCCAACTACAATTTCTCTGACTTCATGCTATGATATGTCAAGGACTTTTGCATACATATGTTAATGAATATATTTAACTAGCTATAATATATATATATATATATATATATACGAGCACATTGATGTAAACAAAAGATTAAATGCCTTTATTGATCAAACAAATTATTCGTACTATTACACAATTAAGATATATCACCTTAATTGTCTTAAAGGCATACATCATATCCAATAAACTACCACTTGCACTAAGGCCAATTAGCCATATGTCTTAATCCATATGCTTTAACATGCTGGTCATGCTTAACTTTAGTCAATGACTCTGTCAGACCATCCGCCAGGTTCTGACCAGTGGGTACATATTATAATCTTATTATCTTAGCATCAATAATCTCCCTAATTATATGATACTTTTTGGATACATGTCTGTTTTTCTGACGAGACCGTGGTTCCTTTGCCTGAGCTATGGCACCATTTTTATCACAATACAAAGTAATTGGATGCACAGCCTCAGGCACCACACTGAGATCACCAATAAATCCTTTTAACTAGACAACTTCTTTTGCTGCTTCACATGTAGTAATGTATTCATATTTCGTGGTTGAATCACCAATAGTTTCTTGCTTGGAATTCTTCCAGCATATTGCCCCTCTATTTAACACATACAAAAAACCTGACTGAGACTTAAAGTCATCCTTATCAGATTAAAAACTTGCATCAGTGTAACCTCTGATTTTGAGGTCACCTTATCCATAATTCAAGAACTCATCCTTAGTTCTTCTCAAGTACTTAAGAATTGCCTTGAGTAGCAATGGCGAGGAGTATCCTTATGGATTTAAGCATGGCTACCGGTGAGAAAGTTTAATTATAGTTAATTCCTTCATGTTGACTATAACCTTTCGCTACCAACCTTGCTTTATAGGTAATTAAATTACCATCCATGTCTGTCTTCTTCTTGAAGACCCATTTGCATCCAATCGGTCTAACCTCTTACGGTGGATCAACCAAATTCCAAACCTGGTTCTCACACATAGAATCCATTTCTGATTTCATGGCTTTTAGCCATTTATCAGAATCTAAGCTTTTCATTGCCTCATCATATGTCCTTGGTTCATCATCCTCCATATGATATAGTTTATTATCATCCGTAATGATAAAACCATATTTCTCGGGACCTTTATGAATGCGACCTAATCTTCACATTTATTGTGTTTTGACAGGTTATTCTTGGATCACACTTTCTTGTGTATCTAGAATGGGGTCTATCAATTGATTGTCTGTTTCCTCCTCTTGAACTTCCAATTCAAAATTTCTCCCACTGACTTTTGCAAGTAAGTGTTCCTTTTCTAAAAAGTGAGCATTCCGAGACACAAATACCTTTTGTGCTTTGGGTTGATAAAACAAATTTCCAATCGTTTCCTTTGGATATCTAATGAATAGATATTTGTCAACTTGGCATTTAGCTTATCTGACGCTATCCTCTTTACCATAGCAGGACTGCCCCATACTCTTAAGTGACTTAGAGATGACTTTATTACACCACCTTTCGTAAGGTGTGAAATCAACTGATTTAGAGGGCACTCTGTTTAATACATAAAACGCGCTCTCCAATGCATTTCCCCAAAATGATTTACTAAGATTTACATGGCTCATCATGGACCTAACCATATCTAATAAAGTCTGACTCTTCCTTTCTAATACTCCATTGTGTCGGGGCGTATAAGGAGGGGTCCACTGGGGAACTATCCGGTTTTCCTTTAGATAATCCTGAAACTCCTGACTTAAGTATTCTCCACCTCGATCCGATCAAAGTGTTATAATACTTTTCTCAAGCTATTTCTCTACTTCAGCTCTGAATAGTTTGAACTTTTCAAAACTTTCAGACTTGCGCTTCATCAAGTACAAATAATCGTATCATGAGTAATCATCAATAAAGGTTATAAAGTAGGAGTATCCTCCTAGTGCCTGAACACTCATTGGACCACACATCAGTATGAATAAGTTCTAATGTACTCATGGCCCGTTCACCTTTTCCTTGAAAGGGAAACTTTGTCATTTTTCCTTTTAAACAAGGTTCGCAATCACCATACGACTACAAGTCTATTAGGCCCAAGTCGCTGCACTTATGCAACTTGGTTAAGCTATCTTTGTTTATGTGGCCTAAATGACAATGCCATAAGTAGAAGGAATTCTCATTATCTAATTTAATTTTCTTCACATTGTTTATATTGAAAACTTCTATTTTAGTATCAAGAACATAAATGCCACCTTTCAACATTCCATAACCATAAAGAGCATTATTCAAACGAATCTGACAATTATTTTTCAAAAATAAAATTTCAAATCCCTCTGCTGCTAAACACGCAACTGATACAATATTCTTAGTAACACTTGGAATGTAGTAACAATTATTCAAAACTAAAACAAGTCCACATGGCAAAACAAGACTAAAACTCCCTACGACTAATGCAGCAACTCTGGCTCCATTTCCCACGTGTAGGTCGATCTCCCCTTTTGCATGTTTTCTATAGTTCCTTAGTCCCTGCACATAAGTACAGATATGAGAACCACAGCTAGTATCTAATACCCAAGTGGATTCACGCAAAAAAGTAGCAAAATTTTTAATTACAAACATACCTGAAGTAGATGCCTCTGTAGGCTTTAACTTGAAATGCTCAAAAGTAGGAGCTTTGCAATTCTTCTTCCAATGTTTTGGTATGTCACATTGGTCACAGACATACTTATATGTCCTCTTTCCTTTCTTCCTTTTAAACCCTTTAACTGCTCCTTCAGTGATAGTATCCTTCGGGCCATTTTTTGGAGAATATTTGTTTGTAGATTCTCTTGAAATTTCTTTACTTTTGGCATCGAATTTTCTCAACGCATCAATCAATTTCGAGAAAGTCAGTTGTGAACTTTGAAGTAATGTTCCTTTACAAAATCAGCATAGCTGCTGGGCAAAGAATCCAACAGGATATCCACTCCTAAGGATTGACCGACCATAGAATTCTAATGTCTGCAAGAAATATCTAATCTTGTTGATGTATGCTACAACACATGTCCCTTCCTTCATCTTAGAGTTTGAAAGTTCATTGGTCAATTTGAACCTTTCATACCTTGCATTTTCAGGCAAACTCTTTAGATGGATAAACATGGCTTCCAGACTCATGTGATCGCACTGTGAACGTATCACATGATTTATAGTATCTAATAGCAAGTGTGACACATAAACCGAATCCTTAAGATATTACAACCATGCATCTTTAATAATAGCCGGTGCATCAGTGCTAGGAATTTTTATGAATGGATTCTCAAGAATGTATGCCAATTCATAATCCTTAAGGGTATCCCTTACATCCTTGATCCATTCATGATAGTTAATTACTGTTAAAACTTGGATGTATTTAAAACGGATTTTTAAAATAGAGTTCATATTCAACCTAAGATATAAGAAAAGAAAAGAGTCTAGATATTAGTTTAAGTACATGCATTTAATATAAGGTCTTTTAATTAAACACATTTGTTCAACTATTTTCTTCAATATTTATAAAAGCGCAATCTATTGAATTCGGGAATTTTAGCACAGCTAAATTTCCTAGTAGGTAGCATCTATAACTAGTCTATTACAACCCCTAATTTTATGAGTCAAGTCATAATAGTAAGTCATAGTTGGAATCCCATTCCATTTGAATTGAATGCAATTGCTAATTCATTAAAGTTCCTTAATCCCAAGGGACGTGTGCTCTTATATTAGCGTCTCCTTGAATATATCTCAGATCTGGGCCAAGCCCCCAATTTTATGGTGGACTACCCTAGTTCCGTTAAGACAGACCCTATCCTAAACTTTACAACCAATCAATGTAGACTAGATGGAATGCTTTGTGTAGCACTTTGATAGCCCAAAGAGACCGTATTATAAATTTGAGTAAGGAAGATTACAACTTGCCTTAATATATTTACTTTGGGATTTTATTAGTGTTAAGCATCTCACCCAATCTAGGATTTTATCAAATGGACAAAATTATAATAACTTGTATAAATTCAGGGAATTTTGGAATTACTTTGTAAGGTCTAACCTTAGGTGGGTTCAACTCTTTATTATAATTATTCCATCAACCTAGATTATATGCAAAATAGTTAACACTTTTATTTGTTATATTTATATTGCATTTCCTTTAAGCTTTTATTCAATAAATTTATTTATTTTTTACTCTGTTATAGAAATGTATATAAGCACAATCTTATATACTAGAAATAAATTAGTTCATATGAATTCCCCGATTGGTCAATTCAAAATTTACCGATATAGGTTCCCAGGTAGGAGAGGTACCCTATGAGGAGTAGAAACCAAGTCCAATCCCTAGCCAAAACAAATACGGGCACAAATCTGAAGACCAATGGATTCTCTTGAACTAATAAATTTCGCTCTTCCAATTCATGCAAATTGGAAGCATCTATAACCTATGTAATTTAAATAAATTATTGACACTTGTATAATTCGAGTATGTTGAGCAGGCTTATTCAAAATTATTCAAAACCATTTTCTAACCTTGAAATGAAAGACACAAGTTCATATATATTGTTTTAAACAATTAAATAAACAAATCATTTCATATAGAAAATAATATTCAGTTTGCTTCTAACTTAATTATGCACTAAATAGGCAGACTCTGATACCACTATTAAGAATTGACAGTCAGATTGAACATGCATAATAGGCATGACAGAAATTCAGAATTTGGCCCCTGTCCCCTAGAACTCCAATTAGTTGCATATAAATTAAATAAAGCCTTAACTAAATAATTCTCTACCTAGGTTAGCATGCAAAAGGGCTAGGCTTACCATAATTCCAAATTATATCTTAGCTTGTATATTTTATGCTAAGCATGTTATAACTCTAAGCTATAACCTAAGCATGTTATAACTCTAAGCTATAACCTAAGCATAAAATAAACTAAGCATGCAAAATAACCTAAGCATATTATTAAGTCTAAGAACGCTTAAATAAAAATACCTAATAATAAAAGAGAAAGAAGAAAAACTTACCACTTGAAGCGTGCTTTAGCAGAACCCTCGTGCATAAGCCTCCAAGTGTAAGATAGCCTCTATGAGTATCCACACAAACCCCATCAACCAAAAACTCCCCGAGAGGAAGAACTAAGAAGCCTTGAGTAGTTGCTAGACCACTCTATAAGCCTCACCCGAAAATATAAACTAGAGGTGCCTGAATAAATTCAGGCTCCTAAAACTTAACTTGCTCAGTTACCCGAGAGATTATTCTTTTCGAATCTCACTTTGGATTTATGCTTTGAGCTATGGTACACATTGAAAGGGGAGAAGGGGTGCCTCTATATAGGCTTGGGGAGAAAAAAAAGTTGCTCCCCAAAAGCAATGTGGGATGGGAGTTTTACTCCCATCCCTATATGGATCATACAGGCGGATCCATTGGATCTGCGTGTTGACTCATGCAGATCCTATGTACCGCAAGGCAAAGCCTTCTCGCGGCCCATGCCGCGAGCCCAGCTCTCGGTGCCCTTTTATGGGCTTCCTTTATGTACTCGAACACTGCCCAGTAGTGTTCGCGCACCTTTCAGTGTACTCTGTGCAACCAAACTTTTTACAAAATATTTCATACTTTTTGGTTTTAACTCGCCAATGCAAAATTTCCCTTTTAATCCTTTCAAATAAAAATTTATTTTTTGACCCTAATAAATTAGTTGCTAGTCAAAATAAATTTCTTGGTCCAACCAAAATTTATCTAATCAATTACAATTTATTTATGACTCTAATTAATTAGTTACCTGTCAAAATAAATTCCTTGGTCTATCCGAAATTGATCTAATCAATTTTAACTAATCAAATAACAATCCAATTATTATTTATGTTATATTTTCATAATAGAATAAATCTATTAGTTCTTTACTTAGTCCGATGAAGGTCCGATGTGTGTGACCTTATAGGATCCCGAAGTATTGAGCCGTTGAGGCTTAACCAACCCTTGTTCTAATGGAACCATTCGCTCGATATTCAAGACCGTGTATAGAACTTGATTACCTTAAACGACTGTAGTATGCCTCTAGGAAGGGTCTACCATCCCCCATTACTCGGAACATCATTTATGCTTATGACTTAATCCCAGTTAATGTAATAGTTATCCAATGCGATAAATTCCTTCAATTCTTTAATATTAGTACTATCTGGTTTATAGGGTTCGGTTAAAGTGTTAACCCACTAATAATGAGGTTACTCCAAGCTATCCCAGTAGTTTACTTGCTACCGAAATATATTGCCTTTTACTATACTGTGTTTGACTAGAAACCGTTTCTATCAAACATATACTCTGATCAGAGGTTTATGGAAATCATCACTTCAACAAGTGGCCAAGTATAACTCCTTAATATATCCAGAGTGATGGATTCTTTCTGACTACTCAGCTTACCAATATGTTGTCATCACTATACCCGTAATTACCCATAACACCCTAAATTAATGAGTGCATAGTAATGACCCAAAGTATAGCAATAGTACCACACAAGGTAACTATCATCTCAAGTATGAGGACATTCGCAATGCTTATTGCATGAAGATAAACACTAACACATGGATATATAATACCAAGTGTTTACCTTACTGCGGTCTCTAATATGTCTCCCAGATATATCCATGTGTCAAACTTAAGGCGCCACCTTAAGTCCTTAGGAGATTAACTGCTTGGACCCTTTCCAAGAAAGTTGACCACATGCTAGTCTTTTCGCTTCATCAATCTCCTTTGTTGATGAAACTATAACTAGGGATAGTTTAGACATAATCATAATTGCACATGAAGCAGGTTCCACCTAATATAGTCCAACTATAATTTCTCTAACTTCATGCTATGATATGTTAAGGACTTTTGAATACATACATAAATGAATATATTTAACCAGCTATAAGTTATATATATATATATATATATATATATATATATATATATATATATATATATTTTCATAAGCACATTGATTAAACAAATTATTTATACTATTACATAATTAAGATATATCGCCCTAGTTACCTTAAGGGCATAGATCATATCTAACACTTATAGGATCCCGAAGTATTAAGTTGTTAAGGCTTAACTAACCCTTCTTCTAATGAAACCATTGGCTCGAGGTTCTAGACCATGAATAGAACTCGATTACCTTAAATGACTCTAGTGCGCCTCTAGCGAGGGTCTACCATCCCTCATTACTCGGAACATCATTTATGCTTATGACTTAATCTCGGTTATTGCAATAGTTATCTAGTGCGATAAATTCCTTCCATTCTTTAATCTTATTACCATCTGGTTTGTAGGGTTTGGTTAAAGTGTTAACCCACTAATAGTAAGGTTGCTCCAAGCTACCCCAGTTATTAACTTATTACTGAAGTATATTGCCTTTTACCATAGTGTGTTTGACTAGAAACCATTTCTATCAAACACATACTCTGATAAGAGGTTTATGGCAATCATCACTTCCACAAAGTGGCCAGGTACAACTACTTAATATGTTTGGAGCGATGGTGTCTTTCTGACTACTCAGCTTACCAACGTGTTACCATCACTATACCCGTAATCACTCGTAACACCCTAAATTAATAAGTGTATAGAAATGACCCAAATTATATAGTACCACACAAAGTAACTACCATCTCAAGTATGAGGATATTTGCAAAGCTTATTGCATGAAGATAAACACTAACACATTGATATATACACCAAGTGTTTATCTTACTGCGGTCTCTAATATATCTCCCAGATATATCCATATGTCAAACTTAAGGCACCACCTTCAGTCCTTAGGAGATTGACTGCTTGGACCCTTTCTAAGAAAGCTGACCACATGCTAGTCTTTCGGCTTCATCAATGTCCTTTCTTAATAAAGCTATGACTAGGGATATTTTAGATATAATCATAATTGCACATGAAGCAGGTTCCACCAAATATAGTCCAACTATAATTTCTCTGACTTCATGCTATGATACGTCAAGGACTTTTGTGTACATACATCAATGAATACATTTTAACCAGCTATAATATATTTATAAGAACATCAATATAACCAAAAGATTAAATACCTTTATTAATTAAACAGAATATTCGTACTATTATATAATTAAGATATATCTCCCTAATTACCTTAATGGCATACATCATATCCAACAGTTTTGTTATTAATGTAGTAGACAAGTGTGTATATAGCTAGTTTGATGCTTCTCGTAAAGGAGTTATAATTTGTTTATATGTGGATGACATGTTGATTTTTTGTACTGACAAAAGTCAAGTTGATAAGACCAAAATTTTTTTTGTCATCTAGTTTGTAGATGAAGGATTTAGAGGAGGTCTTGGTATAAGAATCTAGAGGAAGAATAATGTTATTTCAATTTCTCAATCACATTGTATTGAGAAGATTTTGAATAAATTTAGCTTCAAGAATTGTTCTCCGATTAGCACTCCATTGGATCCATGTCTTAAGCTTCTACATAATAAAGGTGTTGCAGTATCTTAACTTAAATACTCAAGAGCTATTGGTAGTCTTATGTATGCAATGATTAACACTAGCCCATATATAGCTTTTGCTATTGGAAAGCTTAGTAGGTATACTAGTAATCCTAGTTCGTATCATTGGGAAGCTTTGGGTTGAGTATTCAAGTACTTAAAAGGAACCAATGATTATGGTTTGACTTATGCAGGATATCCTTTTATTTTTGAAGGGTATTCAGATGCAAGTTATATTTATAATGAGGAAGATAGTTCTTCCAGAAGTGGATGTGTATTCCTTCTTGGGGGAGGTGCTATCTCTAGGGTATCAAAGAAATAGGCTTGTATCACTACTTCGATAATGGAATCTGAGTTTGTAGTATTAGCAGCTACTGGTAAAGAAGTTGAATGACTAAGAGATCTTATTTATGAAATTTCATTGTGGCCTAAACCAATATCACTTATATCAATCAGGTGTGAATGTGAGATAGTGAAGCTGCCTTGGCAAATTCTTATAAACAAGTGTACAAAGGCAGGTCTAGATATTTAGGCGTAAGACATAGCATGATTCGGGGAATGCATCATGCATGGTGTTATATCATTAGAGTTTGTAAAAAGCTAAGTGTAATTTAGCCGATCATTTAACCAAAGGGTAAGAAGAGATCTTGTGCACAAGTCGACTATAAGAATGAGATTAAAGTCCATCTAAAATCTCTCATATTGAGATACCCAATTTCCACCTAATATGATGTTAGGTGCTAAATTCAATGATGAAAGCTTAACATCTAGAGATTGGAACACATGAAGAATAACATCCCAAGGTGCGTGTTCATACTTACAAGATAAAGGAGGTTAAAGTTTAACTTCTTGATAGCTTTTTTGAAAAATTGCATATGCAGGTGCAAGAGTAAAAGAGCTACCAATATGAGCATGAAGTGTAGCTCCTTTAAGAAGTTTTGGACTTGACTTTGATATGCTTGTGAAGGATAGGGACATGAGGCTAGTAAAAGATAGTGTCAAGTAAGAACATTTTAGAACTTTGACTTATGTGTATATTATCTTCATGTATTCAGGATGGATAATAAAGGTTCAATCCATAGTGACATTATGAGTAGATGACATTTCAAACGGCTGCAAAGCGGGCTGGAGGACCAACCTCTAAAATATGATATAAGTGTGATAATGGTAGAAAATTGTTTTACATGTTTTAATGCTCAAAAGATATGAGATTGAAATCCCATATTTAAGATAGAGTCGCCACCTAATTCAGCTCAACCAGGAAATTTAGGTACAATTTTCCCACCGGGTGGTAGACCATACCTTAAATAGAGATTCCAACTTCAGATGATTATATCAATTCTACATTGGCTAATTTAAAAGTATCATTCTTTCTTATTCGATTTTAATCCACCCTATTTAGTGTTTTTGATTTATATCTTGTGTTAGCGCGTTATTTAGAAAGCATTCAAAAGTGATAAATAAATTATTACAATCATTCAAAAATAAATGCGGAAATTAAAAGAATGATTACAAGGCTTTCAAATCCTATACATTTGTCTAAAATGAAAAATAAAATATCCGAAGGCCTAACATACATCTATCCTAAATCTACCTGCACGAAAAGGTTAGCACAAATACGGGATATATCACATAGCATGCATAATTAGTAGACAAAACAAGACTCAAGTTAGCGTGATCATGGCATAAATTATGGGGCTCAGTTGGATGGCAAAAAATAGTTCTTGAACGGCGTTATGGAAAATCTCATTTTCTATTTAGACTCGATTCTTATTTTAACCAATTCATTAGTGAAAATGCCGCATGTTATGGGGTGAAGATTGTTTTCGGGGTAATCTAGGTTATGCGTCATGGTACTGTACATCCTAGCACCAAAATATAAACTATGTCCGAATAAAAAACAAAAATAAATCTGTTGTCCAAAATCTCAAGCTTGTGGAGGCATGAGTGAAACCGTTAGTGATATCAGTGATGTTGCTGACGATTTCAATCATACAGGCCTACAAACTGACATTCTGGTGACCATAAAGAAAGGGTCCTATAAGAAACTAAAGTCGTTGGTGATAAGAGAAGCCACTAGCGGTATCACTGATTTCATTGGTGACATGAATGATACCGCCGACGATTTCACTTTCTTGCAACTATGGTAGTTAACGGTCGAATAACAATCAAAAACCTGAAACAAAGAACAAAACACCAAGAAATCACAACAAACAACAATAATTAACCTCAAAGAGCTCAAGAGACTCAGGATTTTACCTTGGGGCCATGAATCCACCTCTTCGTGATACAGTGACAGCTTCGGGGAGCTCAAAATGACGATTTGGGTAGTGAACTAAAGATTTAAGTCTCTAAATCCTATTAGATTAATTTTAAGCCTAAATTCTACTAATTTTAAGTTAATTTCTAAGAGAATCAATAAAGAAATACCAAGAAAAGAATAAATGATTCCTCTTTTCTTACCTTTTCTTCACCTTATGTCACTAAAAACTCACTTATCTCACTTATATTTCCTCTCTAATTCAAGTTGTGAGTTGCTAACTCTTTGCTTCATCTAGAAATACCCTTTTTATTGGCAAAAATCTGGAAGAGCTAACTTTTATTGATTATCCGATGGGTATCGAGCAAAGGCCAGGCAAAAAGTTATCTGCCTATAAAAGTCAGACCGCTGGCGGTATGGATGATACCGTACGTGGTATCACTAAAGCTGGTGATGGCTTCATGACCTTGCACAGGTCTAAAAAAGAGGTATGGCCTAGCCTAAAAAGTGGATTAAGGGTCAAATCAGCCCAAAAAGGAGTTTAAGCAGGATTTTAGAGATATTTTGAGATATTTTGAACTTTTTAGTATATTTAGGACTAAATTTGTTTTAGGGTGTAAATCATCGATTCGAGCTTCCACCGGACGTGTAGTCGGACACGCTGAACTGAATTTTTCAGGAAATAAAAATTTGGAAAGAATTTTAAAGAGGATAAAATATGAATATACGTCATTATAGTCTCACAAGAGGGACTGCAAAATCTCATGCTCACAGGATGCCCCTCGGGGGGTATGGCTTACACAAGTTAGTATGGCCCCATGAAAAGAGCAAGGGTTTAGAAATCATACTTGATTGATGGCATGTTGGACTTAAAGGATGACGGGTACACTGACTACATCATGATCTTCGATCAACGTTTGGCGGGTGGGGACCCAAAGGATGATGGGTACACTGACTCCATCATGACCTCTAGTTGATTCTAAATGGCGATGACCCAATTGATGACATGTACACTAACTACATCATGAACTTTGATTAACTTTCAACGAGCGATGACCCAAACGACGACATGTACACTGACTACATCATGACCTTCTACTGACTTTCAATGGATGCTACCTAAATGATGACATGTACACTGACTACATCACAACGTTCTGTTGACTTTCAATGGATGCTGACTAAAAGGATGACGTGTACACTAACTACATCGTGACCTTTTATAGACTTTCGACGGGTGCTGCCTAAATGATAATGTGTACACTAACTATATTATGACCTTCTATTGACTTTCAACGGGTGCTGTCTAAAGGATGACGTGTACACTGACTACATCACGACCTCATGTTGACTTTCAATAGGTGCTATCTAAAGGATGACGTGTACACTACCTACAACATGACCTTCTATTGACTATCAATCGGTGCTACCGAAAGGACGATGTATACATTGACTACATCATGACCTTCTATTGAATTTCCATGGGTGCTGCCCAAAGGATGACGTGTACATTAACTACATAATGACCTTCAGTTGACTTTTAACGAGTGCTGCCCAAAGGATGACGTGTACACTGACTAAATCACAACCTTTTTATTAATCTTTAATGGGCGACGACCCAAACGATGACGTGTACACTAACTATATCATGGCTTCTAGTTGATCTTTACTACGCAACAACCCCGAGGATGACGTGTACACTAACTACATCATGACATTTTGATGAATTTTGACGATATTTTGCTTGCCCCTAATGATTATACCTGCAGTGAGCAATGAGAAAAATGGGTTTAGATAGGCTTTTAAATAACGTTTTTACTGCTTGATTGATTTTGTGAAATAAAAACATTTTTGCCCCTTCGATTAATAGTAAAAATTTGAGAATCAAAGATATAAGGATCTTCAAAGTCCTATAGTGTCGAGGGCTTGTGTTGAGATCCCATGAATTGTTGAAAAGGCTTTTGAAGCTGTTCTGGAAGATTTGGTATCGCCTGTGGTTTGAGCAATACAGCTGGTGGCTTGAGGTTGACTGGTCAAAGGAATTAAAAAAACTACTCTTATAGATGTTAATATTGCCAGCAATTTGAGTGATACCACCGGCGGCTTGGCTGATGCCGTCGGTGGTATCGAGGGACTGTTTCAGATTAAATCAAACTTTTTAATTTTCGCGGGGTGTTTACTACGAATTAAAACTCCTTTTCTTCCCATTTCAAATGGTAGTGGCTGAAATATCTCTCCCTCTCGACCAAACTTCATCTATTTTCTTCCTCTTTGATTTCTAATGTTGAAGGTGTTGAAATAGAAACCCGCCGGCATGAAGCCTAGCAATTTGCCCAATCCCTCAATCCAAGGTTTGAAAATCTGCCCGGTTCACATAACCTATGGCTTAAAGGATTCTGAAATCTTATTCGGCTACAAGATTGCAGCTCCCATCAATAATCTAACCCCGAAGAAGGAAGAACACATCTCTTATATCCAGATAATCCTGCAAAACTTGAATTCTTTCATTTTGTTTATTAAAACTTTGGTCCTAGACTTAAATTATGCCATGATAGAGATAAAAAAAGATACTTAAATTAAAATTGCATGTTATAGGGTGGTTTTGCCAAATTTTAAAGCCCTAGAATGGATTTACTGCATTTTGGTTGATTTTGGTTTGATTTCGGGCAAACCTACGATTCTATTCGCAGAATATGATGCCGCCGACAACATCATCCATGTCGCCAACGGCTCTAGGCCTTTATAAAATAGGCTAAACCTTTCCATGGCACTACTGATATCAGCAATATTTCCAGTGACATCATCCATATCACCATCGATATGGCTGATGTCGCTGATGATATCACTGCTTTAGCAGCGACATCAGTAAGTTTCCAGCAGCTTTTAGACATGGAAAAAAGCAGATTACTTATCTGGTTTGCTTTCCCTTTTTATTTTCTTTTTGTAGCCACACCAACTCACTTGTACTAGGGGAATGGGGACCATTGGCGAGTTGTGGAAGCATATTGATGCAAAAGATCCCGAGCTTCGAGCAGCTATCGACTCCACGAGTTTTGAGGTCTTGGCCAGGATTTTGCCTATGAGGATGCCGAAGCTATCTCATTTGGCTTTGACTGGCTTAACTGAAAAGCGATTGGAGACCACACATACTTTTCACCTTACGATCGACAAGGTGACCATTACTCCCTTAGACGTAGTGGCGATGACTAGGCTTCTATGGATAGATATCATCATTCACTTTGATGTCTATATGGAGAAATACTACATCAAGGGGCTGGTGGTAAAGTGAGTGAAAGAGCTTTTTGGTTTGAAGCCCATTGACGGGTGGTTGCCTTAAGGGGAGCTTCAAGAGCATTGGTTGGAAGTTGGGGTGGTTCCTGAGGCTCAAAGGGATGCTTGTGTTCGCTCCTTTGTTATATCTCTACTGTCTATGCTGTTTTTCCCAGTTTTTAGTAGCAAGATCAACTACGGGCTGATTACCCCCTTGAGGATGTCAAGAAGATCAAGGATTAAAATTAACCCTGGGCCATTCTCGCCCAGATGTACTACGGATTGGACGTGAGGGCTAGGAAGAAGGAAAAGGTCCTCCGATTAAGTCATTTGCCCTTTCAGGTATGCCTTTTAAAGAATGGTTTGTTACTTTATTTCTGCTTTTTCTCTTTTGTCCCTTTCTTTTGATTTTATTCTAGACTAATTGGCTATCAATCGTGTAGGCTTGGGCTTTCGAGCACCGGATTCTCCCTCTAGTGAAGCTCAAGACCAAAGTGCTAACAAATTCACACTTTCTAGCTCGATGTTGTGGTAGTTTTGGGGGATTCAGTAAATACCCCACTACTTATAGAGAGGCACTGAGTGTTGGGAAACAATGATTTGGAAGAATAAATTGAAGACAGATATGGATCAAGTTTGAAGAAAATAAAAACAAGAAAACAAAAATTCAAGGAACAAAAACATGTAATCCCCTTAATCAAAAAAAGGAAGCGTCCTCCAAAACAACTCATCAGGACATTCTTTGAAGACTATAAGTATCTAAACACATAATGGAAGCATCTGATTAAAGTTTGAAAAAGAAACAAACTTTAAATCGATCAAGATCAGCATCCAAAAGAAGAACTAGATGAAATAGCATCCGGATATATAAAGACAAACTTCATCCGGAAGATAAAGTTTACAAGACAAATGGAATAATTCAAAAAACTTATTTCCCTCCACCTTTTAGTCTAAGAGTCAAAGATCCTTTCCCAGTATGCAAGACAAAATACAGCTAGCAAGCTTTTTAGGAAAGGACATAAGGCCTAACACAGTAAAGAGAAAAGGTAACAACCTTTTCTACCTAGACCAATAGGAAAGGGCGTGAAACCCACACTTCGGATCACTAGTATAAAAGTTGGAGAATTGCTAAAATACAAGGAAAATGATCGCTGGCAAATTTTTGATCTTAATCCCAAGGATTCAACAGGTCAAATACTCAGTCTAATGGATTGATCAACAATTTTGGAACTGCCACATATTACCTAATCAACAGTGAAGATTTAATTCAACCATAACAACTCATAATGGCTACATTAATGACAGAAGCATATAAAAAGGAAGCTTCACAACTTGAGAAGGTGCTGGTTGTTCTAAGAAAAGCATATATAAGAGAATCCGCAAGTACAATCACTGACATAATCCCTCCAAGAACTAAATCATTCTAAATCAGTTTGTAAGAATTCTGAAGTAAAATATAAACTTGAGGAATTAAAAAACGAAACACTTGAGAAAAATAAGTTGTAAAAATCTAATACTTGGGTGAGTACTGAGATTGGGATATAGCTTAGAGTTGGGCCTTTAAGTGGGATCTCCCTGTAGGACTCAGCTTAGGTTTGGGTAGAAATCTAAGTGGTATATCCTGCTAAAGGCAAGAGGACTCAGCTAGGAGTTGGTGCTTCTAGTGGTATATTTTACATCTAGAAGGGGTTACCATCCGAAGACGAATTGTAAGGCTTGATTCCTGCCAGCTGAAAAGGAATCCACTAGTGGGAAAAGATCAGAGTAAGGACACTCCGGGGACTAGAGTAGGCGGGGCCGAACCAGGATAAAACTCTATGTTTGATTTTCTAACCTTTTACTTTATTGCCATAACATTTCATATTTGTATCTTCCGGATCAAATATATCAGAACATATCAAACAAGCTGCACAAGTCATTTTAAAGTCTGATTAATTCCACTAAAAAGGGTCATTCACCCCCCCTCTAACCTTATATAGACCCTTGCAGGGACTAATAAGTGGTATCAGAGCAAGTGCTCACAGTTGGAGATCTAACAATCTCGACCTGAAGGTCCAATTTTGATCCAAGAATCAAAATGAGTTTCCAAACTCACAACTCCTTCCTCAAACCCATCCGTTAGGGACCCGTACGAGTCCCACCCCACCTGTATAGATCCCCTTTTTTTGAGACCCCTACCCGGACGGGTCTGACCCACCCGTACGGGCTCCTTCTTGCCATCTAGAGGCAGATTTTTGCATCAACATTTCAACAAGCACCAGGAATTCATCCAGCCCAAGTCTATACTAGCACAAGAATTCTTCCCCCAGCAAGCAAATCTTACTAGGAAATTCTTCCCCAGTAGAAGAGGTTTTGCCAAAGGATATTACTCCACTTCCTAGTAGTGGAATCAAATCTAGAGGCATCCCTCCACCAATCTAGGGGCATCCCCCCAATTCCTAGTAGCCAAATCAGATCCAGGGGCATCTCCCCACCAATCCAATGGCATCCTCCCACTCCCCAATGATAGAATCATCAAGTCTTAAGGGCATCCCCCACTTTCCTATAGCATATTCGGTACACCCTAGGAGCACTCTCCCTAGGATCATTCCCCAGTGGCAAAAGAAGCATAACATCGATCAGGCCAAACCTGACATTTCCCGCACAAAATTTTCAATCTATCGCATCCACACTTATATATTCTTAATTGAATGGGCAAAAATATTTTTTTTTCTCACAAAATTCAATTAAGAATAAAAAGGTGTCTACTTAGACAATGACTAACTCGATGTTTGATTGTTGTCTCTTTTCAGGTTATTTGAAATTCCCCGGCATGAGATTCATCTGCCTTAGGAAAGGGATACATCATCATCAATTAGGAAAGTCGATCTACCTTAGGAAAGGGATGCAAGGAGAAGTCATCCGCCTTAAGAAAAGGATACACCATCATTAGTCGGGAAAGTCAATCCGCCTTAAGAAAGGGATACACGTATCTTCCCCAGAAAAGTCATCAGTCAGGAAAGTCGATTTGTCTTAGGAAAGGGATACACCAGTCAAAAAAGTCATCAGCCTTAAGAAAGGGATACATTATCAGTAGTCAGGAGATTCGATCCGCCTTAATAAAGTGATACACCAGTCAGGAAAGTCATCCACCTTAACAAAGGGATACATTATCAGCAGTCAGGAGAGTTGATCTACCTTAGGAAAGGGATACACCGTCAGTCAGGAAAGTCGATCTGGCTTAAGAAAGGGATATGCCACCTTCTCTAGTAGAGTCATTAGGGATGTACATTAGTAAAGGAAAGTCATCTGCCTCAAGGAAAGGGATATGCAGTAGCAAAGGAAAGTCATCCGCCTCATGAAAAGGATACGCATCAGCAAAGGAAAATGGTTCACCTCAAGAAAGGGACCCCCGAGAAAGGAGTTAGCTTCAAGAAAGGAACTCACCCATATCATCCCCTAAGGTATGATTTCTAAACCCTCACTCGCATCGTGATATCATACAGATCCGTATCTGTGATGATCCTATGAGGGATAGTGTGTGAGCACTGTTTTTAGCGATCCTTCTCACAAAACTGTGATGAGAGCTATATGATGCAATGTCTTTCAGGTGTTATCCATCAGGGGTGTTCCTACTACTGTATAGCTGAGTTTGGCCAAAGTTTTGAGACCTAGTCTGCCTTTAGGGACCCGTATAGGCACATCCTAGTGGTACAGATATGCTAGGGGACTCGTATGGGTCATCCCTTCCATACGCCTGGGGGGGACATGTATGGGTCCCTCAATACCCATACGGGTGGGGCTCCACCCGTATGGGTACTATTAATGCCTAAATAGGCTCTTTTGGAAGGAAATCCTTTCCTATTTTGGGTAAAGGCAGGTCATGAACGCGATTTATTGCATTCAGACCTCCTCTCTCCTATAAAAGGGGCCGTTCCTTCACATTTTACACACAGATTCTTCATATAAAAAATATACTAAAACTCTAGCAATTTCTATAGGTATAGAAAAGGTATAGCGGGGGTATAAGAGGTATAAAATAGGGAGAAAACCCTTGCCTTGAGGTTTTGTCCACACTTTATTCATTCCTAGCATCTTTTATTAGGGTTTAGGGGAGGTTCTATCCGCACAAATACTCACCTCAATAATCCTATTCCATCTACTTTGGTCGGGCTCTCTCAACAGTAAAGGGATCACCTCAAAGTGGATTCACATCGACAAGGTAACGCTCCTGAGTTTTAAAGAGACTCACATCTCAGTTATTTCATTATTATTATTGTTTGTTACTTCTATTATATCTGTTGTTTTCATTTCTTGTTTCGGGTCTGGTCCTAACTCGTATGAGCCTTATTAGCACCATATATCCGTAAGGATATTAATTTGGTGCTCCATACTCATATGAAAGGAAATCTCTCTTTATTTTATTTTTCTTCCACCAATCTATTGATCTGTAATATGTAACTTAACTGAACTGAGTTTCTATTTGGGACCAAATAGTACTTGTATAGGTACACCACACCCGTACCTGTCCTCCCTGGTACCCATACGAGTACCCCCTATCTGTATGGGTACCAGCCCCTAGACAGAACCCCGAATTCATTTTTAATCGGTTAAAATCAACCCAACACGCCATTTGCCATGCGATCATTTTCACTAATAATCTAGTAAATCAATCCACAAAAGTTAAATTGCATTTTCCCAACATTTGTAGATGTAGGGGAATTTATTTTCATTTTACTTTATAACTTAGAACAAATGTATAGATTCTCTTTGCAATTTCCCCCATTTTTCTCCCGATTGTAATTTTTATCCCCCTATTTATTGCTTGTGCTTTATTATAATATGTAAACTCATGTGATGAGTGTGAAAGAGTGTAGAAATAGGATTTATGTGATAATTCCCCAAATGATGAAAACTAAAATGGTTTTACACGGTGAATGTAATTTTGAATCAACTAAATAAGAAATAAGTGACTCATCCGATACCCGAATCTCTGATCTAGTAGGTGTGAGTCTCCCACCCAGAGGGAACCATACCAAAACTCTCTCCCAAGTAGATAACTTGGGTGGTGACTCTATCAATTATATTGAGATTTGGGTCTTGATTCTTTTATTCATTAAAATTAGCTTATTGTGCAAACTTTAACTAAAAATGTTTTGTCATGCCTAAATCCAACCAAACCCTCAGTGGGCCCCACCTCTCACGCAAGTGCAAAGGGAGACCCATACATCATTGATACCTCATAATGGGTCCATGAAATCCAGATTCCATAGCCCTCTTAGTACACCATCCGTACCAAAGTGAAACTTCAGGAGTGTAAGGGGCACGCGCTTGGCGCATAGGACCCCCAATATAGCATGGAACTCCTCGAATAGGGTGGCATAGCTCAAATGAGGAAAATCGGAATACATGATCCATCCAATCTCAAAAAGTCAATTCTACGGCAAGGAATTCAGGACTAATAGGCCACGTCGCAACATACTTTCTAGTATGCATTTCCCAGGCTTTCAAGGAAACTCTGTAGCTACTGATTATGGTTTGCCATGGTTGAATTTAAGAAAATGGCCTAATCTATGTTTCTGGGTTGGTGATGCTGCTGATGACATTGGTGATATCCGCCGACGGTATGAAATGAGGGCTAGGCTGTATGGATTGATGCCGCCGGGGTATGTGTTGTAAGCGACTTTATCAATATTATTTAGCAAGCTAAATTTTTATATGGATGGCGATATCAGCCATACAATCGGCAGTATGGAGCTGCTTCCAGCGAATTTAAGACCTAATTTAGCCAAACCAAACCTATCTATAACCTGTAAAACTATAATCTATTTCCAGAACATATTCAAGCACAAAATCCAAATTTTATTTAAAAAGCAAAGGCTTGAACACACAAATATTCCAAACATCCAAATCCTAAGCCTAAACAAATCAAATCAAAATCCAAAATCAAACGAAAATATTCAAACCCCAATGTAATAGAGGTATAAGAAGAAAATCAAAAATAAAATAAAGCTAAAACATCCCGCTACCATCCCTCCCGTGCAATGAATACTCAGGCTTGTCCACAAGAAAGCGGTTGACAAAATCCTTGTCCTCCTCTCTATCCTTTGTCAACGGGAAACTACTGGATTCAGTAGGCACATTAGTAGGATGCCGATCAGCTATCACCTTCCTCCCTCTGCGACTGGGCTCACCTGAAGTAGCACGGTCCATGTTATGCTTGCTTCTCCTATCATGCATAGTAGCATCTAGCTGTGGCTCTAGCTCACTAACCCATCGCTTAAGCTCCTTGTTCGAGGCCTTAATCTATTGAGCATTGGAGAGTGTCATGGCTACGAAATCTTGCAAAACCACAAAATCCATACATATCATTCATAACATCCATCCATGCATTTTTAAGAATTATAACATCATTTGAACATGCATTTACCTTGGCAAGATGGGCCTGGGAAACCAAAGTGTCCCAAAGTGCAAAGGCATTCTCGGATATCCTCTCCGCCTCCTCGCATGTAACCTGAAAAATCTAAAAAGAATAAGCAATCAAAGGTCAGTCCAAAAGGAGAAACCACACAAAGGATCAGAATTAAAATTTTGGTAAGCTTACATGAGTGGTGTCTAAAGGTATAAAATCCATGGAGTGAGCACCCGGGGTTATGTGTCGTATGTTAAACTTGCCATTCTATCCCATGAGGAGGAAGGACTCTTCTAAAGTAGTCGAGAAGGGCCCTGGTACTATACCAATATCTTTTGATCTGCCCCGGCCCCGTACTCTGTTGCTCTCGAGCCGGTTCCTCGTCTTTGGAGGTGGATACTAAACAAATAAAAGCAACACAAAGGCAAAAATTAGCAACTAGTTTGGACTAATAATCAATGAATATATATGTAATCGGGCACAGTCTTACATCGGAAGAATAGTGCTCCTCATGGGTCGCCGATGCATCCTCGCTAACCTTATCCTCCCCCTCAGGATCACCCTCTCTAGCACCCTCTTCCTCCTCCTCTTCCTTGTCGCTGCTAACAACACCCTTAAGTCACCATTTCTGCTCCTCCCTTCTCTTCTCCAAATGATACTCGATCGTATCATCTCGCTGGATGCACGGGTAAATGGAAAGTAGGCACTGTTGGTGCAGTTTATAAGAACTCGGGAAACTCTCCACAACTCGGTTATTCCCCTCTAAATAGGCGGCTTTATCAACCTCGGTGGTGATAACCAAGTAGGGCCACAATAGACCAATGGGATGTGCTAGAGTCACCGGCCTAGCAAAGGTAGGGACATCTCTACAGCTCTATACCCACTCTCCTAAGTACCACTCGAGGCATAGAGGGTACTCCATCAAGAATTGCCTATCATCTACATCCTTGCAAACCACAGCCACATCTATGAGGTTGGACACCTCATCAAAAGGATCATGGACAACCTGACAAAACAACTAACCAAACAATCAATGTAAGCATAATGTAAATTTATATATGCATTTTGTCTACTAAAGTTTTGTTTAAGTGTGAAACAGGGGCAAGAATCATAAAGATTGCATATCATAGTGGGATACTTGCCAAGTCCCCCAACACCCCCGCACCATTGAGCAAGGAAGTGAGACTAGCCAACATAGTGGTTTAGAACTTGACCGATTGAAGAATCTGGTGCTTGAAAGCCTAAACCTGTACAAGCAACAATTAATCTATCCAAACAAATCAAATGAGGCATAAAAGAGGATAATCAAATGCTTTTCGGAAAGGTATACCTGTAGGAGCAAATGACGAAGCCGAAGGACCTTGCACTTCTTCCTCGCACCCGTATCCAGTCCATAATAAATCTGTGCTAGAATGGCCCTAGGCTAGGTTTTCTCCTTGAGGGTCTTGACGTCCTTAACCGTGGAGATCAACCTATAGTTGACATTATTACTGGAGACTGGGAAGAATAGCATGGACATCAAGGAAATAACAAAAGAGTGGTAGAAGTATATCGCTCCATCTCAGGGACCACCTTGACTCCCATCCAATGCTTTTGGAGCTCTCCATATGACAACCACCCCTAGGTAGGCTGCAAACCAAATAGCTCTATTACCCTCTTTGCCATAGGCTTCTTAAGGTAGTATTTCTCTATATACACATCAAAATGAATGGTGTGGTCATTCCAAGATAGCCTAGTCATAGCCACTACGTTAGAATGAGTGATGGTTACCTCGCCGAAGGTAAGATGGAAGGTGTGAGTGGTCTTAGACCACTTCTCGGTCAAAGTAGTCAAGGACGAGTGGGAAAGTTTTGGCATGAGTAGGGGCATAGCATGGGCTAAGTCCCTAAAACCTGCATCGTCAATGGCAATCGCAAGCTCATGGTCTTTGTCCGTAATGTGTTGCCACCATTCACCTAGGGTCCCCATGCCCCTGGTGCAAGTAAGCATATGAGGCTACAAAAAATTTAAAAGAAGTAAATAGATAAGTTTTCGGTAATCTATTCGCTTTCCTACTACTGCTAGAACTGGCTGATATTGCTGGTGGAGCAGTGATACCGCCAGCAACATCAGCCATATCGCTAGCAGTATGGGTTATGCTATTGGCGATATAGCTATAAGCAGCAGCAATATCATAGACTTTTAGGCCTTTCTATAAGGCCTGAAGCCATTGGCAGCATGAGTGAAGCCACTGGTGGCTTCAATTTCTACGAGCAGAATCTAGTTTTGCCTAATCAGACCAAAATCATAAAAAAATGCAATTAATCGAACGTAGAGCATAAAAATAGTAAAATTTAGATCTATAGCATGGAACATAGGTTTCTATACTTTCAATTTCACGTTCATAACCCTTATCATGGAAAAAATTCGAGCCTAAGGCCGGAATTGAAACTTAACAAAAATAAAGAAATTTGAGTTTTGTAAGATAACCTTGAAATAGCAGAGGTGCTTCTTCTTCTCAGGAATCAAATTTATTATGGATGAAGTAATCTTTTAGCCATACATCTTATTAGTTTTCTTTAAATCATAAGCAACGAGAATCAGGCAAAGTTTCAGCCCCTCGACAGAAGAATCAGGCAGATTTTTGGGCCTCATGCTTGTGGATTTTCTTTCGAATACTTTCTTCAACATGATTGGGAATGAAAGGGAGAAGATATAAGAGTTCAAAGAGTTTGAAAGAAAAGGGTAGACTATTTCAGAACCTACCTGGCATCAAAATAGGAAGATAGAGTGTTTTAATTCATATTAAACACAAGCGTGAAATTCGAGGAGTCAAAAACTGCGGCTTCATACCGTCAGCGGCATCAGCCAAGCTGCCAGCGGCATTATTCTTCAGAGGAAAATTTTTGAATTCTTTGACTAGTCAAAGATTCCATGTAGTACCTCATACCAGCTGCGTCATCAATCAAACTGCTAGCGGCATCACCTCAAGCCGCCGGCGTCATCAACTTCTCTAGGGGTATTTTAATCTCCCTTTCAACAGTTCAATAGGATCCCAGCTCAAGCCCTCAGCATTCCTGGACTTTTAAAACCCTTGTGCATTTAATTATCACATTTTTTCTATAGATCATAGAGGCAAAAATATTTTTATTTCATAAAATCAATCAAGCACTAAAAACATTATCAAAAAGTCTATCTGATCTTATTTCATTTACCACTCTTTGCGGATATAACCTGAAAGCCTAAGCCTGCATGGCAACCTAAAAGCCCAAGCCCTTCTTAGCAACCTAAAAGCCTAAGCCTCGCTTGGCAACCTGAAAGCCCAAGCCCTGCTTGGCAACCCGGAAGCCTAAGCCCCACTTGGCAACATGAAAGCCCAAGCTCCACTTGGCAAACCTGAAATCCCAAGCTCTGCTTGGCAAACCTAAAAGCCCGAGCCCCGCTTGGCAAACCTGAAAGCCCAAGCCCTGCTTGGCAAATATCCAAGCTCGACCAAGGGGTAAACTAATCATTAGATGAAGGTCCTCACGGAGCTAGAATCTAGCACCCTTCGGGTCCAATCCACCAAGGGTCGGATAAAGGTCCCGTCATCCTTTGGGTCCAGCCTATCACCCATCAGATACAATTTCTAACCCTTGCTATTTTCATGCAATCATACTGACATGTGGCTACAGTGATCCCCTGAGGGGCAGTAAGTGAGCATGAAATTTTATAGTCCCTCTTGTGAGACGATGATGACGTTTACCCGATTTTATTCCTCATGATAAAAATTCTTTTTGGAAATTTTTATTACCGATATAAAATTCTCTACAAATTTTATTTTCAAAAAAATTCATTTCAGCGTGTCCGATAACGCATCCAGTGGCAGCTCGAACCAATAATTTGCACCTAAAAATTAATTTAGTCCTAAATACCTATAAAAATTCAAATAAACCCTAATTATTCAAATTAATCCCAATTAAACACCTTTTTAGGCGGATTTGACTCACCTTTTCACCATTTTAGGTTAGGCCATGCTTACTTTTCAGAGCTGGTAAAGGTTGATACTGCTAGTGGCATCAGCGATACCGCCGACGGTTTCATCCATGCCGCCGGCGGCTTGAGTTCTGCAGGTAGATAGCTTTTTGTAGAATTTTGCATGATATCCATCGGATAATTGATCAAAGTCAATTTCTACCAAATTTTAGCCTATATAAGGAACCATTACAGCTAAAATAAGGGTTATAAATTCACTAATTGGAATCTTAGGGAGATTTTGAGTAATTTTAGCTAGTTCTAGTGGGATAAAGTCTAAAAAAGATAAGAAAAGAGGATTTAATCCATCTTTTCTTTGTTTTTCTTTACTGAACTTCTTGATATTCAGGTAGATTTTAGGTTTATAAATCACTACAATAGGATTTATAGACTTAAATCACCCCTTTACTTCCTAAAGTATCATTTAAGCTCCCCGGAGGTGTCATTAGGATCACGAAGAGGTGGATTCACAGCCCCAAGGTAAAAATTCAGAGTCTTATAGCTCTTTGGCTTTCATTTTACTTATTTGTTGTGTTTACTTGCTGTTTTGTGCTTAGTTTTAGGTTTTCGATCACTTTTTGGCTGTTAACCGCTGCTGTTGCAAGAAATTAAAGCCGCTAGAGATAGTTGAGGTCGGTAGCAGTATCACTCATGCCGCCAGCAGAATCAGTGATACCGCCAAGGGCCTTATTTATCCCCAATGGCTCTATTTTCTTATACGACCATTTCTTTATGGTATCCAGAATGACATGCAGCCTGCCTATGTAAATGTGATCGCCAGCGGCATTAGTGATACCGCTTGCAGCCTCATTTATACCGCCAGTGGTATGGGGTTCTAGACAATAGATTAGTTTTTATTTTATTTCTAAGCTAGTTTAATTTCTAAAGCTAGGGTGTACAGTGCGACAACGGGGGTCCAAAAATTTCTAAAAACAAACCTCACCCCATAATATACGGTATTTTTAGTAATAATCCGATTAAAATAATTATCGAGTCTAAAATATGGATAAAATGGAATTTTCCCGCTAACTCAGGGCAAATACCATTTTTAGCCATCCAATCGACCTCCATAAATTGTAAAATGAATATGCCATGCTCATGCTAACTTGTGTCTTGTTTAGTATGCTAACTTTGCATGTTACTTGATATAGCTCGTACAACATGTCATATTTGTGCTAACCATTTTGTGCAGGTAGATTTAGGTTAGATGGATGTTAGGCCTTCGGGTATTTTACTTCTTGTATAAAATAAATGTATAGTATTTGGAAAGCCTTGTAATTATTATTTATTTTTCGCATTTATTTTTTGGATGACTGTAATAATTTATTTATCTACCGCTATGAATTCTTGACGACGCGATAACAATATATAAACGGAAAATAAAATTAATAGGGTGGATTAAAATTGATTAAGAAAGAATGAAATCTTTTAATATCGCTAATGTAAAATAGATAACAGCATCCAAACTCGGAATCTCTACTTTAGGTATTGTCTACCACCAGGTGGGAAAATCGTACCCAAATTTCCCAGTTGAAGTAAACCGGGTTGCGACTCTATTTTAAGTAAGGGATTTTGATATCGTATCTTTTGAACATTAAAATATGCCAAAACCTTTATCAATCACCATCAAGTCCATTATTTTCAGGAGACTGGTCCTCTGACTCGGCCTCGCTGCCCGTTTAAAATGTCGTCCACTCATAGTATTGCTGGTTTGCGAACCCGTATTACTTCCATCCAATGATTTCATAGCGAGGGGACTAAATGATGTACTAACTTTTGCATAGGCCATTTGATGTGAGACGACCTATCAAACATTTATTTTTTTCTTTCTTTTTATCCTAACTTTCACCTGAACTATCATTAATGGCTCAGTCTAGTGGTCTTTTTCTTTTTGGCTTTAACTTTTGCCTAGACCGCCATTTCAGGTTTTCAATCTAGTAAGCTTTTTCTTTGCCTTTTCACCTTAAATTTTGCCGTGACCACCCTTTCGAGTTTTCAACCCCGCAGGCTGTATCTTTCTTTTCTTTTTTTTTCTTCTTAACTTTTTCATGGACCGCCCTTGTAGGTTTTCAATCCAGCAGAAGGTCTTAATTTTTTCCTGAATTGTCCTTGACGGCTCACTCCAGTAGACATTTTCTAAACTTTGCATATGCCTGATTTCTTTTGCGACTTTTATCTCTTGTTGGATTACGTCTATAGTGAAGGGAATAACAATGATTCATAATATGTAGAGAAAAATTGATGTTCACACACCTGCGATTATTTCACCTGAAGAAATGCATGCGTTCATAAGACAAAGATTCTTAGCAACATCATAACATGTTTAATGATGAGATTAATTTGAGTACATAGGCAATGGTAACAATTTCCAATGGTTAACCCCTACTGCCTACTAGTCTTTTATAGATTTTCTAGAAAAGAACTGACATTTTCTCTTGATGCCCTGACTTTTGCCTAAGCCGCCCTTTTCAGGTTTTCAACTTAGGAGTATTTCTTTTTGTTAGAGTGCCCTAATTTTTACATGACCGATTTATGGAATACCGATCAGTGGGCTGCACCCTAATTTTTGCCCTAGCAATAGAGGACTTGGGTGATTTATTCTTTATTTCTTTTATTCTTTGTGCTACTTTTTTATGATTTAATTCTTTTGACCTAGACATGACAATGCTTAAGCCTAACTTGATTTACTAGATTCACGAACTCATTTTCATCCATATCCATAAGCTTGATTCCTCCTTTGCCATTAGGCCTAAACTTGCCCATAGCATTAGTGTTGACCTGGCGTAGCTGCTTGAGAACCAGATCACCTGCTTTAAGATGTTGTTTTGGGTATCTGACTCTGTTGTTGTAAGCTCGAGCCATGCGCTGCTGGTACATCTAAAGGTGGTCAAGTGCTTTGAGCCGCTTTTCATCTATTGCATTTAATTGCTCATATCTAGCTCTTGCCCAATCTATCTCTTTTAACTGGGCCTCGAGTGTTACTCTTAGAGATCTTACTTCTATTTCAACTAGTAACATAGCTTCAATTCCATATACTAAGGAGAAAGGTGTTTGATCATCAGGAGTTCGTATGCTGGTTTTATATCCCCAAATCGCAAATGGAAGCTTATCAGCCCAATCCTTATACGTAGCTACTATCTTGAGCTTGTGGCCTATATGGAGAAGATCTATAATGCTTGACATTGAACTTCTCAAATGATTCCATTGTGGACCCTTGAAACTGAACCCCATTGTCAGATACCACATGATGCAAAACCCTATACCGAGTAAAAATATGCTTCTCTACGAACTTTGCAATTTTCTTGGCGGTGATATTATTGTAGGATTCAGCCCTTACACATTTTGAAAAATGATCAACTGCGACAATAATAAATCGGTGCCCATTGGTTGATGATGGCTGAATTTCACCGATTATATCTATCCCATACGCCGAGAAGGGCCAAGGAGAAGATAAATTATGAAGTTCAGACGGGGGTAAATGTTGTATATCCCCATGAATCTGGCACTCATGAAATTTTCTAACATTGTCAATGAAGTCAGTGTTCATTGTGGTCCAGAAGTACCCCATTATCTAAATTTTTCTAGCCAAAGCCATCCCATTCATATGTGGGCCGCAATCCCCTAAATGTATCTAGGTCATGACCCTTTCTGCTTCCTCTTCTATTAAACATCTCAATAATAATCCTTTAGTCGTCCTCTTAAAGACATCCTCATTAACTAGTCTAAACCGTGTCGCTAACCTTTTGAGAGCTAAGCGATCTAAACCTAATGATTCTTTAGGATATTTTCCTTCTTTCCAAATCCTTTTGATGTCGTCATTCAATAAAACTTTTGCTCCTCGATGGTTATAACTCAAAACTTGACGTAAAATGAGGAACATACTGTTTCTATAACAAGTGGATGGATGGGCTGAGCCTCTTCTTCTTCCCACATATAGACCAAAGTGGCCAAAGAATCTGACATGTGATTCTCGTCTCTCAGTATATATTGGAAGAAGCATTGAGTGAATTACACTGATAAGTCCCAGACTGCTTCCACATATGGCTTGAGTGACTTTTCTCTAATTTCCCATTCTCCCACGACATGCTTTGTCACTAGCATGAAATCTCCCATCACCCTGACTTCCCTTACCCCTACTTTTAAAAGAGCATCAAGACCAAAGAGACAAGGTTCATATTTGGCCCCATTATTGGTGACTGGAAATTCTAGTCGCTTGCCTAGTAGGATAACCTCACCTTGCAGTGTGATGATGATTACCCTAAGACTAGCACCTTTTTGATTCATAGCCCTATTAACATACATGATCCATTCAGCCTTCTTCACCTTTACTGATGCTAACTGCTCATCAGGGAAATCTTTATTTTCAACATAATTAGACTATATGGGTTGACTTGTCAAAAATTTAGCCACTGCTCTCCCCTTAATGACCTTCTTCATGACATACCCGATATCAAATTCTGATAATAATAGGAGCCAACTAGTGAGCTTCCCTGCCAATGTAGGGGATTCACAAAGATACTTCTGCAGGTCCACTTTTGCAACTACTTGGATTTTGTAGGACTAGAAGTAATGCCTCATCTTTTGGTTATCCATACTATTGTTGTGCATGTCTTCTCTACTACCATGTATTTTGTCTCATAATTAAACAACTTCTTTCTCAAATAGTAGACGACATGTTTGCTTTTATCCTCTTGCTCTTGGACCAACATTGCCCCTACGGACAACTCCACTATGGCCAAATAGAGAATCAATGGCTTATCGGGCATCAGAGGCTTCAAAACTAAAGGGTTTATAAGATAATTCTTTATCTTATCAAAGGCTATATGGCACTGCTTATCCCATTCTATCATCTGTTTCCTTCTCAACAACTTAAAGATTGGCTTACACACTGTAATTAACTTGACAATAAAACAGCTCACATACTGAATTGATCTAAGAAATGACTTGACTTCCCTTTCATTTCTAGGAATGGGCATTTCTTGAATGGCTTTAACTTGGTCAAGGTCAACCTCGATCCCCCTTTGACTGACAATATGGCCTAGGAGTTTCCTGGAAGCTATTCTAAATACACACTTCTTCGGATTCAAATGTAGGTTGTACTTCTCAATTTTGGTCAGGGACCTTTCTAAAATCTTCAGATGCTCTTCCCTGGTGGTTGACTTTACTAACATATCATCTCATAAACCTTAACCTCTTTATGGATCATGTCATATAGCAAAGCTATCATGGCTCTCTGATAAGTTTCCCCTATATTCTTCAACCCAAAAGGCATTACCCTATAATAATACACCCCTATTCTGTGATGAAGGCTATCTTGATCTTATCGATAATGCACATTAAGATCTGACTGTACAAGAAGTCCCATCTAAGGTGGAGTACATTGCAGCCCTGGCAGCACTATCTACCAGTACATTGATATGAGGCAATGGGAAATCATCTTTTGGGGATGCCTTATTCAAATCGTGAAATTCGACATAAATTCTAACTTTTCAATCTTTCTTGGGGATTGGGACGACATTTTCTAAACATGTTGGATACTCAATTACTTTAATGAATTTAGCATCTAAAAATCTAGCAACTTCAGCTTTGATTTGATCTGCCCATTCCAAAAGCAGCCTTCTTAACTTTTGTTTGACTGGTTTGGGATATGATGCTCAACAATTTTCCGATCTACCACGGGCATGTCATCCTAGGACCAGGAGAAAGTGTTAACATGTTTTCTAAGCACTTTTATTATCTCTATTTTTTCAATAGGAGTTAAGTTGTTGGATATTGTTACCTTTTTTGGATTTTCCTTAGTTCCCAAATTAATGTCATGCAATGAAGTATCAGGAATGCTAAAAATGTTATGCGTATGGTCAGATGAAGGCATTGTGCCGTCAGGCAAAACATTGAAAAACTAAGCAAAATCACTATCATTATTATCAGGATGCCCGAAGGCTACATCATTTTCATTAGATATAATTACATTATCATCCTCCACAGGTGAAGGGTCTTCTTAGTCGCTCACTAAGACATGAGTCAGGTCGCAATCCAGATCTTGCAACTGCTTCTCTGTCAATACATCATCCATGATTTCTCTTGTGACTTAAGCCAAGTTCTTTAAGGCTTCTTGAATAGGTGTCTTCTTCTTATCCCCCAAGCATAATGTGGTGTATATCAAAGTAGTGAGGGTATCTATGGCTTTTTCCTCTTCGATCTTTGATGGGTCACTATCTTCCATTTTTTTGAAACATTTCTCTACTTCTATGTTGACTTCATAGCTCTCAGAAATGGTCTTATAAGATTTCATAAATTCCATCTTATAGAGGTGAGGAGATAACCCGAAGATGAATCGATCGGCTAATTCTTTTTCATGAGGTTTCCTTATAAGAGTTACCAAGATTGTTAACCATATCTTAAAGTAATCATAATAGGTTCTCCACTCCATTACTTGATTGCTATAAGGTCAAATATAGATGGTTCTTCTCTTGCTTTCTTAGCTTCTACGATCTTTCACACCTCATCTTCTTCTAATCTTGAATTGATCATGTCTATTTACTCCCTTCTTCTCTAAGGTTCACAAACTTTACCTATATCAATGAGTACTATCATGGCTTTAAGGACATCCTCACATACTCTAGTCGGGTGACCAAAACTAACATGGTACTTGCAAAAATTGCTCCTCTCCTCAGGCCTTAGTGGAATATATGGTTGGAGGTGAATGATCAACTTGTACTTCTTCAGCTTTTTAAAGAGGCTCAAAAGAGGAGTTCCCCAAGGTGAGATGTCATCAAGAGTCATAGGATAAACCTTCTGGTCATTATTCATACTAAAGGGTAAAACCATGAAATGAGAGAGGATTATCCCCTTCGGCTTAACAACAGAATCAGGCAACTAAATTGGATCCTTACTACGGTGAACTTGCAACATAGCCTCTTTAGAGAGCATGTAGGACCCATTACTAGCTGTGAGGAGCATTGGGTTCGCTGGCTGAATAGACCGATCAAATTGAGCCATGGATGAGCTTGAGAGGGAGGAGACTTATCAAATCTTGAACTGAGGTATTAACCAAAATATCATTACATTCATAGGATGTGTTATGCATGCACAAATTACAACGATGCATGGTTGGGTTAATTACAGGTGAACGTAACATAACACATGCAAAGTGTTCGATTCCATCCTTATTTCTCCCACCGATTCTGAGGCTATTCTTCCTTAGTCTAACCTCACATAGAAATGGGTACCTAAAAGGTAAAATTCTAAGTCTTTTGATAAGAATGGCATAGGGACATATCAGAAGTTTGATGCAAAAGGTTCCCTTTACATCAAGCCTCTTTTTGGGGAGATGACAATGAGTGCTCTACCCACTAGAGTGTCCCTAATTCCTAACAGAGGATGAGTGACACTTTTGTGAGTTTTATGGAAAAATAGGGCACCTAGCGCTAGAAGAAGAGTGCATCTAATTAAAGAGAGAAGGAGGTGAGAAGATAGAGTGTGATAATTTTCCCAAATGATGAAAAAGAAAACGGGTTGAATCAAGGAAATGATTTTCGGTGCTCATCTTAATCTTTCAAGCTTTTAAAATAAATAAAAAATTTTTAAGTTAAAAGATTATATCCCCAGCAGAGTCGCCACTGTGAGGTATCGATGACGTGTGGGTCTCCTTTGGCGCCTGGGTGAGAGGCGCGACCGACTGGGGCTGTTTGAATTTAGGCATGATAAAACCTTTTTAGTTCAAGTTTGCACAAATAGCCAATTTTAATGAATAAAAGAATCGAGACCTAAATCTTGATACAAATGATAGTCCCCACCCAAGTTATCTACTTGGGAAGGATTTTTAGGGTAGATCTCATTGGGTAGGAGACTCATACCTATTGGATCAGAGATTCAAGTATCGGATGAGTCACTTATTTCTCATTTAGTTGATTTAAAATTACATTCGCCGGGTAAAACTGTTTTTGTTTTCATCATTTGGAGAAATATCACAGAAATCCTATTTCTACACTCTTTCATACTCGTTACATGCGTTTATAGATTATAATAAAGCACAAGCAATGAAATAGGGGAATAAAAATTACAACCGGGGGAAAATGGGGGAATTGCAAGAGAACCTATACATTTGTTCTAAGTTATAAAACAAAATAAAAATATATTCATTTACAACCACAAAGATTAGCACAATTTATAGCACATCATAAGTCAGTATTTCATTAGGAAAAATGTGATTATGTTAGCGTGACGGTTTTGGGATTGATAGTGGCCGGACGGCTTCTAAGATCGGAGAGAAATAATGAGCCTTTAACGTATTTTGTTGCCAAAATACATTTTAAGTTTTGTGGGTTGATTTACCAGATTCTTAGTGAAAGTGATCGCATGGCAAATGGTGAGTTGGATTGATTTTTAACCTAATTAAAAAGAATTCTGGATTCTGCCTAAGGCTGGTACCCATACGGGTGGGTAGGACCCATACGGTTATCAGGGAGGATCGGCATGGGTATAGGGGACCCGTACAGGTCCTGTCTGGTCCCAAGAAGAAACTTTGTTTGAGTTAATCAATAGATTAATGGATGAAAAATAAAATATAAATAAGATTTCCTTTCGTATGAGTATGGCGCATCGATTTCATATCCCTAAAGATACACGGTACCAACTAGGCTCATATGGGTTGGAACTAGAACCAAAATAGGAAATGAAAGAGCAAATGTAATAGAAGAGGCAAAAAGTAACAATAAAATAATGTAGATGTGAGTCTCTTTAAAACTTAAGAGCGTTACCTTTAAGGCATGAATCCACTTTGAGGCGATTACTTTACCGTTGAGAGAGTCTAGCCAAAGTAGATGAAATAGGACTATTTAGGAGAGTGTTTGTGTGGACGGAACCTCCCTTAAATCCAAATAAACAAAGCTAGGAATGAATAAAATGTGGACAAAACCTCAAAGGATGGGTTTTCTCCCTAATTTATACCTCCTAGACCTCAACTATAACCTTTCTATCCCTATAAAAACTGCTAGAAATTATGTATACTATACTTGTTATGTTGTATATGTGTTTATGGGTGTTAAAATGTGAGGAAAATGATCCTATTTATAGGGAAAAGGAGGTCTAAACCCAATAAATCGCATTCATGACTTGCCCTTTCCTGAAATAGGAAAGGATTCCCATCCAAAAGGGCCTGATCAGGTAACAAGATGACCCGTATAGTTGGGGCCCCACCCATATGGGTCCCCCTATACGTATGGAAGGAATGACCCATACGGATCCGCCAGTGGATCCATACTCCTAGGCAGCACCCGTACGGGTCCCTAAAGGCAGACTAGGTCTCCAAACTCTGGCCAAACTCAAATCTGCAACAGTAGGAACACCTATGATGGATAACACCTGCAAGAGAATGCATCATATAGCTCTCATCATCGTTTTATGAGAAGAATCGTTAAAATCTAGTGCTCACAGATGGGCACCCTAACCTAATATTCTAATCTGCACATAGGAATAAAAAGGCATAAGAAAGAAAGAAGTTTTGATTTAGAAATGATTTTAATACATCGTCACATCCCTTAACAAAATTTGAAAAGAAAAGAATTTTTAAATTTTTGGTTAAAAGGACAGTCCTCAGCAGAGTGGCCACTATGAGCGGATAACCTTTTTCACGCATGAGTGAAAAATTATGCGCGATGAAGCAAGCCAAATATTAGCCCTCTTAGGGTTTTAGGGAGTGACAAAAAAAATATTTATTAACATGATGTTAAAGTTGAAATTTAAGTCCAATTTAATTGTCAAAAGATACGAGATCAAAATTCCGTACTTTAAGATAGAGTCGCCAACCGGTTAAGCTCTACCAGAAATTTTGGGTATGACATTCGCACTTGGTGGTTAGACCGTACCTTAAAATAGAGACTCTGAGGTCAAATGATGTCACTTACTCATCATTAACTAAATCAAATAATTTATATTTTAATAAAAGTATCTTTTGCTCTTATGCAATTTAAATCATCCTAATTAAAACTTTTGGTTTATGTTTAAACTATTCATCAAGTGACGGTTCATCCATAAAGAGGTAAATAAATAAAATATTACTATCATCCAAATAATATAAGCAAGAAATCAAATAATTATTACAAGGCTTTATCAAATCCTATACATTTTTCTATGCGATAAAATAAAATATCCAAAGGCCTAATTCATACATCTAACCTAATCTACCTACACCCAAAAAGAATAGTACAAATATGGCACGTAACAAGATATAATCACCCATGCTCGGTTAGTGTACAAAACAAAACTCGAGTTAGCGTGAATTTTTATCTCGAGAAAAATGATTAAAAATGGATTTTTCTTAAGAAAATCAGTATTTTAGACCCGATTTCTCAATTTATTTAACTGAAAATGACACATAACAATGTCGGGACTAGTTTTAGAAGGTTTTGGACATTCATCGTGTGGGATAAATCCTAAAAACCCAAAAAATAATGAATAAGGCCAAAAAACATGCAAAATAGAAAGACATAGGGACTAATTTGGCATTTTTGCCCTGGGCCACTACAAATGACCTCGGGGCCACTACTGTTCCAATGGTGGCCGCAAGAGGTCCAGTGGAGGTAGCCCTGGGTGTTAGATATGATGTATGCCCTTTAGGCAATTATGGAGATATATCTTAATTATGTTTTAGTAAGGATAATTTGTTTAATTAATAAAGGCATTTAATCTTTTGTTTATATCAATGTGTTTATATGTATATATATATATTACGACTGGTTAAAATATATTTATTGATATCTTTGTACAAAAGTCCTTGACATATCATTGCATGAAGTGAGAGAAATTATAGTTAGACTATGTTTAGTGATACCTTCTTCATGTGCAATTATGATTATGTCTAACCCTAGTCATAGTTTCATCAAGAAAGGATATTGATGAGACAGCAAGACTAGCATGTGCTCAACTTTCTTGGAAAGGGTCCAAGTAGTTAACCACCTAAGATTTAAGGTGGTGCCTTAAGTTTGACATATGGATATATCTGGAAGATATATTGGAAACTGTAATAAGATAAACACTTTGTAAATATCATAGTGTTAGTGTTTATCTTTATGTAGTAGCTTTGCGAATATCCTCGTACTTAAGATACTAGTTACCTTGTGTGGTACTATCGCTATACTTTGGGTCATTCCTATGCACTCATTAATTTAGGGTGTCACGGGGTGATTGCGGGTATAGTGATGACAACACGTTGGTAAGCTATATAGTCCGAAAGAATCCATTGCTCCGGATATATTTAAGTAGTTGTACCTGGCCACTTGTTGAAGTGATGATTGCTATAAACCTTTGATTAGAGTATGTGTTTGATGGAAATATTTTATAGTCAAACACATTATGGTAAAAAGCAATATACTTCGGTAACAAATAAATAATTGGGATAGCTTGGAGCAACCTTGGCATTAGTGGGTTAACACTTTGACTGATCCTAACAAACCAGATGTTACTAATGTTAAAGAATGGAAGGAGTTCATCGCATTGGGCAAATATTGCATTAACCAAGATTAAGTCATAAGTACAAATGACATTCCGAGTAATAGGGGATGGCGGACCCTTGCTAGAGGCGTACTACAGTCGTTTGAGGTAATTGACTTCTATCCACGGTCTAGAATCTCAAGCCAATGGTTCCTATAGAACAAGGATTGGTTAAGGTATAACAGCTTAATACTTCAAGATCCTATAAGGTCACACACATTGGACCTTCATTGGACTGAGTAAAGAATTAATAGATTTATTCTATTATGAAAGTATCACATAATATTTGGCAAATTACCAATAATTTATTTTGAGACGTAATTAAATTTACTAGGGTCATAAATAATTTAAAGTGTTAATTAAAATGATTCGCTCATTTTCTAGTTAAGCTAGAAATTTATTTTGACCGATAACTAATTTATTAGGGTCATAAAATATATATTTATTTTAAAAGGATTAAAAGGGGAATTTTTCCTTGGCGAGTTAAATTGGATTGAGAGTAAAAATATATCTTGTACAGGCTCGGGTGCGTGAGAGTGCATCAAAAGGTGCACGAGCACTGTTGGCCAGTGCTCGCGGCAGCCCATGAAAATGGGCTGCCCAATGGCATGCCGTGAGGCCCAGCACACGTGCAAGAGCCTGCCTTATGCATGCCATTTGCGTAGGGTGCTATGCATACTACGCACGGGTCAACCCACAGACCCATGGGGGTTTGTATGTGTGGGATAAGGAGAAATGCCAATCCCACATTGGAAAACAGGGAGCAATATTTTGCTCCCCAAGCCTATATATAGGCTTCCTCCTCCTTCTTTTCAAAACACACCAAAGCTCCTTTTAAGTCTTGACTTGAGATTCCAACGTGCAATCTCTCGAGTTGACTTAAGAGCAA
Organism: Euphorbia pulcherrima; assembly: GCA_947683365.1. Lineage (NCBI taxonomy): Eukaryota > Viridiplantae > Streptophyta > Magnoliopsida > Malpighiales > Euphorbiaceae > Euphorbia > Euphorbia pulcherrima. Next base: position 4,724,184 of record CANTUS010000008.1, read on the forward strand.
GTTATTTTTGAGGAGCTTGAACTTATTCGAGCACCTCTAGTTAATATTTTTTGGTGGGCTTTTGGAGTGGTCTAGCAGCTACTCAAGGCTCTATAGTTCTTCCTTATTGGGAGGTTTTGATTGGTGGGGTTCATGTGGATACTCATACAGTTTATCCTACACTTGAAGGCTTGTGCAAGGAGGTTCTACTAAAGCAGGCTTCAACTGGTAAGTTTCCTTTCTTTCTCTTTTAATTATTAGGTCTTTTTCTTTAAGCTTTTTTAGAGTTAATAATTCTTATGCTTGGGTTGTTTTTGCATGCTTAGTTTATTTTATGCTTAGGTTATAGCTTAGAGTTATAACATGCTTAGTATAAAACATTTATGCTAGGATATAATTTAGAATTATGATATGCCTAGCCTATGCATTCTAACCTAGGTAGAGAATTAATTTAGTTAAGGCTTTAATTAATTTATATGCAACTGATAGGAGTTCCTAGGGACAAGGGAAAAAACTTTGAATTTCTGTCATACATGTTATGCATGTTCAAAGTGACTATCAGTACCCAATAGTGGCATAAGAGCTACCTATTTAGTGCATAATTAAGTCAGAAGCGAACTAAGTTTTATTTTCTATATGAAATAATTTAAAGTTTATTAAATTGGTTAGAACAATAGATGAACTTAGGCTTTCATTTCAAGGTTAGAAAATGGATATAGATAATTTCGAATAAGCCTCCTCAACTTACTCAAAATTATCAAAAACTCAATAAATTATATAAGTTACAAGGGTTACAAATGCTTTCAATTTACATGAATTGAAAGAATGAAATTTATTAGTTAAAGAGGATCCATGGTCTTTGAATTTGTGCCCGTGTTTGTTCTGGCAAGGATTGGACTTGGTGTCTACTTCTCATAGGGCACCTCTCCTACCTGGAAACCTATATTGGTGCAACTTGAATTGACCAAAAGGGTATTAAATATGGACTGATTTATTTCTAGTATATAAGGTTGTGCTTATAAATGTTTCTATAACAGAGTAAAGAAATATTAAATTATTGAATAAAAGCATAAAGGAAATGCAATATATATAACAAATAAAGAATGTAAACATCTTTTGCATATAATCTAGGTTGATGGAATAATTATAATAAAGAGCTTCAACCCATCTAAGGTTAGACCTTACAAATTAATTCTAAAAGTCCCTGAATTAATATAAATTATTATAAATATATCCATCTCATAAATCCTAGATTAGGTGAGACGTCTAACACCAATAAAATCCCTAAGTAAATATATTAGGGCAAGTTATAAGTCTTTCCTACTCAAATTTATAATATGATCTTTTTCGGCTACAAAGTGTTGCGCAAAGCGTTCCTTTCATTTACATCAACCGGTTATAAAAATTGAGATACGGTCTGCCTTAACAGGACTGGGTAGTTGTGAAATCTCGGTGGTCGAAGATATGTGGATCTCCCTTAGTGCCTTGTGGTGGGTCTACTAGAGGTTGGTTGAATTAGGCATGATAGAACCATTTAGTTCAAGTTTTCACATTTTAACCAATTTTAATGAATAAAGGAATCGAGACTCAAATCTCTATACAAATGATAGTGTCGCCACCCAAGTCGTCTACTTAGGAAAGAGTTTTTGTCCATTCTCATTGGGCAGGAGGCTCATACCTTTTGGATCAGAGATTCAGGTATTGGCTGAGTCACTTTTTTCTTACTTAGTTAATTCAAAATACATTCACCGCATAAAACCGTTTTCTTTTCATCATTTGCGGAATTATTATGGAAATCCTATTTTTCTACACTCTTTCACACTTGATTCATGCGTTTACAATTTACAATCAAGCGCAAGCAATAAAATGGGGAATAAAATTACAACTAGGGGAAATGGGGGAACTGCAAGGGAACCTATAGTTTGTTCTAAGTTATATAAAAAAAATAAATTCGCATGCATCCACAGAGAATAGCACAATTTACGGCACATCATAAGTCATCATTTTGTTCAGAAAAAATATTATTATGATGGCATGGCAGTTTTGCGATCGATAGTGCCTGGGCGGCTTCTAGGATCAAAAAGAAATAACGGGTCTTCAATGCATTTTGTTATTAAAGCACATTTTATTTTTCATGGGTTGATTTACCGGATTATTAGTGAAACTGATCGCATGGAAAATGGTGAGGTTGGTTGATTTTATAGGATTAAAAGTGAAACTGGGATTCTGCCTGGGGGCTAATAGCCGTATGAGTGGGGTGTTACCCGTACTACTACTGGTGGGACTCGTACGGGTCTTCTTAGGATCCAAACAAAATTTTATTTCAATAAAAGCAGATTTAAGGAGAAAGAGTAGAATAAAATGGGATTTCCTTCAACTTGGGTATGGCATACCAGCTTAATATCCCTAAGGATGTAATGGTACCGGCAAGGCTCACGTGGGTCAGGACCAGACCCAAAACAAAAAAAAGAATAAATCAAATTAAATAAAATACAATAAGAATATTGTAAAATAAATAGATTGTGAGTCTCTTTGAAACTTAGGAGCGTACCTCTATGTAGTGAATCCACTTTGGAGCGATCCCAATACTGAATGGAAGCTTTGTCAAAGTACAAGGATGAATGAAGGATTTAAAACTGTTTTAGGTGAGTGTTTGTGTGCATAGAACCTCCCCTCAATCCTAAAATGAAGCTAGAGAGAAATAAAATGTGGACAAATTTCTTGTAGAAAGGTTTTCTCCCTATTTTATCTCTTCTATACCCTAATTATACCCTTACTATAACCTCAAAAACTTGCTAGAATTATTTCCCAATAGTAGTATTTTATTCTCATATGTTTCTCTTATTTTTCTCCTCTTCAAAATGTGAAGAAATGCCTTATTTTATAGGCATAAAACATGTGTGAATGCATTAAATGCCATTTATTATTGATTTTATGTATTTAATGCTGATTTTGTGCATTAAAACAAACTATTTGGGCATCGGGAGGACATGTACAAGTGGTCTGGTTGAACCAGTATGGATAATTTTAGCCAATTTTGGACCAATACAGATTGGTTAGACCCGTACGGGTCGGGTGGACCCATATAGACCCGTATAGATCCGGATCCACCCGTACAAATTCGGGTCTACCCGTACAGGTATGGATTGACCCATATGGATCGGTCTGACCGATTTTGACCAAAAACGGCCGAAGTCATTTGGTTTTGACTAGAGTTGGCCGATTTTGACTAAAATTGACTTTTTTAGGGACTTGGGCATCGATTTTCTAAGGTTTAGGTTTGGCAAAGCTTGACCAATCAATATTAAAACCATTCACAGTAAATAACACATGTAGATAACTGCATCATATAGCTCTCATCATCATTTTAAGAGGACTGTTAAAATCCAGTGCTCACAAACTGCCCCTCATGGGATCACTATAGATACAGATCTGTATGGTCTCACAATATGAGCGAGGATTTAGGAATCATACCTAAGGTAATGATATAGGTGGGTTCCTTTCTTATGACAAACTCCTTTCCTTTATCGCGCGTATCCCTAGCGACTTCACAGGGGAAGGTGCGTCCTTTGTTGTGCAAATCCCTTTCTTAATGCGGATGGCTCTCCTGTTGATGATGTATCCCTTTCTAAAGGTGGATGACTTGCCTTTTGCAGTATGTATCCCTTTCCTAGGGCGGATGACTTTCTTTGGACTAATGTGGGTTGTGAGCACTAGAGTTTGCAGTCCCTCTCGTGAGACAATGATGACGTATTTTGATTTTAATCCTCAATATAAAAATTCTTTTCAAATTTTTATTCAGAATAAAAAATTCTTTATAAATTTTATTTTTCGAAGAATTTAGTTTAGCGTGTCTGATTACACTTCCGGTGGGAGCTCGAACCGATGATTTGCACCCAAAAATGAATTTACTCCTAAATACCCTAAAAATTTCAAAAATAACCCTAACTACCCAAAAATCCCACTTAAAACACTTTTTGGGCGGATTTGACCCCTTTATGCCTTTTTAGTCTAGGCCATGCCTTTCTTTTCAGACATGGCAGAGTGTGAAGCCACCTACGGCTTTATAGACACCGTCGGCAGCATTATCCATGCCACCGGTGGTCTGACTTTCGTAGGCAGACATCGTTTTGCCATGCTTTGTGCGATACCTACCTCATAATTGAGATAAGTCAATTTCTTCCCAATTTTAGCCTATATAAGGCCTCTTTCCAGACATTTTTGAGTTGGTTAGTAAGTAAAAACTTGAATTTGAGATAAAGTTTTAGGAAGATTTTAATAAGATAAGGTGAAGAAAAGGTAAGAAAAAAGGAATTACTCCATCTTCTCTTGGTTTTTCTTTGTTGAACTCTCTTAGAATTAACTTAAAATCAGTAGAACTTAAGTTAAAAATCCATCTTAATAGGATTTAGAGACTAAAATCTTAGTTCACTACCCAAATCATCATTTCAAGCTCCCCGAAGGTGGCATCCAGATCACGAAGAGGTGGATTCACGGCCCCGAGGAAAAAATTCTAAGTCTCATAGCTCTTTGGCATTTATTGTTGTGTTTATTTACTTTGTTGTGCTAAGTTTTGGGTTTTCGGTCATTTTTCGACCATTAGCTGTTGCTGCTACAAGAAGCTAAAACCGCCGGTGATAAGTGAAGCCACCGGCGGTATCATTAATATCGCCATCGACATTAATGATACCACCAAAGGCTTCTTTTGTCACCAACAACTTTATTTTCTTGTGGGACCCTTTCTTTGTGGTACCCAAAATGTTATTCTACAGGCCTATTATGAGGTGTTGATGATTTATGGGTCTCCCTTGGCGCCTTTTATGAGAGAGGCGGGCCCATTGGGGGAGTTTGGTTGGATTTAGGCCTGACAGAATAATTTTAGTTAAAGTTTGCATAATAAGCCAATTTTAAAGAATACAAGAATCGAGACCCAAATCCCGATACAATTGATAGAGTCACCACCCAAGTTGTCTACTTAGGAAAGAATTTTAGTATGGATCCCTCTAGGCGGGAGACTCATACCTATTGGATCAGAGATTTAGGTATCAGATGAGTCACTTATTTCTCATTTAGTTGTTTCAAAATTACACTCACCTCGTAAAACCATTTTAGTTTTCATCATTTAGGGAATTATCACAGAAATCCTATTTCTATACTCTTTCACACTCTTTACATGTGTTTACATATTACAATAAGGCACATGCAATAAATGGGGGATAAAAATTACAACTAGGGGAAAAATGTGGGAAATTGCAAAGAGAACCTATACATTTGTTCTAAGTTATAAAACAAAATAAAAATAAATTCCCCTATATCCACAAACGTTAGCACAGCCTATATCCACTTTGAGCAGATCCCTTTACTGTTGAGAGAGCTTGGCCAAAGTGCACGAAATGAAGTCAAGAATGAATAAAATATGGGCAAAACCTCAAGGAATGGGTTTTCTCTCTATTTTATACTTCCTATAACCCAACTATACCTTTTCTATACCTTTAGAACTATAATTTCTCTATAGTTTTTATGCTTAAGAGTTGTGTCCTTTCTGAAATGAAGGGGAAAGGCCCTATTTGTAGGGAAAATGGGGTCTGAATGCATTAACCAGCATTCATAACCTGCCATTTCCAAAATATGTAAGGCTTACCTTCCAAGCGAGTCCTAACAGGCAATAACTAGACCCGTACGGGTGGAGCCCCACCGGTATGGGTACTGGGGACCCGTACAGGTCCCCTCTAGTCGTATTGAAGTTGATACCCATACAGGTACTTCCAGAGGACTTATACCACTAGGCAACACCTATACGGGTCCCTAAGGGTAGACTAGGTCTCCTAATATTAGCCAAACTCTACTCTCCCGTAGTAGGAACACCTCTGATGGACAATACCTATAAAAGAATATAGTATATAGATCTCGTCATCATTTTGTGAGGTCGATCATTGAAATCCAATGCTCACATACTGCCCCTCGTGGGATCATTGTGGATAGGGATCTGTATGATCTCACGATATGAGCGAGGGTTTGGGAATTAGACTTGAGTTGGTGATGGTAATCGAAACAAGTTCCTTTTCTTAGGGCGAACTCTTTCCCTTTGCATTCTTTTCCTAAGGCAAAAAGCTCTCCTATAACTAGCAACTTCACTAGGGAAGAAGCACATATCCCTTTGTTACGGCAGATCGACTTCCACTGACTGGTGTATCCCTTTTTTAAGGCGGATGACTTCTCCTAGTATCCCTTTCCTAAGGCAGATCGACTATCCTGTGCGTTCCTTTCCTAAGGCGAATAGTTATCCTAAATGATGTATCCCTTTCCTAAGGTGGATGACTTCTCCTCATATCCCTTTCCTAAGGCAAATCGACTCTCCTATGCATTACTTTCCTAAAGTGAAAAACTTTCCTGAGTGATGTATCCCTTTCCTAAGGCAGATGACTTCTCCTAATTGGTGTATCCCTTTCCTAAGGTAGATGACTTCTCATTGTATCCCTTTCCTAAGACGGATTGACTCTCCTGTGCATTCCTTTCCTGAGGCGAGCAACTTTCCTGAATGATGTATCCCTTTCCTAAGGCGGATGGCTTCTCCTCGTATCCCTTTCCTAAGGCGGATTGACTCTCCTGTGCATTCCTTTCTTGAGGCAAACAACTTTCCTTAATTACGTATCCCTTTCCTAAGGTGAATGACTTCTCGTTGTATCCCTTTCCTAAGGCAGATTGACTTTCCTGACTGATGATTTTGCATAACCTGTGAAAAGAGACATTAATTAAACACCGAGTTAATCATCGTCTAAGCTGACACATCTTTATTCTTAATTGACTTTTGTGGAAACAAAAATATTTTTGCCCCTTTAATTAAGAATGAAGATGTGTGTATGGGGGGTCGGCCACTGAATAAACTGTGAACTAAGTGCGAGAAATGTTGAGTTTGTCCTGATTGCTCTGGAATGAAGTGCCCCTTAGAAGGGTGCCTCCCAAAGAATGCCTTTAGGGAGGCTAGACATGGGGGGATGCCCCTGGATTGACTAATTCCGCTGCTCAAGAATGGGGGATGCCCTTGGATCTGATTTCGCTGTTGGGAAATGAGGGGCGGATGCCCCTGGATTAGATTCCTCTACTGGCGAATAGGGGGATGTCCTTGGATCTGAGCTCATTGCTAGGAAGTGCCTTTATGGGAATGCCACTAGAATACCTAGATAACGCCCCTTGACTGGTTCCGCTACTGGAGAATGGAGCAAAGTCCCTTGAAAAATTCCCTCTCACTAGGGAAAGTGCTTCCCTATATTTTTGTAAACCTATAAAAAGAACTATTTTCATTAGTAACCATTTTGAATTGACTAAGGGTCTTTGCCCCTAGTTGATTTAGAATAAAGTGGAGAGAGAGTGGGGTTAGCCTCGGACTCGGACTAGATGAGTCACTGGTACTTGCTGAGATAGAGATCTACCCCTAAATGGCAATAAAGAAATCGTATAGGTGTGTGGGACCCGTATGGGTGGGATTTTAGGGGACTGGCACCCGTACGGGTGGGCAGGACCCGTATGGGTGGGCAGGACCCGTACGGGTCCCAATCGGGGGGTTTTAAAAACTGACCAGACCCCTCACATCCTACTTCACGCAAAAACTTCCCGTTTGTAATTCTAAGCAATTTTCATCCAAAATTCAACCAAAATGTATAAAAAGATCCACAAACTGGCCGTTTCTCCCTTAGGCTCAAAGATTTGCCCCTGGTGGGTGATTTGGGTTCCAAGGATGCTCGATTTATGTCGGGTACATGTTTTGTGAAAGGGATTCCTTTCTGGGTTCACACCGGCTTCTGAAGTGCCTCTAATCCCCTCTCACACTTCTAGAGCCTAGGTAATTTCACTTAATTCCCCATTTTCCATTTTTGAACTTTCAGAAATTCTTCAAAATTTGGTATGATCTAGGGCATTTTAGACCTTGAGATAGAGCTTAATGCATGTAACTTTAGCCTAGGATGATTTTAGGTTAGCTTTGGATGAGCTTTGATTGAATTCAGATGATTTTGGATTTTTGGGAAATCTTTTCATGTAGCTACTATTTACAAGGGACCCGTACGGGTGTGGGGGTACCCGTACAGGTCCTGATATTACTATGGGTACCAATGCCGTACCCTTACGGGTGGGGCTTGCTCGTACGGGTCCTGATCCTAGAGACAGAATGTCCACTTCTTTAATTTCTACTATGCTTTTCTGATTTCTAATATGTTTGTTGTTTTCTAACCCTGTTGAACTGTAACTCTATTTTTGCAATTTTAGTATAGGACTGTGGGAGCTTTGAGCTTCTACAAGATATGGTAAAAGGAGATACGCACTACAAGGGATATCAAGCTACTAGCCTGCATCAACTCCTTTGGCTTCAGCTATATCAGCAGTGCCATCCAGCAGGCTCTAGAGACACTGGCTCTGGGGGCTATTTCTACTCTAACTGAGAGCTGGTCAGAGATGACTCATACCTTCTACCTGCCGATAAGGGAGGTCACTATTACTCCTTCTAATATCTGATCTATAATGGGGCTAGAGTGGAGCGAGGAGATCGTCCACTTTAATGTGTTCGTTGATAGGTGGCACTCCTAGCTTGAGGTCAAGGCCTATATAGTTAGATTACTTGGGCTTTGTCTGGGCGGTACGAATAAGCTCAAGTACAGGGATCTCCATTCTTACTAGATTGGGCAGCCGAGGCCTGTTATGGCTGACAGGAGGGATCAGTATGCTAGGTCTTTCTTGCTGATATTCCTCACTATCGTCTTCTTCCTAGTCTACTCGGGAAACCTCAACTATGGTTTGCTCGCTGCTATAGAGGATCTTGCTATTGTGCCTGGCAAGAACTGATGCCTGGCCATCCTGGTGTAGTTGTACTACAGATTGGATGTTGGAGTTTGAGGCCAACTGTCCGAGCTTAAGATCTACCGCCTGATCTTACTGGTAATTCTTAAAGTTGATCTCTAGTGCTCCATCTTATCATGCAAAATGTGTTGTGACTAATCCTTTGTTTTGCCTTTCAGATTTGGGCTTTTGAGCACCAGTTCATCCCTAGGCCAGGACTACCTATGCAGCCTGAGACACCGCATATCATCTCCCAGAGGATAGAATTCTAGTAGGACCAGCCCCTGAGTGCAGTGTTGTACAAAGAGTTTCCTACACCAGCTGCGCTCGGATCGGGTAAACTTCTTCCCTATTAAACCTACATTTTACATGTCAACAAACCATTTCTAGAAATTGTATTTACTAGGTTGCAATACTTATAGTGCACTTATATTGTGCTGGTTATCCGAGACCTATGGAAGAGATTACCCACGTATGAGGCATTGAGCGCATATGAGCTGGTGTTGATGACCGCCACTTTGTCTTGGATTCACCACTCTCCTATAAGTAGTACTTTGGCAAGCGGGTCTGAGAGTGGAGGACCAGCACAATTGTGGAGAGACAGATCCCTCTTCCGATCCTAATAGGCATATTATGGCCCTACCTCATGCCAGGGATTGATCAGGGACTCTATCTATTAGGCAAGGGGGCTTGAGGGCTATCTGAGGAGGGTCCTTAAAGAGACTTCATAGATTTCTCGCTTCTCCCTCCTTGCGAGAGGATTCATCATGAGGACATCCCTTTAAGTTTCACTAGAGTGATGATGAGGACAATGATGGGGGTGATGATGAAGAGGATGGGCTGGGGGATGACCCAAATGGTGGTGGTATGAGTCCATGGCTAGACTGAACAAATTGACTGATGACTGGGGGAGCCATTATGCCTACTGACTAGAATAATAATCTAGCCAATTCTAGTGGACCACAGAACTCATCTGACTAAACAGACCGAAAGCATCCCTCTGAGTCTGTACCAGCAGCAATTAAAATTGAGTGAACAGATTATGAGTGATTCCCGATACTAGCTCGCTGGCCACTACATTCACTATTAAACCATTGCTAGGAGCATTTGCCCTTCTTTCCTTAATCATGATTGCCCTGATGGCGGTCAGCATCTTTTCGTTCATTGGGTCTAAGAACTAATCACTTCCTAAGTACTGAGAGATAACATTTACGACCTCCGATCTAAACTCAGTCCTCGATGCATTTGCCTCCTCTCTAGTGGTAACATCCTCAACCTCAACATCAACTTGGCCACCTGGAGTCAGAATGCAAGACATCTCCTTAGGATGATAAGCAGAAAGATCAACTAAATTAAACTGACTGCTGGGCAAAATACCCAGAGAGTGACACATATCAACCCTTGGCTATACTGGAGAAATCAGGATGTGAGTCAAACGGACTTCAGATTGTTGCCAAGCTCTTTCCCTTTGAGGTTTAGTTTTGGCTGAGGTGATAACCAAGAGACCAGTACATGCATGGGCTGTCTTATGCATGCATAAATTACAGCGATGCATGGTGGTGTTAAACAAAAGAGCAGGTAATACAACACATGCAAAGTGATCGATTCCGTCCTTATTTCTCCCCATCGAGTCTAAGGACAGACTTCCTTAGTCTAATCTCTCTAGAAAAAGTTACCCTAGAGGATAAAATTCTATGGCTTTCGATAAGAATGGTGTAGGGACATATCAAAAGTTTAATGTAGAAGGTTCCCATCGTACCAAGCCTCTTTTGGAGGGAGATAGCAATGAGTGCTCCACCCACTAGAGTGTCCCCAATTCCTGGCGGGAATAGGTAACACTTTCATGAGTGTTGCAGAAATAATAGGGCACCGTATCCTAGCGCTAGAAGAAGAGCGCATCTAACTAAAGAGAGAAGGAGATGAGAAGATAGAGTGTGATAATTTTCCCAAATGATGGAAACAAAAATAGGTTGAATCAAGTAAATGATTTTCATTGCTCATCTTAATCTTTTAAGCTTTTAAAAAAAACAAACATTTTGCAAGTTAAAAGATTATATCCCCAGTAGAGTCACCACTGTGAGGTGTCGATGATGTGTGGGTCTCCCTCGGTGCCTTTGTAAGAGAGGCAGGGCCCACTGGAGGAGTTTGGTTGGATTTAGGTGTGCCAAAACATTTTTAGTTAAAGTTTGCACAACAAGCCAATTTTAATGAATACAAGAATCGAGACCCAAATCCCAATACAATTGATAGACTCGCCACCCAAGTTGTCTACTTGGGAAAGAGTTTTGGTACGGTTCCCTCTAGGCGAGAGACTCGTACCTACTGGATCAGAGATTCGGGTATCGAATGAGTCACTTATTTCTCATTTAGTTAATTCAAATTACATTCACCGGGTAAAACTATTTTAGTTTTCATCATTTAGGGAATTATCACAGAAATCCTATTTCTACACTCTTTCACACTCGTTACATGTGTTTACATATTACAATAAAGCACAAGCAATGAATGGGGGATAAAAACTACAACCAGGGGAAAAATGGGGGAAGTTGCAAAGAGATCCTATGCATTTGTTCTAAGTTATAAAACAAAATAAAAATATATTCCCCTGCATCCACAGACGTTAGCATAGTTTATAGCACACCGTAAACAATCATTTTATTGAAAAGAACTTGATTTATTTATGTGAGTTTATTTACCAGATTATTAGTGAAAATGACCGCATGGCAAATGGTGATTTCAGGTTCATTCTATAAGGAAAATAGGAAAAAATAAAGAAAACCCAGAATCTGTCCATGAGGCCTATACCCGTACGGCCAATTGGGTACCCGTACAGGTTTAAGGGGGACCCGTATGGGTATAGAGGATGCGTAGAAGCCTAGGAAGCCCGAGATAAAAATAGCAAAAAGGACGAGAGAGGAAGAGATGGGATTTCCCTTTATACGAGTATGACGTACAAGGATAACCACTAAAATGGCATATTAGGTACCAACAAGGCTCATATTAATTGAGACAAGACCCAAAAGAATAATAAGGCAAATATAACAAGTAATAATACCAATAGTAGAAATAACAGTATAACCAAGCAGGATTTCCCTCCTTAGGAATTTAGCGCACCGATATAATATCCCTAGGGATGTATGGTGCCAACAATACTTATAAGGGATAGGACCAGACCCGAAATAACAGTAGAAATATAAATGACAGAAGTAAAATGTAACAATAAAATAAAAGAGGTGTGAGTTTCTTTGAAACTCAGGAGCGTTACCTTTACGGCATGAATCCACTTTAAGGCGATCCCTTTACTATTGAGATAGATTGGCTAAAGTGCACCGAGTGAAGTCAAGAATGAATAAAATGTGGACAAAACCTCAAGGAATGGGTTTTCTCCCCATTTTATACTTCCTATACCCCCACTATACCTTTTCTATACCTTTAGAACTATAATTTCTCTATAGTTTTTACGCATAAGAGTTGTGTCCTTTCTAAAAAGAAGGGCAAATGCCATATTTATAGGGAAAATGGGGTCTGAACGCATTAACCAGCATTCATAACCTGCCATTTTTGAAATAGGTAAGGCTTATCTTCCAAGCGAGCCTAAACATGCAATAACTGGACCCGTACAGCTGGGGCCCTACCCATACAGGTACTGGAAGTTGATACCCATTCGAGTACTGCCACTGGATCTATACCACCAGGCATCACCCATACGGGTCCCTAAGGGTAGACTAGGTCTCTTAATATTGGCCAAACTCTACTCTGTTGTAGTAGGAACACCTCTGATGGATAATACCTATAAAAAAGCAGTATATAGCTCTCATCATCATTTTCTGAGGTGGATCACTAAAATCTAGTGCTCATACCTGTGCAGGTGAAATCGCCAGCGGCATCAATGATGCCGCTGGCAGCTTCACTCATACCGATGGCGGTATGGCATTCTGGACAACATATTTATTTTCGTTTTATTTTTAACCTAGTTTAATTTCCAAAGCTAGGATGTACAGTGCAATGACAAGAGTCCAGAACTCCCCGAAAATAGTCCTCACCCCATAACATGTGGCATTTTCACTAATAATCCAAGTAAAAGAATGAATCGAGTCTAAAAATGTAAATAAAGCGAGATTTTCTCATGAAAGCTGTTCAAACAACATTTTTAGCCATCCAACCAGGCTCTGTAAAATTGCATAATAATCACACTAACAACCTAACTCGAGTCTTGTTTTATGTACTTATTATGCATCCTACGTGATATACCTCGTACAATATGTTGTATGCATGCTACGTGATATACCTCATACAACGTGCTGTATCTGTGCTAACCCTTTTGTGCAGGTAGATTTACATTAGATGTATGTTAGGCTTTTGGGTATTTTATTTTATGTTTAGAAAAATGTATAGGATTTTAAAAGCCACATAATTATTCTTTTAATTTTCGCTTTTATTTGGGATTATTGTAATAACTTATTTACCACTTTTGAATGCTTCTTAAATAATGCACTAACACAACATAATCGAAAACACAATAAACAGGATGGATTAAAACCAAATGAGAAAGAAGGAAACTTTTAACTTGGCCAATGTAAAATAGATAGCATCATCCGAACTCGGAATCTCTACTTATGGTTTGGTCTACCACCCGGTGGGAAATTGTACCTAAATTTCCCGGTTGAGCTGAACGGGGTAGCGACTCTATTTTAAGTACAGGGTTTCAATCTCGTGTCTTTTAAACATTAAAATATGTAAAACTATTTTCTACCACACATCCACACATTATTTTTAAGAGGTCAGTCCTCTGGCCCGGCTTTTGCAGCCGTCTGAAATGTCATCCACTCACAGTGGCGACTCTGCTGAGGAGAGATCTCTTTAAACTTGAAACTTGAAATTTTGAATAAGTTTAAAAGATTTTGATGATGTATTGAAATCATTGGCCAAATTAAAACTTCCTTCTTTCTTATAATGTTTTATCCTTATGCTTGTAGATGGATTATAAGGTTAGGATGCCCCATTTTACTTGAGAAGCTCACGAAAGTATCACTCATGCCCTATTTGGAATTGAGGATGCCTAGTGGGTGGATCACTCGTTTCAACCAACACATGAATTCCAGCGATTGCACCTATTTGGGGAGGGGTTGAGTAATACGGAATCAAGGAAAATGAGAACTTTCTAAATTAACAACCCTATACCAAGCCGCGTTAGTAAAGCCATCATAGTCATTTCCCCTTGGGAACGAAAGTAATAAAAAATAAATGGGACACACTTCTTTGTCATTTGTTGGCATTGAAGTTAACATCTATCCTTTTTGAATGGTGTTATATAGGAGTCATAAGGCCGGAAGAGGGACGTTTCATGCGCTATATGCTGTATACTCATGCATTATCCATGCATCGGCTTTAAGGGCACAAATCTCAGTCAAATTACCCTTACCAATCTCCATTCGTGGAAGAGGTTTAGCAACATGCGTAGGACTTCTTTTGTATCTCCATTGAGTCACAATAATTCACCATGTGTGGCAAGAGGTACAAATGCCCTCCATATGTTAGAGGGATAACCATTAGCATCATCGCTAACCACATTTGCATGCTGCTATATGAGTAAGCATATCACACATTAATTATTAGACGAAAAATCATTCACACCATCCATGACATTTCACAATCCATCATGATTTGATCCACTACCCGCTGTTTCAGCTATGAGGAGGCAAAATTATCATTGCACCATGGTTTAGAGAAGGCCTGAGCATCGTTTGATTTGTCATTCTCTCACCCCAGTAGTCACCACGGAGATTGAAGGGATTCCGTACACCAACTGCAGAGGGGAGTCAGAATTAGAGCAGATTTAGTTAGGTCAGAATTCCTATAACCCAGTAATGTCTTTCCTGAACAATGAAGAGAACATCCCTCTGCCTGAGGATTAGTTAGGCCCCACTCCCACCTCGAGAGTAGGATCTCAGCCATCTGCTGGCTTTCACTTCGCCAGTGCTTTGGCTGAATTTCTGAATTCAGACACATTATAGGATAGGCTCTAGGCCTCCATGCAAGCTACTATCCAAGAAGTCATTAGGCAAGCCCTAGAGGATTAGAATTCAGACCAGGTTTCCTAATCAGATAATCAAGCTCAGACATAAAACAGTTCAACTCAAAATTCATCTGGCTCGACAGGGACAAGATTAGTTTCGCCTGCTTTTCACCCGATACCATCAACTCAACCTATGGCAAGCCCATTCTAGTTTGGGCAAGCTTCTGCATTTCTGTAAACCTTGACAATCCCATCAATCATCCCTTATGTAACTAAGAATCTGAGAACCTTGGCCCAGATCTCGGTTTTACCTGTGTTTACCCACCAGTATCTGACTTCTTCTAGTGGACTGGTCCAGCCTCTGCCATCTTTCACCCCCCTCAATTTGTTGTACACCCAGGAGAATAGTTTACCCCTAGAATCCCTTAAGTAGCCAGCTAGTTACCCGTCCTCTCTTGGATATACCTCAACCATCTCCACCTATTCTAAAGTAGCTGCCTTTGTGCGTCAAATGGTGGCCTCCTGAACAAACAACCAGGTCATGCAATCTTTGGACATGACACCTGTGGTCGAAGCTCTCACCCGTCAGCCGATCAACGACTAGGTCATGCAACCTCAAGGCGTGACACCCAAGGTTCAAGCCTATATCCATCAAGTGCTAACTACCAACTTAAGCCAAGGAAAGGAGCCTGAGTGGGGAAAAGATGTTAGATATGATGTATCCCCTAAAGGCAATTTGGGCGATATATCTTAGTTAGTGTTATTTGTACAAACAAAGTTATATTAATAAAGGCATTCTTTTGTTATATCAATAACTGCGAAAATATATTATGACTAGTTCAAAATATATTCATTAATCCGTTTTCAAAAGTCCATGATATAATCATAGCATGTATTACAAGGGCATAGTGGGACTATATTGGTGAGAACTGGTTCGTGTGCAATTTTAATGTGTCTAAATATCCCTAGTTATAGGATTATCAAGATTGGACATTGATGATACAGATAGGCTAGCATGTGTCGTCATACCTCTTGGATTTGCTTCAGAGTAGCATATCACAGGTGCTAGTGTGCGGTAGCTTAGGTTAACACATGAATGTATTTAGGGAGATGCGTTCGAGACCGCTATAAGATAACACTTGGTAATCTATATTATGGGTTGGTGTTTTAGTAGTCTCATTACAATAACAACACGAATATCCTTAGACCTGAGATACAAGTTACCTTGTTTAGATGTTGCTATATTTTAGGTCATACCTAAACACTCTATAGACTGGGTAATATGGATGAATATGGGTATAGTTGATGTATGTCTATTTGTAAGCAGAGTAGTCAAGATGGAATCTATCACTGCACTATAACAATATAAGGGAGATGTACCTTGGCCACTTGTTAGAAGTGACACACTTGTAAACCTTTGATCAAAGTATGAGTTGATAGGATGGGATCGTGATCAACGCATTAAATGATTGAGTAGTTTGCTTTGGTAGCAAGACTAAAAACTAGGGTTACTATTATAGCAACTAGTGGACTAACACTTAAACTGGGTCCTAGAAACCAAATGGTACTTAACAGTTAACAGAAGGAGTGAATTGTATTGATATTATTATAGAACTGGGGTTAAGTCATAATGCATGTGACATTCTGAATATTGAGGAGTCATATGCCCTTTGCTAGAGAGCCATTATGACCGATCAAAGTAATCGGAGTCCATAATAGTCTAGAGCTCTGAGCCAGTCAGGTCCTAAAAGGGATTGAGCTCGGTTAAACTTTTGACAGCTCGATATTACGGGATCCTATAAGGTCACACACTTTGTGTTACGACTGAGCTATGTAAAGAACCATTAGACTAGGTCTAATCTAGAAGAGTAAGGAAATATGGTGAGACCATAATGTTGGTTAGACCAATATTCCTTGGTTGGACCAATGAACCTATTAAATAAGAAGGTGGTTAAAATAGAAATAAAAGGAAGCAGAAACATAAACTGAGTGGGGTTCGGGGAACCTATGCAAGTGGATTTGCATATATACTATTGGACAGACCATGCACAAGACCTGCGGGCGGGCTTGTGTAGAAGTGCACAAAGGCCCGCAATCCTTGCATGAACTGGCTGCCTTTGGCAGACTGCGGTGCACACTATGCACATGCACAGTCCATAAGGGGCTTATGCAGGCTGCGTTGGACGCACATGCCTCAGGCCTGTGCGTCGCGTAGAGCTTGGGCCACTAGGGGCTGCACTATGTGCAGCCCACTAGCGGGCTATGGAAGCCCACATAGCCTGCGCTTCTAGGCAGACAATAGCCCTAGCGGGCTAGGGTTGTGCTCCACCATAAGGCTAGCCACACTGGTGGCCGTCGGCCAGCAGTGTTAGGGTTTAATTGGGGAGCCTGCTCCTCAAGCAAGCTCCTCAGTGTTTTTGTCAGTCTCTACTTCCTAATTTAATTAAATTGTCTTAATTACCCTTTCTATTTAATTTGGATTGGTTTAGGATATGGATTTTATTGTCCTTTGAATAATTCCTAACCATTATAAATAGAGGCCTCCTCCTTCATTATTTTTCGTCCTTAATTTCATACTCCTTCTTTTGCTCTCTATTATTCTCTTAGTTGTTCTGATTCCTAAAAGTAATCCATCGAAAGACATATTTACTTAGAATAGAAAACTAAGGGAATTTCTTCCAGAATAAATTAAGAGGGAAGATCTAGCTATCTTCCACTTATTTATCGCACTCCCTTTCTAGAAGGTTATTGTCGGTGGTGCTCGTGTGGACTGTTTATAGAGTGCTTCTACTTTAGAGTCTATGCACATAGCTGAGGGGTCTTTCTACCGACTATGGGATTCAAGCTTCGACTGGTAAGTGGTTAAATTATTATTTGGTCCTTTTAATAATTGTTTATGACCTAGAATAGTTTAAGACTAGCACTATTATCAATCATGCCATGCTTAGGAGATGTTGGAAACTAGATCAAATTTTTTAATTTCTGCTGCGCCTGTTCTACTTTCTAAAACCCTTAATCTAGACCAACAGTGGTATCATGAGCCTGCCTAATACGATTGTATGATTGACTAGAAATATGCTAGGTCGCATTTTCTATGAAATATTTTTGTGTATACTATGCCATGCCTAGGAATTTATTTCTTGCAATTGAAAATGTTGTGATAACTAGATTAAGTGTTGCTCAAACTTAGTCACAGAAGTTATCTAAGAATTAACAATGTTTTACTTGAAATTGTAAATGCTTTAATTTTTGAATTATACGGAATAATTCTTAAATTGGAAAAGAACGAAACCTTTAATTTAATTAGTCTATGGTTAACTGAGTTAGTAGGGCCCGTGTTTATTCTAGCAAGGATTGGACAAGGCTACACATTCACATCA
The DNA here is from genome assembly GCA_947683365.1 of Euphorbia pulcherrima. NCBI lineage: Eukaryota > Viridiplantae > Streptophyta > Magnoliopsida > Malpighiales > Euphorbiaceae > Euphorbia > Euphorbia pulcherrima. The sequence continues at coordinate 4,742,388 of CANTUS010000008.1, forward strand.
AGGGGACCTCTCCTACTTGGGAATCCTCATCAGTTCTAGATTCTAATTACCAAAGGGACTTTTTGAATTAGTTGATTTCTAGTATAATGAATTGGATTCATTATATGGTTTTACAAATAAAAGTTTAAATTGTTAAATAAAACTTATAGACATAGGTGCAAGAACTTGAACAATTAACCCCCTTGTTTGTTTTACATGCTCTATGGAGTCTTGGTATTATGGAATGATTATGAATTACCAGTTAAGCAACCCTAGGTTGGACCTACTAATTCCTTTTATCCCAAAAATTAGTTATAGTTTCATAATCAAGTATATGTATAAGTCCCAGATTAAGTGAGACCTAGTGCACCAATAAATCCCTATTAAAATATTAAGACAAAGTTAGCCTTCCTAAAAATTGAAGTGTGATTCTAGGCCATTTTTGAATGAATTGTTCATGCATAACATGCTTTCTTCTTTTAACATTGTCTATTTGCATGATTTAAATCAGGGTTAAGTCTGAACCGAACTGGGTTAGTTGTCCATAATATCGGAGCTGATGCCGGGCTTGAGGCAGCATTTGATGAGTCATATAATTGGTTATGGACCTCCATTGGTTGGAACTCAAATGGATTAGGAATTGCATTAGATGCAAATGGGCTTGATCCTCCTATAGCTATTTAAGTTAGCTTGACCCATGATAGAGGGGGTTAGCTTAAATGAGTTATAGATGCTACCTACTAAGGACAATGGTTGGACCATGTTTCCCAAAAAATAATAGAGGGGCTATTATGTTTTTGAATTGAACCTTGATAAAATAGTAGGAATATGTATTTAATTGAAAGACCTTAAATTAAATGCATGTACAAGAACTAAGTCTAAAGCAATAATTCGTTTCTTATATCTAGGTTGAATATGACTACAAACATAAAATTTCGTGCTATTCTTGAGAAAAAATTGAATGGCACCAATTTTACTGATTGGTTCAGGATGGTGAGGATAGTCCTCAGAGGTGAAGGCTTGGCTTATGTCTTGGATGAGCCCCTTCCTGATGAACCTGATGCTGGTGATCATAAGGAACATGAGGCATGGAAGAAGCATCAGAAAGATTGTGAATCTGCAACATGTTTAATGTTGAGAACCATGAATCCCGAGCTTCAGAAATAACATGATAATATGGATCTCGATACAATGATTCTCCATCTTCAGGAACTCTTTTATAAGCAAGCAAGGACTGAGAGGTATGAGACCTCAAGACTTTTGTTTGGAACTAAGATGCAAGCTAGTGCTTCAGCATCTTAGCATGTTTTAAAACTTCTTGGCTATATCGAGAAGCATGGTCGATTGGGTATTGTCATGAATCATGAGTTGAGCATAGATCTCATTTTAACTTTGCTCACCGATATTTATTCATAGTTTGTGACTAATGATTACATGAACAAGATTGATAAGACAATCCTAGAATTGATCAACACGCTAAAAATAGTAGAACCTAAGATCAAGCAGGATCAGAAAAATCAATTGATGGTTGAGAAAACCAAACCTTTGAAGGGTAAGACCCAAAAACAGAAGGGGCTAAAGGCTAAGTAAAAGATCAGTAAGAAGAAGAAAAATAAGAAAGAAGCTGCATGTTTCCAGTGTGGAAAACTAGGATACTAGAAAAGGGATTGCACGACCCCTATCTCTGAGCATGTGAAGAAGAGCCATGAGAAGGGAACTACTTCTAGTATGTTTCATGATTGAAAATTTCACTATAGATCTTATAAGTCTACATGGGTATTAGATACTAGATGTGGTACTCATATATGTACTTCTATGCAGGGGTTGCAGAACCATAAAAGGATGGATAAAGGAGAGTTGGACCTATGAGTTAGAAATGGAGCACGGGTTGATGCATCAGCCTTAGGAACATATAGTCTCAAATTGCCAAGTGGCCTAGTTTGAAAATTAAATAAATGCTATTATATTCCGGTTGTTACTAAGAATATTTTTTTATGTTGCGTGTTTAACAGCAGAAGGATTTGGAGTTTTATTTAAAAATAAAGATTGTAAAATTCGTAAAAATAGTGTTCTTTATGGCAATGAAGTTTTGAATGATGGCATATATGTTTTAAATACTAAAGCTAAAAATTTCAACATGAATGATGCTAAGAGATTGAAATTAGATAAAGACAAGTCGCCCCACTTATGGCATTGTCGTTTAGGCCATATAAACGAAACCCGCTTAACTAAGTTACACAAAGGTGGTGACTTTTGCCCAATAGACTGGGAGTCTTACAGGGCAAGCAAACCTTATTTAGTAGGCAAAATGACAAAGAAACCCTTTAAAGGTAAAGGGCAACGTGCCACAAGTACATTTAAAATAGTACACACAGATGTATGTGGTCCAATAAATGTGCAAGCATATAGAGGATTCATCTACTTTATATCTTTCATCGATGATTACTCATGATATGGATATCTGTACCTTATGAGGCACAAATCAGAGAGTTTTGAAAGATTCAAAGACTATAAGAATGAAGTTGAGAAATAGCTTGGAAAGAATATTAAGGCACTACTGTCAGACTAAGGTGGTGAATATTTCAGCCAAGAGTTTCAAGATTATCTAAGTGATAATGGAATATTACCCTAATGGACCCCTCCTTATACACCTAAGCACAATGGTGTGTCTAAGAAGAGGAATAGAACTTTGTTAGACATGGTTGGGTCCACGATGAGCCAAGGAAGTCTCAGTAGATCCTTTTGGAGATACGCACTTGAGAGCGCAGTTTATATATAAAATCGTGTACCCTCAAAATCAGTTAATACAAAACCATACGAGAGGTGGTATTGAAAGAAACCCTCCCTTCCTCACCTGAGAGTTTGGGGATGTCCTACCTATGTTAAAAGGACATTGTCGGATAAGCTGGGAGCTAGGGCTAACAAATGCTTGTTCATAGGTTGTCCTAAAGAGACAATAGGATATACCTTTTATGATCCTAATGAACAAAAGGTATTATTTTCTAGGACCACTCAGTTCCTTGATATGGAAAACATGCTTGCAAAAGCTAGGGGGAGCGACCTTGAACTTGAAGTTTAGGTAGGCAAACAGGATAATCAACTGATAATTCCTATGCCCGATACATAATATAGTATGATTGAGGAACAACCTGTTACACAACAACCATTACATAGATCTGGTAGGGTTCCCAATGCTCCTGATTTTTCATCATGGATGATAAACAAATCTTTCTAATGGAGGATGGTGAGCCTAAGACCTTGAAGGAAGCAATGGAGTGCTCAGACTCTAATAAATGGTTAAAAGCCATAAAATCAGAAATGGATTCCATGTATGAAAAATAAGTATGGGAATTGGTCGATGCACCCGATGAGGTTAGACCCATAGGTTGTAAATGGATTTTCAAGAAGAAAACTGACATGGATGGAAATGTGATTACCTATAAGGCAAGGTTGGTGGCAAAGGGCTATAGTCAAAAGGAAGGAATTTACTGTGATGAAACCTTTACACCGATAGCCATGCTTAAATCCATTAGGATACTCTTTGCCATCACTGGTCATTATGATTATGAGATCTTGCGGATGGATGTGAAAACCGCTTTCCTAAATGGAAACTTGGATAGGGATGTATTCATGATACAACCTGAGGGTTTTACATCTCAGAATGGCTCGAAGGTTTGCAAGCTGCAAAGATCCATTTATGAACATAAGCAAGCATCCATGATTTTAAATATAAGGTTTGATGATACGATCATAGAGTTAGATTTTATATCAAACTCTTATGAGCCTTGTGTATACAAGAAAGTTGGTGGGAGTGCAGACATTTTCCTTGTGCTATATGTTGATTATATACTACTAATAGGAAATGACATTTCTCTTCTTCAAATAGTTAAGTCATGGTTTTCAAGAAAGTTCTCCATAAAAGACCTTGGAGAAGCTGCATTTATACTTGGTATAAAGATCTATAGAGATAGATCCAAGAGGCTGCTAGGTCTTTCACAAGATGCATTCACAGACAAGGTATTGAGTAGGTTCAACCTTCAGTAATCAAGAAAGGGTTATCTTCCAATGTCTCATCGAATTAACCTTTCTAAATATGAGTGTTTGGGGACACACGAGGAGAGATTTGACATGAATAGAATGATTTGACATGAATAAAATACCCCATGCATCTGCAATAGGATCTATCGTGTATACTATGGTATGTACACGGCCTGATGTCTCACACGCATTGAGCATCACAAGTAGATATCAATTTGATCATGGTGAGAAGCACTGGAAGGCTGTTAAGAATATCCTTAAGTAGTTGAGAAGGACTAAGGAAATGTTCTTAGTATATGGAGGAAGTGATCTCACAGTAAAGGGATTCACTTATACAAGTTTTCAATCTGATGAACATGATTGCAAGTCGCAGTTAGGTTACCCGTTTATGTTAAATGGAGGGGCAATTATTTGGAAGAGTTCCAAATGGGATACAACTACTGATTCAACCACTGAATATGAATATATAGCTACTTCAGAAGGAGTAAAACAAGTTATCTGGATAAAGAAATTTATTGGTGATCGCAGCGTGGTGTCTAATAGTGAGGATCCAATAGTATTATATTGTTATAACACTAGGGCTATTCCTCAGGAAAAAGAACCACGATCTTGTAACAGAAATGGATATATACATAGAAAATATCATATAGTTTAAGATATGATAAGGGATAAGGATATACAGATGGAATATGTATCCATAGTTCAGAACCTGGCGGATGGTCTGACCAAGCCTTCGACACAGGTTAAGCATGACCAGCATGTTAATAGTTATGGCTTATGGCATATAGCTAATTACCTCTAGTGCAAGTGGGATATTGTTAGGCATGATGTATACCCTAGAGGCAATTAGGGCGATATATCTTAGTTAGTTTTATTTGTACAAACAAAGTTATATTAATAAAGGCATTCTTTTGTTATATCAATCACTGTGAAAATATATCATGGCTGGTTTAGAATATAATCATTGAGGTGTTTGCAAAAGTCCATGACATAATGATAGCACATATTACGAAGTCATAGTGGGACTATGTTGGTGAGAATTTTTCATGTGCAATTATGATTTGTCTAAATATCTGTAGTCATAGTATCATCAAGATTGGACATTGATGATATGGATAAACTAGTATGTGTCGTCATACCTCTTGAATTTGATTCAGAGTAGCATATCTCAGGTGCCAAAGGGTCGTATGTTGGGTTAACACATAAATGTATTCAGGGAGATACATTGGAGACCGCTAAAAGACAGCAATCGGTAATCTATATTATGTGTTGGTGTTTGAATAGTCTCATTACAATAGCAATACGAATATCCTTAGACCTGGGATACTAGTACCCTGTTTAGATGTTGCTATATTTTGGGTCATACCTAAACACTCTATAGACTTGGTAATATAGATGATTATGAGTATAGTTGATGTCTCTCCGTTGGTAAGCTGACTTGTCGGGATGGAATCTATCACTCCACTATAGTAATATAAGGAGATGTACCTTGGCCACTTATTAGAAGTGACACACTCATAAACCTCTGATCAAAGTATGAATTAATAGGATGGGATCCTGATCAACACATGAAATGGTTGATTAGTGTGCTTTGGCAGCAAGGCTAAATAGAAGTCGCAGTCAGGTTACCTGTTTATGTTAAATGGAGGGGCAATTATTTGGCAGAGTTCCAAATAGGATATGACGACAGATTCAACCATTGAATATGAGTACATAGCTACTTCCGAAGCAGTAAAACAAGCTATCTGGATAAATAAATTTATTGGTGATCTCAGCGTGGTTCTAATAGTGAGGATCCAATAGTATTAAATTGTTATAACACTGGGGCTATTCCTCAGGAAAAAGAACCACAGTCTTGTAATAGAAATGGATATATACATAGAAAATATCATATAGTTTAAGATATGATAAGGGATAAGGATTTACAAATGGAATATGTATCCATAGTTCAGAACCTGGCGAATGGTCTGACCAAGCCTTTGACACAGATTAAGCATGACCAGCATGTTAATAGTTATGGCTTATAGCACATAGCTAATTGCCTCTAGTGCAAGTGGGATATTGTTAGACATGGTGTATGCCCTAGAGGCAATTAGGGCGATATATCTTAGTTAGTTTTATTTGTACGAACAAAGTTATATTAATAAAGGCATTCTTTTGTTATATCAATCACTATGAAAATATATTATGACTGGTTTAGAATATAATCATTGAGGTGTTTGCAAAAGTCCATGATATAATCATAGCACATATTACGAAGGCATAGTAGGACTATGTTGGTGAGAAATTGTTCGTGTGCAATTATGATTTGTCTAAATATCTGTAGTCATAGTATCATCAAGACTGGACATTGATGATATGGATAAACTAGCATGTGTCGTCATACCTCTTTAATTTGATTTAGAGTAGCATATCTCAGGTGCCAGAGGGTGGTATGTTGGGTTAACACATAAATGTATTCTGGGAGATACATTGGAGACCGCTAAGAGACAACACTCGGTAATCTATATTATTGTAAAATCGAGTCATAGAAACCAAATGGTACTTAACAATTAATAGGAGTGAATTGTATTGATACTATTGTAGAACCGAGATTATGTCATAATGCACATGACGTTCCGAATATTGAGGGGTCATATGCCGTTTGCTAGAGAGCCACTATGACCGATCAAAGTAATCGGAGTCCACAGCGGTCTGCAGCTCTGAGCCTGTCAATTCCTAAAAGGGATTGAGCTAGGTTAGTTTTTTGACAGGTCAATATTATGGGATCCTATATGGTCACACACTTTGAGTTATGACCGAGCTATATAAAGAACCATTAGACTAGGTCTAATCTAAAAGAGCAAGGAAATATGGTTGGCCCATAATATTAGTTAGACCAATATTCGTTGATTGGACCAATGAACCTATTAAATAATGAGGTTAAAATAGAAAAAAGGGGAAGTAGAAACACAAACTAAGCAGGGTTCGGGGAACCTGCATGAGTGGATTTGCACATGTACTCTTTGATAATACATGCGCAAGAACTGTGCGCGAGCCTGTGCAGAAGTGCACAAATGCCCATAGGCCTTTTGCGAGCAGGCTGCCTTTGGCAACCCGTGGTGTGTATTGTGTAAGCCTATAGTAGGCTGCGCAGGCATGCAACTAACAAGGGGCTTGCACGGGCTACGCTAGATGCACAGAGCGTGGCCCAATAGCGGGCTGTGCAAGCCACGTAGCCTGCGCTCCACCGCAAGCCCAGCCACACTACTAGCCTCGACCCAATAGTGTTAGGGTTTAATTGGGGAGCTTGCTCCCTAAGCAAGCTCCCCAGTGTTTATATCAGTCTCTACTTCCTAATTTAATTAAATTGTCTTAATTACCCTTTCTATTTTAATTCTGATTGGTTTAGGATAGGGACTTTATTGACCTTTGAATAATTCCTAACCACTATAAATAGAGGCCTCCTCCTTCATTCTTTTTCGTCCTTAATTTTATACTCGTTCTCTTGCTCTCTATTATTCTCTTTGTTTTCTGATTCCTAAAAGTAATTCGTCAAAAGACATGTTTACTTAGATTAGCAAACTAAGGGAATTTCTTCTAGAATAAATTAGTAGGGAAGAGCTAGCTATCTTCCCCTTATTTATCAGTATTCCCTTTCTAAAAGGTTTTCATCGGTGGTGCTCATGTGGACTATTTATAGAGGGCTTCTACTTTGGGGTCTGCGCACATAGTTGAGGGGTCTTTCTACTGACTACAGGATTCACGCTTCAACTGGCAAGTGGTTAAATTATTATTAGGTCCTTTTAATAAGTGGTTATGACTTAGAATAATTTAAGACTAGCACTATTATCAATCATGCCATTCTTAGGAGATCTTGGACACTAGATTAAATTTTTGAATTTCCGCTATGCCTATTTTACTTGCTAAAACCCTTAATCTAGACCAACTGAAGATTGGGTCCCTAACAATTTCACTATATTTAATATGGCACATTATGATGGGTTAGGTGCCCCCACCTACCATATTATTATGTATGAGCATGTAATACGAGTAAAGAAGTTGAGTGATAAAATTCTTACTAAAATGTTTCCATGCTCTCTTCGGGTCCCGCTCTTGAATGGTATCACACCTTGCCCTATCACATTGTCACCAATTGGAAACTTCTCTCTAAAGCTCTTATTAAGCATTATGACATCAACACCATGATGGAAACAACCCTCCAACATCTTGAAAGAGTCCACCAGTTGCCTAGTGAAACCATCAAGTAGTATTTCAACCGATGGATGGCAACTCAAGTTCTGATGAAGTTGAAGCTCAGTCTTAAGGAGATGATCATCAAGCTCTTAGAAAGGGTGCAACTAACTTCTTCTTGTCCCATAAGGTTGTTTATGAAAAGGCAGAGATAATTGAGCACAAAATTGGGCGCAAGAGGGCTAAAAAGGCAGGGAAGCCCTGGTTTAGAAAGAATAATGATGCCTCGGCTATGGCTCTGACACCTACTAAACCTAAAGCCCGGCCGTAATTTAGGAAGTCTCTCATGCCCCCCATGTAGTCAATCAAACTCTGCTGACAGTCGCTATAGTCCAACCTTCTCGTCCTCCTTTTGTCGTGGCCAACCCATACAAGTTGCCACTCAGGGTTGTCTTTCAATGCATAGAGGAAGCAGGTTATATCTAATCCCTTCACAAATTTAAATTGCCCAAACCTAAGGATAAGAACATTTTTTATAAGTATCACATTGAAGTGGGACATCGAACCAACAATTGTAAAACCCTGCTTTCGGCTGTCCAGCATTTGGTAAGCAAAGGAAAGATCGCCGAACCAAAAAACGCTCCTAGCGCCATGACCAATCCCTTGCCAAATTTTTGGAATATGATGGGCACGATCAATTTTGGCTTACCTGAAGCCATAATCTTTGAGCTAGTCACCCAAGGGCAAAGAAGAGGTGATTTAGTTCTAGTCATCAGTTTCAGCATCCCATCCAACTCAGTTTTTGATTTGATCAACCAAGCCAATCCAGGGGTAAACTCAGTTCAAGGAATGGAAGTGGACCCATCTCTACCTGAGAAGGAAAATCGCAGAGCCTAACCTTTTATGGTAAAACAAATGAAATTTATGAAGGAACCACTCTTTAGTGTTGATGCCTATATTCCAATGAGAAGGATGGAATAATTGAAGAGGCGAAGGCAGTGAGCACCGAGTTATTTGAGGTGGATGATCCTTTATCTAAGAAGCCTACTGAGTTATTTAAAGTTGAGCAGGATGAGCCTTTTTGCATGGACAAGTATGTACTACAGGACCCAACTTTAGATTTCAATGAACCTCCCTATCTTTTCGAGACACAAGCCACTCATAGTGTCTTTGTTAACAATGTCCTCAATATCACTAGGAGTGGCCACCTGTACCAGCCCGCGGACTATTAAGTCCACTTGAATAAGGACCTAAGCCCTAAGAGGGTAGGTACCTCTGCACGGCCTCCCTCTCCCCCCCTCCTTTTCTGACAAGCCTTGAGGTCGACCCCCTTATTAACCAACTCAGGAACACCTAAGCCTGCTATAGCATATGGCAGTTGGTCATTGATTCAGATGGTCATCACAAAGGCCTTATTAAGCGGTTGCTCGACCTAGAAGCCACTCCGACTACCTCGGTTATAGAAATATGCACTAGAGTAGGAAGGCTATCCCTTTGAAAAAGACACTGCATATTGTATTCGATGATTTTGATCCCTTGATCAAAGGTAAGGGCCACAATAAGGCTCTATTTATCCGTATCTAGATTCTTGATAAGACCATACCATGTGTCATTGTGGATGACGGCTCCGCCTTGAACCTCTGCCCCCTAAAAGTCCTTCCTCACTTGGGCATGTCAGAGAAAATGCTGGAAAAATCCAACACTATAATATGTGCTTATGATGATTCAAAGCGCAGTATGATTGGGGTCTTTGAAGTAGAGGTTACTACTGAAGGGGTTATAAGTAAAGTGCAGTTCACCGTGCTTGACATTCCAATCACTTACACTTTATTTATTGGTCGACCTTTGCTCTATGCTCTAGGGGCAGTACCCTCTACTCTCCATCAGAAGGTTAAGTTCATACACGAGAATAGGCTGGGAATAATCAAGGTTAACGGCACTTTTGTTGTTGCTATCATGGAAGCCAAGGCTAAGCTAGATGAAGGCCTCCATATTGTTGTGGTTCGTAAAGGCAAGAAATCTCCTCCCATTTGGAATAATTATCTCTACCCTAGTGTGGGGAAACGGATGAAATGAGTTGGGTCTAAGCTAGGAAAGCGTTATGGAATGTATGAGCAAGGGATCATCGAGGCCTTAGAATCAGGGTTAGGGTATAAGCCTAGGAAGACCTACCATCATGTTCCCTCTAGCCACTATCGTATGGTGACTGTTTGCAAAATTCAAGGCAAGAGACCTTATAAAGGGGAACCTGAGCCTATCGAGCTTAATGGGAAGTATGGATTGGTTTTGATATCTTCAAGGATGTCTATCTTTTTGAAGCCGGCTGCATGGTTGTTTTTGCTAAACCCAAATTCGCTAAACCTATTGTGCCTGTGAATGTCATGTCTAATAAGGTTAAGGGAAAGGAGAGGATGTACCTTGAGAGTGGGGCAGGGGAAGTGATGAAGAACCGAGGATCATGAAGTGGGAGATGTCGTGGCTGCTATGACTAAGGTTATGGAATTTTTGATGAAAAAAGGTTGGAAGGGTGAGAGAACCAGGGAAGAGGACTCCATGACCGAGATTGTAAAGAAGCTCGCTAGGGCCCTAAACAAGAAAGACAATCTATAAAAGGAATCACCACTCATTACCGACTAGAAGATAGCTCTAGAACGTGACCTGGATGCCATTCTGATGAAGACTATAGAGGATGCTCTACCTGCTACTGACATGGCCATTGAATTCCCTCTGCCTGTGGAGGAGGAAAACATGGATGATGTAATCTTTAATATTTTCAATGTATTTGATGCAAATAATGTCGCCTATAAGGCTTTCAATTCAATGAATGACTCTCATTTTGCATTACTTGTATGTTGTTTTACCTGATGGATCCATGCATTCACATAACCATACACATAATGTTTTTAGTATTAGCGATACTTCTTGAAATGAAATAAAACTAAGTACTGATGACAACCTTAAAATGGTAACCATTTCCAATGACTTAACTCCCAAAGAAAAAAAGTGAGATAATAAAAGTGCTTAAAAGACATGTTAACACTTTTGCTTGGTCATACGAAGATATGCTCAGGGTAGATCGTCACATTACCGAGCGTAGAATCCTAATCGATCTTAAGTTCAAACCTATCAAGCAGAAGCTATGCCGTTTAAGGCAAGAATGGGCAAAGCAAGTGAAGGCAGAGGGTTCGAGGTTAATCGAGGCTCATTTTGTCAAAGTTATGGAGTATCCGACATGGCTATCCAACATCATTTCAGTTTTGAAAAAGGATGGTAGGGTCCGAGTTTGTTTTGACTTTTAGGATCTCAATAAAGCTTCACCTAAGGATGACTTCTCGCTTCCTCACATCGATTTCCTAATTAACAATGCTGCTAGGATAGCCATGTACTCATTTATGGATGAATTCTCGGGTTATAATCAGATCTTGGTGGACATCATTGATAAGGTTAAAAAAATGTTCATTACTGAATTGGGGGTTTATTACTATAAAGTAATACCATTTGGGTTGAAAAATACCGAGGCCACTTACTAACACGTTGTGACTGCTCTCCTATACAACATGATCCATAAAGAGGTAGAGGTGTATGTGGATAATATGATCATTAAGTCTGCTACTTGAGAAGAGCACCCAGCTATTCTCAATAGATTCATGACATGTATTAAGAATTATAATCTCTGCCTAAACCCAAAGAAGTGTGTGTTTGGAGTTACTTTTGGAAAGTTAGTAGGACATGTGGTTAGTTAGAAAGGAATTGAAATGGATCCTGATATGGCCAAAGCCTTTAGGGGTATGCCACCATTAAAAACGGAGACAGAAGTCTGTTTGTTTCTAGGCTCCTTATAGTATGTAAGTTGGTTCAGTGCCCATCTCACTACCGTGTATGAGCCCATCTTCAAGTTATTAAGAAAGCAACAACCAATCATATGGAATGATCAGTGCTAAGTGGTGTTTGACTGAATAAAAGCTTACCTTATTGACCTATCCATACTAAAACCGCCTACCCTAGAGAAACCTTTGATCCTGTACTTCGCTATCAAAGAGTCTTCTGTGGGGGCAATGCTTGTCTAGGAACATGATGATAAATGGGAACACACGATCCACTACTTAAGCAAGAAGTTATTGGATTATGATACCCGGTACTCGATTATGGAGAAAACTTACACCACCATGGTTTGGCTCACTAAGAAACTGTGCCACTACTTTTAATCCTTCTGAGTCTAAATAATGGCTAAGATTGACCCCCTGAAGTATCTTTGTCAATCCCCCACTGTAGCTGGTAAACTCTCTCAATGGTTATTGCTCCTCTCTGAATTCGACATTGAATATGTAATGAATAAGGTCGTTAAGGGGAGGGCCGTGGCAGAATTCTTGGAGAACCAACCTCTTGCCTCCGATTTTGTCAAGAACTTGGACTTCTCAGATGAACAACTTGCCACTATCACTATCATCAAGCGTGTGTAGACTATGTACTTTGATGGTACTATGAACAAAAGGGGAGCATGCCATAGAGTCATCATTATCACACTAGATAATTCCGTTGTCTAAATGCTTAGAGTTTTTTATTACCAATAATGGCGCTGAGTATGAAGCCGGTCTGTTTGGTCTTAAAGGTTTGCTACAGGTCGGGGCCCAGATGGTGTCTATCACTGGGGATTCAACTTTTGTCATTTGTTAGGTTGTCAAAGATTAGGAAATAAAAGAGGAATCTCTTTGCCCTTATGACGACGCGGTCTAAAGCTTATTTGAGAAGTTCAATTCTTATTTGTATCGCCATATACCCCGAGATGAGAACCATATGGCTGACTCTCTTGCCACCCTAGCTTTCTTATGAGAAGGACCCCACCAATAACATATTTACCCATTGGTTCTATTGTCAACCAAAATACCCTACAATGCTCGACCATTTCAGTTGGTCCTCACCATTTTAATTGAACCATGCTGGTACTTTAACATCATCTTATTTCTTCAACATCTACAGTATCCTTCAAATTCCTCTAACTCAGATCATACAACTCTACGGCAGCTCACTATCCAATTTTGGATAGTCGATAATGATCCCTTTAAGTGCATCGGTGATGGTTTATTGGTTCTTTGTTTGACCGAGATAGAGGCTCAGTAGGTGATTGATCAGGTTTATACTGGCAACTATGGCCCTCATATGAATGGTATCGCTCTCACAAAGAAGATACAGTGGCTTGGGTATATTTGGCTCACCTTAACGATCGATTGCATCACCCAAGTCAAATGATGCCAACATTGCAAGATCTATGGGAATAAGCAACACTCACCACCCGTCGAGCTCCATCACCTGTCTACTCCTTGGTCATTCTCGGCTTGTGGGATAGACATAATTGGTGAGATTCGTCCTTCATCAATGAATGGGCACAGGTTCATTGTGGTGGTTGTGGACTATTTCTAAAAATTGGTAGAGGCTGAATCCTACACCAATGTCACCACCAAGAAGATGGCAAAGTTCATATAAAAGCACATATTTGCTCGATATGGACTTCAGTGCCACATAGTCTCAGATAATGGGGTGCAATTTCAAGGGGCAATCATTGAGCTGATTAAAAAGTATGGGATCAAACACCATAGATCTTTTATACAGACCACAAGCAATGGTGCTATTGAGGCGGCCAAAAAATTAGTGAAAAAGATCCTCTCTAACATGATAGCCAGATATAGAGATTAGGCTGATAAGTTGGCTTTTACTATTTGGGGTTATCGTATGAGTATCCGAACCTACTGATTAAACGCCGTTCTCCTTGGTCTACGGAATGGAGGTAGTTTTGCTAATCAAAACCTAAGTAAGCTCACTAGGGTCGCCTTAGAAGCTCAGCTAAAAGAATCTAAATGGACTAAGGCGAGGTATGAATAGCTGAACATGATGGATAAGCAGAGGCTAAAGACTCTAGATAGTCTCCAAATGTACAAATAATGCATGGCTCGAGCTTACAACAACAGAGTTAGACACCAAAAATTTTGGCTGAAGGCCAGAGATCTAGTCCTTAAGTAGTTGAAGCCCTCCACCATAGATGTGAGGGGAAAATTCAGACCTAATCAGGAAGGACCATCCATGATCAAGAAGATGCTCAATAAAGGGGCAGTCAAGCTTATGGATATGGACGGTAATGAACTTGTGAATCCTGTGAACTAAGATAGGCTTAAGCATTACCACATCTAATCAAAAGAAATAAATCAGAAAAAAGCAGCACAAAAAGAAAAAAATGATGATAAATCACCCGCCTTTCGGTCCTTTACCGATTGGTCAAAAATTAGGGTGACACCCAAAGGTCGGTGTTCTACAAACTGACCGTGCAAAAATTAGGGGATACGATAAGCCGCTAGACCGAAAACCCAAAAATGGCCATCTAGGCAAAATTCAGGGTAAGTGAGAACAGATAGAGTGCTTTTTAGAAAGCCGATCTAGGCTAGTTAGCACTAGGAGTTAAAGCATTGGGAATGGTTACTAACATCATGTACTTTGTTTTACTTCATTCAATAAAAGTATATTTTTACTGAATCCTGAATGCTTATGTTTATGCAAATGTTCGTATCCATAAGGTCAAAACAGCTTAAGTAATTAGAATGCAGAGTTCATGTTATCATAATCAATGCGTAATAAAATACAATAAAGAAAAGATAAATAATTCGACGAACTGAAAAGAGAAAGGTCTATACAAAAGTTAGAATAAGTCTACTCGATTGAAAACCCAAAAAGGGCAGTCTAGGCAAAAGTTAAGACAAGGATCGATAGATTGAAAACCGCTAGGGGCAGTCTATGCAAAAGTCAGACACAGATAAAAATAATAAAAATAAGTTTGATAGTTCTGTCACCACAACTAGCCTATAGAAAAGATAGAACTGATACTAGCATATCTCAAGAAAAACTCCCTGCATCATCATGATACTACCTTGTAATCCTCCGCAAGGTAGTTGTATGAATAGTCTCGAATCCTTAATTAGGTCGCTCCCCCTCATAGTGGGTCCATAATTGCTCAGCTCGAGCCAACAGGCATCTGGTCTTAACAAGCTATCCCTTGTAGTGCTCATCAGTCTCGATGGTCTCCACATTATCATAATCCAGAGTCTTGAATATAGCCTTCCTTGCCCATTTTCTACCCAATATGGCTCACCCATTCGAACTTGTAGACGTCGTTGTGATTCTCAGGTAGCTTGGTCGAAACCCTCTATTGATGACCATACTTACAGCAAAGCTCTTATGGGGTGTAGAAAATAATCCTCTATAGGCCCAATAGTTGAACACAAGATCCCTAGGGCTCCAAAACCATGTCTTGGATCTTCCACTAAGGGCTAACCCACTGTATCTATGAGTCATCATATCCCCCTATGATTGACACCCATCTGTCAGCCATCAACTGATCGAAATCCCCCAGTTTAAGCCCTCTTACCCTGAGGTGGATGGGCAAGTATTTCTTTGGGTTCCCTCGCAGTTCTTATTTTATCTTGAGCTTCTCTATCAACTATACCTACATGCCGGTTTCAGATGAAAGCGAGAAAAAGTGAATAACTGAAGTTGATAAGAGGGGATACATGTACTAGCATAAGGTGATCACCTATAAGGGTCGGGTCGACAGAAATGGCATCCAGATTTAGCAGGGTCTCTATTAACCCCACGGCTATATGGGAAGACCTAGCAAACATAGGCCTAACAAGCGAAATCAACTGAAATGGGGTAACTAGGCCCACTCCACACATAAATTCGGACATAAGTAATTATAAAAGAATGGTAGGCCAAGCAAGATGAAATCTGGGGGCCCCATGGCACCACTCTAATATAGTGTTAAGCTGAAATCCAGGTTGGTCAAGCTGTTGGGATAGGAAGGGGTCTACTAAGTCCAAATTTTAGATCCCTTTTGGCACACCATTTATACCTAAGTGGAACTCCGTAATCGCCATGGGCACACGCTT
This sequence comes from Euphorbia pulcherrima, assembly GCA_947683365.1. Taxonomy (NCBI): domain Eukaryota; kingdom Viridiplantae; phylum Streptophyta; class Magnoliopsida; order Malpighiales; family Euphorbiaceae; genus Euphorbia; species Euphorbia pulcherrima. The sequence goes on from CANTUS010000008.1 coordinate 4,758,509, forward strand.
GAGGCATCGGATCCCCAATATAGCGTGAAACTCCTCGAACAAGGGGCAATTTCAAACAAAGAAAAGTAGAACAGGTGATCCATCCAGTCCTAAAAAGTCAACGCCGTACAAAGAAACTCGGGGCTAACCGGCCATAAGGCCAAGTAGCAAAATCCCCAAAGCCTGAATTTCTATAATTTCTTCTAGTCTACTTCCCCTAGGGTTTTCAAAAAGCTCCTTAGTTGCTGATTGTGGCTCTCCATGACTGAAATCTAGAAAATGGCAGAAATATGTAATTTTGAAAGCGAAGCTGCCGAAGATATGGCTGAAGCTGCCGGCAGTATGGGTGAAATCGGTTGCGGTATGGATTTTAAAGCTACCTGCGATATGAGTTACTGGCGATGTTGTCAATATTAATTAGCAAATTGAAATTATCATGTAGATGGTGATATCAGTGTAGCTGCCGACGATATGATAGTATATCCTATGAATTTAAGGCCTATTTTGGCCAGTTCAGACATGTCCATAACCTATAAAAATCTGTAACATGTTCTCAAACACAATTCAGGCCTAAAATCCATTTAATTTCAAAACCAAAAGCCCAAAGGCACCAATGTACCAAGCATCCAATCCTAAGCCTAATCAAATACAAATAAATCCAAATCATCCAAACCCCAATGTATCAAGGGTACAAAAACAAAGCTAAAAACAAATCATTAAAGCTAAAATGTAATAAATCGAAGGCATGCCACCACCATCTATCGAGTGAGATGTGAACTCCATATCATCCATGAAGTACTGGCTGATGTCCTTATCCTCCTCTCTCCCCTCAGTCATCAGGACACTGCTCAAATCAGCAGGCTCAATAGTGGGAAGCCGGCCAGTTGCCACCTTTTTCCCCTTGCTACTGGTCCTGGCTTGAGGTGCATGGTCTAGGTTATACTTGGTCCTCATCTCATGTACAGTAGCATCCAATTGCTACTCTAGCTCACCAACTTAGCGCCTAAGCTCTTGATTTGTAGCTACCTCCTCCTAGAACCTCACCCGAGCCTAGTTGGCATTGAAAAGTGATAGTGCCATGAATTCCTACAAATGGAGCAATAACAGTCCACATCATTCATAAACATTCATACACGCATTATTTAAAATACAACATCTTTCAAATACGCAGGTACCTTGGCAAATAATGTCTGAGAGACAAGGGTGTCCTTAAGAGCAAAAGCATTCCCTGCTAGCCGCTCCATCTCCCTGTGAGAAACCTAAAAAATCCAATGAAGCATTTAAAGAACGATCCCAAAGGAGGGGTCACGTGCATTCAAGGAGTAAAATTTGTATTTTTGCAAGGCTTACAGGTGTAGTTTGCTGAGGCATGAAGTCCATCGAGTGAGCACTCAGAGTTATTTCCCTTATCCAGAAGTCTCCATTAGGGCCCAAAAGTAGGAAGTACTCCTCTAAAGCTATCAAGAGGCACCCATCCACTATGCCAATATCTTAGGGCCTGCCCTGGCCCTGCACTCCACTACTCTTAGGCTTATTCCTTTTCCTGGGAGGTACCCGAAACACACAAACACAACACAAAAGGAAAATGTAAGCAAACCATCTTAGATTAAATAAGATGAAATATGTGAACAAGCACGATCTTACATCAGAGCAATAATGCTCCTCATGGTGCATCTGTTGGGAACTGACATTCAAATTGAACATGCATAAGAAGCATGGCGGAAATTCAAAATTCTGTTCCTGTCCCAGGAACTCCTATTAGTTGCATATAAATTAAATAAAGCCTTAACTAAATAATTCTCTACCTAGGTTAGCATGCTAAAGGACTAGGCATACCATAATTCCAAATTATATCCTAGCATATTTATTTTATACTAAGCATGTTATAACTCTAAGTTATAACCTAAGCATAAAATGAACTAAGCATGCAAAAATAACCTAAGCATAATTATTAAGTCTAAAAACACTTAAAGAAAAAGACTTAATAATTAAAAGAGAAAGAAAAAGGACTTACCAGTTGAAGCGTGCTTTTGCAGGACCTTCTTGCACAAGCCTCCAGTCGTAGGATAGCCTCTATCAGTATCCACATGAACCCCACCAACCAAAACCTCCCCAGGAGGAAAAAGTAAGAAGCCTCGAGTAGTTGCTAGACCACTCTAGAAGCCTCACCCAAAATATAAACTAGCGGTGCCCGAATAAATTCAGGCTCCACAAAAATAACTTGCTCAAGTACTCGAGAGATTAATTATCTTGCTTAGGATTTATGCTTTGAGCTTGGTACTATTTGAAAGGAAAGGGGAAAGCCTATATATAGGCTTGGGGGAGCCTTTTGCTCCCCCTTATAAGCAATGTGGGATGGGAGTAATTACTCCCATCCCATATGCACAGCGTGTCACACGCTGTGCATTGGCAAGGCAAAGCCCTTACGGGCTTTGCCTTGCTTTTGGGCTGCGCATGTGCAACCCATTTTTATGGGGTGCCGCGAGCAATGCCCAGCATTGCTTGCACAGCTTTCGGTGTACTCCCGCGCACTCGAGTCTGTATAAAATATTTTTATACTCTCGGTCCAATGAAACTCGCCAATGCAAAATTCCCCTTTTTAATCCTTTTTCAATTATTTATTTTCTGACCCTAATAAATTAGTCATCATTCAAAATAAATTTCTTGGTCCAACCAAAATTGATCTAATCAACTATAATTTATTTATGACTATAATTATTTAGTTACCGGTCAAAATAAATTCTTTGGTCTATCCAAAATTGATCTAATCAATTTTAACTAATCAAATAATAATCCAATTATTATTTATGTTATATTTTGTAACAGAATAAATCTATTAGTTCTTTACTTAGTCCGATGACGGTCCAATGTGTGTGACCTTATGTGATCCCGAAGTATTGAGCTGTTAAGGCTTAACCAACCTTTGTTCTAATGGAACCATTGGCTCGATGTTCTAGACCGTGAATAGAACTTGATTACCTTAAATGACTGTAGTACGCCTCTAGCAAGGGTCTACCATCCCCTATTACTTTGAACGTCATTTATGCTTATGACTTAATCTCGGTTAATGCAATAGTTATCCAGTGCGACAAATTCCTTCCATTGTTTAATATTAGTACCATCTGGTTTATTGGGTTCGGTTAAAGTGTTAACCCACTAATAGCAAGGTTGCTCCAAGGTATCCCAGTTATTTACTTATTACCAAAGTATATTGCCTTTTACCATAGTGTGTTTGACTAGAAACCATTTCTATCAAACACATACTCTGATCAGAGGTTGATGGCAATCATCACTTCAACAAGTGGCCAGGTACAACTCCTTAATATATCCGGAGCGATGGATTCTTTCTAACTACTCAACCTACCAACATGCTGTCATCACTATACCCGTAATCACCCGTAGCACCCTAAATTAATGAGTGCATAGTAATGACCCAAAGTATAGCAATAGTACCACACAAGGCAACTAGCATCTCAAGTATGAGGACATTCACAAAGCTTATTGCATGAAGATAAACACTAACACATTGATATTTATACCAAGTATTTATCTTGCTGCGGTCTCCAATATATCTCCCAGATATATCCATGTGTCAAGCTTAAGGCACCACCTTCAGTCCTTAGGAGATTGACTGTTTGGACCCTTTTCAAGAAAGTTGACCATATGCTAGTCTTTCTATTTCATCAATATCCTTTCTTGATGAAACTATGACTAGGGATAGTTTAGACATAATCATAATTTCACATGAATCAGGTTCCACCAAATATAGTCCAACTATAATTTCTCTGACTTCATGCTATGATATGTCAAGGACTTTTGTATACATACATCAATGAATATATTTTGACCAGCTATAATATATATGTATAGAAACACATTGATATAAACAAAAGAACAAATGCCTTTATTGATTAAATAAATTATTCATACTATTATATAATTAAGATATATCGCCCTAATTGCCTTAAGGGCATACATGATATCCAACAAACTCCCACTTGCACTAAGGCCAATTAGCCATTTGTTTTAGTCCATATGCTTTAACATGCTGGTCATGTTTGACTTGAGTCAATGGCTTTGTCAGACCATCCGCAAGGTTCTGATCAGTGGGTACATATTCTAATCTTATTATCCTAGCATCAATAATCTCCTTGATTATATGATACTTTCTACATACATGTCTGTTTTTCTGATGAGATCGTGGTTCCTTTGCCTGAGCTATGGCACCATTATTATCACAATATAAAGTAATTGGATCAATAGCCACAGGCACCACACCGAGATCACCAATAAATCCCTTTAACCAGACAGCTTCTTTTGCTACTTCGCATGCAGCAATGTATTCAGATTCCGTGGTTGAATCAGCAGTAGTTTCTTGCTTGGAACTCTTCCAGCATACTGCCCCTCCATTTAACACATACACATAACCTGACTGAGACTTAAAGTCATCCTTGTCAGATTGAAAGCTTACGTCAGTCTAACCTTTGATAGTGAGATCACCTTCTCCATAAATCAAGAACTCATCCTTAGTCCTTCTCAAGTACTTAAAGATTGCCTTGATGGCCATCCAGTGCTTTTCACCTAGATCTGACTGATATCTGCTCGTAAATCTTAAAGCCTGAGAGACATCCGGCCTAGTACATATCGTAGCATATATGATGGATCCTATCGCGGATGCATAGGGTATATCTTTCATACGCATTCTCTCTTGAGCTGTCTTCGGACACTCAGCTTTAGATAGGTTAATCCCCTTTGTCATCGGGAGATAACCCTTCTTAGAATGCTCAAGGTTGAACCTATTCAACACCTTGTCTATATATGTACTTTGAGAAAGACCTAACAGCCTTTTAGATCTATCCCTGTAGATCTTTATACCTAGTATAAATGCTGCCTCACCAAGGTCTTTCATGGAGAACTTTCTTGACAACCATACTTTAACATTTTGAAGAAGAGAAATGTCATTTCCTATTAGCAGAATGTCATCAACATACAATACTAGAAAAATGACAACACTCCTACTAACCTTCTTATAAACACAAGGCTCATTTGCATTTGGGCAGAAATCTAGTTCCCGGATTGTCTGATCAAACCTTATATTCCAACTCCTGGATGCCTGCTTAAGTCCATAAATGGATCTTTATAGCTTGCATACCTTTGAGCCATTCTGAGATGTAAAACCCTCAGGTTGTGTCATATACACATCCTGGTCTAAATCCCCATTCAGGAATGCTGTTTTTACATCCATCTGCCAGATCTCATAATCGTAATGACCAGCAATGGCGAGGAGTATCCTTACGGATTTGAGCATGGCTACCGGTGAGAAGGTTTCATCATAGTCAATACCTTCCCGTTGACTATAACCTTTCACAACCAACCTTGCTTTATAGGTAATTGCATTACCGTCCATGTCTATCTTCTTCTTGAAGACCCATTTGCACCCAATTGGTCTAACCTCTTGCGGTGCATCAACCAAATTCCAAACTTGGTTCTCGTACATGGAATCCATTTCTGATTTCATGGCCTTTTGCCATTTATCAGAATCTAAGCTTTTCATTGCCTCATCATATGTCCTTGGTTCATCATCCTCCATAAGATATAGTTCCTTATCATTAGTGATGATAAACCCATATCTATTGGCACCCTTATGAACACGACCTGATCTACGCAATGATTGCGTTTCGACAGTTTGTTCTTGGATCACACTCTCTTGTGTATCTAGAACGGGGTCAATCAGTTGATCGTCTGTTTCTTCCTCTTGAACTTCCAGTTCAATATTGCTCCCACTGACCTTTTGAAGTAAGTGTTCCTTTTCCAAAAAGTGAGCATTGCGAGACACAAATGCCTTTTATGCTTCGGGTTGGTAAAATAGATATCCAATTGTTTCCTTTGGATATCCAATGAACAGACATTTGTCAGCCTTGGCATTTAGCTTATCTAACACTATCCTCTTTACCATAGCAGGACAACCCCATACTCTTAAGTGATTTAGAGATGGATTTTTGTTACACCATCTTTCATAAGGTGTAAAATCAACTGATTTAGAGGGCACTCTGTTTAAGACATAAACCGCGCTCTTAAATGCATATCCCCAAAAGGATTTACTAAGAACTGCATGGCTCATCATGGACCTGACCATATCTAATAAAGTCTGATTCCTCCTTTCTGACACTCCATTGTGTTGGGGTGTATAAGGAGGGGTCCACTGGGGAACTATCCCATTTTCCTTTATATAATCCTGAAACTCCTGACTTAAGTATTCTCCACCTCGATCTAATCAAAGTGTTTTAATACTTTTCTCAAGCTGTTTCTCTACTTCAGCTCTAAATAGTTTAAATTTTTCAAAACTTTCAAACTTGTGCTTCATTAAGTATAAATAACCGTATCGTGAGTAATCATCAATAAAGGTTATGAAGTAGGAGTATCCTCCTAGTGCCTTAACACTCATTGGACCACACACATCAGTGTGTATAAGTTCCAATGTACTCGTGGCTCGTTCACCCTTTCCTTTAAAGGGTAACTTTATCATTTTTCCTTTTAAACAAGGTTCGCAATCACCATAAGACTCCAAGTCTATTGGGCCCAAGTCTCCACGCTTATGCGACTTGGTTAAGCGATCTTTGTTTATGTGGCCTAAACGGCAATGCCATAAGTAGAAGGAATTCTCATTACCTAATTTAACTTTCTTCATATTATTTATATTGAAAACTTCTGTTTTAGTATCAAGAATATAAATGCCACCTTTCAACATTCCATAACCATAAAGAATATTATTCAAACGAATCTAACAATTATTCTTCGAAAATAAAATTTCAAATCCCTCTGTTGCTAAACACGCAACAGATACAATATTCTTAGTAACACTTGGAATGTAATAACAATTATTCAAAACTAAAACAAGTCCACTTGGCAAAACAAGGCTAAAGGTCCCTACGGCTAATGCAGCAACTCTGGCTCCATTTCCCACGTGTAAGGCCATCTCCCCTTTTGCAAGTTTTCTATAGTTCCTTAGTCCCCGCACAGAAGTACAGATATGAGAACCACAACCAGTATCTAATACCCAAGTGGATTCTTGCGGAAAAGTAGCAAAGTTTTCAATTAAAAATATACCTGAAGTAGATGCCTCTGTAGGCTTCTTCTTTAAATGCTCAGAAGCAGGAGCTTTGCAATCCCTCTTCCAATGTCCCGGTTTCCCACATTGGAAGTAGACATACTTAGATGCCTTCTTTTCATTCTTCTTCTTACTAATTCTTTTCTTGGCACCCAGTGCCTGCTTCTTCTTCTTAGAAGCCTTGCCTTTTTCAACCAACAGTAGAGGTTTCTGATCTTTCTTGATCTGAGGTTCTACTGTTTTTAGCATGTTAATTAATTCAGGGATAGTTAAATTAATCTTATTCATGTAATAGTTAGTTACGAAGCCTAAGTAACTATCTGTCAAGGACATTAACACAAGGTCAATGCTCAAGTCATGATTCATCTCAAATCCCAATCGATTCAGCTTCTCAAGGTATCCCAAGAGTTTCAGTACATGCTGAGAGGTAAGGCTGCCAGCCTGCATCTTGGTCTCGAAAAGGAGCTTGGAGGTCTCATACCTCTCTGTCCTCTCCCTCTCCGAAAAGAGTTCTTCAAGATGGAGAACCATATCCTCCAAGGGCATGTTCTCATGTTGTTTCTGAAGCTCAGGATTCATGGACCCTAACATAATACACATGGCAGTCTCACGATCTTTCATGTGCTTCAACTAGGCATCATGTTCCACATGATCCTCAACATCAGGTTCTACAGGGAAAATTTCACTTAGGACATAGGCAATTCCCTCAGATCTGAGAACTATTCTCACTGCTCGGAACCAATCAGAAAAGTTCGAGCCATTCAATTTGGTGTCAAGTAACATACGGAGATTAAAATTGGAAGCCATTTTCAACCTAAGACATAAGAAAAGAAAAGTGTTTAGATATTAGTTTAAGTACATGTATTTAATATGAGGACTTTTAATTAAATACATTTTCCTACTATTTTCTTCGAAATTTACAATAGCCCATTCTATTGAATTCGTGAATTTTAGCCCAGCTAAATTTCCTAGTAGGTAGCATCTATAACTAGTCTATTACAACTCCCAATTTTATGAGTCAAGTCATAATAGTAAGTCATAGTTGGAATCCCATTCCATTTGCATTGCATGCAATTGCTAATTCATTCAAGTTCCCTAATCCTAAGGGACGTGTGCTCTAATATTAGCATCTCCTTGAATATGTCTCAGATCCTGGCCTAGCCCCCAATTTTATGGTGGACTACCCCAGCTCTGTTAAGGCAGACCCTATCTCAAACTTTACAACCAATCAATGTGGACTAAAAGAAACGCTTTGCGTAGCACTTTGATAGCCCAAAAAGACCGTATTATAAATTTGAGTAAGGAAGAGTATAACTTGCCTTAATATACTTACTTTGGGATTTTATTGGTGTTAAACGTCTCACCCAATCTAGGATTTTATCAGATGGACAAAATTATAATGACTTGTATTAATTCAGGGAATTTTAGAATTAATTTATAAGGTCTAACCTTAGGTGGGTTCAGCTCTTTATTATAATTGTTCCATCAACCTAGATTATATGCAAAATAATTAACACTTTTATTTGTTATATTTATATTGCATTTCCTTTAAGCTTTTATTCAATAATTTTAATTTTTTACTTTGTTATAGAAACATTTATAAGCACCATCTTATATAAAAGTAAATTAGTTCATATTAATCCCCGATTGGTCAATTCAAATTGCACCGATATAGGTTCCCAGGTAGGAGAGGTGCCCTATGAGGAGTAGACACCAAGTCCAATCCTTAGCCAGAACAAATACGGGCACAAACTTGAAGACCAATAGATTCTCTTGAACTAATAAATTTTGTTCTTCCAATTCATGTAAATTAGGAGCATCTATAACCCATGTAATTTAAATAAATTATTGACACTTGTATAATTTGTGTAAGTTAAGCAGGCTTATTCAAAATTATTCATAACTAATTTCTAACCTTGAAATGAAAGGCAGAAGTTTATATATATTATTCCAAACAATTAAATAAACGAATCATTTCATTTAGAAAATAATATTTAGTTTGCTTCTAACTTAATTATGTACTAAATAGGCAGGCTCTGATACCACTGTTGGGAACTGACAGTCAAATTGAACATGCATAAGAGGCATGACGGAAATTCAAAATTTTGTTCCTGTCCCAGGAACACCTATTAGTTGCATATAAATCAAATAAAGCCTTAACTAAATAATTCTCTACCTAGGTTAGCATGCTAAAGGACTAGGCATACCATAATTCCAAATTATATCCTAGCATATTTATTTTATACTAAGCATGTTATAACTCTAAGTTATAACCCAAGCATAAAATAAACTAAGCATGCAAAAATAACCTAAGCATAATTATTAAGTCTAAAAACACTTAAAGAAAAATACTTAATAATTAAAAGAGAAAGAAAAAGAACTTACCATTTGAAGCGTGCTTTTGCAGGACGTTCTTGCACAAGCCTCATGACGTAGGATAGCCTCTATCAGTATCCACATGAGCCCCACCAACCAAAACCTCCCCAGGAGGAAAAAGTAAGAAGCCTCGAGTAGTTGCTAGACCACTCTAGAAGCCTCACCCAAAATATAAACTAGCGGTGCCCGAATAAATTCAGGCTCCACAAAAATAACTTGCTCAAGTACCCGAGAGATTAATTATCTTGCTTAGGATTTATGCTTCGAGCTTGGTACTATTTGAATGGAAAGGGGAAAGCCTATATATAGGCTTGGAGGAGCCTTTTGCTCCCCCTTATAAGCAATGTGGGATGGGAGCAATTACTCCCATCCCATATGCACAGCGTGTCACACGCTGTGCATTGGCAAGGCAAAGCCCTTGTGGGCTTTGCCTTGCTTTTGGGCTGCGCATGTGCAGCCCATTTTTATGGGCTGCCGCGAGCAATGCCCAGCATTACTTGCACACCTTTCGGTGTACTCCCACGCACTCGAGTCTGTATAAAATATTATTATACTCTCGGTCCAATTAAACTCGCCAATGCAAAATTCCCATTTTTAATCCTTTTTCAATTATTTATTTTCTGACCCCTAATAAATTAGTCATCATTCAAAATAAATTTCTTGGTCCAACCAAAATTGATCTAATCAATTATAATTTATTTATGACTATAATTAATTAGTTACCGGTCAAAATAAATTCCTTGGTCTAACCAAAATTGATCTAATCAATTTTAACCAATCAAATAATAATCCAATTATTATTTATGTTAAATTTTGTAATAGAATAAATCTATTAGCTCTTTACTTAGTCCGATGAAGGCCCAATGTATGTGACCTTATAGGATCCCGAAGTATTGAGCTATTAAGGCATAACCAACCCTTGTTCTAATGGAACCATTGGCTCGATGTTCTAGACCGTGAATAGAACTTGATTACCTTAAACGACTGTAGTACGCCTCTAGCAAGGGTCTACCATCCCCCATTACTCGGAACGTCATTTATGCTTATGACTTAATCCCGGTTAATGCAATAGTTATCCAGTGTGATAAATTCCTTCCATTCTGTAATATTAGAACCATCTGGTTTATTGGGTTCGGTTAAAGTGTTAACCCACTAATAGCAAGGTTTCTCCAAGCTATCCCAGTTATTTACTTGTTACCGAAGTATATTGCCTTTTACCATAGTGTGTTTGACTAGAAACCATTTCTATCAAAAACATACTCTGATCAGAGGTTTATGGCAATCATCACTTCAACAAGTGGCCAGGTATAACTCCTTAATATATCCGGAGCGATGGATTCTTTCTAACTACTCAGCCTACTAACGTGCTGTCATCACTATACCCGTAATCACCCGTAGCGCCCTAAATTAATGAGTGCATAGCAATGACCCAAAGTATAGCAATAGTACCACATAAGGCAACTAGCATCTCAAGTATGAGGACATTCGCAAAGCTTATTGCATGAAGATAAACACTAACACATTGATATTTATACCAAGTGTTTATCTTGCTGCGGTCTCCAATATATCTCCCAGATATATCCATGTGTCAAGCTTAAGGCACCACCTTCAGTCCTTAGGAGATTGACTGCTTGGACCCTTTCCAAGAAAGTTGACCACATGCTAGTCTTTCCGTTTCATCAATATCCTTTCTTGACGAACTATGACTAGGGATAGTTTAGACATAATCATAATTTCACATGAATCAGGTTCCACCAAATATAGTCCAACTATAATTTCTCTGACTTCATGCTATGATATGTCAAGGACTTTTGTATACATACATCAATGAATATATTTTAACTAGCTATAATATATATGTATAGAAACACATTGATATAAACAAAAGAACAAATGCCTTTATTGATTAAATAAATTATTCGTACTATTACATATATAAGATATATCGCCCTAATTGCCTTAAGGGCATACATCATATCCAACAGCATTGGCACCTCCTCATGGGCCATCGGCACATCCCCAATTGCCTTGTCATCCGCCTCAGGGTCACCCTCATTAGCACCCTCTTCTTCCTCCTCCCAATCATTACTCATATAGCCACCAGCTATTCATCTCAGCTCCTCCTTCTTCTTTGCATGAAACTCGATCGTGTTGTCAGAATGGATGCGCGGGCATAAAGGGAGCAAGCGTGACATGTGACAATCATAATAGCCAGGGACACTCACTGTAATACAGCCATTCTTATCTGGAAAATTGGCCTTATTAGCTTTAGCAGTAATGGTTAAGTAAGGCCACCAGAGGTCCATAGGAGGTGTCGGGGGCACATATCTAGCAGGGGGCATATCATCTCTCCAGTTGTGCACTCGCTTCCCCAAATACCACTCAAAAGAAAGGGGACACTCCATCATGAGTCTCTGGTCATCCATGTCCTCCCGGACCGTAAGCACCTTAGCACGGTTGGAGACCTTATCAAATGGGTCCCCAACAACCTAACTAAATAATCAAATAGCAAATCAATGTAAGCATAATTTGAATTCAGAAACGTATTTATGACTAGTAATTTGTTTAGTATGAAATAGGGATTAGGGACAATGTCGCATACTAAGCTAATCTGCAATCTCCTCAGCGTCTCCCTATAGCTGGTAGTGTATTTGCCGAATCCCCCTACTCTCACACCATCAACCAAGAAAGTGCGAACCTGCAGGCACTTTTGTCTTGAATTTTAACTGTGGAAGAATCTAGTGCTCAAAGTCCCAAGCTAACACAATCAGCAACTAATCAGTCCAAAATATCCAAAAAGAGTAACAGATAAAAAAGAGAAATGGCATGAAGGAAAAAATTAAGTACTCGTGAAAAGGCATACCTATAGGAGTAAGTGGCTCAATCGAAGGACCTTGCTCTTCTTCCTAGCCCCCGCATCCAATCCGCAGTATATTTAGGTGGGAATGGCCCTAGGCCAGTTCTTTTCCTTAATTGTCTTCACATCCTCAACTGCAGAAATCACCCTATAGTTAATCTTGTCGCTAGAAACGGGAAAGGAGAGCATTGTTAACAAAGAAATCATAAAAGATCGCATACGAGCATCTCATTAAGTCTTGGGAACTACACCAACTCCTATCCAATGCTCTTGAAGCTCCCCATAGGATAACCACCCCGATGTGGGCTTTAAACCAAATAGCTCCATCACTCTCCTTATCACTAACTTTTGGAGATAATACTTCTCCACATAATCATCAAAGTGGATGACTTACTCGATCCAGGAAAGCCCGGTCATCGCCACCACATCTGAAGGAGTGATGGTCACCTCGCCGATCGCATAGTGGAATGTATGGGTGATTTCCGACCACTTCTTGATCAGGGCAGTCAGAGCCGAATAGGAGAGCTTTGACATCCTTGAAGGTCAAATTTTGGACAAAGCCCCAAAGCCTATGGCATCTATGGCCACTTGGAGTGTAAAAACTTTTTCATCAATGTGCGTCCACCAGTCACCAATGGTCCCCATGCCCCCGATGTACGAGAGTTAGTGTGGCTGTAAAAATAGAATCAAATAGAAAATATATAAGTGATCGGTGTTTCTCCATGTCCTTTATTGCTGGAACCTAGCTGATATTGCTGTAGAAGCAGTGATACCGATAGCAACATCAACCATACCGTCAGTGGTATGAATGATGTCACTAGTAGTATCATTGGAATCAGCAGTAATATGGTAAGGTTTGGGCTTTTTTAAGGCAGCCTGAAGCCACTGGCATATGGATGATGCCACCGGCAGCACCATTTATGCGGGCAGAATCTTAAATTTTGCCCAAAATCAAACTAAAATTACTAAAACACAACAAATCGATCCCTAGGAATAAAATCAGGCAAAAATAACCCTATAGCATGCAGTTTTAGTTTAGGTACTCTTAATTTCATATTGTCAACCCCTATCATCGCATATTTTGAGTCTAAGACTGACATCAAAATTAAATGAAATGAAATATTCAGGTTTTTTAGGATTACCTAGATATAGGAGATGTGTTTTTTTCTTCTCGGAGGTCAGATTATCTATGGGAGCATCAATCCCGTACCCATACATCTTATCAGAATTTTTCAAGCCGTACGCCACATGAACTGGGTAGATTTTCATCCCTTTATTGGATGAAGCGGGTAAATCATCAGGCTTCATACTAGCAAATTTTCTCTCGAACACTTTCTTCAACATTTAGAATCGAAAGGAAGAAGATACAAGAAGTTTGGAAGAGAGAAGGAGGAATTTTTGACTTCTGCCATTTTGAATGAGGAAATAAGGAGTTTTAATTCGTATTAAACACCTGCTCGGAAATCAAGGAGTTTAATTAAATCTAAAACTGCCACTCTATACCACTAGCAGTATCAACTCATGTCGCCAATGTTATCATTCAAGCTATGGGTAGCTTCACTCTCACCAGGGGCAACTTTTGAATTTCTTTGACCTATTAAAGATGCCATGTGGCATCTCATATCACCGGCGGCTTTAGCCAAGCTGCCAGCGGCATCAAATCTTCTAGGGTTATTTCAGAAGCCTTTTAAATAATTAAACGAGATCACAAAACAAGCCCTCGACATTTCAAGACTTCTAAGACCCTTGTATTTTTAATTATCAAGTTTTTACTATTGATAGAAGGGGAAAAAAATTTTTATTTCATAAATCGATCAAGTAGTAGGAACGTCATTTGAAAGTCTATCTAATCTTATTTCACTCATCACCTGTTGCAGGTACAACCTCTTGGAACCACAAGGGGCAAGCTAAATACCAAATGGAGGTACTAATGGAATCAAAATCTTGTCATCCTTCAGGTCCAGCCCACTAAATACTAAATGGAGGTACTGATGTAATCAAAATCTTGTCATCCTTTGGATCCAGCCTACCAAACACCAAATGGAGGTACTGACGGAATTAGAATCGTGTCATTCTTTGGATCCATCCCACTGAACACCAAATGGAGGTACTGATGGAATCCAAATCTTGTCAGCCTTCAGGTCCAGCCCACCGAAGACCAAATAGAGGTACTGACAAAATCAGAATCTTGTCATCCTTCGGATCCAACAAATCGAACATCGAATGGAGGTACTGACAGAATTAGAATCTTGTCATCCTTTGGGTCCAGCCCACTGAATATCAAATGGAGGTACTGACGGTATCAAAGTCTTGTCATCCTTTAAGTCTATCCCATCGAACACCAATCTTGAAACCATGTTGATCCATACGAAGGGTTTGTTTGAAAAGTCAAGGTATGAAAGGTTCAAGTTGAGTAATGGACTTTTTAACTCTAAGATGAAGGAAGGGACAACTGTTGTAGCACACATCAACAAGATTAGAGATTTCATGGTTAAATTAGAATCACTAGGATATACAGTTGATCGATCCATGGGAATAGATATCATTTGGATTCTTTACCCATAAGCTATGCTGAATTTGTAAAGGAACATTGCTCTAAAGGATACGCCTGTACATTCCCAGAATTGATTGATGTGTTAAAGAAGTTCGATGCCAAGGGCAAAGGAATTTTAAGCAAGCCTATAAAAAAATGTTCTCTAAATATTGACCCAGAGAATATTATCACCAAAAGGATAGTAAAGGGTCATAAAAGAAGAAAGAAAAGAAGACATCTAAATATGTCTGCTTCTAGTGCGGGAAATTGGGACACTAAAAGAGGGATTGCAAAGCTCCGACTTCTAAACATCTGAAGAAGAAGCCTGTAGAGGCATCTACTTCAGGTATGTTTGTAATTGGAAACTATGCTACTTTTCCTTATGAATCAACTTAGGTATTGGATATTGGTTATGGTTCTCACATCTGTACCTCTATATAGGGGACTAAGGAAAAGTAAGAGGCTTGCGAAAGGGGAGATGGACCTACTTGTGGGAAATGGAGCATGAGTTACTCCATTGGCCATAGGGAGCTTTAATCTTATTTTTCTGAGTAGCCTAGTTTTAGTTTTGAATAATTATTACTATATTCTGAATTTATTAAGAATATTATCTCTGTTGCATGTTTAGCACTAGAGGGATTTGAAGTTTTATTTTGGAATAATGATTTTGGCTATGGGATGTTAATTGGTGGCATTTATGTTCTTGATACTAAAATAAAAGTTTTTAATATAAACAATATGAAGAAAGTTAAATTAGATAATGAGCAATCTTTGTACTTATGGCACTGTCGTTTAGCCCATATAAACAAAGATTGCTTAACGAAGTTGCATAAGTATGGAGACTTGGGCCCAATAGACTTAAAGTCTTATGGTGATTGCGAGCCTTGTTTAAAAGGAAAAATGACAAAGTTACCCTTTAAAGGAAAGGGTGAACGAGCCACGATTACATTGGAACTTACACATATAAATGTATATGGTCCAATGAGTGTTAAGGCACTAGGAGGATACTCCTACTTCATAATCTTTATTGATGATTATTCATGATACGGTTATCTGTACTTGATGAAGCATAAATCTAAACATTTTTAAAAGTTCAAAATATTCAAAAGTGATGTGGAGAAGCAACTTGAGAAAAGTATTAAAACACTTCTATCTGATCGAGGTGGCGAACACTTAAGCTAGGAGTTTTAGGATTATCTAAAAGAAAATGGGATAGTTCCCCAGTGGACCCCTCCTTATACACCCTAACACAATGGAGTGTCTGAAAGAAGGAATCAAACTTTATTAGATATGGTTCGGTCCATAATGAGCCCAGTAGATCTCTATAAATCCTTTTAGGGATATGCACTAGAGAGTGCAGTTCATGTATTAAAAAGAGTGCCCTCTAAATCAGTTGATTTTACACCTTATGAAAGATTGTGTAATAAAAAGCCATCTGTGAGGTGTCGATGATGTGTGGGTCTCCCTTGGTGCCTTTATGAGAGAGGCAGGGCCCAGAGGGGGTTTGGTTGTATTTAGGCGTGACAAAAGAATTTTAGTTAAAGTTTGCATAATAAGCCAATTTTAATGAATAAAAGAATCGAGACTCAAATCCCGATACAATTGATAGAGTCACCACCTAAGTTGTCTACTTGGGAAAGATTTTTAGTATAGCTCCCTCTGGGTGGGAGACTCATACCTATTGGATTAGAGATTCGGGTATCGGATGAGTCACTTATTTCTCATTTAGTTGATTCAAAATTACATTCACCGCGTAAAATCGTTTTAGTTTCCATCATTTGGGAAATTATCACAGAAATCCTATTTCTACAATCTTTCACACTCGTTACATGTGTTTACATATTACAATAAAGCACAAGCAATAAATAGGGGAATAAAAATTACAACCTGGGGGAAATGCGGGAAATTGCAAAGAGATCCTATACATTTGTTCTAAGTTATAAAACAAAACGAAAGTAAATTGCCCTGCATCCACAAACGTTAGCACAATCTATAGCACTCTATAAATCAACATTTCAGAGAGGAAAATTTGATTTGTGTCGTAAAACCATATTTTAGTTTTTGTGGGTTGATTTATAGGATTATTAGTGAAAATGACCACATGGCAAATGGTGAGTTGGTTGATTTTTATTTAACCAAAAAAGGAAGTCTAGGTTCCGTATGGAGGCTGGTACCCGTATGGGAGGGTGGGACCTGTACAGCTACTGGGGAGGAATCATATGGGTATGGGGGACACGTACGGGTCCTGTCGGATCCGATAAAACCAGTGTTCAGTTTGTAGCAATAGATTTATTATATAGGAGATAAAACAGAAGCCGGAATTCCCTTTATACAAGTCTAGCGCACCAGTACAATCACTGAAATGATATATTAGGTACCAACAAAGCCCGTATTAATTGAGATCTGGCCCAAAATGAGAATTGAAAGAATAGTCGATATAGAATAAACTGACAATAATAATAAAATGGAGATGTGTGTCTCTTTGAAACTCAGAAGTGTTACCTTTACGACGTGAATCCACTTTGAGGAGATCCCTTTGCTGTAGAGAGACTCAGGCCAAAGTATGTTCTTAGTTAGGAATCCTTAGGAGAGTATTTGAGTGGAAAGAATCTCCCCTAAAACCTAATAGATGAAGCTTGGAATGAATAAAATATGGACAAAACCTTAATGAATGGGGTTTTTCCCCATTTTATACCTCCTATACCTCAACAATACCTACAGTGATTGCTAGAACTATAATTTTTCTATAGTAATTTTGCTTAGGAATTATGTGTTGTGAAATGGTGGGGAAAAGGCCTTATTTATAGGGTGAAAGTCAGGTCTGAATTCAATAAACACATTCAAAACCTGCCTTTTCCTAAAAAAGGCAAGAGATGGCTTCCGAAATAGCCTGTTTAGGAAATTAGGGTACCCGTACGGGTGGGGCCCCACCAGTACCGTCACCAGGAGACCCGCACAAGTCCCCCCTGGGTGTACTAAAGCTATCACTCATACGGGTCTACCAGTGGATCTGTACCACTAACCACCATCCATACGGGCACCTAAGGTCAGTCTAGGTCTCCGTGTCATGGCCAAACTCAACTCCACAGCAGCGGGAGCACCTATGATGCATAACACCTATAAAAGAATGCATTATCTAGCTCTCATCATAGTTTTGCGTGATGGACTATTGAAATCCAATGCTCACAGGCTGTCCCTCATGGGATCACTGCAGATAGGGATCTGTATGATCTCACGATATGAGCAAGGGTTTAGGAATTATACCTGAGTTGGTGATGGTGATCTTAAGATAAGTTCCTTTCCTTGGGGTGAAATCTTTCCCTGGATGGTGCCATTTTTCGAAGGAATATGGCTTTTCCTCTTATCCCTCTGGCGGATTGACTTTCCTGCAGTGTATCCCTTTCCTAAGGCGGATGACTTCTCCTCATATCCCTTTCCTAAGGTGGATCAACTTTCTTGACTAATGTATCCCTTTCCTATGGTGGATGACTCTCCTAGTGGTGTATTCCTTTCGTAAGGCGGATGACTTCTACTCATATCCCTTTTCTAAGGCGGATCGACTTTGCTGATTAATGTATCCCTTTCCTAAGGTGGATGACTCTCCTGGCTAATGTATCCCTTTCCTAAGGCAGATGAGTCTCCTGGCTGATGTATCCCATTGCTAAGGCTAATAACTCTCCTGGCTGATGTATCCCTTTCCTAAGGCAGAGGACTCTCCTGGCTGATGTATCCCATACCTAAGGCGAATAACTCTCCTAGCTAATTTATCCCTTTCCTAAGGCAGATGACTCTCTTGGCTGATGTAGCCCTTTCCTAAGGTGGATGACTCTCCTAGTTGATGTATTTTAATAACCTATCAAGAGATAATAAAAACACTGAGTTAGTTATTGCCCGTGATAACCCGTCTTAATTCTTGATTGACTTATTTTTGAATAAAATATTTTCCCCTTCGATCAAGGATGAAGACATGCAAGTAGGGAAATATCCCTGAATGAAATGTAAACTGAGTGTAAGAGAATGTCAAAGGGGAGTGCAACTATTAGGGGGTATGCCCCTGTATGATTTTGCTACTGGGAAGTGGAGGGATGCCCCTAAATGATTCTACTACTGGGAAGTGGGGAGATGCCCCTGGACCTGATTCCACTATTGGGGAAGTGGGGGGGATGCCTCTAAATGATTCTACTATTGGGAAGTAGGGGGATGCCCCTAGACCTAATCCCGCTGCTAGGGAATGGGTTGACATCTTTGGGTAGGTTTCTTGTTACCAGAGAAGTCCCTCTTTGCAATACTAATTTGCTAGAGGTAGACCTGCGCATACAGATTACCTAGGCTAGCAGCCAACTCAAGAATAGTCCACTTTGATTCTCAAAAGATCTTGGGACGACTAGAATCTTTGCCCCTCTTAATTAAGAATCAAATCGACTTAGGGGTTTTGCCCCTATTTTAGTCAAAACAAAGGGTTAAGAGAAGTAGGGTTGGCCCTGAATTCAAATTGGATGAGTCCTTTGTGCTATTTAAAACACTAGTCTGAAGATCTAACCTTGGATAGCAAAAGAAGGCCCGTACAAGTCAGGTTCTAGAATATTAGGACTCGTACGGGTGGGGCAGGACCCCATAAGGGTCCGCATATAGGGGTTTTTAAACTGAAATAGACCGCTCACATCCCTCCTTACATCAAATCTTCCTATACTAAAAATTACAGTGATTTTTCTCCAAAATCCAATCAGGATGTATAAAAAGGTCCCCAAGGCTAGCCGTTTCTCTCTTAGACTCAAAGATTTGCCCTCGGTGGGTGATTTGGGGCTCCAAAAATGCATGGTTTCCATTGGGTATGCATTTTGTGAAGAGGATTCATTTTTGGGGCTCACATCAGTCGCTGAACTGCCCCTAGTCCCTTCTCTTAATGCTCATGCCTCTCAAACCCACATAATTTCACCCAATTCCCCCTTTTCCATTTTTGCTTCCTTTGAGAATTTTTCAAATTTTGGCGTGAATTAGGGTGCTTTAGACCTTAGGATAGAGCCTAATGCACGTAACTTTAGCCTAGGATGCTTTTAGGATAGCTTTGGATGAGTTTTGACTGATGTTCGGATGATTTGGATTTTTAGGAGAAATCCCTGTGATGAAACTGTTCACATGGGACCCGTACGAGTGAGGGGGTACCCGTATGGGTCCCACTTTTGATACAGGTGCCAATGTTGTACCCGTATAGGTGGGGATTGCCCATACAGGTCCTGATCCCAGGGACAGAATGTCTATTTCCTTTTTTTTGCCATGCTTTTCTGATTTCTGATATGTTTGCTGTATTCTAACCCTGTTGAATGTAATTCTATCTTTATAGTTCTAGTATAGGACTGTAGGAGCCCTGAGCTTCTGTAGGAAATAGTACGAGGAGATCTACGAGGTAGGGGATACCGAGCTGCTGGCCTGCATTAACTCTTTCGACTTCAGTGATATTATCAGGGCTATCCTGTAGGTGCCGAAGACTCTGGCCCCGAGGGCCATTTCAGCTTTAATGGAATGGTGGTCGGAGATGACCCATACTTTTCACTTACCAATCGGGGAGTGCACTATTACTCCTTTTGATGTTTGTGCTGTGATGGGGCTGAAGTGGAGTGAGGAGATAGTCCACTTTGATGTGTTTGCTTACAGGTGGCATTCTCGGCCTAAGGTCAAGCCCTATATAGCTGGATTACTTGGGCTTCATCCAGGCAATATAAACAAGCTCAAGTACGGGGATCTCCACTCTTACTAGATTGGGCAGTCGAGGCCTATTACAGCTGATAGGAGGGACTAATATATCGAGTCATTCCTGCTGACATTCCTTACCACTGTCTTCTTCCCAGTGTACTTGGGCAACCATAACTATGGTTTACTTACCGCTGTGGAGGATCTTGCTACCATGCCCGATAAGAACTGGTGTCGGGGTATCCTGGTGTAGCTATATTATAGGCTGGATGTTAGAGTTT
This sequence comes from Euphorbia pulcherrima, assembly GCA_947683365.1. Lineage (NCBI taxonomy): Eukaryota > Viridiplantae > Streptophyta > Magnoliopsida > Malpighiales > Euphorbiaceae > Euphorbia > Euphorbia pulcherrima. The sequence goes on from CANTUS010000008.1 coordinate 4,779,331, forward strand.
GGGGTCAGCAGTCCGAGCTCAAGATTTGCCACTTGATGTTGCTGGTAAAACTGAAAGCTCATCTCTAGTGTTTTATCTTTCTTTTCAATTATGTTGCAACTAATCCTGATTTTGCTTTTCAGATTTGGGCTTTTGAGCACCGGTTGATTCCTAGGCCAGGTTTGCCCATGCAGCATAAGACACCACACATCATCTCCCAATGGATGGGATTTTAGCATGATCAGCCCCTAAGCAGGGTTCCTATAGAGATTTCACTGATTCCTCACTTCTCCCTCCTTGTGTGAGGATTCATCATGAGGATATCCCCTTTGAGTTTCACTGGAGTGATGATGAGGATGATGATGGAGATGCTGATGATGAGGATGGGCCGGGGTGAGCATAGGGGCCCATTCGTAGCTTGGGGTGTTAGAGGCTCAGCTAGGTCTACTACCTCTTCTTCCCAGGTATTTTCTTAACTCGAAACCTTATGAATACTTTATGATTTCTTAAAAATGCCTGGTATTCTAAGTACAATGTCTTATTGTCACAGCCTCCCACCACTATACAGAAGAGACCTGCCCCTACTGCTGCTGTTACCCTTGAGCAGCCGGCGAAGTGGTCTTGTGCTTTAAGATCCGTGAGAGAGGCATTTCTCTCAGCTGAGCTGGATACCTTCTTTTTCCTCCTCGATCATTCAGGGAAGCCAGTCATCACGGTGCTCGAGGAGACAATCCAGCCCATTGGTTTCACTCCTTTAGTTATACCCATGTAAGAAGTTTCTTGCCTTTAACTTTGTTCGTTATAGTGATTTGCCTGAAATGTTCCATCCTGATGTGACCTTTTATTCCCAGGTGACTATTGTTGAGGCAGAGAGGATTGCCAAGGGGTAGTTTTTGGTGAGAGACCTGCTACTGGTGCATGATGCGCTAGCCTTGGTAAGTTTTACCTGCAAGAATTAACAAACCATGCATGATGCATGCTATGATATATATGTGTACTAATCTCGTGATTCCAATGCAGACCCTGCTAGCCATGGAGCGTAGTAGATCTACCCAAGACCTGGATGCTTCTAAGGAGAGGGCTAGATTCTTGGAGGAGTAGCTGAGAGCTACTACTATTGAGGCTCATCAAGCTAGGGCTGAGACTGCTCGAGCGAGGGCCGAGATAGAGATGTTGAGGGGCCAGCTGGCAATGATGACCGAGGATAGGAAAACACCGGCCCCTTTCAATATTGAGTCTGAGGATGATCTCTCTGCATTCTGAGTGGCCTAGAGGGGAGGAGGTCAGCCTACTGAGGGTGAGCATCCTACTGTTGCGGGGACCTTAGAGATTAAGGCTCCTATCTAGCCATTCGCTGATGTCAATGGGGCCAAGGAGCATATGACCATATATGTGGATGACCTGCTAGCGGGCACCTAAAACCAGACTTAGGAGGGTGGCCAGGCATGGGATCCCCTGGCGTCTTAGATTTGATTATTCTTCTTTTGATACTTTTAGGGCCCTACGTGGCTTATTTTAAATGTGAACCTTGAACTGCTACTTTTGACGTTTAACTTTTTATGCCTGTGAACTTTTCTGAACGGAGACCGTTGAATAATGCCTTTTTGCGTGTTCTAATTTTTGCCTAGGCCATTCCATATGAGATGACCTACCCAACATTTATATTTTTATTATGTCCTAATTTTTTCCTCGGCTATCCTTGATAGCTTAGCCCAGTGGACTTTTTCTTTTGCCTTAATTTTTACTTAGACCGCCCTTTCAAGATTTCAATCCAACAGGATTTTTGCCTTTACTTTTGCCTGGGCTGCCCTTTTGGGCTTTCAGCCTAGCTGGCTTTTTTGACTTTTGCATGGGTCTAATTTCTTTTGTGATCCATCGGTATTTTTGAATTTTATTGAATAATGCGCTTGGTACGGGGAATTCTAACAAAGATGCATATTATGATCAAGAAGAAATTAATGTTCATATACCTGTGATTATTTCACCTGTAGACATTCATGCATTCATAAGACCAATGTTCTTAATAATTCATAACATGTTCATTGATGAGATTAATTTGAGTACACCGGTAATGGTCACAATTTCCAATGATTAACCCTAACACGCTTTCCAGTCCTTTTATAGATTTTCTAGAAAGCGAAATTGATGTGTTTTCTCTCGATGCCTTAACTTTTGCCTAAGCCGCTTTTTTCGGGTTTTCAACTTAGCAAGCTTTATTTTGAGTTCCCTAACTTTTGCCTGACCAATTTGCAGAATACCGATCAGTGGGCTGCACCCTAATTTTTGCCCAAGCATTAGAGGACCACTCCTCGGCTGTTTTTATTCTTTATTTTATTTTATTCTTTTATGATGCTTTTTTGCGATTTATTTGTTTTGACCTAGACACGGTAGCGCTTGAGCCTATCTTGATTTATAGGATTCACAAATTCATTTCCATCCATATCCATGAGCTTGATTTATCCTTTGCCAAGGACTTTCTTAACTATGAATGGACCTTTCTAATTAGGCCTGAACTTGCCCCTAACATTAGTGTTGACTTGGCGTAGCTGTTTGAGAACCAGATGACCCATTTTAAGAGGTTGCTTCAGGTATTTGACTCTATTATTGTAAGCTCAAGCCATACGCTGCTAGTACATCTGTAAGTGGTTGAGTGGTTTGAGCCATTTCTCATCTATCGTATTCAACTGTTCATACCTAGCCTTTGCCTAATCCGCCTCTTCCAATTGAGCTTAAAATGCTACATGTAATGATCTCACTTCTATTTCAACAGGCAATACTACTTCCATCCCATATACCAAAGAGAAAGGCATCTGGCCAGTAGGCGTCCTCACGCTGGTTCTATACCCCCAAACTCCAAATGGAAGTTTATCCGCCCAAGCCCTGTAAGTGGCTACTTTATTGGATAAGATTTTCTTAATCGACTTATTAGCAGCTTCTACTACCCCATTAGCTTGTGGCCAGTACATAGAAGATCTGTGATGTTCAACATTAAACTTCTCAAATAACTCACTAGTTGCCCCTTGGAACTGAACCCCAATATTGGAGACCATATGATGCGGAACCCCGTATCGAGCAAAAATATGCTTCTCTATGAACTTGGCCATTTTCTTAGTGGTGATATTGGTGTATGATTCGGCCCCTACCCATTTTGAAAAATAATCGACTACGACTATGATGAATCGATGTCCGTTGGTTGATGATGGCCAAATTTCACCAATTATATCTATCCCTCATGCCAAGAAAGGCCAAGGAGTAGACAAATCATGAAGTTCAGATGCGATAAGATGTTGTATGTCCCCATGAATCTGGCATTCATGACATTTCCTAACCTTATCTATACAGTCAGCATTCATCGTGGTCCAAAAGTACCCCAATCTCTAAATTTTCCTTGCTAAAGCCATACCATTCATATGCGGGCCGCAATCTCCTGAATGTACCCGGGTCATCACACTTTATGCTTCTTCTTTCAATAAACATCTTAATAGTAACCCCTCAGCTGTCCTTTGAAGAGACCTTCATTAACTAGTCTGAATTGTGTGGATAACCTTTTCAGAGTCAAGCGGTCTGAACCTGATGACCCATTAGGGCATTTCCCTTCCCTTGGGATCCTTTTAATTTCATTGAACCTGCAGTTCTTTTGCTCCCCTATAATCATAACTCGAGTCTTCTCATAAAACAAGGAGCGAGCTATCTCCATTATGAGTGGACGAATGGGCTGCACCTCCTCCCCTTCCTATATTGAGGCTAGGGTAACTAAAGAGTCAGCCATTTGATTCTTATCTCCTGGTATATATTGGAAGAAGCATTGATTGAATTGTGCCGCCAAGTTCTAAACCGCCTCTACGTATGGTCTGAGCGATCCTTCTCTGATTTCTCATTCCCAAACCACCTATTTTATTACCAAAGCAGAATATCCCATCACCTTGACCTCCTTTGCCTCTACTTTCAATAAGACATCAAGATCAAAGAGGCAATCCTCATATTCAGCTCCATTATTAGTGACTAGGAATTCCAATCGCTTGCTCAGGCGGATAACCTCATTTTATAGTGTAATGATGATTACCCTGAGATGGACACCCTTTCTATTCATAGCCCCATCGAAGTAAATAATCCATTTAGTCTCTCTACTTCCACTGCGGCTAACTGTTCATCGGGAAAATCCAGGTTCTCCACATAATCAGATTCTATGGGTTGACTTGCCAGAAATTCAGCCACTGCCCTCCCCTTGATGACCTTCTTCATGACATACTCTATAGCAATAGGAGCCAACGAGAGAGTTTTCCAGCTAATGTAGAGGACTGGCAAAGATACTTCATTGGATCCACTTTTGCAATCGCCTGGATTCTATAAGATTGGAAGTAATGCCTTAATTTCTTGGCTAGCCACACCATGGTAGTACAGGTCCTTCTTACTATTATGTACTTCATTTCATAATCGAATAACTTCTTACTCAAGTAGTAGACAGCGTGTTAACTCTTATCTTCCTATTATTGGACCAATATTGCACCTATAGATGATTCTTCTATGGCCAGGTAGAGTATCAACGATTTACCGGGTATCGGTGGTTTTAAAATTTGAGGGTTTACCAGGTACGCCTTGATCTTATCAAAGGCCATCTGACATTGATCATTCCATTCTATCGGCTTCCTTCTTCTCAACAACTTAAAGATAGTCTCCCAAACCATGGTTAGCATAGAAATGAAGCATTTACATACTAAAGCGATCCTAGGAATGACCGGACTTCCTTTTCTGTTCTTTGAGTGTGCATCTCTCGGATGGGTTTAACCTTATCAGAATCAACCTCAATTGCTCTCTAACTGACTACATGACCTAGGAGTTTCCCTGATGTAACTCCAAACACACACTTCTTTGGGTTCAATCGGAGGTTGTACTTCTCAATCCTTGTCAAGAACCTTTCCAAGATTTCTAGATGTTCTTCTCTTATGTTGGACTTAACTAGCATGTCGTCCATATAAAATTCAACCTCTTTATGGATCATGTCACGTAGCAAAGCTGTTATGGCTCTCTAGTAAGTTGCCTCTGCATTCTTCAATCCAAAAGGCATTACCTTATAACAATATACCCCTCACTCAGTGATGAAAGCTATCTTGACTTTATCTATGATGTCCATTAGGATCTGGTTGTACCCAGAAAACCCATCTAAGAATGAGTACATTGCGGATTTGGCGGCACTGTCTACTAGTACATCAATATATGGTAACGGGGAAATCATCTTTGGGAGAAGCCCTGTTTAAATCACAAAAGTAACCGCGTATTCTGACCTTTCCATCTTTCTTAGGAACCGGGACAACATTGGCTAACCATGAAAGATACTCAATTACTTTGATTAACTTAGCTTCTAATAACCATGCCACTTCAGCCTTGATTTTATCAGCCCATTCTGGACGCAATCTTCTTAGTTTTTGTTTAACTAGTTTGAACTTGGGGTCAAAAGGGATACGATGCTCGGCTATCTTGCGATCTACCCCAGCATATCTTTGTAGGACTATGCAAATGTGCTAACATGTTTTCTATGCCCTTTTATTACCTCTCTTTTGTCGATAGGAGTTTAGTCATTGGAAATGGTTACAATTTTTGGAGTTTCCTTTGTACCCAAATTAATGTCATCCAATGAAACGTCATGAATGCTAAAAAAACATTATTTGTATGGTCAGATGAATGCATGGTGCCGTTAGGTAAAACATCAAATAAGTAAGCAAAATCATTATCATTTTCATTAAGATGCCAAGGCTATATCATTTTCATTATATAAAATTGCATTGTCATCCTCTATAGGCGAAGGGTCTTCTTGGTCACTCATCAAGATGTGGCTCAGGTCGCGGTCCAAATCTTTTAGCTGGTCCTCGGTCAATACTTCATTCACGGCTTCCCTTATGACTTGGGTCTTGTTTCTCAATGCTTCCTAAATAGGTGTCTTCTTCTTATCCTATAGTTGTAAAAAAGTGTATATTAAAGTGGTGAGATAATCGACAGCTTTGTCTACTTCAATTTTTTACGGTTCTTCATCCCCCATTATCTTAGAGAGTCTCTCAGCCTCTATAACGGCTTCGTAGCTTTCTAGGATAGACTTGTAGGTCCTCGCGAACATCAACTTTTGAAGTTGAGGCGATAATCCAAGGATGAACTGGTAAGCTAATTCCTTTTCCTGAGGCTTTCTTTTAAGAGTCACCACAATCGTTAACCGCCTCTAAAAGTAGTCATGAATGGGCTCTCCACTCAACTATCTGACGGCTATGAGATCAAATATGGATGGTTCTTCTCTTGCTTTCTTAGCTTCCAAAATACTCTTCCACACCTTGTTTTCTTCTAATCCTGAGTTAATCATGGCTATTTCCTCCCATCTTCTATAGGGTCACAAACTTTGAATTCGTTGATCAACGTAGTGATGGCTTTGAGGAGATCTTCACATCTCTTCGTCGGAGGACTAGGACTAACGTGATATACACAAAAATTGCCCCTCTCTTCAGGCTTTGGTTGAACATATGGCCATAGTTGATCGATCAATCCATACTCCTTCAACTTCTTGAAGAGTACCAAAAGGGGAGTATCCCAAGGAGAGATGTCATCAAGGGCCATGCAATGAGCCATCTGGTCCTGGGTTACGCCGTAGGGTTGACTCATGAAATAAAGGAGGATTGGCATAACCATAAAGTCCAGCAACTAACTTGAGTCCTTACTACGGAGAAACTATGGAACAGCCTCCTAACGGAGTGAACGAGCCCCACTACAAGTCGTGCGAAGTGTTAGGTTCGCTAGTTGAACTAACTGACTAAGTTGAGCCATGATAGTTAGATGGGATTATCAGTCCTTGAACTGAGGTAGTAACCAAGAGATCAGTACATGCATGAGATGTGGTATGCATGAATAAATTATAGCGATGCATGGTGGGGTTAATTACAAGAGTAGGTAACACAACACATGCGAAGCGATCGATTCCGTCCTTATTTCTCCCGCCGAGTCTGAGGGTATTCTTCCTTAGTCTAATCTCACCAGAAAAAAGTATCTTAGAGGATAAAATTCTATGGCCTTCGATAAGAATGGCTTGGGATGTATCAGAAGTTTGATGTAGAAGGTTCCCATCGTATCAAGCCTCTTTTGGAGGGAGAATACAATGAGTCCTCCACCCTCTAAGGTGCACCCAATATTGCTGGCGTCATAAGTATCACCATTGTGAGTGTTGCAAAAATAATAGGGCACCCTTTCCTAGTGCTAGAAGAAGAGCGTATCTAAATAAAGAGAGAAGGAGATGGGAAGATAGAGTGTGATAATTTTCCCAAACGATGAAAACAAAAATGGGTTGAATCAAGTAAATGATTTTCGGTGCTCATCTTAATCTTTTAAGCTTTTAAAATAGACCAACGTTTTGCAAGTTAAAAGATTCAAAATCCTTAGCAGAATCGCCACTGTGAGGTGTTGATGACGTGTGGGTCTCCCTTGACACCATTATGAGAGAGGTGGGGACCACTAGGGGTTTGGTTGTATTTAGGTGTGGCAAAACAATTTTAGTTCAAGTTTGCACAATACACCAATTTTAATGAATAAAAGAATTGGGACCCAAATCCTGATATAATTGATAGAGTCACCACCCAAGTTGTCAACTTGAGAAAGAGTTTTGGTATGGTTCCCTTTGTGTAGGAGACTCATACCTATTGGATCAGAGATTTGGGTATCGGATGAGTCACTTATTTCTCATTTAGTTGATTCAAAATTACATTCACCGCATAAAACCGATTTAGTTTTCATCGTTTGGGGAATTATCACCGAAATCCTATTTCTACACTCTTTCACACTCGTTATATGCATTTTCATATTACAATAAAGAACAAGCAATAAATAGGGGAATAAAAATTACAACCAGGGGGAAATAGGGGAATTACGAAGAGATCCTATACATTTGTTCTAAGTTATAAAATAAAATGAAAGTAAATTCCACTGCATCCACAAACGTTAGCGCAGTCTATAGCATGCCATAAATCAACATTTTGGAGAGGAAAATGTGATTTATGTCGTAAAACCATATTTTAGATTTTGTGGGTTGATTTACCGGATTATTTATGAAAAATGACCGCATGGCAAATGGTGAGTTGGTTGATTTTTATTTAACTAAAAAAGGGATTCCAGGTTATGTCTGGAGGCCGGTACGGCTACCAGGGAGGACCTGTACGAGTATAGAGGACTCGTACGGGTCCTATCAGATCCAACAGAACCAGTGTTCAATTTATGGCAATAGATTGATTATATAGGAGATAAAATAGAAGCGGGAATTCCCATTATACGAGTCTGGCGCACCAGTACAATCACCAAAATGATATATTAGGTACCCACAAAGCCTGTATTAATCTAGATCTGACCTAAAATGAGAACTGAAAAAATAGTCGATATAGAATAAACTGACAATAATAATAAAATGGAGATGTGAGTCTCTTTGAAACTCAGGAGCGTTACCTTTACGATGTGAATCCACTTTAAGGAGATCCTTTTACTGTAGAGAGAGTTTGGCCAAAGTATGTGCTTAGTTAGGAATGCTTAGGAGAGTATTTGAGTGGACAGAATCTCCCCTAAAACCTAATAAACAAAGATAGGAACGAATAAAATATGGAAAAAACCTCAAAGTATGGGTTTTCTCCCTATTTTATTCCTCCCAAACCTTAACCATACCTGTGGAGATTGCTAGAATTATAATTTTTCTATAGTAATTTTGCTTAGGAATTGTGTGTTGTGAAATGATGGGGAAAAGGTTCTATTTATAGGGTGAAAGTCAAGTTTAAATGCAACAAACGCATTCAAAACCTGCCTTTTCTCGAAAAAGGCAAGAGATGGCTTCTGAAACAGCCTGTTTAGGCAACTAAGGTACTCGTACAGGTGGGGCCCCACCCAAACCAATACTAAGGGACCCATACGGGTCCCCCTAGGTGTATCGAACCTATCACCTCTACTAGTCTGCTAGTGGATCCTTACCACTAGGCAGCATTCGTTCGGGCACCTAAGGTCAATCTAGGTCTCCGTGTCATGGCCAAACTCAACTCCATAGCAGCGATAACACCTCTGATGGATAACACCTATAAAAGAATGCATTATCTAGCTCTCATTATAGTTTCGCGAGATGGACTATTGAAATCCAGTGTTCACACCATCTCTAAGTCGCCTAAGAGTATGGGGTTGTCATGCCATGGTAAAGAGGATAACATCATACAAGCTAGATATTAAATCTAAAAAGTGTGTGTTCATTTGATATCCAAAGGAAATTAATTGATATTTATTTTACCAACCCGAAGCACAGAAGGTATTTGTGTCTCAGAGTGCTCATTTTCTTGAAAAGGAACACTTACTTGTGAAAGTCAGTGGGAGTAATCTCAAACTAGAAGTTCAAGAGGAAGAAAAAGATAATCAACTAATCATTCTAGTTACCTAAGAAGGTGTGATCTAAGAACAACCTATTGAAACACAATCATTGTGAAGATCGGATTGTGTTCATAAAGGTCCCAAAAGATATTGGTTCATCATCAATGATGATAGGGAACTAAATCTCATGGACGATGAAAAACTAAGAACCTATGATGAAGCAATAAATAGCTCAGATTATGACAAATGGCTTAAGGCCATGAAATCAGAAATGGATTCCATGTATGAAAACCAAGTTTAGAATTTGGTTGATGCACCAGAAGAGGTTAGACCCATTGGGTGCAAATGGGTCTTCAAGAGGAAGACTAACATGGACAGTAATGTGATTACCTATAAGGCAAGGTTGGTTGTAAAAGGTTATAGTCAATGTGAAGGTATTGACTATGATGAAACTTTCTCACCGATAGCTATGATAAAATCCATAAGGATACTCCTCACCACTGTTGCTCATTATGATTATAAGATCTGGTAGATGAATGTTAAAACAGCATTCCTGAATGGAGATTTGGATTGGGATGTGTATGTGACACATCCTGAGGGTTTTACTTCTTAGAATGGCTCGAAGGTATGCAAACTGCAAAAGTCTATTTATGGACTTAAGCAAGCATCTACGAGTTGGAATATTAGGTTTGATCAGACAATCCGTTAACTAGATTTCGATCCAAACATTAATGAGCCTTGTGTTTACACGAAAGTTAGGGGGAGTGCAGTCGTTTTCTTAGTATTATATGTTGATGACATTCTGCTAATAGGAAACAACATTTCTTTTCTTCAAAGTATCAAAATATGGCTATCAAGAAAGTTCCCCATGAAATACCTCGGAGAAGCAGCATTTATACTAGGAGTAAAGATCTATAGAGATAGATCAAAGAAGCTATTAAGTCTTTCTTAAAGTACATGTATGGACAAGGTTCCGAATAGGTTCAACCTAGAGCATTCAAAGAAAGGTTTCTCCCAATGACAAAGGGGATCAACCTATTTAAGGTTGAGTTTTAAAAAGACAGCTCAGGAAAGAATGCGCATAAAGGATATACCCTACGCATCCACAGTAGGATCCATCATGTATGCCATGATATGTACTAGGATAGATGTCTTTCCAGCTTCGAGCTTTACGAGTAGATATCAGTCAAATCTAGGTGAAAAGTACCGGATGGCCTTCAAGGCAATTCTTAAGTACTTGAGAAGGACTAAAGATGAGTTCTTGATATATGGAGATGGTGACCTCACAATTAAAGGTTATATGGATGCGAGTTCCCAATCTGACAAGGATGACTTCAAGTCTCATTCAGGTTTTGTTTATATATTAAATGGGGGGGTAGTATACTGGAAAACATCCAAGCAAGAAACTATTATTGATTCAAGCACGGATTCAGAGTACATTGCTGCCTGTGAAGCAGTAAAGGAAGCTGTCTGGTTAAAGAAATTTATCGGTGATCTCGGTGTGGTGCCTGAGATTGTTAATCCAATTACTTTGTATTGTGATAACAATGGTGCTATAGCTCAGGCATAAGAACCACGGTTTCCCTAGAAAAACAGACATGTATCCAGAAAGTGTCACATAATTAGGGAGATTTTTGATACTAAGATGAAAAGATTAGAATATGTCCCCACTGATCAGAACCTCGCAGATGGTCTGACGAAGCGGTTGACATAAGTTGAATATGACCAGCCTGTGAATGCATACAAATTAAGACATATTGCTAATTGGCCTTAGTGCAAGTGGGAGTTTGCTAGATATGATGTATACCCTTAAAGAAATTAGGGCGATATATCTTAATTATGTATTAGTACGAATAATTTGTTTCATTAATAAAGGCATTTAATCTTTTATTTATATCAATGTGTTCATATATATATATATATATATATATATATATATATATATATATATATATATATATACTTATGATTGGTTAAAATATATTCATTCATATCTCTATACAAAGTCCTTGACATATCATAGCATGAAGTGAGGGAAATTATAGTTGGATAATGTTTAGTGAGACCTTCTTCATGTGCAATTATGATTATGTCTAAACTATCCCTAGTCATAGTTTCATCAAGAAAGGATATTGATGAGATGGCATGACTAGCATGTGGTCAACTTTCTTGGAAATGGTCCAAGCAGTTAACCTCCTAAGACTGAAGGTGGTGCCTTAAGTTCGACAAATGGATATATCTGGAAGATATATTGGAGATCACAATAAGATAAATACTTGGTAAATATATCATAATGTTAGTGTTTATCTTTATGTGGTTTGCCTTGCTAATATCCTCATACTTAAGATAGTAGTTACCTTGGGTGGTACTATCGCTATACTTTGGGTCATTCCTATACAATCCTTAATTTAGGGTGTCACGTATGATTATGGGTATAGTGTCGACAGCACATTGGTAAGCTATGTAGTTAAAAAGAATCCATCGCTCCGAATATATTAAGGAGTTGTACCTGACCACCTGTTGAAGTGATGGTTTCTATAAACCTCTAATCAGACTATGTGTTTGATATAAATAGTTTCTAGTCAAACACATTATGGTAAAAAGCAATATACTTTAGTAACAAGTAAATAACTTTAATAGCTTGGAGCAACCTCGCTATTAGTGGGTTAACACTTTAACGGATCCCAACAAACCAGATGGTACTACTATTAAAGAATGGAAAAAGTTCATTGCATTGGGCAACAATTTCATTAACCAGGATTAAGTCATAAGCATAAATGGCATTTTGAGTAACAGGAGATGGTGGACCCTTGCTAGAGACGTACTACAGTCATTTAAGGTAATCGAGTTCTATTGACGGTCTAGAACCTTGAGCCAATAGTCCCTACAGAACAAGGATTGGTTAAGCCTTAACAGCTCAAAACTTCGGGATCCTATAAGGTCACACACATTGGACCTTCATCGAATTGAGTAAAGAATTAATAGATTTACTCTATTATAAAAATGTAACATAATAATAATTGGATTATTATTTGGTTAGATCAAGAATCTATTTTGATCGATAACTAAATTTATTAGGCTCATAAATAAATTAAAGTGTTGATTAAAATCATTAGATCATTTTCTCGTTAAGCCAGATATTTATTTTGACCAGTAACTAATTTATTAGGGTCATAAAATAAATATTTATTTAAAAAGGATCAAAAGGGGAGTTTTTCCTTGGCAAGTTAAATTGGACCCAGTGTACAAAATATATTTTGTACAGGCTCGGGTGCACGAGAGTGCACTGAAAGGTGCGCGAGCACTGATGGGCAGTACTCGCGGCAGCGCATGAAAATGGGCTGACGAAGGCGCAGCCCATTGGCACACCATGAGCTAGGCTCATGGCATGGGTCGTGAGGCCTAGCTCGCGTGCAAGGGAAGCTCGTAAGAGCCTGCCTTGCTCAGCGTGCTATGGACGTTGCATGCGGTTCAACTCATAGACTTATAGGGGTCCGCATGTTGGCCTGTGTGGGATTCCGAGAAATCCTAATCCTACATTAGAAAATGGGGAGCAATAGTTTGCTCCCCAAGCCTTTATACAGGCTTCCTCCTCCTCCTTTTCAAAACACACCAAAGCTCCTTCTATATCTTGACTTGAGATTCCAATGTGCTCTCTCTCAAGTTGAGTTTAGGGCAAGTTACTTTTGAGGAGCTTGAATTTATTTGAGCCCCTCTAGTTAATATTTTCCAGTGGGCTTTTGGAGTGGTCTAGCAGCTGCTCAAGGTTCTACAGTTCTTCCTCATTGGCAGGTTTCGATTAGTGGGGTTCGAGTGGACACTCATGGAGGCTAACCTACACTTGGAGGCTTGTAAAAGGCGGTTTTGCTAAAGCACGCTTCAACTGGTAAGTTTCCTTTCTTTCTCTTTTAATTATTAGGTGTTTTTTTTAAGTGTTTTTAGACTTAGTAATTATCATGCTTAGGTTGTTTTGCATGCTTAGTTTATTTTATGCTTAGGTCATAGCTTAGAGTTATAACATGCTTAGTAGAAATGTTTTTGCTAGGATATAATTTAGAATTATGATATGTCTAGCATATGCATGCTAACCTAGGTAGAGAATAATTCAGTTAGGGCTTTAATTAGTTTATATGCAACTGATACGAGTTCATAGGGACAAGGGACAAAACTTTGAATTTCCGCCATGCCTGCTATGCATGTTCAAAGTGACTGCCGGTTCCTAACACAGGGGTCGCCTGTAGAGGCTCCTAGGAAAAAAAGCCAAACAAGGGGGGAAGCGACACTTTTGCACAAAAAAATCAAAACCACTAAGGTTTCAAGCCGATTTCAACATTATTTCAGCGATTTGGACTTAAAACATCAAAATAGTATTGCCTAATGCTCTCCCATGCCCCCCAACTTGAGCGAAAACACTTTTCATACCCCCCAACTTCCAAAAGGTCCTCCAAACCACCCCAACTTCCAAAAAGTGTCTGTCCGTGCTAGCTCATACTCACTCGCCCACTCTCAGCCCGAAGAGTGCATTCGACTTGCTGCTTAGTTGACATATTTGGAAAAGTCAAACCAATAACATAATGACACGTGGCAGAGACAAAAAATTTTTAAAAAAACTTTGGTAAAAATTCTTTTAAGTTCTTATAATTTTAATTCAACCAAAATATCATTTGTACAATGAATTTATTAATTTGAATAAAAGTCAACCAATCTTTACTTGACACATGTCATATATACTGTAAAATTTTTAAAACACCCCTAGAAAAATTTCATTAAAATCCCAATCAATCTTTTCCTTACAATAATATCATTTTCTACACAACTTTTATATGTAATTATAATTTAACAAAAAAATACCACAAATTTGGAAAAGTCAAACCAATGACATAATGTCACATGGCATAAACTAACAAAATTTTTAAAAAAAGCCTTGATAAAACTTCTTTTAAGTCCCTACAATTTTAATTAAACTAAAAAACATCATATTCTACAATGGATTTCAAAAAAGAAACTTGACAAAATTCATTTAAGCCCCCTATAACTTCTGTTATATACAGAAAATCAATTTGGTGGAGGAAATTTTTAGAAAATGTTTATGCGAGGACCCGAAAATGTGAAAATATATTTCGGGGCCTGGTTTCGTAAAAAATTAAAAAATCCCAAAAAATATAGAATATCCAGAAAATAAAGAAAATTAAATTTGTGCAAGAAATTTGTACAAAATGTTTTTGGAAGGGCCCAAAAATATAAAAATACGTTTCGGGGTTGGTTTTTTAAAGAATAAAAAAGTAAAAAAAATTATAGAATATTCCAAAAAATAAAGAAAATAAATTTGATGCAATAATTTTTAAAAAAATGTTTTTGGAAGGGCTTGAAAATGTGAAAATACGTTTTGGGGCCCGGTCTTTTAAAAAATAAAAAAATCCCAAAAAATTATGGAATAACTGAAAAATAAAGAAAATAAATTGGGTGCAAGAATTTTTCAAAACGTATTTTTGGAAGGGCCCAAAAATACGCTTCGGGGTCCGATTTTAAAAAATAAAAAAATCTTAAAAAATTGTGGAATATCTAGAAAATAATGAAAATAAATTTGGTGCAAAAAATTTTAAAAAAATATTTTTAGAAGGGTCCGAAAATGTGAAAATATGTTTCGGGTCTGGTTTCGTATTAAATTTAAAAAATTCCAAAAAAGTTTCATAAAAAATAAAAAATCCCAAACAATTATGGAATATCCGAAAAAAATAATAAATTTGGTGCGAAAAATTTTCAAAAAATGTTTTTGGAAGGATCCGTTAATGTGAAAATTCGTTTCGGGGTCCGGTTTCGTAAAATATAAAAAAAATTCCAAAAAATTTGTGGAATATCCGAAAAATAAAGAAAATAAATTTGGTGCAAGAATTTTTTAAAAAATATTTTTGGAAGGGCCCGAAAGGAGGAAGAGGGTCATTTTGTAATACAAAAGGTATACAGGGGTCCGCGCCCCTTTGGTCAAATCCAGACGCATCAGCTGCCACGTCAGCTTACGGTAGAATGAAGATGCTTTTTTTTAGAAGTTGGGTAGTTTGGATGGCCTTTTGAAAGTTGGGGGGTATTAAAGATATTTTCGCCCAAGTTGAGGGGTATGAGAGAGCATTTGGCCAAATAGTATTGATTTTTTAGATTGGGGGAGAAAAAGGCCAAAAAAGCTCAAAATCGACAGGGCCACTACGGCCGCTCAAAGGCCACTACAGGTGTGCGGTCACTACTATAGGTGTAGTAGCCATTGCTACATGTTGAGCGCCCCCGAGTTTGTCGTAGTGGGCTCGGGGATTTTCAGACGTTTTGCAGAAGTACGGAAAGGGAAACTGGGCGAAAGGCAACAAAATACAACCAAATAGCAGCAAATCAACAAGAAAAGTAAGGGAAAACATAATGGAGCTCAGAAATTATACCTTTAGGCTGTGAATCTAGTTTTTGAGACTCGAATCAACCCTTGGCAAGCTCTTTTTTGATGATTTTTGAAGATTTGGGTAGTAATTTAGGAAATAGTCTCTGAATCATATTTAATGTGATTTTAACCTATAATCTCTTACCAATTTTAGTTGTTAAGCTATGAGATTAAGCTATAGAACAACTAAGAACCGGGATTAGAAGAAATTAAACTTAGATTTTATGCTCTTCTAGAGCTTTCTCTCTCCAGTTCATAATTTTCTCTTTCTAAATTCTAAGCTTAATTCTGATGAAAATTAAGCGAAAGACCTTAACAATTAGTAATTTTTTTTAATCTTTTGTAGACCCTTTCTAACTCCTAATAACCAATTTAGTCCTTTAATTTTGTGGAAATCATAGAAAAAACGGATCATATCAAGTGAGAGTGAGAAAATACGAAGAACACACAGTTGCTCAGAGATCGCACAACCGCGGCCGCTACAGTTGTAGAGGCCAATGGGGCCACTACCATTGTAGTATCTGCCACTACCATAGTGGTGGCCGCCGCTACCCTAGTAACGGCCGGAACTCCGACGGCAGTAGCCGCCGGCAGCGGAGGTGGCGGTCTCCAACGAAATAGGATAGAATTGTTTTGGAAAACACTTGTTAGACTTCGAAAATTCATAACTTTCACTACAGTTAACTGATTTAAGCAATTCTTAACATTTTGGAAACTTCTGAGAGTCTAAAATCTGATAAATTAACGAAACTTTTAGAAAAACATCGAGATTAAGAGAAAAATGCGAAACAGTTTACTGTGCGGGAGAGAAAGACCATGATTCATTTTTAAAAGCATTTTCAATAACTTCTAAGCGTTGTCAAAGGTCCAAAATCAATAAAAAGTTTATTCCCAAGTGTGTTTCAAACCGAAAAATAGGAAAATTGACTGATTCAAGGTATGAGCAATTCCCATCATCGTTCCACGGGAGTGTCCGAAAAGACTGTTCTCACATAAGTCCTTCACAACCCTCTGAGAAATCTTAAATGGAAGAGATGTGAGATATGGTGACCCAACGCATGAAGCAAAATGAAGATCGCTTAAAGAGCTCGGAAACCCAATTTCATAAACTTTTCGAAATACTGGCCCCACCTAACAAAGGAGCCCTTTCAAGCAATATTGAGAAGAATCCCATAGAAGAGTGCAACATTATATCTACCGTGAGAAACAACGATCTGGAAGAATAAATAATAATCCGGATCAGGTTTGAAGTAAAGAAAACACCTAAGAACAAAAAGAACTAAGTCACTTAATCCGAACATATAAACAAAACATCTTAAGTCCAAGAAAAGTGAAGATAATCACCTAACCATAAATGGAAGCATCCGGTTAAAGTTTGGAAAGAAAACAAACTTTAAACCACCCAAAATAGTATTCGGAAGAACTGATTACACTACCATCCGAAAGAAGACAGATCCAGAGATATTAAGTCTGAAAACATCTGGAAGACTTTAATATCTAGACAAAGGGAATAATTCAAAATATTCTATTCCCTCTATTCTTTTTATCTGTGAGTCAAAGATCCTTTTCCCTAAAGCAAGAAAAAAATGACAGCTAGCACTTTTCAGAAAAGGGACAAAGGACTGACACAAGAAAGAGAATAAGGTAACGACCTTTTTCACCTAGACCAATGAGAAAGGCGCGTGGAACTGACACAAAAAAGGTAATGGCATAAAAGTTGGTGAGTCACTAAAATATAAGGGAAACGATCACTGATAACTTTTCAGCCTCAATCCTAAGGATTCAAACGGGTCAAAATCTCTGTCTAACAGATTGATCAACAGTTTTGAAAGCGCCATATATTACCTTTTCAATGGTGAAGATTAATTCGAGCTCAACAACCCACGACGGCTACATTTATGATAGAAGCTTATAAAAGGGAAGCTTCACAACTTGAGAAGGTGCTGGTTGATTTTGAGAAAGCATACACAAGAGAATTCACCAAAAGCAATTAGTTACTTAATCCCTCCAAGAACCAAATCATTCAACATATGTTTGTAAGGATTCCCAAGTAAAGTTATAAACTTGAGGAAGTCCAAAGCTAAAATCTTTGAGAAAACCAAAGTGTAAAAGATCTCCTACTTGGATGAATAGTGATATTAGGATATAGCTTGAAGTAGGTACTTTAAGTGGGATCTCCCTGTAGGAATCAGCTTAGGTTCGGGTAGAAATCTAAGTGGTATATCCTACTAAAGATAAAAGGACTCAGTTAAGAGTTGGTGCTTCTAGTGGTGTATCATACATCTGGAAGGGGGTACCATCTAGAGATAAGTTGTAAGGCTTAATTCCTGCTAGTTGGAAAGGAATCCACTAGTGGAAAAGTTCAGAGGAAGGAAACTTCGGGGACTGGAGTAGGCGGGGCAGAACAAGGATAAAAATCCTTGTGTTTGATTAACTAACTCTTTACTTTCTTGCATTATATTTTATACCCGGATTATCGGGATCCACCATTCAGAACATAATCAAACACGCTCCATAAAGACTTTCTAAAAGTCTGTTAATTTTATGAAAAGGGTCATTCATCCCCTTTGACCTTATTTAGACCCTCGCAGGGACCAACAAGTGGTATCAGAGCAAGTGCTCAAATCTAGAGATCTAAAAATCTCGAGCTAAAGGTTAAAATTTTGATGCAATCCAAAACTTACAACTCCTTCTCGAGGGTATGTCTATTACCCATCCTCTACTCTTCACCGGTGAACACTACACGTTTTGGAAGAATCGAATGAAGAACTTCATTCAAGCACAAAAGCATGCAAGCATGGTTGGTCATTAAGGATGACCCTTATAAGCCTACTCACAAATTAGAGGGTATCACTACCTGAAAGCCCTCAAGATTATGGAATGAGAATGATTTTAAAAAATTACATGAAAATGCAAATGCTATTAACATGATTCATTGTGCTCTTAGCACAGCAAAATTTAACAGGATATTCAAATGTGAGACTGCACATGAGATTTGGTAGAAACTGGAAGTGACTTATGGAGGAACTAATAAATTAGAGAAGCCTAGCTTGATCTACTCCAGTAAAAGCTTGAGCCCTGCAAAATGGAGCCAAAAGAGTCAATCAGTAGTATGAACACTAGATACACTAATGTAGTGAATGAAATGAGGAGGATTGAAAAGGAAATCTCTGAAGTAGAGATGGTAAAGAAGGTTCTCCAGAGTCTCACTAAGGAATGGGACAACAAGAAGACTGCCATTGAGAAAGCTCATGATTTATACATCTATAGTTATGATGAACTCATTGGTAATCTTTTAACTTAAGAATTATGCTTGGAGAGATATAGGCAATAAGTGAAAAAGCCGAAAAAAAGAAGAAGGCCATTGCACTTAAGGCAGACTATACCGGATCAGCCTCTTCCAGATCTAATAAGTTACCAAAAGAATCAAAGTACAGTGAAGAAGATATGGTCATGTTGGCCAAGTACTTTGATAAATTCTTGAAGAAGAAGGACAGAAGGAGATCTAGAAGATTCAAATCAAGAAGACATAAAGAAAGCACCTTAAGAAGGGATAAGCCCAGAAAGGCTCCAAAAGAAAAGAAAGATCCAGAAAAGGATATGGCTTGCTTTGAATACAGAGAACTGGTCATGAGCGTCCGCTAGTAGGTCAATAATGTCAAACATCATCTGGTCCTCTGCTCCAACAGGAATGTCAGGCACCCTAACCCTTAAACCTCCTATATCACCCCTAACAGCAGCCCCAAGCACCTCAGTCTAGTCTCTAGCCTGCTCCATAACTTGCTGCTTTACCTCCTGGTCAACTTTAGCCACCTGGGTCACCACCGATGTGATACAATAACCCCAGGCAACATTTAAAGAAGAAGAAGATGGCTCATGTGTCTGTCTGTGTTAGATATGATGTATGCCCTTAAGGCAATTAGGGCGATATATCTTAGTTATGTAATGGTACGAATAATTTGTTTAATTAATGAAGGCATTTAATCTTTTATTTTTATAAATGTGTTCATATATATATATATATATATATATATATATATATTATGACTGGTTAAAATATATTCATTGATTTATTTGTACAAGAGTCCTTGACATATCATAGCATGAAGTGAGAGCAATTATAGTGGGACTATACTGAGTGAGACCTACTTAATGTGTAAATATAATTATATCTAAACTATCCCTGGTCATAGTTTCATCAAGAAAGGATATTGATGAAATGGTAAGGCTAGCATGTGGTAAACTTTCTTGGATTGGTTCTAAGGTGTTAAACTCCTAAGACTGAAGGTGGTGGCTCAAGTTTGACACATGGATAAATCTAGAAGATATATTGGAGACCGCAGTAAGATAAATACTTGGTAAATATATCATAGTGTTAGTGTTTATCTTTATGCAGTAGCTTTGCGAATATTCTCATACTTGAGATACTAGTTACCTTGTGTGGAACTATCACTATAATTTGGGTTATTGCTATGCACTTATTAGTTAAGGGTGCTACGGGTGATTACGGGTATAGTGATGACAGCACTTTGGTAAGCTATGTAGTCGAAAAGAATTCATCGCTCCGGATATATTAAGGAGTTGTACCTGGACACTTGTTGAAGTGATGATTATTATAAACCTCTGATCAGAGTATGTGTTTGATAGAACTAGTATCTAGTCAAACACGTTTTGGTAAAAAGCAATATACTTAGTAACAAGCAAATAAATGGGATAGCTTGGAGCCACCACGCTATTAGTGAGTTAACACTTTATCAAACCCAACAAACTAGATTGTACTAATATCAAAGAATGGATGGAGTTCATCGCATTGGGCAACTATTGCACTCACTATGATCTAGTCCTAGGCACAAATGACATTTTGAGTAATGGGGATGGTAGACCCTTGCTAGAGGAGTACTACAATCATTTAAGGTAATCGGGTTCTATCCACGATCTAGAATATCAAGCAAATAGTTCCTATAGAACAAGAATTGGTTAAACCTTAGCAGTTCAATACTTCGGGTCCTAAAAGGTCACACTCAATGGGCTTTAATCGGATTGAGTAAAGAATTAATAGATGTATTCTATTATAAAAATATGACTTCATAAAGACTAGATTATTATTTAATTAGAACAATAATTTATTTTGATCGATAACTAATTTTATTAGGGTCATAGATAAATTAAGACATTGGGGAAAAATTATTAGAACATTTTAGATAAGCCAAGATTTTATTTTGATTGGTAACTAATTTATTAGAGTCATAAAATAAATATTTATTTGAAAGAGATTTTTAGGGGAATTTTGCCTTGGACATTGGAAAAGAAGACATCTAAATATGTCTGCTTCTAGTGTGGGAAACCTAGACATTGGAAGAGTGATTACAAATCTCCTACTTCTTAACATTTAAAGAAGAAGCCTACAGAGGCATCCACTTCAGGTATGTTTGTAACTGAAAACTACGCTACTTTTCTCGTGAATCAACTTGGGTATTAGATACTGGTTATGGTTCTGATATCTGTATTTCTGTGTAGGGACTGAGGAATAGTAGGAAGCTTGCAAAAGGGGAAATGGACCTATGTGTCAGAAATGGAGCTCGAGTTACTGCGTTAGCTGCAGAAATCTTTAATCTTATTTTTTTGAGTGGCTTAGTTTTAGTTTTGAATAATTGTTACTACATTCTGAGTGTTACTAAGAATATTGTATCTGTTGCGATTTCAATAGTAGAGGGATTTGAAATTTTATTTTCGAATAATAATTGTCAGATTTGCTTTACTAATGTTCTTTATCGTTATGTGATGTTGAATGGTGGCATTTATGTTCTTGATACTAAAACAGATGTTTTTAATATAAACAATGTAAAGAAAGTTAAATTAGATAAGCAGAATTCCTTCTACTTATGGCATTGTTGTTTAGGCCATATAAACAAAGATTGCTTAACCAAGTTGCATAAGCGGGGTGACTTGGGCCCAATAGACCCAAATTCTTAAGGTGATTGAGAACCTTGTTTAAGAGGAAAAATGATGAAGTTTACCTTTAAAGGAAAGGGTGAATCAGCCACGAGTACATTGGAACTTATACACACTGATGTGTGTGGACTAATGAGAGTTCATGCACTAGGAAGATACTCATACTTTATAACCTTTATTGATGATTATTCATGATACGGTTATCTGCACTTAATAAAGCACAAATTTAAAAGTTTAAAGAAGTTCAAAATATTCAAAAATGAAGTAGAGAAACAACTTGGGAAAAGTATTAAAGCACTTCGATCTAATCGAGGTAGAGAATACTTAAGTCAGGAGTTTCAGGATTATCTAAAGGAAAATGAGATAGTTTCCCAATGGACCCCTCCTTACACACCCCAACACAATGGAGTGTTTGAAAAGAGGAATCAGACATTATTAGATATGGTATGGTCCATGATGAGTCACAAAGATCTCAGAAAATCCTTTTTAGGATATGCACTAGAGAGCGTGGTTTATGTATTAAACAGAGTGCCCTCTAAACTAGTTGATTATATGCCTTATGAAAGATGGTGTAATTGAAGGCCATCTTTGAGTCACATTAGAGTATGGGGCTGTCCTGCCATGGTAAAAAGGATAGCATCAGATAAGCTAAGCGCTAAATCCGACAAGTGTCTGTTCATTGGATATCCAATGAAAACTATTGGTTATTTATTTTACAACCTGAGATACAAAAGGTATTTGTATCTCGGAGTGCTCATTTTCTTAAAAAAGGACACTTGCTTGTAAAAGTCAATGGGAGCAATTTTAAACTGGAACTTCAAGAGGAAGAAACAAACAATCAGCTGATTGATCTCATTCTAGATACATAAGAAAGTATGATTCAAGAATAACCTAACAAAACATAAACATTGCGAAGATCAGGTCATGTTCATAAAGGTACCGATAGATATGGTTTTATCATCACTGATGATAACGAAATATATCTTATAGAGGATGACGAACCAAGGACCTATGATGAAGCAATAAAAAGCTCGGATTCTGACAAATGGCTAAAAGCCATGAAATTAGAAATTTATTCCATGTATGAGAACCAAGTTTGGAATTTGGTTCACGCACCATAAGAGGTTAGACCGATGGTGTGCAAATGGGTCTTCAAGAAGAAGACTGACATGGACGGTAATGTAGTTACCCATAAGGCAAGGTTGTTTGCAAAAGGTTTTAGTCAACATGAAGGTATTGACTATGATGAAACTTTATCACCGGTAGCCATGCTTTAATCCATAAGGATACTCCTTACCATTGTTGCTCATTACGATTATGAGATCTAGTAGATGGATGTTGAAACAGCATTCCTAAATAGGGATTTGGACCGAGATGTGCATATCTCACAGCCTGTGGGTTTTATATCTTAGAATGGCTCAAAGGTATGCAAACTACAAAGGTCCATTTATGGACTTAAACAAGCATCCAGGACTTGGAATACAAGGTTTGATTAGACTATCCGTGAACTGGATTTTGATCCAAACATTAATGAGCCTTGTGTTTACAAGAAGGTCAATGGGAGTGCAGTCATTTTCCTGGTACTATATGTCGATGACATTCTACCAATAGGAAAAGACATTTCTCTTATTCAAAATATTAAAATATGGTTATCAAGAAAGTTCTCCATGAAAGACCTTGGTGAAGAAGCATTTATACTAGGTATAAAGATCCATAGGGATAGATCTAGGAGGCTGTCAGGTCTTTCTCAGAGTACATATATAGACAAGGTATTGAATAGGTTCAACCTTTAGCATTCGAAGAAAGGTTATGTCCCAATGACAAAGGGGATTAACCTATCTAAGGCTGAGTGTCTGATGATAGCTCAGGAAAGAATGGGCATGAAGGATATACCCTATGCATCTGCGATAGGATCCATCATATATGTTACGACATGTACAAGGCCAGATATCTCTCAAGCTTTAAGCTTTACGAGTAGATATCAAGTAGATCCAGGTGAAAAGCACTGGATGACCGTCAAGGAAATTCTTAAGTATATGAGAAGGACTAAAGATGAATTATTAACATATGGAGATGGTAACCTCACAACTGCAGGTTACACTAATGCGAGTTTTCAATCTGACAAGGATGTGTTTTAGTCCCAGTCGAGTTTTATGTATGTGTTAAATGGAGGGACGGTATGCTGGAAAAGTTCAAAGTAAGAAACCACTGCTGATTCAACCACGAAATCTAAATACATTGCTACCTGCGAAGGAGCAAAAAAAGTTCTCTAGTTAAAGGGATTTATTAGTGATCTTAGTGTGGTGCCTGAGATTGTTAATCCAATCACTTTGTATTGTGATAACAATGGTGCTATAGCTCAGGCAGAGGAACCACGGTCTCACCAGAAAAATAAACATATATCAAGAAAGTATCATATAGTTAGGGAGATTGTGATGCTAAGATAATAAGACTAGAATATGTACCCACTAATTAGAACCTCACGGATGGTCTGACCAAGTGTGAGCATTGGATTTTAACAATCCTTCTCATGAAACTAGGATAAGAGGTGTCGTCCATCAGAGGTGTTCCTACTACTGCAGAGTTGAGTTTTGCCGAAGTTCACAGTTCTAGTCTGCCCTTAGGGACCTATACGGGTGCTGCCTGGTGGTGCACCTCCACCAGCAGACCACTACAAGTCATCCATTCCATAGGCCTGGGGTGACCCGTATGGGTGGGGCCCCGCCCATACGAGTCCTCTTATTGCCTAAATAGGCTCTTTTGGAAGGAAATCCTTTCCTATTTTGAGAAAAGGCAGGTCATGAATGCGATTTATTGTGTTTAGACCTCCTTTCCCCTGTAAACAGGGCCCTTCTCTTCACCTTTTTAACACATGAATCTTATACAAAAATTATACTAAAACTCTAGCAATTTCTATAGGTATAGTGGTGGTATAGGAGGTATAAAATAGGGAGAAAACCCATTCTTTGAGGTTTTATCCACATTTTATTCATTCCTAACTTTATTCATTAGGATTTAGGGGAGGTTCTGTTCACACAAATACTCACCTAAAAAGTCATATTTCATCATCTACTTTGGCTAGACTCTCTCAACAGTAAAGGGATCATCACAAAGTGGATTCACGCCGCAAAGGTAAAGCTCCTGAGT
This sequence comes from Euphorbia pulcherrima, assembly GCA_947683365.1. NCBI lineage: Eukaryota > Viridiplantae > Streptophyta > Magnoliopsida > Malpighiales > Euphorbiaceae > Euphorbia > Euphorbia pulcherrima. Next base: position 4,804,193 of record CANTUS010000008.1, read on the forward strand.
TTCAAAGAGACTCACATTTCAGTTATTTTATTATTATTCTTTGTTCCTTCTATTATATCTGTTCCTTTCAATTCTTGTTTTAGGTCTTGTCCTAACCCGTATGAGCCCTGTTGGCACCATGTATCCGCATAGATATCAAATCAGTGCGCCATACTCATACAGAGGGAAATCCTTTTTTATTTTATTTTTCTGCCATCAATCCATTAATCTGTTAATCTGTAAATTGAACTAAACAAAGTTTCTGCCTGGACCAAACAGGACCCGTACAGGTATGCCGTACCCATACCGACCCTCCCTGGTAGCCATATGGGTCCTACCCACCTGTACGGGTACCAGCCTCAGGCAGATTCCAGAACTCGTATTAACTAGTTAAAAATCAATCCAACTCACCATTTTCCATGTGATCATTTTCACTAATAATCCGGTAAATCAACCTATAAAAGCTAAAATGTGTTTTTATAACAAAATAAATTAAAGACCAGTTATTTCTCTCCAATCCTAAAAGCCGTTAGGGCACTATCGATCGCAAAATTGCCACGCTAATATAATCACATTTTCCTAATGAAATGCTGACTTATGATGTGTTATAAACTGCGCTAACGTCTGTGGATGCAGGGGAATTCATTTTCATTTTGTTTTATAACTTAGAAAAATGTATAGGTTCTCTTTACAATTTCCCCTATTTTTCCCCGGTTGTAATTTTTACCCCATTTATTGCTTGTGCTTTATTGTAATATGTAAATGAATGTAACGAGTGTGAAAGAGTGTAGAAATAGGATTTCTGTGATAATTTCCTAAATGCTGAAAACTAAAATGGTTTTACGTGGTGAATGTTATTTTGAATATACTAAATGAGAAATAAGTAACTCATCTGATACGCGAATGTCTGATCGAATAGGTATGAGTCTCCCGCCCAAAGGGAACCATACCAAAACTCTTTCCCTAGTCGACAACTTGGGTGGTGACTCTATGAATTATATGGAGATTCGGGTATCGATTCTTTTATTCATTAAAATTGGCTTATTATGCAAACTTTAACTAAAAAAATGTTTTATCATGCCTAAATCCATCCAACCACTAGTGGGCCCCGCCTCTTATACAGGCACCAAGGGAGACCCATACGTCATCTACACCTTACAGTGGCGACTCCACTAGGGATATAATATTTTAACTTGCAAAGTTTTGGTTTATTTTAAAAGCTTAAAATATTAAGATGAGCACCGAAAATCGTTTACTTGATTCAAGCGCTTTTGTTTTCATCATTTGCGAAAATTATCACACTTTATCTTCTCATCTCCTTCTGTCTTTAGCTACAGGCCTTTTTCTTCTAGCGCTAGGTTAGGGTGCCCGATTATTTCTACGACACTTGTGAAGGTGTTACCATGCCCACTAAGAATTGGGGACACCCTAGTGGGTGGAGCACTCATTGTCATCTCCCTCCAAAAGAGGCTTGATACGATGGGAACCTTTTACATCAACTTCTGATGTGTCCCCATGCCTTTCTTATCGAAAGCCTTAGAATTTTACCATCAAGGTACCCTAATTTCTCTGTGAGATTAGACTAAGGAAGAATACCATCTGGCTTGGTGGGAGAAATAAAGACAGAATCAATCGATTCACATGTGTTGTGTAAAATACCCCTATGATTAACCCCGCCATGCATTATTGTAATTTATGCATGCATACCACATCCCATGCATATACTAATCTCTTGGTTATCACCTTAGCCAAAACCAAACCTTAAAGAAAAACAGCTTGGCGATGTTCTCAGATCCGTTTGACTCGCATTCTGACTCCTCTAGTTTTGTTAGGGGTTACTTCATCTCCATCTACGGGTATTTCATCCAGCAGTTAGTTTAGTTTGGTTCGTATTTTTGCCTACCATTCTAAGAAAATGTCTCATATCTTGACTCTAGAGGGCTAGATTGATGTTGAGGTTGAGAATATTGCTACTGGTGAAGAGGCAAATGCATCGATGGCCGAGGTTAGGTCGGAGATAACAAATGCCATCTCGCAGTACTTGGGAAGTAATCAGTTCTTGGACAGAAAATATGATAAGATGTTGGCATCCATCAGGGCAATCAAGGCCGAGGAGAGAATGGCCAATGCTCCTTATAGTGTGCCTGTTAGTACTCCAGCAGTGAATGTTGTGATTAGTGAACAAGTATCGGAGGGTTACTCATAATCCATTCACTCAGTTTCAATTACCACCTGTGCAGACTTGCGAGGATTCTTCTAATCATTTTGGTCAGTTGGGTTCTTTAGGTCCATTTGGTTCAGTTAGCTAGTCATTCCAATCAGTGGATGCAGTGGTTTTGCCAACTCTCAGTCAATTTGCTTAGCTTAGCCAGGGATTTGTACTGCCTCTATTTTGGTTTGGGCATCTGGTCTAACCCCCAATTTTGTGGTCACATTTAAGGGGACAGCCTTCCCTCAATCAACAGGGTTACCTTTGGGTGCGATTACTCAATCAGAAGGGCCATCCTTATCCATAGAAATGCATGATCTTCTTTAAAAATTGTTGGCTACCAATCCCAGCTCTCAGCCATTGTCATTATAAGTTTAAACCGCTAGAGAGGAGGATTGGGTCCTTGAAAACTTTAGTACGCCTAGCACAGCAAAGTGTAAGGAAACTAGACCACCTCAATCTCACATCACCACCTATTATAGGGTTATGAGAATAAAAAATTTAAGTGATATGTTCCTAGTCAAAATATTCCCCTATACCTTGGAATTTCGTGCTATTGAATGGTACAACACTCTATCTAATGAAGTGATCGAAAACTAGAAAGCTTTATCGGAGGCTTTTTATTAAGCAATTTGGTTTCAATGTCACCATTAAAACTACCATATAGAAATTGGAGGCTATCAAGCAGGCTCCTAATGAGAAATTTGAGCCCTATTTTAAAAGATGGATGGCCGCCCAAGTTCTACTGAAAGATAGGCTAAGTCTCCCAGAAATGATCGTAAAGTTGATGGATGGTGCCCTACCTGCTTATCGTAAGGTCCTTGGTATGGATAAATTCTCTAGCTATATTGAGGTCTTTGAAAAAGCTGAGAAGTGGGAAAGAATCGAGGAATTAGGAAAGGCAAGTGTACCGGCCAAACCTTAGTTTAAAAAGAATGACCCTTCAGCCCCAGCCTAAGCTTTTAAGTCAAAGTCAGGCTCCAATCCTAAAGCAATGATAGTGCAAGAAGACGTGGCTGTAGTCTGTACCATCAAAGATGGCATTTCCTCTTAGAAAGCATCTCTACTTGCCATCTTTATTAAGTTGAGAGCACTCGGTGTTCTTCAGAGTATCAAGCCCTATGTTCCACCCAAACCTAAAGATAGGGATCAGTTTTATGCTTACCCTGTCAGCAAGGGGCATTACACTAGTGCCTGTAGAGATCTACTTTAAGCTATTCGAGGTTTGATTAGGGACAAGAAGATACAAGAACCTAAGCTTAAGCCTAGCACTATTAATAACCCCCTACCAAATTTTGAGAAATAGGTTGCAGCTGTCGAGACAGGTTTGCCCTCCTACTATCTTTTCAATATGATCTCACAAGCTAATCGTATCCTTCACTCAGTAGTGGCTCTACTGATGAACTGGTCCTTATTGACATCAATGCATTCGAGTTAGAAGGAATTCAGGATGAGGAAACTATGTTGGTTCAACCAGAGCCAATCAATATTGATGCTTATGTGTTGGAAAGTGAGGAGCTCGAAGGACCTGCCTTATTAATGGAAACTTTCGAACAGAGAAGTTATATGAAAAATGGGGTGCTACATGTTACCCATTTTTGCCCAAGTTGAGGGGTATGAGAGAGCATTTGCCCAAATAGTATTGATTTTTTAGATTGGGGGAGAAAAAGGCCAAAAAAAGCTCAAAATCGACAGGGCCACTACGGCCTCTCAAAGGCCACTACAGGTGTGCGGTCACTACTATAGGTGTAGCAGCCATTGCTACATGTTGAGCGGCACCGGGTTTATCGTAGTGGCCTCGGGGATTTTCAGACGTTTTGCAGAAGTACGGAAAGGGAAACTGGGCGAAAGGCAACAAAATACAACCAAATAGCAGCAAATCAACAAGAAAAGTAAGGGAAAACATAATGGAGCTCAGAAATTATACCTTTAGGCTGTGAATCTAGTTTTTGAGGCTCGAATCAACCCTTGGCAAGCTCTTTTTTGATGATTTTTGAAGATTTGGGTAGTAATTTAGGAAATAGTCTCCGAATCATATTTAATGTGATTTTAACCTATAATCTCTTACCAATTTTAGTTGTTAAGCTATGAGATTAAGCTATAGAACAACTAAGAACCGGGATTAGAAGAAATTAAACTTAGATTCTATGCTCTTCTAGAGCTTTCTCTCTCCAGTTCATAATTTTCTCTTTCTAAATTCTAAGCTTAATTCTGATGAAAATTGAGCAAAAGACCTTAACAATTAGTAATTTTTTTTTATCTTTTATAGACCCTTTCTAACTCCTAATAACCAATTTAGTCCTTTAATTTTGTGGAAATCATAGAAAAAACGGATCATATCAAGTCAGAGTGAGAAAATACGAAGAACACACAGTTGCTCAGAGATCGCACAACCGCGGCCGCTACCGTTGTAGAGGCCGATGGGGCCACTACTATAGTAGTAGCTGCCACTACCATAGTGATGGCCGCCGCTACCCTAGTAACGGCCGGAACTCCAGTGGCAGTAGCCGCCGGCAGCAGATGCAGCGGTCTCCAAAGAAATAGGATAGAATTTTTGTGGAAAACACTTATTAGACTTAAAAAATTCATAACTTTCACTACAGTTAACTGATTTAAGCAATTCTTAACATTTTGGAAACTTCCGAGAGTCTAAAATCTGATAAATTAACGAAACTTTTAGAAAAACATTGAGATTAAGAGAAAAATGCGAAACAGTTTACTGTGCGGGAGAGAAAGACCATGATTCATTTTTAAAAGCATTTTCAGTAACTTCTAAGCGTTGTCAAAGGTCCAAAATCATTAAAAAGTTTATTCCTAAGTGTGTTTCAAACCAAAAAATAGGAAAATTGACCGATTTAAGGTATGAGCAATTCCCATCATCGTTCCACGGGAGTGTCCGAAAAGACTGTTCTCACATAAGTCCTTCACAACCCTCTGAGAAATCTTAAATGGAAGAGATGTGAGATATGGTGACCCAATGCATGAAGCAAAATGAAGACCGCTTAAAGAGCTCGGAAACCCAATTTCGTGAACTTTCCCAAATACTAGCCCCGCCTAACAAAGGAGCCCTTTCAAGCTATACTGAGAGGAATCCCATAGAAGAGTGCAACATTATATCTACCGTGAGAAACAATGATCTGGAAGAACAAATAATAATCCGGATCAGGTTTGAAGTAAAGAAAACACCTAAGAAGAAAAAGAACTAAGTCACTTAATCCGAACATATAAACAAAACATCCAAAGTCCAAGACAAGTGAAGATAATCACCTAACCATAAATGGAAGCATCCGATTAAAGTTGGGAAAGAAAACAAACTTTAAACCACCCAAAATAGTATTCGAAAGAACTGATTACACTACCATCCGAAAGAAGACAGATCCAGAGATATTAAGTCTGAAAACATCTGGAAGACTTTAATATCTAGACAAACGGAATAATTCAAAATATTCTATTCCCTCTATTGTTTTTATCTGTGAGTCAAAGATCCTTTTCCCTAAAGCAAGAAAAAAATGACAGCTAGCACTTTTCAGAAAAAGGACAAAGGACTGACACAAGAAAGAGAATAAGGTAACGAACTTTTTCACCTAGACCAACGAGAAAGGCGCGTGGAACTGACACCAAAAAGGTAATGGCATAAAAGTTGGTGAGTCACTAAAATTTAAGGGAAACGATCACTGATAACTTTTCAGCCTCAATCCCAAGAATTCAAACGGGTCAAAATCTCTGTCTAACAGATTGATCAAGAGTTTTGAAAGCGCCATATATTACCTTTTCAATGGTGAAGATTAATTCGAGCTCAACAACCCACAACGGCTACATTTATGATAGAAGCTTATAAAAGGGAAGCTTCACAACTTGAGAAGGTGCTGGTTGATTTTGAGAAAGCATACATAAGAGAATTCACCAAAAGCAATTAGTTACTTAATCCCTCCAAGAACCAAATCATTCAATATATGTTTGTAAGGATTCCCAAGTGAAGTTATAAACTTGAGGAAGTCCAAAGCTAAAATCTTTGAGAAAACCAAAGTGTAAAAGATCTCCTACTTGGATGAAAAGTGAGATTAGGATATAACTTGCAGTAGGTACTTTAAGTAGGATCTCCCTGTAGGAATCAGCTTAGGTTCGGGTAGAAATCTAAGTGGTATATCCTACTAAAGATAAAAGGACTCAGCTAAGAGTTGGTGCTTCTAGTGGTGTATCATACATCGGGAAGGGGGTACCATCCAGAGATAAGTTGTAAGGCTTAATTCCTGCTAGTTGGAAAGGAATCCACTAGTGGAAAAGTTCAGAGGAAGGAAACTTCGGGGACTGGAGTAGGCGGGGCAGAACAAGGATAAAAATCCTTGTGTTTGATTAACTAACTCTTTACTTTCTTGCATTATATTTTATACCCGGATTATCGGGATCCACCATTCAGAACATAATCAAACACGCTCCATAAAGACTTTCTAAAAGTCTGTTAATTTCATGAAAAGGGTCATTCATCCCCTTTGACCTTATTTACACCCTCACAGGGACCAACAAGTGGTATCAGAGCAAGTGCTCAAATCTAGAGATCTAACAATCTCGAGCTAAAGGTCAAAATTTTGATGCAATCTAAAACTTACAACTCCTTCTCGAGGGTATGTCTATTACCCATCCTCTACTCTTCACCGGTGAACACTACACGTTTTGGAAGAATCGAATGAAGAACTTCATTCAAGCACAAAAGCATGCAAGCATGGTTGGTCATTAAGGATGGCCCTTATAAGCCTACTCACAAATTAGAGGGTATCACTACCTGAAAGCCCTCAAGATTATGGAATGAGAATGATTTTAAAAAATTGCATGAAAATGCAAATGCTATTAACATGCTTCATTATGCTCTTAGCACAGCAAAATTTAACAGGATATTCAAATGTGAGACTGCACATGAGATTTGGCAGAAACTGGAAGTGACTTATGGAGGAACTAATAAATTAGAGAAGCCAAGCTTGATCTACTCCAGTAAAAGCTTGAGACCCTTAAAATGGAGCCAAAAGAGTCAATCAGTAGTATGAACACTAGATACACTAATATAGTGAATGAAATGAGGAGGATTGAAAAGGAAATCTCTGAAGTAGAGATGGTAAAGAAGGTTCTCTAGAGTCTCAATAAGGAATGGGACAACAAGAAGACTGCCATTGAGAAAGCTCGTGATTTAAACATCTATAGTTATGATGAACTCATTGGTAATCTTTTAACTTAAGAATTATGCTTGGAGAGATATAGCCAATAAGTGAAAAAGCAGGAAAAAAGAAGAAGGCCATTGCACTTAAGGCAGACTCTGCCGGATCAGCCTCTTCCGGATCTAATAATTTACCAAAAGAATCAAATTACAGTGAAGAAGATATGGTCATGTTGGCCAAGTACTTTGATAATTTCTTAAAGAAGAAGGACAGAAGGAGATCTACAAGATTCAAATCAAGAAGGCATAAAGAAAGCACCTCAAGAAGGGATAAGCCCAGAAAGGCTCCAAAAGAAAAGAAAGATCCAGAAAGGATATGGCTTGCTTTGAATACAGAGAACTGGTCATGAGCGTCCGCTAGTAGGTCAATAACGTCAAATATCATCTGGTCCTCTGCTCCAACAGGAATGTCAGGCACCCTAAACCTTAAACCTCCTATATCACCCCTAACAGGAGCCCCAAGCACCTCAGTATAGTCTCTAGCCTGCTCCATAACCTGCTGCTCTACCTCCTGCTCAACTTTAGCCACCTGGGTCACCACCAACGTGATACAATAACCTCAGGCATCATTTAAAGAAGAAGATGGCTCAAGTGTCTGTCTGTGTTAGATATGATGTATGCCCTTAGGGCAATTAGGGCGATATATCTTAGTTATGTAATGGTACGAATAATTTGTTTAATTAATAAAGGCATTTAATCTTTTATTTTTATAAATGTGTTTATATATATATATATATATTATGACTGGTTAAAATATATTCATTGATATATTTGTACAAGAGTCCTTGACATATCATAGCATGAAGTGAGAGAAATTATAGTGGGGCATCCACTTCAGGTATGTTTGTAACTGAAAACTACGCTACTTTTCTCGTGAATCAACTTGGGTATTAGATACTGGTTATGGTTCTGATATCTGTATTTCTGTGTAGGGACTAAGGAATAGTAGGAAGCTTGTAAAAGGGGAGATGGACCTACGTGTCGGAAATGGAGCTCGAGTTACTGCATTAGCTGCAGAAATCTTTAATCTTATTTTTTTGAGTGGCTTAGTTTTAGTTTTGAATAATTGTTACTACGTTCTGAGTGTTACTAAGAATATTGTATCTGTTGCGATTTCAATAGTAGAGGGATTTGAAATTTTATTTTCGAATAATAATTGTCAGATTTGCTTCACTAATGTTCTTTATCGTTATGGGATGTTGAATGTTGGCATTTATATCCTTGATACTAAAACAGATGTTTTTAATATAAACAATGTAAAGAAAGTTAAATTAGATAAGCAGAATTCCGTCTACTTATGGCATTGTTGTTTAGGCCATATAAACAAAGATCGCTTAACCAAGTTGCATAAGCGGGGTGACTTGGGCCCAATAGACCCAAATTCTTAAGGTGATTGAGAACCTTGTTTAAGAGGAAAAATGATGAAGTTTACCTTTAAAGGAAAGGGTGAATCAGCCACGAGTACATTGGAACTTATACACACTGATGTGTGTGGTCTAATGAGTGTTCATGCACTAGGAAGATACTCATACTTTATAACCTTTATTGATGATTATTCATGATACGGTTATCTGCACTTAATAAAGCACAAATTTAAAAGTTTGAAGAAGTTCAAAATATTCAAAAATGAAGTAGAGAAACAACTTGGGAAAAGTATTAAAGCACTTCGATCTAATCGAGGTAGAGAATGCTTAAGTCAGGAGTTTCAAGATTATCTACAGGAAAATGAGATAGTTTCCCAATGGACCCCTCCTTACACACCCCGACACAAAGGAGTGTTTGAAAAGAGGAATCAGACATTATTAGATATGGTATGGTCCATGATGAGTCACAAAGATCTCAGTAAATCCTTTTTGGGATATGCACTAGAGAGCGTGGTTTATGTATTAAACAGAGTGCCCTCTAAACCAGTTGATTTCATGCCTTATGAAAGACGGTGTAATAGAAGGCCATCTTTGAGTCACATTAGAGTATGGGGCTGTCCTGCCATGGTAAAAAGGATAGCATCAGATAAGCTAAGCGCTAAATCCGACAAGTGTCTGTTCATTGGATATCCAATGGAAACTATTGGTTATTTATTTTACAACCTGAGATGCAAAAGGTATTTGTATCTCGGAGTGCTCATTTTCTTAAAAAAGAACACTTACTTGCAAAAGTCAATGGGAGCAATTTTAAACTGGAACTTCAAGAGGTAGAAACAAACAATCAGCTGATTGATCTCATTCTAGATACATAAGAAAGTATGATTCAAGAATAACCTAACAAAACATAAACATTACGAAGATCAGGTCATGTTCATAAAGGTACCGATAGATATGGTTTTATCATCACTTATGATAAGGAAATATATCTTATAGAGGATGTTGAACCAAGAACCTATGATGAAGTAATGAAAAGCTCAGATTCTGACGAATGGCTAAAAGCCATGAAATTAGAAATTTATTCCATGTATGAGAACCAAGTTTGGAATTTGGTTCACGCACCATAAGAGGTTAGACCGATGGGGTGCAAATGGGTCTTCAAGAAGAAGACTGACATGGACGGCAATGTAGTTACCCATAAGGCAAGGTTGTTTGTAAAAGGTTTTAGTCAACATGAAGGTATTGACTATGATGAAACTTTATCAGCAGTAGCCATGCTTTAATCCATAAGGATACTCCTTGCCATTGTTGCTCATTACGATTATGAGATCTAGTAGATGGATGTTGAAACAGCATTCCTAAATAGGGATTTGGACCGAGATGTGCATATCTCACAGCCTGTGGGTTTTATATCTTAGAATGGCTCAAAGGTATGCAAACTACAAAGGTCCATTTATAGACTTAAACAAGCATCCAGGACTTAGAATATAAGGTTTGATTAGACTATCTGTGAACTGGATTTTGATCCAAACATTAATGAGCCTTGTGTTTACAAGAAGGTCAGTGGGAGTGCAGTCATTTTCCTGGTACTATATGTTGATGACATTCTACCAATAGGAAAAGACATTTCTCTTATTCAAAATATTAAAATATGGTTATCAAGAAAGTTCTCCATGAAAGACCTTGGTAAAGAAGCATTTATACTAGGTATAAAGATCCCTAGGGATAGATCTAGGAGGCTATTAGGTCTTTCTCAGAGTACATATATAGATAAGGTATTGAATAGGTTCAACCTTTAGCATTCGAAGAAAGGTTATGTCCCAATGACAAAGGGGATTAACCTATCTAAGGCTGAGTGTCTGATGATAGCTCAGGAAAGAATGGGCATGAAGGTTATACCGTATGCATCCACGATAGGATCCATTATGTATGTTATGATATGTACTAGGCCAGATATCTCTCAAGCTTTAAGCTTTACGAGTAGGTATCAAGTAGATCCAGGTGAAATGCACTGGATGACCGTCAAGGAAATTCTTGAGTATATGAGAAGGACTAAAGATTAATTATTAATATATAGAGATGGTAACCTCACAACTGCAGGTTACACTGATGCGAGTTTTCAATCTGATAAGGATGTGTTTTAGTCCCAGTTGATTTTTATGTATGTGTTAAATGGAGGGACGGTATGCTGGAAAAGTTCTAAGTAAGAAACCACTGCTGATTCAACCACGGAATCTAAATACATTGCTACCTGCGAAGGAGCAAAAAAAGTTGTCTGGTTAAAGGGATTTATTAGTGATCTCGGTGTGGTGCCTGAGATTTTTAATCCAATCACTTTGTATTGTGATAACAATGGTGCTATAGCTCAGGCAGAGGAACCACGGTCTCACCAGAAAAATAAACATGTATCAAGAAAGTATCATATAGTTAGGGAGATTATTGATGCGAAGATAATAAGACTAGAATATGTACCCACTAATTAGAACCTCACGGATGGTCTGACTAAGTGTGAGCATTGGATTTTAACAATCCTCCCATGAAACTATGATAAGAGGTGTCATCCATCAGAGGTGTTCCTACTACTGCAGGGTTGAGTTTTGTCGAAGTTCGGAGTTCTAGTCTGCCCTTAGGGACCTATACGGGTGCTGCCTGGTGGTGCACCTCCACCAGCAGACCTCTGCAAGTCATCCATTCCATACGCTTGGGGGGACCCGTATGGGTGGGGCCCCGCCCATATGAGTCCTCTTGTTGCCTAAATAGGCTCTTTTGGAAGGAAATCCTTTCCTATTTCCGGAAAAGGCAGGTCATGAATGCGATTTATTGTGTTTAGACCTCCTTTTCCCTATAAACAGGGCCCTTCTCTTCACATTTTTGATACATGAATCTCATACGAAAATTGTACTAAAACTCTAGCAATTTCTATAGGTATAGTGGGGGTATAGGAGGTATAAAATAGGGAGAAAACCCATTCTTTGAGGTTTTATCCACATTTTATTCATTCCTAACTTCATTCATTAGGATTTAGGGGCGGTTCTGTTCACATAAATACTCACCTAAATAGTCCTATTTCATCATCTACTTTGGCTAGACTCTCTCAACAGTAAAGGGATCATCTCAAAGTGGATTCACGCCACAAAGGTAAAGCTCCTGAGTTTCAAAGAGACTCACATTTCAGTTATTTTATTATTATTTTTTGTTCCTTCTATTATATCTGTTCCTTTCAATTCTTGTTTTAGGTCTGGTCCTAACCCGTATGATCCTTGTTGGCACCATGTATCCCCAAAGATATCAAATCGGTGCGCCATACTCATACAGAGGGAAATCCCTTTTTATTTTATTTTTCTGCCATCAATCCATTAGTCTGTTAATCTGTAAATTGAACTAAACAAAGTTTCTGCTGGACCAAACAGGACCCGTACAGGTATGCCATACCCATACCGACCCTCCCTAGTAGCTATATGGGTCCCACCCACCTGTACGGGTACCAGCCTCAGGCAAATTCCAGAACTCATATTAACTAGTTAAAAATCAATCCAACTCACCATTTTCCATGTGATCATTTTCACTAATAATCCGGTAAATCAACTTATAAAAGTTAAAATGTGTTTTTATAACAAAATAGGTTGAAGACCAGTTATTTCTCTCCGATCCTAAAAGCCAATAAGGCACTATCGATCGCAAAATCGCCACGCTAATATAATCACATTTTCCTAATAAAATGCTGACTTATGATGTGTTATAAACTGCACTAACGCCTGTGGATGTAGGGGAATTTATTTTCATTTTGTTTTATAACTTAGAAAAATGTATAGGTTCTCTTTACAATTTCCCCTATTTTTCCCCGGTTGTAATTTTTACCCCATTTATTGCTTGTGCTTTATTGTAATATGTAAATGAATGTAACGAGTGTGAAAGAGTGTAGAAATAGGATTTCTGTGATAATTTCCTAAATGCTGAAAACTAAAATGGTTTTACATGGTGAATGTTATTTTGAATATACTAAATGAGAAATAAGTAACTCATCTGATACGCGAATGTCTGATCCAATAGGTATGAGTCTCCCGCCCAAAGGGAACCATACCAAAACTCTTTCCCCAGTCGACAACTTGGGTGGTGACTCTATGAATTATATCGAGATTCGGGTATCGATTCTTTTATTCATTAAAATTAGCTTATTATGCAAACTTTAACTAAAAAAATGTTTTGTCAGGCCTAAATCCATCCAACCACTAGTGGGCCCCGCCTCTCATATAGGCACCAAGGGAGACCCATACGTCATCTACACCTTTCAGTGGCGACTCCACTAGGGATATAATATTTTAACTTGCAAAGTTTTGGTTTATTTTAAAAGCTTAAAATATTAAGATGAGCACCGAAAATCGTTTACTTGATTCAAGCCACTTTTTTTTCATCATTTGGGAAAATTATCACACTTTATCTTCTCATCGCCTTCTGTCTTTAGCTACAGGCCTTTTTCTTCTAGCGCTAGGTTAGGGTGCCCGATTATTTCTACCACACTTGTGAAGGTGTTACCATGCCCACTAAGAATTGGGACACCCTAGTGGGTGGAGCACTCATTGTCATCTCCCTCCAAAAGAGGCTTGATGCGATGGGAACCTTTTACATCAACTTCTGATATGTCCCTATGCCATTCTTATCGAAAGCCTTAGAGTTTTACCTTCAAGGTACCCCAATTTCTATGTGAGATTAGACTAAGGAAGAATACCATCAGGCTCGGTGGGAGAAATAAGGACAGAATCAATCAATTCACATGTGTTGTGTAAAATACCCCTATGATTAACCCCGCCATGCATTATTGTAATTTATGCATGCATACCACATCCCATGCATATACTGATCTCTTGGTTATCACCTTAGCCAAAACCAAACCTTAAAGAAAAAAAGCTTGGCGATGTTCTCAGATCCGTTTGACTCGCATTCTGACTCCTCTAGTTTTGTTAGGGGTTACGTCAACTCCATCTACGGGTATTTTATCCAGCAGTTAGTTTAGTTTGGTTCGTATTTCTGCCTACCAACCTAAGGAAATGTCTCATATCTTGACTCTATAGGGCTAGATTGATGTTGAGGCTGAGAATGTTGCTACTGATGAAGAGGCAAATGCATCGATGGCCGAGGTTAGGTCGGAGATCACAAATGCCATCTCGCAGTACTTGGGAAGTAATCAGTTCTTGGATAGAAAATATGATAAGATGTTGGCCTCCATCAGGGCAATCAAGGCCAAGGAGAGAATAGCCAATGCTCCTTATAGTGTGCCTATTAGTACTCCAGCAGTGAATGCTGTGATTGGTGAACAAGTATCGGGGGGTTACTCATAATCCATTCACTCAGTTTCAATTACCACCTGTGCAGACTTGCGAGGATTCTTCCAATCATTTTGGTCAGTTGGGTTCTTTAGGTCCATTTGGTTCAGTTGGCTAGTCATTCCAATCAGTGGGTGCAGTGGTTTTGCCAATTGTCAGTCAGTTTGCTTAGCTTAGTTAGGGATTTGTACTGCCTCTATTTTAGTTTGGGCATCTGGTCTAACCCCCAATTTTGTGGCCACATTTAAGGGGACAGCCTTTCCTTAATCAACAGGGTTACCCTTGGGTGCGATTACTCAATCAGAAGGGCCATCCTTGTCCATAGAATTGCATGATCTTTTTCAAAAATTGTTGGCTGCCAATCCTAGCTCTCAGCCATTGTCATTATAAGTTTAAACCGCTAGAGAGGAGGACTGGGTCCTTGAAAACTTTAGTATGCCTAGCACAGCGAAGTATAAGGAAACTAGACCACCTCAATCTCACATCACCCCCTATTATAGGGTTATGAGATTAAAAAATTTAAGTGATAAGTTCCTAGCCGAAATATTCCCCTATACCTTGGAATTTCGTGCCATTGAATGGTACAACACTCTATCTAATGAAGTGATCGAAAACTGGAAAGCTTTATCGGAGGCTTTTTATTGGGCAATTTGGTTTCAATGCCACCATTAAAACTATCATATAGAAATTGGAGGCTATCAAGCAGGCTCCTAATGAGAAATTTGAACCCTATTTTAAAAGATGGTTGGCCGCCCAAGTTCTGCTGAAAGATAGGCTAAGTCTCCCAGAAATGATCGTAAAGTTGATGGATGGTACCTTGCCAGCTTATCGTAAGGTCCTTGGTGTGGATAAATTCTCTAGCTATATTGAGGTCTTTGAAAAAGCTGAGAAGTGGGAAAGAATCGAGGAATTAGGAAAGGCAAGTGTACCTGCCAAACCTTAGTTCAAAAAGAATGACCCTTCAGCCCCAGCCCAAGCTTTTAAGTCAAAGTCAGGCTCCAATCCTAAAGCAATGATAGTGCAAGAAGAAGTGCATGTAGTCTGTACCATCGAAGATGGCATTTCCCCTTAGAAAGCATCTCTACTTGCCATCTTTATTAAGTTGAGAGCACTCAGTGTTCTTCAGAGTATCAAGCCCTATGTTCCACCCAAACCTAAAGATAGGGATCAGTTTTACGCTTTCCCTGTCAGCAAGGGGCATCACACTAGTGCCTGTAGAGATCTACTTTAGGCTATTCGTGGTTTGATTAGGGACAAGAAGATACAAGAACCTGAGCTTAAGCCTAGCACTATTAATAACCCCCTACCAAATTTTGAGAAATAGGTTGCAGCTGTCGAGTCAGGTTTGCCCTCCTACTATGTTTTCAATATGATCTCACAAGCTAATCGTTTTGTTCACTCAGTAGTGGCTCTACCGATGAACTGGTCCTTATTGACATCAATGCATTCGAGTTAGAAGGAATTCAGGATGAGGAAACTATATTGGTTCAACCAGAGCCAATCAATATTGATGCTTATATGTTGGAAAGTGAGGAGCTCAAAGGACCTGCCTTATTAATGGAAACTTTCGAAGGGAGAAGTTATATGAAAAATGGGGTGCTACATGTTACCCAAAGTGGAAGGGTCCCTCCTAACTCTATCCCAAAAAGAACAAGGGGTAGAGACGTGGATATCCAGATCATTCTAAATATCGATCACGGTCCAATCTTTATGCCCGCTACTAAGACCCATATTCCAGTTAGTACTGAAAAGAAAGCCACCCCTCTCATCCAGTAATTGCAAGTTACCCCTGCTAAGTACAACATTTGGCAGCTTCTCGTTGACTCTGAAGATCATCACAAAGGTCTGATAGAAAAGTTATTGAGCATGGAGGTTACACCTTCTACCACTCTGGTTGAACTATTTTTAGTTATCGGGGGATCTTCTACCGATCAAGTTGAACTAATTAAGTTTTATCCGTTAGACCTCCTGACCGAAGGAAACAAGCAGAAAAAGGCACTTTTTATTAAGGTGCAAATTTTTGATCATTCTATCCCATGTGTTATGGTGAATGATGGGTCCACCCTAAATTTCTGTCCTGCCAAGATTCTTCCTCACTTAGGGTTGGATGAATCCATGTTGGAAAAGTCCAATTCTATCATAAGGGCATATGATGATACAAAGAGGAGTGTCATTGGGGTATTCAAAGATAAAATTATAGTTAGAGGAGTGAAGTCTAAGGTCTTGTTCACTATTCTCAATATTCCCGTCACCTACTCGTTACTGTTGGGTGGACCTTGGCTCCATACATTAAGGGCTATCCCTTCCACAATCCATTAGAAAGTTAAGCTCATCCATAAGAAAGTTAAGCTCATCCATAATGGCAAACTAGTAACCATTGATGCAGATGAACCATCTATTATAGCGGCTATGAAAGCCGAGAAAGAGGAATCTAGGGTGGCTGTAGCTCATCAAAGTACAAAGTTCTCGATTAAGGGGGGGTACATACCACTTAAAATCGAGAAGATTATGATGAAGCAGGGTTACGTGAAGGGTAAAAGACTCGGAAAGAATCTGCGGGGAATGTTGGAACCCCTCTTGCCTCTTTCATGGCCATTCAGACTTGGTTTAGGGAATTGTCAAGGGGCCAAAAAGTCCAAGCCTCAGTCCTACCTCATGATAGGAGCTGAAGTCAAATAAGGGGAATTCAAGGGTGAAGGAGAACTTGTCGAGGTAAGTGATAACGAGGTCCCAGGTTTTGAGATCTTCGATGATGTATATGATTTCAAGAAAGACTGCCTAATTGAAACCTCAGTTCTGTGGAAATGTGTGGGAATGTTGAGGAAGATGAAATGAATGAGGCGATCGAGTCCATCACTAAAGCATTAGCGGTACTTATGAGGAAGAATTGGAAAAGAAATGGGAAAGGAAATCCCATCAGTAGGGCTGTCAAGAACTTAGCAAAGCTAATGGCTGAAGAAACTCAACCGAACTTGCACACTAGGGCTACAAGTTCAGCTGTCAATTAACAAGGCCCTCTACCTACGGAGGATGATTCAAATGATGTAATTTTGAATATTGCAAACATTTTTTATGCAAACAATGTCGCTTATAAGGCATATCAATAATAAGTTGTAGCATCAGTATTTTGTCTTTTAACATGTCATGAATAAACTGATGCACCTATCATACACATTTCACTCGAGTATTTCATTATAATGATGTCATGCACTCATAACAACAATATTCTTAAAATATCATCATATTCATTAATGAAGTTAACTCTGAATATAACGCAGTGGTATAAATGTCTAATTGTTAAAACCTATCATCAAAAGAGAGATAATGAAAAGTGCTTAGCAAACATGATGACAATTAGCCTAGGTCCTTCTTTCTTCATAAGGGGGAAAAGCATATAAGAGCACACATCATCAAGAAAGAAGACCAAGAGGACTCAGAGAAGCACTGAGAACGGACCAACTATGGTCGTGATAAATGGAAAGAACATCTTGAGTCACAAAATGATTTCCTCAAGAGCTCTAAAGGGAAGCTGATTAGTCAAAAAGATTCTGTCAAAGATAGTGGCTACTTACAGAGACTAGGCCGATAAACTTTCATTCACAATTTAGGGTTATAGAACTACTGTAAGAACTCCCACCAATCAAACATCATTCTCCTTGGTATACGGAATGGAAGCTATGCTACCAGTTAAAACAGAAGTAAGATCTCTAAGAGCGGCACTTGAATCGCAGTTAAAAGAATCAGATCGGGCAAGATCCAGGTATGAATAGTAAACACAATAGATGAAAAGTAGTTCAAGGCACTTGACCACCTACAGTTGTACCAACAGCGTATGGGTCGAGCTTACATCAATAGAGTCATATACCCAAAGTAACCTCTCAAAGCGGGTGATCAGGTTCTCAAGTAGCTACGCCAGGTCAACACTGACACTAGGGGCAAGTTCAGGCCTAATTGGGAAGGGCCGCTAATTGTAAAGAAAGTCCTTGGTAAGGGAGGAATCAGGCTTAAGGATATGTATGGAAATGAGTTCGTGAATCCAATAAATCAAGATAGGCTCAAGCGTTATCATGTCTAGGTTAAAAGATTTAAATCATAAAAAAGCAGCACAGAGAATAAAACACCCAGTGAGCGGTCCTCTACTACTCGGGTAAAAATTAGGGTGTAGCCCGCTAATCGGTATCCCACAAACTGATCAAGCAAAAATTAGGGCACTCCAATGCAAATAGAGCCCGCTAAGCTGAAAACCCAAAAAGGGTGGCTTAGGCAAAAGTTAGGGCATCTAAAGAAAAATGTCAGTTGCTTTCTGGAAAATCTGTAAAAGACTAGTGGGCAGTATGGGTTAACCATACAAAATTGTTACCATTGCCTACGTACTCGAATTAATCTCATCAATGAACATGTTATGATTTTGCTAAGAATCTCGGTCTTATGAATGCATGCATGTCTTTAGGAGAAATAATCGCTGACATGTGAACATTAATTTTGCTCTACGTGTTATGCTTCATTATATTCATCTTTACCATACATTTGCAATATTCGAAAAAGCCTGCTAGATTGAAAACCCGAAAGGGCGGTCCAGGCAAAAGTTAAGGAAAAAAGAAAAGTCTGCTGGATTGAGCCGTCAAGGACAATTTAGGTGAAAATTAAGACAGTCTGCTGGATTGAAAATGAAAAGGGATTTTTAGGCAAAAGTCAAGACAAAACAAAAAGAAAAAGAAAAGATTGCTAGGTTGAAAACCCGAAAGGGCGGTCTAGGCAAAAGTTAAAGCTAAAAAGAAAAAGGTCTGCTGAGTTAAGCCGTCAAGGACTGCTTAGGCAAAAACTATGATAAAAAGAAAAAAAAATAAAGGTTTGATGGGTCACCACAAATCGAGTAGCCTATGCAAAAGTTAGAACATCACTTAATCTCCTCACTACAAAATCACTGGTTACGGGTTTATAAGGCAACAATACTCAGTAACCTCAGTTTAAGAAAAATCCATAAGCATCAAAGTAGTATCAAAACTACCAATCCTAAGTTCATAATAAAAAACAAGCCACATAAGGCCCAAAAGTATCAAATAATTCAGAAAGACAATCATAACCTAAGCTGCCGAGGGATCCTGTCCCTGGTAACCCTCCTGAGTCTGATCCTGAGTGTCTGCCAGCAGATAATTCATATCTATGGTCATATGGTCATTAGCCTCACTAGTATCTGTACCTAGCTGGGTGGGGGCCCTAGTCTCCGAGGTCCCTACAGCAGCCCTAGCAGATTCATTCCCCTCAACATGCTGATCTATGCCCCTTTGAGTCACTAGATATGCAGAAAGATCATCCTTGGACTCATCATCAAAAGGAACCGGTGTTTGCCTATCCTCAATCATCCTTACTAGCTGACCGCTCAGCTTCTCAATCTCAGCCCTTCCCCGAGCAATCTCGGTCCTAGCCTGGTCAGCCTTAAGTGGTTGCCCGCAGCTGCTCCTCTAAAAAATCTAGCTCTCTCCTTAGAAGCATCTAAATCTCGGGCAAACTCGCTGTGCTCCATGGCAAGCAAGGTTTACAATGGAAATCATAAGATCAGTACAAATATATAAATGTCATAGCATGCATGCATAGTTTGTTGAAATTTTACAGGTAAAATACACTTACTGAAGCTAGTGCATCTTGGGCTAGCAGCAGATCCTGAATAGAAAAATAACCTCGGGCTATCTTCTCAGCCTCGAAAATGGTCACTTGAAAGGAAAGGATTACATAAGGATAAGACATCCTAAATAATTATAGTAATGGAGAAAGTCAAAGGTAAAGGATTCCTTATATGAGTAGAGCTGGAAGGAGTAAAATCGATAGGTTGGACCGACTCCTCGAGCTTCTTAACAGCTCGCTTCTCCAGATGGTTGAGGAGTCGGAAGAAAGTATCTAGCTCACCTCAAAGGGTGCCCTCCCTCATAGATCCAGAAGCCCGAGACCGCTTCGCCGATGGCTCAGGGGCAACAACAATAGCAGCGACATATCTCTTCCATGTGGAAGCGGAGGCTGTAGAAATAAAGAATCAGATTCAAGATCACAATCAATTTCAAAAAGCAACAAAGTATTCATAAAGGTCAAGTTAGAAGCATACCTGACAAGAGGGGGTAGTAGTACGGGCTGAGTCCATAGTACCTCGGACTATAGATGGGCCCCACAGTTGCCCCTTCGTCTACCCTCATCATTATTATCATTATCATCATCATCATCATCATCCACACTGTCACTCTAGTGAAACTCTAAAGGCATTTCCTCATGATGAATCCTCTCACAAGGTGGAAGAAGGAAGGAATCGACGAACTCAATATAAGGGCCCTCTACAAACAGCACGCGAGATCCCTCGCCCAACAAGTGTAGCCCTTGATCGATCCCAAGCATGAGATGAGGCTAGAAGATGCTTGTCAGGATCGGAGGAGGAATCAATCTCTCCACTAAGGCAGTATTACTCCACCCCCGAACCCGCTCATCGAAATATCACTTATAGAAGAGTGGCAACTCTAGGATAAAGCGGTGGTCATCCACACCGGCCCGCATTCACTCGATAGCTTTATATGTGATCAATCTCTCCCACGGGTCTCGAATAACTTGTATAAAATAAATGCACTGTGAGTATCACGGCCTAGTAAATACTGTTTCTACTTATGGTTTGTTGAGGTGTAAAATGTAGGTTTACCCGATCTAAGCACAACTGGTATAAGAACTCTTGGCACTACACTGTGGTCAGGGGCTGGTTCTGCCAAAGCCCTATCCATCTAGATATGATATGCACCATCTCAGGCTATAGTGGAAAATGTACTCTAGGAATCAACCAGTGCTCGAAAGCCTAAATTTGTAAGAAAAATGAGGATTAGTTGTAGCACAAGTTCGGACAAAGGATTAAAGCACAAGAGGTCAGTTTGGGATTTACTAGAAGTATCAGATGGCAGATCTTGAGCTCAAACTACTCACCTCAGACCTCAATGTCTAATCCATGGTATAACTATGCCAAAATTGCCTGTCACCAGTTCTTGCAGGATATAGCTACAAGATTCTCCACGATAGAGAGCAAACTATAGTTGAGGTTGCTCGAGTAGACAGGGAAGAAGATGGTGGTAAGAAATGTCAGCAAGAAAGATCGAGCATATTGGTCCCTCCTATCAGTAGCAATAGGACTTAGCTATTTAATCCATTAAGCATGCAGGTCCTTGTACTTGAGCTTGTTCATCCCGCTCGAATGAACCCCAAGTAGTCTGGCAATATAATCCTTCACCTCAGGTCGAGAGTGCCACCGGTTGGTATAAACATCAAGGTGGACCACATCCCCTCTCAACTTTAGGCCTATAGTGGCACACACATCTAAAGGAGTGATAGTGACCTCCCTGATGGGCAAATGAAAAGTATGGGTCGTCTCCAACCACCTCTCCATCAGAGTTGAAACGACACCTAGGGCCAGTGACTTGGGAGCCTAAGGGATGGCCCTAATAATATCGTTAAACCCAAAGGTATCGATGAGGGTCAATAACTGCATATCCCCCACAATGCGGATCTTCTCGTACCACTTTCTATAGAATCTTAAGGCTCTACAGTCTTATATTGAAAGTGCAAAGATAATATTATAGATCAATAGGGTTGGAACACAACGGAAAAGTCAGAAATTGAAAAAGGATTGCAGAAGGTAGAGTAGCCAACATTCTATCCCTAAGGATAAGACCCATATGGCTAAGCTCCATCTGTACGGGTTCTCAAGGAGTACCCCGTACCAAAAATGGTACCCATACGGATCCCCCCTCACCCGTACGGGTCCCCTATAAATAGTCCTTCTGCGAGAAATCTCCTAAAAATCCAAAATCATTGAATTTCAACCAAAGTTCATCCAAAATTATCCTAAAAGCATCCTAGGCTAAAGTTACATGCATCAGGCTTTATTCCAAGGTCTAAAACACCCTAATTATGCAAAAATTTGAGAAATTGCCAAAGGTTTAATATTGAAAAATGGAGAATCACGCGAAATTACTAGAAGTTTTGAGGCTTAGGTCTCGGGAGAAGGGATCAGTGGCACTTCAGAGATAGGAGTAAGCCTCAGGAATGGGTCTCCTCTGTAAAATGCATACCCGACATAAATTGGGCATTCTTCAAGCACAGAATCACCCACCGGGGGCAAGTCCTTGAGTCTAAGGGAGAAACGGCCGGCCAGTGCAATCTTTTTATACATGTTTGGTTGATTTTAGGTCAAATTTGCCGAAATTATAAAATAAGAAGTTTTGGTAGGAGGTGGGATATGAGTAGGCTCCTCTACCTTTTAAAACCCCCGTCGAGAACCCGTACAGGTCCCACCTCAGCAGTACGGGTCCCCGCTTTTGAGAATTTTACCCATTTGGGTCTGGCCTACTCGTTTGAGCCCTCTCTTGCCATCCAGGGATAGATTTTTGCATTAGTATTTCAGCAAGCACCAGAAATTGATCCAATCCAAGCTTGGGGCCAACCTCCCTCTTCTTCACACCTATATTTTAGTTGTATTTGCGCACCTTGATCCTTGATTAAAAGGGAAAAAATATTATTTGTTTTCACAAAAGTCAATCAAGAATCAAGGTAAGCCAATTTTGAATTGAGCACTAATCAGGAACATTTTTGTGTACAGGTCCATCCTAGCACAAGTGTTCTTCCCCAGCAAATGAGTTGCACAAGAAAGGGGCCTCTCTAGTAGAAGAGACTTTACTCGAAGGATATCACTTCCCTCCCCAACCGAGGAATAACTCAAGGGGCATACCCCATTATCAAGAATCCTAGGGGCAACTTACCCTAGGGTCATTCCCTAATAGAATCATCAGGTCCTAGGGGCATCCCCCCACTTCCTAGTAGTAGAATCAGATCCAAGGGCATCTCCCCACTTCCCAATAGTGGAATTAGATCCAGGGGTATCCCCTTACTTTCCAATAGCGGAATTAGATCCTGGGGCATCCCCCCACTTCCTAGTAGCTAAATCAGATCTAGGGATATCCCCTACTTCCCTATAATGGAATCATTAGCTCTTAGAGGCATCCCCCACTAACCCTAGAGGAACCCACCCTAGGAGCATTCTCTAGCGGTAAAATAAGCATCAATCGGGCTAAAGCCGACATTCCTCATGCATAGTTTATAGTCTATCTTATCCACACATCTTTATTCTTAATTGAAGGGGCAAAAATATTTTTATTTTAACAAAAGTCAATTAAGAATAGAGAAGTGTCTACTTAAGCAACAACTAACTCAGTGTTTGGTTGCTGTCTCTTTTCAGGTTATTCAAAATTCATCAACTTTAGGAGAGTCATCCGCCTCAGGATATACCAGTTAGGATAGTCAATCTGCCTTAAGAAAGGGATACGAGGAGAAGTCATCCACCTTAAGAAAAGGATATATCATCAGTCAAGAAACTCATCCTCCTCAAGAAAGTGATACGCCAGTAGGAGAGTCGATCCACCTTAAGAAAGGGATACAAGGAGAAGTCATTCACCTTCAGAATGGGATATATCATTAGTTAGGAAAGTCATCCGCCTTAGGAAAGAGATATGCTAGTTAGGAGAGTCGATCGAACATAAGAAAGAGATACACACACCCTCCCCAGTTGAGTCACTAAGGATGTGCACAGAAGTAAAATAAAAGTCATCTATCTCAAGAAAGGGATACGCCAGTAAAGGAAAGTCATCTGCCTTAGGAAAGGGATGCGCATTGGCAAAGGAAAGTCATCCGCCTCAGGAAAGGGATACGCATTGGCAAGGAAAGTCATCCCTGGAAAGAAAGGGATATGCATGACCCCTATCAGTAGCCCCAAGTGCCTCAGTCCGGTCTCCAACCTGCTCCGCAACCTACTACTTTACCTCTTGCTTAACTCTAGCCACCTGGGTCACCACCGGTGCTATACGATAACCTAAGGCATCATCTAAAAAAGAAGAAGATGGCTCTGGTGTCTGTCTATGTTAGATATGATGTATGCCCTTAAGAAAATTAGGGTGATATATCTTAATTATGTGATGGTACAAATAATTTGTTTAATTAATAAAGGCATTTAATACTTTGTTTATATCAGTGTGTTTATATATATAGTACGACTTGTTAAACTATATTCATTGATATATGTGTACAAGAGTCCTTGACATATCATAACATGAAGTGAGAGTAATTATAGTTGGACTATACTTAGTGAGACCTACTTCATATGTAAATATGATTATGTCCAAATTATCTCTAGTCATAGTTTCATCAAGAAAGGATATTGATGAAATGGTAAGGCTAGCATGTGGTTAACTTTCTTGGAATGATTCCAAGGTGTTAAACTCTTAAGACTGAAGGTAGTAACATAAATACTTGTTAAATATATTATAGTGTTAGTGTTTATCTTTATGCAATAGCTTTGCAAATATCCTCATACTGGAGATACTAGTTACCTTGTGTGGTACTATCGCTATGATTTGGGTCATTACTATACACTCATTAGTTAAGGGTGCTATAGGTGATTACGGGTATAGTGATGACAACACGTTGGTTAGCTATATAGTCAGAAAGAATCCATTGCTTTAGATATATTAAGGAGTTATTCCTGGCCACTTGTTGAAGTGCCGATTGCTATAAACCTCTGATCAAAGTATGTGTTTGATAGAAATAGTTTCTAGTCAAACACACTATAGTAAAAAGAAACATACTTAGTAACAAGTAAATAACTGGGATAGCTTGGAGGAACCTCGCTATTAGTGGGTTAACACTTTAACCGAACCCAACAAACCAGATTGTATTAATATTAAAGAATGGATGGAGTTCATCGTATTGGGAAACTATTGCATTAACCAGGAATTGGCGATAGGCACAAAAGACGTTCCGAGCAATGGGGCATGGTAGACCCTTGCTAGAGGAGTACTACAATCGTTTAAGGTAATCAGGTTCTATCCATGGTCTAGAAAATTGAGCCAATAGTTCCTATAGAACAAGTATTGGTTAAGCCTTAGTAGCTCAATACTTCAGGATCCTATACGGTCACACTCGTTGGACTTTAATCAGAACTAGTAAAGAATTATTAGATTTATTCTATTACGAAAATATGACATAATAATAACTGGATTATTATTTAATTAGAATAATAATTTACTTTGACTAGTAACTAATGTTATTAGGGTTATAAATAAATTAGGAAATTGGTTAAAAATGATTAGATTATTTTGGATAAGCAAAGATTTTATTTTGACCGGTAACTAATTTATTTGGGTCATAAAATAAATATTAATTTGAAAAGGATATAAAGGGGAATCTTGCCTTGGCGAGTTGAATTGGACCAAGAGTACAAAGTATATTTTATACAGGCTTGCGTGCGTGAGAGTACACCAAAAGGTGTGCTAGCACTGCTGGACAGTGCACTATTTAGCCCTTGAAAATTAGCAGCCCAATGGCTCACTATGAGCTGGGCTCGTGGTATGGGCCGCGAGACCAATCTCACGAATAAGGCAAGCTCGCAAAGGGCTTGCCTTGTGCATACAACATGCGGAGCACGTTGTGTGAGCAAGCCAAGCCCACTAGTCACTATGACCCGCGGGTATGACCCGCGTTTGGGATGTACAAATGGACAACCCACATCAAAAATGGGGGAGCAAAATTGCTCGCCCAGGCCTATAAATAGGCACCTCATTTCACCTTTTCCCATGAAGCATGCTCAAGGCATAAATCCTAAGTTGAGATTCCTATAGTAAAATCTCCCAATTCGACTAGAGCAAGTTCCTTTGAGGGGCCTTAAATATTTTGAGGCATCTCTAGTTAATATTTTTAGGTTGGCTTTTGGAGTGGTCTAGCAACTACTCAAGACTCTTTAGTTCTTCCTCATTGGAAGGTTTCGGTTGGTGGGGTTTGTGTGGATACTCATAGAGTCTATCCTAGCCTTGGAGGCTTGTGGAAGGAGGTTATGTCAAAGCACGCTTCAACTGGTAAGTTTTCTGTAATTCTCTTTTAATGATTAGGTCTTTTTTCTTTAAGCATTTTTAGACTTAATAATTATGCTTAGGTTGTTTTTCATGTTTAGTTTATTTTTTGCTTAGGTTATAGCTTAGAGTTATAACATGCTTAGTATAAAATATTTGTGCTAGGATATAATTTAGAATTATATTATTCTTAGCCGTTGCATGCTAACCTAGGTAGAGAATTTTTTAGTTAAGGCTTTATTTAATTTATATGCAACTAACAGGAATTCCTAGGGACATGGACAAAATTTTGAATTTCCGCTATTCCTGTCATGCTTGTTCAAAGTGACTGCCAGTTCCTAACAGTGGTATCAGACCTTGCCTATTTAGTGCATAATTGAGTTAGAAGCAAAAGGAATTTTATTTTATACATGAATCGATTTAAAGTTTATTAAATTATTTGGAATAATAGATGAAGGTAGGCCTTCATTTCAAGGTTAGAAAATGAATATAGATAATTTTAGATAAGCCTGCTCAATTTACTCAAAATTTATCAAAGACTCAATAAATTATATAAGTTACAAGAGTTACAGATGCTTTCAATTTACATGATTTGTAAGAACAAAATTAATTAGTTCAAGAGGCTCCATGGTCTTCGGTTTTGTGCCGGTATTTGTTCTGGCTAAGGATTGGACTTGGTGTCTACTTCACCTAGGGCACCTGTCCTACCTAGGAACCTATATCAGTGCAACTTGAATTGACCAAGATGGGATTAAAATGGACTAATTTATTTCTAGTGTATAAGATGGTTCTTATATATGTTTCTATAACAAAGTAAAAAATTAAATTTATTGAATAAAACCTTAACATTCATGCGAAATATATAACAAATAAAATGTTAATTATTTTGCATGTAATCTATGTCGATGGAATAATTATAATATATAGAGCTTGAACCCACCTAAGGTTGGACTTTATAAATTAATTCTAAAATTCCTTGGATCAATATAAATTATTATAAATATGTCCATTCTATAAAATCGTGGATTGGGTAAGATGTTTAACACCAATAAAATCCCAAAGTAAAGATATTAAGGCAAGTTATTGTCTTCCTTACCAATATTTATAATAATATCTCTTTGGGCTACAAAAGTGTTGAGCAAAGCGTTTCTTTTTTATCCACATGGATTGGTTATAAAAATTAAGATAGGATCTGCCTTAAGGGGACTGGGGTAGTCCACCATAAAACTAGGGGCTAGCCACAGGACTGAGACATATTCAAGGAGATGCTAATATAAGAGCACACATCCCTTGACATTAGGGAACTTGAATATATCTGCAATTACTTAGGATGTAAATGGAATGGGATTCCAACCATAACGTTCTAATATGACTTGACTCATAAATTTGGGGGTCGTAATAGACTAGTTATATAAGCTACCTATTAGGAAATTTAGCTAGGCTAAACTTCCCGAATTCAATAGAATGGGCTATTAAAATATTAAAGAAAATAGTAAGATAAATGTATTTAATTAGAAGTCCTTATATTAAATACGTGTATTAAATACTAAAATCTAAACAATTCTTTCTTTTCTTATATCTTAGGTTGAAAATGACTTCGAACATTAATCTCCGTCTGTTACTTGACACCAAACTTAATGGCTTGAACTTTTCTGATTGGTTCCGAGTTATGAGAATAATTCTCAGGTTTGAGGGAATTACCTATGTTCTAGATGAAATTTTCCCCATTGAACCTAATGTTGAGGATCAAGTGGAACATCATGCTTGGATGAAGCACAAGAATGATCATGAGACTACGACATGAATAATGTTGGGGTCCACGAATCCTGAGCTTTAGAAATAACATGAGAACATGAAATTAGAGGACATGGTTCTCCATCTTGAGGAGTTCTTTGCTGAGCGAGAGAGGATAGAGAGGTATGAGACCTCCAGAATCCTTTTTGGAACCAAGATGCATGATAGCACCTCTGCCTCTCAGCATGTACTAAAACTCTTGAGATACCTTAAGAAGCTGAATCGACTGGGATTCAAAATGAATCATGAGTTAAGTATTGACATTATATTGATGTCCTTAATAGATAGTTAATCAAAGTTTGTGACTAACTATTACATGAACAAGATTAATTCTACGATTCTAGAATTGATCAACATGCCGAAAATAGTAGAACTCATGTCAAGAAAGATCAAAAGACACTACTATTGCTCGAGAAGTGCACAATTTATAATAAAAAAAGAAGGCATTGGGGGACAAGAAAAGAATCACTAAGAAGAAGAAAGAAAAGAAGACATCTAAATATGTCTGCTTCTAGTGTGGGAAACCTGGACATTGAAAGAGGGATTGCAAAGCTCCCACTTTTTAACATTTGAAGAAGAATCCTGCAGAGGCATCCACTTTAAGTATGTTTGTAACTAAAAATTATGCTACTTTTCTCGTGAATCCACTTGGGTATTTGATACTGGTTGTGGTTCTCATATATGTACTTCTGTGCAGGGACTAAGGAATAGTAAAGAGCTAGCAAAAGGGGAGATTGACCTACGTGTGGGAAATGGAGCCTAAGTTGCTGCATTAGCCGTAGAAATCTTTAATCTTATTTTTCTGAGTGGCTTAGTTTTAGTTTTTAATAGTTGTTACTACATTCTGAGTATTACTAAGAATATTGTATCTATTGCGTATTCAATAACAGAGGGATTTAAAATTTTATTTTCGAATAATAATTGTTAGATTTGCTTGAATAATGTTCTTTATGGTCATGGGATGTTAAATGGTGGCATTTATATTCTTGATACTAAAACAGATGTTTTTAATATAAACAATGTAAAGAAGGTTAAATTAGATAAGGAGAATTCCTTCTACTTATGGCATTGTCATTTAGGCTACATAAACAAAGATCACTTAACAAAGTTGCATAATCGTGGTGACTTGGGCCCCATAGACTCAGAGTCTTATGGTGATTGCGAACCTTGTTTAAGAGGAAAAATTAAAAAGTTACCCTTTAAAGGAAAGGGGGAATGAGCCATGAGTACATTGGAACTTATACACACTGTTGTGTGTGGTCTAATAAGTGTTGACGCACTAGGAAGATACTGATACTTCATAACCTTTATTGATGATTATTCACGATACGATTATCTATACTTAATGAAGCATAAATCTAAAAGTTTTGAAAAGTTCAAAATATTCAGAAATGAAGTAGAGAAACAACTTGAGAAAAGTATTAAAGGACTTCGATCTGATCGAGGGGGAGAATACTTAAGTCAGGATTTTCAGGATTATCTAAAGGAAAATGGGATAGTTCCCCAATGGACCCCTCCTTATACACCCCAGCACAATGGAGTGTGTGAAAGGAGGAATGAGACTTTATTAGATAATTTTGGTACAAGATGAGCCATGTAGATCTCAATAAATCCTTTTAGGGATATGCACTGGAGAGTGTGGTTTATGTATTAAATAGAGTGCCCTCTAAATCAGTTGATTTCATGCCTTATGAAAGATGGTGTAATGGAAGGCCATCTCTGAGTCACATTAGAGTATGGGGCTATCCTCCTATGGTAAAAAGGATAGCATCAGATAAGCTAAGCGCTAAATCTGACAAGTGTCTGTTCATTGGGTATCGTATGGAAACTATTAGGTATTTATTTTACAACCCGAGATGAAAAGTTATTTGTATCTCGGAGTGCTTATTTTCTTGAAAAGGAACACTTGCAAAAGTCAATGGGAGCAATTTTAAACTGGAAGTTTAAGAGGAAGAAATAGATAATTAGCTGATTGATCCCGTTCTAGATTCATAAGAAAGTGTGATTCAAGAACAGCCTGACAAAACACAAACATTGTGAAGATCAGGTCATGTTCATAAAGGTCCCGTTAGATATGGTTTTATCATCACTGATGATAAGGAAATATATCTTATGGAGGATGATGAATCAAGAACCTATGATGAAGCAATGAAAACCTCAGATTCTGATAAATGACTTAAAGCCATGAAATATGAAATGGATTCCATATATGAGAACCAAGTTTGGAATTTTGTTGACGCACCGTAAGAGGTTAGACTGATCGGATGTAAATGGGTCTTCAGGAAGAAGACTGAAATGGATGGTAATGTAGTTACCCATAAGGCAAGGTTGGTTGCGAAAGGTTATAGTCAACGTGAAGGTATTGACTATGATGAAACTTTCTCATCTGTAGCCATGCTTAAATCTATAAGGATACTCCTTACCATTGCTGCTTATCATGACTATGAGATCTGGCAGATGGATGTTAAAATAGCATTGCTGAATGGGGAATGAGATCGAGATGTGCATATGACACAGCCTGAGGGTTTTATATCTTAGAATGGCTCGAAGGTATGCAAACTACAAAGGTCCATTTATGGACTTAAACAAGCATCCAGGAGTTAGAATATAAGGTTTGATTAGACAATCCGTGTACTAGATTTCTGTCCAAACATCAATAAGCCTTGTGTTTACAAGAAGGCCAGTGGGATTGCAATCATTTTCCTTGTACTATATGTTGATGATATTCTACCAATAGGAAATGACATTTCTCTTCTTCAAAATATTAAAATCTGGTTGTCAAGAAAGTTTTCCATGAAAGACCTTGGTGAAGCAGCATTTATACTAGGTATGAAGATCCATAGGGATATATCCGAGAGGTTGTTAGGTCTTTCTCGAAGTACATATATAGACAAGGTATTGAATAGGTTCAACCTTGAGCATTCGAAGAAAGATTATCTCCCGATGACAAAGGGGATTTACCTATCTAAGGCTAAGTGTCCGATGACAGCTAAAGAAAGAATGCGCATGAAGGATATACCCTATGCATCTGCGATAGGATCCATCATATACGTTATGATATGTACTAGGCCTGATATCTCTCAAGCTTGAAGCTTTGTGAGTAGACATCAAGCAGATCTAGATGAAAAGCACTGGATGGCCATCAAGGAAATTCTTAAGTACATGAGAAGGACTAAAGATGAATTATTGACATATGGAGATGGTGACCTCACAATTAGAGGTTACACTTATTCGAGTTTTCAATCTGACATGGATGACTTTAAGTCTCAATTGGGTTTTGTGTACGTGTTAAATGGAGGGGCGATATGCTGGAAAAGTTCCAAGCAAGAAACTACTACTGATTTAACCACGGAATCTAAATACATTACTACCTGTGAAGGAGCGAAAGAAGCTGTCTGGTTAAAGGGATTTATTGGTGACCTCGGTGTGGTGCCGAAGATTGTTAATCCAATTACTTTGTATTGTGATAACAATGGTGCTATAGCTCAGGAAAAGGAACTACGGTCTCACCTGAAAAATAGAAATCTATCTATAAAGTATTATATAATCAAGGAGATTGTTAATGCTAAGATAATAAGACTAGAATATGTACCCACTGATCAGAACCTCATGGATGGTCTGACCAAGTGTTAGTATAGGATTTTAATGATCCTTCTCATGAAACTATAATGAGAGCTATATGATGCAATGTCTTTCAGGTGTTGTCCATCAGAGGTGTTCCTACTACTGCAGAGTTGAGTTTGGCAAAAGTTCAAAGACCTAGTCTGCCCTTAAGGACCCGTACAGGTGCTGCCTGGTGGTATGGATCCACCGACGGACCCGTACCCGTACGGGTCATCCCTTCCAAAGTAGATTCATGCCGCAAAGGTAACGCTCCTGAGTTCAAAGAGACTCACATTTCAGTTATTTCATTATTATTATTCTCTGTTCCTTCAATTAAATCTGTTCCTTTAATTTCATGTTTCAGGTCTGGTCCTAACCTGTATGAGGATTGTTGGCACCATATATCCCCAAAGATAACAAATCGGTGTGCCATACTCATACGGAGGGAAATCCCTTTTTATTGTTTTTTTTCATCAATCCAATAATATATTAATCCGTAAACTAAACTGAATAAAGTTTCCGCCTGGACCAGATAGGACCTATATGGGTACGCCACACTCGTACCGATCCTCCTGGTAGCCGTACGGGTCTCACCCACTCGTATGGGTACCGGTCCCAGGTAGATTCTAGAACTCATTTAAACTAGTTAAAAATCAATCCAACTCACCATTTGCTATGCGATCATTTTCAATAATAATCCGGTAAATAAACCCATAAAATTTAAAATGTTTTTTTATAACAAAATACGTTGAAGACCAGTTATTTCTTTCCGATCCTAGAAGCCACCTGGACACTATCAATCACAAAATCGCCACTCTAACGTAATCACATTTTCCTAATGAAATACTGACTTATGATGTGTTATAAACTATGCTAACATCTATGGGTGTAGGGGAATTTATTTTAATTTTATTTTATGACTTAGAGCAAATGTATAGGTTTTCTTTGCAATTTCCCCCATTTTCCCACAGTTGTAATTTTTATCCCCCTATTTATTTCTTGTGCTTTATTGTAATATGTAAATGCATGTAACGAGTGTGAAAGAGTGTAGAAATAGGATTCCTATGATAATTCCCTAAATGATGAAAACTAAAACAATTTTACACGATGAATGTAATTTTGAATCAGCTAAATGAGAAATAAGTGACCCATCTGATACCCAAATATCTGATCCAATAGGTGTGAGTCTCCCGCCCAGAGGGAACCAAACCAAAACTCTTTCCTAAGTAGACAACTTGGGTGGCATCTCTATTAATTATATCAAGATTTAGGTCTCGATTCTTTTATTCATTAAAATTGAGTTGTTGTACAAACTTTAACTAAAAAAATGTTTTGTCACGCCTAACTCCAACCAACCCCAGTGGGCCCCGCCTCTCACACAAGCGCCAAGGGAGACGCACACGTCATCGACAACTCACACCAAGTCAGTGACTCAAGTCAAACATGACCAAATGGTAAAGCATATGGATTAAGACATATGGCTGATTAACCTTAGTGCAAGTGGGAGTTTGTTAGATATGATGTACGCCATTAAGGAAATTAGGGCGATATATCTTAATTATGTAATGGTACGAATATTTTATTTGATTAATAAAGGCATTTAATCTTTTATTTATATCGATGTGTTTATATATATATATATATATTATGACTGGTTAAAATATATTTATCGATATATGTGTACAAGAGTCCTTGACATATCATAGCATGAAGTGAGAGGAATTACAGTGAGACCTACTTCATGTGTAAATATGATTATGTCAAAACTATCCCTAGTCATAGTTTCATCAAGAAAGGATATTGATGAAACGGTAAGGCTAGCATGTGGTCAACTTTCTTGGAATAGTTCCAAGTAGTTAAACTCTTAAGACTGAAGGTGGTGCCTTAAGTTTGACACATGGATATAATTGAAAGATATATTGGAGACTATCCTGAGATAAATAATTGGTAAATATATCGTAGTGTTAGTGTTTATCTTTACGAAGTAGCTTTTCGAATATCCTCATACTTGAGATACTGGTTACCTTGTGTGGTATTATCGCTATACTTTGGGTCATTACTATACACTTATTAGTTAAGGGTGCTACGGGTGATTATGGGTATAGTGATGACAGCACATTGGTAAGCTATGTAGTTGGAAAGAATCCATCGCTCCTGATATATTAAGGAGTTGTACCTGGCCACTTGTTGAAGTGATGATTGCTATAAACCTCTGATCAGTGTATGTGTTTGATAGAAATAGTTTCTAGTCAAACACATTACGGCAAAAAGCAACATACTTCAGTAACAAGTAAATAACTGGGATAGCTTGTAGCAACCTCCCTATAAGTGGGTTAAAACTTTAACAAACCCAACAAACCAGATGGTACTAAAATTAAAGACTGGAAGGAGTTCCTTGCATTGGGAAACTGTTTCATTAACCAGGATTTAGTGATAGGCACAAATGACGTTCCAAGTAATAGGGCATGGTAGACCCTTGCTAGAGGCGTACTATAATCATTTAAGGTAATCGGGTTCTATCCATGGTCTAGAACATCTAGCCAACAGTTCCTATAGAACAAGGATTGGTTAAGCCTTAACAGATCAATACTTTGGGATCCTATAAGGTCACACACAGTTGACTTTAATCGGACTGAGTAAAAAATTAATAGATTTATTCTATTCGAAAATACGACATAATAATTAGATTATTATTTAATTATAACAACAATTTATTTTGACCTGTGACCAATTTTTATTAGGGTAATAAATAAATCAAGACATTGCTTAAAAATGATTAGATCATTTTGGATAAGCCAAAAATTTATTTTCACCGGTAACTAATTTATTAGGGTCATAAAATAAATATTTATTTGAAAAGGATTAAAAGGGGAATTTTCCCTTGCCTATCTGAATTGGA
Organism: Euphorbia pulcherrima; assembly: GCA_947683365.1. Classification (NCBI taxonomy): domain Eukaryota; kingdom Viridiplantae; phylum Streptophyta; class Magnoliopsida; order Malpighiales; family Euphorbiaceae; genus Euphorbia; species Euphorbia pulcherrima. The sequence continues at coordinate 4,838,483 of CANTUS010000008.1, forward strand.
CTAAGAGTACAAAGTATATTTTGTACAGGCTCGGATGCGTGAGAGTACACTGAAAGGTGTGCAAGCATTCCAGGGCAATGCCCATGGCAGCCCATGAAATGGGTTGCCCAAGGCACAACCCAATGGCACGCCACGAGCTGGGCTCGCGGCGTGGGCCGCTGGGTCCAGCTAGTGAACAAGGCAAGCCCACAAAGGGCTTGCCTTATGCACACAACATCCGAAGCACGATGTGTGAGGGGGCCAAGCTCGCAGGTCATTATAACTCGTAGTTGCGACCCTGCGTGTGGGATGTGCAATTGCACGTCCCACATAAAAAATGGGGGAGCGGAATCCCCTAAGCCTATAAATAGGCACCTCATTACACCTTTTCCAATGCACGAAGCTGAAGGCATAAATCCTAAGTTGAGATTCCTATAGTAAATCTCTCGGGGTCGACTAGAACAAGTTCTTTTAAGGGGCCTCGTATATTTTGAGGCACCTCTAGTTAATATTTTCGGGTTGACTTTTAGAGTGGTCTAGGAACTACTCAAGGCTCTTTAGTTCTTCCTCAATAGGAGGTTTTGGTTAGTGGGGTTCGCGTGGATACTCATAGAGGCTATCCTAGGCTTGAAAGCTTGTGCAAGGAGGTTCTGCTAAAGCGCACTTCAACTGGTAACTTTCCTTTCCTTCTCTTTTAATTATTAGGTCTTTTTCTTTATGCGTTTGAAGACCTAATAAGTATGGTTAGGTTGTTTTGCATGCTTTGTTTATTTTATGCTTAGGTTATAGCTTAGAGTTATAACATGCTTAATATAAAATATTTGTGCTAGGATATAATCTAGAATTACGATGTGCCTAGCCTTTGCATGATAACCTAGGTAGAGAATTGTTTAGTTAATGCTTTATTAATTTATATGCAACTAGTAGCAGTTCTTAGGGACATGGACCAAATTTGAATTTCCGCTATGCTTGTTCTACATGTTTAAAGTGACTGTCAGTTCCTAATAGTCTGCTCTCATTCATGCCGGCCAGTTGTGCCCGTAGCATCTCCGTCTCGGCTCTCACCTGAGTAGTCTCTACCCTAGCCCTCTCAGCCTCAGCAGTGGTTGCTCGCAGCTTCTCTTCTAGGAACCGAGCTCGCTCCTCAGAAGCATCCAAGTCTTGGGTGGACCTGTCGTGCTCCATGGCCAATACAGTCTACAATGAAAACCCAAAGATCAGTACATATACGTAAAAGTCAAGTCATGCATCATGCATAGTTTGTTGAATTTTAGCGGTAAATAAAACTCATTGAGGCTGCCATCCTAAGCTAGTGGCAAGTCCTGGATGGAAAAAAACCTCTAGTGGTCCTCTCTACCTCAACCACACTCACCTGGAAAGAAAATCACATTAATTCAAACTAGACATTTCTTGCAGTTATCATAAAAATGGGTCTAAAAGTTGAAAATGCCTTACATGAGTGTAGTTAGGAGGAGTAAATTGGATGGTGTGGACTAACTCCTTGAGCTCTTTAACAGCTCTCTTCTCCAAATGGTCGAGGAGTCAGAACAAAGTGTCCAGGTCCGTCTCCCTAGAAGCACGAGACCACTTAGCCATCAGCTTAGGGTTAGTAGGGGCAGTAGCAACAAGTCTCTTCCTCGTGGAAGTAGAAGGCCACAACAATAGTCATTCATGCTCAGGTTCACAGTTAATTTTAGAAAGCAATAAAGGAGTGCACCAAGTCTAAGTCCAGGAAATACTTTAGTAAAAGAAGTGCCAGGCCTAGATGGGCCCTCAATTCTCCAAACCATGAAGGGACCCCCGTGATCCCCCCTACTCCATCTCATCATCGTCGTCATCATCATCATTGTCCTTGTAGTGGAACACTGGGGGAACATCCTTATAGTGGATCCTCTCACAGGGTGGAAGAAGTGAGGACTCGATGAATGTAGCATATTAGCCATCTACTAACTCCACTAAGGCCCCCTCACCAAACAAGTACAGCCCCTGGTCCATCTCAGGCATCTGATGTAGCCAGTAGACCTCCACAGGGATCGGCCTCTCCACCACTACACTCGTCTACCAGCTATGGACCCTCTGCCAAAAATACCACTCCAAGGAGAGTTGTGATTCCATAACAAAGCAGCAACTATCCACACCCTCTTGCATCAGCTCGATGTCATTGTGGATGACCATTCTCTCCTACGGGTCACGAATAACTTACAAAGTAAATGCATTATAAGTACTTTACCCTTGTATATACAGTTTATACTAATGGTTTATTGAAATTTAAAGAATAGGTTTAGAGTAAGAAAGTTTACCCGATCAGAGCATAGTTAGCAAAAAAACTCCCCATATCCAGCTATAGTCCCGACCTTCTACCGGCAAGGCCCCATCTACCGAGCAATAATGTGTGGAGTCTCGGGCTGACTAGATAAGCCCAGCCTAGGAATGAACTAGTTCTCAAAGGCCTAAATCTACAAAATGTATTAAAATTCAGTCATAAAGCAGTTAAAATAAAGGGTTAAAGCACAAAGGATAAAGTTCAAAAATTACCAGAAGAATCAGGTGGTAGAGCTTGAGCTTAGACTACTGGCCTTGAACCCTAACATCTTGCCGATAGTACAACTGTGCTAAGATGGCATGACACAAGTTCTTTCTTGGCATAGCGGCAAGATCCTTGATAGCAAAGAGCAGTTAAGAATTGAGACTACTGGAGTAGACAGGAAAGAAGACAGTAAAGAGGAAGGCCAGCAAGAAGGCTTGGGTGTACTAATCCCTCCTCCCCTCAACAACAGGGCTTAGCTGCCTAATCTAGTAGTCATTCAGCTCTTCATACTTGAGCTTGTCCTTCACCCTAGGATGAAGCCCAAGCAGTCTCTCTACATACGCCTTGACCTCAGGCCAAGTGTGCCATCGATCAGCGTAAACATCAAAATGGAGGATAACTCCCACCTAGCTCAGCCCAGTGAGTGTGCATGCATCATAATGGGTGATAGTGGCCTCCCTAAATGGCAAATGGAAGGTATGGATCATCTCTGACCACCTCTCAGTCAAGTCCAATATAGCTCGAGGGATAAGCATCTTCAGCACTTGAGGAATGGCTCGGATGATTTTGGTTACCTCAAATGAGTCGATGCGAGCAAATGACTTGGTGTCCCCTACAGTCGAATCTCCTCATACCACTTCTTGCAGAATCTTAAAGCTTCCACAGTCTTGTATGGGAACTACAAAGGCAAAATAATTATTTAACAGGGTTAGAATATAGTGGACAAGTCAAAATTTAGAAAAAAGTTGTAGGAAATAGAATTTCAGACTTTCTGTCCTAGGAAGAAGGGCCCTGACCGATCTACCTTACCTGTACGGGTCTAAGAGCACCACTCATACAAAAATTATGACCCATACCTTACCTGTACTGGTCTAAGAGCACCACTCATACAAAAATTATGACCCGTACGGGTCCCCCCACTCGTACGGGTACCCTACAGACAGCCTTCTCGCCCAAAAATTCCCGAATAATCCAAATTCATCTAATTTCAACCAAAACTCAACCAAAACTATCCTAAAAGATCCTTAGACTAAAGGTACATGCATTAGGCAGTGTTAGAGGCTCTATAACAACCTGATTCATGCCAAAATTGGAGAAATAGAAAAATCAGAAAAGTGGAAAAAGTGTGGTAATTGAGCGACTTACTTGTAATTTAGAAGCATGAGAAGAAGGGGAAGGAATCAAGGGTACCTCAGAGGTAGGTATGAGCCTGATGAAAGAATCTCCCTCTTGAAAAGCATAACTACTGGCCACCAAACATTCTAGAGTTCCAAATCACCCACTCAGGGCAAATTCTTGCACTGAAGGGTGAAAGGACCCCGTCTTTGGGATCTTTTTGTAAATCTTAGGTCAATTTTGGAAGGAATTTGTCAGAACTTGGAAGAAATTTTAGAATTTTTGTAAAAGGAGGAACAACGAACTATTTGACTTTTTAAAACTACCCTGATACCACCCATATAGGGGTCCCCCAACAGCAATAACCAACTCATACGGGTCTTTCCCACCCCTACGGGTCCCAAATTTCCAATGGAAAAGAGTTTCAAGCCGAATAAGCTGCTCCCAACAGTAGGGGCACATCAAACCCATATTAGGGCCAACCCCACTTCTCTCAAACTCCTTATTTTAGTTAATCAGGGGAAAAACCCTAGCTCACTTTGATCCATGATTGAAGGGAAAAAAATTTTGTTTACACAAAGTCAATCAAGAATCAAGGTAAACAGTTTCAAAATAACTACTAACATGGATAATTTTCTTGTGTAGGTCCACCTTAGCATAGAAAAATTTCCCCATCAGACAAGCCATCCGAGCAGGTGCTTCGCTAGAAAGAAAAGTTTACAAAGGGGCGTTACCCCGTTCCCCAGTAATAAAATCAGTTAAGGGGCATCCCCCACCTTCTGACACCCTTGGGTCACCCATCCTAGGGATACCCCCCAGGGGCACCATACTAGGGGCATTTTAGCCCAAAATGGTTGGGCCAAACCCAACATTTCTATACCCAATTTTTAGTTCATTCAGGGGCCAACCCCCATCCATACATCTTCATTCTTGATTGAAGGGGAAAAACTTTTTACACCATAAAGTCAATCAAGAATTAAGACGTGTCATTTTAGGTAGTAACTAACGTAATGTTTTTTATTGTCTCTTGACAGGTAAAAAAATATATAGCAGGAGAGTCCTCTACCTTGAGAATGGGATACACTATTAGTAGGAGAGTCATCCACCTTAGGAAAGGGATAACAATCAATAGGAGAGTCATCCACCTTAGGAAAAGGATACATCATCAGAATAAGAGTCATCCATCTTAAGAAAGGGACACACCATCAGTAGGAGAGTCATCCACCATAGGAAAAGGATACACCATCAATAGGAGAGTCAACTACCTTAAGAAAAAGGGTACACCATCAGTAGAAGAATCATCCACCCTAGGGAAGGGATGACAATCAACCAAGAAAGTTGATCCGCCTTAAGAAAGGGATACGAGAAGAAGTCATCCACCTTAGGAAATGGATACACCAGCATCAGTTAAAGGAAATTAATCTACCTTAAGAAAGGGATATGCATAGCGAAGGAGAGTCATCCGCATCAGGAAAGGGACACTAGGGAAAGGAGTTTTGCCTCAAGAAAGGAACCAACCCACATCATCCCCTCAAGTATGATTTCTAAACCCTCTCCCAAATTATGAGATCATACAGATTCGTAAGTATAATGATCCTATGAGGGGCAGCACGTGAGCATTTGATTTTAATGATGCATCTCACAAAATGATGATAAGAGCTAGGTAACACAATATTTTACAAGTATTATCCATCAAAGGTGTTCCTACTATAGCAAAGATGACTTTAGCAAGAGTTTGGAGACCTAGAGTACCATTAGGTACCCGTACGGGTCACACGTAGAGGTACGGGTCCATATGTTGACCCACATGGCCTGAATCTCTTGTATGCCTTGGAGGCACCCGGACTGGTCCTACTAGGACCTTTATAGGTCCTCCCTACCCGTATTGGTCCCATTCTTAATCAATAAGGTCTTATTGATTGCAATCATACCATATTTGGAGAAACTCAGTCATAAATTGTCTTTATTGCATTCAGACTCGATTTTCTCCTATACATAGAGGTATTTTGCCTCACTTTCAAAGGAAGAGCCAAGTTAAAAACCATTCTAGACAATTTTCATATAATTTTCATAGCAGTATTATAGTAACAGAAATGGTATAGAAGAGGTATAGAACATTCCAGATTGGTTTTGTACACATTTTATTCCTTTCTAGCTTCATATTTAGGATTGGAGGAGGTTCTGTCCGCACAAACACTAACCCAAAATAGTCCTAAAATCCATCATTTCATCATCTACTTTGGCTAGACTCTCTCTCTCGATATTGGGATCACCCATATGGAAGGAAGTCCCATTTTTATTCAGTTCTTTTTCTATAAATCTTTTCTGTTCTAATAAGAAATGAGGTTCTATTTGGGTCCGAACAAGATATGTACGGGTCCCTCACACCGTCATGGGTCCCCCTAGTTCCCATACGAGTGTCTCTCATCCGTATGGGTTGTAGCCCCCAAGGCAGAATGTAATTTTTTAATCTATAAAATGAACCTAACATCACCCTTTACCATGTGATCAGTTTCATTAATGATCCAATAAATTAACCCATAAAAAGTTAAAATGTGCTTTCATAACAAAATTATGGTGAAGACTCGTTATTTATTTTTAATCCTAGAAGCAATCCGGACACTATTGATTGTAAAAATGCCACGCTAATGTAATCACATTTTTCGTAACAAAATGTTGACTTACTATGTGCCGTAATTGTGCTAACGTTTTCATGCAGGCGAATTTATTTATTTTATTTTATAACTTAGAAAAAATGTATAGGTTCCCTTGTTATTTCCTCGTTTTCCCTCGGTTATAATTTTTATTCCCCCTTGTACTGTTTGTGCTTTATTGTAAATTGTAAACGCCTGAATCGAGTGTGAAAGAGTGTAGAAAATAAGATTTCCATAATAATTCTCCACATGATGAAAGAAAACAGTTTCACATGGTGAATGTAATTTGAATTAACAAATGAGAAATAAGTGACTCATCCAATATCAAAATCTCTGATCTAAAAGGTATTAGTCTCTCACCCAATGGGAACCGTATCAAAAACTCTTTCCCAAGTAGATAAATTAGGTGGCGACTCTATCATTTGTATCGAGATTTAGGACTAGGTTCTTTTATCCTATGAAATTGGTTGAAATGTGCAAACTTAAACTAAATGGTTCCATCACGCTTATAGTAAAAAAACCCCAGTGGACCCCGCCACAACGCGCCAAGGGAAATCCACATATTTTCGATGATGACATATCATAGTGATGGCATAAATTTCCAATGGTTAAAACTTATTCACTAAAGAGAGAAATGAAAAGTGCTTAGCAACCATGATAGCCTTGGGTCTTTGCTCAGCTTTCTTCAAGAGAGGGGGATCAGGAAGATACAAATCATCAAGAAAGAGGACTAAAATAAGAAGGGTAGGAACATATGACCCACATTAAAGGCACCATCAAAGAAAAAGATCAAAGCTCACTGTGAGGTTTCAATGGCGTGTAGGTCTCCCTTAGCGCCTGGGTGGGAGGAGGGGCCCACAGGGGGTTGGTTAGATTTAGGCATGATAAAACCTTTTTAGTTCAAGTTTGCACAAATAGCCAATTTTAATGAATAAAAGAATCAAGACCCAAATCTTGATATAAATGATAGAATCCCCACCCAAGTTGTCTACTTGGGAAAGAGTTTTGGTATGGTTCCCATTGGTCGGGAAACTCATACCTTTTAGATCAGAGATTCGGGTATCAGATGAGTCACTTATTTCTCATTTAGTTAATTGAAAATTACATTCACCACGTAAAACCATTTTGTTTTCATCATTTGGGGAATTATCACAGAAATCCTATTTTCTACACTCATTCACACTCGTTACATGCATTTACATATTACAATAAAAGTACAAGCAATAAATAGGGTACTAAAAATTACAACCGAGGGAAAATGGGGAAATTGCAAGAGAACCTATACATTTGTTCTAAGTTATCAAACAAAATAAAAATAAATTCCCTTGCATCCACAAAGATTAGCATAGTTCACAGCATCTTATAAGTCAGCATTTTACTATGAAAAATGTGATTATATTAGCATGGGGGTTTATGATCGATAGTGCCCAGACGGCTTCTAGGATCGGAGAGAAAGAACAAGTCTTCAACATATTTTGTTATAAAAACTCATTTTAACTTTTATGAGTTAATTTACCGGATTATTAGTGAAAGTTATTGCATGGCAAATGGTGAGTTGGATTGATTTTAACTGATCAAAAATGAATTCTGGGTTTTGCCTAGGGACCGGTACCCCGTATGGGTGGGTGGGTATGGCTATCGGGGAGGACCGGTACGGGTATAGGGGACCCATACGGGTCCTATCTTGTCCTGGATAGAAACTCAGTTCAATTTAATGAACCGATTAGTTGAGGACAATTGAAAGGAAAATGGGACTTCCTTCCATAGGAGTATGGCGCAGTAGTTTAATATCCCTAAAGAAATAGGGTGCCAACAAGGCTCATATGGGTTAGGACCAGACCCAAAACAGGAATAAAAGAGTAGATATAATAGAAGAGGCAGAGAATAATGATAAAATAACTAAGATGTGGGTATCTTTGAAACTCGGGAGCATTACCTTTACAACGTAAATCCACTTTGAGGTGATCCCTTTGCTATTAGGAGAGTCAAGCCAAAGTAGATGATGAAATGGAGATTTCAGGACTTTTTGGATGAGTATTTGTGTGGACAGAACCTCCCCCAAATCCTAATAAACAAAGCTAGGAATGAATAAAATGTAGACAAAACCTCTAGGGATGGGTTTCCTCCCTATTTTATACCTTCTATACCTCAACTATACCCTTTCTATTCCTATGTAAACTGCTAGAATTTGTCTATAATCTATGTTGTATATGTGTTGTCTATTGAAAAGGTGAGGAAAGACCCCTATAAAGCCTGATCAGGCAATAACAGGACTCGTACGGGTCTGGGGTGACCCATACGGGTCCCCTCTTAGCGTACGGAAGAAAATGACCCGTATAGGTCCGCTAGTGATCCATACCACTAGGCAGTACCCATACAGGTCCCTAAGGGCAGACTAGGTCTCCAAACTTTGGCCAAACTCAACTCTACAGTAGTAGGAACACCTCTGATGGATAACACATGTAAGAGATTGCATTATATAGCTCTCATCATCATTTCATGAGAAGGACCATTAAAAGCCAGTGCTCATATATTTCCCCTCATGGGATCACTACAGATATGGATCTATATGGTCTCACAATGTGAGTAAGGGTTTAGAAATCATACCTAAGGTGATGACAAGGGTGAGTTCCTTTCTCGAGGCGAACTTCTTTCCTAGATGTTCCATTCTTGAGGCGGGCGACTTTCCTTGACAATGTGTATCCCTTTCTTGAGGTGGATGATTTTCCTCGCTAATGCATATCCCTTTCTTGAGGCGGATGACTTTCCTTTGATGGTTCTTATCCCTATTGATTTTATTGGGGAAGGTGATTTTTCCCTTTCTTAAGGTGGACTGACTTTCCTGATTGATGTATCCATTTCTTAATACGGATGACTCTCCTAACTGATGTATCCCTTTCCTAAGGCGGATGACTCTCCTAGTTGATGGTGTATCCCTTTCCTAAGGCAGATCAATTTTCCTCATTGATGTATCCCTTTTATAAGGCAGATGACTCTCCTAATTGATGATGTAACCCTTTCATAAGGAGGATGACTCTCCTAATTGATGACGTATCCCTTTTCTAAGATGGATCGACTTTCCTGGCTAATGTATCCTTTTCCTAAGATGGATGACTCTCCTAACTGATGATGTAACCCTTAGCTAAGGCAGATGACTCTCCTGACTAATGATGTATCCCTTTCCTAAGGTGGATTAATTTTTCTAGCTAATGTATCCCTTTCCTAAGGCAGATGACTCTCCTACTGGGGATTTCAAATGACATGTAAAAAGACAACAATCAAACACCTAGTTAGTAATATCTGAGTAGACACATCTTTATTCTTGATTGACTTTATGATGAATAAAAATTTTTACCCCTTCAATTAAGAATAAAGATGACTGGATGGGGATTAGCCCCCGAATAAATTGTAAATAAAGTGTGAGATATGTCGGGCTTGGCCCAATCACTTTGGAAAAGGTTCCCCTCTGAGAATGCCCCCTGAAGGGCTCAATCAACTGATTCTACTGTTGGAAAATGGGGGGATGCCCTTGGATTGGCTGGTTTCACTGCTGGGAAATGAAGAAATGCCCCTAGATTGGCTAGTTCTACTGCTAGGAAATGAGGGGATGCCCCTTGGATTGGTGGGGGGATGCCCTTTTATTATCTCCGCTGCTAGGGAGTAGAGTAATATTCTTTGGCAAAACCTTTTCTGTTGGGGAAGTCTCTTCTTGTAAGATTTGTTTGCTGGGGAATAATTCCTTCATTAGGATGGACCTATACACAAAACTATCCTCGTTAGCAATTAATTCAAAAATGGCTTACCTTAATTCTTGATTGACTTTTGCGAAGACAAAATTTTTTTGCCCCTTTAATCAAGGATCAAGGTGAGCTAGGGGGTTTTCCCCCAATATAACTGAAATAAAGAGTTTAGGAGAAGCGGGGTTAGCCCCGAGTTTTGACTAGATGTATCTCTGGTGCTTTCATAGAGCATTGGTTCAAAATCAGCCCCTAAATCTTAAAAAAAGACCCTTATGGGTGAGCCTAGACCCGTACGAGTGGTGAGCTCAAAAAATGGGACCCATATGGATAGGGTGGGACCCATACGGGTCCTTGTTGGGGTTCAAAAGCTGATCAGGCACCCCATATACCGCCTTACACAAAAATTTCCCATTTTGCTATCTCCGGCAATTTTCTCCCTAAAACTATTCAAGATGTATAAAAAGATCCCAAAGAATAGCCGTTTCTCTATTAGGCACAAGTATTTGCCTCGGGTGGGTGATTCAGAGCTTCGGGAATGCCTAGTTTTTGTTTGATACGCTTTTCATAAGAGGGACTCATTTCTAGGACTCACTCCCACTTCTGAAGTGCCTCTGATCCCTTCTTATGTTACCCACGCTTGGAAACTCCAAGTATTTGATTCAATTCCCCAGTTTTCCATTCTTGAGTTCTTTAGGAATTTCTCAATTTTTGGCATGATTTACGGTTTTTTAGACCTTTAAATAGAGCCTAATGCATGTAACTTTAGCATCAGATGCTTTTAGGATAGTCTTAGATGAGCTTTGGTTGAATTTGGATGATTTTGGATTTCTGGGGAGTTTTTTTCGCAATGCTACTATTTGTAGGGACCCGTACGGGTCCTATTTTGGTACGGGAGCTGCTTATGGACCTGTATGGATGGGGCGGACCCATACAGGTCCTGTCCTCTAGGATAGAATGCTGAATTTTCTAATTTCTATAATTATTTTCTAATTTTTGATTTATCCATTGTATTTAAACCTTGTTGAGCTATAATTTTATCTTTGTAGTTTCTGTACAAGACTGTGGGAGCCCTGAGCTTCTGCTGGAAGGGGTATGAGGAGATCTGTACTGAGAGGGATACCGAGCTATTGGCCGGCATTGATTCTTATAGGTTCAGTGACATCATTAAATCCATCCTTCAGGCTCTGAAAACATTTTCCCTAGCTGCCATTTCAATTTTAGCAAAGAGGTGGTTAGAGATGACCCATACTTTCCATCTACCAATTAGGGAGGTCACCATTACTCCCTTAGACATGTGTGCCCTGATGGGACTAGATTAGAGTGGGGATATTATCCATTTCGATGTCTATGCTGATAGGTGGAATTCTCGACATGAGGGGAAGGCCTATATAGCGAGATTACTTGGGCTTCATCCAGGAGGGACAAACAAGCTCAAGTATGGGGATTTGCATGACTACTAGATCAGGCAACCATGGCTTGTTGCTGCAAAGAGGAGAGATCAGTATGCCCGGTCTTTCTTTCTGACATTCGTTACTATCGTATTCTTCTTAGTTTACTTGAGCAACCTCAACTATGGTTTGCTTTCTATTATAGAGGATCTTGCCACTGTACCAGTAAGAAGTGGTGCCGGGCCAACCTAGCATAGTTGCATTATCAGCTAGATGTTAGAGTCCAGGGCCAGCAATCTAAGCTGAAGATCTGCCATCTTATCCTGCTAGTAATTCTTGAACTGATCTTTTGTGCTTTAGCCTTTTATTCGAACTACTTTAGGACTATCTTCTCTTTATCTTATAGATTTGGGACTTTGATCATCGGTTCATCCCTAGACCAGGCTTGCACATGCAGCCTAAGATACCGCATATCATATCCAGGTGGATAGGGCCTTGGCAAGGTCAGGGCCTGACTATAGCGTAGTATAGGGAGTTCCTTCGCCAATTGTGCTCTGATCGGGTAAACTTCCTTCATGTTCAACCTGTATCTTACATTTCAACAAACCATTAGTAGAAACTATATTTATGAGTTCGTTATGCTTATAATGCATTTATTTTATATAGATCATCCGAGATCAGTAGGATAGGTTGGATACCTATGGGGATATTGAAAAGATGCGGGGCTGGTGTGGACGACCGTCGGTTTATCCTAGAGTTGCCACTTCCCTTGAGTGGTATTTAGCGAGCAGGTTCGAGGGTGGAGGACCAGTGCTATGGTAGAGAGACTGGGCCCTCCCTTGATCTTAGCAGGTGTCTTCTAGCCACATCTGATGCCAGGGATAGACCGGGGGCTAAACTTGCTAGGTGAGGGAGCTTCAGTGCTATTAGTGAGGGGCTCCTATGTCGAGTTTATTGATTCCTCCCTCCTTCCCCCTTATGAGAGGATCTATTATGGGGACATCCCTCTCGAGTTTTATTACAGCGATTGCAATGACAACGATGAGGATGATGATGATAAGGGTGGATCGAGGGGCAACCACAAGGGTCCCTTTATAGTTCGGAGCACCGGGTGCCCAACTAGGTCTACTACCCCTTCTTCTTAGGTATCTCCCTCACTTAGCCTTTGTGAATACCTTATTATTCCTTAAAATTGATTATAATCCTGAGTGCAATCTTTTATTATTATAGCCTCCCACTTCCATGCAGAAAAGGCCTACCACTGCTGCAACTGCTGCTCCTGAGCCACCAATGAAGTAGTCCAGTGCTTCAGGGACCTTGAGAAAAGGGGTTCTTCGATCAGAGCTAGATACCTTCTTCTGACTCCTAGATCATTTGGGGAAGCGAGCTGTCAAGGAGCTTGAGGGGTCAGTCCAGGCCATCGGTTTTACCCCTTCCAGCTCTACCCATATAAGGAATTCCTTTCTTTAATCTTAACCTTTATAGTGACTACTTAGAACATCCTATCTTGATGTGACTTTCTCTTTTAGGTGACCATTTATGATCCTAGGAGGATTGCTAGGGGTTATTTCTATGTTTAGGATCTACTATGGGCCTAGGACGTGCTAGCCTAGGTAATTTTCTTTTACCTGCAAAATTTAGCAAACTATGCATGATGTATGCCATGACAATTATGTATGTGTACTGATCTTATGATTGCTATTGCAGGCTCTGCTGGCCATGGAGTGCAGTAAGTCCACTCAGGACTTGGATGCTTCTTAGGAGAGAGCTAGGTTCCTGGAGGAGTAGCTGCGGGTAGCCATTGCTGAAGCTGACCAAGCTAGAGCAGAGACTGCCCGGGCAAGGGCTGAGATAGAGGCGCATAGGGCCAGCTGGCGAGGATGACTGAGGATAGACAGACACTAATTCCATCTAATTATGAGTCTGTGGATGATCTTTCTGTTGACCAAGTGGCACCGATAGTGACTTAGTGGGGTGGAGCTGAGTAGGAGGTGGATTAGCATGCCGGGAGGGCTGATGCTACTAGTGAGGGTGTCATAGGGACTGAGTACCATATGATGATCAACATGGATGACCTGCTAGGGGACACACTAGACCGCACTTTAAAGGCTCATCGGGGACAGGATCCCCCATAGCTTAGATTGATATTCACTTTCGTTTTCTGACATTTAATACTTTTGGGCCCTGCGTGGCATACTTTGGTGTAAACTTAGATTAGTACTATTGACATTTAACTCTTATGCATGCTGGTTTTTATTTTTCTAAACCGATACCATTGAACTTGCTACTTGTAAACTTGTATTACTTCTTGACACGGCTGACAATGAGATCAAGTCTGGCTTGTTTAAAATTAACACTCTTGGGGATACGTGCCATCGAGTGATTTCATATTAAGAGGATTAAGTGATGTTCTAACTTTTGCATAGGCCATTCGATTCGAGATGACCCATCGAACATTTACTTTTATTTCTTTTTGTTCTAATTTTTGCCTATACTTTCCTTAATGGCTCAGTCTAGCAAACTTTTTCTTTTTTAGCTTTAACTTCTGCCTAGACCGCCCTTTCAGGTTTTCAATGTAGCAAGCTTTTCTTTTTTTACTTTGCCTTAACTTTTGCTGGGACCACCCTTTCAGATTTTCAATCCAGTAGACTATCTTAATGTTTCCCTTAGTTGTCCTTGGCGGCTCAATCCAGCTGACTTTTTATTTCTTTTTTTTCATCTTAACTTTTGCTTGGACCACCCTTTTGGGTTTTCAATCCAGCAGGTGATCTCTGAATTTTACATAGGTCTGATTTCTTTTGTTATCTATCGGTACTTTTTTCTTTTATTGGCTTACATATGTGCAGTGAAGAGAATACAATGATGCATAACACATAGAGAAAAAATTGATGTTCACACACCTACGATTATTTAACCTAAAGACATGCATGCATTCATAAGACCAAGATTCTTAGTAAAATCATAATATATTCATTGATGAGATCAATTTGAGTACATAGGCAATGGTAACAATTTCCAATGGTTTACTCCTACTGCCTACCAGTCTTTTACAGATTTTCTAAGAAGCAACTGACATTTTTCTCTTAATGCCCTAACTTTTGAATGATCCATTTATCGAATACCAATTAATGGGTTGCACCCTAATTTTTTCCCGAGTAGTAGACGACCACTCATCGGGTGATTTATTCTTTATTTCTTTTTATTCTTTGTGCTACTTTTTTTTATTTAATTCTTTTAACCTAGACATGATAACGCTTAAGCCTATATTGATTTACTGGATTCACGAACTCATTTTTTTCCATATCCATAAGATTGATTCCTCCCATGCTAAGGACCTTTTTCACAACGAATCATCCTTCCCAATTAGGCCTAAATTTATCCCTAGCGTCAGTGTTGATATGAGGTAGCTGCTTAAGAACCAGATCACCCACTTTCAGAGGTTGTTTTGAGTATCTCACTCTATTATGGTAAGCTCTATTGGTACATTTGTAGGTGGTCAAGTGCTTTAAGCTGCTTTTCATCTAATGCGTTCAACTGTTCATACATAGACCTTGCCTAATTTGACTCTTTTAATCGAGCTACGAGTGCCACTCTTAGAGGTCTTATTTTTATTTTATCCGATAATGCAGCTTCCATTCCATACACCAAATAGAAAGGTTTCTAATCAGTGGGGGTTCTTATACTGGTTCTATACCCCAAAATTGCAAATGGAAATTTATCAACCCAATCCCTATAGGTAGCCACTATCTTGGATAAGATCTTCTTAATTAACTTATTGGCATTAATGATCAGCTTCCCTTTCGAGTTTTTGAAGGACTTGGGCTTCTTTTTTTGACCCAAAGTGTTCTTTCCATTCTTTATAACCAGAGCCAGCCTACAGTTGATGTTCTCATTAGTCTTTTTGGTCTTCTTTCTTAACGACGTGCACCCTTGTACCCTTTTTCCCCTTTCGTGAAGATAGATTGACTAAGACTCATTGTCATCATATTTGCTAAGCACTTTTATCATCTCTCTTTTATCTGGTGTTAGGTTTTAACCATTGGATATTTATACCATTACGATATCTATAAAGTCAACTTTATTAATAGATATGATGATATTTTAAGAATGTTATTGTTATGAGTGCATGTTGTCATTAGAATGGAATACTCAAGTAAAGTGTGAATGAAAGATGCATCAAAAGGTACTGACGTTACAACTTATCCATGATATGCATCATAAGCAGCATTGTTTGCATTAAAAGTGTTTGCAACATTAAAAATCAAATTATTTGAATCATCCTCCATAAGCGGAGGGCCTTGTTGATCAACTTTGGCAATACTGATAGCTGAACTGGTAGCTCTGGTGCGCAGGTTTGCAAGCATTTCTTTGGCCACTACTCTTGGTAAGTTTTTAACAGTCTTGCTGATGGGATTTCCATTCTCACTTCCCTTCCAATTCTTCCTCATAAGTACCACTAAGGCCTTAGTGATGGACTTAATTGCTTCATTCATTCATCTTCTTAAACATTCCCACATACTTCCATAGAAACTGAGGTTTCAATCATACAACCTTTCTTGAAATCATATACATCATTAAGGATCTCAAAACCAGGTACCTTCTTGCCCCTCTATTGGATATGATGTATGCCTTTAAGGTAATTAGGGCGATATATCTTAATTATGTAATAGTATGAATATTTTATTTAATTAAGAAAGGCATTTAATCTTTTATCTACATCGATGTGCTTATAAATATATTATAGCTGGTTAAGATATATTCATTAATGTATGTATACCAAAGTCCTTGACTTATCATAGCATGAAGTCAGACAAATTATAGTTGGACTATATTTGGTAGAACCTGCTTCACGTGCAATTATGATTATGTCTAAACTATCCCTAGTTATAGTTTCATCAAGAAAGGATATTGATGAAGCAGAAAGACTAGCATGTGGTCAGATTTCTTGAAAAGGGTCCAAGCAGTCAATCTTCTAAGGACTGAAGGTGGTGCCTTAAGTTTGACACATGGATATATTTGGGAGATATATTGGAGACCGCAATAAGATAAACACTTGGTGTATATATCAATGTGTTAGTGTTTATCTTCATATAATAAGCTTTGCGAATATCCTCATACTTGAGATGCTAGTTACCTTGTGTGGTACTATTGCTACACTCTGGGTCATTTCTATACACTTATTAATTTAGGGTGTTATGGGTATAGTAATGATAGCACATTGGTAAGCTGAGTAGTCAGAAAGAATCCATCACTCCGGATATATTAAGGAGTTGTACTTAGCAACTTGTTGAAGTGATGATTGCCATAAACCTCTGATTAGAGTATGTGTTAGATAAAAATGGTTTCTATTCAAACACTTTATGGTCAAAGGCAATATACTTCGGTAACAAGTTAATAACTAGGATAGCTTGGAGCAACCTTGCTATAAGTGGGCTAACACTTTAACCGAACCCTATAAACCAAATGGTACTAAGATTAAAGAATGGAAGCAATTTATCGCACTGGATAACTATTGCATTAACCGGGATTAAGTCATAAGCATAAATGACATTCCGAGTAGTGGGTGATGGTAGGCCCTTGCTACAGGCATACTATAGTCGTTTAAGGTAATCGAGTTCTATTCACGGTCTAGAACCTTGAGGCAATGGTTCCATTAAAACAAGGGTTGGTTAAGCCTTAACGACTCAATACTTCCTGATCCTATAAGGTCACACCTATTGGACCTTCATCGAACTAATTAAAGAACTAATAGATTTATTCTATTGCAAAAATATAATACAAATAATAATTGGATTATTATTTAATTGGTTAAAAGCGATTAGATCATTTTTGGATAAACTAAGGAATTTATTTTGACCGGTAACTAATTTATTAGGGATATAAAAATAAATATTTATTTGAAAGGGATTAAAAGGGGAATTTTTCCTTGGTGAGTTAAAAAGGACCGAGAGTACAAAGTATATTTTGTACAGGCTTGGATGCACAGAAGAGAACCAAAAGGTGTGTGAGCAATGCGGGGCATTACTATTGGTAGCCCATGAAAATGGGCTGCCCGAGCACAGCCATTTGGTGCGCCGTAACTTAGGATCGCTGCATGGGCTGCAAGGCCCAGCTTGCATGCAAGGCAGGCTCTTGCATTGGTAGCAAGTGCAGCGTAAGCCCATTTGTGGGATATGCAATTTTGCATATCCCACATTGGATAAAGGGGATCAATGTTTTGCTCCCCAAGCCTATGTATAGGCTTTCTCCTCCTCCTTTTCAATTCATACCAAGCTCAAAGCTAAATCCTAAGTTGATATTTGCAAAGATTAATCTCTCGGGTAATTAAGCAAGTTATTTTTTAGGAGCCTGAATTTATTCGGGCACCTCCAGTTTATATTTTTGGGTGACACTTCTGTAGTGGTCTAGAAACTACTCGAGGCTTCTTAGTTCTTCCTCTTGGAGAGGTTTTGGTTGGTGGGGTTCGTGTGGATACTCATAGAGGCTATCCTACACTCGGAGGCTTATGTACGAAGGTTTTGCTAAAGTACGCTTCAACTGGTAAGTTTTCTTTCTTTCTCTTTTTATTATTAGGTCTTTTTCTTTAAGCGTTTTTAGACTTAATAGTATGTTTGCTTAGTTTATTTTATGCTTAGGCTATAGCTTAGAGTTATAACATGCTTAGGTTATAGTTTAGAGTTAAAACAAGCTTAGGTTATAGCTTAGAGTTATAATAGGCTTTGCATAAAATATACATGCTAGGATATAATTTAGAATTATGGTATGCCTAGCCCTTTTTCATGCTAACCTAGGTAGAGAATTATTTAGTTAAGGCTTTATTTAATTTATATGCAACTAATATGAGTTTTTGGGGACAGGGACAAAATTTTGAATTTCCGTCATGCCTATTATGCATGTTCAATCTGACTGTCAGTTCTCAACAGTGGTATTAGAGTCTGCCTATTTAGTCCATAATTAAGTTAGAGGCAAACTGAATATTATTTTCTATATGAAATGATTTGTTTATTTAATTGTTTGAAACAATATATATGAACTTGTGCCTTCCATTTCAAGGTTAGAAAATGGTTATGAATAATTTTGATTAAGCCTGCTCAACTTTCTCAAATTATACAAGTTTCAATAATCTATTTAAATTACATGGGTTATAAATGCTTCCAATTTACATGAATTGGAAGAACAAAATTTATTAGTTTAAGAGAATCCATTGATCTTCGAGTTTGTACCCGTATTTGTTCTGGCTAAGGATTGGACTTGGTGTCTACTCCTCACAGGGCACCTCTCCTACTTGGGAACCTATATCAATGCAACTCGAATTGACCAACCGGAGATTAATATGGACTAATTTATTTCTAGTATATAATACGGCGCTTATATATGTTTCTATAACAAAGTAAAAATTAACTTTATTGAATAATAGCTTAAAGGAAATACAATATAAATTTGATAAATAAAAGTGGTAATTATTTTGCATATAATCTAGGTTGATGGAATAATTATAATAAAGAGCTGAACCCACCTAAGGTTGGAACTTATAAATTAATTCTAAAAATACCCTAAATTAATATAAGTTATTATAAATATGTCCATATGATAAAATCCTAGATTGGGTGTGATGTTTAACACCAATAAAATTCCAAAGTAAATATATTAAGCCAAGTTATAGTCTTCCTTACTCAAATTAATAATACGATCTCTTTGGGCTATCAAAGTGCTATGCAAAGTGTTCCTTCTAGTCCATATTGATTAGTTGTAAAGTTTGGGATAGGGTCTGCCTTAATGGAACTAGGGTAGTCTACCAAAAAATTGGGGGCTAGGCCCAGATCGGAGACATATTCAAGGAGATGTTAATATAAGAGCACACATCCCTTGGGATTAGGGAACTTGAATGTTTTGGCAATTGCATGGGATGCAAATGGAATGAGATTCCAACTATAACTTACTAATACAACTTGACTACTAAAATTAGGGGTTTTAATAGACTAGTTATAGATGCTACCTACTAGGAAATTTAACTGGGCTAAAATTCCCGAATTTAATAGAATGGGCTATTGTAAATTGAGAAGAAAATAGTAGGGAAAATGTGTTTAATTAAAACACCTTATATTAAATGCATGTACTTAAACTAATATCTAAACTTTTACTTTTCTTATATCTTTGGTTGAAAATGACTGCCAACGTTAATCTCCATATGTTACTTGACACCAAATTGAATGGCTCAAACTATTCTGATTGGTTCCAAGTTGTGAGAATTATTCTTAAATCTGAGGGAATTGCCTATGTTCTAAGTGAAATTTTCCCTGATGAACCTGATATTGAGGATCATGTGGAGCATGAGACTTGGTTGAAGCACAAGAATGATCATGAGACTACCATGTGTATCATGTCGGGGTCCATGAATCCTGAGCTTTAGAAACAACATAAGAACATGACCTTGAAGGATATGGTTCTCCATCTTGAAGAGCTCTTTTTAAAGCGGAAAAGGACAGAGAGGTAGAGACCACCAAGCTCCTTTTCGTAACCAAGATGCAGGCTGGCACCTCTGCCTCTTGGCTTGTACTAAAACTCTTGGGATACCTTGAAAAACTGAATTGATTGGGATTCGAGATGAATCATGGCTTGAGCAGTGTCCTAGTGTTGATGTCCTTGACAGATAGTTACTCAGGCTTCGTGACTAACTATTACACAAATAAGATTAATTCTACTATCCCTGAATTAATAAACATGCTAAAAACAATAGAACCTCAGACTAAGAAGGATCAGAAACCTCCACTATTGGTTGAAAAGGGCAAGGCTTCTAAGAAGAAGAAGCAGGCACTGGGTGCTAAGACAAGAATCAGTAAAAAGAAGAAAGAAAAGAAGGCATCTAAGTATGTCTGCTTCTAATATGGGAAATTAGGACATTAGAAGAGGGATTGCAAAGCCCTGCTTCTGAGCATTTAAAGAAGATGCCTGTAGAGGCATCTACTTCAGGTATGTTTGTAATTGACTTCTGTGCAGGGACTAAGGAACAGTAGAAGACTTGCAAAAGGGGAGCTGGACTTGTGTGTGGGAAATGGTGCCAGAGTTATTGCATTACCCGTAGGAAGCTTTAATCTTATTTTTCCAAGTGGACTTGTTTTAGTTTTGAATAATTGTTACGACATTCCAAGTGTTACTAAGAATATTGTATCTGTTGCGTTTTGAGCAGCAGAAGGATTTAAGATTTTATTTTTGAATAATAATTGTCAGATTTATTTAAATAATGTTCTTTATGGTTATGGAATGTTGAAAGGTGGCATTTATGTTCTTGATACTAAAATAGAAGTTTTCAATATAAACAATGTGAAGAAAGTTAAATTAGATAATGAGAATTCCTTCTACTTATGGCATTGTCATTTAGGCCACATAAACAAAGATCGCTTAACCAAGTTGCATAAGCATGGCGACTTGGTCCCAATAGACTTGGAGTCTTATGGTGATTGCGAACCTTGTTTAAAAGGAAAAATGGCAAAGTTACCCTTTTAAGGAAAGGGTGAACGGGCCACGGGTACATTGGAACTTATATATACGGATGTGTGTGGTCCAATGAGTGTTCAGGCACTAGGAGGATGCTCCTACTTCATAACCTTTATTAATGATTATTCACGCTACAGTTACTTATACTTCATGAAGCATAAGTCTGAGAGTTTTGAAAAGTTCAAACTATTTACAGCTGAAGTAGAGAAACAACTTGAGAAAAGTATTAAAATGCTTTGATCAAATCGAGGTGGAGAATACTTAAGTCAGGAGTCTAAAGGAAAATGGGATAGTTCCTCAGTGGACCCCTCCTTATATGCCCTAACAGAACAGAGTGTTAGAAAGGAGGAGTCGAACTTTATTAGATATGGTTCTGTCCATGATGAGCCATATAGATCTTAGTAAATCCTTTTAGGGATACGCACTAGAGAGGGCGGTTTATATTTTAAATAGAGTGCCCTCTAAATCAGTTGATTTTACATCTTATTAAAGATGGTGTAATAAAAGGCCATCTCTAAGTCATTTAAGAGTATGGGGCTGTCTTGCTATAGTTAAGAGGATAGCTTCAGATAAGCTGTACGCCAAGTTTGACAAATGTCTGTTCATTGGATATCCAAAGGAAACAATTGGATATCTGTTTTACCAACCCAAAGCATAAAAGGTATTTGTGTCTTGGAATGCTCACTTTTTAGAAAAGGAACACTTACATGCAAAAGTCAGTGGGAGTAATATTGAACTGGGGGTTCAAGAGGAGCAAATAGATAATCAACTGATTGACCCCATTCTAGATACACAAGAAAGTGTGATCCAAGAACAACCTATCAAAACATAATCATTGCAAAGATCAGGTCATGTTCATAAGGGTCCTGATAGATATGGGATTATCATCATTGATGTTAAGGAACTATATCTCATAGAGGATGATGAACCAAGGACATATGATGAGGCAATGAAAAGCTCAGATTCTGATAAATGGCTAAAAGCCAAGAAATTAGAAATGGATTCCATGTATCAGAACCAAGTTTGGAATTTGGTTGATGCACCGCAAGAGGTTAGACTAATTAGGTGCAAATGGGTCTTCAAGAAGAAGATTGACATGGACGGTAATGTAATTACCTATAGAGCAAGGTTGGTTGTGGAAGGTTATAGTTAACCCGAAGGTGTTGACTATGATCAAACTTTCACACTGGTAACCATGCTTAAATCCATAAGGATACTCCTTGCCATTACTGCTCATTACGATTATGAGAGCTGGCAGATGGATGTTAAAATAGCATTCTTAAAAGGGGATTTAGACCGGGATGTGTATATGACACAACCTGAGGGTTTTACATCTCAGAATGGCTCGAAGGTATGCAAGCTGCAAAGATCCATTTATGGACTTAAGCAGGCATCCAAGAGTTGGAATATAAGGTTCGATCAGATAATCCGTTAACTTGATTTCTGTCCAAATGTTAATGAGCCTTGTGTTTACAAGAAGGTTAGTGGGAGTGCAGTCATTTTCTTAGTATTGTATGTCCATGAGATTCTGCTAATAAGAAATGATATTTCTCTTCTTCAAAATGTTAAAGTATGGTAGTCAAGAAAGTTCTCTATGAAAGACCTTGGTGAAGCAGCATTTATACTAGGTATAAAGATCTATAGAGATAGATCTAAGAGGCTGTTAGGTCTTTCTCAAAGTACATATATGGATAAGGTATTGAATAGGTTCAACCTTGAGCATTCGAAGAAAGGTTATCTCCTGATGATAAAGGGAATTAACCTATCTAAGGCTGAGTGTTCGAAGACAGCTCAAGAGAGAATACGCATGAAGGATATACCCTATGCATCCGCTATAGGATCCATCATGTATGCTATGATTTGTACTAGGCTAAATGTCTCTCAAGCTTTGAGCTTCACGAGCAGATATCAGTCAGATCTAGGTAAAAGGCACTCGATGGTCGTCAAGGCAATTCTTAAGTACTTGAGAAGGACTAAGGATGAGTTCTTGATTTATAGAGAAGGTGACCTCACAATTAGAGGTTACACTGATGCGAGTTTATAATCTGACAAGGATGACTTTAAGTCTCAGTCAGGTTTTGTGTATGTGTTAAATGAAGGGGCGGTATGCTGGAAGAGTTCCAAGTAAGATAGTACTGCTGATTCAACCACGAAATCTGAATACATTGCTGCATGAAAAGCAGCAAAAGAAGCTGTCTGGTTCAAGGGATTTATTGGTGATATCGGTGTGGTGCCTGAGGCTATTGATCCAATTATTGGTGAAAAAAATGGTGCCATAGCTCAGGCAAAGGAACCACGGTCTCATTAGAAAAATAGACATGTATCTAGAAAGTATCATATAATCAGGGAGATTGTTGATGCTAAGATAATAAGATTAGAATATGTTCCCAGTGATCATAACCTTGCGGATGGTCTGACAAAGCCATTGACTCAAGTCAAACATGACCGACATGTTAAAGCATATAGATTAAGACATATGGCTAATTGGCATTAGTGCCAGTGGGATTTTGTTGGATATGATGTATGCCCTTAAGGAAATTAGGGCGATATATCTTGATTATATAATAGTATGAATATTTCGTTTAATTAATAAAGGTATTTAATCTTTTGTTTATATCAATAGGCTTATAAATATATTATAGCTGGATAAAATATATTCATTGATGTATGTATACAAAAGTCCTTGACGTATCATATTATGAAGTCGGAGAAATTATAGTTGGACTATATTTGCTGGAACCTGCTTCATGTGCAATTGTGATTATGTCTAAACTATCCCTAGTCATAGTTTCATCAAGAAAGGATATTGCTCAAGCGGAAAGACTAGCATGTGGTTAGCTTTCTTGGAAAGGGTCCAAGGAGTCAATCTCCTAAGGACTGAAAGTGGTGCCTTAAGTTTGACACGTAGATATTTCTGGGAGATATATTGGAGACCGCAGTAAGATAAACACTTGGTGTATATATCAATATGTTAGTGTTTATCCTCATGCAATAAGCTTTGCAAATATCCTCATACTTGAGATGCTAGTTACCTTGTGTGGTACTATTGCTATACTTTGGGTCATTTCTATACACTCATTAATTTATGGTGTTCTGGGTACTTACAGGGTATAATGATGATAACACATTGGTAAGCTGAGTAGTCAGAAAGAATCCATCACTCCAGATATATTAAGGAGTTGTACCTAGCCACTTATTAAAGTGATGATTGCCATAAACCTCTGATTAGAGTATCTGTTTGATAGAAATGGTTTCTAGTCAAACACACTATGGTAAAAGCCAATATACTTTGGTAATAACTTAATAACTAGGATAGCTTGGAGCATCCTTGCTATTAGTGGGTTAACACTTTAACCGAACCCTATGAACCAGATGGTACTAAGATTAAAGAATGGAAGGAATTTATCGCACTGGATAACTATTACCTTAACCGGGATTAAGTTGTAAGCATAAATGACGTTCCGAGTAATAAGGGCTGGTAGACCCTTGCTAGAGGCATACTACAATCATTTAAGGTAATTCAGTTCTATTCATGGTTTAGAACCTCGAGCCAATGGTTCCATTAGAATAAGGTTGGTTAAGCCTTAACAGCTCAACACTTCAGGATCCTATAAGGTCACACACATTTGACCTTCATCAGACTAAGTAAAGAACTAATAGATTTATTCTATTACAATAATATAATATAAATAATAATTGGATTATTATTTAATTGGTTAAAAGTGTTTAGATCATTTTTGGATAAACCAAGGAATTTATTATCACTGGTAACTAATTTATTCGTGTTGAAAAATAAATATTTATTTGAAAGGGATTAAAGGGAAATTTTTCCTTAGCGAGTTAAAATGGACCAAGAGTACAAAGTATATTTTATATAGGCTCGGATGTATGGAGAAGCACTGAAAGGTTTGTGAGAAATGCGGGGCATTGCTCGCGGCAGTCCATGAAAATGGGCTGCACAAGTGCAGCCATTTGGTGTGCCGAGCTGGGCTTGCAAGAATGGAAGGAATTTATCGCACTGGATAACTATTACATTAACCGGGATTAAGTTGTAAGCATAAATGACGTTCCGAGTAATAAGGGCTGGTAGACCCTTGCTAGAGGCATACTACAATCGTTTAAGGTAATTGAGTTCTATTCATGGTTTAGAACCTCGAGCCAATGGTTCCATTAGAATAAGGTTGGTTAAGCCTTAACAGCTCAACACTTCAGGATCCTATAAGGTCACACACATTTGACCTTCATCAGACTAAGTAAAGAACTAATAGATTTATTCTATTACAATAATATAATATAAATAATAATTGGATTATTATTTAATTGGTTAAAAGTGTTTAGATCATTTTTGGATAAACCAAGGAATTTATTTTCACTGGTAACTAATTTATTCGAGTTGAAAAATAAATATTTATTTGAAAGGGATTAAAGGGAAATTTTTCCTTGGCGAGTTAAAATGGACCAAGAGTACAAAGTATATTTTGTATAGGCTCGGATGTATGGAGAAGCACTGAAAGGTTTGTGAGAAATGCGGGGCATTGCTCGCGGCAGTCCATGAAAATGGGCTGCACAAGTGCAGCCATTTGGTGTGCCGAGCTGGGCTCGCAGCATGGGCTGCGAGGCCCAGCTCGCATGCAAGGCAGGCTCACAAGAGCCTACCTTGCGTTGGCAGTAAGTATAGTATACAAAGCATGCTGCACGAGGGTCTGACCCGCGGAGGCTCCTTGCTCTGCGGGTCAAGCCCATTTATAGGATATGCAATTTTGCATATCCCACATTGGTAAAGTGGAGCAATGTTTTGCTCCCCAAGCCTATATATAGGCTTCATCCTCCTCCTTTTCAATTCTCACTAAGCTCAAAGCTAAATCCTAAGTTGAGATTCGCAAAGAATAATCTCCCGAGTAATTGAGCATGTTATTTTTTAGGAGCCTAAATTTATTCGGGCACCTCTAGTTTATATTTTTGGGTGATGCTTCTGGAGTGGTCTAGTAACTACTCGAGGCTTCTTAGTTCTTCCTCTCGGGGAGGTTTTGGTTGGAGGGGTTCGTGTGGATACTGATAGAGGCTATCCTATGCTTGGAGGCTTATGCAAGAAGGTTCTGCTAAAGCACGCTTCAACTGGTAAGTTTTCTTTCTTTCTCTTTTTATTATTAGGTCTTTTTCTTTAAGCTTTTTTAGACTTAATAATATGCTTAGCTTGTTTTGCATGCTTAGTTTATTTTATGCTTAGGTTATAGCTTAGAGGTATAACATGCCTACGTTATAGCTTAGAGTTACAACATGCTTAGGTTATAGCTTAGATTTATAACATGCTTAGCATAAAATATACATGCTGGGATATAATTCTGAATTATGGTATGCCTAGCCCTTTTGCATGCTAACCTAGGTAGAGAAGTATTTAGTTAAGGCTTTATTTAATTTATATACAACTAGTAGGAGTTCCTGAGGACAGGGATAAAATTTTGAATTTCCTTATTGCCTGTTATGCATGTTCAATCTGACTGTTAGTTCCTAACACCCTCGCTACGACAGGTTCTTCCTCACCCTTGAATATCTTTTGTTTGACCTCAGCCCCTATCATAATGTAGGATTCGGGTTTATACTTCTTAGCACTTGGGCGATTCCCCAAAGCAAGTGTGAATGGCCATGGAAGAGGAAAAATGGGTTCTAGAATGCCTTGAAGAGTCTTTCGGGGCCCTTTTCCTTTCACATAACCTTGCTTTATCATAATCTTTTCAATTTTAAGTGATATGTACCCCTTAACCAAAAATTTTGTACCCTAGTGAGCTACAACCACCCTAGATACCTTTTCTTCTGCTTTCATAGTTGCTATAACAGATGGTTCATCTGCTACAATGGTCACTAGCTTGCCATTATGGATGAGCTTAACTTTTTGGTGGACTGTGGAAGAGACGGCCCCTAATGCATGGAGCCAAGGACGACCTAACAATAATGAGTAACTGACGGGGATACCAAGGACAGTGAATAAGACTTTAGACTTCACTCCCCCAACTCTAACCTCAGCTTTAAAGACCCCAATGGCACTCCTCTTTGTATCATTACATGCCCTTGTAACAGTGTTGGACTTCTCCAGCATGGATTCATCTAGCCCTAAGTGAGGAAGGATCTTGGCAGGACAGAGATTACGGGCAGAACCATCATCCACCATAACACACGAGATTGAACGATGAAAAATTCTGCACCTTGATGAAAAGTGCCTTGTTGTGCATGTTTCCACAATTTGGAGTTCTGACAGATAAAACATAATGGGTTCAACTAGACTGGGAGAAGATATCCCAATAACTAAAAACAATTCCAACAAGGTAGTGGAAGGTGTAGCCTATATGCTCAATAACTTTTGAATCAAACCCTTACGATGATCTTCAGAATCAATGAGAAGTTGCCAAATATTCTACTTGGTGGGGGTAACTTGTAGTTGTTAGATTAGAGGGGTGACTTTTAAATCTTCCTTTTTAGTACTAATCAGGGTTTGAGTCTCAATAGCGGGTGTGAAGGTCGGACCCTGATTAACACTTGGGATGATCTGGATATCCACATCTCTACCCCTTTCTCTTTTTGGGAGGGGATTAGGAGGAACCCTTCCACTTCGGGTAACATGTAAAACCCTATATTTCATATAACTTCTCCCTACAGAAGTTTCCACCAACAAGGTTGGCCCTTCGAGTTCATCATTCTCTAATACATAAGCATCGATATCAATTCATTCTGGTTGAACCAACGTAGCCTCCTCATTATGAGTACCCTTTAGTTCATACGCATTGATGTTATTGGGGAGTGATTCAATAGGTAAACCCACTACTGAGTGAACCATAGGATAAGCCTGTAAGATCATATCGAAGACATGGTAGGAGGGCAACCCTAACTCAATAGCCACAACCTGTTTCTAGAAATTTTGTAGTGGCTTATTCATAGTGCTAGGTTTAAGCTTGGGTTCTCGGATCTTCTTTTCCCTAATCAGACCACAAATAGCCTCAAGTAGGTCTCTATAGGCACCAGTGCAATGACCTTTGCTAATAATAATAAGCATAAAATTGATCCCTATCTTTAGGTTTGGGTGGGACATAGGGTTTGATACTCTGAGAAGACCAAGCACTCTTAACTTACTAAAGATGGTAGGCAATGGTGCCTTCCATGGGGAAATACCATCCTCGATGGTGCAGACAATGACCACTTCTTCTTGCACTGCCACTACTTTAGGGTCAAAGCTAAACCTTGGCTTAGAAGCCTGGGCTGGGGCTGAAGGGTCATTCTTTTTGAATGAAGGTTTGGCCGGTACACTTGCCTTCTCCAATTCCTTGATCCTTTCCCATTTCTCAGCCTTTTCAAAGACCTCTACATAGCTAGAGAATTTATCCATATCGAGAACCTTACGATAAGCGGGCAAGGCTCCATCCATCAACTTTATGATCATCTCGGGGAGACTTAGCCTATCCTTCAATAAAACTTGAGTGGCCATCCATCTTTCAAAATATGGCTTAAATTTCTCATTAGGGACTTGCTTGATTGCTTCCAAATTTAATATAGTATTCTTAATATTAGCATTGAAACCATACAGCTAAATAAAAGCCTCAGATAAAGCTTTCCAGTATCTAGTTACCTCATCTAATAAAGTATTATACCATTCGATAGCAGGACCTTCCAGGGTGCAAGGGAACATCTCGGCGAGGACTTTGTCACTTAGATTCCTTATTCTTATAACCCACTGATAGGCAGTGATATGAGATCGAGGTGGACCAGTTGCCTTATACTTTGCTATGCTAGGCATACTAAAGCTTTAAGGGACCCAATCCTCCTCCCTAGTGGCTTGAACTGATAGTGATGATGGCTGAATGTTGGGATTGGTAGTAAGCAACTTGTGTAGAAGATCACACAATTCCATGGACAAGGGTGATCCATCTGACTGAGTAATTGCACCCAAGGGTAAACCTGTTGATCGATGGAAGGTCGTCCCCTTAGGTGTGACCATAAAATTAGAGGTTGGATCGGATGCCCCAAACTAAAATCGTGGTGGTACAAACCCTTGACTAGGTTGAGTGAACTGACTTACAGCTAGTGGAACCACTATACCCACTAACTGCAATGGATGGCTAACTGAACAAAATGGACCAACTAAACATAACTGACCCAACTAGCTGGAGGACTCTCCATGGGTTCAAACAGGTGGTAACTAGAACTGGGTGAATGGATTGTGAGTGACTCTTGAAAGGGGTAGCTGCTCACTAATCACTGCATTCACTACTAGAGCGCTGACAGGTGTGCTATGAGAAGCATTGACCATTCTCTCTTAACCCAAGATTGCCCTGATGGAAGATAGCATTTTATCATTCATTCTGTCTAAGAACTATTCACTTCTCAAGTACTGTGAGACAACATTTGTAATCTCTGACCTAACCTCGATCCTCGATGCATTTACCTCCTCGCCAGTAGCTACATCCTCAACCTCAACATCAATCTAGCCCTCTAGAGTCAGAATGTGAGACATTTCCTTGGAATGATAAATAGTACCAAGATCAACCAAACCAAACTAACTGTTGGACGAAATACCCCGTAGATGTAGGTGGAGTAACACTTAACAGAGCTGGAGGAGGAAGAGATTATGGTGGAACCAAAATTTGAGTCAAACGGACCTGAGAACGTCGCTAAGTTTTAACCCTTTGAGCTTTAGCTGAGGTGATGTCCAAAAGATTAGTACATGCATGGGATGCGATGCATGCACAAATTACCATGATGCATGGCTGGGTTAATTACAAGGGAACGTAACACAATACATGTGAAGCGATCGATTCCATCCTTATTTCTCTCACCGATTCAGATGGTATTCTTCCTTAGTCTAATCTCATACAGAAATGGGTACCTAGAAGGTTAAATTCTAAGGCTTTAGATAAGAATGGCATAGGGACATATCGAAAGTTTGATGTAGAAGGTTACCATCGCATCAAGCCTCTTCTAGAGCGAGATGGCAATGAGTGCTTCACCCGCTAGAGTGTACCCAATTCATGGCAGGCATGGGTGACACTTTTGTAAGTTTTGGAGAAAAATAGGGCACCCTAACCTAGCTTTAGAAGAAGAGAACATCTAGATAAAGAGAGAAGGAGATGAGAAGATATAATGTAATAATTTTCCTAAATGATGAAGAAGAAAACACGTTGCATTAAGTAAATGATTCTCGGTGCTCATCTTAATCTTTTAAGCTTTTAAAACAAGCCAAAATTTTGCAAGTTAAAAGATTATGTTCCCTAACAGTGTTGCAATTGTGAGGTGTTGATGACGTATAGGTCTCCCTCGGTGCATGGGTGAGAGGCAGGGCCCATTGGGGGTTGATTGGATTTAGGCGTGATGAAACCTTTTAAGTTCAGGTTTGCATGATTAGCTAATTTTTATGAATAAAAGAATCGAGACCCAAATCTTGATACAAATGATAGAGTTGCCACGCAAGTTGTCTACTTTGAAAAGAGTTTTGGTATGGTTCCCATTGGGCGGGAGACTCATACCTTTTAGATCAGAGATTCGGGTATCAGATGAGTCACTTATTTCTTATTTAGTTAATTCAAAATTACATTCGCCGCGTAAAATCATTTTATTTTCATCATCTGGTGAATTATCATAGAAATCCTATTTTCTAGAATCTTTAACACTAGTTACATGCATTTATAAA
Source organism: Euphorbia pulcherrima (assembly GCA_947683365.1). Classification (NCBI taxonomy): domain Eukaryota; kingdom Viridiplantae; phylum Streptophyta; class Magnoliopsida; order Malpighiales; family Euphorbiaceae; genus Euphorbia; species Euphorbia pulcherrima. Next base: position 4,869,055 of record CANTUS010000008.1, read on the forward strand.
TTACAACAAAGCACAAGCAATAAATAGGGGAATAAAACTTACAGCCAGGGGAAAATAGGGAATTGCAAGAGAACCTATACATTTGTTCAAAGTTATTAAAAAAATAAAAAGAAGTTCCCCTACATCCACAAAGATTAGCACAGTTTATAGCATCTTATAAGTCAGCATTTTACTAAGAAAAATGTGATTATGTTAGCGGGGTGATTTTACGATCGATAGTGCCCAGATGACTTCAAGAATTGGAGAGAAATACCGAGTCTTCAACGTATTTTGTTATGAAAACTCATTTTAACTTTTGCGAGTTGATTTACCAGATTATTAGTGAAAATGATTGCATGGAAAATGGTGAGTTGGATTGATTTTAACCGATTAAAAATTAATTCTGGGTTTTGTCTGGGGGCCGGTACCCGTATGGGTGGGTAGGACCCATACGACTACTGGGGAGGACCAATATTGGTATAGGGGACCCATATGGGTCATATTTGGTCTTGGGCAGAAACTCAGTTTGATTTAATGAACAGATTAATGGTGGAGGAATGAAATGAAAATGGTATTTCCTTCGGTATGAGTATGGCGCACCAGTTTAATATCCCTAAGGACATATGGTGCCAACAAGGCTCATATGGGTTAGGATCAGACCTAAAATAGGAATAAAAGAACAAATATAATAGAAGAGGCAGAGAATAATGATAAAATAACTGAGATATGAGTCTCTTTAAAAATCAAGAGCATTACCTTTACGGTGTAAATCCACTTTGAGGTGATCCCTTTGTTGTTGAGAGAGTCTAGCCAAAGTAGATGATGAAATGGAGATTTCAGGACTATTTGGGTGAGTATTTGTGTGGACAGAACTGTGAGCGTGGTCCATCCTGGCCCGATGATGTCCGAGACCTTTTTCAGGAGATAGTAGACCGGTAGTGATGAAGACCGTGTTTCGTTCTAAACTACAAACCCCTCCTAATAAACAAGATCCTGACACCTTGAAGATCAATGTCGATCGATACATGTCATGCCCAGAATTGCATCGATCGACACAATTATATAGTGATGATCGATGCTACCACATGTCAGTTTCTCTGATGACTCATCAAACCTACGAACATGACTCAGTGAGGCTATCACCGCCCTAATTGCATCGATCGACGCTTATAGGGTAACCTAGACTTGATGACTCAGCGAGGCTATTCTGACCGCCATTTCATTGATCGACACTGCCATTTATGTCGATCGACGCTCCTAAAATTTCTATGAAAGGAAAGCGCCCCTGGCCATTTCCAACAACAGCGGAGATTCGAATCACTAACCATCAAGTTTCTAATCCCGAAGTTAGAAATCTCTCAAACCCCTTTCGTCCTCTAAGGATATCAAGCCTATACCAAAACTATACCAAAGTATAGACACCCCTCCTTGAAATAGTTTTTTGCTAAAAAGCTATCCACAAATTCCCAAAACACCCAAGAAGTCTTCCTACACAACTTTCCGAGGTTACCCCTACAGGAACTCGGAGAAATTACCAGCAACAAGATCGGTTGAAGTCAGTACCAGGCCTTCCAGTAATCATGAAGCAAACAAAAGGTAACGGAGGGTCAAGGATATTACTTTCCATCGTGGATTAGTCCAGTCATGCTTGGCCCATGCTCCAAGGGCTAGACCCGCAAAGGTCGTATCTCTCCAACCCGTATCTTTGCTCATTAAAATAACAAGATTTTTCAAAATATGATCTATCTAAATTCAAATGACAAGTAACTATTTCATCTGAAACCAGAATCTCTCTTTTATAGGTATAGGAATCCTGTACGGATCAGCTATACCACTAATTTTTCGAAAGACCTGATCCAGGTGGCGACTCTTATATTATATAAAATAGGGACCCTGCTCCCATAATAAAAAGGCTAATCCCTAGAGGAGTCCTCGACCCCTCTGTCTAGTTGGAAATGCCAAGTACGCTCACACATACAACGAGCCCGCGCTCTAGCGGTGACTCCCCGCATTAAAACCTAGGAGTCCCATCCGACCGGCGACCCAGAAAGGTCCCGCCATCAAATGGTCTACCCGCTCACATTGGCGACTCCACTAGGGAATATGTTCTTCTTAAGAAGATGAAATAATGAAAATCATTTGAATTTGGAATTATTAGGGTTTACTGCATAACATCTGCATATTTCCCAAAACCTTGATGTCCTCAATAGCGTGTCTCTAGAACTTACTAAAGTTCGTATAGGGGCACGAGGTTGGGATACACCAGCCGTGTGTAGTACACCTTAATCTAGACAGCTTGATTAAGGTCACTAGATTTGAGTCTATTAAACGTGAAAAACGGGCTCTTAAACTCGATTAGGGTTCTTGGGCCTAAGTACATAATGCACGGTTACCATTAACCATAACCCTATCAAACTCAGCCTAGCATATAGCAATGCAACCCTAGAAACTTCCCCTAGGGGTACCCAATGATTTTCTTAAAATCACAAAAGAGAGTACGTCCTCTCCTACCCCTGGTTGGTAATAGAGTAAAGAACCCTCACCTAGGAAAGATACTCACCCCGATGGAGTAATAAGGTCGAAAAGGGAGAGATAAAAAAGTACTTGTTCAAACAGTATGCCTATTCAAACATCCCATGCATCACTAACCACAATTTGCTTGTAGCCATAACATAAAATAGCCATATCATACAATTGGACCATCGTACATACCCCTGGTATTAATCAACACCACCTCAGAAAAATCACTCCTAGAGCGCACCGTCACGCATACCCTTGGTATTAAGCAGTACAACATCAGAAAAGCTGCTCCTAGAGTGCACCATTATGCATACCCTCGGTATTAAGCAATACCACCTCAAAAAAGCCACTTCTAGAGCGCACCAGCGCGCCTACCCTCGGTATTAAGTGATACAACCTTAGAAAATCCACTCCTAGAGCGCACCATCTCGCATATCCTCAGTATTAAGCTATATCACCGTAGAAAAGCCGCTCCTAGAGTGCACCTTGACGCATACCCTTGGTATTTAGCAATACGACCCTTGAGTCACCACTCCTATGGCACACCATGCACCATCATTCAGCATTCACAATCATATGCTTTATAAAACATAATAAAAGCCTGTAGATCCATGCAACATATACAAAGGCATAAGCTAATCCATGCTCATTTCAGCTTGCAAAGCCAAAATCACCTAGGGCAATTCCACTGGCACCCAAGAAGAAGCAAACTTAGAGAAGAGTTCCTGAGGAATCAGATTTCGACAATCCCACACTCATGGCTGACAATCATAAGGTGACTCTCAAAGCAGTACATCACATGATCCTTTTTGAGGATTTTGTCATGAAATTTAAAACCGTTATTAACAACATGAGAGCAGCCAAAATTTCAAGTTCCGACTCCAATGATAAAGTGGAATAAATTGAGAAGAAATTCTCAGATTTCAAGGAGATGCTACCAAAACTGAAATGCATTGCGGGGCCTTCTAGTAACAAGTATACAGATCTGGAAAAGTTCAAACTCATAATACTAGAACCACTACTTGCAAAATTCATCATGCCTTATGTCCTGTCATTTGATGGCATAGGGTCCCCCGAAGCACACATTGAGGGATACCTGATCAGCATGACGAGCATGGGTATTCCCGAAGTCCATTGAGTAAATCTATTCTAAACCACATTGCGTGGCCCTGCCACCGATTGGTACATGAGAATATCCAGTCAAGTAAAATCAAACTAGAAGTTACTCAATACGGCATTTATTGAAAACTATGCCTACAATGTCAGGGTGGAGCTAACCTGCAGGATCTGGAAAGGGTGAGCCAGGGCATCAAAGAACCTTTTAAGGCTTATTACTACATATGTGTTGCAGTCTAATCACTTATTGACAGGAACTTAAAAAATGGACGCTCTTATTATCAAACTAGTGGAAGGATGTAATACCAAGTTTTGGGAAGATGTGAAGATGAAAAAATTCCACACTTTCGGGGATGTTGTGGAATATGCCAAGAGAATTAAAAAATATGATGAAGAGGAATGCATCCGACAATAGGAAGCTGCCTATTATTGAAAAAACAAGCCGTTTGAGAGGGTGGCTCCTCTGAAGTCTTACCAGCCAAAGCCCTCCTACACTAAAAGGGAGGAAAAGAAAACAAAAGCCATCACTATCGCATTCACTTTGACTCCACCTCAGCCGATATCACCGTCTATGGAATCATTGTCCCAAATCTTAACCAAACTAAGGAATATTAGGGCCATGCAAAGCCTAAAACCATTCGCACCTCCATAGCCGGCTGATAGAGATAATATTTATGCATACTATGTGATGAAAAGACACAAGAAAAATGAATGTGTCCGATTACTATATGACCTGCAAAAAATGATCCAAGAAGGAAATGTAGAAGAGCCGGATCAAAAGTCGAGTACTCAAAATAAGTCGCTTCCGACCTTTGAGTCTCCGATAAATGCTATCCTCCTTCATGAGAATGATAACAAAGAAAGAGATAATACCCAATTCGACCCGGGATTTGGGGAAAATGATATGGGATGGGCACTCACGGAAATAGATCAGGTGGATTCCTATGCAAGAGAATTGTAGAGGTTAGGAAAACTCTCAACTTTAGCCATGGAAGAACTCCGGTACAGAGGGGATACGGATGTAGTCACGTTCTTTGACCACTTCTATGATCTCCTAGCGAAACACGATATACCACCTCACGGCATAGCCACTGCATTCCCCATACTTCTCTGAGAAGAAGTGATGGATTAGTACCATACCCTATCGCCTCGATAATTATGGAATTAGGGAGAACTGGAGCATTTATTATCGGAGGCTTTCCCTAGCGACAGGATTAGGATCTTCCAAGAATCCTTTGACGCGACCAGTCAGACAATATACCTTATTGAGCATGAAGAAGCTCCACTCCCTGAATGGTGGCAATCAAACAATATTCTAGTCTGCCTGACTAACATAAGGACCATGGGCATCATAGACATCAAAGATGATGGGATCGAGGTAGGGCTTGACCTGGTTGGCCTTCTCAATTCGTTCAGGCAAGTCAGTAATTCTATGGCCCCTGTTCTGCTAGCTACTTTCCTGAATGGCCGAGTCCGCGATTGGTACTATAGGTTGCCAATTGAACGGTATTAGGTTCTTTCCAATGTAAATGCTAGCCTAGCATGTACCTTCGCAAGATGTAATTCTAGGAATGCGGCATGGAGCCATGAATCAATCATTAAGGGCACGGTAACATCCCGACCTCAAGAGGATGAGGCTGAGTCAAAATTTTATGACGATTATTCATCAATGTTATATCACTTGGTGAGGATGAAGAAGAATGGGGGTTGGATAATCTAGATGAGGACCCCTGCTCTTTTGACAACCCCATATTTGTTAAAATGCACATGATCGAGAGGGTATCAGCTTATGAGGAGGAACTCAGAGCACGTAGACTCCTTAATATAGTAAATTGGAAAGGAAATGGAGACAGATTTTTAGGAGATGTCAGTCCCATCAGATTCTTAGAATGGTTCCTCCAAACCTTGGAACTATATGATATTAGTGTCTTAGGAGCGCCAGCTCTATTTCTGACATTCTTAATCGATCAAGCCCAAGTTTGGTACTATCGAATTTTACCCCACCGACGATGGGATTGGCCCCTGATGTGCCGAAAGTTCATTCAGGCATTTGCCCCACACTAGCCATTCTTCAGAAATGATGATGGTTTTTACTCTTGGATCCTTCCGCCCACTCCTGAAAGCATATGCTCTGGACCTGTTTATGAAAGATATATAAACAGGCCAGGAGGCGGGATGACCCATGTAATCTGTCGTACCATAATCACCACATGCGAAGAGATACATGATCCATAGGAATTCAGGGGACATGTGCCTCACCAAAACCCCCACTTTAACATAGGAGGAAGTAGTCAACCCAATAGGGCAGGCCCGTCAAGTATTGGCCCATCAAATGAAAGAATCGCACCACCTTATGCTTTCGGATTTGCTTACTCACTGTTAGAGGACATTTTTAAAAGTACCGCCTAACCTGGCATAATGCCAAGTAGGCCAGCACCATACTCTAAGCCTACTGAGGAACCAACACCGATTAGTTATATCAGAACAATCCCTGTAAACCCTCAATTGGGACTCATAAAACCGGTATGCTTCTAGGACCCCCACTAGAAGGACTTGTAGATCCTCAACCATCGCCTGACCTTGATTCCCCTTGCTCTAGATTAATAAGAGAGTAGTTATGGGGAATCGTGGATGGACCGCCTACAGAAATCAACATGATAGGGACAAGATGCCTCACCGAGAGACTGGTTTTCCAAAGAATCTAACAGGAGAATAGGAAACTCCTACGATGGAGAAGACATTAGTCTAACGCTACAATTTGCCCAATAGCATTCGTCAGTATCCAAGATGACCAGAGATTCTACAGAAGGCTCTATAGGGCCTATAAATCTATAATCACTTAGGAAGATACCAACGGGACCATGCCTTTCCCCAAGCTACCTCCAGAACTCGGATACGATGGGAGTGGACACCCTCAAATCTACCTTGCCATATTCACTGAGGTGATGAACTCGAGGGATGAACATTACCACTGTTGGCTTGAAAACTTTGGCACCACTCTTGAAGGAAGGGCACTATAGTTGTACAACCGGACTTGGAATAATTCAGCCACACACTGCTACTGTTACTTTTGGGGCATCTTGAGCCAAGCCTTCCTGTATCACTTTACTATGGAAGAGCCAGACGAAAGACTAAGAGGCGATCTGCTTAGAATGGAAGCATACCCGAGGGATGGACCAGCAGCTTGGGCCTATCCTTTCTTCACAATGTTACCTCCCCCGGAAATAATATAAATATTAGAAGAACTGGTCCTAGCTCACTCTGTTGTCATTAACATGATAAGAGGAAATGAACCATAGGCCCATGTAATGGATGAAATCCTTTTGGCAAACCCCGCCATAGCTTTCCTAACCAACGTACATTGCGAGCCAAAGAATACAAAGCTTTCGGTCTCTTGTGCTTCCAAACCCATATGGTTGTAAGACATTCCCCTAGAAGAAAACTTCAATGAATTTTTGGTATTCAACCCCAAAAACACCCTCAAAGGTTCCCTCAAACCTGTCAACCATGTTACCAGGAGTAGGAGGATTTACCAACCCCAAATCCAAGTCAAGCCTAGCTTCGTTGGTACCCTACCAATAGACGGCCCAATAAAAGGAGTTGGCATACATGTAATCAAACAGCTAACAAATACACCCATCAAAATGAGCATTTAGGATCTCTTACAAGGATCTTAGGCACACAAAAGGGCTATCATACTAGAATTGATGGAAATGGAAGAAACTTCACTGGCCTCGCCGGCAGAAGTATGCGCTTTAATCAATCATGGAATCTCTGCCGGATTTCCAGACATTGTCTTCTCTAATGAAGATCTACCAAATGATGGGCTGCAATAAAACTAAGCCCTATACTAGAAGATTGAAGTACTAGACCAAGTAATGCCATGTGTCATGGTAGATAACGGCTCTACACTCAACGTCTGCCCACGAAAGATCTTGCCTATTTTGGGACTAAAAGAAGGGGTGCTCAAGAAATCTGGAACAATCATTAAAGCATATGATAACTCCAAAAGGTCCATCCTGGGAACCTTCGAAGCGATAGTAAAAGTCGGAGAGATAGAGTCCCTCACAACCTTCACCGTTATAGACATTCCTGTCACATTTTCCCTCTTGCTCGGCCGACCATGGTTCCATGCACTAGGAGACATCCCTTCCACTCTACACCAGAAGGTGAAAATACCCTACAAAGGGAAGATTGTAACCCTTGAGGTAGACAAGGAGTCAACTATGGCTGCTGTACACACCGGTCTAGAATGAGTAGGCGGATTTCTCACGGCCACCATTAGAAAAGAAGAAAAACCACCTCAGTTGTCTGAATGGGTGAAGAGCTACATGGTCCAATGCCTTACCCCGGGAACCAGCCTAGGAGCACAAGAGCAAGGCCCCCCAGAATTGAAGTTTGCAATAGGAACTTACAACACCTCCGGACTCGATATTGGGGTAGGAACCAAAAAAAACATGGTCAAGAAGACGTCAAATGTCAGAAGTATTTGTTTGACCTAGGGAAATACTTTACCAGGGTGAGCCAGAACCAATCAAAATCAAAGAGGGAGAAGTGCCTAGCTTCAAAATATTCTTTGATGTTTTGAACTTCGGAGACACCTCTGGCCTGACCAGTCATGAAAGGCAGATGGAGAAGAGAAAAACCCCACCTGAAGAGGAGACTGCTAAGAGACTGAAGATGACGAACCAGTCGAACATAGAAGAATTGACTATGAGATTAGGTAAGCTAATGGAAGCCCATCTCGAAGATAGGAAGGTCGAAGTGAAGGCACGAGGAGAAGAACCTTAACAAGAAGGAATGGAGAAGATAATCTTTGAATTAGCCCAGCTTATGATTAAGGGAAAGTCCAAGGTGGGAGACACCGTCGCCAGTAGCAGCACGGAAAGTCCGAACAAGGAGACCCCCGAGCCTAATGAAGACATTTCAATCTCTAATGTTTTTGAACTAAATGACTTGTACCATAAGAATGATAATAACAATAAAGTGAATGACTTTGCATACTTGTGTGATACTTTTGATTACATGCATCCATCTCATCATACATCAAACATTTTTATTATTCATGATAATCTTACAAAAGAAACAAATTTGGGACAAGGAAATGATCCTAAATGGTAACAATCTCCGCTGACCTTGATCCCGAGCTAGAGGCAAAATTGGTAGAATACTCAAATCACATGCGGAGGCATTCGCTTGGTCCTATCATGACATGCCCAAAGTCGACAGAACTATTGCAGAGCATAGAATCCCTACTGACCTGAAGATACAACCGGTCAAGTAAAAGTTGCAAAGACTAAGACCCCGAATGGGCCAAAAACGTCAAAGAAGAAATAGCTAAACAAATTAAAGCCAAATTCCTGGAAGTCATGGAGTACCTGGAATGGTTGGCAAATGTAGTACCAGTGGCGAAAAAAGATGGCAGGGTCCAAGTCTATGTTGATTTCTGAGATCTAAACAATGCCTCACCTAAAGACGACTCCCCTTTGCCCCGTATAGATGTGCTAATCGACAGTGCAGCTAGAGCAGCCATGTATTCATTCATGGACGGTTCCTCGGGATATAACAAAATATTGATGAATGTCATCGACAAATTCAAGACATCCTTCATTACAGAATGGGGAGTATACTATTACAAAGTGATGCCATTTAGACTAAAAAACATTAGGGCGACCTATCAAAGGGCAGTCATTACTTTGCTTTGTGACATGATACATAGAGAAGTCGAGGTTTATGTGGATGTTATGTTGGTAAAATCATGTAGCTATGCTTGATCGCTTTCTTGTTCGAGTAGAGAGGTATAAACTATGACTCAACCTAAAAAAGTGTGTCTTTGGAGTGACCTCAGGGAATTTACTAGGCCACATTATTAGCCAATAAGGCATAGAAACTGACCCTAAAAAGGTAAGGGCAATCCTCGACATGCCTCCGCCAAAAACAAAAAAGGAAGTCTGAAGCTTCCTTGGATCATTATAGTACGTTAGCAGATTTATTGCCAAATTAACCACAATTTGTGAGCCTATATTCAAGCTTCTCAGGAATCAATAGCCCATCGAATGGAACACGCAATATCAAGAAGCCTCCGATAAGATCAAGGCTTACTTATCTACCCCGCCAGTGTTAAAACTGCCCACACCAGGAAAGCCTCTCACCTTATACTTAGCCATTGAAGAAAGCTTTATAGGGGCAATGTTGGTACAAGAGCATGAAGACAAGAAAGAACACGCCATTTACTACCTCAGCAAGAAACTCTTGGAATATGAAACTCAATACACTATAGTCGAAAAGACCAGTGGCGCTATGGTCTGGTTAACGAAGAAGCTTCGACATTACTTCTAGTCCTACAAAATCCAGGCTGTTGCAAAGGTAGATCCCATGAAGTACCTTTGCCAAGTGCCCTTCCTAGTCGAGAAACTATCTCGCTGGTTGTTACTCCTTTTTGGAATTCGACATCGAGTACGTCACCTGAAAAGTTATCAAAGGATAAGCCGTGGTAGAATTTCTGGCCAACCAACCCTTAGAATCCATCTACGTCAAAAACCTTGAATTCCCAGACGAACAATTGGCCATGATATCAAAGGGACCCTAGAAATAGGCCATGTACTTTGATGGGGCGGTGAACTATAAGGGAGCCTGTTTAGGAGTCATAATTGTATCCTCGGAGGGAGGGCTGATCCCACTCTCTGAAAGGTTAAAATTCTTACTAACCAACAATGGTGTTTAATATGAAGCATGTCTATTTGGCTTAAAGTCACTACTTACATTAGGAGCAGAAGAAGTGGAAGTCATCGGGGACTCCGCTCTAGTCATTAGGCAAGTAGTAGTAGATTGGGAAATAAAGGAGGAATCACTTCACACATATTTAGAGTCCATGTGGGCCAGAGCATCTCTCTTTCAAAAATGTGAATTCCATCACGTATTGAGAGAAGAAAATCAGATGGCAGACTCATTAACCACTCTGGCCTCAATGTGGGGAAACCTTGAACAACAACCTATGAGACCGATAGTAGTGGAAGTAGCAGACACTTCATACTACCTTGCCTCAGTCACACAGTTCTCTGTTGAACCAACACCTTGGTACAATAATATGCTTCAATACCTCAAAAATAGGATATTCCTTATAGAAACTACCGATGCCGATATAATAACCTTATAGAAGTTGTCAGTTAACTTTAGACTCATCAATGGGCGATGGTTTCAGACATCTTCTAATGAAATCCTCCTCGAATGCCTTAGATAAGCAGAAGCTAACAAAGTCATGCAAGAGATACATGCAGGGGCATGTGGTCCCCATATGAATGGAATAATGTTGGCTAAAACGGTACAATGAATGGGGTACTTTTGGCAAACCATCATAGCTGATTGTACAAACCTAGTCAAAAAGTGCCATGAATGCCAGATTTATGGTAATATTAGTCACCTACCGCCGATCAAACTCCAGCACCTGGCTACCCCCTGGCCCTTCTCAGCCTATGGCATTGATATTATAGGAGAACTTAGACCATCCTCGTCCAATGGACATAAGTTCATCATAGTAGTAGTAGACTACTTTTTAAAATGGGTTGAAGCTGAATCCTACACAGGAATAACCGCCAGGAAGATAGCATAGTTCATTCAGAGGCATATCTTTGCACGATATGGTGTGCCCTACCATGTGGTATCGGACAATGAAGTGCAATTCTGGGGAGAGACCACCCACCTACTAGAATAGTACAACATTGAACATCATCGCCCATCACCATATCGCCCCCAAGCCCATGGGGTAGTGGAGGTGGCCAATAAGGCCATGAAGAAAATTTTGTCCAAAATGGTGGTTACCCATCAAGACTGGGCCGATCATCTACCTTACATGCTACTATCATTATGTGGCAGGTCCTAGCCACTGGACTGTGTGTTCACAAACTGGCTGTAAAAATCATAGATATGGAGGGAAACAAGTTCAAAAACCCAATGAATTAGGATAAGCTGAAGCTATATTTCGTTTGAAGGTTAGTGTGGAATAGAGGAAAATCACGTTGAAAAGTGGATGTTATTCTATAATTTGTATCTTTGAGAAAATCATGAACATTAAAAGTGTATGTTGCAAGATGAAATGAAATCCATTAAAAAGAAGTACGCATACATTACATTTATGCCTGAAACAAAGTCAAGGCTTTATTATGCAAGTTTGTGAACACACAGTCCAGTGGCTAGGACCTGCCACATAATGATAGTAGCGGTGGGTGATCGCCAGCCTTTCTGTTCCAGAAGCTGCTACCTTGATGGCAGAGAACCACTCCACACACGCTTCATCAAGGAATATGTTAAATGACAACTCATGATTCATGACGGTTAGTGTACAGTTCTTCCATTTGTTTCGGACATGGGCTAGTCACAAAGGTCCCCAAGGTCTCATGGGCGAAGCATAAATATACTCGGGTACGTACTGAGAACGGCCATATTGTGCCTTACGCATTTCGGGAAATAAAATGGTATTCACTCTAGGCCTAACAGTCAAATGCCTTGAGGTAATGTGTGGGTAATCACCCCATCAATCTGCCACCGGGGGTAGGTCCACCTGATGTCCCTCTTAGTTAACCTCTGTAGAAAATACAGCCATTCGTGCAACGATTGAGCTCTATGGTACCCAGGCTACATTCCCGGACCCCAAAAGTCTTTTAGGGTATAGGAGTCCAGTGGTCCTATTGATACCCTAATCATATGCAAACGCTTCATTAGCCACACCTATAATAAGATAACCTCATCAACATGCTATTACCAACGAAAGATCACGATAAGTGACCGATGAGAAATAATTAGAATACCTGAAGATACAACCAGCTTCCTCCTACAATCACATCATCACCTGAGTGAATTTATTCCATGTAAATAAAAGTTTCTGCTAAGACCACAGCCATGGGAGACAATTGCTCTAAAATTTTACGGACCACGGAGATCAACTTGGGGCTACATATTGTATTATCTGATTCACATAGAAAACCCCCCATCAACAGCACAACTATAAGAGGAACCCAACTTCGGTGACTAGTAGTGATGGAAGAACAAATCTCTAAGGCCACGCCTAGAATTAGCCTGGACTGCTTGGGATTGGTGGACACGATTCTACACCTTTTACCTTCAGAAAGTCTAAGGAAAGTCCCATCTTGCTCCTCCATGTTGGCCCCATAGTCAGGCACCACGATAGCCCGATTGTTGGGGATGTCCATTATGGCACAGAACTCTACGTAGAGAGGACACAACTCTTGATTATTGAAGCGAAATACATGGTCTTAGGGATCCCACAGACTTATTACACTCTGGAGAAGCGCATCATCCAGGATGATGTTGTAGTAATATCGCATGTTGAAAAGGCGCTCAACCTGAAGCTGTTCCCAGTTAGCCAGGCTTAGAGTCCGAAGGTAGCCCGCCAGTTGTGTTTTGAATCTATCCATACCGACTTAATCGTTGCTTAATAAAGGCGAGAATGGACTGCAAGATCAGTACCAACAGCACGAAAAGAAATTCATTCTCAGGAAAGAACAACAAAAATGGATCTAGCACGTCAGAGCAACAAAAAGAAGTCATCCATCCAGAAAATAAAAAGGGCCTTAAAGGAGCCACCAATCCACAAAAAGAGAAAGAAAAACATAAAGGGGCAAAGACATGCCCAATCCAACCATCGAATGTACTCGATAAAATTGCCATGCAGGGCCCATAAAAAATATATGTATTTTGCGCTATGCTAAAATCTAAGAATCATATCCGCCTGAGTAGAGAGGGGCGTTGAAATTTAGCTGCGGTACCTTGGCACTCACTCCTGTCCCTTCTTGCTCCTCCTAGCTCGGCAGGACCCTAAGGGGTGGAACAACGAATGGAGGAGTCGATTGAAACTGGGAACTCACCCCTGTGAAACCACCCTGGCTTGGATAGCCGAGCATATGACTCTGCGCTCCATAACTAGATGGGTGTGGTGCATTCGCTGAAGGATGAGCCTACCCGTACTGACCATAGCCTGAGATCCCATCGATGGAGGCACCGTGTAACCATTTCTGAGCTGGTCCAACCCCACATTCTACGCCTAAATTCTTCCCTGCAAACATTTCATGCATAAGCACTCATCCATGCATATTCAATTGAAAAGAAGGGAACAAGACTACTGAGCCTTGCCGCCATCTCAAAGTTGTTCCTAAAGTCAAAGAGTAAGCATCCATTCTCTCGCTATCCTCTCTCGACACCTCTCAGAAAAACCACATTTAGCATAAAAAAATAAAGACCATTCGCATAACCGAAAGTCTAAACTTAAGTCAGTCGCATGAGAAGGTGTGAAGGCCATGTCTACCCTGGTCGAGTCATCCGCGCCAAAAGGGGGGAAGTGTAATGACAAATTAGGTTGAGAGATATGCAACCCCATGAGAACTTGATAATTTTAATGCCCTGTGACATGGGAAGTAGCCTCGCCTGACATGTGTGGACCCCTTGACCTTTTGCCCTGCAAATCAAAATGGGGTCAACACTCAAAGAAACAGCACAAATGGACATTAAAAGACAGAAACGTAGCCCTTGTGGCCGGAACTGATCCTCCGAGGGCCAACCAAGTAAGAACTCAATCACAAAATCAGGATAATAGCCAGCCTCGCTGTACAACTCGACCATCTTGCCCTCACCCTTCAAGATGTCGAGAGTCTCCTCTGCCAACTCTGGCCAGAATAATAACCTCAAGAGCTCGGGTTGCACCAGGCTCACCCCTAGAGACTTGTCAAATTGCACCACACATTCCCCAAAATACCACTCAAGGGGAGAAGGACTCTCTAAAATTAGCCAATTTGGCACCATCTCACCAGCAGCAGTCATAACCTTACTCTAGCTAGGAGGGTTCCCCCACGAAGCATGATTGATCAGCAAACATGAGTTATCAGTACATGCTAAAAGTGAAACAATAAAAGCATACACATGAAGCTCACATCATCAAAAGAAAGATTCTTGATTCGTCTTTCGGCCTCAGCAGAATCTAAGTTCCCCCAGATAACCAACCAGGAAGGGAGCAGAGGAAAGTAGGCAATGTCTTTCAGAATCTTGGCCTTCGTCGGCCAAGGAAAAATTCCCTTCTCAAAACCCCAAATCTGTAAAAAGGGAAAATGTTAGTCAATCCATGATATGAGCACATATATATATAACAGATTTCCTAACAAGTTAGCTCGAGAACTAGCTTGGATGACTTCAACTCTAAAGTGTGCTTCCTCGCACAACGGTCTAGAGCTAAATATAGCTATCCCAGTGTAGCTCTACCCCAAGCCAACTCCTTAAACTTCCTCAAAGTCACTAGGGAACCCAAAAGGTTCAGGTTGAGCGCTAAGTTACCAATAAGGAATATGGTATTAGTCAAAGCATATAGCATGAAAGAATGAGCACACTGCTCTCGGGCCTGATCATCGGTAGGGGCCCTATTTCCCAGAGTCGACCAAAAGTCATATAGATCATTGGAGGGAATTTCTTTGTTCACACTAGAAAATCCCAACAGTTTCTATATGAGTACGGGGTCCTAGTTGCCCGTATTCATGGCATAGTTAAAATGGATAATCTCCCCATCAAATTACAAACCAGTAATGGCAGTAAAATCCAACGGTGTGATGGTGTATTCCCTACAAGGTAAGTGAAATGTGTGGGTCGAGTCTGACCATCTCCTCAAAATCGATGGCAAAACCGTACGGGAGTACCGAACCAGTTTCACTAGAATAAATCTCTCCATAAAAGCACTAAAACCTATATCCCTAAGGATCCTCTTCACTTTAGGAGAAAGCAATCCCCACCAAGTGACAAGATCATGGAAGTTACCGGCACCATAATGCTCGAGCATCTGCAAGGATACAACACCATATCAAGGGCTCGCTTATAGAAATTAAGTGCCCAAAGATCTATGAAGCTTATAAGCCATTAAGCATGAACATCCAAAATAAGCTAAGTACGGGAATTTCTAAGGCATAATAAGGCTTATAGTCACAACGTTAACCTAAAAGTCCCCAAATTTTGCAAAACAGTAGTAGCATATGCACAACAAAACATCATAAATTGTTTCATGGACTACAGAAAACTACAAAACACTCAAAATCACAAAAAAAATCTTCCGAAGACAATAGTGTCGATCAACACAAAGGAGTCTCGATCGATGAATCCAGAAGGATAAGAAGCATCGATCGACGCTAAAGCTAAAGTCCTGAATTTACAGAATGTCAAACAGGCAGTGCGTAAAAAAATAAAATAGACAACACATTTAACAAGGCATGTATCATCAAAAAGACTCCTAGAAGCATGCCAATTCTAAAGAAAAGAGTTAGGAACTTATCAAAATGCAGGAAAGATGGCACTCAGGTTTGAGAACGAGCATAATGGCATTACCTCTATCCACGCCATGAAAAATCTTCCTCGTAGGAAGCCTGTAGTTGCCCTCCATGGCAAGGAACGGGATGTGAACTATCTCCCCCTGAATGCTTACCTCTAGCACCGAGGTAGGGGTACAATTTTGATCCCAAGAGGTTACGATCTTTGTCCATATCATAATGGATGAAAATCAAATTAGAATGGGAAGAAAGGAGAGTGCAAAAAACTCCAATATTGTTTTTGTTGATGGAATAAAATGCAGGAAGATAGGGTTTCTGTATGGGATGTGTTCTGTTTATAAAAAAAATTGCAAAATTTATAGGGTTTTTAATTGTGTCGATCGACACAATGCATAGTCGATCGACGCAAGTCTTGGCACGATTTTAATGCCTGTAGCCGCTATAATTTAAATGGTCAAAATCTGAACATTTACGTTGATCGACACAAGCCTCATGCATTGATCGACGCATATTAAAAAATGACCTTTTTCTGCCTTTTTTGGAGCAAATTGCAGTACCAATTAAATCCTAAGGATTTTTTAAAATTGCATTTTCCATGAAAAGCATTTTCTAAAATACTGGCGGACCCAAAATTTTAAATAAACAAACACAATGAGAATCTTAAAAAGGGTTTAATTTTTCAAAACTAGTCAAACATTAATTGATCGAAGGGGAAAAATATTTTTTTTTAAATTTAGTCGATCAAATAATGTTGACTATACTCTCTCAAAAGCATGCGCACTTTCTTTTACTCACCGTGCTCACTTTGCGTATGCGAAAACTATACCTCTACGGTATAAGTTGTTGTACATGAGGGGTAGCTTGTGAGCACGGTCCATCTAGGCCCGATCATGTCCGAGACCTTTTTTAGGAGAAGGTAGACCGGTATTGATGAAGATCATGTTTCATTCCAAACTTCAAACCCTTCTGAATAAACCAGATCCTGACACCTTGAAGATCAGCGTCGATCGACACATGTCATGCCCAGAATTGTGTCGATCGACACAATCATATAGTGATGATCGATGCTGCCATGTATCAGTTTCTTTAATGACTCATCAAACCTACGAACATGACTCAGCAAGGCTATCACCGCCCAGAATGCATCGATCGACGCTCATAGGGGAATGTAGAACTGATGACTCAGAGAGGCTATTCTGACAGCCATTGCGTCGATCGACACTGCCATTTCTGTCGATCGACGTTCCCAAAATTTCTATAAAAGGAAAGGACCCCTGACCATTTCCAACAATGGAGATTCAAATCACCAACCATCAAGTTTCTAATTCCAAAATTAGAAATCTCTTAAACACTTTTCATCCTCTAAGGATATATAACCTATGCCAAAACTATACCAAGGTATAGACACCCCTCCTTGAAATAGTTTTCAGCTAAAAAGCTGTCCACACATTTCCAAAACACCCAAGAAGTCTTCCTACACAACTTCTCGAGGTTACCCCTGCAGGAACCTAGAGAAATTCCCAGCAACAAGATCGGTTCAAGTCAGTATGGGGCCTTCCAATAATCCTGAAGCAAACCAAAAGTAACTGAGGGTCAAGAATATTACTTTCCATTATGCATTAGTCAAGTCATGCTAGGCCCACGCTCCAAGGGCTAGACCTGTAAAGGTCGTATCTCTCTAACCCGTATCTTTGCTCATTAAAATAACAAGACCTTTCAAAATATGATTTATCCAAATTCAAATGACAAGTAACTATTTCATCCGGAACCAGAATCTCTCTTTTATAGGTATAGGAATCTTGTTCGGATCAGCTATACCACTAATTTCTTAGAAGACCTGATTCTGGTAGCGACTCTTATATTATATAAAATAGGGACCCTACTCCAGCAATAAAAGGGCTAATCCCAAGTGGAGTCCTCGACCCCTCTGCCTTGTTGGAAATGCTAAGTACGCTCGAACATACAACGATCCCTGAGCTCTAGCAGTGACTCCCCATATTAAAACCTGTGAGTCCCGCGTTGGCTGTGCTAATCTAATCGGTGTCTCGGAAGGGTCCCGCTATCAAAAGGTCTGCCCGCTCATAAGAACATCTCCCAAACCCAAATAAACAATGCTAGGAATGAACAAAATGTGGACAAAATCTCAAGGGATGGATTTTCTCCCTATTTTATACTTCCTATACCTCAACTATACCCTTTCTATCCCTATAGAATTTGCTAGAATTTGTATATAATGTATGTTGTACGTGTGTTATCTATTGAAACGGTGAGGAAAGGTCCCTATTTAAAGGAGAAAATCAGGTCTGAATGCAATAAACCACATTCATGGCCTGCCTTTCCCGAAATAGGTGAGGATCTCCTTCCATAAAGCCTGATCAGCTAAAAACAGGACCTGTACGGGTCCCCTCCAAGCATACAAAAGAAAATGACCCGTACGCGTTTGCTAGTGGATCCGTACCACCTCTAAGCGTATGGAAGGAAATGACCTATACCGCCAGCGAGTATCTGTGCAGATAGAACCTCCCCTAAATCCTAATAAACGAAGCTAGGAATGAATAAAATGTGGACAAAACCTCAAGGGATTGGGTTTCTCCCTATTTTATACCTCCTATACCTCAACTATACCCTTTCTATCCCTGTAGAAACTGCTAGAATTTTTCTATAATGTATGTTGTATATGTGTTGTCTGTTGAAAGGGTGAGGAAAGGCCCTTATTTATAAGGGAAAATCAGGTCTGAATGCAATAAATCACATTTATGACTTGCCTTCCCGAAATAGGAAAAGACCTCCTTCTATAAAGCCTGATTAGGAAACAATAGCACTAGTACAGGTGGGGCACCACCCATACAGGTCTGAGGGGACCTGTATAGGTCCCTTCTAGGTACACGAAAGAAAATGACCGTACGGGTCCGTCAGTGGATCCGTACCACCAGGCAGCACCCGTGCGGGTCCCTAAGGGCAGACTAGGTCTCCAAACTTTCACAACACTCAACTCTGCAGCAGTAGGAACACCTCTGATGGATAACACCTGTAAGAGATTGCATTATCTATCTCTCATAAGGACCATTAAAATTTAGTGCTCACACTCACCCATCTAAAATCAATGTAAGCTTAAATCATAAGCCATTGCTCTTCCAAAACCTTCCCCTCAATGGTCCTTATCTTCTCCAAGGGAAAACCATCTCGCCTAGTGAATGGGCATTTCTTATCAATGTAGATACGTCCGGTCTCTCCCTTAGACCTACATTTAAAGAAAAAGACCATTTGTCCTACACAATGGTACCGACTTCTATAATAACATGATCTCCTTCTTTTACAAGAAGAGGAACTTCCTCTATAATGACATGATCCCCTACTTTCACAAAAGGGAGGAGTCTATTCCTTTTTAAGTAGCTTAAGACACGTGACTACTTATAAATATATCACTAACGCATTGCCTAAGCCTACATCAATAGAGTCAGATACCCAAAGCAGCCTCTTAAAGTGGATGATTTAGTTCTCTAGCAGCTATGCCAAGTCAACATTGATGCTAGGGGCAAGTTTAGGCATAATTGTGAAGGACCATTCATGATCAAGAAAGTCCTTGGCAAGGAGGAATCAAGCTCATGGACATGGATGGAAATGAGTTCGTGAATCAGGTAAATCAAGACAATCTTAAGCTCTATCATTTCTAGGTGAAAAGAAATAAATCACAGAAAAGTAGCACACCACAAAAAATAGAATAAAATATACCTATCGATTGACAACCATTGTGTCAGCCAGGCAAAAATTAGGGTACCACAACCCTGAAATAAAGCCCTCTAAGTTGAAAACCCAAAAACGACAGCTTAGGCCAAAGTTATGGCATTGAGAGAAAAATGTCAGTTGCTTTTTGGAAAATCTTTAAACGGACCAGTAGGCAGTAGGGGTTATCCATTGGAAATTGTTACCATTGCCTATGTACTCAAGTTTAATTTCATCAATGAACATGTTATGATTTGCTAAGAATTATGGTCTTATGAACGCATGTATGTCTTTAGGTGAAATAATCGCAAGTTTGTGAACACTAATTTTTTCTCTATATTTTGTACTCTTTATTGTTATCAATACTGCACGTACATTATTCACCAAAAGACAAAAATACCGATAAACTAAAGAAGAAATAAGGTTTATGCAAAAGTTAGAAAGGTCTGCTGAATTGAGCCGTCAAGGACAGTTTAGGAAATAGTTAACAAAAAAAGAAAATGAATAAAAAGAAATTAAAAGGAAATAAAAATAAAAGAAAAAGTTTGATACATCATCTCACACTGAATGGTCTCTACAAAAATTAGAACACAGTTCAAAAATGTAGTATCTCGCATTATTTTCCAAGCATCATTTGTCTTGCAACACTTCACAGCTGGAATCTCTCAAACTTAGTTCTCCCACTGTGTAGTCATACTCTAGCGCACGTCTCTCATGCCCAAAGTTCTAATCTCTGCCAACCAGCCTTAGTAATACTCGTTAGTCTGAATTGAGTCAGTTACGTTATGATCAGGAACTCCGAGTGTTCAATGCTTAACGTACTCACTTATGGTGCATTCTAACCAATACTCATTATGATCAATCATCAAGAAGCCTATCTGGCTGTGTTGTATTAGCTTGTACCATTTCCAGTCACTACTACGGTTTTGTAAGAATGAGAGTTTTTTATAGAGCTAAGACTAGAAGAAAATTTATAATGGGCATGCTGAGGGGCAGCATGAGTCAATAAATGCTAGAATTTAGTAATTTTAGTATAGAAAAGGAAAATCTAGAAAGATACAGGGTAAAGCAAAAGTGTTTTGTATAAATAGTATCAATGTTTCTATAAAAATAAGCCACATTGGGCTATAAGTATAAAAAAGAAAGTGTGAAAGGTCCTAGTCTAAGCTGCCGGGGGATCCTGATCTTGAGGTAGGCCTTGAGTCTGTACTTGAGCATCCGAGAATAGGGCCAAAATGTCAAACATCATCTGGTCCTCCACCCTGGTAGCACCCTCGGTAGTTGCAACATCAGAAATAGGGGCAGGCAACTCAACATCCTCAGCATGGATCCCAGTCAGGTCCTCATTCCGCTCCTTGGTCTACTCCACTACCTGATCACCCTCTGCATCCCTAGCCTAGTCCTCTACCTACTGCTTAGACTCATCCTCCTTCCCTATAGCCCAAGAAATAGCTGGCACCATATAATATGCAGAACTGTGGTACTCTGATGAAGAATCAGTCAGCTCTAGCGAAGCCCTACTCTCTATAAGCCGGGTAATCTGTGCCCACAGCACATCATCCTCTACCCTGGGTCGGGTAGCTTCAGCTCTGGCCCTCTCAAGCTCTTCCTCCAATAGCCTAACCCGATCATCTTAGTAGTGGGCACTTGTAGTTGCTCCTCTAGTAACCTAGCCCGCTCGTTAGAAGCATCCAGATTGCAGGCGGACCTATCGCGTTTCATTGCCAGTAAAGTCTGCACGAAGATCAAGGATTAGTACACAAATTTAAATTTAATTGCATGCATCATGCATAGTTTGTTAAAATTTAAAAGTGAGGAAATATAACCAAAGCTAGAGCATCTTGCACCAGCAGTAGGTCCCTAATAGAGAAGAAGGCCCTCACAATCCTCTCTACCTCGGCTATAGCCACCTAAAAAGGGAATTCACATTAGTCTAAAGAGAGCATTTTAAGAAATCAACATAAAATCAATTTGAAAAATAGGGAAATCCTTACATGTGTCGAGCTAGAAGGAGCAAAGCGGATGGTGTAGATCGACTTCTCAAGCTCCTTGACAACTCTCTTCTCTAAATGGTCAAGGAGTCCGAAAGAAGAATCCAGGTCCATCTAGAGCAACCCCTCTCTGACCTCTCTCAGGGCACGAGACCTCTTCATCGGTGACTCAAGGTCAGCAACAACAAGTCTCTTCCATGTATAAGTGGAAGGCTGCATCAAGAATTCATACCAAATCATATTCACGCTGAAATCGGAAAGAAATAAAGGAATTTACAAATTTAAGTATAGAGGAATACCTAGGAAGACGAGGTAGCGGGCTTAACAAGGCCCTTAGTTCTGCTAACCATAAAGGGGTCTTCATGATCACCCCCCTCTTCATCCTTGTCGTCATCATCATCATTGCCATCACTCTTTCCAGAGTGGAACTCAAGGACAGTATCATTGAGATGGATCCTCTGCTAGGGGGGACTCTATAGAGCCGCCTACTGACTCCACCCAGGCCCCCTCACCCAGCAAGTGTGTGGCCTGGTTTGCCTCAGCCATCAAGTGTGGTTAGTAAACCCTGACAGGAATCAATGGGAGGATTGACCTCTCCATAATAGAATTGTTCCACTAGCCCTGAATCCTCTCACCAAAATAACACTCTAGAGAGAGTGGTGACTCCAGCACAAATCAATTATCGTCTACACCCTCCCACATCTCCTCATTGTCATCATGGATGGCCATCCTCTCCCATGGGTTGCGGACAACATGTAAAAGATATATTCAATAAAAGTATACTAATTATGTAAATACAGTTTACTACTAATGAGCTGTTTAAATGTGAAGCACATGTTTAAAGGCACAAAAAGCTTACCCGATCAGAGTGCAGCTAGTAGAAGAACTCCCTATACTCACCCATAGTCATGACTTCTACTGCCAAGGTCCCATCCACTTTATAATAGTGTAGGGAGTCTCTGGCTATCTAGAGAAGCCCGGTCTGGGGATGAACTGATTCTCGAATGCCCAAATCTGTAAAAGAAATCAAATTCAGTCACTAGACAGTTCAAACAAAGGGTTAATGTATAAATAAGAGATAAAAAATTATAAGAAAAAGTAGGTGATCGAGCTTGAGCTCAGCTTGCTGACCTCAGGCCCCCATGTCCAATCCGTAGTACAGCTATACTAGGATGGCCCGATACTAGTTCTTACCTGGCACAATGACAAGATCCTTCATGGTAGTGAGCAAACAATAGTCGAGGCTGCTCAAGTACATTAGAAAGAAAACAGTGGAGAGGAAGGTTAGTAAGAAGGGCCAAGCATACTAATCCCTCCTACCCTCGATAACAGGGTTTGGCTGCCCAATCAAGTAGCTGTACTGATCCCTGTACTTGAGCTTGGCCTTCCCTTCGGGATGAAGCCTAAGTAATCTATCGATGTAGGCCTTCACCTCAGCCCGAGAACGCCCGCTATCAGCATAGAAGTCAAAGTGGTTAATGTCTCCCACCCAGCTCAGCCCAATGAGTGCAAACATATCTGAAAGGCTGATGGTAACCTCCCTAATCACTAGGCGAAAAGTATGGGTCTTCTTCGACCATCCCTCCTTCAGTGCACATCTAGCAGCGGGGCCAAGGTCTTCAATACCTCAGGAATGCCCAAATAATATCTCAAAAGCTAAGGGAATCTATACGGGCCAGTAGCTCGACATCCCTCGCGGTACGGATCTCATCGTACCACTTCCTGCAGAAGCTCAAAGCTCTAATAGTCTTATACGGGAACTACAAAGATAAAACAACTATTTAATAGGGTTATAAGATAATAAAGAAGTCAAAAAGCAGAAAAGAATTGTAGAGAAAGGAGAAGTAGACATTCTATCTAGGGAAGTAGTGCCCGTACGGGTGCCCTGGACCAGTATGGGTGCTCAAGTTGCACTCATATGAAGAATGAGACCCATATGGGTCCCCCCCACTTGTACATGCACTCCCCAAGGGGCATTTCAACTCACACTAGTTGGGCTGAACCTAACACATCTAAACTTAGTTCACATCTTATCTAGGGACCAATCCTGATCCATAAATCTTCCTTCTTGATTGAAGGGGAAAAAAAAATTTCACCATAAAGTCAATCAAGAATCAAGATGTGTCATCTCAGGCAGTAACTAACTCAACATTTTCATTGTCTCTTGACCGGCTATCCAAAATCCTCAGTAGGATAGTCATCCACCTTAAGAAAGGGAAACTAGGAAAAGCCATCCGCCTTAAGAAAGGGATACGAAGAAAAGTGATCCGCCTTAGTAAAGGTATACACCATTGACCAGGAAAGTCATCCACCTTAAGGAAGGGATACACCATCAGTCAAAGGAAAGTCAATCCGCTATAGGAAAGGGATACTCAAAGCAAACGAAAGTCGATCAGCCTTAAAAAAGGGATACACCATTCGTCAAAGGAGAAACATCCGCCTTAAGAAAGGGATACGCACAACAAAGGAGAGTGGTTCACCTAGATAAAGGAATGCAAAGGAGGGATGGTTGCCCTAAGAAAATAACATAAAGGAAAGTCGTCTGCCTTAAGAAAGGGACACCAAGGAAACAAGTTTGCCTCAAGAAAGGAACTCACCCATATCATCACCTCATGTATAATCCCTAAACCCCCCACTCATATCGTGAGATTGTATAGATCCATAGCTGCAGTAATCCTATGAGGGGCAGTTTGTGAGCACTGGATTTTAATGGTCCTTCTCATGAAACAATGATGAGAGCTAGACAATGCAATCTTCTATAGGTGTTTCCATAAGAGTTGTTCCTACTACTGTAGAGATGAGTTTAGCTAGAGTTTGGAGACCTGGACTACCTTTAGGGATCCGTATGGGTCACACTTGGGGGTATAGGTCCATAGAGAGACTAGTACAGCTCCATCCCCACCATATAGCCTGGACAAAAAAGTACGGGTCCTACCAGGACTCGTATAGCTCCTTCCTAACCATACGGGTGTCAATTATGACCAATCATGTATGATTGATTGCAATCATACCATATTCAATTTCAATAGCCTTAAATGGCATTTACTGTGTTCAGACATGTAGTTTGCCTATAAAAAGAGGCATTTGGCTCACTTTTAAAGGGAAAAAATTTCAAAACCAAGTCATACAATACATAAATCATTTCTAACAGTTTTACAAAAGTAATAGGAAGGGTACAAAAGGGGTATGGAAGTGATAAAATAGGGAGAACACCTTTCTACATAGGTTTTGTCCACATTTTATCTCATTTTAACTTCACATAGGATTGGGGAGAGCTTCTATCAACATAAACACTGACCAAAATAGTCTTAAAACACCTTGTCCTAATCCACCACTTTGGCTAGGCCCTCTCTCAGCACTGGGATCACCTCAAAGTGAATTCACGACATAGAGGTTTGCTACTGAGTTTTAAAGAGACTCACCTTTTATTTAATTTATTATTATTTTCATATATTTTGTCTGATTTATCTGTTAAACTATTTTGGGTTTGGTCCCGACCTACATGGGCCTTGCTGGCACCCATACGCCCCTATAGTGACCCTACGGGTGTGCCATACTTGTATGGAAGGAAATTTCATTTTATTTTCTTCTTTTTCATAGATCTGTTTTAACTAGTCGGAAAACAAGTTTTGTTTGAGTTAAAATATGACCCATACGAGTCCTCCATAGCAACCGTATGGGTCCTCCATACCCGTTTCGGTGCTGACACCCCAGGCATAATCCCGGTTTTTATGTAAATTTGTAAAATAAACTTAAAATCACTATTTACCACGCAATAATTTTCACTAATTATCTGGTAAATCAACCCACAAAATGTTAAAATGTGTTTTCATAACAAAATATGTTAAAGACCTCTTATTTCTTTTTGATCCTAGAAGCTGCCCGGGCACTATCGATCGCAAAACCCCCACGTTAACATAATCACGTTTTATCTAACAACATGATGACTTAGGATGTGCCATAATTGTGCTAACATTTTCGTGCAAGCAAATTTATTTATTGTTGTTTTTAAACTTAGAACAAATGTATAGGTTCCCCCGTAATTCCCCCATTTCCCCTAGTTGTAATGTTATTTTCCCCTTTATTGCTTTGTTTTATTATAAAATTTTAATCGCATGAATCATGTGTGAAAGAGTGTAGAAAATAGGCCTTCCTTAATAATTTCCCAAATAATGAAAAGAAAATGGTTTTACGCTGCAAATGTAATTTTGAATTATTTAAATGAGAAATAAGTGACTCATCCGATACCCGAGTCTTTGATCCAAATGGTATAAGTCTCCCGCCCAACGGGAACCATACCAAAACTCTTTCCCAAGTAGACAACTTGCGAGACGACTCTATCTTTTGTATCGAGATTTGGTTCTCGATTTTTTTATTCATAAAATTAGACAAACATGCAAACTAAACTAATTTTTTTATCACATCGTTAAAATAACCCCCAAGTGGACCCTACCACAAGCTACCAAGGGAAATATGTTTGCGCTTTTGCCTATTCACATCTATCATAAGAAGAATAAGAAAAGAAATCTTTTAGGAAGGAAAAATAAACAAGAAACCACCTGCGGCAGAAAGAAGAAAAATTTGTATACCTGAAGGAGGAGCCTGCTACCTCCCACTGTCTCACCTTCACCTAATTGAATCAAATCCTTAAAAGAAAAGGTTTCTGCTAAATCCATGGCCATAGGGGATGATCCTTCTATAGTCTTTCGAATCATAGAAACCAATCTAGGACCATAAACCCCATTGTCTGACTCACAAAAACTACCAATGACTGGCATAGTCATAACATGCACTTAGCGATAATGGCTGGAAGGCACAGAAGAGCATATCGCCAGTGCTGCCTCTAGAATCAACCTAGATTATTTAGGATTAGTAGATACAATTTAGTTCCTCTAACGATTCAAAAGCCTGAGGAAACTCACATTGCTCCGCTCTAGGGTAGTGTTATAATCAGGCACTGCATTACCTTGGGTTCAAGAAATGTCCATAAGCTTGAGAGGGTCCTACAAGCAAGCTTAGTGCACTTTGCCAAAATGCATCATCCAAGGTGAAATTATAATAATGTCACATGTTAAAAAGACATCCAGCCTGGAGTTTATTCCAGTCGGCTGGACACGAAATACGAAGATAGTACATTAGACATGATTTGAACCTATCCAAGTCGATTTGATCGTTGCCTAACAAAGGTAATGATAGCTCGTAAAATCAGTATTAACTGCATAGAGAAATCATCATTTCAGAAGAACCGATAAGATGATAAAAAGGGCATATCAAAAGCAAAGTAAAAAATCATCCATCCAAAATATAAACAGGGCCCCGAAGAACCCGTGGATCCACAAAAAGAAAGAAAAATAAAGGAAAATGCATGCCCAATCCAACAATCAATGTATTGGATAAATTGCCAAGTAGGGCCTAAAAATATATATATATAGGCCTAAAGCTAGCACCTAGAAGTCATATCCTAAATTTCTAGAAAGGCTGAGGGCGTCTGAATGATCTTGCGGTACCTATCTCTATCACATACTCCCTTCTGGTCTGCTTGCCTTGGTACGATCTGAGTAGGTGGCATAAATAGAGGAGGAGTCGATACCAGCTGAGGGCCATCCCTGGGTAACCGGCCTAGCCAAAATAACCCCTGCCTAACTTAAAGCCATAAAGCACAAAATCAGGCTGGTACGGTGAATGACCTACATGATATGGCTGTCGAAACTAGCCACGCTAGTAACTTTGACCTCCCACCAGTGGTACTGCTCATAATGGATAAGCGGCTCTAAACTTGTCCACTTCCATCTCTAGCACCCAAATCCTATGTTGCATATTTCACAAACAAACATAAGCATGCATTCATACATTCATTACTACAAATATTAATATTTATAGTTCTCACCGCCACAAAGTAGTTGTTCCCAATCAGGATGTTCTAGAAATCAAAAAGCATGTGCCCATCCATTGCGCTGTCCTCCACTAGTACTTTTTAAGGAAAACATGGAGACATCAATGCAGAAAAAATAAAGCATAAATAAACGCTGATGAGCTAATTCATTACTATAGATAGTAATATTTATAGTTCTCACTGCCCTAGAGTAGTTGTTCCCAATCATGATGTTCTGGAAATCAAAAAGCATGCCCCCATACACTATGCTGTGCTCTAATAGTACTTTTTAAGGAAAATGGGAGACATCAGTATGGAAAAAATAAAGCATAAATGAACGCTGATGAGCTCATATGAGTCGTGTTAGACCGCGTAAAAGGCATGGGCATCCTTGTTAAATCGCCCGACCCAAAAGGAGGAAAATACAACATTTAATTATGGCAGTAATATGAATCCTTGGCCTCACATTATAGTCCCAATGGCGTATCATGAAGCTGGGAGTTTCATCTGACAAATGTGGGCCCCGTGCCCTCTTTCCCTACATAATCAAGGTAAAATTAGAGCCAAGGGAACCCAATAAGCGAGCATAAAATGACCACAAGGGTATACCCTCTAAGATGCGGCCAGACCGGGCTTCAGATCCAGCCACCGAAGCAGACACTTGGTCATAAAACTAGGGCACATGCCGTCCTCACCTTCCAGCTCAATCATCACACCTTCTCCCCTCGAAGTGTCAAAATCAATGGCCAAATCAGCCCAAAATAACTACCGCAATAGATTGGGAGGCACCAACCTCGTCTCAAGTGAAGTGTTTCACTACACCACCCGCACTTCCTAGTAGTACTCTATAAAAGAAGGGCTCTCAAAAAATAGCCTCTTCGGCACCATCACTCCGGCAGTCGCCATAACCACGCTCCATCCAGAACTGTTCCCCTATAAGGAAAA
This sequence comes from Euphorbia pulcherrima, assembly GCA_947683365.1. Taxonomy (NCBI): domain Eukaryota; kingdom Viridiplantae; phylum Streptophyta; class Magnoliopsida; order Malpighiales; family Euphorbiaceae; genus Euphorbia; species Euphorbia pulcherrima. The sequence goes on from CANTUS010000008.1 coordinate 4,897,515, forward strand.
TAAAACCTGCACACGCGCAATGTCATCAAAAATTGTGAAATGATAACCCAAAATTCACAAGCCAAGGAACTTACGTCATCGAAACTGAGATTCTTAAGCATGTTCTTAATGTATAAATCATCAAGATTCCCCCAAGGCACCAGCAAAGTTGGAAGAGGAGGGAATGTAGCAATATCCTTACGAAGCTTGGCCTTGGGCTTGAGGAGAATACAAGAAGAAAACAAAAGAAAAAATTAGTGTATGATAAGAGAGAAAAGGGACAAACAAAATGAACAACTTCATTATACCTCAAGAACAAGCATGGAGTACTTTAACTCCAAAGTGTGCTTCCTTGCACAATGATCCAAGGCTAAATACAGTTGCCCTAGTGCAGCTCTACCCCATATCATATCCTTGAACTTACTCAAATTTATCAAAGAACCCAATAGGTTCAAATTTAGGGCCAATGAACAAATAGGAAACTGAGTATTGGTCAAGGCATACAACATGAAAGATCGGGCATATTACTCTCGAGCCTTAGCACCCACTAGGGCTCTACGTCCCTCAACCGATCAATAACAATACAAATCCTTAGCGGGAATCTCCTTGCGATCACTACTAAACCCTAACAACTTCAACCATATCTCGGGGTCGTAATTTACCATATGCATTGCATAATTAAAATGGATAACCTCTCCATTAAACTGCAAGCCCGTAATGGTGACATAATCAAGTGGAGTGATAGTGTACTCCCCACATGGCAAGGGAAAGGTATGAGTTGAGTAGGACCACCTCCTCAAAATTAGGGATAAAGCCACATGTGAAAATTGAATGAGCTTCACCGGGACAAGCTTCTCAAAGAACATGCTAAAATCCAAAAGCTCTAATATCCTCTTCATATTGAGGGATAGGACATTCCACCAAGCTATAAGATTCAAAAATTTACCCACACCACGAAGATCGATTTTCTGCAAATAAACAAAAATAATACCTTATCATATTCGCGCTTTTAGCCATTAGGCCAAAAAAAATTATCAATCGCTTATAGTCATCAAGCAAGACTCAAAATCATCAAAATTAGCATCTTACCTATTTCACGCTTAGAACCATTAAGCCAAAACAAAACCAATCGCTTATAGTCACTAAGCCAAAATGCAATTTACACTGCTTATAGGCATTAAGCTACCGACCCTACATAAAAATGTCAAGGCTTATAGTCATTAAGAAAAGTCACCAAGATCATTCTCAAGAAGACGCTTATAGTCATTAAGCATGAGTGTTCGGGAAGTTTATAGCTATTGACTCGGTATTTTATAGATACCTGATGGAAGACCTATAAGGTATCACGCCGCTAGCGAGCCTTGCAGTCGGATCACCATTCGGCTAGCCGAATGAATAACCAAGACCGCACTAGCCAAAATAAGAGATCGAGTCCTGCCATAACTCATCTTCCTAAACAGATAAATAAGAAGAATATCCTTTCCTAAATGGATAAATGAGAAGAAACCTCTTATAGAGGAAATCACGCCTAAATAGGGCCCTTGGCTGATAAGGATCCTTCACCCCCAAAAGAGGAAATACACTCCTGTGAAACAAGGACACCACTCACTATAAATATGGGGTCACCCCCCATACTCAGGAATCTCATTCTAAACCCTAAACCTCACTTACTTACTTGCCTCCTCCTTATTAACGTCGCTGACTTAAGCATCAGAGAGGTTACGCCATTAACACGGCTAGTAACATTGACCCCCTTTTCTGTCTTGCAGCCACCATCTCCGGTGAAGGCAGACCCTCTCTCTTTCTGTGAAGGTTAGCTCAAGGAACCCTATCTTTGACTAATCTTTTAGTAGCTACTAAACTACTCAAGTCAAACAAGCTTATAGTTATTAAGCTATGATCAAAATTTGATAACTCCTAAGCTATCATAGGATTATAGTCACTAAGTCATCCTAAAATTCCACAAATTTCATACAACAGCAATAGTACAAGTGAAACGAAAAATTCCAAAAAATTTTTGCAAGTTTCAAAATACTCAAATTCGTGAAAAACATGTCTCGCAAGATAAGCATCAATCGACACTCGAATGCATCAATCGACACTCGAATGCATCAATCGGTGCTTATAAAAAATCTAATTGCATCGATCGACGATCATGCCAAAAGTCCCAAAATTATAGAATCTCACACAGGCAGTTTACAATAGCATCAAATAAATAGTAAGTCCAACAGAGCATACATTTCGATGAAATTCCTACAAAGCATGCAAGTTCTAAAGGAAACTCAAAAAATAAAAGGATAAAAGGCTTATTGGGACATGGCAGAGATGGCCTTCAGGTTTTAAGATATGGGGAATAGCCTCGCCCTTGCCAATGCCATGAAATCTCCACTTCTCAGGAAGCTCATAATTGTTCTCGGTGCTCAAAATCGGTATTCAGACAACTTCACCATGAATGGTCAGTTCCTCCACCATTATAGGACCATGATTCCGCTTGATAGATGAAATGATTTTTATCCACATCATAATGGATGAGAATAGGATGAAGAATAGGAGAAAAGAAACAGTAAATAGGCTCAATATAGCTTCTGTTTCAAAAAAAATGCGGGATGCAAGAGTTGGAACAAGGACATCCTGCACCACCAAAAGAGGAAATACACTCCTGATGAAACAAGGACATCACTCAGTATAAATGTGGGATCACCCCCCATACTCAAGTATCTCATTCCAAACCCTAGAACTCACTTACTTTCTTGCCTCTTCCCTATTACAATTGCTGACTCAAGCATCAGAGAGGCTATGCCATTCACACGGCTAGTCACTTTAACCCCCTTTTCTGTCTTGCAGTCACCATCTCTGGCGATGGCAGACTCTCTCTCTTTCTATGAAGGTTAGCTCAAGGAACCCTATCTTTGACTAATCTTTTAGTGGTGTGGTGAGTGTGGACCAAGTTACTTGATCCTTTGAGAATTTTATCTTCCAACGAACACGAAAATCCAACCAAATGGACGACAGTCAAAATCGCGATCAAGCAGCCAATGATAACCCCAATGACTTGGGGACAGTGATCAACTCACAATCAACTGCAGTGGTGCCCATATCCTCTACGATTCCAGCCATGGACTCCACCATGATACCGGCGGTAAATTGTGCAACCTGAATGGCATTTTTCAAAAGCTTCACTCAACACAACCAGGTTTCCCTTGAGGACCAAAATCAACTATGGAGGAATCTATTCGGAGTGATGGAGGAGGGAATGGCTAGACGCACAACAAGCGGACTATTAACCAATGCGAAAGTTGTCATCCACCTATCGCTCACTAGGTCGGGCCTCACAACGCTCACTCAGGAGGATCCTTCAACACCAATCAGGGTAAGCCACACAATGCTCTCCTCGAAGGGCTACATAATGCCCAACAGTATGGGTCTCTCAACATTCACTCGGTGGGGCCATACAATGTTCAACCTGAGTCCTAACATTGCAGGAGGTGGCTCCCAAATAGCTTAACACAACCTCAACCTCAATGAATCACTCATGAATAGGAGCCTGGAAGTCCCCTCGTGGAAGGATCTGAATGGCATGTTAAAGACACGGCTAGTGGAATGGGCCACGGTAAAGGAACCGGCATACAGCGGGCACTACAAGGACCAACTCTATCAGGCTTTTTTCACTTGGGTGGTCCATAGCAAGGTCCAAACCACTCCACTCATCTTCCTCTGCCACCACTATTGGGCTCACAGTCAAAACCCAAGAAGTTCAGATACTAGGGTCATCCGGAGTTCCAGAAGATGTTCAAGGAAGGCGTCAACGGCTATGCTATTTCTCTATAAGAACACTTGCTAGAAATTTTTAACTCCCCATTTTGTGCGGAGATCCTTACAGAACAACTGAACTCCCGAGTCAAGCTACCATTCATTGACAACTACAGCGGAGATATAGACCTACAGACCCTTGTCTGGACTTACAAGAACAAGATAGACTTAGCATACACCTTAAAAGCACATGAATGTAGGAACTTCTCAAACACATTAATCGATCTAGCAGCCTACTAGTTTGGCTCATTGCCAGCCGAGTCCATGGATTCAATGGATGACCTAAGGCAAAAGTTCTGCATGGAATTTATTAGCTCCATCCTTGCAGGAACAACCACTTATACCCTCAACGTGATCACTCAATGGGTGGATGAGTCACTCTGCTCATACATTAAACAATTTAACAAAGCCTACCTACAAATATGAGAACTAGACTATAGCACTGCCATGGAAGCTATAATTAGAGGCACGAGGAATGAAAGACTCCATGTAGAGCTCAACCAAAGGCAACCCAAGAAGCTGGATCAAATGATCATCATTCCGAGGAACTTGATTGAAGTAGATAAGGTCGATAGGCCATACAGGACATCTAAAAGAACTTAGCCTGAAGATCGGAGGACTAAGAAGAAGGGGGGAACTACCTCGAGCAGTCCTCTACCCAAAGTAGATACCGACTAAAGATAGAGGCTCCCTTGTAAGAAATCTTGCTGGCTATACAGAAGAGCGATGACAGGAAATCTATCAAATATCCAAGGGTGATGCTTGAATAATTCGTTAGGAAGGACATGAACAAGTACTATGAATTCCACAAGTCTAGAGGCCATGACACGGATAAATGCCGCGTCCTAGCAGATGAAATCCATGCCCTAATTGAACAATGGAAGCTTGCACAATTCGTGAGAGGAATCACTAAAGAGAGCAGATCCAAATCGAAGAATGATGACGAAGAAAAGTAATCATAGTAATCAAAGGGGCTGGTGATGGTAATCACAGGTGGACCATGCTTTAAAGGGTCCACTTCAAAAGGGAAGAGTTTTGAGCACAAAAGATCAAATACTAAAGACAAATCAGAACTAAGTAGACCTTTCCAAAAGCATGCAGACCCCAGTGTGTTAGAAGCCTTGATGGAAGGATACACGGTCAGGCAAATCATTGTTCACACTAGCAGCTCCATTAACTTGATTAGGAAAAAAGTGGTTGACAAACTTAAAGTTCATTACAACCATATGTTACCTGCCCATTCCCCAATCGTTGGCCTTAGTGGCCATTAGATTCCAACACTTGGCCAGACCACCCTAGAAGTTGAGCTTGGTGATCAAAAGACCAAGTGGAGAGTAAAACTAGACTTTATAATCGCTGATGTACCAATCAGCTACAACATCATCCTAGGCAGACCATTCCTAGCAAAGTCGGATGCACTAATTTGAATTAAACACCTGCTCATATAGATCCCTACCACAAAGGGGGTTGCAGTAGTTGCAGACAACCTTTTAGTGGCGTAAAAACCTACTTAGCGTCACTGAAGATGGATGAAACAGTCATGGAGCTGGAAGAGATGGAGAACACCAAGCCAGTCAGACTCATAGAGACACTGACGGTACAACCTAACTGGCAGGTGCGTATAGCTACTGACCTCCCAGAACCTGTGAAATCAGACATCAGCCCAGTACCGTAGAAGAACAACACACCTTCTCCTGGATAAATAAATATATGATTGGGGTACCGTCCAAGATAATTCAACATAGCTTGAACCTTAACCTAGAGGCATCTCCAGTGAAATAAAAGAAGTGCAATCATGCGCTAGAGAGATAGAAGGCAATTGAAGTTGAAATCCTAAAGCTTTTGAAAGCCAACCATATCCGAGTGTTGTGCTACCTCAAGTGGCTTGCCAACGTGGTATTAGTAAAGAAAGCAAATGGAGCTTGGCAAATGTGTGTAGACTACATGGATCTCAATGAAGCAACACCAAAGGATAGCTATCCACTTCCGAGCATCAACCAGCTAGTGGACTCAACGGCCGGCTACGCTATATACTCCTTACTAGATACAAAAGTAGGGTATCACCATATTCCCATAGATCTGGCTGATAAAGAGAAGACATTTTCATAACGCATGAAGGGACGTACTGTTATAGGGTTATGCCATTTGGCTTGAAGAATGCTAGAGCTACCTATCAATGCCTAGTAAATGATATGTTCAAAGGCTAAATAGGAGAAACAATGGAAGTCTATATTGACAATATGATCATCAAGAGCAGAAGCCTAGAGGAATATGTGGAAGACATTAGAGCCATGTTCAAAACCTTACAGCAATATCAGCTCAAATTAAATTTGAAAAAGTGTACTTTTGTAGTGAGAGGTGGGAAATTCCTCGGTTTCCTGATCTCCCAGAGAGAAATTGAGGCAAACCCAAAAAAGATAGAGGCTATCATGAAGATGAAGCCATCCAAGACGCTGGATGAAGTTCAAAAGCCGAATGGAAGGGTGAATGCACTTGGCCACTTTATATCATTTTCCGCCAAAAGATGTCTCCCATTATACAGAGCCATCAAGAAGGACAAAGTGTTCCATTAGGACAAGCACTGCCAGGAGGCCTTTGAGAACATCAAATGGTTTTTGAGTGCATCACCCCTCTTAAGCCAACTAGAGAAGAATGAAGAACTAATCATGTATCAAGCGGCTATGGGTGAAGCAGTGGGATCAATGCTGGTTAGAGAAATAGACGGGAACCAGCACCCGGTCTATTACACAAGCAAAGTACTCAAGAACGCTGAGCTCAGATATCTGAAGATTGAGAAGTTAGCATTAGCCTTATTCTCAGCAGCAAGAAGGATTTGACCCTAGTTCTAAGCTCACACGATTATTATCAGGTCTAATTTTCCTTTGAAGAAAGTATTACAGAGACCAGAGACCTACGGACGGCTAGCCGGATGGGCTATACGACTAGGAGAGTTTGATATATGGTTTGAAGGAAGAAAAGCATTAAAAGCGCAAGTCTTGGCAGATTTTGTTACTGAATTTGAGGGGCTTGACCCCTCACCCGGTGTCAAGACCGAGTCATGACACATATACATTGATAGGGCATCTTCCCATGAAGAAGCCGGAATCGGTGTTTGGAAAGAAGGACCTAAGAGGATATGGATGATCTACGCAACAAAGCTAGCCTTTCCAGTCACCAATAATGCCACCGAATATGAAGCAATGATTAAAGGCTTGGAGCTAGCTAAAGAAATTTCCCTAGACTGAGTAAACATCAAAAGCGACTCGAAGTTGGTTTCCAACCAAATCAATGAGAATTAAGCAACAAAGGAGGATTAAATGGTAAACTACTTAGCTAAAGTAGAGGCACTACTAAAGAAGCTCAAGTCAAAAGGCACCATATAAGTGCTTAAACACATCCCTCGGGAGGAAAATAACAAGGCAGCTAAGCTGGCAAAAAATGTAGCAAGCATAGACCGATGGGAGAAACTTAGCAGCCCATTTGAGGTGATCCATGCCCCAACAATAGAAGAATATAACCTGATGTTGATAGAGCAAAAAGAACCCGAATGGATGCAGCCACTGATTGACTACCTAGCCAACGACGTCCTCCCAGAAGACAAGGTTAAGGTATCTAGAATTGTGAAGAATTCATCAAGGTACTTGGTCATTAACGGGACACTATACAAACGCTCCTACTCGAACGCTTTGCTAAAGTACATTACTCCAAAAGATGGAAAGTATATGATCCATGAGATATATAAACGGAACTATGGCTCCAACCAAGTGGCCTCTACCATTACCCGAAGAGCCAAGCTCCTGGGATACTACTAGCCAACTATAGAAGTAGACTCAACTGATTACATGCAGTCTTTTCATTAATGCTAAATCCATGCAAAAAAGTCCCACTTCCCGCATACAATGAAAAAGCCTCAACTAACTAGGTGGCCATTCGCCGCTTGGGGAATCGACATTGCTGGACCAATGCCCGAAGCTATTAGATAGAAGAAATTCATCATTGTGGCAATTGATCACTTCTCAAAATGGGTGAAAGTAGTGGTCATTAGCACCATCACTCCTGAAAAAGTAATTGATTTCATTTAGGATCACATCATCATCCTTTTCGGCATGCCAAATGAAATTGTCTCAGCCAATGAGTCATAGTTCATCTCGGAGAAATTCCATAAATTTTGTGAAGGTTTGAAGATTCAAAATCGATTTGCATCCATAGCACACCCGCAGATAAATGGACAGATGAAAAGGGCCAACAAAACGCTTGGAAAAGGATTGAGGAAGTGGCTAGAAGGAAAAAAAGGCGCATGGCTAGAAGAGTTAAACAATGTCCTTTGGTCATACAGAACAGCTCCATGTCAACCGACTGGAGAAACTCCTTTTTCCTTAGTCCACGGAGTAGAACCAGTCATGCCTGTAGAAATTGGTGCCGCTCAGACCAAGTGGTCTACTACACGGAAAAGGAAAATGACATCAATTTAAGGCATCAGTTGGACAGTTTAGAAGAATGCAGGGACAGAGCTTACATCTTGACAGTTGCTTACAAGTCTAGAATCGCCAAATACCTTGATAAGAAGGTTAAAGAAGTAAGACTTAAAGAAGGTGATCTAGTGCTCAGGGATGCAGCAGCATCATAGAGCAAAGAAGGCAAAGGCAAGCTTGGACCCAACTAGGAAGGACCGTACAAAGTCACTCAGTTTGTAGGACCTGCCACCCACCGACTCAGCAGAATGGATGAAAAAGAACTCCCAGGGACCTGGAATATAGCTAGCCTTAGGAAGTACAATGTAGCAACAAACCCTTAGGGGCCAAGTGTCTGCACTCTTTTTCCCTTGCCATATACTTTTTCCCACTAGGTTTTTTCTATGGCAAGGTTTTTAACCAGGCAGCACTCCCTAAGCGAACTTTTATTTGGCATTGCACTATAAGCCCGGACATTGTAATCTTTCTATTTTTCTAAATAAAGATTCAATTTTTCTTACACATCTGCGCATCTTAGAAGTTCTGATCAAACTCTCTTAGCACTTCATTGGACCACAGAGTCGGCGTTAGATCAGCTACGTGCATCCAGATCTATAAAAAGACCTAGGCTACTTAAGCCCTCAGGCGTAATAAAAAGTCCCAGACCATACTTGAGCTCTCAGGCATATTGAAGGTTGTAGGCTAAACTTGTAAGACTGTAGGCGTAGCAAATGCCCTGGGCCTCAAAAGCCATCAGGCAAATAAAAAGACCTAGTCTATTCATAAGCCCCATAGGTGTATCTAGTAAGTCCTAGGCCACACTTGAGCCCTTAGGCATATTAAAATACGTAATCAAAAAATAAAGCTTATGGCACTACATAAAATTGCCTAAGACATAACAATCGTCACCAAGACGAATTGAAGGAAGGCATATCATAATGAAAAAATCTTAAGCTGAGCCATTAGTCTTCGAGACCAAGTGCATTATACTTGAGAAAATCTAAAGCCAAAAGAATTCGTCATAAAAAATATAAACATCTAAGCATTTGTCTCTAAAGACTGAATGAAGCTTCATCAAGCACTAAGGGAAAGTCTACAATAACCATCCTTATAACCAAATGTAAACATCCATTCATCCTAACGGATTGGGGAGGCAAACATGCGTACCGTAAATATCGAAAAGAAAAAGACAAGTATAACCATCCATCAAGCATACAAAAGAAGGAAAAATTGAAAGCATGTGTAAAGAAATGCCATAAAGGGCGGCTGCATGAACATTTAAGACCCGGAGGCCAACATAAATAATCAATAAAAAATACTCAATTGATGGGGGAAGATCCTTCGATCCAGCATCAAGATCCTCAACAGCAGCTTTATCGTTAGGTTCATTAAAATCTTTTACATCACCGATTCTTAGGCCTTCTTTGCCTACGATGTCTTCAGCTGCCTTCTCCGCCTCTGCTTGGGTAGCCTTGTGAGATACTAGGTCATCGTATGATCAGAAGTTCACATAATCTATATCCGACCAAGAAAGGTTCGGTTGGATGCATTGGCATGCGCGAAAGATTAGGACACCATAGAGATAGCTGCAATCACTAAGGTTATCAGTAATCATCTCAGTCATCCCCTGGCCTTGAATGTCTCCACCCTGGTGGCCGCTATTGCATTCTCCAAAGTGGCCACCTTAGCCTCCGTTGCCTCCCTCAGTTGTGCGCTCTCCTCCTAAAGCTTCTTGCTCTCATACATCTCATCCTTAAGCTTAAGAGCACTTTTCTAAGCCAAGGTAAGCTTCCGCTTGACGTCAGTAACCTCTTTTTCCTTTAGCTTCAGCTTCGTCTCGCTCTTATCCTGGGCCCTTCGAATGAGCTCTAAGCCTTAGAACATAGCCTAAGAACAAAATACAAACACTTAGCAGAAATCCACAAGTCAAAAAGTCAATAAAAGGCATTAAGAAGTACCCGAGTGATGTCCTAGAAGAAGAGAGAATAGAGCAAGGCTATAGGCTCCTCCTTATAGCCCTCCACATCAGCACGAAGAGGAAAGGCACCCTTTAAAGCACCTTGCACGGTCACATCCGTGCAAGGGAGGTTAGGGCAGGATTGATCCATGAACTCAGCTAGCACAGGCTAAGGAGAAGGGTGAGGGGAGACAGAGCCTTCATCCGTCCTACAACTGGATGGGGTAACTTGTAAAAAGAAACCATCAAAATGTATATCATACAAAGAAATCTAAACAACAATGTAGAAGAATATATAAAACATACCTCAAGATGAGGGACTTGCGTATCTGGCGTAGAAGATGTATCTAGGAGTGTCACAGCAATCCGCTTGCTAGACTGTACAAACTTAGAAGGCTTCCTCTTAACCTTACTCACAGCAACTGCCTGGGTACAGTTGTTCTTTCTCTATAACTTCTTGGCTACTTATAGAGCATTGGCAGATTCAATGTAAGACATGATCACCTGAAATACAAAAAAAGGGAAATATGAGTAAAAGAAGTATACCAATCATAGCAATAAGGCCCGAAAGATAGATGATTCTAGATGGAACCCGAGCCAGAAGATGGTATCCAAAGATTGAAGCCAAGCGGTTGAGTTAAAACTCCATTTCTCCTACTCCAAGGAGTGAAATACTTGCAGCTGCGGGTCCAGATCATTCACCTTGACCCTTTTCTTTGGTGGCATCACGATTAACCAGGTAGCTGGGAAGGAAGGATATTCCTCGTTCACTCGGTTGTAAAACCAGAACTCCTTATAGTGATTAACTAACGAAGGCTAGTTGGGAAAGTGATACATTCCATTCATCCTTACAAATTGATAATGATCATTAACCTTATTCCGCTTGACAAAATAGATCTTGCAAAAAGAGGTAGTGTCAAGATCAATGCCCAATTCCATGCACGTTTGATGGTCATCACCCATATGATTGGATGTAGTTTAGCCAGACACAAGCCCTAAACTTCTAGAAGGATAGAGAAAGAAGCTGGAACCAGATACCTAAAACACCTATAATGACATCCAGATACATGCTGAAGTACCCGACTAGAGGAGCATTCACACGCTGGTCCACACTGGGCAGAAGAACATGGCAATCCTTAAGCCATGAATACATTATAGCCTCCTCTATATGATCCTCATTAATGAATGAGACCATGCCATCCACCCGAGGAGTCATATTCCTCTCCCTCTCTTCCCCTTCTCTCCTAGTAGAATCCTCATCCACTCGGCCACTTATGCTAGACTCCTCTATTGGGCGAGCTCCCTCCTCATTCATATAGTTCTCAAGATCCTCCATCACCTTGAAAGAATCGGCTTTAAGGCTCACATGGCTTATATGCTCGATACTTTCATCATCCAAGACACAGACCCAACTGGATGCATCTGAATTTCTCATTCTCCTTCTAGCGGTACGCTTAACCCTAGGGGTGGAATGGTAATTAGACTTATCAATAATTAAGGGGGTACAACCTAGACAACAGTTCGACCATTTTACAAGACAATTTACGGGATTCTTCACTATTATAACTACTGCCTGATGATGAGGTCATACATCATTTCCTCATTTTTAGCAAACTTGAAGATCTAGGGCTGTTAAAATGAAGAACAGTAGATGAACAAACATGCAAAATTCCTAGAAAACTAATAGGCTCTAATCAAAGGAGAATCCAGAACCAAAGCGAGATGCAAAATTACAAAACTAAAAGCACAATAAAGTAGAACCACAAATCAAGCACAAGATTCGAAAAGCAAAATACGTGGCAGAGGTGAAATCTAAAGCACAATAGAATTTCAGAGATTCTAAAGCATATGAAGCCAACTAAAACAAATGAATAGCAAGCAAAATCCCTAAAAATCAAAAGGAAAAATTAGAACACATTTTACTAAATACGAAGCACATTTCAAAATGAAAAAGAAGAAATCAGAGACTCACCGGAGTTAAAAAGAAGATGATGGTGAGAAGGACTTCTTTAAAATTCCACCAGAAATCGTTGAGCAGACAAGAGAGCAAAAATATTGAAGAAGAAGATGGAATGAAATGCGCAGAAACATGCCATTTAAAGCAATTGTAAAAAGACAACTCTTCAAATTCAGCCGTTGATTACATCCACATGTCACTTAATCCACGGTTTACAATTTCATTGAGGAAAAGTTAATGATGAACTAGCTATCATGAGCTGACTATTGGCAAAGATGAAGAGTTGGGGCTGAGTGCTCACTTAGTATGTGGATCCAGAACAGAAGATGAAGAGTTCAGCCAATCGCTCACGCGGTCAGAACAAAACCTAAAGAATTTGGCTAAACACTTGGGGGGGACTTCTGTTGACTTGGTATTTTATAGATATCGGGTGGAAGACCTGCAAGGTACCACGTCGCCAGCTGGTATCATAGACAAATCACCATCCGGCTACCCGAGTGAAGAACCAAGACCACACCGACCTAAATAGGAGATAGAGTCCTACCATAACTCATCTTCCTAAATAGATGAATAGGAAGAGCATCCTTTCCTAAATGGATAAATGATAAGAAACTGCTTATAGAGGAAATCATGCCTAAATAAGGTCCTTGGCCAACAAGGATCCTTCACCTCTAAAAAAGGAAATACACTCTTGTGAAACAAGGACACCACTCACTATAAATATGGGGTCACCCCCCATACTCAGGTATCTCATTCTAAACCCTAAACCTCACTTACTTACTTGCCTCCTCCTTATTAACGTCACTGACTGAAGCAACGGAGAGGCTACGCCATTAACATGACTAGTCGCTTTGACCCCCTGTTTTGTCTTATAGGTACCATCTCCGGTGAAGGCAAACCCTCTCTCTTTCTGTGAAGGTTAGCTCAAGGATCCTATCTTTGACTAATCTTTCAATAGCTACTAAACTACTCAAATCAAACAAGCTTATAGTTATTAAGCTATGATCAAAATTTGGTAACTCCTAAGCTATCATGGGATTATAGTCACTAGGTCATCCTAAAATTCCATAAATTTCATATAACAGCAATAGTACAAGCAAAACAGAAAATTCCAATTTTTTTTTACAAGTTCCAAAATACTGAAATTCACAAAAAACATGTCTCACAAGATAAGCGTCAATCGACACACGGATGTATCAATCGATGCTCATAAAAAATCTAATTGCATCGATCGATGCTCATGCCAAAATTCCTAGAATTATAGAATCTTACACAGGCAGTTTACAATAGCATCAAATAAACAGCAAGTTCAACAGTGCATACATTTTGATGAAATTCCTACAAAGCATGCAAATTCTAAAGGTAACTCTAAAAACAAAAGGATAAAAGGCTTATCGGGGACATGAGAGAGATGGCCTTTAGGTTTTAAGATAAAGGGAATAGCCTTGGCTTTGCCAATGCCATGAAATCTCCACTTCTCAGGAAGCTCATAATTGTTCTCGGTGCCTAAAACTGGGATTCAGACTACTTCCCCATGAATGGTCAATTCCTCCACCATTATAGGACCATGATTCCGCCCGATAGATGAAACAATTTTTGTCCACATTGTAATAGATGAGAATAGGATGATGAACATGAGAAAAGAAATAGCAAAGAGGCTCAATATAGCTTCTATTTCAGAAAAAGAAATGCAGGATGAAAGAGTTGGATGTGCAAAAGTGTTATATTGGGAAACAATGATCCAAAAAAATTATGTTCAGAGAAATCATCTGGATCAGGTTTGAAGAAAGAAAACATATAACCTCTAAGTCCAAGATAAGGTCATCTAGACATATATTGAAGACATCAAACACCTAAGTTCATGAAGAAAGCATCCGATAAGAGTTTGGAAAGGAAACAAACTTCTAACACCTTAAAAACAACATCCGAGGAAAGACTGATTGAAGAGCATCCAGATAAGTCAGAGTCTGAAGACATCCGAAAGATTCTACTCTCAAGACAAAAGGGAAAAAGTTCAAAACTAACTTTTCCCTCCTCATTAGTCTGAAGTCAAAGTTCCTTTTGCCTTGGAGAATGAAAAAGTGATAGCTTGCACGTATTTTGGAAAAGGACAAAAGGTCTAACTTGGAAAGAGAAAAAGGTAACAACCTTTTTAACCTAGACCAATAGGATGGCACGTGGAGCTCACATAATTGACAAAGTATGCCTAGAATTTGGTAGTGCACAAAAGGAAAAATAAATGCCAATTCACAACATTGTCTCACGAATCCCAAAAATTCAATTAGGTCAATTATCGACCTAACAGACTAATCAATGGCTCTGGAAGCGCCACCTCATACTTGATCAATGGTGAAGATTGAAGATTAACCCAATGGTACACAACAACTACATTTTGATTAAAACCTATAAAAGGGAAGCTTCACATGTGGAGAAGGTGTTGGTTATTTTCACAAGAACCTATTACATTAAGAACTCAAGCTAATTCAATCAGTAATCAAAATCTCTCTAAGAACTAAACACTCCAATATATTTGTAAGAATTCTCAAGTGAGTATATAAACTTGAGGAATTCGAAAACCCAAATCATTTGTTAAAACAAATTTTAAAATCTCAAACTTGGGTGAGTATTGAGATTGGGACTTAGCTTGAACTAGGATAGTTTGAGTGGTACATCCCTGTGGCACTCAACTTAAATTTAGGAAGAATTTAAGAAGTATATTCTACTAAAGACAAAGGACTCAGCCAGAAGTTGGTGCTTTTTGTTGTGTATCCTACATCACAAGAAAGGTCATCATCCAAAGACAACGCGAAAGGACTCAGCAAAAGATTGATGTCTTTGGCGGTATATCCTACATCCGAAGGAGAAAACATCTTCGGAGATAAATGTAAAGGCTTGATTCCTTCCCATTGAAAGGAATATCGCTAGTGGACTTAAGCTTAAAGGAGGAAACTCCGAGGATTGGAAGTAGGCAGGGCTAAACCAGTATAAAATCCTTGTGTTTGATTTTCTTTTACCTTTCACTTTATGGCATTATATTTTACATCTGCATCTTCCAAATTCAATAATTCTAGACTAAAATCAAACATGCTATATAAGACTTTTAGAAGTCAATAAATTCTATAAGAAAGAGTCATTCACCCTCCTCTGACCTGAAATACATAGCCACAAGGACCAACAAGTGGTATCAGAGTGAGTGCTCATAACTAGAGATCTAACAATCTCGAGCTAAAGGTCCAATTTTGATCTGAGAATCAAAATGAGTTTTATTAACTCACTACTTCTACCGAAGGGTATGTCCATTACCCAACCTCCACTCTTCACCAGTGAACACTACATGTTCAAGAAAAATTGGATGAAGAATTTCATTCAAGCCCAAAGCATACTAGCATGGATGGCCATTAAAGATTTCTCATATGCCCCAACTTATGAAGTTGAAGGTATCAACACTAGGAAACCCTCTAATCCATGAGATGAGAATGATTATGAAAAAATTGCGTAAAAATGCCAATTCTATTAACATGCTCCTTTTGTGCTCTTAGTGCAGCAGAATTTAACAGGATATCCGGAAGCTAAACTACACAAGAAATTTGGCAAAAGCTTGAAGTAACGTATGAAGGAACCAATAAAGTCAAACAAACAGAATTGATCTCCTCTAACAAAAACTTAAAACCTTTAAGATGGAATAAAAGGAGTCTATCAGTAGCATGAATAGTAGATACACCAATCTTGTTAACAAGATGAAGAGGCTTGGAAAGGAGATCACTGAGGAAGTAATGGTGAAAAAGATCCTTCGGAGCTACACAAAAGAATGGGATAATAAGAAGACAGCCATTGAAGAAGCTCATGATCTTAAGTTCTACAGCTATGATGAGCTCATTGGTAATCTCTTAACTAAGGAACTATCTTTAGAAAGGTATAGCCAGTAAGAGAAGAAACCGGAGGAGAAAAAGAAAGGAATTTCTCTCAAAGCAGATTCCTCTGGATCAGTTTCATCCGTAACAGAAAAGAAATCAAAGGAATCTTAATACAACAAATAACAAATGGACATGCTAGCTATGAACTCTCGATGGTCAAAGATATGTGGATCTCCCTTAGAGCCTTACAGCGGGGTCCACTGGGGGGTTGGTTAATTTAGACGTGATGGAACCATTTAGTTCAAGTTTGCACATTTTAAAAAATTTTAATGAATAAAAGAATTGAGACCTAAATCTTGATACAAATGATAGAGTTGCTACCCAAGTTGTCTACTTGGGAAAGAGTTTTTATACGGTTCCCATTGGGCGAGAGACTCATACCTTTTTTATCAGAGATTCAGGTATCGAATGACTCACTTATTTCTCATTTAGTTAATCCAAAATTACATTCACCAAGTAAAACCATTTTATTTTCATCATTTGGGGAATTATTACAGATACACTCCTTTACACTCGATTCATGCATTCAATAGTTCATAATAAAGCACAAGTAATAAATGGGGGATAAAAATTACAACCAGGGGAAAATAGGGGAATTACAAGGGAACCTATACATTTGTTCTAAGTTATAAAACAAAATAAATAAATTCACCTATATCCATAAAGATTAGCATAGTTAAAGGCACATCATAAGTCAATATTTTGTTAGGAAAAAAGTGATTATGTCAGCGTGGCGGTCTTGCGATCGATATTGCCCGGGCGGCTTCTAGGATTGAAAGGAAATAATGGGTCATCAACGTATTTTATTATGAAAACACATTTAAACTTTTTGTGGGTTGATTTACTGGATTATTAGTGAAAATGATCACATGGCAAATGGTGATGTTGGTTTAAAAGAGAAATAGGGATTCTTCCTAGGAGCCAGTACCCGTACTGGTGGGACCCATATGGGGTGTGAGGCACCCGTACGGGTCCTGTTTTGACCCAAATAGAATCTCATTTCTATTTAGAATAGAGAAGAATTGCATAAAAGTAGAAATGAAGGATAAAACTAACAAGATATGAGTTTCTTTGAAACTCAGGAGCGTACCTTAATATCATGAATCCACTTTAAAGCGATCATTATGCTGAGAGAGAGTCTAGGCAAAGTAGATGATGAAATGGTAGTTTTAAGACTATTTAGGCAAGTATTTGTATGGATATAAGCTCCCCCAAATCCTAAAAAATGAAGTTAGGAATGAATAAAATGTGGACAAAACCTCGAGGAATGGGTTATCTCTATATTTTTTTCCCCTATACCTCAACTATACCCTTGCTATTACTTGAAATATTACTGGAATTTTATAAACTATAGGATCTAATTTCTTTTCTAATTTTTTGCTCTCCTTTTGAAATGAGGCAAAAATCCCCTATTTATAGGAGGAAGTCGGGTCTAAATGCAATAAATTGCATTCATGACTAATTTCTCCTAAATAAGGTATGATTTACCTGCCATTCTGCCTATTTGGACAAGTATGGCAACCGTATAGGTGAGGATGACCTATAGGGGTCCTAGCCGGACCTGAATGGGTCCCTCCCACCCGTAAGGGGTCGTGTAGTTATACGGGTCAACCCATGGACCCGTACCCTAAGGTATGACCCATACGGGTCCCTAAGGTAGTCTAGATCTCCTGAACTTGGCCAAACTCAACTGTGCAATAGTTGGAACACCTCTAATGGATAACATCGGTAATGAAATGCATTATCTAGATTTCTTCATCATTTTATGAGAAGGACCATTATAATCTAGTGCTCATAGACTGCCCCTCATAGGATCACTGTAGATACGGATATGTAGGATCTCACGATATAAGCGAGGTTCAGAAATTTGACATGAGGAGATGACATGGATGGGTTCCTTTCTTGAGGCAAACTCTTTTCCTAGGTGTCCTTTTCTTCAGGCGGACAACTTTCCTTTGTTGTTGCGTATCCCTTTCTTGAGGCGGATTACTTTCCTTTGCCAATACGTATCCCTTTCTTGGTGCAGATGACTTTCCTTTGCCAATGCGTATCCCTGGCGACTTCTCTGGGGAAGGTGTGTGTATCCCTTTCTTAAGGTGGATCAACTTTCCTGACTGGTGGCGGTGTATCCTTTTCCTAAGGTAGATGACTCTTCTCATATCCCTTTCTTAAGGCAGATCGACTTTCCTGACTTATGGTGTATCCTTTTCCTAAAGTGGATGACTCTCCTCGTATGGTGGTGTATCCTTTTCTTAAGGCGGATGACTCTCCTACTGGTGTATCCTTTTCCTAAGGCGGATGACTCTCTAGTTGGTGTATCCCTTTCCTTAGGTGGATGACTCTCCTATTAGGGAAATTGAATAGCCTATTAAGAGACAATAAAAACTTTGAGTTAGTTATTGCCTAAGATGACACGCCTTGATTCTTGATTGAATTTATTGTGAATAAAATTTTTTTGCCCCTTCAATCAAGAATAAAGATGTGTTGATCATGGTTGGCCCCTAAATAAATTGTAAACTAAGTGTTAGAAATGTCAGGTTTGGCCCAATTTCTTAAGGATGGAATGCCCCTTGGAGGGTGCCTCTTAGGGGAATGCCCCTTGATCGGTTCTATTGCTGGGGAATGCCCCTAGGGTAGGTGCTATTTGGGTATTTCATGATAGAGAGATGCCCCTTGTCTAGTTTCACTGCTGTAGATGCCCCTAGGGTGAGTGCCCCTAGAATGTTTGATGATGGGAGGGATCTAGTTTTGTTACTGGGGAATGCCCCTAGGGTATTTGATGATGGAGGGATGCCCCTTGACCGGCTCCATTGCTAGGGAGTGAGGGGATGCCCCTTAGTTGACTTCCTTTCTAAAGAGGTATCTTGCTAGATGATTTATCTGCGGGGGACTTCTTCTAGGTTAATATGCCTTGGTTTAGGCCAGAAACTCTTGTTCTTTAGGAATTGTTGCCCCTTGATGTCTTGATCTCTTGGGAATCTTTCCCTTGAATGGACCTGCACATGAGAAATTGTTTACATTAGTAATGGATTTAAAATAGCTTACCTTGATACTTAATTGACTTTGTGGTGAACCAAAAAAATTGTTACCCCTTCAATAAAGTATTAAGGTGAGCTAGGGGTTTTGCCCTTGAATTAATTGATGTATAGGGTTCGAGACAAGTGGGGTTGGCCCCAAGTTTTCATTTGATGTGCCCCTGCTGCTAGGGGAACTAATTCTTTTGAAAAGCTGGTTTGTTCCAGAAGGATGGGACCCGTATAGGTGGAGAGGACCCGTACGGGTGAGCTTTTGCCGTTAGAGGACCCGTACGGGTCATGTGGAGTAGTTCGGAAGTGCTGGGATAGGTTTTAAAAATCGAAGAGTCCCTCCCTTCTCTCCTTTCATAAAACTTCCAATTCCAATCTACCTTTGGCGAATTTCTTCCAAACTTAATCGAAAATGTACAAGAAAATTCCTGACATAGGGCGTTTCAATCTCAAGCGCGAGGAATTGCCTCGGATTGGAAATTTGGACCTCTGGCAATGTTCGGTGGTCGTGGGATATGCATTCCGCAAGGAGGATGATTTCCTAGGCCTCACACCTGCTTTTGAAGTCCACTCGGTACCTTTCCCCACTACTCACCCCTCCAAACTTCATGTAAGTGGATTCAAATTTCCAATTTCAGAATATTCCCATTTTCGAATTTCCTTGATTTAGCATGATTTTAGGGTGTTTTAAGGATCAAAATAAAGCCTAATACATGTAACTTTAGTGGAGGGAACTTTTGGAATTCGTTAGATTAGGATTTGGTTTAATTTGGATGAAAATGACTTGTTTGAGAAATTTCCCATTAGTGGACTATTTGTAGGGGACCCGTACGGGTGAGGCGGACCTGTACGAGTGGGGCAGACCCATATGGGTCCCATTTTCTGTGACAGAATGTTGGCATTTCATTTTTTTGCAACTTTTTTCTGATTACTAACTCAACCACTACATTCTAACTCTATTGTACTATTGTTTTATCTTTGTAGTTCCCATTCAAGACCATCTGATCTCTAAGCTTCTATAGGAAATGGTATGAGGAGATACGTTCAGCAGGGGATACTGAGCTGCTGGCCCTGATTTATGCTTTGGGCCTCACTGATATTGCTTGGGCCATTCCTGTGGGCCTGAAGATGCTTGCCCCAGCTGCCATTTCTGGTCTGGCCGAGCGTTGGTTACTGACGACCCATACCTTTCACTTCACCATCAAGGAGGTTATCGTCACTCACTCGGATATGTATGCACTAGCGGGACTAGCTTGGGATAGTGAGATTATCCACTTCAACGTGTACACCGATCGTTGGCATTCACGGGTCAAGGTGAAGGATTACATAGAGTGACTCATTGGGCTTTGTCTTGGCAAGAAGGACAAGCTCAAGTATGAGGATCTGCACCCTTACTAGCGGGCACAACCAAGTTTAATTCCATGGGGAGGAGGGATCAGTATGCAAGGTCCTTCCCCTTGACCCTCTTGACTATCGTCTTCTTCTCGACCTTCTCGAGCAACGTTAACTATAGATTGCTATCTGCTGTGGAGGATCTTCCTATTATATATGATGTATGGCCTTAAGGCAATTAGGGAGACATATCTTAATTATGTAATAGTATGAATAATTTATTTAATTAATAAAGGCATTTAATCTTTTATTTATATTGGTTGGCTTAAAATTTATTATGGCTGGTTAAAATATATTCATTGATGTATGTATACAAAAGTCCTTGACATATCATAGCATGAAGTCAGAGAAATTATAGTTGGACTATATTAAGTGAGACCTGCTTCATGTACAATTATAATTATGTCTAAACTATCCCTACTTATAGTTTCATCATGTAAGGATATTGATGAAGCGGATAGACTAGCATGTGGTCAACTTTCTTAGAAAGGGTCCAAGCAGCCAATCTCCTAAGGACTGAATATGGTACCTTAAGTTTGGCGCATGGATATATCTGAGAGATATATTGGAGACCACCATAAGATAATCACTTGGTGTATATATCAATGTGTTAGTTTTTATCTTCAAACAATAAGCTTTGCGAATATCCCCATACTAGATATGCTAGTTATGTTGTGTGGTACCATCACTATACTTTGGGCCATTCCTATACAATCATTAATTTAGGGTGTCACGGGTGGTTAAGGGTATATTGATGACAACATGTTGGTAAGCTATATAGTTGGAAAGAATCCATCGCTCCAGATATATTAAGGAGTTGTGCATGGCCGCTTGTTGAAGTGATGATTGCTATAAACCTCTTATCAGAGAATGTGTTTGATAGAAATAGTTTCTAGTCAAACACACTATGGTAAAAGGCAGTATACTTCGGTAACAAGTTAATAACTAGGATAGCTTGGAGCAACCTTGCTATCAGTGGGTTAACAGTTTAACCAAACCCTATAAACCAGATGGTACTAATATTAAAGAATGGAAGGAGTTCATCGCATTGGATAACTATTGCATTGACCAGGATTAAGTCATAAGCATAAATGACGTTCCAAGTAATGGGGGATGGTAGACCCTTGCTAGAGGGGTACTACAGTCATTTAAGGTAATCGAGTTCTATTCACGATCTAGAACCTCGAGCCAATAGTTCCATTAGAACAAGGGTTGGTTAAGCCTTAACAACTCAATACTTCGGGATCCTATAAGGTCACACACATTAGACCTTCATCGGACTGAGTAAAGAATTAATAGATTTATTATATTATAAAAATATAACATAATAATAATTGGATTATTATTCTATTGATTAAAAATGATTAGATCATTTTGGATAAGCCAAGGAATTTATTTTTTGACCGGTAAGTAATTTATTAGGGTCGTGAAATAAAATAATTTTGAAAGAAGGATTAAAAGGGAATTTTCTAATTAGAGTAAATGGGTCAGACCCTACGAAGATGGGGCACACATTTTAGGACCCCATATAGAGGCTAAAGGGTTGTGGGCTCGACACTACGCGAGCCCACAGGCTGGGTCACACCAGCACTGCTAGGTAGCGCTGGGTGTGCTAGCACAGACCAACCCATAAGCTGGGCTTGTGGATAAAGCCCATAAGCTCGGGTTGTTGGTGCAAGGTAGGCCGTTATGTCCTGCCTTGAGCTGGCCATGTTCAGCCTGCTTTGCACACTACACGCGGGTTAGACCCATGGGCTTCATGCTCCGCGGTTCAAACCCATTTTTTGGGATGTGCATTTTGCACATCCCACATTGGAAAAAGGGGAAGCCTATAAGTAGGCACTCCCTTTCTTCATTTCAATTTCCACCATTCGCTCTCTTCTAGTCTTGACTTCCGATTCCAACATGATATCCCTCAAGTTGACTTTAGAGCGTAGTTCTTTTTTAGGAGCTTGAATTTATTCGAGCACCTCTGGTTTATATTTTTTGGTGGGGCTTTTGGAGTGCTGTAGCAACTACTCAAGGCTCCTTAGTTCTTCCTCTCGGGGAGCTTTTGGTTGGTGGGGTACGTGTGGATACTCATAGAGGTTGTCCTATGCTTGGAGGCTTATACAAGGAGGTTCTGCTAAAGCACGCTTCAACTGGCAAGTTTTCTTTCTTTCTCTTTTAATTATTAGGTCTTTTTCTTTAAGCATTTTTAGACTTAATAATTACGCTTAGGTTGTTTTTGCATGCTTAGTTTATTTTATGCTTACGTTGTAGCTTAGAGTTATAAGATGCTTAGTATAAAATACATATGTTGTGATGTAATTTAGAATTATGGTATGCCTAGCCTATGCATGCTAACCTAGGTAGAGAATTATTTAGTTAAGCCTTTATTTAATATGCAGCTAATAAGAGTTCCTGGGGACAGGGACAAAATTTTGAATTTCCGTCGTGCTTGTTGTGCATGTTCAAATTAAATGTCAGTTCCTAATAGTGGTATCAGAGTATGTCTATTTAGTGCATAATTAAGTTAAAAGCGAACTAAATTTTATTTTCTATACGAGATGATTTGTTGTTTATTTAATTGTTTGGAACAATATAAATGAACTTGGGTTTTCATTCCAAGGTTAGAAAATGGTTATGAATAATTTTTAATAAGCTTGCTCAACTTACTTAAATTACATAAGACTCAATAAATTATATAAGTTACAAGGATTATAGATGCTTTCAATTTACAAGAATTGTAAGAATGAAATTTATTAGTTCAAAAGGATCTATGGTTTTCGAGTCTATGCCCATGTTTGTTCTGGCTAAGGATTAGACTTGGTGTCTTCTCACTTCAAGGGCACCTCTCCTACCTGTGAACCTATATCGGTGCAACTTGAATTGACTTAGGAGATTAAAATGGAATAATTTATTTCTAGTATATAAGATGGTGCATATATATGTTTCTATAACAAAGTAAAAATTAAATTTATTGAATAAAAGCTTAAAGGAAATGCAATATAAATGTAACAAATAAAAGTATTAATTATTTTGCATATAATCTAGGTTGATGGAATAATTACAATAAAGAGTTTGAACCCACCTAAGGTTGTACCTTATAAATTAATTCTAAAATTAGGTCTTTTTCTTTAAGCATTTTTAGACTTAATAATTACGCTTAGGTTGTTTTTGCATGCTTAGTTTATTTTATGCTTACGTTATAGCTTAGAGTTATAAGATGCTTAGTATAAAATACATATGTTGTGATGTAATTTAAAATTATGGTATGCCTAGCCTATGCATGCTAACCTAGGTAGAGAATTATTTAGTTAAGCCTTTATTTAATATGCAGCTAATAAGAGTTCTTGGGGACAGGGACAAAATTTTAAATTTCCGTCGTGCTTGTTATGCATGTTCAAATTAAATGTCAGTTCCCAATAGTGGTATCAGAGTATGTCTATTTAGTGCATAATTAAGTTAAAAGCGAACTAAATTTTATTTTCTATATGAGATGATTTGTTGTTTATTTAATTGTTTGGAACAATATAAATGAACTGGGGTTTTCATTCCAAGGTTAGAAAATGGTTATGAATAATTTTTAATAAGCTTGCTCAACTTACTTAAATTACATAAGACTCAATAAATTATATAAGTTACAAGGGTTATAGATGCTTTCAATTTATATGAATTATAAGAATGAAATTTATTAGTTCAAAAGGATGTATGGTCTTCGAGTCTTTGCCCATGTTTGTTCTGGCTAAGGATTAGACTTGGTGTCTTCTCACTTCAAGGGCACCTCTCCTACCTGTGAACCTATATCGGTGCAACTTGAATTGACTTAGGAGATTAAAATGGAATAATTTATTTCTAGTATATAAGATGGTGCATATATATGTTTCTATAACAAAGTAAAAATTAAATTTATTGAATAAAAGCTTAAAGGAAATGCAATATAAATGTAACAAATAAAAGTATTAATTATTTTGCATATAATCTAGGTTGATGGAATAATTATAATAAAGAGTTTGAACCCACCTAAGGTTGTACCTTATAAATTAATTCTAAAATTAGATCTTTTTCTTTAAGCATTTTTTGACTTAATAATTACGCTTAGGTTGTTTTTGCATGCTTAGTTTATTTTATGCTTACGTTATAGCTTAGAGTTATAAGATGTTTAGTATAAAATACATATGTTGTGATGTAATTTAGAATTATGGTATGCCTAGCCTATGCATGCTAACCTAGGTAGAGAATTATTTAGTTAAGCCTTTATTTAATATGCAGCTAATAAGAGTTCCTGGGGACAGGGACAAAATTTCGAATTTCCGTCGTGCTTGTTATGCATGTTCAAATTAAATGTCAGTTCCCAATAGTGGTATCAGAGTATGTCTACTTAGTGCATAATTAAGTTAAAAGCGAACTAAATTTTATTCTCTATATGACATGATTTGTTGTTTATTTAATTGTTAGGAACAATATAAATGAACTTGGGTTTTCATTTCAAGGTTTGAAAATGGTTATGAATAATTTTTAATAAGCTTGCTCAACTTACTTAAATTACATAAGACTCAATAAATTATATAAGTTACAAGGGTTACAGATGCTTTCAATTTACATGAATTGTAAGAATGAAATTTATTTGTTCAAAAGGATCTATGGTCTTTGAGTCTATGCCCATGTTTGTTCTGGCTAAGGATTAGACTTGGTGTCTTCTCACTTCAAAAGCACCTCTCCTACCTGTGAACCTATATCGGTGCAACTTGAATTGACTTAGGAGATTAAAATGGAATAATTTATTTCTAGTATATAAGATGGTGCATATATATGTTTCTATAACAAAGTGAAAATTGAATTTATTGAATAAAAGCTTAAAGGAAATGCGATATAAATGTAACAAATAAAAGTATTAATTATTTTGCACATAATCTAGGTTGATGGAATAATTATAATAAAGAGTTTGAACCCACCTAAGGTTGTACCTTATAAATTAATTCTAAAATTAGGACTTTTTCTTTAAGCATTTTTAGACTTAATAATTATGCTTAGGTTGTTTTTGCATGCTTAGTTTATTTTATGCTTACGTTATAGCTTAGAGTTATAAGATGCTTAGTATAAAATACATATGTTGTGATGTAATTTAGAATTATGGTATGCATAGCCTATGCATGCTAACCTAGGTAGAGAATTATTTAGTGAAGCCTTTATTTATTATGCAGCTAATAAGAGTTCCTGGGGACAGGGACAAAATTTTGAATTTCCGTCGTGCTTGTTATGCATGTTCAAATTAAATATCAGTTCCCAATAGTGGTATCAGAGTATGTCTATTTAGTGCATAATTAAGTTAAAAGCGAACTAAATTTTATTTTCTATATGAGATGATTTGTTGTTTATTTAATTGTTTGGAATAATATAAATGAACTTGGGTTTTCATTTCAAGGTTAGAAAATGGTTATGAATAATTTTTAATAAGCTTGCTCTACTTACTTAAATTACATAAGACTCAATAAATTATATAAGTTACAAGGGTTATAGATGCTTTCAATTTACATGAATTGTAAGAATGAAATTTATTAGTTGAAAAGGATCTATGGTCTTCGAGTGTATGCCCATGTTTGTTCTGGCTAAGGATTAGACTTGGTGTCTTCTCACTTCAAGGGCACCTCTCCTACCTGTGAACCTATATCGGTGCAACCTGAATTGACTTAGGAGATTAAAATGGAATAATTTATTTCTAGTATATTAGATGGTGCATATATATGTTTCTACAACAAAGTAAAAATTAAATTTATTGAATAAAAGCTTAAAGGAAATGCAATATAAATGTAACAAATAAAAGTATTAATTATTTTGCATATAATCTAGTTTGATGGAATAATTATAATAAAGAGTTTGAACCCACCTAAGGTTGTACCTTATAAATTAATTCTAAAATTCCCTGAATTGATATAAATTATTATAAATATGTCCATCTGATAAAATCCTAGATTGGGTGAGACGTTTAACACCAATAAAATCCTAAAGTAAATATATTAAGGCAAGTTGTAGTCTTCCTTACTCAAATTTATAATACGGTCTCTTTGGGCTATCAAAGTACTGTGCAAAGCGTTCCTTTTAGTCCACATTGATCGGTTATAAAAATTGAGATAGGGTCTGCCTTAACAGGATTGGGTAGTCCGCTATAAAATTGGGAGCTAGCCTCAGGACTAAGACATATTCGAGGAGATGCTAAAATAAGGGCACACGTCCCTTGGGATTAGGGAACTTAAATGTATTAGCAATTGAATATGATGAAAATGGAATGAGATTCTAACTATAACTTAATAATATGGCTGGACTCGTAAAATTAGGAGTCATAATAGACTAGTTATAGATGCTACCTGCTAGGAAATTTAGCTGGCCTAAAATTCCGGAATTCAATAGAATGGGCTATTGTAAATTTCGAAGAAAATAGTAGGACAAATGTATTTAATTAAAAGACCTTATATTACATGCATGTACCAAAACTAATCTCTACACAATAATTCTTTTCTTACATCTTGGTTGAAATCTTTACCTTAATACAATCGTTCCCTTTGATAACTAATTGTGATTGGCTCTAGCTTCAAAGGGTTTGTTTAGAAATGTGAAGATAGTTCTCAAAGCCTTGGGCTTGGCGTGTACAATGTATAATCCCGAATCTAAACAACATGATGCAAGAAATTCTGCTTGAAATAGATATGCCTGAAAATGCATAAAGGAAACTAGGATACAACACATTGGAGGTCGTTAACATCCCTATTACCTTATGTAAGTAGCTAGCAGGAGACAAGGTTAAACATCAAGTTAGATGTTAGGATCCATGTTACCTTAGCAACATGGGCATCATAAAATCATGGACTTGAAAGTCTATGTCTTTACATCTTAGAGAAAGGATTTTCCATGGTAGAAAATTTGAACCAAAATATTTTGATAGAAATTGGTAGGAAAAATTAGTTAGAAATTTAAATTTTTCATATCTCAAAGAAGTAAAGGGACACACATGGTGTCTAGTTTTGAAGCAGGATAGAGTAGAGTGAAGAGAAAAGTAAAAGAATATTGGGAATTTTGTCTAGTAGACAAAATGATTGTTTTCAATATGAAATATTGGAAACAAGATCTTCTTTTCAATATGGGATATTGGAAATAAGATCAAAATGGCTAAAGTCTCATAGCATGAGAAGAGGAGGCTTAGAGCTTCCACTTCAAGATGATTAATATTGAGAATTTCTACATCTCAAGGAAATTCTAAATTGGTATGGAATACCTAATTAGAATCGTATATCCATACGATAGTATAGATATTGTTGAGAAGTACAGTTTTGGGAAAGGAAGAGTTGTACCTACAAAAATTCATTAGAGCTTGATGGCTGCTCCTGATGTAGGAACTTGAAACTTCCATTTTGGTAAAATTTGTAAAAGGATGAAATTCAATTGTCATTATAAAATATTGTTTCCTACTTCACAGTAGTTATAATTTTATTCCAATTTGATAAAAGGAATTATCAAAGTTACGAATGATATTTTATTGTAATTTGACAATATTTCGTAATTACAAAATCATATTCTCAAATATAAACATTGCTAAGAGAAAATTAGATAATGAGAAATCCTTATGCTTATGGCATTGTCATTTAGGCCACATAAACAAAGATCACTGAACGAAGCTGCATAAGTGTGGTGACTTGGGTCCAATAGACTTGGAGTCTTATGGCGATTGCAAACCTTGTTTAAAAGGAAAAATGACAAATTTACCCTTTAAAGGAAAGGGTGAACGAGCCACGAGTACATTGGAACTTATTCACACTGATGTGTGTTGTCCAATGAGTGTTCAACCACTAGGAGGATACTCCTACTTCATAACCTTCATTGATGATTATTCATGATATGGTTACTTATACTTAATGAAGCAGAAGTCTGAAAGTTTTTAAAAGTTCAAAATGTTCAGAACTGAAGTAGAGAAATAGCTTGAGAAAAGTATTAAAGCACTTCAATCTGATCGAGGAGGAGAATACTTAAGTCAAGAGTTTTAGAATTATCTAAAGGAAAACGAGATAGTTCCCTAGTGGATCCCTCTTTACATGCTCTAAAAAAATGGAGTGTCTAAAAGGAGGAATTGAACTTTATTAGATATGGTTCAGTCCATGATGAGCTAAGAAGGTCTCAGTAAATGCTTTTAGGGATATGCACTAAAGAGCACGATTTATGTATTAAACAGAGTGCCCTCCAAATCAATTGATTTTACACCTTACGAAAGATGGTGTAATAAAAGGCAATCTCTAAGTCACCTTAGAGTATAGGGCTATCCTGCCATGGTAAAGAGGATAGCATTAGATAAGCTAAGCACCAAATCTGACAAGTGTCTATTCATTAGATATCCAAAGGAAACTATTGGATATTTGTTTTACCAACCCGAAGCATAGAAGGTATTTATGCCTCGGAGTGCTCACTTTTTTGAAATGGAACACTTACTTACAAAAGTCAGTTGGAGCAATATTTAACTAGAGGTTCAAGACGAAGAAATAGATAATCAGCTGATTGGCCCTGTTCTAGATATAAAAGAAAGTGTGATCCAAGAACAACCTATCAAAACACAAGCATTGCAAAGATCAGGTTATGTTCATAAAGGTCCCGATAGATATGGTTTTATCATCACTGATGATAAGGAACTATATCTTATGGAGGATGATGAACTAAGAACCTATGATGAAGTAATGAAATGCTCAGATTCTAATAAATGGCTTAAAGCCATGAAGTCAGAAATGGGTTCCATGTACGAGAACAAGTTTAGAATTTGGTTGATGCACCACAAGAGGTTAGCCCAATCGGGTGCAAGTGGGTCTTCAATAAAAAGACTGGCATGGACGGTAACATGATTACTTATAAGGAAAGGTTAGCTGCGAAAGGTTATAGTCAATGTGAAGGCATTGACTATAATGAAACTTTCTCACCGGTGGCTATGCTTAAATCCATAAGGATACTCCTCACCATTGCTGATCATTACGATTAAGAGGTCTGACAGCTGGATGTTAAAACAACATTTATGAATGGAAATTTAGATTGGGATGTGTATATGACACAACCTAGGGGTTTTACATCTCAGAATGGCTCGAAGGTATACAAGCTGCAAAGGTCCATTTATGGGCTTAAGCAGGCATCCAGGAGTTGGAATATAAGGTTTGTCCAGACAATCAATAAATTGGATTTCTATCTAAACATTAATGAGCCTTAGGTTTACAAGAAGGTTAATGGGAGTGCAGTCGTTTTCGTAGTAGTGTATGTCAATGACATTCTACTAATAGGAAACCATATTTCTCTTCTTCAAAGTGTTAAAGTATGGTTGTCAAGAAAGTTCTCCATGAAAGACCTTGCTGAAGTAGCATTTATACTAGGTATAAAGATCTAAAGGGATAGAACCAAGAGGCTATTAGGTCTTTCTTGAAGTACATAAATAGATATGATAATGAGCATTCGAAGAAAGGTTATCTCCCGATGACACAGGGGATTAACCTATCTAAAGATGAGTGTCTAAATACAGCTCAAGAAAGAATGTGCATGAAGGATATTCCCTATGGATCCACGATAGGATCCATCATGTATGTTATGATATGTATTAGGCTGGGTGTCTCTCGGGCTTTGAGCTTTATGAACATATATCAGTCAGATCCAGGTGAAAAGCACTGGATGGCCGTCAAGCCAATTCTTAAGTACTTGAGAAGGATAAAAGATGAGTTCTTGATATATGGAGATAATGACCTCACAATTAGAGGTTACACTAATGCAAGTTTTCAATCGAACAAGGATGACTTTAAGTCTTAGTCAGTTTTTTTGTATATGTTAAATGGAGGGGCGATATGCTGGAAGAGTTCCAAGTAAGAAACTACTGCTGATTCAACCACAGAATCTAAATACATTGCTACGTGTAAAGTTGTAAAAGAAGCTATCTGGTTAAAGGGATTTATCGGTGATCTTGGTGTGGAGCCCTAGACTCTTGATCCAATTGCTTTGTATTGTGATAACAATGGTGCTATTGCTAACGCAAAGGAACCACGGTCTCACCAGAAAAAGAGATGTGAGCACTAGATTTTAAAGATCCTTCTCACGAAAATATGATGAGAGCTATATAATGCAAATGTCTTTCAGGTGTTGTCCATCAGGGGTGTTCCTACTACTGCAGAGTTGAGTTTGGCCAAAGTTTGGAGACCTAGTCTTCCAGTAGGGACCCGTACGGGCACACCCTGGTGGTACGGATCCACCAAAGGACCCGTAAGGGTCATCCCTTCCATACATCTGGGGTTGACCTATATAGGTCCCCCAGTACCCATACAGGTGGGGCCCATCTCGTACATGTACTCTTATTACCTAAACATGTCCTTTAAGAAGGAAATCCTTTCCTATTTCGGGAAAAGGCCGGTCATGGACGTGATTTATTGCCTTCAGACCTCCTCTCCTCTATAAAAAGGGGCCTTCCCTTCACATTTTACACACACTTCTCATATCAAAAAAGATACTAAAACTCTAGCAATTTCTATAGGTATAGAAAAGGTATAGCGGGGTATGAAATAGGGATAAAACCCTTTCGTTGAGGTTTTATCCACATTTTATTCATTCCTAGTTTCTTTTATTAAGGTTTAGGGGAGGTTCTATCCACACAAATACTCACCTAAATAGTCCTATTCAGTCAACTTTGGCTAGGCTCTCTCAACAGTAAAGGGATCACCTCAAAGTGGATTCACGTCAAATAGGTAACGCTCCTGAGTTTCAAAGAGACTCACATCTGAGTTATTTCATTATTATTTATATTGTTTGTTACTTCTATTATATCCATTGCTTTCATTTCTTATTACGGGTTTGGTCCTAACCCGTATGAGCCTTGTTGGCACCGTATATCCCCAAGGCCATCATTTTGGTGCGCCATACTCATACAGAAGGAAATAACTTTTTTATTTTATTTTTTTCCATTGATCCATTAATTTATTAATCTATAAACTAAACTGAATAGAGCTTCTTTCTAGACCAGATAGGACTCGTACGGGTAAACCAGACCCGTATAGGTCCTCCCTGGTACCCATATGGGTCCCACCCACTCGTACGGGTACCAGCTCTAGGTAGATTCCTGAACCTGTAATTTGCTGATTAAAAATCAACCCAACTCACCGTTTGCCATTCAATCGTTTTCACTAATAATCCGGTAAATCATCCCACGTATGGTTAAAACATGTTTTAACAACAAAATATGCTGAAATGCTGATTTATGGTGTGCTATAAACTCTGCTAAGATCTGTGGATGCAGGGGAATTTATTTTTATTTTATTTTATAACATAGAACAAATGTATAGGCTCTCTTTGCAATTTCCCCCATTTTGCCCCCGATTGTAATTTTTAACCCCCTATTTATTGCTTGTGCTTTATTGTAATATGTAAATGCATGTAACGAGTATGAAAGAGTGTAGAAATAGGATTTATATGATAAATCCCCAAATGATAAAAACTAAAACGATTTTACACGGTGAACATAATTTTGAATCAACTAAATGAGAAATAAGTGTATCATCCGATACCCGAGTCTCTCGCCCAAAGGGAACCGTATTAAAACGCTTTCCCAAGTAGACAACTTGGGTGGCGACTCTATCAATTGTATCGAGATTTGGGTCTCAATTCTTTTATTCATTAAATTGGCTTATTGTGCAAACTTTAACTAAAAAATGTTTTGTCACGCCTAAATCAAATCAAACCCCCAGTGGGCCCTGCCTCTCACATAGGCGCCAAGGGAGACCCACACATCATCGACACCTTACTATGGAAACTCTGCTGAGGATTTAAACTTTTAACTTGCAAAATGTTGGTTTGTTTTAAAAGCTTAAAAGATTAAGATGAGCACCAAAAATTATTTAATTGATTCAACCTGCTTTTGTTTTCATCATTTGGGAAAATTATCACACATTATCTTCTCACCTCCTTCTATCTTTAGTTAGATGTGCTCTTCTTCTAGTGCTAGGATAGGGTGCCCTATTATTTTCATGACACTTGCAATGGTGATACCTATGATCGCCAAGGATATTGGGTACACCTTAGTGGGTGGAGCACTCATTGCCATCTCCCTCCAAAAAGGCTTGATGCGATGGAAACCTTCTACATCAACTTCCAACATGCTCCTACACCATTCTTATTGAAAACCATAGAATTTTACCTTTTAGGTACCCTAATTTCTGTGTGAGATTAGACTAAGAAAGAATACCCTCAGACTCGATAGGAGAAATAAGGACGGAATCAATCACTTAGCATGTGTTGTGATTAACCCCACCATGCATCGTTGTAATTTATTCATGCATACACCATCTCATGCATGTACTGATCTCTTGGTTATCACCTCAGCCTAAACCAGACCTCAAAGGGAAAAAGCTTAGCAATGATCTCAGGTCCGTTTGACTAGTATCCCGACTCCTATAATACAGTCAAGGGTTGATCCATGTCAGTCCCCTAGCATTTCATCCAGCAGTCAGTTTAGTCCAGTTGATCTTTTTGCCTATCATCCTAAGGAGATGTCTTGCATCCCGACTCCAGATGGCCAGATTGATGTTGAGGTTGGGAATGTTGCTACTGGGGAGGAGGCAAATGCATCGAGGATCGAGATTAGGTCGGAGATCATAAATGTCGTCTCACAGTACTTAGGAAGTGATTAGTTCTTAGACCAAATGAATGATAAGATGTTAGCAGCCTTCAGGGCAATCATGACTAAGGAGATAATGGCCAATGCTCCTGTTAGTGCTCCAGTAGTGAATGCAGTAATCAGTGAGCCGGTATTGAGAATTACTCATAATCCGTTCACTCAATTTTGATTGCCGCCAGTACAGACTCATGGGGATTCATCTAGTCAGTTTGGTCAGTTGGGTTCTGTGGGTCCATTCGTTTTAGCCAACTTGCCATTCCAGTCAGTGGGTACAGTGGCCCCTCCGAACATCAGTCAGTTTACTCAACCTAGTCAAGGGTTTGTGCTGCCACGATTTCAGTTTGGGGCATATGGTCCGATCCTAAATTTTATGGTCACGCCTAAGGGGACCACCTTTCCTCAATCAGTAGGTTTACCCTTAGGTGTGATTACGCAATCAAAGGGATCATCTTTATCTTCTGAATTGCATGACCAGCTTCAAAAATTACTTACTCCTAATCCTAGCTCCCAACCATCCATCCAAGTAGCTAGAGAGGAGGATTGGGTCCCAAAAAACTTTAGTACGCCTAGCGTAGCAAAGTATAAGGGAACCAATCCGCCTAAGTCTCACATCACCATATATCAGAGGGTTATGATAATCAGGAAGTCAAGTGATAAGGTCCTAGCCAATATGTTCCCCTGCACCTTGGAAGGTCCCGCTATCGAATGGTATAATGCTCTATTAGATGAAGTGACCGGAATCTGGAAAGCTTTATCAGAAGCTTTCATCAAGCAGTATGGTTTCAATGCCACCATTAAAACTACTATATAGAATTTGGAAGTTATCAAGCAGGCCCCCAATGCAAAGTTCAAACCCAACTTCAAAAGATGGATGGCCACTCAAGTTCTATCGAACGATAGGCTAAGTCTCCCATAGATGATCGTAAAATTGATGGATGGTGCCCTACCTACTTATCGCAAGATTCTTGGTATATATAAATTCTCTAGCTATATTAACGTGTTTGAAAAAGCTGGGAAGTAGGAAAGGATTGAGGAAATAGAAAGGGTGAGTATATTGGCCAAACCTTGGTTCAAAAAGAGCGACTCTTTAGCCCTAACCCAGGCTTCTAAGTTAAAATCCGGTTTCGACCCTTAAATGGCAGTAGTACAAGAAGAAGTGGTTATAGTCCGTACCGTCAAAGATGGCATTTCCCTTAAAAAGCATCTTTGTCTGCCATCTTCACTAAGTTGAGGGCACTTATCCTCCTTCAAAGCATCAAGCCCTATGTCCCACCTAAACCTGAAGACAGGGATCAGTTTTATACTTATCAGGTCAGTAAGGGGCATCGTACTAGTGCCGGTAGAGATATGGTTGGGGCTATTCATGGTTTGATTAGGGATAAGAAGATTCAGGAACCAAAGCTTAAACCCGGTACCATGAATAATCCCGTGCCAAATTTTGAGAAACAAGTTACAGCAGTCAAATCAGGCTTACACTCCTATCATGTCTTTAATATGATCTTACAAGCTAATCCTACGGTTCACTCAGCAGTGGCCTTTCCTGATGAACTAATCCCTATTGACATCGATGCATTCAAGTTAGAAGGAGTACATGATGAGGAGGCTATGTTGGTACAACCTGTAACAATTAATATCGATGCTTATATATTGGAGAATGATGAGCTTGTAGGACCAGCCTTGTTTGTGGAAACTTCCAAAGGGAGAAGTTATATGAAAGATGGAGTGTTGCACATCACTCAAAGTGGAAGGATTCCTCCAGAACCTCTCCCAAGAAGAAGAAGGGGCAACGATGTAGATATCCTGGTTATTCCAAGTATCAATCAGGGTCTAGTCTTCACACCTATGATTGAACCCCAAACTTCAGCCAGCAATGAGAAGATAGATTCAAAAGTCACCTCTCTTATCTAGAAATTCCAAGTTACACCTAGTAAGTACAATATCTGGCAACTTGTTATTGACTCTGAGGATCATCGGAAGAGTCTGGTAGAAAAGTTATTGAGTATAGAAGCTACACTGTCTACTACTCTTGTTGAGGTATTCTTAGTTATCGGGGGGTTTCCTCTTGATCAGATTGAACCCATCAAGTTCTATTCATCAGATCTCCTAGTTGAAGGAAACAAGCATAACAAGGCACTCTTCATTAGGGTGCAAATCTTTGATACTTCTATCCTGTCTGTTATGGTGGACAATGGTTTCACCCTTAATCTCTGCCCTGCCAAGATTCTTCCTCACTTAGGGATGGACGAATCCATGTTGGAGAAGTTAAATACTTTTATAAGGGCTTATGATGATACAAAGAGGAGTGTCATTGGGGTCTTTAAAGCTAAAGTTACAGTTGGGGAAGTGAAGTCTAAGGTCCTATTTAGTATTCTTGATATTCCTATCACCTACTCATTACTATTGGGTCGACCTTGGCTCTATGCATTAGGGGCTACCCCTTCCACAGTTCATCAAAAAGTTAAGCTCATCCACAATGGCAAGCAAGTAACCACTGATGCAGATAAATCATCTACCATAGCAGCTGTAGAAGCCAAGGAAAAAGAATCTAGAGTGGTTGTAGCCCACCAAGGCACAAATTTTTTTGTTAAGGGGTAAATATCTCAACATTGAGAAAATAATGATGAAGCAGGGTTATGTAAAGGGTAAAGGGCTGAGAAAGAACCTGTAGGGAATGTTAGAGCCTGTCTCACCTCTTCCATGGCCATTCAGACTTGGTTTAGGGAATCACCCAGGTGTTAAAAAATCCAAGCCTCAGTCCTGCCTCATGATAGGAGCTAAAATCAAGCAAGGAGAATTCATGAGTGAAGAGGAACCTGTCGAAGTTAGTGGCAAGAGGGTCCCTGGTTTGAGTTCTTCAATAAGATATATGATTTCAAGATAGGCTGCCTGATTGAAACCTCAATTTCTATGGAAGTATGTGCCAACGCTGAAAAAGATGAAATGAATGAGGCAATCGAGTCCATCACTAAAGCACTAGCGGTTCTTATGAGGAAGAATTGGAAAAGAAATGAGAAAGGCAATCCCATTAGTAAGGCTGTCAAGAACTTTGCAAAAGCAGTGGCCGAGGAAATACAAGCAGGCTTACATGCTGGGACTACCAGTTCAACTGTCAATCAATAAGACCCTCCGCCTATGGAGGATGATCCAAATGATGTAATTTTTAATGTTGCAAACATTTTTTACACAAACAATATCGCTTATAAGGCATATCATGAATAAGTTGTAACATCACTATCTTTATCTTTAATAATGTCATAAATAAATTGATGCACCCATCATTCACATCCTGCTTAAGTGTTTCATCCTAAATGACATCATGCACTCATAACAACAATATTCTTAAAATATCATCATATTCATTAATGAAGTTGACTTTGAGTGAAATGCAATGGTAACACTGTCCAAGGATTTGACCCCTATCGAAAAAAAGAGAGATAATAAAAGTGCTTAGCAAACATGATAATAATTAGCCCAGGTCCTACCTTCTTTACGAGGGGAAAAGAACACAGAAGAACGTAAGAAGACCAAGAAGACTCATGAAAACACCAACAACATAGAAAGTACATATTGGGGCACAAAATGCCCAAATCCTTCAGAAGCTCTAAAGGTAAGCTGATCATAAGATTTTGTCAAAAACGGTATCTACCTACAGAGATTGGGCTAATAAACTTCCATTCGCAGTTTGGGGGTATAGAAGCGGCGTAAGAACTCCCATCGATCTAACACCTTTCTCATTAGTGTATGGAATGGAAGCCGTGCTATCAGTTGAAATAGAAGTAAGATCTCTAAGAGTGGCACTTGAATCATAGTTAAGAGAGTCAGATTGGGCAAAGGCCAGGTATGAATAGTTGAATGCGATAGATGAAAAGTAACTCAAGGCACTTGACCATCTCCAGATCTATAAACAGCGTATGGCATGAGCTTATAACAACCAAATCAGATACCTGAAATAACCTCTCAAAGCAAGTGATCTGGTCCTCAAGCAACGGCGCCAGGTTAACATTGATGCTAGGGGCAAGTTCAAGCCTAACTCGGAAGGGCCATTCGTCGTGAAGAAAGTCCTTGCTAAAGGAGGAATCAAGCTTATGGACATGGATGGAAATGAGTTCATGAATCTAGTAAATTAGGATAGGCTCAAGTGATATCGTGTTTAGGTCAAAAGAAATAAATCATAAAAAAAGGAGCACAAAGAATAAAAGAAATAAAGAATAAAACAGCCGGCGAGACGTCTTCAACTGCTTGGGCAAAAATACGGTGCAACCCACTGATTAGTATTCCACAAACCAGTCTGGCAAAAGTTAGGGGACTCACAATAAAGCTCGCTAAGTTGAAAACCCAAAAGCAGTAGCTGAGGTAAAAGTTAGGGCATCAAGAGGAAAATGTCAATTGCTTTTTGGAAAATCTATGAAAGACCAGTAGGCAGTAGGGGTTAGCCATTGGAAATTATTACCATTGCCTATGTACTTAAATTAATCACATTAATGGAAATGTTATTATTTTGCTAAGAATCTTGGTCTTATGAATGCGGGCATGTTTTTAGGCGAAATAATCGCCGGTGTGTGAACATTAATTTTTCTCTACGTGTTATGCATCATCGTATTCATCTTTATCATACATTCACAATATTTAGAAAAGCCTACTGAATTTAAACCTGAAAGGGCGGTGCAAGCAAAAGTTAAGGCAAAAAGAAAAGTCTGTTGGATTGAGCCATCAACAACAATTCAGGCAAAAACTAAGACAGCCTGCACAATTGAAAACCTAAAAAGGAGGTCTCAACAAAAATTAAGGCAAAAGCTTGCTAGGTTGAAAACCCGAAAGGGCAGTCTAGGCAAAAGTTAAAACTAAAAAGAAAAAGGTCCGTAGGGCTAAGCCGTCAAGGATAGCTCAGGAAAAAATTAGGACAAAAAGAAAAGAAAAATAAAATATTCGATATGTCCCCTCATATTGAGTGGCCTATGCAAAAGTTAGAACGTCACCCCAATCCCCTCATTGTAAAATCATTGGACAGAATACGGGTTCTCAAAGTAACAATATTCAACAGTCTCAATTCATGAAAAATCCACATGCATAAAAAAGAAATATCAAAAGTACCAATTAAGAAGTTGACAATCAGAACAAGCCACACAGGACCTAAAAGTATCAAATGGTCCAAAAAGTAATCATAGCCTAAGCAGCCGGCGGATCCCGTCCCTGGTGACCCGCTTATGCCTGATCCTGAGTATCCATAAGCATATCATCCATGTCTATAGTCATATGGTCCTCAATGTCATCAGCACTAGTAGCCGGCTGGGTAGGGGCCCTAGTCTTTGAGGTCCCTACAGTAGCTTTGGCAACATCACTCCCCCTAACATCCTGATCCATGCCTCTTTGAGTCACTAGATATGCGGAAAGATCATCCTCAGACTCGTCATCAGAAGGACCCAACGTCTACCTCTCCTCTATCATCCTCGCTAGCTGACCCCTCAGCATCTCAATCTCAACCCTCGCTCGAACAGTCTTGGCCCTTGCTTGATCAGCCTCAGTAGTGGCCACCCACAGCTGCTCCTCTAAAAATTTGGCTCTCTCCTCAAAAGTATCCAGATCCTGGGCAGACCTACTTCACTCAATGGCTAGCAAAGTCTATAATAGAAACCATAAGATCAGTGCATATATACAAATGTCATGGCATGCATGCATAGTTTGTTGAAATTCTGTAGGTAAAAGACAGGGCCAATAGCAGATCCCATGCTGAAAAATAGCCTCAAGCTATCCTCTTAGCCTCGGAGATGGTCACCTAAAAAGAAAGGGTCACATAAGAATAAGACATCTTAAGCAGTAATGGACAAAGGCCAAGGTAAAGGATTCCTTACATGGGTGGAGCTGGAAGGAGTGAAACCAATAGGCTAGACCGACTCCTCGAGCTTCTTGACAGCTCGATTCCCCGAATAGTCGAGGAGCTGGAAGAAGGTATCCAACCCATCCTGGAGGATGCACTCCCTTACAGATCCAGAGGCTTGAGACTGGTTCACCAGTGGCTCAGGGGTGGTAGTAGTAGTGGCAACGGCAATGGACCTCTTCTGTGTAGAAACTAGAGGCTGTAAGCAATAAAGAATCAAATTCCATATCACAATCAATTATAGAAAGCAGTAAAGTATTCACAAAGACCCAGTTAGAACTATACCTGAGAAGGAGTAGCTAGCTTAGCCGAACCTCGGGCACCCCCGACCATAGATGGACCCCTGCAGTCACCCCACGATCCGCCCTCATCATCATTATCATCATCATCATCCACACCATCGTTCCAGTGAAACTCTATGGGCTTATACTCATGATGGATCCTGTCACAGGGTGGCAGGAGAGAAGAATCAATAAACTCAGCATAGGAGCCCTCTATAAATAACATGTGAGCTCCATTGCCCAGCAAATACAGCCCCTAATAGGTCCCCGGCATGAGATGAGGCCAGAAGATGCCCACCGGGATGGGGGTAGGAATAGGTCTCTCCATCATAGCATTGGTCCTCCACCCCCAGACCCACTCGTTGAAATACCACTAATAAGAAAGTGGTGACTCCAGGAAAAAGTGGGAGTTATCCACACCGGCCCGCATTCGTTCGATGGCTCCGTAGGTGGCTAATCTCTCCCATACGTCTCGAAAAACCTGTATAGAATGAATGCACCATGAGTATCATAACCTAGTAAATATAGTTTCTACTAATGGTTCGTCGAAATGTACAATGCAGGTTTAATAGGGAAGAAGCTTACCTAATTTGAGTGCAGCTGGCATAAGAACTCTCGGTACTACACTATAGTCAAGGGACGATTCTGCCAAAGCCCCATCCATCTGGATATGATATGTGACATCTCAAGCTGTATGGGTAATCCTGGCCTAGGGATCAACCGGTGCTTGAAAGCCTAAATCTATAAGACAAAGTAAGGATTAGTTACAACATAGTTTTAGACAAAGGGTTAAAACATAAGAGATCAGTTAAAGATTTATTAGCAGTATCATATAACAGATCTTGAGCTCAGACTACTCACACAAAATCCCTACATCCAATCTATAGTATAGTTCAGCCAGAATGGCCCGTCACTAGTTCTTGCAAGGCACAGCCGCAAGATCCTCCATAGCAAAGAGCAAACCGTAGTTGAGGTTACCTAAGTAGACTGGAAAGAAGACGGTGGTAAGGAACGCCATCGGGAAAGATCAAGCATACTTGTCCCTCCTATCAGCCGCAATGGGCCTCGGCTGTGTAATCTAGTGAGCCTTTAAACCCCTGTACTTGAGCTTGTTCATCCCGCCTAGATGAAGCCCAAGCAATCTAGTAATATAAGCCTTCACCTCAGGCCGAGAGTGCCACCGATCGGCATATACATCAAAATAGACCACATCCCCGCTCCACTCTAAGCTAGTGGTAGTACACATGGTGACCTCCCCAATAGGCAAATGAAAAGTACGGGTTATCTCAGACCACCTCTCCATTAGAGCAAAA
The DNA here is from genome assembly GCA_947683365.1 of Euphorbia pulcherrima. NCBI lineage: Eukaryota > Viridiplantae > Streptophyta > Magnoliopsida > Malpighiales > Euphorbiaceae > Euphorbia > Euphorbia pulcherrima. The sequence goes on from CANTUS010000008.1 coordinate 4,938,125, forward strand.
ACGGCGTCAGGAGCTAATGTCTTGGGGGCCGGCGGGATGGCCCTGATAATGTCACTAAACCCGAAGGAATCGATGCGGGTCAGCAGCCCCATGTCTCCTGCGCCACAAATCTCCTCGTACCATTTCCTATAGAAGGTCAAAGCCCTCACGATCCTGTACTAGAACTGTAAAGATAAAATTATAGTTAAATAGGGTTAGAATACAGTGGACAAATTAGAAATCAAAGGAAACAAGGTTCTATCCCTAAGGACAGGACCCATACTGGTAAGCCCCACCCGTACGGGTCCACAAATTGGACCCGTATAAAAAATAGGACCTGTATGGGTCCCCCCTCACCTGTACGGGTCCCCTGTAAGAAGTCCCTATATGGGCAAACTCCTGAAAAATGCAAAATCATACAATCTCAACCAAAGTTCATCCAAAACTATCCTAAAAGCATCCTAGGCTAAAGTTACATGCATCATGCTCTATTCCAAGTTCTAAAACACCCTAAATCATGCCAAAATCTAAGAGATTGCTAAAAGTTCAAAATTGAAAAATAGAGGATCGAATGAAATTACCTGGAGTTTGGAGGCGTGGTCTCAGGAGGAGGGATCAAACGGACTTTAGAGATAGGAGTAAGCCCCAAAAATGAGTCTCTCTCGCAGAAAGCATACCCGATAGAAATCAGGCATTCCCGAAGCCCCAAATCGCCAACCGGGGGCAAGTCCCTAAGCCTGAGGGAGAAATAGTCTATCTGAGGGATCTTTTTATACATCTTCAGTAGAGTTTTGGGAGAAATCGCTTGAAAATGAAAAGTGGGAAGTTTTGGTGTGAGACCGGAGAGGAGCAGGCTATTTGCCTTATAAACCCATCCATTAGGGACCCATATGGGTCCCACCCCACCTCGTACGGGTTCCCTTTTCTAAGACCCCATACCCATACAGGTCTGGCCCACCCGTACGGGCCCCTTCTTGTCATCTAGAGGTGGATTTTTGCTTCAGCATTACAGCAAACACCAGGTCTATACTAACATAAGAATTCTTCCCTAATAGAAGAGGCTTTACCAAATGATATTACTTCACTCCCTAGCAGTGGAATCAACCAAGGGGCATATCCCTATCATCAAGAGCCCTAGGGGCATCCTACCCTAGGGTCATTCCCCAGAAAAAGAATCAGGTCTTAGGGGCATCCCTCCACTTCCCAGTAGTGGAATCAGATCCAGGGACATTCCTCCACCAATCTAGGCCCATTCCCTCACTTCCCAGTAGTGGAATCAGATCTAGGGGCATCCCCCTACCAATCTAGGGCCGTTCCCTCACTTCCTAGTAGCAAAATTAGATCTAGGGGCATCCCCCACCAATCTAGGGGTATTCCCCCACTCCCTAGTAGCGGAATCAGATCTAAGGGTATCCCCCACCAATATAGGGGTATCCCCCCACTTCCTAGTAGCGGAATCCAATCCAGGGCATCCCCCCACCAATCTAGGGGCATTCTTCCACTTCCTAGTAGCGGATTTGGTAGACCCTAGGGGCACTCACCCTAGGAGCATTCTCCAGTGGCAAAATAAGCATAACACCGATCAGGCCAAACCCGACATTTCCCACGCAGAGTTTTCAGTTTATCGCATCCACACTTACTCATTCTTAATTGAACGGCAAAAATATTTTTTGTTCTCATAAAAGTCAATTAAGAATAAAAAGGTGTCTGCTTAGACAATGACTAACGCAAAGTTTGATTATTGTCTCTTTTCAGGTTATTCAAAACCACCATTAGTTAGGAAAGTTGATCCACCTTAAGAAAGGGATCCACGTATCTTCCCTAGAAAAATCATCAGTCAAGAAAGTCGATCCACCTTAGGAAAGGGATACACTAGTCAGGAAAGTCATCCACCTTAAGAAAGGGATACATTGTCAGCAGTCAGGAGAGTCAATCTGCCTTAAGAAAGGGATACACCAGTCAGGAAAGTCATCATTATCAGCAGTCAGGAGAGTTGATCTGCCCTAAGAAAGGGATACACGAGTCAAAAAAGTCATCCACCCTAAGAAAGGGATACATTATCAGCAGTTAGGAGAGTCGATCTACCTTAGGAAAGGGATACACCATCAGTCAAGAAAGTTGATCCGCCTTAAGAAAGGGATACTCTACCTTCCCTAGTAGAGTCACTAAGGATGCATAGTAGCAAAGGAAAGTTATCCGCCTTAGGAGAGGGATACGAAGTAGCAAAGGAAAGTCATCCGCCTCAGGAAAGGGTTATGCATTAGCCAAGGAAAGTCATCTGGCTCAAGAAAGGGATACATAGTAGCAAAGGAAAGTCATCCACCTCAAGAAAGGGATACGCAATAGCAAAGGAAAGTCATCTGCCTTAAGAAAAGGTTAAGCGTACCTTCCCTAGTAGAGTTATGAGGGATACACATCAGTAAATGAGAGAAGTCTGCCACAAGAAAGGAACTAACCCATATCATCACCTCAGGTATGATTTCTAAACCCTCATTCACATTGTAAGATCATACAGATCCATATCTGCAGTGATCTCATAAGGCGCAGTTTATGAGCACTGGATTTTAGCGATCCTTCTTACAAAACTATGATGAGAGCCATATGATGCAAATGTCTTTTAGGTGATGTCCATCAGGGGTGTTCCTACTACTGCAAAGTTGAGTTTGGCCAAAGTTTGGAGATCTAGTCTGCCTTTAGGGACCCGTATGGACACATCCTGGTGGTACGGATCCACAAGGGGACTCATATGGGTCATCCCTTCCATACACCTGGGGGGATCCGTAGGGGTCTCCTAATACACGTACGGGTGGGGCCCTACCCATAGGGGGGCCCCTACCCGTACGAGTACTCTTATTACCTAAACAGGCCCTTTTGGAAGGAAATCCTTTCCTATCTCGGGAAAAGGTAGGTCATGAACGCGATTTATTGCATTCAGACCTCCTCTCCCCTATAAAAAAGGGGCCTTCCCTTCACATTTTACACACACTTCTCATATCAAAAAATTTACTAAAACTCTAGCAATTTCTATAGGTATAGAAAAGGTATAGCGGGGGGTATAAAATAGGGAGAAAACCCTTTCTTTGACGTTTTGTCCATATTTTATTCATTCCTAGCTTTTTTTATTAGAGTTTAGGGGAGGTTCTATCCATATAAATACTCACCTAAGTAGTCTTATTTTGTCTACTTTGGTCAGGCTCTCTCAACAGTAAAGGGATCACCTCAAAGTGGATTCATGTAAAAAATGTAATGCTTCTGAGTTTCAAAGAGACTCACATCTCAGTTATTTCATTATTATTATTGTTTGTTACTTCTACTATATTCGTTGCTTTCATTTCTTATTTCGGGTCTGGTCCTAACCCGTATCCTTGTTGGCACCATATATCCCTAAGGACATCATTTTGGTGTATCATACTCAGACGGAAGGAAATCCCTTTTTTGTTTTTTTTTGCCATCGATCCATTAGTCCATTAAATCAGTAAACTGAATTGAACAAAGCTTCAATCTGGACCAGACAGGACTCATACGAGTATACCGTACCCGTACGGGTCCTCCTTTATACCCGTACGGGTCCTCCTTTGTACCCGTATGGGTCCTCCTCGATACCCGTACAGGTCTTCCTCGGTACCCGTACGGGTCCTCCCTCGTACCTGTATGGGTCCCACCCATCCATACGGGTACCAGCCCCAGGCATATTCCCGAACCTATAATTGGCTGATTGAAAATCAACCTAACTCACCATTTGCCATGTGATCATTTTCACTAATAATCCAGTAAATCAACTCATGAAAGGTTAAAATGTGTTTTAACAATAAAATATGTTGAAATGTTGATTTATGGTGTGCTATAAACTGTGCTAATATATGTGGATGTAGGGGAATTTATTTTCATTTTGTTTTATAAGTTAGAACAAACGTATAGGTTCTCTTTCCAATTTCCCCTATTTTTCCCCCAGTTATAATTTTTATCCTCCTATTTATTTCTCGTGCGTTATTGTAATACGTAAACGGATGTCACGAGTGTGAAAGAGCGTAGAACTACGATTTCTGTGATAATTCCCTAAATGATGAAAACTAAAACGGTTTTACACGGTGAATGTAATTTTGAATCAACGAAATGAGAAATAAGTGACTCATCCCATACCCGAATCTCTAATCCAATAGGTGTGAATCTCCCGCCTAGAGGGAACCGTACCAAAACTCTTTCCCAAGTAGACAACTTGGGTGGCAACTCTATCAATTGTATCAAGATTTGGGTCTTAATTCATTTATTCATTAAAATTGGCTTATTATGCAAACTTTAACTAAAAAATGTTTTGTCACGCCTAAATCTAATTAAACCCCCAATGGGCCTCGCCTCTCACAAAGGCACCAAGGAAGACCCATACATCATCAACACCTCACAACATACATGTATCTAGAAAGTATCATATAATCAGGAGATTGTTGATGCTAAGAAAAGAAGACTAGAATATGTACCCACTGATCTTAACCTCGCGGATGGTCTGACAAAGCCATTGACTCAAGTCAAACATGACCATCATGTTAAAGCATATGGATTAAGACATATGGCTAATTAGCCTTAGTGAAAGTTAGAGTTTGTTAGATATGATGTATGCCCTTAAGGCAATTAGGGAGATATATCTTAATTATATAATAGTATGAATAATTTGTTTAATTAATAAAGGCATTTAATCTTTTATTTATGTTGATGTTCTTTTAAATATATTATGGCTGATTAAAATATATTCATTAATGTATGTATACAAAATTCCTTGACGTATCATAGCATGAAGTCAGAGAAATTATAGTTGGACTTTATTAAGTGAGACCTACTTCATTTGCAATTATGATTATGTCTAAACTATCCCTAGTCATAGTTTCATCAACAAAGGATATTGATAAAGCGGATAGACTAGCATGTGATCAACTTTCTTGGAAAGGGTCCGAGCAGCCAATCTGCTAAGGACTGAAGGTGGTGCCTTAAGTTTGACACATGGATATATCTGAGAGATATATTGGAGACCGCCGTAAGATAAACACTTGGTGTATATATCAATGTGTTAGTGTTTATCTTCATACAATAAGCTTTAAGAATATCATCATACTTGAGATGCTAGTTATCTTATGTAGTACCATCACTATACTTTGGGACATTCCTATACACTCATTAATTTAGGGTGTCACGGGTGGTTACAGGTATATTGATGACAACACGTTGGTAAGCTATATAGTCGAAAAGAATCCATCGTTCTGGATATATTAAGGAGTTGTACTGGCCGCTTGTTAAAGTGATGATTGCTATAAACCTGTGATCAAAGTATGTGGTTAATAGAAATACGTTCTAGTAATACGTTCTAGTCAAACACACTATGGTAAAAGGTTGTATACTTTGATAACAAGTTAATAACTGGGATAGCTTGGAGCAACCTTGCTATTAGTGGGTTAACACTTTAACCAAACCCTATAAACCAGATGGTACTAATATTAAAGAATGGAAGAAGTTTATCATATTAGATAACTATTGCATTAACCGGGATTAAGTCATAAGAACAAATGGCATTCCGAGTAATGGGGGATGGTAGACTCTTGCTAGAGGCGTACTATAGTTGTTTAAGGTAATCAAGTTCAATTAATTATCTAGAACCTCGAGCCAATTGTTCCATTAGAACAAGGGTTGGTTAAGCCTTAACAACTCAATACTTCGGGAACCTATAAGGTCACACATATTGGACCTTCATCGGACTGAGTAAAGAATTAATAGATTTATTCTATTATGAAAATACAACATATTAATAATTGGATTATTATTTAATGATTAAAAATGATTAGATCATTTTGTATAAGCCAATGAATTTATTTTTTGATTGGTAACTAATTTATTATGGTTGTGAAATAAATTAATTTTGAAAGAATGATGAAAAGGGAATTTTCCAATCGGAGTAAAGGGGTCAGACCCTACGGAGATAGGGCCCCCATTTTAGGACCCCATATGGAGGCTAACGGGATGTGGACTCGGCACTACGCGAGCCTACACACTAGGTCATAGCAGCGCTGTTGGGCAGCACTGGGTGTGCCCAGCATAGCCCAACCCATAATCTGGGCCTGTGGGTGAAGGTAGGCCATTATGGCCTCCCTTGCACTAGCTATGTGCAGTGTGCTTTACACGCTGCACACGGGTCAGACTCGCGTGCTTCATTCTTTGCACGTCAAACCCATTTTGCGGGATGTGCATTCATTGGAAAATAGGGAAGCCTTTTACTTCCCTAAGCCTATAAATAGGCACTCCCATTCTTCATTTCAATTTGCACCATTCGCTCTCTTCTAGTCTTGACTTGAGATTCCAACGTGATATCTCTCAAGTTGACTTTAAAGCATAGTTCCTTTCAAGGAGCTTGAATTTATTCAAGAACCTCTATTTTAAATTTTTGAGTGGGGCTTTTAGAGTAGTCTAGCAACTACTCAAGGCTCCTTAGTTCTTCCTCTCGAGGAGGTTTTGGTCGGTGGGGTTTTGTGGATACTTATAGAGGCTATCCTATGCTTGGACGCTTATGCAAGGAGGTTCTGCTAAAGCACACTTCAACTGGTAAGTTTTCTTTCTTTCTCTTTTAATTATTAGGTTTTTTTCTTTAATCATTTTTAGACTTCATAATTATGCTTAGGTTGTTTTTACATGCTTAGGTTATAGCTTAGAGTTATAACATGCTTAGTATAAAATATATATGCTAGGATATAATTTAGAATTATGGTATGCCTAGCCTATGCATGCTAACCTAGGTAGAGAATTATGTAGTTAAGGCTTTATTTAATATGCAACTAATAGGTGTTCCTAGGGAAAGGGAACAAATTTTGAATTTCCGCCATGCCTGTTATGCATGTGCAAAATTACATTCAGTTCCCGACACTTCCCAGCATGCCTAGCAAGAACTGGTGTTGGCCTATTTTGGCTCAACTATACTATAGCCTAGATGTTGGCGTTTAAGGAAAACAGGCTGAGCTGAAGATCAACTACTTATATCTCTTGGTAAATTCTGAACTCCTCTGTGCTTTTACTCTAATTTTGACTACTTGGTCACTGACTTTGGTTTCTTTTTGCAGATGTGGGCATTCAAGCACCACTTTATCCCCAAGTTTGGCCTATCTGGGCAGCCTAAGATGCCCCATATTATCTCAAAGTGGATGGGTCCCTGGCATTAAATAGCTAGGACCATATCTGATTATTGGGAGTACATCCTCCAACTGCGGTCCAACTAGGTAAACTTTCAAACTTGATCCTAAATTTACAATTCCACAAACCATTAATAGCAAATAATATGTACAAAGTTAGGGTTCTTATGGTGTACTTTAGCCACATATAGGTTGTTCGTGACCTCTAGACTTAACTAATCTTCCATGGTGAGATTGAGGAGATGTGGCAAGGCGTGGATGATTGTCGGTTCATGCTGGAGTCACCACTCATATTGGAGTCGTACTTCTGCAAGCAGGTTTGATGCTAGTGGACTAGCTCAGTAGTTGAGAGGCCTATCCCATCATCTATGCCAGAGGGTGTGTACTAGCCTCACCTGATGCCCGAGACTTGCTAGGGGCTGTATCTTCTAGGTGAGGGGGTTGCTTGCTATTGGTTGAGGGGTCCTATCCAGATTTTATCTGAGATTTAATCATCTAGTTGTTCCCAAGGATTCATACAGGTGATTGGGTTCTCGAGTTCCACTACAAAGAGGATGACGGTGATGACGATGATGATGAGGATGGTGATGGACCTAGGGGTGCTTGTTGGGGCCCCTTCATTCGTCGGATTGAGGGTGTCCCCAGGCTTGCTGCTTCTTCCTCCCAGGTAACCCTTTTAACTTAACCTTGTGAATTTCTGCGCGTTTACATTTACTTGCACAAACTGAGGACCTAATAATTTATGAATCATGATGCAGTCTTCTGCCTCCAAGTAGGAGAAGATTGTTGTTGCCACCAATTCTGCTAGGCCAGCTGCCCCTACTGCTACTGAGCCAGCTGATCCGAAGTTATCGGTGAAGTGGGCCAAGGTTGCTGGGATTTTAAGGGAGAGTGTCCTCCTAACCAATCTAGACTTCACCTTCCACCTCCTCGACCACTCGGGGAAGCATGCTTCATGCAGGTTTGAGGAGTCATTACATACTATCAGCTTTACTCCTCCTAGCATGACCCATGTAAGTCTTCTCACACTTGACTTTTGACTTACACCTTTGTCAGACACGCGTGTTACGTTATAAATTGACTTAATTCGCTCTTTATATGTCTCTGTGGCAGAGGCAGAGAGGATCACTTGGAGATGCCTCTCACCCCAAGATCTGATCTTGGCATAGGATTCCCTTGCTATGGTAAGCTTCATTTTCTTGCAAAGATTTATGAACTATACATGCATGCTATGATATTTATATATGTGTATTGATCTTCTTATTTTCCTACAAACTTTATTGGCTATAGAGCATGATAGGTTTACCTAAGATATGGATACTACTAATGATTAGGCTAGCTTCATGAAGGAGCAGCTGTGGGCAACCACTATAGAGCTAGATAGGATTTTACAGCTTGAGGTAGACCTGGAGAGGGCTAAGGAGGAGACAGCTTAGGTCAGAGTAGAGGTAGAGACACAACAAGCATAAATGGCTAGGATGACCATGGGCAGCAGATGCTTGAGCCATCTGACACATCTTTAGAGGACAACCGCTCAGCCTATCGGGTGGCATCAGAAATGACCCAGGGAAGTGGAGCCAAGAAAGAGGTGGAGGAGTCAATTGAGATGACTGGTATTGTGTCTAGAGATAGTATGGAGGACCATGTAATGATCAACATAGTGGACCTACTAGCTGATGAGACCTAGGATGTACCACAGGGACAGGATCCCCATGTAGCTTAGATTAGGATCTCTTTCATTTTATTTGGATGCTTGATGTTTTTAGCCCTGTGTGGCTTGTTTTCATATAAACTTTGATGTCATTTACATTGATACATTTGCTGTTTAACTTTATGCATATTGAACCTATCCTTTTTCCTAAATTGAATCTATTGAATATTATTATCTATAAACCCGTACTACCCCTTCAGATAACTAAAAATAAAGCCCGTTAAGAGTGTGGCACAAGTGAGTTAACCGTCGAACACTCAAAGTTCTTGATCACGATGAACTGAACCAATCTAGACTAACAAGTATTACCAAGGCTTGTCGATATTGGCACTTCTGGGGATACGTGCTATCATGTGATTTCACAGTGGGAGAATCGAGTTTAAGAGATCCCAGCTATGAGACATTACAATTGCAAATGATGATTGGCAAAATGTGTGAGATACTATACTGGCATTTTTTTAATTGAGTTCTAATTTTTGCATAGGTCATTCCGTGCGAGATGACCTATCAAACATTTATTTTCATTTATTTTTATCTTCATTTTTGCCTGAGTTGTCCTTGATGGCTCAACTCAGTGGACGTTTCTTCTCTCTTTTTTTTCTTTATCTTGACTTTTGCTTGGACTGCCTTTTTGGGTTTTCAATCCAGGAAGCTTCTTATTTCTTTTTCTTTTGTCTTAACTTTCGCCTGGACTGCCCTTTCGGGTTTTCAATCCAGCAGACGCTTTCGACTTTTGCATAAACCTTATTTCTTTTATAGCTTATCGGTATTTTCATCATTTGTATGTGTAGTAAGGATAATAATAGAGGTCATAAAATGTAGAGAAAAACTGATGTTAACATACTTATGATTATTTCACCTAAAGACATGCAACCATTCATAAGACCAAGATTCTTATCAAATCATAACATGTTCATTGATGAGATTAATTTGAGCACATAAGCAATGGTAAAAATTTCCAATGGTTAACCACTACTACCTACTGGTCCTTTTAAAGATTTCCTAGAAAGCAACTGACATTTTTCTCTCAATCCCTAACTTTTGCCTAAGCCACCCTTTTCAGGTTTTCAACTTAGCAGGCTTTATTTACGTTGGAGTACCCTAACTTTTGCCTGACCAGTTTATGGAATACTAATCAGGTGATTTATTCGTTATTTTGTGATTTATTTCTTTTGGCCTAGACTTGATAACGCTTAAGCTTGTCTTGATTAACTGGATTGACGAACTCATTTCCATCCATATCCAGGAATTTAATTCCTCCCTTTCCAAGGACTTTCTTAACTACGAATAGTCCTTCCTAATTAGGCCTAAACTTGCCCCTAGCATCAATATTGACTTGGTACAGTTGTTTAAGAACCAGATCACCTGCCTTAAGGGGATGCTTCGGGTATCTGACTCTATTATTGTATGCTCAGGCCATGCATTGTTGGTACATATGTAGGTGGTCAAGTGCCTTAAGTCACTTCTCACCTATTGCATTCAACTTCTCATACCTAGCCCTTGTCCAAAATGACTCTTTCAGCTGAGCTTCAAATGCTACTCATAAAGATCTTACTCCAGTCTCAACAGGCAAAACAACTTCCATTCCATATACCAGGGAAAAAGGCATATAGTCTATGGGTGCTCTTATACTGGTTATGTACTCCCAAACTGCAACTGGAAGTTTATTTACCCAATCCCTATAGGTAGCCATCGTCTTGGACAGAATTCTCTTGATTGACTTATTGGTAGCTTCAATTGCCCCATTGGCATGTGGCCTGTATGGAAAAGATATATGATGTTTGATGTTGAATTTTTATAACAACTCAGATGTAGCCCCTTGAAACTGTACCGCATTGTCAAAAATATGATGCAGAATCCCATGTCTAGCAAAAACATGCCTCTCTATGAACTTGGCCATCTTCTTGGTGGTGATACTGGTGTAGGATTCGTCCTCCACCAATTTTGAGAAATAATCAACTACAACTATGATGAATTAGTGTCCATTAGTCGATGATGGCTGAATTTTTCAAATTATATCTATCCCTCACATCGAGAAAGGCCAAGGAGTAGACAAATTATGAAGCTCAGTCACGGGTAAATGCTGTATATGCCCATGAATCTAGAATTCGTGACATTATCTTACTTTGTTGACACAGTCGGCATTCATTGAAAAGAACCCCATTCTCTGAATCTTCCTAACCAGAGCCATTCCATTCATGTGTGGGCCACAATCACTTGCGTGAACCTAGGTCATGACCTTTTCTACCTTTCCCTCTGTCAAACATCTCAACAATAACCCCTTTGAGGTGCTTTTGAAGAGATCTTCATCAATGAGCCTGAACTGTGTGGCTAGCCTTCTTATAGTCATACGATCCGAACTGGATGCCCCTTCAGGGCAACTTGCTTTTCTTAGGAACTTCTTAATGTCATCATACCAGCAAGCCTTTTTCTCTTCAATAGTCATAACTAGAATTTTCTCATAAAATAGGGAATGAGAAGTTTCCATTACCAAAGGGCAAATGGGTTGGGTCTCTTCTCCTTCCCACGTAGAGGCCAAGGTAGCTAATGAGTCATCCATCTGATTCTTATCTCTTGAAACATATTAAAAGAAGCATTGACCAAATTGTACTGATAACTTCCAAACTGCCTCTACGTATGGCCTGAGTGGTTCTTCTTTGATTTCCCGCTCCCCGACTACTTGTTTTATTACTAGCACGGAATCACCAATCACCTTCGCTTATTTTGCCCCTACATTCAGTACAGTGTCAAGGCCAAATAGACAAACTTTATATTTACCTCCATTATTGGTGACTATGAACTCTAGGCATTTACTTAATGGGATAACCTCTCCTTCAAGTGTAATGATAATAACCCCAAAACCTGAACCCCTTCGATTCACAGCCCCATCGAAGTATATAATCTATTTGGCCTTCTCTACTTCCACTATTGCTAACTGCTCGTCAGGAAATTCTAGATTCTCTACATAATCAGATTCTATAGGTTGCCTTGCCAGGAATTCAGCCACTGCTCTCCCCTTGATTACTTTCTTTATTGCATACTCGATATCAAACTCAGACTGTAAAAGAATCCAATGAGAGAGTTTCCCTGCCAAGGTGGGGGATTGGCTAAGATACTTCATTAGGTCTACCTTGGCAACCGCTTGGATACTGTAAGACTGGAAGTAATGCCTCAACTTTTTGGTTAACCATACCATTGCAGTGCACGTCTTTTCTACAATTTATTGCGTCTCATATTCCGACAACTTCTTACTCAAGTAGTAGATAGCATGTTCACTCTTATCATCTTTTTCTTGAAATAACATTGCACCCACAGATGACTCCTCTATGGCAAATTAGAGAATCAGCGGTTTACAGAGCATCAGCGGTTTTAAGACTAGGGGACTCATGAGGTAGGCTTTTATCTTATCAAATGCTATCTAGCACTACTCATCCCACTCTACGGGGTTGCTTATCTCTCAATAACTTAAAGATTGGTTCGCAAAATATCTTTAGCTTTGCGATGAACTGGCTTGCATATTGAAGCAATCCAAGAAATGACATGACTTCCCTTCTTTTCTAGGAATAGACATTTCTTGAATAGCTCTAACATTCTCGGGGTCAACTTTGATTCCTCTCTGACTGATGATGTGGCCCAATAATCTCCCTAATGTAACCCAAAACACACACTTTTTTGGGTTCAAACAGAGGTTGTATTTCTCGATTCTTGTTAAGAACCTATCCAAGATATCAGGATGTTCTTCCCTTATGTTAGACTTCACTAGCATGTCATCTATATAAAGATCAACCTCTTTGTGGATCATGTCGTGTAATAAAGCAGTCACAGCTCTCTGATAAGTTACCCCTGCATTCTTCAATCCAAAAGGCATCACCTTATAATAGTATACCCCTTACTCTACAATGAAAGTCATCTTCACTTTGTTGATAATTTCCATTAGGATTTGATTATACCCAGAGAAACCATCCAAGAATGTGTATGTTGCAGCTCTTGTAGCACTATCTATTAATACATTGATATGCGGTAATGGGAAACCATCTTTTGGAGATGCCTTATTCAAATCATAAAAGTCGACGCACATCCAGACCCTTCCATCCTTTTTAACCGGGACAACATTTGGTAACCTTGTCAGATACTCAATTACTTCAATTAACTTAGCTTTCAATAACCTAGCAACTTTAGCTTTAATCTTGTCAACCCATTCTTGGCATAATCTCCTCAACTTTTGCTTTACTGGTTTAAACTTGGGATCAGTGGGGATACGATGCTCAAAGATTTCTCGGTCTACCCAAGCTTGTCTTCGTAAGACCAAGCGAAAGTGCTAACATGTTTTTCAAACACTTTTATCATCTCTCTTTTTTTGATAGGGGTTAAGTCATTGGATACTATTACCATATTTGGATTTTCTGCAATACCCAAATTAATGTCACGCAATGAAAGATCATGAATGCTAAAAATGTTATGTGTGTTGTCAGATGAATGCATGGTGCTATCAGGCAAAACATTAAACAAGTAAGAAAAATCACTATCATTATTATCATTTGGATGTCCGAAGGCCACATTACATATAATTGCATTGTCATCCTTCATAGGTGGAGGGTCTTCATAGTCACTCATCAAGAGATGGGTCAGGTTGTGTTCTAGGTCTTGCAACTATTCTTTGGTTAATACATCGTCCATGGTGACCCTTGTGACTTGGGCAAGGTTTCTCAAGGCTTCTTGGATGGGTGTCTTCTTCTTATTACCTAAATTTACCATGGTGTACATAACAGTGGTGAGGGTATCAATGGCTTTGTCTACCTCAATCTTTGACAGGTCACTGGCTTTCACCTTCTGAAGACTCCTCTCTACTTCCCCAGTTGCTTCATAACACTCAGGAATAGTCTTATATGCTTTTACAAATGCTATCTTATTGAGATGAGGACATAATCCAAAGATGAATTAGTCTGCTAATTCCTTCTTGTGAGGCCTTTGCTTGAGAGTCAGCAAAACAGTCAACCATCTCTAAAAATAATCATGAACGGGCTCTCCATTCCATTGTTTGATGGCTATCAGATCGAATATGGATGGTTCTTCCTCAATCTTCTTAACTTCCGATATGCGCCTCCATATCTCTTCTACCTCTAATCCCGAGTTGATCATGGCCACTTTCTCTCCCCTTATCCTAGGTTCGCATATCTTTCCTTCGTCAATCAACTTGGAGATGACTTTGAGGAGGTCTTCATAGACTTTTGTCAGATGATCAAAGCTAACATGGTACATACAAAAATGCCCTCTCTCTTCATGCATTAGTAGGGAAAATGGCTGGAGGTGATCTGTGAACTTATACTTTCTCAACTTCCTAAAAATCTTTGTAAGAGAGGTCTCCTAAGGTGAGATTTCGTTGAGAGTCGAGGGATGAATCTTCTGGTCATAGCTTATATTGTAGGGTTAACCCTCAAAATAAGGGAGGAATATCACCTTTGGCATAACCACAAAGTTGGAAAACAAACTGGGGTCCTTGCTTCGGTGAACTTGTGAAGTAGCCGCTTGATGGAGTAAATGAGTCCCACTATTAGCTATATGAACCATTGGGTTCGCTGGCTGGATTGACTAACTAAACTGAGCCAATAGGTAAACTTGAGTGATGATCGGTGAGGGAGTTTATGGAATCTTAAACTGAGGTAGCAATAAAAAGATCAGTACATGCATGGGATAGGTTATACATGAAGCATTTATAACAATGCATGGTGAGGTTAATTACAGGGGAATATAACAGAACACATGCAAAATGTGTCCTCTAACCTTATTCCCCTCGCCGATTCTAAAGGTATATTCCTTTGATTACCACGAGGATAACAAAGGGATATCTAGTCTAATCTCACTTGAAAAAGGTACCTAGAGGATAAAATTCTATGTCTTTCGATAAGAACGGTGTAAGGGCATAACAAAAGTTGACGTAGTAGGTTTCCATTGGATCAAGCATCTTTTAGAGGGAGATGACAATGAGTGCTCCACCCACTAGAGTGTCCCCAATTCCTGACAGGCATGAGTGACACTTTCGTGAGTTTTGCAGAAAAATAGGGCACTCAAACCTAGCGCTAGAAGAAGAGTGAATTTAATTCTAGAGAGAAGGAGGTGAGAAGATAGAGTGTAATAATATTTCCAAGTGATGAAAAACAAACGGGTTGAATTAAGTAAATGATTTTTGGTGCTCATCTTAATCTTTTAAGCTTTTAAAACAAACCAAAATTTTGCAAGTTAAAAGATTACATACCCAGCAGAGTCATCACTATGAACTCTAGGTGGTCGAAGATATGTGGATCTCCCTTGGCGCCTTACGGTAGGGTCCACTAGGGGGTTGGTTAATTTAGGCGTGATGGAACTATTTAGTTCAAGTTTGCACATTTTAACAAAATTAAATGAATAAAAGAATCAAGATCCAAATCTCAATACAAATGATGGAGTCACCACCCAAGTTGTCTACTTGGGAAAGAGTTTTTGTACGATTCCTATTGTATGGGAGACTCATACCTTTTGGATCAAAGATTTGCATATCGGATGAGTCCCTTATTTCTCATTTAGTTAATCTAAAATTACATTCACCGCGTAAAACCATTTTATTTTCATCATTTGGGGAATTATTACAGAAATCCTATTTTTCTACGCTCTTTCACACTCTATTCATGCAGTCAACAGTTCATAATAAAGCACAAGTAATAAATGGGGGACAAAAATTACAACAAGGGGAAAATGGGGGAATCGCAAGGGAACCTATATATTTGTTCTAAGTTATAAAAAAAAAATAAATAAATTCGCCTGCATCCACAAAGATTAGCACAATTTTTATCACATCATAAGTTAGCATTTTGTTCGGAAAAATGTGATTATGTCAGCATGGCGGTTTTACGATCGATAGTGCCCGGGCGGCTTCTAGGATCGAATGGAAATAACTGGTCTTCAATGTATTTTGTTATGAAAACACATTTTAACTTTTTATGGGTTGAATTACCTGATTATTACTTAAAATGATCGCATGAAAAAGGGTGATGTTGATTGATTTTATAGGTTTAGAAGAGAAATAGGGATTCTGCATTGGAGCCAGTACCCATACGGGTGAGGGGGGCCATACAGCTATTGGTGGGACTCATATGGGTGTGGGGCACCCTGTACAGGTTCTGTTCGGACCCAAATAGAATCTCATTTTTGTTTAGAATAGAGAAGAATTGCAGAAAAGTAGAAATGAAGGATAAAACTAACAGGATGTGAGTCTCTTTAAAACTCAAGAGCGTACCTTTACGTCGTGAATCCACTCTGAAGCGATCCCTATACTAAGAAAGAGTCTAGCCAAATCAGATGATGAAATGGTGGTTTAGGACTATTTAAGCAAGTATTTATATGGACAAAACCTCTCGGAAATCCTAATAAACGAAGTTGGGAATGAATAAAATGTGGATAAAACCTCGAGGAATGGGTTTTCTCCCTATTTTATACCTCCTATACCTCAACTATACCCTTGCTATTACTTGAAATATTGCTGGAATTTCATAAACTGTAAGATCTATTTTCTTTTCTAATTTTTTGCTCTCCCTTTGAAATGAGGCAAAAAGCCCATATTTATAGGAGGAAATCGTATCTAAATGCAATAAATTGCATTCATGACTGATTTCTCTCGAATAAGGTATGATTCACCTGCCATTCTACCTGTTTGGGCAAGAATGGCACCTGTACAGGTGAGGAGGACTGTACGGGTACTAGCGGGACCCGTATAGGTCCCTCCTACCCTTATAGGGATGTGGAGCCACATGGGTTAACCCATGGACTAGTACCCTAAGGTGTGACCCATATGGGTCCATAAAGGCAGTCTAGGTCTCCTAAACTTGGCCAAACTTAACTCTGCAGTAGTAGGAACACATCTAACGGATAACACCCATAAGGAATTGCATTATCTGGCTCTTATCATCATTTTGTGAGAAGGACCATTAAAATCCAAAGCTCACACTAGCCAAACAATTCAACAGATTCCTAAGAAAGAAATAGAGAAGAAGTTCTAGAAGATATGATTCTAGAAGGATGAAGGAAAGCTCCACCAGAAAGGACAAGCTAAGAAATGCTTCGGATGACAAGAAAGATCCAGAAAAAGAATCAACCTACTTTGAATGTGGAGAAAAAGGACATTTCAAGTCAAAATGCCCCAAGTTCAAGAAGGATAAAAAATACTAGAAGAAAGCAATGGTGGCCACATAGAGTGATAGTGATGAAAGTAGCAGCTTATCCTCCACAGAGGAAGAAGAAACTGCAAATTAAGCATTCATGGCACTAAATGAGCCAGAAGTAGATCAATTTGGAAGAAAAAAATCAAAGCAGATCAGTGAGCAAATTGATGAATAAGAATCAGACTCAGCAAGTACTAAGGTAAACTCTAACTCTAATAATATTTCTAACATTGAACTTGCTAGAGCTTTAGGAATTATGATCAACAATGTGAGGAAGAATACAAAAGCCATCAAATCCTTCAAAGACACGTAATGAAGCATGCTAAGGATATTGAAGCAATGGCATAAGACATCAACCTGAAAAGAGCCGTAAAGCACATTGATGTTGTTGAAGAAAACTTCCTAAGAAATCAAGTGCAGATATTGAGTGCAAATCTAATTGGGCTAGATAGGGAATTGGCTCTGATGAAGGAAGCTACCGGAAGAAATCCAAGGCCAACTCTTGGGAGAAAACAAAGATCCTCAAATCAAAGAAAGAATTTGTAACCCCCTTAACAAAAGAAAGTATGGAAGCAGCCTCAAGTACAGAAGTAAAATGCTCCACCGAGTAAAAGGACTCAAACTCAAAGATTCACAGCTACTCAAAAAGGAAAAGCTATAGCTATCTATGATGATAAATTCATGAGGCAAAATAAAAACTATAGAGTAGAAGTCGCACCTCTAATAAACTATCGGATCCAGACCAAACAATCAAGTTCGGATCTATCTAAAGGAGGATATTTCAGAAACTATAGGAAGAAGGATCTTCAAAAGATTGATGAGAAGCTTAAGAAGAATAGACCAGTTGCTGGGTGAAGATTTTGTGGGGGAAATAACCATATGACTAAACTATGTAGATTTAAAAATGGTTATTATGATATTTATCCTTGGCCTAAAATGGTTGATAACCCGAGAGGACCCAAACCTGATTGGGTACCCAAACCAACTTGATCTATTTTACAAGTATGCCTAATTCACTGAAGATAAATAAACATGGTACAATGATAGTGGATGATCAAGGGACATGACTGGTGACGAGAAAGCCTAAATCACTTTAATCCGGAAGAAAGATGGAGAAGTAAGCTTTAGAACAATCAAAAGGGGCAGATCATTTGATGTGGAACCATTGGATTTGAATTAAAGATAGAATATATCTCATTAGTTGATAGACTATAGTTCAACTTGCTTAGTGCTGCGCAACTCTGTGACAAAGGTAGAAAAGTCACCTTTGACTTTGAAGGTTTCTCAATCGTTGATAGTAAGTCAAATCAACTCATTCTTTATGCACCTATATTAAATAATGTCTAGTCTATTAACGTTAAAAATGAGAAAAAGAACATATGCTTGGTGTCTAAAGAAGAAGAATCATGGCTATGGCACCAGAGGTTGGGACATATTTGCATGAACCTCCTTTCCAAACTGGCCAAAAAGGAATTGGTTGTGGGTTTCCCTAAGGTTGCTTTTGATAAGGATCATATCTACACTACATGTCAATTAGGTAAACAAACAAGAAAAACTTTCCCCTCCATATCCTACATACATTCCAAGAGAGTTCTTAAACTCTTGCACATTGATCTCTTTGGTCTAATCACGCCAATGAGTTTAGGTAGAAGAGAATACACTATGGTCATACTGGATGATTATTCTCGCTATACCTAGGTTGCCTTGCTAGCAAGCAAATATGAAGCCTTTGACCACTTTTCTAAAATATTTATCCGGATAAAAGTAGAATAGGGCATAAGCATGCACGCATCCGAAGCGATGATGGAGGAGAATTAAAAAATAAGCATTTTGTTCAATTCTATGAATCCAAAGGCATTGAGCACAACTTTTCTGCTCCACACACACCTCAACAAAATAGGGTTGCTAAAAGGAAAAACAAAACAATAGTTGAAATGGCTTGAACAATGCTAAATGAACATAGAATACCTAAGTACTTCTAGGGTGAGGCCATAAACTCTGCATGTTACATCTTAATAGAGCTCTCATCAGAAATACTATAGATAAGACCCCATATGAAATTTGGCAGGGCAGAAAACCTAAAATTTTATTACTTCAAAGCCTTTGGGTGTAAATGCTACATTCTAAATGATAGAGACCAACTAGGAAAATTTAATCCTGAATCTGATGAAGCAATTTTCCTTGGCTACTCAGTACATAGTAAAGCTTACAGAGTATACAACAAATGAACTTAAACTATGGTAGAGTCAATACATGTAGATTTCGATGAGGCTAACCATACAGGTAAGAACATTCAAGATCTGGATGATATAATTTCGGATAAAGCAGAGTCACAAAAGGGTCAAGAACCCTTTCAAATTAAGAAGTATAAGGAAGAGGATGAGCAAATCAAGCCCAAAATGATGAATCTCCAAAAAATCTTTATGAAATCAACTTCAATGATGAACAAGGACCATAAGAAGAAGTTGATGTAAATGAAGAGCAAGATCCACAACTACATGAAGAACTTCGAAGAGAAATCCAGACTCACATGAACCACCCAGTTGAAGCAATTTTGGATAATGTCTAAAATCCAGTTAAAACTAGAGGACAACTCAATAGAATGATGAGCCATGTTGCCTTTCTCTCTCTCATTGAGCCAAAGAAATTCCATGATGTAGAAGGAGATGAAAGCTGGATCATGGCTATGCAAGAAGAACTTGATCGATTCACCAGAAATGATGTATGGGATCTAGTACCATAACCAAAAAGAAAATCAATCATTGGTACCAAATGGGTATTCCAAAACAAATTAGATGAATTCAGAGTTGTGGTGAGAAATAAAGCAAGACTGGTTGCTTAAGGCTGCAATAAGCAAGAAGGCTTTAAGATAGAGAAAAGAAAGCAAGATAAGAGTAGGGTCAGAAAGGCCAGAAGCTTAGTTAAGAAAGCTCAGGTGGAAAAGACAGCACGAACCATTAAACCCAAGGTCCAAAAGAAGATAAATTTAGAGCCCAGGGTGGAAAAAGTGGAGGAAGATGATGAGGATGCTATGAAACCCACTCAAATCATGAGAAAGTAGACTCTGGATAGGCCTAGAAGGAGATTGATAAAAGCAGCAACAAGAAGTAGCAGAGGCTATTCTTGCCGGAAGAGGTTGAGGCTAAAGAGAGTAGTGCTACAGAAGAAGAGGACATTATCCCAAAGAGAAAATAGTTACTAAAGAAGGGGCAAACAATCAAGCGAGCTCTTCAGGCCAAAAGAGCTAAGTTGATGCCTAAGAAGCGTGCCCTAGGTATTACAATGATTGAACCTCCCCCTAAGCCTACTAGAGCAGAGGAAATGATTGAGGTGAAGAAATCAAAAGGGAAGAATGTAGTGTTCACTACGAAGACTATCATTCTCGAAAATATTACTTCGAAGGATCCACAGTTCAATGAAATGATGGCAGTCGTTAAGGATAATCTGAAAGCAAATTAGCTTACCAAGGAAGGACTCGGAGGCTCATCCGGAACAACTAAGAAAACCACTTCTCTGGAAATTTCCTCTCCCTCAATTCTCATCTATCCCTCTAATCTTCTAATACTACAAGAGGGAAACAGTGAAGAGGACTTATTAATTTTCAAAGCTAGAACAGATCCTCTCCCTATTTCTCTTCTTCTTATTGAGGGTGAAACAACTACAGTAGTGAGTCCTGAAAGGGAAATTAAAGAGGATTGAGGACAAATACTAATTTTTCAGATGCTAAATAAGAAGATAGAATTGAGGAAGCAACAGTTCCTACAAAATAACTAGAAAGTGAGGTAACCTTTGACTCTAACTGAAATGCTATTGTTGCTATGGCTGGTGATGCCACTGATAAATAAGGCAACTTAGATGCAGGCACCCAAAATGCATCTAAGAATGTTGAGCCTAACCTGGAGTAAACTGCTCTGGAGGACGGAGAAGGTCTGAGACCTAATGGGAACACTAATGTAGTGGACTCAACAGGCAAGGACACTCCAGAGGATATGGTGGATAAAGAGGTAGAAGAGCCTAAGAAGCATCAACAAGAAGAATCCTCTAGCTCCAAGGAGACTAAAATCGGAAGCAGCTTCAGATCTAAGGAAGAATTCTCCACTTATAATAAGGTTAGAAGGAAGATTACAAATCCAATACCAACTAGAGCTGAGAAAGTACGAATGGCAATAAACCTATTGGAGCAAGCCACTCTAGAAGGGGAAAGAGAAGAAGAGTTCAATCCTATGCTTTAAAAAATATGCTAGAGGATGAGATCTATGGAAAACATGTTAAGAAATCAATCCATGGTTCCAGATCTTAAGGCAGAGTTGGGGGAAATAAAGTATTGGAAAGAGAGTAAATCAAGTTCCCTCTACTGATCAAGTTGTTGAGACTTCACTCTTAAAAGTTACTCCGACTCTGAATTAGCTCACTTTAAATCTTTCAGAGGTAAATCGAGTTATGACTGAAGCTGTAACCGAAGCTGACAACTATTGTGCAACCATCATGGGGCATATTACTTCAACCTCCATTGACCTCGAAGCTGAAATCAAGGACTATGAGGACAACAAGTTTGAAAACTTGGAAAAATTCCTCCCCAATGCTCTCTCAAGATCATCCAAAGAAATTTCTTCAGGAATAACAACTCTCACTGATGAGCAAAAAGCTTTCAAGGAGGAACTTAAAGAATTCCTTAAAAAGGAGTTGCCAAAATTTCTTCAAAAAGATGTAGAAGACATGAGTGAGGATTTCCAAACTCATCTCTCTGGAACTGAGAAGATCATCAATAATTGGAAGGACAGTTTTGATATTGACCTTTGGTATATAAACATAAGCATTCATAATGCCAAAGATGCAATCACTAAGGAGGTTCAATAACTTTGCTCTAGTCTGACTTAACTGTCTCTTACTGCTCCCTCCTCTTCCAGAATTTCATTTGCCATTTTAGAAACTCTACTCCTCCTAATCCTTCAAGATCTAGTCCAACATATTAGGAACACCAGATTCTTTGAATATAAATGCCAGCTCACATTGCTTAAGGCTCTGTTTCCATTCTTTGAAGAAGAAGAAATTCAACATGCTCTTTAAATGCATCCAGACCTTGCCAAGTCTTATTTATAGCTCCGGAAGCTTATCAAACCACTTCATCTCATTCCTGCCACTATGGACACCATTATTGAAAAGCGTCTAGTAGGTAATGAGGATTATTCTATTTACTTCGAAGCATGGGAAAGGAATTGGGATCAAAGATCATACATAGTGTTGGACCCCCAAGCTGATGTAAATAAAAAGGAGGAGAAGATCAGAGAGAAAGGTAAAAGCAAGGAAGGTTAAGCTTCTAGGAAAGAGGAGTAGATTAGAATAGCTATTTTTACTTGTAAAAATATGTAAAAGCTAGTTCAAATATTTTTCACGTATATTCTTCTGTAAATTGTAATCCAAAACTTCATTGATGTTAACTGTTGTTAACAATAGAAGTATATATAGTGAAAGTAGTTATTAACAAATTGCTTCTGAGTACAACCATCAATTGTATTTCAAAAACATAGTAGCTAGAATGCAAAAATATTGGGGGAGTTAGGTTGCTTGAATTATGGGGGAGTAAATTTGTAAATGACTAAGTATAAAGTATCATACTTAGCTCATAAATCCCTGATTATATGCTTTACTCACTCAGGTTTTTGTTTCCATCAAATGAGGGAGATTGTTAGGAAATAATGATCCAGAAAAATCATGTTCAGAGCAACCATCTGGATCAGGTTTGAAGAAAACATAAACGCATAACCTCTAAGTCCAAGATAAGGTCATTTAGACACATATTGAAGACATCAAACACCTAAGTTTGTGAAGAAAGCATCTAGTTAGAGTTTAGAAAGGAAACAAACTTCTAACTCCTTCAAAATAACATCTGGAGAAAGAGTGATTGAAGAGCATCCGGATAAGTTAGAGTCTGAAGACATCCGAAAGATTCTACTTGCAAGACAAAAGGGAAAAAGTTCAAAATTATCTTTTACCTCCACATTGGTCTAAAGTGAAAGTCCCTTTCACCTGGGAGAATGAAAAAGTGATAGCTCGCATGTATTTCAGAATAGGACAATTGGTTTCACTTGGAAAGAGAAAAAGGTAACAACCTTTTTAACCTAGACCAATAGGATGGTGCGTGGAGCTCACATAATTGACAAAGTATGCCTAGAATTTGGTTGTGCATAAAAAGCCAAATAAACGTCAACTGACAACTTTGTCTCACCATTCCCAAAAATTCAAAATGGTGAATTATCAGTCTAATGGACCAATCAATGGCCTCAGAAGCGCCAACTCATACCTGATCAATAGTGAAGATTGAAGATTAACCCAATGATACACAATAACTATAGTTATTATCAAAGCATATAAAAGGGAAGCTTCACATGTTGTGAAGGTGCTGGTTGTTTTCACAAGAAGCTATTACATTGAGAACTTAAGCTAATTCAATTAGTAATAAAAATCCCTCTAAGAACTAAACACTTCAATCTGTTTGTAAGAATTATCAAGTGAGTATGTAAACTTGAGGAATTCAAAAACCCAAATCAGTTGATAAAATAATTAGTAAAATCTCATACTTGGGTGAGTATTGAGATTGGGAATTAGCTTGAACTAGGATAGTTTGAGTGGTACATCCCTATGGGACTCAGCTTAAATTTAGGTAGAATTTAAGAGGCATATCCTACTAAAGACAAAGGACTCAGCAAGAAGTTGGTACATTTGGTGGTATATCCTACATCCGAAAGAGAGGTCATCATCTGGAGACAATGCGAAAGGACTCAGTTGAAGATTGGTGTCTTTGGTGGTATATCCTATATCCAAAGGAGAAAACATCTTCGGAGAAAACTGTAAAGGCTTGATTCCTTCTCATTGAAAGGAATCTCACTAGTGGACTTAAGCTCAGAGAAGGAAACTCTAGGGACTAAATGTAGGCAGGGCCAAACCATTTTAAAATCCTTGTGTTTGATTTTCTTTAACCTTTTACTTTGCTGCATTGTTTTTACATCTGCATCTTTCGGATTCAATAATTCTAGACTAAAATTAAACATGCTACACAAGACTTTTAAAAGTACATAAGTTCTACAAAAAATGGTCATTCACTCCCCTCTGACCCGAAATACATAGGCACAGGGATCAACATGTTCTATTTATAGAAAACTGCAAAAATTTATAGAGCTCTCATGAGTGTCGATTGACGCTCCCTTGTGTACCTTTTGAGGCCAGTAACCGCCTCAATTAAAATTTGAAATTTGGAAGGCCTACATCGATCGACTCTCCCCATATCTGTCGATCGACGCTGCCCTAAAAAAGCTATTTTTTCTCTTTAAATTATCGGATGGAATTGCAGTGCCAATTAAGTCCCGATTTCAGAAAATTGCATCATTAAAACTTAAAATTGGTGAACCATGAACTTTCTTTTGAAAACAAACTGCGGGAATTCAAGTAAGTTTTTGAAGTTTCAAAACATCATCAAACATTAATTGATCGAAGAGACAAAAATTTTTGTATTAAAATTAGTCGATCAAATAATGTTGACTAATTCCTGCAAAATCAAGCACATTGTTTTTCTTACCACGCACACTTTACGTATGTAAAAACTTTACCTCAACGGTGCAAGTTGTGGTACGCGAGGGGTATCCTGTGAGCACGGTCCGTCCTAGGCGTGATGATGTCCAAGACCTTTTTTCAGGAAATGGCTAACCAACACTAAAGAAGATTGCGTTTTCCCCAAAACTTCAAACCCTTTCGAGGAATCATAATTTTGACACCCTGGGTAGAATTTTTTATCAGCGCTTGTTAGCCTATAAATTGATGCGATCAACGATGCCTATTATGCCGATTGACAGTGACATGTGTTAGTTTTTTGGTTGAATGATCAAACCTATGACCATGACTCAGTAAAGCTATCACTGCTAAAGATATGTTGATCAACACTACCCCTATGTATCAATCGATGTTCATCAAGGAATCTAGGGTTACGACAGCGTAAGCCTACTCTACCCTAGCATTGTCGATCACGCTCCCATATTCATCGATTGACGGTGCCTAAGTCTCTATAAAAGGAAATTGTTCTCCGGCATTTCAAAAGGCAAAAATCAATTAGAATTCAAAAAACATACCAATTAAAATAATCCCCTTCTTAAAAAAGTCTCTCATAGTATCAAGCCCATACCAAAAATCCCCTACTTTATCCCAAAACTATACCCAAGTATAGACACCCCTTCCAAAGCTAGCTTTTAGCTAAAAATCTTCCAACAAACCTCCAAACACTCCAGTAACCCCACCATATAATCCCCCGTGGTTATCTCCACAGAAATCTTAATGAACTTTTAAGCAAACATGGTTCTAGAAAGTACCGCACCTTTTCAGTTTCCCTGAAGCAAACAAAAGGTAATTGAGGATCAAATATTACTTTCAACCTTGCATTCTAATTATTTATCAACATGAAGGAACCAGTATATCTATGAGCGGGCGAACTTTTCTCCGGTCGACCCTTTTGGGTCTTTAATTGGATTGGCATGGCCAATGTGGGACCCCCGGGTTTTAATACAGGGAGTTGTCATTGGAGCACGGGCCTCGTTGTATATGAGAACATACTTGGCATTTCTAACTGGACAAAGGGGTCGAGGAATCCTTTGGAGATTAGCCTTTTTATCACGGGAGTAGGGTCCCTGTTTTACACAATATTAGAGTCACCACCCGAATCAGCTCTTCTAGGAATTTGGTGGTATAGCCTATCCGAGTGGTCGTATTTTGAAAATCATTTGTTATTTTAATAAGCAAAAGAAATGAGTTGAGAGATACGACCTTTGCGGGCCTAGCCCATAGAGCGAGGGCTCGAGTAGGGGCTTTTGTGTTAAAATAGTAATTGAAATGCATGATTGAAAGTAATATTTTACCCTTAGTTACCTTTTGAGTGTCTAAAAGGCCGATACGTGCTAGAACTGAATAATTGGAAGATTGGGGTTGAGAGCCTTGGGATTTGCGGAGATGGTTTATAACTAAAACCCCGTTGAGAGTAATGGACTATACCTTGGTATAGTTGGTGTTTGAAGATCAATATGAGGAAGGTTTTTGGCTAAAACCCATCAACAATATTGAACTGTATTATTGGTTTGGTGTTTGGGGAATACAGCTAGGCCAGTTTATAGCTAAAACTTGCCTAGGGAAGGGTTCTATACCCGTGTATAGTTTTTGAATAAAGGAAGGGGTTTTTGGTGTGGATTCAGGGAATCCGCAAAAAGGAACTTTTCAAAGGGTTTTGGATGTGTTTTCTCCATCAAAAGTTGTTGAAAATGAGAAGGGATCACGTTCTTTTTATAGGATTTTTTGCACCATCGATCCACATATCTTAGGAGCATCGATCGGCGCATCTAGGGCAATTATAGCTTCATTAAGCCATCACTAGACCTGACATGTGTCTAAGGAGCATCGATCAATGCATCTGGGAGCATTGATCAACACGTGTAGGTTTGATAGGTCATCGCTAGACTTGGCACGTGTCAGCAGTGATTAGCCTCGATCGATACATATGGGAGTGTCAATCGATGCAAATCCAGCTGTTGGATTTTTATGAAATTGTGACATGTGGTTGCTAACACACAGGGCTAACTTTTGACCGTTGGAAATTTATTTGGAGTTACAAAGAGAATTCTTTTGAAGGAAGAAATTCAGACAGTAAATTACTTGTTTGAGGTTCTTTCCTTTAAGATACTTTGAGGATTGTTCAAGGGGTTTTGGACAAGGAAAGAGACATTCAATTCATAGCACTTTTGATATTTAGACACCTATGTGAATAGGTATTAATCATTATCAGGCTTGATAGACCATGCTCACAGGCTAACCCTCGCGTTTCAAAAGTTTCGACCCTGTGCAAAATTTTGAATACTCGAAGTGAGCGCAGTGAACAAAGCATATGCTTTCTTATGTGGTAAGTCATAGGGATACAAGGATTTAAAAAGAGTTGACATAACTTGATCGATAATTTTGAAAACAAAAGTTTTTGCCCAATTGATCAAGAATGTTGACGAAAATGTTTTTAAGTTAAAATCCAGTTGGGGATGAAAATGAAAACCGAAGAAGGTAATGAAAGGAAAAAATTTGCTGGGGAAAATGAAAATTAAGAGACTTTCAAAAGGTTTTATGCCCCTAGTGACTTGTGTGTTTTTCACAAAATTTGGTCCGCCAATTTCAAAACGATTTTGAGATGATGCAAAGAGCGAGTAAAAGGTTATACCTACTTACAGCATTTTTATCCTTAAAGAGGCATTGTTAGCCATTGTTGACCAGTTTTCTCATCGAGGAGTGTGGCACTATAAGCCACTATTAAGCAGTTTATCTCACCATCGAGTTGGGCACTATCTTGCCACCATTGACCAGTTTGTCTCACCATTGAGTTGACCACTGTCTGCCACCATTCACCAATTTGTCTCACCATTAAGTTGGGCAATGTCTACCACCGTTGAGCAGTTTTGGGCACTGTGTGCCATCATTGAGCAGTTTGTCTTACCATCGAGTTGGGCACTGTCTTGCCACCATTGAGCATTTCGTCTCACCATCGAGTTGGGCACTGTCTTATCACTATTGAGCAGTTTGACTCACTAGGGAGTTAGGCACTGTCTTGCCACCATTGAGTAGTTTGTATCACTAGGGAGTTAGGCATTGTCTTTCACCATTGAGCAGTTATTGTGATTTCTTGCAAAATACAACCTAGCATGGCCCTATAAGTTGCAAGTATGAAAAATAATATGGCACTACATGGCACTACATGTTGTTAGAATAACTCGACATGACACTTCATGTCATTAACAAAACTTAGACATGACATTGCATGCCATTACAAAACTAGACATGACACTTCATATCATGGATGGGTTGTGGTAAAAATCTTGCTGGATCTAAAGTATTATTGTGTGCATTGTAAAGATCTCGATAGATCTAAGATTTGGCTATGATGTGCCTAGGTGAAGATCTTACTAGACCTAAGGTTTGGCTATGATGTGCCAAGGGTGAAGATCTTACTAGATCTAAGGATTGGCTATGATGTGCCTAGGTGAAGATCTTATTGGATCTAAGGTTAGGCTATGATGTTCTTAGGTGAAGATCTCACTTGATCTAAGGTTCGAATTGGGATGGTAGAATTTTAGTCTTTTTATGCATTCATGTTTAATGATGAATGTGAGTTTATAAATTTATTGCTTTGAGTTGTGCATATGCACGATGCATTAACTTAGCATTGCCCCTTCTCTAATTGGAGGGAATGCATCTTTTAGTTGATTTGCTCATCTAAACTTTTCTTGCAGTTCCTTCATTCTAAGTTGTACTTTAGGTAGCATTGGGT
Organism: Euphorbia pulcherrima; assembly: GCA_947683365.1. NCBI lineage: Eukaryota > Viridiplantae > Streptophyta > Magnoliopsida > Malpighiales > Euphorbiaceae > Euphorbia > Euphorbia pulcherrima. Next base: position 4,966,511 of record CANTUS010000008.1, read on the forward strand.
TGTGGTCGGTCAGGTCTGTACTATGTCACATAGTATCGATAGTGTTTTTATAGATTGAGCGATTTGTTTGCTCGATCCTAATTTTTGCATAGATTGACCTTTCGGGTTTTTGATCTATCAGATCGCCTTAATTTTTACCTGGACCGCCCTATCGGGTTTTCAATCCAGCAAGCTCTTTTTGTTTTCCATTTTTTTTCTTCTTTTTTTTGTGTGTCCATGTCCTATCATGAACCAAAATGCTTACATGAATGTTTCTTCTAACATTTCAGTGTATTCAATTAATGTTTACATTTGACACTTCAGCGAAGTAGCGCATCAGCCAAAGGAATATTTTTAGGCATAAATGTTAATGGTATCTATTCCCAACAACTTTCCCCTTATTATCAATGGTCCTTTTTAGGTTTTACTAGTTGACTTCTCTCTTTCTTTTTATCCTTATTTTTGCCTAAAAGCCCTCACTAGCTTTCAGTAGACAATCATTTTTCTATTCTTCTATGCAAATTTGCTTGAGGCTGTTCGAGCTTAATGGAACCATTAGATCATTCCAATGTTCATTGCCCCTGTTATGTAGGGTTCATTTCATGTGGAATTTTCCCCTAGAATCAGTTTGCTTTAAGGACCAAGTCTTGTGCTTTTAATGCTTGATTTTGTCGTGTTATCCTGGAGTTCTTCATTCTAAGCATATAAGCTCTTTGTTGAGTTAGACACTTATTGTTGGATTTTTTTAAATGATTGCCCCTTGACTATCCAAGGTGCCTATACATGAGTGACTGACATGGTGAGTTTTATGTGGTCTCCACCATTTCTTATTTAACTAGCAAGGGAATCTTTCTGTAGGGCGTGTTGGAGAAGACTTCAAAAATGTTTTAAGCCACTCTTCTTTTGGATAACTTGCCTGATAACTACGTTACAATTTCTAAATTTGTTCTTCACTTGCCCCTACAGTAGGTGCACAAGGTATGGCATGCTTTGTAGGATCAAGCAGTTGCATGTATTTTTAGTGAACTCTTTTTATTATTTCTCTCTCTTTCACTCGGGGTACAGTCATTTGAAATAGAAACCATTTTAGAAACGTGCCTAAATCAATTTCTTCAATTTGTGCATTATGAATACTGAATATGACAAATGTATGCTAGAATGAAGACACAAAATGATTATTAGAATCATCATGCAAGTAATGTCATTCATTTCATCAAAGGTTACACAGCTTATTTCAAAAGTACTAGAGATGGAAACATCTTTATTTCTGACATGCGACATGGCTGATTCGGTGTAGCTTCTTCTGGATTATTTCAGAACTCCAAAGTTTCTTCTTCTATATAGGTCTCAAGCTCTAGGTACCCAAGATATAACTACATACCTTCCATGTCATCTTTTTGCATCATGTAGTCGAATTCATTTTTCTTCCACTGGACCTCTTCATCGTACTTCTCAATCCTCTAGGCATATCCGACCACATCATTGAACGTGTTGAACATTATCATCTTTATCTCATTCCTGAAATGAGGGTTGCATCCTTCTACCAATTTTACTATCAGGGCGTCGAGCTTCGGGGCTCCATTGACCAGGGCTTGGACCGCCTTCCACCTCTTATAGTATGATTCAAAGGGTTCGTCGAGCTTTTGTCGTACCCTTTTGAGATCCTGGAGGGTAGTCTCAACTTACACATTGTATGCATAATTCTTAATGCAACCTGAACTGAGATAATTCCAGCTAGATTTCACATGGCTTGGCATTCTCATGTACCAATCGGTCGCTGGGTCTCGTAAGGTTGTCAGGAAAAGGTTGACTCTATGGACCTCAGGAACACCCATACTTATCATTACTTGCAGGTAACTCTAGATATGTGCCTCAGGAGAACTAGTCCCATTGAAGGGAGGGATATATATCATGACAAAATTGGCCGGAAGTGACTCCGGGATAGTAAGTTCAAAGTTCTGTGGGTCGGTGTATTTTACAACTGACAGCCCAGTGATTCATTTTAGTTTTAGGAGCATTTCCTCAAAATCTGAGAATTTCTTTCCTATTTCTGCTACCTTATCTTCCTAACTAGATCCCGAGATTTGTGCGGACCTCATGTTACTTATCATGATTTTGAACTTTCTAATGAAATCTTCGGAAAGGATCATGTTTTGTACTACCTCAAGGGTTGCCTTTTGGTTATTCTTTGCCATTTTATTGATTTGGTGGATGGTAGAGAGGTGTTGACAAATTTTTCTTCCTGCTTGCTTTCCTCAAATATCCTTTCTTGTGGATTCGAGTTGTGTGATAGACAAGGGTCAATGTATGCTTTGAGGCATGATGCATGTAATTCGGACCTTTCTTATCCTAGTATGGAATGAGTATTGATGAATGCCAAACATTACGCACACATGATGCTTGATGGTTGATGACATGGACTATCTTCATATGTTCATTGATATGAGATCAATGATATGAGGTGAAGCGATTGGTAAGATATGATGAATGAATTCCCAAGAATTTACTTTCGATGAATGAATGTAAAATGTGTAGGCATTTGCATATGGTGAATCAAAGAGAAGTTTTTTTTCTCTCTTTTTTATTATATTTTTACCAAGTCCAATAGGGGTGTACATAAGATTATGGTTAATATCCTAGAGATGCTAACGTTGTGTGTGTTTCAGGTACCTATAGGATCAGGGTTAGAATCCTAATCGTAATATTACATGTTGCTGCATGTCATATAAGCATGACATAGGATGACATGACACTGTATATCGTATAAGCACAACATAGGATGACATGACATTGCATGTCGCAAGAAAAGCACAAGATGACATGATGCTGCATATCATAAGGGTATCATAAGATGACATGATGTTGCATGTCGAAGCGTGGAATGGGAAATAAAAACATATCATGTCACTACACATTGAAATCATAACAAATCTTAATACATGGTACTACATATTGTAAGTGTGGTAATACGTGGCACTGAATGTTGCAAGAACAGAATTACATGGCACTGCATGTTGGAAGAACAGAGTTGCATGGCACCAAATGTCGTAAGAATGGTAATACATGGGATAAATATAATATCATATGGCATATCATGTTATACATACATAACTTGCATAGAATTTGTACGGTACGAGATTGCACAACATGTCTTGTTATACATGTGAAACACATAATAGGGCATTAGAAATAAGCAAGGCTTATTATTTTAGGCATGGTGTATGTTATATGTGCATAAAATATTATCAGCAAGATATAATAATGGCATACGCATGAATATTTCTATGGTTATATCGCTTAATACCTAGGAGTAGCTTTTCTGTGGTCGTATTGCTCAATACCATGGGTATGCGCGATGGTGCGCTCTAGGAGCAGCTTCTCTATGGTTGTATTACTTAATACTAAGGGTACCTGCTATGGTATGCTCTAGGAGTGGCTTCTCTATGGTTGTGTCGCTTAATACCAAGGGTACGCGTGATGGTGTGCTCTAAGAACAGCTTCTCTATGGTTGTATCGCTTAATACCATGGGTAAGTGTGATGGTGCGCTCTAGGAGCGGCTTTTCTATGGTCATATCACCAAGGGTATGTGTGACGATGCACTTTAGGAGTAGCCTTTCTATGGTTGTATTGCTTAATACCAAGGGTACGTGCGACGGTACGTTTGTATGGTATGACTATTTCATGTTATGGTTGTACACAAATCGTTGTTAGCGGTGTGATGTAACGTTTGAGTAGGCAAACACGTACTTTTTAAACTCTTCCTTCCAACCTTATTACTCTATTGTGGTGAGTATCTTTCCTAGATGAGGGGCTTTTCTCCTCTATTACCAACCTGGGGTAGGTGAGGATGTACTCTCTTTTGTGATTTTAAGAAAATAATTGGGTATCTCAGGGGAAGTTTCTAAGCTTCTCTTGCTATATAATGGGCTAAGTCTGTCAAGGTTGCAGTTGATGGTAACCATGCATTATATACTTAAGCCCAAGAACCCTAATCGAGTTCAAGAGCCCATTTTCCACGTTTAATATACTCAAACCTAGTGGCCTTAATCAAGCCGACTAGATTATAGTGTACTATGTACGGCTGGTGTGTCCGAAGCTTATGCCCCTACACGAACTCGAGTCAAGTTCTAGAGATACGTCATTGAGAACACCGGGGTTCTGGGTGTCGATATATGTAGATGCTATGTAGTAAAACCCTAATAATTTCTAATTCAAAAGAATTTTATTATTTCATCTTTGATTGGTTTTAGGAAAAACCAATTATAAAAAGAGTTATCATCCCCAGCAGAGTCGCCACTGTGAGTGGGTGAACTTTTCTCCAGCCGACCCTTTCGGGTCATCGATTGGATTGGCACGGCCAATATGGGACCCCTGTGTTTTAATATGGGGACTCAGAGCGCGAGGCTCATTGTATGTGTGGACATACTTGGCATTTCCAACTAGACAAAGGGGTCGAGCATTCCTTTGGGGATTATCCTTTTTATTGCTGGAGTAGGGTCCCTATTTTATACAATATTAGAGTCACCAACTGGATCAGCTCTTCCGAGAAATGGGTGGTATAGTCGATCCGGGTAGGATTCTTATACTGATAAAAGAGAGATTTTGGTTTCGAATGAAACAGTCACTTGTCATTTGAATTTGGATAAATCATATTTTGAAAATCTTTTGTTATTTTAATAAGTAAAAGAAATGAGTTGAGAGATACGACCTTTGCTGGCCTAGCCCATGGAGCGAGGGCCTCAGTAGGGGCTTTCTACTTCATGTTTAAATAGTAATTAAAATGCATGATTGAGAGTAATATTTGACCCTCAGTTACCTTTCCAGTGTCTTAAAGGCCGGTACGTGCTAGAACAGAATGATTGGAAGATTGGGGTTGAGAACCTTTGGATTTGCAAAGATGGTTTATAACTAAAACCCATCGAGAGTAATGGACTACACCTTTGTATAGTTGGTGTTTGAAGATCAATATGAGGAAGGTTTATGGCTGAAACACGTCTACAACATTGAACTGTGTTATTGGTTTGGTGCTTAGGGAATTCGGCTAGGCCAATTTATAGCTAAAACTTGCCTAGGGAAGGGTTCTATACCAGAGTATAGTTTTAGAATAAAAGAAGGGGCTTTTGGTGTGGATTTAGGGAATCGTAAAAAAGGAACTTTTTAGAGGGTTTTGGATGGGTTTTCTTAGTCGAAACTTGTTGAAAATGAGCAGGGATCGCATTCTTTTTATAGGATTTTTTACAGCAACAATTGACACATCTTAGGAGCGTCAATCGAAACATTTAGGGAGGTTGTAGCTTTGATGAGTCATCACTAGACTTGACATGTGTCCAAGTAGCAAGAATCGCTGTATCTGGGAGCGTTGATCGATACATGTGTAGGTTTGATGGGTCATCGCTAGTCTCGACAATTGTCAGCAGCGATTAGCGTCGATTTACACATATGGGAGCATCGATCCACGCAAAAATAGCCTTTTAGATTTTCTAAAGTTTTGACACATAGGGCTATTTTTTGACCGTTAGAAATTTTATTTAGAGTTACAGAGAGAATTATGTCAAGGGCAGAAGTTCAGAAAGGAAATTACTAGTTTGAGGTTCTTTCATTTATGATACTTTGAGGATTGTTCAAGGGGTTTTGGACAAGGAAAGAGACATTCGATTCATAGCACTTTCGACATTCAGACACCTAAATGAATAGGTATTAATCATCATCAAGCTTGGCATACTGTGCTCACCATATCCAGGACTCATGCCCCATAGGCTAGGTCCATAAAGGTCTTATCTCTCAACTTATCTCATTTATTCATTATATTGGATATGATGTATGCCCTTAAGGCAATTAGGGCAATATATCTTAATTATGTAATAGTACAAATAATTTGTTTAATCAATAAAATGTATTTGTTCTTTCGTTTATATCAATGTGTTTCTATGTATATATATATTATAGCTGGTTAAATATATTTATTGATGTATGTATACAAAAGTCCTTGACATATCATAGCACGAAGTGAGAAAAATTATAGTTGGACTATATCTGGTGGAACCTACTTCATGTGCAATTATGATTATGTTTAAACTATCCCTAGTCATAGTTTCATCAAGAAAGGATATTGATCAAGCGGAAAGCCTAGCATATGGTCAACTATCTTGGAGAGGGTCCAAGCAGTCAATCTCCTAAGGACTGAAGTTGGTGCCTTAAGTTTGATACATGGATATATCTGGTAGATATATTGGAGACCGCAGTAAGATAAACACTTGGTATATATATCAATGTGTTAGTGTTTTTCTTCATGCAATAAGCTTTGCGAATGTTCTCGTACTTGAGATGCTAGTTACCTTGTGTGGTACTATTGCTATACTTTGGATCATTACTATGCACTCATTAATTTAGGTTGTTATTGGGTGATTACAGGTATGGTAATGACAGCACATTGGTAAGCTGAGTTGTAGGAAAGAATCCATCGCTCTGGATATATTAAGGAGTTGTACTTGGCCACTTGTTGAAGTAACGATTGCCATAAATCTCTGATTATAGTATGTGTTTGATAGAAATGTTTTCCAGTCAAACACACTATGGTAAAAGGCAATATACTTTGGTAACAAGTAAACTACTAGGATAGCTCGGAGCAACCTCGCTATTAGTGGGTTAACACTTTAACCGAACCCTATAAACCAGATGGAACTAATATTAATGAATGGAAGGAATTTATCGCACTAGATAACTATTGCATTAACCGGGATTAAGTCATAAGCATAAATGATGTTCCAAGTAATGGGGGATGGTAGACCCTTGCAAGAGGCATACTACAGTCATTTAAGGTAATCGAGTTCTATTCACGGTCTAGAGCATCAAGCCAATGGTTCCATTAGAACAAGGGTTGGTTAAGCCTTAGCATCTCAATACTTCGGGATCCTATAAGGTCACACACATTGGTCGTTCATCGGACTAAGTAAAGAACCAATTGATTTATTCTATTATGAAAATATAACTTAAATAATAATTGGATTATTATTTGATTTGTTAAAATTGATTAGATCAATTTCGGACAAACCAAGGAATTTATTTTGATCGGTAACTAATTAATTAGAGTCACAAATGAATTATTAGTTGGACCAAGAAATTTATTTTGACTGGTAACTAATTTATTATAGTCGAAAATAAATATTTATTTGAAAGAATTAAAAGGGAATTTTGTATTGGCGAGTTAAAACCGAAAAGTATGAAATATTTTGTACAAAGTTCGACTATGCAGAGTACACCGAAAGGTGCATGAACATTGCAAGGCATTATTTTGAGGAGCCTAAATTTATTCGGGCACCTCCAGTTTATATTTTTGGGTGTGGCTTCTGGAGTGGTCTAGCAACTACTCGAGGCTTCTTAGTTCTTCCTCCCGGGGAGGTTTTGGTTGGTGGGGTTCGTGTGGATACTGCTAGAGGCTATCCTACGATTGGAGGCTTGTGCAAGAAGGTTCTGCAAAAGCATGCTTCAATAACATGCTTAGTATAAAATAAATGTGCTAGGATATAATTTAGAATTATGGTATGCCTAGTCCTTTGGCATGCTAACCTAGGTAGAGAATTATTTAGTTAAGGCTTTATTTAATTTATATGCAACTAATAGGAGTTCCTGGGGATAGGGACAAAATTTTGAATTTCCGCCATGCATGTTATGCATGTTCAATCTGGTTGTCTGTTGCCAACAGTGGTATCAGAGCCAGCCTATTTAGTGCATAATTAAGTTAAAAGTGAACTAAATATTATTTTCTATATGAAATGATTTGTTTATTTAATTGTTTGGTACAATATATATGAACTTGTGCCTTTCATTTCAAGGTTAGAAAATGATTATGAATAATTTTGAACAAGTCTGCTCTACTTACTCAAATTATACAAGTGTCAATAATTTATTTAAATTACATTGGCTATAAATGCTTTCAATTTACATGAATTAGAAGAACGAAATTTATTAGTTCGAGAGAATCCATTGGTCTTCAAGTTTGTGCCCGTATTTGTTCTGGCTAAAGATTGGACTTAGTGTATACTCCTCATAGGGCACCTCTCCTACCTAGGAACCTATAGAGGTGAAATTTGAATTGACCAACGGGGTGATTAATATGAACTAATTAATTTCTAGTATATAAGATGGTGCTTATATATGTTTCTGTAGCAAAGTAAAAAAATAAATTTATTAAATAAAAGCTTAAAGGAAATGCAATATAAATATAACAAATAAAAGTGTTAATTATTTTGCAGATAATCTAGGTTGATGGAATAATTATAATAAAGAGCTGAACCCATCTAAGGTTAGACCTTATAAATTAATTCTAAAATTCCCTGAATTAATACAAGTTATTAAAATTTTGTCCATCTGATAAAATCTAGATTGGATGAGACATTTAACACCAATAAAATCCCAAAGTAAATATATTAAGGCAAGTTGCAGTCTTCCTTACTCAAATTTATAATACAATCTCTTTGGGCTATCAAAGTGCTACGCAAAAGCGTTCCTTCTAGTCTACATTGATTGGTTGTAAAGTTTGGGATAGTGTCTGCCTTAACAGAGCTGGGGTAGTCCACCATAAATTTGGGGGCTAGGCCCAGATGTGAGACGTATTCAAGGAGATGCTAATATAAGAGCACACGTCCCTTGGGATTAGGGAACTTGAATGGTATAGCAATTGCATACGATGCAAATGGAATGGGATTCCAACTATGGCTTACTATTATGACTTGACTCATAAAATTGGGGGTTGTAATAGACTAGTTATAGATGCTACCTAAATTCAATTGAATGGACTATTTTAATTTTCAAAGAAAATAGTAGGAAAATGTATTTAATTATAAGTCCTTAAATTAAATACATGTACTTAAACTAATGTCTAAACTCTTTTCTTTTCTTATATCTTAGGTTGAAAATGACTTCCAATGTTAATCTCTGTACATTACTTGACACCAAATTGAATGGCTCAAACTTTTCTGATTGGGTTCGAACTGTGAGAATACTTTTCAGATACGAGGGAATCACCTATGTTCTTAGTGAAATTTTCCCTATAGAACCTGATGTTGAGGATCATGTGGAACAAGATGCTTGGTTAAAGCACAGGAAAGATTGTGAGACTGCCATATGTATTATGTTGGGGTCCATAAATCCTGAGCTTCAGAAACAACATGAGAACATGCCCTTGGAGGACATGGTTCTCCATCTTGAAGAACTCTTTTCGAAGAGGGAAAGGACAGAGAGGTATGAGACCTCGAATCTCCTTTTCAAGACCAAGATACAGGCTGGCACCTCTGCCTCTTAACATGTACTGAAACTCTTGGGATACTTGAGAAGCTAAATCGATTGGGATTCGAGATGAATCATGACTTGAGCATTGACAGATAGTTACTCAGGCTTTGTGACTAACTATTACATGAACAAGATTAATTCTACTATCCCTGAATTAATTAACATGCTGACAACAGTAGAACCTCAGATCAAGAAGGATCAGAAACCTCTACTGTTTGTTAAAAAAGGCAAGGCTTATAAGAAGATGAAGCAAGCACTGGGTTCTAAGAAAAGAATCAGTAAGAAGAAGAAAGAAAAGAAGGCATCTAAGTATGTCTGCTTCTAATGTGGGAAACTGGGACATTGGAAGAGGGATTGAAAAGCTCCTGCTTCTAAGCATTTGAAGAAGAAGCCTATAGAGGCATCCACTTTTGGTATGTTTGTAATTGAAAACTTTGCTACTTTTCCACGTGAATCCACTTGGGTATTAGATGCTGGTTGTGGTTCTCATATCTGTACTTCTATGCAGGGACTAAGGAACTGTAAAAAACTTGCAAAAGGGGAAATAGACCTACGCGTGGGAAATGGAGCTAGAGTTACTACATTAGCCTTAGGAGCTTTAGTCTTGTTTTGCCAAGTGGACTTGTTTTAGTTTTGAATAATTGTTACTACATTCCATGTGTTACTAAGAATATTGTATTGGTTGCGTGTTTAGCAATAGAGGGATTTGAAATTTTACTTACGAATAATAATTATCAGTTTCGTTTGAATAATATTCTTTATAGTTATAGAATGTTAAAAGGTGGCATTTATGTTCTTGATACTAAAACAGAAGTTTTCAATATAAACAATGTGAAGAAAGTTAAATTAGATAATGAGAATTCCTTCCACTTATGGCATTGTCGTTTAGGCTACATAAACAAAGATCGATTCACCAAGTTGCCTAAGCGTGGAGACTTGGGCCCAATAGACTTAGAGTCTTATGGTGATTGCAAACCTTGTTTAAAAGGAAAAATGATAAAGTTACCCTTTTCAATGAAAGGGTGAGCGGGCCACAAGTACATTGGAACTTATAGATACTAATGTGTGTAGTCCAATGAGTGTTCAGGCACTAGGAGAATACTCCTACTTCATAACCTTTTATTGATGATTACTCACGATATAGTTATTTGTACTTGATAAAGCAAAAGTCTGAAAGTTTTGAAAAGTTCAAACTATTTAGAGCTAACAGCTTGAGAAAAGTATTAAAACACTTCCATCTGATCGAGGTGGAGAAAACTTAAGTCAGGAGTTTCTGGATTATCTAAAGGAAAATGGGATAGTTCCCAAGTGGGCCCCTCCTTATACACTCCATCACAATAGAGTGTAAGAATGAAGGAATCAGACTTTATTAGATATGGTCAAGTCCATGATGAGCCATGCAGATCTTAGTAAATCCTTTTGGGGATATGCACTGGAGGGCACGATTTATGTTTTAAATAGAGTGCCCTCTAAATCATTTGATTTTACACCTTATAAAAGATGGTGTAACAAAAAGCCATCTCTAAGTCACTTAAGAGTATAGGGTTGTCCTGCTATAGTAAAGAGGATAACGTAAGATAAGCTAAATGTCAAGGCTAACAAATGTCTGTTCGTTAGTTATCCAAAGGAAACAATTGGGTGTCTATTTCACCAACCAGAAGCACAAAAGGTATTTGTGTCTCATAATGCTTACTTTTTTGGAAAAGGAACACTTACTTGCAAAAGTTAGTGGGAGCAATATTGAACTGGAAGTTCAAGAGGAAGAAACAGACAATCAGCTAATTGACCCCGTTCTAGATACACAAGAGAGAGTGATCCAAGAATAACCTATCAAAACACAATCATTGCGAAGATCAGGTCATATTCATAAGGGTCCCGATAGATATTGGTTTATCATCACTGATGATAAAGAACTATATCTTATGGAGGATGATGAACCAAGGACATATGATGAGGCAATAAAAAGCTCAGATTCCGATAAATGGCTAAAAGCCATGAAATCAAAATTGGATTCCATGTATGAGAACCAAATTTGGAATTTGGTTGATGCATTACAAGAGGTTAGACCAATTGGGTGCAAGTGGGTCTTCAAGAAGACGACAGACATGGACAGTAATGTAATTACCTATAAATCAAGGTTAGTTACGAAAGGGTATAGTCAATAGGAAGGTGTTGACTATGATTAAACCTTCTTACCAGTAGCCATGCTTAAATCCATAAGGATACTCCTTACCATTGTTGCTCATTACAATTATGAGATCTGGCATATGGATGTAAAAATAGGATTCCTAAATGGGGATTTAGACCAGGATGTGTATATGACACAACTTAAGGGTTTTACATCTCAGAATGGCTTGAAGGTATGCAAGCTACAAAGATCCATTTATAGACTTAAGTAGGAATCCAGGAGTTAGAATATAAGGTTTGATCAGACAATCCGGGAAATGGATTTCTGCCCAAATGCAAATGAGCCTTGAGTTTATAAGAAGGTTAGTGGGCGTGCAGTCATTTTTCTAGTATTTGTATATAGTTGACATTCTACTAATCGAGAACAACATTTCTTTTCTTTAAAATGTTAAAGTGTGGTTGTCAAGAAAGTTCTCCATGACAGACCTTGGTGAAGCAGCATTTATACTAGGCATATAGATCTACAGGGATAGATCCAAGAGGCTGTTAGATATTTCTCAAATTACATATATAGACAAGGTATTGAATAGGTTCAATCTTTAACATTCAAAGAAAGGTTATCTCCCAATGACAAAGAAGATAAACCTATCTAAGACTGAGTGTCTGAAGAAAGCTCAGGAGAGAATGCACATGAAGGATATACCCTATACATCTGCGATAGGATCCATCATGTATGCTATAATATGTACTATGCCAGATGTCTCTTAGGCTTTGAGCTTTACAAGCAGATATCCGTTAGATCTAGTTGAAAAGCACTGGATTGCCGTCAAGGCAATCCTTAAGTAGTTATAAAGGACTAAGGATGAGTTCTAGATTTATGGAGAAGGTGACCTCACAACTAGTGGTTGTCTCAGTCAGGTTTTGTGTATGTGTTAAATGGAGGGGCAGTATGCTGGAAGAGTTCCAATGAAGAAACTACTACTGATTGAACCACGGAATCTGAATACATTGCTGCATGTGAAGCAGCAAAAGAAGTTCTCTGGTTAAAGGGATTTATTGGTGATCTTGGTGTGGTGCCTGAGGCTATTAATCCAATTACTTTATACTGTGATAACAATGGTGCTATAGCTCAGGAAAAGGAACCACGGTCTTATCAGAAAAACATACCTGTATCCAAAAAATATCATATAATCAGGGAGACTGTTGATGCTAAGATAATAAGATTATAATATGTACCCACAGATCAGAACCTTGCGGATGGTCTGATAAAGCCATTGACTCAAGTCAAACTTGACCAGCATGTTAAACCATATGGATTAAGACATATGGCTAATTGGCCTTAGTGCAAGTGGGAGTTTGTTGGATATCATATATGCCCTTAAGACAATTAGGGCGATATATCTTAATTATGCAATAGTACGAATAATTTGTTTAATCAATAAAGGCATTTGTTCTTTTATTTATCAATGTGTTTCAATGTATATATATATATATATTATAGCTGGTTAAAAATATTCATTGATGTATGTATACAAAATTCCTTGAGATATCATAGCATGAAGTCAGAGGAATTATAGTTGCACTATATTTGGTGCAACCTGCTTAATGTACAATTATGATTATGTCTAAACTATCCCTAGTCATAGTTTCTTTAAGAAAGGATATTGATGAAGCGGAAAGACTAGCAAGTAGTCAACCTTCTTGGAAAGGGTCCAAGCAGTCAATCTCCTAAGAACTGAAGGTGGTGCCTTAAGTTTGACACATGGATATATCTGGGAGATATATTGGAGACCATAGTAAGATAAACACTTGGTATATATATTAATGTGTTAGTGTTTATCTTCATGCAATAAGCTTTGCGAATGTCCTCGTACTTGAGATGCTAGTTACCTTGTGTAGTACTATTGCTATACTTTGGGTTATTACTATGTACTCATTAATTTAGGGTGTTATGGGTGATTACGGGTATGGTAATGATAGCACGTTGGTAAGCTAAGTACTAGGAAAGAATCCATCACTCCAGATATATTAAGGAGTTGCACCTTGCCACTTGTTAAAGTGATGATTGCCATAAACCTCTGATCAAAGTTTGTGTTTGATAGAAGTGGTTTCTAGTCAAACACACTATAGTAAAAGGCAATATACTTTGGTAACAGGTAAACTACTTGGATAGCATGGAGCAACCCATTATTAGTGGGTTAACAGTTTAACCAAACCTTATAAACCAGATGGTACTAATATTAACAAATGGAAAGAATTTATCACACTAGATAACTATTGCATTAACGAGGATTAAGTCATAAGCATAAATGACGTTCTGAGTAAAGGGGGATGGTAGACCCTTGCTAGAGGCGTACTACAGTTGTTTAAGGTAATCGAGTTCTATTCACGATCTAGAGCATCGAGCCAATGGTTCCATTAGAACAGGGGTTGTTAAGCCTTAACAGCTCAATACTTTGGGATCCTATAAGGTCACACACGTTGGACCTTCATCGGACTATATAAAGATCTAATAGATTTATTCTATTATGAAAAAATAACTTAAATAATAATTGGATTATTATTTGATTGGTTAAAATTGATTAGATCAATTTTGGATAAACCAAGCAATTTATTTTGACTGGTAAGTATTTAATTAGAGTCATAAATAAATTATAATTGATTAGATCAATCTTGGTTGGACCAAGAAATTTATTTTGACTGATAACTAATTTATTAGAGTCAAAAATAAATATTTAATTGAAAGGATTAAAAGGGAATTTTGCATTAGCGAGTTAAAATCGAAAAGTATGAAATATTTTGTACGACTAGTGCGCAAACACTGCTAGGCAGTGTTCGCGACGGCCCATGTTCATGGGCTGTACAAAGGCAACCCATGAAAGGGCATCGTGAGCTAGGCTCGTAGCATGGGCCGCGAGGCCTAGTTCACTTGAAAGGCAAGCCCGTAAGGGCTTGCTCTACCTCATGCAACGTGCATAGCACGCTGCATGTGAGTAGGTCACGCGGATCCTTTGGATCCGCATGTGCAACCCTCGTCGGATTGGGGTTTTACTCCCATCCTACATTGCTAATGGGGAGCAAAATTTTGCTCTCCAAGCCTATATATAGGTTGTCCCCTCTCCTTTCAATGTACACAGTGCGCCACAGCTCGGAGTATAAATCCTAAGCGAGATTCAAAAAGAATAATCCCTCGGGGTAATTGATCAAGTTATTTTGAGGAGCCCAAATTTATTCGAACACCTCTAGTTTATATTTTCGGGTGAGGCTTCTAGAGTGGTCTAGTAACTACTCGAAGCATCTTAGTTCTTCCTCTCAGGGAGGTTTTGGTTGGTGGGGTTTGTATGGATACTGATGGAGGCTAGCCTACGATTGGAGGCTTATGCAAGCAGGTTCTGCAAAAGCACGCTTGAACTGGTAAGTTCTTTTTCTTTCTCTTTTAATTATTAGGTCTTTTTCTTCAAGCGTTTTTAGACTTAATAATTATACTCAGGTTGTTTTGCATGCTTAGTTTATTTTATGCTTAGGTTATAGCTTAGAGTTATAACATGCTTAGTATAAAATAAATGTGCTAGGATATAATTTGGAATTATGGTATGCCTAGTCCTTTTGCATGCTAACCTAGGTAGAGAATTATTTAGTTAAGGCTTTATTTAATTTATATGCAACTAATAGGAGTTCCTGGGGATAGGGATAAAATTTTGAATTTCCGCCATTCCTATTATGCTTGTTCAATCTGACTGTTAGTTCCGAACACATTATAAATCCAATATGATAACAAAAGATTTTTTATAATAAAAATATGCTTTACCCAGATTCAAATAGCAAGTAACTATTTCATTTAGAACCAAAATCTCTCTTTTATCGGTATAGGAATCCTACCTAGATCAGCTACACCAACAATTTCCTAGAAGAGCTAATCCGGGTGGCGACTCTAATATTGCAAAAAATTGGGACCCTACTCCCACAATAAAAAGGCTTATGCCAAAAGGATTCCTCGACCCTTTGTGCAGCTAGAAATGCCAAGTATGTCCACACATATAATGAGCCACCGCGCTAGAACAGCAGTGGCTCTCTGTATAAAAAAACCGAGAGCCCATGCGCCTGCCACATAAAGAAAGTTTCATATGCTCTCATGAGCAAACTAAGAACACAGCTTAGCTAAAAAACAACTGAGGGTTAAATTATAGATCTAGGTCAGCAAAGATCTTTAATTCTACCCTTGAATTAAAATACTTAGCCAAACATCATAGTCTAACTAATTTAACTTTAGTAATGATTTAATTAACTCAAACTGAGCTTAATTGTTATGATCCAAACTGTAATCACTAATGAGTCATCCACTGAGTCAGTCCAACCTTATGATGGGTTCAACAATCTCCCTCATAGAATTGATATCCATATTCTTATGTTTTTCTAAAGCTCAGGATTCATGGTTCCCAACATCAGACATGTTGCAGATTCACAATGTTTTCTATGATTCTTCCACGCCTCATGCTCAACATGATCGGTAGCATCAGGTTCATCAAGAAGGGGCACATCAAAAACATAAGCCAGGCCTTCGCCTTTGAGGCTATCCTTACCGTCTTGAACCAATACGTAAAATTGATACCATCCAATTCGTTCTTAAGAATAGCGTGAAAGTTTATGTTTGTGGTCATATTCAACTTAGATATAAGAAAAGAATTATTGCTTTAGACTTAGTTTTTGTACATGCATTTAATTTTAAGGTCTTTAAATTAAATACACTTACCTACTATTTTATTGATGTTTGTTCGAAAATATAATAGCCCCTTCTATTGTCTTTTGGAAAACATGGTCTAACCATTCTCCTCAGTAGGTAGCATCCATAACTCATTTAAGCTAACTCCGGCTATCACGAGTCAAGCTAACTTAAATAGTTATGGTTGGATCCTGTCCATTTACATCTAATGCAATTGCTAATCCATTTGAGTTCCAACCAATGGACGTGCATAACCAATTATATGACTCTTCAAATGATGCCTCCAGCTCAGCATTAGCTGCGATATTATGGACAACTAACCCAGTTCGATAAAGACTTGACCCTAATTTGAATCACATGAACAGACGATGTTAAAGAAGAATGTACACTTTTCATGAACAATTCATTAACAAAAAGGTCCATAAAACATATATTCGATTATTTAGGAAGACTAGTTTTGCCTTAATATTTTAATAGGGATTTATTGGTGCAACAGGTCACGCCTAATCTATAGGACTTATACGTGGACATGATTATGAAACTATAACTAATTCTAGGCTATAGAGAATTAGTATGTCCAACCTAGGGGTCATGCTGAACTGGTAATTCATAATCATTCCATCATGCAAAGACTCCACATAGCATGCAAAATAAACAAGGGTGTTCATTGTTATAAGTTCTTTGCACCTCTATCTATAAGTTTTAATTTAACAATTTAAACTTTCATTGTAAAACCATATAAGGAATCCAATCCATTATGCTAGAAATCAACTAATTCATAACAGTCCCTTTGGTATTTAGAATCTAGAACCAATGGAGATTCCTAGGAAGGAAAGGCCCCCTTGAAATAAATGAGCAGCCAAGTCCAATCCTTACGAAAACAACCATAGGCCCTTCTGACTCACTTGATCATAGACTATTTAAACCAAAGATTTCATTCTTTTCTAATTTAAGAATTATTTCACTTAGTTTGAAAATCAAAGCATTTACAATTTCAAGTAAAACATTGTTAATTCTTAGATAACTACCCTGACTAAGTTTGAGTAGCAGTTAATCTAGTTATCACATTGTTTTTATTGCGAGAAATAAATTCCTAGCATGACATAGCATACGTGAAAATATTTCATAGAAAATCATACTATCATACTTATGGTAAATCATATAATAGCATTAGGCATGCTCTAATATGGTCTAGATTTGCGAGCTTGAACATGCAAAGCAGACATGGAGGAATTTCAAAATTTAAATTAAGTCTAAGGATCTCCTAATCATTGTATGATCGACAATATTACTAGTCTAAAATTATTCTAGGTCATAAATACTTATAAAAGGACCTAATAATAATTTAACCACATATCAGTTGAAGTGTGAGTCCCAAAGTCAACAGAAAGGCCCCCTAGCTTGCGTGCACAAACTCTAAAGTAGAAGCCCTCTATAATTGATCTACACGAGCACCACCGACCACAACCCTTTAAAAAGGGACTACCAAAAATAAATTGGAAGATATCTAGATCTTCCCATTAAATTTATTCTAAAAGAATTCCCTTAATTTTCTGTTTAAAGTAAATACGTCTTTCGCCGAATTACTTATGAGAACCAGAACAATCAAGAGAAGAAACCGAGAAGGGATGAAAAATAATGAAGGAGGAATGCTCTATTTATAGTGGTTACGAAAATTTAATTGGAAAATTAAATCCAATCCCTAACCAATTAGAATTAGAATAAAAAGGGCATTTAAGAACTTTAAATCAAATTAGAAGTAAAGACCAACACAAGGACTGGGGGCTTGCTGATAAGTATTAAAACTACACTTATCATATGGCTAAACAATTCTCAACTATAGACATTTCTTGAGTGTTATTATTTTATTTATAAGATTACATGTGGTACATTTTTATTTTAGATGTATTTTTCTGGAAATAGGTGAATCTTATTAGGAATTTTCTTAGAAATGGAATTTGGACTAAAAGTACGAGAACTTAGCAGCAATAGACTTATTTCATCACGAAATTGGCTAAGTGTTGGATGAATGGAAAGAAGTCAAAGTCAGCATGAAGACTCTTGCAAATTAGTTGTTCGTGACCGTGACACATAAAGCCATGATCGCGACTATGCTATTTTGAAGACAGTAGGTTTTTCATGATAAAACCACTAGCACGACTCTCAGTCATGAGCTCAACACGCCAAAACAAAGGCTGCACAAGAGGTATTTGGATAAGGCACCTTTTGGATAAGGCTGCACAAGAGGTATTTCAACCGCCATTAACTACCATTTGGATAAGGCACCTTTTCATCAACTAATTACATGAAGAGATGCGACTTTTCACCCTCTATAAAGAGGGCATTTCGGCTATAACAATGGGGGGATGATCTGATTTTACAATTTTCAGACACTAGCCATAGGTATAGAGAAAAACGAGAGAGAGAAATCTACATAGTTCTCAGATTTCTTAATTACTTGCAAAACACTTATGAATAAAATCCATTGTTCTTCATCAAATATTATGTTCTATTATCAATAATTTGTTCTACTCGAAAGATTGGTGCATTTGGAGATTCAAGTAGAAGAAGGGCCACGATTGAGGATTGACAACCTATCTAAAAAGGCAGTTTGATCTAACTTAATTCTTTATTTTTTATGGCATCATACTTAATTCTTATTCGTTTTATGTCACCTTTCCTCTCTACTTGTTCTTAATACATTTTATGATTGAATATATGATATGCAGTGCTTCTTATATTGAATTCGTTTGGTTGTTATGCGTGTGAATTTGAATAGAATTAGTGGTACTAGTCTTATGTCAAAAGCGGGGACATTCTATTCACATTCAAGTAGCTACATATCAATGTTCATTTGAAATCTTGTTAGTCAAGTTTGGTATAGTCCTACCCGGATATATTTGTCTTTACTTGCATGCTTATAGTTTATGTGAGAGCCATCCTTACTAAACATGATATATTTGGTATTTGGATTTGCATGCATGATAATAATTCAACTCTAGGTCATGAAATAGAACATATATGATATATTTGCATGCGGTAATAAAACATAATAAAGGTGTTGAATCGGAATAACTTTGTACCTTATTGATTTATGATTCTCCCCTCTTCATTTTTTATCTCTAGTCTATCCCCATTTCACCTACCCATCGTTTTATTCGTTTTATCTAAATTTCGGTTGAATTAAGTTCATTTCTTTCCTCGTAGGATCGATAATCTTTTAAAACTACATCGCAATCCTATACTCGTGGTTTCCTCTTTTCTACTTTTGCACTATCAACAATGACAACACCCATTTATTCAAACAGCTCATTTTTAGTGTGTGGAAAAGTAGCGAACACTTGCTTAAGTAGCAAGCTCCCCAGTCCAACTCTAACAATGTTGGCCACCAGCCAACAGTGTGGCTAGGCCTGCACATTTCATATGGAAGGCATGTGCATTGCGCAGCCCGCTAGTGGAATGCGAAGAGCGCAGCCTGCTACTAGGCAGTGATCTTTGTGACATGCAAGCCTAGGGCTTACGCGTCTAGTGTAACCTGAAGCACAATCCCACAAGTGGGATGCAGGCATGCGCAAACCACTATAGGCTTGCGGAACGTGCATTGCAGGCTGCATTTTGAAGCCCGCTTACGCTGGGCCAGTGCGCCCATGCGCAGCATTACACATGCAGTGCTACCTTGGCCCGCACACAGACTTTGCATATGTACTGTCCAACAATACATGTGCAAGTCCACTTACTCAAGTTCCCCGAACCCCGCTCTTGAACTTGTGTTTTTACTTCCCCTTTTTATTAACCTCCTATTATTTTTCAATTCACTAATCTGTATAGTGAAAAATTTGTCTAACCAATAAAATGGTCTAACCATTAATTTACTCTTCTAGATTAGACCTAGTCTAATGGTTCATTATATGGCTCGGTCGTAACTCAAAGTGTGTTACCTTATAGGATCTTGTAATATCGAGCCGTCGAAGTTTGACCTAGCTCAAATTCCTTTCCAAGAATTGACTGGCTCAAAGCTCCAGACCATTGTGGACTCCGATGACTTTGATCGGTCATAGGGCTCTCAAGCATAGGGCATATGACCCCCGATATTCAGAACATCACGTGCATTTATCCCAGTTCTATAATAGTTTCAATACAATTCGCTCCTTCTATCAGTGGCTAAGTATCATCTGGTTTCTTGGACTCGGCTTGAGTGTTAGTCCTTTAGCAGCCTAAAAGGCTACCCCTGTATTTAGTATCGCTATAAAGTTACATTACTCAACCAAATTATTATATTGACTAGGATCTCATCCTTTCAACTCTTACTTTGATCAGAGGTTTACGAGTGTGTCACTTCCAACAATTGGCCAAGGTACATCTGAATGGAATAACGATAAAAAATTTAACCGCAAAGGAGGAATTACTGGTTAAAATTTTCTCGAATTCAAAATAGGATCGTTTCAAGAACGATTAATAGAGTTTCAAAATAATTTTATTTTAACAAATAAAAACTTGGTTATTCTCCTTAAGAAATGGATGTTATGAAGCTCGAAAGTGAAAGCTCTTCAATCTCACGTGCATGAATTACTCTCGATCAGGGCCGGTGCTACCCGTATGGACAAAGAACAATTGAAAATAATCCAAGAACCCAATTCATAATCATGTCAACGTGTTGCAAGTGGCTGCTCACGTTTATAATAATTAGGTTTAATTAGTTTTTATTTTTCTATTTATAGTCCAATTCATCAATTTGGGTTCGGATTAGTTTAATTTATGAATTTGCCCCAATAGATTTTATGTTTAATAATTAAATTCCATAGTTTAATTCCTCAAATAAAAATTTTATGGTTAATTTTCATAATTCACAAACTAATCTATAGACCAAAAAATTGCAATACTAAAAATTAATTTAATTAACTAAAGTAGTCAAGAAATTATTTTAGTATGCAAACTATATTGATTAAATTCAATTAAAATATCTAACATATGATTTTAATTTAATTATCAATTAAATAGGTACCATATGCAAATACATTTAATCAACTTAATTTAACTTTAATGAAAAATATAAACTAGGGTAAATTTCAAAAACACCCTGTGGTTTCGGCAATTTTCAAAAAGAGGATCATAAAATTTTATTTTTGACACGAGTACTGAAGTTATCAAAAAGAGGAAAAAATTTATAAAATATTTCTTTTTTAATATTACAATTGGTATTTTAATCAATTCAAAAATCCTATAAATAAACCATATTATTTATAAATTATTTATGAAGATTTGAATTAGTTTCAGAGATGTTTTATTTTGTTATGGTTTTTTAAAGTTATCGCCGTCTTTTAATTAAAAAAATCTACACTTCTCAAAAAAATTCAAAAATTATTATGGAGGTATATTGTATTTTTATTAATTAACCTAAAAATTTTAGTCCAAAATGGACAAGATTACCCTTTGTCATGACATATTTTCAAATTGAAGATCTTTTTTGTCATTTATTTGCTAACTTTTGAAACCACAAGCCCCGTTTTGAAACAAAAAAAACTTTGATCCTCTTTTTAAAAATGAGTTAAACCACATGGCATGTTTTAGAAATTTACCCTATAAATTAAATTATATTATACGATTAACTAAATTAATTTCTTGGAGTTACATATATTTTTCAATTATATTGACTTGACATGTCGATTAATTATAATCAATTCTTCATCCAGTCTTGTAACATTGCATGTACAAGAGATTCTAGATCAATAGTTCTAAGTGCAAGATCCTTTGGATCTGTCCATATGTTGGCATTGGGATTCAGCCATAGACTGTAAATGGAATCTTGCAAACCATCACAAGCCCCATTTATGATAGAGTACAACCGTCTCTAAAAGATATTGAACTCAGTAGTTATCTCACAAAGTTCTTTGCCAGCTAACATCTATACGATGAATAAGTGGCATGGTGCTTGTCCCCCCCCCCTTTTTGCAGTTCATCATATTTCTTGATCTAGAATAAAATGATAAAATAAGTCAACAACTTATTGGACGTCCTTATCCCTTTTATTCATCAAGTGGTCAGTGATTCATTTTAGTTTATCAAACCAAATGACAATCCTATCACTTGAACACTACTACTAACATGGTCATAAAATATATAGAGCATACCCCGTCCTTGAAATCCAATATTTAAGGACCCGTTAGTAATATTCCACAGCATACTCATTTTCACATTAATAATAAGTTGAAATGAATTCTAAGGACTATTGAGACCTACTCAGCAAACTGTCTATGACATACAACCATGTGACATTGATGTGTGGATCGGTCACGCCCCATGTTCTCAACATGTGCCTATGTTCATGATCTACTTACCAAGTGATATAGCAACTACATTGCTATAGATCATCCAACCTATAAGCCTTTCATTTTATTCATTCCCATGATTAAAATAGACTAGGGACATTTATGATTATCAATCAATTGATACTCTACTAATAATATAGCACAAGATATATATGTAATAGATTATTGCGTTTATAATGTGACACCATTAATATATACGTAATGTAGAACCAATGCCTGGGAACTAGGGCACACCAGCATTTCCAACAATCTCCCACTTGAACTAGTTCATAGTAGGCATTGCCCTAATCTTTATAGATCTGACCTAATCCATTAAGCTCCATCCACGATGGACTTTTGGTTAGATAATCAACGACATTATTCTTGTGTCAACCTTATAAGCGGGTAAACTTTTCATGCGATGGGCGCGGGCTCCTGGGTTTATATGTGGGGAGCCGTTGCGGTTCGAGTGCGGGGCTCATCCACATTTTGTGTTGCTTAGCGATAGGGATCATGGGACCCTTCTAGTGACTCATCTGTAGAGAATTTTTTTGATGAAAACTTGTAAACTAAAATAGAGTCAAAAGCCCTATTTTATAAAGTATAAGAGGCACCACTGGGATCAGATCTTCCGAGAAATAATGGTATAGCCAATCTAGGCAGGATTCCTATACCTATAAAGCTGAGATTCTGAGTCGGATAAAATAGTTACTTATACATTTCATTCGAGATAATTATGTTTAATCAGTTTATTAAAAATAGTTTTCCTATATGAAAATAATGAAACAAATAAAATAAAGGGAAATTGTTTATAGCTAAGTGATGGATTCCCCCGCCTCGGATGCTTCCGACAATTTAATGAATATGAATAAAATAAAAAATGAATGAAATAAAGGTAGGATTAGATCCAAATACCCTTAGGCACCATTCGAGTGTCTTGAAGGCCGGTACATGCTAGAACCAAATGATTGGAAGATTGGGGTTGAGAACCTTGGGATCTGCGGAGACGGTTTATAACTAAAGCCCGTCGAGAATAATGACTATACCTTGGTATATTTGGTTTTTAAAGGATAATATGAGGAAGGTTTATAGCTCAAACCCGTTGATGACATTGAACTATAGTATCAGGATGGTGTTTAGGAAATGAGGCTAGGCAAGTTTATAGCTAAAACTTGCCTAGGGAAGGGTTCTATACCTAATTATAGTTTTAGGATAAAGGAAAGGCTTTTCGGTATGGATTCAGGGAATCCACAAAAAGGAACTTCTCAGAGAGTTTTCGATGTTTTTCTCTATTTGAAAGTTTTTTTCCGTTAGAATAATGTTGTTAAAAATGACCAGGAATGGCGTTCTTTTTATAGGGAATACACAACTATCAATCAACACAAGTTGGGCGGCAACTTATGTCGATCAACACTTCTTAGGCAGTGACTGTCAATCAACGCAAGTTGGGTGGCAACTTGTGTCGATCGACACTTCTTGGGTGGTCGTAGCTTTGATGAGTCATCATTAGACTTGACACATGTCCAGGAACTATCAATCGACGCATGTGATAACCGGCTATTGACCCATGTGTAGGTTTGCTGAGTCATTGTTAGACTTGACACGTGTCAGCTGCAAGATGCGTTGTTAAACACATATAATAACCGTTGATCGATGCATATCTAACCGTTGGATTTTTCAAAAATGTTGACACGTGGTTCCTAACATCCATGGCTAACTTTTGTTCATTGGAAATTTAATTTTGAGTTCTGGAGAAATTCTATTGAAGGCAGAAGTTCAAACAGGTTATCGCTGGTTTGAGTTTCTTTCCTTTAGGATACTTTGAGGATTATTCGGGGGATTTTGGACAAGGAAGAGACATTCAATTCATAGCACCTTTAGCATTCGGACATCTATATGAATATGTATTAATCATCATCAGGCCTGGCGGACCATGCTCAAAGTTTGCCCCTCGCATTTCAAAACTTCGACTGTATGGAAATTTTCCATATGCAAAGTGATCGCGGTGAACATAACAAAACTTGTGCTTTCATGTGTGGTAAGTCACAGGGACACAAGGGTTTAAAAGGAGTCGGCATTACTTGATCGATAATTTTGAAAACAAACATTTTTCCCCCTTTGATGAAGAATGTTGACAAAATTCTTTTTAACATAAAATCCTTTTGGGGATGAAAACAAAAATCAAAGAAGGTAATGAAAGGAAATAATTTGTTGGGGAAAAAAGGAAATTAAGAGACTTTCAAAAGGTTTTTGTGCCTTTTCTGATTTATGTGCTTTTCACAAAATTTTGGTCTGCCAATTTCAAAACGGTTTTAACATGATGCAAAGAGCAAGAAGAGAATTATACCTATGAGCACTACCTACCACTATTGAACAATTTTCTCACCATCAAGTTGGGCACGGTCTGCCACTATTGAGCAGTTTTTCTCATCATAGAGTGTGGCATTGTCAACCACCATCGACCAGTTTTCTCCTTAAGGAGCATGGCATTATCAGCCACCGTCGATTTATTTTCTCATTAGAGATTGTGGCACTGTAAGCCACCATCAATCAATTTTCTGATTAGGGAGCATGGCACTGTCAGCCATCATCGATCATTTTTCTCATCAGGGAGTGTAGTGCTCTCAGCCACCATCGATCAGTTTTCTTATCAGGGAGTGTGGCACTGTCAGCCACCATTGACCAGTTTTCTCATTGGGGAGCATGGCACTGTCAGTCACTGTTGACCTGTATTTAAGATTTCCTACAACTTGACATAGCACTACATGTGGCAAACATAATATGGCACTATATGACACAGCATATTATTAGAATAACTTGATATGACACAGCATGTCATCTACAAAACTTAGACATGGCACTATATACTATCATAAAACTAGACATGACACTGCACATCATGGATGGGTTATGGTAAAGATATCGCTGGATCTAAGGTTCATCATGCGTGTTGTGAAGATCTCGCTGGACCTAAGGTTTTCTTATCCTATAGTTTAATTCAAGATTGAGATGGTAGAACTTGGTGTTTTTATCCATGCATGTTTAATGATGCATGTGACTTTAAGCATTTATTTCTATTGCTATATGATGAGTTGTGTAAGTGTATGATGCATCAAGTTGGAATTTTCCCCTTTGTCTAATTAGGGGGAACGTAGATCTTTCATTCTAAGTTTTACTTTAGGTAGCTTTGGGATGTGGCTGATATGGTCTGTGTTACGTTGTCATGGTATCGACAGTGCTTAGACATTTGATGCAGATTGAGCAGTTTGTTTGCTTGATCCTAACTTTTACATGGATCACCCTTTCAGGTTTTCAATCTATCGGATCGCCTTAATTTTTGCATGGACCGCCCTTTCGGGTTTTCAATCTAGTAGGCTCCTTTTCCTGTTTTCTCTTTTTTTTATTTTCTTTTTTTATGGATGAGAGACTTGGTGTTGACTTTCGCCTTTCTCATCTTGCCCTAATT
Source organism: Euphorbia pulcherrima (assembly GCA_947683365.1). Taxonomy (NCBI): domain Eukaryota; kingdom Viridiplantae; phylum Streptophyta; class Magnoliopsida; order Malpighiales; family Euphorbiaceae; genus Euphorbia; species Euphorbia pulcherrima. Next base: position 4,992,397 of record CANTUS010000008.1, read on the forward strand.
TACAAGAGAAGATGAAACATTATGGATCTATTTATCTGTAAGTTTAATTTGTCTGTGCATTTGTCTTTAGCTGGACATCACGGCAATGATTCATTCATATGATGGTTTGAATGCCATGCTTATTTAGCCATTTTACAAATGAATTTGCATATGCATTTGAGTATTTATGAAATTGTTTAACATGCAAACATTTCATTAATGGAATTAAAAGTGGAAACAATTGAGGAATGATAATTATCTCAAGTGATCAACTCTTGCTATAAACTAGCCCTTGCAAGTTTTCTAGCTGATATCTCTCGCCTAACGGTCTTAACTTTTACCTAAGTCGTCATTTTAGTTTTTGAATTAGGAGACCATCTTAAGTTTTCTTTTGTCATGATGGCTTTTTGTATTTTTCCAATTGGTTGACTTTTACATAGATGACTTAGGTTGAGTCTTGGCTCAGATTTACCCTAATTTATATGCTTGGCAGCTTAATCGAGACATCATTCCTTTATAGATCATTAAGGTATCCAAAATTTGTTGTGGCCCCAACATTGAGGCTTTTTGGAACAATCATGCCCCTTGTATTTAGCCTTTGGATATGGGTTGGATTACATTTGATCTTTTGTAATGCTTTAGTATTGATGATTTCCTTAGGATAACATTGGCTGAGGATTCAAATTTTTCTCCCTTTTTTTTGGAGGAATTCGTCATCGAAATTAATGGCAGGTGCTTTTTATGTTGGAAAGACTGGAGAGGTGTTGGCTTTGTTTTTTTAGATTTTATTTACAGGTCCTATGTATAACATTTTTCCATTGTTCCTAATGTTCTTGCGGAGTAACATTTCATGAGTTAGCTGAGCTTTGAGGCTTTGCATGATCATTTGTGTATAGGAACCGGGAAAGTTTCATCAAGTGCATTTTTATTCTCTATTTTTCTATAATAGTAGTGTACCTTTAGATAGCTTATCATTCAAAATTTCAAATTGTTTCCAAGTTAATTCCATGTTATGAAACACTGTGTAATTTGAACAAATTTGATGAATGCATAAATGTATGTGCATATTCATGTGAAAAAACAAACAAAATAGGTTTATTCATTCAAATCCAACTATGACATGATTATCAACAACATCAAGGATGCATATGATTGATAAGTTACAATGTGGAATTTAGAGTCCAAATATAATCTTGTCAACTGCTTCATGTTTCTCTTGTAGTTCTTTCTAGATGTCATAGTCCTTGGGTTCGCTCTCTTCTTGACTTTGGATCCACAAAAGATTTTCCATCTCTTGACCATCGATCTTGATTAGATCAACTTGCAAAAAAACTTGTTTAATAGTTTCTCCTATTGGATTTTTGAAATCCCTTTCAATAACAGAAATAAATTTTTCTAAGTCAGAACTTTATAATTAAGCTCTTGTTGCATCCAGCCGTTTAGCCGTGGATTAGGCGTTTAGGCGTTTTATGTTGACTATGCTGAAAATAATTTGTCTTGACAGCTTTATTAATTTTGTAAAATTTATCCCTAGTATTAATTCTTAGATTTTCAAACTTTTCATTCAAAAGTTTTTCTAAATCAAATAAAGATTGTTTCATATAAAGTTATGTTGAAAGTAGAGCTCGTCAAGAATAGGGTGAAGAGTTGAGCCTACAAGGTTCCTCCATCATGCCCTTGTCTATCAATTTTTTGATATCATGTAGTAGGTGGGTCCATTCAATAGTTCGGTGCCCTTTGATGACATGGTAGGTTCTGAATTCATCCTTATATATTATATTTGGTCTCTTGAAAGGTTTCAAGCTTTGAAGTAGACCATCAGTCCTACACTTGGAAAATAAGATCTCCAATGATTCTTTCTACGGGGATATGCCATGTATGACTTGTTGATTAGGAACGGCTTCAATTTTTTTCAGAACATCATCCCAAATAGGCACATCATTTCAATTTTGGCTTTGATTGGATGGAGGTATGTCATAGATGGTTGAACGTCCAATATTTTTAACATTTTGACTCTTCGTCTTGTTGGCATGGTGAGATTGGATGGTTGTCTTATTGGAGTGTGGACCTTTGGTATTGCAGAAAGTCTTTTTGCTATCGCATCATTGACCATTTCTAAGAATGCATCTGATTTTAAAAATCTGACACAGCTTTGGATACTGTTGCTACAATGATCTCTTCATGGTTTTGATTATCCATCATGTTTATATATAAACTTGTGATCAACTGGATTGTTCTTTGCACTGAAGTTCACCAAAGTGATCCCTTATGAACCACGAAACACAATGCTAAAATGCCTAGAATAAAGTGTCTCAGCTAACTGTGTTTAGACATTATGGAGTAGTCTTTTATCACAAATGTTTTTAGATTGATGCATGTTAAACATTACAGTCATATGATGCTTGATGATTGATGACATGAACTATCTGTGTATGTTCATTGATATGAGATTAATGATATGGGGGGAAGTATTACGAGGTGAAGTGATTGGAAAGATGTGATGGACGAATTTACAAGAATGAACTTTCGGTGAATGAATGTAATGTATGCATGCGTTTGCTTATTTTACTCTTTTTTGTCCTATCTAGGTAAACATAAGATCATGGTTAACATACTAGAGATGTTAACGACGCAAATATTATGTACCTAAAGGATCGTGGTTAGCATCCTAATAAGCATAACATAATATAACATGGCATTGCGTGTCCTATAAGTATAACATAGGATGACATGATGATGCATGTTATAAGCAGAACACAAGATGACATGACTCTGCATGTCACAAGGAAAACACAAGATGACATGACGTTGCAAATCGAAGCATGGAATAAAAAAAAATATAACATGACGCTGCATGTCGCAAAGGAAACACAAGATGACATGATGCTGCATATCGAAACATAGAATAGCAAATAAGAACATAACATGACACTGCATGTCGTAAGGAAAACATAAGATGACATGATGCTGCAACACCAGATGACATGTTACATGTCGAACATGGCATAGCACTTGGTGTTAAAGAATGAAATTACATGGCACTGCATGTTATGAGAATGGGATTGTACAAAATTACATGGCACTGCATGCTGTAAGAATGGCAATACATGGTACTACATGTTGTAAGCATGGTAATACATGGCATTACATGTTGTAAGCATGGTAATACATGGTGCTACATGTTATAGGCATGGTAATACAGAGCACTGCATGTTGTAAAAATGGAATGACATGGCACTGCATGTTATAAGAATGGTAACACATGGTATAAATATAATATCACATGGCATATCATGTTGTACATATAAAACTTGCCATAGAGCATGGTATATTCATGTAATTTGCATAGTCTGTGTATGCTATAAACGCGACATGTCATATTATACTAGAGCATTAGAAATAAGCAAGGCTTACTATCTTAGGCATTGCGTATGTTGTATGAGCATACGCTATCATAAGCAAGATATAATCATGGATTACAACATGGCATATAGACATGTATGTGGTTATCATGATGTGATCATGGCATATTACGAAATATATGGTGTGTATATGGTGTATTCTTGGTCGAAATGTCATGGCTATGAATGAACCGTGGTTTGGGATGCATGTACATTAAAACAAGAAAATTGTTAGATCATGTACTTTTTAATCTCTCCTTTCCAACCTTATTACTCCATTGTGGTGAGTTTCTTTCGTAGGTAGGGGCTTTTCCTCTATTACCAACTTGGGGTAGATGAGGACATTCTCTCATTTTGTGATTTTACGAAAAATTTTGGTATCCCTAGGGGAAGTTACTAAGGCTTTCTATATGTTGAGCTGAGTCTGAGGAGGGTTTGAAGAGGTAATCGTGCCTTATATACTTAAGCTCAAGAACCCTAGTCGAGTTTAGGAGCCCATTTTCTGCACTTAATATACTTAAATCTAGCGACCTTAGTCAAGCTAACTAGACGATATTATACTATGCATGGCTGGAATCTAAGCCCCATGTCCCTGTCTGAACTTTTGTCAAGTTAAAGCGACTTGTTGCTGAGAGCACCTGGGTTTCGGGTAGGACAGATTCAAATGCTATGCAGTAAATCCAAAATAAAGTTTGTAAATAAACATTTTAAACATTAATTCTTGAATCAAATATATTTTCATCTAAAATTAGTTCAAAAATTTTATAAAAAACAAATTCCGGTAAGACCATCCCCAGCAGAGTTGCCACTGTAAGCGGGCAAACTTTTCATGCGATGAGTGCGAGCTCTAGGGTTTTTATATGGGGAGCCGCTGCCGTTCGAGCGCGGGGCTCATTTATATTTTGAGTTGCTTGGAGATAGGGATTGTCTGTAGATAATTGTTTTGATGAAAACTTTTAAATTACAATAGAGTCAAAGGCCCTATTTTATAAAGTATAAGAGTCGCCATCCGGATAAGCTCTTTCGAGAAATAATGGTATAGCCTATCCAGGTGGGAATCATATACCTATAAAGCAGAGATTATGAGTTAGATAAAATAGTTACTTATACATTTGATTCGAGATAATTATGTTTAATCAGTTTATTAAAAATAGTTTTCCTATATGAAAATAATGAAATAAATAAAATAAAGGGAAAATGTTTATACCTGAGTGATGGATTCCTCTGCCTTGGATGCTCCCGACAATTTAATAAATATGGCACTAGACTACGAATAAAATAAAAATGAATAAAATAAAGGTGGGATTAGATCCAATTACCCTTAGTTACCTTTTGAGTGTCCTAAAGGCTGGTACGTGCTAGAACCGAATTATTGCAAGATTACGTTTAAGAACCTCAGGATCTGCGGAGATGGTTTATAACTAAAATCCATCGAGAATAATGACCATACCTTGGTATAATTGGTGTTTAAAGGACAGTATGAGGAAGGTTTATAGTTAAAACCCATCGATGATATTGAACTATAGTATTGGGATGGTGTTTAAGAAATGAGGCAAGGCCAGTTTATAGCTTAAACTTGCCTAGAGAAGGGTTCTATACCTGAGTATAGTTTTAGGATAAAGGAAAGGCTTTTTGGTATAGATTCAAGGAATCCGTAAAAATGAACGTTTCGAAGAGTTTCCGATGTTTTTCTCCATCCAAAAGTTATTTTCCATTTGAAAAATGTTGTTGAAAATGAGCAGGGATTGTGTTCTTTTTATAGGGAATACACAACCGTCGAACGATGCAAGTTGGACGGCAACTTGTGTCGATCAACACTTCTTGGGTGATGACTATCGATCGATGCAAGTTGGGCAGCAACTTGTGTAAATCGACACTTCTTGGGTGGTCGTAGCTTTGATGAGTGATCACTAGACTTGGCACATATCCAAGAACTGCCGATCGATGCACGTGATAATCATCAATCAACACATGTGTATCACCAGTAAGATACGTTAATCGATACATATGAGAACCATCGATCGATGCCTATCCAACCGTTGGATTTTTTTGAAATATTGACATGTGGTTCCTAACATTCATGGCTAACTTTTGATCTTTGAAAGTTTTATTTAGAGTTCTGAAGAAAATTCTCTTGAAGGCAGAAGTTTGAACAAGTTATCACTGGTTTGAGGTTCTTTCCTTTAGGATACTTTGAGGATTATTTAGGGGATTTTGGACAAGGAAAGAGACATTCGATTCATAGCACTTTTAGCATTCGGACATCTATATGAATAGGTATTAATCATCATCAGGCTAAGCAGACCATGCTTACAAACACCATGTAATGACATGTCTTAGACATACTGAACACGTGTTCAAGGTTATGATCGGGTCCCCTTAGTTAGTGCAGTGGCCCCCATTTTTTTCGCAAAAAACATCAAGTAGGTCTAGGATCCATCCATCCTAACTTACTTATGAACTTCCTAATCCAAACACCACCACTTGGAGTAATACATTGCTACTATGTGTTTAGTTTCTATTATAGAATCAACAAATATATTGTATAGAGCTTTTAGCTAATAATGCAACTTTCAGCAATCATAACATAACCAGAATACATCCGATCTTCAGGTACCGATTTGATTTGCCTTGTAAATCTAAATATCCATGATCAAATTTAACACCGTAAATTTACCTCATTTGGATTATCTAATTTAATCTATTTTATAGATCATGATCAATCGGATCAAATCTAAATTTATAGATTTCCATCCCAAAGGTCATTCTCTTGGATCTAATCTAACAACTTAGATCTGCATCTAACCAAAATGTCACGGTTTTGCCTAAAACTTACATTGCAAAGTGTTCACTACAACTTTAGTGAACCACTTTCAATCTACCCAATCATAAATACACTATCACAATACAAGGCTTAGAGACTTAACCATGTTACTGATTGACATCACGTACACACATTGTCTACAAAAGCATCATTGGATTGCTACTTAAAGATTCAATAACTTCTAATGGGTTCAAAATCTCTTACTCATTAAATATGATAAGAGTCATCACTATACGAGAGAAACTGCATTTCTCCAGTTTATGATTGAACCAACCTGCCTTTTAATGCAATTGTGTCTTTATAACTTATGCTTCAAACACGTGAAGCTTAAATGTAAAAATCTGATCTGTCCTTTTGGAATTTGTGCGCCTTGAACTTACCAATTTAATCATGCTCCCACTAATTTTCTCAAAGAATTGCATCTTTTGGAAAAACACCCTTACAAGTCTTAAACACTATGTTTAGGCAAGGTTGTAGGTACAATACCCTTTAGTTTCCATTGGGTAGTTCACAAATAGGCTCAAGTAGACTTTATTGTGCCAATATGACATCAATATCATGACATAGATATTCAATCGCATGTCAACCATTAGATTCAGACTTCTCAATTTTATAATCTAGAGAAAGACACATTAGGTTTCAACCTATCCATATTTCAATTGGTGCTTCTTCAGTAGCCTCAGTTAGAGTGTGATGTTGCTAACCATAGTCAAATGAGATATGTCCTCATTTCAGGTCTTGGGAGACAATTCAAACTAGGTTTTAGTATGCTTATTTCTTGGTTACACCAAAAACCTAGATATTATAAGCTATATATTTCTTTGCTTTATTCTTAGAGTCCTTAACTTAATCAAGGTCCATGGATCTAATCTCATTAGCTATACTAAAAAAATTCATCCCCAAGAATAACTGAGAAATGTGTCTATTTCTAGCTATCATGCTTTTGTACTTATATACACTCTCACTGTGTTTTGGGTCCATTCATATTAGCCGCTCATTCAATACCTTTATTGACTAGCATATACTCCTAAGGCCCTACACATGCTTCTATTGCACTTTAGGCTCGCTAGGCTATTTGCTACGTCTACAAGTCTATTGAATAGCTTCTACTTTATTTCACCAAGTGTTTAAAGAACCCATATGATCCTAAGCTTTATTTGTTGAAAACTCAGCCATATGTTTCTTGTTAACTTGGTACAAATAACTTTTGGACATAGACTAGATCAAGCATCACATGCTTATCCTTTTTACATTTATGTTATAGATCAAATTCATTTTGATCAACTCAAGGAATTAACCATTCCTAACATTTAAGTTTGGGAATAACAATTCTAAGATATACCAATTATATCCATTACCAATGAGAAATTGAATATCTAGAATCATCCTTGACTGAAATA